>CM077583.1:41730907-46530907 GCA_039657365.1 Stephania yunnanensis | reverse complement strand
GACTTGTCAGCAATGTCCGATTGTGAGTACTCTTTTAGCCGAATCATGAACTCCTTTGCGTCGCTTGTCGTGGGCATATATGGTTTGACATTTTCTGCAATCATCATTCGCATCAAATTCAAACTTAGCCTATTAGACCGCTCCCAAGCCTCATATAAAGACTTTTCCTCTTCGGAGCTGGCCTCAGTAATGGCCGCAGGCTTTTCGTCTACAATGATTGCCAGGTTAAGGTCCATTACATCCAGTTGGAACTAGATCTGTTCAGACCAATCATTGTAGTTAAGCCCATTGAACTTAACCATCATATTACCCAAGGCAAACATATTAGAGGACGCTGCAAATATAACAAAATTATTCACATTAATGCTTTGAGTAAAATCTAATAGATTCAAACATACAATACTTTTATTATGTATTTAAGTTCACCTTTGGGTGATACTTTAATACATAATTCATGCTATATCAAATTCTTAATAAGCATACTTTCATAGACAATCAATCATACTTAGGAAAATAAGTAAGATATCTTTGGATAAAACATACCTATTTTAATTAAGTATGAAGATAAATCTCTTAAATTTCATTAATTATAAGCAATGGTCCACCTTTGGGTGACCTCCTAGCATTATAATTAATTGATCTTAATTAAATATTTAACATTTATTCAAGCTAGGCCACTTTGGTGACTAACAAGCTTTTCGTCAAATAAATATTTAATTAAGCATACTTTAATTCTAATTTAAAAAATTTTAAATTCTAATACATAATTAACGTTCTTAATTTTCATATATTGCATGTAATTAATTAAGACAATATTTAATCATGCAACTATAAAGACATTAATTAAACATGCAACTGTTCAGACATATATATATAGTACAACATATATATAGTACATTGTCATGGTATTATTAAATGTGGCAAATTACCATTTTTTTTTTCTAATTCACGTTGATCAACTGAAAATCAGGCACTTAATTCAAGTTGACCAACAAAATCAGCCATTTAAATCTCAAACGTGACAAATCAGCCACTTTTAGGAAAGATTAAGCCACGTTAATAGTCACGTTAATCAGCCAATTATAGGAATAAACAAACGTGACAAATCAGCCACGTTAATCAACACTAACAAATAGGAATGATTAAACCATGCACCTACTTTGTAGAAAATAATTTTTACCTAAAGAAACAAATAGCAAACAACGCATGCATATCAATAAAACCCAAATTTTAGTTCATCCAAAAATTTACTATCCAACGACACACACACACACACACACACACACACACACACACACACACATATATATATATATATATATATATATATATATATATATATATATATATATATCAATTTATTATAGATCCGACATCGGAATAGGAAAAACTTAAAATATATAAATTACCTTTTATACCATTTTATACCCAAATTGAACAATCGACTTCAAGAATTATTTTCGATAATGTCGATCGAAATAAAAACAATAATGCGGAAACTACCATCAAGAATCAAAGTGTTTAACCATAGCTTTGATACCAATGTTGTCTATTCTGATCTACACAACACTTTTGATTCAATTATAAATCATAAAATATAAACATACCTCCTTCCATTGCCAATAAGTTTAAGAATGTTTTTTCTCCTCTCTGTCTTCTTCCGTAATACCGTCGTTCTTGATGGAGAGATCTCAATGCGGTTTTAAACAAATCATATCCCAATAATTGTTTTACAGTTATTGGGTCCGTTATTTTGAAGAGAGAGGGGAGGGAATTTAAAACCCCCGTACTCAAAACAATTATGCCCAAACTACCATCAAATTGTGGGCCCAAAACATGAAGTACGTAATAACATAATATGGGTCACATATAATAGAGATTAATTAGGAAAAGATAATCTTACAGATTCTTCCACCTGATTACCCTACAACGAAAGAAGGCTAACCCGGTGGAGGGGTTATCCGATTCACAAGGGGTATGGGTGACTAACCAGACACATCTCCAACATCTAGCACAAGAATTCTACAGATCGTTACATTCAAAAGAGGACTTCACTTTCGAAAAGGTCTCTTGGCCAGTGTATTTCTCTAACATTTCCATGGAGGAGCGGAAGCGTCTGTCCAAAGATGTACTTCATAGCAAAGTAGATGATGTTGTGTTCAAGATGGGGGCGTTTAAGGCTCCCGGCCCCGATGGTTGGAGCCCTTTGTTCTTCCAGAATCAATGGAATGTTGTTGGGGACTTAGCTGTTGCCTGTGCCAACGATTTCTTTAAACTTTGCATCTTACCAAGTAATCTTAACAACACTATCCTTGTACTTATTAAATATCACCTTCCAACTTCTTTTACAGGGCTCCGACCAATAAGTTTATGCAATGTGGCATAAAAAGTGATCACTATATTGATTGCTAACAGACTCAAACTGATGATGGAGAGATGGGTATCTCGTACTCAATCAAATTTCGTCCCAGGGAGAAGCCTCGCTGACAATACCATCATTGTAAAAGAAGTACTACACTCTATGCGAGAACGGGAAAGCAGGATGGATGGCAATAAAGATAGATTTAAAGAAAGCATATGACAGGCTGCAATGGTCCTTTATACAACAGACTTTGGAGGCACTTCCTATACCAGCACTTCTGCAGCACCGAATCATGAGTTGCATTTCTACCTCAAGAATGCAGGTTTTATGGAATAGAGGGCTAGCAGACTCATTTCTTCCTTCCAGGGGGATACGTCAAGGAGACTCTTTATCACTGTACCTGTTTTTTTACTATGCATGGAGCTACTGTTGCAAGGGATTCAGAAAGCTCATACTGGTGGTACGTGGAAAGGTATCTGAATGGGGCGACATAGCCCGACCCCTTCGCATCTCTTCTTTGCCGATGACATTCCTCTTTGCCGATGCCTCTATGCACCAAACCCATCTTATCAAAGATATCCTACAAGAATTTGAATCATGTTCTGGCCATAGAGTTAAACAGCTGAAAACAAATATATTTTTCTCAAAAAATGTCTCTAATGAACTTCGAAGGGACATCAGGGAACACTTTGGGTTCGGGATGACCAACAATTTAGGGAAGTATCTCGGCTCACCTTTGCTTCACAATAGAATCACTTGAGATACGTGTGGAGATATACTTGACAAAATCAGAGGGAGGCTTTTGAGCTAGAAGGCAAAGCATCTTTCCTTTGCAAGCAGAATTGCACTGGCAAAAGCTTGTTTGCAGGCAATTCCGGCTTTCCAAATGCAATCAAAAAACGTTGCCGATACATATTTGTGATGAAAATCGATAGGTTGGTGAGAAATTTTGTATGGGACTCTCCAATGGAGAAAAGGAAAGATTGTCACGACCCAAATTCCTAATTTTAGTTTAATTCTTTAATCATGATTATTGACCTGTGACGTGGGACCCGCATTGAGATATGTGTACTGACCGAGGCATGTGGCTAAAGTATATGTTAGATTTTTTGTGATATATGCTTAGTGTATTGTATATGTGTAGACTACCAAGTCACTTCTACTTGTGTATAGATGTCGAGACGCGATAGGAGATGTGCCTCGAGATGTGTATCGGCGTTAGACCGGGGAAAATGATGTGGTAATTTAAGATTAAGTTATTATGGCTTAAATAGCTAATTAAATGTGGTTATAATTTGATTTACGTTAAATGTAACTAAAGTTAGTTAAATAAAACATTAGTCATTAATATTCCTCAAGATACGTGTGGACACATCACAAGACCAATTGAGTTGCAATTGGTGTTATTTAGAGTGAGTTAGTGGTGAGTTAGTGGAATAAGCATGCAAATTCATTTCATTTGATCAAAACAAGGAGGAAATGGATCTAGAGAATGAGATCGAAAATTATGAAGGAGATCTAGAGAAGGAGATCAAAGATTGCGAAGGATTTTGGTGAATTTGCGAGGGATTAATCAAGATCGAAATGATCTACAACTAGGTAAGCTAGTGCACACTATCAATTTGTAAAAGTTTATTACAAAACTTAGAATTTTACTTCAGTTCTGAGTTTTTTTCTTAATTTAATAAGGTAAATGAAATCGTTTTCGAAATTAGTTGATAGATTTGGATTCCTTCAAAAAAATCAAAAAATCTACTATCAACCCAGATTTCAATTGGAATTGATACAAAGTTATGATATTTTAAAGTTGGAGGTGTTTTGATGGATTTTTAGGAATAACTATGATTTTAGGTTTCAACACCTAAGTCTTGTAAATTTTGGGTAAATTGGTGATGATCAAGTTTGATTTAGGTATACTTGAGATGTTTGGATCAGTAGAATGCAAGGTTGAAATTTAAGTAAGACACATGCTTGATGATGTGGCGACGCCGTGGGTGCAGAGTGCACGACACCACCACAATGTCAAGACCCAGGCCGAGTGAGAATTCAATGGACACGACGCTGTTGTGGCGCCATGCAAGTGAACACACGACGCCATGTTCACGAGTCATTCGTGCCAACTATAACCTGTACTCGAGTTACTAATTCCACAAGGGTGTAGTAGTGGTAAATATGGGGTCGAACCCACATGACTTATGTTTTACTCCGAGTTAACTAAAACGAGAAATTTTGGGGTTTTTATAGATTTTTTAAAATAATTAATTAAATAATTAAAACTACTTAGAAACTAAAACTTTGCAAATGTGAATTCAATATGAGAAAATACCTATGTCTATGATTCCACAAATCTAAATCAAAATTCAATAATAGATCATAGTCCTCAATCCTTCCAAAAGATTATTAATTCAATTCATTCTAGATTAGCTATAGTAAATCGACATCCTAATTCCACTAGTCTCGATAGATAGGATGTCCGCCACTAACTACTTCTCTAATTAACACATAACCCTAGACATCCACCAATTAGGTTTAATGCATTAATCGCATATAGTTTTATGGGAATAGTAATCCTAAATAACTGGATCGCATCCGCATCCGATTTAGCGCAGGGATTGTAATTACCGTCTCTATCCTCGTGAGGTGCAAGGCGGGGATTTATTCCCACAAATTCTTTGGGGGAAAACTTTGTCGCCCTACGCCCCACCTCGGGGGATCCTAGCGGGGCAGGGAATCCACGCGGTGATCCATCAATTTTGTAAAAAATATCTATTTTGATCTTCATTCCTTGGTCATTTTGGCACTTAAGTAGTACTTTCTCAATTTTTTTAAGAAACTATTTTTCTCAAATTGAAGGATTAATGTGGACTTGTTTTGTTGATTGAGTTACAAGTTATCATACTTAATTAAATATATAAAATTTCTAAATCTAGTATGACAAAATATCTCAATGATATTCTAAATATAATTTTATATATCTTTATGATATAGTATATATTATAATTAATTTAATGGTAAAAATAAATTTATCGTCGGAGATCTCGAGTCTCATTCCATATATTACATATGTTTTAAGTAAGAAAGTTATATAATTTTTTTGTAAAAACCTAAAAATGGAGAATTTTATGCAAGCGATGCGGGGCAGAGAATCCCCGCTGGGCGAGAACAGTTCTCGTCCCCGCCTTGGCCTGCGTGGCGGGGCAAACCCCGTGTCCCACCCCTGCGGGGAATCCTTGCCCCACTAGGGTGGGGCAGCGCGAGGGAGGGGATTCCCCGCCCCACTTCCAACCCTACTTGTCGCACATTTAAGAACCTAAAAGTTTTGACGACAAATGGGTGAGTGGCCGTCACTTGTATCGGTCTAATCGTACAATTACAGATACGATAATCCCGATTAACTATAGGTCTTCCTCTTAAAAGCATGCACTGGTCACATACATACCCTAAGTTTGCACCGCAATCATGAAATTAACAATAAATAAAATAGAAGGAATTAAAATAACTTAAAATATAAATAAATAGATCTCACATGACACTGGTATAAAACCATGAATCTGGACTTGTTTCATCTCTGACCTAGGCCAATCGCTTAGCTGGACATCGTCTTGAAGAACTCCATTAAAAATAATAAAAGAAAAATAGTTTGATTGGTCGAGAGAAGAGAAGAAACTAAAAAAAATCCTAAAGTCTATATAAATAAACCCTTAATTTTGGTCTCTGGAAGAGATAGAAAGTGGAAATCGTAGGTTAATTGGTGTTTCATGTGCCTAGGACAACATAGTGGATGTGATTGATTTGCTACTGGGGTCTTGAACACGTGGCATGCTCGAATTGGTCATTTTATTTTCGTTTGTTGACGTTGGATGTTCTGGTTGGTTGTTACTGATGTGAAGACGTGGCTAGACTAATATGTGTTCGACACATGACTTGTGTGATTGTTGGAGAAATACGCTTAAGAAATCGGTGAAGATGTGAGAGTTTGCACTACCATGTATCTTCAGGAAGATCAAGGGCTCTTGAAATGAAGATAACACATATAAGACTTGTGCGAATATGTGGGAAATGGTGCGACATGCATCTCGAGGCAAGATCGAAACCTTGTTTCTCATTTGTTCTAATCTATGTGCGAATCTCAAGGCATATGCAGTAGTTGCTTGAGCAATGTAGTAATAGTATGTCTCCTAGCTGCCTCATTCGACTACTCCTTATCTCTTCATCAACTGTGTGGTGCGTGTCTCAAGGCAGATCCTATGATTGTTGATCAAACTGTAAGAATGACTTATACTTAGAAATTTTTAATGACTTTCCTCAACTAATGCACCACCAAACTTCTCCTAAACCACCATATAATCAACACAGACCAATATGGGTCCTACCAAATTGTCTCGAAGTGCGTGTGAGCTCACTCTTCAATGTCAAACATTAAAAACACTTTAAAATACCTTGAATTGTCTCTATTTCACCAAATTGCCACTGAAACAATGAAAAGATAAACAAAAAAAGAATTAGTTAATTATACGAAACATTAAAATCTAAAAACACAATAAATACTTAAATATATTAATATTAACAACTTATCACGCCACTACGACATCGTGTCCATCTAATGTGATACAAAGGTGACGCTATGGCGGTGTCGTGACCTTTGTACACGCGCCGCCACCATAATGCCAAAAACTAAAAACTTTGTAAAATTTCTAATAAAAGTTTAAGGTTTTTCTAAAAGATTTAACCCAACTTTGATAGTTTGTATAAGTCTTAAAACACTCTAATTAACCTCAAGAAACTAGGGAGGAGTCTCGAGAGGTTGTTGGAGAGATATGGGGTGTCGGGAGGCCAGATTAGCTTAGAGAATTTATGTGGATTGTAAGTAAACTGATTAAGATATTTATTTTCATTTCTTTTCCATTATGCTTTTCATTTACAGTTATTTGGACTGATTTACCTTTTATACTTTAGATGTCATGACTTGATTGTTCTATCTCATTATGTAAGTTGTTATCATGTCATTGTTTGTTGATTTAGTGGTTTCATTGATTCTAAATAATGTGCTATGTCATTCTTGGTTTTTGATGAATTTAGTCAGATGAAATAACATGCTATTAAGTACGTGATTTATGGTATTGTAAATTTATTTTCCTGGTTTATTAGTTATGCAATTACATTGTTGGATCCCTAAATTGTGTCAATTCTTGAAATGGAAAAGTAGCTATTGTATCTAGGATCATGATGAGAAAGAGATGGGTGACACACAGGGTTATTAAGTTTTCGGGGTTATCGACATCTCACCATTAACTTGTGTAGCACACGGGGTTTGGGACTCGAGGTTGTGGACAAGTATATATACTTATGTGATAGGCATTTATGAAAATGTGAAGGCATCTATGAGTTTATGGGCATTTGTGAGGATGCGAAGGTATCTATGAGATTGTTTACACCCTGAGTAGTGGAATAAGGTTGATGTGTTGTAACTCACGGCCCACCGACCTTAGATCATTATTGTTTAGTCGAGTGTCAGTTTCTTATTATTTAACTAAAGTATCTTATATATGATTCTTTTTCAACAAAGTTATTATTATGCTTTCGGAAACGTGTTGCATATTTGGAAATGTGAATAAATGTCTCTCAGTGTTATTTTCTACTTTCCTATACGCACCGTCCTTTTTATGACGGTGGGTACATATCCATCGAGTAGGAGATCGGTTAAGGAGAAGATCGATGACTACCTCTGAGCCACTAGAGTGTTGCTACTTCTGACATTGTAGGTTGAGATTTTGTTATATAACTTATATGTCTTTTGTATACTTTTGGGGTTTTATACATGGGTTGAGCTATAGTATCCCAACTAGACACATGTTAATATATTATTATCACTTTTTTATATTACATATGTGCATGTGATCTTTGGTTCCTGGTTTTTCACAAACTTTGGATTTAAATCAAAGGCTCCCGCTAATTTGTTACAACTTTCGCTGAATAATCATTAAATTGTATAAATGTTAATTAACTTTGAGTTTTTTAGTGACAAGAAGAAAAAATATAATACTTATTTAGAAAGTTAATTAGTGAGGAGAAAAGTTTTGGAAAGGGTGACTAATACGTTGTTAAGTCCTACGTGACAATATTATGGCTTAATGATGGGATTTGGCCGGGCAGTGCCCTAGTTTTGGAAGGGGTCATCACAATTGGTATCAGAGTCAAAAATTCTAATAAGTAACCAATAAAATTGAATAAAACACAAATCTTAGTTGTTGAAACTGTTGGGTTTTGGGTTCATACGCAACGGAGATTACAAAACAATTTTGACAAAAACCCCGACAGGATCCGAATCTAATTCCATTAAAAACATTTAAACCAAGAAAACTTAATCATACCTCGGTCGCAAATATAGCTTTCTGAAGGTTGATCGATCTCTAAGGCGCTGCCAATGATGAACACCCTCTACCAGCAGTCCACACTCGAACGACGATCGAGATTCGAAGTGCTAGCTTCAAGAGAATACCAAACTTTTGTTTTTCTCTCCAAAACGATCTAGAGCCTACCAGAAAACCATAATTCGTTTCTAAACGAAAATAGAGTCTCGACCCTTAATCTTTTGTACGTGTGTTCTAACTTAAAGCGTCTATTTGTACTACCCTTGTATATAGACGGTTAAGTAAATCACACATATACCCCTACTTAAAGAAGTATAAGTGTAGTACACCACAAATATGTTTCTGTCATGAATTTTATCATATAAAATTTATTTTTCTGAACCATCTTAAAATCTCGCAAAACCATTTTTAGTGTGCGACCCGATAGGCTCATACAACGTTGGCAGTGTACCAAAACACATTTTGGTATACAAGTCATAAGCGGCCTCTAGCAAGACATTACGACTACCCAAGTTGTACGAATATCAAATCGATACAACCTAATCAATAGTATATACAACATCATTTTTTCACATAATATCCTTTTGATCAAACATAAGGCATGGAATTGTCATCAAACATGTTCAATCGTACTAGTCTCGATCTCTAGGTAGACCGAAAACATCTAAGTGACATTGATCAATATCAATTCACTTAGACTAGGCTTTTTAGTAGTCTAACACATCGAGGGATCCACTGGATATCTCTCTTTATATGAGAGGGACAAATTCTATCTCGATTACACAACTTCATCACATTGCTCACACAATAACCAATCACAACCTTTATAATCGTCTGGTTAAAGACAACGTTTGATTGTGTCAAATCACCGTGTTCCTAATGTTGAAGTCTCTGATAATCTCAAGTCAGAGGACCGAAAAATATACCTATAATGAGAAACAACTATGACTTAATCCATGTGATGTTCTCATAGTGGGTCATTCCAGTACTTTGTTCCGTAACAAGTACTCGTGATCTTAATTCGTATCCCTATATGTATAATCATCATATGATCATCAATCAAGACTCACACTAGTGTTAATTCATTATAGTTCCCAATATAATGATCGACTAAGGACATTTAAGATATTTATGCAAATACCCATGGATCTTATTATAATGTAAACATGTAAATTAATTATAATAAACAACAAATGAAATCCTCTATTTTATTAACTAAAAGTTTTCATAAAGACAGTTAATGGATTGACCTAGGGCACATGCCCCAACATCTCCCACTTGCATTAGGGCCAATCACACATGCATCTAATGCCTAATGATCTAACATGACCATCATTTTTTGCTTGTAGAAGAGCTTTTGTCAATGGATCTGCAACGTTGTCTTCAGTAGGTACTCTGCAAATCTTCACGTCTCCCATCTCAATAATTTCTCTAATGAGATGAAAATGCCGGAGTATATGTTTGGATATGCGGTGTGATCAAGGTTCCTTGGCCTGTGCTATTGCCCCGTTATTGTCACAATACAAACAAACAGGGTTAGCAATACTTGGAACCATACCTAGTTCAGAAATGAACTTTTTGATCCAAACTGCCTCATTTCTTTGCATCGGACGCCGCAATATACTCAGCTTCAGTTATAGAATATGCCACAGTCTCTTGCTTCGAACTTTTCTAGCTTACTGCACCCCATTCAAAATAAACACATATCCAGACTGCGATCTAAAATCATCTATATAAATTTGAAAACTTGCATCTATGTAACCATTTACAACTAGATCATTTTTAAAACCTCCATAGACTAAGAACACTTCCTTAGTCCTTCTTAAGTATTTAAGAATGTTCTTTACTGCTATCCAGTGACTCTCACCAGGATCTGACTGATATCTGTTTGTAGTGCTCAAAGCGTATGATACATTAGGTCGAGTGTATAGCATGGTATACATGATAGATCTAATAGCTGATGCATATGAAATCTTATTCATACGGTCTCACTCATCATTTGTCTTAGGACATTAAATCTTGCTGAGACTTATGCCATGAGACATTGGCAACAATCTTCTTTTAGAGTCTTGCAAACCGAACCTATTCAACACCTTGTCTATGTAAGCACTTTGACTTAGACCGATAAGCCTCTTAGATCTATCCCTATAGATCCTTATCCCCAGAATATAGGCTGCATCTCCTAAGTCTTTCATTGAGAAACACTTCCCTAACCAATACTTGACATTCTGCAATGATGGGATGTCATTTCCAATGAGTAATATATCATCAACGTACAGTAGCAGAAAAACAACTACACTTCAACTGACCTTCTTGTATACACAAGGCTTATCTTCGTTCTTAATAAAACCAAAATCCTTAATTGCTTCATCAAAACGAAGATTCCAACTCTGAGAAGCTTGCTTTAATCCGTAAATGGATCTTTGAAGCTTGCATACCTTCCTAGAATTCTCAGGATGTACAAAACCTTCAAGTTATGTCATATACACGTCCTAAAGCAGCTTTCCATTAAGAAATGATGTTTTTACATCCATTTGCCATATCTCATATTCATAATATGCAGTAATGGCAATTAAAATTCTTATGGATTTAAGCATGGCTACTGACAAAAAAGTTTCATCATAATCAATACCTTGAGTGTGCCTGAAACTTTTTGCTACAAGTCTTGCTTTAAAAGTATGCACTTTGCCATCAATGTCAGTTTTCTTCTTGAAAACCCATTTACATCCAATGGTCTTACCAGCTTCAGGTAAATCAACTAAGTCCCAAACTTGGTTATCATACATGGATTGTATCTCAGAGTTCATGGCACTTAGCCATTTATCTGAGTCTGGTCCAGACATAGCCTCCTGATAAGTGGCGAGCTCATTTTGATCCATAAGCAACACATCACGACTATCAGTAATGAGAAATCCTAATCTCTCTGGCTTATGTCTTACCCTACCAGATTTACGTGGGTCTTGTGTTACTTGTGAAGGTTCAACTAGTTCAGAACGTTGTTAAGCTTCCAGTAGCGGTTCAGGGTTTATATGTGATTCTTGAACTTCTTCAAGATTTATTTCTCTCTCACTAGTGTCTTTTGAAACAAACTATTTTTTCATAAAGGCACCATACCGAGCAACAAATACTTTGTTCTCAGCGGGATTATAAAAGTAATATCCTTTTGTTTCCTTAGGATACCCCACAAATAAACACTTGTCAGATTTAGGTGTTAGTTTTTCCGAGACTTGTCGCTTTACGTAAGCCTCACAACCCCAAATCTTAAGGAATGATAAACTAGGTATCTTCCCGTACCATATCTCATATGATGTTTTATCAACCGTTTTAGAAGGAACTCGATTTAGAGTGAAAGTTGCAGTTTGTAATGCATAACCCCAAAAGGATAATGGAAGATCTAAATGACTCATCATAGATCGAACCATATCTAATAAGGTTTGATTTCTCATTTAAGAAACTCCATTCCACTGTGTAGTTGCTGGTGGAGTCAATTGGGAGACGATCCCACAATTTCTAAGATGATCATCAAATTCTTGGCTCAAATATTCACCACCTCGATCTAACCGAAGTATTTTGATAGTTTTACCAAGTTGATTCTGTACTTCATTTTTGAAATGTTGGAAACATCTCAAATGATTTAGCTTTATGTTTCATAAGATATACATAACCATATCTACTGAAATCATCAGTAAATGTAATGAAGTACTGATAACCTCCTCTAGCTATTGTGTATATGGGACCACTTACATCAGTATGTATTAGACCCAATAAATCACTTGCTCTTTCACTGTGTCCAGTATAAGGACTTTTAGTCATCTTACCTCGTAAACAAAATACGCACGTTTCATATGTTTCTAAATCAAATGAATATAGAAGTCCATCTTTATAGAGCTTCGTTATGCGTTTCTCATTTATGTGCCTGAGACGACAATGCCAAAGATAGGTTTGACTCAAATCATTTGACCTGAATCTCTTTGTATTTATGTTAAAGACTGGAGTATCAGTGGACATTTTAATGCTTAGAATATAAAGACCATCACACAAATCAGCATTTGCATAAAATATACCTTTACGAGAAATGGAACATCTATTATTCACAATAATAAAATCAAAACCATCCATATACAAACATGAAACATAAATGAGGTTTCTGCTCAAGGCGAGCACAAAATGACAATTATTTAAAGTTAAAATAAGTCCACTAGGTAAGACTAATTCATATGATCCAACAGCCAGGGCAGCAACTCTTGCTCCATACCCTACGCGGAGGATGATTTCTCCTTTTCTTAGACTTTCTACTTCTAGTGAGTCCTTGCACATTTATACAAATGCGAGATCCACATCCGGTATCTAATACCAGGAATCACTAGTAGATAAATTAATTTCAATAACATAAATGCCTGTAGTAGTAGTCGCACTACCTTTTTTCTTCTTTAGATCTTCCAGATAGAGTTTGCAATTTCTAAACCAATGTCTAGGTGCATGACAGAAATGACAATTTCCTTCCTTTTTTTGGGTGTTTTGAAGCAGGAACAGGCTGGGCTTGACTTGTTCCACAGGCTTTGCGATAGGTGCCGCAGCAGCCTTGACAACTTTAGCCTTGCCTTTGCCTTTCTTCTTCATTCCCTTTCCCTTTTGGACCATCAACACATTACTAGAGGGTTTCTTGATATTTTGTTTAGCAGTTTTGACCATCAAATGCAACTCTGAAATTGATTTCTCCATATTATTCATATTGTAGTTCATCACAAATTGTGAGTAACTTTCTGGTAATGAATTCAGGATCAAATCCGTAGCCAACTCTTGGCTTATGGGAAGTCCGAGTCTATCAAGCTGGTCAACATAGCCCTTCATCTTTAGAACATGAGGACTAACTAACGCATCCTCAGTCATCTTGCAAGAATGTAGGTTTTTGACTGTCTCAAAACTTTCTTGCCTAGCTTGCTGTTGGAAGATTTCCTTCAGCGTTATAGCCATGTCGTAGGCTTCCATTAGTTCCATGTTCTTCTCTCAAGTTCAGGGAACCATAGTTGTCAGCATAATACATGCAACATCAGTAGAATCGTCGACATGCTTATTATACGCATCCTTCACAGCTTTCGTAGCATTGGCTGGTGGGTCTTCAGGGATTGGAGCATCCAGGACATACAACTTGCATTCATGCTTAAGAACAATTCTCAAATTTCTGAACCAGTCAAGAAAGTTAGTCCCAGATAGCTTATCCTTCTCAAGGATGGATTGCAGTGACAAGGGATTATTGTTACTTGAAGAGGCCATTGATCTACAATAAAGATTATGCAAAGTTTATTTTAGTATAGAGGAATAGACTCCCATTAAATTAACAACCCTCCTAAAACTTACTGTTTATTTAGGGGACTTGAATCCATATTTCACCTAATTCTATGACAACTATGGCATGAAACACATAACTAAATTATTTAGGTAGGTAACAGTTACCAATTATATCTTATGTAATTTTAGATACTTTTATGAGATACGAGACATCTTATGTCTTATCATGTTTTTATCTCATCTTGTGCCTAAAGCTCGAAACTATTTTGATAGCTTTATTAAGTCATACCATTTTAAACATTTAGGTAACTCTTCTCCAACTTATCTCACCAAGATAACACAATACACCCAGCTATGGTTGAAACTGTATTAGTGTGATCGAGGCCTTGACAAGTGTTTAAAATGGATGGCATAAGACTTAAAATTTAATAGAGGGATTTTATTCAGTTTTAGTGATTTTATGTAAACAATGAAATATCATATATTTTATTGATTTGTTAAATCACTAAACAATTTATAAACTTTTTATACTGTTCACTAATAAAAGAATTTCCGTGCGCTAGGATTAGTTAGACGACGGTCCCGCTGGCTGGTCAGCGAAAATTTTGTTATTATCTTTTTTAGGAAACAAATTTCAATTCCGAAAATTAAAATTCGCTAACTTAATTTATCAGAAATTAAGTCAATTAAAACATTTTTAATTAACCCGAGCCCACATCTAACTAATCATCTTATCCTAATCTAATAAGGACTTAAGATTTTTGAATCCTAGTATATCACCAATAACGAAATTTTTGATATTTATCTCCTATCCAATAGGGATAACGAAATCGATTTTGCTAATATTTCATAATCTAATTTGTTATCTATCTCTTATCAAATAGAAATTTCATAACAGAATAGATATAACAAGATAAATAAATAATTTCAAAAAAATAATTATTTGCAATTTCGATCCTCATCCAAATAATCACAAACATGTAATCGAATCACGAACTACTATCCCAATCGAACCTAATCATATTAGTTTCAAATTAATATTCAGACTTATACGATTTAAGAAACTTAAATCAATGTAACCTAAATATGCATACTGAATTACAGAGACTTCATCCATGCATCAATACACAAAAAACAAAGATTATACCTAATGGTGTCGTGGATCACAAAACACGAAATTCAATTCATTAAAATTATTCGAATTAACCTAACATGGTTATTAGCATGTACGAAACTGATTTCAATTAAATCACGAATACGTGTATCATAAACACAAAACATGATAATAAATATCACATAAAACTTTTGTATATCACATAAACATCAACTATTAACATGCTTTCAATCATATATCACGTATATATCAGAAGAAAACATGCAATGAATTTAATAAAATCAAACTCGAAGGCTCTGATACCACTGTTGGGTTTTGGGGTTCATACTCAGCGGAGATTACAAAACAATTTTGACAAAAACCCCAACAGGATCCGAATCTAATTCCATTAAAAACGTTTAAACCAAGAAAACGATTATACCTCGGTCAAAAATATACGTTTCTGAAGGTTGATCGATCTCTAAGGCGCTGCCAACTACGAACGCCCTCTACCAGCAGTCCACACACAAACGACGACCGAGATTCAAAGTGCTAGCTTCGAGAGAATACCAAACTTTTATTTTTCTCTCCAAAAAGATCCAGAGCGTACCATAAAACCCTAATTCGTTTCTAAACGAAAATAGAGTCTCGTCCCTTAATCTTTTGTACGTGTGTTCTAACTTAAAAGGTCTATTTATACAACCCTTGTATATAGACGGTTAAGTAAATTACACATATACGCTTACTTAAAGAAGAGGACGTTTCTGTCATGAATTTTATCATATAAAATTCATTTTTCTGAACCATCTTAAAATCTTGCAAAACCATTTTTAGTGTGCGACCCAATAGGCTCATACAACGTTGGCAGTGTACCAAAACACATTTTGGTATACAAGTCATAAGTGGCCTCTAGCAAGACATTATGACTACCCAAGTTGTACGAATATCAAATCGATACAACCTAATCAATCGTGTATACAACATCCTTTTGTCACACGATATCCTTTTGATCAAACATAAGGCATGGAATTGTCATCCAACATGTTCGATCGTACCAGTCTCGATCTTTAGGTAGACCGAAAACATCCAAGTGACATTGATCAATATCAATTCACTTAGACTAGGCTTTTTAATAGTCTAACACATCGAGGGATCCACTGGATATCTCTCTTTATATGAGAGGGACAAATTCTATCTCGATTACACAACTTCATCATATTGCTCAGACAATAACCAATCATAACCTTTATGATCGTCCGGTTAAAGACAACGTTTGATTGTGTCAAATCATCGTGTTCCTAATGTTGAAGTTTCTGGTAATCTCAAGTCAGAGGAAAGAAAAATATACCTATAATGAGAAACAACTATGACTTAATCCATGTGATGTTCTCATAGCGGGTCATTCCAGTACTTTGTTCGGTAACAAGTATTCATGATCTTGATTCGTATCTCTATACGTATAATCATCATATGATCATGAATCAAGACTCACACTAGTCTTAATTAATTATAGTTTCCAGTATAATGATCGACTAGGGACATTTAGGATATTTCTGCAAATACCCATGGATCTTATTATAATGTAAACATGTAAATTAATTATAATAAATAGCAAATGAAATCCTCTATTTTATTAACTAAAAGTATTCATAAAGACGGTTAATGGATTGACCTAGGGCACATTCCCCAACAGAAACTAGATGATCCATGTCTAGAAACCATTAGTAGGTAAGTGAGTGAAACTGAGATGAGGATTTCTTATATGTATATTTTAGCTTCTATATGTATATATATGCGTTATCTATGTAGTAGCTGATTCGCCTTCGCTATCAACTTGAAGACATAAATGGCTGTTTGACGCGACGGTGGGGATGGGGTGCTAGTGGCAGTCAACCTCATACTTTTGCGGTGATCTACATAAGTTGTATGACTGATAGCTACTCAGGGACATCAGTTAGCTGATTTCATTGCTATGAGGGATATACATTTTGCTCCACCTGCATATACACTGGTCCCCCACTATTGCTACTCCCATATTATCGACATCAGAGCTTCTTACTACGACACAAGTAGCTCTAGTAGTATAAACTATTCCAGTTGTGACAGTACCAACCTCAGAGATAGTTTACATAGTGTCGTCTCCTACTCCTACATTTTCTAGTTCATCAGCCAAGTTTTTATCAGGCTGAAGTCAGTTTACTTTGATGAACAATAAGGCTTTGAGAAGATCGAGAAATGGATATTGTCTCATGAGAAGCTTCATAAGGTTTTAAGGATTAATGATAGACTTCAGACTGAGACTTCATCGTATACGTTACAAAGAGATGCCGAAGTTTGGTGGCTTGTGACGATAACTTCTAATGGTGATTTCGAGTCTTAAGGTGCTTTTAAGAAGAAGTTTTATCAACAATTCTTCCTACCTACTGTGAGGAAGAGGTTGATGAAGGAGTTAATGAATCTGAGACAGGGAGCTGATGAGTCAGTGATGAGTTATAGAGACATATATGGCTATATGGGCAGTTTGCTAGAGATTTAGTAAGAGATGATTTTGAGGGTGTATACAATTTCAGATGGACTAAGGCCATATATATGGTTTTATGTGATTAGTTCAGGTTCTAAGACTTTAGGTGAGATATATGAGCGTATACTTTTCTCACGACACATTTTATTTGAGTGTAGTTGTCGATGGGACACCATTAGCACCATCATTATCATCAGATCAGGTTATAGAGTTTGAGAGGAGGAGAAATAGAGGCAGGGGATAGAGGAGATGGTAGAGAGATTCTCAGAGATCAGGGGCAGCCACATAAGTTTCACCCTATGTATCACACCCAACTCCGCTATAGAGTATATAGTTGGTAGACATCCCTTACCACCACTAGTCAGACCTGTGTTACTATCTCCTACTTTACTAGTGCCATGCCAGCAACAATAGCAGGGTGGTAGAGGCCAAAGCGGAAGTAGAGGTAAAAGTTGAGATGGTTTTGACAAGGGCAGAGAGAGGCATATGCCCAAAATTAGGCATAGTTCAGCGTAGGCTGATTACTTGTTATAGTTGTGGGCAGGTTGGGCACATGTTAAGAGATTGTCTATAACCAGTATCAGTTTACCCACAGTAGAGCTGAGAGGGAGTACATATGATAGCACAGCTAGATGCAGACGTTACACGAGGACTTATTGTGGGTATGATTTTTTTTGTGGTAGAAATTTTTACGTCTTGTTTGATTTGGGTTCCACAATATCTTTCATTTCTAGTCGCATGATAGGCATCCTATGATTGACACTAGTTAGAGTTAGTATACATTTGATTTTGATTGCCTCAGCTCGGGATAAGGTTTACCCTAATTGTCTCGTCGAGGGATATCTAGTAAAGATAGGCGGGGTAGAGTTACCTACAGACTTCATAGTGCTCAAGTTTTTAGATTTCAACATGTTGTTAGGGATGGATTGGTTAGTAGCATGTTACGCTCATATCAACTATTTCCGCGAGACAATGTTATTTGAGATCCCGATGCGTTCGATGTTCACATACAATGGTAGTACACTGAGAGTCGAGGGCACAAGAGGTCCTTACGACTAGTGGAGATATAGAGACTTAGGTATCATTATACATAGTAGCAGATTGTGGGCGAGTTTCCAAATGTTGTCAGGGACCCATACTTGAGGAGAATTCGATTGTGGGCGAGTTTCCAAACGTGTTTTCATAGGACTTATCTAGTTTACCACCACCAAAAGAGATATATTTCATTATTGAGTTGGTACGAGGCACTAGGCCTATTTCTATACCACTTTAATGCATAACTCTGAGAGAGTTGGATGAGTTGAGGTGTTAGCTTCACGCTATAAAAAAAGGTTAATATAGCGTTAGCAATTAGTGATAAACCAAAATTTGTCATTGATTTGCGACGAAATAGCGACAAAATTTGCCGAAATATTTAGCGAAGGATCAGCAAGAAATTAGTGACGAACCGATAGTGGCAAACTAATATGTCGCTAATCTTGGGGCCATATTTTCCCGCTAGGTATTAGTCGCTAGTCACTATTTTTTTACAATATGGTGCAGAATTTGGCTGGTTTGAGTTTTAATCAGACTCCCATTGAAGAGCCTCTAAATCTATAATTACAAAAATTGTATGAGATGATTGAAGCCGTAAATGAGCCGGCGTGGTTGGGGTGTAAAACCATGACCAAATTATCGGCAATGGCGTGAATTTTGACGCTTAAATCAGAGCATCACAAATCAGAAAGGGCATATAATGATTTTCTACAATTTGCGAAAGATTTAGTGCCCAATGATAATTGTTTGGTCAATAAATTTTATAGCACAAAACTATTTATGCAAGGATTAAGCCTACCGGTTTATTGGGGAGAAGATTCAGAGTTGACAATGTGCAAGTTTTGTGGTAAATTAAGGTATGATGAGCAACGTCGTTGTCAGGGAGAGAGCAAAATTTGAGGCCTCGAAAAAAAATGTATTATTTCCCTTTAGCACCTCGACTACAACGTTTTTTCGCTTCTGATTCAACTGCAGCACACATGCGGTGGCACAGAGAGCACGTTTAAAACGACATTGTAATGGAACACTGTTCCAATTCTCTAGCATGGAAGCATTTTAAGGATGTTAACATCGATTTTAGCGACGAAATTTGCCATGTTCGTTTGGGATTGTGAATGGATGGTTTTCAGCTTTTCGAAGAGTCCAGAAAGTAATACTCATCCATGCCGGTCATAGTAACACCTTACAGCCTACCTCCATCAATATGCATGAAAAAAAAGTTTATGTTTCTTACTATTATAATTCCAAATAATCCTTAAAATCAAATTGACGTCTTTTTACAACCATTTGTAAGGGGATTTCAAGACTTGTGGCATCATGGCATGATTACCGACGACATTTCAACGAAAATGAACTTCCTAATAAGAGTTGCCCTTATGTGGACTGTGAGTGACTTCCCTACATATAGTATGTTGTTCGGTTGGAGCACCCACGACAAGAAGACATGTACGTATTGTGTGGATGATATTGATGCATTTAAATTGGAGCCTTTCAAATAGATCAAAATAACAATGCCAACATCGTTGACGTCAACATTGACACATTACAAGCAGGGGCTATGAACTAATTAGTGAAGTTGTCTCAGACAATGATGAGTTTGAGACGAATGCTGACAATGATGAGGAAGATTGTGGCGATGAAGATGATGAGTTGACTTCATTGTCAAACAATGGTAGCAAAGATGAGTTAGACCAGCTAGTTAGAGTAAGTTTATCTAATTATTAAACACATCAACCTTGTTAAACTTAAGTAGAAATTATGTTTAAATCCAATGATATCTTTCATAAACTTGTAGTTTGCGAAGTATATGGCGACAATAAACTAACTACATTTGCATTATTTAATTAGTATAGAATTTTCTCAACATGCCTCATGGAAGGATTACTCTTCATACGGAGGAGGCCGGTAGGCGAGCTGTGCCTAACACTACGACGTTGCCATACTCATCCATACCCCTGGGCCAACTTCATATCTCTAGCCAGAGACCTTCACTGCTCTCACATTATACCACTCCATCACCCTGAGTCAGTTTTTCCCTTACAATACTATTTGACCATTCATTTTACATCACCATCTTCGGGTCATCATGTTTACACTTTTAGGCCCTCCTATCATAGTACACCGCTTGTTCGCATTAGGCTCCTCACTACACCACTACATCACTGCATGGTCATCTCCACCATCTCATATCAGATCATCATTATCATCATTACCTCGTTATACTTCATTACCACAGGCTCATCTCCACCCATCTCCTACTGGACCATCATCATCATCATCATCATCATCATCATCACCCCACTATACTTCACCATTGGCTCATCTCTACCCATCTGATCATAGTGGACCATCATCATCCTCACCACACTATTATTCATTAGAACAAGGTCATCTTTACCCACCTATTAGGCCTTCATTATCGCGACAGGCACCTCCATCGTCGCATGATGTGTTCCATCCACCCCTATCAGTTCCTTTTCTTCACGCTCAGCTACTCCACCTAGTGCCACTCCTACTCCAATTGAGTTGCCACTTGATGAGACCGATGAGATCTCGGAGTGGCTACGTTTGGGCTTAATACCTGTCAACTGAATGGTGATCCATTGATTCCTCTCTTGGTAGATGAGTATGGCTAGTATGTTTTTCAACAACTAACTTAATAATTAATTAGTACCTTTATTATTTACTTAAAAACCTTATGACATGTTCGCTTCATGGTCTTAGGTCAGATAAGCTACATTAGACTGGCTAATTCGTTGTACGCTTAGCGGATTAACTAGTCCACGGGACTATCTAATACCCAAGATAGATGACTAAAGTAAACCATCATTTTTAGTGGCACTAATTAGTCCCAATGTTTGAGCTTCACACATTAGCAAACTACCCTTCCATCTTTAAATCCAATCATGAGAGAGAGACAGAATACACAAGATTATGAGACAATCGACGATTCTAAGGTGTTTTGGAGAAGTTGAACCCTAAACAAGGAAGGAGGAAGGAAATCAATTCGCACCAATTGTATGTATTTTCATCCTTGAATCATATATTTTCTTCATCATTCATTTTGTGTAGAGTAACCTAGAATTGGTCGGTTCCAAGGTGTGATAGGGTTGGGGATAAGGGAGAATTAGTGGGTTTTGAGTTGTAATGGGGTTAGGGATAAGGGAAAATTGGAAGGTTCTAAAGTATGATGGGGTTAAGGATGAGGGCTTGATTACATTGATGGAGATTTCTTCAACCTGCATCGTAGATCTTGATGATGCTGTGTTTTGCTCTCGAAAGTTCTTGACACAACATTACATGCTGATGAGAATTTCACACAACATCATTGAGTCATGGTATGGGTTTTTATTTTACAAAAAAGGAAAAAATTGACTTAATTAGAATATTCAAAACATCATAATATGTATCTCTTCCAATGTATTGAGATCTTAGTTGATGAAATAAAATTTCTTGTTTGGGCTTAAAAAAAACAACATATAGAGAATTAATTGTGTAGAAAACTTAACAAAACTCTAATGAAATTGGTGGAAAATGACATAATTCCTAAAATTTAATGATAATTTGTGAGTAAAATATTATTTAGTGTCAATCTTAATTAAGATATAAGGAATAAATGATTGACAAGGTAAAAATGAGCAATTTACAAAGGAATTTATTATCAAAAAAAGGTACAACAAAGCAATCAAATCATTGTAGTGAATTAATTTTTAATTTTAAGAGAACAAATTCAAATGTGAAGTCGAGTTTTCAATCCCTTACTCTTTCCTAAATAAAAAACGCAGAATACTTTTTTTTTCTATAGGAAGGATACCATGATTGGTTTGGTGTCAATGAGGATCACTAATTAATCAATGTTGCTATTCTCGACATTGATTTTGGAAATACAAGAAAGTAAGCCAATCGAATGATTGATTATACTATACTCTTGCATCAAATTTGAAGAAATGCTTAAAATTAGGAGTACATTTGAGTGACTAGGCAATTCGAAAGGGGAGTTGAGGAATACTAACTAGAGGTTCCTTCATGTTGCTGCTTTAGAAAAAAATTGTTGAAATCTAGTAACCTAAAATCAATGCTCAACTAAATAAAAGAAGAGAAGAAATAATCTCATAAGGAAATACCAGAGCAAATTTTGATTACTAAACTTAAATGCATTCCAAATAGATAACTAAAATTGGACATCCAAGGTTCAAAGAAAATTACAAGATATATGGGCAATTTTTGGATAGAGGGGATACATGATACAAAATGTTGAGATTCTATAGTAAAACTTATGAGAATTCCTTCAATAACATGTTTGTTAGATGATATGTTTTGATACACTTGAATTTTCTTATTTTCGCTACTGGTGCTTGACATTCTTTAAATTATAGAAATGATGCTATATGCTTTGTTTTCCTTTTTTATACCACATATTAGTATTAATTCATCAAGACATAAATAGAAAGGAATCTTGGACCTTAATATTTAATTTTCCATTATTTAAACTATTCATTTTAATACTAAACCCATAAAATTTTTGGGAGACATTCATTAATTTGTTTTAGGATAGTTGGTTTGATATAGATTACATACCTATGGATTCAAATTCATAAAGAGCTTAACCACATTTAAGGGATATGGCAATCAAACCACCTCATCATTTGCTTACGGGTCATTAAAATCATGCTACATATGTTTAAAGTTGTAGCAAGTCGTAGGCATCACGTAGAACGGACTTATGAAGTTGGTTATGAAAAGCATCGATAAACTATCCATAACATTGTCTAAAAGTCTGATGAAACTTGCTACAAAATGCCTCGGATGGAAAGGAAGCTATTTGAAAAATTGAGAGATTTATTGTACAAACATGGGAAATTAAGGAATAAGCGTTGTGTGCTTGTCCATGAACACTTGGCTACTACCCTCTACATATTAAGGCACAACATACACAACATGATAATTTTAATATGGTTCCAAATGTCAGGAGACACTGCAAGTAAGGCGTTCAGGAGAACTATTCGCGCGCTTATACGATTGCAATGTGTATTTCTGAAGCACCCGGAACCAATTGGTCTCGAACAAACTAATTTGAGATGGAAATATATTCAGGTACTTCATTATGGTAAAGACTTGTTTTGTTTATTTTGCTTTATTCATACAAATATTCCTTGGTTATATGACATAAATTTAACTGCTTTTGTTATGGTAGGGATATCTTGGTCCTATTGATGGGACACATGTACCAATTATCGTCCATAACAATAAGAAGGCACGATTCAAGTGTAGGAAAGGCTTTATAATGATGAACGTCATGTGTGCTTGTATGCCATTAAATCTAATTATGTACATCCTATCGGTTGCAAATGAGAGGATTTTGAGTGATGTAGTCTCACGACATAATGGTTTAAAATTTTATAATGACAATTACAATTCAGGCAGGGCACTCTAATAGCCAAGGCTTTTTAGCATCTTTCCGCAGTCAATAATACCATTTATCAGAATGGGCAACTGGTAAATGTCCCGCATAAACACTCGAAAAAGTTTTCAACATGCATCATGCAAAGGCAAGAAACATTATTGAAACTTGTTTCAGGACGTTGAAATAACGTTAGGCAGTGTTACGTAATCCTTTTTACTACGATGTTAAAATGACTACACTCATGATCATTACGTGTGTTGTTATTCATAATTACCTAATAATGGAGGCATGACTTGTTGGATTACATGGTACCCGAAAGGCAAGAGTTAGGGGGCCGAGGATGACGCATCTAATAAACTACCCGAGGTCATCAGCCTAGTAGGGTCAACCAATGCGTGTACTTATTTTGCAACAACCTAGCGATGAATATGTGGGATTCTTACCATTGAATTAAGGCGATTAATGCAAAACATGTTTGAAGTTCATGAATTACTTTTTTATATTGCTTGTAGGCTTTCATCTTCGGAGACTATTTGTATGTTTATTTTCAAGCATGATAACTTTGTTGGATGTGAACTTCTGGAATTATAATGCTCTTCATTGGGGCTATTTTTTGACATCATTTGTTATGGGCCATATGTTTTAATCATTACACACACTAAAAATCTATGTGATCTTCTACATCATGTTTTTTGCAGGGCATGAAAAGCAACTAGAAATGGTACACTGCGTTTCGTGCTTAGGACCTTGGTGTATATGAGACATGTTACGAGTGCTACAAATAAGGGAAGAAACTCGATATGTTCTTCTATAATCACTTTAACACGAAGGAAGAAGCAATAGCCACTTTCGACAGGTACACATGCGTTACTACAATTACTAGGGAGGTTCATGATCAACTTACACTAGAGGGAGCTCTTATCGAACTAGATGAGATCCCACCGCCACCACTACCATAGCGCATGTAGACTAAAGAGTTGTATGAGGCAAAAGGATTCACTCTACCATGTTCACCATCTTTTAATGATGAGCCACATATCTACTTGTTCCCTCAGGACTTCACCTTTTATTATAGAGTAGGTGGTTATGGATCTATGGATTTTTGAATGAATGTTTGTTGTACGAACAAGGAAAACATTTATCTTCTTATTTTCATTTCTTTTGCATGTGCATCACTTTGAGAAAAAGTGTTTGCCTCTTGTTATGGAAAAATTATACTGAATTTGGTGGTGTTGGTAAAGAAGATATTAATCCAAGCATGATTTTTTTTTCTGCACTACTTATGTCTTTATTCCTTTTTTTTCTTCACTTTTAGCTATCTAAACATTAAATAATGAGACTGTATGTAACGACCCAAATGAACTAAACTAGGATTAGCGTTAATCTCGAGGATTAATGGTCATAATTTGGGACTTATATAGATAAATCGGTGGATTGGAACACGAGAACCCAGGGAATATGCTATTTATGGGTGATGGTTGTTTATATGGGGTGTTTAAATCATTGCTATTTGTATTTCACCGCACGTATGAATGTTGCTATTGGTAAGCTAGTGTGACGGGGAGTTACCTTGAGGTACATGTCAAGGCGCGGGGCTCCGAGTGCCAGGTAGTCAAGGGATTATTGGGACCACTAATGTGTCCATAAGAGTTCTAAGAACACTAATCACATGTATTATAATGGGCCTAAGCTAATGTAATTAGATCAAATAAATAAGGCCTATAGTTTGGATAAATTAAATTGGGGCTATAGGATTTTTCTAGAGATACCTATTGGCATATCTAGGAACCAAGTGAGTTTCAATTTGTTGTTACTTTAAGGGAGTTAGTGGATAGTAAGTGGAAAATATGTTAAGAGATAAGCCATTAGATGAATCTCGGGATACATAAATACATGGAGATCAATGGCTAGGAATTAATCCCACCTTAACATATATATGATAACTTAATCAACACATGCAATCAAACTACTTTCAATTCTTGAAAATCAGAGAGTTGAAAAGGTGATTTTGAGTTGGATATCAACAAATTGGAGCTCAAATAGGAAATCCAACACAAGGTAGTCATCTTCTTCACCCCATATACATGAAAATGAGTTTAATTTTAGGTGTGTTGATGTAAATTCAAATTTGAGGATTAGGTCTCAGATTTTGATGAATTATTAATGATTTGCAAGTATTATTAGCATTTCAGTTAAGAATTAGTACATGGTTGTAACAAAAATTGGGTTTTTGGTGAATTTGGAAAAATTAGTGGATTTCATGAAATTGATGAATTTGATCCAATTGGTGTTATTCTGTTTGTTTAGATGATGTTTTGGAGACACCATGGAGTGGAGAATGGATTGGTAGGGTTTAGTTAGCTAATTAGGGAGTTGGGGATAGAATTCTTGAGTTGAGAACTTTATCACAAATCGCAGTTAATATGCTAACAAGACTGGCTAGCACACTAACCAGTATGGGTGTTCTATTATTTTTCAATAGCGTGCTAACTCCACCTAGCGCACTAGTCAAACCCATCAGCGCACTAATGACAAATGAAAACTAAATTTAAGTGCTGTTTTTTGTTTTTGAAATTTTTGACTTAATACATACACAAACACCTACAAACATACTAAATATGTAAAATTGAACTTTAGGGACTTAGGGGACTGTAGCACGGGTATTGGGGAGCTAGTCGCGTATGATTTGGGAGTCTAGGGAAGTCGGAGCGCGGATTGAGTTGTGTAAACCCGTTGAAATGCCTCACATAATTCATGTTTGCCTTTATTGGTATTGAATTACATGTATGACCGCTAGTGGGCACACATGGAGTTACTTGTGTTTAGTGCTCGTGTCGATGACAATAGAATATATCTACGACTATCTAGAGAGATGTAAGATGTTTGAAATAACATCTAGAGGTATTCATCCATTAATCATAGTTTGGAGTGAATTACCGAGACAGCTGAGAACTGCGCTTAACATTAATGCGACATATCATCCTTAGACTAATGCACATATGAAGTGGTTAATATTATTGCTTGAGAATATGCTTCGAGCTTGTGTTTTTGAGTTTCGTGGTAAATGGAAGACATATATTCCTTTGTGTGAGTTCTTTTATAATAATAGCTCTCAAACTAGTATTAGGATGGCTCCTTTTGAGGCATTGTATGGTAGGCCTTGTCGTTCACCGGTTGTTGGGCAAAGGTTGGAGATACATTTTTGTTGGGGCCGTAGGTGATTCAATACTACACAGAGAGAATACAACAGATTCGCTAGCATTTCACTATAATACAACTCTGACAGAAGAGATACGCCGATAAACATCATGGGTTTCTGGAGTTTTCAAATGATGATTTTGTCTTATTGAAAGTTTCGCCTATGAAAGGGCTTATATAGATTTGGGTTGCAAGGTAAGCTAGCTCCAAGGTATATCGGATCGTTCAGAGTATAAGAGAGGATTGGTCATGTTGCTTACAGGTTAGAGTTACCTTATTAGCTTGCTGGAGTTCATAACGTCTTCCATGTATTTATGCTTCACAAAACTGAGACTCAATTCACTCCAAGGATTGATTGAAATGAGTTTGGTTTTTGAGAAAACTTGTCTTACGATGAGCAAACAACTCATGTACTTGATCGTAAGATTTAGAGGCTGAGAACCAAAGAGATTCCTTTGGTCAAAGTGAAATGACAATTTCTCAGGGATGAGAAACTAACATGGGAGTGAGAATACTATATGAAGAAACAATTCCCATTTCTCTTCGATACTATAGGTAACTTTAAGTTTACTTTAATTTCAAGGACGAAATTTCTTTAAATTGGGGAGACTATAACGACCTCTTACTTTAAGTTTGGCGTACCTCGATTAGCGTGTGCGTGCTTTTGCATGATGTATTGCGTTTGTTTGGATTGTTAAATAAAAATGAAAAATAGGTTGTGATAAAATAACGGATCGTGTACAAGCCAATAAAATAGAAAATACCTAATAAACTACAATTTACCGGGACACCAGACATGGCATGAATGCGCATGCTCAAGGAAACTTGTAGGCACGTGTGGTGAGTTTATTGGTGAATAATACACAATATATATTTATATGTTTTTGGAATATATAAATATATATTGAAAAATAAAAGAATAATAGAAATATATGGATTGGTTGATCGCCTCGAACGGAGCGTGAGTGTGAGAAGTGTCAAAATTGGTGTTACGATAAGGTGTGTCACTTTAACGCATCAACTGCTCGATCAGTCTAGAGGTGACACGATACGTATCTCAAGGAAATTCATATATATATATATATATATATATATATAAACCAAACTCATGTTTATCTCCTCAATTCATTTCGATTAAAAGAAACTGATAAGGGTTTAAGTATTGATTTCGATCGAGGGAAGTCATCCAAGGTGTCAAATTGATCGTGATTGAGGAGTTTAATCGAATCAATAACCCTAGACCAACACTTTGGTATGATTTGTTCTTGTGTTTATTGATGTTCAATTTAATATGGATGATATAATCTTTGTGAATTATGTGTTTGATGGTTGGTTTTAGTGTATTACTTCATTTGAGAATGTTATTGATCGATTTTGATGGGTTATACAACTATTTTTGGTGATTTGATGAATTTGTGGGTGAAACAAGGCTGATGCCATGCGTTTTGTCGAAGACAACACAAGGTGGAGCGCGCTCCACCTAACAGAGAAGCACGCTCTCTTCATCAATTTGCTGAACCTAATTTTTGGAGCGTGCCCCACCCACTAAGGAAGCGCGCTCCCACCCCAGAAAACAACAACACTATTGTATTTTTATGAGGATTCTTAGAGGGCTTAGGGATATCATTAAGGGTTCTAATTAGATTATAATGGACCTATACTATCTATAATTGGTCTATGATATGTGTTAGTTACCCGAGGGAGAGTTATTGGCCCGAAAAGTTAGGAAATTGGACGAAAAACTTAGAACAAGGCAAGTATGGATTCGTTTATTTATCAATATTGCTTGTCTATTTAGTATACATAGCTCATGTAGTGGTTGGAATGGAATGGGGGATTATGTACATTGTAATGGTTTTCATAAAACAGAAAATGGTGTGTAATGTGACCATGCTATAACTCCTGATTTTAAGAATAGTTTTATCGGAGATGGGTTCCCTTCCTGGCCTATATATAACTCCTGCTCAATTTGATAGGTTGCATGGATTAGATACACACTTGGGGGTTTGGGATTTGGGCATTAATGGATGGGCTAGATAGCATATCGGCTAATATGTTGGTCTAGCAATAGCATTAATGGCGCTGGTGGGTAATCGACCCTAGTTTTATAAAATAAATGGGGATAATAGTGTAATAATCCATGATATTTGCGTTGCATAAGTTATCTATTGAATTTATATGATTTGCATATTCTTGTTAGATATCATTGGCGCATGTTGTTATTGCATGATATCTTTGATTACTTTATGGAATGTCGATGTTTAATGTGAATCCTTACTTATTGAGCAAGTTGGAGTGCTCACCCAAATTCAATATTTCAGGTTTGCAACCTGACACTTCAGCTAAGGGAAAGGAGAAGATTTAGGAGTTTTGTATCTTTTCGACGATGTAATGAGTCTTCATGTACTTATATACTCTTTACGACCTATTTTGTTGTATATAAACAAGGTAGGAGGTTTTAATAAAGGTTTTTGAGTTTTGGTAAACTCTATATTATAGTATATTGAAATATATCAAAAAAGTTATAAATTCTCTGCTACGTATTATTTTGACGTATTTATTCGATATAAATATATAGGTCGAGTTTATTAGTTATTGACAGAGAGGATGCTAGCTCTAGTTAAGTCTAGCTAGGTTATTGGGGCTTAATTAAGGTTTCAGACTGAGTATCGCCATAATCGAGATAGGGGATGCTACACGCGGGGCATCAAGTGATGGGGAGTTACCACCAATGTGTCCATAGGAGTTCTAAGAACACTAATCGCATATATTATAATCAGTCTAAGCTAATGTAATTAGATAAAATAAATAAGGCTTATAGTTTAGATAAATTAAATTGGGGATATAGGATTTTCCTAGAGATACGTATTGGCACATCTATGAACCAAATGAATTTCAATTTATTGTTACTTTGAGGGAGTTAGTGGAGAGTAAGTGGAAAACGTGTTAAGAAATAGGCCATTAGATGAATATCGGGATACATAAATACATGGAGATAAATGGCTAGGAATTAATCTCACCTTCATATATATATATATATATATATATATATATATGTGTGTGTGTGTGTGTGTGTGTGTGTGATAACTCGATCAACACATGCAATCAAACTACCTTCAATTCTAGAAAATAAGAGAGTTGAAGAAGTGATCTGAAGCTGGAGATCAACAAATTAGAGTTCCAATTGGAGATCCAACACAAGGTAATCATCTCCTTCACCCCATATACATGAAAATGATTTCAATTTAAGTGTGTTGATGTAAATTCAAATTTAAGGAATAGGTCACTAATTTTAATGAATTATTGATGAATTGCAAGTATTGTTAGCATTTCAATTGAGAATTAGTAATAGGTTGTAATACAAATTTGGTTTTTGGTGAATTTGGAAAAACTAATGGATTTCATAAAATTGATGAATTTGATCCAATTGGTGTTGTTTAGTTTGTTTGGATGATGTTTTCGAGTCACCATGGAATGTATTATGGATTGGTGGGGTTTTGGTTAGCTAATTGGGGAGTAGGGGACATAATTCTCGAGTTGAAAATTCTGTCACAGAGCGTAGTTAGCGCTTTAACTAGACTGGCTAGCGCGCTAACCAGTCTGGGTGTTCTATTATTTTTAAAACGAAGAACGGTAGTGTGCTTAACAGATCCCCTAGCGCGTTAACTCCACTTAGCGCGCTAGGCAAAAACCCATCAACACACTAATGACTTATGAAAACTGAATTCAAGGGCCGATTTTTTGGAATTTTCGACTTAATACATATCTAAACCCTTATAAACATACTAAATATGCATAATATGACTCCAGGGACTTAGGGGACCGTAGCTCGAATTATATATGTCTTTTGTATACTTTTTGGGTTGTATATATGGGTTGAGAGATAGTGTCCCGACCAGACACATGTTGATATTATTATTATCTTTGTTTTATTTTATGTATGTGCATGTGATCTTTGGTTCCTAGTTTTTCACATACTTAGTATTTAAATTAATGGCGTCCGCTAATTTATTAAGACTTTTGCTGAATAATCATTAAATTGTATAAATTTTAATTAATTCTGAATTATTAATTGACAAGTAGAAAAATAAAATAAAATGCTTATTTGAAAAGTTAACTAGTAAGGAGAGAAGTTTTGGAAAGACTCACTAATACATTGTTAAGTCCTACGTGGCAAGATTATGGCTTAATGACGGGATTAGGTCAGGCAGTGCCCTAGATTTGGAAGCGATCGTCAAAAAGATACACTTAATCAATTGGGATATTTTATGTACACCTAAAACTAATGGGGCTCTTGGCTTGAGGAAGGCACAAAAACAGAAATACAACATTTCTATTGAAACTTTGTTAGGAATTCTACACTGAAAAATATCGATGGTGAGTACAAGTTATGGGAGGTAGGGGCGAAGAATATGACCCATCACGTACAACAATAAGGATGTCATCGATGTTTTGGAAGAACCTAAAGAGAAACTGGGATCTATTCATGACAGGCGTCTTGTGGAACATAGGTGATGGTCCTTGCATGCGTTTTTGGAAGGATCAATGGGTGTGAATGCAGGGGAACTTATGCATAATGAGACTAACCTACCAGGGAATGATGGCAGTGATGACCTTGTTCACATCTTTGTGATGCCTGCAAGAAGGTGGGATAGGGGAGATTGAGACAACTTATTGAGACAACTTCTACCATCTGATATATGTGAAAGAATTCAAGCCATCCCAGCCCCACATACACGAAGGGGGGTCGACCAAATCAGCTGGATGTTTGATAAAAAGGAGGGAGTTTCAGTTGTGAATGCATATGAGCTCTTGTCAGAGGACTTGACCCAGCCAACAGGGAAACAATGGAACTGTGTGTGGAAATCGGGTGACCTTTATGAATAAGATCATTACTCTAGCTCGATTTGCACAACGGATTGCCTACTAACTTAGCCCTAGTTTAGTTCGTGCTAAATTACAGTTTTAATTCGGAGTTAACTCTTAGGAATTAATATTTTCATGTTTGGTTCAATTTTAAATTCACAGTAGAGTTTTAAATTTTTAAACAATAAAAAATATGTATTGATATAAAAAGTCTTCAAACAAGAGAGATGAGTAATAAATGGTCATTAATAAGGGGTAATTGTGTTCATAACTCATGGGAGATAACTCCCTGAGGGTAGTGGGTAGAAATCTCACACTCTAGAGTATAAATTAAACAATCAAACAAGATTAATTTTCAACTCTTTGTAAGTCTTCCCCTAGCCAAACAAGGCCTTAATGTGTGAGGAGGAACATTAGAGAGGGTGCAGAGTGTGCAATAGATGTCGTGAGGACGAGGAGTCAGTTATTCGTGTTTTGAGAGATTGCCCCCAAGCCAGATATATATGGCTAGCACTATTACCGTCGACTCGAGACTCGGTTTTCTTTGAGATGCCCCTTGTGGATTGGCTCCAGTGCAACCTCTCGGTCATTGACCACTACAGAACAGATTAGGTGATCAGAGCAGAGGGCCTGTTAATGTCTTCGACGCTAGCAACAAAACTGAAGCATTACTGTCATTGGGAGCCACCGGTTAAAGGATGGGTGAAACTGAATTGAGGTGCAGTCCAGCGGGACAATGAGAAGGCCACGACCGCCAGGGTGTTCAGAAATGAAAATGGACAATTTGAACATGCATTTCAAGCACAAGTTGGAAGATGCACGCCCATGACTGCAGAGTTATGGGGTGTGAAGTATGGCCTGTAAATTGTTTGTGACAGATGAATTAGGAAGCTGGTGGTGGAATTGGACGCCAAGGAAGCAGTGGAGATCATTCTACATAAACTCTCCTACTCAATTTCATGATACCCTAGTGGCAGACACAAGAGGAGAACTAAATCGAGATTGGGAGGCGCTCACACGGCATATCTTCAGTGAAAATAACGCTTGCAACGACCATTTGGCGAATGAGGCTTTCTAAAGTAATCAGGAATTCATTTGATGGGATTCTATTCCAATCTCCATTGAAATAATGTTGGAGCAGGATAACCTGCATTGTTCCGTGTAGGCCAAATGTTGGGCTTTTCTCACAAAGTAAGTTCGCGTACCTTTTTATTCATCAAATATGGAAATGGAAGGATACTTTAAAATTACAAAACTATATAACTCATTTTCAAAAAAAGTTATTGTTGATGAAGTGGATCAATCGGTGGTATGGTATGGTGTGGTGTGGTTTGATGAGGTGGAACTTTGTATGAATTACTCATTTTCAAAATGAGTTATTTGTTCAATTTATCTATCGTAACGTCACACACGCACGTATTGAGGTGGAGAACCCATGCAAACGACACGCACGTGTCTCAAAATAGAGAACCAACGTCATGCGCGTATATCGAGGTGGACAACCCACGTCACACACGTAACTTGAGGTAGACAACTCATGTAAACGACATGCACGTATCTCGATGTGGACAACTCATGCAAATGTTGCGCATGTATCTTGAGGTGGACAACTCCTGCAAACGCCACGCGTGTATGTCGACGTGGGCGACCCATGCAACATCGTACAATTTATGCAAATGTCACGCACGCAACTCGAGGTGTGCAACTTATGCAACCTGATCATGCAATCCATGCAAATGTCACGCACGTATCTCGATGTGGACAACCCATACGACCTCGTCCAATCCATGCAAACTATGCAAAGGTCACGCGCGTATTTTGAGGTGGACAACCTATGTAACCTCGTGCAATCCAAGTAAACTGTGCAAACGTCATGCATATATATTGAGGTGGACAACTCATACAAACGCCACACGCGTATGTCGAGGTGGGTGACCCATGCAACCTCGTGCAATTCATGTAAACATCACGCGCGTATCTCAAGGTGGACAACCCATGCAAACGACAAGCACATATCTCGAGGTAGAAAACTCATGCAAACACCATGCGCGTATCTCGAGGTAAACGCCTCATGTAACCTCGTGCAATCTATGCAAATCATGCAAATGTCAAGTACGTATCTCGTAGTAGACACTCATGCAACCTTGTGCAATTATGCAAACCATGCAAATATAACGTACGCATCTCGAGGGGATAACCCATGCATACTTATAAGTCGTTAATTATATAATATTATATATAGTTTATATATATATATATATATATATATATATATATTGTATAAGTCTCCAAAATACTAGTCTAATTGTATTTATTTATCATTTTCATAGATATTCGAGGTTAATTGGTTTTAATAGGAAATATTATATATATATATATCTATCATATATATAAAAGCACGAATCACAAATTTTTGAGTGGTAATGAAATTTACCTATTTGTCCATACTTCTTTTTTTTTTTCATCTCCAAATTAACCTTTTCTTTTGTATCCAAATCAAACTCTAACTCTTTATCAATCCACTACACGTTTTTTTTTTCTTTATCTCCAAATCAATCATGAACTCATTCTCATCAATCCAATACACTTTTTTTGAGGAAGTAATGTCCTAGCATGATTAACTTATTTTTTCATTCACATCTTATCTCAATCACATTATAGAATATTGATAAGCTAAAAAATGTACTTATATTTTTAATTTTTAAAATATCACTTTTTTCTTTCAACTTTATACTAATTTTTATATTAATTGTAGTGGTTCTTTTCAATTTTGGTTGATTAACTAGAAATTAATTCCTGCGAGCGAAGCAAGCGGGTCAATCGTGCGTAGCACGTCCCGAAACTAGTATATATATAAAATATAATGTATGGGAAGTGAATTGATTGAAACCGACCGAATTAATATTGAAAAAGCAAGATAGATAGAACCAAGAGTCGAGAAGAAATAGCAAAAAAAAAAAAAACAAAAACGAAAACAAAAACAAAAAAACAAAAAGAAAAACGGCAGAGAGAAAGAAGGCACAAATAAAAGAAAGTGGCAAATAGAAACGTGCTTGGAGGAGCGCACAAAAAAGGACCGAATTGCATTATTTAAGGCACTCTCTCTCGGCTATTCTCTCTCGCTCGGGAACTGGCGGACTCCTCTCCCCATCCTCTCCACTTTTCTTTTGATTTTTTTTTTTCAACCATGGGAGGTGTCACGGGGTCAATTGAGAGAGGTTTTCCCTAAGGAATTTTTCGCTCTCAACCAGCCCTGTGATGCCTAGGGACCGTCCCTAGTTCAGCACAACCCTATGCGCAATGCGGAATACTAAGTCACACAGCAAGCAACAGCAACAACAATACAATGGACGGCAAGGAAATGTTTATTAGCTCTCTATGGAATTACAACCCTCGGTACATCGTGCATCTACTCATGCAACCATATGCATTTTCGTACTACACCGATCCCTCTCGGATGCTCTATTGATCCCTCTCGGATGCCTAGATTATTCTCCGATTGGATGCTCTCCCAAGCATCCCCGCTCTCGGCTTTATAGCCCACCGGTTCGCAAGCGATTACAACACCAATTAAGCCTACATTAAACACCACCCCCTTAATGTGCGCGGCGAGCTTACCAAACCGTCCGCCCTCCTTGCGCCACTAGGATGAAACCGCCCACCATTCCGGACAGCCCCTTGATCACGCCCATGATCAAGGTAATCAATGAGCAATACCATAATCGCTCCCATTTGTAACCGCCACCACTTGTAACAGACCACCATTATCGTCCCACCACCAAACTCGGACTTGCCTTGGTCATGCCCATGACCAAGGTAGTTAATGAGCCCTTTCGTAACCGCTACTACTTGCTTGCTCATATAACTCGCCATTTGATCTCCCCACGCCTCGTGGTTCATGCTTCTCTACGGACAGAAATGCTTAACTTTGCTCGGGTCCGTTCAGGCACGTCGGTGCTAGCCGGGGCTCGTCGAGTCCCACCGGCTCGGGGTGATCGGAGCATGGGCTCGAGGGACTTACCTTGGCATGATGCCCAAGGCATGCTCGAGGGTAAACCATGCTACCGTGCACACACCACCCCTAGGAGAGACCACCTCCCCTTATAGTAGATGTTAAGCCGTTTCCTCCGCTCCAATAGAAAACATCCCAAAGTGAGACCAAGCGTACTTTGACCAGGGTCAACGCCCAGGTCAAGATTTGTCAACTCAAGCCAAGGTCCGCCTTGCCCAAGTCTTTCTCAAGCCTAAGGCACCATCGCGCCCGAGGAAATGTGTCCGAACCTTGCCCGTGCCAAGGATCGTACCTAACTCTGCCAAAGAATACCTAAGTCTGCCAAGGCGCCGTGCCAAGGCGTGCCAAGGTACCGTGCCAAGGAAAATCCCGCGCTCGTCCCGCGCGCTCGCCCATGTGCCGCATCCATCCGCGCTCAACCGTATGCGCGCGTCTGTCCGCATGCGACCATGCGCTCGCCCGTCCGAATGCGCGCGCCTATGCGCGCGCGGACGATCGCGCGCGCACGATCGCGCGCGCTCACGCGTCCTACGCGTTCGCCGCGTTCTTGCGCGCATGCACGCCCGCGCTCCGCGCTGCGTGCTTGCCTTACGCGCTCCTGCGTGCCGCATCCCGCGCGCGTACCCGTGCTCCACGCCCATGCGTCTCGCACTAAGGTACGACCGCGTTTCACCTTGGTACTTGCTTTTGGCGATGCGCTACGTCTGACCCGCGCCTAGACGTCTCCATGCGCCGTGCCTAAGCCCACGCTTAGACACCTTTGTGCGTCCCACATGCACACACACATATCACCGTAGGCCATGCTTTGCAACCCTCCAAAGTCCAACATCTAACCTCCACGGAACCACCCAAGTCCTCCGGAACTTGGTCATTTACTAGGTTACCGATCGCCTAGCCGATCCCGTCGGGTCTCGCTTTTAGGGGTGTGACAAACATCCCCCGCCGAATTGTTCGATGCCCTCATCGAACGCTCCAACTCGCTCGTTCACCAAGCCGTTGCCCACCGAAGCAACATTCCTCCATCGGATCACGTACTTGCAATGCCACCAACCTTGGTGCATTGCCTTTGCCCCTGCCTCGCATCGCTGGAACAAAGCACGGCTTCTTCTCATCCATGATCAGCAAGCCATGAAGTGATGGAATCACGGCGACTCTCCCGGCCACCAAGAAATCATTTCCCGCAATGATCTCAAAATCGTCTAACGGAACAGCAACCAAATTTACCTTGCTATCCCAAGCACCAATCCGAATATCCACGTCCAAAGCTACCCCCGCGGCCTTCTTTGGTTCGGAATTGACTGCCTTCACCATGCTTGCACTCTCCGCAAGCTTCAAACCAAGCTTTCGAGCTAGGTTCACAGCTATCATCGAATGTGTGGCCCCCGTATCGATCAACACCTTCACCCTCTGGTGATTAACTTGAGCCTCCACGAACATCAGTCCCACTGATGCTCCAGCTTTGTGCCCCTGCACCGTGTTGATCAACTGCAAGGGGTTCATTCGAACCTCTTGTTCGTCCACCACAATCGCATTCAGCTTCTCTCTTTTTGGGCAATCCTTTGCCACATGAGGACCGTCACATATGAAACAGCCCCGCTTCCCTTTTGATGCTTTGGCACTAGCATCATCTTTTGAAGAAGACTCTTCCTCCTTCTTGGATCTACCCGTTCGATCCTTCTCCTTGTACTTCTTTTCTTTCTCTTCAAAAGAAGTACCGCTGGTTTTGTAATCAACCAGACTATCCGCCACCGCAATTGCACTCTGCAAGTCCTTCACGCCTTGCCGTCGCAGCTCCGACTGCGCCCATCCTTGCAATCCAGTAGTGAAATTGAACAATTTGTCCTCCTCGGACATGTTCTTAATATCAAGCGGTAAGGAAGAGAATTCCTTCACGTATTCTCTAACCGTCCTTTCGCTTCAACAATCGGCGTAACGCCTCCCGCGCTTGCCATGCCGCATTCGTGGGTAGGAATTGCTCCTTCAATTCCCGTTTCGGCCGCCTCCCACGTCTCAATCTTTGGTCGACCAGCAGCCTACATCATTGTCAACTCGGTTCGCCACCAAAGCTTTGCATCTCCTCGAGATACATCGAGGTCAAGGTAACCTTCTTGCCCTCCTCCGTGCCGCATATTTGCAAAATATCGCTCCATGTCCCAAAGAAAATTCTCAAGCTCCTTAGCGCTCCGCTTCCCCGAGAACTTCTTTGGCTCCGTATTTTGGTTCGAGATTTCACCGTAACGGCACCCTCCGAGATCCGCCCACGGCTCGCTTAAGCACCTTCACCTCCATTGCCATATCCGCAAGTATATCGGTGGTTTGCTCTACCACACGAGCGCACATATGCTTCAAGCTCTTCAAATCTCGTCTCCCACAAAGCCATCGTGGTTGCTTGTGACCCCTCCCCGGCCACCACGACGCCACCAACCTTTCCAAGCCTTCAATACGCGCCGACGATGTTGAAGACTCTGCTGTTCGCCGGAACAGGACATTGTTGCCAATTGTTGTTCTAAGTGAGCAACCCTCTCACTTAGTTCGCTCGTCGCTCTTGTTGCCATCGTCTCCGAATGTGTCTTTGGCCACAATTGTCACGTTCGGAGAGTTGTCTCTAACACCAATCTCACCAACCGAGATCAATCACCTCCACCGAGGCTCGATACCAACCGTCACGGGGTCAATTGAGAGAGGTTTTCCCTAAGGAATTTTTCGCTCTCAACCACCTGTGATGCCTAGGGACCGTCCCTAGTTCAAGACAACCCTATGCGCAATGCGGAATACTAAGTCACACAAGCAAGCAACAGCAACAACAACAATACAATGGACGGCAAGGAAATGTTTATTAGCTCTCTATGGAATTACAACCCTCGGTACATCGTGCATCTACTCATGCAACCATATGCATTTTCGTACTACACCGATCCCTCTCGGATGCTCTATTGATCCCTCTGGATGCCTAGATTATTCTCCGATTGGATGCTCTCCCAAGCATCCCCGCTCTCGGCTTTATAGCCCACCAGGTTCGGCGCTTACAACACCAATTAAGCCTACATTAAACACCACCCCCTTAATGTGCGCGGCGAGCTACCAAACCGTCCGCCCTCCTTGTCGCCACTAGGATGAAACCGCCCACCATTCCGGACAGCCCCTTGATCACGCCCATGATCAAGGTAATCAATGAGCAATACCATAATCTGCTCCCATTTGTAACCGCCACCACTTGTAACACCACCATTATCGTCCCACCACCAAACTCGGACTTGCCTTGGTCATGCCCATGACCAAGGTAGTTAATGAGCCCTTTCGTAACCGCTACTACTTGCTTGCTCATATAACTCGCCATTTGATCTCCCCACGCCTCGTGGTTCATGCTTCTCTACGGGACAGAAATGCTTAACTTTGCTCGGGTCCGTTCGGCACGTCGGTGCTAGCCGGGCTCGTCGAGTCCCACCGGCTCGGGTGATCGGAGCATGGGCTCGAGGGACTTACCTTGGCATGATGCCCAAGGCATGCTCGAGGGTAAACCATGCTACCGTGCACACACCACCCCTAGGAGAGACCACCTCCCCTTATAGTAGATGTTAAGCCGTTTCCTCCGCTCCAATAGAAAACATCCCAAAGTGAGACCAAGCGTACTTTGACCAGGGTCAACGCCCAGGTCAAGATTTGTCAACTCAAGCCAAGGTCCGCCTTGCCCAAGTCTTTCTCAAGCCTAAGGCACCATCGCGCCCGAGGAAATGTATCCGAACCTTGCCCGTGCCAAGGATCGTACCTAACTCTGCCAAAGAATACCTAAGTCTGCCAAGGCGCCGTGCCAAGGCGTGCCAAGGTACCGTGCCAAGGAAAATCCCGCGCTCGTCCCGCGCGCTCGCCCATGTGCCGCATCCATCCGCGCTCAACCGTATGCGCGCGTCTGTCCGCATGCGACCATGCGCTCGCCCGTCCGAATGCGCGCGCCTATGCGCGCACGATCGCGCGCGCTCACGATCGCGCGCGCTCACGATCGCGCGCGCTCACGCGTCCTACGCGCTCGCCCGCGTTCTTGCGCGCATGCACGCCCGCGCTCCGCGCTGCGTGCTTGCCTTACGCGCTCCTGCGTGCCGCATCCCGCGCGCGTACCCGTGCTCCACGCCCATGCGTCTCGCACTAAGGTACGACCGCGTTTCACCTTGGTACTGCTTTTGGCGATGCGCTACGTCTAGACCCGCGCCTAGACGTCTCCATGCGCTGTGCCTAAGCCCACGCTTAGACACCTTTGTGCGTCCCACATGCACACACACATATCACCGTAGGCCATGCTGCAACCCTCCAAAGTCCAACATCTAACCTCCACGGAACCACCCAAGTCCTCCGGAACTTGGTCATTTACTAGGTTACCGACTGCCTAGCCAGTCCTGTCGGGTCTCGCTTTTAGGGGTGTGACAGGAGGCTTAGCCTAGGCAAGACAGCGAGGAAGATTTAACTGCGTAAATTAATGAATTTTTGAGATTTATATATTTTATTTTTATTGCTTTTCATTATTATTTTTTTTCTTTGGTATTATTTAAATAATTGAGGTTAAATTCATGTTTCAACATTAATTTATTTATCAGTCCGTCCTTATGTCATAAGACCACACTAGTGGCGATTGATCATAACAATTGATTGACCTCTTTTGGGACCGGTTGAATTCCTTAGGAATCTAGGCTAAATCAGACACACTAGTGATCTGGTTGTCTATGTGTAGTGCCTTCACGAAACATATTGCGGTCATACGTTTGACTAGGAAAATAGTCATCGTCGTACCTTGGCTATCGAGACTAGGAAATGCGAGGAACTGCGTTCGTTACCAGTTCTATAGTTACACTAGGATATTTTGATTTGCATATTTTACATAAATCGAAGACCAAATCCAATCTTTTATCAAACTAAACTTCTATGTCTTGACCTAGGTATTTTATTAATTGTTTTAAAATTTATTTTCATTGCTTTATTTATTTTGTTTATATTTAGATTAGTTAATTAATTCATTTTCTCTTAAACCCTCTTTATTATTTCTCAAATCTTAGAAAGATACGAATCTCTGTGGGATCGACCCTTTGCCACAATTTACAAAATAGTTGGTTTGGGTATATTAATTTATTGACGTGTTTGACGCGGGTCAATTTTTGGTGCCGTTGCCCAAAATGTCACGCACGTATCTCGAGGTGTGCAACTTATGCAACCTCGTGCAATCCATGCAAACGTCACGCACGTATCTCAAGGTGGACAACTCATACAACTTTGTCTAATCTATGCAAACTATGCAAAGGTCACACACGTATTTCGAGGTGGACAACCCATGTAACCTCGTACAATCCAAGTAAGCTGTGCAAACGTCATGTGATAAGTCGGTATTTATAGGTATTTATTAGTCTATTTTAATATGTTTATTTATTAAAAGAATTTAAAATATATATTTAATTATATTTTTTGGTCATTTTTAGGTGAAACGGAGTGCGCGGTTGAATTCGTGGCGGAAAAATACTAAAAATGGAGTATTTACTTGCAGGTGATCGGATGCTGGACGTTTGCCTCGAAATACGTGTTGCTTATTTGTGTGTCGAATGGCAGACGGTGTTCCAACCAATCAGAATATGCCACGTCATCAGAGAGCTACACCTCCTAAATTCTCCACTTTTCAGCCTTCGTCGATCTGCCTCGTGATGCGCGGCAGTTCAAACTCCCAGTTTTTCGGTCGAGAGTGCGCGATTTCTTCCGTGCCACGTGGGAGCCACGTGGCGGCGACCCATTCGTCCATAAGAGTCATCAACAGCTGTTCAGCTAATCACGCAGCGCCACGTGGAGCCTCGTCAGCAAACACAAAATAGAAAGACCGAATGGTGCGGCGACAACACAGAGGCGGTGCAGCTGGCAGTCCAATCCGGTGCGGACACGTGGCGGCGACACAGATTTACAGCTAATTGCGTGCAGACACATGGCAGTCGGTTTTTCAAGCTAAAAACACCCGTACGATGCTCCTCGACGCACGAGTCACGTACCTAACCCCTAAAATTAGTATCCTAGACCAATTTGGAGTATTTCTATATATTAGGAACCTTGGTATTATTAATATATGAACTAATTAGTATAATTTTAAATTAGTTTTAGTAGTAGTTTTTGAAGACAATGCCCTATTAATTAATTTTTCGCTAAGTCGAAGGGAAGCAAGTCGGGATCATGGATTCAAAGTATTCTATGTGAGATCTTTTAATTTTATTATTTAATTAATTTAATTTCTCTTATTTCATTGTTGTTGGTTTAATTATTATGATTTAGATCTAGGGTGTGTATGAGGCCAAAACATGCTTTTAGATGGACAATCTACGCTTATTTGGAATATTAGTATCTTTGTACAACAATTGAATCTAGGTTAAATCGGTAGCGGACGCGTCCAGGTTATCTAGGATTAGTGATCCCACAGATCTATATTAATGCGGTTAGTGTATTAAACCTTATTGGCGGATGTCTAGGGTTATACATTAATTAGGGAAATTAGTGGCGGATGTCCTGATTATCAAAATTAGGGGAATTAAGAATTTAAATGGACGTCGATTTTCTATCACTAATCTAGGAGAATTAAATTAATAAATTTTTGGAAAAGATTGAAGACCATGATTGTTATTGAATCTTGATTCTGATTTGTGGAACTGGAGATTTAGGTATTATTTAGGTATTGATTAATTATTAATTAATTGGTTTAAATGTAGTTAGTTATTTTATTTAATTAGTTTAGTTAGATTAATTAGTTTAATTAATATTTATTTAAAAACCCCCATATTTAGTTAACTTAGAGTAACTCAAGTCCTGCGGATTCGACCCCGTATTTACCACTACTACACCCTTGCGGTTGGTAACTCTTTTACGGGTTATATTTGGCACGAACGACACGCGTCAAATTTTGGCGCCGTTGCCGGGGACTTTGTCTTTACTCTGAGTTTAGGTGTTAGTTAGTTTAATTAATCTATTTAGTCAGTTGGTTTAAGTAGAGTAGTAATTAATATATTATTATTATCATTTTATTTTTTATTTTTTTCTTTTGTTTTCACTTTTCTGTTTTTGTTTTTTTTTCTTTATTCTGTTTTTGTTTTTTTTACTCCGTTTTTGTTTTTTTCGTTTTTTTTACGATTTTTTTAATACGATTTCGTTTTTTTTTCGTTTCTGTTAGTTTGTTTTTTTTACGTTTTCAGTTCTTTTTTGTTTTTTTAACATTTTATTTTTTTTTTATTACGTTTTTGTTTTTAGTTTTGTTTGTTCTGTTACGTTTTTGTTTTTAGTTTTGTTTTGTTTTATTGCTTTGCTTTTACTCTGTTTTTGTTTTTTATATTTTTACGTTTTTTTTTTTTTTTTATTATTACTTTATTAGTTTACTTAGTTAGATTAGTAATTAATTTATTATTTCTTTATTAATTAGCTTAGTTAATTTTTTTTTCTAACCCCTGATTTCTATTTTCTTCCTTTTTTATTTTTTATTTTTTTTCTTTTTATTTTGTCTGTCTAGTCCCTTGCTCTTAACATGTATGCAGGCAATATGTCAAGTTCCACCGACCAGAAACTTGACCGACTAATCTCGATGATGGAACACCTCCTCTCATCTGGTGAAGTGCAAGTCAACCCCGACATGGACTCCGCCTACCTCCATAATTATGGTCGATACGAAGACTCACATTATTATAATGTGAATGGGGTAGGTATGCCACAAAATAGATATCAAAATATTAACATGAATTCTTTTGTGCAACAGGTCGAGGTTTGCGAAATTTGTGGAGATTATTCTCATTCCGCACATAATTGTCCATATAATTCACGGTATGAGAATTATCGCTATTCCAGCTATGCACCGCCACAACCTGACTTCTCTGGATTCATGTCACACACACAAGCTCCTCAACATGAACGAAATCAACGGTGTCATCAAAGCCTCTCCTTGAACGATATGATGATGGAAGTGATGGAATGTTTGCCTGAAAGTTGGCGAACTCGCAATGAGATTCCAAATATCGATTTAAGTTTGCCACGACCTTGACGGAAGTGCAAACTTCCTTCACTTTTACCCCAGAGAGGAGGATGTGAGTGATGATACGTTCACAAATCTTGAGGTGAGAGAGGATACGCGAGATGGAAGACTATTTGATAGAAACATCCGACGAATGTGAAGTCTTTCCAATTGAGCGAGAGATTGTCGTTGCACTAAATGAGGGAGAAGATGAGATGACCATTGATGTCAATTTAGAAAAACCGGAGATGCAGCAGATAAAGAGCAAGGAAGACCAACCTCTCGGTGTTGGTACGACCACCCACCCTCCCAAACATATATGATACACCTTATAAAGGGGTGGAAGTAAGGGAGCGTTTGCGAGATCTTCTACACTAGACACCTTTGTGTTGGACGATCCCGATATGATTGATTCATTCGTGTTGGAAGTTCCGGATGAGCTCCTAAATCTGAAAGAGGGCATGCACATTTCATTGCCCAATTACGTAGATGCGCCATTCGTTGTCGACATCTCTAAAGGAGAGGGCATTACGTGATCAATCATTTTAAGTCTAGCCAAAGACTTAAAAGAAAGGCGGCTCGTTGGGAGGCAGCCCAGCTTTATTTTTATTTTTTATTTCTTGCATTTATTTTAGTTTTAGTATTATTATTATTATTATTATTATTATTATTATTATTATTATTATTATAGCACTCTAATTTGGTTTCTTTATTTTTATTTTTATTTTTACAGTAATAAAGGGTCGAGGCTGACTTGAATTTTGTAGGTTTGACTTTGGATTACATTTTTACCATAATTTGAGCATTATTTTTTTAAGGACTTACCATGTTTTTAGGATTTTAGGTGTTTTGAGACTTGGTTGGATATACCCAACTTAAGTCGCTACATTAGTGGCAGGTTTTTTAGTAGACCCAAAACCCTAAATTTCATTCCATCATCTTGTTGATTTCACCCTTAGTTGACAGACTTAGGGCTCGCAAGACTTGATTGGAATTTTTTGAGTTAACTCCTATGTTTACTAATTATTGCTCTTCTTATGATTGTTATTTCATAGTTTCCTTAGTCACCCACACATGAGAGATTTTGTGCATTCACTAGTTTTTAGAGACTTTTTGTTATGCATGCATTTGTATCATTTCTTGTCCATGTCTTTCTTCACCACTGTCATTTTCCTTTTGTCATATGGTTGCCTTGACTTGTTTTAAAACCTTGAGGACAAGGTTCGGAATAAGTTTGGGGGTGTTTTAGGGATTGTGGATTATTTTGGATGGATTTTTTGCGAAAGACCGCAGGTGAGATCGTTTAATTTTTTTTTATGCGGATATTGGATGGTAATGGTGGTGTTTTGTATCATTTCTTTCAGTTCTTTCATTTCTTTTCCATTCATATTCCTTTCACTTATCATTAGGAATTGATACACTTTCATGTATATAATTAGTATGTTATTATTATATATTTTAGAGTCACCCGAAACTTTGTTCATGCCTTTGGTTGTGGATGAGTAAATTACAGTTGCCTTTTTAACTTGAAATTTAGAGAAAATTAAGAGAAATATTTAATCAAGTTCGTAGCTCTGCATTTTTATGATTTCATGATTAGAGACTTAGATGATGGTTGGACTTAGTGCTAGATAACGAAAATGAGTAAACGGTCAAATTTATGCAAGTTATATTATTTTAATCCACATTGGGGATTTGCTTGATTATAGTGAAAGTGAGAAGTACTAACAAGAGTTTTATTAATGTAGAGTGTCCTACAAGTTTCCATAGGAAATGGAGCGGGGAAACTTGTGGTGGGAAAAAGTGAGAAAAGCGGTCTATAGGAAATGGAGCGGGGCCACCGTATTAATTGAAAAAAAAATTGGAGAATAAAATAAAATAAAAATGAAAAAAAAAGATTTGGAAAAAAAAAAAATGTGAAAATAAAAAAATTGAATAATGGCGGAAGTTGTAAAACTCCTCAAATAAAAGATTTAGTTCGAGTGCTTTCACTATATTAAGTAATATTTTGAACTTGCGTGCTTGAATGTATAGACTAATAAAACTTGTGATTAGTTGACGGCCTTTGTATTGATGATTCTATGTTTTGAAAGTGAGATCTTAATTGTGTTTGGGTTGCGAGGCTTGACATATCATAACTCGAAATTTTACGAGTTTTTTGTTAATTTGGTGACTATGTAAACCAAAGGAACTCCATGAATTTGGGTCGGGTATAGGATTTATTATTATATTAGGAGTCTAGTTTATTTGTGTTGTCATTTACACCTTTGCTCGGGACGTGCAAAGTCCTAAGTTTGGGGGTATTTGATAAGTCGGTATTTATAGGTATTTATTAGTCTATTTTAATATGTTTATTTATTAAAAGAATTTAAAATATATATTTAATTATATTTTTTGGTCATTTTTAGGTGAAACGGAGTGCGCGGTTGAATTCGTGGCGGAAAAATACTAAAAATGGAGTATTTACTTGCGGTGATCGGATGCGGACGGTTTGCCTCGAAATACGTGTTGCGCATTTGTGTGTCGAATGGCGAGACGGTGTTCCAACCAATCAGAATATGCCACGTCATCGAGAGCTACACCTCCTAAATTCTCCACTTTTCAGCCTTCGTCGATCGCCTCGTGATGCGCGGCGAGTTCAAACTCCCGCTTTTTCGGTCGAGAGTGCGCGATTTCTTCCGTGCCACGTGGGAGCCACGTGGCGGCGACCCATTCGTCCATAAGAGTCATCAACAGTGTTCGGCTAATCACGCAGCGCCACGTGGAGCCTCGTCGGCAAACACAAAATAGAAAGACCGAATGGTGCGGCGACAACACGGAGGCGGTGCGGTGGCGATCAATCCGGTGGTGCGGACACGTGGCGCGACACGATTTACTGACTAATTGCGTGCGGACACATGGCGATCGGTTTTTCAAGCTAAAAACACCCGTACGATGCTCCTCGACGCACGAGTCACGTACCTAACCCCTAAAATTAGTATCCTAGACCAATTTGGAGTATTTCTATATATTAGGAACCTTGGTATTATTAATATATGAACTAATTAGTATAATTTTAAATTAGTTTTAGTAGTAGTTTTTGAAGACAATGCCCGGCTAATTAATTTTTCGCCTAAGTCGAAGGGGAAGCAAGTCGGGATCATGGATTCAAAGTATTCTATGTGAGATCTTTTAATTTTATTATTTATTTAATTAATTTAATTTCTCTTATTTCATTGTTGTTGGTTTAATTATTATGATTTAGATCTAGGGTGTGTATGAGGCCAAAACATGCTTTTAGATGGACAATCTACAGTTATTTGGAATATTAGTATCTTTGTACAACAATTGAATCTAGGTTAAATCGGTAGATGACGCGTCCGGTTATCTAGGATTAGTGATCCCACGAGATCTATATTAATGCGGTTAGTGTATTAAACCTTATTGGCGGATGTCTAGGGTTATACATTAATTAGGGAAATTAGTGGCGGATGTCCCGATTATCAAAATTAGGGAATTAAGAATTTACAAGCGGACGTCGATTTTCTATCACTAATCTAGGAGAATTAAATTAATAAATTTTTGGAAAAGATTGAAGACCATGATTGTTATTGAATCTTGATTCTGATTTGTGGAACTGGAGATTTAGGTATTATTTAGGTATTGATTAATTATTAATTAATTGGTTTAAATGTAGTTAGTTATTTTATTTAATTAGTTTAGTTAGATTAATTAGTTTAATTAATATTTATTTAAAAACCCCCATATTTAGTTAACTTAGAGTAACTCAAGTCCTGCGGATTCGACCCCGTATTTACCACTACTACACCCTTGCGGTTGGTAACTCTTTTACGGGTTATATTTGACACGAACGACACGCGTCATCATGCACGTATCTCGATGTGGACAACTTATGCAAACGCCACGTACGTATATTGAGGTGGGTGACCTATGTAACCTCGTGCAATTCATGCAAATATTACGCACGTATCTCGAGGTGAATAATCCATGCAAATGTCACACACGTATCTCGATGTGGACAACTCATATAAACGCTATGCGCGTATGTGGAGGTGGCGACCATGCAACCTCGTGCAAACCATGCAAACGTCACACATGTATCTCAATGTGGACAACTCATGCAACCTCATGCAATCCATGCAAATTTTAAGCATGAATCTCGAACTAGACAACTCATGCAACCTTGTGCAATCCATGCAAATCATGCATACGTAACGCACCTATCTCGAGGGGACAGCCCATGCATACCCACCGCAAACCATGCAACCGATGCAAACATCACTCGTGCATACCCACTACAAACCATGCAACCCATGCAAACGTTACGCACATATTTCGACGTGAACAATCCATGCAACCCAAAAAAAACGTCATGCATATATCTCATAGTGGATATGGACGAATCACATACCAATTGCAATTGTAAACCCATGCAACCCCATGCAAACCACCGCCTATCAAGCTAGTCTTTCGCACCCACCGCTTATCTTGTCGTAAATGGCCTCGCCCATCAATAAAACTCTACATGGTGCATCTACAAATGAAACGTACTTTCTGCACCCTTTAAAGTTTTGTCTTACTTTTATGTCATGATTGTAAGAAAATATATGAACATGAAAAAATTTTAGGCCAAAACCACGTTATTTCTTTGACTAGAATTTAAAAATTAAAACAATAAGGAAATATTGAAAAATAAGTTCATTCCATGAAAAATAAATTATACAACTTCATTTACCTAAGATATAAATAGAAAAAAAAATCACCACGACAAAAAAAACTCATACAGGTCTATCGATGGTTACGTTGATGTTGTTGCTCCGTGATGCAAACCGGGCATACTCTATGTCAAGGTGGGCGTTGTGTTTGTACATCCGGTTGTGTTTGTTGAGGTTGTTGATCTTGCATTGAATTTCGTTGAGTTGATTGATTTTCTTCCTCGGGTTCACTAAACTCACCTCTGGTACTAATGCTACCAAATAGGAGGTTAAACCGTTCCAAAATACTGACTTCATGTATGTGGTTGGCCGAAAGAAACATGAGGCGGCGGCATGCTTAACAGGTTTATGAATGAGCCATCTCCACTATATGACATACTGTAATTATAACATGGTGGAGTAATGGACTCAACATCTATTGAGGTAATGAAGGATACATTTGATGTCTAGGCATTTCATGGTCCATATATGAAGACGACGGCCTGGGTGCATATAGATCAAAATGGTAAGAAGGAACATTCATGATCAGCGACCTAGTTACAAACATTTGAGGTTCTGGTTGCATTAAGGGCAATGTAAAAATGTACACATGAGAAGAATGACGTGGTGGGGATGAGCGTTGGCTACTCTCACCAACATTTTATGTTCTTCTCGCTCTCGGACGAGATGAACGTGAAGGAAAAGAACGACTGCTACTCTCAGCAATAGTTTTCGTCCGACGAGATGGACGTGGTGGACGAGGACGTCTACTGCTCTCACCCACAGTCTCTATTTGTGTTGTTCTTTTTCTCACCTCTCTATTTGATTCGCTATGATCCTCTTCTTCATCTTTTTCTTCATTCTCATCATTTATTTCCTATTCAAAATCGATTCCATCATTTCATAAAGTAGACCTTTTCCTTTCATCTTCATCTAAAATCTTAATGCCTTCATCAAGCACAGAAAGACCTTGCTCGTACCCATCCTCTATGAACATTCATCGTAGTCGATGAACCAAGTTATACTGATATAAAAAATAGAAGTTTAATACACGCAATTTAAGATGTAACTCGTGAGAAAACAAAATAATATATTGAAGCTTACCGAATAGTCACGTAGAGCCCCGTCGTGTCAATGAATCGTCTAGTGACTTATCGAAACCATGTCATGTAGTCTTGTTGATCGTGTCCTCTTTCTTGTTCCATTGTGACTATGCTATCACTACGATTTTCCCACATCTGTATAAAATGTCCGTGAAAGCCAACCAATTTTGTTGAGTGCATCCTTGCAATTCGATGTAGAGCAGTCGAGTGTCGTAATGAAAGTTTGGTGACACGACATGTATCATTCTCAATTGTCTCATAACCGGTCGATGCCACTCGACTATGTGGAAACAAATTAGAGGACGCGTCAATAGCTAACTCTCGTGACCATTAGTACAGTATTCATGAAGAAACCCAATGACTTTAGCGTAAGGTTGCCACACCATGACATCCTCCTTCTACGAGTCGAGTGCATCACGGTAGGCTGATAAAACATGTGTCGCACTCTGAGTAACCGAAAATATATCGATCCATCTGTACACAAAACAATAAATTAGTGAAAATTAAAATGGAGTTAATATTATAGAAATTATGAAAAAATATTTTCATTACATGTGTCCCAATGGAACATCAATAGGCATGTGTTCTCCATCCACTGTTCGAGGTCGAACGGTAGAAACGCCCAAACACCTTGGTGATATAAATGAAAATCTATCCCATGCCCACATCTGTACAAGGATTGACACGCCTGCAACCTTGTTGGCACCCGCGTGAGATCCGTGACACAACTCCCTGTACAAATAAGTCTAACAGACACTCCCCCAACTATACTTTCCAGCTGTTTGAAAATCCTCGAGCAAATCGATTTGACTTACCGGCGAATAGACAACCATAGATAAGTTGCAGTATGTACGATCGAACATATCGTTGCACCGATTCCTTATCGTTGTCGTCATCTATAGCTGGTACGTTACATTCAAGCCATTCAACTTTAAGTTTATTTCCAAAAATGTCATCCCCAACATGAACTTTACCAAGTAGCCTCTCACACGTCTCAACATAGTCTGTATCGGTGGTTTTCATCACACGCATACATTTGATAGGTAGCCGAGCTGTACCTGCATGTCCTAGAGTGTAATTGTGCACTCGCCACATTGCATATGAAATGTATGTGTCCATGGGCACAATCTCTTAATGAATGCAGAAATCAAAGCATAATCAAGGCTAAAAAATGACATGCGGGAAATCCCATAGAACCCACTGGAATGTGGATATGTGATCATCCGAGAATGTTACTACACCATTCAATCAACGACGTAATGTTTTAAATGCACGCATAATATTTTGTACACCTTATAATTGAAAACGTTTTAGTTAATACATATTATACGTTTATACATGAACATTAGACATATACATCTTAAAAAGTTTACCTAACCCCTCCAGGCTCGTGAGGATGTGTGTAGATTGGAGATGTAAAAGTGAAGGATATGTTGGACCTGGATCCATTTGTGTACAAACTATAATTGACTGATTTAAAAAAATTAGTCTTGTTGTTCGGAAAGTCACAACAATTCATTAATATAGGTTCAAAACGAATACATAAACATTTCATGATGTGAGATTTTTAGATACTTCAAAATCTCAATATAATCAAATTACCAACTTAAGCCAATGACAAACAATATACAAAATCGACCATTGGTTTTGATTGGAAGGTTGAGCTCTGGTTGGACTTTTTTTTGTTATGTCCCTCTACATGACAAATATCGCATCGGTTCTTCTTAGTAGGGACTCGATCACGGTCTTTATTAGGACATGTTGTTCTTCTATGTCCTTAATGACATATGCCACATCGCAAGGCATTCGAAACATTAGGAATATCCATATCGTTTTGCATTCCCGTTCCCTTCGGTCTCCCTCGGCCACGTCTGCACTTTTGGTCTGTTATGATCTTCATCGCGAAAGTCGGCCAATATTTCTCATCTGGGATGGCTTTGAAATTAGAGGAGTAACATTGCGCATGCATATCTATTTCGTAGTATGGCTTAATGAATTGTGAGTAGTTTACTCGAATAAATGCACATGCAGCTAACACGTGCGAGCAAGGGAAACCAACCGATTGCTATTTATTACAACTACACACCTGGTTCTTCACGATGACGACTTGGGTATTGTTACCTTTATGCATAGATATCCATGTCATCTAATCAGCATTTCAAACTCACATATGCCACAATTTATCAAATTGACTTAATGTCTCCTTGCAGATTGTTTATAATGTGTGAGTTCCGTGACATATTTTATGCAGGATAGGCCATTTAACATTGCTTCATTAATCTCCTGTCTACGTAGATCGTGGTATGTCACAAATCTATAATAAATCAATTGAGTCATCGCTATTACTGGCAAGAATCGTGCCCCCTTCTATACACCGTTAAAACACTCTATAATCGAAAAATAAATTCGTGTAAGTAATATTTCTTCAGCGATAACAAAATTGCCGAATACAAAACAGAACTTGCATTTCATACATACCAACACCATTAGAAGTCATCCATCCATACCACATGCTTCCATCATGAGATTGAGTCCATAGTTCTTTAGGGATTGAATTGACATATTGCACACATTGAGGAGTTCACGATGATAAGTATGCAAAACGCTCTACGCACGCATTAAATTCTCATTCTTGATGTTGAGCAGCTACTCGAGAAATGAGTTTTTTTAAGGGCTCATTTTTGAATTAGGTGTTGAAATTACTGATCAAGTGTCGCAGGCAACAACAGTGGTATCCTTTTAGGGGACAAAAACCATTGGTCGGTGTGTTGATCGCCTCCAGAATGCCAGGGTGACGATCAGAAATAAGGCAAATACCATCTCTATCTGTCACGTGTTTGTGCATCATCCTCAAAAATCATCCATACGAGTCCGTAGATTTGGTTTCTGCAACGGCAAATGCAACCAGTAGTATGTGTCCGTTACCATCAACAGAGTTGACAATCATTAGCTTACCACTATATTTACCATATAAGAAAGTTGTGTTAATATGTAGAAGAGGCTTGCAAAACTTAAAAGTTTGTATTGATGTTTCGAATGCAAAAAACACCTTATGAAATTGAGGATACTCAGTCCTTATCTCATCAGCAACCCATTTTCTATGTGACCACTTGATTTTTGTCCTCGGACTCTTATTATTCACAACCGCCAACCATTTTAGCAATCTAGCGTATAATTCATCCCAATCTCCAAATGCATTCGCAGCCTTCTTTTTGGTATCCTACATTTTCTTGTAGTTTACTTCGTGGCTGTATTTTCCCTTGATTATTTATATTAACGCATTGATAGTTATTGCCTGATCTATCTAGACAATGCTTTGGATCACTCGCGCAACCATATTGGCATCGAGTTAGGCACGACCGCATTCTACATCAGGATTTATACAGTTGTGTGGCACGTCTAACTGGGTGATCTCCCATAACTGTGTTTTCTTTCGTAAACAAGCACGGAGACGCCACATGCACCCGTCTTGCGCACTTCTACACTTGATCACCCACAGAGTTGTAGTCGATTCCATCATATGGTATTGACAATGTTTATTAATAAGCAACACTTTGAAAACATGTTATAAGTCTTTTTTGTTGTCAAAGCACATTCCTCTTTCCAACTTAAAATTAGACATGTCGTAACCAGTCTGTTGATGAGAATGTTGGGTCGCGGGGGAGTTAGCCACCTCCCAATCGATTTCGTTATACACCGGCAATCGTTGGTGCACTTCATTATCATTTGCTTCCTCCATAAAATTTTCTTCATTGATAGCAAATTGCTTATCATCTTGCACATTTTCCGCCCTTGGAGGTTCATATATTAGGTCGTCTGTAACAACATTTAGGTTTTCCCAATCAATAGATGGTGCATCATCCTCGAGGGAATGCATGTCCTTGTTTATGTCAATGTTGCCGTCATCTTCGAGGTCATATTCACTAGAGGCATTAATGTCATCATGTACTAGACTAACAAATCTATCTTGCACGACATTAACGTGGTGATTACATATGGAGTCTTTCCATCATCGATCTAATGTCTGACGTGCTAACATCTTCATCTAGCAGTTGCGAATGAACTGTAAGATTTTGAAACGAGTCGATTGACTCAAATGTTAAATAGATATCTACCATTGCAGTTAATGGTAGATTGACCACTGTCGCCCACATCAAGTCAAAGTATGTTGCATCTTGTAGCAACATAGGGACGAAATATTACGAACCTTCGGGGATAATTATCACGTGACGATAAATCATCCTAACTAGAGTCTCCATAGATGAGATATTGAACGCATTATACACGTGATCCATCAATTGTCGTCTACTCGCCCCAAACTTAAACATAAGCATTAATGATGGGGCTACGTTATATGCAATGCCATTTGTATCATTCACAATTTCATCGTATGCATAAAATAGAAATGATATGTTCCTATGTTCTATAACCTACATAATTTATTGGACATTAATGATGTAAAATGATTACATATATATCAAGGAAAAAATTTATTACACATGGGATTTAAAGCGCAATCGAACTTTCTGATGTAGAAGATTGCCTTAACAAAGTAACTATATAGCATACTCATTCATTTGCATGAAGCACCAATTAATAACTCATATTTACATCCTAAATGATGAGTACTACTAAACTAATTAAAAATGAGCATGTATTTCATCAAAGCAAGATCAAGTTGAAAAAATATACAAAATTAAAGACCCAACATACATGCAATTATATTTTCTTTCCTTATAGCCTCCTTAATAATGTAACATGATTACATATATATATATATATATATATATATATATATGTATATATCAAGCCAAAAATGTTAATCAAATAGGGGTTAAAGTGCAATCAAAATTTCTGATGTAGAAGATCGCCTTAACAGTGCAACTACAGAGCATACTCATTCCTTTGCATGAAGTACCAATTAATAACTCATATTTACTTCTCAAATTATGAGTATTAGTAAATCTATTAAAGTGTAATTGAACTTTTTGATGTAGAGGATCGCCTTAATAGCGCAACTACAGAGCATACTCTTTCGTCTACTTGAAGTACACCCATTTTTGAGTTAGTTAATGTTTTATAATTTTAATTGTAACATGATATATATATATATATATATATATGTGTGTGTGTGTGTGTGTGTGTGTGTGTGTGTGTTCTATATATACACACATAGATAGGACACGACGTAGTAAAAATTTATTTTTTAAGCACAAAAAATTAAACACATAATTCAAGTACATATACCATGCAATGAATAACTCAACCATTTAAAAAAAAGATATGTAACTACATATCATGAAAATAATAACAAAACCAAGTAAAAATAATAGAAAAAAGAATTTTTTGTACTTACTATTTTCCTCCTTTTTTAATCTTCAATTTAATATTCCTGCAATAAAAAAAATTAATTCTTTTATTTAAATGAAAATTAATAACTAAAAAAATATTCTTTACCAAAAATAAATTCTAACTTAACACCTACTGCAACAAAAAATGACCAAACTTTCTCTAGCCAACCCTTTCCTGTCTTGATGTTGTCCTGCAAAAAAAAAAAATAAAGTTAGTTCGACTTGTGTGTATATTGAAGGACACATGGGGATACATGAGACTATTAATTTTTTTTGCCTTGCCAAGATATGAGATTTTTTGGTTTGTTCATATGTGTTGGTTAAGCAAAATTGTTGGGTTTTGTTTAAAGTCTCAAAGTCATAACAGGTCTGTACAAAACAAAATATGTAATAGCTTTCATAGGAGTTTTGCCTCTCGTGATAAAAAGAATAAATGCAAACTTTGCAACCAAAAAACTCGTAAGCTATCAAAATATTTTAATCCATCAATAATACATGAAATATAACAATTCCTTCAAACAAAATCATAAACTAACATTTCTTGCAACCAAAAAGTTTAACAAAAAATGTATTTGATCGATCAAACTATTTTATATTATTGATCGATCAAAAAGTTTAACAAAATAAAATTTTATCAAAAAAAACTGAACAAAATTTTTTTTAACAAAAAGTTAAACAAACAAAACAAATCCTAAACTAACACTTTAAACAAAACCCTAAACTAAACAAAATTCTGAACTAAACTATTCATGTACTTTAAATCACTTGCCTCTTCTTGTATTGATGTTGTTTCTTCCACCCTGGACCCTTGTCTTCTTCACTCACTCTCTCACGACCTTTCCTCTCTCACTCTCTCACTCTCTCACTCTCTCACTCTCTCACAGCCTTTCCTCACTCTCTCATGGATGCCTTCCTTACTCACTCTCTCACGATCTCCAATGAGCACAAAAAGGTGAGATTCTCACTTTCAATCCATGACCTCGTTCTCTCTATATATCTCTCTATCTCTATCACTCTCTCTTAATCAACCCGTCTCCTTCTCCTTTAACAGCTTACTGATCTCTTAATCTCTTTTTCCTTCAACAGCCCAAATCTCTCAATCTCCTTCATGGACACTCATTTCTCACTCTTTCTTTTTTAAACGGACCACCAATTAAACCCTTCCACCAACACCACTAAATAGAGAACTAACCCTCACTCACTTCATTCAAACCCTCCGTGACCTACACACCCTAGCACACAGTACCTAGTCCAAAGTGCCTACACTCCACAAAACGCAGGGAATATATTCTATGCATTTTATGGAAGACGATGATTGGGTTACTCTAAATGCGCTATCTATGTTTCCCAGCCAACGTGGAAAGATCAACACAAATAGCGCCTTTTTCGAAATCGTATTTGTGTTACCCTTTCCCACGTAGATGCCCACGTGGATCACACTAAATGATTAACAAGAATAGCGCATCGTGTTAATATGTTTGATATATCTGAATAACATGAATAGTGCATTCTACGAATGTGCTATTCGTGTTATGTGACCAACGTGGATTATAAAAAAAGATAATGCCTTTGAAGAAGGGGCTATTCATGTGTCTACGTGGAAATGCAATTTGTCTCACACTGTTCACGCATTTTTGAAACGCGCAATATAGTAGTTAATGAATAAAAATAAATCCCAACTTATTTTACTCATTTAAACTATTTTTTACAGTACTAATGTAATTTTTTTCAAATGGTGGTCATTATTTACCAAAATAGTAGTAGTAGAGTAGTAGTAATAATAAGCATATCTAGAATATGGATTGGAAAAAATGTATTACTTTAGAATGGAAACTATTGAATGGACATTGGAAAATACGATTTTAACCTTCACCATTCCCATTCTAAAAACGTGGTTAATGAATTGTTAGAGCAACTGTGGCGGCCCTCGCCGCCCCGGGGTGACGTGTCTCCGTGTACTCCTTGCCAGCAGGCCCAGCTACACGTGTACGACACCTGCTCGTCCTTCCTATGTCTCGAATTTCGTATCCACGTGTGTGTACAGTGTATATATGACATATGCAGCGGAAGTTGTACGTAAATGCAGAAAAATATTAATTAATTCATCAAATCCTACTGTGGAAAAACCCTGAAAAATAATGGTAGATAACCGTACCATGTAAAGTAACTATACAATGTCATGTCACTCCCCAGTTCCCCAAAGAATCACAATATCAAAATAAAAGCACACGTACAAGTAATTCTCAACTGTAGGCAGTCAGAGGTAGTCGCCTAAGATCTTCTTGCCCTTACTTGTACTCAGATCTGCACTCAATCATCATAGAAGAAAATTGATGACGAGTACAGTCAATAAAATCCCAAGGAACGCCTCCGAGCATTCAATAAATAAATGGAATTCAATGAATACTGTTAAATAAACATGCGGAATGTAAACAGGCAACTGTAAGTAGGGCATCGCATGCGTAAATAACAATAAAGTGTGTTAGAGATCACAGTACTACTACTACAAGTTCTTCAGCTCAAGGCCACAGTGGTACATCTCATGTTCACGAGACAGGGGAATTTGGTCACAGTAGCACAGTTCACTCAGTTCATGTTAATGAGACAGGGAAGTTTTTGATCTGTTGTGACAGCTGTTAATTAAGTTCAAAAAGTATGTTAGTTTGTTAGGATAGTTAGGAGGTTATGACAGTTGTGAATTTGTTGTAAAGCTGTTGTAAATTAGTTAGGACAGTTAGGAGGTTGTTGTAAGGTTGTTATTTCAAGATTAGGTTTGTTAGTATGAATGTCTATAAATCGACATTCCTTGTAATCATTTGATCATTCAATACAATTTCATTTTTCTCTCTTTTGATTGCTGTTCTTGCTGTTCTTCTTTGTGTGATTAGTGTATTCACTCATTAGTGAATACTTTACATGGTATCAAAGCTGGATCGACCTACAATGGCGGAAGGAAGCTCATCTGAAGGAGACTCTGGCAGTCTAAGCACCTTTGTTGATGTTACAGCAATAGCCAAATCTCTCAATTTCAACTTACCAACGAAGCTTGATGAAGGTAACTATATATATATTGGAAAGTGCAAGTTAAAGCTGCCATTAGAGCTCTAGGATTGGAGTTTTTCATTGAAAATAAAAGAGCTTCAGTTACAACAGACTCATCTATAACAGATGAAGTCCTAAGTAGGTGTGACAATCTGCTTATGGTTTGGTTGTTTTCAAACATTAGCAAAGATGTTATAGGACATGTCACAGAATGTGAGTCCTCTTTTGAGATTTGGAAAACATTGGAAAATTCGTTTGCTCAATCATCTATGGCACGAGTTCTTCGACTCAAAAAGAAGATGAACAATGTCAAGAAAGCTTCATCTTCAATTTCAGAATTTGTTCTTACTGTTAAAATAATAGCTGCTGAATTGAGATCAATAAATCAAGTGATTACTGAATCTGATATGATTCAATCAATATTAAGTGGTCTTGGTCATGAATTTGATCCTGTTGTTGTGTTAATTGCTTCTCAAAAAGCAAATATGTCATTACAAGATGCACAATACATGTTGATGATGCATGAGCAGAGAATAGAAGACTTAAATCAAGGTTCACAAACTGATATGAACAATTTCTCAGCAAATTTTGTTGATAGTAGTGACAAGAAGTCACAAGGTATGAAAGGTAGTTCTATACACTTTCAAAATAGATCTAACAATGGTTTTCGAGGTGGTTTCAAGAATCGTGGAGGAAGGACTGGAAATAGAGGAAAGGTTTTTTGTCAGTTGTGCTATAAACATGGACATATGGTTCTTCAGTGTTATCACAGATTTGATCAATCATTTTTTGGTCCTCAATGCCAAATTTTGCTCAATCTAGACGTCCTGTTACACAGTCTCACTATCAAATGCCTCAGAATGCTCAAACAATGATCAACCGACAAATGATCCATCAACAACCAGCTCCTCAAGCAATGATCAATCATTTTCAAGGCATGATGGTGACTCCTGAGAATGTTGTTGATCCAAACTGGTACATGGACAGTGGAGCTTCTAGTCGCATGACATCTGATGGATCAGCTCTACACAATAAAACTGAATACAAAGGTAATCAGTTAGTTACTGTTGGTAATGGTGAGTTGTTAAAAATTTCTCATACTGGTAATGTTGTGATTCATTCAAATTCAGTTCCTTCTCTTCCTTCTCTTCAACTAAAAGATGTTCTTCTTGTTCCAAAAATAGCCAATAATCTTATAAGTGTTTCAAAGCTTACTTGTGATAATAATGTCATTACTGAATTTACTCCTTCTTCTTTCTCTATTAAGGACAAGAATTTGAAGACAACATTGCTTCAAGGAGTGCTTCATAATGGCTTATATTGTCTTCCAAAGGCTGGTTCTTTTCCATCTAGTTCTGTTTCTTCTATTTCACCTGCTTATTCACCTAAGTCTTGTACTACTTCACTTGTGAGTTGTGTTACTACTGATGTATGGCATGCCAGACTAGGACATCCATCTAGTTCAGTGTTACAAAACGTTTTATCTTCATTAGACAATACTATAAATAAATCTTGCATATCCTTTTGTAACTCTTGTAAAATAGCAAAGATGCACAAACTTCTTTTTCAGTCTTGCAATATAACTGCTACTAAACCACTTGAGCTGGTTTACTCTGATCTTTGGGGTCCTTCAATATTGATGTCCTCTCAAGGTTCAAGGTATTACATAGTTTTTGTTGATGCCTTTAGTCGTTTTACATGGTTCTATCCTCTCAAGTTAAAATCAGATGCATATGCTGCTTTTCTACAGTTTATTAAACAGTTTTACAACTTAACTCTAAGTTAAAAAATTTTCAATCTGATATGGGCCTTGAATATAAACCAATTGAGAAATTTTGCAATGCATCTGGTATTATTCATCATTACTCTTGTCCATTACACATCAACAAAATGGAGTTCCTGAAAGAAAACATAGATCTATTGTTGAGATGGGACTTACTCTTCTTGCTTATTCAAAACTGCCCTTTTCATTCTGGGAAGAGGCATTCATAACTGTTGTTTTTCTTATAAACAGCTTACCATCTGTTGTTCTTGGTTTTAAGTCTCCATATGAGGTATGTTTTTGTAAACTACCTGATTATTCTTACTTTAAATCTTTTGGTTGTGCTTGTTATCCAAATCTTATTGCCTACTCTCATCATAAGTTCAATTTTTGATCTTCTAAATGTGTCTTTATTGGTTACAGTCCTAGGCATCATGGTTACAAGTGCTTACATTCAAATGGCAAGATTTATATCTCACGAGATGTTATATTCAATGAAGAAGACTTTCCTTACTCTAACATTTTTTCGTCTAATCAAACTTCATCCTCTTCTTATTCTAGTCTTCCTTTATCTGTTATGCAATATTGTCCTGTTTCTTCATCTTCACAACATTCTGTTTCAAATTCTTCTTCATTAGACACTTCAAATTCTCCTCTTTCTAGTCTACCACCGGCCTCTCTACTCTGTTGTTTCCTCAAATCCCTACTTGATCCTCTTTTATCTTTTGTTCCTACTTTGAATTACCTCTCGCTCCACAAATTTTCTATTACCAAAACTAATATTAACACTCACCATATGCTAACTAGAAGTAAAACTGGTGTTTCTAAATCAAAGGCACTAGTTGTTACTTCTCCATATGCCTTGATACATTCTCTAAATGAACCTACATCTGTTAAAGTTGCTCTTACTGATCCAAAGTGGTATTCACTATATGATGATGAATTAAAAGCATTGGACAATAACAATACTCGGACATTGGTTCCTCCATCATCTGATATGAGTATTGTTGGTTGTAAGTGGGTTTTTCGAGTTAAAACTACACCTACTGGTGCTATTCAGAGATATAAGGAAAGACTGGTTGCTAAGGGGTTTCATCAGATACCTGGACTAGATTTTGGAGATACTTTTTCTCCTGTCATTAAACCTTCCTCTCTTCGTATTATGTTTACTCTTGCTGTTACTTATCAGTGGCCTATCAAGCAGATCGATGTGAATAATACTTTTCTTAATGGTGATCTTGATGAATAAGTATTCATGAGTCAACCTGAAGGTTTTGTTAGCAAGCAATATCCACATTATGTTTGTAAACTAAACAAAGCCTTATATGGTCTCAAGCAGGCTCCTCGAGCATGGTTTTCTAAGCTGAAAATGGCTTTGCTTGATTGGGGTTTTAAAAATAGTTCAGCTGATGTTAGCTTCTTTTTTCAAAGGACTGAATCTTCTGTTCTCATGCTTCTAGTATATGTTGATGATATTCTCTTTACTGGTTCCAATCCATTACTAATCCAGCAACTTATTACATGGTTGAATTCCAAATTTTCTCTCAAATCTTTGGGTGATGTGGATTTCTTTCTTGGTTTTGAAGTTCACAGAGACTCTACTGGATTATATTTGTCTCAACATAAGTACATTCTTGATCTTCTCAAGAGGACTAACTTATTGGATTCTAAACCAATGTCTTCACCTTATTCTGTTGGAGTTAAACTCAGTGCAACCGAAGGCATTCCTTTTTCTGATCCTACATTGTATAGGAGTACATTGGGTGCTCTGCAGTATCTTACCTACACTCGTCCTGATCTAAGTTTCATAGTTAATAAACTTAGTCAGTTTCAACAACATCCTACTGATCTTCATTGGGCTGCTGTCAAACGAGTTCTTCGATTTTTGAAATCTTCTCTTGCAACTGGCATTGTTTTTCGTCCTGCTTCTTCTTTGTCAATTGAAGTTTTTACTGATTCTGATTGGGCTGGTGATGTTGATGATAGACGTTCTACAAGTGGAGTTTGTGTTCTTCTTGGTGGCAATCTTATTACTTGGTATTCTAAGAAGCAATCAGTTGTAGCACGATCTAGTACTAAGGCTGAATATCGTGCATTGGCTTTGGGTGTTACTGATATATTATGGACATCATCTCTACTTTGTGAACTTGGTTTTCATTGTTCTACCAAGCCTATTCTTTGGTGTGACAATACTAGTGCTCGGGCATTGTCTTTGAATCCTGTTTTTCATGCTAGAACCAAACACATTGAGATTGATGTTCATTTCTTAAGGGAAAAACTTGCAGCTGGTCTTGTTGAGCTTCGGTATATACCAACTGATCATCAATCAGCTGATTTGTTCACCAAGGTTTTTTCTACTCCTCGTTTTCATTTTCTTTCATCCAAACTGAATCTAGTTCCTTCTCCTAGGTTCAGTTTGAGGGGGCATGTTAGAGATCACAGTACTACTACTACAAGTTCTTCAGCTCAAGGTCACAGTGGTACATCTCATGTTCACGAGACAGGGGAATTTGGTCACAGTAGCACAGTTCACTCAGTTCATGTTAATGAGATAGGGAAGTTTTTGATCTGTTGTGACAACTGTTAATTAAGTTCAAAAAGTATGTTAGTTTGTTAGGATAGTTAGGAGGTTATGACAGTTGTGAATTTGTTGTAAAGCTGTTGTAAATTAGTTAGGACAGCTTAGGAGGTTGTTGTAAGGTTGTTATTTCGGTTAAATTTGTTTGTATGAATGTCTATAAATAAGACATTCCTTGTAATCATTTGATCATTCAATACAATTTCGTTTTTCTCTCTTTCGATTGCTGTTCTTGCTGTTCTTCTTTGTGTGATTAGTGTATTCACTCATTAGTGAATACTTTACAAAGCGCAACTGTGTGTGTTTGTTCCAGTCAGACTAAACCATACTTCGGGATTTCCTTCCAGGATCCCACTAGTGAGCGCACCCAACTAGCTATCACCTGATCCCTCTCGGTGGCCGGCGTAGACCTACGACGCACCGACATATGTAGCAGTTCCCTCGGGTCGTTATTCACCGAGCACTCCTGATACACATGCTATGGTCTAGAATGCATAGACACACGACGAAAAATCCGATGGGAGTAACGAACCAACCGTGCAAACAACGACAAGATATATATAGGAAAAATCACAAGGAATAATGGAAAGGAATGGAAATACGAAAGCAAAATAAATACTCAAGAGTTTTTCCATTGGGTTTTGCAAACCTCACAACGCGCTCTCCTACCCCGTAATCAATCCCCGAGTCCAAGTCCACTGGGTCCTTGGTCGCCAATTGATCACCCGTGTAAACCTATGTCCATTTATCAATAATTTCTTTTAGCATGAAAATTTACAACAAATTTCTAATATTTTTAGGCCAACTTGCCTATTTCGCGCTTTTCGAGGCAAACCCCCGCAAAAAGTCGCGTCCGAAATATCCAAATATTTTATGTTTCATAGAAATTCATAAATTTCTCTTTGTTTTATGGAAATATATTTTTCCGGAATTTTTCCAATTTTTTTTCCGAAATTTTTCACAAATTTCTCACATTTTTCCTCTATTTTCTCTTTTTCTTTCTCCTCTTTTTTTTACTGTTTGGGTCGGGTCGGGTCGGCCCAACGGGTCGGACCCGACCCGCGCCCAGTCCGGGTCTGGTTTGGGTCAGGTCGACCCAATCGGGTCGGACCCGACCCATGAGTGGATGCACACGCGCGCACGCTCGCGCGCGTGTGCATCTTCATCCTCCGATCGAACCGGTGATCGAATTTTTTTTTTTTTTTTTTTTTTTTTTTTTTTTTTTTTGGTTTTCTTCTATCTCATCTTTTCCGGTGATGGGTTGGGGTGGCTCTCCACCCCAACTGTCACACCCCCAATAGCGAGACCCGAATAGGCTGGGCTGGGCAGCTGGTAACCTAGCAAATGACCGAGTTCCGGAGGACTCGGGTGGTTCCATGGAGGTTAGATGCTGGACTTCGGAGGGTTGCAGCATGGCCTGCAGTGATGTGCGCGTGTAGTTGGGAAATTGCACGCGGCAGCATGAGGGGAACGCCCGGATGGACGCGCGCGCGCTGGGGCGAACGCGCGTGGACGCATGGACGAGCGCGCGTGGGCGCGCGTATATGGACGGGCGCAAGGTGTGATTTTCCTTGGCACGGCGCCTTGGCACGCCTTGGCACATCTTGGCGCGAGGCACGGGTGGACTTAGGTACGCACCTTGGCACGAAGCACGGGCGGACTTAGGTACGCGCCTTGGCGCGAGGCAGGAAATACGGGCGGACTTAGGTATACGCCTTGGCACGCCTTGGCACGGCGCCTTGGCACGCCTTGGCACGGAAGCGGGAAAACCTTGGCACGTCTTGGCACGAGCGCGAGCACGGGCAAGACTTGGCGGAGTAAGTATGCACGTGCTTGGCACATGGAAAGTGTTGACAAACCTTGACTTGGGCGTTGACCCAGGTCAAAGTACGCTTGGTCGAAATTTTGATGTTTCCTATTGGAGTTGAGCAAACGGCTTAACATCTACTATAAGGAGAGGTGTGCTCTCTCCTAGGGGTGGCATGGGCGGACTAGCAGGGACCCTCGAGCATGCCTTGGGCGCAATGCCAAGGCACGACCCATGGACGGACCATGGCGTCGGCCACCCTTCGAGCCGGTGGGACTCAACGGAGCCCCGGCTAGCACGGCGACGCGCCTGGGCACGAACGGGCACGTCCAGACAAGCCCCTGTCCCGTAGAGAACATGGGCCACGCTCCTTGTGGCGTGGTTAGACCAAGTCAAGACGGTTTCAAGGCAGTTGTGTAACTACCTTGGTCATGGGCTGGAGCCATGACCAAGCCACGACCGAGTAGTCCCGAGTACCAGGAGCCTAGGCGAGAAACTAGGCACCACGAGCAGTCCCTGTCCCGATTTCAAGGTAAACCGAAGGCTTGGCGGACCAGGTCTTGGGCGGTTGCAGGTGGTTAGGTAACTACCTGGATCATGGGCGAAAGCATGATCAGCCACGTTCTAGTAGCTTAGCACGAAGAGAATGTGCCTCTTGACTAGGGGGTCAAGGCAGTTATGGGCGAGGTGGCAGTGAGGGGAGCAAGGCAGTTCGGTAACTGCCTTGACCACGAGGAGTGGTGTTTTACCCAGTCTAGACGGTTTTTGTAACTGCCATCTGGTTGAGCTATAAAACCAGAGGCAGGGATGCTTGGAGGGGCATCCAGGGATCAAACCAGTGATCCGGGAGGGAGGCAATTAAGGGCGAAAATGCATAGGGATGCATGAGTAGATATATGCCTTGAGTTCCACAGTTGTATTCCAATTGAGAGCTAATAAAACATTCCCTTGTTGTCCATTGCATTGGTTGTTGGTGCTTGTTGTGTGTTATTCTTCCGCATTGTGTATTGGTTGTGCTGAACTAGGGCGGTCCCTAGGCACCACAGGGTTGGGTTGAGAGCGAAAAATTCCTAGTGAAAAACCCCTCTTTCCTTGGCCCCGTGACACCAACCCCGGTGGAGCCGATAGCAGGGGAGGCACCCCTGCCATCCCACCGTGGCCGTGGGGTCCGGCCTCCATGGCCGACCCCATACTCCACCCCACCGTCACCCACCCGAAGCAAAAACAATCACCACCCACACTCACCTCAATCTCTCGTCCCTGCTGCTCCTCCTCCTCTCCTTCTTCCGCGTTTCTCCTTCTCTTCTCCTCTCCGCGCTCCTTCCCTCTCGGCCTCCCAATTTGTTTTGATCGGGAGTGTGCGTGAGAGTGTGAGAGATAGGTGTAGGTGAGGTGAGAGAAAAGTTGATGGTGAGGATAAGGATAAGGATTGAAATGTTGACCTTTTGTCTTGACACCACATCTTGACACAACTGAGACACTCGCTCATTTTTCGGGCGTTTCGACGTCCGATTTCGTGTCCCAACCACGATATACGCGTACCACCGCGTCACTAGCCGCCTAATACCCATTCCATATTAGAAATTCGACCATTTTTATTCTATAATTTGTGTTTTTTAGTCTCCCCGACCTAATATTCAGTCCCGTCAATTACCCGATACCCGCGTCGACACGTATATCGAGGCGAATACCATTCTCACAATGTCGCACGTATTTTGATGCAACATACACACATGCGATGTATTTCAATAAATTTCACCGCAAATAAGCATCCAACACACAAATACCTAGCATACCTAAGTCCACGTGTGTCCTAGCCTACCGCGACGTCTATGTGGATCCAAGCTGGCGTCCACGTCGACAAATTTACGAAAATGGGCCGTCACAGCAACCACAATGGGTGTGGAGTGGAAGCCCAATCCACACCCGAACATTGCATGCCCACAGCATTGCATGCCCCATTGTGGGCGTGCAATGCTTTGCCCACTCTATGGCAGAGTATTTTGCCATTGACTAGTGCAATGTGTGGGCCCCCACAAGTGGGGCCCACAAAAATTCTTTTTACTATTTTTCTTTGAAGTATTTTAAAAAATAAAAAGTAAGAGTAAATTGGGTCCCATAAAAGTGTATTGAAGTGTTTAATGATTGTGGGAGAGAGAGTAATAGATTGGTGATGTGGCAGTTTACTACAACGCATTGAAATTGCATCCTAGTCGATCTATTCAATTGTGGATGCCCTTAGTTGTAACTAGTCACACAATAACAATAAACTCCTTGAAATTGCTTTCTAGTCGATCTAATCAATAACAACAAGAAGGTAGCAAGATTGAAAACATATATAAAACACAAACTACAACGCATAATAAAGGGAGAGATGGAGAAAAACGATTAGTCAAATAGGTAGGAAAATAAATAAAAAAGCATTTAAGCCCCACATTGGCTTGCTCCATGACCTTCTTCTTTTATGTATTTTCCCTTTACTCTCTTCTCCCCACAAATTTTCTGCTAACCAAACCCTATTTTTCTGCGATTAGGGCTTAAAGAAAATAAGGGCATAAACGTCAATTCATATGATATTTAATATGGACTACTTTTTTAAGCTTGACAAATGAACAAAAACGAGATTCATAGGGGTATTAATGAAATATGCTAATATGTGGATCTAGTTTGATCTCATCCGTTTAGTTCTAATTGGTTCATAATTCGAGTTTGTTAGTGTATATATTATTTGCCATTATTTGCACAATGCAAGTTTTGGATGTGAAGCTATAAATCGTTGAAACAAGGGCAGTTGTAAAGAGGATAGTCGCAACTAGGGTAATTGAAAAGATGACAGTTGCAACTGGGACAGCTGTAAATAGGCCAGTTGCAACTTCTACAAAAATAGAAGTTTCTTTATAACGAAATTTCTATTCCGAATTTATATCCTAATTAATCTCTGATAAAATTCAGGACAACTTTCTAAATATGTGAAGAGAGGAATAACACGTCCATACTATTTTGGGATTTGGAAAGCTCGCATCAATGTTGTTTTTAGGAAGAACATAAGTATATATCAACAATCATGCTATGTTCTTCTTCTTCTTATGGGTTTTTGGATTAGTAGTTGCAACTAGCAATTTTATTGAACTTTTTTTCTTTTTATTGAGTTGTAATTACCAAGGGGGTTTTGGGGTGAACTAGTCAAGGGGATTTGACATTGCTGAGGGGATCTTTGGGTGAGAACTCATTGTGAGGGTAAAGGGTAGTGTAGCAAGCCCGGTGAGGGATCACTGGTTATGGCCTTACATAAATCTATAACTCTTCATCATCAGTGAATTCTTTACATCTAAGCAGAGACCTCGCAGATGTAGGTTTTAGACTGAACTGCATTGACATCTCTTTGTGTTATGATTTGTTTTTCAATTCAGTTTTAGTGATATAGTGTATTTATCATTGCGCAATTGTTATTAGTTATTCAAACTTACAAGTGGTATCGAAGCAAGGCACCTAGGCATTCTTTTTTTCGAAAAGTTGTGATTCTTAGTTTTTAGCTTGATTCGCGATGGTTCAACCAATTCAATAAGATCAGGTCGAAGAAGTATCCACAACAAGGCCACCACTGCTCATGAACTCCAACTACACATATTGGAAGGCTCGAATATAAGGTTTTATATTATCTTTGGATGTAAGATCATGGAGGGCAATTGAAAAGGGATACTCATACCAATTGTTAGATAGTTTACTAATGAACAATGATCTTTGGACATAGGAAGAATAGTGACTTCTGCTTGCCAATGCAAAGGCTCTCAATGTTATCTTTAGTGCAGTAAATCAAGAGCATTCTACGTTAATCTCATCATGAAAAATTTTCATAGATGTTTGGACTATTCTTCAAAACTTCTTTAAAGGGAATGAAGATGTGAGAGACTCAAAGAAAGTGATGTTATCATGTCAGTTCGAAGCTCTACACATGGGAGAGGATGAAAACATTGCAGAATACATTGCTAATTTGAAAGACAACAAATTAAGCCCAACAATTGAGCAATAAATATTCAAATAGAAAATGGTTCAAAAAGTTATTCGGTTTCTTCCTTCAAAGATCGACGTCAAGGTTGTTGCAATACAAGAAACAAACGGACTCAAGAATCTCCAATTTGATAAATTAATAGGGTCACTTACTACTTATGTGGCAGCCCCAAATTCCACATCACCTAGCTTTTTCACTTCATGTCCCGTTTATCCTTGACACCTCGCGACCCAAGTTGCTTACCCTTTTTTCAGTTAACCCTAGTTACGCTAACTAGTCTTTACATAAATATTAATAGTTTAATTAGCCAATTACTCGATTTATCATGTTATATTATAATTTTATAGCGGAAGTCTTTAAATGAGTAACTTATGCAGTATTTTAAAATCCTAAGTGGTGGAAAACCCGACAAAAGATACCATGTATATATTAAAGTGAGATAGGTATAACAAAGGTTTCATATACATGTAATTAGTGTTATATAGTTCCAAAAACCCAACAAAAATAAATAAATATATACATATTGTAATCACATACGCGCTGACTCCACTATCTCAGAGGTAACTGCCCAGTACCTCCTTGCCCTTGCCCTTGCCCTTGCTCGTAGAAGGATCTGCACTCAGTCACCCAACAAATACAGTGATGAATCTAGTGAGTAAAACCCCAAGAGAAGTCCACACAATATTCATGAAATAAAACTGATAAACTACGAGATATGCAAATATAACTCATGGCAACAGTACGTTATATTCCCATTAATGTAGGCAATATACGACAAGCAAAAGCAATAACGTGAAATAAATAAATAGCATGTACAAATTAAATAAGCTTAGAAATGAAGCAATGATTAGTAAACATCTGTCTTATTACGAGAAAACCCTGACCTAGACCAGCTAGTAATCGATAAATCAAATAGGAACCACGAATATACTTAAAGGCTTACAGTGACTAAACCCCAACTTCAGTTACCAGATCAACCCCTCCAAACGTTATTTCAAGTCAAGGGAACACCCTAAATCCCTCCCGACAGTCATAGATATATTCTACTGCCATCGACAGCAAGCGATTTAGCCACAACCAATATATACGCAAACCGAATAGGAGTGAAAACCCATGTGTGCCCACTAGAAGTCACACATGAAATTCGATATCGATAAACCAAACCATGTATCATGTTAAGCATTCTCATTGGGTTTACGCACCTCAATTCGCACTCTGACTTTCCTGAACTCCCGAATCCTAACCGACTAGCTCCCAATACCCGAGCTATAATCCCGGAGTTCGGTGTCTTATTGTTCAAATGTGGTGGTTTTAAGCTCAATTTAGTGTCTATTAACTGTTAAAACCAATATTTATTTCAAAACCTAAAAATTGTTAAATAGTATTTTATTAGGTTAATTCCTTCAAATAAGTTAAAAATAGTAAATTTAAGAATTGGTGTGTCAAAAATCGGTTTCAACTAGCTACGTTATTAAAACACATTTTTTCTGAGTTTTTGGTGTCGAGTTAGCACGCTATAAGGCTTATTAGTGGGCTAATCGCGAAACTAAATTCGAGTTTCTTCCCAGAATCATTAGCACGCTGATTTTCCTCATTAGCGTGGTAATTTCCCTCTATGACAGAATTTTCAACTCAAAAATTATGTTTCAAAGCCCCCAATTAGCTAACTAAACCCCATTCAACACCCTCTCCATATCAAATTGACCCCGAAACATCATTTACATCTACCTAAGCACATCAATTAGATCTAATGAATTAATTTCATAAAATCCGCTAATTTTCCCAAATTGTTCAAAAAAACTTAATTCTTCAAAACCATTGATAATTCTTTATTGGAAATGATTATTTAACACATAATTCATCAAAAAATCACCAAAAACCATGGATCTATCCCTTAAATTCATTTTTTCATCAAAACTCCAAAAAATGGGTTCATTAAATAGAGGAGATGATGGAGAAGATGATTACCTAGGTTTTACTCTTTCAATTGAGCTCCAAAATGGCTGAATTCTAGCTCTCCAGCAATCTTTTTCTTCTCTCCAGCCTTTCAGTTGATATGATTCATTTGCATGGCTTGATTAATCTTGCTTATATATATATATATCAAGGTGATGTTAATTCTTGGCCCTTTCATCCTCAAGTATTTATGTATCCCGAGGTTTATTTAGTGGTTCACTTGCAACCACTTAGCCTACTTACTCCTGCTAACCAAACTCAAGTGGCATCGAATTAATACTCTCCTGGTTCTAAGATGTGCCAATGTATATCTCAAGGACTATCATATGGTTTTCATTTAATTTACTCAAACTATAGATCTTGATTTATTTGATTTAATCACCTTAGCTTAGACCCATCATAATATCTATGGTTAATGATTTTATTCACCAAGAATTATCAATTTGTCGTCCAACTAACCCTCGACTACCCGACACTCAGTATGCCGCGTCTCGGCACCCATTTCAAGGCGCACCATAGCCTATTGTTTTAATTGAATCAATTTTAGCCTATGGTTGCATTACCTATTTTAAATTGATTAACTAGTCATTCTAACATGAATTGGTCAAGTTTCCTAGTGTACCCATAGTTCGCCAACTCGACACCTGCATCGACACGTCTTTCGAGGCAAACACCTATCACACAAACTCGCCCGATAGCAACATACACACATGCGGTGCAATATAATAAAATAAAGTTAAACACCACATACATACAACCACCATTCATAAATAGCATATTTCTTCGGTTCTCGTGTCTGAGCCAATCAAGTTATCCATGTAACTCTCGCATTACGACCGTTTATCCCCGAGATTAACGCTAATCCTAGTTTAATTAATTTGGGCCGTTAAAACTTATGAGATGCATTTTTCTCAACAAAAAAGATCAAAAGGCAATGGCCCTAAAAGTTGGAACTTAATATCTTCAGGCTGATTATGGAGGTGATGAAGATGAAGAGATGGTGTTGCTTACCAAACAATATGGTAAGCTACTTAAAAAGTCTTAATCACATAATTCTAGTCCTAGCTTTAATTCTCATAAACGTGCCTCAGAGTCTAAAACAACTTCTATTCACCTATACCTATCAAGTGTAGAGAATGCAATGGATTTGGACATATTCAGGTCGAAATTTCAACTTTCTTGAGGAAGACAGGAAAGTCACTTGCCACCACATGGAGCGGGAGTGAGAGTGATGATGAAAGCGAAGGAGGTCACAACCGTATTTATACGACTTTGCTGCAATTATATCAGAAGTAATCAATCAGGTTGCAACTCACTCTGTCACTACCGCTGCTCTTGCAACTCATTATGTCACTGTTCATGTAATTGCAACTCACTTTGTCATCGCACCTGCAGTTGCAACCTTAGCAGTTTCTATTGCATCAAGAAACTATGAGTCAGATTAAGACTAACATTGGAGATATTGATGATATTTCTATACGGGATGCATGTGAACAAATGCATGGATAAGGGAGTGTTGTTGATCGAAATGTATCTTTAAAAGAATAAAATGTTTCCCTTCAAGAAATTTTTTTCTCAATTGCAACAATAGTTAACAGCAAAGGAGAAGGAATTAACTACATGTACGGTGAAACTTGCTGAGACTGAGACCACCTTACATTAGTTAAATAAAGGAAAAGCAAAACTTGATGATAATTTGCAAATGGGCAAAAGTTCAGGTGATTATAGAGGACTTGTCTATACCAACAAAGATGTTTCAACTTCTATCAAATATGCTTCGATTACTTTTGTCTAAGGGACTAAAATGCATGCATTTCCTACTGAGCCTCCTACAAGATTTATTCCCACTTGTTTCTATTGTGGGAATAAATGACGTATTCGACCAAGATGTTTCAAAATGTTTCATGAACTTGCAAAAAGACAAAAATAAGTTACCTAAAAATCAGATGCATTTAAAAGACATGCTTTACCAATTTAGCAAAACCTTCACTGGTTTCCTAAAGCAACTCAAAAATGCGATGTCTCTCATATTATGAGAGGTGATAACACTAAATCATAGGACAAAGTGATTGATAAAAAACGCAATGTTCCTTACATTTGTGATGTTCACTAGTTAGTTAATGCTGAAAAAAAAATCGATCCTAATTAGTCAACATTATTTTTTCCTCTTTATTTTTTTGAAAGATTTTGTTAGACTGATCTAATGTTGCAATAGAGGTTGCTACTATAAAGCTAGTTGCAACTGAAATTCTTGAAAGTGAAGTTGTTAGATTAATGGTTAGAGCTTCTTAAGTCATGTTGCAATTGCTACTTGGTTGACCAATGACTAGCTACTTTTCATTGGGTGTTTGACTACTACTGGTTAGGATGTTTATGGATTCAAGGGAAACCTTCTACTATTTAGAACTACTAATGTGAGATCTCTCGTAACATCTTCTGATGTGCCTTTTCTCTTTCATAAGAGGGATGTTGTTCTCGCCTGCTTGAGACAACAATTTTTATTCGTGATAAATCACTAGTATTTTTTGCATCTGGTTTAATATATGCAACTGATATCTTTATATTCCCGCATACTTGATAGTATATTTTATTTCGTCACATTGGTGAGAATGACTACATTATCGGTAACATCATTCCTCCATTATTTGGCCTCTAACTCCTTGGGCTACTTTACCATTTTTGTATTGCAAAGGGGGGAGAATGTGGATGCAGCGGGAATGTTAATTTTAAGAACAATGTGCCTCATTGTTTTTTTTTTTTTTTCATTTGGATATGATATGGATGGACAAAATACAACTAAATTTTGAATGCGGTACTTCACCTATTTCTTTTTTGGATAGTTGAAGGTTTCTATCTAGATTCCATAGTTTGCATATCGTTTGTGACAAATAATGACAAAAGTGAGAGATAGTTCATGCATAAATTAATCGTCATTATTTGCACAATGCAAGTTTTGGATATGAAGCTGTAAATCATTGCAACAAATGGAGTTGTAAACAAGATAGTCACAACTTGGGCAGTTGGAAAGAGGGCAGTTGCAATCGGGACAGTTGTAAATAGGCTAGTTGCAACTGGTACGAAAATAGAAGTTTCTTTATAACTAAATTTCTACTCTGAATTTAGATCCTAATTAATCTCAGAGAAGACTCTGGACAACTTTCTAAACATGTGAAGAGATGATCAACACGTCCATGCTATTTTAGAATTTAGAAAGCTCACATCAATGTTTATGTTTAGGAAGAACACAAGTACATATCAACAATCACACCAAGGGGATCATGGAGTGAACTAGTCAAGTAGACTTGACATTACCGATGGGATCTTTGGGTGAGAGTTCGTTGTAAGGGTAAAGAGTAGTGTAACAATCCTGGTGAGGGATCATTGGTTATGGTCTTACATAAATCTGTAACTATTTATCATTAGTGAATTCTTCACATTTGAGCATGACCTCACAGATGTAGGTCTTTGACCGAACTGCATCAACATCTCTTTGTATTATGATTTGCTTTAAAATTTAGTTTTAGTTTTGTAGTGTATTTATCATTGCATGAGTTTCATTAACGATTCAAACTTAAAGAGTTTGTTAAACTGGATTAGATTGCAAAAGTTGCAATCCATGCGGATTGGACTGAATTGCGGATTTGATACCTTAATCCGCTGATCCAATCTGTAACCCAGTCCAATTAACTTTTATATACACTACACAACATACGCATATACTCTTAAAATCTCGAACTATAGTAAATAAGGTTAGCATTTTTTGTGCCACTAATTCATTTATGGTGTATCAAACGACGCATTCTGGGCACCTAATTTACGCACCTAGCTTGATAGGTGTGTCATTGGTACACCTCGAGATATGCATTTATGTGTATCGAATGGCGCTCCTACCAAGGAGTATCGAATCGAGTGCCCAAAATTTGACGGCTCCAATTTCCCACCAACTGGGCACCGCCCGGCCTAAGCCCACGTGGACCCCCGAGCCAGTCTCGCAAGGTCAACGCCGACCTAGTCAGCCTTCCAATCCTTCATTGTACGTAAATTCACAACTTTTAAGTTGAGTTATAATTATTTGTCAAGTGTTACAATTTAGCGGAAGCAATTTCTACAAATTAAATAACTCAACAATAATGTAAAAAGTTAGGCAACCTAATTGTGGAACCCAATAAATATGCTATCATCAGAGGAGAGTAACACCCGATATACAAAAAATCACCTAGCAATGGAGCTTTCCCTTTGTTACTCGTCTGCGACTCTGCACTCAGTCAAACCCAAAATTGACGAGCCCAGGTAAGTAAATCAAGTAGGACATAGACAACAATTCAAAACATCACTAAACCAGTTGTATTCATGCAATTAGAAGGAAAGGAAGCATATCACGTATGAATATAAAAGACTGTGCCAATTCAATCGATGAGTGAGGGGAAATAACAAGGAGTCCATACCAAAAGGTCTTTGAGTCGCGGCAAAAGCCCAGCAGACTCGGGTTTAGGACGAGATCCCAACCTCCCAGTGTAACGGCCCGCTCTAATTAATCGCAATTAACTGACAAATTACAGGTTAAAACCCTAAGTTCAGACCCACGTGGACGCCGCAGATAGGTCAGGGCATGCCGACTAGGTAAATAGTGATTTTGCGTGATTGTTTGCCTATTTGCGATGCTGTATATCTTGTTATTCGCTTAACATCGCATGTGTGTATTTATATAATTGAATCGAGCAAGATAGTGTAACGGGTGTTCGCTTCGAAAAACGTGTCTAGACGAGTACTAAGGAGCGAACTATGTGTAGAATAGGTCGGGGAAAACTAAAACACACAAATTAAATGAATAAATAATAATGGTCATGTAATTACTATGGAATGGATATTAGGTGGCTAGTGACGCAGCGGTACGCGTATATAGCGATTCGGACGCGTAACCCGAGCGTCAAAACGCCGAAAAACACAGGCGAAGGTCCCAGCTGTGTAACATTTTGGAGTCAAAGACACAAAGTCAACTAGCTTACCACCATTTACACTCTATCCTCACTCCATCATCATTTTCTCCTCTCCCTCACGTCACTCCCTCTCACGCCTACTCACATGCACTCTCTCCCACACCCACACATACACAACGCACACACACACACCAGCGGAGAGGAAGGGGAAAGAAAACAGAGAGGATGAGGAGGAGAAGGAGGAAACGGGAAGGAGAGGAGAGAGCGCGAAGAAGCCGAGAATGAGGTAAGTCATTACTTTTGTAGTTGATCGGTGCGTCGGCGTCGGCCAAGGTGGCGGACGTGGGGGAGGGGTTAGGCCATGGAGGCCGAACCAGGTCGAGGTGGAAATGGCAGGGGTGTCTCCCCCTGCCATCGAGTCCCCCGAGGTTGGGGACGTGCGTCTCCAACCGAAAAAAAAAAACCAGAGACTAACGTCTCTGGAGGAAGAAAGGAGATGGGGTGGGGGAGGGGTGCACCCACGCTGTGCGTGCATGCATCCCCTGGACCGGTAGGGCCGGTCCATGGGCCCACCCCTATATTAAAATAATATAAATGTTAAAATATAATTTAAAGGTAATTTAAAATTTAATAAATTACAGAAAAATAAGAAAAATATGTGGAAGATTATGGGAAAAATCCAGAAAAATTGGGAAAAATTATAAAAAAAAAATGAGAAAAAGGTAGAAAAATGATACTCGAGAATTTTTCGGGCGTTGACACCCTGATATAACTCTAAAAGTGTGCCAAACTAAAAGTTTTTGAAATGAAAATTTTCATAATTTGGCCACACATTATAAATTCACTTAATTTTACTCTAACCTAGTTAAAATGGTTTAATTGGACACCAGAGACTTAGACTACCATAGTCGGGTATCGAACGCGTATCTCGAGGCGAGTGCGGGGCGTTTCGAAAGCATTTTAGGATTTGTTCGAGGTAAGTAAACCCACAAGAAATTTAGTTAAAATTCAATTTATGCACTTGCTTTATTTTGCATTCTAAATTATTCCATTGTGTTTTCCATTGTTGTTCATTTACTGTTCATCAACTCCCACGTGTGTATGTGTATTTGTCGACGAGGTCGGCATGGCACAGACTCACACCCCGGGGCTAGCTGCCCCGCGCTGTTCGAGTAATTGGCCATGATAGGGCTACGCAGTGACTATTCTCCGCGAAACCCGTAGGTTGAGAGATGTTTGATGTAGTCTTAAGTCTACGCCAATGGTTCCTCTCGAGAGATCTTTGGACGGGGTTCTACCGTTCAATGGTTCCTCTCATTCGACCGTGAGATGTTTGGCGAGGTGGTCGTCAATGGTTCCTCTCGGTTTAGCTACGAAGATTCTCGGATGTTGACTAGGGTTCTCTGTCACGCTACACTTGTGTCCAAATTCGACTTCTTAACGACTTATTTTCATGCGAATTTCTTTATTCTTGTTTTTCATTTAAATTGCATGAATTGTAGCCGTTTCATTGGAATTCGTGAATATTAGCTAACATTCTCTAAGATTTACTCACCTGAGATTTGTCATTGTTTTTTGTGACGAATCACAGATCCTGCAACGAGCCGAGACAAGGGCGTCTTAGGCGACTACGTCTAAGTTAGGAGAGCTGTCACTTTTTGCATAAGTGGTTGTACGTATATATTTACTGTTTCTATTGGATTTTTTGGGAAAGACTTGTACACCTGATACATGTATATGCTCACATTTTGTACTTTTGTTGCTCTTGATATACATGGCATCAAATGATGGGTTTCCACAATGTAGGGTTGTTCATAAAAATGCAAATTTTTCGCTTTTGCGATATATGCATGCCTTAAGACTTCTGCATCAATGTATGATTTATATTAAATTACTAAATCATGAATAACATAGTATTTCCTAAAATACCCATAATTTCTAAGTTAAAGGCGAATAAGTTACGTACAAGGGTTTAGGTCGCGGATAGTAAAAATAAGTGTGCAGTGATGTGGCATGCTTGGTGACGTGTTTGGCGAAGTGGCGGTACCCGGTTTGCCTTGGAATTTGGGGCCATCACAGTTGGTATCAAAGCTTAGGTTCATGCGAACCTAGGGGAAAAGTTTAATGAAACTGAATAAAACTTAACAACAAACATTAGATGTTGAAACCCGAAGATCCTGACTTAGAACTTTAGTTGGGAAGCGAACATGGGATGGGTAGTACCAAGGCTTATACGTTATATATTTTGATTTGTAATAGTATATATGCGTATAGGAGGCAGATACATGCCTTCTCTGTTGCAGATACGACATGGACGGACAACCGACTCCACCTTCGGAGGATGGTAGACAGACGAGTGGTACTATGCCTATCGCGACTGATCAGAGTGTACTTGATCGGATTACGACACACGATCGACAATTCGAGCAGATGATGGCCCTGCTCCGTGCTGAAACAGCAGCTATCGCGACGCTTACAGCCGCCATCACACCGAGCACCACCGAGCCGGCAGCTGCGCCGATTATTCAGGGTACGCCAGTTACCGTAGTTATGGCAAAGACTCGTATTGAGACTACCACCCCAACGTTTACACACGCAGTGACACTGACACAGAACCCACATGAGACCACATTTGAGGCTTCTCTGTCAGCCGAGGCTAAGCTGACGAATGACTTTGTGAGATTTCAGCCAGGATATTTCACAGGAGGCGGAGACCCGGAGGCAGCTACGAGATGGCTTCTTGCGCACGAGAAATTACATAATCTTCTAAGGATTCACTACAGTATTCGCGTCAGGATATCTGGATATATGCTCCAAGGAGAGGCCGGAGTTTGGTGGACCGCTCATACCGAGACTCATGGGGAGCCGACTACTTGGGCCGATTTCAGACAGGTCTTTTATGACCAGTACATACCGAGGGAGATACAGTTACGTCTGAGACAGGAGTTTTTGTGTCTTAGGCAGGGTAATCGTACAGTGGTCCAGTACTTGGAGAGGTTTCACTACCTATTATAGTTCGCTGGGGATTTGGCTTCTACAGATCGCGATCAGGTTTACTACTTTGGAGTCGGGCTTAGAGATGAGATTGCGAGCGCAGTAGTATCAAGCGGAGCTCGTACACTGCAGGAGATCTACGAGAGGGCTTTAGCCCATGAGACATATCTTATCTTTCGTGCCGCGATGCCCATGCCACAGTTGGCATCGGGGTCGTCCCAGCAAGGCACCAGGTCTGACAGGAAAGGGAAAAGGATAATCGATCACGGAGATAGGAGAGGACAAAGGCTCAGACATGAGGATCGCCAGGCGGTCACTTCTTATGCGATAGTACCTGCGCAGTCAGCACAGTTGTCAAGTGGTGGTTATGCACCGCGGTCGAGGCAGAGACCGACTTAGGATCAGGGAGGGAGGAACCGAGACAGTATGATCAGAGTCAGGGCCAGAGGTCTGACGGAGGTCAGGGCCAGGGGTCAGGACACATGCATCTTACTTGTTTCAAATGCATACAGCCTGGACACATTAAGAAAGAATGTACAATGGCTTCGGTAGCACTGATTGCAGCACCACAAGTTCAAGCCAGGGAGCGGGTGCACGCTGTAGCACAACCAGACCGCGAGGCCACCCGTCAGCTCGTTGAGGGTATGATTTCAATTTGTAATAATTTTATGCATACACTTATTGATTCTGGTTCCACATTATCATTTATTTCTGGACGTATGGTTGATGAGTTAGGGTTAACACCGATTACACTTAGTACACTCCTGATTCTCAGCACAACAACTGGGGAGAAGGTTTACCCTAACATGATTTGTGAGGGTTGCACGATAGAGATCTCCGGACACCAACTCCTTATCGACCTACGCGTTCTAGAGTTCTTAGAGTTCGATGCGCTTTTGGGCATGGACTGGCTAGCGTCATATCACGCCCATGTGGATTGTTTCCATAAGATAGTGACTTTTCGGATCCCCGACATACCAGAGTTCACTTTCATGGGTGATGCGAGTGTACTACCGACCACTGAGGGTAGATTGGCTACGACCTTAGAGATGGAAGTATTTGCAGGAATAGTAGAGTCAACTGAGACCCCAAAGGTTAGACTTGAGGATGTCCCAGTTGTCAGCGAATTTCCTAATGTCTTCCCGGAGGATCTACCAGGATTGCCCCCACACAGATAGATTGAGTTCGTTATTGAGCTAGTACCAGGCACACAGACGATAGCTAGCAGACCGTATCGAATGTCACGGAAGGAGCAGGAGGAGTTGAAGACTCAACTGGAAGATTTAGAGAAGAAGAGGTTTATACACCCGAGCACATCACCATGGGGAGCACCGGTCCTATTCGTTAAGAAGAATGACAGTAGCTTGAGGATGTGTATTGACTATAAGAAGTTGAACCAGGTGACAATATGAAATCGTTACCCTTTTCCAAGGATCGACGATTTGTTTGACCAGTTGACCGGAGCACGTGTCTTCTCTAAGATCGACTTAAGATCGGGTTATCATCAGCTCAGGATTCGAGATGAAACATTTAAAACTGCATTCAACACCAGATACAGGTTATTTGAGTTTACAATGATGTCATTCGGACTAATGAATGCACCAGTCATGTTCATGGATTTGATGCATAGAGTACTGAAGCCGTACTTGGATAAATTCGTCATTGTCTTCATTGATGACATATTGATCTACATCAAGACTCGTGAAGATCATGCAGAACATCTCAGGCAGATATTGATGACGCTGAAAGAGCACAAGCTTTATGCTAAGTTTAGTAAGTGCGAGTTTTGGCTGTCAGAAGTCAAATTCTTGGGACACGTGATTAGTGACAAAAGTATATCGGTGGACCCGAGTAAAACTCATGCTATCATAGATTGGCCGACACCTAAGACAGAGACAGATATTAGGAGCTTCCTTGGGTTAGCAGGATACTATCGGCGGTTTGTGAAGGACTTCTCGAAGATCGTCGCGCCGATGACTAAATTGATAAAGAAGGATGTATCTTTCAATTGGTCAAAGGAGTGCGAGGACGCATTTATACAGTTGGAGATGACACTGACTACTGCACCAGTACTAGTGTTACCAGAACCGAGTAAGGGATTCATAGTTTATACTAATGCTTTAGGCACAGGGCTAGGTTGTGTGCCGATGCAGGGAGACAGCGTAATCGCCTATCTATCCCGACAGTTATGGACTCATGAGATGAATTATCCAGTGCATGACTTGGAGCTTGCAGCAGTTGTATTTGCACTGAAGGTATGGAGACATTACCTCTACGGTGAGAGGTTCACATTATATACAGATCATAAGAGTTTGACATACTTATTCACTCAGAAAGATCTGAACATGAGACAACGACGTTGGCTAGAGTTGCTGAAGGACTACGACTTCTCCATCGAATATCAGCCTGGGAAGGCAACTGTCGTAGCAGATGCATTAAGCAGGAGAGGACTAGATTATGAGACAGTCGTCTGCCATATGATGCACGAGTATGGTTTACTTGAGGTAGTGGCAACACTGAGTTTAACAGATGTTCCTACTACAGCGGACGCACAGATTCGTAGACAGATTGGTGTACCGTCTATTTCTATTCCGCGAGTGTCGGAGTGTCAGAGGACTGACGAGATGTACTCGAGATTTAGTGAGATGCACGCAATCCCGATCACCCGGATTGGAGCGAGTTCGTGGATCAGTGTTTGAGGCACCAAGGGAAGTTATGGATTCCAGCAGTGGCAGAGATACGCGATGGGATACTCCAGGAGGCTCACAGGTCTCGGTATACATTGCATCCTGGGAGGACAAAAATATATCACGATATGCGACGATTATTTTGGTGGCCAGGGATGAAGGCGGACGTTGGCGCCTACGCTAGGGGTTGTGAGGTGTGCCTGCAGGTTAAGACTGAGCACAGGAGGCCTGGAGGGTTATCGCAGCCGCTGCCCATCCCTCAGTGGAAATAGGAACACATTACGATGGATTTCGTTTGTGGATTACCGCAGACTTCGCGGAAACACGATACGATATGGGTGATTGTGGACAGGTCGACGAAATCAGCTCATTTACTACTAATTTCTATGAAATATAATTTCACACAGTTGAGCATATTATTCAAAAAAGAGATTGTACGACTGCACGGAGTACCAATTTCGATTGTTTCAGACCGAGACAGTCGTCTTACATCATCATTGTGGAAAGCTATGCAGGAACAGTTTGGTACTAAATTACAGTTTAGCACTGCATTTCATCCTCAGACAGACGGGCAGTCAGAGAGATTAATACAAATACTGGAGGATATGCTCAGGGCATGTGTGTTGCAGTTTGGTAGGTCTTGGGAGGAGTACTGCCGCTCTGTGAATTTGCTTACAACAACAGCTATCGGGCCAGTATTGAGATGCCACTATTTGAAGCCCTGTATGGTAGACCGTGTAGATCACCGGCTTGTTGGGCAGAGCCCGAGGATATAGCATTTGTGGGACCTGAGATTGTTGTAGACCATACAGAGAAGGTGAGACTGGTTTGTCAACGGTTATTGGTTGCCCAACACAGACAGAAGAAGTATGCGGATAGGTATTGCGATGGGCTGAGCTACGAGGTAGACGATTGGGTCTACTTGAAAGTTTCTCCGTTGAAAGGTCATCAGAGATTTGGGATCAAAGGGATACTAGCACCAAGATTTATCGGGATTAAGAAACGAGTTGGAAAAGTCGCCTATCAGTTGAAATTGCCAAGTCGATTGGCAGGGGTTCATAATGTTTTTCATATTTCAATGTTACGGTTGGCTAGATCAGGACCGAGACCGATGGTTGATATGACGAAAATTAAGGTTCGACCAGATGTGACGTACGAGGAACACCCCATTGAGATAGTGGATCGCAAGGTACATACCCTTGAAGGAAAGAAATACCACTTGTACTCGTTCGATGGCACTATCAAAAGAACGAGGGCCTCACTTGGGAGAGAGAGTCTACCTTGCGAGAGCGATACCCCCACTTGTTCCAAGGTAAAGATTTCATTAAATTTGAATTTCGGGACGAAATTCCTTTTAGTTAGGAAGATTGTAACGGCCCGCTCTAATTAATCACAATTAACTGACAAATTACCGGTTAAGACCCTAAGCTCAGACCCACGTTGACGCCGCAGATAGGTCAGGGCACGCCGATTAGGTAAATAGTGATTTTGCGTGATTGTTTGTCTATTTGCAATGCTGTATATCGAGTTATTTGGTTAACATCGCATGTGTGTATTTATATCATTGAATCGAGTGAGATAGTGTAACGGGTGTTCGCCTCGAAAAACGTGTCGAGCCGGGTACTAAGGAGCGAACTATGGGTACACTAGGTCGGGGAAAACTAAAACACAAAAATTAAATGAACAAATAATAATGGTCATGTAATTACTATGGAATGGATATTAGGTGGCTAGTGACGCATCGGTACGCGTATATAGCGATTCGGACGCGTAACCCGGGCATCGAAACGCCGAAAAACACAGGCGCAGGTCCCAGCTGTGTAACATTTTGGATTCAAAGACACAAAGTCAACTAGCTTACCACCATTTACACTCCATCTTCACTCCATCATCATTTTCTCCTCTCCCTCATGTCACTCCCTCTCACACCTACTCATATGCACTCTCTCCCACACCCACACATACACAACGAACACACACACAATAGCCGAGAGGAAGGGGAAAGAAAACAGATAGGAGGAGGAGGAGAAGGAAGAAGCGGGAAGGAGAGGAGAGAGCGCAGAGAAGCCGAGAAGGAGGTAAGTCATTACTTTTGTGGTTGATCGGTGCGTCGGCGTCGGCCATGGTGGCAGACGTGGGGGAGGGGTTCAGCCATGGAGGCCGAACCAAGTCGAGGTGGAGATGGAAGGGGTGTCTCCCCTGCCATCGAGTCCACCGAGGTTGGAGACGTGCGTCTCCAACCAGAAGAAAAAAAAAAAAAAAAAAACCGAGAGACTAACGTCTCTGGAGGAATAAAGGAGATGGGGGGCACGCATCCCCTGGACCGGTTGGGCCAGTTCGGGCCCAACCTGGTTGGACCAGGTCTGGCCGACCAGGTTGGATCGGGTCAAACCCGATCCAGGGGCCCACCCCTATATTAAAATAATATAAATGTTAAAATATAATTTAAAAGTAATTTAAAATTTAATAAATTACAACAAAAATAAGAAAAATATGTGGAAAATCCAGAAAAATCGAGAAAATTTATTAAAAAATGAGAAAAAGGTAGAAAAATGATACTCGAGAATTTTTCCGGCGTTGACACCCCGGTATAACTCGAAAAGTGTGCCAAACTAAAACTTTTTGAAATGAAAATTTTCATAATTTGGCCACACATTATAAATTCACTTAATTTGACTCTAAGCTAGTTAAAATGGTTTAATTGGACACCGGGGACTTAGACTACCATAGTCGGGTATCGGGCGCGTATCTCGAGGCGAATGCGGGGCGTTTCGAAAGAATTTTAGGATTTATTCGAGGTAAGTAAACCCACGAGAAATTTAATTAAAATTCAATTTATGCACTTGCTTTATTTTGCATCGACATGACACGGACTCACACCCCGGGGCTAGTTGCCCCTCGCTGTACGAGTAATTGGCAATGATAGGGCTACGCAGTGACTATTCTCCATGAAACCCGTAGGTTAGAGAGATGTTTGACGTAGTCTTAAGTCTACGCCAATGGTTCCTCTTGAGAGATGTTTGGACGGGGTTCTACCATTCAATGGTTCCTCTCATTCGACCGTGAGATGTTTGGCAAGGTGGTCGTCAATGGTTCCTCTCGGTTTAGGTATGAAGATTCCCGGATGTCGACCAGGGTTCTCTGTCACGCTACACTCGTGTCCAAATTTGACTTCTCAACGACTTATTTTCATGTGAATTTCTTTATTATTGTTCTTTATTTAAATTTCATGAATTGTAGCCGTTTCATTGGAATTCGTGAATATTAGCTAACGTTCTCTAAGATTTACTCACCTGGGATTTGTCATTGTTTTTGGTGAGAAATCGCAGATCCTGCGACGAGCCGAGGCAAGGGCGTCTTAGGCGACTACGTCTAAGTTAGGAGAGCAGTCACTTTTTTCGTAAGTGGTTGTACGTATATATTTACTGTTTCTATTGAATTTTTTGGGAAAGACTTGTACACCTGATACATGTATATGCTCACCTTTTGTACTTTTGTTGCTCTTGATGTACATGGTATCAAATGCCGGGTTTCCACACTGTAGGGTTGTTCATAAAAATGCAAACTTTTCACTTTTACGAAATATGCATGCCTGAAAACTTCCGCATCAATGTATGATTTATATTAAATTACTAAATCATGAATGACTTAATATTTCATAAAATATCCATAATTTCTAGGTTAAAGGCGAATAAGTTACGTACAAGGGTTTAGGTCGCGGACAGTCAAAGTAAGTGTGCGGTGATGTGGCATGCTTGGTGACGTGTCTGGCGACGTTGCGGTACCCGGTTTGTCGTGGAATTTAGGGTCGTCACACCTAGCCCTAACCCTTGCGACTATGAGACATGCACAGACTCGGATCTAGGACGAGACCCTTGCCTCCCCGCCCTAGCCCGTGCGACTATGAACCATCCATGGATCCGGATAAGCGCCCCCAACATACACTCAATTGGGAGATATCAACGGACGACCATGAAAGATCTCGGGTTTAGGACGAGACCCCTACCTCCCAACCCTAACCCTCCCATATCGCAGATAAACAATAATCATGACTCACTTGTCAATGGACCACCCAACCGATAACAATTTCAAAGACAGCTATCACAAAGCAGTAATCAACAATAGTGAAAGGAAGCTATCTCAAAGCAGTGAACAATAGCCAATAGAATGAAAGAAAACCACTGTACAAGTCCTAATTGGTTTACTTACCTCGACATCCATAATTCGTCCTCAAGACGTCCACTCACGCCTCGATTTGCACACCCGACACTTGACTCTTACGTCCCTGGTCTCCATTTGTACCATTTACCTTACTTACGTCATTCACATCAATATATTTCATAATAAAAGCAAAGAATTTCACAAAATGGTGTAGGACCTCACCATGGTATTCAACTCTATTTGAAGCTATTGCGTTGTCGCACGTCATTGAATCACACCCCTCGTCGAGGATCAATCGGTCCAACGACGCCATCACGCCAACGTCGAAGCCACGCCTCCGCCGTAACCGCGCTGCTGCCGACGTCGCTGCCGAGACGACGCCGCTGCCGGTCGACAGAGCCGCCCCGCCGCTGTTGATCCTGCCAGAGCTGTCGATCCGCCGCTCCTCGCCGACGTCCGAGTCGTCCGCCCCCTACATCGCGCTCACTTGCCTGTGTCATCTCCGATCTGCCGTCGCCACGAGCCACCGCTGTCCCTCGCTGTCGGCCAGGTCCGCCGCCGCTGCGGGAGTTGCTGCTGGAGTCCCACCGAGCCGCTGCTAGAGTGCGTCGCGTCCGCGGCCTAGCTCGACCAGCCCGCTGGCCTACCGTTACTGGAGCTGCGCCGACGTCTTTCCGTCCACGCCGAACTTCCAACCGCCTCCATCAGCACCTCCGCCATCTCTCTCTCGGATCTCCTTCTCTCTCTCCTCTTCTCTATCTCCTCCCTCTCTTTCTCTCATCTTCTCTTTCTCTTTTTTTTTCTCTCTTATCCGATCCTCTCTTTTTCTTTTTATTTTTTTATTTTTTGATTTCTTCCTCATTAAGTAATCCAGTGTCCTCGAGATTTGTGCAGAACGAAACTCGAGGCACATCAACATATTTATTTATGCTTTCCTTATAAATTAAGTAGCACGCATTTTGAGGCATCAACCCACCTCATTTCACCAATCTCGATACTCGCGCCACTTGCATCACGCGGCGTATCCAATGTATATGATGTTAACGTGCCCCCTTAAAATCACATAAATCAACTATAGCCACATTAAGCCACTATATCGGTCTCACGTCGGCACGCGACTCGAGGCGCGTTCTCTTTCTTGTTTCGGCTCACTGAATTTTCCGCGTATACCAAGTCATAAAAACAGTTCGACAATTAGCATTTTAATCTCAAATTGGATTACACATTACCTCGGAGTCTCCACCCGAGATTCGGACATACATATTCGACGAGTGGGTCCCACATACGACCTTGACTTGACATGTGGCACAAGTCAAGTTTTCGGGTCGTTACAGTCTTCCCAACGAATTAGAATTTCGTCCTCGAAATTGAAGCAAGTCTCAAAGGACAATGGTGTTTTATGAATGAAGACCTAAGGCCATACCCGCCCAAGGCCATACCCGCCCAAGGCCATACCCCCATCTTACTCTGTAGGGCTGGGCTCATCCGAGACAAGCTGGGCTCCTCCGCCACGAGTTGGGCTCCTCCGCGACCTCCAAGCAAAGAACACACCATCTGTCTCCTCCCATTAATATATGTCAGGGCAACATCCTCGCAACATATATTAGAATACATATGAACATTTTCATCTCATGATCCACTGTCACTAACACATGTATATCCGTTGTATATCCGCGAGAATGTAAATCAGTCTCTTTGACTGTTCGTTAGTCTCTCAGATCGAGTGAGTCTCAACCCAACTAGTCGTACCCGCTATCAGGTTACGATGGATAATAGTCGGACCTGACGTGGCAATAGCACGCATATGGTTCTGGCTCTGCTGTACTTGGCTGTCCATACGCCCATGCAGATACTTTGAAATCCCGACCCAAATGAACCAGGTTGTCCCTGTCTTGACTAGACCTCTGTCCATGTCCCTGCACTTGACTGGAACTCGACACTTGTCTCGACCCTCGCTCGCCATCGCCCTCTCGATGGTACGAGACCTTGAGGACTGACGGTGCTGGCTACTGTAGTGCACTAGCGTAACTCTACGCTGGACCAACTAACATTGGCGCCATATACGCCGCATATGGTGGAAGCGCAATACTCGCAAAGGTTGATCTCTCTGCCACGATCGTCTAACCCTAACGTTCCTCTGATCATCTCCAGACCTCTGCACTGAATGTGACAATGTTGAGAATGCAACTGGTACTCTGGTGCGTGTGCTCCCAAAGCTCTCGCCAGCCATAGCCTTCACTTAAGCCTTATGTACTGTGCTCGGAGCTGTCGTCACCCAACAAAACCAATAATTTCTAGGAAACCGTGTATGACGTAGTAAGCTTGGTTAGTGTCCGTGTCGGCCACACCCCAAGCATACTTCATCACGCGTATATACCGATCCATGTACTGCAACTGACTCCCTGATCCTTTGTCAAATGGTTTGAAAGTCAGTCCTTTGCAGGTTACGGACTGTTCCGAGATTCGTACCACTGTGAACTTTTTTGAATGATGTCGTTGAAACTCGCGAGACTGCCTCGCCTTGGCCGTCCTTCTAATTCGCATATCAGTCGGCGCGCTCAGCATCTCCTCATGTAGTGTCTGATATGTAGGAAATACAAGTTCAATCAGAACCTACGCCTCCTCGACCACTGTAGGCCCTGCCTAAACTGGAGATGTTTCAGGTGGGTTATGAACTGTCGTGAATTATAAAAACACACAAACGGCCTGAATAATTAGGGCTGTTGAAACATGATAGGTGTCCTTTAAAATCTTGAAGAAACCTAGCCCTATTAATCTTCAAGTTCTCTCTCGAGTAACCCGTTCATTCAATTCATAATTGTTTGTCCTTTTCTGTTATGAGTTTGTTTTTATTATTCTTACAACATGTACTCCTTTAGCTGGTGAGAATTCTTGAGATGTACCATCTCGTAGGATTTACACTTAGGTGACAACTAACTTTTAGAACGATTTGCAGACTCTTCCTCAACACGTAATTCATTTACAAGTCCCTAAAGGTGGTGGTCGACTTCACCAACCCTGAGACTATAAATGTTTAGTGTCACTAAAGTGGAGTTACTTGGGCTTTTGATCCAACACTACTACTCTAAAGCTTTCGTCAAAGCTAAGGAGTCCGTACATGATATAATCGTTAGCTCTCAAGTCATCTCAACACTTTGCTCCCTTAGAGTCTGCATTAACTCACTCTTAAGAAATTTTTGTTTTTATTTTACACATCCCTCTTTTTATCATGTCACTTCACCAATTTTTTTTTCTTGATTAAGTAACTTTGTGTCCTCGAGATTCGTGCGGAGTGGAACTTGTGGCACATCAAAAACGTTTTTTTTTTCTATTAAGTCAATACAATTCAGCTCTTAATATTTGAACTCCAATTCAATATTCAAAATCAATTTCGCATACTTTACAAATCCACTTTGGCATTTACATTCCAACTAAGACCCTCAAATTTCTCGAGTTCTTAAAAAAATATTAAACTACACAACCAAATTCTAAAACCTTTTAAATACAATTACAAAGTTATTTCAAAACTTACTTTTTCATTTCCCATTGGCTTCACCAAACCAACAAAGGTGTAGTTCCATTGTTTAAGCATATACTCACCTTTCCAAGAGATTGAAGGTTCTAGCATTCCAGAGTGGGAATTATGGGAGTAACTGTGTAAGTAGGTTTCTTAAAAAATGATAAAAATTCACGAGGGATCCTTTTGAAGGTCAAGGATAACTAAAACCTCCAATACTTTCACTATTATGGTAAAAGCTTTATTATGTTAATCTCCCTAGCAAAAAAACATGATAAGGCCCACCAAGTGAGGCCCACCATTTCTCTTATGCCTCAGCCTGTGCAACAGTATCCCATTATATGCATGTCTCTGGAAACACACTCCTTTAACACCTATCCATGGATGTTAATTGGTGCCTTGAGAGAAACATTTTTCTTAATTCTACCTTATGCACAACCAATTCATAAACGCTAAAACAATGCTTAAATCATCATCATTATATCATAACTACTCTTTCAGAACTTACATCTAGATAGTTGATCTTTTAATTTCTTCAACTCTCCTCACTTCCCAACGAAGATTTCAGTCAAGATCATAGGGTTCCACTCTAAGTTCAGAGTTCCTAACTTCCAATGGTTTATGTCTTATGCTGGTTGTGGGTTAATTAAGAGCTAAACGTAAAAATTTAAGATCTGATACCAACTGTGACGGCCCCAATTTCCCACCAACTGGGCACCGCCCGGCCTAAGCCCACGTGGACCCCCGAGCCAGTCTCGCAAGGTCAACGCCGACCTAGTCAGCCTTCCAATCCTTCATAATACGTAAATTCACAATTTTTAAGTTGAGATATAATTATTTGTTAAGTTTTACAATTTAGCGGAAGCAATTTCTACAAATTAAATAACTCAACAATAATGTAAAAAGTTAGGCAACCTAATCGTGGAACCCAGTAAATATGCTATCATCAGAGGAGAGTAATACATGATATACAAAAATTCACCTAGCAATGGAGCTTTCCCTCTGCTACTCGTCTGCAACACTGCACTCAGTCAAACCCAAAATTGACGAGCCCAGGTAAGTAAATCCAATAGGACATATACAACATCTCAAAACATCACTAAACCAGTCGTATTCGTGCAATTAGAAGGAAAGGAAACATATCACGCATGAATATAAAAGACTGTAACAATTCAATCGATGAGTGAGGCCAAATAACAAGGAGTCTCGACCAAAAGGTCGTTGAGTCGCGGCAAAAGCCCAGCAGACTCGAGTTTAGGACGAGACCCTAGCCTCCCAGCCCTAAGCCTTGCGACTATGAGACATTCACAGACCCAGATCTAGGATGAGACCCCTGCCTCCCAGCCCTAGCCCGTGCGACTATGAACCATCCATGGATCCGGATAAGAGCCCCCAACGTACACTCAATTGGGAGATATCAATGGACGACCATGAAAGACCTTAGGTTTAGGACGAGGCCCCTGCCTCCCAGCCTAACCCTCTCATATCGCAGATAAACAGTAACCATGACTCACTTGTCAATGGACCACCCAACTGACAACGATTTCAAATATATCTATCATAAAGCAGTAATCAACAATAGTAAAAGGAAGCTATCTCAAAGCAGTGAACAATAGCCAATAGAATGAAAGAAAATCATTGTACAAGTCATAATTGGTTTACTTACCTCGACATCCATAATTCGTCCTCAAGACGTCCGCTCACGCCTCGATTTGCACACCCGACACTCGACTCTTACGTCCCTAGTGTCCATTTATACCATTTACGTTACTTACGTCATTCACATCAATATATTTTATAATAAAAGCAACGAATTTCAGAAAATTGTGTAGGACCTCACCATGGTATTCAACTCTATTTGAAGCTATCGTGTAGTCGCACGTCGTCGAATCACACCCCTCTTCGAGGATCGATCGTTCCAACGACACCATCACGTCAACGTCGAAGCCACGCCACCGCCATCACCGCACTGCCGCCGACGTCGCTGCCGAGCTGATGCCGCTGCCGGCCGACGGAGCAGCGCCGCTGCCGGCCGATGGAGCAGCGCCGCTGCCGGCCGACAGAGCCGTGCCACCACTGTTGATCCCGCCAGAGCTGCCGATCCGCCGCTCCTCGCCGACGTCTGAGTTGTCCGCCGCCAACATCACGCTCACTTGCTTGCGTCGTCTCAGATCTCCCGTCGCCGTCGCCACGAGCCGCCGCTGTCCCTCGCCGCCGACCAGGTCTGCCGCTGTCGGCCATATCAGCTGCCGCTGCGGGAGTTGCTGCTGGAGTCCTACCGCGTCGCTGCTGGAGTGCATCGCGTCCGCGGCCTTGCTCGACCAGCCCGCTGGCCTGCCGCTATTGGAGCAGCGCTGACGTCTCACCGTCCACGTCGGAGTTCCAGCCGCCACCATCAGCCCCTCCGCCATCTCTCTCTCTCGGATCTCCTTCTCTCTCTCTCTTCTCTCTCTTTTTTTTCCTTCTCTCTTATCCGATCCTCTTTTTTTTTTCTATTTTTTTTTTTTTGATTTCTTCCTCATTAAGTAATCCAGTGTCCTCAAGATTCATGCAGATCAAAACTCGAGGCACATCAACATATTTATTAATGCTTTCCTTAAAAATTGGAGTAGCGCGTATTTCGAGGCATCAACCCGCCTTATTTCACAATCTCGATACTCTCGCCACTCGCATCACGCGGCATATCCAATGTATATGGTGTTAACGTGACCCATTAAAATCACATAAATCCACTATAGCCACATTAAGCCATTATCCCTGTCTCACGTCGGCACGCGACTAGAAGCGCGTTCTCGTTCGTGTTTCGGCTCATCGAATTTCCCGCGTATACCAAGTCGTAAAAACAGTTCGACAATTAGCATTTTAATCTCAAATCGGATTACACATTACCTCGGAGTCTCCACCCGAGATTCCGACATATGTATTCGATGAGTGGGTCCCACATACGACCTTGACTTGACACGTGGCACAAGTCAAATTTTTTGGTCATTACACAAAATGGGCATGTCTTTGCATCTATTATTATTTATATACATTTAAAAATCTAAATTTCCACAATTTAAGTTTATTCTTTTCATATTCAAGCATACATTTTAGAGCTATTTAGTCTAATAAATGTAGAAAATGTTAAAACTAATTTATTTGAATTAAAAATCACATTCAACATTGTTCTTATTAATCATAACTTTCTTTGTTACTGATTTGGATTACATAAGTTTTAATTTAAAATATTAATTTTATAGTTTTATTAATATTAATTTTATAATTGTCAATACGCACAACTTGATCTAGTCCAGTCCACATTTAGTAAATTGGATCAATTTGGATTAGCGAAGTAAATAGATTGGACTGGATTGCGATTTGTTAATCGACAATAATTTGATTGGATTGTGGATTGACCCTAATTGGATTAAATCCAATATGTGTGCACCCTTAAGTGAGAAAACCAAATATTGATACTTATGTCGAGTGCTGCCTAGTAACAATCCTAATTCTTCAGAAAAAAAAAATTACTGGAATGACAGTCACATGTCAAGACACATCGAATCACATGAGTTTTTCAAGCGCGTTTTGGAATGTGGGCATACATAGATCCCGATGCATAACACATAGATCGAACTTACATTGACGACTCATATGAACCAACGTGTTTTGAGGTGTGACGTTGTTGTTGTTGTCATTCTTGTAGTTTCCAAAAGAAAAGGCCAAACTTAGTTAAACTTAATGCTCCAAGCAAATGATACATTGCAATATGTAAGTTTTTTTAGGGGAGTGCTAGGGGTGCATCACGAACGTACATCAGAATGCACATTAGAACGTGATGTGCGTTTGTTGATGTGCATCTAGAATTTTTCTTTTTCTTTTTTTATTTTGCATTTTCTGTTCTTTTTCAACTAGCTAAAGACTTCTCATGCCAAAGCATGTCTAGTGAGATGGTAGAGGTTGTTGAACTTTGAAGTTAAAATTTTGTATTGCAAATTAACTAAACCTTTAGTCCCACATAGGAGAGAAAGGTTTGGTTTCTCACTTAATATATGGTCCAACACACTTCACTATTGTTTAAGTGAGAAGTGGGTTGGAGTGAGTGGACCATGGGGTTTCACTAGGTAATCACCCTATTTAAATAAACTTTGACAATGGCCTTGGGCCTTGGGGCCTTTGGGGCTTTGGTTTGTTCAAGACTTAGCCATTCATAAACATAGTTTTTGTTTTTTTCGTTTTTTATTTTCGTTTTTGAATAAAACAAAAGAGCACCAACAGTTGCTAAGTTCGAATTAGGAGTTAATTAACTATCAATTAGTGACACACTAATTAAGACCACTAATTAGATAGTTACTGAAAAAACTGTCCACTAATTGGACAGTTACATAGTTCTCTATAATAGAAGAGTCTATGGACATAGAAAATACATGTTTTTTTTCGAAATCAAATTAATGTGATTTGTGTTTTTGAGAGAGAGTCGATTTTGCAGTTTGAAGGTTCTTTGATTGGTGCTTTGATCAAAGAAAAAACCAGTTGTATCCTGGAGACAGAACTCCTGGTTGAATTCAGCACCGAGTTGGAGGAAATTTTTTGTCTTAAGTCATTGCACTGCAAGCCTCTGGTACATTTTGTTTATTAATCTTCTTAATCGTTAAATCAGCATGTTTAGTTGCTTGTGATAACAGTGCCATGTTCAGATTTATGTTCAAAATGGATTGCTTGGTCTAACAATCTAAGACAGAAAAACTTATGTTTTATTAATTTTGACTTAATCTACTTGATTGTTTATTATTATTGTTTTCTTATTCGAATATACTTGCTGTTTTGTATATTTTAGAATCTGAATCTGAATCTGAAATGGCATCATCTCATATTGTTAATGATAAGACAATCTGTACTACTGCATCCAATTCTAAGGATGAGAGGCCCGAAAAGTTTAAGGGACTTGATTTCAAGAGATGGCAACAGAAAAAAAATTTATGGTTGACCACTATTAATTTAGCCAATGTCATCAGAGAGGAGGTTCCTAAGATGGATGAGAATCCGATCACCAAGGAAACCATGATGACAATTGAGGCATGGAAGAATTCTGACTTCCTTTGTAGGAACTATATTCTGAACAGACTTGATGGCACTCTATATGATGTTTATTCTGAGTTTGAGACTGCAAAGGATGTTTGGGATCTGTTGGGAAAGAAATATCGAACTGAAGATGCAGGAGCAAAAAAGTTCGTGGTTGGCAAATTCTTGAAATATAACATGGTCGACTCAAAGTCTGTGGTGAAGCAAGTTGAAGAACTGCAAGTGTTGATTCATGAGTTACATGTTGAGGGATGTATCGTGAATGAGCATTTTCAAACTGGTTCTATTAGTGAAAAATTACCGCCATCTTGGAATGACTTCAAGGTGTATCTGAAGCATAAGCGCAGAGATATGTCAATTGAAGATCTAATCTTGAGGTTGCGTGTTGAAAAAGATTACAGGAAATGAGAAAAGATGGAAGGAAGTGACATTGATGCAAGAGCAAACATGGTGGAAGGAAGCAATTCCAAAATTCGGAAATTCCAGAAGAAGAATTTCAAAAGAGGAGCACCCATCAAACAGTTTGCACCGAAGGGGAAGAGTTTTAAGAAAATCCAAGGAAACTGCTGGGTATGTGGAAAACAGGGTCATAGGGGTCAAGATTGTCGTCATAAGAAATATCATAATCATGGCAATTCTGGTTTGAACAACCAAGCGAATATTGTTGATGTACAAATTGATGAAATGGATATTGATCTCATTGTTGTTGTGTCTGAAACTAACATGGTCTCTGACACTCGGGGCTTGACACCGGTGCAACTTGGCACATTTGCAGAGACATAAGCTTGTTTTCAAAGTTTCTTCCTGTTAATAGTGAAGAAAAGCTTTATATGGAAAATTCATCATCTTCAATGGTTGAAGGCAAGGGTACTGTTAAGATGAAGTTCACTAGTGGGAAAATAGTCACTTTACTCAATGTGTTGTATGTTCCTGAGATCAGGAAGAACCTTGTATCTGGCCCTTTACTTAACAAGAAAGGGTTCAAGTTGGTGTTTGAGTCTGACAAGTTTGTTCTCACCAAGGGTGGAATGTATGTAGGTAAGGGATACCTCACAGAGGGTCTCTTTAAGCTCAATGTTGTAATTGTTAACTCTGCTGGTAATAGAATGATCGTTTATGTGTATATGGTTGATTCATTTAATTTATGGCATGCTAGATTAGGACATGTGAATAAAAGATCTATTTACAGAATGGTTAAATTAAATTTATTGCCAAAGTTCAACATTGATTTAAATAAAAAATGTGAAATATGCACTGAGTCAAAATTTGCTAGGCAAACTTTCAAATCTGTCCAAGAGAGATCAAATGAATTATTAGGATTGATTTATAGTGATCTTTGTGATTTTAAATCCATTCCTACTAGAGGGGGAAAAATTATTACATCACCTTTATTGATGATTGTAGTAAATATTGCCAAGTCTATTTGATTAAAAATAAAAACGAGGCCTTAGATATGTTTAAAATATATAAGGCAGAGGTAGAAAATCAATTAGACAAGAAAATTAAGGCATTAAGAACAGATAGAGGTGGAGAATATGAATATGCTGAATTTGCATAATTATGTAGCAAATATGGAATTATACATCAAACGACCGCACCCTATACACCTCAACAGAATGGTGTAGCAGAGAGGAAAAATAGAACTCTAAAAAATATGATTAATTCCATGTTGAATGATTCTGGACTTTCTCAGAATTTGTGGGGTGAAGCGTTACTCACCGCAAATCACATTTGGAATAGAGTGCCTTTCAAGAAATTAGATAAATCTCCTTTTGAGATATGGAGAGGCAGAAAACCCACTTACAAAACTTTGAAAGTGTGGGGTTGCTTGGCAAAGGTCTAAATCCCCTTACCAAAGAGAACTAAGTTAGGACCTAAAACTGTAGATTGTGTGTTCATTGGTTTTGCTAAAAATAGTGCAGCATATAGATTCTTAGTAGTTAAATCACATATTTCAGATATTAGTGAAAATTCTATTATAGAATCTATTGATGCTAAATTTTTTGAACACAATTTTCCTTTTAAGGAAAACCAAAGTGGTTCGTCGCTTAAAAGAATTGCTGAAGAGAGCTTAGATGAATCATCTACTTCTAAGGTTCAAGAACAAGAGTTATAACCTAGAAGAGGAAAAAAGGGTTAAGGTCACAAATAACTTTGGACCTGATTTTGTTAACATGTTAACTAAAAATGAGCCACAAACCTATAAAGAAGCTATGTCTTCACCGGATGCTCCATTTTGGATGGAAGCTATCAATAGTGAGATTGAATCCATTTTACAAAATAATACGTAGGAATTGGTTGATCTACCATCAGGAATCAAACCAATTGGATATAAATGGATATTCGAAAAGAAGCTAAAGGCTGATGGCACTGTTGAGAAATACAAGGCACGTTTGGTTGCTAAAGGATATAGACAAAAAGAAGGTTTGGATTACTTTGACACTTATTCTCCTGTTTCAAAAAATAACTTCCATTAGGATGTTAATTTCCATAGCTGCTTTGTACGACATGGAAATACATCAAATGGATGTTAAAACAACATTTTTAAATGGAGAATTAGAAGAAGAGATTTATATGGATCAACCTGAAGGGTTCGTAGTAAAAGGCCAAGAAAATAAAGTTTGTAGACTTGTTAAGTCTTTGTGTGGACTTAAACAAGCTCAGAAACAATGGCATGAGAAATTTGATCATACTATGATGGCAAATGGTTTTAAAATAAATGAATGTGACAAATGTGTGTACATTAAAGAAATGAAGAACTCATTTGTTATAGTATGTCTCTATGTTGATGACATGTTAATTATGAGCTCAAGCAAGGATGCCATAATGTCAACAAAGAAGATGTTGAATTCTAGTTTTGACATGAAAGACTTAGGTCTAGCTGATGTAATTCTAGGAATTCAAATCAAAAGGAATAACGAAGGTTATATCCTAACACAATCTCATTATGTTGAGAAAATCTTAAAAAGATTCAATCCATTCGATTGCAAACCTGCTCCAACTCCTTTTGATGCTAATTGTCATCTAAAGAAGAACTCTAAAGAGTCGGTTTGTCAATTAGAATATTCTCAAGTTATTGGGAGTTTAATGTACCTGATGAACTCTACTAGACCTAACATTGCTTATGCAGTAAGCAGGTTAAACAGATACACAAGTAGTCCAAATGATGATCATTGGACAGCATTGATAATAGGTCTAAGGTATCTCAAGTATACCTTGAATTATGGATTGGTTTATACAAAGTATCCACCGGTACTTGAAGGCTATAGTGATGCAAATTGGATTTCTGATAATACAGAAACCAAGTCAACTAGTGGATATGTATTTACATTGGGTGGAGCAGCAATTTCTTAGAAATCAACAAAACAAACGTGTATAGTACGATCCACCATGGAATCCGAATTCATTGCTCTTGACAAGGCAGTCGAAGAAGTTGAATGACTAAGAAACTTCTTAGAAGATATTCCTTACTGGCCAAAACCAGTCACAACAATATGCATACATTGTGATAGTATGTCAGCACAAGCAAGAGCTAAGAACAACATATATAATGGTAAGTCGAGACATATAAGGCGCTGATATAATACTATAAGACAATTACTCACAAGTGGAGTAATTAGTATTGATTATGTTAAGTCTAAGGAAAACATTGCAGATCCTTTGACTAAAGGCTTACCAAGAGATCAAGTGAAGATATTATCGAGGGGAATGGGCTTAAAGCCTATAGAGTAAGTCAATATGGCAGAAACCTAACCTAGCTGATTGGAGATCCAATGGTCTAGGTTCAATAGGCAAATTGGTTAGACTTGACTTAACAAACAGGACACACAATTACCTGTTCCTATGATGAAGTCAGTGTGTTGATAAGATGTTTAGGGTATGCAATATGCATTTAATGACATAGTAATGCACCTATATGGTAGTAAATGTGGGGTCGCATTTATGAGAATGAAATTAGGCTAAGTTCTCTAAAGCTATCATGAAACCATGATCTATTCATGACCAAAATGAACAAAAACGTATGAACTGCATTTGGATTCAAGTCATGAGTAAGACATATTGTCTTGATTTACTATAAAAGTGAACAGTTCAAGATAAATAAATACATCAACTGCGTCACAAAGTAAACACGATATGCTTTACTAAGGTTAGTTCAAGTCTTTACGACACTCTTCCTTATAAGCATGACTTGATCATCTCTCTCTCGTATATAATTATTATTTTTTGTTTATGATTTGGCAAAGTTAAGACATATGGGGTGTTACTATTTCCAATACAAATGTGGGGTATTATTGAACTTTGAAGTTAAAATTTTGTATTGCAAATTAACTAAACCTTTAGTCCCACATAGGAGAGAAAGGTTTGGTTTCTCACTTAATATATGGTCCAACACACTTCACTATTGTTTAAGTGAGAAGCGGGTTGGAGTAAGTGGACCATGGGGTTTCACTAGGTAATCACCCTATTTAAATAAACTTTGACAATGGCCTTGGGCCTTGGGGCCTTTGGGGCTTTGGTTTGTTCAAGACTTAGCCATTCATAAACATAGTTTTTGTTTTTTTCGTTTTTTATTTTCGTTTTTGAATAAAACAAAAGAGCACCAACAGTTGCTAAGTTCGAATTAGGAGTTAATTAACTATCAATTAGTGACACACTAATTAAGACCACTAATTAGATAGTTACTGAAAAAACTGTCCACTAATTGGACAGTTAGATAGTTCTCTATAATAGAAGAGTCTATGGACATAGAAAATACATGTTTTTTTTTCGAAATCAAATTAATGTGATTTGTGTTTTTGAGAGAGAGTCGATTTTGCAGTTTGAAGGTTCTTTGATTGGTGCTTTGATCAAAGAAAAAACCAGTTGTATCCTGGAGACATAACTCCTAGTTGAATTCAGCACCGAGTTGGAGGAAATTTTATGTCTTAGGTCATTGCACTGCAAGCCTCTGATACACTTTGTTTATTGATCTTCTTAATTGTTAAATCAGCATGTTTAGTTGCTTGTGATAACAGTGCCATGTTCAGATTTATGTTCAAAATAGATTGCTTGGTATAACAGAGGTATCGCTTGCTAAAAGGTAAGATTTGGGGATGTTGTGAGTTCGACTTTCATTTACGTTAAAAAGAAAAAAAGAATGAGAGACTTTTCAAAACCTTGTATTTTAGCAAATAATATCTCATCCATCTCACCAAAGATGCTTTGACACTTAATAAATATAGTATTTGCATACTCATAGATTTTATCAAATTCTTGTAATTAAGTTCATGCATTAATCAACTCATGTTGTTCAAGCCCTATATACAACAAAAGTTAACCTTCACAAACCCTTAACTGAAACAACAACAAACAATAACGAAACCGTGATCTCGTATTAGTCGGGTTTAGCTATATAGATCTAACTTTCACATCGTTCAATTTAATGTAATCAAGGATGTACTTTCATTTGTTTTTAAATCCACCCTAACCAATGTATTCCAAGTTAATCTTAAATTAATAAGACTTGATATCGTCGAGTTTCTTTAATTTTTTTTTTGCTAAATTTTTAATTTGGTGCAAGAAACCCGCCATGTTCAAAAAATCTAAATATATGTTCAATTTTCTCCATTTTAAGGTCTTGAGTCTTGACATATTTTTTACGACAAAGATGTTCACCCCCAATAGACAATTAATATGTATTTGATATTGTACAATGTGATATTTAACTAAGTGCATGACTCATTAGATGGAAATTGTGGAGCAGTGTAGCGTTAGGTTCACGTGTATATATCATACTCCAACGCCATGAGTTTCAATTGCTTCAATAGTTAACAACCAATATATAGTTGAAATTGAACACAAAATGTAACCTTCACAAATATTGAAACACATTGTTTTGCAAATTGATTTTTTTTATGCAAATGTGATTTTGAAGTGTTGTATATCGTAACATTTATTTTTCTTCAAAAAATAAGACATGCCAATAAGCTTGCTAATGAAATGATAAGGCTTTTGCGATGTCACAAGTACTAGCATTTTGGGAATCAACTCAATCCGTTGAATGTTGTATTTATCAATGATACAACAAGATCGATGTACTTTTGAGTCGTGATTAGTGAAATCACTTCTATTGTCAAACAAAAATAAGATAGTATTTTCTTTTCTTTTTGTGATCAGTTGACCTATTTTAGGCATTGACTTGATCAAATCCACTCATGGGCGTCATTTGATGAGGATACGTCTCACATCTTATGGTATATCGTGTGGTTCTTTTACTGTTAATATCTCTAAGTCTATGTCCAAAATAGGTAAATGCATCGACCTTTTTTTTATTTCAGCTGTAGAAGGAAAAACACTATTGATAGACTTTGTTTGGGTAGTGGTGGAGTTATCTTTCGGGAGTTGTAGATGTAATAACCCCTCATTAATGACCATTTTATTACTCATGTCTTTTTTGTTTGAAGGCTATTTATATCAAGTCATATTTTTATTATTTAAAAATTTAAAATTTCCTTGCAAGTTTAAGTTGAATCAAACATAACAATATTAATTTCAAAGAGTTAATTGTAATGAGATAACTTTGAACGAACATGGTAAATTAACAAAAACAAATCAAATAAGGTATAAAATGAAATCTCATAGGTCCCTCCCCACTCATCCAAACAATCCCTTCGCAAGGGAGTCCAACCTTCCACCTCCCAATCACGTGGGGAACAGGTGACTCCAATTAAAAACGGCAACTTGTCTGAAAAAGCGAAAATCGTGACCCAAGGACACGCCAGTCTTTTCGCACATTTGTGCCAATAATATAGTCATCGAAAAAGTCCAAAACGCACGTGACCCATTTTGGCCGTTTCGGTGCACCCAAGCATGCCCTCCCATATCCTGCGCTCCCGAGCCTAGGCCGCATAAACAACAACTCAGTCAAACGTCAAAGATTGGTCCACATCATGTCGCACCTTGTTTGTTCGTTGACTGAACATCAGAAGGTCCACAATCGCCCAATCATGATGACTCAGGACATCGTTTTTTCCTGTTTGGGCTTCACAGGACATAAAAACATAACATGTTGTTGTGTAGATAATTGATGGTGGGCCATTTTGGTCCCACAAAATGATAGATTACACGCGTTGGTGGCAGAGGCCGGGTCCACTGCCGCTGCTTATTTGTATTGTGTAGGTACTTGAAATTCAATACAATTTGGTGACAAACGGATCGAACTTGTTGGTTTTGACGAGGACACGAGTACGCAAACAAATGTGGTGTTTTTTTTTTTTTTTTTTTTTTTTTTTTTTCGGTTTACAATTGGGGTGTTTGTGTTGGGGAAATTCGGTTAAAGTAAATGAATTGCTTTTAGGCTATCCACTTGAAAAGCATTGAGTTTTAAAGGATTAAATTAAAAAAATTATATATTTTTTTCATCAAATCAAGTACAATAGAGTTTGATTCATGTAGTCGTCTCTCGATTAATTTGTGATTGAAATTATGTTGTTGTTGTTGTACATAATTTTTTTTATAAAAAACTTCATATATAATCTTCATCTTCAAAAAAAAAATTCATATATAAATTTTTAAAAAATAATAGATAGTAGATATGACAAATTATATTAAATTAATTGGGATCAAGTTTTTGGAGTTTTGTCTCCACTAACCTTAAATTTGAGAAAGAATAAGATCACATGCGTGGCGATGATTTTTATCAAAAAGTTTAAATAATTTTCTCCTATGTAATCTCGATTTCAAGAAATGCAAATTTTTTTTTTTTTGTTCTCCAAGCTCGAAATCGAGATTTATAACTAAGGAGGAGATTGTTTACTTCGTTTAGAACTTTCTTTTTTGGACCTTGCGAGGGTACTAATAGCTACACGTAGAAAGGGCACACAATCTGACGTCCCAACGATACACATTGAGCACATCCCGATTAAAAAATTTGAAAACGTCAACAACTTCTTGTGGTTCTCGTGTTTCAAGTTGGGGTATATTAGCATTGGGAAAATCCTAGTCTAACACTCATTTCAGGCACGTAGGTCATGCACACTTCTGTTGCAACTTTGGTTACAGCATCATATGGAGCTCATCTACTTTTTTGTTTTGTTTTTTGTTTTTGGCCAAATGATAAAAATATCCTAACATTTGCAAGTTCTATCAATTATATCCAAACCCTTAGAATTTATCAATTATATCATTGCCTTTTCGATTTAGTATCAATTCTATCTTCGACAAACTTGATCTATTTTTTTCCTTCATAATATGTGTCCGCACCATTCTCTTCAACTTTTTAATAACACCCTTCAAAGATTTATTTATACATATCCATTAGAGTTCAATATTCATGATATATATGTGTGTGTGTTCGCGCGCGCGTGTGTAACGACCCGTTTCATTAACACCGTTATTTATTTCGTAATTTCAGACATGGACCCTAGCTCGGATCCACATGAACGTCGCAGGTAGGCTAGGACATACGATGACCTAGGTACACTAGTAAATTGTGTGCTATGTTGTTTAATTGCAATGCATTTTATGAATTTACTTGTAAATACTTTGCATGTGTGAATGTTGAATAGGGATATCGTGCAAGGTTGTGTGACGGGTAGTCACCTCGAAGTGCATTTCAATGTGGGTATCGAGAGCCGAAATATGAGTACACTAGAAAAACTCGACAAACTCATGTAAATATGACCAAGTAATTCAATTGAAATGGGTAAGGTAACCATAGGCTAATTAAATTAAAATTTGAATAATAGGCTATGGTTGGCCTCGAAATGCGTGTCAAGACGCGGGGCACCAGATATCGGGTAGCCGAAGGTTAGTGGGACCATGAGTTGGTTAATTTTGATAAATAAAACATTAACCACATGGTTTAATAAGGCTTAATGAAAGGCACATAAATCAAATAAATAATACGCCTATAGTTTGAACTAAATAATGAGGACCATAAGATGGACATCAAGAGGATCATTGTGAGTACTTTTAGGAGATGAGTGTGTTAGTGGAGATATCAAATGGTGTGGGATAACATGAAATAAGAGCACAAGATAATCCTCAAGATACGTATGCACACTTGATCAAGACCAAAACTATATATAACAAGTGAGTGAGATTTTTATTTCCACTAACTCATTCTCATTCAAAGATCAGAGAAACCCAAAGATTTGGAAGTCATTCAAGCTGGGAATTCAATACTCTGGATGACAAATCAAGTGATCTAACATAAGTAATCATCTTCCTCATCTCATACACTCTTTAATGAACCTATTTTTGTGTGTTTTTGGTAAAATTTGAGTTGGAGGGTTAGATCCCTGATTTTTGATGGAAAATGAATGCATTATAGGTTTAATAATCATTTCTATTAAGGATTTATCACTGGTTGTGCATAAATTGAGATTTTTGTTGAATCGGAAAAAAAACTAGTGAATGTTGGGATTTGAGGAGTTTGACTTAATTGTTGTTCTGAGGTGAGTCTAACTGATGTTTTATAGTCACTTTGATATGAAGAGGATGTAAACCAAGTTAGGGTAGCAAATTGAGAGGGGAATGACATAATTCTCGATTTGAGAATTCTGTCACAAAGGGCAATTAGCGCGCTAACTGGGTTGGTTAACGCACTAATCATTCTGGGTTTCCAACTTTTTTTCAAAATGAAAAACAGTAGCGCGCTAGACATATTTCCTAGCGTGCTAACGACAGATAACATATGAATTTAAGGGGCTATTTTGATGATTTACAACTAAACACCTAACCAAACACTTGAAAATAGTCTAAACCTATAAAATTGAACTCCAGAGACTTAGAAAAGCTTAGCTCGGTATCGGGGAGCTTGTCAGGTCGGATACGGGAGTTCGGGGAGGTCAAAGAACTATTTAAGGTTTGTAAAACCCAACTGAAGAACTTTGAGTACTTGATTCTATTTTAAATTTCGTTTCTATCATTTCCTTGTTGATTTTACTATTCTATTATGTTACTTGGATGCGGATTAAGATTACTCCCCCTGATTTCTTGGTTGTGTGTTCATGATACACTAGACTGTGGCACATGTGATCCGACTCTCAGTGAACATTAACCTGAGCTTGCCCTTGGTGCAAGTGTCAGTGACTCAATGGATTTGGCCAGCCCCACGAGGGACCAAGTGTTAGGCTAGTTGGGCGCGACCACTGGTGGGAACTTGGTGACCCGAAGTACAGTTTAGTCCATCTGGAGCGAGCACACACATTTGTTAGCTTAACTATTATATATTCATGCAATGAGCCAATTACAGTTGTCAATTTTTACATTCCGCTTGTTTATTCGACTGTACTTCTTGCATTTCCTTACTTTATTTACACGAATGCTCAGAGGGTTCCTTGGGATTTTACTTACTTGATTCGTCATATGTCTTTTTGTGATGATTGAGTGCAGATCCTAGTACCAGTAGGACAAGGGGATCCTAGGCGACTACATCTGATTGCCCGCCATCAAGGACCTACTAGTACGTGCTTATTTTGATATTTTATATTTTTTGGGTATTGGGGGACTTGAGATGACACAGTACATGTATATATACATTGTTTATGATACTGTCGCTTATATATAGAGTACTTTTTTCGAGTTTTCCATAGTAGGATTTTCTCTTATAAATAATGTTTACCATGCTAAATTACTTATTCTAATTGTATTAATTAAAGCTTCCGTTGATTTATGTTAACTTGTAAGATACAACCCACGATTATTAGAGGTGGGCAAACCGCGGTTTGGTGGTGAAAACCACCAAACCGCGACCAAACCGAGGGTCTACGGTTTGGTAATTTTTCAAACCACCACCAAACTGCGAAAGTTGAAAACCGAACCGCGGTTTGCGCGGTTTGGTCAGTTTGGTTTCGCGGTTTTCAACTTTTCGTACACTCTATTTTCATAAAAAAAAAACAGCAAAAAAAAAGCAAGCAAAAAAAATAGCAAGCATTAAAAAAAGAACATAATAAGTTTCTCAAACAAGAGTCCGGATACCATGGTTAATTAAAAAAAAAAAGAACATAACAAGTCTAGCAAAACCCAATTGAAATTTGAATCTCACAACCAATCTAAAAACTGCCCTAATCATTAAAAAACACTAAAAATTATTCCTAACATCAGATGTGATAAAAAATCCAACCTTGGAAACAATCTTGAAATCAAAACTGGACATATGGGTAGGCAGCAATCTCTGCAAGACTCCATGATTTGGCTTCACAAACCGCCTCTCTCACCCCAACATCGTCAAGCTCCACGAGGTCCTCGCCTCCAAGTCCAAGATCTTCTTAGCCATAGAGTTCCTCAAGGGCGGCGAGCTCTTCTCCAGGCTCGCCAAGGGCCGATTCTCAGAAGATTTTAGCCGTCGGTACTTCCACCAGCTCATCTTCGCCGTCGAGTTCTGCCACTCTCGCGGTGTCTTCCACCGCGATCAACGAGATCGTGCGCGATCTGTGGTTCATGAAGGGGAAGCAGAGCTACTACGTTGAGCAAGGTCAGATCAACAACAGCGAGTGCGACGACTACTTGTTGAAGAGCAGCGGCGCCGCCAATTCCTTGAACGCGTTCGATCGATATCGTTCTCGACGGGGTTTGATCTGTCAGGTTGTTCAATGATTGTGGGAAGTGCGTTGCGGTGGCGACGGAGCGGTTCGTGTGTAGTGAATCGATGGATAAGGTTGTGGAGATGGTGGAGGAGGGAGCAAAAAGGATGGAATTGGGGGTAAAGAGGAAGGAATCGGTGGTGGTGTTGGTGGGGAAGAAGGGGGAGTGCGTTGTGGAGTGATTGGTGGTTGTGGAGTGACGGCTGACGAGTGAGAGAAAGAGAGGTGTTTTTTTTTGTGTTTTAGGGTTTTGGACTTGTATTTACCAAAATACCCTCGGTTTGGTTAAACCGCGGTTTTCCCAAAATGAAAACCGCGACCAAACCGCGGAATCGCGGTTTGGTCGTTTTTCAAACCGCGACGAAACAGCGAGCTTTAAAAACCAAACCAAACCGCGCGGTTTGGTCAGTTTGGGCGGTTTGGGTGGGTTTTTCAAAAACCGCTGCCCACCCCTAACTATTATGGTTAGACATTAGAATAAACTGCAAATTATTGAACTTAATAAACATTTAAATACTTAAAGAGAATAAGTTAAGGAAATACGGACAATCCACTAACTAATTTGATAAAACACATGTGGACAAGAATTTCGAGACAATAGGAGGACGCGCAGGTGTCAGACACGTGTAGTTTGGCCCGCCGGGAAAGGATTACATAAAGACACGTCACCCTGGGGTGGCAGGGCCGCCATGGTGTGTCTTCATGTATATAATACACATAGTTGTGCATACATGTGCCTACTCAATCACATACATAATAGGTAATTAGTTCTTTTATCAAATTAAACAACTATGGGTAACCTAATCTAATATATAAGTTAGTTTATGTCATTTTCGTATGAATATTATCACATAATTTTTAACTTACCATTGGTGATCAATGAATAACTAAATTTGAATTAGAGTATTAATGATCATATATTGATTTATAAATTATTATTTTTGCGAGTCTTCATAAACTTAATTTAAACATGGGGCTTAAGAGATTTTGATGTAAATTGATCTATATGGATGATTATTAAAAAAAAATAGAAAATTTAAGTTGATTTCAAAGAAAAAGTGCCCCAAACTAATTACGAATATAATTGATACTATATTAGAAAGGTTATGATATAATTGATAAATTTCAAAGGTTATGATAGAATTGATACAACTTGTAAAGGATATGACATTTTTTATCATTAGGCGTTTTTTCATTTTTTTTTAAAGGACAATTTATGTATTCATAATATTCGCAGAGAGATGTGTCATAGGTTATACGAAAAAACAAGTCATTGATGGAGCCATTAATGTTTGGGCTTTAAACTCAAATTTATTTTCTACCATGGAAAATAAAAAATAAGAAAGGAAACCCTAAGCTCATTCTCTTCGTCTTCCTTCTCAAGCCAAGCATACCCTCTTTTGCACTAACCCTTTTTGCCTTTGAGCAAGGCCACCACAGTCGAAAACCATCATAGTCGTAGCCACCACAGTCGAAGCTGCCATAATTGAAGCTCTTATATTCAAATCCACCACAGTCAAAACCTTCTTAGTCGAGGCCATTAAAGCCAAATCCCCTGAAGCCGAAGGCATCACCCTCAAAAGGCTTGAGATATTCTTCACTCTCTTTAATGTATTATTCCTCAGTTGAAATAGGGTATTTGAAGCACAGAGCATAATCTCATATTCCTTTTTGTTTTTTTTATTCATCTCCCCCTCACAAAATTGAAGCCAAAACGATATTAAATGTTGTATGACTGCACCTGCCACACTGTACAACATGCGAAAGACTTCTTTATGATTTGCGCAAAGCTTGATTTGATTATTTAAAAAAAATAGAGAATTATATTTCTTTAACTAGTGGGCCATACACACTGATGTGACGCCACGTTAACGTTGTAACTAAAGGTTGTAAGGGAAGTGTGTAACCGTAACATTTCTATTTTTTTTTAATTGATGACAACATAGGCAAGTAAGCTAGAGCATCTATAATGGTAAATGTGGATTGGGGTGGTGCATAGCTATTGATAAGGGGTTTTGGAGTAAATACACATTCAAAAGCCAAAAAAGGTCTCCAGTGGATACTATGGATTACGTTAAATAAACCCACTACCTTCTCTTTTTAGGCATTTTTTATATTTTCTTTCTTATTTTTAGACTTTTTTTACTTTTTACTTTTTTCTTTTGTTACGTTATTCCAATTTTCAGTGCAACATCATGGATAATTTCTTATTTCTAGAGGGTATGATAGACACTATCTATGTGATGTCACTTGGATAGAGAAAATCCACATTTTTATTAGAAACATTTTTTTAACCCCATGTCTATTATATCTTAGGTGGCACATCTTGCACCTCAACCCACATCCTCATTGGAAACGCTCTTAGAGCATCTTTAATGGTAATATGGATTTAGAGCATGTATTGGTGTCAAATCATGGATATGTAGAGGATGTCTATCTTATGTGGCACTAGATAGACATTCAAATTCCAAAATAATCTCTAATGGTAATGTAGATTTAGACCATGGATTGTGACTTTTCTTTTATCTTTAAGATGGATAATGCTTTTTATTTTGTCTTTTTATTTTCTTTGAGGGCTATTATATCTTTTTCATTATTTCTCTATCTAAAAGTGATGACATGGCAGTAGAGAGGATGTCTAACATAATGTCTAGAAGTAGACATTGGGGGTAGAAACCCTCTATTTAGATTTTGTGCCGCATCACCTAGACTGTTAGACTTTAGAGCATTTCCAATGGTAAATGTGGATTTGGGTTGTGGATTGCTACCACATCAGCATTGTGGAGGAGCTGTGGAGAAGTTTTGGGTTAAATAAACATTCAATGCATAAAATAGTCTCCAATGGGTAATGTGGATTAGGTATTTCCTTGATGACGTGGCAACAACAACGCAACTATTTTTTTGCATTCGTTCACGGTAGATCTCAGTCATCTGTGAATGCAATTTTTTCTCTCTTCATTCGGGTTCATTTTTTTGCCATTGATGAATGCCCCATTTCATGCTTTCTTCACCACCTCAACTCAAATAAAAGCCTGAGAAAACTAATGATTGTTCCTCATTATCTACAAATCCATAAAACATTCTAGTTTGCTAGTGATGGAATAAGAAGGTGATTGTTGATAATGGGGTGGTTCGATCATATTGATGGTCTTGCTTGAGTTGATTTGTTGATGCTTTGATTGGTTCAATTGATTGTTCGTGATCAACTCATCGATTGAGTTCATTCATATGAAAAAGGGCACTACCTATCATTTTCACTAGTGCTTGATATAAGTTGTTTCCTAATTGGTTTGGACTTTATTTCCCTTGATTAATTAGCTACTAAGTAAGTTTTATCTAATTATATGTGGTTATCAACAATTACCTTTCTCTAACCCTATGTAATTAAGGCTAAGTATATACAGGGCTCTTGCTGAATTCAAAGAAAAGAGGTTCACACATCTTTTTTTTGTAACAACTGACTCTTTTAATAGTATGAATATATATTACTCTATGGATAATGCTACTTTCATGGTTTCTTTTAGATTGAATATAAATTAAGTTGCTACATATGTTTCTGATTGCAATTGTGACTATAAATCAATCAGTATGTCCTCATCAAATTTTGAATCCGACTTAAACGATGATTCAATTTCAATAATGAAAAAAATTGATGAGCTTGAAGAAACTAATACCTTAATGAGAAAAAATGTGGCTTTAGTTCAAACTATTGCAACACATGTTTATATCACAACTTCAACATTGATGGTTGATAAAAATGTCACGTTATATACATCGTGATAGAAAGGAACGTCATGAAGTAATTATCAACGACTACTTCTAAGGTGATCAATCAAAGTATACATTAGAGCATTTTCAATGTTTGTTTCGAATGGATATTAAATTGTTCGAATGCATTTTACAAGCAGCCAAAAATTATAATGATTATTTTACACCAAAGTAGAAGCAACATGAAAAGATGGATTGAGCCCTCTACAAAAAAATGATTGCAACTGTGTGAATGCTTGTATATGGTTGTCCGACCGGTCTTTTGGATGAATATATTCAAATTGGGGAAACCACTACAATTAAAAGTCTAATACATTTTTGTGATTATGTGATTGGAGTTTTTGAATAACGATACTTAAGAAAACCAACTGCAACTGACATTGCATTGTTACTCCAAGAAGAAGAGGATCGGGGATTCTCGAGTATGCTTGGAAGTCTTGATTGCATGCACTGGCATTGGAAGAATTTTACTACTGCTTGGCATGGTATGCATACTAAAGCCTTTAAGGGAGTTCCTATTCTTATTTTAGAGATTGTGGCGTCAAAAAATTTATGGATTTGGCATGCATTTTTCGGCACGGCGAACACGAACAATGATATAATTGTTTTAGATATATCTCCATTCTTTAATGATCTAATTAATGGTGTTGTACCCCCATATAATTTTGTAATGTAATTTTGTAGTAAATGGTCATCACTACAACATAGGTTATTTTCTTGCCAATAGAATTTATCCAAAGTATGCGACTATTATTCAGACGATAACTCATCTGTCTTCTATGAAAGAGAAATTATATGTTGAACACCGAGAAGCTATACGAAAAGATGTTGAATGAGCATTCGGTGTCTTGCAAAGGAGATGTCATATTGTCAAAAGTCCAGCACGAATATGGAATTCAAAATTCTTGGAAAGATTATGAAGACTTAATTGTATCATCTTGCATAATAGGATTATTGAAAGTAAGTAAAGTCAAGGAATTGATCATGAAAGTTGGCAGCCTCATAGAGATGAAATGGTTGAAAATATTCGTATGGAGCATAATTACAATTTCCTCTAAAAAATGATTGATCAAACGAAATGAATGCAGGACCAAAGAGTTCATTACGACTTAATAAATGATTTCGTCAACCATTTATTAGACATATATGGTGGTCAACAAGCAAGTTGATGATCATATATATAGCTTCTAACACTTGTCTGAAGGCATTAACACTCGCATGGAAATATCTCTTCTTTTAATCATAGTTTTTTTATGTTATAGTTACTATTTTGGGAAAATATTCACTTCTATCAAAAGCTGAGTACTATTACTGTTTAACTGGTCTATTACTAACTTATCATGGATATTTTTAGATGCACTTGAAGTTTAAAATAAATTGGTATGATTTCTCCCTTTGAGATTTAAGTCATAAATAATGGTAATTTAAGCTGAACCACATTTGATTGATCATCTGATTCTAAGAACTTAAGTTGAAATTGGTGTGATCAAAATGACACTATTTAATCACCCTAAACGCATTAAAACACCAGTCCCTTTTATTTTAATTGAGTTATTTGCTGTTTTTAGAGTGATTTAACAAAGTTGCTTTGGTATTCTTTGTAATTTTGTAGGATCTCTTATCCTCCCATCAGGACTTGAAATCTGTCCAAGAAACCTCATCAGTGAGTGCTTGACCTCTTCCTTTTCCGTGACAATTGAGTTGTCACCAAGCAGAACAAACAAAGAAACAAAGAAAACCCATATAGTTTTCTCTAGTTTCCATCGACGACCCATGTTGGATTCAGCTCAAACTGTAGAAACTCTGCTTTGGGTATTGAAAATTGGTGGAAGAAAGTTGAATTGCGAGATTGGTTTTTTATAAGGAGAAGGAAATAAAAGGTGGGTTTTGAAAAGGTTGGGACATTGCCAATTGGCTGGTGTGACAGCCCCAGTTCCACAACCCAAACTAGGCCCCGCCCGGCCTAAACTTACGTGGTCCCTAAGTCAATCCTCGTGAGTCAACGCAAGTCTAATCAACCTTACTAACCATTTTATCATTACATTTTTAATTAGTCATTCAAATTTGTAAGTTATCCACGTTTATGCGGAAGCTATTTTTAAACTTAAACAAATCTAAACCTACACACATCAGTCAGGACAACAGAGAATGTGAAAACCCCGCCTAACATTGTTAACATGTACAATAACCCAAAAAAGAGAGAAATCATATCATATACATGTCTTAAAGTGTCTCGCAAAACTCATATACCCCATGTGATAAAAATCAATATATGTAAGTAATACAAAACCTACAAAAAATACGAGGGAAAAGACCGCTCCAAAGTCCTTAAAGTAGATCTCCCAGTGTTGGCCACTTTCCCTTACTTAATTGCGGATCTACACTAAGTCAAACACAAGAATGACGAGCCCAGGTAAGTAATGAGTAGGACACTAAACAACATTTCAAAATAAATAAATCAGTTTATATTCATGCAGATAAAAAAGGTATAAAAATGCATGAATAAATAAAAGACTATAAATAATTAGAAACAATCGATACACGAGCGTCCAAAGATGCAAACAGAGAGGCACAAGTAGTCCCGACCAGTAGATTGTTGAGTCTTCGAAAAACATCAAGACTCAGGTTATAGGACTTGGTACACTCACAAGTCCTAAACCCACCAGATAATGAGACTTCCTGTAACAACCACACTAAGAACTCGCACCCCGTTAACAATCAGTAACTAGTGTAATGCATCCCAAGGTCATGACTCTGGTATGTTACCTCAGCCAGCCGTTCCTTCCAAAGATCACCGTTGATTCACTAGCCATCGGACAACTCAATTAGAATGGAATTCCAATGATGTTTAATAATGCAATAACAAAGCAAAGAACAATAATACTCGATAGCTTAAAATGAAATATTGTGCATTCCTAGCTGGTTTACTTACCTCGATCCACATGCTTATTCCTAGCGTATCTGGCCTCCTAACACTCCAAAACGCGTTCTCAAACCTTCGTATCTCTTCTTTAGATTTCCTGATATCATTTAGTACCAATTCAAGTCCAATATCCTTGGTTTAGAACTCAGAAACCATACAAATACTACAACCAAAGTATGCTTGAGAGCTATTTCTAAAAATAATAATTTATAATAATTTCAAAGTATTATCAACTAGCCCACTAGAGTTACAGTTTTTACTCTGAAAACGTCATTATTTGTCATGACAACCAAGAAGGAACTTATAGTACTCATGATGTTCTTTCCATAGACTCCAAGAATCTCAAATCGGATCACAAAGGGAGAAGTTACGAATTTTCTAATATAGCATATCAACTTGACAAACTTTATTTATTTTCAACTAGAAAATGTCACCAAATCAATATTTTCGCAATTAAATCCTCGAAACTCAATAATAAATGCCACGAAACCACTCGATACCAACACTAAAATATTTCTACTGCTTATGGAGTCAAATTGTATCAAAATTAATATTAATTCATCTGGAAACCCAATATAAATTAATATCATCTAGAAAAACATGTCCAAAACAGTTATCAACTGAATTGCATTAATTCAAATCATCGAAATCCTAGCCCACGTCGGTGGAATTTATTCCAATTTGATGCAAATCAATCTAATATACTAATTAACAATAATTCCTACCAATTTCTGTCACAACCTCTTGAAGGAAATTGAGAAATCACGATAATTCAAATTGAATTAAGGAAAATGCCATGGATTAAGGATTTACCAAATTACAGGTTGAATACCTCATTTTTGGCTCAAAAACTTAGCTCAAATTGACCGTCTTACTATCCTCTATGATTTTGCGGAAAGAAATTGCATGAAAATTGGATGTTGGGAGCTCCATGAGCGAAAACCCAAATCGAGAGGTTTAGGAAAAAAAATTTCAACATTCTGTTGAAAGCAAAATCGATTCATTTTGATTTTGTTTTTTTATATATTTATATATAAACCCTCAGCTGCTTATCAGCAACTTAATTTCTTTTATTTATTAATTCTCGAAAGTCTTATTTTGACGTGTTTTAGGTTCCAAAACTCGTATTCGATCTGATTTTTCACCAAATTGAGCCAAACTCTCGAAAAAATAGACCATCTTCATAAAACGCCCATAATAATGATTTTGGTCACACCAAAATTCCAAAATAATTACTTTGTCTATGACATATCCAACTCTCACAAACCAATTTTCTTACCATATTTAACCAATCTTACACCAAATTAAACTCAATCTTAACCTTGACTACTACTAACTGATACGAAACTTGAGGTAAGATCTTACCTACACATTTCTGAAATTAATTATTTTAAATTTTTTAATCTTTTGTATAATAAATAATACAAGCATTACACAAAAATAGCATACCTCGGTGTCTACACCCAATATTTGGACATACGGATCATAGCGAGTGGATCTCATATACGACCCTGACATGACACGTGGCACGAGTTAGCTTTTTAGGGTCGTTATAGCTGGCTTTTCAATCAAGATTTTGTTGTTGATTTTGTGGCCTATTGTCACCATTGAAGAGTTTTGGGAACTTGTCATGTACTTGCCAAAATGATTGACTAATTCTAAGCCGGCAATGTTTGTACATGTCATTGCTCTAGCATCCATCCTTAATAAAATATGTTCAACTCACTCGAGTGCCTCTTTTAGAATGTTTATATATGTATATATATGTAACGACCCTAATACTAATTAAGGAATCATTTAGCCCGAAACCCTAATTAAGCTTCAGTACACCAGTAGAATTAACTAGAGCCAGCAGCCTCACTTTCAACACCTTATAAACTCAATTGTATATCAAATATCAACTATAAAATAAAATATAAACGAAGTGAAAACTAAAAGCATTTCGCAATATAAAACACGATATAAAAAACTGAATCAAAACAGAATAAAGCTCGGTTATACAAAATGCAACGGCTTGAATTTAAATCGCCGTCAATAATGACGTATTTGTAGACGTGGCTGACAGCTCAAACACTAGTGGGACCTGCTATTAGGCTTAGGGGCGCCTAGAGCTAGGTAAATAGTAATTTTTGTGTGCTAAATTGTTAATATTTATGTTTATCTTGAAATAGTGTAATGGCGTCGCAATGTGTGTTAGTATATTACATTTGACTTGCAAGACCGTGTGTTAACTAGTCGCCTCGATATGCATGTCGATGCGGGTACCGGGTAGTCTAACTGACTGAACACTAGGTCGGGGGAAATAATACAAACAAAATGAATAAAACTGGTGAAATAATTAATATGGAGTGTTTATTTGGTGGATAGGGACAAGGTAGTACGTGTGTGTCGCGATTTGGGATGCGAAACTCGGCATCAAAACACTCGAAAATGGTCTTTTGAGGTGAAAATAAGGATGCGTGTCCTAGCTAAGTCACAATTGGAGTCATGAGAGGTGAGAATAGGAGCAAATGAGGACCATTTGATGGCCTAGTTATGTACAAGTGAGTGGAGATGACAAAACAACTATATAAGTCAAATTTTTAACTTCAAACCACCACCTTTTCTCTCTTTTCAACTTTTTATCCGAAATTGAGATGAGGAAACTAGGGTTTTGGAGGCTCAAATGTTGTGAATCAAGGAGTTTGGAGGAGGGAAACATCAAATCCAATATGAGAATCACAAACATCACACCTTTCTCTCTCTTTTGATCATAATTTTGTAGATGTTGGTGTGGTTTTGGTGATTGTTAAGTTGTTGTTATGATGAGTTTCTAGTGTTCTGAAGTGTTGTTGTTGGTGTTGTGGTTATTGTTGGATGTGTGGAAACCCCAAAAAGTCTCACCATTTTTGCTGTCCGGAGCACGATTAGCGAGCTAATTGCATAATCTAGCACGCTAATGACAATTAGCACGCTAATGTTCTTTTGGGTAACAAATGTATAACTGTCTAGGCATCTAGCGCGCTAATACCCAGACCTATACATTGTGTAAAAAGATTGAAAACACATACATGGAAATAGGTCAATACGGGCTATAATTTGGGATGTCCTGGACTAGGCGGAGTCAGACTGAGGGTTAGTGACGGGACACGGAGTGCGGTGTGAGGTGTGTAGTGTCCCAACTGAAATTTCTTGAGCAGTATATACTTTTGCTTTTGAATTCATTGTCTTTCACTACTCTATTCCTCGTATGTTATAATGGACGGACGTTGAGGCTCTCCATCTGTGTCATTTGTGTGTATACTTCCACTAGGCCATAACATGTGTGCCATCTCAGTGAATAGGGCTACGTGAGAGAGTGATGGGCACGTGTGGGTGCGTCGTAGGTTCCACGCTGACCACCTAACAGATCCAGATATTGGCCTTGCTTGAGTGCTACTCGCTGGCAATATTTGTTGGGAGTTCGAAGTATAGCACTAGTCTGACCTTAAGGGCTAAGAACACACACTTTGCGCTTTCACTATTACATATGCATGCGATGAGCACAGTTGCTTATTTATATTTTCGCATGTTTCTTTAAATTTCAGTATTTATTTTCAGTATTGCTCACTTAATTTCCTTGGGAATACTCACTCTAGACTCGTAATTTGTCTTATTGTGATGGTTGAGTGCATATCCCAGTAGGAGCAGGGGCAAGAGCAAGGTACCGTAATACAGAGACGTTTAGTCAGGATTGTACATTTGTATATTCTTATTTTGTTTTATTTTGGGATTTGGGATATTCATGAGACACCAGGACTCTGTACTATTGATATTTGGATACATTGAGGTATATATAATATATGGGTTTTCCACATTTGGTATCAAAGTTAATTGCATGACTTCTGCTATGATTTATTTGGGTTGAAAATGATCATAACAGATGACTTGAGTTCACTAACAATTTAAATGGTTAATAATGATTAAATGGTAGATGAGTTGGCATGTGGGACATAGCTGGCACTGGTAGGCCAAGTTGTGGGCCCGCATCGGCCCCCGTGGCGGTCCATTTGGATAATGGGCCTTTACATTTTGTATCAGAGTGAGGTTAGTGAACCTCGAGGAATTGAAAATTAACTATGATACGGGTACATTTGTGGAATAAATCTGATGAATAACTTGCAGATGTAGAGACCCAAAGGAATTGCTTAGAGTCCTAGTTGGGAAAAGAAGTGAGATGGGTAGAAATCACGGATATACGTGTTACATTTTTGTTGTATTATATGTATACGATACATGTATACTTGTGTAGAGGCTAATTGGGTGCACGTTCTTTGATGTAGATACCGATGGACAAACATCCATCAAATACCCCTCAGCCTGATCCATCGATACCGACCTTGACATTAGAGTTATTGGCGCAGACTATGGATGATTGGTTCGTGATGCTGATTGATATGTTGAGAGCTCGGGAGGTTACTGTTCCTCCTACTACTGTTGTGGCTGCAGTGATGACTACGCAGGCAGTCATAGCGCCTACTTCAACTGAGGTTTAGGTGCAGGCGGCAGTATCAAAGATAGAGAGGGCTACACCAGCCGCAAGACCAGTGGAGGCTGCAGTGGTGGTTACACCTGCTACAATCGAGCAGCCGGTAGTGGCATCGACGTCTAGGGGCCAGATGACATTGGAGGCTAAGAAGATGAGGGACTTCCTTAAGTTCTCTCCAGGGTTTTTTTATGGGGCCGAAGATCTAGAGGTAGCCGAGAGGTGGTTGTTATCACATGAGCGGCTACATGACTTACCGCGACTCGAGGAGATCGATCGGCAGAGGTTATCGAGTTTCTATTTAGGAGCCGATGCTGCGATCTGGTAGACTACTTACATTGCGACTAATCTTGTTGCTACTACTTGGACAAAGTTCCGAACATTATTCATGGATGAGTATATACCGATAGAGGTAACGGTTCGCTTGAGGGATGAGTTTTTTTCCCCGGTCTAGGGTGATATGTCGGTCACTGTCTATGTAACGGCCCGCTCTAATTAATCCCGATTAACAGACAATTACAACCTAAGCTCAGACCCACGAGGACATCGCGGAAAAGTTCAGGGCGAGCCTAACGAGGTAAAATTCGTCATTTTTTATGTGAGTGTTTGTTTATTTTACTAATATTGAATAATTAGCGTCGCATTATTTGATATTTTATTGGTCGCGTTGTGCGTGTGTAGTGACGAGAGTGTGTGGCGTCGCGGTGCGCACGTAACGCGGGTGTACGGGGTAGTATGGGATTTAGCGGTCACATCACACATCACATGACCCTATCAATCATCACTCATTATTACCCCCTCTCCATCACTCATCATTACTCCCTCTCATTTCCAAATAAAAAAAAATCTTTAAATCGGAAGAAAGAGAGAAGGAATGGAGGAGAAAGAGAGAGGGAGAAAGAGAAAAAATGAGAAGAAAAAGAAAGAAAGAGAGTGAGTGGCGACGGGAGGTCGGGGACGGCTTGCGGTCGAGCTCACTAATGGCGTCGGCGGACTCCGGCAGCGGCTCCAGTAGCGACGACGTTCGCAAAGGCCTCCATTAATTAAGGTGAGTGAAATTGTTGTTGTTAGGTTGTTGATGTTGGTGTTGTTGTTGTTGTTGTTGGATTTTTTGTTGTATAAATAAAATAGGGGGAGATCGTTTCTGCTATGCAGAGACGATGGGGAAAACGAGCCGACGGGATCGGGCTGTTGGCCCGTCATGTGGGCCGGGCTGGCCAGGGCCCCTATGGGCCTGGCCGCATAGGGCCCGGTGGGACGGGCTGCCCAAAGCCTGGCGGCTGGGCAGCCCAAGCTCGAATCGGGCCGAGCCGGTCCGACCCTGGTGGCCCTAGTTGGGCCGAACCGGGCTCGGTTCGGGCCCAACCCACCCTTAAATTAATTAATTTCTTAAAAAAATATAAATAAAATACATTTAAATCAAATAAATATCAGAAAAATTATGGAAAAATCCAAAAAAATCAGAAACAAAATATAATAAAATGGAAGAAACATAAAAGGGTTGTTTTGACGATATTTGGGGCATCGACACCCCGGTATAATTCGAAAAGTACGCAAACAATTAAACTTTTTGGAATAAAAATGTCACAAGTTTTGGTCTCACACTACAAATTCGTTTAATGAGACTCTAAAATAATAAAAATTGTATAATTTGACACCAGGGAATTAGGCTACCATCGTCGGATGTCGGGTACACATCTCGAGGCGTGTGCGGAACGTTTCGAAAGCAATTTGCGACTTGTTCGAGGTAAGTAATCCCACGAGAAAATTAGTTAAAATTCTCTTATGACACTTACTTTATTTCATATTTCAATTATTCCATTGTGCTATTTATTGATGTTCAATTACTGTTCATCCACTCCCACGTGTGTATGTGTGTTTGTCGACGGGGTCGGCATGGCACGGACTCACACCCCGGGGGGAACTACCCCGCGTTGTTCGAGTAATTGGCTATGTTAGGGCCACGCGGTGACTATTCTCCGCGAAACCCGTAGGTTGATAGATGTTTGACGTAGTCCTAAGTCTACATCAATGGTTCCTCTCGAGAGATGTTTGGATGGGGTTCTATAGTTCAATGGCTCATCTCATTCGACCGTGAGATATTTAAGGAGGTGGTCGTCAATGGTTCCTCTCGGTTTAGCTAAGAAGATTCCTGGATGTCGATCAGGGTTCTCTGTCACGCTACACACGTGTCCAAATTTGACTTCTTAACGACTTATTTTCATGCAAATTTTCTTATTCTTGTTCTTTATTTAAATTGCATGAACTGTAGCCGTTTTATTGGAATTCGTAAATATTAGCTAAAGTTCTAGAATTTACTCATTCGGGATTTGTCATTGTTTTTGTGACAAATCGCAGATCTTGCGACGAGTCGAGGCAAGGGCATCTCAGGCATCTACGACTGAGTTAGGATAGCCCGTCATTTGTGTAGGTTTTGTATGTATTTATTTACTGTTTTATGAACTTTTTGGGAAAGACTTGTATACCTGATAAATGTAAATGCTCATCTTTAATACCTTTGTTGCTCTCGATATACATGGTATCTATTGCCGGGTTTCCACACTATAGGGTTAATCATACAATGCAAACTTTTTATTTCTACCGTGTTTTCATGCTTCAAAGACTTCCGCTTAAATGTTAATTCATAATAATTTGATGAATCGTGAACAACTTAACTTGGTCAACTTAATGTAAATATCTATAAAATTTTTCATAAATATTAAGTTAAGACGAATAAGGTACGTATAAAGGTGTAGGTCGCAGGCAGTCAAAATTAAGTGTGCGGTGACGTGACATGCTTGGTGACGTGTCTGGAGATGTGGCGATACCCGATTTGCCTCGGAGTTTGGGGCCGTCACAGTTGGTATCAGAGCCTAAGTTCAAGCGAACCTAGGGGAAAAGTTTAATGAAACTGAATAAAACTTAACAAACGAATTTAGATGTGGAAACCCGAAGATCCAGACTTAGAACTTTAGTTGGGGAGCGAACATGGGACGGGTACTGCCAATGCTTATATGATATATATTTTGATTTGTAATAGTATATATGCGTATACGAGGCTGATACAAGCCTTCGCTGTTGCAGATACGACATGGACGGACAGACGACTCCACTTTTGGAGGATGGTGGACAAACGAGTGGTACTACGCCTATTGCGACTGATCAGAGTGTACTTGATCGGATTGCGGCACACGATCGACAGTTCGAGCAGATGATGGCCTTGCTCCGTGCTCAGACAACGGCTATCGCGACGCTTACCACCACCATCACACCGAGTACCACTGAGCCGACAGCAGTGCCGATTGTTCAGGGTATGCCAGTTACCGCAGTTATGGCAGAGACTACCACACCGACTACAGTTTTAGAGTCTCGTATAGAGGCTACCACACCGGCATCTACACACGCGGTGACTCTAACACAGACTCCACGGGAAATCACATTCGAGGCTTCACTGTCAGTTGAGGCTAAGCTGACAAAGGGGTTTGTGAGATTTCAGCCAGGATATTTCACTTGGGGCGGAGACCCAGAGGCAGCTGCTAGATGGCTTCTTGCACACGAGAAATTACATAATCTTCTGAGAATTCACGACAGTATTCGCGCCAGGATATCTAGATATATGCTCCGAGGAGAAGCTGAAGTTTGGTGGACCGCTCATACCGAGACTCATGGGAAACCGAACACTTGGTCCGGGTTCAGATATGCCTTTTATGAACAGTATATACCGAGGGAGATACAGTTACATCTGAGACAAGAGTTTTTGTGTCTTGGGCAGGGTAATCGCACAGTGGTCCAGTATATGGAGAGGTTTCGCTATCTATTACAGTTCGTTAGGGATTTGGCCTCTACAAATCGCGATCAGGTGCACTACTTTAGAGTTAGGCTTAGAGATGAGATTGCGAATGCAGTACTATCAGGCAGAGCTCGTATATTATAGGAAATCTATGAGAGAACCTTAGCCCATGAGACATATCTTATCTTTCATGTCGCGATGCCCATGAAACAGTTAGCATCGGGGTCGTCCCAGTAAGGCACCTGGTCTGACAGGAAATGGAAAAGGATCATCGATCACAGAAATAGGAGAAGACAGAGGCCCAGACATGAGGATCACCAAGCGGTCACTTCTCATGCAATAGTACTTGTACAGTCAGCACGACAGTCAGGTGGTGGTTATGGACCGTGGCATGGGCAAAGACCGACCCAGGATCAAGGAGGCATGGACCGAGGACAGTATGGTCAGAGTTAGGGCCAGAGGTCAGACAGAGGTTAGGGCCAGGGGTCAAGACACCAGCATCTTACTTGTTTCAAATGCAGACAGCCTGGACATATTAAGAAAAAATATCTGATGGCTTCAATAGTCCCGATTGGAGCACCACCAGTTCGGGATGGAGAGCGGGTGCATGCCATAGCATAGCCAGACCGCGAGGCTACCAGACAACTTGTCAATGGTATGATTTCGATTTGCGATCGTTTTGTGCATACACTTATTAATTCTGGTTCCAAAGTATCATTTATTTCTGGACGTATGGTTGATGAGTTAGGATTAACACCGATTACGGTTAGTACACTCCTGATTCTCAGCACAGCGGTTAGGGAGAAGGTTTACCCTAACATGATTTGCGAGGGTTGCACGATAGAGATTTCTGGACACCAACTCCTTATCGACCTACGCGTCCTAGAGTTCTTAGAGTTCGATGCGCTTTTAGGCATGGACTGGCTAGCTTCATATCATGCCCAGGAGGATTGTTTCCGTCAGATAATGACTTTTCAGATCCCCGACATACCAGAGTTCACTTTCACGGGTGACGCGAGTATACTACCGACCACTAATGGTAGATTGGCTACGACCTTAGAGATGGAAGTGTTTGCATGGATAATAGAGTCAACCGAGGTCCCAAAAATCAGACTTGAGGATGTCTCAGTCGTCAATGAGTTTCCCGATGTCTTTTCGGAGGATTTACCAGGATTGCCCCCAAACAGAGAGATTGAGTTTGTTATTGAATTAGTACCAGGTACAGAGACGATAGCTAGCAGACCGTACCGGATGTCACGGAATGAGCAGGAGGAGTTGGAGACTCAACTGGAAGATTTAGAGAAGAAGGGGTTTATACACCCGATCACATTACCATGGGGAGCACCGGTCCTGTTCATTAAGAAGAAGGACAGCAGCTTGAGGATGTGCATTGACTATAGGAAGTTGAACCAGGTGACAGTACGAAATCGTTACCCTTTGCCAAGGATCGACGATTTGTTTGACCAGTTGGCCAAAGCCCGTGTCTTCTCTAAGATCGACTTAAGGTTGGGTTATCATTAGCTCAAGATTCGGGATGACGACATACCTAAGACCGCATTCAGCACCATATATGGGTTATTTGAGTTCACAGTGATGTCGTTCAGACTAACGAACGCATCGGCCATGTTCATGGACTTGATGCACCGAGTATTGAAGCCGTACTTGGATAAATTCGTCATTGTCTTCATTGACGACATATTTATCTACAACAAGACTCACGAAGATCACTGGAAACATCTCTGGCAGATATTAATGACGCCGAGAGAGCACAAGTTGTATGCTAAGATCGGTAAGTGCGAGTTTTGGCTGTCATAAGTCAAATTCTTAGGACACGTGATCAGTGCAGAGGTATATCAGTGGATCCGAGTAAAATCCATGATGTCATAGATTGGCCGACACCTGAGACAGTGACAGATATCAGGAGCTTCTCAGGGTTGGCAGGATACTATCGGCGATTTGTGAAGGACTTCTCAAATATCACCGCGTTGATGACTAAATTGACAAAGAAGGATGTACCTTTAAATTGGTCAAAGGAGTGCGAGGACGCATTTACACAGTTGAAGATGACGCTGACTACTGCACCAGTACTAGTGTTGCCAGAGCCGGGTAAGGGATTGACAGTTCATACTGATGCTTGCGGCGCAGGGTTAGGTTATGTGCTGATGCAGGGAGACGGCGTAATCGCCTACTTATCTCGACAGTTGAGAACCCATGAAAGGAATTATCCGGTGCACGACTTGGAGCTTGCAGCAGTCGTATTTGCACTGAAGGTATGGAGACATTACCTCTACGGTGAGAGGTTCACATTATATACAGATCATAAGAGTTTGACTTACTATTCACTCAGAAGGATCTGAACATGAAACAACGACGTTGGCTAGAGTTGCTAAAGGACTACGACTTCTCTATCGAATATCAGCCTGGGAAGGAAAATGTCGTAGCAGATGCATTGAGCAGGAGATGACCAGATTCTGATACAGTTATATGCCATATGATGCACGAGTATGGTTTGCTTGAGGCGGCAGCAACATTGAGCTTGACAGAGGTTCCTGCTACGGCAGATGCACTAATTTGTGGACAAACTGGGGTACCGTCTGTTTCTATTCCACGAGTGTTGGAGTGTCAGAGGGCTGATGAAATGTACTCAAGATACGGTGAGATGGCACGTAGTCCCTATCATCCAGATTGGAGCGAGTCTATGGATCAGTGTTTGAGGCACCAAGGGAGGCTATAGATTCCAACAGCGGCAGAGATACGCGATGGGATACTCCAAGAGGCTCACAGGTCCCGGTATACAGTGCATCTTGGTAGGACCAAAATGTATCGTGATATTTGACGATTATTTTGGTGGCCAGGGATTAAGGCGGACGTCGGCGCCTATGTTAGGAGTTGTGAGGTGTGCCAGCAGGTTAAGGCTGAGCACAGGAGGCTTGGAGGGTTATCGCAGCCGCTGCCCATCCCTCAGTGGAAATGGGAACACATTACGATGGATTTCGTTTATGGATTACCGTAGACTTTGCGAAAACACGATGCGATATAGGTGATCGTGGACAGGTTGACTAGGACTGGCAATTCGTGTTAGCGAGTCGTAAACATATCGTGTCGTAAATGTATCGTGTCATAATTATCCCAAACCCGCACACGACACGTTTATTAAACGAGTCACTATTTGTAAACACGACACACGACACGTTTAATAAACAGGTAACATGTTTATGACATGTTTAACACGTTTATTAAACAGATCATGTTTTAACCTGTTTAACTCGACTCGTTTGCGTACCTGTTTAACACGTTTATTAAACCGATCATGTTTAACCTGTTTAACTCGACTCGTTTGTGTACCTGTTTATCAACCTGTTAAACATGCTACTAGATTAATGATATCTCACTACAAAAAAAAAATACAAACAACATAAAATATAAAATTATAAACCCATCTAATACAAGGAAAAATTAAAAATACAAGTTCTCAAATAGTCAAGTTCAAGTTTAATAACCCAACTACAAGGTTATATGAAGTTAACATAAAAGTAAGAGATAAATTCAAGGTTAATGAACAAAAAAGGCTTCGAGTTCTCTAGTTTCCAACAGAGTTTGAGCAAGTAATTGACCGTGGATCATCACTCACACTCAAGTTAAGTACATCTTCTGTAATACTCTCCAAATCTAGCTTGACATCTTGCCCTACAACAAATAAAAAATAGAGTTATTAATAATTATAAAGCTTGAGATACTAAAGATAAATAACAGTAAAAATTTCAAAAATAATATAACCTTCTAATCCTGCACATATCCAATCTCGCAAGCAAATAATTGCTTCTACATTTTCTGGCTTAAGAGAAGATCGATATTGGTCAAGTACACGTCCCCCAACACTAAAAGAAGCTTCTGAAGCGATAGTAAACACCGGGATGCTCAATATATCTCGAGCCATTGAAGCTAGATTAGGATAACGGAATTGATTTGACTTCCAAAAGTCAAGGATATCCAACTTGACATGTCTTGGCATCTTTGGTTCATCTAAGTAAAGCTCCAATTGACACTTTAGTGAATTGCATCTAAATTCGTTGGATGACATTTCATCAAATTCCTAAATCACATAACAAATAACATTTTAAAAAGAAATACAACAATATAGCTCTAATCTACATTGATAAAACATACTATATAAAATAAATAAAATAAGATTCTTACCTTGAATGCTTCCATAGTGTCAAAAGTGTCATCATTCCTAACATTATTAAGGTCATTACCTAATGCATTGGAACTTGAAGGTTGAAGAGAATGACTTGACTTATAAGCATCAAATAAACTTTGCAACTTGGTGTTGAATCGATGAAATTCAAGAGAACATTCCCTATAAATCTTCGTGTAGACAAAGTTGATAAAAGTCATCTTATAACGCGGATCCAACACACATGCAATAGCCAAAGTTGCACAAAATTCAGACCAATACTTCTCAAATTTCAACCACATCTTACTTGCCATAACTTTCAAGCGCTCATTATCCCCTTCTATTTGTTTTTTCAATTCTATGTAACACAAATATACGGCAGGAAAATACAAATTCGTTGTAGGATAATTGGTGCCGGAAAACATTAATGTGGAATCATATAACACTTTGAGAAAAGAACAAAATTGTTCTATTTTTTCCCACTCCACTTTTGAAGGACAATATTTATAGTTTGAATCAATTAAATCCAAGTGTTGGAATGCCCGACGATGATGAATAGCACTTTGCAGCATAAGATAAGTTGAGTTCCACCTAGTTGACACATATTGACTTAATCCTTTATTCCCACTCGATACCAAGCTAATACATTCAAGAAACTTCTGTTTTCGTGCTTGAGATCCCTTCACATATTTGACACTCTCTCGAATTTTGACAATTGATGGATCAACTCCTTTCATTCCTTCTTGAACAATCAAGTTAAGAATGTGGGCACAACATCTCATATGAAAATGATCGCCTTTGCATACAAGTAAGTCTTTAAGATTCAATTCATCTCTTAAAGTGTCAACCGAAAGATCATTAGTATAAGCATTGTCTAATGTGATACTAAAAACTCTCCCTTCAAGCCCCCATTCACACTACAAATTATGAATTATCGTAGACAATGCAAGTCCTGAATGAGGAGGAGGCACGAACGTATAACTTAAGACTCTCTTTTGCAAAGTCCAATTATTATCAATAAAATGACATGTCAAACACATATATCCATCAATGGTCAAAGAAGTCCATAAATCTGAAGTAAAAGATATCCTCCCAGGAGCGTCATCCAACAAAGACTTAACAATTTCCTTCTCCTTTTTATACCTATTAATTATATCAGCCTTCGCAATATTTCTTGTCACAAGTTGAACCTCGTTATTCAAATAAATAAACAACCTTTTTATGCCCTCATAATCAACAAAATTAAAAGTCAAATCATGCATCACTATCGCTTCAGTTAACAACTCACGAAACCTTTTAGGATCAAATTTAGATGAACCAAAAGAAATAGAACCACTATCTTGTGAAAGGAACAACTGACTAATATCATGATGCTTTCTTTTAAGACAAGATGCAGTGTGTCGTTGCAAGTTACCAGTGCCGAATCTACTATCATGGATGTACTCCGATTTACAGTAGTTACACCTTGCCCTTTTCCTCCCATCTATGCCTTTTGGAAGTTCTTCAAAATGATGCCATACAGTAGAAGTTTTATTTCTCTTTCTCTGGAGATTTGTATCTTTATCATCATTATTAGTGTGTTCAAGTTCAATATCATCAATATTGTTGGTGTCAAACTCATCATCATTGATCTCATCAAGAATGTTGTTCAACTGTAGCACATTAAAAATTAAAATCAACAACACAAACACAATATTTATAAAAATTCATGAAACCATATATCCTTAATTAAAAAACAGTTGGTACAACTTGGTAAGAACAAAAAACAAACAAGGTTATATATATATATATATATATCAAAGCTCATCACCATATCAAATAAAATGAAAAAACATTCAGTCAAATAAAATGGGGAAAAACATTCCAAAGTATCATGAATAGAAAACCCAGTGGAAATGAAGCTCACAGTGAGGGATGTACCATTGATTAATTCTCCAACTTAAAGTAAATTGAACTGGATTTCTGGAATGTACAAGACATTCCTTAATAATAAAGAATCATTCAAGTGAATGTCCCCTTCCAATTTATCCAAAAGTTTTGTACCATTTGGCAATGATACAGAGACACCAGCAATCTCTGCATTTCGGCTCACCAAATTAGTTGTTGTTGTTGATCAACGTAAAATTTTTGTATAAATACAGATATTTTAATTTTTGGATAATGCTTAAGATGATTTACAACGTCTAATTTGGTGAGCCGAGAAACCATCTCTTCTCCCTCTCGTCACCACCATCACTACTCACAACTTCTCTTACGGCCCCTCTCTCGCCAAAGGCGCCGCCGCCAAACCCCCAACCCTCCCTCGCCACCGCGAAATCACCTAGAACGAATCCCGAGGAGAGTCGGAGGACGAGAGAGTAATCGACCGGGAGAGCTTCGCTCGAGCCTTCGATGTGGCAGCCCTAAGAGTCCCCGCCGAGGATACCTCGACCTAGAGAGGAGACTCCGAGGGCACCTCCTGAACTGGCCTCGCGTTCGCAACGTCGCGCGCGTCGGCGGAGATGAAATGGAGGAGGAGTTGAAGAGGATAGTTCGTGGCGAATGCGAGGAAGGCGAAGGAGAGGAAAAATTTGATGCCTTGAACATAAGAATCCATGAGAGAGAGATGGGGTGAGAGAGATTTTGTTACCTGAGGTCTCCTTCTTCCTTGTTGGCTTTTCCGCGTCGTCATCGTCGTCGTCGACCCAAGGTGGAAGAAGAGACGACGAAGTGGTGGAGTCTGGAAGTGCCGAAGTGTGAAGAGTGAAGACAACTTTTGATAGTTTTTACTTTTTAGGGTTGGAAATGAAAATTTTGTATTTATATGTAAATAATTATGCGAGTCATAAACGAGTCACACGGGTTAACACGTTAACGACTCGTTTATTAACCGTGTATAAACAGGTTAACCCGTTTATGACCCACATACATTTTTGCCAAACCCACGATAGGTTTAAGGTCGTGTCGTGTCGTGTTAAACGTTTCATGACCTAAATTGCCAGCCCTAAGGTTGACGGAGTCAGCTCATTTCCTACCAATTTCTATGAAGTATAATTTCACACAGTTGAGCATATTATTTGAAAAAGAGATTGTACGACTGCACGAAGTACTAATTTCGATTATTTCAGACTGACAGTCGTCTTACATCATCATTGTGGCAAGCTATGCAAGAACAGTTTGGTACTAAATTACAGTTTAGCACTGCATTTCATCCTCAGACAGACTGGCAATCAGAGAGATTAATACAAATACTGGAGGATATGCTCAAGGCATGTGTGTTGCAGTTTGGTGGGTCTTGGTAGGAGTACTTGTCGCTCTGTGAATTTGCTTACAGCAACAGCTATCAGGCCAGTATTGGGATGCCGCCATGTGAAGCCCTGTACGGTACACAGTATAGATCACCGGCTTATTGGGCAGAGCCAGAATATACAACAGTTGTGGGACCTGAGATTGTTGTGGACCATACAGAGATGGTGAGACTGGTTCATCAACGGTTATTGGCTGCCCAACACAGACAGAAGAAGTATGCGGATAGGTATCGCGATGGGCTGAGCTACGAGGTGGACGATTAGGTCTACTTGAAAGTTTCTCCGTTGAAAGGTCATCAAAGATTTGGAATCAAGGGGAAACTAGCATCAAGATTTATTGGTTCGTTTCAGATTGAGAAACGAGTTGGGAAAGTCAATTATCGGTTGAAATTGCCAAGTCGATTGGCAGGGGTTCATAATGTTTTTCATATTTCGATGTTATGGTTGGCTAGATCAGGACCGATACTAATAGTTGATATGACGAAAATCGAGGTTCGACCAGATGTGACGTACGAGGAACACCCCATTGAGATAGTGGACTGCAAGGTACAGACCCTTAGAAAGAAAAAAATACCACTTGTATTCGTTCGATGGCAGTATCATAAGAACGAGGGCCTCACTTGAGAGAGAGAGTCAACCTTGCGAGAGCGATACCCACACTTGTTCCAAGGTAAAGATTTCATTAAATTTAAATTTCGGGACGAAATTTCTTTCAGTTGGGAAGATTGTAACGGCCCGCTCTAATTAATCCCGATTAACTGACAATTACAGATTAAGACCCTAAGTTCAGACCCACGTGGACATTGCATAAAAGTTCAGGGCACGCCTAACGAGGTAGAATTTGTTATTTTTGTGTGTGAGTGTTTATCTATTTTACTAATATTAAATAATTAGCGTCGCATTATTTGATATTTTATTGGTCGCGTTGTGCGCATGTAATGACGAGAGTGTGCGACGTCGCGGTGTGCGCGTAACGCGGGTGTATGGGGTAGTATGAGATTTTGGGGTCGCATCACACATCGCATCACCCTATCAATCATCACTCATCATTACCCCCTCTCCATCACTCATCTTTACTCCCTCTCATTTCCAAGTAAAAAAAAATCTTTAAATCGGAAGAAAGAGAGAAGGAATGGAGGAGAAAGAGAGAGGGAGAAAGAGAAGAAATAAGAAGAGAGAAATAGAATAAAGGAAAAGAAAGAGACATAAAGAGAGTGAGTGGCGACAGGAGGTCGGGGGCGGCTCGCGGCGAAGTTCACCAACGGCGCCGGCGGACTCCGGCAGCGGCGTGGGCAGCGACGACGTTCGCAAAGACCTCCATTTATCAAGGTGAGTGAAATTATTGTTGTTAAGTAGTTGATGTTGGTGATATTGTTGTTGTTGGATTTGTTGTTGTATAAAAAAAAATAGGGGGAGATCGTCTCTGCTATGCAGAGACGATCGGGGAAGACGAGCCAGCAGGACTGGGCTGCTAGCCCGTCATGTAGGCTGGATTGGCCAAGCCCCTGTGGGCCGGGCTGCCCAAATCTTGGCGGCTGGGCAGCCAAGGCCCGACCCGGGTGGCCCTATTTGGGCCGAACCAGGCCCGGTTCAGGCCCAACACAACTCTAAATTAATTAAAAGTTTATAAAAAAATATAAACAAAATACATTTAAATCAAATAAATATCAGAAAAATAAATAAAAATTATGAAAAAAACCAGAAAAAATCAGAAAAAATATAATAAAATGGAAAAATATAAAAGGGTTGATTTGACGACATTTGGGGCATCAGCACCCCGGTATAATTCGAAAAGTACGCCAACAATTAAACTTTTTGGAATAAGAATGTTACAAGTTTTAGTCTCACACTATAAATTCATTTAATGAAACTCTAAAATAATAAAAATTATATAATTGGACACCAGGAAATTAGGCTACCAAAGTTGGGTGTCGAGTACGCATCTCGAGGCGTATGTGGAACGTTTCGAAGGCACTTTGCAACTTGTTTGAGGTAAGTAATCCCACGAGAGAATTAGTTAAAATTCTTTTACGTCACTTCTTTATTTCGTATTTCAATTATTCCATTGTGCTATTTATTGTTGTTCAATTATTGTTCATATACTCCCACGTGTGTGTGTGTGTGTTTGTCGACGGGGTCGGCATGACACAGACTCACACCCCGGGGCTAGCTACCCCGCGCTGTTCGGGTAATTGGTCATGTTAGGGCCACGCAATGACTATTTTTCGCAAAACCCATAGGTCGAGAGATGTTTGACGCAGTCATGAGTCTACGTCAATGGTTCCTCTCAAGAGATGCTTGGATGGGGTTCTACCGTTCAATGGTTCATCTCATTCGACCGTGAGATGTTTGGTGTGGTGGTCGTCAATGGTTCCTCTCGGTTTAACTAGGAAGATTCCCGGATGTCAACCAGGGTTCTCTGTCACGCTACACTCATGTCCAAATTTGACTTCTCAACGACTTATTTTCATGCAAATTTCCTTATTCTTGTCCTTTATTTAAATTGCATGAACTGTAGCCGTTTTATTTGAATTCGTGAATATTGGCTAAAGTTCTCTGAGATTTACTCACCTGGGACTTGTCATTATTTTTGTAACAAATCGCAGATCTTGCGACGAGCCGAGGCAAGGGCATCTCAAGCATCTACGACTGAGTTAGGAGAGCCCGTCATTTGTGTAGGTGTTGTATGTATTTATTTACCGTTTTATGAACTTTTTGAGAAAGACTTGTATACCTGATACATGTAAATACTCATCTTTAGTACCTTTGTTGCTATCGATATACATGGTATCTATTGTCGGGTTTCCACACTATAGGGCTAATCATACAATGCAAATTTTTTATTTCTACCGTGTTTGCATGCTTCAAAAGCTTCCGCTTAAATGTTAATTCATAATAATTTGATGAATCGTGAACAACTTAACTTGGTCAATTTAATGTGAATATCTATAAAGTTTTTCATAAATACTAAGTTAAGACGAATAAGGTACGTATAAAGGTGTAGGTCGCAGGAAGTCAAAACAAAGTGTGCGGTGACGTGAGATGCTTGGTGACGTGTCTGGCGACATGGCGGTACCCGGTTTGCTTTGGAGTTTGGGGTCGTCACAATCTACATGGAAAGGTTCATATGTCTGTTGTCGTACTCCATCGACATAGCTGGTATCGACCAACTGCAAATCTACTATTTTGTCCGGGGTTTGGATGAGAGGATAACGAGTACGGTTGTATCTGGTGGAGCTGGTACTCTGACTGAGGTCTATGAAAGGTCCCTCGCACACGAGAAATGGTTCAAGGGGGCCAGTCGACGTGCGACTCAGACTGCGCTGCATGGTTAACAGAGTCGACCAACATTAGGTTCTCGGTCTGATCAAAGGCAAAAGAGATAGAAGGATCGGGACCGGTAGAGACAGAGCCAAATACCTCGTCGAAAAGAGTGGCAGTCTAGTCAGGGTAGCAGAGATGACATGGATTGACGTGATGATCTTCAGGTGGCATATTTTACGTCTTCTACACCAGTTGATCACCCTAGGCAGCAGAAGTCCAAAAGGCCCATTTCGAGCCCAGAGTCAGATGCCGAGTCAGCGTTGTTTTGGCAGGTCAGATACTCGCGCATGCTACTATTGTGGTCAGGTGGGTCTTATTGTAGCGGATTGCACGAGACCAGCACCAGTACCACCACAAAAGGAGCAGGCTAAAGACAAGGCCCAGATTGTAGCATATAGGGTGGCGCAACTAAACAAGGAGGCAACTAGACAACTAGTAGAGGATACGTTATTTGTCCGTGGTTTTCCTATGCATACTATGACGGATTTTGGTAGTACGTTGTCTTTTATTTCTAGACACATGGTAGGAAAGTTAGGGTTACCTACACAGACCTTAGATACACATCTTGTTCTCAATACGACAGTTAGGGATAAGATTTACCATAACCGAATTTGGCAAAATTGTGTTGTGGAAATTGAGGGACATCAGCTACCAACTGATTTGAGAGTGTTAGAGTACTTGGAATTCGGTGCGATGTTCGGTATGGATTGGTTATCGTCTTATCACGCACATATCAATTGTTTCAGCGAGACTGTGATGTTTGACATCGAGGGAATTCCAAAGTTTACTTTCACCGGAGTTGCGTCTGCATTACCTGTTACTCGGGGCAGATTAGCTACATCGCAGGAAATGGAGACGTACGCGGCTATGGTTAAACCTGAGTGTTAGATGGTGTTGAAGATTGAGGATGTCCCTATTGTCTGCGAGTTTCTAAACGTGTTACTGAATTATTTGCTTAGTTTGCCACCACCAAGAGCTGTGGAGTTTATCATTGAGCTGATTTCGGGGACTCAGTCAATCTACAATATACCATATCAGATGCCAGCATTGGAGCATGAGGGGTTGAGGAACCAGTTAGAGGACTTACTACAGAAGGGTTTCATTCACCCTAGCATGTCACTTTGGGGAGAAGGAGGATGGCTCGATGTGGATGTGTGTGGACTACCTGAAGCTGAATCAAGTGACGATTCAAAATCGTTACCCACTTCCGAGAATTGATGACTTGCTCGATTAGTTAGTTGGGGCTAAGTTCTTCTCGAAAATTGACTTACGGTCAGGATACCATCAATTGAGGATTCGAGAAGAGGATGTGGAGAAGACTGCGTTTAATACGCGTTATGACTTATTCGAGTTCATGGTCATGTTGTTTGGGCTGACTAACACACCAACGATCTTCATGGATTTGATGCACATGGTACAAAGGCCATTCCTTGATCGGAACGTCATTTTTTCTATCGATGACATCCTGATTTACAGTAAGACTCGTATGGAACACTAGAGGCAAGAGATGTATTGTTGACTTTAAGAGAGTACAAACTGTATGCCAGATTCAATAAGTGTGCATTTTGGCTGAGTAAGGTGAAATTCTTGGGCCATGTCATAAGTGGTCAGAGAATATCAGTTGATGGTGACAAGATTCGGGTGATTATTGTTGGAAGACACTCGAGTCTGTATCTGACATCCGGAGTTTCTTGGGTTTGGCAGGATACTACTGGCGCTTTGTATAGGGCTTCTTGATGATTGCAGCATCGCTGACGAGGCTGACCAAAAAGGATGTTTGATATGAATGGTCATAGGAGTCTGGGGATGCTTTCTAGGAGCGGAAAAGTAAATTGACTTCAGTACTAGTTTTGGCTTTACCGGTGGCAGATAAAGGTTTTCTCGTTTATACTGATGCACCATGCACTAGGTTGGGTGGCGTGTTGATGCAGAATGGACAACCGGTGGCCTATTTATCTCAACGATTGAGAGCTCACGAGGTGAACTATCCAGTGTACGACTTGGAGCTTGCAGCGGTCGTGTTTGCTCTTAAGGGCTGGAAGCATTACCTGTATGGTAAGAAGTTCGTGTTATTCATAGATCATCAAAGTTTAAGGTATCCGTTCACTTAGAGGGAGTTGAACATGCGATAGCGGCGATGGCTCAAGTTCCTGAAGGACTATGACTTCGCCATTGAATATCATCCGGGTAAGGCAAATGTCATAGCTGATGCGCTGAGCAGGAGCGACATCGAGAGCCAAACAGTATTGCAGCATATAACACATGAGCACGGGTTGCTTGAGGCTGCGTCAGTGTTGTGTTTAACAAAGGCTAATATTGAGCTACAGATTTGCTGTCAGATGCAAGTTCCTACAGTGTCTCTAGAGCGAGTTGCTGAGTTGTAGAGAGCTGATGACCGATATTTGCAGATGAGTGGCATGGCTCAAGATCCGGGGTGCACAGAGTGGTCTGAGGGGTCAGACGGGTGCTTGCGACACATGGGTCATTTGTGGATAGTAGGGGTATCGTAGCTCAGGGACAGTATTCTCGAGGACGCACACCTGTCGCGATATACAGTTCATCTTGGTCGGACCAAGATGTATCACGATTTATAGAGATATTTTTGTGGCCAGGGATGAAGGCTGACGTGGGTATATACGTATGGAGTTGTCATATTTTCCAACAGGTGAAGGTTGAGCACAGAAAACCATTTGGGTTGGTACATCCGCTGCCCATTCTTAGTGGAAGTGGGAACACGTGACTATTGACTTTGTCAATGGCCTACCTCAGACGAGGAGGAGACACGATGTGATTTGTATGGTTATCGACAGGTTGACGAAGTCGGCACACTTTATATCGATTGTCATGAAATATTCTGTTACACAACTGAATACTATCTTCGAGAGATATATTGCATGGTATACCAATCTCCATTGTTTCTGACAAAGATCCGAGGTTTACTTCGAGATTATGGGAGAGTATGCAGGAGCAGTTTAACACTTGTTTACAGTTCAGTACTATGTACCATTTTCAAACTAACTGACAGTCAGAGCGATTGATTTAGATTCTCGAGGATATGCTCAGAGCGTGTATACTACGGTTTGGTGGATCTTGGGAGAGTACTTACCCTTGTGTGGGTTTGCCTACAACAATAGCTATCAGGCGAGTATCGGGATGCAACCGTTTGAGGCGCTTTTTGGTAGGCCCTGCAGGTCACCAGTAAGTTGGGCGGCATCGGAAGATACAACGGCTATAAGACTTGAGATTATTGTCGACCATACTGAGAATGTAAAACAGATCAGACAGAGACTTCAGGCAGTGCAAGATAGGCAAAGAAAATATGCGGATAAATACCTTGAGGGTCTGAGCTACGAGGTTGAAGACTTGGTGTACTTGAAAGTCTCACATTGGAATGGTCATCAGAGGTTTGACATTAAGGGGAAACTAGCACCAAGGTTCATTAGGCCGTTTAGAGTCGAGGAAAACGTCGGCATAGTGGCATACTATCTGGAGTTGCCATCGCAGTTAGCAGGGGTACACCAGTGTCAAACGAGGAGCAGCCTGTGGAAATCATCTATAGAAGGACTCGGATTTTGAGAAATAAGGAGATCCCAAAGGTTTTAGCCAGATGACAGCATCACGGAACCGATGGACTCACTTGGGAGCTTCAGCATACTATGCGACGACGGTATCCCCACCTATTTGTCGGTAAGTATTTTCAGTTTGATTTAAATTTCGGGACGAAATTTCACCTAGTTGGAAAAAACTATAACGACCTGAATTTAATTCGCCATTAATAATGACGTATTTATAGATGTGACTGACAGATCAAACACTAGTGGGACCTACAGTTAGGCTTTTGCGCACATGGAGCTAGGTAAATAGTAATTTTTGTGCGCTGAATTGTTAATTTGCGATGTTTATCTTGAGATAGTGTAATGGCATCGCAATGTGTGTTAGTATATTACATTCGACGTTCGAGACCATTTGTTAAGTAGTCGCCTCGATATCCATGTTGACGCGGGTACCGGGTAGTCTAACCGATTGAACACTAGGCCGGGGGAAATAATACATACAAAATGAATAAAATTGGTGAAATAATTAATATGGAATATTTATTTGGTGGATAAGGACAAGGTAATAAGCGTATGTCGCGATCTGGGACGCGAAACCGTGCGTCAGAACATCCAAAAATAGACTTTTGATTTGAAAACAAGGATGAGTGTCCTAGCTGAGTCACAATTGGAGTCATGAGGGGTGAGAATAGGAGCAAATGAGGATCATTTAATGGCTTAGTGATGTACAAGTGAGTGGAGATGACAAAGCAACTATATAAGTCAAGTTTTTAACTTCAAACCACCACCTTTTCTCTCTCTTTAACTTCTTATCCGAAATTGAGAGGAGGAAACCAGCGTTTTAGAGGCTTAAACGTGGTGAATCAAGGAGTTTAAAGGACGAAAACATCAAATACAAGGTGAGAATCACAAACATCACACCTTTCTCTCTCTTTTGATCATAATTTTTTTGATGTTAGTAATGGTTTTGGTGATTGTTGAGTTATTGTTATGATAAGTTTCTAGTGTTCTGAAGTGTTGTTGTTGGTGTTGTGGCTGTTGTTGGGTGTGTGGAAAACCCAAAAAGTTTCACCAGTTTTGCTGTCAAGAGCACGATTAGAATCTAGCGCGCTATTGTTCTTCTGGGTAACAAACGTATAACTGTTTGGGCATCTAGTGTGTTAACACCCAGACCTAGCGCGTTAATAGACCCCCTGTTTTGACATAATTTGTATAAAATGATTTAAAACACATATAAATGACTTAATATCACTCATTCATGGAAATAGGTCAGTACGGGTTATAATTTAGGATATCCGGGACTAGGCGAAGCCGGACCAGGGGTTAGTGACGAGACACGGAGTGTTGTGTGAGGTGTGTATATCCCAACTGAAATCTCTTGAGCGGTATTTACTTTTGCTTTTGAATTCCTTTTCTATCTTTCATTGCTATATTCCTAGTATGTTATAATACGGACATCGAGGCTTTCCCTTTGTGCCATTTTGTTGAGTCGTTAATTATGTAATATTATATATAGATTATTTATACATTTTTATTTTCAAGTCTCCAAAATATTAGCCTAATTGCGTTTATTTATTATTTTCAGGGTTATTGGAGTGTGTGGTTGAATCCGGGGCGAAAAACTGCGTAAAGTCAAGTATTCATATGCCCAGACCCATTCAACATCGAAAATCGTATTAGTGCGTATCTCGAGGCAGATTTGGTGGGCCCACACGTGTTATGGTATTTAAATGAAAATAAGTGGAGCGTGATGGCGTTGATAACGACAAGGCATGAGTTGGTTGGATTTGCATTATATATGGGAAAATATATACATATATATCGATATATATATATATATATATAGTTAAATATTCTGTTGGAGATATGCATAAAAAGCAAACAAAAAAAGGAAACAAAGAGTACGTCCAAACTTATCTCTTCTCTCCAGCAGCCTTGGGATTAACCTCGAGACACGCATCGCTACTGTCTCCCACAAATTGGTGAACATTCGCGCCAATTGCTGTCACGCGTCCTCCCCACGTTCCACAACAGTTGCCCTCAACCAATCACACGATGACACGTGGCAGTGGATGGAGCAAATTCATCACGACCGTTCGATCGTCCTCGGCTCACGTGTCACAAACAGTTTTATAGGTTTTTGCGAATCGGGACAGAGATATATATTTTTTTCTTTTCACTTTTTGGGAGAGGACGCCTCTCTCAGGACTTTTTCTCTTCTGGCCGACCTCTTCTCCCCCATTCTTTATTTTTTTATTTTTCTTCTTTTCTTGTGTGTTCTTCAACTATGGGAGTCTAAAACCTCTAGCCTAGGTAAGACTGCGAGGGATGTTCGACTGAGCATATAAATAGATTTGTGAGATTTATATATTTTAATTTCAATCTTTTCATTAATATTTTATTTTCTTTGATATTGTTTCAATAATCAAGGTTAAATTTATGTTTAAATCTTGATTTACTCATCAGTGAGTCATAAGCATCCGTACTTGTGCAATAAGACCACACTAGTGGCAATTGACCCTACTAATTGATTAGTCTCTTTTGAGACTGGTTGAATACTTTAGAAATCTAGGCTAAATCGGACACATGAGTGATCCGGTTGTCTAGGTGTAGTGCATTCACAAAGCCCATTGCGGTCAACACATTAAACCTAATTCACTTGAATATATGGTTGTGTGTTTGACTAGAGAAATAGTCACCGTCGTACCTTGGCTATCGAGATTAGGAAGTGCGAGGAACCGCGTACGTTACCGGTTCTATAGCTACACTAGGATATTTTGATTTGCATATTTTACATAAATCGAAGACCAAATCCAATCTTTTATCGAACTGAACTTGTATGTCTTAACCTAGGTGTTTTTATTAATTGTTTTGAAATTATTCTCATCGTTTTGTTTATTGTGTTTATATTTAGATTAGTTAATTAATTCATTCTCTCTTAAACCCCGATTTCTCTTTTCGTTCTTTTTAAACCTTAGAAAGAATATCAATCTTCGTGGGATCAACCATTTGCCACTATTCTACAAAAATAGTTGGTTTAGATATTTTTAATTTTGTTGATGCGTTCGACGCGCATCAATTTTTGGCGTCGTTGACGGGGATTGGTTTTTTTCTTTCTTTGGTTTTTATTTTTTATTTTCCTTGGTTTTTTTATTATTTTGTATCTAGTTCCTTGTTTCTAAAATTTTTGCAAGCAATTCCATAATGGCCTCCTACGCCCATAATTATGGTCGATTCGAAAACTCATACTATCATGCTATGAATGGGGTAGGTATGTTACCTAAAGAACATCAATTTTCTAACTCGCAATCTTTTGTGCAACAGGTTAGGGTTTGTGAAAATTGTGGGGAGTACTTTCATCCCACGTATGCTTGTCTTTATTCGAAGTATAAGAATCATCATGGTTCTACTTATGCATCACCACAACCCAGCTTGTATATGTCTAAGCGAAGTCCACAGATTCCTCAACATGAAAAGAGGTCTATACGAGACATGATGAATGACTTGATCTTCAGAGAACCGACTTTTCAACAAAGTCATCAACATGAATGAAGAACCATTGCAAACATTGAGAGAAATATGATCTCCGATTGGCTTTCTCAAAGCACCACTCAGCAGCCCTTGCAAGAGGATATGCAACATATGAAATCAAAGTTGCAAAATTCAGAAACTCGAGTTACCGCTATACTTGAGCATTTGATGGATGAGGAAGAGTTGCCTCCACAACCAGTTTTTGACTCAGATGAGACTGTGAATGTTGATACATCTAAAAGTGTTGAGTTTGATGAGTTCTCAATTGTAGACGAGCATTTGAACGAACCAGAGGAAACACTAGAGGTTTCTTCACATGAGCCAGACATTAATATTGCACAATATGACGATGATGAAGCTGAGAAAGAATTTGAAGTCATTTCAAAAAGGTCGGAGGAGCCCCAGAAAGAGAACGAGGAAGACCAACCTCTGGTGTTGGTGAAACCACCCACCCTCCCATGCATATTTGTTAGACCTTGCAAGGGGGTGGAAGTAAAGGAGCGTTCGCGGATTTTCTACGCTGCCAACACCTTTGTGTTGGATGACCATGACTCGACAAATTCTTTTGTGTTAGAGGTCCCGAATGAGCTCTGAACTCTGAAAGAGGGCATGCATGATGCATTGCCCAAAGCTCTAGATGCACCATTCATTGTTGATATCTTAAAAGGAGAGGGCATCACGTGATAAATCAAAGCAAGTCTAGCCAAAGACTTAAAAGAAAGGCGCTCGTTGGAAGGCAGCCCAACTTTGTTTTATTTTTTATTTCTTGCATTTATTTCAGTTTTAATTTAGTTTTAGTTATTTTTATGTTTAATAAAGCCCTAACTTGGTCTCTTGGATTTTCGCAGGTGTAATGAATGTTTGATGAGCACTTATGGCACTAGACCACCCCCTGAGTTTTGCTAGGTTTAACTATGGATTACATTGTTTTTGGAGTAATTAGAGCATATTCTTTTTTACGAATTAACATATTATTAAGAGTTTTAGGTGTTTTGAGACTTGGTTGGGACATATTCAACTTAAGTCGCCACATTAGTGGCGGGTTTTAAGTAGACCCAAAACCCTAAACCTCATTCCATCATCTTGTTAACTTCACGCGTAGTTGAAAGACTCGGGCTCGCAAGATTTGATATGAATCATTTGAATTAACTCTCGTGCTTATTAGTTCTTGCTCTTATTATGATAATTTTATTTCATAGTTTCCTTAGTCACCTAGACATGCGAGATTTGAGCATTCACTAGTTTTTGGAGACTTTTGTTATGCGTGCACTTGTATCATCTTCTTATTTTATCCATATTCTTTTTCACCACTATTCTATGTCTTTTTGTTGCTTGGATTCCTTGACTTGTCTTGAACCTTGAGGACAATGTTCATAATAAGTTTGGGCGTACTTTAGGATTTGTGGATTGAGTAGGATGGATTGCTTTGCGAAAGACCGCAGGTGAGATCGTTTAAATTTTTTTCAATTATATGCGGCTATATGTGGTTGTTGGACGGTATTGGTGGTGTTTGATATCTCTTATTCACTCATTTCTTCCATTTCTTTTCCCTCCATACTCATCTATCTCACTTCATTAGGAGTTGATACACTTTCATGCATGTGTTTAGCATAGTTTTCATTTTTATATTGTTTAGAGTCACCCGAAACTTTGTTTCATGCCTTTGGTTGTGGATGAGTACATTATGGTTGCCTTTTTGACTTGAAACTTATGAAAAAGTAGGTGAAATACTCACTCGAGTTCGTAGCTCAACATTTTTATGATTTCATGATTAGAGACTCAGTATGATGGTTAAGCCTTGTGCTAGATACCAAAATGGGTAGACGGTTGAAATCGCGCAAGTGATGATATTTTAACCCACATTGGGGAATTTGCTTAATTATAGTGAAAGTGAGAAGGGCTAACAAGAGTTTTCAAAATATAGAGTGTCCTACAAGTTTCCACAGGAAATGGAGTAGGGAAACTCCTGGTGGGAAAAAGCGAGAAATCGGTCCATAGGAAATGGAGCAGAGACCGTATTATTTGAAAAAAAAAAATTTGGAGAAGAAAAAAATAGAAAGTACACATATAAAATGAATAAAGGCGGAAGTGTATGAAAACTCCTCAAATAAAAAGATTTAGCTCGAGTGCTTATAGCTAGATTAAGTAAAATTGTAAACTTGCGTGCTTGAATGTATAGACCAAGAAAACCCGCAAGTAGTTGACGGCGTTTGACTTGACCATATCATTGTCTTTAAAGTGTGATCTTAATTGTGTTTAGGTTGCGGTTCTTGACATATCATAACTCCAAAATTTCTTGAGTGATTTGTTAACTTGGCAACTATGTAAACCAAAGGAATTCCATGAATTCTGAATCGAGTATAGGATTAGTTGAGTATGTAAATATCTATATTATGAGTCTAGTTTATTTGCGTGTTTGTCATTTACACCTTTGCTCGGGACGTGCAAAGTCCTAAGTTTGGGGGTATTTGTTGAGTCGTTAATTATGTAATATTATATATAGGTTATTTATATATTTTTATTGTCAAGTCTCCAAAATATTACCCTAATTGTGTTTATTTATTATTTTCAGGGTTATTGGAGTGTGTGGTTGAATCCCGAGCGAAAAACTGCGTAAAGTAAAGTATTTCATATACTCGGACTTGTTCAACACCGAAAATCGTGTTAGTGCATATCTCGAGATAGATTTGGTGGGCCCACACGTGTTATGGTATTTAAATGAAAATAAGTGGAGCGTGATATAACAATAAGGCATGAGTTGGTTGGATTTGCATTATATATGGGAAAATATATACATATCTATCGATATATAGATATATAGTTAGATATTCTGTTGGAGATATGCATATAAAGCAAACAAAAAAAGGAAACAGAGAGTATGTCCAAACTTATCTTTTCTCTCTAGCAGCCTTGGGATTAACCTCGAGACACGCATCGCTACTGTCTCCCACAAATTGGTGAACATTCGCGCCAATTGCTGTCACGCGTCCTCCCCACGTTCCACAGCAGTTGCCCTCAACCCAATCACACGATGACACGTGGCAGTGGATGGAGCAAATTCATCACGACCGTTCGATCGTCCTCGGCGCACGTGTCACAAACAGTTTTATAGGTTTTTGCGAATCGGGACAGAGATATATATTTTTTTCTTTTCACTTTTTGGGAGAGGACGCCTCTCTCAGGCCTTTTTCTCTTCTGGCCGACCTCTTCTCCCCCATTCTTTATTTTTTATTTTTCTTCTTTTCTTGTGTGTTCTTCAACTATGGGAGTCTAAAATCTCTAGCCTAAGTAAGACTGCGAGGGATGTTCGTCTGAGCATATAAATGGATTTGTGACATTTATATATTTTAATTTCAATCTTTTCATTAATATTTTATTTTTTTGGTATTGTTTCAATAATCAAGGTTAAATTCATGTTTAAATCTTGATTTAGTCATCAGTGAGTTGTAAGCATCCGTACTTGTGCAATAAGACCACACTAGTGGCAATTGACCCTACCAATTGATTAGTCTATTTTGGGACCGGTTGAATACCTTAGAAATATAGGCTAAATCGGACACATGAGTGATCCGGTTGTCTAGGTGTAGTGCCTTCACAAAGCCCATTGCGGTCAACACATTAAACCTAATTCACTTGAATATATGGTTGTGTGTTTGACTAGAGAAATAGTCACCGTCGAACCTTGGCTATCGAGATTAGGAAGTGCGAGGAACCGCGTACGTTACCGGTTCTATAGCTACACTATGATATTTTGATTTGCATATTTTACATAAATCGAAAACCAAATCCAATCTTTTATCGAACTGAACTTGTATGTCTTGACCTAGGTGTTTTTATTAATTGTTTTCAAATTATTTTCGTTATTTTGTTTATTTTGTTTATATTTAGATTAGTTAATTAATTCATTCTCTCTTAAACCCCGATTTCTCTTTTTGTTCTTTTTAAACCTTAGAAAGAATATCAATTTTCATGTGATCGACCCTTTGCCACTATTCTAATAAAATAATTGGTTTAGGTATTTTTAATTTTATTGACGCGTTCGACGCGCGTCACATTTCTTTGCATACATCCAAAGGGCTATAGCACGTGTGCCATCTCGGTGAATTAGGCTACCCAAGAGAGCGACGGGCACGTGTCCACTTCGACCACCTAGCGGATCCAGATACTGGCCTTGCTTAAGTGCTACTCGCCGACAGTAGTCTGTTGGGAGTCCGAAGTATGGCGCTAGTCTGACCTTAGGGGCTAGGAACACACACTTTGCGCTTTCACTATTTCATATGCATGCGATGAGCACAGTTGCCTGTTTATATTTCTGCATGTTTCTTTAATAGTTTTCTTTAAATTCCAGTATTTGTTTTCAATATTTATTAGTTAATTTCCTTTGGAATACTCACTCCAGACTCGTCATCTGGTTTTTTGTGATGGCTGAGTGCAGATCCTAGTAGGAGCCGTGGCAAGAGCAAACTACTGGAATACAGAGACGTTTAGCTAAGCTTGTACGTTTGCATATTCTTATTTTTTATTTTGGGATTTGGGATTTTTGTGAGACGCTAGGACTTTGTATTGTTGATATCAAGATACATTGAGGTACATATAATATATGAGTTTCCACATTAGGTATCATAGTTAATTGCACGACTTCCGCTGTGATTTATTTGGGTTGAAAATGATCATAACATATGACTTGAGCTCAGTAACAATTTAAATGATTAATAATGATTAAATGGTGGATGAGTTGGCATGTGGGACACAACTGGCACTGGTAGGCCAGGTTGTGGGCCCGCATTGGCCCCCGTGGCGGTCCATTTGGACAATGGGCCGTTACACTAAACCTCTCAACCCTTGTGATAATTCAAACAGTAAATACAAATATATATACAAGGGAAGAGTCATTACATCGAAGAGAAGATCAAGATTCATAAACCTTCTTTGTCTAATAGTTGTAGTGCTAGTCGATATTCCTGAAATGTTTATTTGGGTTAGTGCACCAACTTGCTTAATAAGTACGAATTCACAAAACTATCAACAATCCTTATAGTAATCAAAATGAAATGCAGTACCAATATGAACCAATCATATTTAAACAATGTATTAAGACTTATATAAATGATACATATCATAATGCAAGTCATTTGGTTTCACAACCCATGTTTATACAAAGATGTAGTTGCTCAATATGAGGGTGACCGATTACCTATTCTAACATAGTCCACTAGTCAATGTCACAGTCGTAACAAGACTACCAACATCTCATGTTATTATGGTTCTGATCCTAATCCACCAAACGTTGTTTTCATACACCAGTGACCTGGCTCAACTATGCGCATAGTGAGATTTTCAGCAATCGCATGGCCTATTGTGACATAAACACGATTCACACGGAGGCTGCGTGTTATGCGGGCATAGGGTGTGGTGTATTGGACAATGTACAATGACCTTGTAACACAAGCATGATAGTAAGCAACTACATCACTATGCATGAAGGTAATGAGTTGGAACACAGCCAAAGATAGTCCAGTCCACGCAGTATTATGTCTACAACAAGTCTGGAACCACATCAATGTATTTACACATCTCCTATATACCGGTCCATAAACTAAATGAACTAAATATACTACATAGCTAGACAAAGTTGACAACTAAACGAATCCATACGTACCTCGGTTAGATTTTATTTTCAATTTTCTAACTTTTTTGGTCACTCAAAATTTCCCAGTGTTCAAGAATCTATCACAAACCAATTTTAGGTCATTATATGTCTAATACCTCACAAATAAATCCCTAAATTGATCTCAATTGATTTTAGAACCAATTTACCAATTTTTAGGTCTAATCTAACTTTTTCACTTTTTTCGAGGTAAAAAACATGTATAAAATCTCGACAAACTTCCAAATTCTCTACTTTTTATAAAATATCTAATTTCTATTTATTTAGTCTGCAAATATATTTTTTCTAATTTTTAATTATTTCTTTGGAATTTTTAACTAAATTCCACCATTTACTATTTTTTAGAGAGCGACTATTAGCCCCCCACCACCTTATATCAGCCCCCAATTATTCATACAATATTAGTAACCCCCATTTAATTAATCCCCATTATAAGTACCCTTTTAAGTTGTTAGTGAGTTTTCCAAAATACCCTTATCATATATTTGCCCCAAACTTTCAATACGGCCAAACTTGTGGCACCCCTCTCGTCTTATCTAGGGTATCATCTTCCATAGGAAGCCCCCATCGCATCATCATGTTCTTGTTGCTCCCCAAAACTCGCCTCCGTTAACCCTGACCATCACACACATGACACAATCAAATTCTTCTTAATCTCTCCCCCTCCCATCACACGCCATTTGCATCTTGAGCCCTTCAACTGATCATATGCCCACACCCACAAATCGTTCTACATATATGCACTCAACAATAGCACCTCTAATTGTCTTCCCACCATCATTTGCTAAACTCATCCTTAATGATTCCCTACCTTCAACAAAACTAAAAATCATTTTCATGTTGTCGATGTCCTGTGCAACAGTGGCAGAATCAACAAGTAGTTATCACCTTTGCTAGCAGTTGTTAATTGTGCCACTATCGACTCTTTTAGCACCTCTTTCTTTGATCCGCTGCTAGACAAGGCACCAGGCCAACACATCTAACTAAAATTTATCAAATATTTTAAATATTTGGAGTTGATATCATATAACATTCAACAAATTAATAACACAACCTATTTCGAGAAAAGAGAAATTCTTCAATTCCTTTAAACCTTGCGAAGGCAGCAAATACATAAAATGTTAGAAAAAAGTTATCGAGTCAAAGATTGAGGTTATTTAAGGGTCTACGATAAGATGGGGTGTAGATAGTAAAAACTTGAAAGAGAAAATGTGATTGGAATAATTTAAATTATATAAGGTTATCGATGTAATTTTACTTTGGGGGTATTTTACTCTAAAAATATATTAAAATAAATAATGGTTGATATAATGTAGAGGGGGCCTAGTAGTTATCCCATTTTATATTTTTTTAATAAAATTTGTGAATGGGTTTGACCCCCTGAACCAGACCCGGCTCATCCAGTTCGGGGGGATCAACCCCCTTTTTTCTTCCTTACGATTTCCCCTATTCGTCCTTGTTTTTTTTCTTTGATTGTTGTTAAATAGTTGAGGTTGGGAGAAAGGAACTTTTGAGGCGATGAGATGACTCTCTGTCATTTTCTTCCTCAGATTCAAACCTCCCCGCCGAAACCTATATTAGCAACCAATACCAACAACAACGATCAACAACATCAATGACCTTAACACACATAAGCTCACCTTCGATTTGTCTCCCAAGCCTCTCCCTCTCTCTCTCTATCATGTGCTCCATCTTTCTTTCCCTCTCTCGTTTTGGTATTCTTTCTCTGGTTCGAACTGATGAGGCAGTTGTTGCGTTGGGAATAAATATTTGATTTCCTCGAGATTCGTATTGCACGAACTCGAGGCAAATCTAAAGATTAAATTTATATTTTGATCATTCTCGAGATATTGTTGCATATCTCGAGATTGACCTTGCGGCCATTACCAAACCTACCACCAAAACCAACTTATGTTTGATTAGAATACAAACATTTTCTCTAGATTTGTGCAAATGAATCTCAAGGGCAATCTAAAAGACATTAATTAGAATCAATAATCTTTCTTGAGATGGGATGACATGCATCTTGAGGCAGGGGCAATCTCTCAAACATACCAACTTCCATCACCTCTCTTCTCCTGATGCCCACATTACGCATATTTCGAGGCAAAGCCAATGATTTAAACAATTTAAATCAAAGTTATTTATATATTTATATATATCAATTATATATACATATATACACTTATATTTTCTCATTTATAAATTCAGTACGCACGCCAATGAGTACACGTAACTGTACACATTATTTTAACATCTCTCCATATGATCCCCCACGATTCACATGTGCCGCACTACGCGTATCGTCAATTTTATTTATCATTTAATTTCCAACTATAGGTTTTATATTAATTCACATTAATTAACTATAGTTACATTATTTATTTCTCACACCAATCAAACACAAATACAACACAACAATCGCACTCACATGCTAATCGAGACAAGTCGGACTTAACCACGAGCCTAACTCGAGTTAATTAACATTCACATTAAGGTTAATCTCCAGGTTAATGACATAATTTGTTACAATATATAAATATATATGATCATTTTGTTAAAATAAGTGCATATAGTAGTTTTCTAACTATTTTTCAATTCTATATTTTCTATGTTTCGTATGTTCTATTGTGTCTATTATGGGTGTTGTTTAAGTTTTTAATTTGACCAAGTCTAAAGTAGTTTCTAGCAGTTACTAGTATAAGGATATATGTTCTATGTATTTTCAATTTGCAAGTGAAGTATAATTTGCAGTATGTTATTATGTCTCTTTAGTAAACTCCATTTCTATATTCTTTGAGTAAATTGTGATTTTTTTGTTATCTCTCAAACTCTTAAGGTATCAGAGACAAAGGTTGCACATTTAGTGTTTATTGTTATTACTTACTAAAGTTGGTTTGTTGCACAATATTTTTTGTTGAGGTTTTTGCCTTCATATGTGCGTTCAACATGAATGGTAATGGTGAGGTTCAAAATGTCTCTGTTCAGAAACTTGTTGGTAATAATTACCAATATTGAAAGCTTTGTCTTGAAGCTTATCTATAGAGCCAAAATCTATGAGATCTTATATCTGATGTTGATTCAGTAATTGCATAGGATACTCCACAAAATGTTGAGTTGCGGTAAAAGTGGAAGATAAGATGTGGCAAAACTTTGTTCGCTCTATGAACATCGATAGGTAAGGAATACTTTGATCATGTTCGTGACTTAGATTCTCTTAAAGAAGTGTGGGATACTCTTGAAAGGTTGTTTACCCAAAAGAATACTATAAGGCTACAACTTTTGGAGAATGAGCTTGCAGCGGTTACACAGGGCACTATGTCAATTTTCGAATAATTTTTGAAAGTTATAAACTTAGGTGCTGAAATTTCCGAATTGGATGCGGAGGAGCCTATTAGTGACTCACGTTTGTGTCGCTATCTCATTTGCGGCTTGCACAAGGAGTTCACGCCTTTTATTTCTTATATTCGAGGATGGCCAATACAACCTTCAATTATAGATTGGGAAATCTGTTCACCAACCAAGATGTGCTATGTAATCAAACGTTTGGCAAGTCCAAATTTGTTGTTGACGATGTGCTCTTCACTAAATACAAATGGAAACATAGGCCTACCCCAAGCTCTCCATTCAATGATGTTAAGAAGAAAAAAGATGGGGAATCTAAAAGTAATTCCAAAATTACTTGTCATAGATATGGAAAGATTGGGCATATTTGTCATATTTTTTGTGTGAAGGTTGCATGCAACAGATGTGGCAAACCAGGCCACATTAAATCTAATTGTAGAGTGAAGCTTGCGAATGATGATGCTAATGTTGCTCAAGTGACTTTAAATCTTGAATAACTAGGATGGGAACAATGCTTTACTATTAAGGTTATTGATCACGTAAAGAATATGAGTGCTCATGTCCTGGAAACTCTTCCACCTACAACCACTCATGTTGCAATTGATTATAATAAGGAATGGATTGTCAATTCTGGTTGTTCTCATCATGTTAAAAGTGATGCATCTCTTCTTTCGAAGGTTCAACCATACATGGGGCAGCGTTTTATTGTCACAGCTGATAGTTCTATTCATCCGGTTTAGCAAAAAGGTGACTTAACTATTCATGCGAGTGGTATTCATGCTGATGGTCTTGTTTTTCATGATATTTACCATGTTCTGAGGTTGAAGAAGAATCTATTATCTATTTCTCAAGTAACAATATATGGGAGTTATATTCTCTTTGGCCCACGTGATGTGAAGATTCTTGAAAATTTAAAAGATGTTGCCGCTGATATTCTTTTTACGGCCCAAAAGAAAGATTCTCTCTATGTTTTGTTCACTACCACAATATTAGTTGAGAACACAATTCATAATTCTAGTGTTTCTCTTTTGCATGCTCATTTGGGGCATGTTGGCTATCAATTATTGCATCAAATTTCAAGCAAGAAACTACTTGATGAGATTCCATTTTTCAAGAAGATACATGAGGATATGGTGTGTCCTAATTGCCAATACGATAAAGCTTATTGTCTTCCTTTTCAACGATCTTTAAGTAGATCATCTAAACCTTTTGAGTTGGTGCATTCGGATCTTATAGGGACTACAACATCACCAAGTTATAGTGGTTATCATTACATGATGATTATTGTTGATGATTTCTTTTGTTATACTTGGGCATATTTTCTGCAAAATAAAAGCGAAGTTTTTTCACAGTTCATGAAATTCAAGACCATTGTGGAAAAGGAATTTGGTTCCACTATATAAGGTGTCAAATAACTAGTAATGGGAGAGAATTATTGTCTACTAAAATTTTTGTATTTTTGCTCAAATCATGGTATTCAATGTCAAATGACTTGTCCAAAGACTCCACAACGAAATGGAGTGGTTGAACGCAAGTTGGCGCATCTTACAGTAATGGTTTTGTCATGGATACATGACAAAAATCTTCTAAAAGAAATATGGGATGAAGCTATGTTATGTGTATGTCATGTCATCAATCGCTTGCCTCATTGGTTGGGTACATCTAGTTCTCCTTTCGAATTGTTGTACAATGTTAAGCCTAATGTCAGTTACTTTCAAGTTTTTGGTTCTCTTTATTATATTCATGTACCAAAGAGTGAAAGAACTAAACTTGACTCAAAGGCTAGAAAGTATGTTTTTATTAAGTTCTATTTTTATAGGAAAGGATGGCGATGTATGGATCCTATAACAAGGAAATTTATTGTTTCTAGAGATGTTGTGTCCAATGAAGCCTCCACTTATTATTCTGTTGTTCCACATGATCAAGGTCCCATTTTGCTGCTCTAGAAAAAATCTCATTTGCAACTGATTTATTTGAAGAGAAACAAAATCAGTAAATGCAGGAAAATCTAAATCAGCTTGATATAAAGCAACATATTGTGCAAGAAAGAACTTATAATGGAATGCGCAAAAAATGGGCAAGGCATCAACAACAACCTGCATACTTGAAGGACTATTAAGTATGTATGAATTATTGCTCTGTTATTTCTTGTTTTCTTATGGGGGAATCTGAAGATGAGCCAACAAATTATCATGTTGCCAAAGGACAGTCACAATGGGAAGAAGCAATGAAGGAAGAGTTTTTAGCTTTAACCAAAAATGTTAATTGGGATGTTGACTATTCGTACTATTATTTCTTTGGTGGCACATAGAGGCTTGAGTTTATGACAACTTGATGTGAAGAATGCATTATTTTATGGTGAATTAGATCTTGAGAACTTTATGGAGCAGCCACAAGGATTTATTTCTAAGGAGTTTCCTAATCATGTATGTCGACTCAAGAAGGCTTTATATGGCTTTAAGCAAGTTCCAAGAGCTTGGTATGGTAAGATTGCTCAATATCTTACATTTTGTGGCTTCTCTCTTTCTAATTATGATTCAAGCATATTTATTAAGAAGAAGTCATCATTGTATACCATTCTTCTTCTTTATGTGGATGACATGATTATCACCAGAGATAACAATGTTGAAATATCTCGTCTTCGTGATGATTTATCTATTCGTTTTGAGATGAAGGACTTGGGCGAAGTTCATTGTTTTCTTGGCCTTAAAGTAGTGAAATCTAAAGGTTATTTTATTTCTCAACGAAGCTATGCAAGAAGTGTATTAAATCGTTTTCATATGGGGGAGTCCAAAGCAATGTCAACTCCTATAAACCTTCTCTGAAGTTAACAAAGGCTTATGGTGAATTGCTTGCTAATCTAACATCCTTTTGACAACTTATTAGAAGCCTATTTTATTTAACAATTACTAGGCCTGATATTACTTATTATGTGGGAATTATTTCTCAATTTATAGACAAACCTTGTGTTAGTCACTTTGTTGCTGCTTAGCGAGTTCTTTGCTACATTAAAGGCACTTTGAATTTTGGTTTATTGTACCAGAATACTGGGTCATACTCTTTATGTAGGAAAGTTGATGCGGATTGGGCTGGTGATGTGAATAATCGACGTTCGACTACGGGTTTTTGTCTTACAATGGGATCTACTGCAATAACATAGCATAGTAAGAAGCAACAGACCGTTGCACTTTCAAGCACAGAGGGTGAATATGTGGCAACTACAATGACAACTCAAGAATGTATATGGCTTAAGTGGTTACTTCATGATACTAATATTGTCATTAATGATGCAGTTCTGATCTACTGTGACAATGAAAGCACCATCAAGCTAGCTGGAAATCTAGTTTTCCATGCATGCTAGAAGCATATTGAGGGTCACCATCATTTTGTTCAAGAAAAGGTGTTAAGTCAAGAAATCAAGTTGCAGAAAGTTCGAATGGAAGATCAAGTGGCTGATATCTTCACCAAAGCTCTACCGAAAACTATTTTTAAGAAATTTTGAAATGCTCTTGGGATTGTCGACTTGGAGTTTGCATTAAGGATGAGTTTTAAAATTAGAGCATAAAGTAGTTTTCTAAATTTTTTTCAGTTCTATATTTTTTATGTTTCATGTGATCCGTTGTGTCTATTGTGGGTGTTGTTTAAGTTTTTAATTTAACAAAGTCTAAGTTAGTTTCTTGCAGTTACTAGTATAAGGATATATGTTCTATGTATTTTCAGTTAAGTATAAGTACACTTTGCAGTATGTTATTCTCTGTCTTTAGTAAACTCCATTTCTATCATCTTTGAGTAAATTGTGTTTTTGATGTTTTCTCTCAAATTCGTGTTACAATTAACATATATCTTTGCCAAAGTGGTGATGCATGCATTACCATGATGTTTGAATATCAAAAGTTGATGTTAAGTCATTGCAGATATAACTTTGCTACTAGATACTGTCTCCAACCTTTGGTTATAATATATGATTGCTTAATAAGGTTATTGTGTATTATCTGCATGTTCAGAAAGTAGGTTTATTATGGCATCTGTAACATGACTATTAGAATTTCTGCGAGGCCAGACTTTCATTGACTATGCACATTGATAAGACCTGAATCTGCAGCAATTTTTTTCTTGCTAAATTCAGTCAAAGACTTTTTGGATCCCAGTTTTTGTAGCATAAAAGAGGTGCAGTTGCCGCTTAAGTCTCTAATATGCCCCCTCTTATTATTAGTGCATCTTTATAAGAGGTGCATTAGTCGCTATCTTTTTTTCTTTATTTTTTACTACTGCATATGTTTTTCATTTTTTCTTCTCTCCAATTAATTGCATATGGATGGGTTCTTGATTATTTTTATTGAATATAGCCCCAGTTGAAATCAAAGGATCAGTTGCAAGAACCTTCAAATTAAACTCAATTCTTCATTAAAGATAATCAAAGAAAAAACAATACTTCTTGAAAAAATAAGAAAAGAAAATGACTTGATTCTTACCCAAAAAAAGGAACATGAGTCTTATTGAAAAAAAACAGACTCTAGAGAAAAAACTTTAAAAAAAATCTAAACCGACAACTAAAAAACTTATGAATATCATGTTCTAAGATGCATAGTGTTTACCAAAATAGCCACTCTCTTTCCATTCTCTTATAACTTCAGCCTGATATATCTCGAACTCTTTTTATAAAGGCAGTGGTAGTTTGCTAACATCTATGTTTATGACGCGTTCTTGTTCTCATCTTTTTTAAGCCTTTTCTTTGAGTTCAAGTTCTTTTATGGCATATTCTTTCAACTCATGGTCTTTTTTATGTTCTCCTTTTTCAGCTCTAGATCTTCTTTAAGATGTGACTCTAAAGTAGTTTGTAGCTTATATAAAACATCGACTACACCCTTCTCTTCATTCAACCTTTTTTTTTTCTCTCTTTTGCAGCTTTCTTCCTTTCGGACGTTCAACTCCTTGAGAAATAGCACCTCTTTCGGTCATTGGAGAATTCAAATTGAAGCACTCATCTTCTGAACTAGAAGTAAATGGGGTTGATTGGGGCACGTTGTCCTTTTCATTTACCACTTATTTTCTGCAATCACTTGTCTTAGTCAGTTCTTTAAAACACCACTTTGAATTTTGTTTCGGCAATTCCCAATAATGTTCAAATTTAAATTGAACCCCATTGTTAAGGTTTTCATGCATTCGCATTGCTTCTCTTTTCTACAAAAAAATATTAACAACTATATATATGAAAAAAAAACAAACATATATGTGAAGTATAAGAAATTACCATATCTTTTGGAGTTGTTCCACTTCTTAAGGTACTTTCCTACCGTTCATATAGTCCGTGAAACTTATTTACAGCAGCCATTATTTTTCCCCAACGACATTGCAACCCATTGTTTGTTCTAGCTTCATCGGACATGCCTAATCTTTCTCTCCAAACTTGCAAAATGTGACCCCACATTGCTAAATTCCTCTTATTATTACCAATGCCAGAGTCGACCGAAACATATAGCCATGACTTTGTTAAAACTATGTCATTGTCTTTGGACCAATTTTTGCTATTAGCACTACTTTGTGAAAGGCCAGACCTATTGGAAAGCTTGCATTTTCTTTTCATAGATCCTTTAGAGATACTAGGTATGTGCATCTCAAATGGAGCTTTGGAACCATAAAGTAAATCTTGATATGAGTTTTTTTGTCCAAAAGTATGAGGAATATGTGAAGGATACGAAACATTCATTGGGTTAAAAATGAAATTGAGTTGGAAAGGAAGGTTGAATGGACCAAATTTATTAGTTTGATCTTGAAATAGTTGTGGGTTAGATTGAGAGGAGTTAAAGACATGTTGAGAACTAATGGAATCACTAGTATTCATAGGTTCAAGATCATTGCTAAGGTGTCGAGAATCCTGAGATTCCATTACAATGAAATAAAACTAGTAAAAGATATAAGCACGATGAACATAATAATGTGGACAAGTAAATAATGCCTTCTAATTTGATTGTGTTGGTGTATGCAAAATTGTAGAAGATGGAACTAAAATGTATTACTAGTAACCCATGTCAAGACATATCTACATTAATTAAAGAAAAATAAGATTGGAACATTAAAGCTTCCACCCAATTTGGTTACATAACACTATATAATTAATTGCCCATGAATCAGTACTCTTGGAAAATTCATGTGTAGACCACACGTGAGCTAAATTTATAGGATTCCAATTCAAATGATTGGTCTTGCGATAATGAAATCGGACAACATAATAGCTTAATAGGCAATGCATACTGCTTGGGGAGATTTTAGGGCTAAGAAAGTTTTAATGTTGTAAAGGGCAAAGTTATTAAAACACTGAAAAATCTTGTTATCCAATCTTTTTAATCAATCAAACAAAATAGATTTTCATTAAATCGATAGCAAAGGAAGATTTTGATCCATATATGATGTTGTTGACCCTAATTGATTTGGGATTGAGGCGTTGTTTGTTGTTGTAACTTCTATTAAAATCAGGGATATAGGGTTCCAACCTACTAAATATGACCAACTTTATAGCTAATTAGCAATCCCTTAATTTGACAATATGGCAACAAAAATCAATTCTAAGTATACTCCAGAATAGTATACAATTAGAAAGAAGGAGAATGAGTATCTAGATCTCTAATCAATGCAATGGAAAATATAAATTAAATGATAATCTTCACCCCCAATTACCTTAAAATTTTGCACATTCACAGATTTTTTGAGCGCGACCGCCTCATAAGCCAAATTCACTAATTTTGCTCACAAAACATAAGGATCTTTCCTAGATGACATAATCAATCCACCATAAAGAACCATAAAGAAAAAATGAGATTAAGAGAGTTGCAAGAGAAAAATCAGAGATGTCGGTTACTCGTAAGAAGATGGACGAGGATGCTTTGAAGAGAATACACCAAATTAGTAGCAGTGAATTTGAGAAGTAAGTGAAAAGGAATATAGGAGACATAAGAAAAACAACAATGAAAAGGGAAAGGGGATGTTGCGCGATATTTTTTTTGTTTGCTACCTAGCTTTTTTGTAAAATCCTGAATTTGTTCGTTATGTTATTTCGACTTTTAGATGATGTGGCATTGTAGACAATGTCTATGCCACATCACCCAGATAGTGCAAATCCACATTCTCATTGGAGACGTTTTTTCTAACCCAATATCTATCATATCCTAGGTGCCACACATTCACCCCAAATCCACAACACCATTGGAGATGCTCTTATCAATCTATGATCTTATTAGAGAGTATTTTTTTTGAATTGAATGTGAATTGTGTATTAAGTAGATCTATTTTTACTCTAATCCATGGTCCATGAAAATTCACTTGCAATGGATTATGGCAATCGGGATTGGGCGCTGGCGTCATGACAACTGGCAAGAACCCAAGGGAGTGAGTGACTAACCTCGAAACCCGGCCCACGCTAATCTTCTCAGCGCCCAATGATCAAGCCACCTCTTGTTTTTATAATGGAGGATTGTACCGCTTCGGTGCCGAGAGGAGGTCGTACTTGAGGTATTTTTGAAAATGTTTTGTGTATTCGTTGCGGTTAACCGAAGGTTCTGTCTGGGTGGTGCGCGATTGTTTCGGCCTCGCAGGACCGAGATGTAATGTAATCTCTCGGTCGTAGAGGACCGAATGTTTCGCGTATCTGACGGAACCATTAAACCCGATAGTATTCGTTGACTCTCGGTCGTACGTGAGCGATACCACTAAGATAGTTGCGGCCATGTACGACCGAAAACATGTTTTTTTGGATGTTATTTTTATTGTGCTGTACATTTCGGTTGATTATAATGTTACACTTTGTTTGTATTGCGTGTAATGCGGTTTACGCCTTATTTCCGGACTACACGGACACGTTTACACCTTGTAGGCCATTTCCAAGTAGAGAAGCAGCAGTTTCATGGCTTGAAATGATAGGCCGTGAGAACATGTTCGTGCTAGTGACAACGCACTCTGACGCCGGTGGCATTAAGCGCAGGGGTAGGGTGAAAATTGCTGTGAGAGGTCGGGGACTTACAGGGGAATGTCACAAAGAGTTGGTAAGGGTAAAGCGGAAAAAATAGCTTCGAAACCAAGAAATGAAGAAGAAGACGAAACGGGGAGGACTCAAACAGGTACGAAGAAATGTGGATGCCCTTTCCTTATCAACGTAAAGGAAAATGCTTGACTCGTTGTGGTATATCAGCGTTATATGTGGGAGGCACAATCACGAGCCCGCAAAACACTTGGACGGCCATTCTTTTGCCGGAGATTGGATAAGGCGGAGCAGGAAGTTGTGGTGCAAATGACAAAGGGGAATGTGAAGCCAAGGGACATCCTAAATACGTTGAAGCAAAGAGACGTTGGTAACGCATCGACAATGAGGACTATATATAATGCAAGACAAAAAGCCCGAAAGGAGGATGCGGGTGGGAGGACTCAAATGCAACAACTCTTGCACATTTTGGAGAAGAATAAGTGGTTGTCATGGCATAGGAAGGATCCCGATACGAATGTTGTCACGGAGTTATTTTGGTCACATCCCGACTCAATAAAGTTGGTCAGGTGTTTTCCATCGGTTATTTTGATGGATTGCACGTACAAGACAAATAGGTACCGAATGCCTTTGTTGGAGATTGTTGGCATCACTTCTACGCACTTGACGTTCTCCGTTGGGTTCGCATTCTTATCATCAGAGAGTCATGGGCATTATGTTTGGACACTTGAGAAGTTGAGATCCATATTGGATGGGTGGCCTAAGCTTCGACGTGCTTGTTACCGATAGGGACTTAGCCCTTATTAGTGCAATAGAAGAAGTTTTTCCGGCCTCGTCTCACCTCCTTTGCTCTTGGCACATCAACAAAGTTGTTTTGTCTAAGACTAAGAAGATGTTTGGGGAGAACGATGGTTTTGCGCGTTTTATGGGTAGTTGGACGAGCGTGATGTATGCCAAGTCGGAGGCGTTATTTGAAGTTAGGGTGAATGACCTCCGTTTTGAATTTGGGCATGTAAAGGGTCTAATGGAGTACTTGGACAACACATGGCTAAAGAGCTACAAGGAGAAATTTGTCTCGGCTTGGACGGATAGACTTATGCACTTTGGGAAACGACAACTCGAGAGGGTGGAGTCTCGCACATTCTACTCGAAGGTTCACCTTGGGAACAACAAGCTAATTTTGAGACTCTATGGAATGTGGTTGATGGACTCCTTAGAATCCAACACAACAATATCAAGGCATCGTTTGAGCTAAGTTTGAATGTCGTCCAACATGAGTACGTTGATGAGTTGTATCGACGATTGCGCGGTTATGTGTCTCAACGGGCGCTTAGGCTAATTAGAGATGAATTGGCCGGGAGAGGATGTTGGTCACGATTCCACTCGTTGTGGTTGCGCGATACGCACCACACATGGCCTTCCTTGTGCACATGAGCTTAACCATCATATATTTGTCTTTGGGACGCCCATCCCTCTCCAAGACATTCATGTTTACCGGCGAAAGTTGAGTATGATACCCGAGAGTCCGGTGGACTCGTGCAGGTACAACGTGCACGATGAGATTGAAAGGGTGTTGGCAAAGTTTAATGCATGCGATAATGAGGACGATCGACTCAAGATTATTCAAGCTCGGGAGATTAGTCGGCCGTCGTCTACTCTAGGTGTTGTGCCGCCGGCAAAAATTAAGACAAAAGGGAGGACACCGGGGTCGTTGAAGAGAAAACACGAGTGTCCCGATTCTTCAACGAAACGGCTGCTTGAGTGAGTTTGAGTACGTGCTATCGACTCGGGAGGCCTCAAGTTCTAGGCGAAAGAGAAGTAAAGTTGTTCCTAAACGCATTGTGGTAGTCGACGCAAGCACAACGCAACTAACATGGCTTACGGTCATTGCGTAGATCCGGATTTGTTGCTACATGTTGAGGGCATCATCGATGTGCTAGCCGATGGGAATTGTGGATATAGGTGTCTTGCGTATGGGCTTGGACTACCAAATGACGACGGGTGGCGGATCGTCCGTAGAAGGATGTACGATGAGCTTATCGGGCATGAAAACCATTGGCGCGAAGTGCTAGGTTCGAGTTACGAGAGTGTGAAGATTGCGGTGCATTGCGTAGATAATCAAGTTGGTGCAACTTTCCAAGAATGGTTCACACTTCCAGACATGGGATTGTTAGTAGCCACTTCTGCAGTCAATGTGGTTCTCGTCAACCTATCGCGTGGGTGTGCCTCAACATTTCTACCTCTACGTAATGCTCCACCATCCACCTACACAAAGCAGATCTGTCATTGCCATGATTAATGACGAGGAATATACATTGGCTTAGGGTATGTGATGCGAATTTGGTTGAATTGTTATGTTGTTTCCCGACAATATGGTAATGGTGTCTTGTTCACCTTGACGGTGTTCTTGAGCACGAATGCACCCTTGCCATCCGTATACCCGTCGTGGGTACGGTATGCTCGGGATAGTGCGAAAGGTTGGCGAGACAGATCGTATTCCGAGACATCGCGCCGTTGCAACTCTACTTGATGCCACCATATCCGTTGTAGATTTGGGTACACCGTAGTGTTACAACTGGAACAATGCAAATAGTTTGGTTGTACAATTTGTAATTTTCAAAGTTAGGATATAAAATGATTGAAAGTTAGTTTCATTTGTTGTTCAAAATGGTTATCTTGGCACATTCGTTTCGGTCGTGCATGACCAAAACGCATGTTCAACTTCATGGATTATTCGCTACCGTAACTTAACGGTTAATCTCGGCTATGAGAGACCGTAACCGTCCTTATAGTCTCGGTGATGGATGCACCGAAAGTTCCACCTGCCATTCGGTCTTTGAGTGGCCAGACACAACATGAAAAAATTTCTTCGAATTCCACCCACAAACATGGACAATGAAACATCATAAACAATCATGATAATGTACTCAATGCAGCAAAGGAGACATATAAACCATTAAAAAGTGTATGTAAAATGTAATACAAATGTCTATCCCTCCAACATTGAGGGTTGGTCATTGCTTGGGTTTTTCACGTTCTTCCTTCGATACTCCTTCCCATGCATTCTCTTCGGGTGCCACCATCGGTCGAGCGGGCGAGATGTGGCCTGGGCCGAGGGTGTGGAAGTGCTACCATGATGGGAGTGCCTCGGGCCGGTTCGGTAGGGCGGTTGTCGCGGTAGGGCCGGTTGTCGCGGTTGTGCCGGTTGCGGTCGCGGAAATGTACTCGTGGGGGTGGGACTTAAATTCCTTCCCGAAAGGAGGTTGACCACTGCAGTCAATGTGGTCCTAGCCGAGTCCAAAGTAGACATCTCTCGGGGAGGTCCATCCATCGCAACGCCGCGTCCAAGGCTCGCCTATTGCGGTGAAAAATTTCGGGTTCTTGTCAATTACTCAACATTGCGGAAATAATTATAAGTGCCATATTACGTATAACCATTCCAATACCTCAAGTATCTCGTTCTCTGCTATGGTTGAGGCGACCATTACACGGTCCTCAAAGACCGGATTCGTGATAACAGGGATGAGACACGTTGACGAACCAGGGAGGTAGTCTGGTGTAGCCGAAACTCAAATCTTGCCTTCTCGCCCCTAACTTCAGCAAACTGACACATGGTTCCTCCATCGCTCCCAATTGTCTTGTTCGAACCCATACTTGACGGAGTACTTGTTTGCAACTCGGGCCTCTGTGTGCTTCCAATGGACGGTAAGGAGGATCGGTATCGACCGCACGTGACCAAGCTGTCTTAGAATCCTCTCGGGTGGTAGGGCTCCACTACATCCATGTACTTGATCTTCCCACCGTAAAAGGCCATCGCTTGCACAACGCCATTTTCCACTTAAATTCACATATGGGTCCCAGTGACCTACAAAATATTCAACATATAAGCGCGGGTGTAAAGTAAATTACCAAATTTGAGTACGTGCTTAAGAGGACATCGAGAGGTAATGGATAGGCGGCTCACCTCACTTGGTCGCAACCTATCCAAGGTTCTCCTAATGGCCCCGAGCTTGTCAACATTCGCAACCGTCTCGTGCTTTTGAATCCATCCGGAGACACGAGGGTGCACGTAGTCCACGTACTTCGCATTGGGCGTGGCGGACCAAGTTTGAAATGGTCATACACCCATCCCCGCATATAACGTTACAATGTTAGTTCTTGCACAATTGCAATTTGGGCGAATCGAACAAAAGAATGCCTATTCCGTATATTTAAAAACAAACCTCAAGCAATGTGAGATAGCCGACAATACGGGACACTAGGACTCTCGTGGCGGACCCCAGTGTCGATACAAGTAGGCCAACGCAGTTTGCTCCCCATGCGTAGTTCCCTACGTCGTCCAAGTCCTCAAGTAGCTTCAGCATGCGATCGACACCCGAGTCCCACTCTTATCGGCAAAAAGAGTGCACGACAACAAGTACAGCAGGTACGCTCGGGCTGTGCATTCCACAGGAGGATAATTTCTGGGTATCGAACCAGCTTTGGGGCACCATCGACTCTTCAACCAATGTTTGCGCACTGTGAGCCCCTTGGTGATATTCACCTCCTCCTCCGCCTCCTCGGCGCTAACCCCAAGAAGGTTGGAAACCATCTTGATAGCGTCGGAGCGAGATTCCTCCGTGTACCTAGCAAATTTGTCCACTTCTACAACTTTGCCCGTCACAGGGATCTTGAGGAGGAAGCTGACATCCTCTAATGAGATAGACATTTCACCAAAAGGTAGGTGAAATGTGTTCGTCTCCGGCTGCCACCGCTCCACAAATGCAGAGATCAACTCCTTGTTGGCCTTGCGGTATGAGCAGTCTATCAGCGCATTCAACCCGGAACGCTGAATAATCCTCTGGAGTCCCGCCGTGTCCGGGTGACACGACTGTAAATCCCATTCCGCTATTTGAGCTCCGTGATTGATACACTTAAGAACGGGCCGCTCCTGCAAATGTAAAAACATTTCGTCATTATGTGAAGACATGAGTGTTAAGTTAATAATTTCAATGATATTGAAATTACCTCATTCCTCCATATCGATAAAGCCACATGATCCTTGAAGCTCTTCAGCAACGCCCCGTCTATAGGACCACCGGAATGGAGCACGCGCCTCAAAATCCACTTCGGCTCTCCTTCATCATGGCCGGCTCCACCTCTTCCGCTCCCCCCACATTACGATCTCGTGTCTATCATGGTTGTCATGGCATCCGAAGAGTCACTTGCTACTTGACTCCGATGCATGCCCCTCCTCTTCTCCTCCCAGCAACAACAAGATCCTCGGGTCGCCGGCATTGAGGGTCGAACCCTCATCGTGCAAATGTAACCTTCCACGATTGCCATCTACCTTCGCCTTGCCCTTACCATCCCGATTCTCCTTCTCTTTCTCTTTCCGTACGATGTTTGTCTGGGTCTCCGGCCACCTCGCCTCTCGTTCGGCCTCGGGACCTCGGCTCCAGCCTCTTCCCTAGTCACCGGTTGCTTCGGACGAGCCATACCCGCATAAATTACAACATATAAGCGCATGGAACAGATCCCAACTTAAATTTACAAAAAAAAAGTCCAAATCATCCATTTCTTATGTCGCGGTCAAGCGAGTTTGTGAAACGACATATATTTTCGGTCACCCATGACCGACAATTCCTCCAATGTATCGACATTGAACAACCGAGTCTAATGAAACGGTCTCGGTTTTGCGCCACCGAGATGAATTGACCATTCGAATTCTACAAGCTCTCGGCCACTCACGACCGAGCCTACCTTTACACTCACGCATGGTACAACCAATAGTACGCCCAAATTCTCGGTTGTACACCACCGCCACCACATTACCTAGAAGTACTTCCATCTCTCGTCACATTTCGACCGAGAGACCTATAGTCATCTCGGTGGTCGATGGCGAGATCTGTGTGATCTTTGTCGGCCTTTGTAGCCAGACGATTCGATTTCCCCAAAATTTGGCTACTCTCTCGGTCATCCTTGTCCGAGAGCATAACCACATTCTCTTCCTCATGGCCCTCCTTGTTTTCCACAAAACCACAAAAGCACCACGTACAAATTCGAATAAATGGGCAACCGGGAGCACCGAATCATCCGTGCCACATGCTCCCCTGTCAACGGCACTGATCATTTCCTTAGTCATTAGACATTACCACCACAACAGTAGTAACAGAGGCCGGTCCAGTCAAACCACGACTCATTACACACCGACCGAACTGTAATACCAACCTTCCACCGGAGCCATTCCCGTCATTTCACATATCTTCACGACTAAATTCTCGTAACCCGACAACATACTCTTCTTCTTCACTCCCCAAACACACTCACACACGCAAAGAGAGAGTCTCAGATCTACAACAGGCCTTCCAGAAAGCTCGATCGAAGGACGATCGAGGTGAGTCTCGGCCCGACATTTTCGATTCTCGACTTGTTCGCTGAAATGCGGATCAGCAGAACCATCAGATCAATCTCTTGATCTGTGACTGACTAGTGACGTTTTTCAACGATCGCGACTTGTTTTGTTCGAGAAATGTGGGGACTAGGGTTTTCGATTTCAATGCGGGTTGGTTTGGGGGGTTTTGATGGGCGAGACCTTGCATGTTTGTATTATGGATCTTGTTTCTTGAGTGAATCTGCCAATGCTGGTTTTAGATTTGTCATTCATTACGTGTGTCTGGAATGATAATTTTGCCATCTTGAGTAAAGTTCAAGTTTTGTTCAAATTGTTGGTGGAATTAGCTCATTAGGGCCTTTTCGGGCTCTTTTCGCAGTCATTTAGTCTACATTGTGTATTCTACTAGGTCCCCAAGTGCCAATTGTGACTAGACCTTACTGTTGATGGTGTTTTCTTTGCGAGTTTGTCGAATTGTTACCGAATAATTGGAACGAAGTTGTAAAAGCCCCGTTTCTTCAGTTTCGACGGCGAAAACCATCTCTTATAGGTTGCAAATGAGCATTTTATTTTCTTGTTAGTGTGTATAATTTGTGTGATGTATCACAATTAAGGGATTGCCCTTCATTTTTGTTCTAACAGATTCTTGAGATTAGGGGGTATTGTTTTCTTTTCCGCATTGATCATTCAATTGTGTGCATTAATTCTAGATGTGTTTAATTTTCTGTATTGACTGAATGTTTTTTCTATTTGTGTGTATTGATGAGTGCAAGTTGTATGGTTCTCTAGTGTGCTTAATCTCTCAAGGTGAGAAGATATGCCGATTATTTTTATCGATTGTGCGTAATTTTAGGGTTCTTACTGAGCTCAGTGTATAATGCAGGTGAAGATTTGAGTTCCACAAAGCTCTAATGGCGATCACGGATGTTCAAAACCCACTTCTTGGTGAAACTACTTGCGGGTCTTTACTGCAGCAATTGCAGGTGAGATTTTTGGAGCAGTTATTCGGTGGCAATGCTAAAGAGTTGAATGACTGAATATTTCTTTAACTGCAGCAAATATGGGATGAGGTTGGTGAGAGTGACGAGGAACGGGACAAGATGTTGCTCCAGTTGGAACAGGAATGCTTGGATGTTTACAAAAGGAAAGTTGATCAGGCTGCTAAATCAAGGGCACACCTTCTCCAAGCTCTAGCTGATGCTAATTCAGAACTTTCTAACCTTGTCTTAGCTCTCGGGGAGAAAGCTTTTGTTGTAGTGAGTCGTTCGCATTTGTTGCAAGACGAGTCACGAACCGTGAAATTGGAATTTCTATTACCTGACAAATGTACTTCTTTTTGTTTCGCAGCCAGACAAATCAGCAGGAACAATCAAAGAACAACTTGCAGCTATAACACCAGAACTAGAACAGTTATGGAAGAAGAAAGAGGAGAGGAAGAAAGAGTTTGCTGATGTACAGTCACAAATTCAGAAGATATGCGGAGAAATTGCTGGGAATTTAGAACTTAGTGAACAGGAAGGAGCACCTGCTGTCGATGAGAATGACCTATCGCTAAGTAAGCTTGATGAATATCATTCTCAACACCAAGAACTTCAAAAGGAAAAGGTAACAATAATTATCTTGATCAGGATCTATCAGATTATTATTTTTTCGAAACTCAAATAATCATCTTTTTATCTTGAAGTATCTACGAAGTGTAAATTCATAACTTGATGGTGCATTTGCCTTTATTGTTTGACAGAGTGACAGACTACACAAGGTCCTTGACTTTGTGAGTACTGTGCATGACCTTTGTGCTGTTTTGGGGATGGACTTTTTCGGCACCATTACTGAAGTTCATCCAAGCTTAAATGACTCTATTGGGGTACAATCCAAAAGCATTAGCGACAAGACTCTGTCTAAGCTGGCTAAGACAGTGCTGGCTCTTAAAGAAGATAGGCAGCAAAGGTTGCAAAAGGTAATTCACTTACTATTTAAATCTTGATTTTTTTTTTCCTATTGGATATTGTTTCAAGTTGGGTTGTAGCATTCATCTTTTAGCATAAATGCTATAGCTTTCAAAACTTATGGCATACAAATTGTATAAGGAGCAAATAATAGCGGGGTTATCTCTCTTCCAATAAAAGGAATTCACTTGTGGGTTCGTATTCAAAATATCACTCTGCTGAGTTCCAATAGGCCATTTTCCTCGGGATGACACTCCGTCTTGATGTCTCGGGCCTTGAAAATTGAAGCTTCTAGTCTGTTGTTAACTTTTGCTTTGTTTATTTAGATATTCCACAATTAGTTGAGGGCTAAAAAACGATAATGACTATCATCATGACAGTTTTGGTTCACCATTGGTTATGAATGGCTTGTTACTCTAATTTCTGTGTGGTCAATGTCCATATCTTGAACAAACACCAAGTGGAAGCCTTACGATATGTTAATTCCTTAGGACGCTTCACATGCCCTTCAATTGGATTCATTCTCTAATAATACCAATAAAAGTACAAGCGTCATTTCGACGGCCTAATAATATACAAATATTCGACACAAATGCTTGAAGAAACTCTTTTTTCATTGTCATGTGCAACTCCGTTCTGACACTAGCTGTTTGTAATGGGGGACTGGAGTGATTATTAAGCAAACATTCCTGGCTGCAATGCATATCATGTGTAATCACTTGTTTATGTGCTCCTCTTAATTTAGGATTATAGAACATCTCCAAAACTATGAAATTAGCTTATGGACTATTCCTTGTGCTTGTGGTCCCCTTTTTAATTATTAGGGAATTCGGTTGAATAATTATGGGTAAAAATTACTAGTTTAACCTTGCTTCTACATGAAATACATTGAGTGCACTGAGAAATTTGTTGCAACTTCGTTTCAGCTTCAAGAACTTGCAGCACAGCTGTCTGACTTGTGGAACCTTATGGATACTGAAATGGAGGAGCGGAGTTTGTTTGACCATGTTACCTGTAACATGTCTGCTACTGTGGATGAGGTCACAGTCCCTGGGGCTCTTGCCATGGATCTGATTGAACAGGTTAGCAAATTTTAAACATATATGATGCCTACCATGTTTTGTTGTTTGTGGTTTGGTGTACCCTCATTTCTTTTGACATGTGTAGGCTGAAGTGGAGGTTGAAAGGCTCGATCAACTAAAATCTAGCAGAATGAAAGAAATTGCCTTCAAGAAACAGGCTGAGCTTGACGATATATATGCACATGCTCATATTGAAATTGATCCAGAGGCTGCTCGAGAAAGAATAATGGCTTTGATTGACTCAGGAAATGTTGAACCTTCCGAGTTATTGGCTGACATGGACCATCAAATATTGAAAGCTAAAGAAGAGGCTCTTAGTAGAAAGGATATATTGGATAAGGTTGAGAAATGGATGTCTGCTTGCGAAGAAGAGAGTTGGCTTGATGACTACAATCGGGTATTTATTATTAGTTTGCTCGCTCGTTTTTCCTTTCCTTCTTTTCTTTTTTTTTTTTTTTTTTTTTTTTTTTTTTTTTTCTTTTGGCTAGTTGTCAAAATCATATGACATTTTTAGGCCTTGTTTGGTTAGGGGTGGAGTAATCTTCCGGGAGATAACTTACAAGAGTTGGGAACTAATCTTATTTAGTTGCCCAACTTGCCTGCAAGTTATCTCCCAAATTACACCCTAAGGTGAGAGATATCTCTTCACCACCCCCCTAGGGAGTTATCTCCCAAGAGTTGTGGACACTATTACCCCTCATTAATGACCTTTTTATTATTCATCTCTCTCTCTTTTGTTTGAAGGTTATTTATGTCAATTCACATTTTTTATTGTTTAAAAATTTGAAACTTCCTTGCAAGTTTAAAGTTGAACCAAATATGAAAATATTAACTCCAAGGTGATCACTCCGAACTAACACTGTAAGTTAGAAAAAACAAACCAAAAGAGGCCTTAGAACACGAATTTCAAGTAGCTCAATTCATTTCCTTAGTTGCAAGGATCTCGGGCTATAGCAGCCAGATGCTATGCTAGTTGGTCATAGTTCGGACAATAACTTAAAATGAACTGAAAAACTTCCAGTAATTTACCCGTGCTTGTAACTAATTGAGAGCAGCATACATGTGCAGATCTAGCATCCTTCTCCTCCTAGTATTTTATTTTTGGACCTCTTCCCATCTTCCCTTGAAACTATAGACATGTGGCCATCTAAAACTGGACCATTTAATAAGTGCTCCTGCACCAGGCGGGTGTGGTGGAGTGGTGTTAGGACTGTACAAGGGTATATTCCTCAAGAGAGGCCTCTCGAGTTCGAATCCTGGCACTCACATTTGAAGCCATTATTCGTCTGACTCTCCCGGCTGATGGGTTTGGTGCCACCGACATTGCCCCATGGGATTAGTCGTACCCGAAGGGCGCGGACACCCATGGTTATCAAAAAACAAAAATTGCTCCTTCGACTATAAATCTTCCCGTCTATTGTGGATGTTGTGAAGCATGTACCCTATGGAAATACCAACCTAGGCAAATATCTCCAACATTTGCCATTACAAGTTGTTGCTCCTGCCATGTTTTTGTAGGGAACAATTATGAGAATTAACTTTAACAGCAGAAGCATTTAGCAAGTCATTCCTACTCTATTCTCCAGCACTTTGGTGGTGTTTGTGTTTAGCTTGCCTTTAACATGTCTTATGCTGGAACAGGATGAGAACCGATATAATTCCAGTAGAGGCGCACACTTAAATCTCAAGCGTGCAGAGAAAGCCCGCATTTTGGTGAACAAAATTCCTGGTACTGTTAAAACTATTGCACCATTAGTTAGCATATGTATACTAATCAATTATATTTTTGGTTTGCCACATTTGTGAAGCTGAAGCTTTAATCCGACTTGCAAGCTTTGTGTTTATTATTTGCTGATTGAGTTTGTTCTGTTATGTTAGTACTGGTTTTGCTGTATTTAATTATTATTTTTCTTGTCATTGAAGCTCTCGTTGATACCTTGGTTGCCAAGACCCGTGCTTGGGAGGAAGATCGTGGCTCATCATTTGCCTATGATGGCGTTCCTCTCCTTGCAATGCTGGATGAGTATGCCATGTTGAGGCATGACAGAGAAGAAGAGAAACGCAGAATGAGAGTGAGTTTTGATGTTGTGTATAGCTGCTATCTTTGGTTGGTTGTGAATTGCGATGGGCGTTTGGAACTGACAATGCTTTCTCATGCGCAGGACCAGAAGAAGTTCCATGAGCAACTAAACACAGAACAAGAAACCCTGTTCGGCTCCAGACCAAGTCCTGGTAGGCCTCTTGGTTCAAAGAAGGTGGTTGGTCCACGTGCCAATGGAGGTGGATCGAATGGCACACCTAGTCGGCGTCTCTCTCTTAATACACATCAAAGCGGCAGCAACGGGGTTAGATCCACAACGAAGGAAGGAAAAAGGGACAATAATCGGCCAGTGGCCCCCCTGAATTATGTTGCCATAACAAAAGAGGATGCTGTCTCACATGCCTCAGGTACCGATCCAATTCCATCCACACCATGATTATAATCTGATGAAATGAATTGGAGCATTAGCAGTAGAAGCAGCTTGGTGGATATGTATGTTATATCACTACGTAGTCTTAGCTGTGGTGTCTGGGGGATGCATTTTAAAAGAGCAAGAGAAGTAGAGACTTGGTGCGGTGTATTTTATACTGGCATTTGAACCTTCTAAGCGTTTTCGTATTTCTTAAGGCGGCTCGCTCCTTAGGTGTATGTTATACTGGCATTTGGACCTTCCTGTAAGTGTTTTCGTAGTAAGGCTCACATCTTGTTCATGCGTTATAGTAGAACAACATTTTGTTTAATGTACACTGTATTTCAACTTATTTACACTCTATAATGTCACCTTGAATCTCAGTATGAGGTGACATCCCAGGTAGGTACTAATATATATATATATCAGCTCTAGTTTCTGACCCTTGAACTGTTTTATTATACTAGTAGCTTTACTTCTGTGATTTCTCCCCTCTTATTCTTACAGTCGCTGCTTTGACCTAATGAATGTTGCTTATAATTGTTGTCATCTATCTCTCTGTATAATTTCATCTATCTATAGAATATCTGGAATCTTTAACTGAGGTACTTGATGTTTTGGTAGGCACCAAGAAAGGACAAAGTATCTTTGCTTTCTTTGCATTGATCGCCAAGTTTGTCAAATGACCAATTCAAGAGCTTAGTGAAAGATGAATGCCTATAGAGCAATACACTATGTCTGCATAGCACTAAGCAGAATCCGAATAAAAATTATGAATTCAGATAGGATTGTTTGTAGTATATTTCACAACACAAATGCCCTATTAGCCCTTCATGATCGTAGGATATGAAATTCCAAATTGGAAGGGCACATTGGTTATTCTGCATATATACATGCCCTCACACAACATATCAAGACACATGTATATGTAACAATATTAACTGGAGAAACAACAAAGCTTAATTGCTTTGTAGTTAGTAAAGGTTATCTCTATGTTTTTAATGAATCCACTTGATCCCCTTGTCTTGTCCGCCCTTCTTTCCTTATAATCTTCTCCCCAACACTGATCCAAACCCATTTCCCAAGATGAAAGATCCTGAGCTTTGATTGCTAAAATCATCTAGCTTTATTTACTTAATATGGGAGCAAGTTTGTGTGGCTGCAGGACAATTCCAAAGGAAGATGATTCCATCGACGGATCAAAGATATCGGTCACCCCCAAAATAAACAACAACTGTTTCAGTGCATGTTCAAGGACAGAGAAGATGAAAAAGAACAATAAAGAGAGAGAGTACTCAATGAGACATCAGACCAATAAGGTTATAGCAAAGAAGAGAACTTTCACTCTAGAGGATTGGCTCTTAAATTCTCCAGGGTTTAAGCCTGAACATTTCAATAGAGGAAGTGGTGAACTACACGCTTTTAGACAACATTACAGATCAAGAGTTCACCCATCTAGTACTACCAATACAATGGTTAGTAATCCAAGTGTTGCATCTGATGCAAGTGATGAGACAGTTGATTTCAGTGTGGACAGGGTACTTGATGAGGAAGATCAGTTGTTTAATGTTGTTGGTTCACCACCATCACCAAGTAGAAGCCTAAGTGGGAAGATTAAGAAGAAAGTGAGCTTTAAGATGCCCCAAGAGTCTGACATAATCATATTTCACTCTCCGGACTAATTTGGAGAAAGATTAATTAATTTGAGAATGTGAGGCTCTTTCACAAACTTTTTCTCCGTCAGCTGTCTGTATTTTTGTGTGCATTTGAGAGAGAATTATAGTTTTATGTTGCTTGGTGTTTGGCAGAAATAATTAATGTGCTAGCTCTTGTTATGTCTCTATATAGCTAACATCAATGTGTCACCAGCGAGCGCTTGGCTGATGGTGGGTTCGATTCTCATCTCCAAACATAATGAGAATTTTGTGGCTAGTTTGACGTGCGTGTCAAATTAGTTTATGTTACAAGTATGGCTGCATGATTGTCCTATTTTGGTGTGAGTAAGAGGTATAGAGTGAGGTGTTTTAAGAGCATTAGTAGTTTAAACAATTCATGTAATAGGCTGAAATTAATGTACTTCAAAATTGTAACCTCTTCTAGAAAAGTATAGCTAATTAACATGTACGTCCTCATCCCATTTCACATTATATTTTTATTAATTTGATTGGTAATTTCAATTCGAGTCCTGAGCCCTTGCGTACCAAATTTTGGTCACAGTCACATGGCACAGTACGTACTGATACTATTGTGGGCTCAAATGAAAGCAATATGTGGGTTGGTTTTCATTAAATGCAGTGGCAATTAATTTATGATAGGTTATACACAAATAGTTATATAAATTATAGATATGGTTTCAAGTTGTAGGAATTTCTGACATATAGAATTGAATGCAGATTTATTATGTCATGTGTAGAGCTGACACTTTTGGCATGGTGTGGTATAATGATCTAAAAAGGACTAAAAAAAGAGTGGGACACAGAGAATCTCATAAATGTCCATTTCTTCTGAAGGTTGTGAAGGTTACATCCGAGACCATATATGTGTCTCTTTTCACCCCAATTACCATGGGAAAACTTCAATGGCAGACATTGAATGTTAGAGATGTGCACAATTGAAATATAGTCCCTCGTGAGTTAACTGCGATTTCGTAATAAGAGTATATAAATGTGAGCCTCTACCCAATTAGTACTGATACATTTTGACGTAAATTCTCAAAATCTGTGATTTGAAAGTGGTTTAAGTTGCGCCATTGTTAGCGGAAATAGTAAAGATGTACGTTTTTGAAAAAAGAAGAAGAAAAGAAGTAAAGATGTAGGGGCCTACACAGATACTAATGCGCGGACCCAAGTTCTTTCTTATCCCGATAACTCTAGCATTTTCCTAAATTATATTACGGGTACCATAAAGGGGGAGCCTGCGTGCTGTCCCATTCCTCCTCTATTTCCCCCCAGCGTTTAAATTGAATGTAACTGGTAAATGAATGTCTTAACTGAAAAAAAAAAAAAAAAAACCAAAAATGAATTTTTTTTGGCTGACTTTAACTTGTAAATGAATATAAGTATCATTTAAAACAGGAGCGGTTACCCAATTTTTGCATATACCCCACTTTTTACTTGGTGTATCTTTTTTTTTCTCAAAATTTCAAGAATACCCTTGTTGTACTTCATTACTCTCATCCTCACCCCAACACCCCTTGTGAAGAGGTCTCAAACACAAAGGGACAACACATCTGAAGAGAAGCCAAACACATAGAGTCGACACCTCTTCAGAGGTGTCAAACACACATAGCCGACACCTCTAAAAAGGTCTCGGTTAGACTCCTCGGTCATCCACTAAAACTAGTTCTTTTTGGTGTTTCGATCAAAGTTAGTCGTTACCTCTTTAGAGGTGTTAGCAATGTGTGTCTGACATCTCTGAAGATGTATTCGCTCTATATATCCGACACCCACGAGGCAACAAGAACGAACAAATTAAAAAATTTCTAAACTCCTAAAAAATACATGAAAATGACAAAAAAAAAAAATGAGTTTTGTTCAAAATCGCCTTAAATCTTCAATTCCATCAAAACTTTGCACTCAAAATGCAAGATTAACCCCCAAATCGAAGCCTTAAATCCAACGAAAATCCCGCAAATAATACATACTCAAAAAAGTAAAAAAAAAATCCGGAAAACCTTTAAAATCGACACTAAAAGAGATGAGAAATGCACCCACGACATCGAATCGACGTGATTTTGCTCGAACTTTGTTGGATTTGGGTTGGTGGTGAGAATGTGATTTGAGAAATGGGTGCCTGGGGTATGAGTGAGTGGGGCGAGTAGAGTATGGACAAGTAAAAATCCTTTTATATGGAAGGGTAATTGGGTAATTTCACTGGAGTGAGCAAAAAATGAGGTCCGTTTAGCCGCCCCTTTGAAAACATGTACCAAAGAGCAATTAATTAACATATATACTTTAAAAACATACACCAAAGAGCAATTAATTAACATATATTAATGGTCATATATTTTTTTGATAGAAAAGTAACTACTTTTACACCTACCATAGGTTTGAACTCATAACTTCTCAAATCCAAATTTCATACCAAATCATTGGGCTGATTGATTGGTTATTAGTGGTCATATATAAATTAATGTACATGTATTAGTAAGAACAAATACATGCCATAACAATTTACTCCCTCCGGTCACAAATATAAGTCGTTTAAAGTAATGACACATGAATTAAGACAACCTTAATTACAAGTATAATTTACATATACGCCATTTGATATTAAATGAATTGAAAAATTGAAAAATCATAAATATTTGAATTGTATAAGGGTATAATTGGTAAGAAAACAATAAATGCATTCGAATTTCGAAAACGACTTATAATTTTGACTAAAAAGTTACTTATATTTTTGACCGGAGAAAGTAACATTCAAGATGAGAGGGCATGAAGTGAAAAAAACAAAGAGACAAAGGAGACAAAACAAAACACATTAAAACTACACGCAGAATGATCAGTGAAAAGCACAAAATTAAGACTAAACACATGCACGTACGCATATGACTCTTGAAATATAGCATATATATGGAAAAACTTAATTTTTTCTTTTTTGAGGGAATATGGAATAACTTAATTAACTACAACATACGATCTTCTCTATGAATTATCAAGTGAAAGTGAAGCAGCTATGTGGAAGAACTGTAGCTTCTCTAGTAGATCTTTAGCATGGTTGGTAGCGCGGCGTTCGAGGCGGGCGAAGAGCTCCTCCCCAAGCTTGTCTCCAATGTGGGCATCGACGAGTACGCCACACACGCTTCGGCAACTGTTGGCCAATGCTCGACCAACCTCGGCGGCATCGTCGGGTTGCTCCACCACCAATGGACTTCCTCCCCTAAACACCTGAAGGTGATCAATTGAGAATGATCCATCTGCTTCGACTACCTCCTTGAAATCTTGTAGGCTCGGGGCATACACTGGAATGTTGAAGCTGTCTCTCTTCTCACCCTCTACTACTCCCTATTAATTAGCAACGTACTCTTTTGATCAATCACATATCACACCATATTGTATTGTATAATAATAATAATAATAATAATAATATCATGGCAGGTTGCAAACTTGCAAATTGTTTTACTATTAGAAAAATGTTAGGATGACAATATCTTTTGCTACAATGATGTTGAGGTCCCTTGAATCTTGCATCGATATGCATGCACAAGTGTATGCCTAAGGGATCTTACTAGCTAGCCGAGCAACAAAAGGTTGTAACAATAGGTCACCATATATCATGCATTTTCCTACTTAAAGTTTGTCACATGTGTAATGTAACAACCTTGAGTTACAAAAAAGCAATTAAGTTATAGCAAATCTCAAGTGCCGTAGTGTACCCAAAAATGTATTATTAATTAATTAAAAATATTTCACATCATTTTAAAATTGGGATGTCACTTAATTAAAGAAACCAAATTAGTTAATACGTGTATATATATACTTCTATTATATATATCACTCAAATAGTCCTTTTGGTATCCTCTCAATTACTCAATTCGGTCACAAATATAAGTCGTTTAAGGTAAATACACAAAAATTAAAACAACCTTAATTACAGTGTAATTTACATATATGCCTTTTGACACTAAATGAATTAAAGAATTGAAGAATTATAAATATTTATAATTGTATAACGATATAATTGGTAAAAAAATAATAAATACACTTTCAAATTTCGAAAATGAATTGTAATTTTGACTAAGAAGTTTTTGTTAAAAAAACTTATATTTTTGATCGAAAGGAATATTAAAATGATCTGAACTATAGAAGTATACTAATTAAAGAAGCCAAATACTTTCTTTCTTTTTATACTTAATCTAAAAAAAAGGAAATCAAATAGAGAGTTTTAATTAACTGAAGATATATATTTATACTGGAGGATATAGGATATTTAGCAATGCATGATAAATATGTTGATGGGTCTTCATCAAAATCATGTATGATATATATGATGCCGACTAAGTGACCTAAGTCACCCAACCCTCCTAACTAGTGCTTCCTTATTAGCACATGTACTCATCTTCAAGCACGTGACACAAGTGTAGTTTCAGCATGTTTGGTCCCACCAGATCATCATCATTTCCTGGTCACAAGATCAGACGGTCTACATGTCTCCTTGTCTTCTACTCTAAAATGAATGTAACCCTTCACAAGCAACTACTCCACTTGTCTCTCACCCTCACCACACTCACATCATCATCGCTCATCATGCATTGGCCATTTCAAGTGGGTCACCACGTGTCGCAATATCCTTCAGTTCTATAAGTCTTAATCAACGGATGTGATTGAATGGATTCAATTAAATGTTTGACTCGATATCTTTTAGTCAAATGTTAGCAAACTTTATCAGTTTTAGATAATGTACGGACTTCTAAGAATGGACGGACAGGATGGATTTACCTCTTGAACGAGATCGTTCCACGCGTCCTGAAAGTGGGTCCCGAAGAGGAGGCCGGCCCCACCTTGGTCAGTGGGGTCCACAGAGGTGCGACCCAAGCATACCAAGAACATGGACCCACCTTTCTTGAGCTCGAGAGATCTGGACCGTAGAAAAGCGGCCAAGTCGGTTTGAAATTGCTTTTTGTAGGCCAAGGCTGAGCTCTCATTTCCACCGTGGATGAAAACCCTTCCTTTGTTGTAAGCCGTTGATCTCTTTTCTGTCACGCTCTCTGGTACCTGGGCCCGTGAAGTCAATATAAGCAGTGATATTTTTGAGGATTTTTCTTTTTCTTTTTAATCAGGTTATATGATTTAAGTTACATTTTAAGATTAAATTATGAGCTTCACCAATCCGAGGTTCGAGACTAAAAAAAAAGCAATCTATATATTTTTTCTTCTCAAAAACATATTAAAGGACCTTCTGCTATTTTTGATGTCCCATTTGATGTCAATATATAAGCGTACTCTACATGTATATTATCGTGATGTAAAGAACACCCATTATTATGCATCTGAAATAGTAAAACATGTGATTTGATATACATCTAGCAATTTTTTTTTGGAATTATTTATCTATATGTATTTTTTTTTTTTTTTTTTTTCAAAGCTTATTTCTCCATATATATTCAAACTAATTAACTAAACAAGCACACACTATTTTTTTTTTGTTTGATGAAAACAATATTTTTTTGGTAAGTAGCAAACACAATAATTTAATAAGATTGATATTTGTGCAATATAGAAATGGATGAATGGAATATTTGAGACCTGGGAGAGCCAATGCAAGGAGAAAGCAGAGTGGAAGACATCGATGGATCTAGCCGGAAAGAGGCGGCGATAGAAGGATCCTGGTACACCGGCGGCAAAGTAGGAGCGATGACCATCAGCAGCGAGGCACTCTTCCATGCTACCACCATGAATGGCCAATGGTGGGAGGAGTTGAAAGAGAGTGTTGAAGTCATTGGAAGGTAGGTCGGAGAAGAAGGCCGAGAACTCTGGTGGCTCATGGCCTAATGCCTCGTACCTTTTACTAATGTGCTTAATTATCACGTCGACAATGTAGATGGTGTTGCCGCCACAGGAACACCCCAGGTCAGCCACCACAAACGGTGTCCCCGGCGACCCTAGTTGAACTCTGTCGAGGGTGCCCTCTAGTAGGTGAAGCACGGACTGAGCATGCCTAGCCTACAACATAATTGATACACACTGTCACATTTTTATGCATGTTTAATTTAATTGCATATATTAATACATTTTTTTTTTTTGGGTAGTTTCCATTGCTTATTAATTTTTCTTTGATATCGTGGGTCAAGAGTTCTCCTTTACTTCAATTCAATTACTTTGGGATAGTTAGTCGAGTACCTCAATCCCATGAATTGATCACATGACTAAAAGTACTCAACACAATCTCAGCCTCAGTTAGAGCAATAATTAAGTTAAACACTAATTAAACCAAATGACATATATAATTCACATAATTATAATAACTAAAATCATGAATATTCATGAAATCTTTGACTATATATAAGATGCATGATTAACCATTAATCAAGCAATTAAGTATTATATTATACATGTTTAATCATATATATACCTGAGCTTGTGAGTTTTTAGCATAACTGGTTTCTCCTTTGCCTCCTTTCATGCTGAAAATCCTCTCAAGTTTTCTCTTATTAGTGACCACAATGTTATCTCCCTGGAGAGCCATATGCAAGAATTGGTAGAAGAAGCTAGCTATCACAATTAATAAAAGAGCCAACTGTGTTATATGTTGGTGATGGTGGCGTTTTGGCTATGGTTGGTGATGGTGGAGAAAACCAAACTTAGTCCAATATATAGAGAGAGAATATATAGATACTTTAATTATTGTTTTTCTTTTTGTTTTACCAAAAAACAGGAAGATGTATACTATCATGTATTTACATTATATGATAGTATACATCCCCCCCCCCGTGAAGTCCCCAATCTACCCCTACATTCAACCCCCCACCACCCCCAACAAACCAATCCGCTCTAAACGGCCCTCTACTCCATTCCCAGCTAACGACTGCCACCCCACATCATGTGCCTTACACACCATCATATCACTTCCTATTCATTGTTCAATTTTGTAATATAGGTCCCAATCCAAGGTGAGGAGAGTGTGGTGACTAATTTTTATGTATAGACTACAAGTGTGAAAGTGGGGTTCACTCTAAAATGCCAAGGCAAGATGGAGTGTCAACTCCACACTTATAAGCCTTATTTTTTTTTTCAAGTAGTCGATGTGAGACTATTCCAACATCTCCAACACTCTCCTCCTCAAGTCCAACTAGGACTTGACCGTAGAACATCAATCAACCACATTTGTTGGATGTCTACAAGGCCCTTGGACAATGGGCAATTAAGCCAACCATCAGATCTAATGTCATGCTCAATTTTGTAATATAGGTCCCAATCCAAGGTGAGGAGAGTGTGGTGATTAATTTTTATGTATAGGCTACAAGTGTGAAAGTGAGGTTCACTACAAAATGCCTAGGCAAGATGGAGTGTTTACTCCATACTTCTAAGCCTTATTTTTGTTTCCATGTAGTCGATTGGTACTATCCCAACATCTCCAACATTCATCCGCATCATCTCGCCTCCTCCACACACACACACATATATAACATCCCAATCATCATCTCGTAATTCATATGATCTTCTCTTTGACTCCTTCCCCATATTACTAGCTTGTTGTTGCCTCCAACTTTAGCATAATTTTTCATGCCGCTGCCATAAAGGATAGTGGCATCAATGATGAGCCGTTGTCGAAGGTGGCAGTGGATCAAAAGTATTCTGCTGTCGGAGCCGTCAGCGACTCATAATTGTTGCCACTGCGTGTGGCAGCGACATGAAGAATTGCAAAAAAAAGAAATTTGTGATTGTGTTCGTAGCGAGGGGGTAACGTCATGAAACATTGAAAATAAATTAGTAATAATATTCGTAGTAAGGGTGTGCTAGGACAAGTGGACAACACGATGGGGAAAGGGGAAGACGCAGGGATGGTTATGTTGCTTAGAGGGGAAGGGGTGATGCTTGGGCACATGTGTGGAATGGAAATGGAGTTGCCGAGTGTCGGGGGAAGGAGATGAAGGAGAGGAAGAAGATGAGGCGGAAGTAGGGGGACTGCAAGATGTGAAATGTAGGGGATGAACATAAATTAGGGTATATTAAGGAATTCACTTACAATTAATAGAGGGTGGTTAGAACATGAACTAATTTATTAGAGACTATAAATAACATTAAATTAAATGGGGGCTGATATAATATATAGGGGGCCAATAGTCGTTCCCTACATATAAAACATGTATTAAGGCTATAATTAATTTAAGGTGAAAAAGTGATAAATAACACATGCAATGCTAATCTATCTAAATATAGATTTTTTCTTTTTGAAAATCATGATTTGGAATTCTTAGATTCAAGTATATATTTTGCCACGTTGATCGTTTCCATCCAAAGAAATATCATTTAATTAACATTAAATACTATGATTATCTCCATTTAGCAATTAAGGTGGTGATAATTAAGAGATGTGGAGTTCCGATAGAAATGATGATGATCATATCGAAAGGAAGGCCGAGAAGAAGAAGTTAGGGCATGATTGACGCTGGATTTCAATGTAACCTTCCGGACAGACTCTGCTGATGATTTTGCTAGGAATTCTTCTATATCCGAAAAAAACAAAAAAACGGGTAATCTCTTGTCAGTTCATGCCTTTGCTTGCACTTTATTAGCACCCACGTTTTCCTTTTCAACTGCACCTACATACTACTACTACAAGATCATCCGAAGCTGGGTGATCTATCCATGACCAGGATGAAGCTTGGGTGAAACTAAGTGAAGGTAATAACCGACTGATGTTGAAGAATCAGCGGATGAGTTGTGGTTAGGGGTGAAATGCAACTCAAACCCAGAACTAGCTGGTTCTCCCCCAAAATGAGTTGAGGCGCAGTAGTTAACTGGACATCTAGAGGTAAAGCACTATTTTGGTACGGGCAGCGAGAGTGGTACCAAATCGAGGCAAACTCTGAATACTAGATATGACCCGATGGGGGATAAGCTTCATCGTTGAGAGATATAATATGTTATGTATACATGCATTAACATTGTCATGAACCAATTTTAATTATGTCGTTATTATTGATTATTTTCAGACTCGGACGCCATCTCTAATCCGTGTGGATGCCGCAAATATGTCAGGGCAAACTTAACTAGGTAAATTGTGATTTTTACGTGATGTTTGCCTATTTTCGATGTCGTATATTAAGTTATTTTACCTAGCATCGCATGTGTGTATTTATATCGTTGAACCAAGCGAGATAGTGTAACGGGCATTCGCCTAAAAAAACATGTCAATACAGGTACTGAGCGAGCGAAATGTGGGTACACAAGGTCGGGAAAATAATTTGGTTAATCAAATTAATTAAATGTGATAAAATATTAATGATAAACCCATAGTTTAGGCCAATTGATCGAAATTGGCAACTATGATGCACCTCGTTATGCGTGTTGAGGTGCGGGATACCGGGTAACCGGAGATAATTGAACAAGACTAAAAATTTTGTGTCTAATGAGGAGCAAATAAGAACATGCCTCCTATACACCTAACACCCTTAAAATGAGGTTCACCACTCATCCTCACACCCTCCCATGTTTCTCTCTCTTTCCCTCTCTTCAACCTATAAAAGAGTGTGTGTGTGTATCTAATGGAGTGAAATTTGTTGAAGAATTGATAACAACCATTGAGAGTGTGAGATTTTATGAGTCTCTTGGGGTTTTTGAAGGGAATTGATCAAGCAAACAAGCAATTAAGATGAGCATCTCTACGTTCTTTCAATTTTTAATTAAAATAAAGCTTAAATGGGTTTTACTAGTGATAGTTGATTGTTGTTTAATGTTGGAGAAAAAGAGGTGTTAGTGGTGGTTGGTTGTTGTTGATGATGTAGTTGTTTTGATGTTGTTTTAGTTGTTGAAGTTGTTCTAGTTGTTGAAGTTTTAAAAAAAAAGAAACATAGAAATCTTTGTTGTTGGAAGAAGAATTGGGGTGGGGAGGGGAGGGACGCACGCACACGTGTGTGTGCGTGCAATCCCTGGATTGGGCCGGGCCCGACTCGGTTGGACTGGGTCAGATTGACCCGGTTGGACAGGGTAAAACCTGGTAGGGAACCACCCACATTATTTAAATAATATAAATATTAAAAAAACTAATTTAAAAACGATTTTAAATAAAATAAATTACAGAAAAATAAGAAAATAGGTAGAAAATTATGGAAAATCCAAAAAAAAATCAAGAAAATTATAAAAATGAGAAAAAAAATAGAAAAATAGTATTCGAGAATTTTTTGACTGTTTGGCACCCCGGTATAACTCGTAAAGTGTGTCAAAACCAAACTTTTTGAAGTAAAATTTTAATATTTTTGGCCACATTATAAATTCACTTAATTTGACTCAAAACAAGTTAAAATGGTTTAATTGAACACCAGAAACTTAGGAGACTATAGTTGGGAGTCAGGTGCGTATCTCGGGACGTAAGCGAGACATCAGAGTATGTTTTGAAGTACATAAAAATCTAATTGAAAGTCACTGAGTGTTTACTTTCTATTATTGATTTCCTATTCCTTCTTATTGTACTCTATTCTATGATACATTTGGGTTAATATTTGAGTTACTCCAACCTAATATTCGTAGTGTATTTATGGCACACTAAGTTGTAGCACATGTGATCAGGTAATCAGTGAATTGCGACCCGAGTTGTTTAAGGTGCATGTGTCGGTTAGAGTCGACAAAGGACAAGCGCCACGAGGAACCAAGTGAAAAGAAGTGGGGGCATCCACCGAAAGGATCCTGGGGGTCCGAAGTACAATTTAGTCTGACTAGGACGAGTACACACTTTGTTTCTTTTGTGTTATCTATTCATGTGATAATCGTAGCACAATTGTCTGCTTAGTTTCCGCATGATTATTTAACATGATTATTGATATCAATTTACTTTCTCATAAATGCTCGATGTACTTCATTTGGAATCTTACTTACAGTACTCTCCATCTGGCTTTTTGTGATGGTCGAGTACAGATCCCGATACTAGTAGGGGTAAGGGGATTCTTAGCGACTTCATTTGATTGCCCGCAATTAAGAACCCGCTAGCATGTGTTATTTTGATATTTTGCTTTACTTTTGGGGTATTGGGAGACTGGATAGACACTGTACTAATATATATTACTGCTTATTAGTATTGTCACCTATATACATAGTATTTTCTCGGGTTTTCCATAGTAGGACTTGCTTTAATGAATGATGCTTTATATGATGATGAACTTATTTGTTTTACCTACTTTAAATTTAAGAATTCCATTTTTTTAATGCTAAAAGTGATTTAATTGTCTAATTAAACTGATTGAACCAAATGAGTTAACACGTGTACCGAGGAGTAGTGACGTAGCAACGGACGTTAGTGACGCGTGGGACCCAGTCAGTTGATGATCTGACAGGAATGCGGGACCGCGACACTCCATGTGGCGACCTCGGGATTTGGGGCCGCCACAAACATTATTTTGAGAATTTATACATATGTAATGTAATGTAATGTATTTTCTTTTTTGATATTCGTAGGTGTCCAAGATTTTTTTTCTCAGTCTCGATTGACTATTCGTACAAGAGTCAGTCGGCCCAACACATAATTGGGGAGAAACCAATATGTTCAGATTTGGATGAAAAGATTCAATTCAATAACCTATCAGTCATCAATTAACATCCGCATCTCGACAACTTTACCATTGCATAATTGTTTCAAATCTTTTTCATCTTTTATTTCTTTGGTTTGATTAATATCATGAGAGTGAATTGACGCCCGACTCTATAATCCTGAAGAAACTAGGAAAATATAATATAATTAACCAAGAATTGAGCATTAATCTCTCATTCAACAAAAGTCATATATGGGCCATATGGCGTTCATTTCCTTGCCACGTCAGGGCTTACTAAACCCCTTATGGCATGTTCACTTCCATGTTTTGATAAGATTAAGAACCTCATGCTTGTAATTGGAAATGGGCTTTCCAAATACAATTTGTGTATGGTTGTTTTACTTGAATGTATGTGTTTGGTCTGTTATGATAAATCAAACAAATTGGTGGTAATATTGAGAATGATGTCATACATAGAATCTAAACTGGATGGAAAAAATGAAAGAATGCAATACACATGTATGATATGTGCTCAAAATATTCCAACCAAGTTAAAAGAAAAATTTTATAGGATAAAAATTAGAGTAGCTATGCTTTATGGCAGTGAATGCTGGCGGTAAAGAAACAACAAGTTTATATAGAAAATAAACAAAGCAAAAATAAGAATTTTAAGGTTGATGTATGGTAAAACTCACAAAGATAGAATAATAATTATATAAATTCAAAGAAAAGTATAGGAGTTGCACCAATTGTCACAAGTATTAGGGAAGGGCGACTGAGGTGGTTTGCACATGTCTAAAGGCGACGCTATATAAGTATGCCCCAACTAACGAATTCGACTCAATATAAATTGAAGAAATTTGATAAGGTATAGATAGATTGAAACAAACTTAGGATGCTTAATTAGGAGAGATTTAAATGGCTTGGGAAGATCACTATCAATTATATTAGATCAGGCACAATGAAAATTGACCAATGTAGTCAACCCCAACTAATTTAAGATTGAGGCTATGTTGTTATTATTGATTGCATATTTATCATGCTATTATGATTGTACCCTTGTGTTGTTGGGTGTTGGGTGGGTGAGTAGGTTTTCGGATTTGAAAAAATATGGTCGCGTAGTTACCATATGGATCTCTGCTTCTTTATTTCTCTACTTCTAATATCTTTAACGGTGACTTTCATCAAAGAAAATTTCAAAAAAGAAAATTTCGAAGGCACAACTTTGAAATCGAGAAGAGGGAAAATTGAAGATTTTGAGGTTTATGAGATTGCCACTCATTATTGCGACCAATTATTGATTCTTGAAGCTCTTTCATTGTGAATCAAGTGAAGAACCTACTTCGTTCAATTATATATCTCTTTATCTCTCACCAATTACCTGATCTTCCTTCAATTCTCCCTCCCTTACTTTCTCTTTCTATCATTCTCTTTCTTTCTCATGGAGGCTTCTCCCTCTTCGGTCTAAACAACCCTTTCTTTGCATTAGGTCACTCTTTGGATCTGGATCTGTATCGAGTGAAAAACCCAATTCCTTTAATTCCATGTCTCTCTCTCACCAATTAACACTACAAGGGTCACGACCTTTAGCTACAAAATAATTTGTAGCTGAAACTCAATATTTTGTAGTAAAAAACTTTTAGCTGCAAAAAAATTTGTTGCAGATTTGTAGCCTAAGCCTTGACGCTGAAAGTTTCATTTGGCGACTTTGATCTTTCATAGCTAATTTTTAGGTACAATTTTTTTGTGGCTAAAAATGATAATCACCCATAATTTTCTTAGTAGCCGAATCTTACATTTGGTTGCAAAGTTTATTTTCATGGGTAAATTTTAAAATTAGTGTCAAATTATTGTTATAACAAATTTTGAAGCTCCTTCATCTCTCTCACCCATTATCAATTCTTAAAGCTCATTCACTGCGAATCGAGCGAAGAACCTGCTTCCATCTCTCTATGGATTTGAATTTCTCTTTCATCAATGAGGGCTTCTCATTCTTGGATTTGAATGGCGTCCCTCTATTTGCGATTGAGTTACTCTCTGGAGGAAGTTAAAAAATCAACCAAGCAAGAAAAGTGTCAACTTCCCTTGAAGATAACTCACTTCCTCCATATAGGGTATATATTTTAGTTATATCATAGAATTGCTCATACATATAGAAAATTTCTGTAATGTGAACTAATTAAAATAAATTCCATGATATAAAATATTTTGAGCCATGATAAATGCACCCACCTTTTACTTAGGGCACCCCAGTGAAAAAGTCAAACTTAAAAAAAGTCAATTCTACTGCAAAATGACCTTTATGCCCATCGCTGTGATTAGTGCTCCCCACCGTCTTTTTCCTTTAGTTTAGTGCACCCTATCGTCATTCCTTCACAAATTTTCTTCTTGTGATTTGTAGGGCATCATCAAGTGGTTAAGCTTTGCAGGTCCGAATCTCCGGTTGGAGAGTCGGTCAGAGCCCACTGAACCTCTAGTTGGAGAGTCGGTCGGACCCTACCGAACCTTTAAGTCAGTAGTTGTCAACCAAATTTCACGAAAGAGGTTCGGTTTGACAACACCGAACCTAGAAGATAAGTCTCGGCCATATGTCGCCAACCTAAAATGGATATCTCGACTAAGGTTTAAGAGTTGAGTGCTTCGATTTGGATGAATGGGTATTTTGATAAAAATGCTGGGGTGCACTAATGAATTGAAATTTGAATTTGGGGTGCACTTAGAAACTGGGTGCCCTACGTAAAAGGTAGGGTTGCATTTAGCCGAGCTCAATTTTTTTTTTTTTTGGTTTACATGGTAGAAAATACAAATAAGAAGAGTACCTTGGGTGGAGTAAGAAAGGTGACCGCCCCAGGCCCCCATCCAAGAAAAAACGCATCCAAGCCCATTTTAATATGGGTATATAGGTTTTTAAAAAAAGAACTTAAATTGATTTCAAAGTTTTCCTTAGGCTCACTAAAAAATGCCGACGTCTTTATTAAGAAAAAAAGAAGGTCCAAAGTTGTAACATAAACTTAAGGTATAAAGGACTTCTCACATAAAAAAAATTAGTTTATTAAGGGAGATTTTTATAATAATGCATTGGACTTATGCAATCTTGTAAGTGAGTTAAGTCGTAATGAATTATTTTAATTTCTTGCCTCTGGCCTCACATTTACTCCCTCTTTCCTCTAACTCTTTTTTAACTCCATTAGTGATAGGTAATTAAGTTAATCTTAAACTTTTCAATTAATGTTTGTCTCATCCAGAGAAAGAAATAATGGAAAAGTTTTAAAATAATTTTTTTTTTGATAACGTAAGTTGCATTAATTATCAAAAAAATTGAAATGTACAAAAGAATGGGGTACAATTTATATACACCACCCTAAGCAGAAGTGGACTATCTACAAAAAACCTCTACATACTAGCGTCCTTCCTGTCACGGGTGCCTTTCGAGCAAGGGGTTTACCCTAAGGGAATTTTTCTCGCTTAACCCAACCCGTGGTGCCTAAAGTCCGCCTTAGTTCAGCACACCAACGAAAACGTGATTGAACAACAACAATGGCACAAATGAAGTCTATTACTTAGTTCAATGAGATTACAACTCTAGCATCCCATGCATGCTCTCCCAAGCTTACATGCCTTGACTTTATAGTAAACAACCAAGTTAGTTACATAACTACCGAGGACACCTGTCCTATGTACATTATACGAGACTAAGTAAACCGCCACACCAATGTAATGCTCAAAACAATTACCTAACTGCTTCCTTCCTTTGCTGCCACCTGGTTCCATAACCGTCTTGACCCCATAATCAAAAGGCACATGCTTAAAGTGCCTGGAAGTTGCTAAGACGTGCCTTGGTCATGCTAGGAGTCATGACCAAGGTAGTTACATAACCGCCTATAACTGCACTTGACTTGGTCCGTCCAAGCCTATAGTTCGCCTTGCTCAAGAGATAGGGTCTGACTGGTGGTGCCTAGCTGTGCGCCTAGGCACCTTGGGTGCTAGCCGGGGCTCGGTCCGATCTGAGTCCCACCGGCTCAGGTGGTCGACACCATGGTCCGTCCATGGGTCTTGCCTTGGCATGCCTACCCAAGGCATGCTCTATAGTCTTCCTTGCTTCCTTGCCCATGCCACCTCAAGGAGAGTCACCCCTCATTATAGTAGGTGTTAAGCCATTCCCTGAACTCAAATAGAAAACATCAAGAAATGAGACCGATCGTACTTTGACTTGGTCAACGCCAAAGTCAAGCTTTGTCAACCCTTGCCAATGTATACCTTGCCTGTGCCAAAACGCGACCTTGCTCATGCCAAGGCGCGACCTTGCTCATGCCAAAGGAACTTGCCAAGACGTGGCCTTGCTTGTGCTAAAGGAACTTGCCAAGGCGCAGCCTTGCACGTGCCAAAGGAACCCGCTCGTGTTCATGCCAAGGATCGCAACTGTGCTCGTGCCAAGGCGCAGCTGTGCTCCCACTAAGGAACGTACCAAGGTCCAACCGTGCTCGTGCCAAGGTGCCACTGTGCTCCCCGCCAATGAGTGCGCCAAAGAACGTGCCAAGGCCTAACCGTGCTCATGCCATGCGCCAATGGATGTGCAAAGGCCCACCGTGCTCGTGCCAAGGTCTGTGCCAAGACGCCAATGTGCTCCCCGCCTAGGTGCCGTGCCTAGGTGTGCTTCACCATGCTTGCACTCTCAGCAAGCTGAAAACCAAGCCTCCGAGCTAGGTTCTCTGCAACAAACGAATGTGTGGCTCCGATTCAATCAACACCTCACTATTTGGTTATTGATACGAGCCTTTATAAATATCAACCCCACTGATCCAACGGCCTTTTGCACCTGCACCGTGTTAAGCAATTGCAATGGATTCGTCCGTACCTCTGGTTTATCCGCAACAATCACGTTCAACTTCTCTTTCTTTGGGCAATCCCTTGCCCGATGAGGACCGTCACATATGAAACACCACTAGTCTTGTAATCTACAAGGCTATCCGCCACCGCAATTACACTCGACAAGTCCTTCACGCCTTGCCTTCGCAGCTCCGACTGCGCCTATCCTTGCAATCTTGCAGAGAAATTGAACAACTTGTCATCCTCAGACATATTTTTAATGTTAAGCAGTAAAGAAGAGAATTCTTTCACATATTCTCTAACCATCCATTTCTGCTTCAATCGGCGCAAGGCTTCCCGCGCTCGCCATGCCACATTTGTGGGTATGAATTGATCCTTCAATTCCTATTTTAGCACTTCCCACTCCACAAGCCTTGGTCGACTAGCAACTGCATCATTATCAACTGTGGTTCGCACCAAAGTTTCGCATCACCTTCCAAATATGTGGAAGTCAGGATGACCTTTTGGTCATCTTCCGTTTGGACAGTAGCAAAGTATTGCTCCATGTCCTAAAGAAAGTTTCTAAGCTCCTTCGCTCTCCACTTGCCTGAAATTTTCTATGGCTATGGCACCTTAGGTCTCTCTTTTGCCACACCAGAAACCTCCGAGGTTCCTCCCATGACTCTCTTGAGCAGACTTACCTCCACAACCATCTTCTCCACTATCTCGGTGGTGAGTCCACCCATTGCACAAACATTAGCAACCAACTCCTCGAATCTGGATTTCCACATGGATACCAAAACTTCCTGTGACTCTGTCCTAGTCACCAAGGAAGCCACCAGCATTTCCAGCCCTTCAATGCGCTGCACCGTCATTGAAGGCTCCGCTGCTTCCACCGGAACACTCATCATTGCCATCATGTGTTCCAAGCAAGCTACCCTCTCACTCGATCACTTACTGCTCGGGTTGCCATCGTCTCCAAAACGAGGCTCTGATACCGGTTGTCACGGGTGCCTTTCGAGCAAGGGGTTTACCCTAAGGAAATTTTTCTTGCTTAAGCCAACCCGTGGTGCCTAAGGACCGCCTTAGGTCAGCACACCAATGAAAACGTGATTGAACAACAATAATGGCACAAAAGAAGTTTATTACTTAGTTCAATGAGATTATAACTCTAGCATCCCATGCATGCTCTCCCAAGCTTACATGCCTTGACTTTATAACAAAACAACCAAGTTAGTTACATAACTACCGAGGACACCTATCCTATGTAAATTACACGAGACAAAATAAACCACCACACCAATGTAGTGCTCAAAAGAACCACCTAACTGCTTACTTCCTTTGCTGCCACCTGGTTCCATAACCGTCTTGACCCCATGGTCAATAGGCATATGCTCAAAGTGTCTGGAAGTTGCTGGGATGTGCCTTGGTCATGCTAGGAGCCATTACCAAGGTAGTTGCATTACCGCCTATAACTACACTTGACTTGGTCTGTCCAAGCCTATAGTTTGCCTTGCTCAAGGGACATGGTCTGATTAGTGGTGCCTAGCTGTGCGCCTAGGCATCCTGGGTGCTAGCCGGGGCTCGGTCCGATACGAGTCCCATCGGCTCAGAGTGGCCGGCACCATGGTCCATCATGGGTCTTGCCTTGGCATGCCTGCCCAAGGCATGCTCTAAGGTCTTCCTTGCTCCTTTGCCCTAGGCACCCCTAGGAGAGTCACCCCTCTTTATCTTAGGTGCTAAGCCATTCCCCGAACTTCAATAGGAAACATGAAGAAATGAGACCAATCGTACTTTGACTTGGTCTACGCCCCAAGTCAAGCTTTGTCAACCCTTGCCAAGGTCTGCCTTGCTCGTGCCAAGGCGTGACCTTGCACATGCCAAAGGAACCTGCCAAGGTGCGGCCTTGCTCGTGCCAAATGAATTTGCCAAGGCGCGACCTTGCTCGTGCCAAAGGAGCCTGCTCGTGCTCATGCCAAGGATCGCGACTGTGCCCGTGCCAAGGCGCTACTGTGCTCCTGCCAAGGAACATGACAAGGCCTAAACATGCTCATTCCATGGCCCGCGCCAAGGCGCCACTGTGCTCCTCGGCAAGGAGTGCGTCAGGGAACATGCCAAGGCCCAATTATGCTCATGCCAAGGCCTGTGCCAAAGCGCCACTGTGCTCCCACTAAGGAATGCGCCAAGGGGCATGCCAAGGTCCAACCATGCTTGTGCTAAGGCCCGTGCAGAGGTGTGACTTTGTCCATGCCCATATACGCTGCCTTATCCATGCCACATACGATTTACCCGTGTATATGCACAAGCCTCTGCACACTATACTGTGAACCATCTGTGGCGCACCATCCAGCAACTAGCTCCCATAAAACCTTTCGAGTCCACCAAAATTCGGATATTGCTAGGTTTTCCCGCTGCCTAGCCAGCTTACTCCGGTCACGCTATTGAGGGGCTAACACCTCCCATCATTAGCACTTGAACCACCATTGGCAGTTAAAAAAGTATGAGGTTGATCCCCGTCCAAGAGGAGTAGGGCCTTTGCTCTTACAAATAAAATTTTGATAGAATGTAGTTAGTATCAACTAAATCATTATTAGAGCCAAGCCCGAGTTGGGCGCACTACCCTTGTCAAGTTTGACATAGGTAATGTATAGTTGGCTCCCCTGGTATTGCATTGAAAACACCAATAATAGTCTCAGATTCACCGACCAATTTAGATTTGTAGTAAGGCAAGTATGAGGTCGAACCCATAGAGACTATGAAGAATACTTAGGCTATGAAGTGAAGGGAAATACGAGGTTTTCTAACGAGCCTATTTTAAAGGAAGTTTAATTAACAAACTATCCTAAAATAACTAAAACATGCATTAAAATAAAAAATGGAAATAACAACTTAAACAATATAAATAAAGCATGGATTGAGAATAGTTTTACATCTTGCAAACACTTAAATTAATAATCGGTTACTAAAAATACATTTTTCACTATTGAAGTCTTATAGACAAGCTTAAGTGAAATCACCCAATTTTTCATGGTCAATGGCAAGAACGTGCGACACTACTACATACTAATTAGACTTGCAAAATCCCGAGAGCTTCGTAGATTTTTAACGGACTAGCAGCCTTACAAGCTATAAAAACACTTGGCCTAAATGGTAACTAGTATGAACTCTTAGCCTCCTTATACTCTAAGAGCATAAAAGCACATCGATTGGCAATAGACAGGGCTTTATTTGTCACCTAATGTAATCCCCTTACCGAGTGATAGTAGGATCACTGATAAAGACCTCATACACTCACACATGTATTGGTCACTACACATGACGAGTGTGAGTAATCTAATCTAGTATAAACATTTGATTTATAATCAACGCAATTGAAGTTACATGAATAAAATAAATAATGTTTTCAATTCAATAAACAAAACCTCATAAATTAAGTTTGCAAGTGTGAAAAACCCTCAATCTAGAGAGGACTTAGTGATGACTACTTATACAAATAAAATAAAGTAATGAAAATAAACTAAATAGTGCTTTTAATGCGAATAAATAACTCATGTAACTCTCAAGATCTAAGAATAAGACGTAGCCAAAAGTAAATGAGAGGTATTTCTCGAATGTCTAAACCCTACCTATGTTTTATTATAAGTGATTGCATGTTTATCTTATAATTTTCGTTAATAAAACTAAGGTTTTCATTTCCTGTTTTATTATAAGTGATTGCATGTTTCCCTTATAGTAAGATCCATGGGTATTTGTTGAAATATTCTAAATGTCCCTAGTCGATCATTATACTGGAAACTATAATGAATTAAGGCTAGTGTGAATCTTGATTGATGGTGATGTGATGATCATGTGTATAAGGATGCGAATCGAGATCATGAGTACTTGTTATGGGAACAAGGTACTGGACTGACCAGCTATAAGGACACTACATGGATTAAGTCATAGGTGTTATTCATGATAGATATATTATTTAGTCTTTCGACTTAAGATTACAATAGACTTCAATATTAGGAGCACGTGAATTTGACACAATCGAATATTGTTTTTAATCCGATGACTATGAAAACTGTGATTGGTTACCATGTGAATAATATGTGAAGGTGTGTAATGAAGATAAAATTTGTTACTTTCGTATAGAAAGAGATATTAATGGATCCCTCGATATGATAGACTGATAGTGGCCAAGTTCATGTTAATTGATATGATCAATGTCACTTGGTTGTTTTCAGTTTATTTAAAGATCGAGACTGGTACGATTGAACATTAAGGGTGACTTTCCATGCCTTATGTTTAATCAAAGGATATCGCAAGACAAAAGGATATGATATATGTTATTCATTAGGTTGTATCGATTATGAAACTCATGCCACTTGGGTAGTCATAATGCCTTGTTAGAGAACGCTTATGACTTGTGTACCAAAATGACTTTGGTTCACTACCAAAGTCGCATGAACCTATTTGGTCGCAATCAAAGAATGACTTTGCGTAATTTCAATTGACCCAGGGTAATGAATTTTATAAAATTCATGATATAAAAGCCATTACAATTTGTTATATGATAACTTATTAATATGGGCGTATATATAATTTGCTTAAATTGCCTAAATACAATAGTTATATTTTGAACAAAATTTTAAGTGAGGGCTTATCTACACATATAAATAGATGTTGAAACCCTAAAATGAAATAAGATTTTGGTTTTTTCTATTTTTGAGTTCTCTAGATTTTGGGAGAGAAAGAAAAACATTTTCTATCTCTCTTGGGGCTAGCACTCCAAATTGTGGTCATTATTCGTGTATGGATTTATGATAGAGGATGGGTGCTTGAATGTCTTAGAGATCGAACAATCAGTGAAGGAAATCATGGATTAAGGTATGGTTTAATTTTGTAGATCTAGTTTAATGAAACTTATTTTCGATTCTGTTGGTGTTTATCAAAATTGTTTCCCAAAAACCCAACGAGCTATTTATTGGGACATGAAATAACATGAACTAGATAGTAGGACTCTTGCAAATCCATAAAACCCGAAACTATAAATCTTTTGATCTGTCTAGCGCTGTATGTACAAAACTTCAAGGCACTGGGAATCACTGAAGAGGCATTTCGACACTCTATTTTTCATTTGGTTCTATCTTGAGTCGAGTCCAACGTCGTGTCAGCGCCATACGTTCATTCTCAAGGCGATGGGATGATGCTGTGGGTATTCTTGAACTTTGAGCTCCATTTTCTTCTAGGGTCTTTACAAGTCTTCATACGAAACACCTCCAATAAGTTTTGATAAGTGATTATTTTTACTTATATACATGGTTAGTTTAATACTATATTTAGTATAAATATCCCTAAACAAGCTCTAAATCAAGGTATTATTGCATTATCAAGGAAATAAGGTGTAAAGGAAGGAATTGAGCAAAAACAAGAAGAAATAGAGTAAAAACCCATGAAGACTTGGTTGGCGTCATGGCTACATGTTGGCATTGTGGGAACACATGGCATGACATGGGAGAGATGGAAATAATGAATAAAACCTAGTCTGGAGGTTCGGCACAATATTGGAGCAGTGGTGCAAATGAGACGATGCCGAGATGGTAGTGACAGCCCCAGGGCACCAAGGAGTCAAAATGTATAAAGTAGTGGTGGCGCAGTGGCAATGCAGTGGCCTATAAGGCACGATGTTGGGACATTAGTGACAACGCTAGACATACAAGAAATAGAAACTTGGAGTTTTAATTCGAGTTAAATTGTAAAGTAGGGTTTTCGATTGTTATTAAGGAGCATAAATAGGTATTAGGACGTGGTAAACACACCACATACCAACTATTAGCCACCATTAGAGTAATTTAGCATATGAATACTTTGAGTTTGAGATTAAGGAGTTTTGTGTGAAGAAAACATTGAAGACTTCATGTTTGCAATTCAAGTTTGGTTTCATTGGATTAAATTCAAGGTAATATTTTATTCATCTTTGATTTGCAATGATTTCCATTATGAATTGTGATATATGTGTTTCAATGAAGTGTGAGTAGTCTATTTATGTTAGGGATCAATGGATCCTACGGTATAAATGCCATGCTTTGAATATGAATACAAAGTGAATATAAAAAGTGTAATGGTTGAAATTTTCATTGATTCTGAGCGTAATGATATAGACATACTGGCCACATGTTTAATGATATTAGGTTTTAGGAGTTATCATGACCATTGAACTTTTAATCCGGACATGAACGGTACAACAGTAAAATACACAACATCGATAGGTAGTTGTTGATTAGGGATGCACGGATAGTAAACTTAGTTAGTTATGAATCCAAAGACTTGGGACTTAAAGTAATGTGGATCTTACGTTATTCACTCTGATAGATGGAGTTCTAGTTTGCGCATTATAATCTATTCTGTCATAACAGTGGGTTGAATTGGATTTGAAGAAAATCTATTTGTTCTAATCAGGCATTGAACACAACATATTGAGATGTAAAAGTGGTTGAAAAACATAGTATTAAATTAATTTTATGAAGTGTAAACTAAGATATCCTTAATATAAGAGTTCAAGTAGGTTTATATTGATTTGCTAGATTAGTTTAGATAGTATAAAACCAATTAAAAAGTGATTTCCTTAGCAATAGTTCAAAGTTAAATAGGTAAATCACTAGTGTAAAAACCTTTTCTAAATGACGATATCCGTGATCAATGTAAGTTGATTGCACTATTACTACAAGCTAGCCGTTATACTTGTGACACGCACACCAAGTTTCCCTTGATCAGGTCAAGTTTCAACTAGGGATTTTGTAATAACCCATTACTTTAAGTTGGTGATTAACGTTAATCTAAATTCTAATTAATCCAAGTTAGCCTCATGGTTAAGCCCGACTTATATGGATTAACGTGTGTATGTGGATTTACGTGCTGTTTGGTGTTTATATGAATCGTATTTGTAATTTTGGAAATAATTGTATTAATTTGGCCTATAATTGAATAATTAGAAAATTATGGGATGCATAATACCGTGTGTAGTTCGACGATAACGCACACGGTCGTAGGATAATATGCACGCCTTAGTGTACTCGTTGGCGCGCACGACGAAATGGTAAACGAATTAATATAGGCTTATATATTCATATATAAATTTTATATATAAATATATATTGAAAATAAATAAATAATTAATAAATTGGTGGGTGTTTAGTGACACGCGGGGTCGAGGGTGACACACGTGGGACGTGCAATAGTATGCAGGCCTGAGGGTGGTCATTGGCGTGTGTGGTGAATTTATTGGCGAGGAAATACATGGTGTATATATTTATATATAATTGATACATATATATATAAAAGAACCTATAGTTTGGTTTAAACTTTTAAACCATTAGATTGCCTCGAGATACACGTTATGTGATCGTCGAAGAAGAGAATGGTGTATAAGTTGGTGTTTTGGAGAGTTATCTATGCCTCGAGATACATGCAACTCCATCTTAAGAGTAATAAATGGGCATGTGATATGAAAGTATCATTTTAGTTCATGTACCCTTAGATCGGCTTCGAGATTTGTGCGTACGAACCTTGAGAGAAGTTTTTTTTTTTTTATTTTGATAACATTTAAGTTAATCAAGAGGTAATAGGGCTTATTAATAACCGCAAGATTGATCTCGAGATACACGACGCGTATCTCGAGAAGGACTAAAATATGAAAAGTAAAAAATTGAATCATCAAATTTTCCTCAGGATTCGTGCAGACGAATCTCGAAAAAATCTTTGATTTGTCTTCAAAAACCAATATAACCATTGCCTCATCTATTTATTCATACCAAAGAGATGGAGAAAGTTCGAACAAGGAGGGAAGGAGACCAAGGTGCTAGGATAGATGAAGGTAAGACTATTGTTATTGTTGTTGTTGTTGTTGTTGTTGTTGTTGTTGTTGTTGTTGTTGTTGTTGTTGTTGTTGTTGTTGTCGTCGTTGGGTTGTTAATGTTGTTGTTGTATGTTAGGTTGTTCTTAATGGATGAGATTGAAAACAGGAGGCTCAAAATTCATTCGAGGAAGTAGACGGGTCATCTCCTCTCCCCTAGAGTTCCTTGGGGTTAGGTTTAACCTAAACCCAGCAAAGAAAAAAATCATTGTTGATGAAAAGAGCCGTTGGGGGAAGAAGAAGGGTCAGATTGATCCGGTTCAAGGTTCAAACTACCCTTTTATAAATAAAAAATGGAAAAATCTAGAAAAATAATATTTTTTTCCAAATAAATAGAAATTAATGAACTTTTATGAAAAATGAAAATTCGGGATTCGTGTGAGACTTTATACCAAGGTTTTACCTCAAAAACGTGAAATGATCATATTTACCTAAAAAATGGCAAAGTGGTTCCTAATTTAAATGTAACCAATTTAAAGGTTTTAATTAATGATTATTAGACTCAAATTGATAATAATCAACCTATTTTAGGTTCTTGGTCGACGGGAAAAAGTTTATGGATCTCGAGAGTTGAGTAAGTCGGTATAGAGTTAGAAAAGCTCAGCGCAGTCAAGTAGGACTCATATTCTTATCAACTACGTAACGTAATTAGTATATTTAGTTCATATAGTATTATGGATTGGGAATGAGGAAATATACCGTGAATTGACTATATTTGTTTTTAAATGAAGAAATCTTTAAAAGTGTCAATAAGGTGGATCAGGACTGAGGTTGGAAATGTATGTTGGTAATGGGTTCCGCCCTTTGTCTTAAGAAAAGGAAAAACTTAGTTTGGAAATGAATTATGCCCTTTCATCCTCAGAAGGCCGAGTTTTTACCTTAGTTCTTCACTATCCATTTAAAGTTGCTTGCTTAGTTACAACTGAATACACTAATCTAATCACATGATGACCAACATGGGGGTTCTATAGATCATATAATTGGGGTAAGTTGAGAGTACGACTCTCAAGTTATTAAGAGTTGATAGCTCGATTACATTTGAATCCATTGGCAAAACCCCATGTCGGTCAACATATGGATTATGCAAACTTATTCTTGTGTAAGGCGAGAGTATGTCTCTAAAATAAAAATGAAAAATACAAGTCACGAGTACAATTGTAATTAAACTTTGAACATGCATTCTGTTATTAATTGTTATATCATTTGTAATGCCTGAATAGATATGTTTTGGGATTCATATTGCTATTCATTTAGTCATTGATAGTAGTTAATAATTGATACGTTTACAAGCATCACTTATTGAGCTAGTTGGAACGCTTATTCCCCAATTAACATTTCAGGTAGTCGACGTGCGCGTCGACTCAGGAACGTAGAAGATTACGAGTTTATAGTCTTCTCAACGGTGAATTGATTTTCCTACTGTTTATATATTATGTGGAATTACTATTTTGTAATAAGCAGGTTTGGGATATGGTTTTATGACCGAGTTTTACGCTGATTTTTCTATATCTTATGTTTTATCGAAAAAGTCTTAATTCCGTTATGTTTTCAATTATTTATTCGATATAAAATATATTGTATTATGATTATCATGTGTGAAAGATAGCTACACTGTTACTCTAGTTAAGTCTGGCTGGTGTACTAGGGCTTAATTAGAGTTTCAGGCCGGGTATCATTTTAATCAGTATTAGGGATTCAACAATTATTAGCAAAGCCTAGTCAGAGCATGTTTCTTGTAATAGCTTTACTACAGTTGGTATCAAAGCCTAGCTTATAGAGCGAGCTTCCTTATTCTTGAATTGTCTGATAATCAAAATTAACTCTGATACAATTTAGTATCGAAATCTAAATTCATTACCAATAATCTGAATAGAAGTCTAGGTTCACTGACTTGGAGATTGGTTCCTAAGTTATTGATAACCTAGGACATAATAATTGGTTTTTATTGATGTTTCGGGGGGTAATGAAAGATAAAAGTTTGAGTTATGTTATGTGTTGTGATGTATAGTATCTATGCAATAGATATACCTATAATGTCTTTCCTATACACTATCCTGAAGGTCTTATCTCCCATTTATGTCTTTGGAATCCAATGAAGAGATGGTGAGGGTTCTTGGAGAACTTGGACTTCAGGGATATTATAACAAAGGAAAACAATATAAATATTATAAGATGGTTTATATCCATTAATATCTCAAGAGTTGAGAAATATCAAAGATTAGGGTTTGTAGAAAACTAAATCTCAATAGTATATATAAAAATGAAAACTATAAGAAGTCGTATGATGACAAAAAGAAATCTTTTCTCCAATTGGATAGTCCCTAATGGTCTTTAATCTCACTGATATTATTAGATTAATAATAGTATGTGTAGAAGGATCGATCAGACCTGAACTTTGAGACATATATTAGGAAAATAGATGTTAATATGGAAGTGATTTCTAATGAAATTCAAAAGTGACGAGTCACTTTTAGTAGAATATATACTAGTGTCGAGACTAGTTAAACAAGATTAAAAGTTATTCAATTAGGAAATTAGTGGTAAATGATGATAAGAACCTAATTGAGGTTAGATAACCACTAGTATATACATACTTCATAAATTGTTAGGAAGTATAAGATTTCAGATATGGTGCTACTCCATACTAGAATAACGAGAAGAAGTTATCATGGTAGATGTGGTATAATTACACATCCTAAAAAAAATCTAAAATGAGAAGAAATATGTCAGTATAATATGGTGCAATTGCATAAACTGAAGGTTAAAATAAGAAGTTTATTAGTGTTGTTGTGGTTTAACTGCATGGCATTATGGTAGATCCACACGTAGGGAAAAGAAATATAAAATTATGAGATTAAGGCGTAGATCAATGCCGGGATATAAGAAAATGATACTAATTGCCAAATTACATTAAAAAGTGAAGATTCATAGTGAAAGATGAGAGTTGCATTGTTAGTCAACTCTATCTTATCTGTTAGGCTTCTATCCCTGTTATAGTTATTTTAGGTGAAAACTTAAAGTCGAAAACTTGTAAGAATGTGTTTAGTTAAGTTAGAACATGCCAGTAAGCTAGTGAGATGTCCTAGTCTATTTTTTTTAGATTGGAATAGTTTAAATTGGGGAGAATGAATTGTTAATGAATATGAGGGTTTTAAGAATCCAAGGAATGTCGTATGATACTTAGAATGAAAGGGTAAGCAGTATACAAAGAGTTTGGTATTAACTGTTACTCTTAATAAAAAATTATACAAATTGCCGAATTCTTACAAATGATGATTCAAAGAAATAAAGTTATCATTCGAGGTTTAAATGGTTCGAATTGATGGGAGAATAGTAATAGGTTCTTTATGGGGATTTAAGGTGATGAACGAAAGTTGTGATTTCAAAAGTTTCAAAAAGTCTATTTATCAGATTCTTTTGGAATCTTATCACAATTTGAGAATAAATTCATCAACTACTTGATTTTTGATATTTGACTAATGATCAATTCCATTCTACTTGATGTATTACGAGAATTGTGTGAGTTTGAGAACTTAACTCGAGTGGTGAGTTGATTTAAACTAAATTAAGAATAAATATTCATTACCCACGATTGACAAATTATTTGGTATATTGAGTGAAACCAATTGTTCTCAAAGGTTAGTTGAGATCTGATTTTCAATAAATTAAGATTAGGATAAGGAATATATGAAAATAAAGTCAGGCAATGACTTGATTATGATAGAAATTATGGTAGAAATCATGAAAACTCACTAAAGCTCATGCTATGTTCATGAATGAATAATGAAATAGAGTTGTTGACCTCTATTCAAATGAGATTATGATTATGTTATCAATGATAATATAAAAGGGTTGAAGACTTAGAAAATGCATGAGCAATATCGCAGTCATGTAAATTCTGACGATAAATTGGGTTACACCAAAAGATGGCTAATGCAAGTACTACGTTTCAACAAAAATTATTTGGATATATGTTAAATCCTAATTAGGAGTCAATGGATTTGACTAGGATTAAGACAATTAGAGAATTGTTCTATATTCAATGCATAATCAAAAAAGTATTGTTATTGTAAAATAATTGAATGATACGAACAACGTATATAAGGATTCGTGGTATTATTGTGTTGTATATTTAATTAACCCAAAAGTGAAATTAAGACGAGTCATAAATAATGTAAGGGTGCCTTGAGAGGAAATTGAAATGTAGTTTTACTACGATAATTGCTCGGTTATACTTAGAATATCGAGATAGTTAAAGGTTTAGTCTAATGCCTTTATCTAGGTAGTTGTGTGTTGACACAATGAGGCAAGGTATTATAGTTTATACTGTGGTATTTAGTTCATGAAAGTTTGAGAAAAATCATGGTAAGATAATTGTATTAGTAATAATATCAAACAATTTAAAGCATTCCTTATAGAACAAAAGCTTGAAATTTATTTCAAACAATGATTGGAATGGATTGCAAATATAAGTTCTAGAGTTGAGACTTAGATGTTAGAAGACATGGGTGAAGATCCCGATTTACTTGTTAATCTATTCAATTAAATAGGTTGTGCAAGTTAATTCACTCAACGTAGGATTTGAAATACATGTATACTCACGTGAAAGGGTGGTAGAGAGAATTTTAGTTATCATTTAGATTAGAGAATCTTAGAGGGAACATTAGAAGACAAGTGAGAAGTATGTAAACAAAAAAGTTAGTGCAATATAATTTGGAGATCTTCAAGTTATGAGACTTTGAAAGTTATAGTTTTTAGAGTGAAAGAAATTAGAGGTGAAGTGAGTAACTTAAATTCATGAATATAATGAATTTACTATAAGAAATCACCTACACAAAATGATTGATATGATCAATACTTTGAATAGAGAAAAGAATATGAAGTGTAATTACAATAGGAGCTTTTTAGTACTATCTCTTGAAAGAGATGTGTCATAATGATGATAGAATAAAGTCATGTGTAGGCATATCATCAATTGAGTTAATGGAATTAGTAATTGCAAATCTATTTTTTGAAGCTCATTTTGGAGATGAGCTAAAAGTTTGATTAATTGGATGATATGGTGGTTCAAAAGTCTAATTAGAAATATTTGATATACTAAGACTTGGTTGTTAACGGTTATTATCTAGATTAGACTGTTTAATGAAATTGTGTTGTATGCGTTAGTTGTTGAAATGAAAATTCAACTTCAAGGAGGATATCAGGCAAGAATTGTTTCAATAATCTTATGAATCTGTTTATATTATTTGTACAAGCAATTTCGTATTGTATTAATGTATACGATGAAAAGTATGAATTATTTGAGATGATGATCTACGTTATGAAACTCATAAAGGGATATAAGATATATTTAGTAAGTTAAGACTGAATATTAAGAACCTCAATGGTTAGGTAAATTCTTGTCTATATTTGATGGTAAAAAGGAAATCATAACTGTAAGTTATGAAACAAGATTAATCTATATCTTAGTGTCAACATAATAATGTATGAGTTGTAGTTGATAAATTGACCAAAGTTGGCTTTTTCTTGTCAGTGTCAATAGTTTATCTGAAATGCTTGGAAGTAGGATTTGCTAAGGTAGATTGGGCCTAGATGAGGATAAGGTTAGCTGGGAGAGAAACTCTGCCCTTTATCATCAATAACCCTGAATCACTCTAAGCATTCACTATCCATTCAAAATTTTAGAATTTTAAGTCTTGTGTCTTGGAAATGTATGACAACTAAAAGAAAATATATTCATTTATGTGAGCTCTTTGATAATAAAGGTAATCAGGTGGATTACATCATCAGATGATAAAACTAAATATGCATAATCTTATCGTACATTGAGGTACATAACTAAGATTAGAGATATAACTTTTATGGAAAAGGAAATAGTTAAGAGCTACACAGAGAGAGTATGTCAGATTAGGTGATACATAACTACAACTTGGTTAAAAAATATTGAGGAAATAAGCATCATTGATTGTTGGAGAGTTCAAAAGATGTTTTTTCATTGTGATTTTGAAAGTCTCATCTATGAAAGGGCTTTGTAGTTTTGGATTAAGGAAAAATAGTAGTTTCATGAAAATGAAAAGATAGCTTGGGAACAAGAGTTTTACATGGAAGAGTAATTTTCATTTCTCTTTGGAACTATTGTTAACTTGTATGTTTCCTTTAATTTTGAGGATGAAATCGTCTTAAATTGGAGAGACTATAACAGCCCGTTACCTTAAGTAAACGATTAGCATTAATCTGGATTCTAATTAACCCAAGTTAGGCTTGCGGTTAAACTCAGGTTGTCTCGATTAGCATATGTTGGATTTGCGTGTCGTTTGGTGTTTGTATGGATTATATTTGTAATTTTGGGAATAATTGTATTAACTTGGCCTATAATTGAATAATTGCAAAATCATGGGATGCATAATACCGTGTGTGGTTTGACGATGACATACATGGGTCGTGGGGTAGTGTGCATGCCCGAATGTACTCATTGGCACGCACGATGAATTCATAAATGAATTAATATACGCTTATATAAATTGTATATATAAATATATATTGAAAATAAATAAATAAATAAATAAAAAATTATGGGCATCTAGTGACACGCGGGGTCGAGGGTGACATGCGTAGGACGTACAATAGTGCATACACCCAAGGGTGTTGTTTGCGTACGTGCTGAATTTATTGGTGAGAAAATACATAGATATATATATTTATGTATAATATATATATGTATCCTATAGTTTTGTTTAAATTGTTTAAACCATTGGATTGCCTCAAGACACACATAGCGTGATCATCAAGGAAGTGAATGGTGTAGACGTTGGTGTTTTGGAGAGTAATCTATGCTTCGAGATGCATGCAACTCAATCTCAAGAGTAATCAATGTGCCTGTAATATGAAAGTATCATTCTAGTTCATGTACCTTTAGATCAGCTTCGAGATTCGTGCGTACACATCTCGAGAGAAGTTTTATTTTAATCAAACTTAAGTCCATTAGGATGTAATGGGCTTATTAATAGTCGAAATATTGATCTCGACGATTGTTGTTTTTGTTGTTGTTGTTGGGCTGCTGATGTTACTGTTGGGTTATTGATGTCGTTGTTATTCGTTGGGTTGTTGGTGGATATTAGAGATGGGAGGTTCGGACTTCATCCAAAAAAGGAGCATCTCCAAGAGTACTCAAGGGTTGGGTTTTCCAACCCTAGTAAAGAAAAAAAATCGTTGTTGGTGAAAATAGTTGCTGGAGGAGAAGAAAGGGGTTTGATTCCCTGAATTGGGTCCGATTTAGAGATCAAACCATCCTTTTATAAATAAAGAAATGGAAAAAATCCAGAAAATAAGGAAAAAATATGGAAAATAATATTTTGACCAAATAAATAGAAATTAATGAGTTTTTATGAAAAATGAAGAATTCGGGATTCGTGCGAGATTTTATATCGGGGTTTTATCTCGAAAAATGTGAAATGGTCATATTGACCTAAAAAGTGGCAAATTGGTTCTGAATTCAAATGAGACCAGTTTATAGATTTTAATTAATGAGTATTAGACTTAAATTGATAATCGTCTATCTATTTTAGGTTCTTGGTCGACGAAGAAAATCTTATGGATCTTGGGAGTTGAGTAAGTCGGTATAAAGTTAGGAAAGCTCGCACAAGTAAGTGGGACTTGTATTCTTATCAACTATGCAACATAATTAGTATATTTAGTTCATATAGTATTATGAATTGGGAATGGGTACCGTGACTTGACTAAATTTGTTTTTAAATGAGAAAATCCTTGGCGGATCAGGATTGAGGTTAGATAGGTACACCTGAAAATGGATTCCGTACTTTGTCTTAATAAAAGGAAAATGTTAGCTATTGATTCCGTCTTTCATCTTCAGTAGGCGAGAGTTTTACCTTAGTCGTTCACTGTCCGATTAGAGTTGATAGTACAGTTACACTCGAATACATCAAGAGAATCACAAGATGACCGACATGGCGGTTCTGTGGATTGTATTTTTGGGGGTAAGGTAAGTGTACTACTATCAAGTTATTAAGAGTTGATTGCTTGTTTACAATTGAATCCAATGACAGAACTCCACGTCGGTCAACATGTTGATTTTGCCGACGTATTCTTGTGTAAGGCTAGAGTAGGACTGTAAAATAAAAATGAAAATACAAGTCACGAGTATAGTTGCAATCGACCTTTGAACTTGCATTCTGTTATCTATTGTTATATCATTTTTCATGCCTAAATAGATATGTTTTGGGATTCATATTGCTTTTTATTTATTCATTAATATTAGTTGATAATTGAAATGTTTATGAGCATCACTTACTAAGCAAGTTGGAGCGCTTATTCCCCAATTAACATTTCAGGTCGTTGATATGCGTTTTGACTTAGGAACGAAGAAGATTAGGAGTTTATAGTCTTTTCTATGGTGAATTTATTTTCCTACTATTATATATTGTATTAAATTACTATTTCTAAATAAACAGGGTTGGGGATATAGTTTTACGACTGAGGTTTATGCCAATTTTTGTATATCTTATATTTTATCGAAAAAGTTTTAATTCCATTAAGTTTTCAATTATTTATTTGATATAAGATATACTATATTGTGATTATTAGTTATGAAGGATGCCTGAATTGTTACTCTAGCTAAGTCTTGCTGGTATACTGGGGCTTAATTTGGGTTTTAGGCCGAGTATCACTTTAATGGGGATAGGATTACCATAGATTCCTTGGTGATTTCTGCGTAATTTTAGGCACTGAGCCTTCATTCAGTTTTTTGACTAGATTTTTGTGGGAAGTCACTATTTTTGTCTCCAATAGCCTGTATTTACCCTAAAAACACAAAAAATGGTTTAACTAAATAAAATAAAGATAATAGTCACAAAATTCATTACAAAAGTGTATAAAAATAGCATAATTAGCAACTTATTAAATATCCCAAAATCTTGACAATTGCTCGTGCCGACCAAAAGAGCGTAAGGTATTCAAATTGTATTCACAAAATTCATTCCAACTTCTTTCATACCCAACTCTAACTTAATTGGTTTCGTCCGGCTTTTCATAAATTTGCCAAATGAAATGAAGAACACTCAAGCAAAGTCGATTACTTTAAATCAAGATGTTTCGACCACTTTCCTAAAGAACACTCCGCAAAACACTAGGCTTCGTCAAGTCTAAAGCTGTTTATTGATCACAAGTTACCTCAAAACTTGTAACATGCCATACACTTGCGATATCGAAATAGAGCATTAAATACTAAGATCCCATAAATAGAACTTATACAACTATTCCTCCGACACATCCAAATCATTGTTCGGAGTCAATATGACTTTCCTTTGGGTTGTAATGGCTAGGTTGGGGTCACAAAGAAAGACAATTCATTGGAAAATTTTTAGTCTTAAAGTTGTCGAAAGATTTTAAGAGAACGTGAAATAGTTTACTGATCACTTGTCGTGCATATCAAATATAACCCGTAAAAGGATACTATTCCCACTTGGGTTTAGTAGTGGTAAATATGGCGTTGAATCCACAGGATTGAGTGAAAGTGAGTTCAACAAGTAGAAAAGTAAACTTGAGGGGTTTTTGAAAGAGTTTTATCCTAAAAGTGTATTAAACAAGAAAGTAAATAATTGACACTCATAAATTGTAAAACATATTTCCATCTAGGAATCCACAATCTAGCCTTATGTTGTTTGCTTATCTTGTATCATCGACTTTGAAAGATGGGTTTTAAAATAGTTTCCCCTAGATAGGCCATAGATGTTAGGGTCACCAACACCATAATCCTCATATTCTCGATAGATAGGGCAATCGCTCGCTAAATACTTCCCTTGTTCCATCATACAACCTTGGGCAATTGCTCTGAAGATTTAGCACGTAAGCAGCCATAACAGCTCTATGGGAACACCTACCCCTATATAACCTTGGGCAACTGCTTTTAAGATTTAACCTAGTTCTCGATGTTACCCACCTCAAACAATGAGTGTGTCAGGTTTCTTACTCTAAGTGATTGCCACTTCTTAACCCGGTTGGTTTCACGGACTTAACTTTATTAATAACAGGTCATTACGTTTACGCCTGGAGATTTGCAATGAATATACAAACTTTAAAGCACCAATGAGACATCGATAAAAACAACAACATAAAGGTAAAGAACTGAATCAAAACACTATTATATTAGAAAACCTAAACAAGATATAGAAAACAACCTACTACTAGCTAGAGAGCTTCATCCCCGACCTAGGTATTAAAGAACCTAGTTGGACCTGGCTACTCTACCTTGCTCTACTCCTAAATCGCTCTGAATACAATGTCCTTTTCTTCTATAGATGTGCCTCCTTTATATAGGTGTGCCTGGGTACAAGAATAGCGACTATTGGGAGTAAGAATCTTCTAAAAAGTCTAAAAATTCCTATTTTACAAAATTGGTTCCATCGGTGATGTCGTCGTTATTTTAGAATGGCGGCAGATGGCGGTGTGGCTTAATATAGCAAGTCTTGGTCTTTAAGTCAGTATGGTATTTTTATTTCTGAACTTGCACCATGGATGATGCCACCCCTTATAGATTCGACGCCGTCCATTCAATTCTGGCGCTATTTGTTGTTCTGACATGACGCTTTGCTTGGCGTTGTGGCTTTTCATTAGTGCTGTCTATCCATTTTGGGTGTATCAAGCTTGCTGGTTTTTAACTATCTTTGACTTTTTTCTCGGATTTGTCTAATTTACGCACAAACACTCAAATAAATTGTAAATCTCTAATGTAACTATATAGGGCCATAAAACACGACTTTAGACTTGATCTACATAGCAAAACATATATGGAAAATGCATAAATAATGATTCATCATTTACACTACACCTAACTTCATTTTTCTTTACACGTTGTGCAGTCCTCACATTTTTTCAATAATTCGGCTCCTTTTTATTTCCCGCGATATCATTTTAGATGAGACTTTCATCTTTTTCTAACTACCTGGCCCCCTACTTTATTTCCTGTACGTACCATGTGTAGGTGAGACTATCTAATCATGAATTGATTTCTTTTCATCATGATTAATTGCCCTTTATTTTGGGTATGTAAACAATGTTTCACTCTTATTTTTTTCTTCTTTTCATATCTATTTTTAATGATTCCAAATCTAAGACTAGCTTCCAACTAGGTAAATGATTATAGGCTAATGAGTTATGGGCTTCATAATATGTGATGAAAGAATTAGGTAGTGTTGGCTCAACTATGCTAACTAGGGATAACTTAACAGGTGGGCTAACGCCGAAATTTTAAACAAACAAGGCCTACATATTCCCTTAAACTTATTCTTAAGTTATTACTCATTTTTAAATGGATTGTAAACTTATCTTGGAATCTGTAGAGATTTAGATGAATCTTGTCCTTGACTACACACTAGCACTTTTGGTGTAGACTCGGTACAGTAGACCGATCACAAGAATAGGTTTTTCACCTAAACTTTACTTAAGGTCTTGTCCATTTACGACAACTTCAATCTATATTTGAATTCTCAAATCGTCCACAATTATCCTAAGCTAGAATTGGGCATCCATTTAAGCTTAAAACTATAAATGAAAAAACAAAAAGAAAGAATTCACGATTCATTCATATATTCCATAAATTCTTAAATCTTTGAACAAATTCTGAAATTTACAAAACTTTTGCCAAATTCCTTCACGGTTGACTCATGCATTCCATCAACCTGCATACCTCCAAACTTATCCTGAACCTTTTCCTTAAGGTTCAAGAAAGTAGGACAATCACTACACAATTCAAAAGAGCAAGTGAAATCCGAAAATGGAAGATAAGAAAATGGAATGAAATTGACATACAAAATCTAAAAATAAACATATGCTATGAATTAAAAAAAGAATTCCTCAATCATAAACCAAGTACAAATATCATCTCCTCACTTCGATGAATGATCATCCGACAAGTAAACATAATAAAAATTTCAAATCTAATTCAATTGTCTTAAACTGTGGCACCCACCACATATTAAAACAAAAAATAAATGATTGTAATCCTAAGATAAATCACTTAGCCGCCTCCCAGGAGTGTCGGTTTATAACATCGATGACCTGACATCTTCTCCTCTAGATTTACTTCACTTTCCATTCTTGTTTTTGCTCACTTTTCAAAGTTAATAGATACAATGCCTTGCCAATTCTTTTTCATATAGTTAGCTGGTACCTCTATTGGCTCTAAGTCAATGCCATCTTTCAGGGTCTTATCGAAGTCTTTATAAAAAGGCTTCAACTTATGTCCATTCACCTTAAAAGTTTTCCCCCTCTCCATAGTTTGTATTATAACAACGCAATGGAAAAATATATTGGTAATGATAAATGGACATACCCATCTAGATCTAGCTTACCGTGGAAGATTTTTAAAGAGGAGAACTTCTTGACCTATCATGAAGGATTTTCTCAACTGATAATGATCATGATAAGCTTTCATCTTATCTTTATAAACCCTTGCATTCTCATATGTATCATTCCTAATTTCTTCTAATTCTTGGATATCTAGTTTGCGCTGAACATTGACTTCATTGTAATTCATATTACAATGTTTAACTGACCAATATAATTTATGTTCTAACTCTATAAGAATGTAACATGCTTTCCCAAAAACTAACCTATATGGAGACATCCTAATTTTTATTTTAAAAGCTGTACTCTAAGCCCATAATGCATCATCAAGGTGTAGACTCTAGTCTTTCCTTGAAGGGTGAACAGTCTTTTCAAGAATTGATTTGATCTCTCTATTAGAGACCTCAACTTGACCATTTGCTTGGGCATGATAGGCTATATAAGTCTAATGAGTAATGTTATATTTCTCGAATAGAGACTCTACAATCTATTGCAAAAACGAGTTCTACTATTATTAATAATTGAGCATGGAGCTTCAAATCTTGAGAAAATTAGTGACTTAAGGAACTTGACAATTGTTTGGGAATCATTGCCACCGGTGGCTTTAGCTTCAACCTGTTTGGAAACATAATCCACTGCTAACAAGATATAGGTATTCTTGTTAGAGGGTGGAAATGGGACAATGAAGTCAATTCCTTAGATGTCGAAGATCTCACAGAAGAGAATCTTAGTCATAGGCATTTGATCTCCGGGTCCTAATGACCTGTTCTTCTGACAGTTAGGACAAGTTTTGGTAAAAACATATCCGTCATGGAATAGTGTAAGACAATAAAAACCGCAATCCAAAAATCTCCTATTTGTACTAGATGGGCTAAAATGACTACCTGTTAGGTTTGGGGGTTCATACGCGGTGAAAAATTCAAAATAATTTTTGAAAAACCCCAACAGGATTGAAAATAAGTTCCATTAAACTAGATCTACAAAAGTAAACTATACCTTAATCCATGATTTTCTTCTCTGATTGTTCGATCTATAAGATGTTCAAGTGTCATATTTTATCAGAAATCTACACACGAACGGTGACTGCAATTTGGAGTGCTAGCCCCTAGATAGATAAAACGTTTTTCTTTCACTCCCAAGATCTAGAAAATTTGAAAATGGCTAAAAATGAAATCTTATTTTGTTTTAAGGTCTCAACCTCTATTTATGTGTAAATAAGCTTACTTAAAGAACCTATTCGCAATACAACTATCGTATTTAGGAAATTCAAGCAAATTGCATAAACACCCCTATCAATAAGTTATCATATAATAAATCGTAAGGGCTTTTATGTCATGAATTTTGTCAAATAAAATTCATTACTCTGGACCAATTGAAATTGCATAAAACCATTCTTTGTGTGCGACCTAATAAGTTCATGCGACGTTGGTAGTGAATTAAAACCATTTGAGTATACAAGTTAGAAGCGGTCTCTAGTAACACATTATGGCTACCTTAGTAGCATGAATATCAAAATAGATACAACGTGATGAATAACGTATATCATATCCTTTTGTCATGCAATACCCTTTAATAAAACATAAGGCATGGAAATACCCCCATAATGTTCAATCATACTAGTCTCGATCTTTAGGTAGATTGAAAACACCCAAGTAATGAATCATGTCAATTCACATGGACTTGGCCATTATCAGTCTATTATATCGAGGGATCCATCGATATCTCTCTTTATACGAGGGAGACAAATTCTATCTTGATTATATACTTTTACAAATTATTTACATAGTAACCAATCAAAATCTGTGTAATCATCCGGTTAAAGACAATGCTTGATTGAGTCAAATCACTATGATCGTAATGTTGAAGTCTCTGGTAATCTTAAGTCGAATGACTAAATGATATAACTATTATGAGTAACATCTATAACTTTATCCATGTGGTGTTCTCATAGCAGGCCAGTCCGGTACCTTATTCCCTAACAAGTACTAATAATCTCAATTTGTATTCCTATATGCATGATCGTCATATAACCATTAATCAAGACTCATACTAGTCTTAATTCATTATAGTTCCTAATATAATGACTGACTATGGACATTTAAAATATTTCAACAAATACCCATGGATCATATTATAAGGTAAACATGCAATCACTTATAGTAAACATTAAACGAAAACCTTTATTTTCTTAACTAAGAAATTATAAGATAAATAATATTTGCAGATGGACCAAGTGCACATGCCCTAACAATGCCGCACACATATGAATGACAATGAGATAAGATGAAGAATGTTTCTTGTTGAGGAAGACATTTGTGAACCATTTGATCTGCACAAAAGTTCCATAAATATGGATCATCCTACATATAATGTTTGGAATCGTACATTAGTTTTTACTTTTGTGCACATGTGTAATCTAATGGTAACTCTTTGGTGGCTAAATAGTTGACAAGGTTAGTATACCATGGAACTTTACGAGACGTTGCATTGATGCGTTCATTGGGAAACTCATCATTTAAAGCGGTAGGCGGTTCTCCGTTCTCTAAGCATTTGAGATGGGCTACCACTAGATTCTTAACACCTTTCTTATCTTTAATGGTAAGATTGAAATCTTGGAGTAAGTGTATCCATCTTATGTGTCTATGTTTAGATTCTTTCTTAGAAATTAGGTAACACAAAATAGTATGCTTTGAATAGACAATGACTTCGGTACCTTGGAGATATGGTCTGAAATTTTCAAGTGCAAAAACAATAGCAAAAAGTTTTTCTCTCAATAATAGTATAATTCATTTGTGCAACGTTTAAAGTTCTAGACACATAGTAAATCACATGAGATTCTCTCCCTACTTTTTTTCCTAACACAACTCCTACGGCATAGTTGCTTGCATCACACATGATCTTAAAAGGAAGTGACCGATTAGGAGCTTTGATGGTTGGGGTGGAGGTAAATGCATTTTTCAAAGTAGAGAAAGACTTTTTACATTCATTGTCAAAGCCAAACATAATATCTTTTTTAAGTAACCGACACATGGGTTAGGCTATCTTAGAAAAGTCTTTGATAAATTGCCTATAAAAACCTACATAACCTATAAATGCACATATCTCTCTCATAATGGAAGGATAAGGTAAGGTACGAATGTCATCCACTTTTGCTGGGTTGACCTCTAGACCTCTAGATGAAACAATGTGACCCAAAATGATCCATTGGTATTCCATAAAATGACATTTCTCATAATTAAGAACAAAGTTTTTTTAATGCATTGGGATAACACTTTAGTCATATTGTCAAGATAACTGTCAAAATAATCTCCATAAATAGTTAAATAACTTATGAAGACTTCAATGAAATTCTTGACAAAGTTGGAGAATATGCTTATAATGCCTCATTGAAATGTTTTGGGTGCATTACAAAGGCCAAATGACATGCACTTGTATGCAAATGTTCCAAAAAGACTGGTGAAAGTAGTATTCTCCTCGTCTTGTGGTGCAACAAGATTATGATGAAACTCTGAATACCTATCTAAACAATAATAAATGGATTTTTCAACCAGATGCCCAAGCATATGATCTATGAATGACAATGGGAAATGATCTCCTTTTGGTCATATTAAGTTTTCTGTAGTCAATACAAACACACCATCCATTTTGGATACGGGTAAGTACCAACTCTCTTTAGTGTTAGTCACAATAGTTGCTTCAGTCTTTTTGGGTATAACTTGCACTGAACTAACCCACTTGCTATCAGGGATATGGTATACCATCCCTGCATTAAGTAGCTTTAGAATTTCCTTCTTGACTACTTTCATAGGTGGATTCGATCGCCTTTGGGCTTGTCTTGAGGGCTTGCAATCATCCACCAAATATATTCTATATGTACATATAGAAGGATGCAATCCCTTGATGTCAGCCAGTATCCATCCTATAGCTTCTTTATAGTATCTTATGATATGCACTAGTCTCTCCTCTTCCACTTTTGTTAACTTTCTTAAGATGATCACTAGAGGGGTTTCATTCTCACCTAAGTAAGCATACTTCAGCTAATCATGAAGCTTTTTCAAATTGAGCTTATGGGTTTTTTCAAGTGAGGGCACGATTTTAGGACTATATATCCAGAGGGAAAAGGGCTTTAAAATGGAGTTCATAAAATTCTAATTCCATTACGACATCCTCAACATCAATGTCGAGTGAGTAAATGGATTCCGAATCTTTGGGAGTCACTCCCTTATATATGAATGCAATGTATCTTCTGTAGGATAGTTGATACTTCCTTGTATAAGTGGATCAATTTCATCCATTATACACACTGATGAGACATTGGCTTGATATTTCATGGCGTTAGAATATTAAATTTCATAACATCACGATCGAATTCCACAATCAAAGAACCATCTGCGACGTCGATTTGGCCTGTGCAGTTTTCATGAAAGGACGTTCTAAGAGAATTAAAGAATATACAGGGAATGGTTCCTATTTCATATCTATGATGAAGAAATATACATGACAAAAAGTAATTAGACACATTTTGATAGTATAATTTATTTTGGTTTTTAGTATAAATGATGATATTACACTAGGTATTCTCTTGTTTTTGTTATTTCAAGTTTTAAATAGGAAAATGAAGAAATGGAAGAAAAGAGAAAGATAAGCAAAATAGTCTATTTAAAAAATGTACCAGCGATTAGCTAATAATTTGGAATAACACTAGGAATTGTCATATAAATCAGCATCAAAAGAAGGCTACCAAAATCTTTAGCAAATTGGATTATGTACTATCAATCGCAGTTGAATAGGTAGAACACTGAGAGCAAAACTTAATAATTTACTCAGTGATTTGTGTATAACTTAGGAATCACTGAGAATCCTCTGAGGTTGGTTACGGATTTTTTTGATTAGTAAGACAAATTTGAGTTTATCTATTATATGTATACATAAGGAGACTATAAAAAGACCAGAGAACTTCGAAATAACTCTCTCTTCTATCCTAATTCTTTATGCATTCATATTTCTCTAGTCTTAATTTTATTGTCTATATTTTGAAGGTTCTTGGAGCTTTGATTTATATTAAGGTATTTATTCATTCATTCATTATGTCTTTTAGTTATATTTATGCGTTATTTATTTCCAGCATAAGTGAGTAGTCTATTAATTAAACAAACCCTAGACAATATAGTATATTTTGGATTACTAAATAGTTATAATTAAGGAATCATGTGCTTAATACTTTATATCTATTCATACTCGTCAATCACAAAATTGACAAGTTGTTTTTCCCTATTATAACTAAAGAAAATTAGTACTGCATGCATAATTGCAAATGTGTTATGTGGTATTAAGATTCTGATTCTATGTCTACAGTTATTGATAACAATTATAGAAATAGTAACTAGAATTTATCTATAGGGCATTTCTTGAGTGGATGCTCTAGGTGATTGCGTTCTAAATTGTTTATTACGTTAATTCATGTAATATTGGCTTAGCTTAGGCATGATTTTTACGGAGTATAATACTATCATATTTCTATGTGTTGCATTTATCTATTGGGTAGATTTACAATAATATGAATGTGTCATTTCTATTGAATTAAGGAAAATATGTGGCTGGCTAAAGATTATCAACCTATTATGATGTGGGGTTTAATCATTCCAAGATCGCATATGTTTTATAATTACAATTATAGTATGAATTGATATGATGTTCTAGTGTTTGAAAGTAATCCAAATATATTATATTGTTTAGTGGGTGTTTGTTTAGATGTTTGTTTATTCATATTTAATTGCATTTAAATATTGTTTAAGTTAGTTTGAATCTGATTTGTTTAGATTAATTAGTTAATTTGGTTATTTAAGTTAGTAATCCTAATTGTTAAGTTATTTAGTATTTCGATTACTGTTTAACTTGATTAATTAAGTTAATAAAAACAAAAAAAAATTACTTTCCCTTGAAATCTCGAAAAATCCCAGTGGAGACGATATCCCATTCACCACTACTACAAGCTAATAGAAAACTCAAGAAGCTATTTTGCACGCTCGACATATCAATTTTTGGCGCCGTTGCCGGGAGATTTTAAATTATTTTAATGGATTCTAGACGTTGTATAGTCTACACACTTCTTGATGTTTGTTCAACATGATTTTTACATAAGTTTGATCCTGAAATAGATGGAATTTTTAGACCAAGTTTAAGACAACAAGGAAAATCTAGATAATAGAATGGAAGACCATAATAATGATATTAATGACAATGTTATTAATAATAATGATAATAGAGTTATCAATAATAATAGAGAACTCACTTTTTGATAAGCAAACCAAAATGTTACAACATATGAGCCTATGTGCATAGCATACTCCGATGGATTTTCTCAACTTGAACTTAGATATGGATTTATTAGTGTCTTACCTAACTTTTACGGTAAAGACAATGAAGACCTATAAAAACTCATATGAGAGTATCGACAAAAAGTTAATCAGATGAAACCAAAATAAAGAACTTTAGAACAAGTTAAACTTAAGGCTTTTCCTTTTGCTTTGAAAGATCAAACACAACACTGGTTGTTCTATCTTCCATAAGACTCGATAACTACATGGAATTAAATGTTAGAAGCTTTCCCAGATGAATGTATGCTCGCTAGAAAAACTAGTTCCTATAGAAAGCAAATGACAGTTGCTAAGATGAATGATTATCAAAACTTTAATGAGTTTGGTGTAGATTTTAAAGACTTAATTTCTTCTTGTCCATGACATGGCTAACTCAAAGAGCTTTATTAGAATATTTTTATGAAGGACTCGATCACTTTGAACAAAAAATACTAGACACACTACGTGGCGGATTTTTACTTGAAACAACACCTAATTTAATGAAAGAAGCAATTACTAAAATGGGAAAACAATTTAAATAATATGGTAAAAAGGTTGAATTATCAAGAAAGAAACTCTATGAAGTGGATAGTAAGAAAAATAATGTAATCGATGATAAAATTGATGAATTATCTAAGATGGTTAAGCTGTTAGTTAACAAATAATCTAATCAAGTTAAGGCTTGTGGATTTTGTAATGAGGTTACACATCCTATGGATGGGTATCCTTTTCTACAAAAAGAAAATACTGAAAAGGTTAATGCAATAATGAATCAATTTTCTGGTCCCCCAAGATATCAATATAGTAATAATACTTATTATCATGGAAGAACAAATTCGAATCTTAGTTATGGTCTCAAAATTAGAATTATAACACTTAAAGAACAAAAGCTTAGATGCAACCTGTATCTAATCAGCGGCCTCAACAAAACACTCAACCAATGAATCTAAATTTATAGAAAATATTACACAATTTTATGAGTCAAAGTCATCAAAATCTCTCACTGATTTTTCAAAATCAAATGAAGACTGATACTACCATTAATGAATTGAAAAATCAGTTAAGTTAATTTAATTTATAAATAAATAGATTAAGTACTCAACATAGTAGTCAAGTTAAAGCACCTGTTCAGACAAATATTGCTCCTACTAATCAAGCACAACTTAATGCTATATTTAGTGATAATAAAGACAAAACTATAATTGACTAGACACCTAAACAAAGTAATAAAGAAGGCTCAAAAGACTATTGAAGAAGAAGAAATGATGGTCGATGTCATTCCTACTAGATAATTAATGGTAGAACAGTTGAAACTTACACATTTTCCTAGAAGGTTATACCCATGGTATTTAGCCATAGTTGAAACATATGAAAAATCTTTACAAAAGTCTGAATTAATTGATAATGATAAAAATGATAAGATTTCTGATAATTTGAAACCATTCCACAACGGTTAGCTGATGCTAGGGAGGAAGAAATCAATGAAGACATTCATGAATCATTTAGGAAGATATAAATCAATGAACCATTAATGGAATAAATTATAAAATTTTTTAATTACGATGAAGTTTTGATAGAATTCTCTGAATCAAAAGACAAATTTTTAGAAGAATCTAAAGAAAAACTTAGGACAAAAAATGTCTTCTTTAGTTAGAAAGAAGATACCTGAGAAATGTTTTGACCCAGAATGTTAGGAATCCCTATCACAACAAGAACCTCTTTGATTGATTTTGCTACATGTGATCTCAGAGCATCAATAAACATTATGTCACTCAAGTTATATGAATCAATGAAAATAGGTTCACTGACCAATACACCTATTAACCTTATTTTACTTGACAATATCGTTGCTAAACCCTATGGTTTACTAGACTATGTTTTAATTAAAGTTAATGAATTAATATTTCTGATTGACTTCTATGCCATGAAAATGGAAAAATCAATATGAGCTAAGTCTCCATCTATACTTTTAGGAAGACCATTCTTTAAAACAACTAAAACAAAACTAGATATCTTTGAAGGAATAATATTTATCGAGTTTAAAAATAAAATTTTCACTTTTCATTCGAATGATGAGGATATCTATGGAAAATCTGATGATGATGATGAAAAAACTAAAGATAATGAATTGTTAGAATTAAATCATAATGAAGCTGAAATATATGCAATTATGCAATAACAATAGAATATGGAAATGCTTAGACCATGAACAAGCAAGGTGAAGAAATTGCTAATCAACAGATAATAACTTAAGAATGGAGGGTTAATCAATGAAACAATGTTGAGAATAATAACATGAAGGAAATTAAATTTTACGAAGAATAAAAAGAAGAAAAAGAAGATATATACATAAACATAAAGGTCAAATTGGCTTGAAACTTTAAAGCTATATGTGATACGGGTTCTAAGGCAAACTACATGCCAATTCATTTTTTCCTTCACACTCAATTAGAGTTGGATGTACTTGTTAATGAAAAATTTTCCCTGCTGAGCGGGTATTCATTAAAACCAATAGGTGTGGTTATTAATGTACCACTTCAAATTGACAAGTATATTATTCTTACAGACTTTTTGGTTATGCCATAATTTATTAACGAAGATCCTCCATTAATCTTAGGATGAACTTTCTTAGGCATTTCACAAGCTATTATTGACACTCAGAACAAGACGATTACTTTGAGTGCATGGCTGAGCAATCACTTTCTGGAATGACATAAAAGTGGATAATCCTACACTTAAGTTCATAAAACCAACCTAGAACCGCGTGGTTCAGTCGAGCCAACGACACTAAATAAGAATGTTTTATGAGAGGAGCCCATATTATATCTTTATTTTTCACTTTAATATTATGATTAGTTAGTTGTTTTTATATTCTCTCTACTTTTGACTCTTATAATAGGGATATTTTAGGAACTCAATTTCTGAATAGTTGCATGTAAAAGGGAATTGATCGAACCAGTTTATTTCCATATTATATTGTTTTATGCATTAGGTTTATTTTAATTAGTTATTTATGGAAATAAAATAAATCAGTTAATAGATCTTAGTTAAATTCTGGAATTTCGAATATTTCTACATTTATTAATATGTATATGTGATAATTAAATGGAAAAATCAATCTAATTGGAAAAATAGTGAAATTAAGCCAGTGATTTCTCAGTGATGACAGTTTGTTTTGAAAATTGTTGGGTAAATTAATAGCAGTATGCAGGATCTTCAATGTAAATTTGAAGCCAACGATTTCTCATTGAATCAAGTTTACAACTTGAAATTGCTGGACAAATCATTGGGTCACTAAGGCTTATTTCCAGCAATTCTTCAGCGAATCTACTTAAACCCTGATTCACTAAGAATGGATTCAAGTTTTTTTTAAATAGAACCTTAATTCGCTACATTTTAACAATTCCTACTCACAACCATTGTACCATTTCGATCAAAAAACCAAATTCTGCCTAGATTCAATCCTCTAAAGCTTAACTTTAGTGTATTTAAGTGTTTCTTACCTCAATCCTCACACATTCAACTGAAAAAACATGGTGAGTTTTTTGTGTATAGAGCCACCTAGGGCTTGAGCAAGGGAGTTCAAATTGGAGCTTGGGAGACTCTAGAGAAGCAATCTTTGATTCAATACTTGAAAGAATCACTTTCAAGAAAGTGACAACTAAAACCCTAACCTCTTAAAGATTTATTTTTTTTTGGTTTTTAGTCGATTTTGGATTGATTGTTAGGATAGAAATTCAATTTCGAGATTTTTACTTAAAATGGTTTTGATATCAAATGTTTATATTATAATACTAGCATGGGAGTGATGTGATGATTTGTTTATTATTATCTTATTTTCGAACTATTTTTCTTATATAGCGAGTAAATTGAATTTTATAAGCAAATTAATTTGAGACTAAGTTCCAAATTAGTTTGGGGATTTTTGTAATATTTATTGATTGATTTGAATTACTTACGAAGTTTTTTTTCCCAATACTATTTTATCAACAACTTTCACATGAATTTCAAAATCTCTATTTCGACATAAAACGTTTCTTGAAGATTTCTTATTTTTGATAGATAATTGAATTTTATCGAATACTTTTTCAACAAATTTGGTCCCAAATGATTTTAAAGGTTTTATCTTTTACCTACAATATTCTAAATGGTCAGAGGTACTTAGGGTAGAGGTTCATGAGAAGAGAAGGGGAAAGGAAAGTTAGAGGAAAAATAAAAAACAAAACCTAAAGTTTTCCAAGTCCAATCCATATCCATATCTTTCACCACACTTAGGATTAGACCGCAAAGAGAACATAATCCACCTTCTTCATTTAGTTACATATATGAGGATGATTATCTAAATGAAGAGGAAGTAGAGGAAGTTTAAAAATAAATATCGATGGGGGAAGAAAAACTATGAATTGAGAAAGAAGAATTTTGTAAATGAGAAGGCATAGGAAAAATTTAGGAGTGATGTAATTAAGGATAGGAAATTGATCCCAAACAGGGGATTTAATGTGAAAAATAAATTGAAGTACACGCCTAGGATCCTATACATCATAGAGACGAGAAACTGAGGTTTATTGACTAGGGATTGCAACCACCTAGACCTGGAGGATGTCCCTAGTGAACGGGGTTGCGAAGCATTAGTGCGAGAGTTCTATTCCAATGCATTTGAAAGTGAAAGTAAGGCAGAGTCCCAAGTTAGAGAAATGACATAAGACTACTCCACTTCTAGAATAAATCAATATTTTGGATTATCAAATTTTCATCAAAAATAAAAGGACGAGTACCCTAAACCCGAGTATGGAATTAAATACCATTTTCCCATCAAGACAATAAGGGGAGGTTTAGACGAAATCCATGGAGATGGATTTATTTTTGACATGGAAGGGTATCCCAAGAACATAACCACAAATTTTTTTAGGAAGACCATTAAAGCTTGGTGTTATTTCATCAACACCAGCTTGCAGTCGAGCCCGTAAATACTACAAAATAATGAATTACAAAGCCACCCTACTTTATCACATTGTCATGAGGTTAAGATACTTGGATGTTGGAAAAATTATTTTTGAATCCATTAGGAGTGCCATCACCACCAAGAAGAACGAAGACTTACCTTTTCCCTTGATTATTATGATCTTATGTAGGATGGGCCAAGTGAACATGGGGGGACTTCACTTGGATGTTTTACTGGAGAAGACCATCACCGATGAGGTAATAGAGAGATATAGTAGAGTAAATGGTTATCGAGTGATAGAGGATAAGAGAGAGAAAGAGAGCTGAGATAGTAATAAGAGAAACTTAGGAGAGTAGGAAAATTAGAGACGACACAGGGAAAATCTTGGAGGAGATGTCAGAAGCTCAACATGATCCAAACGTAAAGATTACTGATAGGGACTACGACGAATTATATATAGAAGAATCAAAGTTGGCTTTCATTGGTGTTATCTTACATAATCAAATAAGCATTCTCCGCAATCGAGAACTGGTATTCGAGAATCAGAGAGCTTTAACAAGGAGCATCCACAAAATGGAGTGTACGATGTCTAGGAGACATAGACGTCAAGAAGGCATATTGGTTCTTGTATCGTATACACATATGAGATTGCCGCTTAGTAGTAATCTCGATGTTTCGACATTGCCTGGTCAGGAATACCACCTCTATGACCCAGCGTTGAGCTACCAATCCTAGAGGATTGACCCAGTAGAGGATGATGATGAGACAACGTTTGGATGCCGACATTGATTTTCTTCTTCTATTTACTTTTTCTATCTCCGAGTGATGTTGTGAGATTCCTCTATGTAATTTCGGTAGTGGTTGTATACTTTATGTGTTTCTTAATGATACTTTGTGTTATGGTGGTATACTTTATGATATATTTAGTGCTTAGGTATGATATTTATTTCACTTATTATATAATGGCGTTGTTTATTCATTACATTTTATACACTCCATCTTATTATAATTAACTTAATTTCTCGATTGTCAATTTATTTTTATTTTATCGATTCTTTTATACTTCACATGGTATGTTTGTTATGATGAGAATCAGACTTTTTTTTTAAACCTTGAAGGCAAGGTTTAGAATAAGTTTGAGGATATTTTAAATGAAATACGGAATTGATGGTAATGAAAGGAAAGAAAGGTAGAAGAAAAGTTCAAAATTACTTTTAATCCGATATTCAAGTAAGTTGATGAAATTTCTCAAATTTCTTCCGAAATTTAGTAAGTATGAATTTTTTTCCTTTATTTTTAATTATGAAAAGAATTGGAAATGAATATAATGTAATGGATCTTGCATGGAAGTGTTATTTGTATTATCCGAGTGAATTTTTATGATAGAATGAATTAATTATATACTCTTTTTGATTAACTTTACTACTTGACGAACACTAATTGAATGCCTTGTGTTAGTCATGATAATGGGTAGAAGATCGAAATTATAGTCCAAGATGAACAAGATAGATTTCTATGAATCTTATGATACAAAAGATATTGATTAAGTATTTGTATAGTATATAAATATAAAGCTAATATGCCAGAATTGAAGAAGAAATGGGTTAGAAATCGATGAATTTTTATGAGTTAAAAAGAATACTTCTGTCAATTTTGGTGGACAGTAAGGAATGTTAACAAGAGTTTATAAAATAAATATATAAGTTATCATAAGTTTGATGTTTTTGTGATAAAAAAGATTAATGTAATGTTTTTGTGTTTTGAGATTCTATATTAGTTATCATAAGTTTGATGCTTGTCAGTGAAGATTGAGAAATCCTATGTTAGGCACCAACCTTGGCAATGAACTTTAAATTTTAAAGAAGTGCTATATTAGGTGGTCAAATTATCATTAATGGATGTTTTTATTTGACTAAATCATTATATTCTATCGTAACTTTCATTTACTTATGGGTAAATATTTTCATTTGAAAATATTTCTATTTTAAAATTCCTATTATTTAATGTTAAGATGAATTATGTTGAAATCAGTTTATAAAGAATGAAAAAAGAATATGATAAGAGTATTCTTTTGCTCGGGACAACAAAGTACTGAGTTAGGGGATATTTGATAAGTTAATAATTAGAGACATTTTATAGTATGATTTAGGTTGATTTTTGATATAAATGATGATATTACACTAGGTATTCTCTTATTTTTGTGATTTCAGATTTTAAATAAGAAAACGAAGAAATGGAAGAAAAGAGAAAGATAAGAAAAATAATCAACTGGAAAATGTACCAGCAATTTGCCAAAGATTTGGAGTAACACTAGGAATCGTCATATGAATTAGTAGTAGAAGAAGGCTAACGTATCTACAATGAATGGGAGAATGAACTCTCAATCGCCAGTTGAATCGGTGGAGCACTGAGAGCGAAACTCAGTGAATTTTTAGATTAGATGAAGGACTTGAGTTTATCTATGACATGTATGTGAAGGGAGACAATAAAAAAGACCAGAGAGCTTCAAAATAACTCTCTCTTCCTCTACTAATTCTTTTTGCATCATATTGCTCTAGTTTTAGTTTTATTGTCTACGTTATGAAGATACTGCAGAGCTTTAATTTATATTAAGGTATTTATTCATTATTTATTTTAATTATATTCATGCGTTGTTCATTTTCAGCATGAATGAGTAGTCTATTAATCTAAACAAACCCTAGACAATGTAGTATATTTTCGATTACTCAATAGTTATAATTAAGGAATCATGCGCTTAATGCTTTAGATCTATTCATACACGTCAGTTACATAATTAACTAGTTGTTTTTGCGTATTATAACTAAAGGAGGTTAGTATTGCATGCATAGTTGCAAATGTGTTATGTGGTATTAAGATTCTAATTCTATGTCTATAGTTATTGACAACAATTATAGAATTAGTAACTAGGATTACTCTATAGGGAATTTTCCGAGTGGATGTTCTGGGTGATGGTGTTCTAAGTAGTTATTATGCAGGTCCAGTTAATATTGGTTTAGATTAGGCATGATTTTCACTGAGTGTAATGCTATTGTACTTCCATGGTGTTGCGTGGGTAGATTTTCTGGCATTTGCATTAAATTAAGGAGATCGGTGGCTGGCTAAAGGCTATCAACCTAATATGAAGTTGGGTTTAATGATTCCAAGATTCCATATATATTATGATTATAACTATAATATCAATTGATATGATGTTCTAGTGCTTGAAAGTAATCCAAATATATTATATCGTTTAGTGGGGTTTGTTTAGATGTTTGTTTATTTATATTTAATTGCATTTCAATATTGTTTAAGTTAGTTTGAATTTGATTTGTTTCAAATAATTTAGTTAGTTTGGTTATTTAAGTTAGTAATCATAATTTTTAAGTTATTTAGTATTTCAATTCCCCTTTAACTAGATTAATTAAGTTAATAAAAATAATAAAAAATAACTTTCCTTTGAGATCTCAAAAATCCCTGTGGAGATGATATCCCTTTTACCACTACTATAAGATAATAAAAACACAGGAAGCTATTGTGCACGCTCGACACGTGTCACTGCATGAAAGTCAACGAACCTACCACTACATTCATATCTTCTAAGACTTCTATAGGATATACAACATACCTATATGCTAAGTGGATCACTATCCTTGTTTACCTGAGTGTGTTATAATTAAGAGACTCAAACACTGACAAAGGCATGCCAATTGTGAAAGCTCCTAAATCTAATATTGCCTTAGAGAAGTGTTTCCCACCAATAGTGATTGCCACTAAAAACATTCCTGGGTTTTTTCACTTACAAAAGAGTTTCTTTTAAAAGAAGGTTGACACAGTCTCACATACAGTGACTTTTTCACATTCATGTAGCTTTGACTTGTTGTTGCATAACTCATTCAAAACTTTAGCATACCTAGGAATATTGGCTACGACATCTAGTAAAGGGATATTGATTTCTACTTTCCTAAGGGTATCTAGGACTCCTTTATCTTGTTCCTCTTTCTTTGACAGTGCAAGACGTTGGGGAAATGGAAGATGAACAACAACGGGTTTCACAATTGCTCAACTCTTGGCTCCTCCTTGGGGTAGCAGTAACTTCTATTTCATGCTAAGCCTCCTCTGCCTTGGCTTCCTTCGCATTGCTTGGTGGCTCAAGTTACTTGGGTATTTCAAGTTTGATTCCACTCCTCATAGTGATCTTGCTAGCTTCAACTAAATGTTGTATAATTTGCCTTCCTTTCCTATTTGCTTGATTCTCGAATCTAAATTGCTCAACTTTTCGTGCCATCTCAATAAACCTCATATGACATTATTGGGTATAAGTCTCAAACAACTTCTGAATCTCTCCCAAAGTAGCTACCTTAACTTGAGGGGGTGATTATCGCTGTTTCAACTCGATTGATTGGTGATTATTACAGTGGAAACCATCACTCTGATCCTTATAACTTCTCTCATGACTTACAAAACATTTTGACGGACTTGGATATCTCTCCTAAGGTGATCTTAAAAATTGCTTAGTTACGTTGACTTGATATCTCCCCTTCAAGCGTAAAGGACATTCATCTATAACATATGTGTACTCTGAACATATTCCATAAACTTTAACTTTCCCTAATCCTTTCAAAAGTTGTTTCATCATTAATTTTGATTCTCACATTTCACTTTCTAGCCTATCCTCTCTTGAATTCACACCAGCTCGGCTCCAATAAGTATTGTATATTACACCATAATGCCTAAATTGATTTTTCATTTCTTCGATGTTTCTCTTGCTTCAGAGGATGTAACTTTCGAAATCCTTCGATTGCATACTGTGTCCACCCATCGTTTCTCATCATTAGACAATGTTTCATAGAGGTTTTCTAATAATGATTTTTCAAAGAAGTCATGTTGTAGGCAAGTATGAAAGTGTTTTCTGAATCTCTCCCAAAACTCAAAGAAAGATTCTCCTACCTTCATTTAAATGGTGAAGATTTGTCTTTAATGAAGGCGATCTTGCTCGCAGGCATATAGTGTTGCAGAAATTTGAGGTGCAGATCATTCCAAAAGTGGATAGATGCAGGTGATAAGCTAAACAACTAGTCTTGAGCATTGCCTTTTTGACAAAATGGAAAAGTCTTCAGCTTAACCAGATCAATTTTGGCATCAGTAGGTTTCATACCTGCCACAACTCATTCAAATTTTGCTAGGAATCTCTACGGATCCTCATCGTCTTTTCCTAAAAAAAATATTAGGAGTTTATAAATAAGTCCAAGTTTTAACTTGAACTTTTCGGCTTGGGTAGGGAATTCTATAAAATGGGGTTGAAAGCCTTTTTGGGGTTGGTTGGCTTCCCTAAAAGTGAGCTATTTTTCTTCCTAGCTCAAAATTATTTCTCTTTTTTATGTTTATCTATTAAATGCTTTGACACAATCTCTGGAAACAACGCCAAAAATTGGTACCGCATGGAAGGCACCTATAATAGTCTCAAACTCATCGACTACTATAGATTTGTAATGAGGTAAGTATGAGGTCGAACCTACATAGACTGTGAAGAATACCTAGGCTATGAACTGAAAGGAAATAGGAGGTTTTCTAATAAGCCTATTCAAAAGGAAATTTACTCAACAAACTATCCTAAGATAGCTAAAACATGCATTAAAATCAGAAATGGAAATAACAACTTAAATAATATAAAGAAAGCTTGAATTGAGAATAGTTTGCAACCATTTGAATTAATCATCAGTTACTAAAAATATATTTTTCCTTATTAAATTCTTATAGAAAAGCTTAAGTGAAAGTATTCATTTTTCCATGGTCAGTGGCAGGAACATGTGATATTACCACATACTAACTAGACCCACAAAACCCTGAGAGCCCTATAGATTTTCAACAGACTAGCAGTATTACACTCCATGAAAAACCCTGCCCTGAGTGGCAACTAGCAGGAAGTACTAACCTCTTTATACTCCAAAAGCACAAGAGCAAATCAATTGCCAATAGACAAGGATCTATTTGTCACCTAACATAATCACCCCTTTACTGAACGACAATAAGATCACTAACAAAGATGTCTTACATTTACACATGCATTGGCCACTACACATGATGAATGTGATTAATCTAATCTAGTATAAACATCAGATTTATAATCAATGCAATTAAAGTTACAAGAATCAAATAAACATGGTTTTCAATTCAATAAATAAAACCTCATAAATTAACCTTGCAAGTGTGAAAAACCATCAATCAAGAGAGGATTTAGTGATTACTACTGATACAAATAAATTAAAGCAATGAAAATAAACCAAATAGTACTTTTAATGCGAATTAAGAACTCCCGTAATTCTTTAGATCTAAATACAAAATGTAGCTAAAAGTAAAAGAGAGGTCTCTTTTGAACGTCTAAACCCTAGCTATTTATTGGGAAACAAAAGACAACGAACTAGATAGTAGGAATCTTGCGAATCTACCAAATTTAGAACTGTAAATCTTTTAATCGGTCCAGAGTCGTATGTACAAAATGCCAATGCGCTAGGAATCGCCGAAGAGGCGTTATGACACTTTATATTTCATTTGTTTCTGTCATGACTCAAGTCCTACGCTGTGCCAGCACTGTAAGTTCATCCTTAAGGTGCTAGGTGCACTACAAAAAAACAGCAAATCAGAAACGGAATTAGAAACGGAAATAAGTTCCGTTTCTAAATCAGAAACGGAATTAGAAACGGAATAAGTTCCGTTTCTAAATTAAAACGTTAGCGACGGAATTGAGACGGAAACATTCAGAGACGGATTTGAGACGGATCAGAGACGGAATTAGAGACGGAATCAGAGACGGAATTAAATTCCGTCTCTAAAAAATGGCGCCAACATTCCCACCAAAAATTTCATTTTTTATGACCGTTCATCAAATCTTGGGATTTGTGCATCACATCTCGATGTAAATCCCTCCCCACCCCCCCCCCCCAAACCAAAAGCCCTAAATCGCTCTCCCTCTCTCTCTCTCTCTCTCTCTCGTCTCGTCTTGCCGTCTCTCTCTCTCTCGTCTCGTCCGTGCCCTCTCTCTCTCTCTCGTCTCGTCGATCGTCTCGTCTCTCCGTCTCTCTCTCTCTGTGGTCTCTCCGTCACGGCTCTCCCTTCTCTCTCCGGTCCACCGCTCTTAGTGCGTTCTCTCTCTGCTCTCTTTCGTCGAGCCCTAACCTCGCGTCCCCTCTTGCCTCCGTCAACGCCGCTGTCCCCTCTCGCCTCCGTCAACGCGCCGTCCCCCTCGCCTCCGTCAACGCCGCCGCTGTCCCCTCTCGCCTCCGTCAACGCCATGTGTCCTCTCGCTCCGTCAACGCCGCTTGTCCTTGCTGACGCCGGAGCCCTCGCATCTGCCGTAGTAGTCATCACTCTCTTCGCTTAGGGCTTGAGAAAAAAGGTGTTTACTACTTCATCCAATTGAGGCTATGTTGTTGTTGTTGTTGTTGTGTAATTATTTTAAAATTTTCTCTCGCCGTTTGTGGATTCATAAGCGTAAATCGGTCTGTTTTATAGTTTCCAATTGTTTTATTTTGTTTATGGATGTGGTTTGCAAATATGAAACTAAGGTCACTGAAATTTCCTATTTCGATTACATTCAAGTTAGAAAATACCTTGATTCTGTGGCCTATATTTTTGTTAGTGTTTCAACTTGCCCCAATTGGAAAAGTTTAGCAACTAAATGAAGAATCAAAATCGTCAAGGTTTTGCGATGGCGGACTTCATAGATTTATGACATAATTAGCTAATGAGTAGTAATTAGAAACTATTTATTCGGATTTTATCTTTTATAGTTTCAGCTCAATGTGCCAAACAATTTATTAGAATTTTATTAGAAATTTGCTACTTGCTTACAATGTATTCTTTTTTGGAACTTTGTAGGAAACTGATAGGCTTAGACAAGTGATTGAGAAGGAAATGCTAAAAGTCGAGGTAAGTTTGTTCTTCCCAAAATAACAACTAAAGAGAGAGATCCTTTGCTAGACATGTTATTTCAAAGAAAAATTGGAGTTGAAGCCCTCTATTGAAGGCATGGTGAGAATCTAACTCCCTCAATTAGTTTATTAAAACATGGACTTGTCGATAAGGGCCGCTTGGCTCATCAAGTTTTTTTAATGATCCTTAGTTTAACTTTAAAAACGGATTTTTATTGGTCGATTCAAATATAATGAGTTTTATGGACAAGTTGATTAAGTTGTTATGGTTAGTTGCATTCCATGAAAAAAAATTTATATGATATTGATGATTTGGGCTAGTATTCAAAAGTGATCATGCCTTGTAAAAGATATTGGTGGATAATGTGCTCTTTTGTTTGATGAAATTGTCAAAAGAGACCTTAACTTGTTCTTTTAACGAAGTGCATGGAAAAGCATGATTCTAAAGTCTCATGGATTCTTTATTGAGCTTTGTTTCTATGATATGATTTAATCGAGCAATCATTAGTATGATTTTTCATGTCTCGAAAGGATTGTAGCTAATTTGCATTGATTTGGGTAAAATCCTTTTAAAACGCTTCAAGGAGAGCTCATTCATTTTTTTCCCAAGTCTTGAAATATGTTCAATCCAACTTTATTGAATGTAGTTAGTAATCATCATTTTGGGTGAGACTTGAAGCTAAGTTGAGATGCGGAAGAGACTTTGTTTTATCCATTGAAAAAAAGACTTCGATTAAATCATGGATTTTCGACTAAATGCTATGATTTGAGAATTTTAAGTCGAACTTGACTCTAATGAGTTGATTTGAATCTTTTTAGTTGTGATTAGTTGATCGCATTCAATTTATATTGGATAACTAAGTTTATGAGATTTTTCTTGTTTTGCTTCACCGCATACTTGTTTTACTCGAATCGTCGATTTTGATTTGAAAGAATGGTTTAAAAGTCGAATGACTTAAGTCGATAACTAGGAATGAGGTTTGAGTCCTTAAATGATTTAAGTTAGTCTAAATAAATTCAAAATACTACTTTAAGAATCCATGAAAAACATATTTAAAATTGGTTTTGGTTCATTCATTTTTTGATTGAAATATTCGATTAAGTGGTTTAATGCATAAATTTTACTTGAATATGATCTATAATTTGCATTGTTGTTTGAATAAGGATATGTCTTCTTTAAATTTAGGCAATAACAAGTCCATATCATTTTTTTTGGTGTGATCAATAGTTTGATACTCATTAAGTTCATACTTCACAACTTAAAAGGTATCCTAGTTCCTCATCAAGTTGATATTGTCAAACTCAACCTATGTAGAATATTGTGTGATCTAGATAAAGGTAAAGGAGTCACCGTCACGCTTGAAAAATAAGGGGTGGGTTGCAATAGGTGAAAGCCAATGTAAATCGATCTTTATGAAATGGATTAAACAGTTTATTGTTTGGTTCTTCAAAGTTAAAAAAGCTCGGTTTGAAATGAGATGAGTGAGCTTATGATAAATTTTGTAGCTTGTGAAAGTGGATTGATTGAAAATAGTCTTATGAGTTTTTTGGTCTATCTATGAGGTAGCATATTTTTGTTTTCTTATATGTTTTTAAAAATGAAGATAAAAGTGAAAATGACAAACATTGCTATCTTCCTCCTACTTTGGATTGGTAAGAATTTAATTTACTTAAATCAAGATATGCAAGTGTTTATCATCGTTTGTGGATTCTTAAATCTCAAATGAATTAATGTTAATCTTTTTGCTTGTTTGTAGACTTTGATGGTCGAGTGCGGGGATCGTCACTATAAGTTCGATGTGAGTCATTGCTCTTCTCCCTTAGCTCTATCTCCTATGATGCTTATGTCCCTGAAAAATTTAAGTTCAACTATTCAATTATTAAGTTGTTTCAAATGTCCCTTGGTCGTGCGGTGGTGTTGAAGAACATCTCAAGACTTTTCGATTGATAATTCTTTTTGTGCATATTTATAGGATTGTAAGTTTTTTTTTTGTTGTGGTTGTTGAACAATAGGATTGGTGGTTTTGTGAATACTTAGAAATTTGGAGCATTTGTAATACTATACAATTTTTTTGGATATATATCTTTTTCAATTTTTGATTTTTACATTTTTGTTCTCTCAATTGAATATTTGTTGATATATATTGTCGATGTATGAATGTCAATTTATTATATATTGGCGAGTTAAATGTGCTTGGATTGAGACCTATATATGTAAGACTTTAAAAACTAAACAAAAAAAAAAAAAATTAGAGACGGAAATAGCAACGGATCTTTGGATTCCGTTGCTATTTCCGTCTCTAATTTTTTTTTTTTTTAGATATGAATCGAAACGGATCAAATTCCGTCTTCGATCCGTCTCGATTAGCAACGGATCGAGACGGAAATAATCGAAACGGAATTTATTCCGTCTCTAATCGAAACGGAATTAGAGACGGAATAAATTCGTTAATCGTAAACGGAATTTATTCCGTTTCGATCCGTCTCTAAATCGAAACGGAATCCATTTTCCGTTTCGATCCAATCAACGACGACGCTTTCGAGAGACGGAACGCATTCCGTCTCTCGTTCGTTCTCAATCCAATCAGAGACGGAATTTTTGCAAATCAGAAACGGAAAATTCCGTTTCTGATTTGCTTTTTTTTTTGTAGTGGTGTATTCTTGGAGTTTGAGCTTAGATTTCTTCCAGGGTGTTCAAAGGCTTCATATGCAACGTCTCCAGTGAGTTTCCACTGATCCAATCAAGTTTCCATCAACGATTCCTTGGCGATTTCTGCACAACTGAAAGTGTTGAGCTTTTATTTAGCTTTTCGACTAGATTTTTATGGAAATCACTCTTTTGTGTCCAATAGCCTATATTTTCCTTGAAAACATAAAAATAGAGGTTTAACTATATAAAACAAATATAATAGGCATGAACTTCATAACAAAAGTGTATCAAAACATAGCATAATTTGCCACTTATCAATCCTTAATCCTAGAACCTTGTACACATAAAAAATAGAGAGAGCAACAACATTATCCATTTAGACCTCACATCATGAAATGCAGCGTGGTCTGTCTCATGCATCATTCATTATCGACCAAAGTCCAAAAACATAGCAACCCGCATTTATTACTTGCAATTAAGCTACGCCTATTTTCAAGATTGGCTACTAATTCCTTAATAAGTCATTAATGCCCCAAGATTTGAACAATACATTGGTTGAAAGCCATTAAGTAGAATTAAGTTTAACCTGATCCTAAATTTCTTCTTGTGAAGCAACACTCTTTTTAAAGATCGTTGCATTTTGGTCATACCATACATTCCATACAATGACTTGTGCTCCACAAGCCCCAATCGCTTAGATCTTCTTATTAAATCCTACTTATCTGCCATCCCTGAATGCCTCATCGCAACTTGAAGAAGAAATCCAATTGTTATTTATTTTAATGGTTAACTGCGTCTGTAAGTTCCTTGCTACTGAACAATGCGTAAAACCATGATCAACACTTTCGCCATGCCTTCCACACAACACACACCAAATGGTGAAAGGCATAAGTTTAGTTTCCCATCTCAGCATTATGATTACTACATTTACATTTCTCTATAAAATAATCCACACCAAAAATCTCACTTTAGGAGGTGTAGACTATTTTCAAATTGAGTGGTAGCCAAAAAAGGTATCACTAGATGACTGACACAAAGATTTGAAAGCTGAATGAACTAAGAATACACCTAATTGATCCGCACCCTAAGCACATGAATCTGAGGACGCTGGTTGGTTATGAAGTGGAGCCAACATTGCCAACAAGACATTGAGTTGAGTTATGCTATCACTACCAACCCTTCTTTGAATGTTTGATGCCTATTTAAGATTATCTCCTTATGTCGGATTGTGCACAATCATTTTTTATATCAACGGCTACCTAATGCGAGATGATGCATAAACGAAGGGGAACTCCAACTTTAGAAGGCGCGTATCGATCCATATATCCTGCCATAAAAAAATATTAGTTTCGTTTTTAAAGTTATACTTTAGTCGAGCTTAAAACATATCATATAATGAGCTGATAGCTATCCACGAGCATCTGTATGTTTCGCTAGTTGCCCATCCCGCATGCAGCCTATTCATTAGCATCTCATATTTGCTTCTTACTAAATCCGTCCATGGGAGAGCCTTATTCATTCGAGAAGCGCCATAACCAATTCAAAAGAAGGGCTCATTTTCGATTCAAAAGATTTATGATGCCTAAACCACCACATTCTTTAAGTTTCACCACTTGTTCCTAATCCATAAGAGAGCTGCACCTATTGCCATTGTACCAATCCCAGAAAAAAGATATTATGCTCTGCTCTATGCGTTCCGCCACGCCATGAGATCCTAAAAATAAAAAGAAAATGTGTTGGAATTGCATCATGGAAAAGTCTTGATCCAAGTTAAATAATGTAACGACTTGTTACTTTAAGCTGGTGATTAGTACTAATCCAAATCCTTATTAACTCGAGTTAGGCTCATGGTTAAGTTCGGCGTATCTCGATTAGCATGTGCGTGCGTTTGCATAATATAAGGTATTTTTTTGAATTGTTAAATCAGTTTATATATAGGTTGTGGTATAATAAGGAAATTATACATAAACCTATAAAATGGAAAATACACAATAAACAATGATTTACCGGGACATCAACTGTGATGAAGAGGTTGTGGCATGAATTTGCATGCTCAAGGAAACTTGTAAGCATGTCCTGTGAGTTTATTGGTGAATAATACACGATATATATATATATATATATATATATATATATATATGTTTTTAGATATATATCTATTAGAAAATAACATAATAATGGAATTATACGGATTATTTAATCGTCTCAAACAAAGTGTAATTGCTTGGTGTGTCAAAATTGGTGTCACTTTAAGGAGTGTCACTTTAACGCATCAACCACATGATTGTTCTCGAGATAGCGTGACACGTATCTTGAGAAAAACCCATAAATATAAACAAAAGTTTATCGTTATCTCCTCATAATTCGAACATTCGCGAGAAAGGTTGAGGGTGCAGGAGTTGATTTCGATCGAAAGGGAAGATTCGAGGAGCTAAATCAATGTGAATTGAGGAGCGTAAATAGATATGAAGCTAATGATAATCACTTTGGTAAGTTTTAATTTTGAGTTGTTGAAGTTGGATTTAGTGGTGATGGTCAAATCTTGCTGAATTGGTGTTTTTATTGATGAAAAATGGTTGGTAATCTCATTAAATGTCCTCTCGGATCATTTGGGAGTGTTTTAGAGGGTGTTGGGATGTTGTTTGGAGGATTTATAGTGGAAAAGGCTGCTGCCCTGCTCACTGTCGAGACAATGCAGGGTGGAGCGCGCTCCATCTCATAGAGGAGCGCGCTTTCTTCATCAGTGAAGATGAACCCAGCTACTTGAGCGTGCCCCACCAAATGAGGAAGTACGCTCCTACCCCTGAACGCAACAAGTTTGCTATGTTTTTCATAAAGTTTCCTAAAGATTTAGGGGTTCTAAACACAGGGTAATTGATATATATTGATCCTTAATGAGTGGTGATAGGTTGAGGAACACCGAGAAAGTAAGTGATGACGGAAAAGTTAGGAAGTTTGGGCGGAGACTAAACCCAAAGTAAGTACAGATTCACTTATTTATCGATGTTGCCTGGCTATTTAGTATACCTAGTTCATGTAGTGTATGAAATGGAATGGGGGACTATATACATTATGATGATTTTTAATAAACGGAAAAATGATGTTTACTATGATTCACGATAGTAAGTTCTTGGAACTAAGACCAGGTTATATAGGAGATGGGTTACCTTACCGGCCTATATATAACTTCTTACTCAGTTTATAGGTTGCACGGGTTATATTCTCACTAGAGGGTTTGTGATAGAACCATTAGGTATTAATGGATGTGCTAGAGAGCACACATGCGCAATGTATCGGTCTAACAATCACATCAGTGACGCCGATTTGTAATAGACCCTAATTTTTATAAATAAAATGGGGATCACAGTGTACTAGTCCAAGACATTTGTTTTGCACATGTTATATATTGAAATATATGATTTAGACATTCTTGTTAGATATCATTGGTGCATGTTGTTATTGCATGATATTCTTTACTACTACATGGAATGTTGATGGTTATATAAATCTCTACTTACTGAGCAAGTTGGAGCATTCATCCCAATTAACATTATAGGATAACTGACGAGCGCTAGGACTACGAGATGGAGAAGATATATGAGTCTTGATCTTCTCTTCTATGTGATGACTCTCTCTGGTCTTATATATCCGTATTGAATTACAGGTTTGTAATATTACAACGGATGGGTGATTTATATAACCGAGGTTTATTTCGGCTTGTTTTAATACTGTATATCATGTTTTGAATTATCGAAAAAGGTTTTAAATTTTCGCTGCGTTTATTAATTGTTTTATATCGATAATCGACATACAATAGTGTTCATCTAGTGAAGGTGGAAAGGTTGCTGGCTCTAGTTAATTCTGGTGAGGATTATCTAGGCTTAATTAGGGTTTCAGGTTGGGTATGACCCTAATCAAGTTAGGGGATGCTACAAACGACCTCCCTTAAAGAGGTATGATTTCTTCCACCCGTTAAGCCTTTCATAAATCTTAATCTAAATCAATTCCCAAAAGTTCTTTGAATATGGATTGCCGCCAAGTGAAATACCAAGATATATGATAGGCCAAGCTCCCACCGCTACCCTTGCCGTCATTGCAAAGTGCGCCACGTCATTATCCTACACATTTATGCCTACAATCGTGCATTTGCTCTTGTTAAGCTTAAGACTTGAAATCAAACGAAAACAATCCACCACAATCAAGATATTGGATAAAGAATGATCATATTTTCTTAGCATTAGTAGTTATTTATTTGCAAACTGCAAGTGTGAAAGTTGAACCTCTTTTCGTCCAATGCTGATACCAAAGATATGTCCTCAAAACTTAGCCCTTTCAATCCTTGCCCCAAGACATCAAATTCCAAGATAAGTAAAAAAAGGTGAAAGTGGATCCCCTTGGCGGCAACCTCGAGTGGAAATGAATTTCTCCCTATTCCTCCCGTTAATCACTACCAAAAAGAAACTGAGATAATGCGTCCTTTTATCCATTCGTGCCATCTATCGCTGTAGCCTTTCTGACCAAGCACATAATCCAAGAATTTTTACTCTACAAGATCTTAAGCTTTTTCAAAGTCAAGTTTCAGCACATATGCCTATTTTCTTGTTACATCTACTCCACCATTTTGTTTACCACTAGAACCAAGTCAATTAGTTGTCTTCCATGCATAAAATCTCCCTGCACCCTGGTGATTGTGAAGCTAATCACTAACTTAGCCTTGCTGCCATGACTTTTAATATAAGCTTATAAACACATATCACCAGGCTTATAGGTCGAAAGTTTTTAAGGCGCTTTGCTTAATGGTTTTTCAAAATCAAACATAGAAGAGCTTTATTGATAACCTAATTTATAGCTCCATTTCGATGAAAGTCCTCAAAGATCCTCATAATCTTGACTTTGAGTATTTCCAAGCACTATATTAAAAAAGCAATAGAAAAATTGTCTTTACCTGTCGATTTGTCAAATTAATAATTTTTAAGATTTGCGTAAACTTCCACTTAAACTCACAATTTAGCCTACCTGTCGCCTCTGATGAAATTATTTGTGACTCAATCCCCTCAATCCTCCAAACATCTGATGCTTGAGAAGTGTCTAATCTTTTGAAATATTTTGAAGCCAACTATTCAGTCTCCCCATCCGAATTTGCATTTTGTTCCTGATCTGTTTCCAACCCTCGATAATCCTTTTCATCTTACTTGAAGATAAAATCTGGTAAAAAAATTTTCGAGTTTGCGTCTTTATCTTTAAGCCATTTAGTTTTCAATTTTTGATTCAAAATCCAACTCTCCATCAAAGTAATCTTTTCCATTTCTTTTAAAGAATTTTCTTGAGAATATGAGAATCATAACTATCATCCCATGTCATCTCTTCCCTATCCATATGTTGAATGAATAATCCAATTTCTTGCTTTCTACTCTTAGTATAACCAAACAACTCTTTGTGCTATTTTCTCAATTTCTCCCTAAATATAGCAAGTTTCACCAAGAAAATAAAACTCGATCCACCACTAGGGGCTTGGTTTATTCCATCACTCCACCATTCTGCATTTGAGGACTTAAATTCCGGGCTCTCAATTACACATTCTCAAATTGAAAAAGTGAGGGTCTCCGAGGAACCATCTTCGTCTCGAAGATAAATGGAAAATGATATGACGTTTTTCTTTTCCCTAACGATTTTATGCTACCTAGAAATGCCATATCCTAATCTATAGTATTTAAAAAATAATCAGTTTTGCTATCACCTGGTAATGCCGGATGTTCAACCTAATGAACGTCGCATTCGGTAAAGAAGGACTAATCCCATTTCATTAATCAACATATTGAATCTTGTACGCTAACATTTACCCTAAAGCTCGTTGTTCTCTTATTTTCATATTTAATAACATTGAAGTCCCTTTCTATGCACCACTTTCCTGAACATAAGCTGTATATTGCTCCTGGCTCCTCCTAGAAGTCTTCCTTAGTTCTAATGATATGTTAAGGGCCCGTATAACTGAACCATCCTCCTCTCTCACCTTAATTATAACTAAAAAACCTCCGTTTACCGACTCGGTAACCTTAACTATGACACCCTATCATCGACCAAACCAGACTCAACCTGATCTAATCGGATCAGAGGCTTGAACCTAGCTCGACCAGGTGACGCGATATTGCTCAATACTAGTGTACCATAAGTGATAAAATATTATTTTTGGTATGCGTGTAATATTTAATAAATAATCAAATAATTATAAATACATCAGTGACACAAGACAACGCAAGGCGTGGGTTTTGCCTCGAAATACATGTTGGGCTAGAAATTTATAACTTAGGTTAGTATCACGACCTACTATTAATTTGATTTAAATTGGCCAAAATGATGTATTTACCTTGATTAATATGCTTACGGTTTGATTGTAAATATAGTGAAGTTCAAGGGAAACTTTTAAATTATGGAATTAGACTTGCATGTAATCAATTTAAAAGGCATGAACAAAATGAGAAATGTCTTATTACATGAGTAGGTGGACCAATAGAAAGTAAGGTGCATGTTATGTGTCATGCAAAAGGGTACAAGTGGCATTTTGCTTTTAACTAGTTGAATGTGATGGCTTAAATGTGAGCCTTTGATTCACTTGAAGAGTTGTGAGTGGAGTGAGATTTAAAGTCAATGACTATATAAGTTTCATAATTTCTTGTTCAAAATGCAAAATAAACTCCGACACCTTTAGAGAGCTCGTGAGAAAACTCAGAGATCAAAGAAGATGTAGAAAAACAATCTCGCATTTGTTGTTGGGATTTTTGAAGATCCAAGAAGGTTGATGTTAGAGACTGTAAATCTAACTTAGTGGAGCTTATAGAACAAAATGATACAACTTCATTAAAACTCTTGGTATGTTTTTCTTCATCAAATATTTACAAAAATTATGTTCCAAGTTGTTATTGATGAGTTTGGGTCCATGTGGGTTCATAATAGCAGATCTACTCTTAATTAGTGAAGGTCCATTGATGGGATCGTTGTGGAGGTTTTTATGGTTGATAAGTTGTGTTATGTGAAGAAGAAGATGAGTAATAACTTTACTTAATGGTAATTGGATATTATTGCATGAAATTTGGGTATAAATGATTTCATGATGATGTTGGAACTTAATGAAGTTATTTTTAAACCAAATATACCGAATTTGAGGTGATTTGAATATTCTTAAACTCAAGAATCGAAGCTTTAAAGTTTCATAAAATTCATTCTGAGCAGTTTTAAGCATACTTAAAAGGGGATAAATTTTTAATGCGCTCGATGATATTAAGATTGTTACAAGTTTGGAGCTTGCTCAATAGAAATAAAACTGTTATGGATTTTCAAGTTTGTTTATTTGGATTAACACTCTTTGACTTAGTATGCGTTTGCTTAAAGCTCAAATGTTAGTATTTTTAAGCATGTTGAATGTTATTATTTAGAGCATACTAATTGTTATAATCGAGCATACTAAAAGATAACTTGATGCAACCTCAATCAAAATAGTTAGCTAAACTATAATTACTCATAAGTATTCAAATAAGATCCTCACACACCTAAAGTAATACAAAATGATACCAAGAATTTAAAGAACTAGTGTCGGGTATCTGACGCGCGGTTTAAGGCGAGTGGTGGCCTTAACCATGTCGCCATGACAGTAAGAATTAAGAATTTAATAAAATTTTGGAGGATTTTCTCATACACGTAAGCGGGGTTCTGAGGGTCTTAGGGCTAAATGCACTAACACCGACGTATATGGATAGGGCTTGACAACTTGGCATGGACATTAACATGTACCACGAGGTACGAAATGCATAGATGGGCTTTGGTACACCACACGCGAGGTTTGTGAACATTGGAAATTTATAAACTTTACTACACATCATACTATAATTTGTATTGTTAGAGTGCACTGCATCATAATTATCCGTGGCCATGCATCTTGACATTTGGACCATTTGGAGCTATCTTCGAGTAATAGATGGGGAACTTCAACAGCGAAGAGTATCCTCTTCGGCTACTCGGGCAACTTCGAGAGATGACTATACGACAATTTTCTACCTCTAACCAATATGGTAGTTGGAGGAGGTTTATGCCCTTTGTTCTTTCCTACGACGAAGTTAGAGTACGTCGATGCTGCTCAGGTTCATGAAGTCACGTAATGGGACCTCCCCTGATCATCGATGTTGAACGCCATCTAGCCGATGAAATTTAGGTTAGGTCCAGGCATATGGGATTCAAGGGAACCGCCTGTTCATACAGGAAAAGGATTGAATCATGTAAAATTTCTGCAATTTACTTATATTATTCCTTGTCGAATTACATTATGTTGTAACTTTTATAAAACCCTGCTGTTCACTTACTGGGGACCTTTAGAACCCAGATCAATCCTCTAGTGATCGTAGGAAGGGCAAGGCGCACCAGTAAGACAACAACTTCTGATTGCCCTGATCTTCACTGTAGGAGCAATCACTTCGTGTATATATTTATTTTATATTCTAGACTTACATTTTTGTGTATGTATGGATTATGAGATACATTTGGATGATATGACAGGTGTTTTCCCCACTTAAGTTTATGTTTACTTTCTAGTATTTTATAATATGTTCACCGAATTCCGTACACATTTGAATTTAACTTAATTGTAAAAAGAATGGACGAGTGGGTCTAGAATGACTTCTGGGGTCGATGGTGTAATTTGAGGCCTCAAGACACGGTTTGGGCCACTCAAACCGCAAGTTCACGGTACGGGTTATGACATTAACACTTCATACATCCCATCATATAAGTATTCCCCCCTTAATGCTCCAAAGGTAACTAACACCACTTCTTGAATCTAACCCCCTCCCAAACTATCAATCATTAATCCGTGCACCTCTGCCACTTTTTCTCTTAAAGGATCACGATATTTGGATTCATTTTGTTGATTACCTCCTTGATAAGCCTCCAATTCGAAATAGCTCCTTCACCACGAACATTCCATGATAAGATCTACATAGATCAAACTTATAAGTTCCTTAGATACCAACCCTTATCATAATTGATACCATATTTGATTCTCTAAAGACTTTTTTTGCTTATATGTGTTTCTCGTGGTTCTAGATGGACCAGCTTTGTCCCTCACTCTTAAGATGTTAATCCTACAAGTTATCAATTGATTTTGAGATTGAACCTCATCAAGGTTCAAAACTTTTCCTTCTTGAAGTAGAAACTCGAGAGGAGCGTCTTAGATATAATCCCCCCTTAGAGAGCTCTCTTGGACTTAATACTAACTATTGGTTGTTTGGACTGTCCCCAGTCTATTTCTTATATAGCTTAAAGATCTAATATCCGTATCCATTTCAATGAAAACATCACTAACATGAATGACCTCCAACTCTGTAATGTTTGGAGCCAAGGGCAGGCTTTTATCGAGAGGTAGAATCTTTATCGGATCCATCCACTATTCCCCCTTGTAACCTCATCACCTCCCCATCTGGTAATATATTCTCATATGATTCATTGTTGCTCGATACATCTTGTTACTTAAGTTGTGCCTGCCACCCATGTATTTCCCACCTTAACCGTATCTTCGTCCTAAGTAGGGTCGGTAGCACGTAAAACATAATTTGGGCATCTGAGTAGCATCACTATGACTTCTTTCCCAAGAGTAAATCTGCTGGAGAGGCACCCATTTTCATTCCCACAAACCTTAGTCGGCAACAAACCTCCTGACCCTTGGCAATCGCCACCGCCAATATAATTAGTGATATCTCTCTGTGATGTGACCTGTTTCATCTCCATTCCGTGATTGAGTTGTTCAATCAAACGTGATAGAGCATGAGTCGTAATAGACAATTGCATTTCACTTAAATGTTTGGCCTCTATATAAAAAGTCTCAGTATCATGGTCTGAACTAACATTTTCTTAGGCCTTACCTTTTTGAGCCGTTTTGTTGAAAACAAATCAGTAATAGAGGGTTGGTATAATGGTTTTGACTCACCCCTTAGAACCCGTTGAGCCATAGATGCATTTACAACTATCGTCCTGTGTACATCATTTCTCGAATGTGACAAGTATTCGTTGGGTTCTAGACCAATCGAGCTACATGCCGTCGATTTCGTACTTTTTTCCCACGTGGACAACCTACTTTCCTTTTTTCGCCTTTTGATACATCAATGATATTTTCTCTGGGAAGCTTGCGCTTTGCCCCTCACATGTCTTCGGTCAGCTTATCCTTTCCATCTTGAGCAAATATGTATCATCCTAAAAGGGTAGTCAATCATCTTGGGAAAGAATTCCTTTTTAGATCCTCTTATCTTGAGGAAATCCATTCCTAAAACCTATTTAGATTTAGTCTTCCAGCTATCTTTAAGGGCTCCCTAAGCTTCTCTCATATCTTGATAAAAACAAACTCGTTCCAAATACTAAGAAGTAACTCTTTAATGGAGATCGAGCAATCACTGCCACCATAACACATGTGTTTTCAATGTAGTTCAGGGTGTCAGTGAAACACTTGTTTGACCATAGGATTTCCTATCTTTCGAATCTCCCCAACCATCCCATTATCGTTTTGAAAGCTTTGGCAAGCTAAGAATGCCCTATCCGTCCCAAAAACCTTAAAGGAGATGTTTCTTTTGAAGTTGTTGCTTATCGCCCTGACAGTTTTTTCCCACCCCCAAACCAAAGATGATTGAAATACCACCAAAGAAAATCCCAATCAATCACGAGATCTGATTTGTTACGCTTCCATCTCATTATCGGTAAGGTGCCTTAATTAAGCCTAAAGTGGTTGTCGCCATTCAATTAATTAGGGATGTTTCAGCTAGGCCACTCATCCAAAGTTTAGTTTGGAAGCACTTTTTGCGCATAAGGCTAGGCAATTGGTTAGGGCATTGACATGTTAATGGCAATACACATCCGTCTTAATCCCCCAACCTATTCCCTCAAGCCTGCACCCCGAATCCCTTATAGAATAATCACAAACTACCATTTCCTTAGCTCGATTTTCTAATGTTTCAAAGTTCGACCCCGTTATTAGAAAGGAGGTCAACAATGACTGAGAAGCTGTTCCTCCTCATTATCATCCTCTGGGCTGAATCCCCAGCATCGGTCACTAACATACATGTAGATGCCAGTCAAAACATTTCCTCATCTGTAAGATGCACCAAAAACTCTGATTGCATTTTGGACTTAGAAACCCTTACCTCTCCTTGCCTCATCCTCATTACTTTGAATAACTTCTGCTCTACATGGAAAGAGGTTTGATGTTCTTTAAAGTGTTGAGGCTATTCAGTAATAGCCAAGAAATGTTTTTGCCTACCTCGTCGCACCACTAGACTTTAAACCCCCTCGTCACCCTCATCTTTGCTATCTCCGTCTTTGGTTTCCTGTGACTCCCTTGTTGGGGCATGTGCTCTAGGTCAATCTATTAACTGTCTTTATGAATACTTTTAGTTAATAAAATAGAGGATTTCATTTGCTGTTTATTATAATTAATTTGCATGTTTACATTATAATAAGATCCATAGGTATTTACGAAATATCCTAAATGTCCCTAGTCGATCATTATACTTGGGAACTATAATGAATTAAGACTAGTGTGAGTCTTGATTGATGATCATATGATGATTATACGTATAGGGATACGAATCAAGATCACGAGTACTCGTTAGAGAACAAAGTACTGGACCGACCCGCTATGAGAACATCACATGGATTAAGTCGTAGTTGTTTCTCATGATAAGTATATTTTCCAGTCCTCTGACTTGAGATTATCAGAGACTTCAACTTTAGGAACATAATGATTTGACACTATCAAACGTTGTCTTTAACCGGACGATTATAAAGGTTGTGATTGGTTACTATGTGAGCAATGTGATGAAGTTGTGTAATCAAGATAGAATTTGTCCCTCTCATATAAAGAGAGATATCCAAAGTGGATCCCTCGATGTGTTAGATCAAGTTAAAAGGCCTAGTCTAAGTGAATTGATATTGATCAATGTCACTTGGATGTTTTCAGTCTACCTAGAGATCGAGACTAGTACGATTGAACATGTTGGATGACAATTCCATGCCTTATGTTTGATCAAAAGGATATCGTGTGACAAAAGGATGTTATATACACTATTGATTAGGTTGTATCGATTTGATATTCGTACAGCTTGGGTAGTCATAATGTCTTGCTAGAGGCCGCTTATGACTTGTATACCAAAATGTGTTTTGGTACACTGCCAACGTTGTATGAGCCTATTGGGTCGCACACTGAGAATGGTTTTGCGAGATTTTAAGATGGTTCGGAAAAATGAATTTTATATGATAAAATTCATGACGGAAAAATCCTTGTGGTGTATTACACTTATACTTCTTTAAGTAGGGGTATATGTGTAATTTACTTAACCTTTTATATACAAGGGTTGTATAAATAGACGCTTTAAGTTAGAATACACGGAAAAAAGAAGATCAAAAGGCCGAAACTCTATTTTCGTTTCAGAAACAACTTAGGGTTTTTTGGTATGCTCTGGATTGTTTTGGAGAGAAAAACAAAAGGTTTGGTATTCTCTCGAAGCTAGCATTTTGAATCTCGGCCGCCGTTCGTGTGTGGACTACTACTGGTAGAGGGCGTTCGTCGTTGCCAGCGCCTTAGAGATCGATTAACCTTCAGAAAGGTACATTGCGACTGAGGTATATGATTAAGTTTTCATAGTTTAAACATTTTTAATGGAATCAGATTCGGATCTTGTTGGGGTTTTTGTCAAAATTGTTTTGTAATCTCCGCTGCGTATGAACCCCAAAACCCAACAGTGGTATCAGAGCCTTCGAGTTCGACTCCATTAAATTCGTTGCATGTTTTCTTCTGGTATATACATGATATATGATTGAAAGCATGTTAATAGTTGATGTATATGTGATATACATAAGTTGTCTTTGATATTTATTATCATGTTTTGTGTATATGATACACATATTCATGATTTAATTAAAATCAGTTTCGTACATGCTAGTAACCATGTTAGGTTAATTCAAATAATTTTAATGAATCGAATTTCGTGTTCTGTGATCCATGACACCATTAGGTTCGATTGGGATAGTAGTTCATGATTCAATTACATGTTTGTGATTATTTGGATGAGGACCGAAATTGCAAATAATTAATTTTCGAAATTATTTATTTATAATTAATTAATTTTCGAAATTATTTATTTATCTTATTATATCTATTTTGTTATGAAGTTTCTATTTGATAAAGATAGATAACAAATTAGAATATGAGATAAATATCAAGAATCTTGTTATTGGTGATATACTAGGATTCAAATATCTTAAATCCAAAATAAATAAATAATTTTAGAAATTATTTATTTATCTTGTTATATATATTTTGTTATGAAGTTTCTATTTGATAAAGATAGATAACAAATTAGAATAAGAGATAAATATCAAGAATCTTGTTATTGGTGATATACTAGGATTCAAATATCTTAAATCCAAAATAAATAATTAATTTTTGAAATTATTTATTTATCTTGTTATGTCTATTTTATTATGAAGTTTCTATTTGATAAAGATAGATAACAAATTAGAATAAGAGATAAATATCAAGAATCTTGTTATTGGTGATATACTAGGATTCAAATATCTTAAATCTAAATAAATAATTAATTTTCGAAATTAATTATTTATCTTGTAATATCTATTTTGTTATAAAGTCTCTATTTGATAAAGATAGATAACAAATTAGATTAGGAGATATAAGCAAAATCGGTTTCGTTATCCCTATTGGATAGGAGATAAATATCAAGAATCTTGTTATTGGTGATATACTAGGATTCAAATATCTTAAATCCTAATTGGATTAGGATAAGATGATTAGTTAGATGTGGGCCCGGGTTAATTAAAATGTTTTAATTGACTTAATTTCGGATAAATTAAGGGGTTAATTTATGATAATAAAATCAGCGAAAAATTACGATTTTCTATAGCGAATTTTAATTTTCAGAATTGAGATTCGTCTTCTAAAAAAAAAAAAAAAAAAAAAAAAAAAAAAAAAGGGCGTCGCCTCAGATACCTCAAATCCATTGACTGCCAATGGGATTGCCGTCAAACTAATCCTAGCGTACGTAAATTCTTTTGTTAGTGAAAAGTATAAAAAAACTTTCCAAATTGTTTAGTGATTGAAAAAATCAATAAAATATATGATATTTCATTGTTTACATAAAATCACTAAAACTGAATAAAATCCCTCAATTAAATTTTAAGTATCGTGCCATCCATTTTAAACACTTGTCAAGGCCTTGATCACACTAATATAGTTTCAGCCATAGTTGGGTGTATTGTGTTATCTTGTTGAGACAAGTTGGGTAATAGTTACCTTAATGTTTAAAATGGTCCGACTTAATAAAGCCATCAAAATAGTTTTGAGCTTTAGGCAAATGATAAGATAAAAACATGCTAAGACATAAGATGTCTCATATCTCATAAAAGGGTCTAAAAATTACATAAGATGTAATTGGTAACTGTTACCTACCTAAATAATCTAGTTCTGTGTTTCATGCCATAGCTGTCACAGAATTATGTGAAATATGGATTTTAGTCCCCTAAATAAACAGTACGTTTTAGGAGGGTTGTTAATTTAGTGGGAGTCTATTCCTCTATACTAAAATAAACTTTGCATAATCTTTATTGTAGATCAATGGCCTCTTCGAGTAACAATAATCCCCTATCACTGCGATCCATCCTTGAGAAGGATAAGCTATCTGGGACTAACTTTCTTGACTGGTTCAAAAACTTGAGAATTGTTCTTAAGCATGAACGCAAGTTGTATGTCCTAGATGCTTCAATCCCTGAGGACCCACCAGCCAATGCTACGAAAGCTGTGAAGGATGCGCATAATAAGCATGTCAACGATTCTACTAATATTGCATGTATTATGCTAGCAACTATGGTTCCTGAACTTTAGAAGGACATGGAACTAATGGAAGCCTATGACATGACTATAACGCTGAAGGAAATGTTCCAACAACAAGCTAGGCAAGAAAGGTTCGAGACAGTCAAAAACCTACATTCTTGCAAGATGACTGAGGGTGCGTCAGTTAGTCCTCATGTTCTGAAGATGAAGGGCTATGTTGACCAGCTTGATAGACTCGAAATTCTCATAAGCCAAGAGTTGGCTATGGATTTAATCCTAAATTCATTACCAGAAAGTTACTTACAATTTGTGATGAACTACAATATGAATAATATGGAGAAATCAATTTCGGAGTTGCATTTGATGCTCAAAACTGCTGAACAAAATATCAAGAAACCCTCTAGTAATATGTTGATGGTCTAAAAGAGAAAGGGAATGAAGAAGAAAGGCAAAGCCAAGGCTAAAGTTGTCAAGGCTACTACTGCACCTGTCGCAAAGCCTGTGGAACAAGTCAAGACCCGGCCTGTTCCTGCTTCAAAACACCCAAAAGAAAAGGAAGAAAATTGTCATTTCTGTAATCAAACCTATCTTTGGCATTGTCGTCTCGAACACATAAACGAGAAACGCATAACGAAGCTCCATAAAGATGGGCTTCTAGATTCATTTGATTTAGAAACATATGAAACATGCGTATCTTGTTTACTAGGCAAGATGACTAAAAGTCCCTTTACTGGACACAGTGAAAGGGCAAGTGATTTATTGGGTCTAATACATACCGATGTATGCGGTCCTATAAACACAATGGCTAGAGGAGGTTATCAGTATTTCATTACATTTACTGATGATTTCAGCAGATATGGTTATGTATATCTTACGAAACATAAAGCTGAATCATTTGAGATGTTTCGAACGTTTCAAAATGAAGTGCAAAATCAACTTGGTAAAACTATCAAAACACTTCGATCAGATCGAGGTGGTGAATATTTAAGCCAAGAATTTGATGATCATCTTAAAAATTGTGGGATTGTCTCACAATTGACTCCACAATGGAATGGAGTTTCTGAAAGGAGAAATTAAACCTTATTAGATATGGTTCGATCTATGATGAGTCATGCAGATCTTCCATTATCCTTTTGGGGTTATGCATTACAAACTGCAGCTTTCACTCTAGTTCGAGTTCCTTCTAAAGCGGTTGATAAAACACCATATGAGATATGGTACGGGAAGAGACCTAGTTTGTCTTTCTTTAAGATTTGGGGTTGTGAGGCTTACGTAAAACGACAAGTTTAAAAAAAAACTAGCACCTAAATCTGACAAGTGTTTATTTGTGGGGTATCCTAAGAAAACAAAAGGATATTACTTTTATAATCCCGTTAAGAACAAAGTGTTTGTTGCTCGGTATGGTGCCTTTATGAAAAAATAGTTTATTTCAAAAGACACTAGTGGGAGAGAAATAAATCTTGAAGAAGTTCAAGAATCACAAATAAACCCTGAACCGCTACTGGAAGTTCAACAACGTTCTGAACCAGTTGAACCTCCGCAAGTGACACAAGGCCCACGTAAATCTGGTAGGGTAAGACATGAGCCAGAGAGATTCAGATTTCTCATTACTGAGAGTCGTGATGTGTTGCTTATGGATCAAAATGAGCCCACCACTTATCGAGAGGCTATGTCTGTCCGGACTGACTCGATAAATGGCTATGTGCCATGAACTCGAGATGCAATCCATGTATGATAACCAAGTTTGGAACTTGGTTGATTTACCTAAAGGTGGTAAGACCATTAGATGTAAATGGGTTTTCAAGAAGAAAACTGACATGGATGGCAATGTGCATACTTTTAAAGCAAAACTTGTAGCAAAAGGTTTCAGCAGACTCAAGGTGTTGATTATGATGAAACTTTTTCGCCGTAGCCATACTTAAATCCATAAGAATTTTAATTGCCATTGCTTTGCATATTATGACTATGAGATATGGCAAATGGATGTAAAACAACATTTCTTAACTAAAGTCATTGAGGACGTGTATATGACACAACCTGAAGGTTTTGTACATCCTGAGAATTCTAGGAAGGTATGCAAGCTTCAAAGATCCATTTATGGATTAAAGCAAGCTTCTCAGAGTTGGAATCTTCGTTTTGATGAAGCAATCGAGGATTTTGGTTTTATTAAGAATGAAGATGTGCCTTGTGTATACAAGAAGGTCAGTGGGAGTGTAGTTTTTCTGGTATTGTATGTTGATGATATATTACTCATTGGAAATGACATCCCAACATTGCAGAGTGTCAAGTCTTGGTTAGGGAAGTGTTTCTCAATGAAAGACTTAGGAAATGCAACCTATATCCTAGGGATAAGGATCTATAGGGATAGATCTAAGAGGCTAATCGGTCTAAGTCAGAGTGCTTACATAGACAAGGTGCTGAATAGGTTCAGTTTGCAAGACTCTAAAAGAGGATTGTTGCCAATGTCTCATGGCATAAGTCTCAGCAAGACTCAATGTCCTAAGACAAATGATGAGCGAGACGGTATGAATAAGATTCCATATGCATCAGCTATTGGATTTATCATGTATGCCATGTTATGCACTCGACCTGATGTGTCATATGCTTTAAGCACTACAAGCAGATATCAGTCAAAACCTGGTGAGAGTCACTAGATAGCAGTAAAGAACATTCTTAAATACTTAAGAAGGACTAAGGAAATGTTATTGGACTATGGAGGTTTTGAAAATGATCTAGTTGTAAATGGTTACATAGATGCAAGTTTTCAAACTGATGTAGATGATTTTAGATCGTAATCTGGATATGTGTTTATTTTGAATGGGGTGCAAAAAAGTCGGAAAAGTTCGAAGCAAGAGATCGTGGCAGATTCTACAACAAATCGAGTATATTGCGGCGTCCGATGCAAAGAAAGGAGGCAGTTTGGATCAAAAAGTTCATTTTTGAACTAGGTGTGGTTCCAAGTATTGCTAACCCTGTTTGTTTGTATTGTGACAATAACGGGGCAATGACACAGGCCAAGGAACCTAGATCACACCACATATCCAAACATATAATCAGGCGTTTTCATCTCATCAGAGAAATTATTGAGAGGGGAGACGTAAAGATTTGCAGAGTACCAACTGAAGACAACGTTGTGGATCCATTGACAAAAGCTCTTCCACAAGCAAAACATGATGGTCATGTGAGATCATTAGGCATTGGATGCATATATGATTGGCCCTAGTGCAAGTGGGAGATGTTGGGGCATGTGCCCTAGGTCAATCCATTAACTGTCTTTATGAATACTTTTAGTTAATAAAATAGAGGATTTCATTTGCTGTTTATTATAATTATTTTGCATGTTTACATTATAATAAGATCCATGAGTATTTACAAAAATATCCTAAATGTCCCTAGTCGATCATTATACTGGGAACTATAATGAATTAAGACTAGTGTGAGTCTTGATTGATGATCATATGATGATTATACGTATAGGGATACGAATCAAGATCACGAGTACTTGTTAGGGAACAAAGTACTTGGACCGACCGCTATGAGAACATCACATGGATTAAGTCATAGTTGTTTCTCATGATAAGTATATTTTTCAGGTCCTCCACTTGAGATTATCGTAGAGACTTCAACATTAGGAACATAGTGATTTGACACTATCAAACGTTGTCTTTAACCGGACGATTATAAAGGTTGTGATTGGTTACTATGTGAGCAATGTGATGAAGTTGTGTAATCAAGATAGAATTTGTCCCTCTCATATAATGAGAGATATCCAATGGATCCCTCGATGTGTTAGACTGTTAAAAGGCCTAGTCTAAGTGAATTGATATTGATCAATGTCACTTGGATGTTTTCAGTCTACCTAGAGATCGAGACTAATACGATTGAACATGTTGGATGACAATTCCGTGCCTTATGTTTGATCAAAAGGATATCATTTGACAAAAGGATGTTATATACACTATTGATTAGGTTGTATCGATTTGATATTCGTACAGCTTGGGTAGTAATAATGTCTTGCTAGAGGCCGCTTATGACTTGTATACCAAAATGTGTTTTGGTACACTGCCAACGTTGTATGAGCCTATTGGGTCGCACACCGAGAATGGTTTTGCGAGATTTTAAGATGGTTCAGAAAAATGAATTTTATATGATAAAATTCATGACGGAAACATCCTTGTGGTGTATTACACTTATACTTCTTTAAGTAGGGGTATATGTGTAATTTACTTAACCGTCTATATACAAGGGTTGTATAAATAGACGCTTTAAGTTAGAATACACGGAAAAAAAAATAGATCAAAAGGCCGAAACTCTATTTTCGTTTCGGAAACGACTTAGGGTTTTTTGGTATGCTCTGGATCGTTTTGGAGATAAAAACAAAAGGTTTGATATTTTCTCGAAGCTAGCATTTTGAATCTCGGCCGATATTTGTGTGTGGACTACTGGTAGAGGGCGTTCGTCGTTGGCAGCGCCTTAGAGATCAATTAACCTTCAGAAAGGTACATCGCGACTGAGGTATGATTAAGTTTTCATAGTTTAAACGTTTTTAATGGAATTAGATTCGTATCCTGTTGGGGTTTTTGTCAAAATTGTTTTGTAATCTCCACTGCGTATGAACCCAAAAACCCAACATCCCTCTCTACCTGTAGTCCCTACCCTTTGTGTACTCAGTTAATCCATTCTTACAATAACTGACGTAGGAGGACTGGGCGAGTTGGGAAAGGAAGGTCCTCAGGAGAAAGAGAATCTCACTGGAATCTCACCGGAAAACGTCAACGAGAGCTAATGGACTTTCTCAACAACAACAATTAGTTTTAAAATAATTTTTAAAATATAATGACCACAAAAGCTGAAAAACAAAGTAATTTTATTTAAGGGTGGCGATTCATATTATTGTGTCAAAACGTGTTGTGTCGTAAATGGGTCATGACTCATATAAGGGAAACCCAAACTCGACCCATTTATTAATCGTGTAAATCGTGTTCGTGTCTAAATGAGTCGTGTTAAACATGTCGGGACTTCATGTCACCCATTTATTAAATAGTTTAGTTAGTTTTCTTAAAACTTATTTAAACTCTTATAATTTGTTTACAGTTTTTTAAAATATATCTACACGAATAAATTTAAATGACGAACATAATAAATACAAACATATTTAAATAGTCAACAAAATATACTGGGGTTATAGTCTTAAGTTTTACTTTACTTTTTTTTTTATTTAAGTCTCAAGTCTTAACAATAGAGAGAAAATAACTCATACAAATAACACATAAAAAAGTATAAAAAATCCTCCAAAGAAAATATCCAAGTTCTATTTTCATGATTGTTTTTTCATGAAAACTTTAATTTTCTCATGATAAATAATTATTAATAAAATGTAAAACATAAATAATATATTAAAAGTAAAATAAATATTTCCTTTTAAAATAAAAACTTCAATTAAAAAAATGATTATCATGTTTGTTGTAAAAAGATGTTCCTTACTTGGAGAGGTACTAAAAATTTAAAATCTTTACTCAAACCAATACATTAAGAGTCTTGTATTTAATAAATGTGTTAACTGTGTTGTAAACGGGTTAGCGTGTCAACCCGTGACATGACCCGTTTATTCCGTGTCATAAACGGGTCGACCTGTTTCCGACTCGAACCTGTATAAGCTCAATCCTAACACGCTAATTTCTCGTATTAGGCGTGTCGTATTATCTTGTCATGACCCATTTTGTCCTCTAAACTTTTATTGAAGGTCCAATTTCTAAAGTTTCGCCCAAAATGTCAGGAGTGACCCTGGTAGATATGATGAAACCCCCAATCGGCCTTATTTCCATAAAAGGCCAAAGCCCAAAATTAGGGCACCCGGCCGGCCTTAAACCACTAATTGTCCCACTGTAATGCATGTTAAGTCAGACATTGATTTCTTGCATTTTTTTTCTTTTTTTTTTTAATTCCTAATTTAAGGCAGACCATTAAACACAATATTAGGCGAGCTTCTTCTATGTTGTCGGGTAGCTACATCTCATGAATTGTGTACGCCCACTACCAATTAATTAATTATTTGTAAAGGTCGACCTATCCGTTCTACATGCATGATGCACGAAACTACGGGTTTCATGTGATTCGAGGAATTATTGTTTTGTTTAATAGAATAAGTTTCTACGATCAGTCCTATCTCCTGATTAATTACCTCTTTCTATAAGTACAGAAAAATAAAGTTCACATGATCATATAAATAATCATCTAAAAGGCTCATACATATATACACATATCATATGTATTTATATACTTTTTCATCTATTTGTTAATCATGCGCTAATTAATCCGTCGGCACGTACTAATTAAACAACTTTAGAGATGGTAGACCTGATCAACGAATTGTGATTCAACAACATATTAAGGAAAGAAAAAAAAGTCCATTAAAAGCTAAATCATGTATGATTGGTTTTGCTTTATGTAACAACCAACACTCTCTCTCAAATTCAACCATCATCGATTTGTCCCTTTCGTTGAATAGGCTTTATTGAAAATTGTTGCGGTCAAAAATCATGTCTTTATATGGTACTGTTCAATTCAACTTTTTATTTTTTATTTTTGTCCACTGGAAACCCGGATTTTGGTCTCATATTGAACTCCTTTTTTTAACCTCGATTTTGTGGTCTTATGTCTACACGGCGTGATATTCGCCGGTCACTTGGCCCAACCATTAATTAAGCTCGACTTAATTTTATAGTACCTGTATGTTATTGTACATCTTTAATTAAAAATAGTGACATTGTTGCGAATCAAACTCATCACCTCTCTTTTACTCGGAGTATATATATTATTAGACAACAGAAAACACCAATTCAATGTATAGGGGTATATATTCAAGGCGACTTATTAATAGGAAATGACAGTTACTACTATATACATATACTGTAATGAATTAGTTAGTTAATTAATGTGTCTCGTAGTTGGGTTGATTGATGAACTGCATGCAGATGCAGCATAATCTACGTTACACATGCATGCTCAACTTGTGTATGATAAATGCATGTGTGAGAGAGACATAGTACCGATTAATCAATCAATCTAGCTAGCTAGGTATATACTGCATATAGGAGTAGTATATAGCGCCCTAGCGATTATATATATATATATATATATATATATATATATATATATATATATATATATATACTAAAATGATTTGTATCTTCTATTTTCGTAAGTAATTAATTAAATAGCATATAAAGAACATCATCTCCCAAGTATATGCAGAAAAAGGAGGGGCGTGATAGGTTGGCAATTGAGTATAATGTCAAACATTAGTTACTCTTTGTAAAAACACATTGTCAGCTGCATTAAAATCTAATCGACCCGGCCAAGTAATGTATTCGATTATCCTCAGTCGGAAATTGACACAATTGGAAGTGAGTTGTTATTAATGACTCGAGTTCGAGTCTTAAGAATGAAAAATATCAACTTTGGGAGCTTACCTTACTTATATGGTGTGCGACTTAGGACGAACTCGGAGTAATCATATAGTATCTAGCTTCCGAGTGGTTTAGATCAAAAATAAAAATTGGCTTATAAGCAAACAAAAATAAATAAATAAGGCATAATAATGATAGCCCAAATCTAAACAGTCCCAATAAAAAATAGCATTAATGAATTGTAAATCAGGGCCATAAATCAATAAGCATCGGGAACACTAATTATCCAAAGTAAATTGCTTTGGTTTTAGGGGTTTTCCAATATACAAATGAATTACTAGTATTGTTTTGATAATTTTCCTATGCTATGTATATAGCATGTGAAACCTAAGAGGCTAATTGCGAAATTTACATATAGATAACTTGGTCGGGTTTCCATAACAGTAAAGATGAAGGTGGGGTCGAGTGAGATAAGCGCGTGACCTTGGTTTTGATTATCCGATGTGGTATGCTCGCTCAAGTCACTGAGATACGCCCATGCGGATTATGCCATTGTCTAGTGAGAATAGTCAGGTTGACCTGGATACCCACGTATATAAAAAAAAAAAAAATTACATAGAGGTAAACGAAGAACAATGAAAGCTAAAAATGTAGTTTGTTAATAAATTTTCCATCCAGTATTTAATTGCTTTTATTCAAATTAACGATTTTCTCTAGACTTTGCATAGATCTTAAAGAAAGGATGAAGCTGTAAAACAATATGGTTCTAAAACAATATTACATACAAGAAATCAATAAAATTAATCAATGAAAAGACTATTATATATATTAATTTCAATGTCTAATAGAAATTTAATTTCTGTTAGGATGTAGAAGTATTCAACAATTGATTAAACTAATGGTAGCTTTTCTTACAAAGTATTTAACTGCTAATTAACCGTGTTTCCTTGGGTTCTTCACACAGAGCTAACTGGGCATCATGTGGTTTTCATGTAAAGAAAGAAAGAACAATGGCTTAAAAGATAGGACTATTTCATCAAAGGGCTACGTGGGCCCATACCTTTGAAATATTTAAAGTCCTCCCTCCGGCTTATTCAAAAGGTATCATGAAGAGAAGAATCTGATATCATCTTTTTTGATTTTAGCATTTAGCAAGACCCTCATATATTTTCTTAGATAAGGTAATAAAAATTAATTCAACAAACGGCAATTTTAAAGATTGGAATTTGGAGCTATTTGGATCTTTTAAGAAATTGACCGATAGCATGCACGAGAATTCTATAATAAGGTTCTAATTGCCAATGTTCAGATTCATAATTTTTTTTTAAGTTTTTACTAATGATAATACATGTTGCATTATCATAGAGTCAGTTTAGCTAAGTTGGGGTAATGATGTAGGTGTAGCGCACCTCTATAATTAAGTAGGTTAGGTCAACCTAACTCATTCGGCTTAGAGATGAATATCTATTCTATTCGATTGAGCTAGCTAAAGAAGAGTGTTAATTTGATTCAGCTCTTAATTTTGTTTGTATATAAATGATTAATATGTTATTTTATTTTTTTCAAGTTTTTTTATGATTTACATATGATGGAAACTACTTGTTTAATCTTCATCTGGCAATTTCTTACATTTGGATTGGAATAAAACTAGTTGTGTACCTAAAAAAAATTATATATGGCCCCGAGGAGAAGGAACCCTAGCGTGACATGTGCTTCCTCTTTAGTCAATTGGGACCCAATTAAAGAGACCGGCCATTGAAGTTAAGAGTGACAACACAGTACTAGATGATGCTTTCGCTCTTTTGGAGCAAAACCTAGCTAGCTTGTATGATGAAACTACATATATGTGTACGTAATTATATAGATGTACAAATTCTCCATAACTATATGTGTACCTTTATTAATTTGTTGAAGAAAATTGGGTATATATAACAGACTGGAAACCATTAGTACTTGGATATGCATGTTTTTTATTTATGATGGAGGTTGTCACTCCAAATGTTGACACAACATTATATGTCATTCACATTTTGGAACCATATAAATTAAACACTTGAAAGCATTCATGATCATAAGTCATAAACTCATGCTTGCATGTGACAACGTATAATTAATTCCAGCTCCATTGTGGACGGAAGCATGGGCTTAGAAAATCAAGCAGTGAGCTAGCTAGCTAGATGGGATCATGCATGGCCGTCCTAAAATTTTTGGAAGAAGATAATCTGACATTTTAGAATATGTACATACATTTGCTAGATAATTGTGTAAAATTTGATTGGGATGTGTATCGTACGAATTCCAAAAAAGATTTGTGATTACCCTACGCGGATACAAATCAGGCACCGTCACGTTGTCGGACACATCACTAAGCCTGCCACATCACTACATCACTACACGTTTATCAATGACGGCCCGCGACTTGAACTGTTAGCTTGCACACTTTTTCATAAATTAACTTATCAATTTATTAATTTATGTGTTATTCAGTTAAGTTAGCCCATTCGATAGTAACAGTTTAGTTATTCAGGTGCACAATTTTAAAAAATCAACGGAAGTTTTACCATGATGAAAAACAGGTAAATAAAAAGAATTTTCATTTATAACACAACTTATGGGGTGGAAATCTGGTGAATCGATACAATGCATATACAAGGCTACAAAATATTAGTAAGAAACATAATATACAGATAAAAGTGTGCTAATAATCCCCAAACCCAGCAAAATAAATACAATATATAGCAAAACACCTTAGAGGGAAGACGACTATTCAAGTTTAGAGGTAGTTGCAGAATTCTCTAGCCTTTACTCGTAGAAGAATATGCAATTTGTTATCAAGACAACAACAAATTCGAGTGAGTAATTCCTAAACAAAACCACACAATATCCAAGAAAATTTGCAAAAACATGTTAAAAAGTGTCTACATGTCATGCAGGTACGGAAAGTAAATAAACACAAGCAAAGAATGATAACAAGACAAAAACGGTAACAATAAGGAGATCATTCATTAAATTAGAGATAATAAGACGAAACTCGGTCACCAAGGAACACGTCAAGCGCATATTCGCGTTGAAGCCATTCTCTTACATTCGTTAATCGTTTCATGTTCGTATTTGAAAACCAATCGGCGATTATGAACCAAGTTTAGTCACCGGGAGGCAAGTTAAACGCGTGCCTGCATTGAAGCTATCTTCTTATATCATACTGATGGTTCATTCTTATGACCACAAACCATTAACACTTGCAATAGTACAACGATAAGGAGTGACAAACCTCGGATCAGGCTCGTGCACGTGCTTGAGTTTAAGCGTCAAACCATACTCATGTGCATGCCATGCAACGATAAAATCACAATAATAGGTAATAGAAATTTTAAATTAAAAAAATTACGAATGTTGTAGAGTTTCCTTGTGGGTTTACTTACCTCGCATACGTCGAAGTCACGCTCCGAAACATCCCAACATACCTCGAAACTCGCACCCAACTCATGTCTAAGAATCCTTATATACTTTCGAGTGTCCTTAATTATTAGTTCTAATTAAATAGGTTTTAGGGCACTTAAATGTGTTTTAAGTTCTAAAATCTAATTCAGTCCAAATCTCAAGAGTTATTAAATTCTTATTTTCTCGACTTAATTCCTTCAAAACAGTACAAGAGCTCTAAAAAAAAAAATTCATGTGTCAAAAGTGGGCTTTTGGTATTTACATTGTTAAAACATATTTTTTTGAATCTTTAGTTGGTGTCTAGTTAGCGCGCTAATGAGGCTCATTAACACGCTAACTGCGCCACTCAACTTGGGTTTCTACTTAATATCGTTAGCGCACTAATGAGACTCATTAACACGCTAACAAGGTTGAAACCCATAATTTCCACTTTAGAAATTTTGATTATTTTTTAACCCCGTGGTCGTCTCCTATCGATGTTGACCCCATCCTCGTCTCGTGGGGGAAACATAACAAAAAAATACAACGTAGACATTGTAATGACCTGTGTCCCTAACTAGGTGATTAACCGTAATCCTAACACTAATTAACTGGGGTTAAGCTTGTGGTTAAACTCATCTTATATCGATTTGCATGTCTCGATTGGTGTCACCTTAATGGCTTGTGTCACTTGAAGCCTTTAACCTTCGAATGTGCCGCGCGATCAATATGGGAGAGATGATGAAGAGGGGTAAGTGTGTGTGTGTGTGTGTGTGTGTGTGAAGAAGAAGAAGAAGAAGAAGAAGAAGAAGAAGAAGAAGAAGGTGGCATACTTAAGAAAAATTTGGGATTGATAAGATGATAATCATAATCTCATCTTCATTACCTCCTCCTCATCATTTTCATCGTGCTTCACCACTGCCACCACCTTTACTCCTCATCGCCACCTCTATCACCGCCATCTTCTTTTTCATTGTTATCCTCAGCATATTCGTCATGGAAAGAGTGGAAGAGAGAGAACTTTATTGTAATTACCCGAAAATTTCAAACACCCACGTCAGTGGTATTTTGGTAATTTCACAACTTTATATGTGGCTCGTGTGGTAAATTGCTTGTATTATATGTATTTACATTAAATTGGTGAAATTACAAAAGTTGAAGTGATATTTCAAAAGTTATTGGAAATGAATTAAAAGCTTATGGCTATTACATAATAAGGAATTTAAACTCTAAGTTAGGGAGAGTAACTTAATTAGAGTACTTAGTGGGCTTAATCTTACTCGGGGGTATTTTGGTAAATTAAGAGATTACATGGAAAACCTACCCCAAAGCCCTGCCTATATAAGCAAATTATAAGTTAGTGAGCCTCCTATTTCCATTTCCGACATAAACGAGAGGGAAAGATATGTGAGAGCACTAGGGGAGCTCTAATGGTGGTATAGAGAAATGAGAGACTTATGAAATTAAGAGAACATAAGCTTAGGTGAGCACTTTACTCTTTCATTTCTTGCAAACTCTCTTTTACACTTCAATAGTGAAAATCTATATTTGGAGACTACTGGAGGCTCTGATAAATGTGAAAACCCTAAAAATAGGGAAACGACATCGACACGACCCTGTCAAAGAGGATGGTTGCGAAACACTTCTATCGCCGAAGAGGGGCGGCGGGTCATCTCCGCCAAAAGGTGGAAGGGCCTCTACAAGGTGTCCCCATAACCCGAGAGATTTGGGGTGGCTCTTTAGCCACCCGCACCTGACGCGCGTCTAACACATCAAAATATAATCATAAAAAAATTACCAAATACCACGAGAACTGCAATAGTGGCAAGCACGATGTCGATCCATGAATATTAATGGTTTTTGACTTAAACTTGAAAAAAAGGGAATGGGAGGTTTTTGAAAATGGTTTTCCAAGAGAATTCACAAAAAGCAAGAACTTGAAAAACTTTGTACAAAAAATAGTTGGAAAGGTAATTTAGACTTTCAGCTTCTCAAACATCCTCAATTAGCATATTACAAACTCTTTGATCATCGATCTATATGAATGTATGCAACTCAATAGTTTCCTAGAGTAGCTATAGAACTAAGCGAGCACCCAGTTCCTCGTTTTCCTTTATGCGATAGTCAAGGTACGACCGTTGATTACGTACCTAATCAAACAAATAACCTCAACTCACGCGCCTTGGTTTTAACATGATAAACGCTATAGGTTTGTGAAAAACTAAATGTAAACAAACATATCACTAGTGCGTCCGATTTAACCTAGATCCCAAAGGTATTTAATCAATCTCATAAAGGGTTGAATCAGTCGGTACGGTCAAACGCCATGTGCATGAGTTTTCTTGCATGCTTACATATACAATCAATTCACTAGCGATAGGTTTCCACCTAGACACATGTAATGGCCCTTCACATTGTATCAAAGCTTAACCCTAATAATTAAATAATACCAAAAGCAATAAAATAGCAATTAAAAGAAATGGAATTGAAATAAAATAGATCTCACAAAAAGTTTGATGCCAAAAGGCTGCTTGATCTACCTTTAGTCTAGATTGATGGAGTTTAGCCAGACGTAATGAGATTCAACATAAGTTTTCCAAGTTCTTTAATAAACAAAGGTTGAAATCAATATAAATCGCAAGTTCCTATTTATATGAAACCTAACCAAATAGAAATATTAGAAAATTCAGAAAAAAAAAATCACAATTTCCTATTTTGCGTTGTGAGTCATACAATAGGCATGGACTCCATGGCCTGAGTGGTAGCGGCTTGGATCTCTGTCCATCCCACATCGTGGACCATGCCATAAGGTCCATGTGGGTAGCGTGGAATGGCGATATAAAATGCAAAATGTGTCCCTCTCGTCCGATTCTTCCAATTTAGTTTTGATTGTTCGCTTCAGGTCCTCAAAGCCTATAAATGCATAAATGAGAGATTATCATTATAAAATAGAGAATTAATGTTCAAAATCATACTAAACACTATATTAAACAATGCATAAATATATACTTATCACCACCATAACTGCTTGCCAAGGAGTTGGCAAGGGCACCCCTAGACAGACTCTCATTAGGAGCATGTGCTCCTCCCTTGACCGCTGGGAGATGGGTGGTGGCGCGAGAGCACCTACCCTAAAGCCCTACCTATATAAACAAATTATAAGTTAGTGGGCCACCTACTTCTATTTCCAACATAAAAAGAGGGAGAGATAGGTGGGAGCACTAAGGGAGCTCTAATTGTAGTCTAAAAGAAAAAAAAAGAAAAGACTTGTGAAATTAAGAGGAGGACACAAGCTTAGGTGAGCACTTCACTCTCCTTCCTTACAAGTATTTTTTTTACTCTTTAATGATGAAAATATCTATTTGGAGACTACCGGTGGCTTCGACAAGTGTGAAAACCTTTAAAAGAGGGAAACGACGTTGATGCTACGTAGTCGAAGAGGAAGACAGTGGATTCGGGTCACTGCCGTCACAACCAAAAGGTGGAGGGGCCTCTATTAGAAGGCACCTCAAAACCCAAGAGATGGGGGTGGCTCCTCGACAATACCTATCACTGTCGTCCGCCAAGGAGTTGGTAGCATTAGGCAAAGTCTCAAGGGGAGTGGGTGCTCCCCCCCTTCACTGCCCGAACACTTGACCAAGGGCTAGTTTGACCACTAGACAATAGACCAGGGGCCAGACCGTCCCTTAGACCGATATAAAGGGGCCTAACTGGCCCATGTCTTGTTGGGGTTCAAAACGCATTGAGAATTTCAGTTTTTTTTTTCAAAACCACATTATGATCTAATCCGAACTCCGATTAACTAATTAATAAAAGTAAATTATACCTTAATTGCTAGTTTGTGTTTATGTATTGATCGATGTTTAAGACGTTGCCGGAGACGAATGTCTTTTATCAAAAATCTACACGCAAATGAAAATCGAGATTCCAAGTGCTAGCCTGAGAGAGAACACGAAAACAATTTTTTGTCCTTTCTAAAAACTTTAGAACGGTTGAGAAACCTAACTCATTTTCTAAAAATAAAAATTAGATTCTAATTCTAATTTCTCTCGTAATGTGAATTCACTTAACACTCATATTTATACAATCATTTGTTGGGTAATGTGTTATAGGTCAATCTATAAACATTGTTTATCTTATATTTTTAGTTAATAAAATAAAGTTTTTCATTTTTTATTTTATTGTAAGTGATTGCATGTTTACCTTACAGTAAGATCCATGGGTATTTGTTGAAATATCATAAATGTCCTTAGTCGGTCATTATACTAGGAACTATAATGAATTAAGACTGATGTGAATCTTGATTGATGATCGTAAAATGATCATGCATGTAGGGATATGAATCGAGATCATGAGTACTTATTAGGGAAAAAGGTAATAGACCGATCCACTTTGAGAACACCATATGGATTAAGTCATAGGTGTTACTCATGATAGGTACATCAATTATTCCTTAGACTTAAGATTCCATAGACTTCAATATTAGGAGCATGGTAATTTGACACAATTAAACATTTCCTTTAACAGAACGATCGATTATAAATATTGTGATTGGCTACTTTGTGAATAATATGCAAAGGTGTGTAATCGAGATATAATTTTTTTCTCTCGTATTGAGAGAGATATTAATGGATCCCTCGATATGATAGACTGATAATGGCCAAGTCCATGTGAATTGATATGATTAATGTCACTTGGATGTTTTCAGTTTACCTAAAGAATGAGACAAGTGAGATTGAACATTAAGGGTGACTTTCCGTGTCTTATGTTTAATCAAAGGATATTGAACAACAAAAGGATAGGATATATGTTTTCATTAGGTTGTATCGATTTTGATATTCATGCTACTTAGGTAGTCATAATGCCTTGCTAGAGACCGTTTTGACTTGTGTAGTAAAATGGTTTTGGTTCACTGCCAACTTCGCATGAACTTATTAGGTCGTACACAAAGATTGACTTTGCTTAATTTCAATTAGTAAAGAGTAATGAATTATATGTGATAAACAACTCATGACATAATAGCCCTTACGATTTGTTACATGATAATATATTAATAGGGGTGTATGTATAATTTGCTTAAATTGCCTAAATACAATAGTTGTATTACGAATATGATTTTAAATGATGGCTTATCTATATATATAAATAGAGGTTGAAACCCTAAAACGAAATAAGATTTTCATTTTTGATATTTTCGAGTTCTTTGGATTTTGGGAGAGAAAAATGTCTTATATCACTCTTGGGGCTAACACTCCAAATTATGGTCACTGTTCATGTATAGATTTCCGATAGAGGATGCACGCTTGAACGTCTTGGAAATTAAATAATCAGAGAAGGAAATCACGGATTAAAGTATGGTTTAATTTTGTAAATGTAGTTTAATGGAACTTATTTTTTATCCTGTCGGGGTTTTTCAAAAATTGTTTTGAGTTTTTTACTGCGTCTGAACCCCAAAAACCTAACACCCTTATGTAAAGTTGGGTAAATGAATTTCCATTATACCCCTAATTAAAGTGGTATTAATATGATGCATTATAAGGACATTTTATTTTATGTATTTTATCATATAAAACTCATTGTTTCGAGTCATTTAAAATCCTACAAAACCAGTTTTTGTATGCGACCAAATAGGTTTATGCAACATTGACAATGAACTTAAATCATTTTGGTACGCGAGTCATAAGCTGTCTCTAGCAAGATATTATGACTACCCAATTTGCAAGAAGAAAAGATTGATACAACGTAATCAATAGTGTGTAGCATATCCTTTAGTCATACAATATCCTTTGATTAAACATAAGGCACACAAAAGTCACTTTTAACATTCAATCGTACTAGTGTTGATCTCTAGGTAGATCGAAAACATCTAAGTGACATTGATCATATTAATCCACTTGGACTTGACCATTTTTAGTCTAAAAAATTGAGGGACCCACTGATATCTCTCTCTGAACAAAAGGAAAAAAAAATCTATCTCGATAAGACACCTGTATATATTATTTACATAGTAACCAATCACGACCATTATAGTTGTCCGATTAAAGACAACATTTGATTGTGTCAAATCACTATGATCATAATGTTCAAGTCTCTAGTAATCTCAAGTCAGAAAACTTAATGATATACCTATCATGAGTAATACCTATGAGTTAATCTATGTGGTGTTCTCATAGCAGGTCAGTCCAGTACTTTTTTCCTTAACAGGTACTCATAATCTTGACTCGTTTCTTTATACACACGATCATCTTATGACCTTCAACCAAGACTCATATTAGTTTTAATTCATTATAATTCCCAGTATAATGACCAACTGTGGACATTTAGGATGTTTTAGTAAACATTCATGAATCCTATTATAATGTAAACATGCAATCCAATTATAATAATGAACAACAAATGAATTCCTCTATTTTATCAATGAAAATAATAATGTTTATAAGATTGACCTAAGGAACATGCCCCTACACCCTAGACCACAATTAAGGGCAATGATAGCCCCTGGAAACTAAGGCACACTCTTATGCCCCGAGGGAAAGATTGGGCTCGATTTTGCACCGTATGATAGGGGACCTGCGGGACCCACAATAGTGGACCTAAAAGTGAATTTTAAAATAGAAAATTAAACAAAAAATGTGACTTGTCTATTTATGTGATGTGTCTTGAATTGTCTAGATTTGAGAGGCAATTCACATTGAGCCTCAGGTACGCAAATATCGGGAGTGGATATCTCAATGAGTCGAGGTAAATAGGGAGTTTACTCTTCTATTAAATATGGCATGATTATTAGTTATTTTTGGGACTCGCAATTTGAATTAGACACTTGGGGTTATGGGTTGCATCTTATCATTGGCAAAATTCCATTATCTATGGAATAGATATGTGTGCATTATACTTGTGATGTGTTGACTTAAATACTCGATTATAGAGGTGTGATAGAGAAAGGCTATCGATCTATCACTTGAATCTCCCTTCTAATAAATCTAAAATTAAACATTGAGGTGTGATGAAGAGAGGTTATCGATCCATTACTTGAATTCCCCCTCCAATATAGTCAACACACAAATGGTCACTTATTGAAACGAGTTGGGGCTACATTCTCGTGGAACTTAAGTGAACTAGTGCACATATTGGTGATGCTTTGGACATATATAATATTAGTTAGATAAGCCCACTTAGAAGGCACATAGACCTATGTGGTATCTACTGGTCTTTATCTCCTCGAGGGTAAGGAAATCAACCATCAGATTCCTGTTAATGACTTGTATGCATTGAATGAATCCACAACTTTATATTATTATTATTTTTATGATATATATATATATATCTCTCTCATGAACCATATGCATGATGATGAGTTTTGACTTGACTATGCTTTATAAATATTATTGAGATTGTTTATAAATGCTTTATGAATCCATGTGATGTATTGCTTTGAATACTTCCTTATTCAATTTAAATTCATGCTAGCTTTGCATGCTTATTAAGTATTACTTGAGTATTTGATGGCTGAGCTAGTTTTCCGCTAAGTGAGATTTGTTATCCCTTTTAGCTCACCCCACTTACATTTAAGGACCATTCACATAAGCATTAGATCACGACAAATGAGTGGCGATAGCTTGAAGCCTTCTCTTTTTTTACGTAAGCCTTGTATTACTATTACCTATTTATGTTGTTTTTGAAACTATTTAATCATGGTTGTATTAAAATATGTCTTTTGGTAGATTGAATCTTACTTTCCTTAAGTTTGAACTTCAGCGTAGTAAATGAATGACTCTAGTTCGATTAAGGAATTGAGAACCCATTTTCGGTTTCCTAGTACGTCATATGAATTTATTCTTATCTAATTCCGTAATTATTTATCCATATGCACTAGTTTGATATTCTAAGGATTTTTTAGGCGAGCCAGACTGTTCGCTTAGATTCGGTTCAGTTCGGTTATTTGGCCTAGGTGGCGATCTGCACCTGGTGACCCGTCCTTAGTTCAAGTAAGGGTTGTAAAATTTATCTTTTACGTCGAGCAAGGTAAGTAATACTCTCTTTCCAGCACTTTCATAAGTTGTTAAATGGGTTTTGTTAGTTAATATGAACCATGTAAATTGTGGCCAAGGTTATGGGTTTTATAAGTGTGGTTAAGAGGTTCACTAGAACCTCAGTTATAGGTGGTTATAGTGGTGTTTTCATTGTTGTTATTGTTGTTGTTGTTGGTTAATCTAACATAAAATCATATAATTTTATGTCATTTTGTACTGAGTTTGATGTTGTTTGAAAGGTTTTGATCGAGGTAAAACCCATTTTTCTACTCTCTTAAAGGTCTTAGACAAGCTTTGAAGTTGCCAAGGGGTCCAAGATGTAACGAACCAAAAATTTAAAATATCCAAATCAGGGGGTATTCTCGTAATTTCATAATTTTATTTGTCGTTGGTGTGGTAAACGTTTGTATTATATGTATTTACATTAAATCGGTGATACTACAAAAGTTAAGGTGATAGTACAAAGTTATTGGAAATGACTTAAAAGGATTAAGGCTATTAAATAATAAGGAATTTATAAACTAAGTTAGGGAGACTAACTTAATTGAAATACTTAGTTGGCTTAGACTTGCTCGGGGGCTATTCAGTACATTGAGGGATTACATGGAAACATTAACCCAAATCCCTACATATATAAACTAATCATAAGTCGGTGAGTTTCTTTTACCATTTTCAACAAAATCAAGAGAGAGAGAGAGAGAGTGTGTGTGTGTGTGTGCATGCGCTTGCGCACATGTGTGTGCAGGAGAGCACAATGTGGTGGGTTTGGGTGGATTGGTGGTCAACAAATAACAAGAAAGTCTCAAATAAGGTAACACATGCCCCATGTCATCTCTAATTTCTCTCTTTGATGTTCTTAAGGTGGAAAAGGCGGGAGTTGAAGCACGACCACTGCACTAATGGTGTGTTGGTGCTTCACGGACCTCAAATGGGCTAGAAACCCTGTTTTTGTCAAGATTTGATCAATTTGGAGAAATTTGAAAAGATTTAGGAGTTGTAGGCCAAAAATAGGCAATAGAGAGCCCACGAAGAAGGCCCTAACTAGGAGGCCCTTTATAGACTCGAGGGGGTGGCAAAGGGGCCATACGATCCTTAGGCCAACATCGATGGCATTAGGGCATCCTTGGTCGAAGGGCGGGCGAGCACAACTCCCCCCATCACATTACCAGGACCCTAAACTAGGGGCCTAGATTGGATTACACGGGTGATAGGCCCCTCGACTAAAATTAGGGGGTTGAATGGCCCCTATACACTAAAATAAGGGTAAAATTGACAATATTCTAAAAATGACGCGCACTTCCATGCCTCGGGAGAAATATTGGGCGAGTTCCACCACCAATCCTCACACTGGGCGACGGGGGCCATAAAACCCACATTAGTGGATCTTGAAATAAATTTATATAAATTGGAACTAAATTATAACTTGAAGATGATGCAAATGTGTCTTGAATTGTCTTGATTTGCAAGGCGGTTCGTGTAATGCAAGAATCATAAATAGGATTTGCGATGAGTCAAGGTAAGTTGAGAGCTTTCTCATCTATCAAATGCGATATGTTATTAGATATGTTAGGAAACTCGTTTTGAAATGAAAGACTTTGAAAATGGGTTGCATCTTGTTATTGAGTAGATCTTACTTATCTGTGGGTGTAAGTATGTGATATGAACACTTGTGTTGCTTGATCAAAAGAGTAGGTTTGAGCTGCCAAAGTAAAATAGAGTGGTTCTTACAACGAAGCACCATAATGTGCCAGTTTCCCTCTAAAAATGAGTAGTCTACACCATGAAATCTTGACGTGTAAATTATGATATTGTTGTGATTTGTGCCACTTGATTTACACTTCAAATATCAAGCTCATAAGTGGTCTCATATTAGTGATGGCTTTGCCATTTGCTTCATGGGGTTAATTATAGTGCACATAAGGCCTTTGTATCATCTAATGGTCACCAGCACCTCAGGGTAAGGGAATCGGTCACTGAATTCTTGTTAATAACTAGTATCCATTGAATAGAACCACGTTGTTATATTATATTTATTTCTTTTACTATTTCTATTGTGAATACCCCTTTGCACAATGAACTTGGTTTATTTATGTTCTACAAACCATATCTCCATGTTATTGCTAAATGGTTTATAACTTGATTATCTCTTTATGAATCTTGCTTCCATATACTATTTAATGAATAGTTGCTTGATTTCAAGACATGCTAGTTCTTGCATGCTTATCAGGTATTACTTGCATATTTGATAGTTAAGCGGATTTTCACTTATTGAGCTTTGTAGTCCATTTTAGCTCACCTCACTTACATCTTATGACCATACACTTTGGCGCTAGATCGAGGCAAGGGAGAAGTCATAGCTTGGAAAATTTTCTTTTGATGTGAGCCATGCACTACTATTATTCAATTATATTATTATTGAAACTACTGAACCTGGGTTGTAATAAAATAGGTCTTTTGGGTAGAATGAACCGTACTTTCCTTTTGTCGAATTATTTGGAAGCCCTTGAATGTCCTTACTTGAATTAGGTAATGAGAACCCGTTTATAGCTTCATAGCATGCCTTGTGAACTTCTTTATCAATTATTTTAACATTTATAGTCCATATGTCCTAGTATGTTTATTCCGCAGATTATTTTAGGCGAGTCAAACTGTTCACTCAGGCCATGTTTGGGATTGGGCTTGGGTAGCAGTCTGGGCTGGGCGACTTGACCCTAGATAAGGTAAGGGTCATCACATGTGAAGTTTTAAGAGTCGTCAAAGAAGGAGGAAACCTCGAGTTGGGCAGGAAATGACACCGCCAGCAGCGTCATATGTATAAAACCGATGAACTTAAATCTAATACCTTGTTGTTCGTTTATATTATGCGCAACGCCGTGGGTTTCATGCCTACAAAGTGGCCTACGACGTTAGACACAAAAAATGAAAATTTGGAAATCATCTGGAAAACTTCGTAAGATTTCTCCAAGACTTGTACTAGGGTTCTAGAAAGGAACAGAGAGTAGTATAAGAACTTAATTGACCAATATTAACCTATGTTTGCGTAGATTTACCTGAGAGTTCTTTAAGAGGCTTGAGATGTCCTGAAAGGTTAAGTGACTCAAATCGATCGATGTAAGTGGGACTTGTTTATTTATCAATTATGATAAGTAATCTTGTATAAATTAGTTCATATAGTTATGGACTAGGTGTAGGGCATTGTACTGTGATTTGGGTATTTATTATTTTTCAAACTAATATCTGAAGTGAAATGAAGACAGTTTGGAAATGGCAATATAAAAAGATGGTAGATGAGTATCTGTCTTTAATAAATACATAGAGGAAGGTGGATAAGTATCGCCCTCGAATGAACACAAAGAATAAGTTGGATAAGTAACGGTATCTAATGAATAAAAAGAGGATATAGATCGATAAGTACTGACCTCTAATGAAAAAAAATAGCTGGAATTCTTTCTGGCCTCAACTCCAGTACTTTGTTCATTCATTATCCTATTAGAGTAGGAATCTCAGTTATACTTGAATACACTTTATGAGATCTCACACTGGCCAGTGTGTGAACTCCTACATTATATTTATGTAAAAAGGAGGGAAAGAATATGGTTTTAACTCAGACTAAAATTAAGGGTAATAGTAAAAGTGCGATATGTTGAATGATTTGCTTCTGCTACTGTATAATTTATACTGTTTTTGATGCTCTGAGTAGCTATATTAGGACTCATATTGTTATTCATTTAATCCATTGTCTATTATTAGATAATTGGTATGTAAATGAGCATATTTTACTTAGCAAGTTGGAACGTTCACCCCTTTAAACATTTTAGATATTCTAACTAGCGGCCATGACAAAGGGAAAGCGAAGATCTAAACATTTAGTGATCTTTTCTCGATGTAATGAACACTATTTTATATTCCAATACTATTTGAATTACTTTTTGTGTAATACAATAGGGTTGGGATAAAATATTATAACCAAGGTTTATACTGGTGATTTTGTTTATCTTTTTAATTATTGATAAATGTTTTAAACTCTACAACATGTTCTATTTCTTCTATTTGGTTTTCAAGATATACATGACATGTTTATCATGTATTGAAAACATGGTGCTGGCTCTAGTTAAGTCAAGTTGGTATACCGGAGCTTAATTAGGGTTTTAAGATGAGTATCGTCTTAATAGGGATACGAGATGCTATAGTTTGGTACTAGAGCCTAGCTTCATAACTTTGAATTGACATGAAACCAAGGTATAGAACTTATATATTTTACCTAAGAGAACATGATAAAAAATTATTATCGACGTTTGGAAGAAAGGGGGCACAATGAAATTTAAAAGATTATTATACACAATTTGCTTTGTTTATTGTTATACACAAATAAGAGATGTTTTCTCTCATTTGTGTATAATAAACAATGAGTATGGGTGGTAAGGGTTCTAATAGACCTGGTGTTAGTTTACATGGTTCATACGCTGTGGAAAATTCAAAAGTGTTTTTGAAAAACCCCAATAGGATAAAATATAAGTTCCATCAAATTAGATCTAAAAAAGTAAACCATACCTTAATTACCGATTTTCTTATCTGATTGTTCGATCTTTAAGACATTCAAGCACATGTCTTCTCTCAAAAACCCACACATGAACGGTGAGCACAATTTGGAGTGCTAGCCCTAAGAGAGATTGAAAATATTTTTCCTTTCTCTCCTAAAATCTAGAGCACTTGAAATAGTAAAAATGAAAGACTTATTCATTTTTCAGGGTCCCAACCTCTATTTATATGTGCAGATAAGCTCTCTTAAAAACCTTTTCGTAATACAACTATTGTATTTAGGCAATTCAAGCAAATTACACAAATGCCCCTATTAATATGTTATCATATAAGAAATCGTAAGTGCTATTATATCATGCATTTTATCATATAAAATTCATTACTTTTTACTAATTGAAATTGCGTAAAGTCATTCTTTGTGTGCAACCCAATAGGTTTATGCGAAGTTGGCAGTGAACCAAAACCATTTTGATACATAAATCATAAGCCGTCTCTAGTAAGGTATTATGACTACCCAAGTAGCATGAATATCAAAATCGATACAACTTAATGAATAACATATATCATATCATTTTGTCGTTCGATATCTTTTGATTAAACATAGGGCATGGAAAGTCACCTTAATTGTCAATCTCACTAGTCTCGATCTTTATATAAACTAAAAACATTTAAGTAACATTGATCATATAAATTCATATGGGTTTAGCCATTATCAGTCTATCATATCGAGGGATCCACTAATATCTTTCTCTACACGAGGGTGACAAACTCTATCTTGATTACACACTTTCACAAATTATTCACAAGGTAACCAAGCACAATCTTTATAATCGTCTGTTTAAAGGCAACATTTGATTGTGTCAAATTACCATACTCCTAATATTAAAGTCTATGTCAATCTCAAGTCAAATGACTAAATGATATACCTATCATGAGTAACACCTATGAATTAATCCCTCGTGGTGTTCTCATAGTGGGTTGGTCAAATACCTTATTCCCTAACAAATGCTCATGATCTCAATTTGTGTCCCCATATGCATGATTATCACATGTCCATCAATCAAGATTCACACTAGTCTTAACTCATTACAGTTCCTAGTATAATGATCGACCAAGGACATTTATGATATTTCAACAAATACCCATGTATCTTATTATAAGGTAAACATACAATCGATTACAATAAAACATCAAACGAAAACCTCTATTTTATTAACTAAAATTATAAGACAAATAATGCTTATAGATTGACCTAGAGAACATGCTCCAACATTTCCCACTTGCACTATGTCGAATTGTTTATGTATTTAATACCTAATGACCTAACATCACTATCATGTTTCACTTGTGGAAGAGCTTTCATCATAGGATCTGCAATATTATTTTTTATAGGAACTCTGCATATCTTGACGTCTCCCCTCTCAATGATTTCTCAAATGAGATGAAAAATTCTAAGTATATATTTGGATCTGTGGTGTGATCTTGGTTCCTTGGCTTGTGCTATTGCCCTATTGTTTTTACAATATAATCAAATGGGGTTAGCTATACTCGGAACCACACCAAGTTCAGAGCCGAACGTTTTTATCCAAACTACCTCCTTAACTGCATTGGATGCTTCAATATGCTTAGTTTCTATTGCAGAATTTGCCACAGGTCTTATTTTGAACTTTTCTAGATCACTGCACTTCCATTCAATGTAAACACATATCCAAACTGCGATCTGAAATCATTTATATCAGTTTGAAAACTTACATCTGTGAAACCATTTACAACAAATTTGCCTTCCAAACTTTCATAAACCAAGAACACTTCTTTAGTCCTTCTAAAGTACTTAAGAATGTTCTTTACTGCTGTTTAGTGAATCTCACCGAGATCAGACTTATATCTGCTTATTGCACTCAAAGCATATGATGCATCAGGTTGGGCTCATAACATGGCATACTTGATAGATCCAATAGCCGATTCATATAGAATTGTATTCATGCGCTCTCACTCATAATTAGTCTTCGAAAATTGAGTCTTGTTAAGACTTATGCCATGAGACATTGGTAATGACCTTCTTTTAGAGTCTTGCATACTAAACCTATTCAGTGCCTTGTCCATATAAATACTCTAACTTAAGCCGATCAGCCTTTTAGATTTATTCCTATAGATCTTAATTCCAAAGATGTAGGCAGCATTTCCTAAGCCCTTCATTTGAGAAACACTTCCTTAACCAAGATTTGACTTTTTGCAAGGTTGAGATGTCTTTTCCAATAATTAATATATCATCAACATACAGTACCAACAAAACAACAACGCTCCCATTGACCTTCTTGTATAAACAAGGCTCACATTCATTTTTTATGAAACCAAATTCTTTTATTGCTTCATCAAAACGATGATTCGAACTTCGAGAAGCTTACTTTAATCTATAAATAGATCTTTCAAGTTTGTACACCTTCCTAGAATTCTCAGGATGAACAAATCCTTCAGGCTATATCATATACATGTCCTCAAGTAACTTTCCATTTAGAAAAGCTATTTTGACATCCATTTGCCATATCTCATAGTCATAATTTGTGGCTATGGCATCTAGAATTCTGATGGATTTAAGCATGGCTACAAAAGAAAAAGTCTCCTCATAATCAACACCTTCAGTCTACCTGAGACATTTTGCTACTAGCCGTGCTTTATAAATATACGCATTTCCATCCATGTCAGTTTTCTTCTTGAAAACCCATTTTCAACTAATGGTCTTACCACCTTCAAGTAGATCAACCAAGTTCCAAACTTGGTTATCATACATAGATTGCATCTTAAAATTCATTGCACTAAGCCATTTATCTGCCTCATGGCTAGACACAGCCTCCTGATTAGTAGTAGGCTCATTTTGATCCATTAGCAAAGCCTCACTACTATCAGTAAAAGGAAATCCAAATCTCTCAGGTTGATGTCTTACCCTATCAGACCTACGGGAGCTTTCTGATACTTGTGGAGGTTCAACTAGTTCAAGACTTTGTTGATCTCCCACTGGCAGTTGAGTATTTTATTTATGGTTCTTGAACTTCTTCAAGACTTAATTTATTCACATTGTTGTCTTCTGATCAACATATATTTTTTTCTCACTATAAAAGTATTATCCTCTAGTTTCTTTAGGATAACCAACAAATACACACTTGGTAGATTTGGTTGATAATTTTTTTGAGATTTGTCATCGTACGAAGAATGTTTGAAAAATATAGAGAAAAGAAAAAAGATCTTCATATGGTATTTGTAGATTTAGAAAAACCATATGATATGGTCCTTAGAGATGTTCTTTGGTAGGTTCTATAAAAAGGAGTTCATTCTAGATACATAGACATTATTAAGGATTTATATGATGGAGTAGTAACGTGCACAAAGACATTTGAAGGAGTTACAAAAGAATTTTCCATTACGATAGGACTACATCAAGGATCAATTTTAAGCTCATATCTATTTACTTTAGTAATGAATGAACTAATTAGGCATATTCAAGAGGATATACCATAGTATATGTTATTCGCAAATGATGTTGTCTTAGTGGATAAAATAAAAGAATGAGTGAATAGGAAATTGGAACACTAGAGGAACACATTAGAATCTAAAGGCTTTAAGTTGAGTAGAAAAAAGACCAAACACATGCACTATAAGTTTAGAAATACTCGACATAGAGATGATGAAGTGGTAAAATTAAGAGAAGTAGAAGTTTCTAAGGTGAACCACTTAAGATACCTAGGATCAATGTTGTGAAACGATGGCAATATTGAGAATGATGTCATGTAAGGAATTCAAGCTAGATGGAAGATATGGCGGAGTGCAACATGGGTTATTTGTTATCGAAATGTTCCAACTAAGTTGAAAAGAAAATTTTATAGGATAGAAATTAAGCCAGCTATGCTCTATGAAAATGAATGTTGGGCGGTAAACCAACGACAATTACATAAAATAAACGTAGCAGAAATGAGGATGCTTAGGTGGATGTGTGACAAAACTCTTAAAGATAGAATAAGAAATGTAGAAATTCAAAGACAAGTAGGAGTAATATTAGGGAAGAGCGGTTGTAGTGATTTGGTCACCTGCAAAGACGGCCTACAAATGCCCCCACTGAAAAACTTGATTCAATAGAAACTGTAAAAATTCGATGAGGTAGAGTTAGACCAATGTTAACATGAGATGCATTAATTAGGAGGGATTTGTATGGTTTAGAAAACTCACCATAAATTGCCCTTAATATAGCAAAATGGAAAAGTTTGATCTGTGTAGCCAACCCTAATTAATTTGGGACTGAGGCTATGTTGTTGTTGTCATTGTCGTCGTTGTACGAAAACCTCACAGCCCCAAATCTTAAAGAAAGAACAGATTGGTCTTTTCCAAAATCACATCTCATATGGTGTTTTATCAACCACTTTAGAAGATACATGATTTAGTTTAAACGCAGCAGTTTCTAACGCGTAACCCAAAAAGGAAATACGAAGATCTGCATGACTCGTCATAGATCGAACCATATCCAATAAAGTTCAATTTCTCATCTCAGAAACACCATTCTATTATGGAGTTTCTTGAGGAGTTAATTATAAGACAATCCCACAGTTTATAAGACGATCATCGAACTCTTGGCTCAAATATTCACCACCTCGATCTGATCGAAGTGCTTAAATAGTTTACATAGTTAATTTTGCATTTCATTCTGAAATGCTCGAAACATCTCTAAAGACTCACCTTTATGTTTCATAAGATAAACATAACCATATTTGCTAAAATTATGGGTGAAAGTAATAAAGTACTGATAACCACCTCTAGCCATTATGTTTATAGGACTGCATACATCAGTATGTATTAAACCCAATAAATCACTTGCCCTTTCATTATGTCTAATAAAGGGACTCTTTTTCATCTTGCCTATTAAACAAGATACATGTTTTATATGATTCAAAATTAAATTGATTCAAAAGTCCATCTTTATGGAGTTAAGAAATACGTTTCTCATTTATGTGGCCAAGATGACAATACCAAAGGTAGGTTTGATTCAAATCATTTGACTTGACTATCTTTTTATTTATGTTAAGAATATGAGTATATGTGGACCTTTTCATGTTTAGAATATAAAAATCATCATACAAATCAACATTCACATAAAAAATGTCTTTACAAGAAATGAAGCATTTATTATTCGCAGTAATGAAATTATAATCGTCCAAATTCAAACATGATACTGAAATGATGTTTGTGCTCAAGGCAGGGACATAATAACAATTATTAAAAATAAAATAAGTCCATTAGATAAAATTAACTCGTAGCATCCTACAACCAATGCATTAACCTTTGCTCCATTTCTAAATCGTAGGATGACTTTTCCTTTCTTTAGCTTTCTACTTTTTGTGAGACCTTGAACATTAGTAGAAATGTGAGATCCACATGCAGTATCAAATACCTATGAATAATTAGTAGACAGATTAACTTCAATAATATAAATACCTAAAGTAGTAGTCGCGCTGCTCAACTTTTTTTTTAGATATTCAAGATAGAGCTTATAATTTTTAAACTAATGCCCAAGTACATGGCAGAAATGACAGTTTATTGTTTTTCCTTTTCTTTTTAGGACAATGAAATAGAAACAGCCTTAGACTTGACTTGTTCTGCATGCTTTGTAATAGTCACAACGACCTTGACAACTTTAAGCTGACATTTGGCCTTCGTTTTCATAACCTTTCCGTTTGAAACTATCAACACAGTAGTAATGAGTTTCTTGACATTCTGCTCAGCAGCTTTAAGCATCAAATGCAACTCTAAGATAGACTTATCAATATTATTCATGTTATAGTTCATCGCAAATTATGAATAACTATCAGTTAATGAATTCAAGGTCCAATCTGTAACCAACTTTTGGCTTATGGGAAAGTCTAGTATGTCAAGATGGCCAATATAACCCATCATTTTCAGAACATTAAGACTAACTAACGCACCTGTAACCATTTTGCAAGAATAAAAGTTCTTAACTATTTCGAACATTTCTTGCCTAGCTTGCTATTGCAACATAATCGATGCAACATCAGTTGAGTCGTTGACATGCTTTGTATGTGCATCCTTCACAATTCTTAAAAAAATTGCTGGTGGTTACTCAAGAATAGGATCATCCAGGACATACAACTTGCGTTCATATGGAAAAACAATTCTCAAGTTTCTGAACCACTCAAGAAAGTTTGTCCCAGTTAACTTATCATTCTCAAGGATGGATAACAGTGATAAGGGATTAGTATGGTTTGAAGAGGCCGTAGATCTACAACGAAAGATTATGCAAAAGTTTATTTAAGTATAAAGGAATTGACTCAAATTACCAACCTTCCTAAAAATAATATGTTAATTTAAGAGACTAAAATCCATGTTTCACCTAATTCTAAGATAGCTAAGGCATGACACTTTTAATTAGATTATATAGGTAGGTACCTTTTTTACCAATTACATCATATGTAACTTTTATTTGTTTTTATGAGATTGCGACATCAAATGTCTTAGCACATTTTGTCTCATCTTGTGCCTAAAGCCCAAACTATTTTGATAGCTTTATCAAGTCTAACTAATTTAAACAATAGAGTAACTGTTACTCAACTTGCCTCACCAAGATAATACAATATACTTTGCAGAGGTAGACCCATATTGATGTGATCGAAGCTTTAACAAGTGTTTGAGAATGGATGACACTTGGTTTAAAATTTTGAAGTGGGAATTTTTACTTGTTATAGTAATCAATAATTAAACAAGATAAATATCGTATATGATAATACATGTACAATCACCAAACAAGTTAGGAAATTTTACTAATATTGACTATTATACAAATTTCCTTGCAATACAAATACTTAGCAGTGGTCCCGCTGGTCGATCAGCGGGCGATAGTTCTGCTGACCGGTTAGGGACCTCATATAGGGGGTAGCGTCTCCGTTTTTTTTTTTGGACAACGAATTTCAGTTTCAAAAATTTGAAATCGCCTAAAACTTATCATTATTTTTGTCAATCCAATTGACCAAAACTGCCCCATATTTTAATTCTGAAAATATTAAATAAAACATTTTTAATTAACTTAGGCCCACCTCTAACTTAATTTCTTATCCTTATCCAATTAGAATTTTAGATCCTTTGAATACTTATCTAAAACGAATTTGTTATATGTATCACACTTATCTTATATTATTTGTAAATCTTATCTTATTACAAGTTTATTTCCTAACTAATAGTAATATACTAACATATAACCATAATGAGATATATGATCAAAACAAATTTTAATTCTTATTCATACAAAACAAGCAAACGAATAAAGAAATAAAATATTAATCACGCATTCAACACCAGAATCATATTAACTTAATCATGATTTCTATTATGGATACATACATAATTATAGAAGAAAAATGAAATATGTATTCAACACCAGAATCACATTAACTTAAACATGACTTCTACCATGAACATACAAAATTTGCATCATTCAATATTAAAATCATATGTTCATCAAAATATTCTAAACATGAACTCTATTATTGAATCAAATCATGCATATGTATCAAATACATGAATTAACAATACGTTTTAAAAATAATTCTTGATAAAAATTATCTCAGAACATATATGTACATTAAATATACATTAGCCAAGATCATATTCTCACACATATATCATATATACATCAAAGAAAAGATGCAATGGTTTAATAGAACTTAGCTTATATCACCGATACCACTGTTGGGTTATGGAGTTCGCATGGAGCGAGAAATCCAAAATAATTTTTGAAAAACTCCAACATGATAAAAAAGAAGTTCTAATAAACTAAATCCATCAAAAGCCCACACATAAATGACGACAACAATTTGGAGTGCTAGCCCCAAGAGAGATTGAAAACATTATTCTTTTCTCTACTAAGATTCAGAGAACTCAAAAATAGTAAAAGCGAAAACCTTAATCATTTTTAAGGCTTCAACCTTTATTTATATGTGTAGATAAGCTCTATTTAAAAACCTAATTGTAATACAACTATTGTATTTAGGCAATTTAAGCAAATTACATAAATGCCATATTAATAAATTATTATATAACAAATCGTATAGGCTTTTATGTCATGAATTTCATCATATAAAATTCATTACTTTGGACCAAATGAAATTATGCAAAGCCGACGTTGGTAGTAAACCAAAACCATTTTATTATACAAGTCATAAGCTGTCTCAAGCAAGGCATTATGACTACACTAGTAGAATATCAAAATCGATACAACAATGACATATTTCATATTCTTTTGTCGTGCGATATCCTTTAAGTAAATGTAAGGGATCGAAAGCCACCATTAATACTCAATATTACTAGTCTCATCTTTAGGTAGATTGAAAACCTCCAAATGACATTGATCAAATCAATTCACTTGGACTTGGCTATTTAGCTGTCTAACACATCGAGGGATCCACTGATTTCTCTATCTATACAAGAGTGACAAGTTTTATCTTGATTACACACATTCACATATTATTCATGCGGTAACAACTCACAATCTTTATAATCGTCCGGCTAAAGATAGCGTTCGATTGTGTCAAATCACCATGCTCCTAATATTGAAGTTTATGGTAATCCCAAGTCGAAAGACTAAATAATATACCTATAATGAGTAATACACATGAAATAATCCATGCAGTATTCTCATAGCGCGTCGATCCAGTTCCTTGTTCCCTAACAAGTACTCATGATCATGTGACAGTCCCTCCCTTAATCGAGGGCACCACCTGACCTAATCCTGTCATTAAGCCATAATTCTAGCTATGTAAAACCTAACAATGTATTAATAAGCCTTTCTAATAAAACGTACACCATTCTCATCACCAAATAATATTTTAGAGTTAATTAGAATTTTTATACAGTTTAAAGATTGTTCAGTGGAAGTCTTGAAAATTACGCAGAATTCATTAATATGAAACCTAAGTGTGTGGAAAACCAGGTAATAAAGATCAAATTCATATACATAACAAACAACGATAGCTATATATCAACATGTGCCTGGTCAATGTACTATATCTTAACCTATACTTACAACCCAAAAGTATATAAAATACATATATAAGTTGTATAAGAAAATCTAAGAAATACCTATATCAAAGGTAATAGCTCTCCACTGGCTTGGTGGTAGTTGTCAATCTTTTTCTTGCTCAGTTTGCTACTCGATGGATCTGCACCCCACCGTCATAAAAAGGACAATGAGTACATTAATATAGAAAGTAACACTAAGAGATATTTATCCACATTTCCAAACACAACAAGATAAAAACTCACAATACATATATTCATTACATCAAAATAATTATTAATATACAAATGCATTACCAAACAATATAACATCAATAGACTATTCAAATGAACCACCCATTTTAAAATGTGTACCTAACACATTAGCTCATTAATACCCTATTGATCACATAGCCATTGGGTATTGATCACGTAAACCTTGGACAGTCATTTATTTAGCACGTTATATCAACCTTATGTAATAGGTTCGCACACATAATACTTAAGTATTACTCTTATTGGTCGCCGCTTATGCTTAGGCATACTACTTATTAGTTGTAAAACACGACATATCGACCACATGTAATAGGTCCGCACATATAGTACTTAAGTATTTCCCTTATTGTTTGCCGTTTAATCATTTCAAACATTGGCTTAGCTATTACCTTTTAGGTAATAGCTTGTATATCCTATCCTATTACTTGTGAAACATAGTTTATCAACCTCATTTAACAGGTCGGCACACATAGTACTTCGTAATACCCTAATTAGTCACCGCTATACATTTCATAAACTTTATATGGTAGGTTCATGACACTAACTAGTCAGCTATACCGACATCCCCTAGTCATATACCCTGTATGCCTCGTATACCCTAAGCCACATCATGAAACCTAAACACACATATTCTAATTCAACTACAACCTCATTACAAGATAAAGCACACTAATCACTAAGAACTCAGCAAACACAACAATACGAAACGACAAAATCAAGCGGCAATATCGAGAAATTAAATAGAGAGAAATATCTCAATCAGTTTACTTACCTCTACTCTAATTTCCTAGCTAATCCAGCCTCCTTATACTTCGAAACACATACCCGAACCTTCGAGACTCTTCCTTTGGCTCTTGGTACCATTAAGCATATTTTACAATGTATTTAGACCTTTAGTTAGGGTGTTAAAATTGTTTAAGGTGTTTAACTTGTCGTTAGGAAATTCAGATTTTGTGCTGTCAGAACACCTAACGCATTGGGTGGAATGCCTAGTGCACTAGCACGCTAGTAAAGTGGATTAGCGAGTTTGAAGCATACTTAGTGCACTAATTGCAAGAAAACCCAGAATTCTAAATTTTCTCCACTCATGGCTAACTCCAACACCATGAGATCTCTTGTACTACACCTCCAAAGACCCTAAAACACCCACAAAGATAGCCATACTTAAATTATATCGCAACTTCATTAACTAATCACAAAGCTAATAGTATAGCTAAGCTTACCAAGTTGTTGAATACTCATAGCTAGATCAACAAGTATAAGTCACTAAATCATTTTCATTACCTTGTTGACATTCTCTGATTTCCTTCTCCATTTTGCTTAACTTTTAAATTAATGAATGGAAATGAAAGTGGTTTCTATAAGTTGAATTATTCAATCTTTTATATGTATAGATAATGTTGAATTATAACCATTGATCTTAATGAATATACGCATCTCGAGGCTAATCTAACGGCCTACATCTTGCCACAATTCCACTAACTCTCCATCAACTCCTATTTAGTAAAATCCATTGCAACTCAATTGGTCTCTTGATGATTTAACATGTATCTCGAGAAACATCATGTGGTTATTATTCTAGCTTTCTAACTTAGGTACATTTAATGTAAATCAACTATAACCTTATCAAATTTAACTATTTCAGCCATATCAACTTAAATTAGCTCGCTACGTTACTCTCTAGCTTGGTCCGATGCTGGCATGCATCACGAGGCGCGTCCCCACTCACGTCTCGACCTCTATAGTCAAGTAGGAGTGGCTATGTCTCTACACATACAATGCACTAAGTATACATCATACTACAAACAATACATTACTCTGTCTTCATGCTAAATGTTAGGTTCGTGTACTCGTTCTTGAGCCACGTCAAAGGTCGGTGACCCTTAATTACAAACCAAATCCACTATTAAAAATGCGGGTCATTACAAATTTCAATTCATATCCCTATACGCATGATCATCACATAACCATCAATCAAGATTCACACTAGTTTTAAGTCATTGTAGTTCCTAGTATAATGATCAACTAGGGACATTTTGGATGTTTCAATAAATACCCATAGATCTTATTATAAGGTAAATATGAAATAATTTTTAATAAAATAACAAATGAAAACCTCTATTTTATTAACTAGAATTATAAGATAAATAATGTTAATAGATTAATCTAAGGCACATGCCCCAACACCTATACATCATGATAAACAGGAAGAAAATAGACAGTGAAAAGATAAAATGGAGTGACAAATAAAAGAAATAATGGTTCTCATGTCTAATAGAGGAAAGCATTGCTCGACTCTTAAGTTAAGCTGATGGCTATGGTGACGGCACAAATGGCACCACCATCACCTAATCCTTTACCCGTAGCCAATCTCGATGTTTACAGAGTAGAGGAAGTAGTTGTGTTTTTTGGAACTACTTCAATTCAACCTATTGTTGATCCTCTGGTTCATCAAGTTGTAGTAGTAATTGTTGGGTTTTTGGGTTTATACGCAGCGGAGATTACAAAACAATTTTGAAAAAAACCCCAATAGGATCCGAATCTAATTCCATTAAAACGTTTAAACCAAGAAAACTCAATCATACCTTGATCGCAAAACACCTTTCTGAAGGTTGATCGATCTCTAAGGCGCTGCCAATGAAAAACGCCCTCTACTAGCAGTCCACACACGAACGGCGACTAAGATTCGAAGTGCTAGCTTCAAGAGAATACCAAACCTTTTGTTTCTCCCCAAAACGATCCAGAGCGTACCAGAAAACCCTAAGTCGTTTCTTAAACGAAAATAGAGTTTCGACCCTTAATCTTTTGTGTGTGTGTTCTAACTTAAAGCGTCTATTTATACAACCCTTGTATATAGACGGTTAAGTAAATTACACATATACCCCTACTTAAAGAAGTATAAGTGTAATACACCACAAGGACATTTCTGTCATGAATTTTATCATATAAAATTTATTTTTCTGAACCATCTTAAAATCTCGCAAAACCATTCTTAGTGTGCGACCCAATAGGCTCATACAACGTCAGCAGTGAACCAAAACACTTTTGGTATACAAGTCATAAGCGGCCTCTAGCAAGACATTATGTCTACCCAAGTCGTACGAATATCAAATCGATACAACCTAATCAATAGTGTATATAACATCCTTTTGTCACACGATATCCTTTTGATCAATCATAAGGCATGGAATTGTCATCCAACATGTTCAATCGTACTAGTCTCGATCTCTAAGTAGAATGAAAGCATCCAAGTGACATTGATCAATTTCAATTCATTTAGACTAGGCCTTTTAACAGTCTAACACATCGAGGGATCCACCGGATATCTCTCTTTATATGAGAGGGACAAATTCTATCTTGATTACACAACTTCATCACATTGCTCACATAGTAACCAATCACAACCTTTATAATCATTCGGTTAAAGACAACGTTTGATAGTGTCAAATCACTATGTTCCTAATGTTGAAGTCTATGGTAATCTCAAGTCAGAGGACTGAAAAATATACCTATCATGAGAAACAACTATGACTTAATCCATGTGATGTTCTCATAGTGGGTCGGTCCAGAACTTTGTTCCCTAACAAGTACTCGTGATCTTAATTCATATCCCTATACGTATAATCATCATATGATCATCAATCAAGACTTACACTAGTCTTAATTCATTATAGTTCCCAGTATAATGATCGACTAGGGACATTTAGGATATTTCTTCAAATACCCATGGATCTTATTATAATGTAAACATGAAAATTAATTATAATAAACAATAAATGAAATCCTCTATTTTATTAACTAAAAGTATTTATAAAGACAGTTAATGGATTGACCTAGGGCACATGCCCCAACATCTCCTACTTGCACTAGGGCCAGTTATACATGCATCTAATGCCTAATAATCTAACATGACCATCATGTTTTGCTTATGGAAGGGCTTTTGTCAATGGATCCGTAACGTTGTCTTTAATAGGTACTCTACAAATCTTCATGTCTCCCCTCTCAATAATTTCTCTGATGAGATGAAAACGCCTGAGTATATGTTTGGATCTGTGGTGTGATCTAGCTTCCTTGGCCTGTGCTATTTCCCCGTTATCGTCACAATACAAACAAACATGGTTAGCAATATTTGGAACCACACCTAGTTCAGAAGTGAACTTTTTGATCCAAACTGCCTCCTTTGCTGCATCGGACGCTGCAATATACTCTGTTTTTGTTGTAGAATCTACCACAGTCTCTTGCTTTGAACTTTTCCAGCTAACTGCACCCCCATTCAAAGTAAACATATATCCAGACTGCGATCTAAAATCATCTATATCAGTTTGAAAACTTGCATCTGTGTAACCATTTACAACTAGATCATTTTCAAAACCTCCATAGAGTAAGAGCACTTCCTTAGTCCTTCTTAAGTATTTAAGGATGTTCTTTACTACTATCTAGTGACTCTCACCATGATCTGACTGATATCTGCTTGTAGTGCTCAAAACATATGATACATCAGGTCGAGTGCATAACATTGCACACACGATAGATCCAATAGCTGATGCATATGGAATCTTATTCATACGGTCTCGCTCATCATTTGTCTTAGGACATTGAATCTTGCTGAAACTTATGCCATAAGACATTGGCAACAATCCTCTTTTAGAGTCTTGCAAACTGAACCTATTCAGCACCTTGTCTATGTAAGCACTCTGACTTAGACTAATTAGCCTCTTAGATGATCTATCCCTATAGATCCTTATCCCTAGGATATAGGCTGCATCTCCTAAGCCTTTCATTGAGAAACACTTCCCTAACTAAGACTTGACATTCTACAATGTTGGAATGTCATTTCCAATGAGTAATATATCATCAACATACAGTACCAGAAAAACAACTACACTCCCACTGACCTTCTTGTATACACAAGGCTCATCTTCATTCTTAATAAAACCAAAATTCTTGATTGCTTATTCAAAACGAAGATTCCAACTCCGAGAAGCTTGCTTTAATCCATAAATGGATCTTTGAAGCTTACATACCTTCTTAGAATTCTCGGGATGTACAAAACCTTCAGGTTGTGTCATATACACGTCCTCAAGCAGCTTTCCGTTAAGAAATGCTATTTTTACATCCATTTGCCATATCTCATAGTCATAATATACAACATTGGCAATTAAAACTCTTATGGATTTAAGCATGGCTACGGCGAAAAAGTTTCATCATAATCAACACCTTGAGTCTACCTGAAACCTTTTGCTACAAGTCTTGCTTTAAAAATATGCACTTTGCCATCCATGTCAGTTTTCTTCTTGAAAACCCATTTACATCCAATGGTCTTACCCCCTTCAAGTAAATCAACCAAGTTCCAAACTTGGTTATCATACATGGATTGCATCTCAGAGTTCATGACACTTGGCCATTTATCTGAGTCTGGTCCAGACATAGCCTCCTGATAAGTGGTGGGCTCATTTTGACCCATAAGCAACATATCACGACTATCAGTAATGAGAAACCCGAATCTCTTTGGCTCATGTCTTATACCCTACCGGATTTACGTGGGCCTTGTGTCACTTGTGGAGGTTCAACTGGTTCAGAACGTTGTTGAACTTCCAGTAGCGGTTCAGGGTTTATCTGTGATTCTTGAACTTCTTCAAGATTTATTTCTCTCCCACTAGTGTCTTTTGAAATAAACTATTTTTCCATAAAGGCACCATACCAAGCAACAAAAACTTTGTTCTCAGCAGGATTATAAAAGTAATATCCTTTTGTTTCCTTAGGATACCCCACAAATAAGCACTTGTCAGATTTAGGTGCTAGTTTTTCTGAGACTTGTCGTTTTACGTAAGCCTCACAACCCCAAATCTTAAGGAAAGACAAACTAGGTCTCTTCCCGTACCATGTCTCATATGGTGTTTTATCAACCGCTTTAGAAGGAACTCTATTTAGAATAAAAGTTGCAGTTTGTAATGCGTAACCCAAAAAGGATAATGGAAGATCTGCATGACTCATCATAGATCGAACCATATCTAATAAGGTTCGATTTCTCCTTTCAGAAATGGCATTCCACTGTGGAGTTGCTGGTGGAGTCAATTGGGAGATAATCCCATAATTTCTAAAATGATCATCGAATTCTTGGCTCAAATATTCGCCACCTCGATCTGACCGAAGTGTTTTGATAGTTTTACCAATTTGATTTTAGATTTAAACTTAAAACGTTCGAAACATCTCAAATGATTCAACTTTATGTTTCATTAGATATACATAACCATATCTGCTGAAATCATCAGTAAATTTAATGAAGTACAGATAACCTCCTCTAGCCATTGTATTTATAGGACCGCATAAACCAGTATGTATTAGACCAAATAAATTACTTGCCTTTTCACTGTGTCCAGTAAAGGGAATTTTAGTCATCTTGCCTAGTAAACAAGATACACACGTTTCATATGTTTCTAAATCAAATGAATCTAAAAGTCCATCTTTATAGAGCTTCGTTAGGCGTTTCTCGTTTATGTGCCCGAGATGACAATGCCAAAGATAGGTTCGATTCAAATCATTTGACTTTAATTTTTTGTATTTATGTTAAAGACTGGAGTATCAATGGACCTTTTCATGCTTAGAATATAAAGACCATCACACAAATCAACATTTGCATAAAATATACCTTTACGAGAAATGGAACATCTATTATTAGCAATAATAAAATCAAAGCCGTCCATATTTAAGCATAAAATAGAAATGATGTTTCTGCTCAGGCAGGCACAAAATAACAATTATTTATAGTTAAAATAAGTCCACTCGGTAAGACTAAGTCATATGATCCAACAGCCAGGGCAGCAACTCTTGCTCCATTCCCTACGCGGAGGATGACTTCTCCTTTCTTCAACTTTCTATTTCTGGCGTGTCCCTGCACATTTATACAAATGTGAGATCCACATTTGGTATATAATACCCAGGAATCACTAGTAGATGAATTAATTTCAATAACATAAATATCTGTAGTGGTAGTCGCACTACCCTTTTTCTTCTTTAGATCTTCCAGATAGAGTTTGCAATTTCCGAACCAATGTCCAGGTGCATGACAAAAATGACAATTTCTTTCCTTTTCTTTTGGGTGTTTTGAAGCAGGAACAGGCTGAGGCTTGACTTGTTCCACAGGCTTTGCGACAGGTGCAGCAGCAACCTTGACAACTTAAGCCTTGCCTTTTGTGGTGGCCCTCGCCGCCCTGGGGTGACGTGTCTCCGTGTACTCCCTGCCAGGTGGCCTAACTACACGTGTACGGCACCTGCCCGTCCTTCTTCTGTCTTAAATCTCGTATCCACATGTGTGTACAGTGTATATGTGACATATGCAGCGGAAGTTGTACGTAAATGCACAAAAAATATTAATCCATGTAAACAAAACCTAGTGTGGAAAAACCCTGAAAAGTACTGCGTAATAAAGTAGATGATTGTACCATATAAAAGAAATATATACAATGTCATGTCACTCCCCAGTTCCCAAAAGAATCAAAATATCAAAATAAAAACACACGTACAAGTAAGTTTCAACTGTAGGCAGTCAGAAGTGGTCACGTAAGATCCCCTTGCCCTCACTTTTACTAGGATCTGCACTCAATCATCACAGAAGAAAATGGATGATGAGTACAGTCAGTAAAATCCCAAGGAACTCCTCCGAGCATTCAAACAAGCAAATGGAATTATAAATACTATTAAATCAACATGCGGAATGTAACATGCAACTGTAAGTAGGGCATCACATGCGTAAATAACATTAAAGTGCAACTGTGTGTGTCTTTTCTAGTCAGACTAAACCATACTTTGGGATTTCCTTCCGGGATCCCACTAGTGGGCGCACCCAACTAGCTAACACCTGATCCCTCTCGGTGGCCGGCGTAGACCTATGACGCACCGACACATGTAGCAGTTCCCTCGAGTTGTTATCCACCGAGCACTCCTGATACACACGCTATGGTCTAGAATGCATAGATAAGCAAGGACATACAACGGAAAATCTGGTGGGAGTAACTAACCAACTGTGCAAACAACGATAAGATAAGATATAGGAAAAATCACAAGGAAATACTGGAATTGAATGGAATTACAAAGCAAAATAAATATTCAAGAGTTTTTCCATTGGGTTTTACAAACCTCACAAAGCGCTCTCCTATCCCGTAATCAATCCCCAGGTATAAGTCCACTGGGTCCTTGGTCGCCAATTGATTACCCGTGTCAACCTTTATCCATTTATCAATAATTTAATTTACAATGACAATTTTCAACAATTTCTAAAAAAAATTTAGGCCAAATTGCCTATTTCACGCTTTTCGAGGCAAAACCCCGCAAAAAGTCGCGTCTGAAATATCCAAATATTTTAATTTTCATAGAAATTCATAAATTTCTATTTATTTTATGGAAATATAAGTTTTTCCAATTCTTTCGGAATTTTCCAAAAATTTCCCAATTTTTTCGGAATTTTCCAAAAATTTCCCATTTTTTCTTCCATTTTTTTTTCTGTTTGGGTCAGGCCAACGGATCGGACCAGACCCGGTCCAGCCGGGGTCTAATTTGGGTCGGGTCGACCCAACTGGGTCAGGCCCGACCCGACCCTGGATCAGAATGGGCCGAGCCTGGCCCATTTTGGGCCCGGCCCAGTAGGGGGATGCACACTCGCACTCGCACACGTGCACATCTTCATCCCCTGATCGGACCAGTGAAAACCTGGTTCGATCAGATTTTTTTTTTCTCTCTTGTAGTTTGGGGTTGCTCTCCACCCTAACCCCCGTTGGACTCAATGGCAGGGGAGACACCCCTGCGATCACCACCGTTACCCACTTCGGCCTCCATAGCCGAACCTCCGTCTCGCCACCATGGCCAACCCGAAACCCACAACCAAAACCAACTAGGCTCACTTCGATCGTCGCGTCTCCACTCCTTCCCGGTGCGTCCCTGCTTCTCCTCTTCCTCTCCTCTTTTTCTTCCTCGCTCACGGCCTCCCTGGTGTGTGTGTGTGCGAGAGTGTGTTTGTGTGTATGTGGTGTAAGTGGAGTGTGTGAGAGAAAATGATGCGAAGTGGATAAGTGATGTTGACTTTGTGTCCTTGACACCACATTTTGACACAGCTGGGACACTCGCCCATTTTTCGGGTGTTTCGACGCTCAATTTCGAGTCTGAACCGCGATATACTCATACCGCCGCGTCACAAACCACCTAATATCATTCCATATTAGTTACTTTGTAAATTTTTAAATAATTTGTGTGTTTTAGTTTCCCTGACCTAATATTCGATCCCGTTAATTACCTGACACCCGCGTCAACACGCATATCGAGACGAATACAGTTCTCACAATCTCGCAAGTATTTTGATGCAACATACACACATGCGATGTATTTCAATAAATTTCACCGCAAATAAGCATCCAACACATAATACCTAGCATACCTAAGTCCCCGTGCGTCCTAGCGTATCGCGACGTCCACGTAGATCCGAGCTGGCGTCCACGTCTGTAAATTGAAGAGACATTTATAAAATGGGCCGTTACACCTTTGCCTTTCTTCTTCATTCCCTTTCCCTTTTGGACCATCAACACATTACTAGAGGGTTTCTTGATATTTTGTTCAGCAGTTTTGAGCATCAAATGCAACTATGAAATTGATTTCTCCATATTATTCATATTGTAGTTCATTACAAATTGTGAGTAACTCTCTAGTAATGAATTCAGGATCAAATCCGTATCCAACTCTTGACTTATGGAAAATCTGAGTCTATCAAGCTGGTCAACATAGCCCTTCATCTTCAAAACATGAGGACTAACCGACGCACCCTCAGTCATCTTACAAGAATGTAGGTTCTTGACTGTCTCAAACCTTTCTTGCCTAGCTTGCTTTTGGAACATTTCCTTCAGCGTTATGGCCATGTCGTAGGCTTCCATTAGTTCCATGTCCTTCTGAAGTTCAAGAACCATATTGTTGCCATCATAATACATGCAACATCAGTAGAATCGTTGACATGCTTATTATGCGCATCCTCCACAGCTTTTGTAGCATTGGCTGGTGGGTCCTCCGGGATTGGAGCATTCAGGACATACAACTTGCGTTCATGCTTAAGAACAATTCTCAAGTTTCTGAACCAGTCAAGAAAGTTAGTCCCAGATAGCTTATCCTTCTCGAGGATGGATCGCGGTGACAGGGGATTATTGTTACTTGAAGATGCCATTGATCTACAATAAAGATTATGCAAAGTTTATTTTAGTATAGAGGAATAGACTCCCACTAAATTAACAACCCTCCTAAAACACACTGTTTATTTAAGGGACTAAAATCCATATTTCACCTAATTCTATGACTGCTATGGCATGAAACACTGAACTAGATTATTTATGTAGGTAACAGTTACCAATTACATCTTATGTAATTTTAGATACTTTTATGAGATACGAGACATCTTATGTCTTATCATGTTTTTATCTCATCATGTGCCTAAATCTCGAAACTATTTTGATAGCTTTATTAAGTCGAACCATTTTAAACATTTAGGTAACTCTTATCTAACTTGTCTCACCAAGATAACACAATACACCCAGCTATGGCTGAAAATGTATTAGTGTGATCGAGGCCTTGACAAGTGTTTAAAATGGATGGCATGATACTTAAAATTTAATAGAGGGATTTTATTCAGTTTTAGTGATTTTATGTAAACAATGAAAATCATATATTTTGATTGATTTGTTAAATCACTAAACAATTTGGAGATTTTTATACTGTTGACTAATAAAAGAATTTTCGCGAGCTAGGATTAGTTAGACCGCTGTCCCGCTGGCCGGTCAGGGATTTTTTTTATAGAAGACGAATTTCAATTCTAAAAATTAAAAATCGCTATAGAAAATCATATTTTTTCGCTGATTTTATTATCCTAAATTTACCCCTTAATTTATCCAAAATTAAGTCAATTAAAACATTTTTAATTAACCCGGACCCACATCTAACTAATCATCTTATCCTAATCCAATTAGGACTTAAGATATTTGAATCCTAGCATATCACCAATAACAAAATTCTCCATATTTATCTCCTATCCAATAGGGATAACGAAACCGATTTTGATTATATCTCCTAATCTAATTTGTTATCTATCTTTATGAAATAGAAACTTCATAACATAATAGATATAACAAGATAAATAAATAATTTTGAAAATTAATTATTTGCAATTTCGGTCCTCATCCAAATAATCACTAACATGTAATTGAATCACGAACTACTATCCCAATCCAACCTAATGGTGTCATGGATCACAGAACACGAAACTCAATTCGTTAAAATTATCTGAATTAACCTAACATCGTTACTAGCATGTACGAAACTAATTTCAATTAAATCACGAATTTATCTATCATATACACAAAACATGATAATAAATCTCACATAAAACTTATGTATATCACATATACATAAACTATTAACATGCTTTCAATCATATATCATGTATATATCAGAAGAAAACATGCAATGAATTTAATGGAATCGAATTCGAAGGCTCTGATACCACTATTGGGTTTTGGGGTTTATACGCAACGGAGATTACAAAACAATTTTAACAAAAACCCCCAAAAGGACCCGAATCTAATTCCATTAAAACGTTTAAACCAAGAAAACTTAATCATACCTCGATCGCAAAATACCTTTTTTTAAGGTTGATCGATTTCTAAGGCATTGCCAACGACGAACGCCCTCTACCAGCAGTCCACACATGAACGACAGCCAAGATTCGAAATGCTAACTTTAAGAAAATACCAAACCTTTTGTTTCTCTCCAAAATGATCTAGAACATACCAGAAAACCCTAAGTCGTTTCTAAAACGAAAATAGAGTTTTGACCCTTAATCTTTCGTGCGTGTGTTCTAACTTAAAGCGTTTATTTATACAACCCTTGTATAAAGACGGTTAAGTAAATTACACATATACCCCTACTTAAAGAAGTATAAGTGTAATACATGACAAAGACGTTTCTGTCATGAATTTTGTCATATAAAATTCATTGTTCTGAACCATCTTAAAATCTCGCAAAACCATTCTTAGTGTGCGACCCAATAGGCTCATACAACATTGGCAATGAACCAAAACACTTTTGGTATACAAGTCGTAAGTGGCCTCTAGCAAGACATTGTGACTACCCAAGTCGTACGAATATCAAACCGATACAACCTAATCAATAATGTATATAACATCCTTTTGTTACACTATATCCTTTTGATCAAACATAAGGCATGGAATTGTCATCCAACATGTTCAATCGTACTAGTCTCGATCTCTAAGTAGAGTGAAAACATCTAAGTGACATTGATCAATATCGATTCGCTTAGACTAGGCCTTTTAACAGTCTAACACATTGAGGGATCCACCAGATATCTCTCTTTATATGAGAGGGACAAATTCTATCTTGATTACACAACTTCATCACATTGCTCACACAGTAACCAATCATAACCTTTATAATCATTCGGTTAAGACAACGTTTGATAGTGTCAAATCACTTTGTTCCTAATGTTGAAGTCTCTGGTAATCTCAAGTCAGAGGACTGAAAAATATACCTATCATGAGAAACAACTATGACTTAATCCATGCGATGTTCTCATAGCGGGTCGGTCCAGTACTTTGTTCCCTAACAAGTACTCGTGATCTTGATTCATATCCCTATACATATAATCATCATATGATCTTCAATCAAGACTTACACTAGTCTTAATTCATTATAGTTCCCAGTATAATGATCGACTAGGGACATTTAGGATATTTCTTCAAATACCCATGGATCTTATTATAATGTAAACATGAAAATTAATTATAATAAACAGCAAATGAAATCCTCTATTTTATTAACTAAAAGTATTTATAAAGACAGTTAATGGATTGACCTGGGGCACATGGCCCAACGGTAATAGTGATTATGGATCGTAAGAAGGCTGCATTTTTAAGACCATGTAGGATTTTTTGAAATATAATATAATGATATTTAATTGTTCTATAGAGGATGATGTCGCAGAAGCATGGATTTTATAGATGAAGTAAGCATTTGTTATTGTTAAGGTAGATATTTTGTTTAAGGTTAAGGTGGTCACCTTTTTATTCATTGATACAACTCGTAAATGATGGAATTCCTTAAAGCGAGAATGGGAAAAAACTCCTACATGGCCTTTGTTTAGGATATTGTTTTGCAAAAAATATTTCCTTAATCTTGTTGGGAATAAGTAGAGGATTGAGTTAATCAATTTGACTTAAGGGGATACAACTAAGACAATATAAGCAACAATTCACTAATTGGAGTGAATTTTCAAAGGAAATGATTGGACTTGAGGAGAACGAAATTAATAGGTTTCTTTGGAGTTTGAAATATGAGATTCGAATTATTGTTTCTTATCATCCTTATATCAGTTATGAATTCATCTTTTATAGTGCATTGGAAGTTGAGGCGATTATGTTAGCCACGCCATTATGAGTAGTGACAATTCCACCACCAGTTCCTTAATCTCTTAGAAGTCAGAAAGCAAAAAAATTAGTTCATATTCAGCCAATACAATCTTTGGGAATAAAGCGGTCTCGAGATTTCTTTAGGTAGAAAGCGATGAATACATTTCTAGGTTAATCCTCTTAAATAGTTTAGCTAGTTCTGATGGTAACTATTTATGCTAGTGTATCAGTTCCTTTTGCTATGCAAACGTCAATAGCAAGACCTATCCTACCATTACTTCAGGTTGATGGTTAAGGAAGAGGTTAGTATCGTTCTCAGCCGACTACTTTAGGGCTATTTTCATAGGTTAGTATTATACCACAAAGATCTAAAGTTATATGTTACCTATATGGACAACCAGGGCATGTGCAACGATGTTGTCCTATGCTACCTCCGAAATAAGTAGTTAGTGTTATGCAACTGGCTCGAGGACAAGTTCTTACAATTGCATAAGATGATCTTGAAGATACTGGTAGATCTGTGGAAGTTAATTTAGATTTTGATTTAATAGTGCATACCATAATGAATACTAAGCTATAATTTTTATCATCTTAGTGTTATGGATGATAATAGAATATATGTTGAATATGAATGACTTGTAATCTGAAATTAGGGAGACCGAACTTTTTAGTAAAGGATTGTTCATGGATAAAATTGTGATTAAAAAAGAATAGGAAAACACTACTAGTACTTTAAAAACTTCTTAGTATTGTTGTGACAACTTGTTTCTCCAAACGGAGTACTGCCTAGCCTAATCCCGTCATTAAGCCCTAATCCTCACTAGGTAGGACTTAACAATGTAGTAGTCGGCTTTTTATCACATTCACCTTGTTATATATGTTTAGGATAAGAATTATTCATTTCTTGTTAGTTATAATTTTCAAAGTTAATCAAACCTTTTATTTTAATAATATAAGTGGAAGACTTAATAAAATTTGCGTAAACATTATGAAACACATACTATGGAAACTAGGTAAATAAACAATCACAAGAAACCAAATAGAGTAATATACGTATCAATTGGGAATTGGATTTCCTCTAAATTATACCAAAAAGAAAGGTAATATATATACAAAATAATCACTTATAAAAGTAGCAAAACTACATGCCGAGGGCTTAGAGGTAGTCATCAATCGTCTCAACCCATAATATAAAATTCCAAATGGGTATAAATGACATATATTTAAGTCTTACAACAAAACAAAAAAAAACCTACTTGCCCAGTCTGCTACTTGATGGATTTTCTCTCTAAACACTAAGAGACATTTATCCACATTTTCAAACATAACAAGAGAAATGTTTCAACATACATACATTCATTATATAACAATGACCATAGATACATAAACACATTACCAAACAATATAACATCAATGAAATATTCCAATGAACCACACATTTTAGACTGTGTACCTAGCACATTAGATCACGTAGACCTTTTGTATTGATCACATAAACCTTAGGTAGTCATTTATTTAGCACAGTTTTATTGACCTTATGTAATAGGTTGGCACACATAGTACTTCATATCACCCTAATTGGTCATTGCTTGTACATTTCATCAACTTTATACGGTAGGTCCGTGACACTAATTAGTCAGATATACTAATATCCCCAAGTTCCATACCTCGTATGTTGCATATACCCCAAGCCACATCATGAAACCTTAACACACATATTCAAATTTAACTACAAATATATAACATGAAAAAGCACACCAAATATAACACCAAGAATTCAGCAAACACAATAATACAAAGCAATAAAATCAAGTAGCAACATCTAGACATGAAACGGAGAGAAATATCTCAATCAGTTTACTTACCTCTATGCAAATTTCCTAGCTAATCTTGCCTCAAAATACCTCAAAACGCATACCCAAACCTCAAAAACCCTTCCCTAGGCTCTTGGTACCATTAGATATGTTTTACAATGTGTTTAGACCCTCGGTTAAGATGTTAAACTTTTTTTAATGTGTTTAAAGTCTTTTTAGGAAATTGTAGATTTTTTTGCTGTCATAGCACCCAGTGCTGGGTGGCAGGTCTAAGCGCGCTAATGACTAACTTAATGCATTTTTCAAACCTATTAGCGTGCCACACTTAGGTAGTGCGCTAGCTTTCACAATTAACGTGCTAATTGCTGGAAAACCCAGAATTCTACATTCTGAATTCTAAGTTTTCTTCCCCATATAGCCATCTCCAAAGCCTTGGGTCTTTTTTCTCCCTAACTAGAGACCCGATACATCTAGCATGATTATAAGAACAATCCACATTTTACAAATATATCAAATTCATAAAGTTAATCTAAGTTAATGGTGTAGATGAACTTACCAAGTTGTACACCACTCCTAGCTTGATCATTTACTTCAAATTCAACCAGGATTTTCCTTCAAGTTGTTGATTCTCTTCTCTCTGAACTTCTCTCTAGCTTTCTTCTTTCTTAAATTATGGAAATTAAATGAACTATATGTTTATCCCATGCATTTATATATATAAGATAAAGATGATTTGTAGCCATTGATCTTAATGTGTATGCGTATCTCAAGACTGATCTAATGGCTTACATCTTGTTTCACATCCACTAACATTCTACTAATTCCCCCTTGGTAACACCAGTTGCACTCAATTGGTCTCTTGATGTATTAATACATATCTTGAGGAACGTCAAGTGGTTATTATTTTAACTTGCTAACTTATGTACATTTGATGTAAATCAATTATCGCATTATCAACTTGCTACTTAAATTAGCTTGCCACATCACTTTCTACCCCGGTCCCCAACTGGCATGCATATCGAGGTGTATCCCCGCTCACGTCTCGACTTCTATTCACAAGTAAGAGCGACTTAGTATTTCTACACATACACAATACACTAAGTATTCATCATACAAAAAAAATACATTACTAGGTCTTCCTGCAGAGTGTTGAGTTCTTGTACCCGCCCTCGAGCGACATCATTGATTGTTGACCTTTAATTACGGACAAAACCCACTATAAAAAATTTAGGCCATTTCAATCCTCCCAACTAATAGAAAATTTTTCCCCTAAATTTACTTATTCCCAATTCTTATCTTTAATTTCTTACACTTTCTTATTGTAATTACCTTAACCAAAACTTTAATTTATACTAGCCCCAAAGCCTACCTTTAACAACTATCTTAAGTGGATCTATTGACTATTTTAATCTTAGGTTCACATATTTCAACAAGTAAGTTTACACGTAGCAAACTCCTATATATCATCAACTATACATAGCATTTAGTCATAATACTCAAAGGAAATTATGCTAAGCGTATTTTCTAAGGAGTATTAGATGTTTCTTATTAAGATAACACTAATATTTATTAACCATTTAATTTAATATCATGCACAAAGCTAACAATACACTCATATGGGCTAATACAACTAAATTCACTTACCCTTAGTATGGTCATGCACCGTCTCTGGGTCTGATCTTGTTGCTACCTGAGCTCTCTCTAGCTTGTGGCAATGATGTTGCCAGCTTCTAACCTACTAGCGATGGACGCTGATGAAAAATATGTCCAACTTGATGACATCTATAACATGCCGGAGGTCTTTTCCGTCTTGTGGATACAATTCGGGTCTGCTCCTCTATCGGTGCATATCGCCTCTACCGTCCGTACCTGCTATGTTTGAAGGGCCTGTAATGCTAACTTAACTAGAGCTGGTAAGGTAGGTATACTCGAGCCATGCTCCATCGAGATAGTAGATGCTACGGGCCCTACAATCTGTTATCCCTTTGTCCAATGCCTTTGTCTTTTACTTTCCTGCCTCCTCTTAAGATCAGTACTCAAATCTTTCATCACTCATGGACCTTGCACTGTCTTATTAGAAATCCTACCAAAATGATATGTCTCGTGGGAGAGAGCACGCTCATATATCTCACTAAGTGTCAAGGTTAATGTTCGATGTCAGGCCTCACTCCATCTCCAAATGGTATACATCCTTAGAGACATCTCTTACCAATTCTCTAACAAACTGCCTCAAATAGTCATATCTATCTTAATACTATATCATCGACTCATCAGCTCTCTGTCTTAGGTCCATAAATTCCTTCTTCAAACTCTTCATAACTGCAGGTGGAAAGTATTGCTATCTTAAATGCATATCAAAACTTAAAGTCACCATCTGAAGCTATCGTCTCATGCCACCAAACATCGACGTTTCTTTGCAGTGTATATGACAAAATCTCGGCACGAAGTCTATCCTCAATCCTCAAGACTTTATGTAATTTTTCCTAAGACAACACCCACTTCTCATTCTTCTCAAAGTCTCGCAATCTATCGAAATACACTGGATTCAGACTAATGAAATCATTCACAAACTGTCTCTATGGCTGGTCTTGTCACTACTAGTATAATATATACCATAAGAACTACTAGTATCGTAGCTAGAAGCTCTGACGACGGTAGCATAGGCGTAGTAGTTACAAAAGGAACTGATGTCTTTGTCAGTAAAGCGAAACAAACTATCATCATAGCGATGAAATCAGTCAACTGCTGCCCCTATGTTAATACATGGTCATAACCTTTATAGATCATCTACAAAAATAGGAAGCTGACTGTTGCCGGCATCCGTATCCCTATTATCGCGTGAATCAACCATCAGTATATTAAATTGATTGCGAACTCGATATTATCTACTATATAGCATCCTCCAACTTGATTAAGGCGATACCCGGCCTTAAACCCTTATTAAGCATAGATTACCCTTTTAAGACATAACTAGAGCCAGCAGCCTTACGACCTTCACTTGATAAACACTAATATATATGAAGTATCGAAATAAAAAATTAATAAACGCAATGAGAATTTAGAACTTTTTTGATAATTCAAATCACGATATACGATATTAAAACAAACCAAAATAAACCTCGATTATATAAATCACTCATCCTTTATGATTTACAAAACTGTAATTCAGTACAAATATATAAGACTAGAGAGAGTCATCACATCAAAGAGAAGATCAAGACTCTTATATCTTCTCCATCTCATAGTCGTAGTGCTCGTCTATTATCCTGTAATGTTAATTGCGATGAGCGCTCCAACTTGCTTAGTAGGTAGGGATTCACATAGTCATCAACATTCCATATAGTAATCAAGAATATCATGCAATAACAACATGCACCAATGATATCTAACAAGAATATGGAAATCATATAAATTAATAGATAACAAATGCAAAGGAAATGTCTTGGACTAGTACACTGTGATCCCTATTCTATTTATAAAAACTAGGGTCGATTACCCACCGATGTCATTAATGTGATTGCTAGACCAACACATTGAGCATATGTGCTCTCTAGCCCATGCATTAATGCCTAATGGTTCTATCACAAACCCTCTAGTGAGAATGTAACCCACACAACCTATAAACTGAGTAGGAAGTTACATATAGGCTGGGAAGGTAACCCATCTCCGACATAACCTGGTCTTAGTTCCAAGAACTTACTCTCATGAATCACAGTAAACACCATTTTCCATTTATTGAAAGCCATCACAGTGTACATAGTCCCCCATTCTAGTCCATTAATGACATGAACTACGTATACTAAATAGCCAGGTAATATTAATAAATAAACGAATCCATACTTCCCTTGGGTTTAGTATCTATCCAAACTTCCTTACTTCCCAGTCAACACATACTTTCTCGGTGTTCCTCAACCTATTACACACCATTTGTGATCAATATATGTTTAATATACTCTGTTGAGAACCCTTAGACCAGTCCCTAAGTCCTTTAGTAATATTTCATAAAAATACATTATTATTGTTGTTTCAGGGGTGGGAACCTGTTTACTTATTTTGTGGGGGCGCGCAGTAGTAGTTGGGTTCATCTTCATTGATGAAGGGAGCGCGCTCCTCTGTCATGTGCAACGCGCTCCACCCTGCACTGTCACAATAGTGAGCAGGGTAGCAGCTACTGTTTCATTCCAAAATCCTCAAACAACATCTAAAACACCCCCAAATGATTAGAGAGGACCTCCAATGAGGTTGTAAACCATTTCTAATCATCAAATAACATAATTTACTAAAATTTTAGCATCGCCATCAAATTGAACTTCAACAAACACATGCGTTGTTTAATCGATTAAGCTCCTCAATTCACATTAATTCAGCTTCCCGGATCGTCCCCTTCGATCTTAATCGAACCAAACCCTCGCCTTATTCGCGAATGATCGAATGAATTGAGATAACGATGGATTTTTGTTTTTATATATGGATTTTTCTTGAGATATGTGTTGCGCTTCTCGAGACTAATCACGTGGTTGATGCGTTAAAGTGACACAAAATTTGTCACATCAAGCATTTACGCTTTGTTCGAGACAATAAAAAAATCCATATAATTTCATTATTCATTTGTTTTCCAATATATATTTATATATTTAAAAACATATAAATATATATATATATATATCTCATTATTATTCACCAATAAACTCAACGGACGTGCCTACAAGTGTTTTTGAGCGTGCACATTCATGTCACGATCCCCCTCTTCACATTTGGTGTCCTGGTAAATCATTGTTTATTGTGTATTTCTTGTTTTATAGGCTTGTGTATAATTTCCTTATTATACAAAAACCTATATTTAAATTGATTTTAAAATTCAAACAAACACCATACATCATGCAAACGTATGCACATGCTAATTGAGGTACGCCTAACTTAACTACGAATCTAACGTAGGTTAGTTAGGATTTGGATTGGTACTAATCACCATTTTAAGGTAACAGATCGTTATAGTCTCCCCAATTTAAAGCAAATTGGTCTTCGAAATTAAAGTAAATCTAAACTTATCTGTAGTTTCGAAGTGATATATAAACTCTTTTCTTCCCATAAGATTTCTGCTCCCAGGTTAGTTCCTTATCTTTGTGAAATCACCATTTCACTTTAACCAATGGAATCTCTTTGGTTCGCAGCTTTTAAATCTTACGATCAATTAGCACACTTGACCGTTCATCATAAGATAAGTCTTCTCGAAGATCACATTCATTCTAACCGATCCTCGGAGTGAACGGAGTCTCTGTTTTACCAAGTTTTGATACGTGGAAGACATTAAGAACTCCGACTAGCTGAGGAGGCAACTTTAAACTATAAATATCAGGATTAATCCTTTCATGTATTATGTACAGCCTGATACACCTTGAAGCTAGCTTACCTCGCAATCTAAACCCATACACTCCTTTCATAGATGAGATTTTCAATAAAACGTATTTTGACTTCTGAAAACCCTAACCTATGATATTTGTTAGTGTATATCTTATGTCTTAGCTATGTTGTATTCAAATGCTGGTGAATCAGCTACATTTCCTCTATGTAATTCTAAATCAATTCTGGTTCCAACAAACTCGCATCTCAACCCCTGTCGAGACACTCCGGTGAATGACATGGTTGACCAGAGAAAGCTTCAAATGAGCATTCTAATGTTAGCTTGGCTGTTGTTATTAAAAAAGAACTCACATAGAGAAATGTATCTCTTCTAATTGCTAACAAACTTCAAGACAAAAACTAGAAGCATATCCTCTAAGACCAAAAATAATTACTCTTGCCACCCATCGGTCTACCAGAAGTATACCATACCGAGGTTAAGAATAGTTCCCCGGTTGTCATAACAATTCACTCCACTGTCTAGACGTGAATCTCATATCTCTGTCCGAGATAGTCGACACTAGAGCACCTTGAAATCTAACATCTCATGTATATATACTTTACATAATCAGTCTAGAGGATTTTTTCATAGAAACTGGCGAAGAAATGCGTAGACTCCGTCAACTTGTGAACTACAATCCATACCGTATAATGCTTAACTCAGCGATAAACTGGAAACAAAATCCACTAAGTTATGTTACCATTTCTATTCGGGAATAGGCATCGAATTGCAAAAACCATCTAATTTTCCTGTGCCCAACCCTAACTTGCTGATATTTCTCATATCTTTTTAAAAACTTAACAACATCAGTCTTCATCTCAGATCAATAACAAATAAAGGCACCTCATTTCATGATATTTCTTATTGTTATTCGGACAAATACAATAAAGAGATAAATGAAATTTCCATAGCATTTCCTGCCTCACTAATCCTGAACTAGAATTGCAAACCTACCCCCGAACCGTAACGAACCATTATTAGAAGCCGACCAATCAGGATAATCTACACTAGCTGTTAACATCAAACGCTCAATATAATCCTGATTAGCTTTCTGACAACTAATCACAATTGAATTATCTCTAATTCAGTTTCAATATGAATTCTAAAGATCATATTAGTAGCTTTAAGATTAGCTCTCTCAGTTTATGATGTGTTAGCTAAACTAACACAAATCATCATCATCATCATCGCTTCCTCACAAAATTTAAACTGAGAAGCTCTAACAATGACTACATTTTCTCCATATACCTGAGCAATTGTATATTGACACTTAGATAATACTTTTATGTGTAGTTCTAAATTACTCAGGCTCAACCTAACTTGCATCAGTACTTCTCATTCTACTAATTAACGACAAAGTAAAACTTACAAATTTTTATCCTGCTGAAATAAACACTAGAGAACTTACACAGTAAATATTTCTTTTAGTAACTAATTTCTTCTAAGTCATAAGCTCATAAATTTACATTCTCTAGAAACTAAGACCAACCGTAGTTATATTGTGTTAAGATTGAAAGAGTCATTCCCAGTTATTATACAACTCTTCCCCCTTGAGAAGCAGACTTCTGGTTCCTTACCAAAATAATAATCATATTTCTCTATAATTCTCAATTCTTCTACACATATATATCTTACTTACTTTTCCACAAGAATTTAAACCATAATACTGGTAAGAAATTTTTAAACTCTGTCAGTTTTATAATTATAACATCTATAACCTTTAGTTGTCACCATAACTTAGGTTAATCCATCATGACTTTATGAGCATGAATTGTCATTCATATAAAGCAAGAATAATATAACCCTTAGGATAATATTATTTAGCTTCCTATTGCCTCACTTTTATTTTAAGTACTAAGAACTTTCTTTACATGCTCAATATTTTGATCTAAGATTATCTCTTCCAACATCAATAATCAGTAGTAACCCCTAACTTACTTGATAATCTCAATCAATTTCTCCCATAATTCATCACTTAATTGATCATCATTAGCTCAGCTCCAATCTGAGCTCCAAAGAACAGACTTGTTGTTATCGATTTAGCCAACACAACTAATGATATGCCTGCGCAGGACTTCCATTTGGCATTAATAAACATCTCACTTAAGAGATATTACTAATCAACTTTTATCATAACTATAGCATATGTTCTTTTCTATTTAAGGCATTAACAACATCATCACCTTAATGGATGATGTTTTAGAGTGAATTCCTAACATTTAGGAACTTTCAAGGTATCTACCTTACCTTTCATTTCTATCACTCTGACATTTCTATTTTTTCAAACTTCCACAGTTTGAGATTCATTACTTGGACCTTACACAAATCCATTGGTGTTATATTTCTAGGTTATCTTTTAATGATTCTTCTAAGACTCTCATAATCTAAAATAATGATTAAAAGAGCCTCAATAGCCTTCTTTCTTTTATTTACAAGTGATGCCTTGTTATATTTGGTACAGCTACCAAATTAGCTATCTCGAGATTAGAAATCTCTAATAGTTTTCCTCACACATCTAGAACTGTATATGTGGAAATAATAGCTAAAATTTTGCTTTCTTGTGTCATCACACATTCTTACCTAAATCAGAGGTCTTATGATGTACCTCTAACTTCTTTCACAAGTTAGGTATCTTCGAGCAAACTTTATAGTCAAGCTATACGTCCACTTTCTTCCAAGGCATCCTTGCATTTGATTTCAACTTATAATAATTCTCATACTTGAGGTAACTGAATAAATTACACAATGATATTACAGATCCTTGGATTAATGATTTGTAATATTCAATTATTTCAAGCTTACTTTCATCTTTTTACTTTTGTGTTAAATATAGGACAACCTCATATTATCTCAATCAGAGTAAAACCCCTGATTTTCTGCTAATATTCAACACTCATGTTACTAAATAACCTTTGAAACTTAATATTGGCACTTGCGAAATCTGGTACGAACCAATTTAGTTACCAATTTACGATTCTGTACGGTAATTGCTTATGCATCTACTTAGTCTTCAAAGATTCCATGTTATTATTGATAACACTATGACAACTTTAGTATAATAAGGTTTTCCATACTTTTCACCCTTAATTTATGATCATTGCATAAGTTATAGCAAGTTCTAATGGTTTTCACCATCCACTTAAAAATGATCCAGCAACCCCTGAACTTATTCTATAAATATATCCTTAACTCTGATCATTTTCACTATGCCAATCAGATATCAACTAACTATTAAGAACTACTGATTTCACTTTATCTTCAAAATGAGTTGTCAATCCCGACCAATGAATACTGATTCCTATTGCTACACATTATTCCTTGGATTCCTCAAGTCCTTAGATTCATTGACCACTCATTATCCCCAATTTAGACTATAATAGTCTTATAGATTAGACAAGGATATCTTACCAACTCACTGCTATATTATGGATTAAACTGTCTTTTATTATTTGAAAAACCATTTCTTATTCCAATATAGATTCACACCATAACTGGAATATCAACATCATAACAACTTATGAAGTATAATTGCGTTAGTGGTTTCCTAACCTTTGTAAGGTTATTATCATTAACAACATATTTATTTACTGAATAAATTCCATTACTTATTGTACTAATCTCAATACTAGTATTAAATCTTTTCTCAAAGTGGTCCACAACCTTTGAGTTTTCCCCAAAAGTCATTATGTATTCTATTGTTTTGACATTTTCATTCTCTTAATACACATTTCAAGGTCTTGATCCAATAGATATTTCTCCACTAACTATTATTGGTCTAATAATATCATTAAGAATGAAAACCATCGAAGAGGCTACTTCGAGAAGAGTTTTTATTTCATATGTTTAAGTTTTCTTGTGTTTTTCTTTTTTGTCTCCCCAAGGTTAAGACTCTCTTGAGCTCTTAACTCCAACATTTTCTCATATCACGAGAAATAGATGGACTTCAACCATCTTATTATCATTCAGGAAAAACATACTCTCATATCTACCACATAGATATAATATACACAACATATAATATATCTCAGTCTTTTATCTTTTGGTTACCCCCCAAAATCACTATAAAAACAGTTTATCAAACCCAAAGCTTATTCATAACTCGAGACAAGTCTCAACGTTAATAAACTTATGTTCCATTATTAAGTATTATGATACACCTAAAACTTTAAAGTAAACTGACATTCGCTTCGAACACCATTCAAAAATGAGATTTGGGCTAGAACCTTATCTATATTACAAAATAGTGTCAGTGTTACCATTTTATCTCAAAAGTGATAAACCCTAGACTTTGACAACAAACTGTATCAGAGTTATCCAATGTAACAAATCTCTTAAACCATGTCTCCAATACCAAAGCAGTAAACCAGACTTTAATGTAGGCTTTAACCTTAGCTTTAGCCTTAGCTTTAACCTTGAGCTTGTGCTCTGATACCAAGCTGTATTAGAGCTAATAACCTTAGGCTCTAAGTTTGCCTGACATTAGCTATGATATTAAGCTATAGCGTCCTCTGACCTGATTAGGGTGATACATAGCCTAAAACCCTAATTAAGCCCAGATTACCCTTTCCGGACTTAACTAGAGCCAACAGCCTTACCACCTTCACTTGATAAGCACTATTGAATATTGAGTATCGAAATAAAAAATTAATAAATGCAATAGAAATCCAAATTTTTTTCGATAATTCAAACCATGCTGTACAATATTAAAACAAATCGGAATAAATGTTAGTTATATAAATCACCCATCCCTTGTGATATTATAAAAATATAATTCAGTTCAAATATATAAGACCAGAGAGAGTCATCACATCAAAGAGGAGATCAAGTCTCCTATATCTTCTCCATTTTATAGTAGTAGCGCTCGTTAGTTATCCTATAATTTTAATTAGGGTTAGCGCTCCAACTTGCTTAGTAAGTAAGGATTCACATAACCATCAACATTCCATATAGTAATAAAGAATACTATGCAATTAAAATATGCACCAATGATATCTAAAAAGAATATGGAATCATATCAATTAATAAATAACAGATGCAAAGCAAATGTCTTAGACTAGTACACTTTGATCCCCATTTTATTTATAAAAACTATAGTCAATTACCCACCGGCGCCATTAATGCGATTACTAGACTAACACATTGCGCATATGTGCTCTCTAGCCTATCCATCGATACCTAATGGTTCTATCCCAGACCCTTTAGTGAGAATGTAAACCACACAACCTATAAACTGAGTAGGAAGTTACATATAGGCTAAGAAGTTAACCCATCTCATACATAACCTGGTCTTAGTTCTAGGAACTTACTCTCGTGAATCACGGTAAACACAATTTTTCGTTTATTGAAAATCATCACAGTGTACATAGTCCTCCATTCTACTCCATAAACTACATGAACCATATTTACTAAATAGCCAGAAATATTGATAAATAAGCAAATCCGTACTTACCTCGGGTTTAGTCTCCATCCAAACTTACCAACTTTCTGAACATCATATACTTTCTCGGTGTTCCTTAACCTATTACACACCATTTATGATCAATATAGGTTCAATATACTCTATTGAGAACCCCTAGACCAATCCCTAAGTCCTCCTGAAATCTTTCATAAAAGTACATCATTATTATTGTTTTAGGGGTAGGATCACGTTTCCTTATTTGGTGGGGCATACTCCAGTAGATGGTTTCGTCTTCACTGATGAAGGGAGCGAGCTCCTCTGTAAGGTGGAACGTGCTCCACCTTGCACTGTCTTAATAATTAGCAGGGTAGTAGCCATTGTTTCATTCCAAAATCCTTAAACATCATCCAAAACACTCCCAAATGATCAAAGAGGACCTCTAATGAGGTTGTAAATCAGTTCTAATCATCAAACCGCATAATTAACTAAATTTCTAGCATCACCATCGAAATGAACTTCAACAAACACAAGAACAAATCATACATAAATGTTGATCTCGTGTTGTTGATTCGATTAAGCTCCTTAATTCACATTAATTCAGCTCCTCAGATCGTCCTCTTCGATCTGAATCGAATCGAACCCTTGGCCTCTTCGCGAATGATTCAATGAATTAAGATATTGATGGATTTTTGTTTTTATATCTAGTTTTTTCTTGTGATAAGTGTTGTTCTATCTCAAGACCGATCACGTGGTTGATGCATTAAAGTGAAATTCCTTAAAATGTCACAAAATTTGACACATCAAGCACTTAAGCTTTGTTCGAGATGATAAAACAATCCATATAATTCCATTATTCTTTTATTTTCCAATATATATATTTACATTTTTAAAAACATATATATATATATCTCATTTATTATTCACCAATAAACTCATCGGATATGCCCACAAGTTTCCTTGAGCATGCACATTCATACTACGACCCCCTTTGTCACACTTGGTGTCCCGGTAAATCGTTGTTTATTGTTTATTTTTCATTTTATAGGCTTGTGTATAGTTTCCATATTATACAAAAACCTATATATAAATTGATTTAACGATTTAAATAAACACCATACATCATGCAAACGCATGCACACTCTATCAAATATAACATATACACATATCAAATATAACATATACATATAAAATTCCCAACTCACATCCACTCGCTTCCCAACTAATAGTTTCTAAGTGAAGATCATATGGTTTCCACATCTAAAGTTTGTATTTTATTCACCTTTAATTTCATAATTATTGAATCGACTAATACTCTTATTTCCTAGGCTTTACAAACTTAGGCTCTGATAGCAACTATGGAGGCCCCTCCTTTAATCTAGGGCACCACCCGGCCTAATCCCAACATTAAGCCCTAATCCTAGCCATGTAGAACTTAACAACGTATTACTCAATCTTTCTAATAAACCTTACACCATTCTCATAACTAAATAGTATTTTAGAGTTAATTAAGATTTTATACAGTTTATAGATTATTTAGCAGAAGTCTTGACAATTTAGCGGAAGCTATTCATGTAAACCTAATCATATGGAAAGCCAAGTAACAAAGATTACATGCATATATAACAAAACGACGATGATTATATATCAACATGCGTATTGTCAATTTAGCAGAAGGTATTGGCATGATGTTTTTGATGTAGTCGCACCATCACTAATATACATGCATAAAACGGGTGCGCATCAAATTTAGTGGATAAAATCTCACTATTTTGGTACATAGATATGTGTAATTTAATATGTTAGTGGTTGTATGGGATATGAAAGCCATGATATTGATAAAAAAAAGTAAAAAGATTTCGACTAAGTTTGGATTCGACCCCTAGCCATTCAACACTTTTTGTAATGCTTTAGCCATCCTAGCTAACAATTCAACTTGTAATAAGATTACAAAATAAAATTGAAACAAAAATCTATTTGTAATATGATTAAGAAAATAGAATAAATAGGTTGCATTTTGTTGATAATAGGATTCGATCCCTTATCCTCTGACTCGTTGGAATGACTTAGCCAGCTAGGCTATCCATTCCAAGTTGTAATAAAATTATAAATCTGTTTACATTAATTGAAAAAAAATTGTAATTGATTGATTACCAATTAGATGAGGTTATTGTTCATCAATTGGATTGAATCAATTTAATTGGAAGGTGTTATAATTGAATTAATATTAGTGAGACTGTTATGAATATTAATAAAAATACTTAATTAAAAGGGTTTTAGTTCAATAGAGTTCGATAAAAATCGCACTTGAAATTTTTTAAAAGTATTTAATTCCCTTGATTGGTTTTATGATGCCTTGTTGATGTATGAAGATGTTTGTTCTGGTTTTATTTTAATGATCTTTATTCTACACATATTGGGTATATATATGACATTCCATAATTAAATATATGCTAGAATTAGTCATTTAAAAACACTACATGGATCATAAAACTTGATAAAAAATCCCTCAATTAGAATTTTAAGTTAATGCCACCCAATTTTAAACACTAGTCAAAGCCTCGATCACATCAATATAGGTCTACTTTCGTAGGGTGTATTATGTTATCTTGGTGAGGTAAGATGGGTAATGGTTACCTAGATGTTTTAAATTGGTTTGACTTAATAAAGCTATCAAAATGGTTTTGGGCTTTAGACATAGATGAGACATAAGATGTCATGACATATGATGTCTAGGTCTCATAAAGAACCTAAGAGTTGCATATGATGCAATTGGTAATGGTCACCTACTTTAATAACTTGATTTTGAGTTTCATGCCTTAGTTGTCCCAAAATTAAGTGAAATATGGTTCTTAGGCCACTAAATTAATATTTACGAGGGTTATTTATTTAGAGGGAGTTTAATTACTCACTACAAAATTATTCTGGCATAATCTTCTAAGTTTAGATATTAAACTCCGAGTAACACTAATTCATAGCAACTGCGATCAATCCTTGAGAAGGATAAAATAATTTCTAAGACTAATTTTCCTGTTTTGCTTTGAGAATTGATAAATTTTATCAACCACTTAAACAAGGATGTACGTCTAAGATTAATGGTTCCTTTTAAACTACCATCTATTAGTACAAGGATTATATGTCATATTAGCGAATATATAAAACCTTATTTTAAGAAAGATTCGGGACCATAAAAACTAATGACATGACAGTGATGCTGATGGAAATGTTCTAACAGTAAATCACACGGGAAAGGTATAAGATTACAAAATTCCTAGATTCTTGTAAAATGGTTGAGAACCTATTATATGTCTTTACGTTTGGAACATGAAAATAATATATTAATTATCTCAAAAAGCTTGAATATTCATGTGCAAAAAGTTGACACTAAATTTGATCTAAGATTTATCAAAATAATTTCGAACTATATAATATGAATGACATGGATAAATTTGTTTATAGTTGCATATGATGTTTAAAACTGCAAGACAAAATATCAAAAACAAAATGCCTTAGATATGTATTTGATGGTTCATAATAGAAATGAACTAAATATAGAAATGATAAAGGGAAGGGAAAGGCTACCAAAGATATTTATGTGTCAAACACATAAATCTTAGTTGTGAGCTTGAACTTTTGCCTAGTTCTAAGGAAAAGTCTTAAAGGATAAATTTTGTTATTAAAAGAATGAAATTGTTCATTTTATAATGAATTACAAATCCTATCAGGAAGACATAATTTTGAATTGTTACGAACATTTCAAAATGAGTATGAGAAAAATAAAATCACTTGGCAAACTATTAACATACTTTGATGAGATCAAGGTGGATAATATTTGAGCTAAGAGTTTAAATGACCATCTTTGAAATTGAGGGATTGTCTTGCAATTAACTCCAATAGGAACATCATTTGAGAAATTATGTTTTAAGAGGAGAAATCGAACTATATAGAATATAATTTGATTTACAATGTGTCACACAAACCTTCTTAGGATGTCATATTGTGGCTATACTTTAGAAACCAAGGCACTTGCACTAAACCTTATTTTTGTTAATTTGGTTAATAAAACTCCATATATGATATGGAATAAAAGGACCTAGTTTGTCATTTTTTGAGATTTGAGGTGATGAGACTTGCATAAGAAGTTAAGTCGCATAAAGTTTGATGCATAAATATTTTGTGTCTAATTGAGGTCGAACACTATGATACTATCTTATACAATTGAGAACAAATTATTTGTTGCTAAAAAATGATGTCTTTCTAAGTAAAGTTTTTATTTTAAAGACACTATTAGGAATAGAGTAAATCTTGAAATGTTCAAGTGCCACAAATGAGAACCAAACCACTTTAGGAAGATCAACAAAGTTTTGAACTAGTTGAGTATACACAAGTTACATATATCTCTTGAAAATATAGAATAATTAGAAATTTCTTATTATTGATAGTTGTAAAGTATTTTTGATACTATATCAGAATGAATCACTACTTATCAAAAGACGTCTTGTCTAGATTGAATGAAGAAACTAAGTGTTATTAACTCTAAATTTTAATTCATGTATGTTAACCAAGTTTGGAACTTGAATTATTTCGTTGAAGATGGTATGACCATTGGATTTAAATGAGTTAAAGTGACATGAAAAAGAAAATATGCATACTTAAAAGCACGGCTTATCGAAAATTTCGATCTAAATCATAGTGTTGATTATGATAAGATTTTCGCTGGTAGCTAAGCTTAAGTTCTAGAATTCTATTGTCATTACTTCATAGTTTGACTATAAGATATGACAAACGAATGTCAAAAATAGCATTGCTCTATGCTCCTTAAAGAAGTGTATGATACAACTTACGGGTTTTTTGATTATTTTGAGAATTTGAGAAAGGAATGCAAGTTTAAAGGATCCATTTATGGATTATAGTAAGCTTATCAGAGTTAAGATCTTTGTTTTGATGAAGTAATTAATGAATTACATTCATCGAATCGAAGATAAACCTAATGTATACATAAAGGTTAGTGGGAGCGCAATTATCTTTCTGAATCTGTATGTTAATGATATATTATTCATTGGAAACGACGTCTTAACCTTGCAAACTGTCAAGTCTTGGTTAAGAAAGGTTTCTCAATGAGATTCTTAGCTAATTAGACTTATATCCTTGAGATATAGATCTATGGAGATAGATCTAAGAGGCTAATTGTTTTAAATAAGAGTGCTTATATAGACAAATAACTAAAAAAGTTTCAGTGTAGAAGATTCTTAAAAGAATTCGTACTTATGTCTTATAACATAAGTCTCTGCAAGACTCAAAATCTTAAGAAAAATGATGAGCGGGATAATGTGAATATGATTTCTTTTGCATTAGCTATGAGAATCATCACATATGTTATACCTTGCATTCAACTCGATATGTCATATGCTTTGGGCAAAACATATATATATATATATATATATATATATATATATATATATATATATATATATATATATCATAGATTTAGGTAAGGGTCACTGGATATTTATTAATAACATTATTAAGTACTTTAGAAGAACTTTAGAGATGTTATTAGATTTGCAGAGGTTTGAAAGATACGAGTCTTGTAAATGGTTACATGATGCAAACTTTCGAATTAATATAAAAGATTAATGATCGAAATATGGATATGTGTTAACTTCGTAGGAATGAGTTGAAAATATTCTAAACCTAAATGGTTACATGATGCAAACTTTCAAATTAATATAAAAGATTAATGATCGAAATATGGATATGTGTTAACTTCGTAGGAATGAGTTGGAAATATTCTAAACCCACTCTAACAAGTCCTATAACATAAATTGAGTTTTTAGCTGCATTTGATCCAGACAAAGAAAATGTTTAAATCATAAGGTTCATGATCGAATATGGTGTGGTTCCAAGTGTTGGAAATAATGTTGGCTTTTATTGTAAAACCAATGGACAATTTACGTTATGGAACCTAAAAGAGATAACGTAAAGATTTTTAGAACATCAATAATAAACAATATAGCATATACATAAACGAACTTCTTCCACTAAGAATGCATTAAGGTTACTCATGGGGTATGTGCCCTAGGCCAATTCTGTAAACGTTGTTTAACTATTATAAGTAGATGCATGTTTTTTTTATAATAGTATCCATGGATAATTATTGTATTATTATAAATGTCCCTAGTTAGTTATTATTGTGGGAACAATAATAAATTAAGACTAGTATGAGTCTTGATTGATAATCATGTGATGATTATGCGTATACAGATATGGATCAAGATAATGGGTATCTGTTGGGAATAGATGCGGACCCACTATGACAACACTATATGGTCAATGTCATAAGTTATTCTCATGAGAGTTATATCATTTAGTCCTTTGACTTGAGATCACCAGAGACTCCAACATTAGGACCACAATGATTTGATACAATCAAACGTTGTTTTTAACCGAATGATTATAAAAATTGTGATTAGTTATTGTTCGACTATTGTGTAGATGTTGTGTGATCAAGATGGAATTTATCCCTCTCTTTTAGAGAAAATCTATTGGGCCACTCGATATGTTAGACTGATAAATGGCCTTGTCTAGTGAATTGATTGGATCAATGTTACTTGATAATCTCAATCTACTCGAAGATCGAGACTAGTAAATCGAACTATAAGTGTGACATTCCATGTCTTATGTTCAATCAAAAGATATCGCATGACAAAAGGATATGATATACACTATTTATTAGGTTTTATCAATTTATTGATCTTCATGCTACTTGGGTAGTCATAATGGCTTACTAAAAACCGCTTATGACTTGTATACCAAAATGGTTTTGGTTCACTGCCAATGTTGTATGAACCTATTGGGCTGCACACAAAGAACATATTTGTGCGATTTAATATTTTCTGGGTTAATGAGTTTTATTTGATAAAATTCATTTTGAAGATTCTCATTAAATCTCCTAGTTTGACTAGGATTCAAGATTCTCATACATTTTTAGTGTGACTAGAAATTTTATCTCTTAGTAAATCCAATTTTGAATAGGGCTCTAATTGGAATTGTAGTATGACATTAATTCTTATCTTAGTTTTAGCTAAATTACAACTCTTATTGGATTAGTAATTGTAGAAGATGGAATTCTTTTATAACTTGACCTAGTGTACTATAAATAAGACATCAGGGTCACAGTAGTTGTAGGAAATTCTCGAGATAGATTTTTCCTAGAGAATTTTTGTGAGAATTTTCATCCTAGGATTTTTGGGGCTAGTACTCTGGATTGTGATTGTCCATTTATGTGTGGATTTCTGATAGAGGACGTTTATCTCTGGCAGCATCTTAAAGGAATCGATCAACATGAAACAAGGCAGACATGGAGTTATTCTTGCTAAGGTATGATTTTTTATTGGCACATCAGATTAATGGAATCAATAGGTCCGCACACATAGTACTTCGATACTACCCTTATTAGTTGTCCCGTAATCATTTCACACATTAACCTAGATTATCCCTTTAGGTAATATCGTGTATATTATATCCTTGTTAGTTGTGAAACACGGTATATCGACCTCATGTAATAGATCGGTAAACATAGTACTTCGTATTACCCAAATTGGTCACCACTTGTACATTTCATCAACTTTATATGGTAGATACGTGACACTAACCAATCACCTATACCATCATCACCGAGTCCCATACCCTGTGCGTCGTATATACCCCTTGCCATATCATGAAACCTAAACATGCATATTCTAATTTAACTACAACTACATAACAAGATAAAACACACTAATTATAACACCAAGAATTTAGCAAACATAACATTACAAAGCAATAAAATCAAGTAGCAACATCAAGACATGGAATGGAGAGAAATATCTCAATAAGTTTAATTATCAAAACCATCGAGACTCTTCCCTAGGCTCTTGATACCATTAGAAATGTTTTACAATGTGTTTGGATTCTCAATTAGGGTGTTAATTTTTGTTTAAGGTGTTTAAGTTCTAGTTAAGAAACTGCAAATTTTTGTGTTGTCATAGCACGAAGCGCTGGATGGCAGGTCTAGCGCGTTAATGACGCAGGTTATTCAAACCTATTAGAGCGCTACACGCAGGTAGCGCGCTTGCAAGCACGATTAATGTGCTAATTGCAGGAAAACCTAAAATTCTGCATTTTGAATTTTGAGTTTTTTCCCCCATATGGCCTTCTCCAAAGCCTTGGGTCCTTGTTATCCCTCACCAGAGACCCTATAAATCTAGCCTGACTATAAGAACAACCCACACTTCGAAAATACATCAAATTCATAAATTTAAACTAAGTTAAAGGTGTAGATGAACTTACCAAGCTGTACACCACTCCTAGCTTGATCAATTCCTTTAAATTCCACCAGTATTTTCATTTCAACTTGCTGATTCTCTTCTCTCTGGTCTTCTCTCCAATTTTTTTCTTTCTTACTTTATGTAAAATGAAATGAATTGTATGTTTATCCCATGCATTTATATACATTGGATAAGGATGATTTGTAGCCAATGATCTTAATGTGTATGCGTATCTCGAGATTGATCTAATGCCTTACATCTTGTTTCACATCTACTAACTCTCCACTAACTCCTCCATGGTAACACTAATTGCTAGTCAATTTGTCTATTGATGTGTTAATACACATAACGAGGAACATTAAGTGGTCATTATTTTAACTTGCTAACTTAGGTACACTGAATGTAAATCAACTGTAGCCTTATCAAATTCACCTATTTTAGCCATATCAACTTAAATTAGCTTACCACATCACTCTTCACCCTGGTCCCACGTTGGCATACATCTCGAAGCGCATCCTCACTCACGTCTCAACCTTTATTCACACGTAGGAGTGACTTGCTCTGTCTACACATATACAATACACTAAGTATTTATCATACCACAAAAAATACATTACTCGATCTTCTTGCCGAGTGTTGGGTTCTTGTACTCGTTCTCGAGCCACGTCATGGATCGGTGACCCTTAATTACAAGCGAAAACCCTATTAAAAATTTGGTCTGTTACATATACATTCACTCAAGTTACTTAGTGATGGTGATAACTCGCGTTTTGAGGCATATCAAAACTTATTGTTTTATTTTTTCTAACTTAGGCCACATCAATATAAGTTCAACAATGGACACTTTAGATTATTTATGTTAATCATATTGAACTAAATTAGAACTTGTTGCACCACTCTCTACCCCTGTCCCAAATCAACGCGTATCACGAGGCTTATCTCCGCTCGTGCGCTAAATGTACAAATACAATACTAAATAAATTTTACATCACCCTAGGCATCCATCGATCAAAACTAGTAATATATTTCTCGATCCTCACACCTAGTATTAAGACCATGTACCGGTTTTTGAGTCATGTCAAAAGTCAAAAATCGTGATTAAGGACTAATTTACTATTAGTAAATTTTAGGTTGTTATAATATTTCCAACTAGTAGAAATTTCGTCCTCGAAATTATATTTATCTTAATCATATGTTTAATTTCATAATTCAATCCAATATGTAAAGTCACTCACCAATCGACTTTTAGTTCTTCATCATTTAAAGAATATGGGATAATTTATTTTAATTTCATTCTCATTATAGTTATCCTAACCAAAATTCAAAATGATAGTAGTCCCAAAGCTCGTACTTCTCAACTATCGCAGTTAGATCCACTGACTATTTAACCTGGGTTCAAATATTACGGTGGGCGAGTCCATTCTCAGCTACCACATACACATTATAACAATATACGACACTCTGGTCATAATGCTGAAGAGAAATCTTACAAGGCATAATTTGCTTTTGAAAGTTTTGAATGTGATTATAAGGAAACACTACTTCCATTATCCCAATAATCCAATGCATGAAATATGGATTATGTTAGGTCTCTCTCGGTCGTTTAATCATCAGCTCTCCCGCAAATCATCTTTTACAAGCTACTATTGTGTTCAGGCATGACAATACGGGTATAATGCAGAAATAGATGGATGCTTACCCTCAATACGATCGCGCGCCGCCTCTGGGTCTTGCTCTGCCACTACATGGGTTCTCTATAACCCGTAGGTGCATCGTAGGCTGTTCCAAGCTCAGGAGTTGTGGACTTTTTCTGAACTTATGTCCAGTTTTTCCACACCTGTAATATGCCGATGGTCTACTCGATGCTGTCAAGGCAGCCTGACTGAGTGTCGACCTTTGTCTTTTTGGTGGGGTGTGTATATCTTCATTTTCCTTATAACCTATGGCTGTATCCTAGGTATTCTCTTATTTTTGTGATTTTAGGATTTAATTAGGAAAAATGAAGAAATGGAAGAAAAAGATGAAGAAGATTAATATAGTCAACTAGAGTACAAAGCCATCAATTAGCCAGTAATACAAAATCGCAAAGGAAATGATGTCTAAATTGGCAGGAGAGAAGTGCCAGCGAATCATCAGCGAATTGGATTTTACACTAGGAATCAGTAGATGAATTTGTGGAGCACAGAGAACTATTTCCAATGACTACCTCTGCAATTTGTGAACAAAATGATATCGTTGACAAATCGATGAGTTCGATTACAAGTTTTTTTAGATTAATACAAAGAATTTGAGTTTATCTATAATTTGTGTACTTAGGAAACTATAAATGGGATCTAATGGCTTCAAAATTAGCTCGCTGGAAGCACTCTCCCTAGGCCCTCTATTAGGCATAAGTAAATTTATTATTGAGTTAATGCTTGAAGCAACATTGGAGCTTTTTTATTTCAAAAGGGCTATTTATTTAATTATGACTTTCAATTATATTGTTGTGTTATTTACTTCCAACATGAGTGATTCCTTTATTAATCTAAACAAACTCTAGACATGTATATACTTTGGATTGCTATATAGTTATGATTAAGGATCATGTACTTAATGCTTTAAATCTATTCATACATAGCAATCATGGTTTTAATAAGTTGCTTTTGCATATTACAACTAATGAGGATTGATATTGTATGAATAGTTGCAAATATGTATTATGATATTTTGATTTTGAATTTATCTCTATGATTATCAACAACAATTATAGAAGTAGTAACTAAGAATAATCCATACGAACATAATACTCGAGTGGGTGTTCTGGTTATTGTGTTCTAAGTTATTTAGTGATTAAGATATTCTAATTAATATTTTATTTAGATTAGGCATGATTTTTATGAAGTGTTAATGCTATTGTAATTCATATTTTACTGTGTTTTATCCAATAGTTAGATTTACAATGATAATGATATGACTTTCTTTCATTGAATATAGCAAAATTGGTGGTTTGCTAAATTCTATCAACTGATTATGAATTAGAATTTAATGATTCTAAGATTCCATGTGATATAATTATAACTAGGTTATGAGGTAATGTTATGTTCTAGTGTTTGAATGCAATCCAAGTATATTACATTATTTAGTAGGGGTTTGTTTAGATATTTATAGTATATTGAATTTTAATTTTGTTTAATTAAGTTTGCATTGAATTATATGAATTAGTTTAGTTAGTTTGGTTAATTAAGTTAGTAGTCATAGTTTTTAGTTATTTACTATTTCAATTCATGTTTAATTAGATTAACTAAATTAAGAAAAATAAGAAAAAATATTTTCCTTAGAATTTTGCAAAATCCCTATGGAGATGATATCCCACTAACCACAACTACAAATTATAGGAAAATACGGGAAACTATTGTGTGCAATCGATACGTGTCAATTTTGGCACGGTTGCCAGAGATTTCTAAATAACTTCTTGTGATTTTAGAAGTTGTATGGCCTACATACTTCTTTGCTCAAATTCTACAGGATCATTACATCCGTTTGATCTTGAAATAGATAGAACTTTTAATCAAAGTTTAAGACAACAACTTAGGGAAAACTTGCTAATAGGATGGAGGATAACAACAACTGTAATAATGATGATGTCATTAATAATAATAAAAAATAGAGTTATCAATAATAATAATAATAATAATAATAACAATAATAGAGAACTAACTTCTAGATAAACAAATCAAAATGTTACTGCATATGAGCCCATTTGCATGGCATACCTCGATGGATTTCTTGAATTTGAGCTTAGATCTTGATTTATTAGTGCGTTACCTAATTTATATGGTAAAGACAATGAAGACACACAAAATTTCATAAGGGAGTATAAACCTTTAGTTAACAAGATGAAACTGAAAGAAAGTACCCTAGAACAAGTCAAACTTAAAGCTTTTCCTTTTGCATTGAAAGATCAAACACAAGATTGGTTATTCTATCTTTTGTTAGATTCAATAACAATATAGACTCAAATGTTAGAAGCTTTCCTAGATGAATATATGCCCGTTAAAAAAATTATTTCCTATAGAAAGCAAATCATAGTTGTAAAGATGATAAAAGTTTTAATGAATCATGGGATAGATTCCAAAGATTAATTTCTTCTTGTCCATAATATGGATATACTTAATGAGCTTTATTTTAATATTTTTGTGAAAGACTAAATCATTTTGAACAAAGGCTATTAGACATAGTATGAGGTGGATCTTTATTTGAAAAAACCTACTTTAATAATGGAAGTAATTAATAAAATGGCTAAATAATCTAAGCAATTTGGTGAAAAGATTGGATCTTCGTGAAAGAAACTTTATGGAGTTGATCATAGATGAAATTATGTCCAATGATAAAATTGATGAATTATCTAATATGGTCAAGCTATTAATTAAAGATAGATCTAATCAAGCAAAAGCTTGTGGATTCTGTAATGTGGTTACAAATCCTACGGAATGCGTGTCCTACTTTACATGAAGAGAATACTGAAGAGGTTAACACAATGATAAACTAATTTTCTAGTGCTCTAAAAAATCAATATAATAACATTAGTTATTATCATGGAAGACAACACCCACATCATAATTATGGTCATTAAAAAAAATATTATAATACATATAGACCAAGAGCTCAGTGCACCTTGCACATAATCAACAACCTCAACTAAATGCTCAATCTATGAATCCAAATTTAGAACAAATCTTGCATTATTTTATGAACCAAAGTTATCAAAACTTTATACTAATTTCTCAAAATCAGATTAAGACTGATACTACTATTAATGAATTGAAAAATGAGTTAAGTCAAAATAATCTACAAATAAATAGGTTAAGTATTCAAAAAAGTAATCAAGTTAAAGAACCTACTCAAGCTGCTACAGCTTCCAATAATCAAGCATAAGTCAATGTTTTATTCAGTTATGAAAAACACACCTATAACTGAAAAGATACTTAAACAACGTAATAAAAAGAAAAAAACATAAAACTATTGAAGAATAAGAATAATTGATGGCTAATGTCATTCCTACTAGAGAATGGATGATTGAACAATTGAATTATACACTTTTTCCTAAAAAACTAAACCCATGGCATTTAGCCAAAGTTGAAGCATATGAAAAAACTTTACAAAAGTTTGAATTAATTGATAAAGATGAAAATGATAAGATTTCTAATAATTTGAATAAAGATATGCATACATATTCTATCATTCCACAACGATTAGCTGATGATAAAGAAGAAAAAAACAATGAAAACATTCTTGAAACATTTAAGAAAATATAAATCAATAAACCATTGATGGAATCAATTACGCAATTTTTTAATTATGATGAAGTTTCAAAAGAATTCTCCGAATCTAAGGATATTTTTTTAGAAAAATATGAGGAAAACTTAGAACAAAAGGTGTTTGCTTTAATTAAAAAGAAAATATTTGAGAAATTTTTCGATCCAGGAATGTTTTGATTACCTATTACATTAGAAACTTCTTTTATAGATTTTGCTATGTGTGATCTTGGAGCATCAATCAATGATGTGTCACTTAAACTATATGAGTCATTGATAATAGATTCATTAACTAATACACCTATTAATCTTCTAATACACATATTAATCTTACCTTAGTTGACAATACGATTATTAAACCTTATGGTTTACTAGAAGACAATTTCGTAAAAGTAAATGACTTAGTATTTCCTGCTGACTTCTATGTCATGAAAATGGGAGACTTAATATCATCAAAATCTCTGCCCATACTTTTAGGAAGACCATTTCTTAAAACAACTAAAACAAAGTTACATATATTTGAAGGTACAATGTCTATGAGATTTGAAAACAAAATTGTCAGTTTTCATTTTAATGATGAAGATATCTATGATAATTTTAATGAATCTAATAATGAACAAACTACTGATAATGAATTTTAGAATTAAATTTCAATTTAAAAGCTGAAGTATATGTTATTAACGCAGTAGCGAAGGAAGACGAAAATGTTCCGACTAAGAATGAGCGAGTTAAAGATAATTCAAATTAAAGATAATAACTCAAGAATGGAGGTTTAAGCAACTGAACAACGTTTAGAATGATTTTCAAATTAAGGAATTTAAATATACGAAGAAAAAAAAGAAGAAAAAGAAGAAACTAATAATTGTCAAGCTCGATGATCCATGAGATATATACATAAACATGAAATCAAATGGGATTGATATGTTAAAGATATTTGTGATACAAGTTCTAAAGCAAACTTCATGCCAATTCACTTCTTTCTTAATACTCAACTAGAGTTGGATGTTCTTGCTTATGAAAAAGTTACTCTACCAAATGGTTATTTAGTGAAACTAATATGAGTGGTTACTAATGTACCAGTTCAAATTGACAAGTACATTATTCCCATAACTTTTTGGTTATGCCACACTTCCTCAATGAAGATACTCCATTAATCATAGGACGCCCTTTCTTAGCCATTTCGTAGGCTGTTATGGATACTCTGAATAAGACAGTCACTTTTAGGGTGCATACCCGAGCAATCACTTTCTGAAATGGCACTGGAGTGAAAAATCTTATATTTAAATTTATAAAACCAGTTTAGAACTACATGGCTCAGTTGAGCCAACGAAGGTAAACAAAAGTGCTATATGGGAGGCATCTCATACTATAAATTTACTTTCTGTTTTAGTATTAGAATTAGTAAGTTGTTTTTATATTCGCCCAACTTTTGGCTCTTATAATGGGGATATTTTAGAAATTTAATTCTAGAATAATTTCACGCAAGGGGGTTGATCGAGCCAATTTCTTTATGTATTATATTATGTTCATCCACTAGTTTTTATGTTAGTCGGTTATTTATAGTAATAAAATTATTGTTTAGTGCAAATCCTTATAAAATTCTGATAATTTTGAATAATTCTACTTTTTTTATTGGACATATATGTGATAAATATATGGGAAAATAAATTAAATTGAAAAAAATAGTTAAAATAGGTCGGCGATTTCCCTGCAATTCTAGTTTGTATTCGATTTTACTGAGAAAATCAGCAGCAGTTTGCAGAAATATTAATGTAATCTCAGGTAAGTGATTTTTCACCGATTTGCATTTATAGCTAGGATTCATCGAACTAATCGTTGAGCCCTCGAGGCTCATTTTTAGTGATTTAGGCATCGATTTCCTAGCGAATCCACTTAAACCCTGATTCGTTGAGAACATCATTTATTATAATAGAACCCCAAATTCGCCACATTTATTTAGTTTACACTCACAAACCATTACGACTTTTTGATCTAAATATCAAAATTTTGACTAGATTTAAACTTCGAAAGCTAGATTTTAGTATGTTTAATTGATTACCACCTCAATTTTCGCATATTCAACCCAAAATTTGGTGACTTTTGAGAGTGTAGAGCCAACTAGGGCTTGAGCAAAGGTACTTCGAAGTTGGAGCTTGGAGGAGCATTCTAGAGGAGTTTTAGCATTCCAATATTGAAAGACTTACTTTCAAGAAGGTAATAATGAGAACCCTAGTCTTTTATTTAAAATATTTTCAATTTTCTTTGGGATTTTTGGATTAAATTCTTACTCTAAATTTGTTTTGCTGTTGAATGTTTTCATTTATAATACCAGTATGTGAGTGGTGCGATAAGTTTTTATCAATGATATTTTATCGATAAATTTCATATAAATATCAAAATCTCGATTTGTAAGTGAACTTTTTCGATGAATTTCTCCATACTATATAGATAAGTTAAATTTTATCAAACACATTTTCGACAATTTGATTTTAAATGATTTTACTGGCTTATTCTTTTCCTTTTACCTATTGTGACATGTGCCCTATGTCAATCTACAAACATTGTTTATCTTATAATTTTAGTTAATAAAATTGAGTTTTTTATTTACTTTTTAATTGTAAGCGATTGCATGTTTACCTTATAGTAAAATCCAAAGGAATTTGTTGAAATATCATAACTGTCCCTAGTCGGTAATTATATTGGGAATTATAATGAATTAAGACTAGTGTGAATCTTGATTGATGGTCATGTGATGATCATAAGTATAGGGAAACGAATCAAGATCATGAGTACTTATTAGGGAATAAGGTATTGGACCGACCTGCTATGAGAACACCATATGGATTAATCATAGGCATTACTTATGATAGGTATATCATTTAGTATTTCAACTTGAGATAACTATAGACTTCAATATTCAGAGCATGGTAATTTGACATAATCAAACGTTATTTTTAACCGGACGATTATAAAGATTGTGATTGGTTACCATGTGAATAATATGTGAAAGTGTGTAATCAGGATAGAATTTGTCATTCTTATATTAAGAGAGATATCAATGGATCCCTCAATATGATAGACTGATAATGGCCAAGTCCATGTGAATTGATATGATCGATGTCACTTGGAACTTTTCAGTTTACTTAAAAGATCAAACTAGTACAATTGAACATTAAGGGTGACTTTCCATGCCTTATATTTAATCAAAGGATATCGCATGATAAAAGGATATGATACAAATTATTCATTAGGTTGTAATGATTTTGATATTCATGCTACTTGGGTAGTCATAATTCTTTGCTAGAGATTGCTTATGACTTGTGTACCAAAATGGTTTTGTTTCACTGCCTAAGTCGCATGAACTTATTGGGTCGCACATAAAGAATGACTTTGTGCAATTTCAATTGGTCCAGAGTAGTGAATTTTATATGATAAAATTCATGACGTAAAACCTTTATAATTTTTTATATAACAACTTATTAATAGGGGCGTATGAGTAATTTGCTTAAACCGCCTAAGTATAATAGTCGTATTACAAGTAAGATTTTAAGTGAGGGCTTATCTACATATATAAATAGAGGTTGAAACCTTACAGATTTTTGTTTTTGCTATTTTTGAGTTCTTTGGATCTTGGGAGAGAAAGAACAACGTTTCTATCTCTCTTAGTGCTAACACTTCAAATTGTGGTCACCATTTGTATGTAGATTTCCGATAGAAGACGAACGCTTGAAATTCTTGGAGATCAAGCAATCAAAAAAGGAAAACATGGATTAAATTATGGTTTTACTTTTGTAGATCTAGTTTAATGGAACTTATTTTTTATCCTATTAGGTCTTTTTCAAAATTGTTTTGAATTTTTCACTGCGTATAAACCTCAAAACCAAACAACATCTAATGAAATAGTCGGAAGTGGATGAGGTAGGAATTCGAGGGAGCAGAAAAGAAAGGGGAAGTTAGTAGAGAAAGTCAAGGATAAATCCAAAGTTTTCCCAATTAGACCTATGGGAATATTTTCCAATACACCTAGGATTAGACCACAAAGAGTGCCTTACTCCACCTTTTATCATTTAGCGATGATTCTTATAAGGAATGTGAGGATGAGGAAGAAGAAGTGGAAAAAAAGACACCAAAGGGAGTGTAGAAGTATGTTATGAGGGAGAAAATTTTTGTTAATGTTAAGGCATTTTCCAATATTAAGAAAGATATAGAGAGTGGAAGGAAGTTGATCTTGGTAAAGGGGATTCAATGTGAAGAATGAGTTGAAATATGGGCCTAGGATCTTAGATATCATTGATGCGATCAATTGGGGATTATTGACTAGGGAATATAACCATTTAGACCTTGAGGATGTTCTTAGTGAGAAAGGATGTGATATTCTAATGAGAGAGTTTTATGCGAATGCATATGGAAGCGACATAGAGACAAGTCACAAGTTAGAGGAAGAACAATGGATTATTTTGCTGCAAGAATAAATCAATATTTTGGTAACTGAAAGTTCACCAAAGATAAAACGACGAATACCTAAAGCCTGGATATTCGATTAAGTACCATTACCCTACTGAGGAAATTAGGGGAGGATTTTGAAGCAATCCATGCTAATTGATTCATTTGAGACTCGAAAGGGTACACGAAGTAGATCACTACGAAATGTTTAAGGAAGATCGTGAAAATGTCGTGTTATTTCACCAACGTCAGCTTATAGCTAAATCTACAATACTACGAGATCGTGAACTATAGAGTCCCTTTACTTTACCATATTGTGAGGGGACTGGGATATTTGTTTATTGGCAATATTATCTACGAGTTGATAAAAGGTGCCATCCTAATGAAGAAGAAAGACGGATTACCATTTCCTTTTATGATCATGGTTTTTTGTAGAGCAGATCGAGTAAACACGATAGAACTTGAGATAGATGTTTTACTAGATAAGACCATCACAGATGAGTTAATTGAGAGATATGGAAAAATTGATGGATATGAAGACTTAAAAGACGAGAGGGAAAAGGCTGAGATAGCAAACATAGAAAGATAGCAAAGAAGAAAGATTGGAGATTATACGAGGAGTGTGGCGACCCCAAATTCCAGGCCGCCTTGCTACCCGCCGCGTCGCATCCTATGCCACCAAGCCTTGCCACGTCATGACCTATTTATCCTTGACATTCCGCGACCTACCTGACTACTTACACTTTTTCATTTAATCCTAACTCAGCTAATTAATTTCCGTATAATTATTAATAATTTCACTAGCTAGGTAATCAATTTATCAAGTTATAGTGAAATTTTACAGTGGAAGTCTTAATTTAAGTACGCTATATAGTATTCAACAATCTTAAATAGTTGAAAACTTGGCAAAAAATACTATATATATCAAGGCGAGTTAAGTATAGCAAAAGTTTCATATATATGTAATTAGTGTTCTGTGGTCCCCAAAACCAAACAAAAGAAAAATAAATACATATTGATATCATACACGAACTGGCTCCACAATCTCAGAGTTAGTCGCATAGTACCTCCTTGCCCTTGCTCGTTAAACGATCTACACTCAGTCACCCAACAAATACAATGACGAGTCCAGTGAGTAAAATCTCAAGATAAGTCCACACAATATTCTTGAAATAAAATTGATAAACAATGAGACATGCAAATATAACACCTGATAACAGTACAACATATTCCCATGAATGTAAGCAACACACGACAAGCGAAAGCAGTAGCGTGAGATAAATAAACAGCATATACCAATTAAACCAGTTCAGAAATAAAGCACAAATAAGTAAACATCCATATAATCATGAGAAAACCCTGACCTACACTAGATAAATCGAAAAGGAACCACGTATACTTACAGGCTTATAGTGGCTAAACCACAATTTCGGTAAACAGCATGGTCCCTTCTCGACGCTGTTACATATTAGGACCACCCTAATCCCCCTCGACTGCCGTAGATATATTCTACTACCATCGATATGAGCACTCTCATAAGTAACCCATGCATGCGATTTAGCCACAACTAATATGTAGTCACACATGAAAAGCAAAATCGATAAACCAAATCATGAATTATGTGAGGCATTCCAATAGGTTTACACACCTCAATCTGCGCTCTGCCCTCTCTGGACTTTCGAACCCTACCTCCCTGATGCCGAGCTATGGTCTCATAAGTCCCTGAATTCCAATTTTATAAGTTTATGTTATTTACAAGTGTTTACATGTGTTTTAAGTCAAATATCACCAATATAGCCTTTTCATATTCATTTTCTACATGTTGTTAGCGCGTTGTGGGCTTGGTGTAGGGCGCTTCGGGACAAAGATTAGTTGGAAACCCAAAACGATTAGCGCGCTAATCGTTCCAGGTAGCGCGCTACATAGCCTTTGGGACATAATTCTCAAACCAAGAATTTTATTTTTCCCTTTAAATTTACCTACCTAAATTTATCTAATACACTCTCCATATCCAATTTACACCAAAACATCGACTACACAACCTCAGAATAACAATTTGATCAAAACTTCTAACAAATGAGTTCATTAGATAGAAGAGATGATGAAGATAATGATTACCTTAGTTTAAATCCTCTAATTTTCTCTAAAATGGTTGAATTCTAGCCTCCTAATCTCCTTCTCTTCTCTTTAAATTCCAGAATTGTAAATGGTTTGGTTGCATGTATTGGACCAAATGATCAATATATATTAAGGTTTGATTGATTTCTTGCCCTTGATCTCAATGTGTTTGAGTATCTCGAGGTTTATCTAATGGTTCACCTCTAGCCAATTAGCCCAGTCACTCCCACCTACTCAGTCTTTGTGACACTAATTGATACTCACATGACTCCTACATGTGTCAATGTATATCTCTAGGTAAATCATATGGTTTTCAATTAATGAACTAAACTATAAGACTTGATTTATTTTTAATTGAATTGCACTAATTTAGGTCAATTTTAATACATATGGTTTGTGCTTTATTTATCAAAATCAACCGACTTGTGGTCCTACTAACCTTCGACCACCCGGTACCCTGTGGCCCGCGTCTTGACACGCATTACGAGGTACGTCATAGCATATTATTTTAATTTGGATTTACTTAGCCTATGGTCACATTACCCGTTTTAATTAATTAATTAGTCATCTTAACGTGAATTAGTCAAGTTTCCTAGTGTACCCATAGTTCGCCTATTCGACACTCGCATTGACACGCTTTTTGAGACGAACACTCGTCACATAAACTCGCCTAATAGCAACATACTTACATGTGGTGCAATATAATAATAACTTTTTAAACACCACATGTACATAACCACCATCCATAAATAAAATATTTCATCGATTCACGTGTTCGAGTCAACCGAGCTATCCATGTAACGCCCGAATTACGATCGTTAATCTCCGAGATTAAAGCTAATCCTTGTTTAATTAAATTGGGTTGTTACAAGGAGAGTTTTGAAAGAAGTTTCAAAAGCTAGAAATGATCAGAATGTGGCACAACCTACTAGGGACTTCGATGGACTTTACCTGGAGGAGCCAAAGTTGGCCTTTATGGGTACAATTACACTACAAAAAAATAGCAAATCAGAAACGAAAATTTTTGTCTCTGATTTGTTAAAATTCCATCTCTAATTGCAGTCAGAAACGGAACAAAGACGGAATCAATTCCGTCTCTAAAAACGTCGTTGCTAATTCAATCAGAAACGGAAATGTGATTCCGTTTCTGATTTAGAGACGGATCAGAAACGGAATAAATTCTCTTTCTGATTATTTCCGTCTCTGATCCGTTGCTAATCAGAGATGGATCAGAGACGGAATTTGATTCGTTTCTGATTCATGTATCTAACAAAAACGAAAATTAGAGACGGAAATAGCAACGGAATCCAAAGATTCCGTTGCTATTTCCGTCTCTAATTTTCGTTTTTGTTTAGTTTTTAAAGTCTTACATATATAGGTCTCAATCCAAGCACAATTAACCTACCAATATACAATAAAAATCATAGCTAAATAATATATTGATATTACACTATTTATATAAACTTAACATATCCTTAACATTATCTTTTCTCAATGTACTGTACACGAAACAACAAAAACAATCCAAAAAGTTTCTATATCGTATCTTTCTACAAAAGTAAAAGCAAAAATTGTTCTAAATGAAAAAAAAATAAAAAAATGAAGTGTTCCGAGATTATATAAAGTTGATTGTGCTTCAAATAATACTTGACTTCGTACAAAACACCTAAAAAAAGATCAAAAAGAAAAAAAATCACTAAATTATACAAACAATAATAGGAATATAAACAATATTATGGAATATAAACACAGCATAAATAAAGTAATAAAGAAAAAGAAATTCATCATTATCCAGAAGGAACATGGTGTTATTTAGCAAATTATCTCTCGCTCCAAACTATAACATAACAATTATTTGTGATGCTTATATATATAGTCTTGATGTTTCATGATCAATATTTAAGACTGCAACATACACAAGCTATCATGCATGATTACGTTTAAGAATTAAAATCAAAAGAAAAATATTTATGCTCGACAATAAAGAAAATAAAACCTAAATTGCAAATTAATTAATTAGAGTCGACAAGTTTACTCTTATAAAAATAAAATAAAATTAAGACTTGTTTACAACTTTTAGAAATCACAGCCAAAACCATGGATGTCGATGTACCACTAGAGACCTTGTTTTCACAAGATGTGGTTTAAAACCTCAAATAGAACTAGGAACAATTGGAAACAAGGAACAGCTATGAGGGCATATAAGGTCCAACGCATGTAAAAACCATGAGATGAAACGAAGGAAAGAGAACTAAATGGTAAATCCACATTGCTATTCTATCCAATTAATCGGAGTAATGGAACTATGCAAATAGATCAAATCGTTAACGATATCATATCTCTTACTCTTACCTTGTGAAACCGCCACTGACGAAGCTCCAATAACAAGCATGCTGATTTGGGACTTAGACACTTCATTAGATATTGCAACTGGTACATCATCTGCTTCAATTTGTACAATCTCCGCTTCCACCTTCATGTATCGCATTAGAGTGAGTTCATTTTTTTCTTTTCTTTTTTTTCTCTTTCATAATATGCTTTTTTTAATAGGCTTGAAGGTTAACATGGAAAAATTTACCTTTTTCTCACTACAAAGTTGCTTGTATGGGAAAAGCATTTTACTGGCTTTCCATTCCATTCCCTTCTTGTATGCAGCCGCTACATCATCCCGTACTGGCGAAATTGGAATATAGTTTCCCACTTGAAGGACAACAATTTCGAATGGCATTATAAATTAAAGGATTGACATAATGCAGACATGAGCTCAAAACTTTACCTTTTTTTTATTCCTTCTTTCGCCCAAGGTCTTTAAGAAGCCTAGAAGTGCCTCTTTGGTGCTTGCTGCATTCGTTTCATAATAGACATCTTTCTATGACATAATTTATTTAGCTTCAGCGAAAAAAGAAATACAAGCAAAATCAAAATTAAATCTTGGAAAGCATGCCGAAGTAACCGGTTGTTCCCTAAAGTCTATTGACGGTCAAGACAAGCTGTCTAACCTGATTCTTCTAACACGCACCCTTATTAATTACAGGAAGCGAAATACAGAACCATCTCAAATATTATGTTGTTGTAGCATTGCAGACACAGCCCAAAACAACTATGATAGTGTGATAAAAAAATACCCAACTAAAAGAGTAAAAAGACATTAATAAAATATAGCACAATTTAACTCATACATGAATTCTTCAATTTCCAAATAGCCTGGCAACCAACAATCAAGGAGAACTGCAAACCAAAAATCAAAAGTTGTTTGCACAACTGCCTATTAGCATGAGACATAGTAAACGTTCGTGCTCCAAATCAAATAATATCTTGAAGAGAATAATTGTTGAAACAGGTGACTGGTTACCAACTTACCATTGAAGAAGAACTAATCAAATGAAGAGTCCTAAACCCAACTACCAAACAATTACATAAACAAGAAGAAGAGGAAGCCTAAGGAAATGAAGGAAATCATATAAATATAATACCTGTTCGTGCTTCTCCCCATATATTCCATGACTTGCGGTAACTCTCGAGCACGCTCGTTGATTTTCCTGGATTGAAAACTTCTCCACCTCTACCAACTTAATCTGCAAAGAAGAAGAAGCTACACAAAATAAAAATTATGTGTTTCTTTCATATAAAAAATAAAATATCAAAGGATTTCCCACATGAATCCTTCACAGAAGTACCTGCTCCTGAAGCGATTTGATCAAAAGAATAGCCTCTGGTTCACTTACAAGTTAAACCCTGGAAGTAAATACCTAAATAACATTCTAGAGCCCTGGTTACGGAACCATCTGCACTTAATCCAGAAGTAACTCTCCCGCAAAAGTTCTTTCCTTGCTGAGTAAGTTCCAACTTAGACGTAACAATCTTGTTACAGTAGTAAAATAGAAGAAAAAATAAACCAAAAAACCAATTAAAGGATGAAATAAAATAAGATTCAATAAAATATATATTGACTTGTGAAGGAATAGCATGTCATTAACCATCCAAGTAATCCATCTTTTTTTTGGTTCATAAATCAATCTATATTTAAGACAATGCATTACTCATAAGATGTGCGTTGAGCAATTTAAATTAATAAACATACCAACGGATTGTGGTACTTCAAAATTTAATAGTTTCCAAATTGTAGTATCTAATTGTGTTTATTTTAGAGAATCTTGAAAGAAACATGACATGAAAGCTTTGTTTGAATAAATAATCACATTAAAGTTATATCAGCATGTTATTATACTTCCAAAACATTTAAATTCCTGAAATTACAATCTCGAATGTCAATAACCAATGCTTTCCAAACAAAACCTGTTCCAAGTAAATGATTTGTTTCTACAATAAGTATTGTATGTCAGTGCTATCATGTAGTCCAAAAGTTTTTACTATTAAGTACACAAGAAGAGAGTCATTTACTTCATCAAAGAGGTCTCAAGAATCCTAGTTTGATTGACCGCTCACTCAAAAAAATCTTTGAATAACAAAGAGTCTTTGTGTACAATGTACGAGCTATCCTTCTATATAATTTACCACACCTACTAGAAATGTGTCAACTAGAATGAAAATATCAGACTGAGATACAATAGAAACAATGTGTAAGTTTTATACATGTATTTGCAAGCGATTTGTAACATGCTCGTTAGTTGTTAGTTCAGATTAATATACATGATTGTCATCAGAACATAATAGAAATAGGGAGAAGCCTAGAAGGAAATGACGTACCTTCGACCAGAGATGTCCATGAGTCTTATTGCAATAGCTATACAGGGAAGCATCAACAAGATCGTAACATCGCTAATAAGGATCGATGTGGAATCTGAACTAAGACCAATGTTTGTACAAACCCCAGCATCAACAAAACCCCAACATCAACAAAACCCCAGCATCAACAAAACCTCTAACAAATTTCAAGGTTCGACATTCAACCTAACATCTATCCAAACAACCTAATCGCATGAAAAATCAAACAACACAGACGATCGAAAATGCTAGAAATTGAAACCCTAAAAAAAAGGCACAAACAACTAGCTAGGGCATCGACAGTAATCTCAATAGAAGCATCGATTGAAGATGCTTACCAGAAATTTCATCAACGCGAAGGTTCGAGACGAATCGAAAACTGAATCCCCTGACGAAGAGAGGAATTTGAGACGGAGAGAGTGATAGCAGAGAGCTGCGAGAGAGAGAGAGAGAGAGAGAGAGAGAGAGAGAGAGAGAGAGAGAGAGCGGTGATGAGAGAGAGAGGAGAGAGCGGTGACGAGAGAGAGAGGAGAGAGCGGTGACGGTGAGAGAGAGCGGTGACGGTGAAGTTTGTCGAAAGAGAGAGCGCGGTGAGGTGAGGGAGAGAGGTTCGTCGAGAGAGAGAGAGCGATGAGGGTTTGGTCCCCTTTTTGTATCGAGATCAAAGCACTCACGAATCTCGAGACGTAATGGACGATTGAAAAAAAAAAGTTTTGGTGGGAATGTTGGCGCCATTTTTTAGAGACGGAATTAAATTTCTTCTCTAATTCCGTCTCTAATTCTGTCTCTGATCCGTCTCAATTCCGTCTCTGAATGTTTCCGTCTCAATTCCGTCGCTAACTTTTTTTTTAGAAACGGAACTTAATTCCGTTTCTAATTCCGTTTCTGATTTGTTTTTTTTTTGTAGTGTATGCGCAATCAAATGAGAACTCTAAGTAATCAAGAACTGGTGTTCAAGAACCAGAGCGCCTTAGCAAAGAGCATTCATATGATGGAAAGGACAATGTCAAGGAGACATAGAAGACAAGGAGGCGTAGAGGTTCCTGTGCCATCTACACAAATGCAACTACCGAGTAATCATAGTTTTGATGGTCAACTACCGTCAGGTCAAGATTACACCCTCTATGATCCTGTTATGAGTTACAAGTTTGAGAGGATCGATCCATTGGCGGATAATGATGTTGCAAATTCAGGATGATGACATTGATTTCTTTATTATACTTTATGTTCTTTGTCTCTGAGTGATAATGTGTGCAGTTTTGCATATAAAACTCTGGTGATATATTATCCATGATCTGTGGTGGTAATATACTATATGTGATCAGTACTTAGTGATTTGATACATTTGATACTATATTACTTCATGGTGAGACATTTGATGGTGATGTTGCACTAGATACATTAGTGATGGTTTGTTCTGAGTTTTATGCAATCTGTTTGATGAAATTTATATATTGATTTTATTCTTATATTGATTATCCAATTTATGATTATATCAATTCGTTTATACTTCATAAGATATAGTTATTTTATTAGAACCTGACTTAATATTTAAACCTTAAGGACAAGGTTTGGAATGCGTTTAGGGATATTTTAAGTGAAGTATGACAATGATAGCAAAGATAGCAAAGAAAGCAAGGAAAGAAAAGAAAAGCAGAAGATAAGTTTAGAATTTATGCGAAGTTTAAACTTTTGATCCGATATTCAATTAAGTTGATGAAGTTTTTGGATTTCTTTCGAATTCAAGTACGTATGAATTTTATTGTACTTTATTTTAGTTAGGAATATAATATAATAGAATATATATAATAGATTTTTGAATAGAAGTGATATTTTTATCACCTAAGTGAATTCTATGATAGAAAGAATCAATTTTGATACCATTTTTATTAACTTTACTAGTTGATGTATACAATAAATTGATTGCTTTGTGTTAGTTATGAGAATGGGTAGAAGATCGAAACAATAATGAAAGATGAACAAGACATATTTTTAAGTATCTTGTGACACAAAGGCTATTGATTAAATATTTTTGTAGTATATATATAGAAAATTATTATGCCACAATTGAAAAAAGAAATGAGTTAGAAACCAATAAATTTTATGAGTTAGAAAGATTGTTTTCTTCAACTTTAGTAGATAGTGAGAAGTACTAACAAATGTTACAAATATACAGAGAAAGTCCTATAAATTCTATAGGAAATGGAGCAGGGAATATGTACTAGGAAAAATGTGAGAATATCCACGGCAAAGGAGCAATCAAAAGTCAAATGAAGAAAATATATATATATATATATATATATATATATTAAGGAAAATAATTAGGATGAAGTAGAGAAAAATAGATGAAAAAAATGGATGTTCTTAAACTCTTCTAAGAAAAGATTTAGCTTGAGTGTTTAAAGCTAAGGTTAAATGAAATATTTCTTAATCTAATACGTTTTAAATGATATATTCATTGGTATCTCGGTAAAATTCCTTTTGATTTTGATTGTGGTAGTATTATAAATTATTTTTAAAGTTAAAATGAATCTAGTGATTTTTGTGTTTTGAGATTTTAAACTAGTCATCGTAAGCTTGATGCTTGTCAGTGGAGATCGAGAAAACCTATATTGTATCGTAAATTCTATTTATTTGAGGGTACTATATTTTTATTTGATGATCACTTCTATTTAAGATTTCTACTATTTAAAGTTAAGACGAACTAGATAGAAATCTGAAATAATACGCAAAAGGGGGTTAATTATGTGTACTGAGAGGTTATTGCATTTTTAAAACTTTCTATGAACAATGATGATTTATGCGTACAAAATGAACAAGTATAAATGCAATGCAATGGTATAGGATGTAGAAGAGATGAAAAATAGACACAAGATTTATAGTGATTCGATGCAACTGATCTATATCTACTACCTAACCTCCACGATTAGGATTTTCTACCCCCACTTATATTAAAAATAAGTTTTACAACCTAAACATACAAGCTTAGAATGCCTAATCACAAATTAAGACTTCCCATCTAGCCTCGACCAGCGAGGTTTATGCCTAGCCTCAACTTGGTTCTCACTTAACTTAGATCTCAATAAGTCTTACAATCAACTACTTACGAAGAAATAGATGAATACAATGAAAATCGATTTACAAAGTAAAGCGCCAATAAGTTCAATTACTCATAAGCAATCTAGAGCATAACAACTCCAATGCATGCAAGTATGAATATGAATGAGATATAGAAATATGGTATTGATTTTGCATAAATCTCAAACATAAAATCGAATAAACCAATTCGATGAGAACGAAGACGATTTCAAATTCCATAATGAAATAGATTGATAAAATCAAGTTTAAGGCCTAATTTTGCTTCAAATTGTTGGGTTTTTTGGGGTTCATATGTAGTGAAAAATTTAAAACATTATTCGAAAAACCTCAACATGATCGAAAATAAGGTTCATTAAGCAAGAACTACAAAAGTAAACCACACCTTAATCCGTGATTTCCTTTTAAGATTGTTCGATCTCCAACTCGTTCAAACGCACGCCCTCTATTTAAAATCCACACATGAACGATGACCACAATTAAGAGTGCTAGCCCCAAGAGAGGTAGAAAACGGATTTTCTTTCTTTCCCAAAATCCAGAGAACTCAAAAATAACAAAAATGAAAAGCTTATTTTGTTCAACCTCTATTTATATGTGTAGATAAACTCACTTGAAAACCCTATTCGTAATACAACTATTGTGTTTAAGCGGTTTAAGTAAATTAGACGTACTTCCCTATTAATAAATTATCATAAAACAAATCATAAGAGCTTTTATGTGAACGTTATCAAATAAAATTCATTACTCCGAGCTAATTGAAATTGCGCAAAGCCATTTTTTTGTGCAACCCAATAGGTTCATGTGACGTTGGCAGTGAATCAAAATGAATTTGGCACACAAGTCATAAGCGGTCTCTAGCAAGGCATTATGACTACCCAAGTAGCATGAATATCAAAATCGATACATCCTATTGAATAACATATATCATATTCTTTTATTGTTTGATATCTTTTGATTAGACATAAGGCATGGAAAGTAACCCTTAATGTTCAATCGTACTAGTCTCGATATTTAGGTAGACTGAAAACATCCAAATGATATTGATCATATCAATTCACTTAGACTTAGCCATTTAACAGTCTAACAAATCGAGGGATTCGCTGATATCTCTATCTGTAGGAGATGGACAAATTATATCTTGATTACATACCTCACATATTATTCAGGTGGTACCCAATCACAATTTTTATAATCGTCCAATTAAAGACAATGTTTAATTGTGTCAAATTATCATGCTCCTAATATTGAAATCTACGGTAATTCAAGTCAAATGGCTAAATGATATACCTATCATAGGTAACACCTATCAATTAATCCATGTGGTATTCTCATAGCGGGTCGGTCCAGTACCTTGTTACCTAACAAGTGCTCATGATATCGATTTGTATTCCTATACGCATAATCATTCTCTGACCATCTATTAAGATTCACAGTAATCTTAATTCTTTATAGTTCCCAATATAATGACCAACTAGGGGCATTTAAGATATTTCAACAAATACCCATGGATCTTATTAAAAGGCAAACATGCAATCACTTATGATAAAATACCAAACAAAAATCTCTATTTTATTAATAAGATTTATTAGATAAATGATGTTTGTAGATTGAACTAGGGTACATGCCCCAATACAAATCAACCCCTACTGTTTAGAAAAAAACATTATGCACAAAACCTTAGGCAAATGTGTTCAAGAATATAACTAGTGATTTCCACACACCAATCACAGTAAAATATGTGGTTTAAGCACAAAAGAACTAGAAACTCCATCTTTCTTACAACTTTAAATAGAGTGATTAAAATTGGTTCTAGAGAAGCGGTTACAAGCCTTATAAAACCTTAGTGGCGCTAGCTTCAAGGATGATTATATAACCATGAAAGATTCCACGTGGTTAAGCACAAAAATCTAGTTAATTGGGTGTGAAAACTTGAACGCAAGTGAGCTTTTGAGCTTGAGAGGATAATGGATTGTTCTAAGTGGTTTGTTAATGGTTTCCATTCCTATTTAACAGTTTATGAACATTGTCTTAATCTAAGGGCCCAAAATCAATCATTGATTCAAACTAAAGCAAAAGGTATAAGCTTTTTAAAAAAAGCTATCAAGAGGTTGGTTAGCATGCTAGGGGACATCATTAGCATTCTCACAACAGGTAGTGTGATAATGAATCCCATTAGTGCACTCACTAGTAGGGACCATAAACTAAATAATTTATGGTCTCAAGTTAACAACTCCCTAACACACCTACCACTCAACTAAACCTCTAGGAATACTTTAAATATGTTTAGTATAAGTCATTAGTGCATTAAAAAACCATTCAAATTAAAGTTGGTGCATTCAAAACTAATCACGATTGTTTTTCCAAATCTAATGCATATTTAAAAACATGTATTCACAATCTAAAAACGTTTCATGTTGTAAAGTTTAGATAGTGTAAAAATCGAAACTTGAAACTTTGGAAAAACGTGTAAAATGCGATATACATGTATCGAATGCATTTGGCTTGCGTAATTGGACTTATACGCCTCACATGATTTGTACAATTAATAGTATGAACTTTCCGGTCCTTGTATCCTTTTATGAGTTGAATCCTGAGCTTAGTTGTTTAAGTTGTGAAAACTCGTTTCTCCTTTTGACCTTGTGATTCATAGCCAAGTTTGTTCTGAAAACACTCAACAAACTCATTAGAATCCTTTCATTTTTTTGATGCCATCAAAATTCGGGTGGAGTATAAGTGACTAATCACTTAGTCTAATAGAAATCATGATTTAAAGAATGAAAAGAAAATATGATTAAGAGTATTGATTTGCTTGGGATAGCAAAGTGTTGAGTTTTGGGGTATTTAACAAGTTAATAATTAGACATGTTTTATAGTGTAATTTAGATTGATTTTGGATATAAATGATAATATTACATTAAGTATTCTCTCGCTTTTGTGATTTCATAATTTATTTAGGAAAAATGAAGAAATGGAAGAAAAAGATGAACAAAAACAAAATAGTTAAATACAGAACAAAGCTAGTGATTTGTCAATGATTAGCCAACGATATGAAATTACAAAGGAATCCATATCTAAATCAGCAACAGAGAAGAGCCATCGAATCATCAGCAAATTAAAGTTTACACTAGGAATCACCAGATGAATCGATAGAGCACAAAGAACTATTTCTAATGATTAACTCAGGGATTTGTGAAAAAATGGAATCGCTGACAAATCGCTTAGGTCAGTTACCAGTATTTTGGACTAGTATGAAGAATTTGAGTTTATCTATAATTTGTATACTTGGGAAACTATAAATAAGACCTTAGGGCTTTAAAATTAGCTCGTTGGAAGCACTTTCTCTAGGCCATCTATTAGCCATAAGTTAGTTTTTATTAAGTTTATGTTTGAAGCAACATTGGAGCTTTGTTTGTTTCAATAAGAGGTATTTATTTAATTATGTCTTTTAATTATATCACTACAAAAAATAGAGAATTAGCAATGGAATTTAGCAACAGACACTTATTCCTTTGCTAATTAGCAACGGATTAAAAATGAAATGTGGTTTAAAAGTTGTTTGACCAGTCAGAGATAGATTAACAAAGGATTAGCAATGGAATTTAGCAAGGGAAATAAATTTTTTTGCTAAAAAGTTGTGGCAAAAAGTCCCACCAAGTTTTATGTTGCTCATCTCTTCCAATTTTTACTTTAAAATGAATTAGCAGAGGATTTCAATTTCCCAACGGAATAGAAATGGCACTTGAAGTTTCCGTTGCTAATCCGTTGTAATTTTTTTTGCGATGGATTAGCAACGGATTCTAAAGAATAAATTACAGCCTTTACATTTTGTTCCATTGTTAATCCATTGTAAACAAAGATTTGTAATAGATTACCAATGGAAAGCTTATAATCCATTGCTAATCCATTGCAAATTTTTGTTTACAATGGATTAGTAACGAAAACCCTATTACCCATTACTATTTTATTGGGTATTTTTTCCCGTCGAAAATCTGTTGGTAAATTACAAATAGAAATAACAAAGGCCTAGTTTGCATTTTGTTTGTCTTTTCAAACTCCATGCACGTCACCACTTAACAACTCTCTTTGCCACTGGTGACTGCCTCCTTTGCCACCCTCGACCGCCATTCATGTCACCCAACCTCCTCCATTGCTCCGGCCCTGGCTTCACCACCTCTGCTACCCTCGACCAATTCCTCGCACTCTCCCCTATTTCGTTCTCCTTCTACTCTCCCTTGTTTTATCGACCTCATATTCACCCTCAACCTATTCGCCTTTGCCTCATTGTCAGCTACTGGTAAGACTTTTGAAAACTATTTCCTATTTCATGTTACAGCAGATAGAAGAATAGAAGTTATTGCACCAATGTTACTGTATTTGTTTTAATGTCTGTCACACTTATTGTCATATACTGTAATAGGTGTATTATATATTATGTGTACATTAGTTGAGTGTAGTTAGTTACATAAGGGGTGCCTATTATACACATATAAGCTCTATGTATACTACTTTGATTCTTATTGAATAAATGAGAGCATTCTTAAATATGTTCCTATTTTGTTCATGAATGTGTTCTTTTTTTTGTTCATGGTATCAGAGTAAGTTTGATTTAGTGTTCTTATACTCCGAATCTTGATCTGTTTGTTTTGATTCCTTCTGCTAGTAATCAATTTCTATTTTGTTTTGTCACCTGTGAGTGATTTGAAAGTCTGATCATGGTGAATGTTTGTGATTTTTCAAGTCCTACCAATGCAAATGGAGTTTCAGTTGGTAGTGGATGTCCAGTTGGCAATGGAGCTAAATCAGGAGGATATGGATTGGAAAGTCCTTATCATCTTCAAAGTTCAGATTACCCTAGTATGACTGGTTTCGAACTCTCTTACTTGTTCAAATTACCTTTCATGGAGTAGAGCCTCGATGATTACTCTGGGATCTAAAACAAATATTGGTTTCATTGATGGACGATGTGGGAAGCCTGATTCATTAGATCCTGTCTATGATCGATGGATCAAAGTTGATTACATGGTAACTTCTTGGATCTTGAACTCTATTTCTAAAGAAATTGTTGAAGCCTTTCTTTACACTACCTCTTCTCTTGCTTTATGGAATCAATTGAAAGAAAGATATGGTGAATGTACATGGACCTCTTCTCTATTAACTTAAACGAGAAATATGTTCAGTTAGCCAAGGAGATTTAACTATTTTTCAATATTACACAAAGCTTAAGAAATTATGGGATGAACTTGGTTGTTTGGCACCAATTCCTTCATATGACTTTGGAGCTGCAACAAAAATGGTGGTATTGGAATTGAATGATAAGTTGATGCAGTTTTTAATGGGCTTGAATGATGTGTATGATCATGTACCAATCAGATCTTAGTCATAGTCCTTTACCTAACATCAACAAAGCCAATTCCATGGTTCTTCGAGTTGAAAAACAAAAGGAAGTTCACATTAGCTATTCTCCTGGTGGTCTAGAAATAGCTATATTGATGAAATCAAATGGAGGTTTTGGTGGCCATTCTACTTGAAACAAACTTGGTGGAAGACGAAATCTCAAGAAGTTTGTTAATAAAATGATCTATTCTATGATCATTGTAAGACAAAGAGACATACTAAGGAAACGTGTTTCAAGCTTCATGGGACCCTTGATTGAATTAAGAAATGGCTTGAGAAGAAAAAACATGGATCTAATTCTCTTTCTTTAGCAAATATGCTTGAATCACTTATGGATATGGTTGATGAAGGAGCTTTGAACCTTGAAGAATTTCAAACTAACATTGTAGCTATGATACAACTGGGGATTGAAAGATTCATGAAAGGCAAATATGTGCCTATTGATGGTCTTTCTGCTCATGTGAATTGTGTCTTCGAATTCATAGATAGCTTACTCAATCATACATACAATTTTAATATTTTTATTAGTCCTGATGCTTGGATTGTGGATACTGGTGCAACAAATCATATGTATATCAATCATAATTTGCTTGTCAATGTTCAATCTCTTACCAAACCAACATCTGTTTACTTACCTAATGTTCATTTTCGACAAGTAACTCATGTAAGAGATGTTAAGCTCGGTCCATAAATTACATTGTCTTCTTATCGTCATATTGTGGCCTTCAAATATAATCTCTTATCAGTTACTAAGCTTACTTCAACTACTTCACTGAAATTTGAGTTATATCCTTCATTTTGTGCTCTACAGAACAGTTGGTACTCTAAGATTCTGGTTGTGGGAAGGATGGTTGGAGGTCTCTATAAAATGGATTCAAGTTCTTTCAATAAAGAAGTCATAGACTCTGTTGTTTGTTCTTCAACACATACGTTGGCTTACTGTAATAATGCTAGTAATCATTTTTCATGGCATCAAAGATTGGGCCATCCTTCGAATGTCGTGGCTAAACATCTTTGATTGTTAACTGATGATACTTTAGTTGTACACCATGATATACCTTGTGATGTTTGTCATCTATCCAAGCAATATAGACTTATTTTCCCTATAAGCTATATTAAGTCTACTTCTCCTTTTCAGTTGTTACATATGGATGTTTGGGGACCATACAAACAATATTCTCTTCAAGGAGCACACTTCTTTTTAACTATTGTGGATGATTATAGTCGATTTACTTGGACTTTTTGATGCAATGTAAGTCCTTAACTAGAGATATCGTTGAGAGTTCTCTGTCCTTCGTTCACACTAACTTTCAAAAATCAGTTCAGACCATTCGTTCTGATAATAGTACTAAGTTTTTGAATTAGAAATGTCACTTTTTATTTTCTCATCTTGGTATTGTTCATAAGATATCAACTCCTTATTCTTCACAACAAAATGGAGTAGTTGAGAGAAAGCATAAACATTTATTACTAGTTACAAGGGCACTTATTTTTCAATCGGGATTGAAAAAAAGATTTTTTTTCGGAGGGGGGGTGTTGTTCTTACTGCTACTTATATCATCAATTGTCTTCCATCCCAATTACTGAAATGGAAGTCACCTTTTTAGCTATTATTTGATAAGATCCCTGATTATAATATTTTGAAGTCTTTTGGTTATTTGTATTTTGCAACAAATAATCTTCCTCACAAGGGTAAGTTGGATGCTAAAGTTGTTAAGTCTATCTTTATTGGTTATACACCATAACAGAAGGCTTACAAGTTATACAATCTTGCTACTCATACTTCATTTATTTCTAGGGATGTTATCTTTTTTTAAGATCAATTTCCTATGAAGTCTATTTTTGCTTCCCATGTGCCTTCTTGTCCCTTGCCTTTACCAATGGAAGGTTAGACAAATAATTCAGATTTTGAGGTTCCTGTAGAATTGGTTGTTCCTGCCCATATTACTGATGCATCTCCTGTGCCTCTCACTGATGTTCCACTAGAATTGGCTAATCCGGTGGGTGTTTCTTCAGTTCCTTCTACTACTAATGTTTCTCTACCCATTGCTTATGGAAGAGGACGAAGAATTACTCGTAAACCTGACTGGTTGAATCATTTTGAACTTCGTAATGTTCATCTTGGTCTTTCCAGTCATGTTGATCTTGTTTTTATAACTGGTGATCCTCCCATATTTCCTTTCATTCTTTCTCCTCATCTCATTACTGAGTACATGAATTTATTGGCATCTGTTTCTCACATCAAGGAACCAACTTGTTATGGTCAGGCCAAAAATGATCATGTTTGGGTTTCAACTATGTAGAAGGAATTGCAAGCTTTAGAGGAGAATGGTATATGGAATCTGGTTGATCTTCCCCTCGATAAAAAGGTCATTGGTTCTAAATGGGTTTATAAGGTAAACCTTAACCCAGATGGTTCCTTGGATAAATGCATGGCTCGCTTAGTTGCAAAGGGTTTCAATCAAATTGAAGGCATTGACTATACTAATTCATTCTCTCCAATTGCTAAGACTATCACTGTGAGGCTTCTTTTTGCTTTGGCTGCTGCTAAGAATTGGCTTATCCATCAATTGGATGTCAATAATGTTTTTATTGATGAGGATGTGTATATGAAACATCCTGATGGATATGTTCTTCCTTCTCCCCATCAAGTTTGCAAACTCAAATGTTCCCTTTATGGCCTTAAAAAAGCTATTCTCTAATGGAACCATGAGTTTACTTCACAAATTCAGAAGTTTGGTTTTGTTCGATTAGTGAATGATCCTTATTTGTTCATTTTTAACATTCATGGAGTGTTTTTAGCCTTGTTGGTTTATGTTGATAATGTACTTATCAGTGGTACTTCATTAGATGAGATTGCACTGGTTAAATAGTTTTTATAGCAACTATTCACGATCAAGGATTTGGGTCAGTCTCATTATTTCTTGGACTTGGAGTTGGCTCATTCAGCTGATGGTTTGTATGTGAATCAATGCAAATATGTGTTTGATCTTCTTCATGATGGTGGTCTTACTACTTCCAAATCAGTTGCTAATTCTCTCCTTCGTGACTGCAAATTTGATGATGTTGATTCTCCTTTGTTGGTTGATGATGATAGATATCGAAGATTGATTGGCCATTTATTGTATCTGGGTTTTTCTCGCCCTGACATTACCTATGCAAACTCAGCAACTTAGCCAATTTGTTGAAGCTCCTACTGAACAACATTGGTTAAGTGCCTTATATGTCCTTCGTTACCTCAAAGGGTCTCCTTCACAAAGGTTTTTCTCCTTGTCCTATCTGATATCTCCATCATTACATATTGTGATTCAGACTAGGTTGTTTGTCCATTCTCTCACAAGTCTCTTACTGGTAATTGTATATTACTTAGTCAGGCTTTGATTTCCTAGAAAACTAAGAAATAATCTACTGTTTCTAAGTCCTCTGCTGAGGCTGAGTATTGGTGTATGTCCACTACTATTTATGACCTGCAGTTGCTTTCCTTTATCCTTAAGGACCTGCTGATTGATGTTCCTTTTACCCATCTCTTTATAGTGTGATAATCAGACTACCATTCATCTCTCTACCAACCCTATTTTTCATGAACACACTAAACATTTGGAGATTGATTATCATTTAGTTCAAAACCAGTTTAACCTTGGTTTTGTTCTTCCAAAGTATATCCCTACTCGTCAACAGTTAACTGATCTCTTCACTAAATTTTTGTCTGCTCCTTTGTTCTCTACTTTATTTTCCAAGATGGGTCTCTGTGATTGGCATCGACTACCATCTTGAGGGGGGATGAAGACAATTTCCTATTTCATATTACAGCAGACAGGAGAACGGAAGTTATTGCACTAATGTTATTGTATTTGTTTTACTATCTATCACACTTATTGTCATATAATTTAATAGGTGTATTATATACTATATGTGCATTAATTGAGTGTAATTAGTTATATAAGGGTGCATATTATACACATACCCCTGTATTTGAATATAAGCTCTATGTATACTATTTTAATTTTGATTGAATAAATGAGAGCATTCTTATTGAATATGTTCCTATTTTGTTCATAAATGTGTTCTTATTTTTGTTCAACCTTCCTCGCCGCCTTTCCTTTTCGGCCTTGTCTGTGTCTTTAGCTTTTGACCAACCTCTCCTCGAGCCCTTCGACACCTAAAGTCCAGCCTTTTTTATTAGAACTACAATTCCTAGTATTCATAATTGCTGAACTTTCATGTCCATGTGGATAAAGGAAAAAATAAAACTCTTAACATTTTCTTTGTTTAGTCTATGTTGCGGTTCTCAAATAAGATAGAAGCGGAGAATCAAATCAATAATGCAACATCTTATTTGCACAATTAATGGCTTCTATCCCCCTTTGAAAATCTTTATGCACCAAATCTTGCTCTCTACGCCATTTTGTTCCCCTTTTGTTTCAGTATCAACTCAACAAGTTAGGAAATCCCCTTCCAATTTGAAGTCTTGAAAAAGTTCACTTCACTAAAATTTCTTGCTTTCCACATTTTTTTAGCTCTGTAAGTAATTAGAGCTTGTGGTTTTATGTTTTCTCCACAAACAGTGAAGTTGAACATCAATTGTTGTCTTTTCTTCCCTTCTCTATTTGTTTCATCCATTAGTGTCCAGGGACTTTTTTTCTTTTTTTCGCTTTTTTCTTTGGTGGAACTCCATTTATGTAATTAACCTTCCTAGAAATGTTTGGTTCATTGATTTATTATGTACGTTACAAAGTTGCTGCATTTAAAAGTTCTAACGCACAGAGCTCAACTATCTTGGAGTTGTTTCCTGGGTTCGTCAACTATATTATGTTTTCAAGTCTATTTAGTGCTTTAGTTAAGCATGTTTTGTTGATTAACTATCATATTTTGCTTACATTTCAAGTAAATAAAGGGAGCTTTTTAGCATCAACAAACCATAAAGAAATAGAATTCAACAAGTTCTCGATATATCAAAATTAGTGAAGTAAGAAAAATGGACTTTAAAATTGAAAAGCGAATATGAAAAAGAAAATGAAGATGGCCAAAATCCAACTTCTATATTTACAGTATCAAAATCGACAAAATTTTGAATCAACTGAGAAACTTAAGAAAAAAGAAAAAGTATTCAACCATTTAACCTCAATTTAACCTCAATCACATCGAGATTAATTGACTGATCTGATTGATCAGTCAAAAAAAAATGTTTGACCTTCAGTTATTCTTTTCAGCAGTTCTATTATAGGATTCACTTTTGGTATTTTTATTGGCTTTTGTGAAAATGTTCAATTCAGTTTTGATTCTCCATCGAATGTTTCACTATCTTTGATTAGCATTTATAGCATGGCTTATACAATTATGCATCTATAACCTTCAAGGGTCTTGTATGTTGCTTAGTAAAGTAGGGCAGGGACGACGAAGTCCTTCGCCAATAAAACAAAGTAGTAGCTTCTTAAGAGTGCAATAATTTTTGTTTACACCGTAACTTTGGTCATCAATGTCTTTCTCTTACATTTTTCTAGTTTGTGTTAGTAGAAAATTGGCCCACATGCTGAGATATCTTGATGCGTCAATGTCTTTTCTTACATTTTTCTTGCATGTTGTAGAGGCATTGAGGTTGTTAACAAAATGAAGAGAAAAATAATCCGAATCTATTCACAAAAATAGTGCAAAGCCTACTACCACTTTGCTTCTACCATTCTTTTAGCCCCCCTAATAGGTAACAACAGAAAGGGCATTAACCCCTTCAAAACAACCATCATTCCTCCCTCTCCAATCCCGCCTCCCTGAACTCTTGGATGCTTGACACCCGAACTTGCCTCAATGATTAACCACTCCACACTAATGCAAAGACAAAGCAATAAAAGATGGTTTAGTGAGTTTTTTAAGTATAAACATAGTAGTTAGTTGAAAACCCAGTTCATTGGATGTGTTGCTAAGTGTTAATTGAGAAAGAGACTCGTTTTATGCCTGAAATTGGTTTTGTTTGTCTGCTTGTCTTTTGATATTGGCTTGTCTACTCACACTTCACACATGGGAGAAATAAAGTTTTGATTTTTTTTAAGGTTTCATTGCTTTTCTTTGTCATTTTCTATCATGCCCTTCTTGTCTTGGTTAATTGAATGTTTGTGAAACTAGAGTTGCTGCAATTGTGGTTCATTGGAAAATTTGGTAAGTTTTTTGGGTACCCATTTCATTAGTTTGTAGAATGGCTAACTTGGAGTGATTGATCTGATTTAGAGAAAAGTTGTAAGTAATTATGCCTTTCTTTTGATGAAAAAGATATTTGTTGTCGATAGGGAATCAAACCCCTAATCTCTTACACTCGTAACTTTATGCCTAAGTATTAATGAAGTCACCCAGATGACTAAAGAAATTGTGCGATTTTTATTTATACATTTTTGTGCCAAATATATTACTGGCCCATATTAATATAGAGTACCCGATTACTTTAAGATATTTTTTCTTACCTAAGTTGAAACATGAAATGTAAAAAGCATTTTTTTTCTGATTTGTTGTGAGAAACACACTATTTCTCGCCTTTTGTAAACCAATACAATTCTTTGTACATATTTGGCTATAACAAATAAAGTCTCGTGTCAATTGAAAAAAAAAACTGAATCTAAATGGAAACCTATCATTTTAACTTTCGATGGTTTACTTGTCACATAACACGTAAATTCTTCGATTTTGTTTTTAAGGAGAAAATTTATAAAATTAAAACGCCCTCTGCATAATGATCATCGTGTGTGGATATTATATTTATGCTAGTTTCATATACGTACATGTTTGATCAATCTCATTTACACATTGCTTTATGATAAATTTTTTCTTCATTTTTTTAATGATTTATTTTTATTTTCTTATTTTTCTTTGATAACTTTGTTTTCATGCAGGTGGAGCTCGTAAGGAGACGTGAGAGGCACACTCAAGCTACACTAGACCAGCCAATAGATGATGAGCAACTCTACTACAATGCGACAGTAGACTGCCCAAAGGGGCTTGTATAAGGGCTCGGGTCAATTTGCAAGGAGGAAGAGGAGATATGAATATCTCAGTGCCGGCACGTCTCGGGAACCGATAGTGCGGCATTTGGACTTTGATGTAGTTGTTTAGAGGCTCACGCTGTTCGAGGCTTTCGTGCAGAGCGAATTAAGAATACGCTTATACTTCAGAGTGAGCACCTCTCATGCAGCACCACCACAATCACCACCACCTCAAGAGCATCACCAGCAGGTTGGAATGGATCTGGCTTATTCACCAGAGAAGCAGCATGACGATAATGTCGGGACATCAGGATTGAGTGGATGAGGAGCACCTTGGTGATGAGAGTTACGAGTTTAGTTGGTTTGTAAAGCTTTTGAGCTTGTAAACAAATTTCAAACAACGTTTTATGCATATTGAGATTGAATTCTATTTTTTGGGTTCCATTTAGTATATAGTATTTGATATTTTGTTTGAATGAAATGGTATGAAATTTGGTTTTTGAGGGAGTTTATAGCACCCCTAAGGAATCATCGTAAGGGTGTGGGGCGTTGGAGAAGACCATCTACAGGTTTTGTTATTTAGAAGAACCATGCTGGAACAAAATGCAATGAAAAAAATTATGAGCACGCAAACAGAATAGCAACAGAATGCAAGTATTATGTTTCTAATTAGAAACAGAATCAAAATTGTAAGTAAATGTTCTGGGTTTATGAGTTCATGTTTGTTGTTATTCAATTGCTAATTACCAACGGAATTGCAACATAATGCATATGTTCTATTGCTAATTCGTTGCTAATTAGCAATGGTATGGCAACAGAGTAGCAATGGAACACATGCATTTCGTTGCTAATTCATTGCTAATCAGCAACGAATTAGCAACGAGCTTCAACTTATGACCCATTTTTTGAGTGTTATTTTCATCTCTAATTCGTCTCTGTTCCATATCTAAATAGAGACAAAATTTAATTTTCGTTGCCAAATATTTAGTGACGACAATTTTACAAACAAATTTCATTCTGTTGTGAATCTGTCTCTAATTCTATTTTTGTTGGTATTCTGTTGGTAATCCATTTCTTTTTCGTTGCTATTCTCTTTCTAATATGTTGCTAAATCATTATTTTTTGTAATGTATTATTGTGTTATTTATTTCCGGCATAAGTGTAACTGCCCAAATTTTAATTTCGCCGTTATTATGGATTATTTTCAGACTTGGACGACAGCTCAGATCCACGTGGATACCACAAATAAAGCATGAAACGCTGACTAGGTAAATAGTAATTTTTTATGATTGTTTGTCTATTTGCGATATTGTATATCGAGTTATTCGCTTAACATCGCATGTATGTATTTAGATCGTTGAATCGAGCGAGATAGTGTAACGGGTGTTTGCCTTGAAAAACGTGTCGAGACGGATGCGGATGAGCGAACCGTGGGTACACTAGATCGGGGAAAACTAAAACAAAAATATAAAAGAAAAAAAAAGGGCAAGTCAACTTACCTTACCATCCACCACACCACCACCATCATTTTGACCTCTCCCTCACGTCACTCCCTCACCTCACCTTCTCCCTCACGTCACACTCTCTTACGCTCACACTCACCTACACCTCTCTTTCACACACACACAACCGGTCGAAAGGGAGGAGAAGAAACAGAGGAGGAGGAGGAGAGCAGGAGAGGAGGAGGAGAAGAGAGCGAGAGCGCAGGAAAACCGGGGTGGAGGTAAGCCATTTACATTGTCGATTGTCGGGTGGTTGAAGTGGTGGCCATGGTGGCCGAAGAGGAAGTTCGGCCATGGAGGCCGAACCAGGGTAAGGTGGAGATGGCAGGGGTGTCTCCCCCTGCCATCGAGCCCACCGAGGTTGGGGACGTACGTCTCCAACCGAGAGAAAAAAAAAAAAAAAAAAAAAAAAAAAAAAAAAAAAAAAACCGAGAAGGCTGCTCGGAAGAAGAAGAAGAAGATGGGGTGGGGGAGGGGTGCAAGCACGCGCTGCGCGCGCGTGCATCCCCCGGGCCGGGCTCTGGCCGGTCCTCAATCAACCCAACCCGGTCGGGCGACCGGTCCAGGGACCCACCCATATATTAAAATAATATAATATAAAATTTTAATTTAAAAATAGTTTTAAATTAAAATAAATTACAGAAAAATATGAAAAATATGTGGAAAATTATGGGAAAAATTTAGAAAAATCAGGAAAAATATGAGAAAATGAGAAAAAGATAGAAAAATGGTATTTGAGAATTTTTCGGTCGTTGACACCCCGGTATAATTCGAAAAGGGTGTCAAACCAAAACTTTTTGAAATGAAAATCTTTATAATTGGGCCACACATTATAAATTCATTGAATTTAACTCTAAACTAGTTAAAATGGTTTAATTGGACACCAGGAACTTAGGAGACTACAATCAAAAATCGGGCACGTATCTCTAGACGTGAGTGAAACTTTGGAGTGCGTTTTGAGGTACGTAAGATTTCATCTGAAAGTCACTGAGGGTTTACATTTCCATCGTTGATTTTCTATTCCTCGTTATTGTATTCTATTCCGTGATACGTTTGGGTTGGTGGTCGAGTTACTCCCACCCGTTCGTTGTGTACATATGGCACACTATGCTGTAGCACGTGTGATCAGGCATTCGGTGAATTGCAACCCGATGTAAGGGTGCACGTGTTGGTTAAGCCCGCGAGGAACCAGGTGAAAGGAAAGGGGGGCACCCACTGAAAGGATCTTGGGGGTCCGAAGTACAGTTTAGTCTGACCGGGACGAGTACACACTTTGTTCTTTCGTGTTATTTATTCATGTGATGATCTTAGCACAATTGCCTGTTTAGTTTCCGCATGATTATTTGACATGTTTATTGACATCTATTTAGTTCCTTATAAATGCTCGGTGTACTTCGTTGAAATCTTACTAACTATACTCTCCATCTTGCTTTTTGTGATGGTCGAGTGCAGATCCTAGTGCTAGTAGAGGCAAGGGTATTTTGGGCGACTTTATCTGATTGCCCACGGTCGAGGACCTACTAGTACGTGTGATTTTGATATTTTGTTTTACTTTTGGGTATTGGGAGACTGGATAGACACTGTACTGGTATATATTACTGCTTAGTATTGTCGTCTATATACAGAGCACTGTTCCCTGGGTTTTCCACAATAGGTGTTGCTCTTAAAATGATGCTTATTACGATGATAAATTTAATTGTTTTACTTGTTTTTAAATTTATGGCTTCCGCTGTTTTATTTTTATTGCTATAAAAATGATTAAACGGTTGAGCTAAATTGATTATGAAATGAGCTTAACATGCATAATGAGTAGTTATGATGTAACAAGGGACGTTGAGTGGCGCATGGGACCCAGTAGGTCAAGGATCTGACAGGATGTTAGGACCGCGCCTCCCCACCTGGCGACCTCGGGTTTCGGGGCCGTTACAGTTGGTATCAGAGCGAGAGTTCGAGGAACCTCGGGAAATTAACTGAAATAGCATAAGACTTAAAAAAAAAATTTAGATGTGGAAACCCGATGTACTTGCCTTAGAACTCTAGTTGGGAAGTGATGGTGAGGCGGGTAGACTTAGGGTTTATACACGTGTTATGTTTTATTGTAAATTATACATTAACACGTATAAATACCGAGGCTGATCCGACGCACACTTTTCGATACAGATCACGATGGATGGACAGTCCTCGACCCAGCCTAAGATAGGACAGACTAGTGATCCTACTAGAGACATCACTACTACTACCATAGCGACTCAGAGTATAGAGGATCGACTTGCAGCCCACGATGCCTAGTTGACAGAGATCCTCCAGTTACTTAGGGCTCAAGCTACGGCAGCTGCACTAGTTCCCACAGTTCTGCACCTACGGTACAGACATCCGCCGCCCCGACTACATCACATATGCCTACCGATACACCACTTTCGGAGACCCGAGCTGAGGGAGTCTCGCCAGCTATGGTGATACCATTAGAGACTTCGACTCTTACGCCCCTACCTATGACCACTAAGCAGCCGACAGCTACTACTGTTCCTGCTACTTCCACATTCGTCTTGACCCCGGAGGCGAAGCTTGTTAGAGAGTTTATGAAGTTTCAACCGGGATACTTTTATGAAGGTGGAGACCCTGAGGCAGCAGGGAAGTGGATAGTTTCGCATGAGCGTTTCCATAAGCTGATGCGGAATGATGACAGCATACAGGCACGTTTATCCGGAGCATGTCTGAGAGGTAGTGCAGCGGTTTAGTGGATGACTTATTTGGATATCCACCCGGAGCCAGCGACATGGGCAGAGTTTCGAGAGTTGTTCCATGACAAGTTCATCCCCATCCAGGTGAGGCTGAGGTTGAGGGAGGATTTTTTGGCTCTACGACAGGGTAACCGCTCATTGATGCGGTATATGGAGCGGTACCGATACCTATTGCGGTTCTCGATGGACGTAGCGGGCACAGAGACGCTTCAAATTTACTATTTCGTATGTGGTGTTGATGAGCGGATTTCTGACGCGATAGTCTCGACAGGTGCTACTACTCTTCAGGAGGTGTATGATCGAGCATTATCTTATGAGACACTACTCTTGGAGAGAAAGGGCAGACGTACGATAGGCACCGCAATACAGACGGGTCAGAGTTCTCGGTCAGATCAAAGACCGAAGAGACAGAGAGATCAGCTTGATAGAGGTCGTCGAGATGATAGACGAGATAGGGACCGTAAGGTTGATCACCGGGATAGCCAGTTCCAGTACGATGATAGGAACCAGACGCATGCCTTAGCATCTGCACCCACAGAGCAGCAGCGACGTCAGCCACAGCAGTACCGTCAGGATAGGGATCAGGGAGGCCGTGAAAGGGGTCAGAGAGACCAGGGTCAGGGTCAGAGATTCGGGGCTTGGCAGGAGAGACGTCGATTTCATCGTTGTGGTCAGAGAGGGCACCTGAAAGCTGATTGCGGGACACCACCGACATTACCAGGAGCACAGCAGAGTCAGGCTAGGGAGAAAGCACATGCAGTCGCGCAGCCAGATCGAGATGCGACCAGACAGCTCGTCGAGGGTACGTTATCTATTATGAGTAGACCGATGCATGTTATGATAGATTCTGGTACTACATTATCATTTATTGTTGGACGCATGGTAGGAGAGTTAGGGTTAGCATCACAGACGCTAGACACACACCTTGTCTTCAGTACGGCCGCTGGGGATAAGATATAACCTAACCGGATATGTCGGAACTGCACAATAGAGGTAGAGGGACATCAGTTGCCGATAGACTTACGAGTCCTAGAGTACCTCGAGTTTGACGCACTTTTAGGGATGGATTGGTTGGCGGCATATCATGCGCAACTGGATTGCTTCCAGAAGACTGTCACGTTTCGAGTTTCGGGGATTCCTGAGTTCACGTTTACCGGAGTCGCTACCGCGCTACCCATTACTAGAGGCCGATTAGCTACTACTTAGGAGATGGAGGCATTAGCAGCGAAAGTCGAGCCAGAGGTTAGGACTGAAGTCAGGATTGAAGATGTTCCAGTAGTCCGAGACTTTATCGACGTATTCCCGGATGATTTACCGGGATTACCACCGCCACGAGCGATTGAGTTCATCATTGAGCTAATACCAGGAACTCAGCCCATCGCTAGTAGACCTTACCGAATGTCACCGTCAGAGCACGAGGAGGTTAGGAGGTAGTTGGATGACTTACTGGAGAAGGGTTTCATTCACCCTAGCATGTCACCTTGGGGAGCTCCGGTGTTATTTGTGAAGAAGAAGGATGGCTCAATGAGGATGTGTATAGACTACCGTAAGTTGAATCAGGTGACAGTTAAGAATCGTTACCCACTCCCCAGGATCGACGATCTTTTCGATCGTTTGGCTGGCGCCAAGTTCTTCTCGAAAATTGATCTGCATTTAGGCTATCATCAGTTGAGGATTCGAGAAGAGGACGTCAAGAAGACAGCTTTCAGTACAAGATCTGGGTTGTTTGAGTTTACAGTTATGCCTTTTGGGCTGACTAATGCCCCGGCGATCTTCATGGATTTGATGCATAGGGTCTTGAGACCATACTTGGACGGTATGTCATCGTCTTTATTGATGACATCTTGATTTACAGCAAGACGCGTGAGGAGCATGCGAGGCATCTCAGAGCGGTTTTGACGACACTGAGAGAGCATAGACTATACGCCAAATTTAGCAAGTGTGATTTTTGGCTAAGTGCAATAAGATTTTTGGGACATGTTATTAGCGATCAGGGTATCTCTGTGGATTCAGAGAAGATTCGGGCAATTATTGACTGGAGGACACCTGAATCTGCTTTTGACATTCGGAGTTTCTTGGGACTAGCAGGATACTACCGCCGCTTCGTACAGGGTTTTTCCTTGATTGCAGCACCAATGACTAGACTGACTAAGAAGGATGTCAAATTTGATTGGTCCGAGGAGTGTGAGCAAGCTTTTTGGGAGTTGAAGAGAAGATTGACTTCTGCGCCAGTGTTGACATTGCCAGAGCCGGGCCAGAGTTTATCAGTGTATACGGATGCATCGGGCAATGGACTTGGATGCGTTTTGATGCAGGAGGGTAGACCAGTAGCTTACTTGTCCCGGCGATTGAGACCCCATGAGGTTAACTAGCCAGTGCATGAATTGGAGCTTGCAGCAGTCATTTTTGCACTAAAGGCTTGGAGACATTATCTCTACGGAGAGCGGTTCGTACTCTACACTGATCATCAGAGTCTGAGGTATATTTTCACTCAGAGAGATCTGAACATGCGTCGGAGAAGATGGCTTGAGTTACTTAAGGACTACGACTTCACTATTGAGTATCACCCAGGGAAGGCGAACGTTGTAGCAGACGCATTGAGCAGAAACGGCATTGACAGTCAGACTGTAGTACGACATATGACACACGAACATGGCTTATTACAGGCGGCGTCAGTTATGTGCATGACCGATGTTTTTTCTACGACCGAGTCACGCATTTGTTGTCAGATAAGAGTTTCGACTGTATCTATTGAGCGAGTGGCCGAATGTCAGAGGACTGATGGGCTCTATGAGCGGTTCAGTGGTATGGCTAGGGATCCGGAGTGTACGGATTGGGCAGAGTCGACGGATCAGTTTTTGAGACACTGGGGGAGGTTGTGGATACCTGCAGTTCCAGAGATACGTGATGGAATTTTGGAGGATGCACACGGGTCTCGATACACGGTTCATCCTGGTCGAACCAAGATGTATCATGATTTGAGGCGATTGTTCTGGTGGCCAGGGATGAAGGCTGACGTTGGCGAGTACGTAAGGAGTTGTCATATTTGCCAGCAAGTTAAGGCTGAGCAGAGGAGACCAGGCGGTTTACTACAGCCACTACTAATTCCAAAGTGGAAATGGGAGCACGTCACTATGGATTTTGTCAGTGGGTTACCGCAGACTACGAGGAGACACGATGCGGTTTGGGTCGTGATCGACAGACTAACGAAATCGGCGCATTTCATTCCTATTTCTATGAGATATTCGTTCCCACAGCTGAGCATTATCTTCGAGAGAGAGATCGTTAGATTGCACGGGGTGCCAGTCTCTATTGTATATGACCGAGATCCTAGGTTGACTTCGAAATTCTGGGAGGCGATGCAGGAGCAGTTTGGCACCAGGTTGCAATTTAGTACAGCTTACCATCCTCAGACAGACGGACAGTCTGAGAGACTGATACGAATTCTGGAAGATATGCTCAGGGCTTGTATTTTGCAGTTTGGAGGTTCGTGGGAGGATTATTTACCACTGTGTGAGTTTGCTTACAATAACAGCTATCAGGCGAGTATCGGGATGCCTCCGTTTGAGCGTTGTATGGCGAGCCCTATGCAGATCACTGCGTGTTGGGCGGCGCTGAGGATACTGACGAGCGATTGGGCCGAGAATAGTTGTTGATCACACGAGAGAAGATTAGACAGATTCGACGAGAGACTTCGAGCGGCACAAGGCAAGACCGAGAAGAAATATGCGGATAAGTATTACGAGGGTCTGAGCTATCAAGAGGGCGACATGGTTTATCTAAAGGTTTCTCCATGGATGGGCCAGCAGAGATTTGGGATTAAAGGAAAATTGGCGCCGAGATACATAGGACCTTTCAGAGTCGCAGCACGAGTTGGCAGTGTGGCTTACAGATTGGACTTGCCAGCGAGAATTGGTCGGGGTTCATCCTACGTTTCATATCTCGATGTTGAGACTGGCCAGGTCAGGACCGAGACCGATGGTTGACTTGAGACAGATCGAGGTTCGGCCTGATGTAACATATGAGGAGCGACCGATAGAAATCGTGGATCGCGCTACTCAGATGCTTAGGAACAGGGAGATCCCTAAGGTGTTGGTTCGTTGGCAACATCATGGCACAGAAGGACTCACTTGGGAGCTCGAGTCTACTATGCGGCAGCGTTACCCACATCTATTTCATGGTACGAAACTTCAAGTTATTTAAAAATTCGGGACAAAATTTCTTTTCTAGTTGGGAAGAGTTGTAACGGCCCAAATTTTAATTTCGCCGTTATTATGGATTATTTTCAGACTTGGACGACAGCTCAGATCCACGTGGATACCACAAATAAAGCATGAAACGCTGACTAGGTAAATAGTAATTTTTTATGATTGTTTGTCTATTTGCGATATTGTATATCGAGTTATTCGCTTAACATCGCATGTGTGTATTTAGATCGTTGAATCGAGCGAGATAGTGTAACGGGTGTTTGCCTTAAAAAACGTGTCGAGACGGATGCGGATGAGCGAACCGTGGGTACACTAGATCGGGGAAAACTAAAACAAAAATATAAAAGAAAAAAAAAAGGGCAAGTCAACTTACCTTACCATCCACCACACCACCACTATCATTTTGACCTCTCCCTCACGTCACTCCCTCACCTCACCTTCTCCCTCACGTCACTCTCTCCTACACTCACACTCACCTACACCTCTCTTTCACACACACACAACCGGTCGAAAGGGAGGAGAAGAAACAGAGAGGAGGAGGAGGAGAGCAGGAGAGGAGGAGAAGAAGAGAGCGGGAGCGCGGGAAAACCGGGGTGGAGGTAAGCCATTTACATTGTTGATTGTTGGGTGATTGAAGTGGTGGCCATGGTGGCCGAAGAGGAAGTTCGGCCATGGAGGCCGAACCAGGGTAAGGTGGAGATGGCAGGGGTGTCTCCCCCTACCATCGAGCCCACCGAGGTTGGGGACGTGCGTCTCCAACCGAGAAAAAAAAAAAAAAAAAAAAAAAAAAAAAAAAAACCGAGAGAAGTGGCTCGGAAGAAGAAGAAGAAGATGACGGCGTGCGTGCACCCCCAGACCAGGGCTGGCCGTCCCAGTCCAATTTGGCGGGCCGGCCCGGCCCAACCCGGTCGTCCGAACCGGCCGGTGGGTCGGGGGCCGACCGACCGGTTGGACCGGGTTTGACCGGTCCGAGGGACCCACCCATATATTAAAATAATATAATATAAAATTTTTATTTAAAAATAGTTTTAAATTAAAATAAATTACAGAAAAATATGAAAAATATGTGGAAAATTATGGGAGAATTTTAGAAAAATCAGGAAAAATATGAGAAAATGAGAAAAGATAGAAAAATGGTATTTGAGAATTTTTCGTAGTTGACACCCCTAATAATTTGAAAAGGGTGTCAAACCAAAACTTTTTGAAATGAAAATCTTTATAATTGGGCCACACATTATAAATTCATTGAATTTAACTCTAAACTAGTTAAAATGGTTTAATTGGACACCAGGAACTTAGGAGACTACAATCAAAATCGGGCACGTATCTCTAGACGTGAGTGAAACTTTGGAGCGCGTTTTGAGGTACGTAAGATTTCTTCTGAAAGTCACTGAGGGTTTACATTTCCATCGTTGATTTTCTATTCCTTGTTATTGTATTCTATTCCGTGATACGTTTGGGTTGGTGGTCGAGTTACTCCCACCTGTTTGTTGTGTACTTATGGCACACTATGTTGTAGCTCGTGTGATCAGGCATTCGGTGAATTGCAACCCGATGTAAGGGTGCACGTGTCGGTTAAGCCCGCGAGGAACCAGGTGAAAGGAAGTGGGGGCACCCACTGAAAGGATCTTGGGGGTCTGAAGTACAGTTTAGTCTGACCGGGACGAGTACGCACTTTGTTCTTTCGTGTTATTTATTCATGTGATGATCTTAGCACAGTTGCTTGTTTAGTTTCTGCATGATTATTTGACATGTTTATTGGCATCTATTTAGTTCCTTATAAATGCTCGGTGTACTTCGTTGAAATCTTACTAACTGTACTCTCCATCTTGCTTTTTGTGATGGTCGAGTGCAGATCCTAGTGCTAGTAGAGGCAAGGGTATTTTGGGCGACTTTATCTGATTGCCCCCGGTCGAGGACCTACTAGTACGTGTGATTTTGATATTTTGTTTTACTTTTGGGTATTGGGAGACTGGATAGACACTGTACTGGTATATATTACTGCTTAGTATTGTCGTCTATATACAGAGTACTGTTCCCCGGGTTTTCCACAATAGGTGTTGCTCTTAAAATGATGCTTATTACGATGATAAATTTAATTGTTTTACTTGTTTTTAAATTTAAGGCTTCCGCTGTTTTATTTTTAATGCTATAAAAATGATTAAACTATTGAGCTAAATTGATTACGAAATGAGCTTAACATGCATAATGAGTAGTTATGATGTAACAAGGGACGTTGAGTGGCGCATGGGACCCAGTAGGTCAAGGATCCGACAGGATGTTGGGACCGCGCCTCCCCACGTGGCGACCTCGGGTTTCGGGGTCGTTACAATAAGTGAGTATTTTACTAATCTAAACAAACCTTAGACATGTATATACTTTGGATTGCTATATGGTTATGATTAAGGAATCGTATACTTAATGCTTTAAATATATTCATACATAATAATCATGGTTTTAATAAGTTGCTTTTGCGTATCAAAACTAATGAGGATTGATATTGTACGAATATTTGCAAATATGAATTATAATATTTTGATTTGAATCTGTGTCTATGATTATTGACAACAATTATAGAAGTAGTAACTAGGAATAATCTATAAGGCCATATTACCTGAGTAGATGTTCTACGTGATTGTGTTATAAGTTATTTATTGATTAAGATATTATGATTAATATTTAATTTAGATTAGGCATGATTTTCATGAAATGTTAATGCTATCGTAATTTATATTTTATTATGTTTTATCCAATAGGAAGATTTACAATGATAAGGATATGGTTATTTTTCATTGAATATAGAAAATCGATGGTTTGTTAAATGGTATCAACCTATTAGGAATTAGGATTTAATGATTCTAAGATTCCATCTGATATAATTATAACTAGGTTATAAGGTAATGTTATGTTCTAGTGTTTGAATGCAATCCAAGTATATTACATTGTTTAGTGGGTTTGTTTAGATATATATTATATTGAATTTGAAATTTGTTTAATTAAGTTTGCATTGAATTATTTGAATTAGTTTAGTTAGTTTGGTTAATTAAGTTAGTAGCCATAGTTTTTAGTTATTTAGTATTGTAATTCCCGTTTAATTAGATTAACTAAACTAAAAAAAATAAGGAAAAAATACTTTTCGTAGAAGTTTGAAAAATCCTTGTAGAAACGATGTCCTACTTACCACTACTATAAATAATAGAAAAACATGAAAAACTATTATGCATGTTCGACACATGTCACAACGTCTAATGTTCCCTCCTGACTAGATCGAAAGCATGTCATGTTACTCATCTGTTTTGTCAACCTAGTTGGTTTCGGAGCCTGTTCCTGCCCCTGTCATGATGCATACTAGTCTCTGTTGCCCTGAGTTTGCTAAAATTGTTGTATTGGTTGCACTATCTGACGTGGTTGGCTGGTGCAATGGAGACCAAAGATAGGCAGAACCATAATGGTCAAGGCATGAATGGATTTCTATTCACCACTGTGTGTGCAAATAGAGGAGTTTATATGTAAGGTACTACCATAGTGATTGGTGTCGCTAATCCAAATACATTGGATAACTCTTTCATTCTATTCAGTCATTTGCCTCTCTTTCGCTTCCTAATATTCTCTATCAGAGCTAGTGAAGCCATGTGTGCTCGCATCATGGCGAGAAGCTCCGTCAACTACTATCCTTAACTAGTAACTATGTCAGTCTAAGACTGCATGTCGTAAGTAGTAATAATATGAATCTCAAGTGCCAAAAGTATTGTTGTCGAAATAGTACCAGTGGTGGTGGCCTGTGTAAGCGTGAAAATGCGTTCTGTCATAAGTGCCATGAAATCAGCCAACTGCTGGCCCTATACCACAACTCTATCGGATAGCCTCAAAAAATTCTCAACCGATATCGTGTGTTGACTACTGCTGGCACTACCATCTCCGCCTTTGCATTGATTTGCCATTATATTTTGCATGTTGATAGCAATTGCGACATAAGCTACTATGTAAATATCACAAAAATATACATGTAAAACATAAAATATGCATATTAAACCCCCAACTCACATTCACTCACTTCCCAAATAATAGTTTTTTGGCAAAAAATGTTTGTTTTCCACATTTAAGAGTTGCGTTTTACTCAAGTCTCATTTCTTACTTAACAAGAATATGAATCATGATACCATATGTGATGTTAGTATCATATTATAGTATCAACTAATACTCTATCACCTAGGCTATACAAACCTTGGCTTGGATACCAACTGTGTTGGTATCATGACCTCTTTGACCAAAATATCCATAGAACCTATGATTTGATACCAACTGTTACGGCCTATTTCCTCAAACGAGGTACCGCACTGCCTAATCTCATCATTAAACCCTAATTCTCGCCATGTAAGACTTAACACTGTATTAGTCAGCCTTTTGTCTCATTCACCTCGTTATACATATTCAGGATAAGTATTATTCATTTCTCATTAGTTTTGATTTTCAGAGTTAATTAAAACTTATTCATTTTAGTATTATAAATGGAAGACTTAATAAAATTTGTGGAAACGTTATAAAAACACCTATTATAGAAACTAGGTAAATAAACAATCACATGAAACTAAATAGAATAATATATGTATTAGTCGGGAATCCATTTTCTCAACCCATTATACAACCTAAGATTATACAAAAAAAAAGACGTAGGTAATATATACACAAAATAATCACCTATGAAAGTAGCAAACTACAAGCTAAGGGCTCAGAAGTAGTCATCGATCTTCTAACTTCTTGGTCTATTAATTGATAGATCTGCGCCCATCGTCATAAGAAGGACGGTGAGTACAGTAACGTAGAAAGTAAAACATGAAGGCTATTCATCCACATTTCCAAGAAATACAAAGAACGATAACTGAAAGCATACAATAGTTATCAATAACGAAAAGTTGAACAAAAAGTATGCAAATAGTTGCCAAGCTTCTACAATGAATGATAGAGATAATGAATATGCAAATCTAGGTTTGGTCTGCCGACATCCTAGGGACTCTAACCTCATATGTCGCGCTAATAACATCAGTTGCATGGAAAGTCGGCTTCCCTAGGGACTCTAACCACGTAAGCCATGCATTTCGTATAATGGAAAGATATTAGCTGTGTGGAGTGCCGACATCTCTAGGGACTCTAACCCTAGGTATCGTGCAACTTATAAAGTAAAGGCACTTACGAAGGTGGGCTCCTTAAGTCATGTCTATTGAAGAGTTCATGTTAAAGACTGTATAAACAAGTATCACATAATAAAACATTTTGACATGATGTATACATACACCAATAAGAGCATTAAAAAAATCATAGCATGCTATTAAGAAGACATTTCAATAGCTCTGAGATCAATAACAATAAAGGAATCCTATCATAGGACAAAACCAAAACAAGGAATGTCATACGATAAGTCATTACACCATAATTATAGCCAAAGAAATCATAGACACAAAATATGTGACATAAGGAATGTAAGATCAACATTAAAATAGTCCAAATTACTATATATTAACTCAATAATGGAATAAAATAGAGAGAATTGCCTCGATAGGCTTACTTACCTCAAATTCATGCAACTCCTAACCTACACCGACTTTTGTCCACTCCGAGCTCATGCTCACTATAAGTCCTTTTTAAACTCTTGCATATTGGACTAAGTGGTTAGTCATTTATACTCCATTTGAGATTTTGATGGCAGTAAACAAAGTGAAAGGATTCTAACAAGTTTGTTGAGTGTTTTTAGGACATAAAACTTGGCTAGGAATCACTGGTTCAAAAGGAAAAATGAGTCCTTATAAGTTCAATTCAAACGAAGCCGGATAAGCTCAAGATTCGGCTTATACAAGGATATAAGGACTAGAAAACTCATATCATCAATTGTATAAGTCATGTGAGGTATATAATCAAATTATGCAAGTCAAATGCATTAGACTCATGCATATCATGTTTGTTTAAGTTTCGAGTTTCGATTTTTACATTATCTAAACTTTATAACTTGAAATGGTTTTACATTGTAAAAACATGTTTTTAAACATGCATTGGATTTGGAAAAGTTGTCGTAATCGATTTTGAATGTACCAACTTTAACTTGAATTGTTTTTTAATGATAAGCAAAATATTTGTAGAAAAGCCCGTCCACATTTCATGAAACAAGAATTTTAGATTTATGAGATTTGTAAAATCATTTGGGCAGTCCAAATGGATCCAATAAATCATATTAAATGTATTAAAAGTTTTCCCAGAGGTTTAATTGAGTCGAAGATGTATTAGTGAGTTGTTGAATTTAAACCAGAAACTATTATCTCTAGTCTTTGTTGTTTAGCGTGCTAATGAAATTTATTAATACGCTACCTATAGTTAGCGCGCTAATAAGGTCACTTAGTGCGTTAATGCGTCTCTTGACAGATCTTTTAAAAGCTTATACCTTTTGCTTTATTTTGAATCACTGATTGGTTCTGGACCCTTGGATCTAGATACCGACCACAAACTGTTAAATATGCTTGGAAACCATTAACAAACACTTAGAAAATGCTATTATCCTCTCAAGCTCAAAAACTTACATGTGTCCAAGTTTTCACATTGATTTGACTCAGTTTTTGTTCTTGATCACTTGGAATCGTTCGAGGCTACTAAATCATCCTCAAAGCTAGTGTCACTAAGGTGTTATAAGGCTTGTAATCAATTCTCTAGAACGTATTTGACTCACTCTCATTTGGGGTTGTAAGAAAGTTTGATTTCCTAGTCTACTTGTGCTTAAATTACATATCTTATTATGATTATTATGTGAGAATCATTTGTTATGTTCTTGAACACACTTGTATTGGGTTTTGTGCTTAAACTGTGTTTTCTAAACCCTAAAACTTATTTGAACAAGAATTAAGCCTTGAATTTGATTTTTATGAAACTACTTATTCATCCGATTTGAAACTATTTTCATTCTTTTCAAGTTAGTTTGATCGCTTTCGTGTTTGAGATTAATGCAAAATCAGTAGCATATTTTTATTTCTCATTCATATTCATGCTTGAAAGCATTAGTGTTATTAGGCTTTAGGTGGCTTGCGAGTAAATGAACTTATTGTTGTTTTACTTTGTAAAGTCGATTGTCATTGTATTCACATATTTCTTTGTAAGTGGCTGATTGTAAGACTTAGCGGGAACTAAGTCAAGGGATGACCTAGTTGAGGCTAGACATAAACCCTAATTAACGCTAGGTAGGAAGTCATAATTTGTGATTAGGCATTCTAGGCTTGTACGCTTAGGTTGTAACACTTATCATTAATATAAGTAGGGGTTGAGAATTCTAACCGAAGAAGTTAGGTAGTGGATGTAGATCGGTTAGATCAAACCACAATAAAATTCGTGTCTCTTTTCCATCTTTTTTACCTCATTCATTAATGCATTGCATTTATACTTATTGATTACGTACTCGTACAACATCATTGTTCATTAAAAGTTTTAAAAAGGCAATAACCTCTTGGTACACCCAATTCACCTCCCTCTCGAGTGCGATTTCAATTGGAGTTAGAGCGCGTTATTGCTCAAAGTATTACTAATGTATCTTTAAGTGTTTTCTTACAAGGATGCAAACTTTTGATTTGGCTCACCTTAGGGAAGGCAACTCATCGAGTATGCCTCTGTACTTTGATGGAACATTTATGCTCATTGGAAAGTGAGGACAAAGTTCTACATAAAAGCACAAAGTAGGATTTGTGGGATTCAATCCAAAATGGTTACACTCCACTAGACAAGCTTACAAAACATTACACTAAAGAGGATACAGGGATCAAGCTCTCAAATGATCAAGCTATGAATTATTTGTTTTGTGCACTAAGTATGAACGAGTTTAATCGGTTTAGTGCATGTCAAACGGCCAAAGAATTATGTGAGAAGATTGAAGTATAATATGAAGGTACAATAGTAAAGAATACCAAATTGAGGATTCTTGAGGAGCATTATGAAACCTTCCAAGTTGGCTCCGATAAAGACAGTTATCTCCATCACTCGCTTCACTAAACTCTTGAATGAGATCAAGAATCTTGGAAATAACTATAATCGATTGACTTCGGTGTACAAATCTTTTAGAGGCTTGCCTAAAGAATGGAATGCAAAGAAGTATGCCATCCAATCAGTGCAAAATCTTGGAGATTAGACTTTTGATGCCTTAAGTGAAGAGTTGACGGTGGCAAATAGTCCACCAATTAAGTTGAAATCTCCCACTTTATAAGTTAAGATAAACGAGGATGAGAAATCTAGTAATGGAAATGATCTTAAGGAGGAAGCAGTCATGCTTTTAAGAAAGCTCCACAAGGCAATGTACAAGTGTGACAAGTACAAGAAAAAGTTCGAGGATGGAAGCAAATGAGGAAAATCAAGTGACATAGTATGCTTTGGGTGTGCCAAACTGGGCCATATAAAGGCCGATTATAAGTCCAATAAAGTTATGGACAAGAAAAAAGGGAAGAAGAGCTTCAAGGCAACATGGGATGATTCATCTTCATCAAGCTTCGACTCGGAGTCAGAAAATGAGAAGGCTATATTTTGTCTCATGGCACAAATGACACGTTTCTAGCTTGCATAATAATAAACTTCCCATATATTTATAACTTGTAGTAATGATAAGCAAGATATTGCCTCCACAGGGATTTTGCAAACTTCTCAGGAAGTTTTTTTTTTTATTAAATAGCTAATCTAATTAAATAGGAATTAGAATACTAAATAACTAAAATATAATTACTAACTTAAATAATCAAACTAACTCAACTAATTTAAAAAATTCAAATGCAAACTAAATTAAACAATATTCAAATTCTATATAATCTAAATATATAAATAAACATCTAAACAAACTTCGACTAAACAATATAATATACTTAGATTGCATTCAAACACTAGAACATAACATCACTTCATAACATAGTTATTATCATAACACATGGAATCTGAGAATCATTAAATTCTAATTCATAGTATGTTGATAGCCTTTAGCCAGCTACTAATTTTCTAAAATTCAATGGAAATGCTACATGCTTATCATTGTAATCTATCCATTGTATAAAATGCAACATTATAGAAATACGATAGCATTACACTTAATGAAAATCATGCCTAATCTAAGTCAATATTACCTAAGGCTCATAATAAACAACTTAGAACACAATCACCTAAGGCATCCACTCGAGAAATGTTATATAGATTAATCCTTGTTACTACTTATATAACTTTTTTCAATAACTGTATACATTAGATTTAGAATCATAATACCATAATACATATTGTGCACTATGAATGCAATATCAATCCTCATTAGTTGTAATAAGTAAAAAAAAAAAAACTTGTTAAATTCGTGATTGACGTGTATGAACAGATTTAAAGCATTGAGTTCATGATTCTTTAATTATAACTAATCATGCAATCCAAAGTACACTACATTGCTAGGGTTTATTTAGATTATCAAACTACTCACTCATGTCAGACATAAATAACATAAGAATATAATAGAAAAAACATAATAAATAAATACCTCTTAATGAATTAAACACAGCTCCAACGTAGCTTCAAACATAGACTAAATAAAACTAAACTCCATTAAAAACATAATAAAAAAGAAATTTATTGGTCGAGAGAGGAGACGATAGGTAGAGTCTCAAATTAAACCCTAAGTTCTATTTATATCAAAACCTTTAATTTGACCTCTAGAAAAAAGAGAAAGTGGAAATTGTGGGTTATTTAGTACCTTTTCCGTCTAAGAAGATATGATGGCTATGGTTGATTTATTTTTTGGACTCTCGGACACGTAGCAGGAATTAATTGGTTGTTCTTGCTAGTCTGGCTGACGTTGCGAGCTGGGATTGGAGGAGAATGCTTTGAAAATATGGCTCCACCAACAAGAAAGTGACATGTGGCAGCTAGCTAGAATGAAGAGATGCGCTGAGAAAATCGTGCAAATTAATGGGAGTTTGTTTTGAACGCATCTCGAGGAAGATCAAGGCTTTTGGAGTGAAGAGAAAACTCATGGGAGAGACGATGAAGATGTGGGAGACAATGTTGATCGTATAACGACGACGATCAAAGACCCTGTTTGCTCACCTTTCCTAATCTGATGTGAGTCCCGAGACTTAATCGATAACCACTGGAGTGCAATGTGGATCATATGTGTCTCATTTATGCGTCACTCGACTACTGCTTCTTTTCTTGATCAATAGTGCAGTGCATGTCTCGAGGCTAATCCGAGGGTAGTTGTTCACACTGCAGGAATGACTTATAATTAGTGATTTATTAGAATTTTCTCAACTAATGCACCACCAAACTTCTTCTAAACCACTATACTATCAACTCGGATTAATGTGGGTCCCACTAAACTATCTCAAAATGCGTGCAAGCTAAATTCTTCATTTTTAATCCCATTTTCTTCTTTGTCTTCACTTTTTCTATTTAAATCTTGAAATCACAAAAATAAGTGAATACCGAGTGTAATATAATCATTTCGTTTAAAATTAACCTAAATTACACTATCAAATGTGTTTATTAACTTATCAAACACCCCCGAACTCAGCATTTTACAGCACTGAGCAAAGAAATACTCTAAATCATAATTTCTTTTTATATACTCAATTCGAATTAATCTATTTTAACTTTAAATAATCGAGATTTTAAAATAAAAGTGATTTTCAAATGGAAACATATTACCCACAAGTAAATTGAAGTTATGATAGAATAGAATAATTCAGAAAAAATAAATATCCCTTAATGATAATTCAACTACCCAATGTAACACTTCTTATAACTTAAAGTTCAATACTAAGGGCGGTATGTTTTCTCAATCTCCAATGACAAGCATCAAACTTATGATAACTAATATAGAATCCCAAAATAGAAAACCATTAGATTAATTTAATTTTAAAAAATACTTTATAAATAGCACCATAATCAAAACCAACAAGAGTTTTGCCAAGAGAGCAATGAATATATCGTTTAAAACTTGTTAGATTAAGAAATACTTCACTCAATTCTAGTTTCAAGTACTCGAGTTAAATCGTTTCTTTGAAGAGTTTAAAAATGTCAATCTTTTTTATATCTCTTTTTTTTCTTTCTACTCCAGCCTAATTATTTATTCTTTATTTATTATATTTCTTTTGCTTTTACTTTTGAGTCCCTGCTCCATTTCCTATGAAAATTCTCACATTTTTGCCACTATAGATTATCTGCTCCATTTCTTATGGAATCTATAGAACTATCTATATACTTGTAAACTCTTGCTAACATCTCTCACTATCCACTAAAGTTAAAGAAAGTATTCTTTCTAACTTATAGAATTTCTTTGGTTTCTAACCTATTTCTTATTTCAATTATGGCATAATAACTTTATATATATACTATAAAAATACTTAATCAATAGCCTTTGTATCACAACATTCTTAGAAATATGTCTTGTTCATCTTACACTATTATTTTCATCTTCTACCTATTATCATGACTAACAAAAGATATTCAATTTAATGTATACATCAACTAGCATAGTTAATAAGAAAATGTATAAAAATTGATTCTTTCTATTATAGAATTTACTTGGGTAGTAAAAATATCACTTCAATTCAAATTCTGTTATTATATTCGTTATCATTATTTTCCTAGCTATAAATAAAGAAAAATAAAATTTGTACTTACTTGAATTCGAAAGAAATTTGAAAAATTTCATCAACTCACTTAAATATTGGATCAAGATTTTTGAACTTTGGATCGATTCTGAACTTATGTTCTACCTTTCTTTTCTTTCCTTGCTTTCTTTGCTATCATTTTCATACTTCACCTAAAATACCCCCAAACTCATTTCAAACCTTGTCATCAAGGTTTAAAAATTAAGTTGGGTTTCCAGCAAAAAAAAAAAAACCTCATGAAGCATAAATGAATTGATATAATCATATATTCGATAATCGATATATGAATAAACTCAATATATAAAGACAATCATTCGTAAGTGATTCAAGTCATGCGATAGACAAACACAAAAACCCCCAAACTTATTTGAGACTTAGTCTCAAATACGTTTGTGTATAAAATTTACTCCATTCGCCCCATACTAAAAATAGTTCAAAAATTCGATATCAATAAACAAATTCTCACACCATTGCTATATATAATTGAAAACATTCGACATCAAAACTAATTTTGGGAAAAAAAATTAAAATTTATGTACTATCCTAAATAAAAATTTAAAAATCTATGAAAAACCTAAAATAGTATCAATAAAAGGTTGGGGTTCTCATTGATTGCCTACTTGAAAGTAAATTTTTCAAGATTAGAACTAATCTAAAACTCCGTTAGAACGCTCTTCAAAGCTCAAATTCTGAAATTCCCTTGCTTAATCCCTAGTTTACTATACACTCTCAAAATTCACTAAATTCTTGGTTGAATATGTGAAGATCGAGGTGAGAATCACTTAAATACAGCAAAATCTAGCTTTTGAAGGTTGGATCTAATCAAGAATTGGTTTCTTAATCAAAAAGTTTGCAATTTTTGTGAGTGTGAAATGGAGAAATCTGGCGATTTTAGGTTTGTGTTTTAAAAAAACTCGAATTCGTTCTTAACGAATTAGGGTTTTAGTGGATTAGCTGTGAAATCTTACCTAAATGGTTTAAAATGAGTATCGGTGGCTCAACGATTAATTTAGCGAATCCTAGTTATAAGTGCAAATTAGTGATAATTCATTGACCTTTAAATTACACTGAAAATTCTACACACTACTGTCGATTTTCTTTGCGAATTCATATACAAACTGGAATTGTTGGGAAATCGCTGGCCTATATTAACTATTTTTTCAATCTAATTGATTTTCCCATATATTTAACACATTAATATCCAATAAAAAGGTAGAATAATTCAAAATTATCAGAATATAACTATGATATGTACTGAATAATAGTTTCATTACTATAAATAGCTAATTAACATAAAATAATGCATAAAAATAATATAATATGAAAATAAATTGGCTTAATCAACCCCCTTACATGAAATCATTCCGAAATTAAATTCCTAAAATATCCCTAAAATAAGAGTCAAAAGTTGAAAGAATATAAATTAAAGATAGATTATGGGATGCCTCTCATAGAGCGCTTTTGTTTACTATCGTTGGCTCAAATTACCAATGCATTCCTAATCTAGTTCTAAATTAAGAAGTTGTTCTTCTATATTAAGAAGTTGTTCTTCTATACCATATTTAAAAACAATTTCCTCATTCCCAACTATTATTTTGATAGTTCATTGAGCTAGGTCAAGTGTTTCAGTAGTAGTTGTTAGAAAAGGTTCTCCTAATGTAATACCTACATCATCCTCTAGTTTATGATCTACAATAATGAAATCTAACAAAAAACCATAATTTTTAATTTTAACTTCCACATCTCTAAGTATACCCTTATTCTCTATCATAAATCCATCATCAGAAGAAACTATAAGTTTATGATCTTTATCATATTTCCTACTGAGAAAATTATGTTCTAAAAGATAATAGAAAGGTAGGATGTTGTATGTCCGTTTGAGTCACATTCGACATTCTCAAATTTTTTACTATTGACAACAATGGAGATTGTTATGTTTTTTATTTATCATTTGTATTCCTATTAGTTATTTCTTTTGGTTCTTTCATAAAGAATGAATTGATATTTAGTTCATTTACTATCTTAATATTTAAATTGACCCCTCTAGAATCATGCAACGTTACAAGATTTGAGCTCAACATTTTCTTCTTAATATCTTTTTTAACACTTGATTCTTTCGGCTTGATAGTATTTTCATTATTTTTCGATTGTTGAACACTCCATTCTTGAGTTGTTTTCTTATCATTAGGAGTGTCTTCAACTTCTTCATTCTTTAAAGTATCATTTTCAATTTTCATCTTTACTGCATTGATTTCATATACTTCAATACTTAGACTATTAGAAGGAGTTAATTCTAAAGGATCATTATCTTTAATTTCTTTGGTAAGCCATTCATTAGAATCAAGTTATCTTGATTATTGAATTTGAAAGTAACAATTTTATCTTCAAATTCTTTAGAAATAGTTCTTTCAAAGATATCTAACTTAGCCTTAGCTGTTTTAAGAAAATGTCCACCTAACAGTATAGATGGAAAATTAGGTGATATTAAATCTCTCATTTTCATGATATAAAAGTCAGCAGGGAATACTAAGTCATCTACTTTTACTAAAACATCTTCTAATAAACCATAAAGTTTAACTTTTGTGTTATCAGCCAAAGTAAGATTAATATGTATATTAGTTAACAAACATATTTTCAATGATTCATAGAGTTAGAAAATTGCTTAATTGATTCCATCAATGGTTTATTAGTTTATATTTTCTTAGATGCGTCAAGTATGTGTTCATTGTTTTCTTCCTTCATAGCATTAGTTAATCGCTGTGGAATGGTAGAATTCGAATACATATCTTCATTCAAATTATCAAGAATCTTATCATATTTCTCTTCGTTGACTATTTCAAACTTTTGTAAATATTTTGCATAGGCTTCAGCTCTAGCTAAATACCATGGGTATAGCCTTTTAAGAAAAGGTATATATTTCAATTGTTCAGCCATCCATTCTTTAGTAGGAATGACATTAGTCATCATTTCTTCTTCTTCTTCTTCTTCTAGAGTTTTCTGCATTGTCTTTTTCTTTATACCCCTTGTAGGTATCTTTTCAAGTATATGTGTGTCTTTCTCCTTATCACTAAATAAAGTATTAACTTGTGCTTGACTAGTAGGAACAATTTGAGTAGGTGTTTTAGTTTCATTAATGAATGCATCAACTTGTTAGTTCATTTGACTTAATCGATTTCTCAATTCATTCATATCACCTTATAAGACTTGGATTATTTGATCTTGCTCCTTGTTTGAATTTTTTAATGGAATGGTTCTTTCAATCTATGTAGGTGACCTAAGCCCTTGATAACTCTAGTTATTTAGATTATTTCCTATATTTGGTTGTAGACAATTTGTATACTCACTAGAGTTATAATTAGGTTTACTGAATCTATCATAATGGTTCATCATCACATTATCTTCTTTAATTTTGTCTTATTGCATTAAAAGACATTCATTATCAAGATTATTATTATTATTACTATTATTATTATTATTATTATTATTATTATTATTATTATTATTATTATTATTATTATTATTATTATTATTATTAAAAAAGCATAAGGTTTCACTTGGATTGATCTATATTTAAATAATAGCTTAACCATGTTTTTAATTCATTAATTATATCATCAAATGTGTTCAATATTTTATTCTTCTCTTGACAAAATATCTAATTTATGGGTCTATTCCTTTCACTATATTACTTAGATTGTTTAGCCATTTTGTTAATAGCTTCTATAGCTAAAGTTTGTGTTAGTTTGAATAAAAATCCTCCACATAATGTGTCTAAAAATCTTTGTTCTAGATGGTTTAGTCCTTCATAGAAAAATTGCACTAAAACACTTTTTGTAAATCTATGTCGTGGACATAATGAGATCAATCTTTGATACCTATCCCAAACTTCACCAAATGTCTCCTTAGTTTCTATCCTATCATTACTAATTTTATATGTTGGGACATATTTATCTATAAGATTTTGTAATATTTCAGACCAAATGATTATGGAATTTGGAGGAAGAAAGAAAAGTCAATATAAAGCTTAACCTTTTAATGAAAAAGGAAAAGCTTTCAGTTTAACATACTCAATTTCAACATCATTAGGTTTCGTTGCATTTACTATATATATATTCCCTAATGAATGTTTAATGATCTTCATCATCTTCACTATAAAAGTGTGGTAAAGATTTGATGAGTCCAAACTTTAATTCAAAGCCAGGGGATTTCATAGGAGAAGCAATGCACATTGGTTCATAAGCCGCTACATTTTTATTGTATTGTCAAAAAGTGAATTCTAGCTCGTCTTTCATCATATTACATGACATACAACGAGAAAGATTCCTAAGAAATTATATTAAAATATCAGGCAACGATGCAAAAAATTGACACATGTCGAACGTGCACAATAATAAATTTTTCGTATATTTATAACTTGTAGTAGCGATAAGCGGCATATCGTTTTCACAGGGATTTTGCAAACTTATCAGGAAAGTGTTTTTTTCTTGTTTTATTAATTTAGATAATCTAATTAAACGGGAATTCAAATACTAAATAATTAAAAAATATGATTACTAACTTAAATAACCAAACTAACCAAACTAATTTAAATAATTCAAATGAAAACTAAATCAAACAATATTTAAATTCAATATTAGCTAAATAAACATCTAAACAATGTAATATACTTGGATTGCATTCAAACACTAGAACATAAAATCACTTCATAACATAGTTATAGTCATAACACATGGAAACTTAGAATCATTATATCCTAATTCATAATAGGTTGATATCCTTTAGCTAGCTACTGATTTCTTAAATTCAATGGAAATGTCACATTCTTATCATTGTAAATTGACCCATTTGATAAAATGCAACATCGTACAAATATGATAGCTCTACGCTCAATGAAATACATGCATAATCTAAGTCAATATTACTGGAGCTGCATAATAAACAACTTAGAACACAATCATCTAGAACATCCACTCGAGAAATACCCTACAGATTAATCTTAGTTACTACTTCTTTAATTGTCGTTAAAAACTATAGACATAGATTCAGAATTATAATACCACAATACATATTGTGTACTATGCATGCAATATCAATCCTCATTAGTTGTAATATGCAAAAACATTTTTTTAAATCCGTGATTGACATGTATAAACAAATTTAAAGCATTAAGTTAATGATTTCTTAATTATAACTATTCATGCAACCCAAAGTACACTATATTGCTATGGTTTGTTTAGATTAACAAAGTAATCACTCAAGCTGGACATAAATAACAAAATAATATAATAGAAAAAATAATAAATCAATACCTCTTGATGAATTAAACAAAGCTCCAATGTAGATTCAAACATAGACTATATAAAACTAAACTCCATTAAAAACATAGTAAAAGAAAAGAGATATTTATTGGTCAAGAGAGGAGAAAATAGAGAGAATCTCTAATTAAAAGCCTAAGTTTTATTTATGTCAAACCCTTTAATTTGGTCTCTTAAAAAGAGAGAAAGTGGAAATCGTGGGTTATTTAATGTCTCATTTGTCTAGGAAGATATGATGGTTGCGGTTGATTTCTTGTTTGGAGTCTCTGACACGTGGCAAGCGTTTATTAGGTGTTGTTGCTGGTTTGGCCGACATGGTGAGCTTGGATTTGAGGAAAATGCTTTGTAAATTTGGTTGCACCAACAGGAGAGTGACACGTGCCAACTGGCTGGTATGAAGAGAGGCGTAAGAGAAGTCATGAAAATTAATGGGAGTTTATGTTGAACGCATCTCGAGGAAATTAAGGCTTCTTGAGTGAATAGAAAACTCATGGGAGATAGGGTGAAGATGTGGGAGACAGTGCTGCTTGTACATCGTCAAAGACCTTGTTTGCTCACCTTTCCTGATTTGATGTGAATCTTGACACTTGATCGATGGCTATTAGAGAGTTGTGTAGCTCAAACGTGTCTCATTTCTACGTCACTCAACTGCTGCTTCCTTTCTTAATCAGTATTGCAATATGTGTCTCAAGGCTAATCCGAGGGTAGTTTTTCACACTGCAGGAATGACTTGTAATTAGTCATTTTTTAGACTTTTCTCAACTAATGTACCACCAAACTTCTTTTAAACCATCATACTATCAACACGGACCAATGTGGGTCCCACTTAACTGTCTTGAAGTGCGCGCAAGCTAAATTCTTCACTTTTAATTCCATTTTCTTTCATTTATCACTTTTTGTAATTAAATCCTGAAATCACAAAACAAGAGAATACCAAGTGTAATACCAGCATTTTCATCTAAAATTAACCAAAATCATACTATAAAATGTATCTAATTATTGACTTGTAAACAAAGTAAGGTAAATTCTAATGTTTTAAGTTTTGATGATGTTGATGACTTGGATGATTTGCCTAGCCTTGATGAGCAATGGAAAGAGTTGGAGAAAGAGGTCGAAATGACTAAACAACTCAATAAAAGCTTGAGGATAGTAATTTGTGAGATTGAGTCACAAAATGAGACCATTGGTGACCTCCAAAGTGACTTAAGTGAAGTCATAAAGTCATGTAATGCCTTAGAAAATGAGGTAGAGGAATTGACCAATACGATGACCAAGTTCATCAATAGTAGGGATATGTTTAATATGACGTTGGGAGCACAACGACGTGCACTCAACAAAAGAGACATAGGCTATGGAGACAATTTATTGAGTTATAAGAAGCTGTTGAGTGATGCACATAGATGTTCTAAATGCAATATGTCTCATGAGGTTGGGAAATGTGTCTTGAAAAAGACTAATATGCGTAAATTAGTTTTTGTAGTTAAAAATGTTTATGATACTAACTTTCTCAAACCTAAAGGAGTTTGGGTGTCATAATCTAGTGTCTTTCACATTATGTAGGATGTGAGGAGGAGCACCCCGTGGTACTTGGATAGTAGGTGCTCAAGACACTTAACCGATGATGTAAGTCAATTCGTTGAGCTAAAGTGGCATGATGGTGGAAAGGTCATATTTGGAGATGATAATAAAGGAAAGGTCATATGCCTTGGTACCGTAAGTAACAATTCTCTATCCATCTTAAATGTTTACCTTGTTAATGGTTTGAAACATAATTTGCTTGCATTAGTCAATTATTTGGCATAGGTTTTCATGTCATTTTTAATAATCAAAATGCATTGTTAGAAATGAAAAGCATGAAATCTTATTCATTGCATATAGAGATAAGAATGTCTATCCTATTAACTTTGAAGAAATGCATATGCAAAATGTTTCATTTTTTTAGTGCTTAAAATGAATGTGATGCATGGTTATGGCACCGTGACTAGGACCTTCTTGAGAAATTTGTCAAAATTGATCAATCATGATTTCGTAAAAGTTCTCCATAAATGTGCATATAAGAAAGACAAGGAATGTGAACTTTGTATTCTTGGCAAACAAGTGAAATCGTCATTCAAGACAAAAATGGCTAGTGATGTAACTAGAGCCTTAGAACTAATCCACATACATTTGTTCGGACATACTTAACCACAAATTTTAAGGGGGAGATAATATTGTTTTGTTACTATTGATGATTTCACTAGATATACATGTATGCACTTTCTAGCACACAAGCATGAGGGTTTTGAAGTGTTTGTCAAATTTTGTGCATTAGTTGAAAATTAGAACGGTTACAAAATCATTATCATTTGAAGTGATAAGTGTGGTAAGTTTATCAATAGGAATTTAGAGGAGTTTTATGCTAGACAAGAGTATACACACCAATTATCCATTCCTAAAACACCACAAAAAAATTGAATGGTTGAAAGAAAAAATAGAAATCTCCAAGAAATATGTAGGACTATGCAAAATGAGTACAACATAGTTAACACTTTTGGAACGAAGCCATTAACACGACGTGTTATTTTGTGAATAGGATAAATGTCTTAAAGTAAGTGAACAAGACCCCTTATGAACTACGAAAAGGTCTAAAGCCTAATATTAATTACTTTAAGGTGTTTGTTTATACTTGTAACGTCTTAAATGGTAAGGATTATTTGGACAAGTTATACCTAAAGTCAAATGTATACACCTTTCTAGGATATTCCATGCATAGTAAGGCACATAGAGTATTGAATAAATCAACCAAAACCATAGAGGAGGCAATCCATGTCAAGTTTGATGAGATAGATCCTAAAGTACAATTAATACGCACCTTGGAGAAATGAGAATTGATGATGATGATGATAGTATCATTCAAGCTCAAGAACCAAACGGTAAAGAAATAAGAGTGAGAACGAAAATCGAAACTAGTGTATCAAAGAACTCAACTTCTTTTAGGATCTCCTTATCAATAAATCCTAGGTAATCTAAACAAAGGCATAACCACTAGATCTTCACTAAATCGGAATGAGGGCATATCACATTTGTTTCACAAACTGAGCTCATTATGATAGATGAAGCCTTAAGGGATGAGTTTTGGATCATGGCCATGCAAGATAAATTAGGCCATTTTGTAAGAAATAAAGTATAGACCTGTCAAATCCTAAAAATTTTAAATCGGTAATTATGGTTAATAAAGGATTAATAGAGACTAATTACGGTTTAGGCTGTAAGTCTAGAGCTGAGGAACAGTGAAATGAGATTTATGGGTAGTTTTATTTTTGTGTGATGTGTGCCTAGTGTTGTGTACTATATATTATTTTATTTTGTAAAATCCAAGAAAAATGAGTAAACTCAAAATTTTATGGGGTTTTGTCTAGAAATGAGTGTCCAAATGAGTGTCGAGAAAAATAAAATGTTCAACTGAACATTTGTTTTGAATTTTGCAAAAAAAAATGGTATTTAAGTTTATAAAATTTGAGTTTTGAACTTTAAATGGATTTAACGAGCTAATGTGGGTCCCACATCTCAAATCATGTGCGAGATGGGTTGTTCGAGAGTTTTGGTGCACATTTGTAAATACTCGATTTTTTGGCGAGATTAAGGCATTTTCAAGGTTCATTTGGACAAAAATTGAAGAGATAGTTATGAAATAAAAAGAAAAAGGGAAAAAAACCCAAAAAGATATTGATTATACCTAGTTTGGGATATATACTAAGGAGCATTTCGGTCATTTGTCACCCCTTTAATTTAAATTCAAAATCGATTTAGGGGGTGTTCCCACTACTTCACCATCTTCATCTTATTTTTTTCATCAGTTTACTCTTCTCCCTCGCTATTTTTCATTTTTATAATCTTTTTCTATCTCTTTTCTTTCTATCTATCTATTTTTCTATCTATTTATCTATCACACACACACACACACACACACACACACACACACACACACACACACACACACACACACACACACACACACACACACACACACATACACACATCATGGTTGGAATGAAATTAAGAGGAGGATGTGTAGTTGATATGGTGAGGAACTATGAAGGTAAGTAATGGACAATCAAAATTTGATTTTTGTAGACTCTGTGTGTGAGATCAAAAGAATTGTTGTTTGTAAATCGAATTGAGGGATAGAGAGAAGGTGGTTTGGTTTTATTTAAAAAAAAAAGTGAAATACATAACAATAACATACCGAACACAATAATGAACAATAAAAATAATAGGGGGAGTGAGGTGATGAAGAAGACGTTGGGATGGAGAAGACGATCATGAGGAGAGGGTAACGTTATCTCCCTGCCCAAACCTTCAAATCTAAAGAAGTAAAAAAAGAAACAGAATCGAAAACGAAACAAAGACTTTCTCTGTTTCGATTTCATCGGGGAAGGAAAGGGATGACCTTAAACCAGGCCGAACCGAGCCCGGTTTAGAGATCAAACCCTTTCCCCATGATTAAATATAAAAAACTTTTGTTTTAATTCGAAAAAATATATAAAAATCCTAAGAAATTAGGGAAATTTCATAAAATAGGATTTTTTGACAAATTGATGAAAGTTAAGGGTTTGTATCAAAAATAAAGATTTTGAAATTTTCTTGAGGATTTATACTGAGGTTTTGCCTCAAAGTGTGTGCTACGATACCTGAAAATATCTAAAATTGTGAAAATCATTTTAATGTCTAGTTTAAGTTAATTTTTTATTCCAAACTACAATTTAGAATCAAAATTGGGATTCGAACATCCGAGGAGCTAATGTGGAGGGATTCTCGAGTTTTTAAGTCGAGACGAGAATAATTAAAATATAATAAATTGAAGGAAATTGTTGAATAATTGTGGAATCTTACTAAACTTCTAAATGAATTGTAGGACCATAATTAGATTTTTCCGTAGACTAATTTACTAACTCGGAGCACAAAGGAGTTGTGATATTGCGTTTGTAAGGTTAAGTAATTCCCATAGTAACCTTTAAATTGTATGATTATAATTTCGTATAAATTGAATTGATCCTTGATATTGCATTATTTGTTGTACATGCATACATGGGTGGGAGGATAAGGGCAATTCAAGTCTCCTTTTAGTGCTTACTATACTATGGTTATAGGGGAGAACATTATATTATGCTTAAAAGGCTGCAATCAGTGGTACTTTACATCACGTGGTTATCATGAGATCATGTTAAACCATATCATACTCCTATAGTCTAGAGGAACGAGACTCGTTTGGTTATCCTCTCTGGGCATGAGTCCTCATTACTGTGTACTTACCACTTTTAGAGGACGTCAAATGATTGTGCTCGGATAAAATAAATTGGATGGATTCACGGTTGCATTTAAATTCCTTGAATTATATTATTTGTGTAGTTTTTTGGATTATTATGCATTTGATTATTACAGGTGCATTGGATAGTGTAGGGTTTACTTATTTGACATTATTGAACTTTTATGATTGGATAATGACAAGTTTTAATGACAACAAGGGAAAGGGAAAGCTTTGAAACCGCTTGTAACTTGCTTAGTTCCATTTACTCTACTTATTAATTATTTTTCATATAATATATTGTTTAAAGGGATTTTTGGGTTCATGTGTGGTTAGGATCTCCTTTTGAATGGTTGTAACAACTTTGGGATAGGTTGGAATATTGTGGAGCTAAGTTAATGATGGTTTAAAGATTTTCAAAACCTGAGATTGGTTAGAATGAATAAATGATTTTTGTCAATGCAATACATTGTTATGGGTGGATTATGAGTCATTCGATATTTTCACCAAGCTGAGCAGGTTTTGTTGAAGACTTTTGAAGGCAAGGTTTTTCGGTGTTGGCATAGAAAGAAAGGAGGTTTTGTCAAAGAACTTTCACAAAAATTTTAAAGATAATGTAATCAATCTAAATGAACTTTGAGGTTTGAGATTTGCTTTAGAATCCTTTATGGTTGATAACGTTTTATATTTTATGATTACTTTGAATTGATTTTAATTATTTCTTAATGGTGAGATTAAGGCTACTAGATTATCAGGGGAATTAAGGTAATATAGGTCGGTCAAATGCCCTAATTAGGTGGGGTCAAATAACGCGATGAATGGTGAGATTAAGGTTGCTAGGATTTTAAAAGAACTTAGTTAATTTAGGTTAAGTGAGTGATTAGTTGGGAAGTAACACGATGAAACGGGGTTAAAAAGTTAAAAAACTTTATAAATGTGTTATGTGCATTTTATATTATCGAGATATCAATGGATATAGGTTTGTTGAACCACTTATCTTGAAAGTTTTTACTATGGAAAATTATGAGTGGATAACAAGAGCCGAGTCAGAGACTTAGGGAAGGTAATAAGGATTCACAATGTGTGGATTCAAATAAGTTTTAAGACTTTACTAGTCGAATGTTAGAGTTGATAAGAATTTTAGGAGTATAGGAGGCAGCTCAGGAACGTCTGGTTTGTATTGCTCAAGAAGTTCATACCGCCACTCTAATCGCTTAGGAAGAGCAGGCTACCTTTACATTTCATTTCAGAGTTGAATCAATTATTGTAACTCTGGTTCAGGCTGATCCAGTCATGGTTAGTGGAATGTTACGAGAGGAAAGGTAAGAAGAGCTTGGTACCATTATATTGATGATTAAATAGAATATTCTATAAGAGGTTCGAGGTAGGGCCAAGACTTATGTGACTTTACGTAATTTTAGTGTGAATCATGATGATATTAAGGCATCATAGAGACAGGATAGGACTCAGGTTTTAAGGGTAAGTAAAAACGTTTTTATCTAGGTTTGACCCAAAGTCTTAGAAGAAAGAAAAAACTAGAGGTAAGGGTCGAGAATCTCATAGAAAGAGTATAAGTTAGAGATGAACACCTAGTCAGACATCTTTCGTGGGCAATAAACTTATGGTTACTTGTTTCGGAAGCGAACATCAAGTTCTTTATAGCTGAGACTGCACTTGGAATTCGAGAGCAGTTACATGTTTTGGGTGTAAAAAGAGATGACATTATAAGATTGCATGTCCATAACTCTTGGGAGCATCCTCTAGTGTGTCACAATAACAATAACAAATAAATGAACGTGTTCAGGTGGTGACTGAATGAGATTCAGATGCAAATCATAATATATTTGAAAGTACAATTTCAGTTGGTGGTCATGTGGTGATTGAGTTAGGTTAACTCTGGTGCGAGTCCCTATTGATCTTGTACTCAACACACTGATTGCGGATGAAGTGTGTCCTCATTTTATGTGTAGGAAATTTGTTGTTAAGATCTCCAGACAAGAGATGGTCATTGATCTACGTGTGTTAGAGTTCTTGGACTTTGATGTCTTGTTAAGAATGGATTAAGTAGCGACTTATCATGCACAGTTGGGTTGTTTCCATAAGACTTTGTTCTTTTATATTCTAAGTTGTTCAAGTTTTACATACACCAGAACATCATCTATGTTGCCTTACCAGAGGTAGGCTAGCCACTGAGGAATAAAAGGAAACTCTTATCGAAACTATTAATACAGAGCTAAGACTTAAAATTAGAGCGGAGGAGATTCCTGTAGTTTGCGAATTCCCTAAGGTGTTTCCTGACGATTCACCTAAAATTCCACCTCCGAAAGAGATTATTTTGTGACTGATTTTGTTTCGAGAACTAAAAAAATATTTATTCCTCCCTATAGATGTTGCAAAAATAGTTGGATAAGTTTCTTGATAAAAGGTTTATTCACCACAGCAAGTCGCCGTGGGAGCACCCGTCCTTTTTATAAAAAAGAAATATGGTAATTTGAGGTTGGGCATTAATTATAGATAGTTGAACAGGGTCACTATTCGAAATAAATATCCATTACCTCAAATTGATGATTTGTTAGATCAACTAGACTGTGCCAAATCTTTTCAAAGATTGATCTTCTTCTAGTTACCATTAGTTGAGAGTTAGGGAAGATGATGTGTAGAAGACTGAATTTAGTACCAGATATGGTCATTTTGAGCTTGTTGTTACGCTATTTGGGTTGACTAATGCTCTTATTATGTTTATGGACTTGATGCAGAGAGTGTTGAGCTCGTATTTGGATCATTTTGTGACAGTATTTAATGATGATATTTTGATATATTCCAAGACTCGTGAGGAACATAAATATCATCTCAAAGTTATTCTCTAAACTTCGAGAAACCATAAACCGTACAGTAAATTTAGCAAATGCATGTTTTGGTTGTTTAAATTAAAGTTCTTAGGTCATATGGTCAGTATGAAAGGAAATGATTTTTCTAAGATAGTTGCACAGTGATAGAGATAAGGATTTTTCTCAATTTGGCTGGCTAGTATCATAGTTTGTGAATGATTTTTCTAAGATAGCTGCACCAATTACTAAATTAACTCAGAAAAATGTTCCATTTGTTTGGCCAAACAATGCATTTTAGAAATTGAAGAAGCGTTTGACTTTCGCACCAGTTTTTATATTGCCTGAATTGGGAAAGGGCTTACAGTTTAACTAATTCATCCAAAGTGGGTTTGGGTTATGTGTTAATTCAGAATAGCAGGGTAATTGCTTAATATTCTTATAGATTAAAGACTCACGAGAAGAATTATCTTGTTCATGATTTGGAACTAGCAGCAATGGTATTTGCTTTGAAATTGTGGAGACACTATTTGTAAGGGGAAGGCTTTACGCTATTTTCAAATAATAAAAGTATGAAGTATTTCTTCTCTCAAAAAGAACTACAAAGTCGATGGTTTAAACATTTGAAAGATTTTTATTTTGTCTTGAATACCATCAGGATAAAGCAAATGTTGTTGTTGATGCACTGAGTAAAAGGAGTGTTGAACCATTGCGGGCAGCTAGTCGGTCGACTTATGAGTATGATTTGCTCAAAAAATTCATCGCTATGACTTTGTCGAAGATTTATGAGGCTGGTGTTGAATCTATTTGTCCTCAACTTAGAGTATAAATCGTCTTTATTCAGAAAGTGATAAAGTGTCAACAAAGTGACGTGGATCATGGGAAGCATAAGGGGTTTGCCGATTATAGTAATAATTAAGATTAGGCTGAGACTTTAGATTAGAGTTTGAGGTTTAGAGGCAGACTTTGGATTCCAATGGTAGTTGAGATTTGGGATAAGATATTAAGAGAATTTCATCGGTCCAAATATAGCATTCATACTAGCAGGACCAAAATGTATCATTATATAAAGCGATTGTATTGGTGGCTAGGAATGAAACCTTATGTGGGTGATTATGTGAGGAGATATGAAATTTGCTAATAGGTTAAGGTCGATTGGCAGAAACCTGGGGGTACATTGCAGCCAGTTCCCATCTAGTAATGGAAATAGGAACATATTACGATGGATTTTGTTACTCATCTATCTACTTCACAAAGAAAATATGATGTGATCTAGATTATTGTTAATGGACCGACGAAGTCTGCTCATTTTCTTCTCATGTCACTTTCTCAAACCTTTACACAACTGATCTTGTTGTATGAGCGAGAGATGGTTCACTTGTTTGGAATGTCGCTGACGATAGTTCATGATCAAGATACTTAATACACATCAGGGTTATGGCAGAGCATACATGAACAGATCAGCACTAAGTTTCATTTCGGTACTGCATTTCATCTACGAGTGAATGGTCAGACTAAAAGTTCGATCCATATGTTGGAGGACATGCTTAAGGCTTATGTATTGGGATTTGGAGGTTCATGGGAAGAATACATACATTTGTGCGAGTTATCTTACAATAATAGTCATTAATCAAGTATTGATATGACTCCATTTCAGGTTTTGTATAGGAGACTTTGTCGTTCTCCAACCGGTTGGGTTGACCAGAAAATTTGGCGGAGTTAGGGCCACATATGGCTCGAGATCACACTCAGGTTGTTCAGTAGATTCGTCCAAGATTATAAGCGGCTCAGACACATAAGTTATTATGATCTCTATCACCGGATTGTGGAATATAGTGAAGGAGATTGGGTTTATTTAAAAATTTCCCCTGACAAAGGCCATTACAAGTTTGGACTGAAAGGAAAGCTCTCTCCTAGATTTATAGGACCTTTCGAGATTATGAAATAGATTAGGAAGGTTGTGTATAAACTAGCATTAACGCCTTAGTTAGCCAGAGTTCATAATGTATTTTACGTATCTATGCTTAGGCATAAAGAACCTGATTCGTATCTCAAAGTTAAATGAAATCAGTACGATTTGGAGGGTGATGTACATATGAAGAGCAACGAAAATTGATTGTGGATAGGAAGGTCCAAAAGATTTGAAGTAAAGATACTCCACTTGTTTTCGTTGTGTGGCAGTTTGATGGTGATTTGTTACTAACATGGGAACGAGAGACATATATGAGAGAGCATTTTTCGTATCTCTTTCAATCTAAGTAAATTTGATTTCAATTTTAATTTTGAGATAAAACTTTTATTAGATGGGAAGATTGTCAAATCTCAAAATTTTTAAATCGATAATTATGGCTAATCGAGGATTAACCGAGATTAATTATGATTTTGACTGCTAGTCGGGAGCTGGGGACTAGTGAAATGAGATTTAGAGGTAATTTTATTTTTGTATTGTATGCCTAGTGTTGTGTACTATATATTATTCTATTTTACAAAATTCAAGAGAAAATAGTAAATTCAAAATTTTATGGAGTTTTCTCGAGATACGTATTGAAATGAGTGCCGAGAAAATTAAAATGTTGAACTGAACATACATTTCGAATTTCACAAAAAATAATGGTATTTAAGTTTATAAAATTCAAGTTTTGAACTTTAAATGGATTTAACGAGCTGATGTGGTTTCCACACCTCGAATTGTGTGCAAGATATGTTGTCCGACAGTTTTAGAGCGCATTTGTAAATTCTAATATTTTTTTGTGGAATTGGACTATTTTTCATGGTTTAATTTGGATAAAAATTGAAGAGATTTTGGTCATTTGCCAAAAGGGTATTTGGTTGTATATAGTTTCAGATATATATTGAGGGGCATTTTGGTCATTTGCCACCCCTTTCATCAAAACTCGAAATCGGTGCTCCCACTGCTTCTGCCTTACTGTTTTTCGTTTTCACGGTCTCTCTCTCTCTCTCTCTCTCTCTCTCTCTCTCTCTCTCTCTCTCTCTCTCGCACACACACACACACACACACACACATATCACGATTGGAATGAAATCAAGAGGAGGAGGCGTGGCTGATGTGGTGAGGAATTGTGAAGGTAAGTAATGAAAAATTGAAATTTTGATTTTTGTGGACTTAGTGTGTGTGAGATCAAAAGAGACGTCGAGGGTGCTATTGAGGTTGTGATTGTTGTTTCCAAATCGAGTTGAGGGAAAGAGAGGAGGAGATTCGATTTTATTAAAAAGAGGTGAAACACAACAATAGACACAACACGACGATGAACAATAAAAACAGTATGGGGAGTGAGGTAAGGAAGAAGACATTAAGATGGAGAAGACGATCATGAGGAGAGGGAAATGTGATCTCCTTGCCCAAACATTAAAATCCAAATAAGTACAAAAAACAAAAAATAATAATAACAATAATAATAATTATAATAATAATAATAATAATAATAATTGAAAACGGAATAAAGACTTTCACTATTTTGTTTTCATTAGGAAAGGATGGGGATGAACCTAAACCAGGCTGGACCGAGTTCGGCTCTGGTGAGTCGAACTGGGCCTGGTTCAGGGATCAAACCTCTTTCTCTATGATTAAATATAGGAAACTGCGTTTTAATTCAAAATATATATATATAAATCTCTAAAATTTAGGGAAGATTTAGAAATTGGATTTTTTGAAAAATTGATAAAAAAAGTTGAGGGTTTTTTATGAAAATTGATGATTTTAGATTTTCTTGAGGATTTATATATGGTTTTGCCTCGTAATATGTGCTAGGATACTTGAAAATGTTCAAAATTATAAAAATTATTTTATAGTCTAGTCTAAGTTAATTTTCGGTTCTGAACTACAATTTGGAATCAAAATTGAGATTCGGACATTCGAGGAGTTGATTTAAAGGGATTTTGGGGTTTTTAAGATGAGATGAGACTAATTAAAATATAATAAATTGGAGAAAATTATGGAATGATTATGGAATCTTACCGAACTTATTAATGAATTATAGGACCATAATTGGAACCTTGTGTGGACTAATTTATTGACTCGTAGCTGAAAAGAGGTTCGATATCGCGTTTGTAAGGTTACGTAAATCCTATAGTAACATTTACATTGTATAATTATAATTTCGTACAAATTTCATTCATCCTTGATATTGCATTATTTGTTGTACATGAATATATGGGTGGGGAGGATAAAGACAATTCAAGTCTCCTTATAATGTTTATTATGTCATAATATAGGGGAGAACACTATATTATGCTTGAGGGACTTGAGTCACTGATACTTTGGGCTGGAGTCACTGATACTTTACATCACATTGTTATTATGAGATCACCCTATATCTAAAGCAACGAGACTCGTTTGGCTATCTTATCCGGGCATGAGTCCTTATTACTGTTTATTTACCACTTTTGGAGGACGTCAACTGATTATGGTCGGATAATAAAAACAAGATGGATTTATAGTTTTCCTTAAATTCTTTAGTTTATATTCTTGTGTAATTTCTTGGATTATTATGCATTTGATTATTACAAGTGTACTGGATAGTGTGGGATTTTTCTCATCTGACATTAACTAATTTTTACAATTAGGTAATGATAGGTTCTAGCGACGACGAGGGATAGGGAAAGCTTTCCTACATCTTGTGAAATGCTTAGTTCCATTTACTCTACATATATGTTGTTTTTGATATAATATATTGTATAAATGGGTTTTTAGGTCCGTGTGTGGTTTAGATCACCTTTTGAACGGTTGTAATAGTTTAGGGATAAGATGTAATATTGAGGAGCTAGTATAACAATGGTTTAAAGATTTTGAAAACCTGAGATATGTTAGAATGAATAAATAATTTTTGTTAATGCAATATGTATTGTTATGGGCGGATTATGAGTCCTTCGGCATTTCCACCAAGCCGAGCGGGTTTTATTGAAAACTTTTGAAGGCCGAATTTTTCGGTGTAGGCTTAGAAAGAGAGGTGGTGCTGTCGAAAAATTTAACGAGAATTTTATAGATAATGTAATCAATATAAATGAACTTTGAGGTTTGAGATTTACTTTAGAAGCCTTTATGGTCGATAAAGTTTTATATTTGATGATTAATTTGAATTAATTTGAATTATTTATTGATCGTGAAATTAAGGTTGCTAGATTATCAGGGGTTTTAAGGTAATTTTGCTACTCCAATGCTCTAATTAAGTGGGATCTGACAGGACCTTAGTGTCTAGACCTAACACCATACCATTTTAGGCACCAAATGAGTTCTTAGAAATAAAAATAATGAGAAAGGTGAGATAGTAAGAAACAAGGTTAGGTTGGTTGCACAAGGCTATAATCAAGAGGAAGGCATTGATTATGAAGAAACATTTGCATTGGTAGCAAGACTAAAAACAATTCAAATGTTGTTTGCTTATGCTTGCTACAATAGGTTCTTACTATACCAAATGAACGTCAAAAGTGCCTTTTCAATGGTTTCATCAATGAAGAGGTATATGTAGAGCAATCACTAGGTTTTGAAGACCATGATTACCCAAGTCATGTTTATCATCTTCAAAAGGCCTAGCATGGATTGAGGCAAGCTCCTAGAACTTGGTATGATATGCTAAATGCATTTCTTCTTAATAAGGGTTAAAGAAAGGAACACTAAATCCCACCTTGCTCATTTTGATCAAAAAACGTGATATGCTTCTTGTTCAAATTTATGTTGATGATATGATCTTTGATTGATCCAATACATGTTTATATGATGAATTTTCATCTTTAATGACCAATAGATATGAAATGTGGCGGCCCCAAAACCCGAAGTCGCCACGTGGGGAGGCGCGGTCCCACAATCCTGTCAGATCCTTGACCTACTGGGTCCCATGCGCCACTCAACGTCCCTTGTTACATCATAACTACTCATTATGCATGTTAAGCTCATTTCGTAATCAATTTAGCTCAACAGTTTAATCATTTTTATAGCATTAAAAACAAAACAGCGGAAGCCTTAAATTTAAAACAAGTAAAACAATTAAATTTATCATCGTAATAAGCATCATTTTAAGAGCAACACCTATTGTGGAAAACCCGGGGAACAGTACTCTGTATATAGACGACAATACTAAGCAATAATATATACCAAGATGCAGTGTCTATCCATCTCCCAATACCCAAAAGTAAAACAAAATATCAAAATCACACGTACTAGTAGGTCCTCGACCGCGGGCAATCATATAAAGTCGCCCAAAATACCCTTGCCTCTACTAGCACTAGGATCTGCACTCGACCATCACAAAAAGCAAGATGGAGAGTACAGTTAGTAAGATTTCAACGAAGTACACCGAGCATTTATAAGGAACTAAATAGATGCCAATAAACATGTTAAATAATCATGCGGAAACTAAACAGGCAACTGTGCTAAGATCATCACATGAATAAATAACACGAAAGAACAAAGTGTGTACTCGTCCCGGTCAGACTAAACTGTACTTCGGACCCCCGGGATCCTTTTAGTGGGTGCCCCCACTTCCTTTCACCTGGTTCCTCGCGGGCTTAACTGACACGTGCACCCTTACATCGGGTTGCAATTCACCGAATGCCTGATCACACGTGCTACAGCATAGTGTGCCATAAGTACACAACGAACAGGTGGGAGTAACTCAACCACCAACCCAAACGTATCACGGAATAGAATACAATAACGAGGAATAGAAAATCAACGATGGAAATGTAAACCCTCAGTGACTTTCAGATGAAATCTTACGTACCTCAAAACGCACTCCAAAGTTTCACTCACGTCTAGAGATACGTGCCCGATTTTCGATTGTAGTCTCCTAAGTTCCTGGTGTCCAATTAAACCATTTTAACTAGTTTAGAGTCAAATTAAGTGAATTTATAATGTGTGGCCAAATTATGAAAATTTTTGTTTCAAAAAGTTTTGGTTTAACACTCTTTTCGAATTATACTGGGGTGTCAACGCCCGAAAAATTCTCGAATATCATTTTTCAATCTTTTTCTCATTTTTCGTATTTTTCCTGATTTTTCTAGATTTTTCCCATAATTTTCCACATATTTTTCTTATTTTTTATGTAATTTGTTTAATTTAAAACTATTTTAAACTAAATTTAAATTTTTTTTATATTATTTTAATATATGGGTGGGTCCCTGGACCGGGTCAAACCCGGTCCACCAGGGTCGGTCCGACCGGTCCAACCGGCCGGCCTCGACCCGATTCGACTCCACCCGGGTTGGGCCCAGATTGGGCCGGACCGCCCAAATGGTCCAGGGGGATGCACGCACGCTCTTCTTCTTCTTCTTCTTCTTCTTCTTCTTCCAGAGCCGCTTCTCTGGTTTTTTTTTTTTTTTTTTTTTTTTTTTTTTTTTTTTTTTCTTCTTAGGTTGGAGACGCACGTCCCCAACCTCGGTGGGCTCGATGGCGGGGGAGACACCCCCGCCATCTCCACCTTACCCTGGTTCGACCTCCATGGCCGAACTTCCTCTTCGGCCACCATGGCCACCACTTCGACCACCCAACAATCAACAATGTAAATGGCTTACCTCCACCTCGGTTTTCCCGCGCTCCCGCTCTCTTCTTCTCTCTCTCTCTCTCTCTCCTCCTCTCTGTTTCTTCTCCTCCCTTTCGACTTTCGGTTGGTGTGTGTGTGAAAGAGAGGTGTAGGTGAGTGTGAGTGTAGGTGAGAGTGACGTGAGGGAGAAGGTGAGGTGAGAGAGTGACGTGAGGGAGAAGGTGAGGTGAGGGAGTGACGTGAGGGAGAGGTCAAAATGATGAGGGAGTGAGGTGGAGTGTACATGTGGGTAAGCTTGTTGACCTTGTGTCTTTGACTCCAAAATGTAACCCACCTGGGACATTCGCCTGTATTTTTTGACGCCCGAGTTACGCGTCCGAATCGCAATGTGCGCGCACCGCTGCGTCATTAGCCACCGAACATCTATTACATAGTAATTATTTGACCATTATTTATTTATTTATTTAATTTGTGTGTTTTAGTTTCTCCGACCTAGTGTACCCATAGTTCGCTCCTCGGTACCCGTCTCGACACGTTTTTCAAGGCGAACAGCTGTTACACTATCTCGCTCGATTCAACGATCTAAATACACACATGCGCTGTTAAGAGAATAACTCGATATACAACATCGTAAATAGATAAACAATCATAAAAAATTACTATTTACCTAGTCAGCGTCTCATGCTTTGTTTGTGATATCCACGTGGATCTGAGCTGTCGTCCAAGTCTGAAAATAATCCATAATAACGGTGAAATTAAAATTTGGGCCGTTACATGAAATGAGCTTGATGGGTGAACTAACATATTTCTAGGGCTTGCAAATTAAGTAATCAAGGCATGGGATTTTGATCAATCAAGTGAAGTATGTAAGAGACATTCTTAAGAAATTCAGATTTGACAATTCAAAGGCATGTGACACTTGTGGTAGTTCCATCGTCAAAACACACAAAGTCGAATTAAGAATGCCTATAGATCCTAAGCTATATCGTGGCATGATAGGAAGTCTTCTCTACTTGGCCGTTAGTAGACCCTATATTAAGTTTAGTGTGTTTCTATGTGCTAAGTTCCGATCCGAGCCTAAGGAATATCACATCTAAAATGTGCCAAGCGTATATTTTAATACTTAAGTGGTTCACGAGACTTGGGATTGTGGTTTAACAAAGCCAAAAGTTTTAAACTTGAAAGCTTTGTTGATTCCGACTATGCGGGGAGTCTAGTAAATAGGAAAAACACTTTAGGATTTTGTCATTTGCTAAGAAATCTATTAATTTAATGGTTTAGCAAAAAGCAAAACACCATCATTTTGTCCACCGTTAAAGTAGAATATGTTTACGTCGGGAGTTGTTGTGGTCAAGTATTGTACATGAAGCAAAAACTTGAGGACTATCAAATACAAGTCTATTGTGTTGAGATCTATTGTGATAACACAAGTGCAATCAACATATTGAAAAATCTGGCGTTACACTCCCGTACCAAACATATTGAGATTAGGCACCAATTTTTTCGAGATCACGTGCAAATGGGGGGATTTCAAACTGATTCATATGTACATTAAGGACCAGCTAGTTGATATTTTCACTAAGTCATTGCCTAGAGATCAATTTTCAAAAATTCGATGAGAATTAGGCATAATTCATGAATTTGACCTTCTAAACATGATCTATCTCATTCAAACCTCTTATAAGTTGTTAGTAAGGTGTCCATGGAGTATGAGATGAATCCAAGTTGTCTTTCAAAAATACAATTTTTTTTACCAAAAAGTTCAAGATATCGATTTCGAGTCCTCCAATCCATCTATGACCGCCTCATTGTCCCCCCACTCGTCGTGTCGTCTCTCCGTCATCCGATAGCGATTTCGAGTCCTCTAATCCATATATGACCGCCTTCCAATCCACTGCTCGTCGCAAGACTAGCTTTTCTAGTCATCAGGTTAACGACATGTTAGCCTCTATTTCAGCTAATACTCCTCGCAATAAGGTTCTTTCCAAGTTCAAGCACAATGGTGCTTCAATCCTTGAGGCAGTTAGTTCGAGCTAACGAACGCCATGGTCCTTGAACCCGAGTTTTTTGACAAACACACCTCCCAATATGTGAGATGCTCGCCAAACTTAGATGGGTATCCTTCTATTAGTATAAAGACACCTCCAAATCTCATTTTGTTCGAGTCTTCTACTCATACCTTCTCACCACCAATAACTACCTTATGCAGTTTGAGGTTATCGATTGATTCATTAAAATCGCTCCTCATAGTCTAACTAAGCTCCTTGACCTTTCTCTTTACCCTCCTACCACTACTCTTAAAGGGAAAGATTCGTGACTAGCCGTTCAAACAGCTTGAGATCCTTAACTCTTTTACACGATCTGATAGAGAGATCATCGTGTATCCATCTGGAGTCACTGACACTAACTTTAAACGCGTGCCTCATCTTCTCCATAAGACCCACCATAAGGTCGTCTTTCCTCGTGGCAGTAGTAAGAACTACGTCACCTTACTTGACCTTTATGTCCTCGGGGCCCTCATGCGGGAGACACCAATTAGTTTGCCCCACATCATTATAACATACATGACATCTAAGCTAAGCTCTGGTTGCCATTTTCTTTATGCACACATCATTGCCTCTTTCCTTAAGGCAACACATGTGGAACTTTGCCTAGAGGGTTGCCCTTCCCCTTTAATGACATTATCGGCATGACCACTTGGAAGGTCATGAAATAACATTACATTCGCACTGAGCGATGGTGGATACATGAGGAAGACATCCCTAATGGAGAGCACTATGAGGGCTATGAGTCCCCTCACAAGTCTAGTCGTCCCGTGGACTTTGACAACTATGACTACCTAGACTACAACTTTCTATTTCCAGAAGGCGATGGCAACGATGATAGGGTACAGTAGGAACCCCCGATCTACCAAGCTCTACATGCTCCACGGCTGCCTCCGCGCTACCCATCGTAGCATGGCATTGCTCTTCCACCGGATATGTCTCCCTCATCGACCTATATATCTGCTCAGTTAGGCCATATGCACGACTATACGACACAGACCTTCACGACTATCAAGGTGATCATCTTCATCTCATTGAAGGATACTTACTGCCACCTAGGCAAGTGAGAGATGATCGCACTTTTGGCTTTGCATGTCGAACTTCATCTCATTAAGAGGAGGAACTAGGTTTGGATTTGACAGGGGGAACATTAGGCTTTTTTTGTTAGTCTCTTTTTTATGTACATCCATACATGTTTATTCATTTAATTTTGGTTTCATGCATGTGCCATACTATTTTAATCATTTTCTATGGCACTTGATGAAATTGATGTTTCTTTTGCATATTTTTTATTTATATTGTTCTCTTTCTTATAGTCTCTTACTTGTAGATGGATTGCCTATGTGTTCCTTGCTTGTATTTGTCTTGATGCATCTTGACAGGGGGAGCTCCATTCCCACTTTTTGATGTTACTAAAAGGGGGAGAGATTTTTGGTTTGAACTTGAGATTTATGAATTTGATTTGCACGTAATATATATCTTTTGTTTGTCAAGTTCATGTTGTTTGTTATCATCAAAAAAAGGGAGATTGTTAGACTAAGTGGTTAGTCACTTATATTATATTCGAGATTTTGATGGCAACAAACAAAGTGAAAGGATTATAACAAGTTTTTTAGAGTGTTTTCAGAACATCAAACTTGGATAGGAATCACAAGTTCAAAAGCAAAAATGAGTTCTCACAAGTTCAAGTTAAACAAAGCTGGAAAAGCTCAAGATTATGCTCATATAAGGATACAAGGACTGAAAAGCTCATATCATCAACTCATGTGAGGTATATAAGTCCAATTACGCAAGCCAAATGCATTAGACTCGTGCATACCACGTTTTTCAAAGTTTCAAGTTTCGGTTATTAAATTATCTAAACTTTGTAACTTGAAATTGTTTTTACATTATGGAAATATATTTTTATACATGCATTGGACTTGAAAAAATTATTGTGACCGGTTTTAAATGCACCAACTTTGATTTGAATGGTTATCAAGATATTTGTAGAAAAGCCCCTACATATTTCATGAAATCAGAATTTTCAATTTTTAGGATTTGTAAAATAATTCGAGCAGTCTAAACGAGTCCAATGACTCATACTAAACATGTTCAAAGTATTGCCAGAGGTTTAGTTTAGTCGTAGGTGTGTTAAGGAGTCGCTAACTTTAAACCATAAACTATTTAGTCATTGGTCCATGTTGGTTAATATGCTAATGGGATTCATTAGCGCGCTATCTGTAGTTGTTATGCTAATGATGTCACTTAGCGCGCTAACCAGTCTCCTGAAAGCTTTTCTAAAAGCTTACACCTTTTGCTTTATTTTGAATCAATGATTGATTTTGGACCCTCAAATCAAGATAATGGCCATAAACTGTTAAATAGGCTCGGGAACCATTAACAAACCACTTAGAACGTACTATTATCCTCTTGTAACGACTCTAATAAGTCTAATCCTAATCATTTTCCTAATAGGACAATGGCGTGGCGGCAAATCCTACGTAGTGGCTCGATCAGAAGTCGAGCGTCGACATCAAGGTAAATATAATATTTTATTATTGCGTGATGCTCGTATAAGCTTTATCTACAATAAAAGTTTATATCATTTTATAGGGGATTTTATGAAGAGAGCTTCCTCGATATGTGTGCGTACATGGATATTTAGAGTAGGTTGACGAGATTAATGGGATATAGGTTCTAATAAAGTTAATTAATTGAAATACTTAAGTCATTTAATCAAAATAATAATTATTATAAATTAGCTAAGTTTGGCAAATTAATTGGGAATAAACTAATTGATCCCCTAAAGTTTGAATTAGATTTTGGTGAGGCTAGAAGAAATAAAGATAAAACTTTTGGATTTTATAAAAATAGTTAAACTATGTTGAATGAGAACCACTCATTGGGATGTATCTTTGGAACTTGTAGGACCACATAATAGACTTTGTCTTATGTGAAGAGAGAGAAGACCTTACGAAGACTAAAATTGAAGTTCATTTCTTTTGTCTCACATTTGCCTTTTAAATTGAGAGAGAAGAAGAGAACAGTGGAAAAAGTGAGCTCTCTTACTATTAGTGATCTTGTTGATAAAGTCTATCCCTATATTGGTGGTATTGTTGATGAGTGAGGTGCTAAGTGGAGCTAGGAGATAACTATGTAAACTACGAGATAAGCTTTTATTCTTATGTGTGTGTGTGTATAAATTGCAAGAGCATGGTATGAAGAGTTGTTTTTGCTCAATATATATATGTAACTATGTTGAACCTATAGCTATGATTATGCACCTCATTAATGCTACCTCTCAAGTTTATGTATATTAAAGTATATATTTTAATTTATAAAAATCATAAAAATATAACAAAAAATTTAGAAAAATTCAAGAAAAATAGTAAAAAACTAGGAAAATAAGAAAAGTAAGAAACCTTTTAGGAAAGTGAGTTTAGAGATTTTCAAGGATTTTTACATTGAGAGTTTTTCTCAAAAGATGCGCCACTACTATAACTTCCATATTTTAATCTATAATGATTTAGAAATCTAGATTATATGAAATGAGTTTAAACACACCTAATTCATTATTAATTGACACTAGGGGTCTAGGAGACTAGTGTCAGGTATTAGGTGCGTATTTTGAGGCGTGCGGGAGTCGCGTTATGCTTGGTATTTTGCGTATTGAGGTAAATAAACTAGTAAGAAATTCGATATTAGTTCTTTTTATTTCCTTGCTTTATTTGATGAAATGATTGCATTCTCGGACTCTACTCCCTTACCGAGTGACCTAGGGTCTAAGTGGTCAGGTCTAGTCATATCCATTCGCTAGTTGAACAGTCGACTAGCTCTCGTGGCTTCTTGACGGGTCGTAATCCTCTAAGTGAGCATCTACCATGTGTCATGACTCATCTCAGGTATTCAAGTTCCATTGTGGTTGAGCATCCAGCTTAGTCTGTTGCTCCCTTTAGAATTTTCTCGGACTGCAACTTAAATGAGCCGACGGTGCTGAACGAATTAGGTGTGGTTGTGTGGTTGATGCGGCTTTAACCCAGCCGCACCAGTATTAGGGTACTTACATATTGAAGTGGCTTTAAGCCCATGTGTAGAGCGACAAAACTACTTACTCTCTATCATTTGATTTCGGGTCACTTGGTGTTGGGTTTTAAGGTACATACGCGGCGAAAAATTTAAAACAATTTTGAAAACCCCCAATAGGATTGAAAATAATTTCTATTGAGCTAGATCTACAAAGGAAACCATTACTTAATCAGTGATTTCTTTTGATTGTTCGATCTCTAAGACGTTTAAGTGCGTGTCCTCTATCAGAAATCCACACACGAATGGTGACCATAATTTGAAGTGCTAGCCTCTAAAGAGATAAAAAAAATATTTTTCTTTCTCTCCCAAAATTCAAAGAACTCAAAATTAGCAAAAACAAAATCTTATTTCGTCTTAGGGTTTTAACCATTATTTATATGTGTAGATAAGCTCAAGTAAAAACCTATATGTAATACGACAATTGTATTTAAACAGTTTAATTTAGTTACACATACGCCCCTATTAAAAGTTATCATTTAGTAAATCATAAGGGCTTTCATGTCATGAGTTTTATCATATAAAATTCATTACTCTTGACCAATTGAAATTGTGCAAAGTCATTCTTTATGTGCGACCCAATATGGTCATGCAACGTTGACAGTGAACCAAAACTATTTTCGTACACAAGTCATAAGCTGTCTCTAGTAAGGCATTATGACTACCAAAGTAACATGAATATCAAAATCGATACAACCTAATGAATAACATATATCATGTCCTTTTGTTATGCAATATCCTCTGATTAAACATAAGACATGGAAAGTCACCCTTAATATTCAATCGTACTAGGTTCGATCTTTAAGTAGACTAAGAACATCCAAGTGACATTGATCATATCAATTCACTTGGAGTTAGCCATTTAACAGTCTAACATATCGTGGGATCTACTGATATCTCTCTCTGTAAGAGAGGGACAAATTATATCTTGATTATATACCTTCACATATTATTCACATGGTAACCAATTACAATCTTTATAATTGTCTATTTAAATACAAATTTTAATTATGTCAAATTATCATGCTCCTAATATTGAAGTTTTTGGTAGTATCAAGTCGAAGGATAAAAAATAACGTACCTATCACGAGTAACACCAATGACTTAATCCATGTGGTGTTCTCGTAATGGGTCGGTCCAATACCTCGTTCCCTAACAAATAGTCATGATCTCAATTTGTATGCCTATACACATAATCATCACATGACCATCAATCATATTCACACTAGTCTTAATTTGTTATAGTTTTCAGTAGAATGACCGAATAGGGACATTTAGGATATTTAAAAAAATACCAATAGATCTTATTATAAGATAAACATGCAATCACTTACAATAAAATAGCAAATGAAAACCTCTATTTTATTAACAAGAATTATAAGATAAACAATGTTCATTGACCTATGACACATGCCCTAACACTTGGTCCCTATTGTTGATCATTTTAGTATGTCCATTATGTGTTTTACTATTCTTTTTCAAAGCTTTATTTCCTTCCGGCGTGATTTATAGACTTGATTATTGTGTAATATAAATTATAGTTGAGCTTCTTCAAGATCTACTCGCTAGAATTATCTCCTCTTTCAGTGACTATTGCATGTCCCTTTAGTAGCAGGAGCAAAGAGCCTTTGATCAGTGACTTCCTTTGAGTTTCCCTCAAAGTCAACTTCTTTCTATTACTACAATAGGTTTATTTTTGATATTTTGGACCATACACATTGTAACGACCCGTTACCTTATGCATGTGATTAGCGTTAATCTAATTTCTAATTAACTTAAGTTAGGCTCATGGTTCATCCCAGCTTGTCTCGATTAGTGTGTACATAGATTTGCGTGTTGTTTGATGTTTGTATGGATTGTATTATTAATTATGAAAATAATTAGATTTATTGGCCTATAATTGAATATTTGAAAATTTATGGGACTCCTAATATCGTGTATGGGTTAAGGGTAATGTACACGAGTCGTAGGGTAGCGTGCACGCTCGAGTGAGCTCGTTGGCACACACGGCGATGTCATAAGCGTGTTAATATAGGCTTACATATTATATATAAATTGTATATATAGATATATATTGAAAAAAAATAATTAATTATTAATTGGTGGGCGCCTTGTGACACGCGCAATAGTGTGCATGCTCAAGGGTAGTGGTTGGTGCGCGTGGTGAATTTGTGGGCACGAAAATACATAGGTGAATATATATATATATATATATATATATATATATTGTATATAAATATATATATATATATATATATATATATATATATAATGACTCCTATAGTTTAAATTAAATTAAATTATACAATGACTCACCTTGAGATGCGTGTTACGCATGATTTGAGAAGATGAAATGGTGGATCATTGGTATTTTAGAGGAAATACTCACGCCTCGAGATGCGTGCAAACAGATCACTGGAAAATCAATGGATATGTGTGACTTTGGTTTCCATCCTTTAGATCATCCACGAGATTTGTGCATACGAATCTTGAGAAAAATTTGTATTTTATATAAGTCGGTCATGTGATGATGAGTATGTTGATAGTCATAAGATTGACCACGAGATACGCAGCATGTATATCGAGAAAGATCAAAACATAAATGGATAGAATCGATTCATTAGATCTGCCTCGAGATTCATGCAATGCAAATCTCGAGAAATCTAATATTTATCTTCTTCAACATTACCACTTCCTCTGTGTTTTAACAAAACTGAAAATCGAGAAGAGTAAGAGAGAAACTGGAAGAGAGAGGGAGAAATGGACTGATAGAAAGAGGTGATGGAGATCAATGAAGGTGATTTATTGTTGTGGATTGGTTGTTGAGTTATTATTGTTGGTTGTTAATGGAGTTGGGATGAGTTAGGGATTAGGTTTGAAGAAGGAGATGTACGGGAATTATCTCCTCTGCTAAAACTGATCATGGGGTCTGGCTTAGATTTTTTTTAAAAATTGAACCGAGGACGTTTATCCCTAGTTTTGATTTGAAGAAGGAGATGCAAACGCACAGGTCGTACGTGTGCAATCCTTTACCTGGGTTGGGCTAGGGGCCTGGGCCTGGTGGGTCTGGCCCAACCAAACAAAAAAAATAAAAAAGAGAAAAAGAGAAAAATGTTGGAAAATAAGAAAAAATAAGGAAAAATCTCGAAAAATAATATTTTGGCCAAATAAATGGAAATTGATGAATTTCTATGAAAAAATATAAGAATTCAAAATTCGTGCGAGACTTTATACTAAGGTTTGTACCTCGAAAAATATGAAATGGTTGGATTGACCTATAAAATAGCAAATTGGTACCGAGTTCGGTTAGGACCAGTTTAAGATTTCTATTTAATGAGTATTAGACTCAAGTTGATGACAATTGATTTAATTTAGGTTTTCGGTCGACAGGGAAAGGTGTATGGATCTCGATAATTGTATAAGTCGGTATAAAGTTATGAAAGCTTTGCAAAAGTAAGTAGGACTCGTATTCTTATAAATTATGCAACATAATTTAGTATATATAGTTCTTATAACATTACGGATCGAGAATGAGGCAATGTACCATGACTTGACTTGTTTTTATGTTAAGTTTTTAAAAAGAGATATGACGGGCTAATCAGACTGAAATGATGATGCCAATGTTAGATCATTACCAGTATTTTCCCTTCATAAACCTCGAGGTACCCAATTGTTGTTTTCCTATTTTAGTTGGTAGCTACGCTACGCCTAGATACACCACAGAAATCACACATCGACCGACGTGCGAGTTTTTATGGACTATAATTCAGGGTAAAGAAAGTTACAGCTCAGTTTGAAAATGAAAATACAAGTCACTTGTACAGTTGCAATTGATCTTCGAACTTGCATTCTGTTATCTATTTTTTTATGATTTTAATGCCTGAATAGACATATTTTGGATTCATATTGCTATTTATTTATTCATTGATATTGGCTAATATTTAATACATTTATGAGCATCACTTACAGAGGAAGTTGGAACGCTCATTCCCCAATTAACATTTTATGTTGTTGGCTTACGCTAAGAAGATTACGAGTTTAAACTCTTCTCTACGGTGAATTTGATTTCCATACTATTTATATTTTGTATTGAATTAATATTTGTAATAAACAGGGTTAGAATATGGTTTTACAATAGAGGTTTATGCCGGTTTTTATATATTTTATTTTTATCGAAAAAGTTTTAATTTTGCTGCATTTTTAATTATTTATTTGATATAAGATATACTGTGTTTGTGATTATCATGTATGAAAGATGGGTGTACTGTTACTTTAATTGAGTCCGACTGATGTACCGATGCTTAATTAGGGTTTCAGGTTGGGTGTCGCCTTAATCGGGATAGAATATGCTACAGTTTGGTATCAAAGCCTCGATTTTCACTTTCAAATTGTTTTCGAAATAAGTGATAGCTTTGATACATTTTGAAATGAGAGCCAAGACTTAAAGAGTTTAGTTTCAAAATTCTGATACAGTTTATATAGTGTCAGAATCTGATTTCATTACATATAATCTTAATAGAAGTCTAGATTTATCAACTTGGAGATTGTTCTCAAGTTATTGATAACTTAGGACGTTATAAACAGTTTTTATCGATATTTTTGGGGGTAATGAAAGATAAAAGACTGAGGTATGTTATGTGTTATGATGTATTGTATATATGCGATAGATATAACTTTAATGTCTTCCCTATACGTTATCTTAAAGGTCTTATCTCACATGTTTATCTTGGAATCTAATGAATAGATGGTGAGGATTCTTGAAGAACCTGGACTTCAGGGATATTATAACAAAGAAAGACAATATAAATATTATAAGATGGTTTGTATCCATCGATATCTCAGGAACTGAGAACGTATTAAAGATTTAAGGTTTGTAGAAACCTTAATCCTAATAGTATATGGTAAAAGGAAAGACATAAAAAGTCGTATGACGGCAAAAAAGCTTTTCTCCTATTAGATAGTCCCTAATGGTCTTTATTCTCACTGATATTATTAGATTAGTAATAGTCGGTGTAGAAGGATTGATCAAACCTGGACTTTAAGACATATATTAGGAGAATGGATGTTAATACGGAAGTGATTTCTAAGGAAACTCAAAAGTGATGAGTCACTTTGAGTAGAATATATACTAGTGTCGAGACTAGTTAAATAAGATCAAAAGTCATTCATTAAGAAAATTAGTGGTAAATGATGATGAGGAATCTAGTGAGGTTGATGACCACTAATTTATTCATACTTTATAAGTTATTATGAAGTATAAGATTTCAGATATGGTGCTAGTACATATTAGAATAACGATAAGAAATTTGACACAATAGTTATGGTGTAAACACACATATCGAAGATAAAGTTGAAATAAGAAAAAATCTTATTAGTGTTGTTGTGGTGGAACCATACTCACTAATAAAATAATAAAAGAAAGGAGTGACGTTGTGGAGGATCCGTACATACAAAAAAAATAAAAAGATTACGAGATTGAGGTTTAGATCAATACTAAAATATTAGAAAATAAATTTAATTACGAAATTACATTAAAAGTGAAGATTCACAGCAAGAGATAAGAGTTGCAGGATTACGAAAAATCCGCGTTGATAGTTAACTTTATTTTATCTGTTGGACTTCTATCACTTTATGGTAATTTGATATGGAAACTTAAAGTTCACTACAACAAAAGCAATTTTCTATGACTTAAATTTTACTGATATTTTTGAAAATATGTCATTCAAAACAAGTTAAGCATGGCAATTTCTAAAAAAAAAATGTTATGGAAATGTTATAAGAAGTTTTATAAAGCTAACAATTTTTTTCATGAGAAATTAGTTAGCTGTTAATAACTTTTTTTAAAAGTCATTAAATAGAGTTAGTAAAGCAAAAAAAAAAAAAAAAAAACTCAAAATGGTCGTTCATTGAAGAAGAATGAAAGGAAGACCCGCTTACGTTGACAACCGTAAGCGCAAAGTTGCATTTTCGCCGCTTTTTAATCTCTCGTCATAGTGTTTATCTCGCTAGGTGAGTTCCTAGGACTCCCTCTTCGATCAATCGATTCTTTCTCATTTTCTTTCTGGAATCCGATTTCGTACAGGCCGTCTCAGATCTTTTACTGAGTCGTCTCAGATATTCTATTGATTCTTTGTTTATACGTGTTTGCTTTGAATCAGTGTTTCACTCGTCGATCAATCGAAGCCCTAGGAGCTCGGATTCGTTGGTCACAATCATCAAGAACTGATTAACGAATCAGATATGGAGGTACGAGCGGATCTGGAGGAGCGTCAATACTTCTCTTGTTCATTAACCCTAACTTTCTTAGGGTTTTGCATCTCAAAATTTTCTCTATTTCATTACTGTCATTTTAGAAGCTCGAAAACCCTACCAATGGCGGAGGCAAACAGACATCTGCCTCTCTGGTGTGAATCTTTGCATTTTATACTATTTTCTTATTCTTTGTTGCTCTATTGATTGTGCTTTGTTGTTGACGTTGTGAGTTTTGGCGATTCTTCGTGTTTTCAGGCCAAGGTAGCTCCGTCTGATGTTGCTCCGACGAAATCTGCAGAGAAAGGTTAGGTTTCGCTCTATTTGTTTCCTGATTTTGGTTTTTTTTTATATATTGTTGAAATTGATGGAGGACTTGGTGGTGACTAGTTTGGTAGGGAATATTTGGCCTCCGATTCTATCTCCGAGCCTCCAGACAAGATCCTTCACTTGTGAGCACAATCAATCAATCCATCAAACTCATTCTCTTTCATTTTTGTTGTTGTTTAGGAGTTTTTAGAGTTTGATTTGATGGTTTTGATTGAAAATGTGATGAAGTTTGTGATTTTGATGTTGAGATTTGTAATTGTTGTTGAATTGATTGTGTTGATGAGGTGCGACTTGCGAGATGTCTCGCATGCGTTAACTGAGGCTATCGGTGCCATCATTGATGTACGTTCTTCATTATGCTTTGCTTCTCTTTGTGATTAGATTAGGTTTGATTTAATTAGGTTTGCTTTTAGTTTGTAGTGCCAATTTCAGGGTTTTGATTGATTTATTGATTGTTATTTGCTGATGTTATGAAATTTAGGGGTTGGAATAGTGTAAAAAGATGTGATATTGGTTCTACGTCTAGCGTTGTGACATCGTTTTTATTTGAGTTGCATAGCAAATGAACGTTTGTAACTAAATGAGGGCAGTATTAGCTAAAACGTTTGCTTTGTTTCATTTTTTTTTTTTTTTTAATAAATCTTAATGATGAATGATCTTTTGAGAAGTTATTATTGACTCGTAACGTATATTTTCTTTTTCCTTAGGTGTAGAGACTACATTTTGTTACGTGATTAGGATTATAGTTTATAATGCACATAGAGTTCCCATTTGCTACAAGTAGACCATTCTAATACAGTTAATATTTAATTGGATGGCCTTAAATGCTTGTTCTTGCTTGCAATGAACTAGCAATGATGTGAAAAGAATGTTCAGTTGCTTATACGGTTGTCCAGTTGCTCTCAATTGATAATCAAATTCAATGTGAGCCACTTATATATTATAATGGTTTCATTGTGCCCTCCAACTTAATGTTGGTGATTAGTAACTTGATCACCATAGATGTACAGGATGTGTTTGATGCCCCTGAACCCATTGTCATATTTGATACTTTAATTGTTCCCTAATTCATCAAGATTCCAATCATTTTTAAGTAGCTTACCTTCCACCAAGCGTGTACATTTTTCAAAAACTGATTTTTCCATTAGTTTGATTATACTTACTAAAGAAATATAGTCTCATGGGCAGTTAGACAACTTATATCATTAGTCTTATCTATGTCGAGTTTGGAACTATAAGGAAAGGGAGAAAGTAGACTTCAGGAAACCATGCTATTCAGGTACCGATCAACAAACTAATCAAACAAAACTCTCTCCAAGAGTTCAAATTTTGATTTTTATGGCATTCTAATGGAAACCATTTGATTTCAGAAACTGATTTTCCATTAGTTTTTGTGTTTTTTTTTTATGAGAAACCTACTTAAATAGAACACCCTTGACTCCAACTTGAGTAAAAACCCCCTACCTTGCCTGTTAAATGTAGTCGAGTGTGATATGAATACTTTAGTCAGGCCATTTAGCAAGGGTTCTGTTCTGAGCATTAATATATACTAGTCATGGAAAGAGCATTTGATCTAAATAATTTAATATTGGATTGGTAGATCAAGAGTTTGGAATCTACTATGAAGCTAAAACTTGGCAATGGAGAAGACATGATACCTCAAAATGGGAGGTGGGACTTTAAATTTAAGGTGATGTTTCTATAATTATATTTTTACCCTCATTTAACATTTTTACATTGCCTTTATGTGGTCTTTTGCATTGAAAAAGAAGTGTTTAATTGTGTAGAAATTTGGTTTATGCCCCCAATATGGCATACTATGCAAATGTTTGGTTGAAGATCAGTGCAAAAGTGAGCTTCTTTACAAGATTTTGGTTTGTGATTAAATGCTTAAGATTACCTTGTTTTTTTTTTTTTCATGTGATTTGTCTGTTTTCAAATCTTTATCATTTGGGTGGCTTGAATTCTTTGTTGTCTTTCGAGCACGTTCCTTCAATCCCTCTCGTTTCCAAGATTTCCATAATCATTATTGGGATGGATGTTTCACATGGTTCTCATAGCCGTTTTGATACGCCTTCCATTGCAGCGGTAGTATTCTTAGTTAAATTTTTTTTCTGCTGTAATATTTTTAGGTTTATTTTTTTTTGGTTTATTATGTCCTCTTTCACTGCGTTTGTCTACCTTTTTATGAAATGAAAAATTGCCTGCTTAGATGTATCATGTTGTTACTTTCGTTTGCTAATAATTAGGTAGTCAGCTCCAGGCAATGGCCATTGATTTCTTGTTATATAGCTTTAGTAAAGACACAAGAATGTATGAAATGATCACCTCTCTATTTAAGCTAAAGCAAGATAAGGATGAAGGCGTAGTTAGGTATGGGTTTTTCTTTGCCACAAGGGAGCTTCCCTAACTTGTTAATTTTCCAACTCATGGGCTTAATTTCTACATCGCAAGTCCAACTCATGCCTGAAATTTCATTTTTTCTTTTTAGTAGACCATACTGCCACCGTCGCTCATTTTCGAAGTTTATCTAATGTGGGGAAATGTGACTGTTTATATCAGATAGCTTTTGTTGGGTTTCTATGCAAGGTCAGGAAGAGGAAGCCTGATCATATAATCATTTTCAGGCATGCTTTGTATTTCTGTTTAAGACTTTAACTTTTATATTTTTTTCAATCTTTGCACTATAACATATATTTGTTGTGCAACACTTTTAATCACCAACATTTGTTACTCGGGGATGGTGTCAGAGAGTCACCATTCAATCAAGTTTTGAACATTTAAGTTAATGAAATTATTTAGGTTAAATTGATGAAACCAATTATATTTAGTTCCACTCTTCTTTCCATATATTTAATTGATTGTTTTTTTTTAGGAATAACTATTCTAGGCTTGCAAGTTCCTTGATGAGAAAGGGTCACCTAACTTTATTGTAGTTATTGCACAAAAGAATCATCATACATGATTCTTCACTTTAGAATCTCCTAATAATGTCCCGCCTAGTTAGCTTTTTACAAATTGATCTCCATCCAAAAGAGTTTTGGTAAAATCTTGCTGCAAACTCATCTTTTCATATTTGCAGGTATTGTTATTGGTACTGAAGCTTGTCATCCACGAATGATTTCTACATTTTCTTTCATGTTGGGATGATACTAAGTATTCTTACGCAGAAATTCTATTATATTTGTTTAAACTATGGCTGTGAATTGTGGCTCCTGTGACATTATTACATTTGACAATTTACTATAGTGGGACTGAGTAGTTGTCCGACTCCATTTCTTTTCCCCAATGGTGTATCACAACATTAGTGCGTTACTTTAGTTGCTCACTAGAATTAAGAGTTCCTATTTATTTTGAAGGTTGACTATATTTTATTCTTTTATTGTTTGCAGGAATTAACATTTTTGATATGATGCTTTTGTTGAAAAGAATGAGGAGCTTGATCGATATGTATTGATCTTTTCATCAACAATGAAAACAAGTCTATTATATATGGCTTGAACTTTATTTTTATTTTTTTAAAGAATCTATTTATGCAATGTAAATGAATTTGAACTTTGTTGATTAAATAAAAAAATGATTGTTTTTTTTCTTCATTATTATTATTGGTAAATAAATTTTAGCATTTTAATATATTTAATTGTTTAGTACATTTTACCATGCATACCAATTTCTTTATAATCTTATGTGAAGGGGTTTTAATGATATTTATAAGATGTCCTTGAATAACATTTGATGACAGTTTTCTAATGTCCTTGAATAGTTAAGTTACACTTTTAAAATGTCATTATACATCAAAGATGACATGTAGAAAGTTGTCATTATAAAATATATTTTTTATGACACTCCCATTCTATGACTGTTAAAAACTTTCATCTTTTACTTTTAACGACGCTTTCTAAATGTCATTGATAGACTTAATTCTTGCAGTGGTTGAAAACCTAAAGTTGAGTTCGAATATGGCAGTAAGCTAGTGAAATGTTTTACTTTGATCTTTTAGATTGATATAGTTTAAATTGGGGAGAATGAGTTGTCAATGAATCGGAGAATTTGAGGATTCAAAGAATAGCTCAACATTTTAAGAATAAATAGGCAAGCAGTATATCAAGAGGTTGGTATTATTTGTTACTTTTAACAAAAAACTGTGTGACTCTCTAAATACCTACAAAGAATGATTCGTAGAAACAAAGTTATCACTCGAGATTTAAGTGGTTGAACTTGTTGTAGAGTAATAATAAGTTCATGAAGAGAATTCAAGCTTAATGAACGAAAATTGTGATTTCAAAAGTTTTAAAGAATTTATTCGTCATATTCTCTTAGAATCTTATCATAATTTAAGATTAAATTCATTAATTACTTGATTTTTGATATTCAACCAATGATCAATTCCATTTTACTGAATATATTATGAAAATTGTATGAATTTGAGAACTCAAGTCAAGCGATGAACTACTTTGAATTAAATTAAGAATAAATATTCATTGCTTAGGATCGTCAACTCACTTAGTTTATTGTATGAAACCAGTTTTTCTCAAGAGTTGATTGAGATTTGAGTATCATTAATTCGAGATCAGAATTAGGAGTATGTGAAAATGAAGTCAGGCAATGGTTTGTTCATGTTGGAAATCATGTTAGAAACCATGAAAACTCATTAGAGCTTATGCTATGTTCATAAATGAAAAACGTAGGGTTGTTGAACTCTATTGGAGTAAGATTATCATTGTGTTATCAAAGATAATACAAAAAAAGTTTGAAGACTTAGCAAAGGCACAAGTAATATTGCAGAGTTATATGAGCTTTGATGATAAATTGGTTATTGCAAAAAAGATTGTAAGTGAGATGCTAAGTTTCAAATGTAAATCACTCAACATGTGTTGAATGTGAATTGCGAGTCAATGGATTTGATTAGGATCGAGATAGTTAGAGAATTGTCTTACATTCAATACAAAATCTAAAAAGTAATGTTATCTTGGAATGATTGAATAATACAAACATATACAAAAATTTGTAGTGTTGTTGTGTTGTATGTTCAATTAATCTAAAGTGGAGTTGAGATGAGTCATAAATGACACATGGAAATGTAGCTTAACTATAATAATTGCTTGGTTATACCTAGAATATAAAAAGGTTAAAGGTTTAGTCTAATACTTTACTTCAGGTAGCTGTGTGTTAACACAACAAAGTAAGAGATTGTAGTTTATACTATTATATAGTTTAAGAAAACTTGAGAAGAACTATTGTGAAATAATTGTCTTGGTAGTCGTACCAAACAATTTAATGCATCACTTGTAGAATAAAAACTTGAAATGTATTTCTAACGATGGATGAAATAAATTGCAAAGATAAATCTTAGAGCTGGAGCTTAAGATTATAAGATATAAGTGTGAATCCCAACTTGTTTGTTAATCCATTCAACTGAATAGGTTGTGCAAGTTCATTCATTCATCATAAGGTTTGAAATACTAATTTACTAAGTGAAATGGTTTTATAGAGTCTTTTAGTTGTCCTTAAGATTAGAGAATCTTAAACGAAACACTAGAAAACAGGTGAGAAGTATGAAAATTAGCGAGTTAGTGCAATGTGAGAGGAAAATCTTCAAGCTATGAAGTTTGAAGAGTATAGTTATCAGAGTGAAAGAAATAAGAGGTGAAATGAGTAACCTAAATTCATGAATAAAGTGAATTCACTCTAAGAAATCACCCACACAAAGTGATTGATGTAATCAATACTTTGAATAGAGAAAAGAACACGAAATGTAATTATAATAGGAACTTTTTAGTACTATCTCTTGAAAGAGATGTGTACTAATGATGATGGAATAAAGTCCTGTGTACACACATCATCAACTGAGTTGTTGGAATTAATAATTACAAATCTATTCTTTGAAGCTTAGATTGAAGCTGAGCCAAGTGTTTAATTAACTGGGTGATAGGGTGATTAAAAAGTCTAATGAGAACCACTTGATACGCCACGATTTGGCTATTAAGGATTAGTATTATGATTAGATTGTCTAGAGAAATTGCGCTGAACGCATTAGATTTTGAAATGAAAATACCGGTTCAAGAAAAATATTAGACAAGAATTGTTTTGATAATCTCATAATTCTCTTTAAATTCATTATACAGTCAATACCATACTGTATTTAGCTATACTAGAAGATTATGGATTGTCTGAGGTGATGATATATGTTGTTAAATTCATAAAGAGATATGAGAGTTGTTCAGTAGGTCGAGACTAAATAATAAAAACCTGATGGGTTAAGTAAATTATTGTTTATATCTGATGGCAGAAGGATAACATAATTTGGGAATATGTAAGGAAATTAACTAGAATTTGGCATCAGCATAAAATAATGGAAGCTATAGTTGATAGATTGATCAAGTCTGCAAAATTCTTGTTAGTGAGGTTATGTTATTCTTTTAGCGAATCGAGCAAGATATATGTATATGGAGATGTAAGATGATATGGCGCTTTAATGTTTGATTTCCCAAATGAAGATTCGAGACTTGCTTCAAGCGATGGAAGAGGTTATTGATATAGCTGAAAATCATTCTCAATCTCAGTACAAGATATTTTTTTGTTGACGAAGAAATCGAGTTGCTAATCTTGGTTCTTAAATATAAATATTTTGAGCTTGTTTCTCATAATGTTTAAGCACTGAAAGAAAATAGATTCCTTTGTGTGAGCTCTTTGATAATAAAGGTAATCAAGTGGATTACATCGTTAAATGATAAAGCTGAATATGCTCAATCTTATTATACGTTGATGTACAGAACTAAGATTGGAAGTATAGCTTTGTGAAAAATGACATAATTTAGAGCTACACCGAGAGTGTATAGCAAATTAGGTGATTTATAACTATAACCGGTAAAGATAAAGATGTTGAGGAGTCAAACATTATAGATTATTAGAGAGTTCAATAGACAATTTTATTGTACTCTTAAAAGTCTCATTTGTGAAAGGACTTTGTGGGTTCGGATTAAGAGAAAATGGGAGTTTCATGAAAATGAAAAAAAAATCACTTGGGAATGGGAATTACATGGAAAAGCAATTTTCATTTCTCTTCGGAACTATCGGGAACTTGTGTGTTTCCTCTAATTCCGAGGATGAAATTGTCTTAAATTGGGGAGACTATAATGACCTGTTACCTTAAGCAGGTGATTAGCGTTAATCTGAGTTCTAATTAACCCGAGTTAGCATTTGCATGAATTTGCGTGTCGTTTGGTATTTGTATGAATTGTATTATTAATTATGAAAATAATTAGATTTATTAGCATATATTTGAATAATTGACAAATTATGCGACGCCCAATACTGTGTGTGGGTCAAGGGTGACATACACGAGTCGTGGGGTAGCATGCACGACTAAGTGAACTAATTGGCGTGCATGACAAAATCATAGGCGTGTTAGTATAGGCTTATATATTTATATATAAATTGTATATATAAATATTGAGAATAAGTAAATAATTAATAATTGGGGGGCGCCTAGTGACACGCGAGGTCTAGGGTGACACGTGTGGGATGTACAATAGTGTGCACGCTCGAGGATAGTCGTTGGTGCGCGTGGTGAAATTATGGGTGTGAAAATATATTAGTGAATATATATAGGTTATATATGAAGGTCACCCAAGAGGGGGGGTGAATTGGGTTACCGAGTAGTTATTGCCCTTTTAAAACTTGATGCGCAAATTACAACTATAATGCATACACTATCAATGAATATATATATGCTATGCAAGTGAATGGAATGGAAGAGATGGAAAGTGACACACAATTTATAGTGGTTCGATCCAACGATCTACGTCCACTACCTAACCTCCCCGGTTAAGATTTTTAACCCCCAATTATATTGCAAATAAGTGTTACAACCTAAGCATACAAGCCTAGAGTGCCTAATTACATTTAGGACTTCCCACCTAGCCGCAACTAGGATTTGTGCCTAGTCTCAACTAGGTCTTCCCCTTTGACTTAGATTCCACTAAGTCTTACAATCATACAAATACAATAAGTTGCTGAAAAATAATGAGATACACTTTACAACATAAAGTGGTATCAAATTCAAACACTAGCAAGCCTCCTAGAGCCTAACAACTCTTATGCATGCAAGTACGAGAATAAATGGAATATGCAAATATGTCACTGATTTTGTTGCAAATCCCAAATGTGAAATCGTTTTAAAAACTTAATATATTAGTGTAAAACCGATTTCAAGTCTAAGAACAATAGTTTAACAAAAATCAAGTTTAAGTGCAAAACTTTTGTTCAAATCAATCTTAGGGTTTGATAAAATAAATTTAAGTGCAAAACCCAAGAAGAAGGTGTTCAAACACACAACAAAATGATTTTCAAATCAAATACACAAAACTATGTAGATTAAGCACAAGCAAAATTTTAGATCTAGGACTTTCTTACAAACAAGAGAATGACGAAAGAGATCAGCTTTGAAGAGATTCTTGTACTCCTTTGAAAGCCTCAAAAGTGCTGGATTAGAGAACTAAAGAACAGCCACAAAGATCTCCTTTTGCTTCTTCACAAAAATCAAAGTTCTTCTCTTTGTAGATTTTGAGTTTTTGAGTGTGTTTCTTCCTATTTTTTTAACGAAACCATGTTCTTGGTGGTTTTATAATGTTAGGTATTCCATCTTGACAGTTTATGACCGTTCTAGGGATCCAAGGGTCCAAAATAGATCAAGAATTCAAATTAAAGTGTGTTTTTCAAATTTGTCAAAAAAAAGTCGTCGATATGCAATTAGCGCGCTAATGCTTTGAGACCTAGCGCGCTAACTCTGCACTTAGCGCGCTAATGAAATCATTAGCGCGCTAACCGCAGGGACCTCAAAACAATTATTTTGTCCCTTTGTGTTAGCGACCCTTAAACTCGTCCGGGACCTAACCAACCCTTATATAACATGTTATACACGTTTATTATGAGTCATTAAGCCTAATTGGGTGGTCCAGATATTTTTACAAATCCCGAAAACGGAAATTCACGATTTCATAATGTATTAGGGGCTTTTCTACAAATTTACGGTTTTCTTTTCGAAGACCTTTCAAAAACGAGTTTTTCTTTTTCGAAAACATTTACAATGATCTCTAATATGCAAATGACCATCCACACAAAGTTTCACATTGTTTAAACTCATAGACCTAGTTATGTGTTTAAATTCCACTTTGAAACTTGAAGTAAACTTATAACTTTGAAAAATGGTTTAAGAAACTTGATATGCATGGACTAATGCATTTGGCTTGCGTGAAAGAATTTGTATACCTTACATTGAAATTACAAATTGCGGTTTGAACTTTCATCTTCATTTCTTCATTAATGCCGAGTCTTGAACTTGTATTTCTTGAGTACCCTTGATATGTTATTTTGCATCCTTTAACAAAAACTGAAATACACTAGATGTTTATTAGTACATTTTCACCTTGTTTGTTTCCATTAAAATCTCGGTCGGAGTGTGAGTGACTAACCACTTAGTCCAACAATCTCCCCCTTTTTGATGATAACAAACAATGTGAACTTTAAAGGTGTAAAACGTAATCTAAATGTATATCGCATTCATGATTTTATATTTCATATATGCAAGTTCAAAACACATCAACCTTTTCAAGTTCAACCACATTTTTCTCCCCCGTTTGATACCATCAAAAAGTGGGGCCAAACATCCCCATAAATAAACACAATAGAAACAATACGAGAGAAATATACTCTCCCCCTCATTTATGCATATCAAGAAACAATAGACGGTAGCGATACAAATGCATAGACGATAAAACATAGTGAAGCAAGAAATATCCATATAGAAAACTCAGAGATACGCAAAAAAAAAAATTCATGATATAGATAACATAAAGCAATGAGAGCATAGTTGTGGCTTAAACATGAGTTTGACAAAAAAAATCGAAACATCTAAGACTGACATATTGGAGCCTAATGCTCATCTAGTGGTGGTGTGTCTAAACACTCCTCCTCGAGGATGGTGGTGGACGTGCAGAGCTGGAGGCATGATCATTACGCGCGGTCCGAACTGGGAGCAATTGACCCTCAATGCGACGAAGCCGATCATTCTGATGCTGGATACTCGTCTCGACGACCCTCAATGTGATAATGTGAGCATAAGGAAGATGACGACCCGAGCTACACGTGCTCGTCATATAGCCAATGATGATATGAGGCAGGCTGAGAGGTATCATATGAATTAGGTGCCCAAGAATGAACATGTCAAGGAGAGTGACATAGTTTTTACTACCACCTCGCGGAAGAATGACCTTGTGAAGTACCTTATGGAGAAGGTGAGGTAGGAGTTTAAAATCGCATCCGTTATACCAAATGGGATAAACGGTTAAAGTCCTTTTGGACCGAAGGAAGGAATTAAGGACTTCAAGACGGTCAAAAGGCCAACTGAGAAATTTGCACACAACCGTAGTCGTAGGAGGGTGCAAGGGAAGTTGAAGCCGTTGAGCGACTTGTAGGAGTGGAGATCACGGTGGAGACGACACAAGGAGAGTAGAATCGGCAAGAGGAGAGGAAAAATTTGGGAGAGATGTGAGTTTTGAGGGTAAAAACGAATTTATAGACGCTCGGCGAACGTCATTAGCGCGCTAATGATAAAATTAGCGCGCTAATGGGTCGATTCATATTCTGGGCCAGTACGCTATTAGCGCGCTAATGGGTGTTATTAGCGCGCTAATTCCCCTCTGGAAATTTTTGGTCAGTACATCATTAGCGCGCTAATTTTAACTATTAGCGCGCTAATTCCTCTCTCGGAATTTTTTGACAAAAAATTTTGGATTTTTGCAATATAGCTCCGATTCTCCTCAAACTTCATGGACACTTCACTAACACCATATAAAAAGGTTTGGAATAGCTAAAACATATGTAGAAGGTCCGATTCTCGAAACATGCCTAACTCACGCCGAATTTTAGAAAATTGTTCTCTAGGCAAAGGCTTAGTGAATATATCGGCTAGTTGATCCTCTGGGCACATGGATGAGTTTAACATCGCCCTTTTGGACGTGATCACGAAGAAAATGGTGTCTAATCTCAATATGTTTTGTTCTTGAGTGTAACACCGGATTTTTCGATATGTTTATCGCACTTGTGTTATCACAATAAATTTCAAGACACCCAACTAGGATTTGATAATCCTCAAGTTGTTGTTTCATGTATAGAACTTGAGCACAACAACTCCCTACAGACACATATTCGGCTTCACTTGTAGATAAAGCAACGGAATTTTGCTTTTTGCTTGAACCATGAGATAAGTGATTTTCCTAGCAAATGACGAAATCCGGAAGTACTTTTCCTATCGACTAGACTTCCCGCATAATCGAGTCAACAAAATGCGGAGTTCGAAACTCTTAGTTTTGTTGAACCACAATCCTAAGTCTTGTATTCCACTTAGATATCGAAATATGCGCTTTACACATTTTAAGTGGGACTCCTTGGGATCGGATTGAAATCTAGCACATAAGCACACACCGAACATAATGTCGGTCTACTAGCGGTCAAGTATAGGAGGCTACCTATCATTCCACGATAAAGTTTAGGATCTATGGGTTTTCCTAGTTGGTCTTTATCCATTTTGATGGTGGAACTACTAGGAGTGTCACATGCTTTCGATTTTCGAATTTGAATTTCTTTAACATGTCCCTCACATACTTTGCTTGATTTATAAAAATGCCATGTTTGGATTGCTTTATTTGCAAGCCTAGAAAGTATGTTAGTTCTCCCATCATGCTCATTTCAAATTCATTTGTCATTAATGATGAGAATTCATTACATAGACTTGTGTTGGATGACCCAAAAATGATATCATCAACATAAATTTGAACAAGTAACATATCATGTTTTTCGATCAAAATGAACAAAGTGGGATCTAGCGTTCCTTTCTTGAATCCTTTTTCAAGTAGGAATGCACTAAGTCTGTCATACCAAGCTCTAGGAGCTTGTCTTAGTCCATACAAGGCTTTTTGAAGATGATATACATGACGTGGGTGTTCATGATCTTCAAAACCCGGTGGTTGTTCTACATATACCTCTTCATTAATGAAGCCATTTAAGAATGCGCTTTTAACATCCATTTGATATAGTAAAAACCCATTATAGCAAGCATAAGCAAGTAACATTCGAATTGCTTCTAGTCTTGCTACGGGTGCAAAGGCTTCCTCATAATCAATTCCTTCTTCTTGATTGTAGCCTTGTGCAACCAACCTAGCCTTGTTTCTTACAATTTCACCTTTTTCATTCTTTTTGTTTCTAAAAACCCATTTGGTGCCTATGGTTGTGTGGTCCTTGGTACTAATGTCCATACCTTGTTCCTAACAAAGTGGCTTAGCTCCTCTTGCATAGCCATTACCCAAAATTCATCTCCTAAGGCATCATCTATCTTAGTGGGCTCGGTTTGTGATACAAAAGCTATATGTCCTTCATCTCGATGTAATGTGGACCTAGTGATTACTCCTTTGTTTGGATCACCTATTATTTGTTGGGATGAATGGCCAATTAGAAGTCTTGAATTCTTAGGCGCACTTGTGTCGGATTCTTTACATGCCTCAACTTCTTGACTATTTGAAGTTTGTCCTAGGGTGCCATCATCTTCATCATCGATCCTCAATTTTTCCAAGTTTTGCATCATCTTAACTTTGGGATCCACTTCATCAAATTTCACATGGATAGACTCTTCTATGGTTTTGGTTGATCTATTAAACACCCTATATGCTTTGCTGTGCATAGAGTAGCCAAGGAAAGTACATACCTTTGACTTTGGGTCGAATTTGTCTAATTGATCCTTATCATTTAGAACATAGCAAGTACAACCGAACACCTTAAAGTAACTTATGTTGGGCTTTCGGCCTTTCCATAGTTCATAAGGAGTCTTTTTCACTTGCTTTCGGACATTTACTTTATTTATAACATAGCATGCCGTGTTAATGGCTTCGCCCAAAAGTGCTTAGCTATGTTGTACTCATTTAGCATAGTCCTACACATCTCTTGGAGTGTCCTGTTTTTCTTTCAACAACTCCATTTTGTTGGGGTGTTCTAGGAGAGGATAATTGGTGTGTATAACCTTGTTTAGCACAAAAATCCTCCAAGTTTCTATTTACAAACTCACCACCTCTATCACTTCTAATGATGGTGATTTTGTATCCCTTTTCATTCTCAACTAAAGCACAAAATTTTACGAACACATCAAACACTTCATGCTTATGAGAGAGAAAATACACCCATGTATATCTAGTAAAATCATCAACAATGACAAAGCAATATGATTTACCTCCTAGGCTTTGTGTTTGGGTGGGTCCGAACAAATCCATATGGATAAGTTCTAAGGCTCGAGTCACATCACTTGTTACTTTCGTCTTAAATGACGATTTCACTTGTTTACCGAGGATACAAGGTTCACACTCCTTGTCTTTCTTAAACGTGCATTTGGGTAGACCCTTAACTAGATCATGCTTAGTCAATTTTGACAAGTTCTCCATGCTAGAATGTCCTAATCTACGGTGCCACAACCATGCATCACATTCACTTTGTGCACTCAAACATGAGACATTTTGCATATTCATCTCATCGAAGTTAATGGCATAAACATTTTTATCTCTATATGCAATAAATAAGGTTTCATGCTTCTCATTCCTAACAATGCATTTCGATGATTCAAACATAACATGAAATCCTTTGTCACACAATTGACTAATACTTGAGCAAATTATGTTTCAATCCATCAACAAGATAAACGTTAGAAATAGAAAGTGAATTGTTACCGACGGTTCCGAGACCAATAACTCTTCCTTTGTTGTTGTCTCCAAATGTAACCTTTCCACCATCATGCCGTTTTAGTTCAATAAATTGATGTGCATCTCCGGTCATGTGTCTTGAGCACCCACTATCCAAGTACCATGGGGTGCTCTTCCTCGCATCCTACACAATGGGAAACACACTAGATTTTGGTACCCAAACACCTTTGGGTCCGAGAATGTTAGTGTAGTAAACATTTTTAACTACCCATGCTAGTCTACCCACTTTGGCCTTTTGTAATGCACATTTCCCGACCACATGAGTCTTGTTGCATTTAGAGCATCTACGATCATCATTTAGCAATTTCTTGTAACTTAACAAGTTTGCTCCATAACCTATGCCTCTTTTGTTGAGTGCACGTCGTTGTGCTCCCAACATCATGTCAAACATTTCTTTACCATTTGTAAACTTATGCACCGTGCTAGTCAAGTCCTCTACTTCCTTGACTAAAGCATCTCTCTCCTCTATGACTTCATTTAAGTCACTTTGGAGATCATTAATGGTCTCATTTTGTGACTCTATTTCACTAATTGCAATGGTCAAGCTCTTTTTGAGTTGTTTGGTCTTTTTGACCTCCTTTTCCAACTCTTTCCTAAGCTCATCAAGATTTGGAACATCATCCAAATCATCAACATTATCAAAGTTAAAAGAGTTGGAATTTACCTCGCCTTGTGCCATGAGACAAAGTATTGCCTTCTCACTTTCCGATTCGGATTCCGAACTTGATGATGATGAGTCATCCCAAGTTGCTTTGAAACTCTTCTTTCCTTTCTTCTTGTCAAACACCTTCTTGGATTTGCAATCCGCCTTGATGTGACCCGGTTTGCCGCAACCGAAGCATATGGTTTCATTTGATTTTCCTCCCTTGCTTCCACTTCGAAACTTCTTCTTATACTTGTCTCGCTTGTACATGGCCCTGTTGAGCTTTCTTGAGAGCATAGCTACTTCCTCCTCAAGATCATTGTCATCACATGATTTTTCATTTTCAATGATCTCTACCGATGCACTAGGGGAGCTATTTGCCTTCAAGGCGATATCTTTTCTTGAACTCTTAGTACCTCCACTTAATGCTTCCAATCTTGCTCGGTCTTTAAGTTCAAATTCATGGACTGTTAGCTCTCCACACAATGCATCAAATGTGTAATCTCCAAGATTTTGTGCCGATTGGATAGCATACTTCTTGGCATCCCATTCCTTAGGCAAGCCTCTAAGGAATTTATACACCGAGGTTTCTTGATCATAATTCTTTCCAAGATTCTTGATCTCATTCAATAGTTTAGTGAATCGAGTGATGGCGGTGGCTATGTCTTCATCGGACCCAACTCGGAAAGTTTCATAGTGCTCCTCAAGAATTCTTAACTTGGTCTTCTTCACTTGCATGGTACCTTCATAGTGTACCCCAAGCTTCTCCCATACTTCCTTAGCCGTTTGACAAGCACTTACTCGGTTAAATTCATTTTCACTTAGCGCACAAAACAAGTGATTCATGGCTTGATCATTTGAGAGCTCAATCTTTATCTCCTCGGCGGTGTACTCTTTCAAGGGCTTATCCGGTGGAGTGTAGCCACTTTCAATTGCATCCCATAAGAATCTATTTCGTGCTCTAATGTAGAATTTCATTCTCACTTTCCAATGAGCATAGTTAGTTCCATCAAAATACGGAGGCCTACTCGAAGAGTTGCCTTCCCGAAGGCGAGCCGGATATAAGGTTTGCATCCTTGCACAAAAAGAACACTCAAAGATACGTTAGTAATACTTTGAGCAATAACCCTCTCTGATACCAATTGAAGGTCACCCAAGAGGGGGGGTGAATTGGGTTACCGAGTAGTTATTGCCCTTTTAAAACTTTATGCGCAAATTACAACTATAATGCATACACTATCAATGAATATATATATGCTATGCAAGTGAATGGAATGGAAGAGATGGAAAGTGACACACAATTTATAGTGGTTCGATCCAACGATCTACGTCCACTACCTAACCTCCCTAGGTTAGGATTTTTAACCCCCACTTATATTGCAAATAAGTGTTACAACCTAAGCATACAAGCCTAGAGTGCCTAATTACAATTAGGACTTCCCACCTAGCCGCAACTAGGATTTGTGCCTAGTCTCAACTAGGTCTTCCCCTTTGACTTAGATTCCACTAAGTCTTACAATCATACAAATACAATAAGTTGCTGAAAAATAATGAGATACACTTTACAACACAAAGTGGTATCAAATTCAAACACTAGCAAGCCTCCTAGAGCCTAACAACTCTTATGCATGCAAGTATGAGAATAAATGGAATATGCAAATATGTCACTGATTTTGTTGCAAATCCCAAATGTGAAATCGTTTTAAAAACTTAATATATTAGTGTAAAACCGATTTCAAGTCTAAGAACAATAATTTAACAAAAATCAAGTTTAAGTGCAAAACTTTTGTTCAAATCAATCTTAGGGTTTGATAAAATAAATTTAAGTGCAAAACCCAAGAAGAAGGTGTTCAAACACACAACAAAATGATTTTCAAATCAAATACACAAAACTATGTAGATTAAGCACAAGCAAGATTTTAGATCTAGGACTTTCTTACAAACAAGAGAATGACAAAAGAGATCAGCTTTGAAGAGATTCTTGTACTCCTTTGAAAGCCTCAAAAGTCTTTGGATTAGAGAACTAAAGAACAGCCACAAAGATCTCCTTTTGCTTCTTCACAAAAATCAAAGTTCTTCTCTTTGTAGATTTTGAGTTTTTGAGTGTGTTTCTTCCTATTTTTTTAACAAAACCATGTTCTTGGTGGTTTTATAATGTTAGGTATTCCATCTTGACAGTTTATGACCGTTCTAGGGATCCAAGGGTCCAAAATAGATCAAGAATTCAAATTAAAGTGTGTTTTTCACTGTCAAAAAAAGTCGTCGGATATGCAATTAGCGCGCTAATGCTTTGAGACCTAGCGCGCTAACTCGCACTTAGCGCGCTAATGAAATCATTAGCGCGCTAACCGCAGGGGGACCTCAAAACAATTATTTTGTCCCTTTGTGTTAGTGACCCTTAAACTCGTCCGGGACCTAACCAACCCTTATATAACATGTTATACACGTTTATTATGAGTCATTAAGCCTAATTGGGTGGTCCGGATATTTTTACAAATCCCGAAAATGGAAATTCACGATTTCATAATGTATTAGGGGCTTTTCTACAAATTTACGCTTTCTTTTCGAAGACCTTTCAAAAACGAGTTTTTCTTTTTCGAAAACATTTACAATGATCTCTAATATGCAAATGACCATCCACACAAAGTTTCACATTGTTTAAACTCATAGACCTAGTTATGTGTTTAAATTCCACTTTGAAACTTGAAGTAAACTTATAACTTTGAAAAATGGTTTAAGAAACTTGATATGCATGGACTAATGCATTTGGCTTGCGTGAAAGAATTTGTATACCTTACATTGAAATTACAAATTGCGGTTTGAACTTTCATCTTCATTTCTTCATTAATGCCGAGTCTTGAACTTGTATTTCTTGAGTACCCTTGATATGTTGTTTTGCATCCTTTAACAAAAACTGAAATACACTAGATGTTTATTAGTACATTTTCACCTTGTTTGTTTCCATCAAAATCTCGGTCGGAGTGTGAGTGACTAACCACTTAGTCCAACAATATATATGTATATATATAAATCCTATAGTTTAAATTAAATCAAAGTATAAATTGGACTCACTTTAAGATGCGTGTTACACATGATTCGAGGATATGAAATGGCGGATCATTGTTATTTTCGAGGAAATATCCCAGCCTCGAGAAGCATGTAAATAGATCACAAAGAAATCAATGGATATGTGTGACTTTGGTTTCCATCCTTTAAATCGTTTTCGAGATTCTAGCGTACAAATCTCGAGAAAAATGTGTACTTTATATAAGTTAGTCATATGATGATGGGTGTGTTAATAATCGCAAGATCGACCTCGAGATACGCAACACATATTTCTAGAAAGATCAAAACATATATGGATAAAATTGGTTCATTAAATCTGTCTCGAGATTCGTGCAATACATATCTCGAGAAAATCTAATATTTATCTTCTTTAACATCATCGCCTCCTTAATGTTTCAATGAAATTGAAAATCGAGAAGAGAGAGAGAGAGAGAGGGGAACTGAAAGAGAGAGAGAAAGAAAGATATATATATATCGATGAATGTGAGTCGTTGTTGTGGATTGGTTGTTGAGTTGTGATTGTTTTTGTTATTGTTGTTCATGGAGTTGCGATGAGTTACGGATTGGGTTTGAATGAGGAGATGCGGGGGAGTTATCTCCCTTGGTGAAACCGATCATGAGGTCTGGCCAAGCCAGGCCTTAGATTCTTTCTTAGAAAAAAGAAAGAAAAAAAAATATAACAAGGGACTTTTGTCCCTGGTTTTGATTTGAAGAAGGAGATGCACACGCACGGGGCTCAGGTCAGACTGTCGTCAGGGTTAACCCGACCTAACAAAATATATATATATAAGTGAAAATGCTGGAAAATGAGAAATTCCAAAAAAAAAAAAAGAAAAAATCTCGAAAAATAATATTTTGACCAAACAAATAGAAATTGATGAATTTCTATGAAAAAATGAAGAATTCAGAATTTGTGCGAAACTTTATACTGAAGTTTGTACCTCAAAAAACGTGAAATGGTCGAATTGACCTATAAAATGGAAAATTGGTTCCGGATTTGATTAGAATCGATTTAGGAGTTCTAATTAGTGTGTATTAGACTCAAATTAATGACAATTGATTTAATTTAAGTTTTTGGTCTATAGGGAAAGGTATATGGATCTCGGGAGTTGTGTAAGTCGATATAAAGTTAAGAAAGCTCAGCACAAGTAAGTGAGACTCGTTTTCTTATAAACTATGCAACGTAATTTAGTATATATAGTTCATATAACATTATGGACTGAGAATGGGAATGTACCATGAATTGACTTGTTTTTATGCTAAATCTTCGGAAAGAGGTACTACGAGTGAATCAGACTGAAGTGACGATAGAAATGTTAGATCATTATCAGTACTTTCCCTTCATAAACCTTGAAGTACCCAATTGTTGCTTTCCTATTTGAGTTGGTAGCTATGTTATGCATGGATACACCACATAAATCACACGTCGGCCAACGTGCGAGTTTCAATTGACCATAATTCAGAGTAGCAGAAGTTTACAACTCAATTTTTAAATCAAAACACAAGCCACTTATACAGTTGCAATTAATCTTTGAACTTGCATTATGTTATCTATTGTTATATCATTTTTAATGCCTGAATGGATATGTTTTGAATTCATATTGTTATTTATTTATTCATTGATATTACTTGATAATTGATATGTTTATGAGCATCACTTACCGAGCAAGTTGGAGCGCTTCTTCCCCAATTAATATTTCAGATTGTTGATGTACACTTCGACTCAAGAACGGAGAAGATTATGAGTTTATACTCTTTTCTACGGTGAATTTGGTTTCCCTTTATTTATATATTTTATTGAATTACTATTTTATAATAAACTGGGTTGGGATATGATTTTAGGACCGAGGTTTATGTCGGTTTTTGTATATCTTATGTTCATTGAAAAAGTTTTAATTCTGCTCCGTTTTTAATTATTTATTATAAGACATATTATATTGTAATTATCAGGTATGAAGGATGGTTGTACTAGTACTTTAATTGAGTCTGACTGGTGTACCGAGACTAAATTAAAGTTTCAAGCTGAGTATCGCCCTAATTGGGATAGGGGATGATACACACATAATATATATACTTATGTTTTAGGTTATATTAGGGTCATTTTAGGTTGTGAGATGTTTTATACATGTATATGGCTCTTCTTCACATTGTTTGCCACTAGATATATACTTGAGATCTACTTTTATAGGATTTCCACACTTAGGTATGTCTCGACTACCGTTTACATACTTAAGTTGCCTTAAATAATTATGAATTATGCTGCATAAATATTAAGACTTGTTAAACTAAATAACAAACCTAATATGCAACTAATGATTAAATAACTTGGATTATAGGCTGACTAGACTTGTGTTAACTCTGCGGGATCGTGGGTCCATGGAGGTTTAAGCCGGGCTGGGCCTAGTTTGTAGGGTCTGGGGTTGTCACAGTTGTATCAGAGTGTAGGTTTATACCTTAACTCTATGTAACCCACAGCTCAACTAAAATGCAAATTTAAAGTTAAGACACAGTTGGACTTAGGGTATAAATCATATGATCCTGACTTAACGTATTAGTTGGGAAGAGAGGAGAGTTAGGGAAATTAAGTTTAATCGCGCATGTCAATTGTCTAATATGTATTATATACTATTACCGGTAGTTATAGAAATTGTTCGAAGCTCGATATTTGACTTTGTAAACTGCGATGGTCGATCAACGGGACATTGGTGATCAGAGTGGAGCTACAGGTTCATGCCCTATTGATCCAACGACTTTTAGACCTTGACACAAAGGGCTGCTTCACAGGATAGACATCGAGATTTGATTTTGACTATTCTTAAGGAAAAGTTGTTGTCACCATTGACACCTATAGTGGCTTTCATATTAAATGTGAGTGCGCCTACACCTTAGGCGACTCAGTCATGTTCTGTCGTACATGCATCACCAATTATCGCCACATTCACCACACTACCCGAGATAGCACCGACAGTAGTTACGACATTGACTGAGAGAAATATTGGCTTTGACTTAACTCATGAGGCCAAACTAACTAGGGAATACAAGAGGCACAGACCGAGGAAGTTCATTAGGGATTCTGATGTGTTAGAGGCAGAGAAATACATTAAGAGTCACGAGAAGATCCAGAGACTTTTGAGATTAGTTAATAGCAAAAAGTCAGGGTTCAGCAGTTTTTTTCTCAAGGGATGCAGGCACCTGGTGGACTAACCTGGCAGCCGCCCAAGGAGATCTGTAGACATGGAATGACTTCAAGATATTGTTCAACCAAGAGTTCTTCCATCTTCAGTGATGATCGCCAAGAGGTCAGAATTTATGGATATCCAACAGAGGCTAGGAGAGTATTTGATTCAGTATGTGAAAAGACTCAAGCAATTATTTTCGTTTGTCGATCAAGTGGCCAACACTGATAGGGACTAGGTCTACTTCTTCTATGTGGGTTGTTTCCTACCATTGGGAACATAGTTGTTACGACTGGGTCGAGTAACTTGGATAGGTTTTTCTAGCGCAATTTGACTAATAGCTTTATCTTATCATGCACCTCGAGGATGGCACCCTACGACCAGTAGAGACACTAATTGGTCAGAGTTCAGAGCGGAGATCTGGGTAGGGTCAAGGTAGAGATAGGAAGAGGAAGTGGAACTATCAGAGGTTTGGTAGGGAATAGAGTGTAAGGTCTGTTACACCACACCTAGTTTATGTAGTCGTCGCTCTCACACAGAGTTAAACAGGCCAACCTCTACAAGTACTGTAGGCTTCTCAGTTAGGACATTATTTTAAGGAGAGTTGGTGACCAGTAGAGCCAGAGGTCAGGTCAGTGGCAGAGTAGACAGTTTAGGCAACATGGAGCAAGACTATGTTTTGAATGCAAACACGAGGAGCATATTAAGGCCAATAGTCTGCAGCCCGTTGGCCTTCAGCAAAGCTCGCAAGAGTATAGACCCCAAGAGAGAGCATACGTAGTGGCTCAGTCGGGCCCACATATGACGCGACATTTTATAGAGGGTATGATTTATATTTTTCATCGCATGATGCACACATTGATTGATTCTAGTTCGAAAATGTCATTTATTTTTGGACGGATGGTAGATGAATTATGGTTGAGTCTCGTTAGGCTTGACAACCACTTAATCCTTAGCATGACTACCGAGGATGAGATTTACCCTAATATGGTATGTGAGGATTGTACCGTTGAGAGAGGGACGCGATATGACTACAGACCTTAGAGTACTAGAGTTTTTTGAGTTTGGCGCATTATTAAGGATGGAATTACTGGCAACATATCACGTTAAGTTGGATTCTTCAGTAAGATAATCATATTTCGGATTCCTAAGCAGTCAGAGTTCGGTTTTCATAGTAATTTGACACAGCTTCAGAGTACCAGAGGTAGATTGGTAGAGTGGCTATGAGCCAGGAAATGGAGACATTCGTAGTATTCAGAGTACAACAAAGAAATCGATGGTGACTATTGAGCAGGTGCCCATGGTATACGAGTTCCCATATGTGTTCCTCGAGTATTTACTAGGATTACAGATTTTACTATTGACCTAGTCCTTGGGACAAAGATGATTTTGATACCTCCATACAGAATGGCACTAAAAGAGTTAGAGGAGCTAAAGACCCAACTCTTCAAGAGTTGATGAATTTAGGATTTATTCATCCTAGCATGTCTCCATGGGGTGCTCCATTACTTTTTATGAAGAAGAAATATAGGAGTTTGAGACTTTGCATCGATTACAAGCAGTTGAATCGTGTTATGATCAAGAATAAGTATCTGCTTCCTTGAATAGATGACTTGTTTGATCATTTGAGAGGCGCAATGTAGCTTTCCAAGATTGACTTGAGGTCAGGGTACCACCAGCTTAAAATTAGGGATGACAGAGAGAAAACTACCTTCAGTACATTTTATGTCCATTACGAGTTTGTTGTCCTGTCGTTTTGGCTGACAAACGGGCCTACGATGTTTATGAACTTAATGCATCGTGTGTTGAAACAATAATTAGACCGTTTTGTGATTGAATTCATATATGATATTTTAATTTACTCCCGGACTTGTAAGGATCACGAGGGTCATTTCAGGGCAGTTTTACTGACATTGAGATAACACTAATTTTAAGCTAAGTTTAGCAAATGTGAGTTCTGGTTGTTAGAGTTCAGATTTTTAGGGCATGTAGTTGAGTTAATGGAGTATCGGTAGATCATTCGAAGTGACAAGTATCAAGCGTGTATAATGATTTCTCGTGTTTTACTATTAATTTGTAGTAGTGGCAAATGAGATATCATCTCTATAGGGATTTTTTTAAATCTTTTAAGAATTAATGGTACCCTACAGTTATACCAGATTTAACTAGTTCTAATTTAGTCAATTTAATTAAACGAGAATTAAACACTTAAGAATATGCAAACAAAATAAACAATTAATTAATATAACTAAACTATAAACAATTTAAATTTAGTAAACTAACCTAATATAATTCAAACTAATAATTCAAGTAATCAAGAAATCAATGTAAATAAAATATATAAACAAGCATCTAACAAACCTCCACTAAACATTATAATATACTTGGATTCCTTTCAAACATGAAAATATAACATTACTTCATATTATAGTTATAATTATATCACATGAAATCATGGAATAATTAAATCCTAATTCATAATAGGTTGATAGACTTTAGCCAGCCTCTATTTTCATAAACTCAATGGAAATGCTACATTATTATCATTGTAAATCTACCTATTGGATAAAATGCAAAACCGTAAAAATACGATAGTATTACGCTCAATGAAAATCATGCCTAATATAAACCAATATCAACCAAAGCCGCATAATAAACAACTTATAATACAATCACCTAGAACATCCACTCGAGAAAAGCCCTATAGATTAATCCTAGTTACTACTTTTATAATTGTTGTCAATAACCCTATAGACATAGAATCTTACATTCTATATTAAGGAACATATTGGCAACTATGCACTCAACGTAAAGAATCACTAGTTGTAATATGCAAAAACAACTTGTTTAATCCGTGATTGACTTCTATGAATCGATCTAAAGCATTAAGTATGTGATTTCATAATTATAACTACATAACAATCCAAAATATATTACAAGTCTAGGGTTTGTTTTGATTGACTACCTACTCACACATGCTGGAAATAAACAATTCAAATATGTAACTAAAAGAAATTTAAATAAATAAATACCTCTTAATCAAAGCTTCAATGTTACTTTACATATAAAACCAAACTTAAAAGACAAGCGGTAGGAAAGAACAATAATAGAAAGTTAAAAAGAGAATAATAGAGAAAAGAGAAAGTAAAGAAAGTTATTTCTAAGCTCTCTGGTCCAATATATCGTTTCCCTGAGAGTACATATCCTAGATAAATACAAATCCATCATTTTTATCTAAGAAATCCATCACCGACCTTAGCGATTTGTCAGCAATTCCTAGCTTATACACAAATTGTTTAGTAAAGCATTGAAATTAGCCCTTAGTGCTCTCCTGATTTAGTTAGTGATTTTTAGATCATTCTCCAATTCATTGTGGATTCGCTAGCACTTTCATGCTGCTGATTTAGGTGGTGATTCCTTGCGTAAACTCAAATCACTAGCTAATCGATGGACATCTTTTTCAGTTGACTATTTTCCTCTTATTCCTACTTTCTTTCATGTCTTCATTTTCCTATTTAAATCTTGAAATCATTAAAAACAAGAGAATACCTAGTATAATATCATCATTCATATATAAAATAAACCTAAATTACACTATAAAATGTGTCTGATTATTGAATTGTTAAATACCCCCATATTCAGTACTTTGTTGTCCTGAGCAAAAAAATACTCTAAATCATATTCTCTTTTCATTCTTTATAAAGTAATTTCAATATAATTCTTCTTAACTTTAAATATTATAAATTTTAAAATAGAAGTGATTTTCAAATGAAAAAATATTAACCACAAGTAAATGAAAAGTTATGATAGAATAAAATGATTTAGATAAAACAAAACATCCATTAATGATAACTTAACTAACCAATATAACACCCTTTAGAACTTAAAGCTCATTACCAAGGCCAGTACACAATATAGGTTTTCTTAATCTCTATTGACAAGCATCAAGCTTACGATAACTAGTATGGAATCTTACAACGCGAAAAACACTAGATTAATTTTGATTTTTAAAAAATAATTTATAATAGTACTATAATCAAAATTAATAGAAATTTTACCGAGATACCAATGAACATGTCATTTAAAATATGTTAGATTAAGAAATACTTCATTCAACTCTAACTTCAAGTACTCGAGTTAAATATTTTATTCTAAGAGTTTAAGAACATCCTTCTTTTTCATCTCTCATTTTATTTTCCCTGCTCCATTCTAATTATCTCTTTATAACATATTTCTTTTACTTTTGCTTTTAAGTCCTACTCCATTTCTTATGGACATTTTCACATTTTCCCACTATAGATTCCTTGCACAATCTCTAATGGAATCTATAGGACTATGTATGTATGTATATATATTTGTAAACTCTTGTTAACACTTCTTATTATCCAATAAAATTGAAAAAGTACTCATTCTAACTTATAGAAATTCATCGATTTTTAACCCATTTCTTTTTTCAATTGTGGCATAATAGCATTCTACATATATACTATAAAAATACTTAATCAATAGCTTTTGTATCATAAGATTCTTAAAAATCTATATTGTTCATCTTGCATTGTTATTTCGATCTTCTACTCATTATCATGACTAACATAAGGTATTCAATTTAGTGTATACATCAAGCAATAAAGTTAATAAAAAAGTATAAAAATTGATTCTTTCTATCATAAGATGCACTTGGGTGGTAAAAATATAACTTCCATTTAAGAATATATTCATTTTTATTATCATTCTTTCCCTAACTAAAAGCAAATAAAAATAAAGGAAAATGAAATTCATACTTGAGTTTGGAAGAAATTTGAAAAATTTCGTCTACTTACTTAAATATTGTGTGATATTTTCGGATTAATTCTGAACTTATATTCTACTTTTCTTTCCTTTCTTTTGTTTTATTGCCATCAATTTCATACTTCACCTAAAATACCTCCAAACCCATTCTAAACCTTTTTCTCAAGGTTTTAAAATTAAGTTGGGTTTCCAACATAACAAACATACCCGTGAAGCATAAATGAATTGATATATGTAATTAAAATATAAATAAATATGCTAATATTGAATTCAATAGTTTTCAAATGAATGGAATGCAAAATGGAACATATACTTTAATTAACAAAAATTTCATCAAGAGTAATACATTGTATCATTCAGTCAATCACTGCATAAATGAGAAAAAGATTTACACACGACGGTTTCTAGAAGTAAGTTCATTATTAGCTTCATCATCTTCATCCATTTATGCAGAAGGTTGGGAAACATAACTATTAGTTGGGTTGTAATTCCCAAAATGAAATTACGACTGTAGATATGGGATATTGATGTTTCTCATCGGGTCTTGCAAACGACTATCATGCCTTCTCTCAGACATGTAATGGTAGCATTGTCAAATCTTCTCGTTTGTTGCTATCATTTTTTAATTGCAATGAATACTCATCTAGCTACATATAAGTGAGGAAAATATGGTCTGAAAAAATCATATACTCCTAGGCTGTGACGAAGATGGTGCCAAACTCGTAGCAACATTTGGTACTTCACTCTAGCCATTAATCTCAGCGTTCTCTGTGCATATTCTCTTATCTTCCTCCTATTTCCAGTTATGCTTCGCCTTGTTGCTTCCCTCGCATTTATGGCATTGAATGATTCGCGTTCATCCTTTGAGTCATTGTATCCAACCAAGTTTTTCATTTATTGTACTTTCACATCATTTATGGTCCTCTTGGGCAATACATCAAATTCGGTATCGAAACCCACCCCGACTTTCCTACATAATTTAGTGGTCAAAATTGGGAATCGTAATCCTTCATTATTCGTAGTTTGCATTGCAAACTTCATAGAATCATGTATAATTTTCTCAACATCAAAATAGCCCTTCTTTATCACTATATGGTACAATAATCCAGCTCTAGGGTTCTTCATCACTATATGGTACAATAATCCAACTCTTCGTAATATTCCTAAAATAGATGGTTTCAATAAATTTCGAGTGGCCTTTGCTATCAAACGCAAATCCCCTCCCCAGATGTATCTCTAACACGTCTCGGATTATCTGAAAGGGACATGATTCCTTATCTTCATAAATGATAGTCGAGTAATCCTCCTCCATTCTCTGTTTATTTTGTGGTAGACCGAACAATATATTCAATCTCGTAAGTGAAGTATCAATTCTCTTCCCCTGAATTACTACTTTGTCCTATTCCTCACTAACATGCCCATTTGCATAAAATTGTCGTACAATTTTCGAGCATCATTTTTCTCGTCTTCTCATATAGTCTCGCAGAAGCTGCTCCCATCCCATATCCCTCATGATGCTCATAATTTTATCCTCATACTTGCTCACATTTTAAATGTTGAACCCTATTTCAGGAATTATGATTCTCTTTTTATCACTATAGTATCTCCTCTGAGCTTAAGGTCGTATAAACAAATAAGGGTTATAAGGCACTAAGTAACTAGGGTCTGAATTCTCAAAATATTCTTCGACATTAGACAACAAAAGAGATTGTTCTCTAAGCTCAGCCATCCTAAGTCTAGGTTCTCTAATACCAACCTCGGTATGTATAATATTCTTTAAGTGGCCCACATATTTCTATTTCTATTCGGGTTACACTACCCCTTTCCTTTTATCTTGTTTACTACTCCTACCTCTTCCTCTACCTCCTCTTACCATTTAATAACTCAACTAATGATGAAATAGGTAAATTGAAATTATGTAGTTGAAAATCCAAACTAACAAGGAAAGGAAAATAATATATGAAAAGGTTTTAGCATAAAATCTCGAAAGAGTTGAAATTGATTTGTATAAAATAATTGTATTGGCATATCCCTATAATAAGTATATATATAGTTGAAAATCCAAACTAACAAGGAAAGGAAAATAATATATGAAAAGGTTTTAGCATAAAATCTCGAAAGAGTTGAAATTGATTTGTATAAAATAATTGTATTGGCATATCCCTATAATAAGTATATATATATATATATATATATATATATATTGAATAAATTCATAGAAACCTCCAAACTCATTTGAAAACCCCTACTCAAATTGAAAATGTGCATAAAAAGCTATTTTCAAAAATAATTTGTAATAAAAACCCAAAAAGTACATATGTTTGAAAATATATCAAAAATCGATTTTTGTTCAAAGACATCAAAATTGAAAGGAATTTAGAGTAACGATTTATTACCTTTTTGAGAGTGAATCTCTCAATTATTATACTCTATTAGCTCTTTAGACCCTCTCTCTAAGCTTCAATTTTGAACAAAACACTCACAAAGCCTTAATGAGGTTGTAAGGACTTGAATTTGAAATTTATATGGTTGAAACACTACTAGGCAATGTGAGATGCACTTAATTAAGCTTTGATTCAAGCTTTGAATGGCTAAATCTAGGCAAAAATTGTTAAATCAAATGAATGGCTATAAAGGTTTTAAGTGTGAAAAGGTTTATTGTTGGTGATTTAGGGTTTTGTTTTTTAAAGATATGGATTCGTGCTCACTGAATCTTGGTTTAAGTAAAATTGTTGACAAATGACTATAAAATTGTTGAAAATGGATCTCAGTGGTCCAGTGATTAATTCAGCGAATTCTAGTATAAAACAAAAATAGCCGACAAATCGCTGAGTCAATGTTTACTTAAAAACTTGAAAATTGCTGGCAATTTACCCAACAATTCCCAGTGTTAATAGGTATCACTGGAAATCTCTGATTCATTTCCTGTTGTTTTCCAATATATTCTATATTTGATTAACTGTCACACATAGCAATCATAATTAAAGTAGAATGATAAGTACTCAATAAGAGATATTATAAAAAAATGAATTTAGACATTTAATTAAGGAATAATATACTAAATTAATGCTTTATTACTTAAAATAGTTAAAGACAAATAAGATTCAATTGAAAAATAGCTCGATTATCCTCCTCTCGATTAGGGATATCCTAAAAGAGAGTTAAAAGGAGAGAGAATAAATATACTAACTATCATAAATCTAGTAAAATGGAAAGACAATGGCTCGATCAAACCCATTATATGAAATTACTCCAAGATTGTAATCCTAAAATACTTTCATTATAAGAGTTAAAAGTTGAGAGAATAGAAAATAACTAACTAATACTATTATTAAAACTAAAAATAAAATATAGAGTTTAGGTTGACTCCCATAGCATTTTCGTTTATAGTTATTGGCTCGACTTGGCAAATAAGGTCACTCGTCGTTCTGTTTGAGTGTGACATCAGTCAATTCTTTATCATTATTGATGTTTTCAGTTTCCTTATCATTCTCAACATCTGCATAATGTCCATCGAGATAATCATCATGGTAGGATGGCTCTCCTTCATAATCATCATCATAATTTTCTTCATTGACGTAGCCGTCCATCTCGTAACCATCCCAAAGATACATATAATAAATTTTCATCCTATATGTAACTATACATTGTTCGACATAGAGAATAGTTCTAGCTTCCTTGAGAAAATAATGTCCCATCAATATTACATCATTTTTCTTAATCTGCGGTACTACGAAGAAGTTGGTGCAATACTTGAGTTGTCTCACTTGCATTGGCACATTCATTGGCATTCTAGTGAAAAGAACTCATCACAATTTTCTTTATGGACAATGAAAGGTGGTATAAAATCAATCTTCAACTTAGATTTTTTGCACCATTGTTCCGGTAAGATATTCATATAAGCTTGTGTCAAGCGAAACACTAGGGAAACTAACATAATTGACCATAACATGGAGAAAGAGTTTCTCTGGAACATTTTTGTAAATTTCAAATATATGTCATAAATCTTGAAGCTTTAGTTGCTCATCAGTGAGTTTTTCTTCCGCCGATAGCTTCATTTTTGTGTTGAACATCAGGTTGTTGCTTCTTTAATTTCTTATTCTTATTACGTGGTTTCTTATACAATCGTAATGTAATGGTTTCATTCTTAACGCCTTCCCTTGCATAAATGCAAACATTAAACTCCATTTCCTTACTATGCGGACTTTGTTAGATAGTCTTAAGATTGATGATCTCGATATCATGTTCAACAAAATTCTCATAATAAGATTTTAACCTATAACTGTTTACTTTAAATATTTGTCATGTTTCTAGGCTTTCTATTTCTACTGCATCATGAGGTAGTAAATTGACAACCATATAAGGTCTCATCCATCGCGAAAGGAGTTTTCCAAGAAATAATCTGAGTCTAGAACAAAAGAGTAGAACTTTATCTCTTACTTGAGAATTTTTAGGAACTAATTTCTTATCATGAAATGCTTTGGTTTTATCTTTATAAATCGATGCATTTTCATAGACGTCATTCCTAATTTCTTTTAATTCTTTAAGACTCTACTTACGTTCATTTCCTGTTTTATTGTAATTCATGTTACATGTTTTTATTGCCCAATAGACTTTATGTTCTAGTCATACTAGTAAATGACGTGTTTTTCAAATACTAACCTATAAGATGTCATACCTATGGGTGTCTTAAATGTTATTTATATGCGCATAATGCATCTTCCAATCTAAGACTCCAATCCTTACGTGTTGGACTAACGATCTTTTCTACTATTGACTTAATTTCTTTATTCGACATGTAAGCCTGTCCACTAGTATGTGGGTGATATGTGGTAGATGTCCAATGTGTGACACTATACTTAGCAAGTAGATTAGCAACAAATCGATCAAAAAAATGTGAACCTCTATCTCTTATAAGTGCTCTACGTGGTACAAAAACTATAAAGATTCTGACCTAATGAAACCAATCACTATTCTTGCATCATTAGTTTTAGTATTTTTCTCTTCTACCTACTAAGGCACATGATCTACAACAAGTAAAATATAAAAATAGTCATTTGATGGTGGAAGTGCTCCCATGAAATCTATACCCCATACATCAAACACTTCACAAAATAGAATAGGAATTAAATACATTTGATTTCTATATCCTAAGTTTTCAGTTCGTTGGCAATTTGGAAAAGATTTTAAATAAAGGAAACAATCATGAAATAGAGTGGGCCAAATGAATTCAAATGCAAGATTTTACGAGCAGTTCTATATGGACCTAAATGTCCTCCACATCCATAAGTATGACAATCAGATGTAATTGATTGTACTTCTAAATATGGTATGGATCTCCTAATTATTTGGTCGGTGTGAAATTTTCTTAAATAGGGATCATCCCATAAATAATGTTTAGAATCCTTTTTATTTTCTTTTTTTTTAGCTCTGGTTAAATAAGGTGATATTTAATTGGTGGGAAGATAATTAATTATATTGGCATACCATGGGCCATCAGTCTTTATATTATATAAGTATTCATCCAAAAATTCATCCCTTATGGTATAGGTGGTTCTCCTTTTTCTAACCTACTTAAGTGTTTTGCTACTAGATTTTCATCTTCTTTTTATCTTTTATAGTAAGGTTCAAATCTTATAAAAGGAATATCCATCTTATTAGTCTAGGTTTTGCATCTTGTTTTTTCATTAAATATCGCAAAGCTGCATGATCTGGATAAACTATTACCTTTATTCCTAATAAATATGGTCTAAATTTTCTAAGGCAAACACTACCGCTAAAAGTTCATTTTTAGTAGTGGCAATTCGGACAAGATTTTATATAAAGGAAACAATCATGAAATAGAGTTGGCCAATGAATCCATAATCCAAAATCTAATGAGTAGTTCTACGTAGACCGAAATGTCCTCCACATGCATAAGTATGATAATGAGATATAATTGATTGTACTTCTAAATGTGGTATGGATATCCTAATTATTTGGTTGGTACAAAACTTTCATAAATAGGGATCATCTCATAAATAATGTTTAGAATCCTCGTTAATTTTATTTTTCTTAGCTCTGGTTAAATAAGGTGATAATTTATTGGTGATAAGATAATTGACTAAATTGGCATACCATGGGCCATCAGTCTTTATACTACATAAGTATTCATCAAGAAATTCATCCCTTAATGATATAGGTGGTTCTCGATTCTCTAACCTACTTAAGTGGTTTGCTACTAGATTTTCGGTTCCTTTTTTGTCTTTTATACTAAGGTTCAATTCTTGTAGACGTAATATCCATCTTATTAGTCTAGGTTTTGCATCCTGTTTTGTCCTTAAATATCGCAAAGTTGCATGATCTTAATAAACTATTACCTTTATTCCTAATAAATATAGTCTAAATTTTCTAAGGCAAACACTACCTCTAAAAGTTCCTTTTTAGTAGTGGTGTAATCCTATTGAGCTGGATCTAGTGTCCTAAAAGCATGGTATATAAAATGAGATTTTTTTCTTACTTTTTGACTTAAAACCGCGCCAATTGCATTATTACTTGCGTCGCACATTATTTCAAAAGGTAACGACCAATCTAGTGATTTAATCACAGGTGTGGATGTTAAAGAATCCTATAATTTATCAAACGTTATCTTGCAATCATTGGTGAATTCAAAAGGAATTTCTTTTTGTAAAAGTTTGCATAAAGGTTATGTAATTTTAGAGAAATCTTTTACAAATATTCTATAGAATCTTGCATGCCTAAGAAATGAATGTATTTCTCTTACCGTGTTGGGGTAAGGTAAAATTTTGATCACTTGAGTTTTTGTTGGATCTACCTGTATTCCTTTATGTGACACTATATGTCCAAATATAAGTCCTTAGTCTACCATGAAATGACATTTTTCATAATTTAGCACTAAATTCTTTTATATACGTCTTTTAAGTACTTTAGTTAAATTAACTAAACATTCATAAAAAGAATGACCATAAATCGTAAAATCATCCATGAAAACTTCAATGAAGTTTTTCAAATAATCAGAGAAAATACTAACCATACACCTTTGAAACATTTCAGGTGCATTACATAAGCCAAAAGACATATGTTTATAAGCAAATGTATCGAAGGGGCAAGTGAAAGTAGATTTTTCCTTATCTTCTGGGGCTATAGGTATTCGGTGAAATCCTGAATAACCATCTAGACAGCAGTAATGGATTTTTCTAGCTAATTTTTATAACATATGATCTAAAAATGGGAGTGGATATTAGTCTTTCCTAGTTGAGGCATTCAACTTTCTATAATCTATATATACTCTCCAACCGTTTTGGATTCTAGTTGGTACTAATTTACCATGCTCATTTGTTATTATTGTAATTCTTGTCTTTTTAGGGACTACTTGGATTAGGCTTACCCAATTGCTATCGACTATTGAAAATATCATTTGTGCGTCTACAATAAGGTTGTCTAAAATCTTTTGTGTCTGTTTCTAGGTTTATCCTATGCATGCACGTGGATGGACTTATTCTTTAATATCAGCTATGGTTCATCATATTGCTCCTTTAAATTCTTTCAATACATTTATCAACTTATTTTCTTCCGGACTAGTTAATTTATTAGAAATTACTATTGGCAATTTATCACAGCCCCTTATATAAGCATATTTCAAAAGATCGTGTAAGATTTTTAGATCTAATTCAAGGACCTTACTATAGATGGTTAAAGTTTTAAATGAGATCTAAATAAGTCTAAGCAATAAGTGAGTTCTGGAAGTTCGTTATATGATTCTGAAGTACTTATTATCTCGTTTGCTTCCTCGTCTCTATCATCATTTTCTTCTAAATTCTCAATTGCCAGTTCCAATTTATCTATTTTATATTTTCTAATAAATTTTTCTATTAGTGGGTATATCATATCTAATGTGCATATGGAAGAAACATCTATTGGATATTTCATTGCATCATATATATTAAAATTTAATGTATCATCATCTACTTCCATTATTATTGTTCCATTTGAATCATCAATCTTTGCTTTGTTGTTTTCAAAAATGACCTTTCTAAAATTAAAGAAGTCCTATTAGAGAAGTTATCTTATTTCATATCTAAGACATAGAAATATGCTAGGAATTCTAAATAATTACCCCTGACTAATACATCTTTGAGTAACCCTACAGGTTTAACAGTTGATCTGTCTACTAATTGTACAATTATACTAGTTTCATCTAAATGTATGTCTTTAATTTTGTAAATAAATAGATAAAGGCATAACATTTATGGAGTCTTCTAGATCACACAATGCTTTAGGAATTCTTATATTCTCAATTGTACATGGAACAAAAAAGATTTCAGGATCAGAACATTTAGGAGGTGATTTTTTTTAATTAATGCAGATACGTGTTCTCCAAGACTCACCTTTTCATTAGCCTTAACCTTATTGCATAAGTCTTTTATAAATTTATGATACTTAGGTACATTTTGAATGACTTCAAAAAGAGGTATATTAACTACCACTTTCTTTAATGTATCAGATATTTATTTTTCTTCTTGTAATTTCGTAGCATTTTTTTTTTTTCCAAATAATGAGGGAATGGTGATTTTATATTAATTGGTCTGTCTTTGTCAGGTTCATTACCCTTTTCATCGAGAATCTTGTTACTTTTTACTTCAATTTCTTTCCTAATTCTGCTTCAATTTTTTTCTAAAAACTAATTGGTCTGACATTTTAGGTTCATCCACTTGCTTACCACTCCTTAATGTTATGGCTGGTGCTTAACATATAAAATAGGATAAAGTGGAGATGGTAATTTCTCTTAATTTACAAATTCACTCATTTGTGTTGCCATTTGACTCAATTGGTTTTTCAATTCGGCCACATCATTTTGTAATGTTTGAATTAATTAATCTTTTCTCTTTCTGAATTATTCGAAGTTTTATATCTTCAATAATCTTGATTGTTAATATGATTACCTACATTCAGTTGTGAGTAATTCGCGTGATTATTGAAGTTATGATTGGGATCAACAAACTCATCATATTGTTCATTATATCATTAGCTTCTTTTATTTTGGTTTGTTGTTTCAAATGGTGTTCATCATTAGAATGACTTAATTCATGACAAGATTTTACTTTGCTTGATCTATTTGTAGTAATAATTCAACCATGACTTTTAGCTCATCAATCTTATTGTGTGGTGTTTTATATGTCCTATTCATTTCACTTAGATTTACTTATATTAGGTCATTCTTCTCACCATATTGTTTAAATTAATTGGCCATTTTATTTATAGCTTCTCTTGCTAAAGTTGGTGTTTTATCGAGCAAAGACCCTCTACATACAATGTCTAAGAATCTTCTTTCTAAGTGATTTAATCTTTCATAAAAAAAGATTGCTTTAGAGCTTTTCTATAAATCTATGCATTGGACGTAATGAGATTAATCTTTGGTACCTATCCCAAAATTCATTAAAAGTTTCTTCAATTTCCATCCTAGCATTACTAAATTCTTGTCTATATAAACTAGTTTGTCTTGCTGGGATAGATTGATTAAGAAAGATTTGTAACATCTCTGATTAATTGGTTATGGAATTTTGAAGAAGGTAGAATAACCAATCTAAAGCTTATCCTTTCAATACGATAGGGAAAGATTTTAATTTAACATAATCTATTTCTATATCTTTAGATTTCAACGTGCTTACTTTGTGTACAAACTCACTAATAAACTTTTGAGCATTTTCATTATCTTCACCATAACATGATAAAGGATTTATGAGTCCGAACTTCAATTCAAATTCCAAAAATTCTATTGTAAAAGTTATACACATAGGTTCATAAGCCGTGACATTCCTATTAGATTGCCTAAAATTTAATTCTTCATCGTCTTCAGCCATATTATAACTTTCAACAAGAAGGTTTTCAAGATATTATTTTTAAAATCCCCGGCAACAACGTCAAAAATTGACACGTGTCGAGAGTGTACAATAATTTTTTTATATTTTATTATTAATTTATTATAGTGGTAAGTGAGATATCATCTCCACAGTGATTTTTCAAATCTCTTAAGAATTAAGGCTACCATAAAGTTTTACCGAATTTAACTTGTTGTAATTTAATTACTTTAATTAAACGAGAATTAAACACTTAATAATATGCAAACAAAAACAATTAATTAAAATAACTAAACTATAAACAATTTAAATTTAATAAACTAACCTAATATAATTCAAAAAGTCAATAAATCAATGTAAATAAAATATCTAAACAAACCCCCACTAAACATAATAATATATCTGGATTGCTTTCAAACACAAAAACATAACATTACTTCGTATTATAGTTATAATTATATCATATGGAATCATGGAATCATCAAATCGTAATTTATAATTTGTTTATAGTGTGACGACCCCTCCCTTAATCTAGGGCACCGCCTAGCCTAATCATGTTATTAAGCCCTAACCCTAGCCAAGTAGAACTTAATAACGTATGAGTCTGTCTTTCTAATAAACCTTGCACCATTCTCATGACTAAATAGTATTTCAGAGTTAATTAAAATTTTATACAGTTTAAAGATTATTCAGCGAAAGTCATTCACATAAAACCTAAGTGTGGAAATCAGGAAACAAAGATCAACAACAACATAGCCTCAGTCCCAAATTAACCGGGGTCGCCTACATGGATCAAACTTTTTCATTGTGCTCGATTAAGTGCAATTGATGGTGAGCTTTGCAAACCATTCAAATCTCTCCTAATTAATGCATCCCATGTTAACTTTGGTATGCCCCTACCTCGTCGAATTTCTATAAATTCTATTGAGTCAAGTTTTCTAGTTGGAGCATTTGTAGGTCGTCTTTGCAGGTGACCAAACCATCGCCACCGCCCTTCCCTAATCTTTGTATCAATTGGTGCTACTCCTACTTGTCTTTGAATTTCTATATTTCTTATTCTATCTTTACGAATTTTACCACACATCCGCCTAAGCATCCTCACTTCTGCTACGTTAATTTTATGTAATTGTTGTTGTTTTACCGCCCAACATTCACTTCCATAAAGCATAGCTGGCCTAATTGCGGTCCTATAAAATTCTTCTTTTAACTTAGTAGGAATATTTCGATCACAAATCACCCCCTGTTGCACTCCGCCATTTTTTCCATCAAGCTTGAATTCTATGTGTGACATCATTCTCAATGTTACCATCATTTTGTATGATTGATCCTAGGTATCTAAAGTGGTTTACCTTAAGAACTTCTATTTCCCCTAATTTTACCACTCCGTCATCTCGTTGTCTAATGTTTCTAAACTCACGGTGCATGTATTCAGTTTTCGTCCTACTCAACTTAAAGCCTTTAGATTCTAATGTATTCTTTCAGAGTTCTAATTTCCTATTCACTTCATCTTTAGTTTCATCCACTAAGACAATATCATCTGCAAATAACATACACCATGGTATATCCTCTTAAATATGTCTAGTTAGTTCATCTATAACTAAAGTAAATAGATATGGGCTTAAAGCTGATCCTTGATGTAGTCCTATCGTAATGGGAAATTATTATGTAGCTCCTCCAAATGTCTTTATACTCGTTACTACTCCATTATACATATCCTTAATAGTGTCTATGTATCTAGCATACACTCTTTTTCTTTCTAGAACCCACCAAAGAACATCTCTAGGGACCCGATCATATGCTTTTTCTAAATCTACGAATACCATATGAAGATCTTTTGTCTTTTCTCTATATTTTTCTAACAATCGTCTTACAAGGAAAATTGCCTCCATAGTTGACTCCCAGGCATGAAACCAAATTGGTTCTCTGATATTGTTGTTTCTCTCCTTAGCCTATTGTCAATTATCCTCTCCCAAAGTTTCATAGTGTGACTCATAAGTTTAATTCCCTAGTAGTTTAAGCAACTTTGAATGTCCCATTTGTTTTTAAAGATTGGCACAAGCATGCTTCTTCTCCAATCCATTGGCATCCATTTTGATTTTAAAATTTTATTGAAAAGTTTTGTTAACCAAGTCAATCCAATTTCTCCTAAGCATTTTCAAGCCTCTATGGGTATTTCATCTGGGCCACTTGCTTTCCCTATTTTCATTCTTTTCAATGTCTCTTTAACTTCTGTAATTCTAATATTACGTGTATAGTTTACATTTCTTTCTTGGTGTGGGTTTTCATCTATTATAGTATCAACTTGGCCATCATTAAATAAACTATCGAAGTAACTTCTCAATCTCTCATTAATATCCTCCTCGCACGTTAAAACATTTTGATTTTTGTCCTTAATACATCTTACATGACGTAGGTCTTGTTTCTTTTTATCTCTTAATTTGGCTAGCCTATATATATTTTTTGTCATCCCTATTACCCAACCTTATATATAGATCTTCCATGAAATTTGTTTTAGCTTGACTAACTACTTTTTTAGCTTGTTTTCTAGCTTCTCTATATTAATTGTACACATCCTCATCTTAACACTTAGGTATTTTCCTATAAATCTCTCTTTTAGTCTTAATTGATCATTGGACATCCTCGTTCCACCACCATGTTTCCTTCTTTGGAGGTCCCAAGCCCTTAGATATACCTAATACGTTTGATCCCACTCTCCTTGTACAACTACTCATTTTTAGCCACATTGTATTACCATTTAAGTCAGGATTCCGAACATTTTCCTATAGTAGTTTTTCTCTAAACTCTACTTGTTTACTATAACTATTTTATTCATATTATGTCATCGTGTTAGCTTAATATCAAGTACTACTAACTTATGTTAGGTAGTAAGTGCTTCACCAGGTATTACTTTGCAGTCTCTACATATTTTTCTACCTATTTTTCTTGTTAAAAGAAAATATATTTGACTCTTGTTATGACCACTACTAAAAGTAATTGTATGCGACTCCCGTTTTCTAAAACTAGTATTTACTAAGACAATATCATATGCTAAAGAAAATTCTAAGATTGATTCTCCTTCTTCATTTCTATTACCTCCATGAACTCTCTCAAACCCATTGTTACTTGCCCCGACATGCCCATTTAAATCTCCTCCGATAAAAACCTTTTCATCTAATGGTATAATTTGCATAAATCCATCCATATCGTCTCAAAACTTACGTTTGATGCTCTCTCTTAATCCTACTTGTGGTGCATAGGCGCTAAGTATGTTAATTTTTTCCTCTCCAATAATTAATTTAACTAGAATCAATCTATCCCCCATTCTTTTAACCTCTACGACCTTATCCTTATAATCATTATCCACCACAACTCCTACTCCATTGCATTTTCTATCTATACCAGTGTACCACAATTTAAACCTTGTGTTTCCTATTTCTCTACTCTTTTCACCTACCCATTTTGTCTCTTGGAGGCAAGCAATATTGACTCTCCTTCTAATCATGGTATCTACTAGTTCTATTGACTTCCCCGTAAGTGTTCCTATGTTCCATGTTCCTAAACGAGTTTTTTTCCCTTTGTATTTGTTTTTCTTTTCTATTTCTATTTTGTCTAAAAGATCTAGTGTCCGTATCTATGATTTTGTTTTTGTTTTCGTGTTTGTTTTGAACTATCTTCTTTACCCACACCCGTCCTTTGTGTGGGAACCCTTGCTCATTTTTCTTCACATCCGAGCGACGATGTGAAGGGACTAGCTTCTTTACCCACACACGTCCGATGTATAGGAACCCTTGCTCATTTTTCTTCACACCCAGGCGGCAATGTGAAACACACCTTTGCTCATTTCTCACTACACTCGGGCTCCGATGCAGTGCGTCGCTAGGTGGGAACGCCCCAACGTTTATATATGTTTGATCCATTTCATGAGAAACGACAAAAAATTTACATTGGTTGTCAACCTATAGCAACCCTCCTCCATTTTCGAAGAATGGAAAATGAGTTTGGGGCCTCCCTCCCCCACTTTTCGGGTATGAAAAGTGAGTTTGGGACCTCCCGAAAAAATGGGCGTCAGAGTCCTCCTCCTTTATTCGGACTTGGGACTAGCTATGTAGCGCACGTAGTGTACAACATAGGTGGAGTTCATGAAACAAAGATCACATGCATATATATAATAAAATGACGATAACTATATATCAACATGTGTTTGGTCAATACACTATCTCACAACCCATAGTATATATCCCAAAAAGTGTATGAAAGATATATATATATATAAGTCATACAACAAAACTAGAAACCTATAACAAAGGTAGTAGCTTTCCACTAGCTCAAAGGTAGTCGCCGATCTTCTCCTTGCCTGGTCTGCTACTCGATGGATCTGCACCCACCATCATAAAAAGGACGGTGAGTACAGTAATGTAGAAAGTAATATTGAGAGACATTTATCCACATTTCCAAACATAACAAGAGATACATTTCACAATACATACATTGATACATAAATGCATTACCAAATAGTATAACATCAATGAAATATTCCAATGAACCACGCATATTAAATTGTGTATCTAACACATTTGCTCGGTAATACCCTATTGATCACATAGACCTTAGGTATTGATCACATAGAGCTTAGGTATTGATCACATAGACCTTGGGTAGTCTTTTATTTAGCACACCATATCGACCTCATGCAATAGGTTCGCATACCTATTACTTTGGTATTACCCTTGTTGGTCGCCACTTATCATTAGGTATTCTCCTTATTAGTTCTGAAACACAGCATATCAACCTCTTGTAATAGGTCCATACACATAATACTTCGCTAATACCTTTATTGGTTGTTGCTTAATCATTTAACACATTGGCCTAAATGATACCATTCATGTAATAGCTTATATTGCAAAACACGTAGGTACTATCCTTATTTGTTGGGAAACATGGCTTATCGACCTCATGTAATAGGTCAGTACACATAATACTTCAGTATTACCCTAATTGGTCACTGCTTAATCATTTCATCAACCTCATATAGTAGGTACATGACACTAACTAATAAATATACCGACATCCTCAGGTCCCATACACCATAAGCTGCGTATACTCCAAACCACATTATAAATTTAAACACACATATTCTAATTTAACTACAATACACAATTAAGTAAACACAAATCATGGCACTAAGTATTCTACAAGAAAAGTAGTTTAGTCAAGCAATAATGAAAGATAAAATGGAGAGAAATATCTTAATCAATTTACTTACCTCTACACAAATTTCCTAGCTAATCCAGCTTTCCAACACCTCGAAACACATACCCGAACCTCTGAGACTCTTCCCCTAGGCTCCTAGTATCATATAACATGTTTTTTAGTGTGCTCGGGCCTTTACTTAGGGTATTAGGCTTGTTTATAGTGTTTAACCAAATTTAGAAAATTGCAGCTTTTTATGTTGTCATAGCACCAAACGTGCTGGGTGATTTGATTAGCGCACTAGTGGCCTCATTAGCACGCTACCAAGTTTCTTTATCACACTATACAAAGTTAGCACACTAGTTGATCTACCTAGCGCGCTATGTGCAGGAAAACCTAGAATTCTGCAGTTAGGATTTTGAGTTTTCTCCACACATAGGCTACCCCAATACCTTAGAAACTCTCATACACATTTTTAGAGCCCTAAGACATCAACAACAACATAAAAATAGTCATACATATCATTTAATTCATAAATTCATAAATTTGACTAAGTTAGCTAGTGTAAATTAATTACCTAGTTAGATGAACACCTAGCTTGATCTCTAACTCTCAAACACCAAATTCATTAAAACCTTGTTAATCTCCTTCTTCTCCAGCAAGTTTTCCAAATGAAATGTTTTAGTTGCATATGTTGATCCTTAGCTTTTTATATTAAGATAAGATTGAATTATAGCCATAGATCTTATTGCATATACGTATCCCGAGACCAATCTAATGGCTTACATATCGACACTTTTTCCACTTACTTAACCTAAGTAACACCAATTACAAATTCAATTAGTTTCTAGATGTGCCAATACGTATCTCGATGATCATCACATAGCTATTATTTTAAGTTGCTTAACTTAGGTACATTTAATGTATAACTAACTATAGCCAAATTTAAATTATTATTTAAGCTACATTAAACCTAAAAAACTTACCACATCACTCTCTACCCTAGTCCCACGCTCGCATGCATCTCGAAGTATGTCTCTGCTCACGTCTGGACATCTATGTACAAGTAGGAATGAATTTATAAGACTACACAAATACATCACACTAGGCATCCATCACATCAAATCTAACACATTTCTCGATCCTCACACTAAGTAATCGGACCGTGTACCCATTCTTGAGCCACGTCATGGGTCGATGACTCTTAATTACAGACTAAATTCATTATTAAAAATTTGGGTCATTATAGATAGTCTTTAGCCAACCACCGATTTTCCTAAATTCAATGGAAATTCCACATTCTTATCATTATGAATCTACCGATTGGGTAAAATGTAACACCGTAAAAATACAATAGCATTACGCTCAATGAAGATTATGCCTAATCTAAGCCAATATTATCCAAAGCTGCATAATAAACAACTTAGAACACAATCACCTAGAACATCCACTCGGGAAAAGCTCTATGGATTAGTCCTAGTTACTACTTCTATAATTGTTGTCAATAACTATAGAAATAAAATTGAACACTTTATATTAAGGAACATATTGGTCACTATGCACTTAGCATAAAGAATCACTAGTTGTAATACACAAAAATAACTTTTTTGATCCGTGATTAACATGTCCGAATTGATTTAAAGCATTAAGTATGTGATTCAATAATTATAACTAAATGACAATTTAAAATATGTTACATGTCTAGGGTTTGTTTAGATTGACTAACTAATCACACATGATGGAAATAAATAATGCAAATATGTAATTAAAAGACATAATTAAATAACTAAATACCTTTTCATCAAAGCTCTAATATTGCTTCATGTATAAAGCTAAACTTAAAAGGCAAGAGGTTGGAAAGAACAGTAATGGAAAGTTAAAAAAGAGAATAAAAGACAAAAGTGATAGTAGAAAGAGTTATTTCGAAGCTCTCTGGTCCTATATATAGCCTCCCTAAGAGTACATATCCCAGATAAATATAAATTCCCATTCTTATCTAAAAAATCCCTCATCGACCTCATCGGTTTTTTAGGGATTCCAAAGTTATGCACAAATCACACAGTAAATTACTGAAATTAGCTTTCAATGCTCCATTGATTTAGCTGGCGATTTCTAGTTTATTCTCTAATTTGCTTTAGATTCGCTGGCACTTTCCTGCTGCCAAGTGTAATTTAGGTTTATTTCATGTATAAATGATGATATTACACTAGATGGCGATTCCAAGTGTAAACTTAAATCACTGGCTAATTTGTTGGACATCTTTTCCGGTTAGACTGTATTGCTCTTCTTCTTACTTTCTTCTATTTCTTCATTTTCCTATATAAATCTTGAAATCATAAAAATAAGAGAATACCAAGTGTAATATCATCATTTATATATGAAATAAACCTAAATTACACTACTAAATGTGTTTAATTATTGACCTATCACGAAGGTCCAGACATTGATGGATTAGCGTACCCCATAGTCAGTGGTAGACATTCGTAGCTTTTTGGGTCTAGCGGGTTTACTAAAGATTTATGCACGATTTCTTTAAAATTACAGCACCAATGAAAAGGTTGAATTAGAATGATGTTAGGTTAAAGTGGGACGAGAAATGCAATTAGGCTTTCATGACACTAAACCAGAGATTGACGATGACTCCAGTGCTAGTACTACTAGAGGTATAAAGGGCATGATTATGAATACTGATACGTTGCAGGTTGGATTAAGGTGTGTTCTAATATAGGGGACAATGTGATTGCTTACGCATCTCAATAACTGAAAATTCATGAAAAGAACTACCCGATGCATGACTTAGAATTGCAAACGTGGTATTTGCTCAGAAGATTTGGCGGTACTACTTGTATAATGAAAGATTTACTTTATTCATTGATCATAAGAGTTTAAGTACCTCTTTGTGCAGAAGGACCTGAGTATGAGATGACATAGGTGGCTAAAGTTCCTTAAGGACAATGACTTCTCCTTAGAGTACCACTTGAGGAAGGCGAATGTAGTGGCGGATGCATTAAGCCGTACGAGATCAGATGCAGAGGTTGTTATTTGTCATATGACACATGAGTTTGCAATCCTAGAGGTGACATATATGATGGGTTCAGTTGATATTGCAACTACTATAGAGACACACATTTGTGGACAGATGATGACTCAACTTGTCTCTATTCTGAAGGTTTTAGAGGGTTGATAGGTTGATGAGCAATTTTAAGGGTTTCATGAGTTGGTAGAGAGTTTAGATTATCCAGAGTAGAGTTAGCCAACAGACTTGTGCTTGAGATATAAGAGACGATCGTGAATTCCATCAGTGGTTGAGTTATGTACAGAGATACTTCAAGAGGCCCACTACTCACATTTTACCATTCATTCGAGCAAGACCAAGGTTTATCAGGATATGAAACATCTATTTTGGCCGAGGATGAAGGCAAACGTAAGGCATTATTTTAGGAGTTACAGGATTTGTTAGCATCTTAAGGCTGAGCATTGGAGGCTTGGAGGACTATTACAACCACTTCCTATTCCTGAGTGGAAATGGGAGCATATTACCATGGACCTAGTCAGTGATATACCTTGATCTCTCTGCAAACATGATTGTATTTAGGTGATTGTGGATAGACTGACCAAATCTACACACTTCTTGTTGGTTTATACCAAACACAAGTTCGAGTAGCCGAGCATTCTTTATAAGAGAGAGATTGTTGAACTTGACAAGGTATCATTATCTATTGTGTTAGACGAAGGATCACAGTTCACAACCATGTTTTGGAGGATCATGCAAGCACAGTTTGGCATGAGGTTACAACATAGTATGACATTCCACCCATAGACTGATAAACAGTCAGAGAGATTGATTTAAGTGTTAAAGGACATGCTCAGAGCTTGTGTGTTAGATTACGGTGGGTAATGGAAGGAGTATATATCTTTGTGTGAATTTGCCTATAATAATAGTTATCAGGCTAGCATCGGGATGGCGCCGTTTGAGGCACTCTGTGGTAGGCTGTATAGATCACTAGCATGTTAGACAGAGCCTTTGATATAACGGTAGTTGGGCCAAGGATTTTGGTAAATCACATAGAGAATATATAATTGATATGTATGTATCTTCGAGGAGCTCAAAAAAGACAAAAGAAATATGTTGACAAGTATCGAGATTGGTTAGAGCACAAAGTGAAAAACTATGTCTATCTAGATTCTTCACCACCGAAGGGTCACAAAAGATTTGGAATCAAGGGAAAGCTCACGCCGAGGTTTATAGGTCATTTCAGAATCACAATGAGAGTTGGTAAGGTTGCTCATAAGATTGAGTTACCCTCGCAGTTGGCAGGATATCATATAGTGTTCCATATATTGATGACGAGATTAGACAGGTTGAGAGATGGAGACGGACTGATAGTGGACCTTACTCAAATTGACCAAGTCGAGGAATTTCTTATGAGGAGTGGACTATGTAGATTTTAGACTATAAGGTACAGAGTTTAAGGAATAAAGACATTATGTTAGTCCTCATCAAGTGGCAACGTCACAGAGATGAGGAATTGACGTTGGAATAGGAGTCATATATGCATAAGAGTTTCCCATTTTTTTTTTTGATTTCAGTAACTTCATTTTAGATATTTCAATTTCGAGGACGAGAATCTTTTTAGTTGGGAAGACTGTAAGACCCTAATAAATCTAATCCTAATCATTCGCCTAATAGGACTATGGCATGACGGCGAACCTATGTGGCAACTCGGTCAAAACTTGGGCGTCGACACCTAGGAAAATATAATATTATATTATTGCATGATGCTCTTATATGTTTTGTCTAGGACGCAAATATATATTATTTTTGTTGGTGATTTTACGAATGAGGGCTTCCTCGAGATGTGTGCGTACATGGATATTTGGAGTAGGTCGATAAGAGGTAGGTTCTAATAAAGTCAATTAATTGAAATAACTATTTCATTTGTCAAAATAATAATAATTATAAATTAGCAAAGTTTAGCTAATTAATTGGGAATGAACTACTTGATCTTCTAAGGTTTCAATTAAATTTTGGTGAGGTTAGAAGAAATAAAGATAGGACTTTTGGATTTTATAAAAATAGTTAAACTATGTTGAATGATAACCACTCATTAGGATATATGTGTGGAACTTGTAGGACCACATAATAAACCTTGTCCTATATGGAGAGAGAGAAGACCTTGTACAGACTAAAATGGAAGTTCATTTTTTTGTCAGATATTTGCCTTTCAAATTAAGAGAGAACAAAAGGATGATTGAGAGAGTGAGCTCTCTCACTACTAGTGGTCTTGTTAATAAATCTCTCCTTATTGGCAGTATTGTTGATAAGTGAGGTGCTATGTAGAGCTAGGAGATATACAAGGTGAGTTTATATTCTTTTTTATATATAGATATGGGTGTAAATTGCAAGAGCATGGTATGAAGAATTATTTTTGCTCAATTTATATGCTCATATTTTAGCTTGTATACCACTCACTTAACCAATTTGTTGAACCCCTAGCTATGATGTGCATAGCATATGTATTAACACCTCATTTATGCTGCCTCTCAGGTTTATGTATCATAAAGTTTTATTTTTGCAAAATTTAAGCATGTATAGCTTTGGACATTGTAAAAAAACCCAGAGGTGAAAGGAATGAAAAGCAAAGAAAGAAGAAAAAAAGGATAAAAAAAAGGAAAACGAAATGTTATAAATAGTTTATGAATTTACTCTTAATTTTAAGGATGAGATTCTTTAAATTGAGGAGATTGTAACAACTTATGTCCCTAACAAGGTGATTAACCGTAATGTGAACACTAACTAACTTGAGTTAAGCTTGTGGTTAAGCCCGACTTGTATCGATTAGCACATGTATAGGAGTGCTTGTCATTTATTATTTGTGTGAAGTGTTTATGTATTTATTAAATCAATGTGCCCTTAAGTTGAAAAATTAAATCAAATGAATTATGAGAATCATTGGATTGATCTCGAGAAATGTTATGTATCTCGATTAGTGTCACTTTAGTGACTTGTGTCACTTTAAGCCTTTAACCTTTATATGTGCCTCGAGATCTATGTAGGAGAAATGATGATGAGGAGGGGTATGAGGTGGCTGGAGAGAGAGAGAGAGAGGAGAGAGAGAGAGAGAGAGAGAGAGAGTATGAAGTGGCACACTTAAGAAAGATTTGGGATTGATGAGCGGTAATCATCATCTCATCTTCAACACCTTTTCCTCATCGTTTTCATCGTGCTTCACTACTGCCACCATCTTCTTCGTTGCCATCATCCTTAACATCTTCGTTGTAGCGAAAGGAAGAAAAAGAAGTTTATCTTCTTGAGCACAGTAAGTAATCCTTTCTCTCTACCATTTTCATGGTTTGTAAACTGGTATTGTTAGTAAGTAGGAACCATGGAGATTATGGCAAGGTTCTTCGGTTTAAGAGGCTTACTAGAACCTCAGTCCGAGGTGGTGATGGTGGTGGTTGTTGTTTTTGTTGTTGTTGTTGTTGTTGTTGTTGTTGTTGTTGTTGTTGTTGTTGTTGTTGTTGTTGTTGTTGTTAGTCAATCCAATATAAAATCATATAACTTTATGGAGTTTCGTGGTGAGTTTGATGTCATTGGGTCGGTTTTGATCAAGTTAAGACCCATTTCCACACTTTCTTAAAGGATTTGGATGTGTTTTAAGGTGTCCAAGGGGTCCAGGAAGTTGCGAGAGTCATCGAATAAAGAGACAACCCCGAGTTGGAGTAGCAGGAAATGATGCCACTAGCGGCACCGTGGGAATGAAACTCACATTACCACCCACGACGCCAAATCTAAATTCTTGTTGTCATGGTTTTCATGCTCATAGAGTGGTCCATGGCAGAGAAACTTCGTAGGATTTCTCCAAGGCTTGGACTAGGGTTTTAGAAATGTACTAGGGCTAGTCTAAGACCTATATTGACCAATATTAACCTATGTTTGTGTAGATTCACTTGGGCATTCTCTAAGAGGCTCGAGAGGTTCGAAAAGGTTAAAAAACTTAAACCAAGGAAAGTGATGTTAGGGCATGTGCCTTAGGTCAATCTATAAATATTGTTTGTCTTATAATTTTAATTAATAAAATATAGGTTTTTCATTTGTTGTTTTATTATAAGTGATTGCATGTCACCTTATGATAAGATCCATGGGTATTTGTCGAAATATCCTAAATGTCCCTAGCCGGTCATTATACTGGGAACTATAATGAATTTAAACTATTGTGAATCTTGATTGATGGTCATGTGATGATCATGTCCATAGGGATACAAATCAAAATCATGAGTACTTGTTAGGGTATAAGGTACTGAACCGAAACGCTATGAGAACACCACATGGATTAAGTCATAGTTACTACTCATGATATGTATGTCATTTAGTCATTCGACTTGAGATTACCATAGACTTCAATATTATGAGTATATTAATTTTACACAATCAAATGTTTTCTTTTAATGGACGATTATAAAGATTGTGATTGGTTACCATGTGAATAATATGTGAAGTTGTGTAATCAAGATAGAATTTGTCCCTCTCGTATAGAAAGAGATATTTGTGGATCCCTCGATATGTTAGGTTTTTAAATGGTCAAGTCCAAATGAATTAATTTGATCAATATCACTTGGATGTTCTCAGTCTACCTAAAGATCGAGACTAGTACGATTGAACAATAAGGGTGACTTTAATCAAATGATATCGCATAACAAAAAGATATGATATATGTTATTCATTAGGTTGTATCGATTTTGATATTCATGCTACTTAGGTAGTTATAATGCCTTGCTAGATATCGCTTATGACTTGTTTACCAAAGTGATTTTGATTCACTGCCAACGTCACATGAAACTATTGGGTTGCACATAAAGAAAGGATTTGTGCAATTTCAATTGGTTAAGAGTAATGAATCTTAGATGAAAAAATTCATGATATAAAAGCTCTTACGATTTGTTAATGATAACTCATTAATAGGGGCATATGTGTATTTTTTTTAAATTGCCTCAATGCAGTAGTTGTATTACGAATAAGTTTTTACATATAAATAGAAGTTGAAACCCTAAAATGAAATAAGATTTTATTTTTGCTAATTTTCGAGTTCTCTGGATTTTGGGAGAGAAAGAAAAATGCTTTATATCTCTCTTAGGGCTAGCATTCTAAATTGTAGTCACCGCGCGTGTGTGGATTTCTGATAGAGGATGCGCCCTTAAATGTCTTGGAAATCGAACGATCAGAGAAGGAGGTCACGGATTAAGGTATGGTTTACTCTTGTAGATCTAGTTTAATGGAACTTATTTTCAATCCTGTTTGGGTTTTTCAAAAATTGTTTTAAATTTTTCACTGTGTATGATCCCCAAAACCCAACAAGCGAAACTCATTTGTTTATCAATTATCTTATGTAACCTTGTATTAATTAGTTCATATAGCTATGGACTAGGTTTGAGGCACTGTACTATGACTTGGGTATTTACTATTTTCAAACTAAATGTCTGTGATGACCCTCTCAAATTAGAGCACCGCCCGCTAATCCAATCATAAAGCCCTAACCCCTGCCACATAGGACTTAACAATGTATTATTCAGCCTTTCTAATACACTCACCGTATTAGCTACTTATCTAATAAACCTTACTCCATTCTTGAACTTAATAGTATTTCAGAGTAAATTAAAATTTATAAGTTTAAAGATTATTCATCTGAAGTCTTGACAAATTAGCAGAAGCCATTCATATAAAATCTAAGTATGTGGAAAACTAGGTAACAAATATCACATGCATATGTATAACAAAATGGCGATAACTATATATCAACACGTGTCTGGCCAGGTAACCATCCCATAACCCATAGTATATATCCCCAAAAGTGTATAAAAGACATATATAACTCATACAATAAACAAAAACCAACAATAAAGGTAGGAGCTCTCCATTGGCTTAGAGTTAGTCGCAGGTCTTCTCCTTGTCTAATCTTCTACTCGATGGATATGCACCCACTATCATAAAAAAGTCTGTGAGTACAGGAAAGTAGAAAGTAATAATGAGAGATATTTATCTACATTTTCAAATATACAACATGTATCTAAAAGCATAATTATAAAAACTATGCTGAAAAAGAAATCATGTTATAAGATACATAAGCTAAATAAAAAGAAACTGACACACGGCTAAGCAGTTATAATCTAGGTTCGTTCGGCTGTGAGTTATATCACTTCGGCCTTTTTCCACTAATTAGGGCGTAATCAATTTTCTTCTGATGCCATCACATCGTTATAAAAGCTCATCATATAAATGTTACTCATAAGTGCCCATCACATGTGATTTATACTTGCCGACAACCACGGGCCCTAAACCCCGTGTGTTGCACAAGCTAGTAGTGAGATCTCGACATCCCCGAGCATTTAGTGACCCTATGTGCCACGCCTTTTTATATATATTGGTCCTAGATACTTCTTTCATATATATTCAAGGAAAGGCAGTTTAGGAATTCAACAATGTGATTGCATAACTAATGCACAAAGGAAAAGGATTTGCAATACCATAATCACTTTCCTAATAGCATGCTATTTCATTGACTAAACTTCCCAATAACCATAATGACATAACACATGATTTAGAGTCAATGAAACTATTTAAGTAAAAACCAATGCCATGATCAATAAACTAATGAAAATGAGAAGAAACAACAAGTCATGGCATGTAGAGTACAAAGAAAATTTAGTTCAGATAAATGAAAATAGATAAAAAAAATACTAGAATGAAATGTAAATGAATATCTCAATCAATTTACTTACAATCCACGCAAATTCCTAGCTAATCCGGCCTTCCGACACCTCAAAATATGTACTTGAATCCTCCAAACTCTTCCCTAGGCTCCTGGTATCATTTCATACGTTTTAGAGTATGTTTTGACCTTAAATTAGGATAATTTGACTTGTTTAATGTGTTTAATTTTAACTTAGGAAAATGCATATTTTGTTCTACCAGAGCACTAAGCGCGCTGGGTGGAATGTCTAGCTCTAGCGACCTCACTAGCGCACTTGTCAGCCTTATTAGCGTGTTATATGCAGGTAGCTCACAACATGCATGTAGAACGCTAGCTAGCACGTCTAGCGCGCTATGTGAAGGAAAACCTACAATATTACACTTTGAATTCTGAGTTTTCTCTACACATGGTCAACTTCGACACCTTGAGGTCTCTTGTTCTAACCTACTAGACACCTGAATCACCTATCAACAACATAAGAATAGTCACACTTCATATTAACCATAAATTCATCAACTTAAACGAAATCACTAGTGTAAGTGGAATTACCTAGTTGATGAACACATATAGCTTAATTAATCCTCTCCTAAATCTGCCAAACTTCTCTTCAATTCCCTTGTTGGTTTCTCTGGTCTTCTTCTCCAACTTTCTTAGCTTCTACAACAACAACAACATAGCCTCAATCCTAAATTAATTGGGTTTGGCTACATAGATCAAACTTTTCCATTGTGCTCCATTAAGTGCAATTAATGGTGAGCTTTACAGACCATTCAAATCTCTCTTAATCAATGCATCCCATGTTAACTTTGGTATATCCTTACCTCTTCAAATTTTTACGATTTCTATTGAGTCAAGTTTTTTAGTAGGGGTATTTTTAGGCCATCTTTGTAGGTGACCAAACCACCGCAACTGCCCTTCCTTAATATTTGTATCAATTAGAGCTACTCTCACTTGTCTTTAAATTGTTACATTTTTTATTCTATCTTTATCAGTTTTACCAAACATCTACCTAAGCATCCTCATTTCTGCTATTTTTATTTTATGTAATTGTTGTTGCTTTACCATCCAACACTCATTTTCATATAGTATAGTTGGCCTAAGCGCGGTCCTATAAAGTTTTCCTTTTAACTTAATAAAAACATTTCGATCACAATTCACCTATATTGCACTCCATCATTTCTTCCATCCAGCTTGAATTCTATGTGTGACATCATTCTCAATATTACCATCATTTTGTATGATTGATCATAGGTATTCAAAGTGGTTCACCTTAGAAACCTCTACTTCACATAATTTTACCACTCCATCTCGTTGTCGAGTATTTCTTAACTCATAATGCATGTATTCAGTCTTTGTCCTACTCGACTTAAAGCCTTTAGATTCTAATGTATTCCTCCAGAGTTCTGATTTCCTATTCACTCCATCTTATGTTTCATCCACTAAGACAATATCATTTGCAAATAACATATATCATGGCATATCCTCTTGAATATGCCTAGTTAGTTCATCCATAACTTCCCTAGCTTCTAAGTTTATGAAATGAGAATGAAATGGTTTGCATGAGTTGATCTATTCGATCTTATATATGATAAGATTGATTAATGGTTATTGATCTCAATGTGTACACGCATCTTGAGACCAATCTAATGACCTACATTTTGACATAATTCCACTAACTTTCCACTAACTTCCTCTAATTAGCACCAATTGAAACTCAATTGGTATTTTGATGAGTCAATATGTATCTCAAGGAACATCAATAACTAATTTTTTAACTTGCTAACTTAGGTGGCATTTAATATGAATCAACTATAGCCATATCTAATTTAACCATTTAAGCTACATCAACTAAAAATAGTTTACCTCATTACTCTCTACCCCATTCTTATGCCAACATGCATCTCAAGGCGCATCCCCGCTCACGTCTCGACACCTAAATACAAGTAGGAGTGACTTAATAGCCTACACATATATAATACACTAGACACACATCATAACAAATCTAATGTATACTTCGGCCACATATCCTCATTTAATGCACGTATCTCGATGCGGTGCCACGTCACAGGTCAATGATCCTGACTAAGGAATTAAACTAAGATCAGGGACTTGGGTCTTGACAAATCTTTCGAACTAATAGAGATTTCGTTCTCGAAACTCATCTTCAAGTTAAAGTTATACCCGCTCAAAAAGGTATGAAAACCTATCTCACATATAGTCTTCCCGTTTCTAAATGAGTTCCTAGTCACCATGGAATTAATTGTCATTCGACTAACACCTTCGGAATAGACTTATCCCTTAATTGATGTACATTTTGTCTAGGATCTGTATTGGCTACCCCTCATAAGATACATCCTTGCTTAGATCGATTTGATTTAATTCAAGCATCAGTCTTACACCTGCCTTTGACTTAGCTAGTCGAAGCATAGAAATAAGGAAGATTGGATGAATCTCAGACATCTGTGGAAATAACTCAAGCTTATAAGCAACTTTCCTGACCCATCTCTTGATATTGGAAGGCTCAATGAATTTCGGTGCTAACTTGCCTTTCAAACCAAATCTATATAGACCCATCCAAGGAAAAGCCTTTAAATACACAAAAGCTCCCTCAGTGTACGCGAGATCACTGTGATACATGTCTGCATAGTTCTTATGCTTCTTCTGGGCCCCTTTAAGCCTCTAACTAATCTGTCATATCTTCTCCGTGTGATCAATAATAATCTCAGGCCCCACTAGCTCCAGATCCTCTAGCTCAGCCTAAGAAGATGGTGAGCGACACGGTTTACCATATAAAGACTTAAATGGGGGCACCTAAATGCTAGCTTGATAATTTTTATTGTATGCAAACTTGCACAATGGTAGGTAGTCCTCTCAAGATCCGCCAAACTCAAGTACACAAGCCTTGAGCATATCTTCGAGAACCAGAATCAACCCTCAGTTTGCCCATCACTCAAAGGGTGAAAGGTTGTACTGAACTATAGGCACATACTATACTAGTTCTGCATACTTCGCCACATCTTGGACATATACATAGCATCTCTGTCTGACGCGATAGTCAATGGTACCCCATATAGCTCGACAATCTCTTTCTCAAACAATATGCTCAACTGGTCAAATATGTAGTGAGCTGCAACTGGTAAGAAATTGACAAATTTCGTCAATCTGTCTACAATCACCTATATAGAATCATGTCATCTTGCAATCCTCTAACATAGTACATGGAAATGTCTTCTCACTTCCATCATAGAATGGGAAACGGCTGCAATAATACTTCAAGTCTACGATGCTTAGTCTTCACCTACTGGCAAATCTCATAGTTTCTGATGAACTCCAATATGTTCGCCTTTATCCCAGGCCACCAAAAATGTCACCTCATGTCATGGTACATCTTGGTCCTATGTAGATGAACAATGAACAAGGAATGGTGTAAATCCTAAAAGATCTCATCTCTTAGCTATGCTACTAACGGTATCCACAATATGTCTTTAAATCTCAAACATTAATCAATTGTCTCTATCCAATCAACACAATCACCACTCTGAGCCAACTCATTGAACCTCAGGTATAAAATACCGGCTCTCTGACCCTTTGGCATTTTTTGTGTATACATTGTTTGTAGCCTCATCTGTGCACATTTCATCACCAAGTATCTGTAGGAATATCTGACTGACTCATCATCATCGCTGCCTTGAGTAATTCATACTCATGTGTCATATGACATTTAACAATCTCGACATCTCTAGTCGATAACCTACTCAGCCAACAACTACATTAGATTTTCATAAGTGATACTCTAAAGGAGAATCGTAGTCCTTTAGAAACTCTAACTATTTATGTTGTCTCATGTTTAGCTCTTTTTGAGTGAGGAGATACTTCAGAATCTTATGATTAGTATAGAGTGTGAATCTCTCTCCATACAGATAATGTCTCCATATCTTCAGAGCAAACACCAACGTTGCCAATTCTAGGTCATGCATGGGATAATTCTTCTCGTGTATCTTCAGATGTCTGGATGCATAAGCCATTGTGCCTCTGTCCTGCATCAACACATAGCCTAAACTCGTATGAGAAGCATCTGTATATATACCAAGAATCATTCTCTAGCTTCTAACGAAATCAACACCAATGCAGTGGTTAACAATCTTTTTAGTTGAGCAATTGTCTACTTACATTCCTTAAGCACTCAAATATGACGTCTTTTTAGGTCAATCTATTAATCGGTGAAGGGATCTTCGAGAAATCCTTTACGAATTTGCAGTAATACCCTGATAACCCAAGAAAACTCCTGATCACCGTGACTATCATCGGTGCAGGCCAATCTATAATAGCCTGAATTTAGGCTCGATCTATAGTAGTAGTCGTTGCTCCAATAACATGCCCTAACAACATGACATATGACAATCAAGATTCATACTTACTGAATTTGGCATATAGTCGGTGTTCCCTCAAATTCTGCAATATCTCCCTGAGATGATGCTAGTGATCCTCTCGAGTCCTTGAGTATATCAATATATCATTAATGAAAACTACAACGAAGCAGTCAAGAAACGGTCTCATCACTCGATGCATCAAATCCATAAACATGGCAGGAATGTTGGTCAAACCAAACGGCATGACCATAAATTGATAGTGTCAATGTCTCATGTTGAAAGCTATCTTGGACCTATCCTCATCCCTGATTCTAAGCTAATGATACCATGATCCCAGCTCTATCTTAGAGAAAATTGTGCTCATCTTACGTGATCAAATAAGTCATCAATCTGTGGCTGTAGATATTTATTTCTAGAAGTGATCTTGTTCAGCTGTCTATAGAAATGAATCTATTTTCTCCTAAATCCTGCAGCTAACTCCTCCAACTTTGTTGGAGCCATGTGTAATGGTGGTATAGAAATAAGTCTAGTGCTTGGTACAAACTCGGTAAGGAAGTCTATTTCCCTCAGTAGTAGTAAACCAGGAAGTCTATTTCCCTCAGTAGTAGTAGTAGTGGTAGTAGTGGTAGTAGTAGTAGTAGTAGTAGTAGTAGTAGTAGTAGTAGTAGTAGTAGTAGTAGTAGTAGTAGTAGTAGTAGTAGTAGTAGTAGTAGTAGTAGTAGTAGTAGTAGTAGTAGTAGTAGTAGTAGTAGTAGTAGTAGTAGTAGTAGTAGTAGTAGTGATAGTAATAGACAGCAATGCAACAGCAGCAGTAGTAACGTAGCGATAATGCGATAGCGATAGATACAATTAGCGATAGCAGCGATAGATAGCAGCAGTAGTAATGTAGACAGCAGCAGCAGATAGCGATAGTGGTAGTGGTAGTAGTAGTGGCGATGGTAGTGGTAGTGGTAGTAGTAGTAGTAGTAGTAGCAGCAGCATTAGTAGCGAGCAGCAGCAAGCGAGAGTAGTAGTAGTAGTAGTAGTAGTAGTAGTAGTAGTAGTAGTAGTAGTAGTAGTAGTAGTAGTAGTAGTAGTAGTAGTAGTAGTAGTAGTAGTAGTAGTAGTAGTAGTAGTAGTAGTAGTAGTAGTAGTAGTAGTAGTAGTAGTAGTAGTAGTAGTAGTAGTAGTAGTAGTAGTAGTAGTAGTAGTAGTAGTAGTAGTAGGCAAGCGATAGTAATAGCAGTGGTAGATAGTAATAGTTACGTAATAGATAGTAATAGTTGCGTAGTAGTAATAGTAGTAGTAGTAGTAGTAGCAGCAATGTTAGTAATGACAGTAGTAGTAGTAGTAGTAGTAGTAGTAGTAGTAGTAGTAGTAGTAGTAGTAGTAGTAGTAGTAGTAGTAGTAGTAGTAGTAGTAGTAGTAGTAGTAGTAGTAGTAGTAGTAGTAGTAGTAGTAGTAGTAGTAGTAGTAGTAGTAGTAGTAGTAGTAGTAGTATTAGTAGTAGTAGTAGTAGTAAAGTAGCGATAGTAGTAGTAGAAGTAGCGAGTAGTAGTAGTAGTAGTAGCTTGATAGCGATACTTGATGATAGTAAAGTGTAGTAGTAGCGATAGTAGTAGTGTAGTAGTAGTAGTAGTAGTAGTAGTAGTAGTAGTAGTAGTAGTAGTAGTAGTAGTAGTAGTAGTAGTAGTAGTAGTAGTAGTAGTAGTAGTAGTAGTGGTAGTCGTAGTAGTAGTAGTAGTAGTAGTAGTAGTAGTAGTAGTAGTAGTAGTAGTAGTAGTAGTAGTAGTAGTAGTAGTATTAGTAGGGGCTAGTGCCTATGTTGGTGGTGCAAAACGTACTGTCATCATGACAATGAAATCAGCTAATTGTTGTCCCTTAGCAGTTACTCGATCAGATAGCCTCTAATAATCCTCATCATAAGGAATAGTAAGATGGTTGCCATTAGCAACTGTATCCCCAATATTGCGTGAATCAGCCATCGGAGTCTACAAGTTTATAACAAATGCAAATTAGCTACAACGTAGATAACGCATATATACATACAGAAACTAACATGTACATATAAGAAAACCCCATCTCACTTTCACTCACCTCCTAACTAATGGTTTCGAGGTAAGGATCATCTGGTTTCCACCTTTAAGTTTGTATTTTATTAAAGTTCATATGTTTATTATTAGCAAAGTTGGTCTCTAATACCAACTGTGACCTTAGTATCACATTATAAAATAAACTATACTCCATTACCTAAGCTCTATAAACTTAGTCTATAATACCAACTGTGACGACCCCTTCTCAAATTAAGGCACCACCAGGCCTAATCTCATTATTAAGCCCTAAACCCCACTACGTATGACTTAACAACGTATTAGTCAGCCTTTCTAATACACTCACCATATTAGCTACTTTTCTAATAAACTTTACTCCATTTTCAAACTTAATAGCATTTCAGAGTAAATTAAAACTAATACAGTTTAAAGATTATTCAACATAAGTATTCAAAAATTAGCAAAAGCCATTTATATAAAACCTAAGTATGTGGAAAACCAGGCAACAAAGATCACATGTATATATAACAAAATGATGATAACTATATATCAACACGTGTCTGATCAGGTAACTATCTCACAACTCGTAGTATACATCCCCGAAAGTATATAAAAGACATATATATAACTTATACAAAAACCAAAAACCTATAATAAAAGCAGCGGCTATCCACTAGCTCAGAGGTAGTCACCAATCTTCTCTTTGTCCAGTCTACTACTCAATGGATCTACACCCACTGTCATAAATAAGACAAAGTAGAAAGTAACAGTGAGAGACATTTATCCACATTTCTAAGTATACAACATGTATCTGAAAGCATAATGATAACAATTATGCTGAAAAAGAAATCATGCTATAAGATACATCAACTAAAAAAGAAACTGACACACGACTAAGCAGTAATGATAAAGGGTCGTTCGGCTGTGAGTTACATCACGTCGGCCTTTTCCACTATTTAAGGCTTAATCGATTTTCTCTATATGCCTTCACATCATTATAAAATCCCATCATATAAATGTACTCACAAGTGCCCCTCACATGTGATGTATACTTGCCAACAACCCCGGGTCCCACACCTCATGTGCAGCATAAGCTAGTGGTGAGATCCCAACATCTCCAAGAATTTAGTAACCATGTGTGCCGCAACTATCTATACATATATTGGTCCTAGATACAAGAACTACTTTCATATATTCAAGGAAAGATACAATTTAGGAATTCAACTATGTGATTGCATAACTAATGCACAAAGAAAAAGGATTTGCAATACCATAATCACCTTTCTAATAGCATGTTATTTCACTGATTATTTAGTTCAAACGCATATGATTTAGAGTCAATGAAACTATCTCAGCAACAACCAATGTCACAATCAATAAACACATGAAAATGAGAAGAAACAAGTCATGGCATGTAGAGTAGAAAGGACAATTTAGTTCAGATAACTGAAAATAAATAACAATACTGGAATGAAATGTAAATGAATATCTTAATTAGTTTACTTACAATCCATGAAAATCCCTAACTAATTTGGCCTCCTTACACCTCAAAATGAGTACTCGAACCCTCGAGACTTTTCCCTAGGCTCCTGGTATCATTTCATACGTTTTAGAGTATGTTTAGACCTTAAATTAGGATATTTGACTTATTTAATGCATTTAATTTTAACTTCTGAAATTGTAGATTTTGTTCTGCCAAAGCACCAAGCATGTTGGGTGGAATGTCTAGCACGCTAGTGACCTCATTAACGTGCTAGTCAACCTTATTAGTGTGCTAGCACGTCTAGTGTGCTATGTGAAGGAAAACCCAGAATTCTACACTTTGAATTCTAAGTTTTATCCACATATGGCCAACTCCAACACATTGGAATCTCATGTTCTAACCTACCAGAGACCTAAATCACCTATCAAAAACATAAGAACAACCACAATTCATATTTACCATAAATTTATCAACTTAAACTAAATTACTAGTGTTAGTAGAATTATCTAGTTGATGAACACCTATAGCCTGATCAATCATCTCCTAAATCCACCAAACTTTTCTTCAATTCCCTTGTTGGTTTCTCTGATCTTCTTCTCCAACTTCTTTAACTTCTAAGTTTATGAAATTAGAATGAAATGGTTTGCATGAGTTGATACATTCAATCTTATATATTTGATAAGATTGATTAATGGTCATTGATATTGATGTGTACACGCATCTCGAGACTAATCTAATGGCCTATATCTTGATACAATTCCACTGACTCTCCACTAACTTTCTCTAATTAACATCAATTAAAAATCAATTGGTCTCTTGATGTATCAATACGTATCTCAAGAAATATCAATGACTAATGTTTTAACTTGCTAGCATAGGTTACATTTAATATAAATCAACTATAGCCATATCTAATTTAACTATTTAAGCTACATTAACTCAAGTTTGCTTACCTTATTAGTATTTACCCCAGTCTCATGCCAATGCGCATCTCAAGGCACAACTTCGCTCATGTCTCGACACCTAAATACAGGTATGAGTGACTTAATAGCCTACACATATACAATACACTAGGCATATATCACAACAAATTTGCATATACTTTGGCAACATCGCCTCAGTCAGTGCATATATCTCGATACAAGCCTACTTTACGAGTCAATTATCCTAACTAAGGATTTAAACTAGGATTAGGAACTCAGGCCGTGAAAATATCGGAAGTGAAATGAAGACTATTTGGTAATGGCAATATAAAGGAAGATGGATAAGTATTGACCTTTAATAAACACAAAGAGAAAGGTGGATAGGTACCGACCTCTAATGAACGCAAAGAAGAAAGTGGATAAGTACCGATCTCTAATGAATTCAAGGAGGAAGGTGGGTAATTAAGTCCTCTAATTGAAGAGATAGCTGGATTCGTTCCGGTCTAAACCCCGGTACCTTGTTGATTCAATATCCTGTTTAAGTCAAAATCTAATATGTAGTTGAATACACTTTATATGATCTCACATCACCCAACATGTGGACTTTGTTGGTTGTCTATATAGAGGAGGGAAAGACCTTAGTTTTAATTTAGACTAAAATTATGGATCACTGTTGACACATGTCGAGCATGCACAATAGTTTCTCGTGTTTTCAATTAACTTTTAGTAGTGGTAAATGGGATATCATCTCCATATGGATTTTCGAAATCTTAAAGGAAATTAACTTTTTGTTGTTTTTATTAACTTAATTAATCTAGTTAAACGGGAATTGAAATACTAAATAACTTAACATTTATGATTACTAACTTAAATAACCAAACTAACTAAACTAAACTAAATAATTCAAATGCAAACTAAATTAAACAATATTCAAATACAATTCAATATAAATAAACAAACATCTAAATAAACCTCAGTAAACAATATAATATATTTGGATTACTTTCAAACGCTAGAACATCATATCAATTCATACTATAGTTATAATTATAAAACATATGGAATCTTGAAATCATTAAACCCCACTTCATAATAGGTTGGTAATCTTTAACCAGCCACTTTTACTTAATTCAATGAAAATGCCACATTCTTATCATTGTAAATCTACCCATTGAATAAAATGCAACACCATAGAAATATGATAACATTAAGTTCAACAAAAATCATGCCTAATGTAAGCCAATATTACCGAAGCTGCATAATAAACAACTGAGAATACAATCACCTAGAACATCCACTCAGGAAATACCCTATAAATTAATCTTAGTTGCCACTTCTATAATTATTGTCAATAACTATAGACAAAGAATTAGAATCTTAATACCACATAACACATTTGCAACTATGCATGCAGTTCCAATCTCTTTTAGTTGTAACACGCAAAAACAACTAGTTAATTCTACGATTGACATGTACAAATAGATCTAAAGCATTACGCACATGATTCCTTAACTATAACTATTTAGTAAATCTACAATATAATACATTATCTAGGGTTTGTTTAGATTAATAGTGTACTCACTCTACGTATACATATCATAGATAAACTCAAATCATTTATTCTAATCGAGAAAAACCAGTAACCGACCTCAGCGAATTCTCAGTGATTTCTAACTTATACATAAATCGTCGAGCAAATCACTAAGTTTAGCTCTTTGTGCTCCACCGATCCAGTTGGCAATTTATAATAAAAATATATATTTGTTGTGGATTCTTTGGCCTTTTCTGCTATGATTTATAAGGTGATTCCTAGTGTTATTCCAAATCGCTGACTAAGGTAGTGTAATTTTTTAGTTGATCGTTTTGCTTTTTTTCTCTTTTCTTCCATTTTTTCATTTTTCTATTTTAAATCCGAAATCACAAAAACAAGAGAATACACAATGTAATATCGTCATTTATACTTAAAATCATCTTACATTATACTATTAAATATTTTTAATTATTGACTTGTCAAATGCCTCCAAACTTAGTACTTTGATGTCCCGAACAAAGGAATACTCTCAATCATATTCTCTTATCATTCTTTATAAACTGATTTCAAATCAATTCATCATAACTTTGAATAATAGAAATTTTAAAAATAGAAGTGATTTTTAAATGAAAACATACTACCCACAAGCAAATGAAAGTTATGATAGAATAGAATGATTTAGTTAAGTTCTAACATCCTTTAACGATAACTTGATCACCTAATATAGCATTTCTTTAAAATTTAAAGTTCATTGCCAAGGTTAGTGCATAACATAAGTTTTCTCAATCTCCACTAACAAGCATATAACTAATGTATAACCTCAAAACACAAAAATCACTAGATTAATCTTAATTTAAGAAAATAGTTAACAATAGCACCACAATCAAAATCAATAGAGATTTAGCCAACATGCCAATGAATACGTCATTTAAAGCATGCTAGATTAAAAAATACTTCATTCAACTTTAGTTTCAAGTACTCGAGTTAAATCTTTTCATTTAAAGAGTTTAAGAATATCCATCTTTTTTTATCTCTCTTATTTTTTTCTAATCCATTCTAATTATTTCTTTTTCATATATTTCTTTTACTTTTGCTTTTGAGTCCCTACTCCTTTTACTTTAGATAGTTTCACTTCTTTTCCTACTATAGATTTCCTGCTCCAGTTCTTTTGGAATCTATAGGACTCTCTATATATTTATTTTATGTATAAACTCTTATTAACACTTCTCACTCTCCACCAAAATTGAAGAAAGTAGTATTTCTATCTTATAAAGATTTATCACTTTCTAACTCATTTCTTCTTTCAATTGTGGCATAAAAGCTTTATATATATACTATAAAAATACCTAATCAATAGCTTTTGTATTATAATTCATAGAAGTCTATCTTGTTCATCTTGCAATATTATTTTGATTTTTTACATATTATCATGACTAACACGAGGTATTCAATTAGTGTTCATCAAGTAGTAAAGTTAATCAAAAAAGGTATAAAATTAATTACTTCTATCGTAAAATTCATTTAGGTAATAAAAATAGCATTTTCATTCAAGATCTATTACATATATATTCATTTCCATTCTTTTCCTAACTAAAATAAAAAAAATGAAATTCATACTTACTTGATAGCGGAAGAAATTATGTAAATTTTTGTCAACTAACTTGAATATTGGATTAAAAGTAATTCTAAACTTTTCTTCTACCTTTCTTTACTTTTAATATCGTCAATTTCATACTTCACCTTAAATACCCTTAAATTTATTCTGAACCTTGTCCTCAAGGTTTAAAAATGAATTTTGGTTCTCATCATAATAAACATACCACGTGAAATATAAAAGAACTGATAAAATAAGAATAAATCCGAAAATCTAAGAAATTTAATTAATTATAATAAGACAGAGTGCATAAAATTTAATGAATAAATATCACCATTATATAATAAGTGAAATAAATATGATACTTAAGCACTAGATAGAATGTATCACTAAGTATATCATCGTAAATACAAAGTATAATAAAAAAACATAAAGTATATAGCCACTACCGGAATTACATAAAGGAATCTCACAACACCATTCAAAGAAAGAGAAAAAAAATAGAAAAAGAAAATCAATGTCGGCGTCCGAAAGTCGCGTAGTCATCATCCTCCACTGAGTCAATCCTCTAGGATTGGTAGCTCATAGTTGGGTCATAGAGGTGGCATTCCTAACCGGGCAATGTCGGAACATTAAGATTACTGCTAAGCGGTAATCTCATCTATGTAGATGGTACAAGAACCGATGTGCCTCCTTGACGCGTGTTTCTCCTGGACATCATACACTTCATTCTTTTGATGTTCCTTGCTAAAGCTCTCTGGTTCTCGATACCAGTTCCTGATTGCGGACGGTGGTCATCTGATTGCATAAGATTACACCCATGAAAGCCAACTTCGATTCTTCCATGTATAATCTGTCATATTCCATAGCAGGTTGTTCTACGTTTAGATCATTTCAAGCTTCCAACATCTCCTCCAAGATTCTCCTCGTGTCTTGTCTGGTTTTCCTTCTCTACTCAGCTTTTTTTCTCGCTATCTCAGCTCTCTCTCTCATCCTCTGTCTTCATAACCATTCACTCTACCATATCTCTCTATTATCTCATCAGTGATGGTATTCTCTTATAAAAACATCCAACTCCAGTACCGCCATGTTCACTTGGTCCATCCTACAGAAGGTCGTAATCATCAGAGGAAAAGGTAGGTCGTTGTTCTTCTTCTTGGTGATGGCACTCCTAATGGATTCATAAATGATTTTTCCAACATCTAAGTATCATAAACCTGACTATATGGTAAAGTAGAGCGGTCTTATAATGCATTATTTTGTAGTATTGCAGGCTCGGCTGTAAACTGGCATTGACGAAATAACATCAAGCTTTAATGGTCTTCCTAAAAAGAAATTTGGTTATGTGCTTGGGATACCCCTCCATGTCAAAAATAAACATATCTCCATGGATTGCCTCTAAACCTCCCCATATTATCTTGGTGGGGAAATGGTACTTAATTCCATATTTAAGTTTGGGGTACTCACCATTTTGTGCTTTGTGAGACTCTGGTAATCCAAACTACCAGTTTATTCCGGCAACGGAGTAGTCCACTATCCTCCCTCTAACTCAAGACTCAGTCTTACTTTCACTTCCTTATGCATTGGCATAAAATTCTCTCACTAAAGCTTTACAACCCCGTTCACTAGGCACATCCTCTAGGTCTACGTGGTAGAAATCTCTTAGTTAGTAAACACTAGTTTCTCGTCTCTATAATGTCTAGGATCCTAAGCCTATACTTAAATTTTTTCTTCACATTAAATCCTTTATCGGGGATCAACTTTATATCCTTAATCACATCACTCCTAAATTTCTCGTAGGCCTTCTCATTTACAAAATTCTCCTTCCTCAATGTATAGTTTTTCTCCCTTATTGATATCTCTCGTTCAACTTTCTCTTCTTCCTCTCATCCATATAATCATCCTCAGTGATGTAACTAAATGAAGAAAGTGGAGTAGGTTCTCTTTGCGGTCTAATCATAGGTGTGTTGAAAGATATGGATGTGGGTTAGATTTGGGAAACTTTGGATTTTATTTTTTTGCTTTCTCTACTAACTTTCCCTTCCCCTTCTATTCTCGTGAACTTCTACCCTTTTCACCTCTGGCCATTTGGGATATTGTAGGCAAAAGAATGAACCTGTAAATCATTTGGGACCAAATTTGTCAGAAACGTATTCGATAAAGTTCAGCTATCTATCGAGAATAAGAAAACATCATGAAAATATATTTTCTGAAATTGAGATTTTGAAATTCATATGAGAGTTTTTGATAAAATGGCATTGGAAAAAATGAGCTTTGTAACTAATTCAAATCAATAAATAAATATTCACAACCCCCCCCCCTCCAAAATCATTTGAAACTTAGTATCAAATTAGTTCGCGAATAAAATTCAATTTACTCGTCATATATAAAAATAGTTTGAAAATGCGATAGTGATAAACAAATCATTAAATCACTACCATACTAGTAATATAATAGAGAAAATTTGATATCAAAACCATTTTAAAGTAAAAATTTTGAAATTGAATTTCTATCCTAATAATCAATCCAAAATCGACTAAAAACAAAAAAATTTAATCGGTAGGTTATTAGGGTTTTAGTTGATTACCTTCTTGAAAGTGATTCTTTCAAGTATTGAGTCCAATATTGCTTCTCTAGACTCTCCTAAGCACTTATTCGAACCGCCTTACTTAAGCCCTAGATGGCTCTATACTTTCAAAATTCACCATATTTTTGGGTTAAATGTGTGAGGATTGAGGTGGAAATCACTTAAATACACAAAAGGGTACAATGGTTGTGAGAATGAATGGTTTAAATGTGGCAAGTTAAGGTTCTATTTTTTAAAAACTCTAATTCGTTCTTAGTGAATCAGGGTTTAAGTGGATTCACTAAAGAATCACTAATAAAATCGCTGAAAATGAGCCTCGGTGACTCAATGATTTGCCTAGCAATTTATAGTTGGACATGTGATTCTGTGAGAAATCGCTGGCTTCGGATTTACAATGAAAGTTCTACAAACTGCTACCGATTTACCTAGCAATTTCAAGTACAAACTGGAATCGTTGGAAAATCGCTGGCTTTAGTTTATTGTTTATCCAATAAAATCGATTTTTCCACTTAATTAATACACATATATTACTAAAGTATAAATATTCAAAATTTCAAAATTCAACTAAGATATATATTAAATAATTAATTTTATTGTCGTAGATAACTAATTAACATAAACCTAATGCATAAAATAATATAATACGAAAATAAATTGGCTCGATCAACCTACCTTACATGAAACCATTCCGTAATTGAATTCCTAAAATATCTCCAATATAAGAGTCAAAAGTTAAGAGAACATAAAAACAACTAACTAATCCTAATTCTAAAGCGAAAAATAAATATAGAATATAGGTTGCCTCCCATAAAGCGCTCTTGTTTACTATAGTTGGCTCGACTGAACCACGAAGTTCTAGGATGGTTCTATGAACGTAAATGTAAGATTATCCACTATTGTGTCACTCTAGAAAGTGATTGCTCGGCCATGCACTCGAATAGTAATCATCTTGTTAAGAGTATCCATGATAGCTTGCAAAGTGGCTAAGAAAGGTCATCCTAAGATTAATGGAAGATCTTTGTTAATGAAGTGTGGCATAACCAGAAATTATGTGGCAATAATATACTTGTCAATTGGAACTGGTATAGTAGTAACCACACCTATTGGTTTTACTGAATACATGTTTAGTAGGGCAACTTTTTGGAAGCAAGTACATCTAATTCTAATTGAATGTGAAAGAAAATGAATTGGCATATAGTTTGCCCTAGAACCCGTATCACATAAAGTTTTAAAGTACCAAGCCCATTTGGCATTTATGTTTATGTATATATCTCCTAGATCATCGAGCTTGACAATTGTTAGATTCTTCTTTTTCTTCTTCTTATTCTTCGTAGATTTAATTTCCTCCATGTTATTATTCTCAATATTGTTTGATTGCTTAACCCTCAATTTTTAGGTTATTATTTGTTGATTAGCAGTTTTTTCACCTTGCTTGTTCATGGTCTTAACATTTCCATCTTTCATTGTTATTGTATTAATAGCATATATTTCAGCTTCATGATGATTTAATTCTAACAATTCATTATCTTTAGTTTGATCATCGTCAATTTCATCACGTTTTCTATAGATATCTTCATTATTCAAATGAAAAGTGAATTTTATTTTTAAACTATATAGACATTGTTTCTTCAAAGATATCTAGTTTCGCTTTAGCCATTTTAAGGAATGGTCTTCCTAAAAGTATAGGTGGGGACCTAGCTGATATTGAGTCTTACATTTCCATGACATAGAAGTCAGTGGGAAATATTAAGTCATTAACTTTGACTAAAACATTTTCTAGTAAACTTAGGTTTTAATAATGGTATTGTCAGCTAAAGTAAAGGTTAACAGGTCCATTATTCAGTGAACTTATTTTCATTGATTCACGTAATTTGAGCGATATAACGTTTATTGATGCTTTGAGATCACACATAGCAAAATATATCGAAGAGGTTTCTATTATGATAGGGATTCCAAACATCCCTGGGTTGGAATATTTGCCAGGAATCTTGTTTTTAATTAAAAAAAAAACACTTTTTGTCCTAAGTTTTCTTTATATTCTTCTAAAAATGGTCTTTTGATTCAGAGAATTCTTTTAAAACTTCATCATAATTAAAAAATGCATAATTGATTCAATCAATAGTTCATTGAGTTCTATCTTCTTAAATGATTCAAGATTATCTTTATTAATTTCTTCCTCCCTAGCATCAACTAATCGTTGTGGAACGGTAGAACATGAACATACGTCTTCATTCAAATTATCAAAAATCTTATCATTTTTATTCTTATCATTTAATTCAAACTTTCGTAAAGATTTTCATATGCTTAAACTCTAGCTAAATACCATGGTTACAACCTTCCAAGAAAAGGTGTAAGTTTCAATTGTTCAGCCATCCATTATCTAGCATAATTGACATTAGCCATCATTTCTTCTTCTTCTTCTTCTTCTTCTTCTTCTTCTTCTTCTTCTTCTTCTTTAATCTTTTAAATCTTCTTTTTATTACTTTGTTTAGGTGTCTTACTAATTATACTTGTGTCTTTCTTATCACTGAATATAGCATTAACTTGTGTTTGATTATTAGGAGTAACATTAGTCTAAGTAGGTGTTTTAGCTTGACTACTCTGTTAAGTACTTAATCTATTTATTTGCAAATTCATTTGACTTAACTGGTTTTTCAGTTCATTAATGGTAGTATCACTCTTAATTTGATTTTGAGAAATCAATATGAGATTTTGATGACTTTGACTCGTAAAATTGTGTAGCATTTGCTTTAAATTTAGATTCATAAGTTGATTGTTTTGTTGAGGCTACTAATTAGGTGCAGGTTGCATCTGAGCTTTTAGTCTATAAGTGTTATAATTCTGATTTTGAGGACCATAACTAAGATTTGGATTTGACATTCCAAGATAATAAGTATTATTACTATATTGATTTCTTGGGGGACCAAAAAATTGATTCATCATTGCTTTAATCTATTCAGTATTTTCTTCTTGTAGAGTATGACACGCATCCGTAGGATGTGTAACCTCATTACATGGTCTTCAAACCTTAACTTGATTAGAGTTTTTTTTAACTAACAGCATAACCATCTTAGATAATTCATTAGTTTTATTATCGGTTGTGTCATGTTTCTTACTATACACGTCATAAAGTTTCTTTCTCGATGATTCAACAATTTCACCATATTGTTTAGATTGTTTTGCTATTTTAGTAATTGATTCTTTCGCTAAAGTAGGTGTCGTTTCAAATAAAGATCCACCACATACTGTGTCTTATAGTCTTTGTTCACAGTGACTGAGTCATTCATAAAAATATTCTAATAAAGCTATTTGAATATATCCATGTTATGGACAAGAAAAAATTAGTCATTGAAATCTATCCTAAAATTCATTAAAGTTTTCATCATCTTTCATCTTAACAATTGTTATTTGCTTTCTATAGGAACTAGTTTTTCTAGCATGCATATATTTATCTAGGAAAGCTTCTAACATTTGAGTCCATGTAGTTATCGAGTCTTGTAGAAGATAGAACAACCAGTCATGTATTTGATTTTTTAATGCAAAAGGAAAAGCCTTAAGTTTAAGTTGTTCTAAAGTTCCTTCTTTTGGTTTCATCCTATTAACTTTATGTTGATACTCCCTAATGAATTTTGGTGGGTCTTCATTGTCTTTATCGTAGAAGATAGGTAAGGCACTAATAATGTGATGGCCCCCTCCCTAAATCTAGGGCACCGCCCAGCCTAATCCCGTCATTAAGCCCTAAACTCACCATATAAAAATTAACAATGTATTAGTCAGCCTTTCTAAGACTTTTCTTCTCACAAATTAATTATTCAAATAAATGTTTTCTTATCTCTTATCAATTACTTAAATTAGAGTTAATTAAATTTTATAAGGTTAAAGATTATTCAGCTGAAGTCTTAACAAATTAGCAAAAGTCACTCATATATAACCTAAGTGTGGAAACTGGGAATTGAGAATCACATGCATATATATAACAAAACGACGTATGCCATGTATACCCAAAACCACATCATAATCTTAAACACACATATTATCATTTACAATAACTGCATATCAAGAAACATCACGCCAGCAACAACACCAAGAATTTAACAAACGAAGCAACATACACTAATAAAGTCAAACAAGATACAGTTAAATAATCACACAAAGTTTTGCACAACAATATAAACAATTGTAAACAACTGGTAGTATCAAGGCATAAAATGAGAGAAAATCTCTCAATCAATTTACTTACAATCCACGTAATTTCCCAAGCTATTTCGGCCTCCCGACACCTCAAATCTTATATCCGAACCCCCGATACACTTTTTTAGGTTCCTAGTTAAGTGAACCACCTAGTTGATCATCACCACTTCACCAAGCCCACCTAGTTGTTGGTCTTCTTCTTCCTCCAACACCATTTTTCTCTCCAACAAGCTTTGCTTAATTGTTATGAAATGAAAATAGGTTTGATTACATGAGTTTATCCCAATATTATATATGAAATGGACATAGTTGATTAATAGTCATTGATCTTCATGTGCACACGTATCTCGAGATTTATCTAAAGGCACACACATTGACACATTTCCCACTTACTCTAAGTAACACCAATGTTTAACTCACTTGGTGTCTAGATGTGTCAATACGTATCTCGATGACCATCACATGACTATTGCTTTAAAATGCTTAACTTAGGTACATTTAATACATAATCAATCATAGCCACATTTAAATTACAATAATAACTATATAAAACCTTAATAAAACTTACCATATCACTCTCTACCTCGGTGTCATACTGGTACGCATCTCGAAATGCATCTCCACTCACGTCTCAACATCTATATACAAGTAGGAGTGACTTAATAAGTCTACACTTATACATTACACTAAGCATTATCACATCAAATCTAATACATTTCTTGGTCCTTACACCGATTATTCGGACAATGTACCCGTTCTCAGGCCACGTATTAGGTCGGTAACCCTGATTAGGGACTAATTTACAATTAGTAGATTTTTAGGTCGTTACAAATAAACCCAGACCTAAGTTCAAATTCAGGAAACTCATCGGGGTATGCTTTCCACATAGGCTCATATGTTGTAACATTTTAGTTTGTTTGTCTAAAAGTGAGTTCTCTATTATTATTGATAACTCTGTAATCATTATTATTAATGACAATGTCATTATTGTTGTCTTCCATCATATTAACTAAATTTTCTTTAGTTTTTGTTGTCTTAAACTCTGATTAAAAGTTCTATCAATTTCAAGATCAAACGGATGTAAAGATCATGTTGAATTAACACGACGAAGTGTATAAACCATACAACATTTATAATTCTTTAAAAACTATCTAAAAATCCCCAGCAATAGCGCCAAAAATTGACACGTGTCAAGCATGCACAATAGTTTCCCGTATTTTTTATTAACATGTAGTAGTGGTAAATGAGATATCGTCTCCACAAGGATTTTTGAAATCTCAAAGGAAAGTAACTTTTTTCTTTTTTTATTAACTTAATTAATCCAGCTAAACGGGAATTGAAATACTAAATAACTTAACAATTACGATTGCCAACTTAAATAACCAAACTAACTAAATTAATCTAAACAACTCAAATGCAAACTAAATTAAACAATATTCAAGTTTAATTCAATATAAATAAACAAACATCTAAAAAGACTCCTATTAAATAATATAATATATTTAGATTAGTTTCAAACACTAGAACATCATATCAATTCGTACTATAGTTTTAATTATAAAACATATGGAATCTTGGAATCATTAAACCCCACTTGATAAGAGGTTGATAGCCTTTAGCCAGCCACCGATTTTCCTTAATTCGGTGGAAATGCCACATTCTTATCACTATAATTTTGCCCATTGAATAATACGCAACACCATGGAAATACAATAGCATTAAGTTCAATAAAAATCATGCCTAATCTAAGCCAATATTACCAAAGTCATATAAATCATGCCTAATCTAAGCCAATATTACCAAAGTCGTATAATAAACAACTTAGAACACAATCACCTAGAACATCGACTCAGGAAATGCCCTATAGATTAATTCTAGTTACTACTTCTATAATTGTTATCAATAACTATAGATATAGAGTCAGAATCTTAATACCACATAACATATTTGCAACTTGCATGCAATGCTAATCTCTTTTAGTTGTAATACGCAAAAACAACTTAATAATTCAGTGATTGACGTGTATGAATAGATTTAAAGCATTAAGCACATGATTCCTTAATTATAACTTTTTAGTAACCTAAAATATATTACATTGTCTACAGTTTATTTAGATTAATAGACTACTCATTCATGTGGAAATAAACAATGCTTAAATATAATTAAAAGACATAATGAATGAATAAATACCTAAATATAAATCAAAGCTTCAAAGTATCTTCAAACATAGACAATAAAACTAAATTAGCTCTCTGTGCTCTACTAATTCAGCTGGTAATTTATAATACATTTTCCAATTCACTGTGGATTAACTGGCCTTCTTCTGTTGCTGATTTATATGAAGATTTCTAATGTTATTCCAAATCGCTAGTGTATTTTTCCAGTTGATTGTTTTGTTTTTTTTTTTCCTCTTTTCTTTCATTTCTTCATTTTCCTATTTAAAACCTAAAATCACAAAAATAAGAGAATACTTAGTGTAATATCATCATTTATGTGTAAAATCAACCTAAATCACACTATAAAATGTGTCTAATTATTGACTTATCATAAGTATAAGTGTGATATATCGAATGACTTGCACATGCTTACGTATTGTTTGTATCATTTTTTTTATGCACTGAATAGCTATTGTTGGATTCATATTGTTTTTCATTTAATCTATCCGATATTAGTAGATATTTGATATGTAAATAAGCATCACTTACTGAGCAAGTTGGACGCTCACTCTTTTAAACATTTCACGTACTCCAACTAGCGGTCCAAACAAAGGGAAATGGAAGATCTAGGCATTTAGCGATCTTTTTTTGATGTAATGAACGTTATTTTATATCCATATACTATTTGAATTACTTTTTTTAAATATAACATGGTTGAAATACAATATTATAATCGAGGTTTATTTCGATGATTTTGTATATTTTTGAATTATCGATAAAGGTTTTAATTCTCGATGCATATTCTATTTCTTTTATTTGGTATTCAAGATATACGGGTTGTGTTTATCAGGTGTTTAAGATAACTGTTGGCTCTAGTCAAGTCTTGTAGGTGTACTGGGGCTTAATCAAGCCAAGTATCGCTCTAATCGGGATAAGGGATGCTAAAGATGTAGTGAAAACATTTTAAATTACTAACACTAAATATTAACTTGGAATAGGAATTGATTGGGAAATAGCGAGTAAGATTTTGAAATTCATTTTGGTGCTAAATTTCCCAATTTAGCATGCATTTCCATCATAATTGGTATGCTAGATAAGGAAAAACGGTCGAGATATTATAAGCAAACTTGAGATCTCTAGAATCCCTTAAATTCCCATTCAATTTTAGCTCCCCAAGCACTTCCAATTTGAAATCATCACTTCAACCCTTATCTCCTCTAACTATGTGTTTTTCTTTTGCATGAGATGAAGAAGAACTAGCCCTTTTATATGCCAACACTTTTGGATCCTATACACTTATCTATTTTCTCACTCTCATATCTAGCCATCCAGGAGATCTAATGACCATCATTCAATCATCAACACCATAATTCTCCACTTGCTTGTTAGTTGTTATACTATAGGCAAATTAACATTTAAGTTACTTTGGTTTTCATACACATTAATCAATTGACATATATTTTTATACCATAGGCACATTAGTTTCTCCTACTAGTCTAGTTTGACTTAATAGGTACTCTAATTAAGTTCCCACAACTAGAACTAGGCCCACGACTCATTGGCCATGCAGCGCCAGTGAGCCTGCACACATCCTTAGGCATGCTTATGCCTCATTTCATGGACCTATTATGCAGCCTAGGTTTAGATTTTAAGTTGATTAACTTAGCCTAGGATTATGATTTATTATCATGGAAGTCAACTATGCTATTATCATGTTCCCTGCATATTGGCCTATCTGATGCCAGTGTCGCCCGTATCTCGAATCGATACACCTGTAACATACTCCGATCGAAACTCACACAATATCCACAACTATAAAGTTAATTCGATGTGATAAGTTTAATTTAATCAATCAATAGGCATGCCTCACATATGTAAAATAACATTTATCCTTGTTTCTCGTATTGGAGTCGACCGAGTTGTACATGCTAAATCCAAATTAATAGTCATATATAATTTCCTATAATTTAAGCCTAATTCGATTTAATTAATTTGGGTCTTCATAAATCTACACCACAGTGTAACAAATGTATGTACCAAGAAAATGTCAAAAAATCATTTTCTTTTTTATTATTATCATTGGATTCTCAAGTATATATATACTACTTAAAAAGGACCTGAGCACCAAACTATTGGAACCGACATATATTGAATGCCTCGAGATACATATCAATGCATAACACAAGACGTTACTTATATATAGGGTGCTTCTACAATGTAACCTAATTACATAGCATTCGTGAGAATTCAAGAATCGAAAATATATAAGAAACAGATGTAACGAATTTTTGAATCTTCGTTCTTCATTCATTTGTGGTGATCTTGTATTTATAGTACACAGTACAACAACCTAACAAATTGTACATGACTAACACGTGATCACACTCACTTATCTTACTCACTTATACATTGACATCATTGTGTTACTCTGACATCCCCCTTCAAGATTGAGGGCAATTCAATTACTCCCAGCTTGAACTTAAGAAATGAAAATTAGTGTTGACTAAGTGGCTTAGTATGACAGTATGCAATTAAATCCTTAGTAGGAACATAGCGAACCTCTAATAATTGATTCAAGATTTTATCTTTAATGAAGTGTACATCAATCTCGATATGTTTGGTGCAAGAGTGAAATACTGGATTAGAGGCCAAAGCACCTACTCCCATGTTGTCTGACCACATAATAGGCATAAAGGAAAGGCTAAATTGTAACTCACGAATGAGAGATTGAAGCCAGGAGACCTCTGCAGTTGCTTGAGCAAGAGCTCTGTATTCAGCTTTTATTAAGGAACGAGCTACCGCCTGTTGCTTCTTTGATTGCCAGGACACCAAGGAACCCCCAAAGAAAATGTTATAACTAGTTATAGACTTTCAATCATCAAAAGATGAAGCCTATTCTGCTTCAGCAAACCATGTGATGTTCAAGTTCTTAGATGCTTGAATATGCAAATAGGAGAAAGAAGTGCCCTGAAGAAAACATAGAACACGTTTAATAGCTTACCAATGAGGAGTAGTAGGTGACTGTTGATCCTGGCTTAACTTGTTTATAATATAAACAATGTCAGGTCTTATGTGAACAAGAAATTGAAGGCCACCCAGAATGCTCCGATAGAAGGTGACATTGGAAAATAAGGGACTATCATCCTTGTAAATTTATGTGGAAATGGCTACAGGTGTAAGAGCCGATTTTAGATTTATGAAACTAGCCTTGCGAATCAGTTATTGAACATAGGCTGCCTAATTCAAATAAAACCCAGATAAATCCTGAGCAACTTCGATACCTAAGAAAAGACTGAGTTCACCTAAGTCCTTGAGAGTAAACACTATGTTTAACTGGGTGATGAACTTATGAATTAAACTGGAAGAATTACCTGTAATAAGAATATCATCCACATAAATGAGTATGTAAACTAAGGAGGCACTTTATTTGTAAATAAACAAGGAAGTGTCATCCTTAAAATTGATAAAATCCCATTGAAGAAGTGTAGCTTTCAATCTATCAAACCAAGCTCGAGGAGACTGCCTTAACCCATAAATTGCTTTCACCAACTTGCACACATAATGAGGCTTGCCAACATCAACAAAGCCCTCTGGTTGAGGTATAAACATAGTCTCAGTAAGTTGCCCATGGAGAAAAACATTGTTGATGTCCAACTAATTGACATTCTACTGAAATGATGTTGCTAACGTAAGAACAACCCGAATGGTAGAAGCTTTAATGATATGGCTATAGGTGGTGGTGAAGTCAATTCCAAGAATTTGTGTGAAGCCTTTAGCAATCAAATGAGTATTGTGCCTATTTACCGTGCCATAAGTGTTCCTTTTAACTTTAAACAACCATTTATTGTCTACTAGAGTCTAATCTTTAGAGAAGGAACTAAATCCCAAGTGTGATTTTTCTATAATGCGGCAAGCTCAAGTTCTATAGCTTTTAACCAATATGGACTCTGTAAAGAATATTTAGTGTTCTTAAGCTCGGAATTAATGTTATTAAAAGCAGTTTTCAACACTTTTGGTTTGAGAATACCATGTTTGGAACGAGTAACTATAGGGTGTATAGATTGTGTAACATCAGCAATTACAGCAGTAGTAGCAGTAGCAAATACAACATCAACAGCAACAGGTACATTAGGTACATCATCAACAGCTGGTATTATCTGAGATAAGTAGGATGTGGAAGATGGACTAGTAGACAAATGCAGATTACTCTGGGCAATAAGACTTTATACATTGAAACCAGCAGGCGAGAAGGGAAGAGGACTAGTAAAAGTATTTGGGATAGCAGGTAGAGCACTAAAGTTGTTATTTGGAGATAGAGTAATTGTAAGATGAGGCTGCATTGGAGGATTAGCAGTGGAAGTATAATTTTTGTTGCCAAAGAATAACTCATGATATGGAAAATCAACTTCATTGAACAAGACATTCCTGCAAATATAGAGTCATCCACTAAAGCTCAAGCATTTATATCCTTTGTGGCTGAAACTGTAACCAAGGAACAAACACTTTTCACATCTATATTGAGCTTTATGATTGTTGTATGGCCTTAAATAGGGAAAGCAAGCATAACCAAAAACTCTGAGTATATCGTATTTTGATAAAGCTTTCCAAAGCATTTGATAATGGGATAAACCAAAAAAAACTTGAGTTGGTAATATGTTGATCACAAAAGCTATAGATGGACAGGCATCCCACCAAAAAGAGTATAGCAACTTAGCTTGAGCTAGAAGAGTAAGTGCGGTATCAACGAGATGTCGATGTTTCCTCTCGGCTCTACCATTTTGCTGGTGTGTATACGGACAAGGATATTGAAACTGAATTCCATTATCACATAAAAAATATTTGAAGGGACAATACTTTCCTCCTCAATCTGATTGAACACATTTAATCTCGGCAGAAAATTGATTCTCAATAAGGTTTTTAAACTGAATAAACCATTACAAAAAAAATAGCAAATCGAAAACGGAAATTTTCGTCTCTGATTTGCATAAATTCCGTCTCTAATTGAAATCAGAAATGGAACAGAGACGGAATAAATTCCGTCTCTAAAATCGTCGTCGCTGATTCAATCAGAAACGGAAATTGATTACGTTTCTGATTAGAGACGGATTAGAGACGGAATAAATTCCGTTTCTGATTAGAGACGGATTTAGAGACGAAAATTAGAAACGGAACAGAGACGGAACATAAATGGATTTTTTTCGAAATGGTACATTTGTAATTGCGTTCCATCTCTGATTTTGTTGCTAATCAGAAACGGAATCAGAGACGAAAATAATAAAGTCATGAATTCCGTCTCTGATTCCGTTTCTGATTAGCAACGGAATCAGAGACGGACTTTTTGCATTCCGTCTCTGATCCGTTTCTGATTAGCAACGGAATCAGAGATTGAAATCATTATTTCCGTCTCTGATTCCGTTTCTGATTAGCAACGAATCCAGAGACGAAATTCTTACTTCCGTCTCTGATTCCATTTCTGATTAGCAACGGAATCAGAGACGGAAATAATGATTTTCGTCTCTGATTTTGTTTCTGATTCATGCATATATTCCTGGAAAATTAGAGACGGAATAGCAACGGAATGTTTGAATTCCGTTGCTAATCCGTCTCTAATTTTCCTTTTTGTTTAATTTTCAAACATAAACATAATCCAATTGGTTCTCCAACCTATAACTTGAAATTACAACCATAGGACCTACTCCATCGCCTGCACCCCCTCCAACAACTCCTTGGGGGTGCTAACATCCCCTAAAAAAGCAAAATTTGACATTCATACATCGACAATATATATCAACAAATATTCAAATGAGAGAAAAAAAATGAAAAAATCAAAATTTGAAAAAGATTTATATATCCACGAAAAATTGTCTAGTATTACAAATGCTCCAAATTTCTAAGTATTCACAAAAATCACCATCCTATTGTTCAACAACCACAAAAAAAAACTTACAATCATCTAAATATGCACAAAAAGAATTATCAATCTAAAAGTCATGTAAACAACTATAAAAGTTACATGAAATGTTTTAAATTCCTCATCTCTCACTTGGAAACCAGATTATGGTAGGTATTGTCACAGGGATATGGGCAATCAATGGCACTAACTCCAACTCGATCGAAGAACCAGTCACCTACTGATAGGGCCACGCTCTGCAAATATTGCAAAATAGATCAAACTCATGATAAAAAATACGAAACTGCAAAAAAACTATCTCCATTTACAGTGCAAAAGAAAACAGTATATTTAACTATAATTTCCGACGATACATGGCTACTTGTGTGTCCAACTAACACAATTTATTAGAAGGGGGAATCTGAGAACCTGCCTAACTACATGAACAAAAAGCTTTGCTAAAGCACAATTACGACGGTACATGGCTACTTGTGTTGCATACTTGCATCCTTCACATGGACAGTCACAAAGGGAGAATGAATGATAAAACATGCACAACAGCAAAGAACATAATAAAATAAAATAAAAGTTTTTAACAAAGAACAATTGGGAGCGAAGTTCTTCCTTACATACTAAGAGATGACAAAACAAGTTTCTTTCTTATGTATTGGAAGAAATGATAAAGTTTGAAATTCAAATGAATGTATAAAGTGGCAGTTAAAGTAAATGACAAAAACCCAAAAAAAAAACATCAAAACAGCAAAAAAAAAGCAACCCAAAAAAAAAACAGCAAGCCTACACATTGTTCACAACTAACACTTCAAAAATAAACAGAAGCCGGTGGCACTATGGCAGACTCTAAACAAACAAACCTCTTCATCTTTGAAAGGAAACTAATACTCAAACAATATACAAACAAGTAAATCACGTAACAACAACCTAAGGAAACCTTTCACAACAAAGAAAAAACAAACCAGATGAACCGAAAATACATTACATACAAAGCCTCTCAATCGATATGAAGAGGCAATTTCAAAAAGAGAACTCACTAGGAGCCATTCCAAGAAATGACCATTCCAAATTTGTAATGCAACCCAAAAAAAAACAAAAAAAAAAAAAAAAAAACAAAACAAAGAATCCAAAAAAAAAACAGCAAGTATGCAACTCAATGGAACTCAAAAAATAACAAAAGCCTACACATTGTTCACAACTAACACTTCAAAAATAAACAAAGAAGCCGGTGGCACTGTGGCGGACTCTAAACAAACAAACCTCTTCATCTTTGAAAAGAAACTATTACTCAAACAATATACAAACAAGTAAATCACGTAACAAAGAACCTAAGGAAACCTTTCACAACAAAGAAAAAACAAACCAGATGAACCGAAAATACATTACATACAAAGCCTCTCAATCGATATGAAGAGGCAATTTCAACCATAGAACTCACTAGGAGCCATTCCAAGAGCCATTCCAAATTGACCATTCCACCTTGTAATGCAACCCAAAAAAAAAATAGCAAAACGAAAAAAAAAAAAAAGCAAAACAAAGAACCCAAAAAAAATAGCAAGTATGCAACTCAATGGAACTATGGAAGTATGGAAGTCGTACATTCCATTTCGAATGCATAATCTGAAACTCAAGAATAAGCATCTAGTGGCAGTTTCAAAATGAAAATGAACATGCAAATTTGCAATAGAAGCATTTCAAATAGAAACCGAAACCACTAATATTAAATATTAGGTGCATGTTTGTTCAAACATTACAACCAGAAATAGATCTTCGAAAAGAAGAGCAAAAAAAAATTAAAAAATAGAGCATCTTGAACTTACCTTGTTGTGTAAACCCCTGCGGTAAGTGCAGTTGCTCCCCCGATAGCTACAACAAGCTTGTTCTGATCTGTCAAAATACCTATGCAGTCAGCCTAAAGAAAACACACAAGTACATGAGAGAGTTTTATGAAATAGCAGAACCTTGCACGGAAAGAAAGTTTGATTGTTTAAGGGTTTAGGAAAGAAAAAATTACCGTAAAATAGGTGAAGGCAAACTACCAAGCAGGAAACAAAGCTTTAAGGTTTGAGGAAATAGCATAACCTTGCACGGAGCACAGCTTAGGAAGCCAAGAAATGTGGAATGCTTTGAAGCTAAGGTAGTAAAGAAATGTCCACTTCCGCACCCTAAGTTAAATGAAAAATCAATTTAGGATATAAGACGCGCACTGAGACCACTAATAATATAGTGGGCAGTTGACGCAGCGGAGATCTTCTAAATCAGTTGAACGAATCCACGAACAACTCGATCTAGGTCAGAACTTAAGCCAAAGTTCAAAAATTCTTTTATTTCAACTAAAAAACTACGAATTACACCCAATAGATCGTTTTAATAGCGAAACCCTAAAATTTGGCAAAAATAGTAAAAAGACTAAAAAGCCAACAAACTAAAAACTAGACGAAAAATAGAAACAAATGCCGCAAACGGCAATAAAAACGAAAATTCCTAATGAAAGTTATAAGCGAAACAAAACTTTCCTAATATAGCAAAATTGTCGTTTCAAATGGTGAAACGATGGAATTTCACCGAAAAACGTCGTAGTCACGGCATAGCGGTGAGTTGTGATCTCCACGTCGTTTCCAATAAACCCATGCCCCCGGAACGCCAAAACTCAAACGCCCAAACTTCGCCATTTGCGAAAATTACTAAAATGCCATCCTGTCATATCTTTCCATCATATTTTTCCAAGAATTTACAAGCTAATTCTTGGACTTCATCATTCTCCCCATGGTGGACAGAATTCGCCCTCGAATTGTCATCATCAAACGTATCCCCATAATAGGGAACAAGATGTTTGACATTAAATACATCAGCCGTGCGAATGTGACTTGGCAACTTCAATCTGTAAGCATTAGGATTAATTTTCTCAAGAACCTCCACAGGACCAATCTTCCGAACTGATAATTTGTTGTAATCACCCACAAAGAACCGGTCTTCAGTGAGAACTGCCCACACAAAGTCACCCACTTCAAACTCCACGTGATGCTTCTTTCGATCTGCATATTGTTTGTACTTGTCAGCAGCCTTCTGCAAGTTATCTTTGACAGATTGATGAGTCTCTTGCAGCCCACTAACGAAGTCTTCTGCCTTGCCATGCCATCTAGTCTTACTTGGAACTGGTAACAGATCAAGAGGACCTCGAGGAAGTACTGAATACACAACCTGAAAATGACTAAACCCGGTACTTCGATTAACAGCATGGTTGTGTGCAAATTCTGCATGGCTCAACTTGAAGTCCCAACTCCTGACATTCTCACCCACCAAGCTCCTCAAAAGGTTGCCTAACGAACGGTTGACAACTTCAGTCTGCCCATCTGTTTTGCGGATGATAAGCACTGCTAAATTTCAGCTGCGTGTTCACCATAACCCACAAACCGCGCCAAAAATGGCTAAGGAATCTGGTGTCCCGATCTGAAACAATCGAGGTAGGAAGGCCATGCAATCTATACACCTCCCGAAAGAACAGCTGAGCCACCTTTACAGCATCGGTGGTCTTCTTGCATAGGATGAAGTGAACCATCTTGGAAAAATGATCAACCACCACAAAAACAGAGTCACTTCCCCGCTGTGTTCTAGGCAACCCCAACACGAAATCCATGCTAATATCAACCCATGGCTGTTTTGGAATGGGCAAAGGCATAAATAGACCGGCGTTAGTTGCTGTACCTTTCGAAAGCTGGCAAGTCCGGTACCGCTGCACATATCTGTCCACTTCCTTGCGAATGGTAGGCCAAAAGTAAGAGGCCTGCACCAGCTGCAAAGTGCGATCACGCCCAACATGTCCCTCTCTATGCAACACTCTAATAATCAGCAATCTCAGGCTGCAAGTAGGAATGCAAAGCTGGTTGCCTCGAAATAAGTAACCCTCCTAGAGTGTGTAATCAGTACGCTCCCCACTCCGCACCTTCTCCACAATAGTAGCAAAGAAATGATCAGTAGTAAACAAATCAGAGAAGGAGGAAAACCCAGGTACCTCAATGGTCATGCGGCTCAACAAACTTTTTCGTCTACTCAGGGCATCAGCAACTCTGTTGGTCACACTAGACTTGTGTTTCACCACAAAAGTAAAGCGCTCCAAATAGGCCACCCAGGAAGCATGTCTGGCCGAGACCTTGTTCTGACTAAAGACAGCTCCGATGCCTACCTTGGATGCATCACTATGCACACAAAAGGTAGGTGCAAATCTGGCAACACTAGAATGGGTGTCGTGGTTAGAACCTGTCTCTGATACCAACTGACGCAGCGGAGATCTTCTAAATCAGTTGGACGAATCCACGAACAACTCAATATAGGTCAGAACGTAAGCCAAAGTTCGAAAATTCTTTTATTTCAACCAAAAAACTACGAATTACACCCAATAGATCGCTTAAATAGCGAAACCCTAAAATTTGCCAAAAATAGTAAAAAGTCTAAAAAGCCCTAAACTAAAAACTAGACGAAAAATAGAAACAAATGCCGCAAACGGCAATAAAAATGAAAATTCCTAATGAAAGTTATAAGCGAAACAAAACTTTCCTAATATAGCAAAATTGTCGTTTCGGAGGGCGAAACGATGGAATTTCGCCGAAAAACGTCGTAGTCACGGCAAAGCAGTGAGTTGTGATCTCCATGTCGTTTCCAATAAACCCATGCCCCCGGAACGCCAAAACTCAAACGCCCAAACTTCGCCATTTGCGGAAATTACTAAAATGTCATCCTGACATATCTTTCCATCATATTTTTCCAAGAATTTACAAGCTAATTCTTGGACTTCATCAGCATTTCATATGTGTATAATTTCATTGCCTGAAGCAACATAAGAAAATCAATGTAATGTCCCAGGTTCAATGCACGTTGATGGTTTGCATAGAAGGTGCATACTAAAAGAACGTCATCCACTTCACAACAAATTCCATTAAATTATCATAGAAGGTCATCCTCATGTGTTACTCGCATATAAACAGGCAAACCTTCATATAGTAAAGGAATTATGTTCGAGAGCATTACTTTATGAATAGGAAAACAAATCACAAATGATATATTTAATATTAATAAACCTAAAAATAAATGCGAAAGTAAAACTTGAGACTCTTACTTGATTGATCAGTTAATGTCTCTGTGTTGGTTTCCATACCCTTCCTTGGAGCATAAATTAGAAGTATTTGCAAAAATTTTTCTCCTAATGCACAACATTTAAAAGGAATGTTCATGTCCTACGTCATATCTTTTCGGTCACTAGGAAAAAAGGCTTTGACAAAGGGACTACTCATTTCACAGTTAGATCCTACATATCTTTAGGGTCACTTTCATTTCATACTAATTATTTTTTTTCCATCAAAGGGAGTCAGAGCTAGAATATCATTTATATGATTTAAGAATTGATTTCATACACTGCAGGAATCTAAGAAAACTAAAGTACATTGACAAATTCTACCAATTAGATTTGAGCTTCAAAAGGCATTGCAAAAGAAGGAAAACTACCAAATTATGTTGCTATGGAACGAAGATACTTTGAAACTAAATTGGCAAAGGCCAACGATGATCACCCTTCTCATGACATCTTTGAGGGCATTAAAGTCATAAAAGAAGTGTATGAAGCATGGAATGAGTTTTGTTCTTGATTATGGAACAAAACCCCATATCATCCAATTTGTTTTTTTAGGTGAGTATTGAAGCGGTACTTATTTATTATATATATATATATATATATAATAAAGTAATAATTTAAGAAAATTGTGGGCTATACAACAATAAGACTTTTATATCGGGCCAAAAACAAGGCACCCTTCATCAACAATCCCACCATAGCTAACGAAGCACCCATAAAAAATCCCATCATAGATCTTTATGAGCTGCGAAAATAACCGTAGCAAAAGCCAAGAGATAGCGAACCCAACCAAAACAATCAGCATATCAACCATAAAAATAACCCGTATAATCCAAAACATGGCAAAATGAACATAACTACAAAACCCAGATCATAACAGAGAAATGCAGTTCACAATTCATTGTTACAAGATAGAACAAGCATAACCACAAAACACTAAGCATGCAAGAGAAGAGCAGAACAAAAACTTCTAAACCAAACAAAATACACGACATTAACTTAATATATCAAGTGAAGAACACCAACAAATGCACATGAAAGCCAAATCGGAGGAAAATGTGAGCAGATACAATTGTATTATTTGTAAGAGTTTTTGAAGAAATTGTCAGCTAATCAATCAACCTGAATGGTTCCATTTATAGAAAATATAACCAGACTTCTATATTTCCATCCAAGTGTATTATTTGTAAGAGTTTAACTTGTGGTTGTTAATCTGAGGTTTAGCACAATTTCACCCAATAGCAGACTCTTCAGATAGATAACATAAGCTCTCAATTGAGTTACCAGAAGAATCCTTGGTTATATATAACTAAAAATAGAAAAGAAACGTTTTAAGCATTTTTCCCTGCGTGACATCAAACGAAGAGCACATAAAAAAGAAGTCGAATCTACCCGCTTGAGTGGTATTGAACCATTGGAACCATGCTTCAAGACGAATAAATGCTCTATCCAAGAATGATAAGATTTCGCTACTTTCACTAGCTGAAAACTCATTCCTTTTGGTTCTACGAACAAGATCTAAGAATATAGGTAGATAAAAGCAATTCTTTGGTCCAAGTCAAAAAAGAGAATGAAGGAACTCAATACAAAGAAAAACTTTACCATGTAAAATTAGAAACAAAGTTGGTGGGTTTCCATTTGAGGGGTGCTGAGGAACAAATTCTTCTGGCACTTTACTGTAAATATTAAAAAAAGTTAAACATGAATCCCATTAAAAGAAGTGGAATTTTGATATACCTAGTAAAACAAAGTCTTAAAATTACCTTAAAGCTTCAGCCCCCAATATTTGCTCTCGAGGAATCCATCCATCAGCATTCATCAAATCCAACCAAAGTGTCCAATAATGTCCAAGCAAATATGAATATCCCAACGCCTATTGGAGTTGTAACAAAGGCATTAAAGAAGAATTAAAGAAAAAGCGAAGAGTTAAGTAGTTTTTAAAGCTCGCCTACAAATTGAGAGAGTTAGCTTAAAGAGAAGAAATGAGAATATACTCAAAGCATATCTAAGCAACAACATGTACTTGACCAGATTAGCGGTTGATGAAAACCTTCATCCCATAGAAAACCCCAGGGGAAAAAAGATCGGCGTGGAACAATTTGTATAAAGCTCAATGAGGCCAATATGGAACAAAATTATCACCTTTGTTCTCGCTAAAATAGCATTTAACAAAGATACAATCATCACTTTACAGAACATGAAAACACAACTGCAAAAGAGAGATGACCGTAGAATGTGTTGAGCTCACACTAGAGGATCTAGCAAGGGTAATTTTAGATTGACCGTAGAAGTAACCAATGCCACCCACCAAATTTTCCATAGCAGCTCTACCAACATTCATTGACTGAGAATCCACCTGAAAGGTTATAGGTGATGTATACCCCCCAAACGTAAGCAGACATCATCACAAACGAATTAAATTAAGAGAGGGAATTATAAAATAAGCTTTGTTAGGGTAAATACCTTGTTGGTTAGACTAAAACTCTTCTGGAGTTTTTCTTCAAACTCTCTTTGCCCTTGCTCGAGTCGACTGTCTAGCAGCTCTCCTAAGAAGTTGCCACAATTTTATTTGAACTCCAAATAAGGAAACAAGTAAAGAAAAGAAAGTGAGTTTTTATATACCAACTGCATCACCTTCTAAAATAAAATCCTAGATGATAACCATGTAAAACAATAAAAGCAGGGTTATCAAGCATTTCAAAATCAACACAACTAATAAACCGATTACAAAATCAACACAACTAATAAATTGATTACAAATGCAAAACATGCAAGATATAAATAACTTATCTTCATATACTTCAACTATAAAAAGAACATAAACTGATCTACAAATGCAAACAACACAAACCCGACAAAATTTGAGAAACATTGTGTCACAAACCTCAACAACCAAAGGAAATCTCGAATTTACATGTTCTAACAACCACATCTAACCTCTAAAAAAACACACCATATCTCCTACACACTAATTTGCAAACTTCAAACCAACAAACAAAGAAAATTAAAGAAACGACCGAGAAAATATAACAGAGCATGCGCAAATTGAAGACAGAGAGAACGAAAAACACATCAAATAAGATAAACCGATAACCAGCGTAAACACAAGATCGACGAGATCTGAGAAATATTTCGTCACAGAATTCAACATCAACATTTTACACGTTCTAACGACAAGAAAATAGCGAAAACACCAGAACTTCCCCCAACAGAGTAACATCTTCAAAAGCCACACAAAGAGGGACAGCGCAGACGATGACGGCGAGGGACAGACGGCGACATACAAAGCGGACGACGGCGAGGGCTTATGCGACGGTGACGGCAGAAGGCACGAGCTTCGGCAGATAGCAACTTAAGCTCCGAACACCACAGCCAAAACCCACCAAATCCAAACCCCCATTTCTAAATCTCTTCAAACAACACCAAATCTCCCAAACTAGCTCTCCAATCTCCATCCAACAAAGCCGTAACTGCCCTCGACGATGAAGACATCAGAAATGGAGAGCACCGGTGAACATAAGCTGTCAGCGGTGACTATTTCGCAGAGATTTAGGGTTTGGGAGAGAGAGAGAGAGTTTCAGACGAGACAGGGAGTTGAGGGTTTGCAGAGACGTGAAGAGAGAAATTGCTGAGCCGCCGGTGAAGAGAGCAGTTGTTGAGCTGCCGGTGAGCTCGAGAGAGGTCGAGAGAGGTCGAGGAGAGAGGTCGAGGAGAGAGGTCGAAGAGAGAGGTCGAGTTCGGTCGAGGAGAGAGGTCGAGAGTTCGGTCAAGGAGAGAGAGTTGGGAGAGAGAGTTTGAGGAGAGATAGAGAGTTTAAAACAAATAAATATTTCATCTATTGATGCACGAATCTCGAGCTGTGATGTGTGGTTATAAACTACTGAATTTTTAGTGGAAAGTTGGCGCCATTTTTTTAGAAACGGATTTTAATTCCGTCTCTAATTCCGTCTCTATTTCCGTCTCTATTCCGTCTCTAACTATTTCCGTCTCAATTCCGTTTCTAACCATTTCTGATTAGAAACAGAATTAAATTCCGTTGTTATTTCCGTTTCTAATTTACATTTTTTTGTTGTGAACAAAGCCAAAGCTTCGCTTTCTACTTTCATAGGATAAACCCAAGTGAATCTCGAAAAATCATCAATAAAATGGATCTAGTATATGAAACCATCATTTGATTTTATTGGTGCAGGGCCCTAAACATCAGTATGAACAAGTGATAGAAGTGCAGTAGGATTTGACTGTAATCTAGGAAATGGTAAAGAATGTATTTTACCAAGTTTACAAGCCTCACAAAAATGTAACATATGATCTTTATTCAATTGAAGAAACTTAAGTTGGGGCATGTTGTCTTTTCTTCCATTTCCTTAGAATGGTTTAGGTTTTCCCACAAGCATCTGATAACATCATCAATGCTTGAAAATGTATCCCATAAATCAGGTGGGAATTTAAATATGCTTAGATTGCATGGCAATGGACCAAACCAAAATAGAGGGGCAGTCTAACCGTGTTGTGATGAAGCTGGAGAAGTCATACAAGTTAATTAACATGTGCATTGAACTAAAGAAGGAAATAGTTGGGTCAGTGACAATTTATAATAATATGTTCTCTTTAATTGGTGTGACATAATGTTAGGAGCTTTAATAGAGCGGCCTTTGTTTCTTTAGTAATTTCCAGTGCACCATTAACTTCTTCTTTTTTTTCTTTTGTAACGCGCATTAAGGTATGAAACTGATAATCATTTTTTCATTTGCTAATTTTACAGCACATTCTATGCCTTTTTATCATCTCAAAGTGCACATTATTGTCTTTCTTTTAAACATTTTTAAATTAACCTCCAAAAGTTTGTAATTTTCTTTGTGCTTTACTTATTGAATTTTTGGCTGATAATGCAGTCACAGAATGCCAAGTGGAGGCTTTAGAAACCAGATGTTGTTCATCCAATAATTTATGCTTTAGTGATGATGAAGCTTAGTTTTTTTGCTTGACATGTCACGATGACTTGTAAGTGCTCTCAGTTTTTTATTTTATTTTTTTTGCCGCTATTAGAACTTCAGTTTTAGAATGAGCAATGTACGTAGGAGGAAATGATGAAACTTTTTTGGGCAAGCCAATGATACAAAAAAAACTAAGTTATATAGACTTGATTAAATAAGAATTGGTTTATCTTAAATATTTTTTTATCAAATGTTATTATAAGGTATACTAATTAACTATTTTTTCCTTCATCTTCCTTTGCAACAATGACAATGAAGAAGAAGAATCTACATTAGTGTAGATTTAGTTATTTTTCGATTTTAATTATTATAGATTATTTTTTCAACATTAAGAATGTACAAAATTTTTATTCCCACCATTATTTGATACTTTCATAATCTACTTGAAATATTTATAATGATATATATTAAGTTTGCATATATGTATAATGATATATATGTTATATTGTTATAATGTTAAATCGAGCAACTTAATCCACTGCATAATTTTTATTCTAAAAAATCATAATAGACTAATTTGCATTTATGTCGTATCTATTTGTACGAATATTTGACAAATCGACGTAAGCAAATTTACTATTTTGCCTTTATTATTTAATATCCTCCGCTCATGCAAATCTTTGATATGTATGAGAACGCACACATATGTGTGCAATAGGTTCTCTCATCAAATGTTATTGGCAACAAGACGATTGGCCAATCAAGAAATTATGAAATTTTATTGAGTTTGTAAGTCACGCTGCTATGCTAAAGGATTTTTGCAAGGTTTCTTTGGATTTGGGGAAAGGATGCTGATGTCTAAACTATACAATCTTTTTTAAGATTAGATGTCATCTGATGTTGCAAACTACATGTCGCAATAGAAATTTAGGGGTAGTCATTGTAGCTATGTTTATGGAGCTAAGGTTGTTGTTGATAAGACCATTAGATGCTCTATGAGCTATGAATTTGTTAAGTTCAGAGATGAATGGTCATTTATTGTTGTATCTATTAGACGTTGGGTATTTGTTTTATTTTTTTTACTTTTAAATAATAGATACTTAAAATAGTAAATTCGATAAATATCTCAAAATCAAATCACTATATATAGAGACTATTATATGAATCATATATGCCTTTTCGGATAAAATAATAAATTCTTGGAATTGAAGTCCCGCGAGCATAGCGAGCGGGCTCAGTCGTGCGAAGCACGATAATGAAACTAGTATATATAGATATGGATATATAGGTTGTAAACTGATATTATATATTGAACCCGTGTCATGTTCTATTGTAACTTACTCGACATGAAATTAACTTCAAAGTCTCTTAAATATTGTTATACTCGTCCTCGTCACTCACGTTTCAAGTGAAATTAATTATATATTTTGTTGGTAAGTTGATAAATATGATTTTTTCTACAAAAAAAAAAAGTTATTTCTAATTGGTATAATTAATTGTAATTTAATACAAAGATCGACAAAAAAGTGTTAGAATCATGTAAAAAAATGTTAATATCATAATAAAATAGTATTACTAGCCAGTTAAAGTAAAAAAGATTATTAAGAAAAATTCAAAGAAAAAAATAGAAACAAAAAAATAGAAATACGTAATATTATTAAATCATTAAATTTAACTATATACTCTAATCACTAAAAAAATACTTCAAGATAATTCAAATATACAATACATACTAAAAGCTGAGAAATAAACATAATATAAATGTATATAATTCTTATCACCCAAATTCTTAAGGGTACGTAGATCCTAAGCATCTGATGTTAAAGGATCCAAGGCATAAACACCAATAGCTTGCCAAGAATCAGAGTAATAACAAATTCTTATAAAATTAGATATTGAAATTAAGTTTGAGTGGTGAATGAGTGATTAAAAAGTATTGACTTATATAGTAAAGAGAATGATTATGTAACACACTTGTGTAGGAAGATCAGAATTCAAATTTAAATAATTAAAATATAATTATTAAAAATTGTTTCATAATAATTATTTGAAGTAGTGATTACATATATAATTAATCAAATAAGTGGTTGCACGAGGAGATTGAAGGGTTTAAAAAATAATTAAATTAAATCAAGATATATCTAATTATTTAAAATTACATTAATTTATGAATAAATATGACTTAGTGGCTTAATAGATGAATTAGTGAATGATGATGATGATGAGTATGTTTTATACATGCGTAGGGAATATCAAAAGACAAAAGTCAATAATTAAGGTATAATTTTAAAAATAGTTACATAATTATTTGAAGTAGTGATTATATAATTTATCAAATTAGTGATTGTATGGTAAGATCAAGAAACCTAAAACAAATAATTAAATTAAATTGAAATGAAATGAAATATATTTAGTTATTAATGGTTACAAATAATTAAGATTACATTAATTTATAAATAAAGACGTAATGGTTACAAATAATTAAGATTACATTAATTTATGAGTTGGGTTGATGATGTGGCAAGAAGGAAGCTTGAAAAGAAGCAATGGAGAAGCAATGGTTACATAATTATTTGAGAAATTGAATAATTAAGGTATAATTTAAAAAATGGTTTCATAATTATTTGTAGTGGTTATATAATTTATCAAATTAGTGGTTGCACGGAAAGATCAAGAGAACTATAGCAAATAATTAAATTGAAATGAAATGAAATATATTTAGTTATTAATGGTTACAAATAATTAAGATTATGAGTTGGAGTTAATGGTATGGTATAAAAAGATGATGACGTTGCGAGAATGAAGCTCGAGAAGAAGCAATGTGGCAACCGAAAATGTTGTTTTATTCTCATTAGAGTTGGAGTTGATAATGTGGCGTAAGAGTTGATGACATTGTGAGAATAAGATCTTAATTAGGTTATATATATATATATATATATGTTTGTTTTGTTTGTGGAATATTTGTTATGACTGACTTTAATTAACCAATTAATCGTTTTCAAAAAAAATAACTAATTAATTTTGGTTTCAAGTTCTTGTGTTCATGTACTGAACACTCGAACTCGAACAAGCAAGGATGCAATGAATATAAATCAAAATGGCTACATCAAGAGTCTTAGCTTTTGGGAAGCTTAAGTTTTAATTAATTTATAAAAAGAACTATGGATTGTGAGTTCGTTTTATAATCTATTCATCTATTAGAAGGTAAAAAGGAAGGACAAGCATAGTAAAAAAGAGGGGACCAATCAATTCGATGGCTCTATGATTTAATATGGGAGAGAAGATAGTAAAATAAGTTAATTTCTTTCTTCTTTTAAAAAAAAGGGAAAAGAAAAATAAAGGAAAGAGGAAAAGGAAGAAGGGGGCCATATGCTTTCCTAAGTGAGGTCGGCCCAAATTTGAGTGTCAGTTCATTGGACCATACATGTGTATTGTGGGCTTTTGAGCCAACGTACTGTCAAAAGGTGTCCCTTTTTTGGCATCAATAGTGGTAGACTGGTAGACTGGTAGTACTGTCAAAAGTTCAAACCTACATGGATTGGCTACATCGAATTTTGTTTGAGTTTTTATTATTTATTCATATATATATATATATATATATATATATATATATATATATATATATATTCCTAAACACTATGTATGATTACTTTGGTATACATAAAATTCAAGTTGGATAGAAGAAGTGAAAAAATATAATATGTGTGATATGTAATTAAAATATTCTTACTAAATTAAAAAAAAAATTATAAAACTGCAATTAAACATGTTATGCTTTATAAAAATAAATAACAGATGGTAAAGAAAAAAATTTATATAAAATCAATAAAGAGGAAATGAGGATGCTTAATTAACTAAGTGATAAAACTCGCAAAGATAAAATTAATACATAAATTAAAAAAATAGGAGTATCACAAAACTGATACCGATTGTGACGGCCCCAAACTCTGGGGCAAACCAGGTACCGCCACGTCGCCAGACACGTCACCAAGCATGTCACGTCACCGCACACTTATTTTAACTGTCCGCGACCTAAACCATTGTACGTATCTTATTCGCCTTAACTTAATATTTATGGGTGTTTTATGAATATATATTAAATTGACTAAGTTAAATTGTTCACGATTTGTTAAATTATTATAAATTAAACATCAAACGGAAGCCTTTAAATATATGCAAACAACGTAGGAAACGACGTTAGATACCATGTATATCAAGAGCGACAAAAGTACAAAAGGTGAACATATACATGTATCAAGTATATAAGTCCTTCCCAAAAATCTCATAAAAACAGTAAATAGATGCATACAACCACCTACGCAAAAAGTGACGAGCTCTCCTAACTTAGACGTAGTCGCCTAAGACACCCTTGCCTCGGCTCGTCGCAGGATCTGCGATTTGTCACAAAAACAATGACAAATCCCAGGTGAGTAAATCCCAGAGAACGGTAGCTAATATTCACGAAATCCAATAAAACGGCTATAATTCATGCAATTTAAATAAATAACAAGAATAAGGAAATTCGCATGAAAATAAGTCATTGAAAAGTCGAATTTTGACACGAGTGTAGCGTGGCAGAGAACCATGGTCGACATCCGGGAAACGGCTTAGCTAAACCGAGAACAATCCATGACGACCACCTCGCCAAACATCTCACGGTCGAATGAGAGGAAACCATGAACGGGAGAATCTCATCCAAACATCTCTCGAGAGGAACCCATGACGTAGATTTAGGACTTCGTCAAACATCTCTCAACTTATTGGTCTCGCGGAGAATACTCACCGCGTAGCCCTAACATGACCAATTACTCGAACAGCGGGGGGTAGCTAGCCCCGGGGTGTGAGTCTGTGCCATGCCCGACCCCGTCGACAAACACACATACACACGTTGGAGTGGATGAACAGTAAACGAACAGCAATAGAAAGCACAATAGAATAATTGAAATGTGAAATAAAGTAAGTGTCATAAAAGAATTTTAATCAATTTTCTCGTGGGTTTACTTACCTCAAATAAATTGCAAATCACCCTCAAAATGCCCCACACACGCCTCGAGATACGTACTCGACACCCGCCTATGGTATCCTAAGTCCAGGGGATCGATTGTTCCGGCAATGCGCTACCTTGCCGCTGCTCCACGTCGTTCGTCGCGCTGCTGTCGTTGTCGCTGCCGCCTCGCCACCGCTGTCGTGCACTGCCGGTGCCGCTACCACCTCGCCATCACTGCTACCGCGTCGCGCCTACGTCGTGCTGCTTCTGCTCGTTCCCGACCTCCCGTCGTCGCCGCTGCTCGTCGTCTGTCGCTGGTAAGCTTCGCCGTCTACGCCGCTGCTGGAGTCCGCCGGCGCCATGCTTCTGAGCGCATCGCGTCTGCTTGAGCGAAAGAGCTCGCGCGCAGCCGGGAACGGCCGTCCGCACCTAGCTCCTCGCCGCGAGCCGCCGGATCTCCCACTCCACTCCTCGCCGGAGCTTCCTTCAAACTCCCCCTCTCTTTCTCTCTTCGCCTTCTCTCTCTCTCTCCCTCTCAGCGACCTCTCTCTCTCCTCTCTCTCTCTCCCTCTCTTCCTCTCTCTATGTCCGTTTAAATGAAGTCTCTCCCTTCTGTTTTTTTTTTTTGGGAGAAAAAGAGAGATATATAATGATGAGGTATGGGTTTGGTATGGTGATGTGATGGGATGTGTGATGTGATAACTAAATCCCAGGCTATCCCATACACCGGCGTTACGCGCTCACCGCGACGTCGTACACTCTCGTCACTACACACGCACAACGCGACCAATAAGATATCAACTAATGCAATGTGAATTATTTAATAATAGTAAAATAAATAAATACTCGCACACAAAAATAACAAAATTTACCTTGTTAGCTGTGCCTTTGACTTTTCTGCGACGTCCACGTGGGTCTGAGCTTAAGGTCTCAATCTGTAATTTATCAGTTAATTGGGATTAATTAAAGCGGGCCGTTACAAAAGTCTTGCACTCTAGTAAGCTAGAGATGTGTAATATAAGACCATCTTTAATCACAAAACTCTATTTTTCCCTTTATTTTACAGTTTTGTTACATTAAACTTTGTTTCTCCTTCAACTACAAACTCTTTTCTACTCTGAACTATATTTCTTATTTTTATTCGTTGTTGTTGTTAATTTGTATTAATTTTAATAAATTATTTATTCAGTAAGATATTTAAAAAAAATACTTATATTTAAAAAAAATATATAATCTATAGATTTTTTTTCAAAAATAAAAATAAGAAAAACACTATTATAGCATTGATGAATAGTGGAGCGCAAATTTGTGTTCCACTATTTAAGAAATAGAGCTCGATTGGAAATAACAGGACTCAATTTTGGAGTTGAGATGTTATTGCAATGTCCTATTGGAAATACTCTAAATGAGCTTGCTAATGTAACCCACAAAGTTAACCCAAAAACTATACATATCTATTTATGCACAGTCTATTTCGATACACACATTTCAAGACGCATCGCGCAATGTGCAAATTAATAAATGCCATTTCAGGGTTAACTTTCTAGGTTACGAAAACATTTTCCTAATATAAAAGGGATCATTCTAGGGTTGTCACTTTCCATATGACTTTAATAATTGCAAGGAAAAGCATCTTTTAATGCACATGGATAAACAATGAAGTTCTAAAGGTATGGAAACAAGTAGATAACTGCTAGCGCTTTTGAATTAAATTGGCTTGGTCTACAATGACTGAAACACACACGTAAACAGTTGAGCTTACCTGGATCTACAATCTATAAGTACCTCGAGGTGCATAACACGGTTGTCATTCTAGTACTTTTGTTTGAAATTTGAAACACTTTCCTATTGTTTATGAACCTGGGTCTTTCTTATTGGCCCCCCAAATCCCAACCATATACCAATCCAACAGCCCACTAAGAACGTTAGGTATTGGCGTTAAAAGTAGGCAAGTAGAATTTCATTCACCCAAAATCACAGCACCCACACACACAACACAAGCAGTAGAAATTTGGGTTTCATCAGCTCTAGCTATATAAAACATTCAAACAAAGATGAAAAGAAATGGTGTTGTGATGATTGTTGCTATGGCTTTGCAGCTACTTCTGTTGAGTGGGTTTTCAAGTGGTGATGAGAGTAGCAATGTTGTTATTGAGGATACTAAGGTGAAGAACAAGAGGCATCATGTTGTGGGGGAAGATCGAGGTTGGGATTCATCTTCTGATATTGCTTCGTGGTCGTACGATCGGCTTTTCATGGTTGGAGATGACGTCTGTGAGTTTTTGTTTCATATATTTGTATGTTCTATAGTTCTTGAATGGTTTAGTAACTCAATCACCAGGTAATTAATTACTAAAACCTTTTGATTACTTTGTTGAGTATTAGTACTTGATATTGAGCACATATTCCGCATATTTCCCTAATTTTTATTGTGTAATGGCCTAATTGTTACAACATGTATTTTACTGCTCAATTTGTCTTCTTATTGGTAAAAACATGAGAAACCCTAAAAAACTTTGTTGGAAAACATATTTAAGAATAACGATGTGTAGAAGGAAATCCAATAGTTGCAATCTCACATGGATATGTGTATTGTCACCACCAAGGCCTAGGGGTGTTGATGAAATCCGCGGATCCAATTCAATCCAGTCCATTTAACTCTAATTGGTTCATAATTTGAATTTGTTAAATTGGATTGAATTGCAAAAGTTGCAATCCGCATTGATTGGATTGGATTGCGGATTGCACCCCTTAATCCGATGATCCAATTTGCAATCCGATCCAATTAATCTTTATATACTTTACATTATACATACACATATACTCTTAAAATCTTAAACTACATTTAGATGGCGTTAACATTGCTATACACTCATTCATTTGCCATGTATTCATATACACTTGAAAATCTAAATAATCACAACTTAAGTTAAACTATCTAGTTAAATAAATGTAGAAAATGTTAAAACTAATATGTTTGAATCAAAATTAGTATTCATTATTTTTCTTACTAATTTTTTTTTTTTTTTTTTTAGTATGAGTAGAACCAGTTAGCTCCCTAAATTACCTTTTGCAAGTGATACCTTATCCATCCCAGTAAAGATGCTTTGGCAATTATAAATTAATTTTTTTACTTGTAAGGATTTGCGCATGTTGCAATTTAAAATATTAATTCTATAGTTTCATGAATATAAGTTATAAATGACAAATTGTCAATTCGCATAACTTAATTTAGTCCGGTCTGCATTTAGTAAATTGCATCAAGTCGGATTAGCAAAATAAATGGATCGGGCTTGACTGCAATTTCTCAAACCGCAGTAATTGGATCGGATTACAAATTGACCCTAATTAGTTTTGATCCAATCTGTGTGCACTCCTACCAGGGCCTACCAAACACAAACATACATTTTTGTCACATTTATTGAAGTTTGGATAGGTTGAGATGTAGACCTTGTTTGGTTTATGGTGGAGTTGTTAGGGGAGTGAGAGCGTTGGGATGTGTGGACCGAATTATAATCTCACATCAGTTAAGCGTGACTTCATAAAGAAGTACGTAAGTGTGAACCTCTCCCAAAATAGTACCAAGGCCTTTTGAAGTAAACCACACACCTGTGAGTTGAAGGTGGCTAAGGTGGAGACAACATCAGTACTAGTGAGATCCACAGACCTACAAATAAAGGCGCAGGCGACCCAAGAATGAGATGCCTTAGAGGTAAGTTCCAACTAGACTTGTTCATAGGCCGCGCTCGAGCTGGGCCAAACAGGGCTCGTGCCTAAGAACCTTAGCCCAAACCCGACCCACTATGTATATGCAGGCCTACAAACAAGCCCAAGCTCAGGCCATGTAAAAAATGCAAAGCCCCAGCCCAACTCATCAAACCCATGAATAAATATTTTAATATTAAAAAAATCAAAAAGTAAATTATTTATTCATTTAATAAAACTTTTATGGACTTTTTTGACACCATATGTATTTATATATGTATATAGTATATTCATATATTTTGTAAAAATGAGTAACTCAAATAGTAAACATCACTTAATGTGCGCATTAGGTCTTACGTTCAAACCTCTCATAATATACTTATTATTTTAGAATATATTAGTTATAAACTTATATTCGGACCAGGCCCATTTTAAAGCGTGCCTAGTTGGGATTGAGCTCGGGCCCGAGTCGAGCTTTTCTTGAAAATGGTTATCCAAGCCCTATAAGGTATCTCCCAACTCACATCCTTCAAGAGGAGATAACTCCCCCATCCCTACCTAAGGGAGTTATCTCCCTGAGGGGAAATAGACACAATTACCCCCCGTTAATCACTTCTCTATTACATATTTTATTCTTTGATGATATTTATGTCAATTCTCATATTTTATTGTTTTTTAAATTTGTAACTTGCCAGTAAGTTTAAAGTTGAACCAAGTATGAAAATAAGAACTTCCCTGTGAGTTAACTCCCTTGCAAGAAAACTTGCCTGTAAGTTTGCAAAAAATGAACCAAACGAGGCCGTATATTATGCTTGTGAACATAACCTAATTGGATAGTTTTTAAGTCAATTTATGGTGATCTGACATAGTACTATAGATTTAGCTCGCCGGGGGTTTTAGAAGGTCATTAAGTTGGTGTGATATTCATCGTTAGGTGTCGTATGTAATACTTATTGGTGTGGCTGGCTTTTAAGTCTACTACTGATGATCTAACAACAATATCATTTGATTGGGAATGGGATTGGCAGGGTTTGCGTACTCGGCTGCAGAAGAGATGATTGCTGAGCTAAAGAGCAAAGAAGAGTTCGAGTCATGCGACGTGAGCAACCCTATAAGAACTTACGCAGATGGTTTAAACATAGTTCCTCTTGTGGATGAAGGACATCGTTATTTTGCGAGTAGCAAGGCGGAGAAATGCAAGAATGGACTCAAGTTGCATGTCGATGTGGCACCGATTGGAGGGCATAAGCATAAAGCTGAGCAGTTGTTAGCCCAACCTCCCAAGCCATCAGAAGCAACCTCTCCACAGCTCTCTCTACTTATAGTTTTCAGCTATCTGATCATCTCTTGCACTGCTGTGTTCCTCTTGGTTCAACAATTCTAATGTTTCCTAAACTAGAACAAAAAATGAAAGCCTCACTCTAATGTATACTTGAGGCTTTTAGAGTAGAGTAGGATTCAATAGTGTTTATTTGCAGTTGTTTTGAAGGATAGAGAGGACTAGTCGTTGATTTTTTCCTGAGCTACCTACTAGTCTTTATGCCTATGATATACTGTTTTGATGTTCCTAATCAGAGTTGTACTATTGCGCGCTTATAAAGTGAGTCGGTTTCTATAAACTGAAGTTATATGTCTTTACGATGTTTGTGAAGCAGTTCTGATTTTTTTGCTCCTGTTCTTAACATTCTTTTGTGTTGTTTGTCTTGTGATCATATAAAAAGAGATGAGGAAATTATGTGTGGTATGCAAGAAAGTTGTTAGATCAGTAACTCTGTTATTTGTAATTATTACCATTCCAAAGGGAAATAAGCAATATTTTCCAGGTGTCGACTAGGTATCATCTCGTCTAGAGCATACCTCGGAAATTTGGAAGCCCGCCATCCACGGCATTGATTAGGCGAGCAGGGGAGCCCTTAAGTAAATTAAAAAAATCGGGGGGAGGGGAGGGTCTTTGCAAATATGAAAAAGGATAGTGCTAAATGGATTCAAAAAGTCCGGACTCAAACAACAAAAAAGACATAAAGACTCTTAATTTAAATTTATTCTTAGTATTTGGGGTAGAGGGTAATTATGTCTTTTACTTAGGTAGATATCTTAAATTGTTAACAAAATTTTTTTTGAGTCCGGACTCAAAGAGTCCAAACAGATTTTTTGTATGAAAAATTGCTTTATATACACCCTATTCAAATTTCACTGCCTCTCACCACCCACAACTCCAACAAACCCCCATCTCTAGGCTCTAGCCAGCTTCCCACTTCGGTTGACAGTCTTTGGTAGTCCCCTCACATCAATGCATTTGACTTTTTGCCTTTTGTATGATAACATGAATCCTTTCTTAAATTTGTATGTCATTGTATTTAAATAAATAATAAATTTATTTGAATTCATAAGTCCGATCTTATAAGGAAGTTTTTAAAATTTTTATAAATATTTTAGGGTTGCACTGAATCGAGCACAATGGAAAAATTTGATCCATGTAGCCGACCCCAGTTAATTTGGGACTGAGGCTATGTTGTTGTTGTTGTTGTTGTTGTATAAATATTTTAGGGGTATCAAAGTAATTTTACAAGTGATTATGGTTGTTTCATTAATTGCTCGATGATGTATTTGAAATTAAAAAAAAATTTGAGTCTGGACACACGAGTCCAAATAACACTACGCTTAAATAAAATGTGATTGAATTGTGGTCAAAATATAAATAAAAAGAAATAGAGGGAGGTTTCTAAATAAATACTTTTTCGTCCGTCTAGATTCTACGTAAGCGAGGCAGGCCAGATCGCTTAGGTTGTTGCGCCTTGATGTCTTGAATACACTGTAAATAAGGGCAAAACAAACTGAAACAATGTAAATTCGATTTTAGAACTTCAGAAGAAGAGGCACGTTTCATGCAGTATTACATGATATCTTAAAAATCCAGCACGTTTCGTGCAGTATTCGGATTTTGATGAGCATGGCTTACATGACATATAGATTGAGTCAAGCTATGTGCACCCCGCATTTTGATCATGGCACCCAAGTAAAATTTTGTGAAAATAGGTTTTGGATGGAAATGTCAAAAATTTCCTCTCAAACCCAACTATTGACAATTGAATTGATTCCGTTCCCGTGCACCCCACCTCTTACAAGCCTCTAAATCTCGTCATTTGGAATCGAACCGTCTTCTCGTGTGATCATTTCTCGATTCAAAGGGGTTTTGGACATTGTAAGTATGTTGTTAGATTTGTTTGGTTGTTGTATCACTTGGTTGTTTCCTTTTGAAAGAGAAATAAAGTGGGTTTTGTATTGTAAGGTTTGTAAGATCAATCGTTTTTACATCACAGTTAGCATGTAATGGGTGAAGATAAGGAGTGGGAGGCGGACGTAGAAGAAGATGAGTTTTGTTTTCTCCATTTTTACGTTTTTTTTTTTTTCGCATTTTTCAAACTGCACTGGAGACGTGAAGTTCTCGGTCACACATGACTGAGACGATAAATACGGTCTCGGTTGTGCGTAGCCGATACTCAAGGATTAGTTTCGGAGTATTACAACCGAAACAATGCAATATCATTGTGCCGTTAGATTCAGTAGGTAGGTATCGAGACATGATTCGAAGTCTCGGACTTGTATAGCCGAGTATTTACAATGATTCTCGGACTTACAGTACCGAAACATTATTTTTTCACTGTTTATTTATTTATTTTATTTTTAAATCTTACGATACATATGCCTTGTTGCAGGAAAAGCCATCCACATCATTCACATCTCAATTTGAAGATTACTCGTGAAGAACCATTTGGGTCTAGGGAGGAGGCTGTTGAATGGGTTCAAAACTTGGGACGGGAAAGAAAATTTGTGTTGGTTACGAAGAAGTCGGATTCTAGAAGGATTGGTCGTATGGGGTAAGGTGAAGCTTGCTTATGAGAGGTCTGGTACATATAGAGGTATTTCTCAAAGAATAGCAAAGCTGTGAAACTTGAGAGAAAACACCAAATTTAAACATAAGAGATGAAAGGGGGATAAGACAAGGCCTCATAGTGGCACGAAGAAATGTAAGTGCCATTTTCTTATTTACATCAAGGAAGAACCAGACTATTTATGGTATTTGCATGTGTTATGTGTGAACGTCACTACCATGAGACTGCGAAATACTTGGAAGGGCACTCATATGCCGGTCGATTGACTTAAGATGATAAGGTTGTAGTGGGAACAATGACTAAGGGGAATGTGATGCCAAGACGGATCCTGAACACATTGAGGCAACGGGATAAAAACAATGCTTCCACTCTTCGTACAATTTACAATGCACGATAAAGACAATGAAAACGTGAAGCCGGTGGGAGAATGCAAATGCAACAACTGTTGCACTTGTCAGAGCAAAATAACTATTTGTTGTGGCATAGATAGGATAATGATACGAATGTTGTGACCGACATATTCTGGGCGCATCCTGACTCTATCAATTCGGTGTGGTGCTTCCCTTTAGTCCTTATCATAGACTGCACATACAAGACCAATAGGTACCACATGCCACTGTTGGATATTATTGGGGTGACTTTGACTGAGGCCACTTTCTCTGTTGGGTTCACTTTTATGTCGTCGGAGAGCAAGGACAACAACTTATGGGCTTTAGAAATTTTGAAGCAAATATTCGAGGGTTGGTCTTCACTGGGTATTTTTGTCACTAATAAAGAGTTGGAACTAATCACTGCAATCCAACGAGTATTTCCCCAATCGTCTCACCTACTTTGCATGTGGCACATAAATCGAGATGTCTTGACCAACACCAAGAAAATGTTTGCAAGAAATGAGGACTTCACACTTTTTAATGATAAGTGGACGACATTGATGTATGTGAAGTCTGATGCCTCGTTTGAATATAGGTATAATGAGATACAACATGATTACGGAGATGTGAAAGGGCTCGTCGACTATTTGAAGAAGACTTGGGTTGGGGAGTTCAAGGAAACATTTGTTTATGCTTGGACGGATAAAATTATGCGCTTTGGAGAGACTACGACGCAAAGAGTTGAGTTCGCACATTCAACTCTCAAGAAACATGTTGGGCATTATCAAACAAACTTTGAGGCGCTTTAGGGTGTCATTGATGGCATGATAGAGAACCAACACAACAAGATAAAGGCATCGTTTAAGCGAAGATTGAATGTGGTGCAACATGGCTTTATGGGCCCTTTGTATCGCCATTTGCGGGGTTATGCCTCCCAAGCAACACTCAAGTTAATTCGTGAAGAATTTGAGCGTGTAGATAATGTCGGGAGTGACTAATTTCTTTGTGGTTGTGACATACGCTCTACACATGGTCTTCCTTGTGGACATAAACTTAATATACATCTTTTGGTCGATTCACCTATACCACTTAAAGACATATATAGTCATTGGCAGAAGTTGAGTATGATACCTAAGCAACCTGTGGGTTGGGTTGATTATAACTTCAATGATAAAATCCAAATAGTCATTGATAAGTTTGAAGGTTGCGTTGATGAGGATACCCGTTTGAGGATCATTCAACAATTGAGATAGATTAGTAACCTTTCATCCACATCAGTGATTCCACCTCCTGCTAAGGTGAAGACAAAGGGGAGACCAAACATCAAAAAATGAAGTAAGAAAACATTGAAGAGAAAGGTCGATGAAGACGCTACATCTACAACAAGACTTCCTAGTGCTTTTGAATATGTGCACGGTCACGAGGAATTTGCTTGTTTGCGAAAGAAGCAAACGCCATCTGTTGCCAAAATATACTGAACCCGTGGAGCTTCAATGGGTGTGTCTAAGGTTGTGTTTATTTCTAGCATTCAATTGGAATGGGTTCCATATGTTGAGAGTGCCTTCGATGTGGCTAGCGATGGCCATTGTAGCTTCCGGTGCATTGCCGCTAGCCTCGGTCTACCCGATAGAGATGGTTGGAAGAGAATTAGATAAGGCCTTCTCCGTGAATTGGATGAAAAAAGTTCTATGGGGTGAAGTTATTGAAGAAGGCTATGGAACCATAAGGAATTGTGTGGATTGCAATGAATTTGATGATGTTGGATTTGAAAAGTATATGACTTTTCCCGATATGGGTCTTTTGATTGCAACCACTTTTAATATCATGTTAGTGAATGTTTCATGTGGCAATTGCTTGACCTACCTTCCTTTGCGCAATTCACCGCCTTCAACCTTTAGAGAGAGGGTTATTATTGGGGTCACAAACATCAACAACATTCATTGGATTAGGGTAAGTTTCATATAATTCCACTTAATTGATATTTCTTTTAGTTCATATTTCTTCTTATTTTTCCTTTAACAGTTTTTAATGTTAAAAACTTATTTTCTACGTGATTTTACAATTTATAGGTAAAGTTCAAAGATGATGCACCCCTTCCTCCAATTTTTCCATTATGGAATACCTTCGCGGATAGTGATGCTAAGGAGTGGAGTAGAAGATTCCGTGTGCAAGAGTGCACTCCAGTCATGCATTCTCAGCAAGGTATGAGTGATGTAATAGACTTAAGTGAACCTTAGAGTTTTAAACAACTTCGATACCAGTTTTTTTGAATGACTTGTACACTTGTGAATCTTCTTTTATATACATGTTCATTTTGTATCTATCCATATAGGTTGTAACGGTCAGTACATTGTGTTACGTTTTGACCTTAGATTATACGTTTTTTTTCAGACAAATTACTGTTTCGGTCATGAGTGACCAAGACACAGACAACAATCTCGGTTACTTGTGATCGATAAAATGATGGAAATGACGGTCTTCAACTACCGACCGGGTCTATACGTGAATTTGGTTATGAGGTGCCCTAATAATTTTTGTTTCAGTCATGAGTTACCGAGACATAGACAACAGTTTCAGTTACTTGTGACCGATACATTGATGGAAATGACGGTCTTCAACTACCGACCAGGTCTACACGTGAATTTGTTTATGGGGTGCCCTAATAATTTTTGGGTGCCTTGAGAGGATGTTAGGTGCCTTGATAACCTTTGGGTTTCCATATGTCTCGGTGTCATGTTCATCGAAATGATACACCTAGTCTCGGCCACTAACTATTATGCATGTCTGGTTTTCTCTCGGTACAGGGTGACCGACAATATACACAGGCTTGCGGTACTATGTGGTCGATATATTCAGTTTTTTTAACATTAATAATTGGTCGGTCATGTATTGCCGAGATCATCACTAGCCTTCTCAGTCTTGCAAGTTCGAGTCGAAATGTTTGGTCTCAGACCTAGGGGACCAAGACCATTCTTGAACATAAATTTTCAAGTTATAATTGGGTAAACTTCAAACCAAATTATAGCCACACACAACATAGTAAACAATCATACACATCAAACCAATATCAACTAATGAGTTTAACATACAATAGATGCATTCAAACAAGTTCAACAAATGGGTTCAACACATTAGCTAATGAGTTTAACACAAATTTTGAGTTCATAGAACTGAATTCTTGCTTTTCTTCCCCTTTCGGGACTGGTATGTGTTCCCGTGCATGCGCTTGGTCTTTAGCAGCTGTGATGCACTCGAATTAGATGTAGTAGGGGACATCGTGGTGGTGTTTGTGGCGGCAGTGGTAGTGGTGGTGGTAGTGGCATGGCCCCTCCCCATCAAAAACTCCACCACTTCATTCGCCATTCTCCGTACAGCCTCCATTTTGGTCATCCCCTATGGCAAGTCAATTCACGCCAGCAAGGTGTCCGATGCTCACCTGTTACGCTGTTGCGATAAGCACAAACACAAAAAAATATATTAAAACACGATATAAACTCAATTTTCGAAACTCGAAACCTGAACATAAGCTTAATAATTACCTCTATAAGTTCATAGTCTGTAATAGTATCAGTCGCGCCTTCGGTGTAGGCTGGGTTCTCGATGGCAGGATGTGAAAATCAAATAAACCAGGGTAGGTAATCTGGTGTAGCCATGAACTCGAACCACGTCTTCTCGCCATGGCTTTCAGGGGAGAGTAAGTGGTTCCGCCACCTTTCCTAATTCTTCGGTTGGAAGTCGTACTTAACCGAATACTTTTGTGCAAAACGTCCTCGGACAACTTCGAGAGGACGATAAGGAGGGTCTGGTATGCTTTGGGCATGGCCAAGTTGTCTTAGGAACTGCTCCTCATTGTTCCAAATCGACGACACAATATGATTTTTGAAGCTCTTTAGTAATGACCGGTCGATGGGACCATCACGTAAAAGAAGGGATGGGTCAACTTCCCTCTCCTCTACATTCCCACTAGTTGCACCACTAGTACTTTCGGGAACGGGTCATTCGGCTGTGGTACTCCTATTTTCTTCATCAGTTGGGCACTTCTCCCTAGACTCAGATGATTCAGATGTGGCCCCCTCACTCTCATCATCACCAATACGTAGGTCCCGTTCGTGGACTTGTGATGCCTCATCCTGTATAGCATTTCCCCTAGGATCACCTACACGTGCAACCTCCTTCTTTGCAACCTGTTGTTTCTCTTTCCTAGCTATTTGTGGCTTACTCCCACCACGAGTATCCGAAATACCCGCCGCTTGTTCCGTTCTCTTAGACTTCCAGTAAACTCGTTCCCTAGAAACACCAGTCTTACTCCGGGCCATATCTATGAAGCAATGAAATAAATAGTGTATTATAATCATGTCAGAAAACACAATAAAAATGAACTTAGACATTGTTTCGGTCCAACAGGATCGAAACCTCACCCAATGTCTCAGTGTCTTGCAACCGTGACCATGTGACTTATCTCGATTGTTGCCCCACCGAGATGCTTCAACATGTCTCGATCTCTAACAACCGAGACAAACCATACAAACCAAACCCAACTACACTTGGTGGGATAATAATGAAACACCACGAACTATTGCGGTTCCTTAGTCCGTGACTAAATGCCTTATCTTGGTTGTACCATACCGACTAATTTCGAGGTCCTTAATTTCACAGTATCCTTTGGGTTTCAACAAGACATTCACTACTGTCTCGGCATGGATTGACCGAGACCATACAAGAGGTCACTGACCTGTGTCACCAACACTTATCGATTTCCAAAAGAAACCCTCCATTCATACAACAAGGAGAATGTCTATGCAAACAACCAAATGGAATCCAAATTCATGGAAAATACATACTAACTTTCTTTTGATCCCCGAAACAGCAATGCCACCTCTACTGCCTTCTTCCACGACCTTCACACAACGAACCTTCGTCCTCGGCTGGAAATCTACTCCAACACGAGGAACCTACCAAACAATAGCTTCGACGTTCAAATCACAGAGAATGCGTGAATTGTTGCCTATATAGAAGAAACAAGGGCTTGGGGGCAACACAATCGAATTTGGGATTTGATTTTTGGGGGGGTGCTCGTTTCTCAACCTAGGGGCAATTTGGTAAATGTCACGAGGTGCCCTATGACATTGTTTGGGTGCCTATCGGGGTGCACTAAGAAAGTGATGGGGTGCACATAGCCGCACTATAAAGATTTAAGGGTCTCATAAAGGAAAAATAGATGAATATGAGAAGATAGTAATGGCAGAGAATGCTGTTATCTCTGTAATCAATAATTTGGCTTCTTTCCTAGTTGAAGAAGCAAAGCTATTGAAAGGAGTGCGAGGAGAAGTCGAGTCCTTGAAGAATGAGTTGGAGAGCATTCAAGCCTTTCTTAATGACACCGATACAAGAGCAGAGAGCGACGAGGGCGTGAAGGTTTGGGTGAAACAAGTGAGACATTTAGCTTTTGATATCGAGGACATCCTGGATAAGTTTTCCCTTCATTTACCCAGGCAACCTCCTCGCCATGGATTCACTGGTTTCCTATCAAAAGTTGCTCAATCCATCAATATCAGGCGCAAGAATCACCAGCTTAACCTAGCTACTGATATTCAGGCTGTTAAAACAAGATTAATAGAGATCAAGCAGCGAAGTGATCGATATCGTTTCAATGGTAGCTCAATCAATTGCAATAATACATCAAACGATGATTCGCGAGTTGTGGATGCCCTTTTTGTGGAAGAATCTGAACTAGTAGGCCTTGAAAAGCCAAGAAATGAAGTAACAAACATCATATTACTAGGAGATCGAAGTCGAAGAGTACTTACAGTAGTTGGTCCTGGTGGGGTTGGCAAAACGACCCTAGTCAGGAAAATCGTTGATAGCGAACGAGTGAGAAGCCATTTCGATTGCGTTGCTTGGGTGACGGTTTCACAAACTTACAAAGTTGAGGAACTCTTGAGGTCCCTGATAAAGCATTTCCACGAGTCAAGGGAGGAGAAAACTATTCGAGGAATTGAAGCGATGGAGGAGACACAACTCATTGGCGCACTGAGGCAGTACTTGGAGAAATGGAAGATCAGGTATTTGGTTGTGTTTGATGATGTGTGGAGCATAAGTTTATGGAACTCTGTAAAACATGCATTACTTGATAACAAATGTGGTAGTAGAATATTAATGACGTCGAGAAAAGCTGATCTCCCCAGATTTGTTGTGGAGTCTCCTAGTGATTCTTATGAGCTCTGCACTCTATCTGAAGCAAAGGCTAGGGAACTTTTCTATAAGAAGGCATTTGGATATAGTAATGAAGGTACGTGTCCTGCACATCTTGTAGAATTGTCTACTGAAATCATCAAGAAATGTGGAGGACTGCCTCTAGCACTAGTTGCATTAGGTGGTCTTCTTTCGACTAAAGAAAAAATCATCACTGAATGGAAGAAACTGCATGAAAGTCTTGCATATGAGCTCAAATGCAACTCAAAACTTGCGTCTGTAATGAAAATACTCTCTCTAAGTTACTATGATCTTCCACACAACCTTAAGCCTTGTTTCTTGTATTTTGGAATCTTTCCAGAGGATTATTATGTTTGGTCGAATCGACTAACAAAGTTGTGGGTGGCGGAAGGATTAATCCAGAAACATCGAGGGAAAACATTAGAAGAGATTGCACAAGAACACCTTGACGAACTCGTAAGGAGGAATTTGGTCCAAGCAAACTTGCCTGGAGGGAGACACTTCTTTGTCGATGGCAGCATTAGAATCTGTAGACTGCATGACCTCATGCGCGAGTTCATTCTTTCAAGGTTTGAGGAAGAGAACTTCTGTGAAGTTCTCGCAGAAATTGACACAGACAGGCCTGAACTCAAAATCCGAAGACGTCTATCAATCCATGGAAACATAGAAGAGAATATCCTGAAAAGATTGGATTCATCATATATCCGCTCTATTTTCGGGTTCAAGATGAATCTGCTCTCGACTTCTTTCTTGTCTCGCTTTACTCTATTGAAGGTGCTAGATTTACAAAATGCTCCTATAGAGAGCTTTCCTCTTGAAGTTTCAAATCTCTGTCATCTGAGATTTTTAAGTTTAAGAAACACCAAGATTCGGGTGCTTCCGAGTTCTATACAAAAACTGAAGAACCTGATAATGTTGGATGTTGTAAATACCAATATATTTGAGTTGCCAATCGAGATTTTGAAGCTTAAGAAACTTAGACATCTTCTTGGCTATCAGTATAACAAGAAATATGATCTATCTTTCAATGTCGCAGAAGGAATCCGGTTGCCAGAAGCGATCCATAGCTTGACAGCCCTGCAAACTCTATCTGCTATTCAGGTCAACCAAGACTCTAGGATCATTTCTAACTTGGGCAAGCTCACACAACTGCGAATGCTAGTCGTTACGAATCTACGAAGAGAAGAGGGGGTGGATTTCTGCTCATCCATTCACAACATGTTCAATCTTCTCTCTTTGTGTGTTACATCATCATCAGAAGTAGAGTTGCTTGATTTAAAATTTATGTCATCACCTCCACCACTTCTTACTTCTCTTGTTTTGAGTGGCCTTTTGGGTCAGTTGCCTCACTTTATTACCTCCCTTCACAACCTTGTCAAAATTTCGCTACGCTGGTCAAGACTAAAGGATGACCCCATGAATGTACTCAAAGCTCTACCTAATCTACTGGAGTTACAGCTCTGCGCAGCGTACATAGGAGAAAGTTTACATATTGAGGCGGGTTGCTTTGCAAGACTTAAGCTCTTAAGGATAGCTCGCTTGGACAGACTAAATTCAGTCAATGTCGAGCATGGTGCTTTGCCAGTCCTTGAGCATCTAAAGATTGGATTTTGTGGGCAGTTAAGAGAAGTGCCTTCAGGCATCAGAAATCTTACCAAACTGAAGTGTCTGGAACTCATTAATATGGCAGATGAATTCTGCAGAAGGTGCACAAGAGAGACAGGTGAAGATTATTGGAAACTGAAGCATATACAGCGAATCACTATATCGCTTTGGCAGGAAGGCGAGTTGATTAAGAGGCAACCAAGTTAGACTTGGTGAGATCCCCTTTTATCTTCATGTATTTATGAGTTTGTTTATAAAATTATCAATTTCTTTGATTCAGTCAACAGATTATCATCAATACCAATGTTCTTGTTGATTTTTGAATGGCAGAACTCGCGGGCGGCGTTGGTGATACAACTTATCATGCCTAAGGCCTTTCTTCCGTAGTTCATCATCAAGCAGTTTAATCTGGACCTTGATCTGAGCTAGCTAGTTTCTCTTACATTTCTACAGATGTTCTGATAGTTTTTTAATGTTTATTTTCTTCTGTTGTTCTTGTTTTTTGATATTTCATTTCTACATGTATTGAATTGTGGAGAGGACTTCACCCTTTGATGAAGCATGCACCATTAAAACCTTCACCAATATTATCAAATCACTTTGCATATTTAATGGTTCAAAGAATTTATTTCTAGCTAGGAGTGATGGCCGCATTAGCCGACCCCAACTAATTTGGTATTAAGGCTTGGTTTTTGTTCTTGTTGTTGAACCATGGCCCTATAATAATGGTTTCAGATTCGAAGCATAAAAAAACTTAACAGAGGAACTGCGGTACCCAGATATCAAATGAGATGAGCAATTAGATATAGAACATTTTTGTTTCTTTGGGAAAAAACAAAAAAAGTGAACAAGCAAAGAACCAAAGAAAAGAAACTGCAATAAAAAGAACAACAATCGTGGGAGCCAACAAACCAGAAACACAAATATTATTGCAGAAAAGATTGTTTAGTGTACAATGTTAAGAAAGATACATTAGAACAATATAAACAAGAGTGACTATCGTCTCCAATAATTATACAAGCCAAGCGGCTCAAAGTTGTACTCATCTTTAAACACTACATCGCTGCAAATCAAAATCCGGGAATCCACATAGGTTATGCTGGCACTTTGGAGGGTGAAGCCACTGATAATGGGCAATGGGAACCCTTTCCTCAAGCGTGTGTTTGCATATGGTAAGGCCACAGTTTTTATGAGAGTCCACATCAACGACTGCAAAATTTACAGAACATAAGTCGCAAAGAGAGGCGGAAGAGAACTAGAACCCTATTTTTTGGGAAATCCAAAGAGAACTAAGACTTGATGGTTGTTTTAAGCTTTTAATGAACCTTGGTACATGAAAAGAGTTTCCAAGTGGAAATGACATGAGAACCAATGCAAATTTCGCGCCGGAATGTTGAAAACCCCGAGGAATCCAGTCATTTTCATTTTGAACTAATGGACATCTTATCAGTCAAGCCCTTCAACTAATCCCATTGGTCCACAAACAATTCTCCTATTGGATATGCTTTGTGTTGTTATTTAGGCTATTTCAGAGGCACTAAAGGAAACCGAACCATGTAAGTGGTGACCTAGAAACAATGCATACAGTAGCAAGCCTGAGTTCACCGAAGTGTTAGGCTACCAGTTTGTATAGCATAAACACATTAAAGAATCCAGTGGAGCAGCATTTCTGGTTTTGGCAAAATAGTTGATACAACCTGAGCAATTCTTGTTCTTAGAGGAATGGTTCAAGACCATAATTAAGTGGGTTGTCATGCAAAAGGCACCATATATCAGCGAAACACTAGTAATTAAGAAATTACGTAAGTCTCTACCAGAAGACAATGAACTAAAAGCATATCAGAAAGGATCTCAAGCATATTTCAAAAAAGGTGCAATGTATAACTTATATGCTAATATAAAAATGGAAGTGAATCAAACACTTGGTAGTTAGTTGAATCCATGTTTAAGCATACCTGAATTAGAGACATGTGGAATTTGCCGACTTGGCTCCATTTTAAAGAGAGGGAAAAATCATCCACGTCAATAGTACCAGCAAGATTATTATTCAGTATGTCAACTGAACCTGATACACGCACCACCTGCAAGAAAAGAAGTCTTTGATTATTCACAATATGATATGCAACAGCTCTGCCATAACCGCCTTTTAGTATTTTTTGAAGTGAAGAGGGCGAAAGGTGTTTCAACCAGTAGAATAAAAAAGAGAACAAAATGTGCTAAATTTTATGGGCCATATTGACATCTATAACAAAATAGTCTTGTAAACCAAGAAGTTCAAAGAGTGAACTAGATCTCCTGCATTATAATTGCAAGTCAACATATACAAAGGTAAATTAGGTAATGTCACATGATGCTTATTTGAACATTGATTATCCTCGTTGATTCTCCTTTATTTGTTATAAGTTAGTAATAGGATTTTGGAACTAATGCCAATAGGTGCACTATGACAGAAGCTGATTCCCCCACCCTGTAACAATAAAACAAGCTAAGAAGTAAAAATGTTAGAGCCATAACGTGTCTCATAATTTTATATTACTTATTTATTTTTGGTAAATTTCACTTAATTTACATAATATCGAAAATATGTAACTTATGTAATTAACTTACTTTATGTCCATTAAACTTCATTTCCATTACAAATTTGATAGAAATTTGTATTTCTCCCTCAAGCATATAGAAGAGCACACTGTACCATCAAACAAGGTATTGAAAGTTTGAGGCTCTTGAGGGTGAGTGACAAGATTTTGGTGACTTTAATAGATCAATGGCTTCGCAGGTACTTCTCTCACTAATCTATATTCTTTTATGTTTAGAAAAGTTTACATAAGGTATCAGAGAATGATTTGTGTTTCTTTTGATAATCTAGTTTATTGTTGCATTGAATTCGATCATGTACACCTTGATCTGATCATGTTTTGGTAAATGCATATTGCGAATAATCTTTGAAACTTATGTTTGTCTAGTAGTTGTAGCATATGAATATTTGATGGGCTGTTCGTGCCTTGCATCTTATTTAACCAGATAAATACTTTATTCTCCAAGTGTTTATATCATGTAGCGCTTATGATCATTATTCGAATCAAGATTTGAAAAGAAAACCAAAGCATATGTTTTTGGTGCCTAAATTATGCTATAGCGTTTATAAATGGTGTTTCACGTCAGATTTTATATATTATATGCTCATCGGATTAATTAATATATTTTAAGCTTTAACATCTGCTATGGCACATGATCTAGCAACCCACAGCGAAATGTTGCAACCCATCGACCACCTCCATCACTGCCATGCCACAGGCATCGTTTACCCACGATGCTGGTGCGAACATCAATGAGGTTAGAGTGGAGGTGGGGTACTGTATGTTCTTGCTAGTTTTGTTGATGTTGGAGAAAATCAAAGAGAAGTAAAATTGAATAGAGGAGAGAAGAAAAACTGATCTATATAAAAGGAAGAAAAACAAGAACTTAAATCTAGTTCTTTTATTTCTTGATGCTGCGATCTCTCAATAGATGCGAATAAACTCGTTAATTACAATGCGGGGGCTTAACTCTAATTTATAGACTCACATAAATATACTCCTAATCCAACTAGGAGATCCTAAATAGACTCATACTCTAGCTCAAAGTCCTAATCAAACTCAAACACTTAATCTAATTTAAATTATAACTCTAACATCCCCCCATAATGTAAATTACCTATCTGAATTAAAAAAACAAGCATCATCCCCCCATAATTCAGATTGTCGTGATCTTCCACTTGATCTTCTCTCGAAATGCAGATCTCGACCTCCATCGACGACATCCTTTATCATTCACCCACCATCTATCTCGCATAGCTTCCTTAATGCTTAACAGTGCACAATGCACTCGATTGCCTTCGTCAGCAACGACATTATCATGGGTGATCTTGCAATCCTGAAGTCGAGCTGGTTGTCCCACACTTCTTTGAAGTCTACAACTGGTACGCTGGGGTCTAGCATTAATACCAGCTGAAGTGGAAGCTTCATCCTCACATCTAATCGTAGATGGTTAAGCGATACTCTTTCCTTTTATGTCCCAAATCCATGCACTCTTCTCATCAAACTTGACATCTCTGCTAACAATGACTGCATTGGTAACTGGATTGTAAAATTTGTACGTTCCAGTCTTTCCTGAAACATAGCCAATAAATATGACCTTCACGCCTTTGTCATCTAACTTCTTCCTGTTAGCATCAAGAACATGTACATATGCAGTGGATCCAAACACCTTCAAGTGTTTGACACTTGGCTTGTAACCACTCCAAGCCTCTTCTGGGGTTATATGGGACACACTTTTTGTGGGAGACCTATTCAGTAAATAAACTGAACATGCAACTGCTTCAGCCCAAAAAGGATCAGGTAAACCTTTGGCTTTCAACATACTATGAGCCATGTCTATAATCGTCTTATTCTTCCATGACGATCACAAAACTCTGAAAATGCCGAGGACGTGTATTCACTACCACCATCTGTCCTCAAAGTCTTGATGTAGCGTCCACTCTGTTTCTCCACAGTTGCCTTGAACTTCTAAAAGCAACTAAAGACATCAGATTTATTCTTCAAAGTATACACCCAAATCATCATGCTGTAGTCATCAATAAAAGTCATAAAATATTTGCTTCCTCCTAGTGAAGCAGTCTGCAGAGGACCATAAACATCTGAGTGAACCAACTGTAGTAGAGATTTGGCGCCTACCCTCACAAAATTGCTCTGGATGTTGAATCACAGGCAATCCTTTCACTAAATTCTTATAAGTAAGCAACTTCAGACTTTTGAAGTTCAGATGACCATATCTTAGATGTCATAACCACGACTCATCAGAAACAATGGATTTAAAACACGGATGAGATCCAGTCTTAATCTCAATCAGAAATAACCTATTTTTCAAAGGAGACTTAAGAATGATCATACCTTTAGAGTCAAATACAGTGAGATGGTTATCTTTGAAATTCACTTTGTACCCCTTTTCTAGCAATTGCCCTAAACTTAGCAAATTGCATGTCAATGTCGGTACATATAACACATCTGAAATATACTGATGATCACCATTCTCCAACTGGATCAAAATTCTTCCTTTTCCCTTAACTGGAAGTTTCCTATCATCAGCAAACTTGACCTCGGTCAATACTGACTCATCCAACTCATCAAAAAATTCTCTATTGCCACACATGTGATTAGAGCATGCACTGTCGAGATACCACAAATTACTCTGAGAATTCTCCTGGGCTGATGAAACCATCATTAGTGTCTGGTGACACTCATCATCTTGATTTGCAACTTCTGCAGTATTCTTTTGTTGAAGATTGACTTGAGTCACTTGTCTTTGTTGTGGATTGTTTCTACATATTTTCTGATGATGTCCCATCTTCTGACATTTCTCACATTGTTGATCTGGTCGCTTCCAACATTTAAAAGGGTGATGACCCTTTCTTCCACAATGCTTACAAGGAGGAAAATCATATTTTGTTCCTTTATTTGTGTTAGGAGAATCAAAACCTGAATTTCCTTTCTTGTTATTCTCAACTTTCTTCCCTTTTTGTCCTTGACTGAATTTAGCTCTCGCAGCTAATGCACCTTCAACAGACCCTTCAAATCTAATAAGGTTTCTTTGTTCCTGTGCTTGCGTAGCACTCAACAATTCCGCCAAACTACTACAACAACAACAACAACATAGCCTCAGTCCCAAATTAACTGGGGTCGGCTACATGGATCAAACTTTTCCATTGTGCTCGATTAAGTGCAATTGATGGTGAGCTTTGCAAACCATTCAAATCCCTTTTAATTAATGCATCCCATGTTAACCTTGGTCTGCCCCTACCTCGTCGAATTTCTACAGTTTCTATTGAGTCAAGTTTTCTAGTTGGGGCATTTGTAGGTCGTCTTTGTAGGTGACCAAACCATCGCAACCGCCCTTCCCTAATCTTAGTATCAATTGGTGCTACTCCTACTTGTCTTTGAATTTCTATATTTCTTATTCTATCTTTACGAGTTTTACCACACATCCACCTAAGCATCTTCATTTCTGCTACGTTCGCTTTATGTAATTGTTGTTGCTTTACCGCCCAACATTCACTTCCATAGAGCATAGCTGGCCTAATTGCGGTCCTATAAAATTTTTCTTTTAACTTAGTAGGAACATGTCGATCACAAATTACCCCTGTTGCACTCCGCCATTTCTTCCATCCAGTTTGAATTCTATGTGTGACATCATTTTCAATGTTACCATCATTTTGTATGAAATGGATCAATTCTGCCAAACTAACGTTGGCCAAATTTCTTGTATTTTCAAGTGATGAAATAGTAGCATCAAACCTTGCCGGGTTGATTACAAAGATTTTTTGCACAATCCTAGAGTCTGAAAATTCAAAACCGAGTAATCTCACTTTATTCGCAATTCCAAGTAATCTATCAGAATACTCCTTCACTGTCTCTGAGTCATTCATTCTCAGAAGCTCGAATTCTCTGATTAAGTTGAGAACCTTCATTCCTTTGATGTTTTCATCTCCTCCGCACTCCTTCTTTAGGTAGTTCCATACTTCAAAGGCCGACTTTAATGACATAATCCTTACGAAGACTTCAGAGGAGACTGTAGCAAATAACATAGCTCTTGCCTTAGATTTTCTTGACTTTCTCTCTTTGTAATACTTGTTTTGCGCCATTGTTGGATTTGCGGGTAAGGGAAGAGCTTCGTAGTATTCCTCAACGGCTTCCCAGAGATCATTCGCCTCCAGATGTGCCTCCATCCTGGCTGCCCATATATGATAACCCTCACCATCGAACACGGGTGGTGCAAGAGAGGTGAAAGGCTTTTCAAGAATTGAATCTGAATCCATGGAAGTTCTTGGATGCAAAAAAAAAGTCTCTCAACCACAAGTCCCTTAAGAAAATAATGCTCTGATACCAATTTGTTGGAGAAAATCAAAGAGAAGTAAAATTGAATAGAGGAGAGAAGAAAAACTGATATATATAAAAGGAAGAAAAACAAGAACTTAAATCTAGTTCTTTTATTTCTTGATGCTGCGATCTCTCAATAGATGCGAATAAACTCGTCAATTACAATGCGGGGGCTTAACTCTAATTTATAGATTCGCATAAATATACTCCTAATCCAACTAGGAGATCCTAAATAGACTCATACTCTAACTTTAAGTCATAATCAAACTCAAACACTTAATCTAATTTAAGATTATAACTCTAACAGTTGATTTCTCAATTGTTGAAGATGAATAGTTTGGCTTTCTTAAGAAGCATGTGAAACTTGGATCTTTTCACATTACAACCATAATTGTCATTTAACATAACACTTGGCGCTCTGATACAAACTTGGGTCCTCTCTTCCAAACTCCCATTCAAAAAGACAGTCTTTCAACCATTTGATGTAATTCTAAATCAAAATGAGCCACAAATGCCATTATGATTCCAAAAGAATTTTTTTGGTACAGGAAAAAGTCTCCGTATAATCAATTCCTCTTTCTGAATAAAACCTTTAGCAACAAGATTAGCTTTATATAGTTCAATATTGCCTTTAGAATCACGTTAAGTCTTTAAAGCCACTTTAAATTCAACGGTTTTAAAATTCTGAGGCAATTCAATGAGATCCTAGACTTTATTTAGAGCCATTGATTTTAACTCATCTTCCATGACATCTATCCATTTCATAGAAACGTCACTTTTGATGGCTTAATCATAAGAAATCGGATTTTTAATATTTGTCCCTATATCATAATCATATTCCTGTAAGCACACCACGAAAATAATCGGGACTAGCAGAATTCCTCACACTTGGAGGACTTTGTAATGCTAATCCCTGTGAATCATTATCGAGTGTATTAATAGTGATCTTAACGTTTTCTTGAGCAACAACTTCATTAGAAGTTTTAGGTAATGGGACATGTAACTCAACTTCTTTTATTACTACGTTTTGTAGATTGTAGCGCTCACTATTTTTATCATTTTCTAGCTACACAATTTTTATCATTTTCTAGGAATCTGACATTTCCAGATTCTACATTCTTTGTGCAATGGTTAGCAGTAAATTTTATAAACTTTTGCATTTCATAGGGTAACCAATAAAATGACCACTGATCGTTGTAAAACTCAATTTACTTTCTTATGAATCATAAGTTCTAGCCTCTGCCAGACAACCAAACATGAAGATGCCTTAACCTAGGTTTCCTTTCAATCCATAACTCATAAGAAGTTTTAGGACCGGACTTGCTAGGACCCTATTCAATAAATAGGCAACAGTTTTTAGGGCTTCCATCCATAGTGATTTAAGCAATGTAGAATTACTCAACATACTTCTAACCATGTCAATCAATGCTCAGTTACGCCATTTAGGTACACCATTCTACTGAGGCCTGCTAGACATTATGTATTATGCACAAATGCCATGTCGTTGGAGTTTAGCAAACAGACCAGGACATTGCTTGATTCCATCATATCTATCATAATATTTACAACCTCTATCAAAATCGATAATTTTTACTTTTCTATCCAATTGCCTTTCCACCTCAGTGATGTATACTTTTAAAGCATCCATTGGCTAAGATTTTTCATGCAATAGATAGACATATCCATATCATGAAAAATCATCAATAAAAATAATAAAATAGAATTTACTAGAAAGAGATAAAGTGTCAAACGGTCCACATATGTCTATATGAACAACTTCTAAGGAGTCCCCCACTTCATGTAGCACCTTTCTTGTTGTGTTTGGTTTTTTTACCTTTAATAAATTCACACATAAATCAAGATCTTGACTAGGCAGAATTTCATGCTTCACCAACCTTAGTAATCTTTCTTTAGATATGTTGCCTAAATGTTTATGCAACAAATTTGAAGAAAGCTCATTAGTGTGTTTTCTTTTATTTCCAAAATGATCACTAAGATGCAATTTAAATAAACCACAAAAGTGATCCTGAACCAATAAAAACTGAGTTTTTAAACAACATAACCCCATTCCCAAATTAGTTGGAGTCAGCTACATGAACCAAACTTTTTCATTGCGCTCGATGAGTTTTTAAAAGAATGTAAAAGATTTATTTTGAAAGTTGAAAGAGTAACCTAAAAAATAAATAAAAAACTTGAGAGTGTAAAAAGTATCATGAAGGTCTAAAACAACTCCAAAATGTAAAAAGGAACATTAAGTTCCAACAGCTTCAACTAGAGCTTTGTTTCGATTTCTTGTGAGGATGAACTTCTCGTTTTCCTTTACGATTTGGTTCATAAGGAATACTTACATTGTTTTGGAAATATGAGCAGCACTCAGTGTGTGTTGTTGATACGCCTCAAGATGCATGTGTGAGGCGTATCACATGGACGTGCGCACGTCCGAGCTGCATGTTAGCGATGGGGCACTCTAGCATTTTCCAAGTAATTAATACTTTTCTTTTCTAGCCAATATCTCATTTATAGCAATCTTTCAATAATTACACAACCTTCGTACAGAGGGGCAATCAACTTTTCATTCCTTCTCATTTGACTTGATAGACTTATGATAAGACTTTGATATGCCAAATTTGAAGCCTTTGTCTTTCTTATAAGCTCCTTGAGTCACGAGGTTAGCTGAGTGCAATTCTTGATGTTTGAATCTTGTCTCCTCTTGTACAAGCATGCTAGCCATATCATTTCCCCTTGTCCTTAATAGTGTTATAGTTAATATGAAATGACTCATATTAAGAAGGTAACAAGTTTAATATGAACTAGACTAGGAAATATTCATCAACATTCATTCCGAGTCCTGGGAGCTAAGCAGAAAGATTTGTCATCTCAAGTACAAGTCCATGCATGCTACATGTACTATTAAACTTCCTATTGCTTAAATCAATCATACTTATTCCAGCAAGAGACTTACTAGCTCTTTTAAACCTCTCTTCTACTGCAGTCATTAGTTCCTTAGCTTTATTAGTTTGAGAAAGAGAAGTCTTGATGTTTGCCACAGTGTCATTGGTATAAACATCATGCAAAGTCTGTTGGGGCATTCCTAAATTTTATATGAAGTTTTTTCCTCACCGCACTTAACTCAATAATAGCAGCGTGTTTCTTAGAAAGTAAGGTCAAATCAAGATAAAATACACCTAAGTGAAATTGAACTTGTTCACACCATCCGAGAAATTAGTTCTATTAAGAAGAGGAACAAACAATGGACTAATTTCTCAAAATGGTGTGAAGTTTAATTTCACTTACGTGTATTAGATCTTGATTTAGCCTTACTTTCTAAGAAACCCGCTGTTATTCTTAAATCGAGCAGCGGTAAGGAAAAAAAAACTTGCAACAAAATTTAGGAATGTTTGAATAGATGTTGCATAATGTTTATACGAATGACTATTGCAACAAAAATCAAGACTTATCTTCCTCAAACTAATAAAAATAATGAACTAATGACAGTTGTGGAAAAGAGGTTCAAAGGAGCTGATAAGTCTTTTGCCACGACAATTATGACTGATTTAACCACAATGATGTTTAATCACTTTAATTGCACATGTACCATGTATAGATATGTACTAGAGATGACAAATCTGTTATGTGTCTTAGCGTAGGATCTCATCACGGGACGCGACAAAGTGGAATTCGAAGCTCTCTTGGAATCTGCCACAACTTTCTTGGTTGAATCCGTCCTTTACAGGATTCGATTCAAGACTATTTTAACTTAGGTGATAATTGCCTGATTTCTTATTCATGTGATAGCTTCAAATAGATCTAAGACACAACCCATCCTAGTGGGTAAATAAGGAAATACAACTACAATCTTGCAGCCTTGATTGAAGCTAAATTATTTTGCTTACCATATATATATAATACCTAGTTGGAAATCTATATATAAAATACCTAGTTGGAAATCAAGCTAGAATGGAAATAAATTCTATCAAGTCTGTCATTTTATTCTCCTTAATTGGTGCTCTGATTTTTGTCAATCTTTCCTTATGGAACGACACTGGTATGTGCGCCCAACAAATGCATCCATGACATTACTCCCTTCCTTGGGATGGCGCTTGTCCTAAAGCTCGAATTTTGGATAAACTTCGCGAAAAGTGGTAAGATCATCCCAAGTGGAGTCATCTGCAATGGTATTAGCCCAATGAATGAGGAGTTCTTGTCGTCCCCGATTAAGGCAAGAGCGAAGAACCGAGAGAGGCGTGGGAACTTGATGCCCATCATGGAGTAGTGGTAGTGGGGTAATGGTGGAGGGAGAGGGGCCAAGGTATTTTTTTAGGAAGGAAACATGGAAAAGATCATGTATCTTACTAGTACAAGGTAGGGCTAATTTGTAGGCAACAAGCCCGATTTTTGCTTGGACTTGGAATGGTCCAAAGTACTTGGGAAAGAGCGTATCGTAGGTCCTTTTAGAGATGGTGACTTGACGGTAAGGGTGAAGACGCAACCAAACCCAATCGCCTACCGCGTATGTGATGTCACGATGCCCTGAGTCATATATAAGCTTTGAGCGATTTTGGGCACGGTGTAGATGTTCACGAGCAGAGCGAAGCAGCTGTGTTCATCTATGAAGAGCTTGATCCACCGAGTCAACTCTAGTAGAACCCGGTTCATAGTCCATTAAACGCGGTGGTTCGCGTCCATACACCAATTGGAAAGGGGTAGTGAGGAGAGATGAGTGAAAAGAAGTGTTGTAGCAATACTCAGCCCATGGCAACCACTTTACTCAATGCCTTGGTTGTTCTCCAGTGAAACAACGAAGATACATTGCAATGGTGCAGTTAAGAACCTTAGTTTGTTCATCTGTCTGAGGGTGATAAGCCGCAGAGAATGACAATTTAGTACCTGACAAACGGAAAAGCTCCTTCCAAAAAGGACTCATGAAAATTTTATCATGATATTAAACGATGGCCTCCGGTAGTCCATGCAAGTGAAACACTTCGGTAAAGAAGATGTGAGCCACAGATTGCGCAGTAAAAGGGGAACCAATGGGAATGAAGTGAGCATATTTGGACAATCGGTCCACAAAAACAAATAAAACTGACTTGCCTTGCACTGGGGGTAAAGCTTCGATGAAGTCCATTGAGATGTCAGCCCATATTTGTTGTGGTATGGCAAGTGGTTGAAGAAGACCAGCCGGGTGCAAGTTTTCCCATTTGCAGCGCTGACAAGTGGAACAACTCTGCACATAATCTGCAACGGTGGATTTCATCCCTTTCCAAAAAAAGTCACGCTAGATGCGTTGGAGAATTTTTGGGAAACCTTCATGAGCCATATCATGGAATCCTAAAATGATGGTGGAAATTAAAGGAGATGAAGGCGACAAGTATACCCGATTCTTGTAGAGAAGTAGGCCATTAGATGTAGACCAATTGAAAGTGGAATGGCCTTGTTGCAAGTCTTAGTGAAGGGCTAACAATTGTTGGGAGCCCTCAATTTCTTTTCGAATCTAATGAAGGATAGTAGCCCGAGCATGAGAAATGGCAAACATCTGATCCATATCATCATCCCAGCGAGAAAGAGCATTAGCAACTCTATTTAGTCGCCCAGCCTTGTATTCCATGCGGAAGTCAAAACCCATTAGTTTACTTAGCCAATGTTGTTGTGGTGATGTAGTGAGTCGTTGTTCAAGGAGGAATTTAAGGCTGTAGCGATCAGTTCGAATAAAAAAATGACGACCCCAAAGGTAAGATCTCCAATGTGTGACAGCCTTTACTAATCCAATCAGTTCTCTCTCATATGCGGTGAGTTTGTGATGGCGATCAGCAAGTTTCCTACTGAAAAAAAAAAAAGTAATGGAATGGTCTTGTTGATGTAGGACAGCACCTATCCCGCTCCCAGATGCATCACATTCCATCGCAAACTCATCATCAAAGTTTGGCAGTCGTAGGATTGGAGCCTCAGAGAGCGCCTTCTTTAACACTTTGAAGGCATGAGATGCTTGGTCAGACCATTGATAGTTGTTCTTTTTGAGTAAGTTGGTCAATGGCATCGCTATAAGGCCGTAATCTTTGATAAATTTCTGTAGTAGCCGGTGAGGCCAAGGAAGCTGCGCAATGCCTTTGGTGAGGAAGGCGTAAGCCAATCAAGAATAGCTGAAATCTTGGAGCAGTCAACCTCAACACCTACTTCATGAATAATATGCCCAAGATATGCAACTTAGGTCTCTCCAAAAGAGCATTTGGAGCGCGTAAGAAAAAGTTGGTGAGTGCAAATGTGATGAATATGCTCAACCCATGTGGTGCTATACACCAAAATATCATCAACGAACACAAGAACAAATTTGTGCAAATGTTCATGAAATACCTCATTCATGAGACTTTGAAATGTAGATGGTGCATTAGAGAGGCCGAAAGGCATTGCTCGAAACTCAAAATGACCATGGTGAGCGCAGAAGGTTGTTTTATCGATGTCTGGAGAGTCCATGCGCACTTGAAAATAACCAGAGATAAGATCCAATTTTGTAAAGTACTTTGCGCCATAAAGTTCATCGAGGAGTTCGTCGACGATGGGGATTGGAAACTTATCCTTGATTGTCTGCGAATTGAGCTCTCGGCAGTCCACACAAAACCGTCAAGTGTCATCATGTTTTTTTACCAAGAGAACTGGCGAAGAGAAGGGGGATATGCTGGGTTGTATAATGCCTTGTTATAGCATCTCTACACATTGTTTTTCTATTTCATCCTTCAATAATTGTGGATAACGGTCACGGCGAATTGTGACAGGCCATGCTCCGAGTAAAAGATTGATGTGATGATCACAAGTCCGTTGCGGGGGAAGGCCAGTTGTTCGCTCGAACAGCGTTGAAAACTCCTCAAGCAATCGATCCAAATCATGGGTACATGATAGGCGTGCTTGAAGAGATGATAGATGTGGCAGACTGCGAAAAGATTCTCCTTTCCACTGCACCTTGCGTCCATTGAGCTCGAAGTGCATCGTGAGAGAACTAAAGTCCCAAAGAATGGGCCCAAGTGTTCGGAGCCATTTAATACCAAGAACTACGTCATAACCGTCCAATGGAATAGAATAGAGGTCAACAAGGAAAGAATCTTTCCCGACTTTTAGTTGTATAGCTTGACACATACCCTTACTTGAGATTTTTTCTCCATTGGCAACAACAACCTTTAGACCAGGGCAGAAGTGGACTGGAATGTTGACTTGGGATGCGGTCTCATGACTAAGGAAGTTTTATGTGCTGCCGAAATCGATGAGAATCCACACTGGTTGTCCCTCGATGAAAGCCTTCAACTGGATTGTTTGTGAACCATAGGAGCCGCTAATAGCATGAAGGGAGATTTGAGGATCCCCTCCCATACAATCAGCATCATCATCGCTGTCATGATTGGGTACTTCAATCCAAAAGAGGCACTTACATTTGAGGCCAGCCGAGTAAGCATCATCGTAGTTGAAACATAGCCCTTTACTTCTTCTCTCAGCCATCTCCGCACAAGTTAAGCGCTTGAAAAATGGAGCGGAAGGTCTGTCGAAAGCTTGTGTTTTAGAGGGAACTGACTTCAAATTGATAGGAGTGTTCTTTGTGGCTGAAGTGGTATTGTTGCCTGCTGAAGTTGTTGATTTTGGAGATGACCAGACCCCAATAGTTCAGTTAGGAACTACAAACACTATTTGTTGCTTGCGATCCAAATTCCCTAGTTGCTGCAACTCAACCTCAATGAGCAAGTGTTCCAAGAGTCCTGCAGTGAAGAGGTTAACTTCTTGTTGCGGCTTGAGATCGGTAGTCCGTGCCAACAAGGACTAAAATTGGCACTGGTATTCTTCCACCATCGAGGTTTGTTTGAGGTTAGCTAGTTTGCCCAATGGATAATACTTAGAGGTGATCCAAAGCGAACGTTGCAATGCTCATTTACTGTCTCCCAACTCATGCATGAGGGTTCTTGTTCTAGTTGGTAGAACCAAAGTTGTGCTTCTCCCATTAAATGGAAGGCAGCAAGCCCAATCTTGCCCTCTTCCTGTGTTTGTTGGTTTGAGAAGAATTGCTCACACATACGCAACCATATTAGTGGGTCGTCCTCCCCATTATATGTGGGAAACTCTAGTTTTGAAAAGCGAGGTACCATCAAGCCTTTACTCGACCCTTCTTGGTGGTCGTGGGGTTGTGCTGACTTGATTGGTTACCACTGTGAGGGACGTGTGCATCCCCAACATCTGCAGTTTTTCCTAGATTCCGAATGTGATAAGCGAGCTCTCCAACCTGTGCCTCCAAAGCTTGCTGCCGCAGGTTCATTTGCAGCATGAAAGCTTCCAACTGGTTCATCATAGTATCAACGTCAGCCATGACGACTGTCTCTGATACCAAGATGTTATGTGCGTTAGCGTAGGATCTCATCATGGGACGCGACGAAGTGGAATTCGAAGCTCTCTTCGAATTTGGCACAACTTTCTTGGTTGAATCCGTCCTTGACAGGATTCAATTCAAGACTATTTTAACTTAGGTGATAATTGCTTGATTTCCTATTCATGTGATAGCTTGACACAACCCATCCTAGTAGGTAAATAAGGAAATACAGCTACAATCTTGCAGCCTTGATTGAAGCTAAATTATTTTGGTTACCGAATATATATAAAATACCTAGTTGGAAAACAAGCTAGAATGGAAATAAATTCTGTCAAGTCTGACATTTTATTCTCCTTCATTGGTGCTCTGATTTTTGTCAATCTTTCCTTATGGAACAACGCTTGTATGTGTACCCAACAAATGCATCCATGACAAAATCTTGTAGCTATGCTCAAAGGAATTGGGATGAGTGATGATAAATATTTATTAGCCCACTTCATATTGAACTCTTTGCTTTCTCAATATGGGTCATTTAAAATTAACTATAACACTATAAAGGATAATTGGAACGTTAATGGATTAGCCAACGCGCTTGTACAAGAGGAGGCAAGATTAAAACAACAAGAATTGCACTCAGCTCACACCGTGACTCAAGGAGCTTATAAGAAATGTTAAGGCTTTAAACATGGAAAACTGAAGTCTAATCATGAGTCTGTCAAGTCAAATTTAAAGGAACAAAAAGTTGAATGGCATTTCTTTAGTAAGGTTGAACGTTTTCAGAAAGATTGTTATAAACGAAAGAATTGGTTAAAAAGGAAAGGTATTAGTTACATTAATGCTTGCTTCAAATCAAATCTTACTAAAGTTCATTCTAATACTTGGTGGATTGAATCAAGTGCTATTGTTCATATTTCCTACACAATGCAAGGATTCCTTATGAACAAAACCATAAAGGAAGAATTTCATCCTCATAGAAAATTGAAACAAAGCTCAAGTTGAAGTTGTTGGAACCTACCGTTTACATTACTTTATGGAGTCACTTTAGATCTTCCTGATACTTTCCATATTCTAAGTAGTGATCTTGGTTTGCTTTATGAGATCAAGGAGTTTCTCTTTCAAAATTTTGAAATGAAAGACATAGGCGAAGCACAGTACGTTATCAGAATAGATATTTTTCGAGACATATCACATAACTTATTGAGATTGTTTCAAAAGGCATATATTAAAGAAAATTCTAGAGAAGTTAAATATCAATAAATTTTCAGCCTTATGCAATGCCCAAAACATGCTTGGGAACACGGAGAAATGAAAAAGATTCCTTATGGTTCAATTATGGAAAGTTTGATGAGCGCCCAAACTTGTACCTAAATGGATATCAGTTTTGTTGTTGGCATGTTGTGAATTTACCAAAGTAACCCTAGTATGGATCATTGGCGAGCTGTAAAGAAGGTTTTACGATATTTACAAGGGGCAAAGGATTGCATGCTCGCTTATGGAAAGTCTCATAATCTAGTATTCAATGTTTATTCAGACACAAACTTTATTGGTTGTCTTGACACTGAAAGTCTACATTTGGGCATGTTTCTTTTGGCAAATGGAGCGAGCTCTTGGAAGAGCGGAAAGCAGATAGTTACACCGACTTTTACTATGGAAGCTAAGTTTATAGCTTGTTTCAAAACTAAAAATCAAGGATTATGGCTGAGAAACTTCATTTTAGGACTTCATATTATTAACTCAATTTCCAAGCCTTTGAAGATCTATTGTGCCAATTTTGCAACTTTATTTTTCGCCAAAAATGACTGGTATTCAACTTGTGCCAAGAATATGGCGACAAAATACTTTCCGGTTAAGGAAAAAGTCTGAAAGAAACGAGTGCAATTCAAATATGTTAGCACAAATCATATGGTTGTGAATCCCATTATGAAAGGATAACACCAAAGGCATTCAAAGAACATGTCAACGTAATAGGTCTTGGTTGTAATAATTAGATGAATCCTAATTTGGGATTTGATTATGTTTTATGTTAACTTCGTGAGATCTCATTCATTGTGTTAATTCTATTTTTATGCTTATTGATGATTAGAATTTAGAAGTAAATTGAGACTTTGACTCTTTGACACAAACATTATGCTTTATGAATCATATAAAATAAATTAGTAATGTTTGTGATACAAGGAAGGAAATGTGTCCTATTTTGATGTACAACCGTTACGACTCACATTGGTAATTTTATTTTCCAATGATTTAATAATATCAAACATATATGTTCGCTGATATATAATTATGTAATGTTTGGTTGTAATGTGGGTAAAATGGTAGAACTATTACGTTGTAAGCGGCCCAAATTATTGAAATATTTTAATATGAGACAAGTGGGAGAATGTTAGAACCATATTGTGCCCCATAATTTCATTTTAATTTGCATAATAACAAAAATGTGTAACTTTTATTATTAACTTACTTTATGTCCATAAATTTCATTTTTGTTACGAATTTGTATTTAATGATGGAAATTGAATGATTCTCCCTCAAGCCTATATAAGAGCACATTATACCATCAAACAAGGTACTGAAAGGCTCTTGAGGGAAGATTTTGCTCATTTTAGGAGATCAATGGCTTTCGCGTGTAATTCTCTTACTGATCTATATTCTATTATGTTTATGAATGTTTACAAAAGAAAGAAAAGAAAAGGGCATCGTAATTCTCATGACATATTTAAAAGCACTAGACCAATGCAAATCTAATTTTGGGTTGCATCAGAAAATGGAAATTACAACCATAATTTGAAAGTTAACTGAAATCAAATAGGAAAACCATACATAAGAGTAGGTATCATAGGACAGAGTAATGTCAAAAGATAAATAAAGTAACTCATAAGCATAGGATAATAAATATGAATGAAAACACAAAGATATTATGGACCTTCATTTGTTGTACTAAAGCTTACCACGGAGACGCATGCAACAGATACTATTTCATTGGCATCCAAAACATCAATCGTCATGTCCGAACAAATGGTAGCATCAATTTTATCGGGAAAAATTCTGATGACAGGTGGAGAAGTAAATGAAATATTGAGCTTCATGTCATCATTTGGAAACTTTCTGTACAATTGCGGAATCAAAAACTTCCAGCTGGCGGTATTTAGAAGAGACTGATCAGGTACTTTGTCCACCATCCATTGCATAATTCCAGCCTGAAAGCAAAGAAGAATTCAATCATCTAATTACTTCTCCTTGTTTTGGCTATGTCGAATCTTATGCAGCCATTTACACTGTTCCTTTTTTTTTTTTTCTCAACAACTTAACGGCTAATGTGATTTTATTTTTTAACACAACTGAGAGTTTGAATACTTTATGAAGCTCTGAACTGACTATGACTCATACACTTTGCAAGAAATTGCAGCAAAACATATTGGTCTGTTCTATGTGATAAGTAAGCAATCCTCTTTTTACAAGCATTTACTATTTCCAATGAAAACAAACTTCATTGAACTTGAAAGAAAAATAGTTTTTTTATCGGAGAAAACTAAATAATAGTCAATAAAGGTTTAAATTAAGTTGAACGTTTCTCACCCGACCCTTACAAATCTGGAAAAGAACTTTTGTGCATGTACAAAATTGCATCTAATACCATATAGACAAAATTGCATCTAATACCATATAGACAAAATTGCATCTGATACCATATAGAACAATAGAATAATTGTACAATTACATCTTTTTAATAGCATGGAACTATATTACTTTATGTAAAACGGTAACAAGGAAAAGATATCTATAGCGTAGTTACACTTGAAAGTTGAAAACTTCAAGAAACGAGAGCCTGAATTTCATTAAAACAAACAAAAAAAGATGAAACTCACATCAAAGTATATTGATGCTCCAGAGTTAAACACCAATTCGTCTAGGGAAATCCCAAGCATCTTTTCACGATCCTTGCAGAAAACTGATGTTTGATAACTTTTACGATAATGGCTGGGAAGTGAAACATTATTCTTAGATGTGAATAATCCATTAATCTCAACCCCAATAGAAGAATTACCCAAAGAAGGTTCATTCACAAATGTGACGTTCAAAGATGCAACACTGTCAATTGGAACTTCTCTTGGAAGAGTTTGCAACAATGAATCAAGTTTTATGGTTCCTTCTTTTATCTTCTTGCTGATTGTATTTTCCACTGCGGATCTTATCTGGTCTTCAAATGCATCCACAAACCTTCAGAACAAAAAGAACACCAATCAATAAGTAATTACATGGAACAATAAATGCTACTGAAAATAATGTGCTCAGAATCATCCTATAGGAAATAGGAGGAAATCATTTATTGCAACTTATTCAATCGAAATAGCATATTTGCACATTCACATGCACTCTCAATTTCAATACTTTCCAAATTGCATGAAAGATGTCAAAAACAAGTTACATCACAGGCAATATGTTCTGCCAATTAGGAGAAAGGATAATTGAACTTACTCAAATCATCTTTAAGCATTAATGTAGCCATCTTTGATTTGTCATTTAATATCAAAGAGAAGATATTACTCTTAGTGACAGCCTACGTTGTTGGGATCTCACTTACAATGATGATATTTGAAATTCCTCAAAAAACAGTTCAAAAAAGACCCAATGCTAGGCTGGTGGCGGCTTTACAGGGTAGCAAGCTTCCCATTTGGGATTTACTAGTTACAATACTAAATTTCTTTTCATAGCTAAGCAGAAATTAAGTAAAAAGAAAAAGGGAAAAAAGAAGTGATTGCAAACCCTTGATAAAACCACGATGCTCCTCCATTTAAACTTATAGAAATGCTTTTCACATAGCATCCACATTCCTTGGGAGTCAGCTTCAGCATTCCTCCTTGATTCTCCAAGCCAAGGGTAAGCCCCACCTCCATGCCTTCAGCCTTATCTAAAAGCAGCGACAATCAATTTCCCTTTGATGAAGAAACACAACGAAAAAAAACATATCATCGAGAAACAAGAAAGTAGACGACCAGTATAGTAACATTAAACTGTCTCTAACTAATAAGAGGCATGATATCATTTGACTTCCCACCGCTAAAGCTATATCGAACACTCCTGTTTAAATGAAACATAAAGGAATAAACTCCATATGCATCTTATCCAGTATGTGACATTTAATCACCTTAAACACTAAATACAGGATCGATGATCATCATTGCAATTATTCATGCTTCACTATGACAACTTCAGAGAAATAACTTGTTTACTTAGCAGTTCACTTCAGAGATTAAAGAAAAGGGTATCATACTCTACTCATTACCAGCAAAAATTAGAGTTCCACAAGGATCATCAAATGAGAAAGCCGCAAACAATGTCCAAACATAAGCCAAAAGAAAAGAATTAAACAAGCTGCATCCCCAATGTATGTAAACATTAATTGTCCAAGGACTAAACCTAAAACCCAAGCGACCACTACCAAGTCAATCCTTCCTTGTGATGAATCCAACACAACTAACTTACACTTTTCATAATCCCCATTTCCCAAAATAACATTTTTTCGCAACTAAAATCCCAAAACCTAAAACTCGTAAAGATAGAATAAGAAATACAAAAATTTAAATAAAAGCAAGAGCGGCACCAATTGACACAACAAAGATTAAGGAAGGTCGGTTTCAATGGCTTGGACACCTCCAAAAATAGCCTACAAATTCCCTCACTAGAAATCTCAAACTCACTAGAAACTAAGGAAATTCGACGAGGTAAGAGTAGACCTAACTAACTTGGGATGCAATAATTAGGAGGGATTTAAATGATTTCGAAATGCTCACCGGTAATTGCACTAAATCGAGCGCAACAGAAGACTTTGATCAATGTAGCCGACCCAACTAATTTGGGATTGAGGCTATGATGTTGTTGTCTAAACCCCAAAACCATCCATCCCAAAAAGGGTCACTTGTCAAATAACACATTAACTGCAAAATCAGAGAGTTCCCCAACCTGAAACCTCACCTTAATGAACGCACTCCCTCTATCTGACACTTGAATGGGTACAAACACCCAAGTAGTGTAAGAGTAATACCAATCCATACTCAAATTCGCGGTAGCGCCGGAAGCAACAATCGCGACGCCAGAGCTTCCAGGCTTCACATAGGAGGAAATCACGTCGATCCGATCAATGGTGATGTTGGATAGAACGACATGAACGCTGCCCACGATTGGGATTTTCTTGGATTTCTGAATACTGGGCAGCTGTAGAGGAGTGAGAGACGAGATCGCCTGGTTTATGAGGATGTCTTTAGCGAAGTCGAGACCCTTTTGGGAGATTACCATGGAGATGAAACCCTGTTGGGGTGAATCAGATTTGGGGGTCGCTGGAAGGAATAGAAGGGCAGTGAAGATGAAGAGAACGCGCGAATAAGCCATTGAAAAGTCGATGAGAGCAACAAAAGCACTGATGCGACGAATTTTACACGATGAGTGTGTGGGTGATGATCGTGAAGGAGTGTTGATGTGTTGCTCCGCTTTTCAACTAATCAGTTTGGTTCGGCAATTGGCAATCATTTGAACAAGTGTTTGAGTTGAGTCTTTTGATTCCCGAGTCCCATCAGAGGCCTTTTTTTTTTTTTTTTTTTTGCACGCTACGTGCAACTCAATTGTTTATGAGAGCACTTCAAATTGCATGTAAATTGATATATTTTTGAGGTGCACATAGTGCCATTCTTTTTTTTTTTTTTTTTATGATCTACTTCCCAAAACATTGGACTAACATGAAGACGCGAGAGCTTTCAAAAATTATGAACAACCTCATTGGCTTGTCTATAGATATGATGAACTAGGGATGCAAGTGGGGCATGGAATTTTTAATGGGAACGTGTGACGGCCCCAAATTCCGAGACAAACCGGGCACCGCCATGTTGTCGGACACGTCACCAAGCTATGCCACGTCGCCTGCACGCCTGTCTATGACGGCCCGCGAACTTACCACCTAATACTCCAACTTAGTAAAATTTGATGTTTAAATGATTATTTTAGCAAAATATACCAAGTTATAAAGTTTTATAACTTAATTTAATTATTTTGATTCTTTTCATTTTATTTTTAATAGCAGAAGTCTAAATGATATGCATATAATTAATGTAAATAAGTTATGCATTAATTAACAACCTATGGGGTGGAAACCCAGCAAAATGATCCCATATAAGCGAGATTATCTACACATATAAATTGAAGTTGAAACCCTAAAAATGAATAAGATTCGGGTTTGTTATATTTATTTTCGAGTTCCTTGGGATTTTAGAAGAGAAAGAAAAATGTTTTCAATCTCTCTTGAGGCTAGTACATCAAATTATGGTCCCCGTTCGTGTGTGGATTTCTGATAAAGGATGCGCACTTGAACATCTTGAAAATTTAACAATCGAAGAATGAAATCATGGATTAAGGTATGGTTTACTTTTATAGATCTAGTTTAATGGAACTTATTTTCAATCCTATTGTGGTTTTTCGAAAATTGTTTTGAATTTTTCACTTCGTATGAACCCCTAAAACCCAACACTCGACACTCAATTATTCGTTGATATCTTTATTAAATTTGAAATCATGTTTAGTTCATTATTTTGTGGTAATTCTTGCATGATTATTTGATAAACTATTTATTTGATATTTTGGTGACATTTGCAGGTCTTTCAAGTAGTAAGAACAAGGAGCCGATATTTGGTGACTTCCTCTGAGCGTCCCTTAGAGACGATTTCTACTTTTACTATTCGTAGGTATATTTTGTGTAGATATGTATGTATCGTTTTTGTTTAAAATTGGTTAATAGGTAGAGTGAACACTTGGATACATGCGTATGTTATTTCTTTCCTTATTTTTGTTACCTAATATGCATGAGATCTACTTTGCAGGGTTTCCACACATAAGGTTATTCCATCGTCGTGTTAGATTAAATTATCGTCACTTTAATTCTTTTATTTCCCTTGCGAAACTCATTAAGACTTGTTAAACTTAATAACAACTTTGATAAGCGACTAAAATATAAATGTAATGGTAAAATAAGTTGAGTAGGCTTGCGTTTTCCCTTTGGGGGTTAACCTGGGGCCCACATATGTCTAGGCCAGGCGGGGCACAATTTGAAGGAGCTGGGGCCGTCACAGAGGATGTAGTGTCTTGGGCTCAGGAGACTACCAGGCGTTGTGGTTATGTAGTGATCATTTTGAAGTCTGATTCAGGTGGCTTTGGTCAAGGTAGGGGAGCTAAGTTGTCAATAGGTTGTGAGAGGTATGGGGCCTTAGGAGTGAAAGTTGTGAATACAAAGTAAAAACTGAAATGAATGATAGATAAGTCCAGTGAGGAGAAGAAAATTTTGACTGGATCCAAGAAGTGCGGATGCTAGTTTAAAATCAATGTGAAACACGAGCTTGATGGGTTGTCACGCATTCGGGTTGTGTGTGGGGTACACTACCATGGCTTCACTAACTTTTTGATTGGGCACTTTTATGCCAGGGGAGTAAATATACATGAGAAAGACACAGTGCTAGACATAAGCAAGACTAGTGCCCGACCTCGGGACATCTTAAGTAACATCAAGTATAAGAACAAGGACAATGTGACTATTATGAAGAAAATTTACAATGAAAAGGCTAAGTTGAGAAAGATTGAAGCTGACAGGAAAAGCGAGATGCAGCTTCTACTCCACCATTTAAACAAGCACAAATACAATGAGCAACGTGCCTTTTAGTCAGACACGTATAGTGTGAGGGATCTATTCCTTACCCACCATAATTCAGTGCAACATTTCATTATTTTCCTCATGTATTGATAATGGATTGCACTTACAAGACAAATTAGTTCAAGTTCCCGCTCATTGAGATTGATAGGGTCACCTTGATGCACATGACATTCCTAGTGGCACATGTCTTTTTAGCTAAGGAAACTAGGTATGATTATGCATGGACGCTTAGATAGTTGAAGTCATTATTTGATGGGTGACAACTCGTAAGTGTTGTTTTGACAAATAGGGACTTGGGTTTGGTTGTGGCAGTAGAAGATGAGCTCCCTACCGCTACACACTTACTTTGTTCACGGCAAGTGAATAAGAACATTGTTGCGAAGATAAGATATCTATTTTTTGAAGATGAGGATTATAATACTTGGTATGGGATATGGAGTAACTTGGTGCAATCTCAAACTTAGTCAAGTTACAATGGTCGCCTTGCGGAACTAAAGGCAAAATATGTTGGAGTCCCAGGTTTGTTAGACTATGTTAAGGACACGTGGTTGTGTCAAAAGGAGAAATTTGTATATGCATGGACAAACAATGTATTGCACGTTGGGAATGTTATTATTAATCGGGCTGAGGGTGCCTATAATGTACTTAAGAGAGAGCTTAGGACATCATAAGGATATTTTGGAGATGCTCTAAGTCAATACATGAAGTTCTTACCCACCAGCAGTGTAACTTGGAGTCGTCATTCAATCGATCCATGCGCCTAGTGGCACACGAGCATCAACACCACTTGTACAGTAACATCATAAGCTTCGTGGCCCGACATGCATTGGATGTGATTAGTATGGAGAAAAGAACAGTTAGTGAGGGTGTTGGCCTTTATAAGGTCATTTGTGGATATGTTTTACGGGCCACTTATGACATGTTGTGTGCGCATGAGATCACTGTATATTTGCTTGATGGTATCCCTATCACTCTTGATGAAGTCCACTAACATTGGAGAAATTGAACATGACCATTGAGGCCTCACTGAATGGGAAGTTAGACTATATTTACTAAGTTTAATCAGACAAAGTTAAGGCTAAGTACAAAAGTAGCGGTCCCGATATGAGGGCAAAGATTGTCTAAAAGTTAAGGGAAATCACTTGCCTTGCATCGACTATCATTTTCAGCCGAAAAATAGCAAGATACATCTCAGCAATAAGAAGTTGAAGAGCAAGAGGGCCCGAGTTGAAGTCCACCGAGAAAACTCTTTCTGCTTTTGAGTATACAAAGGCCAAAGCAACATAAGAGTTTGTGGCACGAGATTATGTAACAAGCAAGCCAAGTTAGCAAAGCTAGCCAAGGCAGCGAACTAGGCAAGTCAAAAAAGCCAACTAAGCCAGTTAAGCCAGCAAACTCAGGCAAGTTAGGTAAGTTAATCAAGTTAACCTAGTCATCCTAGTCATCATAGCCAGCCTAGTTCGCCAATTCGGCCAATTCAACCAAGTTAGCCAAGTTAGTCAAATAAGCCAAGTTTGCCAAGTGAATGAGTAAGTGAGGGACCACCTCGGGAGCAAGCGAGGGACCAAGAGAGGGACCTTCTTCAACAAGTAGACGAGGAAATGGATGAGCAACCCCATACTCTACACCTAGGCATTCTAGGACCTAAAATCTGGTTGTCGGGGGTATGTTAATGAGATACCTTAAATATAAAGCACGTACAGTATCAACACTATGGATGTTCCTCCCATTGGAAATTATGGGTTTCAAGCGATAGCCAATGTTATTGGCTACGAAGGTGATGTAGGATGGACTCGGGTTCGACGTGAGATGTTTGAAGAGATTCGGGGTGGGCAAACCGCGGTTTGGTGGTGAAAACCAGCAAACCGCGACCAAACCGAGGGTCTACAGTTTGGTGATTTTTCAAACCACCACCAAACCGCGAATCACCAAAACCGGACCAAACCGAACCGCGGTTTGCGCGGTTTGGTCGGTTTGGTTTCGCGGTTTTCAACTTTTCATGAACTCTATTTTCAGAAAAAAAAAAAAAAAAAAAAAAAAAAAAAAGCATTAAAAAAAAAGCAAAAAAACGCAAGCAATGCGAAAGCATGAAAACAAAAATAATAGTAATTTGGAACCAATGCAGGAAGCATGAAAACAAAAATAATAGTAATTTGGAACTCATTCAAGCTACAAAAACCACTATTTTGGCGCAACCGGAACTAAACTAGTCTACACTCTACAGAAGAACAATAACAGGACTGGATTATGACCAAACTCAATGTAGAGCGAGCAACAAAAACCCTAACAATTCAAAATAAACAATCCGCCATTACCAACAATCCCTCCCTTAACAAACTCAATAAAAACAAAACCTAGCATTAATCGAGACGGAATCCCAGTCGACTCGGCGCACAAATTGGAATTACAAGCACGATCAAGAGTGAATAGTACCTGCCAACTGCCAAGCATCGATTGTTCTCTGGAAGGCGGTCAGTGAGGAGCGGCGGTGAGGGAGGTAAGCGAATCAAAACTCTTTGACACAAATAATGAAGCCGCTGGGAGTTGTTCCGGCTGTTACCTGACTGGTGACGGAGTTAGAGACGGGCGGTGAAAAAAAAAAAAGAGGGCGGAGCGGGCGGGTGGCGGAGCGAGGCGGTGAGAGGTGACGAGAGTGAGCGGCGGGAGGAGGCGGGAGGCCGAGATCCAGAGAGGTGACGAGAGAGTGAGCGGCGGGAGGCGGGAGGGAGGAGAGAGATCCGGAGAGAGGTGACGAGAGTGAGCGGCGGGAGGCGGGAGGGAGGAGAGGTGACGAGAGAGTGAGTGGCGGGAGGCGGGATGCGGGAGGCGGTAGGGAGGAGAGAGATCCAGAGAGGTGACGAGACACGAAGAGAGTGAGCGACGGGAGGGAGGAGAGGGAGGAGAGTGATTGAGATTTTTGTTTTTTTTTTTTGGTTTTGTTTGAGCTTTTTAGGGTTTTTGGTGGTTATTTACCAAAATGCCCTCGGTTTGGTTAAACCGCGGTTTTCCCAAAATGAAAACCGCGACCAAACTGCGATTCTGTGGTTTGGTCGTTTTCCAAACTGAGACCAAACCGCGAGCTTTAAAAACCAGACCAAATCGTGCGGTTTGGTCGGTTTAGGCGATCTTTCGAAAACCGCTGCCCACCCCTAGAAGAGATGGTGAGGAACGAGGCCTTTCACAGAACCGTGTTTCAAGATGCTGAGTATGAAAGAATCAGATATGCCATTAAGGTTTACGTGAGCCTCGCCTCAGGAACTTCTTATTTTACATTAGATATGGGTTTTGTTGTTGTGACCCGTTATTAGATAAGTTTTGTAGTGTTAGCCGAGCGAGGCTTCGGTCTTTGGTTCCCCATTAGAAAGCTGGCCCTACCTTTATTTAAGAGAAAACTAGTATGGTTGTGCTTCGTTAACGAAAATCATTTTGTTAGAGAGAGTTATTTCACATAATGCAAATTTTATTTCAGTTTTATAATGATTATTATTGTCCACTACTAACCCATATTTTGTTTTTCTTTGCAGCTTTTAATGCGAGATAACACTCATTTACCACTAACTATGTGATAATGAGAGGTGTTTGCTGAGCCACAAAGTAGAAATGGGATATCGGACTCAACATTCTACCGCGACCATAATTAAGTAGTCCCGTGGACATCATTTCATTTGATTAAGATGCATCATGCACCCATTTTTCAAAGAGCATGTGCAACATCATCTATTCATATATACATTATACATAAGTGCACATGGGGTATATGGTATTGGTAAACTTGGTTTTGATTTTTTTGGATAGATTTATTACCTTGTTAAAATTGATATTTTATTGGTTCAATTTTGGGGTCATGATTTGAACTCTTATTTTGCATAACACACTTTTTTTGAAATAGAAATTGACATACCTTGTTGCCTCCCGATTGTATCTCATTTGTAAATTTTGTTATCTTTTGTTTTTTGATTGATATTATTCACAGAATTTGTTAATGAACATTTGTTCATATTTGTTTGGTAGTTCATAGTGGCAATTCTTTGTATTTGTAGTCGTAGCTTGGTTTTTCAGAAGTTAATTGTTGTTGTCGGTCTTATAAAATCGAGAGCAACACATCTATCTTGAAGTTATGTAACCGAGATAGAATGCACTATTTCGGATATGTTGCACCATTATATTGTCCCCCATCCAAACACTATACGTACCCCACATAAATCGATTAAATATGCCAACAAAATAGTTTCAGATATGTGCGTCTGACACTTGGGGGATTGTCTTGGATCCTATACACCATTTTATTGAACATACCCCACCTTTTTACTTGTCATACCTCATACAGAAACTACTTGGTTGTTCACAAAATAGTATCGGATCAATTATATTGTAATACGTGTGTACCTTGCGATTCACATACACCATAAGAAGTCTATAACTTTCAGTTAGGAATATTTGTAATGCTTGTTATACCCCCATATTACGACTGCTCATACCACACCCAGTAGTGTGTATGTGTTTATAATTGTGATATACGTCAGATTGCATACACCGTAATAAGTCTAGAACTTTTAGTTAGGAGAATCTGCAATGCCTGATATACCCCACCTTTCTAATGCTTATACCCCACCCAAAAATGTGTGATTAGAAATTTTGATAAGTATCGAGCCGCTTACTCCGTAAGATTACTGGAACTTTCGTTTAGGCAAAGCTGTAATTCCTTATATACCCCACCTATGTACTGCTCATACCTCACCCTTTACTGTATGATTAGCAATATCCATTAGTGTTAGACCCCTTATGATTAGCAATATCCATTAGTGCCAGACCCCTCACTCCGCAATATGACTGGAACGTTTGATTAGCATATTTCATAAAATTACTATTATTCTCAAACCTGCTAGTCCGTTAGCAACATAAACATAAAAAAGAGAATTTGGACATCGAATTATGGCCAAGAACATATAATTAGAAAATGTACAAAGAAATTTTGTTCACGAAAAATAAAGAATACAATCCAAAGTTAACCAACCACACAACAATTATAAAAAATGATAAATTATTGTTTGCAAAGATTTTTAATTGTTTCAACTTCCATGACCAAGTTTCATTGATTGCAAAGAACTAAGGCTTCACGTTTGGCTGTTTTTCCTTCCATCCATATTGATGAATAGTCCTAGTTGATGTTGTTCCTCCCTCGCTTTGAGTGGCAGTCATGGTAGTTTGGTATGTATCATCAGCACCCAAAAGAACTGCAATGACTCGATCGGCCATGTCAAATGCATCGGTCACTATAATATAACGACCCATTTTATCAATGTCATTATTATCTATTATTTACAAACTAGGATGTCAGCTTGGACCCACGTGGACACTTCAAAAAGGTTAGGGGCACACCTAACTAGGTGCTACTTATATAATTGTCTTATTTATTGCATAATTGCGGTGTATGTTATTTAGTGTTTCATAATTCATCGCATGTTTGTATGTATCATGTATGTTGTATGAGAATATGTAATGAGGATTTGCCTCAAAAAATGTGTTGATATGGGTATCGAGTAGGCGTAATACGGGTACACTAAGTCTTATAATATTAAATTGAATAAAATGGTTAGAACCAAAGTGTATATGGTATAAAATGGATAATTAAACTTTAGAATAAGGCATAATAACTGAATATGTCAAGGATCGGAGTGCCTCTAGATGTGCGTCAGAACGCGGGGCACCAGGTGCTGGTGCCGGGTAGTCGCATGTTAGTGGACTAAAATTTGGTTAAGAATGTGATCAAATATACGAACTATAATATTGATGTACCTAAGTCAGCTATTTAAATAGATTGAATTTGATTTTCCTATAGTTAGAAAGAAATAATATAAGCCATTGATGAACATTAGATGATCCTATTTTGAGTGATACTAGGTTGTTTAGTGTCTCGATGGAGTCATTAATATGTGTGTGACAGCCTTAATAAGGACCACAAGATCGTCTTTAAGATATGTGTCCATATTCGATTACAATCAAACTATATAAACCATACCTAGTGTTTTCTTAGAAAACTCACCAAATCCATGCAAAAACAGAGAAAATTCAGGGTTGTAGAGGGAACTAGATGATTGAGTTTGTTCATTTGGAGCAGGGAATTTCAAGATCTAATAGCTACAATTAATGTAATCTACTCCCTCTCATTCAACTAATCAAAATGAGCTTAAAATTTTGGATTTTGATGCAAACGAATTTAGCAACTATAATCTTTGGTTATAAGGTGTTTGTCATGAATTAAGTATCAATTGAGGTTGTTTATTTGAGTATAAACTGATTTCCACCTCAAGATTTGTCAAATTTAGTGTTATGTGATGAATGATAAGTTTCGATTAATCTGTTAAAAATTTGGATCTCTAGAGTTGTAATGGAGTTTTATTGATCCTCCTGGAGGAGAGAGTAGGGTAGATGGTGAGGGAGAATGCCAGGGTGTCCAATGGCAGAATTCCAGAATTGGAATTCTGCCATTCAATATGGATAGCGCTAGACAGGGCCGCTAGTGTATATCCAACCAGAACACAGTGGTGCTATTCGATCTTTAGAACACCAGCACGCTAGGCAACTCCTTAAGTGCTAAAGGCAGTACATGAGGCTTTTTAAAATTAAATGTTAAGGGGGTTGTTTTAGGAATTTAATTATCAAACCTATTCAAACACATGTAAATTACCCTAAAAAATTGTTAACTGACCTCAGAGGACTCAGGTACTATATTACGATAGTCGGGGATGTGACAGGGTGGGACCGAGGTGTTTTCAAGGCATCGAAGTGCATTTTGAGGTGTATAAGGCTCTGTTTTGTGAGCATAAACTAGCTTATCAGCTAGCTGATAAGCTAGTTTATTTCGTTAAGTTGTGTTTGGTTTGTAGCTTATTTTAAAAATAATCTAGATGATAAGCTCCCAATTGAAACGCTACTCTTAGTAGCGTTTGAATCAAAAAATTCATCGTTTGGATTTTTTCTTGCGATTATTCCCTTATTTTTACGGTATTAATAAATTAATGCCCTTGCAAATTAGTAGAAACAAAATACGCAAATACGTAAACAAACCCCGCGAATATTAGAGTTTTGAATAATGTTCTTTGTGCCACAGGGTAATAGATGTTAAACTGAATTGCGTCATCTGATGAGCATAAAATAGAATTAGAGTTTTGAATCATGTGCCATATAATGAGCATAAAATAGAAATAGAAATAGAGTTTTAAGCATTGATACCTTATGCCCATCATTAATCATACGTTCCTCATCTTTTGAGAAATTCAACTGTTGAATTGTCTCATCTCATGAATTCTTTTTTCTGTTTTTTTGGTTGCTTGTTTGGTTGGTCGAACTACACAATGCCCCGTCGAGCTAGTTCTTAACCGAAAACACAACTGGTGGAGTTTTTTTTAGCAAATACAACTAGTAAAGTTGGCATAGGCGAACCAGCATTTCAAGCTCTTCTAGGCTAAACAAACAATTATATAATACGTTATTAAAACTTATTGAATTTAAAATTGACATATAGCTTAATATTGTTAATGAGAGAAATAGTGATTAATAATTAACTAAATATTATAAAACAAAGAATTCACTAAAATTAAAAATCATTACACATTAATTTTCTTAATTATAGATAATCTTGTTAGATATTTGTTACATATTAAATTAGTTTTAACAACATCGAGTATAAAAGTATTTTTAGATGTTATAAAAATATTTTTTAATGTAGTGTTCGAGTGGTGGGCTATCCTACATGTTTTTTAAAAATATTCTTCTCTACAAATGAAGAATATTCACAATAACATTGCTTCTCAATTATAGATGATGTGTTAGGTATATGTATAGTTATCCAAGTCGTTTATTGTATTTTATTTACATGTGTTTATTTTTTGCGGATTCTTATAAATTAATATATAGTTATTTTCATGTAAGCATTTATGGACACCCATAATTTAGTTTTCTAAATAATATAAATTATTTTATGGTATTAATTTGTATTTTGTGAATAAAATACAAAGTTATTTATAACAATTAATTATATGATTATATAATTAATATACTTCATTGTGTCATATGTCCTTTATTGTCATTTTGCGTTTATCAGCTAATCAATCAGCTATCATTTCAAACAATTTTTAGTTGATCAGCTAGATTATCAGCTATCAGCTAGTTTATCAGCTATAAGCTAGATTATCAGCTAGCTTTGCCAAACAGAGCCTAAAACCCATTGGAACATCACTTGAGTATTTAATCACTATTTTCATTGCTTATATATATTTTCGGCATACTATTCTATACCATTACTATTTTGGGATGGTTGGTTGAGGTTACTCCCACCGGCAAATTCGTTGTGTGTTTATGACATGCTAAGCTGTAGAACGTGTGACCAAGCCCTCGGTGAATGGCAACACGAGCTGCTTTTCGATACACGTATCGATGAAGCGTAGGATTAGGCCAATCACCACGAGGAACCAGGAGAAAGAGTAGTAGGGGTACCCACTGAAGGGATCTTGGGGATCTGAAGTACAATCTAGTCTGACCAGGACAAGCATACACTTTGTTATTCCACTTGTTATTTATGCGTGCGATGACCCATTTACAGTTGCCTGTTTATTTTTTTGGATGTTTATTGAACATTTTCTTTAGCTTCTCTATTTATTTAAATGCTCGGTGAATTTCCTTGTGATTTTACTCAATAGACTTGTCATCTATTTTATTGTGATGGGCATGCTGGCTGAGTGCAAATTCTAGTAAGAGCAAGGGCAAGGGGATCCTAGGCGACTATCTCTAACTGACTACTATCCAAGACACTCTCGTACGTGTTTGTTTTTTATATTTTATTTTATTTTGGGTATCAGGGAGACTACAGAGACATTATATATGTATAAATGCCTATATTTTGGTTATCACGTTGCCTTATATACAAAGTACTCTATTTTCGGGTTTTCCATATTAGGATTGATGCTCTATGACACGTGACATTGTATGTATGTATATATATATATATATATATATCACAGCCCCAAATTTTTAATCGCTTTTAATCTTTAATCAAGATCACCGACCCGTGACATGGGACCCACATCGTGATACGCACACTGACTGCGGCATGTGGCCGAGATATATTTTATATTTGTGTGATGATTTTTTAGTGTATCAGATATGTGTAGACTACTAAGTCACCTATATTTGTTATTTATAGGAGTCGATACGTGAGTTGGGATATGTCTCGATATGCGTATAATCATGGGACCGTGTAGAAGGTGATATGGTAAGCTAACATTAAGTTGAAGTAGCTTAAATTTGTTAAATCAATGTGCCTATAGTTTAAATTGCATAAATATAACCTAAGTTAGCATAATAAAACAATAACTCCTCGAGATATGTTTAGACACATCAAAAGATCAATTAAGTATGAATTGGTGTTAGCAAGGGTGAGTTAGTAGTTTGTAAATGATGTTAAGAGCTAGTGGATTAGTCTCGAGATGTGTGTACATATTAAGATCAATGGCTATAATTGAACGATGTTTATAAATATAAGGATTGAAGTGGAGATCTCGTGCAATTCTTTTGATATTCAAGAAGAGAAAAAGTTCTGGAGAAGGAGGATTTGGAGAAAGAAGATCAGCAAGCTATGGAGAAATTCTAGTGAAATTCGAAGGTGATGATCAAGCTAAGGAGCTCACAACATTAGGTAAGCTAATCTACATAAAGATTTGGTAAAATTGGAGGTGTTAGTTCAATTCTGGTTTTTGTGTAATTTTAGAAGGTAAATGAAATTATTTTCAAAATTGGTTTACATATCTGGATTCCTTGTGAAAAACTATTAAATTTCCTATAAAGAAGTTTGGAGCTTGGAGTTAAATTGAGGAAGTTATGATCAATCAAATTTTAGGTGTGTTTTTTATTTTAATAAAATAAAAAAAACTTACCTTAATTTTATGGGCATATGGTTTTTAATTAGAAGGTTGTGATCAAAATAAATTTGGAAACTTTTTTCACTAATTTTATGAGCTAAATGAAGCATCAAGTGAGTCATTGAACTTTGATTTTTGAAGTAAACTGAATTTGTCGAACTCCAGATTGAAGATGTATTTGATTTCAAAAAAAATAGTTGTATTTTTGAATTCCTTGTTTCAAGCTAATAATCCAGCTATTAAGAAGTTCCCAATTTGGATTTAAAACCAAAAAGTTATGAATTTTTTAAGTTTTATTTGTTTTCACTAAATTCTCTCAAAACACATTTAATCTATCTAGCCTAGCCTAAAACCCAAACTAAAGGCCTAAACACACTCTAATACATACTAAATTATACCAGGAGCCTATAAAAGAGTCTTAAGAGTATGGGTATGAGTTTTGAGGCGTCAGGTGGGCTGGTAAAGCTAGGAACTCTTACGTGTACTATGAGTAATTGTGTTGAGATTTTTATTTACTTTTCATTCCATTTTATCCTATTTTTATAGTCTATCTTGGCTATATTGGCCATTGTACTCTAATATCATGATTTTGTTTCGTATTCCTCACTTGTTGAGTTTGAATGTCATGATATTGTGATGATTTAATACTCATTGAATATATTCACAAGTCTTATGTCTTACCTTGATGTTTTAATGGCATTTAATTTATAAATAGCATGTTATTAGGATTAGATGGATTATTAACGGATTAATGGACTTTGTACTCTTAATTAGCGTGTTTCGCATGGCACTTAGGCTCAACTCATAATGTCAATCTCTAGGTTCTCCTTGAACTTATAAAGTAGTTTTAGCTTCTAGCCAATTGCACTATAAGATATGCGTGACATACGGGGTTGGATGCCCGGGGATGTCGACACTCGCCACTATGGAATGCCATATAGGGTTGGATACTCGGGGACGCTCATTGGGGTTAGAGTCTCTAGTGATATTTGGAGTTAGGTTGGCTATCAGATTATGCGATAACATGCACATATTTTAAATAAAAGTGGCTTTAAAGGCTGAGGTGATGTAGTGCATGGCCGACCGGACCTAGACCACCATTACTTAGCCTTGAGTCAGCCTCATTTTGTTTACCTGTGATATTTTTTAGCATATTTCCATTTCAACACTTCTTCGCTATATTTATGCTTTTAAATATCAGTCGATCATGTTTGGAAATGTACATAAAAATCTTAAGGAATTACTTTATTACATATTTTACTCGCCGTCCTTTTTATGGCAATGGGTGCAGATCTGTCGAGCAGGAGGTTGGGCAACCGGCGACTATATCTGAGCATTCGACAATTTTCTATTTCCTATCTTGTAGGTCTCGACTTTTGATGTCTTCTTTACTTATATATTTTCTTTACATTTTGGGTTGTATATTAGGTTGAGCAGTTAGTTCCTCAAATCGACACTTGATTAGCTCATTGTGTTATCATCCTTACGATATTTATATGCGTGTGATGTTGTTTTCTGGTTTCCACACTTAGGACTTTTAATAATTGCTTCCACATAACTGTTAAGACTTCCACTTGGTATTTTAAAACTATAAGAAGTTTCAATAAACTCTGAAATTCAATAATAATGTGACATGTGTGTTGCCTATCCTAAACGTGTTTAACGAGGAAAATAGGACAAAAGGCTTACTAATATGTACTTAACTCTTATGTGACTGAGATTAGGGCTTAATTATGGGATTAAGTCGGGCAGTGCCTTATTTTAAAAAATGGAATTTGAAGAAAACATAAACTTTAGATATGGAAACCAGATAATCTTTGCCTAGAAACCATTAGTTGGGAAACAAGTGAAAGTGAATAGGGATTTCTTATATGGACATGTTAGTTTATATATGTATATATATGTGTCATCTACGTTGCTGCTATTGTCACGTACGTCATCAACTTTCAGAGCACGATGGCGGATTGACGCAAGATCGGAGATTGGAGCAGCATCCCCTACGCCCACATCATCCAGTACATCGGTCGAGGTTCAACTAGTGAAGATTTCATTAGGCTGAAGCCATCATACTTTGATGGGACGAGAGACTTCAAGAATATTTAGAAGTAGGTGTCATCTCAAGAGAAAAAAACACATGATTTTAAAGATTGAAGATATGATTCGGGTCGAGCTTTCATCGTACACATTAAAGAGAGACGTCAACGTCTGGTGGCGTTAAAGAATAAGTTCTATTAGCAATACTCTCCGCCTGCAGTTATGAAGAGGTTGAAGAATGAGTTTATGAACTTGAGACAAGGAGCAGATGGGTCAGTGATGAGCTATAGGGAGACAGGGTTATCTGAGGTAGTTTATTTGGGACTTAATGAGAGGATGTATATCACTTTGGTGACGAACTAAGGCCCGACATTGGATATCATGTGGTCAGTACGGGCGACAAGTCACTTGGTGAGATATACGAGCGCGCATCGTCACACGAGTTCTCATCAAGGGTACAATTTTTATTTGTGGTTGAGATGCTCATGTTTTATTTGATCTTGGTTTTACTATATCATTCATTAATGGTCAAATGATATACATCCTAGGGTTATCACCTGTTAGGGTTAGTGTACACATGATATTAAGCGCCACAATTAGGGATAGGATGTATCCTAATAGCTTATGTACGAGATGTCTAGTAGAGATTAGTGGGGTAGTATTACCTGACAATTTCAAAGACCATGAGATGTTAAAGTTCAACGTACTACTAGAGATGGATTGGTTGTCAGTATACCACACTCATATCTATTGTTTTAGTAAGCCAGTGATATTCGAGATCCCAAGTTTTCTGATATTCATATAAAGGGGTAGTACATCGAGAGCCGAGAGCAAAAAAGGCTAAATTGCGACTAGTGAGGAGATGGCGGCATTAGTAGCATTGCATATAGTGGTAGAGATTCTAGGACCCGGTAGTTTTGTTGTTTACATATAAGTCAATTAAGTGTAAATATATGACCAATAAAATCATGAATACAATATGATAAGGGACAGGAGAAACAAAAATAAATAAACTACATATAAATTCTTACCAACGAGTTTTCATCCTCATGGACTACCCCTGTAATGTGTTCAGGATTCACATCAAAAGGATGGCTGACTCTGTGAAACCATCCCATATAATCGAGTGTTGCTCGATTAGGATAGTCCGCCTTGTCACCGCGTCGCTCAATAGATTCCAGATGCCCCTCCCAATCCTCCCAAAATTATGCCTCGTATGAGTATTTAACGGATTACAAATTAGTTACGCTCCTCTTATTAGAGTCAATTGGTCAATAAGGTTATCTCAGAATGCTCTAAACATATCCCATTCGCCGCAACACCCTTATGAGATTGTGTGGTTCCGTGATATCCATATATCATATGGGGTCAAAGTAAAAGGCAATATTATGGATAGGCGATGCACCCTTCAAAGTAGTTTTCAAAATCACCTAAAAAAAATAATAATATTTTTCAATAAACATAAAGGTATATAGGTGAATTAGCTAATTTGGTAATCACATCATGGGATCTCAACTAGTCGAGGCGGTGCTTGAAAGATACAAGATGATCCAACGACAACATATTGTCCTTCTTATAGAGCCTTGACTCCTTCTTATGGTGCCATTTCATAGCACGAGGCTTATTAGAGGAGTAGTCACTAATCAAAGTAGGCTCAATAAATGGAATGCGGTGATACATCCACCCCTGCACAAAACAATGTTATGGATGACATATGGAAATCAATTTAAATGCGGTAGTAAGGAAATAAATTTAAATAGAATGTTATACCTCTAACAACCTCATATAATCGCTGATTTGGGTGACTTTGGCATGTTTGACAATGTTGAGTTGACGGCGGCTCCCTATGCGTAAGAACCAATATTTTCCATGCGTTTCAAAAGCTGGATGAGGGAAGGGGAGACTCTTGTACCATATTTGTTTGAAAAAGTGTCATTACAAGAAGGTATAAGAGGTAGGCTTTGTGGAGGCCCCACACCCCGAGGCCGCCAAGTGGATGATGCTCCTTAGTTAGTGGGCCCCATTGCACCATCCACATCACTGACCCGCAGGGTCCTGTGCTCTGTTGGCGTCACTTGCAACGCCTTCATCCTCGGTGTGTGTACCATTTTATCGTGTTGCCGTTATATTGTAAATCGGTCGAGCATATATCCTTTTTAAGTCATGTGTATTTAGGGTTTACCATATTTTATTTTCGAAGTTTGTGAATTATACTAATAGCTTATGTTTTAATCAATTACAATTAATAAGCAGCAAAATTAATAGCGTAAGTCTTAAACTAACATAAAAACATGAAATATATATATATATATATATATATATATATATATATATATATATATATATATATATATATATGACGTGTGTCATTAAACATAAATCCTAATAGGGAAAACCTAGAAATGGACTACTCTACATATAAGGCGACCTGATAACCAAAAGTTATGCATACATATACATGTACAATATATCTCTAGTCTCTTTGATACCTAAAAGAAATCAAAATATCAAAAATCTAAACACGTACGATAGTGTCTTGGACAGTAGGCGATCAGAGATAGTCTCATAGAATCCTCTTTGTTACGACCCCACTTACCCACAAACTAAGCCTACATGGACCCCCAAGTTAGCCTCCGCGAGGTCAACGCAAGCTTAGTCAGGCTTCTAATCCATCATTATCAGTTAATTCAAAATCTTAAGTTATGTTATAAATTTTTTTGCAAGTTTAATAAGTTAGCGGAAGCAATTAACTATGTAAATAACTCAAAAACAAAGTAAAGAAGTTAGACAACCTAAATTTAGAACCCTATAAACATATCAAACCAGAATATCAAGTGAGCAGAGTAGAGAATGTGCAATAGTGATATACAAGTCCTAGGCATCTCTCAACCCCATCAAAGTATCATAAGTGTTACAAAAACAATATATATATGAAATACATAAAGCCAAAACCTACAAAAGTGAGTAAGGGAGGGTCGTTCCGACATCCTCAAAGTAAATCACCAAGTATCGATGATTTGCCTTTGCTCGATTGCAGATCTGCACTCAGTTAAACACATGAATGATGAGTCCAGTATATAAAAGCCAGTAGGATATAAATAGTACTTCAATACTAAAAATAAAGCGGTCTAATTCATTCTGATAGAAAATGGCTAAAAGATCGGATGAATAATAATAAGACTGTAAAATAAAGGTAATGACGATAAATGAGTGTAAAAAAGAAGCAATAAAAATAGGCACTCAAGTAGTCCTAACCACCGAGTGTGGGTGCCACAGGGTCAAGGTCATTGAGTCGCGGCAACGCCAAGCAGACTTGGGTCCTAGGACGCGACAATACTTGTTGTACCTAGACCCTCGCGAATGAGAGATATATACAATACCCCAGATAAGAGCTCTCATCCCAGACAACAATAAACCAATTTAATGCCTCGAGGTCATGGCTTCGGTAGCTAGCCGGCAACCACTCCTAACAGAGACACTTGACTTACTTTGCCCTCGAACACTCATACAGAGTAAGAACTCCAAGAAAGGGACTCAGTTCAATTACAAGAAAATACAAAGCTCGATGAACTACTGATCACTTCCTAGCTGATTTTACTTACCTTGGATCGCGCTACTACACTCTTGCTGCTCCAACACGACCCCAAATTAATCCCTCAATGTCTGACTCTAGCTCGCTAAGTCCCTGATATCCATCTTAGAAAAGTTTTAAGTGTGTTAAAGTCTTGCTCATTCATTTCCTATCTATGCATTCACATTAGTCTACAATTGATTTTTTAGTATTTCATCCTCAGTAGTGGAGTCTTAAAATGACTTGTTAGCATAAGTATATCGTTGAACAACCCATAAAGGACTTGTGTCACTTATCTGACATTATTGGTTTTGATTTGGCGATAAAATGCCCAACATAAACTTTATTGAATGGCTTTTAAGTTTCATTCTTATGGACTTATTCAAACACAAGTTCTATGTTAATACAAGTCCTTATTGTAATTTAGTTTCTATTATTCTCAACTTTTACTTATTAAAAGTGGACTTGAATATACTCGAAATCGGTCCTGAAGGGTCCCAAGTTCCAACTCTAATGTTTATAAGAGTAAACTAATAATTAAATTTATTTAAAAATCATTTATGTGGTTTGATACTCCATTTACAAAATTTCAGTATTGTCCTTGTTTGAAAACAACGTAACTTAGTCAAATCAATAGGCATTTCGAAAAGTGGGTTAGAAAGCTCTGAATACCTTGAAAATTGTTGGGCACTAGTCTCATTATATAAAACTCTAATCTTGACATTTTGGTTAGGTTTCGAGGTTGTTTGGCCCTTGGAATGACAATGTTTGAAAATCATGTCATTTTAAATTCAATAGAAACATGGTTTAAAAACTTAGTCGGAAAACCTGGTTAGACAAGTCGGAATGATGTGAGGATCGATGGACAAATTCTTTATAATAAAAACATAAAATCAGAAAAAAGTTGAGCTAAATTCGATGGGTGGAAGGCTTCAAAATGCCGAACACCCAAAATCAGCTCAAAAGTTACAAAAAGACTATCTCCTCGAATTAACTCTAATTTTCAAGCCATTTTTAACAAAGTAAATGACTTTATTTTTTTTTAAGTCTTATGATCCTAGGTTATTCTTCTCTATCTTAGCTTTCCAACAATATATAGCGCGTCAAAACCCAACTTAAAATTAGAAAGTTATGGCCGTTTTATGAAAACAAGTAAATCTTTCTTCTATGCGGAATTAATAGCGCACTATCCAGGAAGGATAGCGCGCAAGAAGTGCTGCAGACTGCATTTCTGAAGTCAGGATTTAGGTTTTTTGATTTCAAGTTCCACCTAGGTCATCTCCATCGCCAAAAATCCCAAGTGGGGTGTAACGGCCCAAATTTTAATTTCACCATTATTATGGATTATTTTCGGACTTGCAAGACAGCTCAGATCCACGTGGATACCGCAAATGGGGCAGGGCACGCCGACTAGGTAAATAATAATTTTGTGTGATTGTTTGCATATTTGTGATGTTGTATATCAAGTTATTTACCTAGCATCGCGTGTGTGTATTTATATCATTGAATTGAGCGAGATAGTGTAAAGGGTGTTTGCCTCGAAAAACGTGTCGAGACGGGTACTAAGGAGCTAACTGTGGGTACACTAGGTCAGGGAAACTAAAACACAAATTTAATAAAAAAAATTGGCCAAATAAATACTATGAAATAGATATTGGGTCGTTAGTGACGCGGCGGTACGCGTATATCGCGATTCGGACGCGAAACTCGGGCGTCGAAACGCCCGAAAACACAGGCGAGTGTCCCATCTGTGTCGCACTTGGGAGTCGATGACACAAAGTCAATTAGCTTACACTCATTCCACTCCACCTCACTCCCTCATCATTTTCTCCTCTCCCTCACGTCACTCTCTCACCTCACTTACACCTCACTCTCTCACTTTGCTTCCCACACACACACACAGTTCGGGAGGCCAAGAGGGAGAGGAAAAAACAAAGAGGAGGAGGAGGAGAAGAGGAAGCGAGAAGGAGAGAAGAGAGGGCGGAGAAGCTTGGTAGGAGGTAAATCATTGCTTTTGGTTGTGATTTCGGTGTCGGCCATGGTGGCCACAAAGGGGTTCGGCCATGGAGGCCGAACCAGTCGAGGAGGAGATGGCAAGGGTGTCTCCCCCTGCCATCGAGTCCACCGGGGTTGGGGTGGATAGCAACCCCAACCCAAACCAGACAGGAAGAACCAACCAGAAGCAAAAAAAACAAAAAAAAACCAGAGACGTAGAGTCTCTGTGAAGAAGAAGAAGAAGAAATGGGGTGGGGGTGGAACGGTTGGGCCGGTTCGGGCCTAACCAGACCCGACTCGGATGGGTCCGAACCGGGTCAGGCCGACCCGGTTGGACTGGGTCAGACCAACCCGGGTAGACCGGGTTTGACCCGGTCCAGGGACCCACCCATATATTAAAATAATACAATATTTAATTTTAATTTTAAAAAATATAGTTTTAAATTTATTAAATTACAGAAAAATAAGAAAATAGGCGGAAATTATGGGAAAAATCCAGAAAATCAGGAAAAATATGAAAAAATGAGAAAAAAGATAGAAAAATGATAATTGAGAGTTTTTCGGGCATCGACACCCGGTATAACTCGAAAAGTAGGTCAAACCAAACTTTTTGAAATGAAAATTTTCATATTTTGACCGCACATTATAAATTCACTTAATTTGACTCTAAACTAGTTAAAATGGTTTAATGGGAAACCAGGAACTTAGGAGACCACAATCGGGAGTCGGGCACGTATCTCAAGACGTGAGTGGACTTTGGAATGCGTTTTAGAGGTACGTAAGATTTCATCTGAAAGTCACTGAGGGTTTACTTTTCCATCGTTGATTTCCTATTCCTTATTATTGTACTCTATTCCGTGATACATTTGGGTTGGTGGTCGAGTTACTCCCACCTGATATTCGTTGTGTACTTATGGCACACTATGCTGTAGCACGTGTGATCAGGAATTCGGTGAATTGCAACCCGAGTTGTAAGCATGAGTCGAGCAAGCCCCGCGAGGAACCAGGTGAAAGGAAGTAGGGGCACCCACCGAAAGGATCTTGGGGGTCTGAAGTACAGTTTAGTCTGACCGGGACGAGTACACACTTTGTTTCTCTCATGTTATTTATTCGTGTGATGATCTTAGCACGATTGCCTGTTTAGTTTCTGCATGATTATTTGACATGTTTATTGGTATATGTTTAAATTCTTATAAATGCTCGGTGTACTTCATTGGAATCTTACTAACTGTACTCTCCATCTTGTTTTTCGTGATGGTCGAGTACAGATCCGAGTGCTAGTAAGGGCAAGGGGATTTTGGGCGACTTTATCTGACTGCCTGCGGTCGAGGACCTACTAGTACGTTTGATTTTGATATTTTGCTTTACTTTTGGGAAATGGGAGACTGAATAGACACTGTACTTGTATATATTACTGCTTAGTATTGTCGCCTATATACAGAGTACATTTCTGGGTTTTCCACGATAGGTGTTGCTCTTACAATGATGCTTATGTGATGATAAATTTTAATTGTTTTTCTTACTTTATATTTAAGACTTCCGCTGTTTTAAATATTACAAATGATTTACTTGTCTAACTAAACTGATTAACGAAATGAGTATGACACGTATATCGAGTAGAAAATGACGTTAATGGCACGTGGGACCCAGTGGATCAATGTTTTGACAAGACTGCGGGGCCGCGCCTCCCCACGTGGCGACTTCGGGATTTGGGGCCGCCACATTCTTCTCGAAAACTGATCTGCGTTCAGGCTATCATCAGTTGAGGATTCGAGAAGAGGACGTCAAGAAAACAGCTTTTAGTACGAGATATGGGTTGTTTGAGTTTACAGTTATGCCTTTTGGGCTGACTAATGCCCCGGCGATCTTCATGGACTTGATGCATAGGGTCTTGAGACCATACTTGGACAGATATGTCATCGTCTTTATTGATGACGTCTTGATTTACAACAAGACTCGTGAGGAGGACACGAGTCATCTCAGAGCGGTTTTGACGACATTGAGAGAGCATATACTATACGCAAAATTTAGCAAGTGTGATTTCTGGCTGAGTGCAGTAAGATTTTTGGGACACATCATTAGTGATCAGGGTATCTCTGTGGATTCAGAGAAAATTCGGGCAATTATTGACTGGAGGACGCCCGAGTCTGCTTCTGATATTCGGAGTTTCTTGGGACTAGCAGGGTACTACCGTCGTTTCGTACCGGGCTTTTCCTCGATTGCAGCACCAATGACTAGACTGACTGAGAAGGATGTCAGATTTGATTGGTCCGAGGAGTGTGAGCAAGCATTTTGGGAGTTGAAGAGGAGATTGACTTCCGCGCCAGTGTTGACATTGCCAGAGCCGGGCAAGAGTTTATCAGTGTATACATATGCATCGGGCATTGGACTGGGATGCGTTTTGATGCAGGAGGGTAAACCAGTAGCTTACTTGTCTCGACGATTGAGACCCCATGAGGTTAACTATCCAGTGCATGACTTGGAGCTTGCAGCAGTTGTTTTTGCACTGCAGGCTTGGAGACATTATCTCTATGGAGAGCGGTTCGTACTCTACACTGATCATCAAAGTCTGAAATACATTTTCACTCAGAGAGATCTAAACATGCGTCAGAGGAGATGGCTTGAGTTACTGAAAGACTACGACTCTACTATTGAGTATCACCCAGGGAAAGTGAACGTCGTAGCTGACGCATCGAGCAGGAGTGGTATCGACAATCAGACAATAGTGCGACATATGACACACGAGCATGGCTTATTACAGGCGGCGTCAGTTATGTGCCTGACCGATGTTTTTTCTATGACCGAGCCATACATTTGTTGTCAGATGAGAGTTCCGACGATATTTATTGAATGAGTTGCCGAGTGTCAAAGGACTGATGGGCTCTATGAGCGGTTCAGTGGTATGGCTCGCGATCTGGAGTGTACGGATTGGGCAGAGTTGACAGATCAGTGTTCGAGACACCGGGGGAGGTTGTGGATACCCGTAGTTCCGGAGATACAGGATGGAATTTTGGAGGACGCACATAGGTCTCGCTATACGGTTCATCCTGGTCGAACCAAGATGTATCGTGATTTGAGGCGATTGTTCTGGTGGCCAGAGATGAGGGCTGACGTTGGTGAATACGTCAGGAGTTGTCATATCTGCCAGCAAGTTAAGGCTGAGCACGGGAGACCAGGCGGTTTACTACAGCCTCTACCAATTCCACAGTGGAAATGGGAGCACGTCACTATCGATTTTTTCAGTGGGTTACCGCAGACTACGAGGAGACACGATGCGGTTTGGGTTGTGATTGACAGACTAACGAAAGCGGCACATTTCATTCATATTTCTATGACATATTCGTTCCCACAACTGAGCATTATCTTCGAGAGAGAGATCGTTAGATTGCATGGGGTGTCAGTCTCTATTGTATCTGACCGAGATCCTAGGTTGACTTCGAAATTCTGGGAGGCGATGCGGGAGCAATTTGGCACCAGGTTGCAATTTAGTACAGCTAACCATCTTCGGATAGACGGACAATCTGAGAGACTGATACGGATTCTGGAAGATATGCTTAGGGCTTGTATTTTGCAGTTTGGAGGTTCGTGGGTGGATTATTTACCGCTGTGTGAGTTTGCTTACAATAACAGCTATCAGGCGAGTATCGGAATGCCTCCGTTTGAGGCGCCGTATGGCAGGCTCTGCAGATCACCTGCGTGTTGGGCAGCGCTTAAGGATACAACGGTGATTGGGCCAGAGATAGTTGTTGATCACATAGAGAAGATTAGACAGATTCGACAGAGACTTCGGGCAGCACATCGCAGACATAAGAAATATGCGAATAAGTATCACGAGGGTCTGAGCTATGAAGAGGGCGGCATGGTTTATCTAAAGGTTTCCCCATAGAAGGGCCAACAGAGATTTGGAATTAAAGGGAAACTGGCGCCGAGATACATATGACCGTTCAGAGTCGCAGCACGAGTTGGCAGTGTGGCTTACAGATTGGACTTACCAGCAGAGTTGGATGGGGTTCATCCTACGTTTCACATCTCAATGTTAAGACTGGCTAGGTCAGGACCGAGACCGATGGTTGACCCGAGACAGATCGAGGTTCAGCCCGATGTAACATATGAGGAGCGACCGATAGCAATTGTGGATCGCGCAATTCAGACGCTTAGGAAAAGGGAGATCCCTTATGTGTTGGTTCATTGGCAACATCATGGTACAGAGGGACTCACTTGGGAGCTCGAGTCTACTATACGGCAGCGTTACCCTCAGCTATTTCATGGTACGAAACTACAAGTTATTTAAAATTTCGGGACAAAATTTCTTTTCTAATCGGGAAGAGTTGTAACGGCCCAAATTTTAATTTCGCCGTTATTATGGATTATTTTCAGACTTGGACGACGGTTCAGATCCACGTGGATACCGCAAATAGGGTAGGGCATGCCGACTAGGTAAATAGTGATTTTGTGCGATTGTTTGCATATTTGCGATGCTGTATATCAAGTTATTTACCTAGCATCGCGTGTGTGTATTTATATCATTGAATCGAGCGAGATAGTGTAATGGGTGTTTGCCTCGAAAAACGTGTCGAGACAGGTACTGAGGAGCGAACTGTGGGTACAATAGGTCGGTGAAACTAAAACACAAATTTAATAATAAAAAACTGGCCAAATAAATACTATGAAATAGATATTGGGTGGTTAGTGACATAGCGGTACACGTATATCGCGATTCGGACGTGAAACTCGGGCGTCGAAACACCCGAAAACATAGGCGAGTGTCCCAGTTGTGTCGCACTCGGGAGTCAATGACACAAAGTCAATTAGCTTACACTCATTACACTCCACCTCACTCCCTCATCTTTTTCTCCTCTCCCTCACGTCGCTCTCTCACCTCACCTACACCTCACTCTCTCACTTTGCTTCCTACACACACACACAGTTCGGGAGGCCAAGAGGGAGAGGAAGAAACAGAGAGGAGGAGGAGGAGAAGAGGAAGCGGGAAGGAGAGAAGAGAGGGCGGAGAAGCCAAGTAGGAGGTAAGTCATTGCTTTTGGTTGTGATTTTGGTGTCGGCCATGGTGGCCACGAAGGGGTTCGGCCATGGAGGCCGAACCAGTCGAGGTGGAGATGGCAAGGGTGTCTCCCCCTGCCATCGAGTCCACCGGGGTTGGGGTGGATAGCAACCCCAACCCAAACCAGAGAGGAAGAACCTACCAAAAAAAAAGAAAAAGCAAAAAAAAAAAAAAAAAAAAAAACCAAAGACGTAGAGTCTCTGTGAAGAAGAAGAAAATAAAATAGGGTGGGGGTGGAACGGTTGGGCGGTCCCGGGCCAACCGGACCCGACCCGGTGGGTCCGAACCGGTCAAAGCCGACGACCGGGTCGACAGACCCAGTGGACCGGGTTTGACCCGGTCCAGGGACCCACCCATATATTAAAATAATACAATATTTAATTTTAATTTAAAAAAATATAGTTTAAAATTTAATAAATTACAGAAAAATAAGAAAAATAGGTGGAAAATTATGGGAAAAATCCAGAAAATCAGGAAAAATATGAAAAATGAGAAAAAGATAGAAAAATGATAATTGAGAATTTTTTGGGCATTGACACCCCGGTATAACTCGAAAAGTGGGTCAAACCAAACTTTTTGAAATAAAAATTTTAATATTTTGATCGCACATTATAAATTCACTTAATTTGACTCTAAACTAGTTAAAATGATTTAATGGGACACCAGGAACTTAGGAGACCACAATCGGGAGTCGGGCACATATCTCGAGACGTGAGTGAGACTTTGGAGTGCGTTTTTGAGGTACGTAAGATTCCTTCTAAAAGTCATTGAGGGTTTACTTTTCTATCATTGATTTTCTATTCATGGTTAATGGATGCTATTCCCCCTATTCCTTGTTATTGTATGATTTTTCGTGACACATTTGGGTTGGGGGTCGAGACACTTGATATTTGTTGTGTACTTATGGCACACTAGACTGTATGCGGGAAAACCAGGTGAAAGGAAGTGGGGGCATCCACTGAAAGGATCTTGGGGGTATGGAAACCAGGTGAAAAGAAGTGGGGCACCCACCGAAAGGATCTTGGGGGTTCGACGTACAGTTTAGTGTGACCGGGAGGAGTACATGGTTTGTTTCTCTCGTGTTATTTATTCATGTGATGATCTTAGCACGGTTGCCTGTTTAGTTTCCGCATGATTAATTGACATGGTTATTGATATCTGTTTATGCTCCTATAAATGCTCGGTGTACTTTGTTGGAATCTTACTAACTATACTCTCCATCTGGTTTTTTGTGATGGTCGAGTGGAGACCCTGCTAGTAGAGGCAATGACATTTTGGGCGAGTTTATCTGACTGCCCGCGGTCAAGGACCTACTAGTACGTGCGATTTTGATATTTTGCTTACTTTTGGGAAATGGGAGACTGAATAGATACTGTACTTGTATATATTACTGTTTAATATTGTCGCATATGTACAGAGTACTTTCCCCGGGTTTTCCACAATAGGTGTTGCTCTTAAAATGGTGTTTTATACGATAATAAATTTAATTGTTTTACTCGTTTTAAATTTAAGACTTCCGCTATTGTTTTAATGATTAAACTGTCGAACCAAATTGCTTAATGAAGGGAGTTAACACGCATATCGAGGAGTCGTGTTGTAGGAAATGGCGTCAGTGGCGCGTGGGACCCAGTATGGTCAAGGATCCGACAGGACTGCTGGGGCAGCTCCTCCCCACGTGGCGACCTCGGGATTTGGGGCCGCCACATGGGGCATCCACCACATCAATTTCATCAACAACAACAGGTATTAAACACATTTTCACAATCATTCATCATAAAAACTCAATTTTCAAACATGCATAAACAAAGATATAACTTTTTGTTTCAAAACTGAAGACCCCATGAAAACCCAATAAAATTCATAAAATCAAAATAGAATGGCTTGCATTGAAACTATAAATCACATTACAAACTCTGAATTTCATCACATACCCTCAAAAGCCCTAAGTTAAATTTTGAAAACACTATAACTTACTCATTTAGGGTTGGTTCTTGAAGAATGTTGTTTCTCCTAACTTTAATGACCTTTGAATGTAATCAACTTCTCTTTAATTCACCAAATTTTTAAGCATCCCTTTTTTATTCCTTCATGCACTCTCCTCTCTCTCAACTTTTTCAAACAAAATGGATGTTGTCTTGTGAATTAAAACACAAAAATTTAGCTAAGGATTTTATTTATACTCCTAGCGAGTTAAGTCGTGAGCATAGGATTCTCTTCTAATCTATAATCAACTCAAGATTCTAGACTCATCCATGGTCATTATTTGGGCTGTGCAAAGCTTGTTTTTCACTAACGAGTGTATATACATGTATTCCTAAGAGGTATGTACATCTCTTATACATATGGGTACACGTTTATACATATATCCATATGTATATGTAAGTGTATATGTGTGGTATGTGTATGGTTTAGATCATTATTTATTTTTCTACAACTTAGTCACACACACACACACACACACACACACACACACACACACACACACACACACACACACACACACACACACACACACACACACACACACACACACATACATATACATATATTTAATTGAATCCTTCCAAATTTTCAATCTATTTATAAAAGCCCTAATTTAGGCTTATTCTCTTTAATTTATCATAATTTTAATACGATGGGGACATTTATCAATTTGATAGTTTAGTCCATAGTTTGTTTATAAATAATTAGAAATTCATGTTTTGATCGAGCCCTTGCCTAATCCGACTACCTGACGCCATCGTGCATCTCGAGGGTCCTTACCCGCATTTTTGACAAAATCAAACCACTAATTAAATTATAAAATTGACATTCTTTGCTATAAGTTAGGTGTTACACACACCAAACACAAATAGCATACCTCTGTGTCGACTTTCAAGAGATGATCATGCTAGTCACGTCAGGCCAAGGCCACATCACAGTCCTATACTTGACACATTGCATGAGTTAGATTATTCGGGTCATTACACTTTTGCCCGTGCTCATACTAGGATCTGCACTCAGTCATCACAACAAAATAGATTACGACTCAGTGAGTAAAATCCCAATGAAATTCACTGAGCATCCAAGTAAATAAGAAGCCATAGAAAATGTTAAATAAACATGCAAAAATATGAATAGGCAATTGTAAATGGATCATCGCATGTATACATAACAAGTGGATAAACAAACTTTATGCTCATCCCAGTCAGACTGGACTGTACTTCGGGCCCCCATGATCCCTTCAGTAGGTGCTCTAATTACTCTTTCACCTAGTTCCTCATGATGATTAGCCTAAACATATGTTTCACCAACACGTGCACCAATCAGCAGCTCGGGTTGCAACTCACTGAGGGCTTGGTCAAGCGTGCTACAACCTAGCGCGCCATAAACACACAACAAATATACTAGTAGGAGTAATCTCAACCAAACATCCAAAATAGTGTGGAATAGAATAGTATGCAAGAATGGACAAAAGCAACATAAAAACAACAACTAAATACTCAAGTGATGTCTCTATGGGTTTTACAAAAATCAAACACACACTTCGACTTCCCTAGACTCTCGAATTTGACACTGCCTAGCTCCTAGTACCCGAGGTGCGGTCCCTATAGTCCCATATAGTCCAAATGTATCATTTTAATTGACTTAAAGACACATTAAGTTAAATGATTAATAATAAACTAAAAATTAGGATTTTATTTCAAGTTTTTAGTTGTGACACATTTTTCGAGTTAAACTAAGGTGTCAAATGCCCAAGAAATTCTCGAAATATAATGTTATACTTTTCCCATTTTCTTATTTTATCTAATTTTTCTATATTTCTCTATAATTTTATGTAATTTTTATCTTTTTTCTATGATTGATTTTATTTATTGCGTATTTAATTTTATTTTTAGTTATTTTTTAATTATTTAATGAAAGTTAGGCCCATCAAAATCGGGCCATGTTCGGCTGTCCGGCCCGGCCTAGGCTCGTACACACGTACGCACGAGCCTCCCCATTCATCTTTTTTTCTTTTTTTTTTCTTTTTTTCTTCGTCTCTGCTTACAACAACATATTATTTTTCTTTTCTAATCATTTACAACAACTCCACAATAACAACCAATAACTATAACAAAAACAACCTTAAATCACCATTGAAACCCCAACTTTTTAAGCTCACTTCCATGGTCAAACATACAAATATTGAAGAAGATGAAACTGATCGAGAGGGAGTGCATTAGCTTGATTTAATGTCTTTGATTGTGACTTCCCACACCAATTCTAGTGAAAATTTAGCCCTCTAAGTCCCATGTTTTTGCTCTCTAGTTTATGAGGTAGAAGATGATGGTGTATGTTGATTTTTCCCACTAACTCGTGTTATTTATATGTTATGTTTAGATCAATCGTGTAGACGTATTCCGAGGATGATCTTGTGGTCTTCGTTAAGGCTGCCACACACAAATTAATGACTTCATTAAGACACTAAATAGCCTAGTATTACACATTCTATGATCATCCTAATGCTCGTCAATGGCTTTTATTTAATTTGATCAAACTATAGGAAAATTAATTTAATTCTTTTTAATTAGCCAACTTAAGTACAACAATAATATAATTAATATATTTGTTACACAATTAACACAATTGTGGTCTCATTTTCTCTCGACTACCCCGCAACTTGTACCCCACATCTCGACATGCATATCAAGGTGCGCAAATCCTCGATGTACTTAACTATTTTGACTAGGCCTAAAGTTTGATTCTCCATTTTATGACATATTCACATTGATTCTTAGTCATTTTATTCAAGTTAGTATTATAAGACTTAATGTACCCGTACTATGCCTATTCGATAACAACATTGATATGTTTTAAGAATCGATTACTCATCACACCATCTCACTTGACATAAAATGATATTTACAAACATGTGATGATTTATGTCATATTGAATGAAATACAATGCAATAAAAGTAATCAAATAGACAATATATAACAAGTACCTAGTTAGGCATGCCCTTATCCTATGGGCGACGTCCACGTGGGTATGAGCTGTTGCCCTAATTTGTGAAATAAATAATAATAATAACAACGTTAATAAAACAAGCCATTACAATTATTCCCAACTAGGGAGAGTTTTGTCTTGAGATTTAGGTAAAACTAAACGATCGTATCTTGGAGTAGCTGAGTAACGCTCCCGCATAGTAGACTAGAGCTCCTAAATGAGTCCCTCGATCCCGTTATGCTGCCAACTAACTAATTCTTAAGGGATCTCTCTGTTCCGCAGAGACTGTATCTTGCGGTCAAAGATCTTTAATAGTTGATCCTCGTAAGTCACGTTAGGTTGGACCTCAATTTGTCTCATATCAACCAACGGTCTCGGTCTTGACCTAGCTAGCCTCAATATAAAAATGTGAAATATCAGATGAACCACAGCTAACTGTGGTGATAGGTACAGTTTATACGCCATATTGCCAACTAGTTTTGCGACCCTGAATGGTCCAATGAATCTCGTCGCCAGTTTCACTTTAATCCCAAATCTCTACTGACCATTCCAAGGTAAAACTTTCAGATATTCCATGTTGCCCTCATGATAGCTCAGACCCTCTTGATACTTATCCGCATAGATCTTTTGTCTATCTTGGGCTGCAAGAAGACTCTATCCGATCTGTCGAATCTTTTGTGTGGTCAACAACTATCTCTGGCCTAATGGTCAATGTATCCTCTAGCTCTACCCAACACACGGATGATCTATAGGGCCTCTCATATGGTGCCTCAAATATAGGTATCCCGATACTCACCTGATAGTTTTTGTTGTTAGCAAACTCATAAAGTGGTAGATAGTCTTCCCACAAACCCTCAAACTGTAGTATACATGCCCTGAGCATATCCTCTAAAAATTGTATTAATCTTTTTGACTGGTCGTTAGTTTGAGGTTGATAAGCCGTACTAAATTGCAAACTCATGCTAAACTGCTCCTGCATGCGCTCCCAAAACTTAAACGTAAGTTTTGGATCTCCGTCAGATATAATGGAGACTGACACCCCATGCAGTCTAATAATCTCCCCCTCGAACAGAGTGCTCAACTATGGGAGCGTGTACCTCATTGAAATCGGTATAAAATGTGCCAATTTCATCAATTTATCAATCACTACCCACACACTAATGTTTCTCCTAGAAGGTTTTGGTAGTCCACTAACGAAATCTATAGTGATGTGCTCCCATTCCACTATGGAATGGGCAACGGCTAAAATAAAGCTCTAGGTCTCATATGCTCGGCCTTCACCTACTGGCAGATGTGACAACTCACATATACGCCTATATCAGCCTTCATCCCTGGCCACAAAAATAGTCGTCTAAGATAATGGTACATCTTGGTTCGACCAGGATGAACTATGTAACGAGACCTATGAGCTTCCTCTATAATACCATCTTGTTATTCTAGAACTATTAATACCCACAATCTGCCTCTATGCCTCAAACATTGATCTGTTGTCTCTGACCAATTTGTACACTCGAGATCCTATACTAACATATTTAACCCGTCATACAAACAATCTGTCCTCTAATACTCAACCACCCACTCAATAGATACTATCGGGACCCTCATCTAGCAATAAATATGTGGCTCATCTATAGCTGGAATCTCTGTCATGCACATTGTTGATGTCGCGTCTAACAGTTTATGCTCGTGTGTCATGCGTCGAACAACTGTTTGATTATCAATCCTACTCTTGTTCAATGTGTCGGCTACGGCATTTGCCTTACCAGGATTGTACTCAATGGTGAACTCATAGTCCTTTAGTTACTTAAGCCATCTCCTCTTACGTATGTTTAGATCTCTCTAAGTGAAAATATACCACAAGATCAGATGATATGTGCATAAAATGAGTTTCTCTCTATAGAGATAGTGCCTTCATGCCTTCAATAAAAAAATAACTACTGCAAGCTCTAAGTCATGCCTTGAATAATTACCCTCATTGGGTCTCAACCGTCAAAATAAGTAAGCCACTAGTCTACCCTCATGCATCAATACATATCCAAAACCAACTCCTGAGGCATCTGTGTAAACTAACAAACTCTTACCCGGCTCCAGCAATGTCAACATCGATGCTAATGTCAATCTTCTTTTTTGCTCTTAGAATGCCTGCTCACATTCCTTTGGCCAATCAAATTGCACATCTTTCTTGGTCAGTTTCGTCATTAGCGCTGCAATCGAGGAAAAGTCTTGTATGAATCGGCGATAGTACCCTACTAGCACTAAGAAGCTATGAATATCGAAAATAAAACTCAGGCATCCTCCTGTCAATAATCACTTAGATCTTCTTTAAATCCATAAAATATCCTGATCGTTGATGACGTGTCCAAGAAACTTCACCTCGCTCAGCCAAAAATCACACGTGCTAAACTTGGCATATATCATATGCTCCCTCAATGTCATCAATATTGTCCTGACGTGACTCTCGTGCTTTACAGGTATCCTGCTATAAATCAAGATGCCATTGATAAAGACAATGACGTATTTGTCCAAGTATGATCTTTAGACCCTACGCATCAAGTCTATGAAGATAGTCATGGTGTTAGTCAGCATAAAAGGTATGATTGTAAACTTAAACAGCTCATATCTCGTACTAAAAGCGGTTTTCTTGATGTTTTCTTCTCGAATCCTCCACTGATGATAGCCTGAATGCATATCAATCTTCAAAAAGAACTTGGTGCCTACCAACTGATCGAATAGATTGCGAATTCTAGGGAGTAGGTAACGGTTCCTGACTATCACCTGATTCAGCTTCCCGTAGTCCACACACATCCTCATGGAACCATCGTTCTTCTTCACAAATAACATTGGCACTCCTTAAAGATACATGCTAGAGTGGATGAAACCCTTCTATGATAGATCCTCAAGCTATTTTTTCACCTCTTCCTACTCAAACGATGACATCCTATAAGGTTTATTGAAAATCGATTGTATCCCTAGTAGAAGCTCGATAATAAGCTCGACCTCTCTAGGTGGAGGTAATCCTTGTATATCATCCAAAAAAACACATAAGGAAACTCTCTAACCACTAGAACATCCTCAATCTTGATCTTCGTCCGTGGCTCCGGCTCAACTATTGCAGCAAACAGCTCCATCTCTTGAATCATAGCTAGTAGCCCTCTAGTAATGGGTAGTACAATCACGACTCTTGTAAACGTGAACTTTGGAATCCCATGAACACAAAATGTGATGGTCTTTGGAAATAATCCAGTTATGCATGATATGCTGTCAACCAGTTTATCCTAGCAGTTATACAAAGTATAATGTGTGTGTCTAACGTCTTGATGGTAATCCTAACTCACCAACCATGTATCCAACAATGAATGATAATGTACTATCAGAATCTATCATAACATGAATCGATCTACCCATAATAAATAACGTACCCTTGACTAGATGTCTGATCGCATCTCGATCCTGCTACGTGATTACATGTACTTTTTTCCTTAGTTTGACCATGATGTGCTTCTAATGGTGACAGTGGTGTCCTACATTCAGTTTTCAGGTGTCCTTTCTGAACATAACGATGGCATCGACATTTCTCCTGCTCCCATCATGCCTATCTTCATATCTTTGACTATGATTCTGGTCTCTCTGACCTTTGTCACGGCCTCCCTGATCCCTATCCCAATGATACTGCTGAGGCTACTGTCTACATTACTCGGGTGATGCAGGTGCAATAACATGAACTAGCTACTTGTTTTCATAACAAAACCTATCTCCTTGCTGATCATCACGGTAATCCCTGCCTTACTGTTTGGTATCCCGATGGAAGTTTTGATCAAATTTATCCATCTGTTTCTTCAGCCTTCAGTCCAGTCGAGAACTTTGCCTTGTCTGCCTCTCAAACTGTCCTAAACTAGGTACTCGTCTATCGCCCCTCTATAGTAAATATGTCTCATGGGCAAGGGCTTGGTCATACATATCCTGTAATTTGTGCACCCAAGTTGACAAGATCCACTAGTAATAACCATTACTGATCTCTCAGTAGCTTGTGTAGCCACTGGTATGAAAGTAACCATCTACCGGTCGCCTCTAGGCATGGTTTAAAAAAATCGACAAACTTCACGGATCTTCGGGTGAAGTTTGTCGATGTATAGGTGAGTAAAGCGAAATTGACAAACAGTAGAAAAAATGCAAAACTTTAGACCAACTTCGGTGAACTTCGACCGAAGTTCGAAAGCTTTGATCGAAGCTGAAGAAACATGAAGGAAAAATGCATTGTTTTAGCAAAGTTGCCTCTATAGGGAATCAAAAAAGTTAAGAACGAACCTGGTTAAGCTGTGACGAAATTCTATGCAGTTTCATATCTTCATCAGCTTTGCCCTTTTGCCAGAACTCAGAAACCTCAGAACTTTATATGAAAAAGTGACAGTATTGACCTAAAATCACCAGGCTCTCACATCTTCATTTACTAAGTCAGTCTCTCACTTCTTCTCTCTTCTTAAAACCCCAAGTGAAAAGGTAGGAACAAGGGGTTTTTGGGTTTCGAGAGTAGGCTAGACACTAGATAGACGAGAGAAATGATAGTGACATTATCACAGACAACGAAGAAGAAGAGGTTAGAGAGAAAGAGCTAATAGAGAGATCAACGAAGAAGATGAGGGGTCGTGAGAGACAACTTAAACAATAGAGAGAGAATAGACAAAGAAGGAGAAGAAGAGATGAGGGAGAAGGTTACAAAGATAGCAACAATAAAGAAGAAGAAACAACTTACGCGAAAGAGAAAATGCTCGAAGGAGTCTCAGATAGGGGCAAGGAAGAAGCTGAAAAGCAACGAAGAAGAAAAAGAAAGGAGAGGTCGATTGGTCGATTGTGAAGGCCAAAGGGAGAGCAATGAAACATAATGTATTTTATGTTTGGGGCACTGTAGGCCTTGACCTGGGCTTTGAAGGCATTTTATTTGGGACCTTAACTAAAGGGTCTTTGTGACTTCATTGACTACACTACACAGGTATGTATATTAGACTAGATTTTAAGTGCCTTGGATTGTGCATTTTGATTAGTGTTTATAAATTTGAGTGATTAATTAAGTCTGAGAATTTGGAAAGTGTTTTAGTTGAACTTGAAACTCTGTGTGTGCATGTGTATGTGTGTGTTTTTTTAATGATGTGTTTTTTTGTATAAATTGGTCAAAATATTAGTCTTTGATTTATAATTTTGTTTAAGGAACTTTGATTTATAAGTATACTTTTGTGATTCTTGGCTATGCGTTATCAAACTTAAGATTTTTTCTTTCATTTTTTTTTTTTAAATAAGAAGCATATGAACTTTTCATTTGTGACATTTTTTTGTATAAATTGATCAAAAAATCAGTGAGATTTTTTTGAGTTATAGACTTATAGTCACATAAATAATTTAAGCCCATGGACTTAAGAATTTTTTATGTTAAGTTACTTATTTTTATCACCTCATCTTAGGTTAAAAAAATTGTATGAACATGATCTTGTATAAGTATAATTTTTTGAAGATAATGTTTAAAAATATTTAATATTTATCTCTGATCTCGATTAGAATAGTTGTACCTCTAAGAAATCTAGATGTAGTTTGGAATTACGCAGATATGGTTGATGGAAGTTGACAAAAAACTCGCTGCAAGTTTTATGGACATGTAAATCAATCGGGAGGAATATCGCGTATCAAACAACATTTTGCGGGTGGCAATAAAAATGTCAAAAAAATTTCTAATTGCCCACTAGCTTTAAGAGAAAAGATACAAATTCTTATATATGAGAAATTAGAGGAGTGGGAGAAAAAAGAAAGAAAGGCATCAAGCATTTATGGAAGCATTGATGCAACCACCTAGACAGTTTAAAGATGATGGAGATGAAGATGAGGATATTGAATATCCTCCGGATTGTACAACGGACTTTGAAAGAGCACAACATGAATTGCTATGAGAAAATCTAAGGTGGATCGATGGGAATGAGAAGAACAATATCGGTTTAATATGGTAAGATATGCACGCGGTTCACCATTCGAAGCAAGGGGTAGCTCACGCGATGTTTCAGGTTCCAATGCTGAGGGTAGCTCTCATGGTCAGGGGTCCATCAATTTTCAATAGTGTAGGAAGTGTACGTGTTCCAATAACTTCTAATATTGGGGGCAGCTCACGCAATCAACACATTGGTGTGACGCATTCAACAAGTACATCCACACCAGGCCTACCTTTAGATATTAACATGCTCAAAAAATTAAATTCTACTCAAAAGAGGTTGAAGGAAACATGGTCAAGCGGGAGTATAAAGAAAAATTTGAATCGGGTCATTTCAAAGTTTTTCTATTATGGCAACATCCTAGCAAATGTCGATAATCCATATCATCAATCATTTATAGATGAGACAGCAAAGTTCGGTCCTAGATTCAAATGACCTTCAGGATACGAGCTCATGCATGGTCTTTTTTATGATGAATATAATGAGCTACAAAGTTATACTGATTAATTGAAAAGAAATTGGTCATATTATGGCATGGCTATCATGTGTGATGGTTAGATAGGATCAACACGGATGTCGATCATAAATTTCATGATCTATTATGATGGAAGGATGATTTTTCATATGTCAATCGATGTTTTAGATAAAATAAAATATGTAAGATTTATTAATAAGTTAATGAAGACCGTCGTGAAGGAAGTCAGGAAAGAGAATGTTATCCAAATTATTACTGACAACATATTTGCATTTAAAAAAACTGGAGAAAAAATGATGAAAAGATATAATTTGTTTCGGACACCATGTGTTGCGCATTGTGTAGATTTGATGTTGAAAGATATAGGGAAGCATAGAACTGTGCAAGTCGTTATGGAACAAGCTCGTTAAATCACAAACTATACCTACAATCATCATTGGGTTTTAGCATTGATGAGAGAAAAATACGGTGATGATATTATTCGGCCCGCATTGAATCGATTTGTCACAAATTACATTACTTTAACAAGCTTACTGGAGAAAAAAGGCTTAAAAGAAATGTTTGCTTCGAGAGAGTAGACAAATTATGAGCATAATAGAACCGCTCAAGCAAGAAAATTGAGGATTTGGTGGCTAGTTCAAAGTTTTGGGATGGTGCTAGACATAATGCACAATCGGTCGAGCCTATAACTAAAGAGTTGAAACTGGTAGATGGAGATAAGAAGCCTATAATAGGGTTTCTATATGAAGCTATCAGGTTGATGAGAGAAGCAATCAAAGCAGTTTCTCGATCGTACAAATGGATTCTGAAGATTGTTAATGAAAGATGGACTAATCTACTATATCGTCTACTTCATAAAGCTGGTAATTTCTAATGATAAGTTTCTTATTATTAGAATTAAAACATGACAAATGTAATACACTTTATGATATTCTTTTTATGTGCATCATTCTTCTTGAACCTGATGTACCAATATAAGCACGAAGTAGCTATGAATTCACAGTTACAAAAAGCATTGAATAAAGTGATTATTACTTTAATACCCAGTAGACAACAACAATTAGCTATTTTAAATAAAGTAAGTTATATGATATCTCAAATTGGATGCGTTAACTGACAATTCTACTTGATACAATTAAATAATATTTCACTTTGAATACAACTTAAATTTCTTCATGACTCAATTGGATCATTTGGCTCATCAGCAACTCAAAATGGTTGAAAAATCACATATCTGGGTAAATTAAGTATTTTATTTCTTATGTCATATTTTTTTTAACTTTGCAACCATTTCTTTATTGTATTTTATAATATTTTGTCGCTGAGTGGTGGAATATATGTAGGAGCTCAACTCATAATCTGAAAACCATTGCAGTCAAGATCTTTTCACAAACTGTTTATTCTTCTAGATATGAGTGAAACTGGAGTACGCTTGCGTTAATTAGCACCAAACAACACAACTGATTAGGTCATGAAAGGCTCTGAAAGCTTTTGTTTGTACATTATAACACGAGGCTTCATGTTAAGAATGTCAGATCTGATGTGGAGGTAACCAAACCAAGTGATCCAATTGATTTAACTAATATTTTCTTATAAGAAATATGAAGATCCTTTGTGTGAGTAGGTCAAGGAAGCAAGTCAACTTTTAATGAATGAGCCAGGGGTAGATCAAATACATCTATAGCATCAAAAAATGGGTGTTAATATGGATACATTCATGGAAGATATGGATGCAGCGAATGCTAGAGATTTATCAATCAGTGAGAGTGATGAAGATTTTGAAACGCAAGTAAACCTAGCTTGTTATGATATAAATGACGAGACATAACCTGGAGATGATCTGGTAGTGGCAACGACAATGATAATGTGGGTGGTAGCAAAAACAATAGTGATGGCGGCAATGATGATCACGACAATAGTGATGGTGGAGGTGGAGCAGCCTATCATCAAGGAAAAGACTACTCTTCAAGCCAAAGACAAACGAGTCCATTTTTTGTAGATAATTGATTTGTTAATATTATTCGAATCATGGTTTACGTAATTCAGATTAGAACCTAAGGACTGTGAAAAATATTCACGTAAAAAACGTGGATATGCATACACCTCAAAAAGCCTTGCCTCAGAAAGCCTTGATGTTGATTCTTTGACAAGTAGGATTGGTGACATGAGCTTTGGAAACAGTCACGATCATAGGAATGCATTTCTTGTATCAACTTGTCTTGGTGAAAGCATTTCGGATTATTCATATAATTATGTGCAACTAACTGGATGGGAAATGCCAATGGAACAAGGAAGTGGTGGGATTGGTAACATGATTTTTAGAAAGAGTGAGTCGATTGACTCCCATACGAATTCATGGTGCCAGTGGAAGCTCCCCCCATTATTCATATAATAATGTGCAACTAACTGGATGGGAAATGCCAATGGGAAATAGCTGTAGTGAGAATCTTATTTCAAGCGATCATTCAATGCGCTCTTCATGTTACATAAACCCTAAGAGGCAAAATAATTTAGAGCATGCAGCCTACCTATGACTCAGACCATTAATGAATATCGACAATGAAGCATAAGAGAAATCCATCATTGATTACAAGTCTTTCTTTTACACTATGATGACTTGGAATCAATATTGTAATTACATTCAAAGTCAATACTTCAGCAGAAACTCAAGCAACGATGGCAATGAGGAAGGGCGTCACTCTATATGGTGTTGAAAAATGATGTAACTCTTATCTCTTGTGTATTTGATGGTTGATACCATTGTCCAAGTGTTTTAATTACTAAAAAGATCAGTCAGACTTTCCTTTTCACTTATGCTTTACTTGTTTATAAATACTTGACTATGTCAAACTCTTTTTTGCCTTGGATTGTGCATTTTGATGTGTGCGTAGCAATTTTAATGCTCGATGAAGAGAAGAAAACTGTGAATGCTTTTTTATTGGTGTTTTTTATGGACACATATTTGTATTTTTTTAGTGTTTGTATGATCAAATAAATGTTGAGTTTGTTAACATTTATCCATAATCTTGATTTATATAGAATGGAAAGTCGCATCCAACTAGATCATGTGTAGAAGTATTGGATTAAGATCAATAGAGGTCAACAAAAATCTTGCTGCATATTTTATAGACATGTAATCCACTCTGGAGGAATATCACATTTGAAGAAAATCTTGCGGATGGTTTTAAAAATATAAAAAAATGTTCTAATTGTCCACAATCTAAAAGAGAAGAAATGCAATTGCGTACAAATAGAGAATTAATGGATCTCGCAGAATCATCAATGCAACCACCTAGACAAGAAGATGGAAACGATAGAGATGAGGAATGACGTTGTACTCGATGAACGACGACGATGAGGGGGACGAGGAAGGGCGTCGTTGTATGTGGTGTTGAACAGTAATGTAACTCATATGTACTTCATTTCACTTTTGGTTCACTTGTTTATTGGTACTTCATTATGTCAAATCCATTGCCTAAATATTTCCGTCTACAACACAAAAATAAAATAAGATTTGAAAATTAACTTCTTTTACATCCAAATAGCAAAAAATGTCATAATTTATCATAAAAATAAATATTAATGTCACAGGTAGGGGTGGGCAAACCGCGGTTTGGAGGTGAAAACCACCAAACCGCGACCAAATCGAGAGTCTACGATTTAGCGATTTTCCAAACCACTACCAAACCGCGAACCACCAAAACTGCAACCAAACTGAACCGCGGTTTGCGCGGTTTGGTCGGTTTGGTTGCGGTTTTGGTGCGAGGCTGCGGCGAGGCGGCGGTGGACGTTCGCGCGGTGGAAGGCGACGATGGCGATGGATTCGGCGGCGCTGCGAGCGGAGAGAGGAGCGACGGGAGTGACGGAGTGAGAGGGAGGTGACAGCGGGGGGAGTGAGAGGGAGGTGACTGTGGGAGTGAGAGGGAGGTGACGACGCGGGAGTGAGAGGGACGTGACGGCCCATGAGAAAGAGGTGACACCGGCAGGAGTGAAAGGGAGGTGACGCCGGCGGGAGTGAAAGGGAGGTAACGTGGGAGTGAGAGGGAGGAAACGGCCCATGAGAGGGAGGTGACGCCGGCGGGAGTGAGAGGGAGGTGACGCCGGCGGGAGTGAGAGGGAGAGGAAGAGGATTGTGTGACGGAGGTGGGAGGGAGAGGATTGTGTGATGGTGGTGGGAGTGAAAGGGAGAGGAAGAGAATTATGTTTTTTAGTTAACTTTTAGGGTTTTTGGTTTGTATTTACCAAAATGCCCTCGGTTTGGTTAAACCGCGGCTTTCCCAAAATGAAAACCGCGACCAAACCGCGATTCCGCGGTTTTTACATTTTTCAAACCGCGACTTTTAAAAACCAAACCGAACCGTGCGGTTTGGTCGGTTTGGGCAGTTTGGGCGGTTTTTCGAAAACCGCTGCCCACCCCTAGTCACAGGTGTTGTAAATTGTGTGTTTATTGCAAAATGACTATTTTAAACAATTGTGTTGTGATTTTTATGCATTCTTATTGTATGGTGAAATATATTTCTAGCATCTTTATGAAGAAACTTAAGTTTTCTAGCATTTAAAAGAAGTTCCGTAAACTTTCATACACCTTCGGATTTTTGTCAAACTTCCATTGTCAAAGTTAACTTCCTCGAATTAATTTCGAATTTTAAGTGAGCGAAGTCATAGGCAAAGTCAAAGTTTCGAGCCTTTCCTCCGGGTCGCCAGCTCCATAGAAATAACCAGGCTGAAAGCGATTAAACTCCTTGATCAACTTCGTTTTAGGCATCAATGTGAACTTGAAGGTAGTGGTTGTAGTAGCCGTCACTATGGTTGTCAGTATAGGACTAGGAATCGGTGTCTCAATTGGTGCAACAAAAGGTATAACCACTAATGTAACCCTCTCAATAGGTGTCTCAAGAACTGTGAGAGTAGTAGCCTGAACAGGTGTCTGTTGGATAGCCGGAGCAACGACTGTCTATGTGACACAAACTGTAACTACGGCAGGAGCAATGTCTAGTACTATATGAGTCCTCGATAATCTTAAAATCTCAATTGAGCGTCATGTGTCGTGAGTTGGTCGTCGACACTTTGTTTAGTAGCAGTAGTAGAGGCCCTAATCGGATCCCTATTTTGACCAATCTCTGGCGGAGTAGTAGATTGTACATCCATCGTGATCTGCATTGAGATACGTGCACCGAATCAACCTCGATATACATACGCATATAGCATATAATAATATACAATAAAAACATAACACGTATATAAAGACTAACTCTACCCGCCTCACAATCACTTCTCAACTAGGGTTCTAAAGTAAGTACATTGGGTTTCCGCATCTAAGATTTATTTATTACGTTTTATGCTCTTTTATTGTTTCTTTAGGTTCCTTGAACAATTGCTCTAATACCAACTGTGGCGGCCCCGCGCCTCAAGGTTGCCAAATGGGTGTTGGTCATCGCCTAGTGGGCCCCGCTGCACCATCTACGTCACTGACCCGTAGGGTCCCGCGCTCCGCCAGCATCACTTGCCACACCTGCATCCTCGGCGTGCGTGCCAATTTGTCGCATTGTCATTATATTGTAAATCAGTTATGCATATATACTTTTCAAGTCATGTATATTTAAGGTTTACAGTCTTTTATTTTTGAAGTTTGTGAATTATACTAATGGCCTGTGTTTTAATCAATTGCAATTAATAAGCAGTAAATTAATAGCAAAAATGTTAAACTGGCATAAAAATATGAAATATATGTATTATATATATGTCGTATGTCAAAAAGCATAAATCCTAATGTGGAAAACCCAGAATCGGAGTACTCTGTGTATAAGGCGACTTGATGGTTAACATATATATATATATATATATATATACACATGTACAATATATCTCTAGTCTCCTTTATACTCTAAATTAATTAAAATATCAAAAAGCTAAACATATACAAGAGTGTCCTAGACAGTAAGCGATCAGAGATAGTCGCCTAGGATCCTCTTGCCCTTACTCATACTAGGATTTGCACTCAACCATCACAACAAAACGGATGATGAGTCTAGCGAGTAAAATCCGAAAGAAATTCACTGAGCATTTAAGTAAATAAGAAGTCAAAGAAAATTTTAAATAAACATGCGGAAATATAAACAGTCAACTGTAAATGGATCATCGCATGCATATATAATAAGTGGATAAATAAAGAGTGTGCTCGTCCTAGTCAGATTAGACTATACTTCGGATCCCCAGGATCCCTTTAGTGGGTGCGCCTGCTATTCATTCACCTGGTTCCTCGCGGTGATTGGCCTAAACCTACGCTTCACCGACACGTGCACCAGTCAGCAGCTCGAATCGCAATTCACCGAGGGCTTGGTTACATGTGCTACAGCCTAGCGTGCCATAAACATACAATGAATATACCAATGGGAGTAACCTCAACCAACTGTCCAAAATAGTGTGGAATAAAATGATATGCAAGATTGGACAAAAACAACAATTAAATACTCAAGTGATGTGTCCCTATGGGTTTTACAAACATCAAACACGTGCTCCGACTTCCTCGGACTTCGAAATCTGACCACGCCTAGCTCCCGGTACTTGAGTTACGGTCTCCTTAGTCCTCTAAAGTCCAAATGTATCATTTTAATTGATTTAGAGCCACATTAAGTTAAATGATTTATAATAAATTAAAACTTAGAGTTTTATTTCAAATTTTTAGTTGTTGCACATTTTTCAATTTACACTGGGGTACAAAACGCCTGAAAAGTTCTTGAAATCCAATGTTCTACCTTTTCCCATTTTCTTATATTTTCTCCGATTTTTCTAGACTTTTCTATAATTTCTTATAACTTTTATCTATTTTATTATAATTTATGTGATTTATAATGTATTTAATTTAATTTTTAATTTTTTTTAATTATTTTTTAATTATTTAATGGGGGTTGGGCTCACCTGAATCGGACTCGGTTTAGTTGGGTCGGGTTTAGGCTCGCACGCACGCACGCACGCAAATGCGTGTGTGCAAGCCCTCCATTCATCTTTTCTTCTCTTTTCCTTTTCTTTTTCGTCTCTACTTACAACAACATATTTTTTTTCTAATCATTCACAACAACAACAACAACAACAACAACAACAACAACAACAACAACAACAACAACCATAAATCAACATTAAAACCCCAACTCATCAAGCTCACTTCCATAGACACACATACACAAATTGAAGAAGATGAAATTGATGGAGATGGAGTGTATTACCTTGATTTTGTGCCCTTGATTGTGATCTCCCACCCCAATTCTCGTCGAAATTCAACCCTCTAAATTCCTGGTTTTTGCCCTTGAAAACAAAAGGGTCCATTTAGTAAAAAAAATTCAACAACAGGGTACATTGAAGTAATAAGGTCCTTTAAGTAACAAATGGGATCCGTTTAGTCGCTCCCTACATTTATGAGTTATTTGTGAGTTAATGTGACTAAGGTGGGGACAACATCGAACCTGTGGATAAAACGCGCAAGGGGCCCAACAGTTTTGCTATAGAAATTGACAGACGATATTGTGCTCACTTTTCTCACTATTTTGACCCACTCGAGGCACACCTTCATTGGGAGTCCTTAAAATGCACATTGAGTTTCATGTTCATATTGATGCATATACATTAATGCAATAATTAAAGGCGATGATCAAGTGCATTTCAAATTGACGTGCATAAAAAAATCATTAAAATATTAGGGTGAAATCTATTTGTCACTTAGTTGTTGAGTTGGCTTGAATCTTGCATCAAGATTTATCTGCACGTGTTTTCATGTATGTCAACAAATGTGAGTGAAAGGTTAGCATGTCAATGGAAAATAAGAAAAATATGAGGTATTCGTCGAAAAAAGAAAGAAAAGAAAAATATTAACTTGTTGATGGAATGAAAAAAAAATATTTTTGAGAATTTGGATTGACTTTAGGGTGTGTTTGATCGCAAAAAAAAAAAATTCAATATGAAAAAAATTATTTTCTTTAACAAATGAACTTTATAGATTTTTTAAAAAAAATCTTTCTCATTGTTGTTTGATTGTACGTGATAAAATTTTCCTTTTCAACTAAGTAAAATGGGACCTACAATTTCTTCTCTAAAATCATTCATTCCCCTAAAACTAAAGAATAGGCCGCAACTCCACCCCGGATCACTAACACCAACAACCGTCACCACTACAATCACCACATAAGGAGACGTTAACAAATTGATCGATTGACTCTTTGTTCATGCAAACTTCATCGTAAATCTGATATGGGCATTCGAGAAATCAAGTGATTTGATTGTGGTTTGAATGTATTTGATCAGCAATGGTGAAGGTAGCAATTGTGTGGGATTGCAGATTGTACAAGCCATGGCCAGGGAAGAACAAACGGGAATATATCAATGTGGGGTTAACATGTTTGGGGCCATGGTTTTTCTCGTTGGGTTCTTGTGTATGTTGTCCGAAAGTGCGGCGAAGACTGGACTGGTGGTGCTGCTCATAAGCTTGGTGGCGCGGTGGCGGGCGTCAAATGTTTAGGATAGAGGTGCGGCCAAGTTTGGGTCGACAAGGTTTGTGAAGGTCCCTAACTCCAAACTGTCTTGCTACCCGCCATATCGCATCCCACATTAACTAGCCTTGCCACGTCATGGCTCGTTTCTCCTTAACGCCTTGCGACCTAACGACTTGCTTACACCTTTTCCAGTTAACCCTAGTTACGCTAAGTAACCCTTATATAAGTATTAATAATTCAATTAGTCAGTTACTCAATTTATCAGGTTCTATTATAATTTTACAGCGGAAGTCTTTTAATAAGTAACTTATGCAATATTTAAAAATCCTAAGTAGTAGAAAACCCAACAAAAGATATCATGTATATATTAAGGCGAGATAAGTATAACGAAAGTTTCATATACATGTAATCAGTGTTCTATGGTCCCCAAAACCCATCAAAAGTAAAATATATACATATCAATATCACACACGAGCTGGCTCCACAATCTCAGAGGTAGTCGCTCAGTACCTCCTTACCCTTACCCTAGCTCGTCGAAGGATCTGCACTCAGTCAAGCAATAAATACAGTAACGAGTCCAGTGAGTAAAACCTCAAGAGAAGTCTACACAATATTCATGAAATAAAACCGATAAACTACGAGACATGTGAATATAACTCATAACAACGGTACGACATATTCCCATGAATGTAGGCAACATATGACAAGCAAAAGCAGTAACATGAAATAAATAAACAGTACATACCAGCTAAACTAGCTAAAAAATAATGCATTAATCAGTAAACATTCGTATAATAATAAGAAAACTATGACCTACACCAGCCAGTAATTGGTAAATCAAATAGGAACCTCGTATATACTTATAGGCTTACAGTGACTAAACCCCAACTTCAGTTACCGAATGAACCCCTCCGGACGTCATTTCAAGTAAAGGGAACACCATAATTCCCTCCCGACAGTTGTAGATGTATTATACTGCCATCGACACGAGCACTAAACACATGTAACTCGTGCAAGCGATTTAGCCACAATTAATATATACACAAACCGAATAGGAGTGAAAACTCATGTGTTCTCCCCAGCATTCACACATGTAATACGATATCGATAAAACCAAAATCATGAATTATGTGAAGCATTCTCAATGGGTTTACACACCTCAATCAGCGCTCCGCCTTCCCCGGACTCTTGTATCCGACCTGACTAGCTTTCCAATACCTGAGCTATGATCCCCTAAGTCCCTAAAGTCCAATTTTACATTTTGGTATGTTTATATGTGTTTGAGATATGTATTAAGTAAAAAACCCCGAAACAACCCTTTATGTTCAGTTCAAGGCTGTTATTAGAGCGCTCAGGGAATAGCGTAACGCGCTCTGTGCTGATAGCGTACTAGGGACAGAATGTAGCACGTTGAAACCCAAAACGATTTGCGCGCTAACCGTTCCAGGTAGCGCGCTATTTGGCCTCTGGACATAATTCTCAAGTCGAAGATTCTGTTTTTCCACTCCAATTTGGCTACCAAAACTGGTTTTACACATTCTTTATATGCAAGCGCGCTGTCTAGCCTCAGGACAGAATTCTCAAGTCGTGGATTATATTTTTCCCCTCCAATTTGGCTACCTAAACTGGTTTTACACATTCTCTATATGCAATTAACACAAAAACAACATCTAACACAACCTTAGAACCTCATTTTACACCAATTTGATCAATATTTATCAAAAATGGGTTCATTAGATAGAGGAGATGATGATGATGATTATTACCTAAGTTTGATCCTCCAATTTGATGATCTCCAGCTTCGATTTCTAGCTATTTTTATCTTTTCTGTGATTTCCCGGCAAATTCAATTTAACATGTTTTGGTTGCATGGTTTGATCAATCTTCTATATATATATATATATATATATATATATCAATATGAGGTGTGTTTCTAACCCCTTGGTCCCCATGTATTTACGTATCCTGAGAATCATCCGAGGTTCCTTCTTTTACCACATTTCTCACTTACACTCCACTAACTCGAACCAAGTGACGCCACATTGTTACTCCCTTAGTCTCTAGACATGCTAATGTGTATATTCAAACAAATCTTATTCTTTCCATTTAATTGACTAAACTATAGGCCTTTATTTATTTTAATTTGACCACACTAACTTAAGCCCATTCTACTAAATATGGTTAGTGTTTTATTTATCAAAAATAACCAACTTATGGTCCCGCTAAACTTTGACTACCCGGTACCTTGTGCCCCGCGTCTCGACACGCATTTCGAGGCACGTCATAGCCTATTGTTTTAATTTGAATTTACTTAGCCTATGGTCACATCATCCCTTTTAATTGATTGACTATTCATCTTGACATAGATTAGTCTAATTCCCCAGCGCACCCGTAGTTTGCCTACTCACTACTTGCGTTGGCATGCCTCTCGAGGCGAACACCCATCACACTAACTCGCCTGATAGCAACGTACACACATGCGGGCAAAATAATAATAATAAATTTGAACACTACATTTACACAACCACCATCCATAAATAATATATTTCCTCGGTTCTCGTGTCCGGGCCAACCGAGTAGTCCACGTAACGCCCGAATTATGACCGTTGTTCCCACGAGGTTAACACTAATCCTAATTTAATTAATTTGGGTCGATATAATTCTTCCCAACTAAGAGAATTTCATCCTCGAAATCTGAATCTCGAGTAAGCTTTGATGTAACTATCATATCCACGTGTGACCACTCCTCATACCTTGATAGTCCCTTCTACAGTCCCTTGAACCCTCCACTACTCCCATAGCAATGAACGTAGGGTTACTCTAAGACATAGGCGCATGTTGCAGAGGTAGTCAAGATCAACCACTCTCTTCCAACATCTCTACAACCTACTCTCAATTCGATTTTTGTGTTCAAGTTTCTCTAACCCAGTTACCTAAAACCAATATTTGTGAACCTCTCCTATCATGTATCTCAACATGATAGTCCTAACCAACTATCACATACCATGACAATCTCATGCCATGCCATAACCTATCCTTACTAATCGTGACAATCCCATGTCATGCCATAACCTATCCGTACTCCCCATGACAATCTCATGCCATACTATGACTTAAGTCAATCCTATGTCATAACACAATAAGCTACCATTGTACCACTATCATCTATCATCGACCACTATGCATGCATAAACCTTAAACTATAATTATTAAGAATCCAAAATCACATTCCTTGAACCCGCTGTTAGGATGTCTCCCGGCCTGGCTTAGTCACCACATGCACTGGCTCTCGAGTCTGCACTGGTGTCACCACTGATGGAGTCGCTGATCTTTATGAACAGTCCCTCCTGACGTGACCCTCATGTCCACATCGCCAACATATGATCCTTCATCCTGGGCTTGCTCGCTGACTCTTTGACTGTTGGCCCTGACCCTTGTGATCTCCTGTCTATGCCTCCCTGGTTTTGAGTCTGTCTCTGCTGTGACACTGATAATGTAGGTACAGTATACGCTCTGGCTGCTCGATCATCATCATACGACCTCGATCGTACCCTCTGTCATCTCTGTCATCTCGATCTCTCAGTCTCTTCTGCCCTGAACTTTGTCCGGTTTGTCTCTTCGGCTCAGTAGATGAATGCCTATCACTCATCTGCATAAAATGTGACTCATAATTAAGCGCTCTATCATACATCTCTTGCAGTGTCTGTGCTCTGAAGGAAACTATGGCTCTGGCTACGTCCTCAATCAACCCTCGGACGAAGTAATAAATATGCAGTCTCTCGGTGCCTATGACGTCTATGGCAAACTGTATCAGGTACCGATATTTATCCATGTACTGTAACACTGACCAGCTACCCTGTCTCAATCTAGAAAATCCTTTCTCAGCCTCAACCTCACCTACATGGGTATGTACTGATCATAAAATAACTCTTTAAAGTCTGCCCGTGTCGTCATCTTTGGGTGAGTATTTGTGTACACTCTCCACCACATAGCAACATCCCCTCTCGGCATATGCCCTGATATCCTAGCTTGTATGCTCTCCGGGATTCGTAGTAGCTTATGTAACCTCTGATGTGCAATCAACCACTTCCCATCTGCCTTTGGTATTCGCCTCCATGAAAGTACTCGGGATCGAGTTTGATAAACTCTCTCATCAACTTGATCTACGCCGTCATCAAAGTCTCAAATATGTTGGTATGTGCCGGCGTAGTAGTCTGCGTCTCGATCTGTGCCACTGTCGGTGTAGTAACCACTACCGTAGGCTCCTATACCACTACATGCGTCGGTATAGTCTGGATAGTTGATGGAACTGTCGGAGCAGACATGTGGTGAGTGATGCAATCGCTGCTGTCTGTGCACGCATCATTTCCATCAATAGCTCGATGTGCCTATCATGAGCTGCGAATCGTGTGGTTACTGTCAAATCCAGACCATTATCTTTAATTTGGTCTCTCGTCTGACCAACATCTGTAATAGGTGGAGTCGGCTGGCCATCCATCATGATCTGCATTGAAAAGCTTACGTCGGATCACTTACCATATATGTGTATATAATATATACAATAAAAAATGTAACACGTATATAAACCCTATCACTACCCATCTCAAGTTACTTCCCAACTAATATTCTAAGTCAGGATCTTCTGGTTTCCACATCTATGATTCGTTTGTTAACTTTTATTCTCTTTACTTTAAATTTTTATCCTAAGCCCTATCGACCTCGCTCTAACACCAACTGTGGCGTTAGTATTAGGTTAAAGTATGCTTCATCCCCCTATGCACCATCGACCTTGCTTTGATATCAAACTGTGATGGCCCCAAACTCCAGGCCGCCTTGCTACCCGCTATATCGCATCCCACGTCAACTAACCTTGCCACTTCATGACCCGCTTCTCCTTGACGCCTCGCGACCTAACGAGTTGCTTATACTTTTCCAGCTAACCCTAGTTACGCTAACTAACCCTTACATAATTAATAATTCAGTTAGCTAGTTACTCAATTTATCAGGTTATATGATAATTTTACAGGGAAAGTCTTTTAATGAGTAGCTTATGCAATATTTAACGATCCTAAGTAGTGAAAAACCCGACAAAAGATACCATGTATATATTAAGGCGAGATAAGTATAACAAAAGTTCCATATGCATGTAATCAGTGTTCTATGGTCCCCAAAACCCATCAAAAGTAAAATATACACATACTGATATCACGCACGAGCTGGTTCCACAATCTCAGAGGTAGTCGCTCAGTACCTCCTTACCCTTGCCCTTGCTCATCGAAGGATCTGCACTCAGTCAAGCAACAAATACAGTGATGAGTCCAGTGAGTAAAACCCCAAGAGAAGTCTACACAATATTCATGAAATAAAACTGATAAACTACGAGACATGCGAATATATTTCATAGCAACAGTGCGTCATATTCCCATGTAGGCAACATATGACAAGCAAAAGCAGCAGCATGAAATAAATAAACAGTACATACCAACTAAACTAGCTCAGAAATAAAGCATTAATCAGTAAACATCCGTATAATCGCGAGAAAACCCAGACCTACATCAACCAGTCATCAGTAAATCAAATAGGAACTACATATATACTTACAGGCTTAAAATGACTAAGCCCCAACTTCAGTTACTGGATGAACCCATTCAGACGCTATTTCAAGTCAATGGAACACCCTAAATCTCTCCCAACAGTCGTAGATGTATTTTACTATCATCGACACGAGCACTAAACTCAAGTAACTCGTACAAGCGATTTAACCGCAACTAATATATACGCAAATCGAATAGGAGTGAAAACCCATGTTTGCCCACCAGCAGTCACACATGTAATCCGATATTGATAAAACAAAAAACTTGAATTATGTGAAGCATTCTCAATGGGTTTACGCACCTCAATCCACGCTCCGCTTTCCCCAGACTCCCGTATTTGACCCGACTAGCTTTCCAATACCCGAGTTACGACCCCCTAAGTCCCTAAAGTCCAATTTTACATATTTAGTATGTTTGTAGGTGTTTGATATATGTATTAAATCAAAAATCCTAAAACGACCTTTTATGTTCAGTTCCTGTCTGTTGTTAGTGCGCTATGTGCTGGTAGCGCGCTAGGGACAGGATGTAGTACGCTACTTTTCTTCATCCTGAAGAACAGTAGGAAACCTAGAACAATTAGCAGGCTAATCGTTCTAGGTAGCGTGTTATCCGACCTCAAGACAAAATTCTCAAGTCAAGGATTTTGTCTTTCCCTTCAATTCGGCTACCTAAACAGGTTTTACGCATTCTCTATATGCAATTAACACTAAAACAACATCTTACACAACCTTAAAACCTCATTTTATACCAATAAGATCAACATTTATCAAAATTGGTTTCATTAGATAGAGGAGATGACGGAGAAGATGATTACCTAAGTTTGATCCTCCAATTTGATGATCTCTAGCTCCAATTTCCAGCTATCTTTCTCCTCTCCGTGATTTCCCGACAAATTCATTTTAACATGTTTTGGTTGCATGGTTTAATCAATCTTCCATATATATATATATATATATATATATATATATCAATGCGAGGTGTGTTTCTAACCCTTGATCCCCATGTATTTACGTATCCCGAGAATCATCCAAGGGTCCTTCTCTTATCTTATTTTCCACTTACACTCGAGAAACTTAAACCAAGTGACACCACATTGTTACTCCCTTAGTCTCTAGACATGCTAATGTGTATCTCCAAACAAATCATGTGCTTTCCGTTTAATTAACTAAACTATAGGCCTTTATTTATTTTAATTTGACCACACTAACTTAGGCTCATTCTACTAAATATGGTTAGTGTTTTATTTATCGAAAATAACCAACTTATGGTCCCACTAAACTTTGACTACCCGGCACCCTGTGCCCCGCGTCTCGACACGCATTTTGAGGCACGTCATAGCCTATTGTTTTAATTTGAATTTACTTAGCCTATGGTCACATTACCCCTTTTAATTGATTGACTATTCATCTTGACATGGATTAGTCTAATTTCCCAGCGTAACTCTAGTTCGCCTACTCACTACCCGCATTGGCACGTCTTTCGAGGCGGACACCCGTCACACTAACTCGCCCGATAGCAACGTACACATATACGGTACGATATAATAATAATAAATTTGAACACCACATTTACGCAACCACCATTCATAAATAACATATTTCCTCAGTTCTCGTGTTTAAGCCAATCGAGTTGTCCACGTAATGCCCGAATTACAACAATTAACCCACGAGATTAATGCTAATCTCAGTTTAATTAATTTGGGTCATTACAAGTTTTTTGCTAAAGGAGATTTTAGGTGGAGATGGATTCCTTCAAGAGATAATCTTAAATTTCCTTCTCAAAATAAGAGAAAATAAACAAGAAAAATTAGGGGATGAGTTTTTTTCTCTATGCCCCGAAAACCTAAGGGTTCCCTTGCAAGGTTCATCCGCGTGGGTGAGTCAAGGCCTAAGTTCAGGTCAAAAGGCGTAGTCGATGGACAACAGGTGTAGAACAAGTTACGGATAATTTTTTCGAAAAGTCTCGTTTCGCCAACAATTCATAACCCAAGAAAAGTTGAGGGAATTTTCGAAAAATATTGATGTGATGATAAAATAAAAATGAGTAGCAAAAGAAAAAAGATAAATGGAATGGTTCTGTGGAAAATACTTAGTTATTGTTATTAACTATGAGATTTTTAACATTCCATATTAAAGTAATTAATGTCTGTAAAGTTAAGGAATAAGGAATAAGGAAAAAGAATTATACCAAAGATGGACTTGATTCTAATCCAGATTAGACTCCTTGAATTCGCCAATAACTTGACCCGGTACAATAAAAAAAGAAAAGTAAAAAAAAAAAATATCTCATTCATTGAGTTAGTTTCTACAGAATCAATAACTAGTTCATTGTTAAAGGGATTGAGTGGTTACAAGTTTATCAAACACCGAAAAAATGGCTATACTAAAAAATAAAACAATTTTTCATGATTTTTTTTTCATTTTCTTTGCTATCAAACACACCCTTAGTATAGATTTGATTATAAACTTCATTGTTCCCTTGGCAACTGGTGTTATTTAACCTTTCATGTTATATTTGAGTCTCACACTCAAAGGTAAGTTGTGGATTCAAAATTATATAATTTTTTTCCTTTTTTGTTTCTCACAAGTTGTTCAATTTCAACTGCACCGATTGATTCATGTGTTGGGCACTGTCGGGCCTCATATAGAAGACCCTCAAAATCAAGTTTTTTCATGTATAAGATTTGAGCTTTTCCTTGTCACTAAGATACAATGTTTCATTTTATTTTAGTTAGGCTTAATTGGTTAAAATACCATAACATTTTAAAACTTTTATTTTTATATCTCAACTTTTCGAGAATTGTTATTGTATCCTCACCTTTGTAGATTATTAAATTTGAATCATAATTAAGCTTTTAACTTAAAATTTGAAAAGGTGACACCTTAACTATGAGTTTAAAAACCACAACATCACTAATAATTATCAAAACAATTATTAATTTTTTGGTTTAAATTCATTATTTAAGTGCCACATAATCAAATTTGGAGTTTAAAAGTAGTTTATGATACAAATTAAACAATCTAGAAAGGTTTGGATATTGTGGCGGCCCCAAACTCTGAGGCAAACCGGGTACCGCCATATCGCCAGACAAGTCACCAAGCATGTCACGTCACCGCACACTTAATTTTAACTGCCCTCGACCTACATCTTTTGTTGGGTTTTGGGGTTTATACGCAGCGGAGATTACAAAACAATTTTTGACAAAAACTCCAACAGGACCCGAATCTAATTCCATAAAAAATGTTTAAACCATGAAAACTTAATCATACCTCCGTCGCAATATACATTTATGAAGGTTGATCGATCTCTAAGGCGCTGCCAACGACGAACGCCCTCTACCAGTAGTCCACATACGAACGGCGGTCGAGATTCGAAGTGCTAGCTTTGAGAGAATACAAAATCTTTTTGTTTCTCTCCAAAACGATCCAGAGCATACCAAAAACCCTAAGTCGTTTCTTAAACGAAAATAGAGTTTCGGCCTTTTTAATCTTTCGTACGTGTTTTCTAACTTAAAGAGTCTATTTATACAACCCTTGTATATAGACGGTTAAGTAAATTACACATATACCCCTACTTAAAGAAGTATAAGTGTAATACACCATGAGAACGTTTCTGTCATGAATTTTATCATATAAAATTCATTTTTCTAAACCATCTTAAAATCTCGCAAAACCATTTTTAGTGTGCGACCCAATAGGCTCATACAACGTTGGCGGTGTACCAAAACACATTTTGGTATACAAGTCATAAGCGGCCTCTAGCAAGACATTATGACTACCCAAGTTGTACGAATATTAAATCGATACAACCTAATCAATAGTGTATATAACATCCTTTTGTCACACGATATCCTTTTGATCAAACATAAGGCATGAAATTGTCATCCAACATGTTCAATCGTATTAGTCTCGATCTCTAGGTAGACTGAAAACATCCAAGTGACATTGATCAATATCAATTCACTTAGACTAGGCCTTTTAACAGTCTAACACATCGAGGGATCCACTAGATATCTCTCTTTATATGAGAGGGACAAATTCTATATCGATTACACAACTTCATCACATTGCTCACACAGTAACCAATCACGACCTTTATAATCGTTCGGTTAAAGACAACGTTTGATAGTGTCAAATCACTATGTTCCTAATATTGAAGTCTCTGGTAATCTCAAGTTAGAGGACCGAAAAATATACCTATCATGAGAAACAACTATGACTTAATCCATGTGATGTTCTCATAGCGGGTCGGTCCAGTACTTTGTTCCCTAACAAGTACTCGTGATCTTGATTCGTATCCCTATACATATAATCATCATATGATCATCAATCAAGACTCACACTAGTCTTAATTCATTATAGTTCCCAATATAATGATCGACTAGGGACGTTTAGGATATTTCTGTAAATACCCATGGATCTTATTATAATGTAAACATGCAAATTAATTATAATAAACAACAAATGAAATCCTCTATTTTATTAACTAAAAGTATTCATAAAGACGGTTAATAGATTGACCTAGGGCATATGCCCCAACATCTTTATACGTATCTTATTCGCCTTAAATTAGTATTTATGGATATTTTATGGATATTTACATTAAATTGACTAAGTTAAGTTGTTCACGATTTATTAAATTATTAAACATCAAGCGGAAGCCTTTTAAAACATGCAAACAACGTAGGAAAGAAAAAATTGCATTTGTATCAATAACCCTATAGCGTGGAAACCCGGCATTAGATACCATATATATTAACGAGCGACAAAAGTACAAAAGGTGAACATATACATGTATCAGGTTTACAAGTCCTCCCAAAAATTTCCTAAAAATAGTAAATAGATACGTACAACACCTACGCAAAAAATGACGGACTCTCCAAACTCAGGCGTAGTCGCCTGAGACGCCCTTGCCCCAGCTCGTCGCAAGATCTGCGATTTGTCACCAAAAAAATAATGACAAATCCCAAGTGAGTAAATCCCAGAGAATTTTAGCTAATATTCACGAAATCTAATAAAACGGCTACAATTCATGCAATTTAAATAAATGATAAGAATAAAGAAATTCGCATGAACATAAGTCGTTGAAAAGTCAAATTTAGACAGGAGTGTAGCGTGACAAAGAACCCTGCTCGACATTCGGAAATCGTCTTAGCTAAATCGAGAGGAGCCCATGACGACCACCTTGCCAAACATCTCACGGTCGAATGAGAGGAACCCACGAACGGGAGAACCCCATCCAAACATCTCTCAAGAGGAACCCATGACGTAGACTTTGGTCTTCGTCAAACATCTCTCAACCTTTGGGTCTCGCGGAGAATACTCACCGCGTAGCCCTAACTGTTGGGTTTTGGGGTTCATACGCAGCGGAGATTACAAAACAGCTTTGAGAAAAACCACAACATGATCCGAATCTAATTCCATTAAAAACGTTTAAACCATGAAAAACTTAATCATACCTCAGTCGCAATATACCTTTCTGAAGGTTGATCGATCTCTAAGCGCTGCTAACGACGAACGCCCTCTACCAGTAGTCCATACACGAACGGCGGACGAGATTCGAAGTGCTAGCTTCGAGAGAATACCGAATCCTTTTGTTTCTCTCCAAAACGATCCAGCGCATACCAAAAACCCTAAGTCGTTTTTAAAACAAAAATAGAGTTTCGGCCTATTAATCTTTCGTCTGTGTGTTCTAACTTAAAGCGTCTATTTATACAACCCTTGTATATAGACGGTTAAGTAAATTACACATATACCCTTACTTAACGAAGTATAAGTATAATACACCACGAGGACGTTTCTGTCATGAATTTTATCACATAAAATTCGTTTTTTCTGAATCATCTTAAAATCTCGCAAAACCATTCTTAGTGTGCGACCCAATAGGCTCATACAACGTTGGCAGTGTACCAAAACACATTTGGTATACAAGTCATAAGCGGCCTCTAGCAAGACATTATGACTACCCAAGTTGTACGAATATCAAATCGATACAACCTAATCAATAGTGTATATAACATCCTTTTGTCACACGATATCCTTTTGATCGAACATAAGGCATGGAATTGTCATCCAACATGTTCAATCGTACTAGTCTCGATCTCTAGGTAGACTGAAAACATCCAAGTGACATCGATCAATATCAATTCACTTAGACTATGCCTTTTAACAGTCTAACACATCGAGGGATCCACTAGATATCTCTCTTTATATGAGAGGGATAAATTTTATCTCGATTACACAACTTCATCGCATTGCTCACACAGTAACCAATCACAACCTTTATAATCGTCCGGTTAAAGACAACGTTTGATTGTGTCAAATTACGGTGTTCCTAATGTTGAAGTCTCTAGTAATCTCAAGTCAGAGGACTGGAATATATACCTATCATGAGAAACAACAATGACTTAATCCATGTGATGTTCTCATAGCGGGTCGGTCCAGTACTTTGTTCCCTAACAAGTACTCGTGATCTTGATTTGTATCCATATACGTATAATCATCATATGATCATCAATCAAGACTCACACTAGTCTTAATTCATTATAGTTCCCAGTATAATGATCGACTAGGGACATTTAGAATATTTCTGTAAATACCCATAGATCTTATTATAATGTAAACATGCAAATTAATTATAATAAACAGCAAATGAAATCCTCTATTTTATTAACTAAAAGTATTCATAAAGACGGTTAATGGATTGACCTAGGGCACATGCCCCATCACTAACATGGCCAATTACTCGAACAGCGCGGGGTAGCTAGCCCCGGGGTATGAGTCCGTGCCATGCCTGACCCCGTCGACAAACACACAAACGCACGTGTGAGTGGATGGACAGTAAATGAACAGTAATAAAAAACACAATGAAATAATTGAAATGCGAAATAAAGTAAGTGCCATAAAAGAATTTAAACTAATTTTCTCGTGGGTTTACTTACCTCAAGCAATCGCAACTGCCTTCAAAACATCCTACACACGCCTCAAGATACGTACCCCAACACCCGGCTACGGTAGCCTAAGTCCCTTGTGTCAAATTATATAAATTTTATTATTTTAAAGTCACATTAAGTAAATTTATAATGTGAGACCAAAATTTGCAAAATTTTATTCCAAAGGTTTAATTCTTCGCACACTTTTCGAACCATACCGGGGATTATTCCGGCAACGCGCCACAGCGCCGTTATTCCACGTCGTTCACCGCTCCACTGCCGCTGCCGCCTCGCCGCCGTCGCGTATTACCGGGGCCGCTACTGCCTCGCCATCACCGTTGTCGCGTTGCACCGGCGTCGCTGCCGCCTCGCCGGCGCCATTGCTGGAGCGGTGTCGCTGCCGCCTCGCCGACGCTGCTGCTGGAGCGGCCGAAGCTGCTCGTTCATCACTGCCGCTGCCGCCACCAACTCCCACCGCCTCATAGCCGCCGCCTTGGCTGTTTGTTCCGTCGCTGGTGCTTTGCCGACCGCCGCTGGTGTTTCGCCGTCCGCGCCGCTTCTCCTCGCCTAACCGTTCACCTCGCCGCGAGCTGCCGTCCGCGGCCTGTCCGCTCGTCCGCGAGTAGCTGCTGCTGGAGCCGCGCCTTTTCGCCACTGCTGGAGCCGCGACACCACCCGCTCGCCAGAGCAGGAGCCGCTCGCAACGCCACCGTCTCTCTCTCTCCCTCTCTTCCTGACGTCTTTTTCTCATTCTCCTTCTCTCTTTCTCTCTTCTCTCTTCTCTCTCCCTCTCTTCCTCACTCTCTGTCCGTTTTAGAGGAAAATATTTTTTTTAATTATTTGGAGAGGAGAGGGAGTAATGATGAGTGATGGGTTTGATGAGATGTATGATGTGACAATTCAATCCCATACTATCCCGTACACCCGCGTTACGCGCACACCGTGACGTCGTAAACTCTCGTCACTACATGCGTACAACGCGACCAAGTGAAATTCTCAATTAACGCGGCGCAGACTATTAAATAATAGTAAAAATAAATAAACAATTGCTACACAAAAATAACATATTTCACCCATTAGGCGTGTCATAGACTTTTCCACGACGTCCACGTGGGTCTGAGCTAATGTTCTTAATTTATAATTTGCCAGTTAATCGGGATCGATTAAAACGAGCCGTTACAGATATAATAACAAATCTCAAAAGGTTAAGATATAATAACAAAACTTATACAAGGTTAGGATATTTTAACCAATTTGACATTTTAGTTACATTCATACAATAGTACTTGAAATTGATGGCCATGATATAAATTATTTTTGACAATCATGTGACTTCGAACTTAATAACTTTAACGACATCCAAAAAGCATAAAATGTCACAATAAAATTAGTTGATTTTACATGCCACCCAAGCTGACCACTTGGTTGCCAATGTTTCTAGATATATTATTTATCTACAACATCAACCAATCAATTGAGTGACGTAATAGTTTGGTATGAGATTTAGAAATAAAATGTCATGAATTCAAATCTCGAGAAGGTCGAAGTAGTTTGTTTCTTATAAAAATAAATTATCTACCCAATCTTTTTTTTTCTTTTAGATAAAAATGACAATATTTTTTTTAAAAAAGTTTATTTCCAAACATAAAACAAACCTAAAAAAAAAAAGGGGCGCTAAGGGCACCCCACCATTTAATGAGGGCACCAAACTTATTTGTAAAAATTCCAACAAAAATGGAAAAGACCATTTTGCCCCTGTATATATATATAATGGTTCAAACCCCACAAACCATTTTGACAAGGAGTTAGGGCACCCCACCAGCAAGCTTGAACCACAAAGCCACAGCCACATTGCGTTTGGCGAAGAGCTGATCGATTCTTGCTCGTCCGACAGCGAGGTAACAATGTTTGACAACCATATTCGGGTTTTTTAGACCTGTTTAGTTGTGTATAACAGTGAAAATGATGATTTGTTTGTCAACGTAGGGTTTGGTAATTTCTTCAAATCCGAAGTTGTTTCCACTGTATAATGGAGGATTGTAATGCTTCGGTGCGAGATGAGGTCTTCCTTGAGGTAATTTTGCAAATTTTTTGTGTTTTTTTTTGCGGTTATCCGAAGTTTCTGTCTGGGTGCGCGATTGTTTCGGCCTCGCAGGACCGAGATGTATGGTAATGCCTCGGTCATAGAGGACCGAGAGGTTCGCGTGGGTCACGTCCTGGAACGACCGAGAGTAATGGGTAACTCTCGGTCGTACGTAAAGGAGACTCTGAAGAACGTTTCGGAACTGTACAACCGAGAACCTATTTTTTTTTGTTCTTTCGTGATTGTGCTGTACATTTTGGTTGATTATAATGTTACACTGTTTGTATTGCAGGTAATGCCGTTATCTAGTAATTTTCCAGACTACAAGGATACTTTTACACCTTCTAAGCCATTCCCCTCTTGAGAAGCGGCCACGGTATGGCTTCAAATGATTAGTGGTGAGAACAAGTTTGTGTTAGTAACGAAGCGCTTCGACGCCAGGGGCATTAAGCGCAGGGGAAGGGTGAAACTTGCCTGGGAGAGGTTTGGCACGTATAGGGGACTGGCTCAGAGAGTAGGGAAGGGGAAAGCGGCAAAATTTTTAAAGAAATCAAGGAATGATGAAAAGGCGATGACTCACAGTAGTACGAAGAAATGTGGATGCCTTTTCCAAATTAACGTCAAGGAGAATGCTGACTCCTTATGGTATGTCACTGTGATTTGTGGGAGACACAATCACGACACCGCTAGAAGATTGGATAAGGGGGAGGAGGAAGTTGATGATGCGGGGGGAGGACTGAAAGTGAGCAGCTCAGGGAGATTAGTCCACCATCCTCTTTTGTGGAGCGCGAGCAGGAAGTTGAGGATGCAGGTGGGAGGACACCGGGGTCTCCAATCGTAGGCACCCCAGTGTCGGAGGCACCCCAGTCTCCAATCGGATTTGAGTCCTCCCACTCCACAAAAGCTTCTAGGCAGAAGAAAGGCAAGGTTCCACAAATGCGTCGTGCCAGTCGACGCACGCAAAGTGGATCTAACATGGCTTATGGTCATTGCTTAGAACCGGATTGGTTGCCACATGTTGATGCCATTATCGATGTGGTTTCCGATGGGAATTGTGGATATATGTGTATAGCCTCTAGGCTTGGACTTACCGACGTAGACGGGTGGAGGATTGTGCGTAGACGGATGTACGATGAGATTATCGGGTATGAATACCTTTGGCGGGAAGTGCTTGGCTCGAGTTTCGAGCCTGTCAAGAATGCGGTGCATTGCCTAGAGAAGCAAGAGGGGGCATCTTTCAAAGAATGGTTGACACTTCCAGACATGGGATTGTTAGTATCCACCGCATTCAATGTCATTCTCGTCAACCTCTCGCATGGGAGTGCCTCCACATTCCTACCTCTACGTAGTACTCCAACGTCGTCATTGCACAACTGTGACTTATCATTGCAATGACAAATGAAAGGAATATCCATTGGGTTAGGGTAAGTTTTATGATTTTTTGTGAATTTGTTTGTTTCCCCCTTAATCGGGTTTGTGACAATATCTTCTATGTTCTACTGTTCACTTTGACAGGTGCGGTTGCGTGTGAATGCATCGCTGCCATCCTTATATCCATCGTGGGATCGGTACATTGAGGACTGCGCCAAAGGTTGGCGAGATGGATTCGTTTTTCGAGACATCACGCCCATTGCAACTGCTGATCATGCGAACACCACCATACCTGTTGTAGATTTAGATACACCGTAGGTTAAAGCTTGTACCTAGACGGCTAAACATTTAGAAATTTTTCCAATTCGTCCGAATGTTCTATGAGGGCACCAAATGTTGTGATGTGTTTTGATTGTTGTTGTGTTTTGATTGTTGTTTACTTATGGATGGACCCTTTTTAGAGTCAGTTTGAATGTTACGGAGATTTATAATTAATTAAGTTTTGGTGCAAATTGTCGTGATGGATTTTCAATTTTGTATTGTTAGTTTGCCGATTTCCCAATTTTTTTGAAACTGTAATTTTCAAATTCATCCATTTCTGATGTTTCGGTCAAGCAAGTTCGTGAAACAACCCATATTTTTGGTCACCCATGACCGACAAGTATTCCATTATATCGGCCGTGTACAATCGAGTCCTATTTCAATTTCTCGATTGTACACCACCGAGATGGATTGACCATTTCAATTCGCTGACTCTCGTCCTATGACGACCGCGCCTACTGAGACCCTCTCGGAAGTGGACAACCGATACGCTGTCAACTCTTTCGGTCAACGTGGCCGAGACTGCGAGTTCCTAAAAATATTAGCTTCTGTCTCGGCCATGCTTGTCCTAGACAGTTGACACCGTCTCTGGCCTGTGTGGCCGAGAACCGCGATTTCCCAATTTTTTTACACTTGAACAAACCGCCACACACACATTATAACTACTCTACCAAATGTAACTTAATTCGACCATCTTCAACCGAGCCCTAATTTGGAGACGAAATCGGCTCACACACCGGACCCTACAAAATGCAGAAACCTCGAACAACGAAGGAGAAACACACAGCGAGGGACGGAGAACACGATTTCGGGGATTCCTCTCACTACTCGGTTCAAAACAAATGGATTCTTCCACAAGGAGTTCGGTGAACGAGGGTGGTGGTGGTGGTGGGGTGCCCAGGGGTTTGCAATCGGGTGGTGGGGTGCTCAGAGGTTTGCACGAGGGGGTATTTTCGGTAGTTCGGGGCTAATTTTTGGGTGCCCCAGGTAAAATAGTTTGTACCCACATTAACTGGGTGCCCTCATTAAATGGTGGGGTGCCCTTAGCGGCCCTAAAAAAAAATTAAAAAATCACCAGCTGCTGCGAAGACTACAGGACTGCAGGCCCACTGGATCATCTGTACCCTTCCCTTCTCTCTCTCTCTCTCTCTCTCTCTCGTCGCGTTTACGACACCTTCAGAGAAGCCTCTTCTCGTGTGCACGAAACCATGGCGATGCCGATGATGCAGTCGGGAGTCGCCAGTTCGAAAGTTCTGATCCTCCTTGGAGCAGGTCAAAGTCAAACCTCATCTCTTATTATTCGTATCAATAGTATCCGTTCAAAGCTAGGTTAATTTTGATTTCAATTTTAAACTCACTAGATTCATTGATCTTCGAAACTGTTGTGATGAATTGTTAAGAATTTGAGTTGACGAGTTGTTTAATGTAAAATCCACTCTTTGTTTGAGTTTGTAATGATATAATTCCAAGGACGAATGGATTTCGAGATGGATTGTGGTTTTAATTAGTTCATGTTCTTGTCGCGTCCAGTAAAATCCTAATCGGTGAAGCTTGGAGTGTTTACAAATCCATGTTACAATTAACATGTTCCTGTGTTGCCAGTAAAGGAGAAAAAAGGATTTTTTGACCTAGGAACATAGTACACGTGTAGTAGACTTATCGCGAAGATCGATTGTTGTTTTTCAGGAAGGATCCACGCGGATAGAGTTGTAGAATGTAACAAACGACTTTGCGGAATATAAGTTACAGAATTATTCCTTTCACCACGCAGAGGACAAGATTATTGGTTATTCATGTACTAGTTCTGCTTCCATAAGAGTTTTTATGGGACGACGCCCTTGAAACTGTTTAGGCCACATTATGGATTTTCCATGCCTTTGAGTCACAAATTTGTCGTGCTGGTGCATTCGCAAATCAGTATACCTGCATTGCCCCATAGCGTTTGAGCAAACCCTATGAGGTTAACAGTTTCTGAATTGGTATTCTTTTATTAACAGTGAACAACATGAAGACTGGGACAGGTTTACAGTCTATGTACACAGAATAGATTATAGCATGTGAAACAACAAAACTTTTTTATGGTTATTTTGTGACAAACTTACGAAACAATCAGATCTTGGTACTAAAAGTATTCATTAATCAATTTGGCACTATTGGTTTGATGGCAGCAATTGCCCTTCCGTTGAGATTGGGTTTTTCAGTCGTTTATTTCTAATTCTAGGTATGCAAATTTCCATCCTTGTCATGACGGTCCTACTAATCAAATCAAGAATCTTCTCATGTTTAAGCATAGAGGTAAAACTTAACGCAAACTTTTGGAAAACCTTACAAGAGCTTAACGCGAGGATCATATACTGACATTATTGAGCAAAGTAGGCAATATCAGCAATACACATGTTGATGATGAATCATAAAAAGCGGCACTCTTTACCATGCAAAGAACTTTGAACTTAGCACTCATGCGTATCTTATAATTCTGATAGGTACTTTCATTCACAGGGATCATTTTGGCTAAAAGAGCTGAAGCCTCCTTATTGCAGATTAAGGCATTTTAATTTTTCGTACAACTTTTATGTGGTTTTTGGTTGCACTGCTTTTGAGGAATGCTCTCTTATTGCAATACTTTATGACATTTTTTTCGAGAATCTGATTTGCTGGTGTTTTCCTTTCCATTCCTAATTTTGTCAAATTACCCTTTAATGTTAGAGGAGAAGTCTCTCTGTAATCGTTATTTATTTTTTTAGGGGGACTTGTTTGAATGCATTAGCATTTATATTGTATCCATATTTGCTACATTTTGTATGGCAAGTTCATGTTGTACTCTGTTGTTTAGGTTTGACTGGTTCTGTTATTCTGAGGAGCGGTCGATTGTCTGATGTTATTATACAGCTTCAGGTACTATTTTTCTTTGATGTACCCGTAGTTGGGAAAAACAATTTGCCTTTATTTTCGCTCTTTGTTAATGCTTTCTGCTGGTCATTTTTATAACATGGTTCTATGCATTTTATGGTTCAAATCTATTCTAAACATTTTAGCAGTTGGCTTTAAATTTCAATTAAGTTTTGATGTTTTTTTTTTTTTTTTTTTCCACTCAAATCGTTATTAAAATCATTAGCATTATCCTTAATTGCCGTAGTGATTATGAGTTTTGTGGTGCATTGTTGGTTGTATTTGTTAGAACTTAAAAGTACTAAAACCAATTTGACATTTGCTTGTTTAGGAACTAATGAAAGGTGTGAATGAAGCTGATATTTCAACTGGCAAATATGATGGTGCTCTTATTGCTGCTCAGGTATTGTTGTCTGTATTATGTTCGTAAATATTGTTTAGCTTCATATGGAAACATGCTACTCTTTTTATTCTCTTCTCATTTTCCTCTGAATTTTCTCGCTCTCAGAGCAAACTTTAGTATGTTCAATGCATGGCTTCTCTTCTAATCTGTGTGTCGATTTACTATATTAGGTTCTAGTTTCGAGAAAAACTTAATCTTTACCGATAATGATTTCTAGCCTTCTAAGCAAGCGGTAAATACCTACAGGGCTGCCAAAGCAAGAACAGTACAGTCTCACCCATTGCTGACAAATACACTAATGCTAACTCGGAAACTAAACTCGGTGTTCTCTGAGTTTGTTACTCAATGTAAAGTCATTGATCTTTATCTCTGAACAGTGCAGTCTCACCCTTTATTGACAAAGATCTTAATTCCTTTTTCGAGATCAGTGCTTTTCACCTGTCTTGGACAAAAATTATAGTTTCTGATAGAATTGTGAATTGAATATGTAGTTAATGGGCTCTCAACTTGCCCTACTTCTCTAGTTTAAGATAAAACAAACCTGAACATTTTCGAATGTTTCCAATAAGAGAGAAGATGATAGATGTTAATTGACTTGTAATGAAAAGCAGATGTTGTTTCTACAAAATAGAAATTCTAGCACCTTATTCAAATTTTTTATAATTTCTTTACATTTCGAGAGTAGTTTTACTTTAACAACTTCGGGCCATGCTTTGTGAAGCAGGTTCAATTAAGGCTCAATAGATAATCGCTGTAACTTCAAAAATGTTTTCCTTCAATTATTGAAATTAGCAGAATGCAGAGTGGGTGAGACAACTATTCATATGTCATTTCATTCATCTGGCAACTCTTGCTAACTGTGGACCATTACATGTAGAGAAGGCTTCACGCAAGAGAATTTTTCCTTGTGAAGAAATCTCATCTTTGAGCTTCAGTTTCTAAAGTAGACATGAATTTTGTAATTTTGCCTATGATCCCAAAAGAATTAGGACTTGAACTTCTCCTCGTAGGTATCTGAACTTTTTTGTGATTGGCATTTTCTTTATGGTGATAGGTAATTTTTTATATGCTTCTTTTTTTTAAAAAAAATGGCATGAAATATTATACTTTATTTTGAAATGTTGTTTAATGGCTGGTGGCAATATCAAAGGTTATATATTTGGTCGAGTTAGTGGAGATTAAAAAATGTCAATCCTTCATGTTTTATACAATTGGTTGGAGATTTTTTAATTTAGGTGTATTTGAAGACACATTAATTTGTTCAGTTATAATTTTAGTTTTCCTATTTAATATTCGTCACAATGATGCTGGTTTTGATAATTGGTTGGAGATTTATTCATTCATTTATTTATTTTTTCATTTAGAATGTGTATTTGAAGACACATTAAAATTTGTTCGGTTATGATTTTAGTTTTCCTATTTAATATTCATCACAATGATGCTGGTTCTGATACAATTCCTTTGATTAACATTCTCAGATTCGACAATTGGCACAAGAGATCAGGGAATTGGCAATGTCAAGGCCTGTAACCATTCTTAATGGAAATTCCAACAATAGTGGTAAATGTATTATTCATTTCTAAATAGTTCTAGTGCATGTGATGAGTTATTGAATAGTAGTCTATCAAATGCTGACATATATACAACAAAAAAGCCTCTATTCGAAACAATTCGGGTCAGTTACATGGATCAAACTCTTTCGATCTGCTGGATTTAAACACCTCAATGTTTATATATGTTTGATCTATTCATACTTTTCACACTGGTTGTCAACCTACTGCAACCCTCCTTTATCCGGACTTGGGACTTGCTATATAGAGCATTAGGGAAGCCCTACGTCCTACATACGTGGAGTTCAAATGCTAACAAAAGTATTCATATGTTGTAAGAAACTTCTAAACTCTCAAAATTTTGTAAATATGCCATTTGGAATTCATGAAAAAAATAATTTGCTGAATCTCAAAAGCCTTTTTAATTTTACCCTTTCTTTTGAATAATTACCGACTTAATTTCTATTACGGGATCTCCTTTAAGGAAAAAAAATGCACGAAGTTGAACTTGAACATCAAAATGGAAATTAACACTAAACATCATGATAGCCTTAATCCTAAATTAATTGGAGTTAGGTACATGGATCAAACTCTTCCTTTGTGCTCGATTTTGTGCAATTGATAGCGAGTTTTCCAACCCATTTAAATATCTCATAATTAACGCGTCCCAAATAACTTCAATCTACCCCTACCTCATCGAATTAAGAAAATCGACAAACTTCACCGAACTTCGGTAGAAGTTTGTTGATAATGAAAATAGGGTTGCAAAACTATTTGGTGATGTAAAACTTGCAAAGTTTCACCAGAAACTTCGACATTTTTCGCCAAACTTTGATGTTTTCCATCGAAACCATTAAAAAAGAGACAAAAAATGCAAGAATTCGAAGAAATCAACGAAATTTTTGGGGAAGTTATCGAAGCTAACCCCTATATAAAATAAAATTTGAAATTTAGCTTCTTTTCACATCAAGTAGCAAATAAAGTCAAAATTTATCATATAAAGCAGTATAAAAATAAATATTAATCTTGAGTGTGTTGCGAATTGGGTGTTTATTGCAAAATAGCTATTTTAAACAATTGTATTGTGATTATTATGCATTATTATTGCATGATTAAATATATTTCTAACATCTTTAAGGAGAAATTTGAGTTTTCTAGCATTTAAAGTGAAATTCCATAAACTTTCATTCACTGGCAAATTTTTGTACAACTTTCCTCGTCGAAGTTTACTTCCTCGAATTACATCCGAATTTTAAGTGAGCGAAGCTTAGGGCGAAGTCGAAGCTTCGAACCTTGCGTTGACTTTCTTCAGTTTCTATTGAGTCAAGTTTTCTAGTGGGGGCATTTGGAGGTGTCCAAGCCACCACAACCGCCCTTCCCTAATTTTTGTATCACTTGGTGCTACTCCTACTTTTCTTTGAATTTATTAGAGGTGAAACCCTAGTAAGGTTTGTAAACAAAGAAGAGCAATGAAGGAGATGAAACCATGAAAGCAAGATCTGAGAACTCAATCTCCAAATATGTGCTTTCTCTTGTATTTATATTCTATGGTGAAAAATCACAAACTGTAGGATATACCTTATCACTGTCGTTGGATGAGTGAGCTACGGATCACTATCTACACAAGCACATCCACTAACTTGCTCAACACGTCATTCCATAAGCACATGGCACAAACGTGAGCTATGAAATAAATGTTGCGCTGATACATTGCAACACACTAATGGTTGAGTCTAACATTCCCCCTCAAAGGAAGGGGGAGAGAGACGATGCCGAGTTTGCAGCGCAAGAACTCAAACTGAGGAGTAGCCAGAGATTTGGTAATTAGCCAGTTGATCGCGAATAGGAACATGAGGAACATATGACTGACCAGCCAACACCTTGTTGCACGCATAATGAACATCGAGCTCAATGTGTTTGCTACGAGAATGGTACACTGGGTTGTAAGCATAGACCGTGCACTTATATTGTCACACCAAGTCACTGGCTTGGCAAATAATCGAATGTGTAATTCAAATAATAAGGACGAAACCCATGAAATTTCTGCAGCCACCTAAGCCAAGGCTTTATATTCTAATTCGGTACTCGATCGAGCCACGACTTGCTGCTTCTTCGAATGCCAGGAGATTAGATTGGACGCCAACAATACAACAAAACCAGCAACTAAGCGTCGATCATCGGGAGATGCCGCCCAGTCAACATCCGAAAAACCCGTAACATACAATTGTGAACCTGGGCGAAACCATAACCTCATATCCATAACACCTTTCAAATAACGCAAGATCCGTTTAAGAGCCTGCCAATGTGTAATAATGGGGGACTGTTGATATTGGCTTAACTTATTGACAATGTATGCAATATTTGGCCGAGTGTTCACTAAGTATTGCTACCCCCCTAAAACTCTGCAATGCAAAGTAGGATCAGTGAACAAAGGAGATGTGCAAATAACGGCTTACCAACCGAGGAAGTGGTGTTAATTGGTTTTGCTTAAAGCATTACTCCTCACTGCAGCAACAACTTCATATAGGCAGATTGATTAAGAAACAAGCTAGTGGAATCACGACGAGCCTTTATACCCAAAAACAAGTTTAACTCCACAATGTCTTTTAAAGCAAAGTTGTCATTTAGTCGAGTGATAAACGACTGAATGAACTCATAATTATACTCATTAATGATGATATTATCAACATACATAAGCACATACAACTGCAGTTTGTTTCCGATGAAGAATGAACCACGAGTTGTTTGCCTTGTAATTTCGAAAGCCCCATGACAACAAAGTAGACTTCAATCTATCAAACCAGGTCCTAAAAGCTTGACGCAAGCCATAAAGAGCTATATGCAGGCGACTAACATGAGTTGCATGAGAAGCATCCACAAATCCTCGGGGTTGGTTTGTATAGACCTCCACAACCAAATGACCATTTAAAAAAGCATTATTAATGCCCAACTACCAAAGTGACCAACCAAAATGTACAGCCAAAGACAAAATGACTCGAATAGTAGAGGCCTTGACCACTGGACTAAAAGTCTCGTTAAAATCGATACCGAGCAATTGTTCGAGCCCTTTAGCCACTACTCTTTGTATTGATTGACACCGCCATCAAAATTTTTCTTCACCGAGAAAATCCATTTATTACCAACAACATTCTGACAGGAATTACAAGGGACCAAGCACTAATCCTCATAAGGGCTTGATATTCCTTTTCCATAGCCTCTCGCCATCTAGGGTCCTTAAGAGCTAACTCAGCAATCGTAGGGACATCATTAACAAGTACCGAAGTGACAGCCACAAAAGCTTTCTTCATAGAAATACCATTCTTAGCTCGAGTTATCATTGAGCGTGTATTTTGTGGTCCCACAGACTCATAAAATATGGGAGGAACAAACTTAGAAATTATTGGAGGAACAGACTCAACAGAGGGAGTAACTAAAGGAGTAGACACTGACTTAGGAACAAAAGAAGAGACCAGACTAGAAGAACAAGACTGAGACCCAAAAAAGGGAGGACACTTAGATACTAGAGAAGACATAACAAGAACAGAGGAAGGAACATATCTAGTATAAGAACTTTGGTCCAACAAGAAAACTAGGCAAAGGAAGAGATACCATAGACTCAGAGGGCAATACTACAGAAGATGAAGAAGATAATAACTCGGATTATGTAAAATCATTCTCATTAAACAACATATGTCGTGGAATATAAACTCTATCAGACCTATGAAGACATTTATAGCCCTTATGAGAAGAACTAACCCAAAAACAAACACTTATATGAACGAAATTGATACTTATGAGCGTTTTAAGGTCGAAGGTGAGGAAAACAAGCACACCAAAAAACTCGGAGAATAGAGTAATCAAGAGGCCTGTGATGGACCCTCTCATAAGGAGTCATACCATTTAAAACCCTGGTGGGCAATCGATTGATAAGAAACATAGATGTTTTACATGCTTCCCACCAAAATTTTAAAGGTAAATGAATCTGTACAAGTAATATAAGATTCATTTCAACAATGTGTCTATGCTTTCATTCAACCCGACCATTTTGTTCATAAACATGTGGACAAGAATGATGAAACCCTAGTAGGGTTTGTAAATAGAGAAGAGCAACGAAGGAGATGAAACCCCGAAAGTAAGATCTGAGAACTCAATCTCCACATTTGTGCTTTCTCTTGTAGTTATACTCAATAGTGAACAATCACAAACCGTAGGATATACCCTATCACAGCCGTTGGATAAGTGAGCTACGGATAACTATCTACACAAGCACATCCAGTAACTTGCTCAACACGTTATTACATGAGCACGCGATACACACGCGAGCTATGATATAAATGTTACACCGATACATTGCTACATACTAATGGTCGAGTCTAAAAGAATTTATGTATTTCTTATTCTATCTTTCTGAGTTTTACCACACATCCACCTAAGCATCTTGTGGCGGCCCCAAATCCCAAGGCAATCTGGGCCCCGCCATGCCGCCAGACACTTCACTTGGTCATGCAACTTCATATGTACGCCTATCTATGACCTCCCGCGACAAGTACGTAACCTTTTCAATTCGCCTAACTATTCCAATTATTCGGCGTTTTATGAAGATATGTTCTTAATTTGGTTTAGTTAGACTATTCATTTATCTGACTTGACTTATTTAATAAGTTATTTAGTTGTTCCTTGTTTTATTCAACTAAATGTGTGAGTTATCAATAATAGCAGAAGTCTTTCATTTTAAATAAAGCAAGTAATAAATATAAGAAATTTTACTTTACTAACAAACCCTAAGTAGTGGAAAAACCCATCAAAAAGATACTATGTATATATAAGGCGATAATGTACAATATGATCAATATACATGTATCAGTGTATTAAGTCTCCTAAGATATACCCAAAAGCGGTTGCATAATGTATACAAACACCTACGAGATGGGCTAGTGGAGGCTCTCAATGATCAAATGAAGTCGTCTAGTACGGCCTTCCCCCGACTCGTCGTAGGATTTGTACTCGGTCATCCGTGCAAAAAGTTGATGATGAGTACAACAACAACAACAACAACAACATAGCCTCAGTCCCAAATTAACTGGGGTCGGCTACGTGGATCAAACTTTTCCATTGTGCTCGATTAAGTGCAATTGATGGTGAGCTTTGCAAACCATTCAAATCCCTTTTAATTAATGCATCCCATGTTAACTTTGGTCTGCCCCTACCTCGTCAAATTTCTACAGTTTCTATTGAGTCAAGTTTTCTAGTTGGAGCATTTGTAGGCCGTCTTTGCGGTGTGACCAAACCATCGCAACCGCCCTTCCCTAATCTTTGTATCAATTGGTGCTACTCCTACTTGTCTTTGAATTTCTATATTTCTTATTCTATCTTTACTGAGAGTTTTACCACACATCCACCTAAGCATCCTCATTTCTGCTACGTTCACTTTATGTAATTGGTGTTGCTTTACCGCCCAACATTCACTTCCATAGAGCATAGCTGGCCTAATTGCGGTCCTATAAAATTTTCCTTTTAACTTAGTAGGAACATGTCGATCACAAATCACCCCTGTTGCACTCCGCCATTTCTTCCATCCAGCTTGAATTCTATGTGTGACATCATTTTCAATGTTACCATCATTTTGTATGATTGATCCTAGGTATCTAAAGTGGTTTACCTTGGGAACTTTTACTTCCCCTAATTTTATCACTCCGTCATCTCGATGTCTAGTGTTTCCAAACTCACAGTGCATGTATTCAGTTTTCGTCCTACTTAACTTAAAGCCTTTAGATTCTAATGTATTCCTCCAGAGTTCTAATTTCCTATTCACTCCATCTTTAGTTTCATCCACTAAGACAATATCATCTGCAAATAGCATACACCATGGTATATCCTCTAAAAAGTTGATGATGAGTCCAGTGAGTAAATCCCCAGAAGAAACGCAAGTTGCATTTAAAAAGAATGTAAATAAAACGGCTACAAATCATGCTAGTTAATAAGAAATGCACTGAAAAGGGATAATAGCATGAAGATTAGTCGCTAAGAAGGCAATAAATGTCGGGCGCGAGTGTGGTATATATTTGCCGAACTTTGTGACTAACAATATTGGACCGAGGAGACTCTGGTGACGAAGTGACTCCCCGCTACCGCTCCAAGGTTAATGAGGAACTTTGTTGGTCGGGAGTTTACAACTCTCGGCCAACTGCCTTAAAGGAGAGGAATCTGTGTCGGAGTAAACTCCTCACGACACCATCTCTCAAGTCATCGACTTGCGAAGTAAATCTCACGCGTAGCTTAGGGCATGACCAGAATCGTATCAACTATCGGATCGCTAATCACGAGGGAGCCTGTACGGGGTCATACCGTCCCCTCGACCATGTACAGACACACGCGGGAGTGAAGTAGTCAAACAAACCAAACTGGCATAATTCAGCGGTGAAAGGAAATAAAACAGTAAAATAAATGCTACGTGTTTTTCTGGTGGGGTTTACTTGCCAAAATGCGATAAAAACTGGGTCCTAGCCGCTCGCTCGCCCCTGGAATACCCGTTCGTCGGTCCCCTAAGCTTCCCTAGGCCTCGAGTATCCTACATACAAATTTTAAATAATTTATGGTCTCATTAATTGATTTTATATTGTGGGAACAAAAATTAGAATTTTTATTCTAATTTTTTGTTGTGGCACATTTTTTTTTTCAGGTTACACGGGATGCCAAATGCTCGAAATATCTTGAAACCCAATTTTATACCTTTTTTCCAATTCCTCATATTTTCTTTGATTTTTTTGATTTTTTCTTAAGTTTTTATTTATTTTACATATTTTCTATAAATTATTATATTTATTTTGTATTTTGTTTAATTTTTAATTAATTTATAGGAGTTGGACCCACTTGAACCGGGCCCGGGTTGGCTGGGCCTGGTTCGGCCTAACTGGGTCGTGCGTGGGTACGAGCTTCCCTCCCCCCAAATCGATTTGGGGGGAGGGAGAGAAGTTTGTCTCTGCCTACCCAAAGTTTTTGTTTTTATTCGCCTTCTTTTTCTTTTCTCTCCCCGCCATCATCAACATCAACAACCAACAATAACAACAATTCAATAATAATCCAGTAAACCATTATCATCCACATGCATGTATTCCATCAATCAACTAAAACCCAATCAAAACCAATTTACTTAGAAATCAGAGTTCTAGTTCATTATTTTGAGCTTTAAATCAGTAGAGAACCTCAATAGAAACAACAAATTTTCGTACTAACACCAAAGCCCTAAATCATACTTGCATTTCAAGACCCAATTTGAGCAAGAATGGAATGGATGAGTAGGGTAGGATCTTACCTAGCTTAGGAACACAAATCCTTGGCTTCTAGGTGCCATAAATCTCTTCTGAATTTATAGAACTTAGCAATTCCAGCCCTTTCTTCTCTTGAGCAAGAATGCTCTAGTTTGCATGTCCACGGGAAATAAAATAGGCAAAGTCCTTTTTTATACTAATTCACTTCATCAAGTCCTCACACGCATCTTGAGTTACATCTAAGGCTTCTAATTACTCCAGCCATATTTTTGTGTCACACATTTGTCAATTTAAGTAAAGCCAATTTAGGATTTTTATTTCTCAAAATTCTTACCACTTAGGCACACATTTATTATCTTGCCATATTTAAATTACCATATGCCTATTATTTGGTCTCATTAGTCTAGCTTAATGTTTATTTGAAGTACACATACCAAAATTAGGCTAGGTACTTGTCTAATCGACTACTCGTCTGCCGACGCTGTTGCGCTTCACGAGGCGCGACGAGGCCATATTTGGCCTTTTAGTCTTTCGTTCAATTTGGGTCAAGTTTGTTTGATTATTTAGCTTAGAATAATATCATTATATATTGATAATTTATGCGTCTAAGCTATCAAGTTTTCGTACCTGCATTGCACGCATCTTGAGGCGCTATTCACCGAACTCGTAACTCATGCAAAACGCTATAATCAACGGTACACATAGCGTAATGCTATAATTGATAGTAAAACAACCATAATAAACAAGCATCACGCAAATATAACATTAAAATTGTACATCGTTAGGCGTGACCTAGACTAATCCGCGACGTCCACGTGGGTCTGAACTGGGTCCTAATATGAAATTAGATAATTAATTAATCTTTAAATTAGGCGGGCCGTCACACATCCTCATTTTTGCTACGTTCATTTTATGTAATTGACGTTGCTTTACCGCCCAATGCTCACTTCCATAAAGCATAGCTAGCCTAATTGCGGTCCTATAAAATTTTTCTTTTAACATGGTAGGAATATTTCGATCACAGATCACCCTATTGCATTCCTCCATTCATTCTATCCAGCTTGAATTCAATGTGTAGCATCATTCTCCATCATCTTAGTGTTATGAAATGGATGGACACTTATGCATGTATGTAACCACATTGCGAAGCATGGTTCTCACATTGAATTGTAACATCAAGCATGACTCTCACACTTCATGTAACTTATAATCCTCTCCAATGTACACCAACTCTTCTATGTATTGTCTATTTTGCTTGTGATGTGTTGTATGACTTGTGGTGTATGTATAACATGTACACATTGTATAAGTACAATTATCATCATCACCAAATGACCTATATAAAGGGTGTCAACCCCATTATAATTCACACACGCTAATGTATGAATGAAATCTCTACATTCTCATCTCTAACTCTCTTCTCTCTTGTCTCCTCTTCTCCACTTGTTCTAGTAGTTCATAGTTTATGCCTTCTATACTTAAGTCTCTAGCAAGTCTAACTTAAGTTTTAGTTGGCTTACAACTTAGTTTACAACACATTATCAGCACGAAGTTGCTCTACAAGAGGTCTTGAAGATCAAGAAGCTTTTCAAAGATATAAAGCTAAGAAGGTATAATTTTTATTAATTTAAGTAAGTTAAATTTATTTCCATGTTGTCATGGTTAATTTCTTTTTTATTACATGCATATTTAATTATGTAAATGTACTTTATTCATACATTATGCATTGTAACGTCATCGATTACGAAAGTATGCTCTGTAGTTGCGTCTTGTACGATCTTCTACATCAGAAATCAAAAGTCAATGTATGACATATAGTTTTTCTCTTAAAACTACAAACGATTAGTTATTGTTCTATTCTTGATTTTATAATACAAATAATGCTATAAGTTTGAGTTGTAGTGGATAAGCCTTGTCCCTGGTAAAACTAAACATTGAAAGGGAGACGGATTATCCAGTTCGAGGAGGCATGATATTAAGTAGACTATGTCTCGCCACCCAACTTGGAGGTTGTCCCACCAACTCATACGAATAGTACATTTTGTTTATTAATGAATCAAGTTGTGAACATATATTTAATCATATGTTATGTTTTTATATAAAAAGGGAAAACTATTTTATATTAAATTTATTTTCAAAATATTATTCAACCATAGTTGAACTTGTTGCCTTATTATATTACCGACAAGAATTACTTGTCATGACAATTAGATACTATAATTTGTGAATAAAACATCTATGCAAGACTATGTTGTGTTATACAAAATTTAAATCATTTGTCAATATCTCTTTAGAGATTTGAAAAGTGAATATTTCACTTTATATATCTTTTCACCCTATGGAGTTATAAATATATAAATACCAAAAAAGGTAATGCTCCAAAAGCTCAAAATGAGCGGTTGAGTCTCAAGCTACAAAATTTAATCAGTCAAATATTAATTATAATTCCGCAATTTTAATTACCTCTATGTTGAGGCTATGTGGAAATATGACTGATGAGACAATAAAAATAAGGTTACGTGGGCCGCCTCGATTTATTGCTGCAACAAATATCGAGTGCGCACGTCAATCCAATAAATACTAAGGATTGATTTCTCGTCTCATAGTAGCTGAGTAAAATAATGAGATATTATAAATATAATATCGCTTACGTTCATTTAGTTCAGCTTCAAATTAAGAAGCATATGTTGCATATAATGATCATGATTGCAATAATAAATTTATGGACGTGGAAAGGGTGAAAATATCAGGTAAATGTCGTATTGACAAATTGAAACAAAAGTGGTGCACCACTACAAACGGCAAATAATTATTGACAATAAGCACTCATAATTGTGACATTTTTTGGTCATATATGAAAGACTATTTTGCCTAAATATTGTCATATATATACCCGAATATTTTTGTGACCTTTACCATGCCTTCAAAATCAAAGGCAAAATATTATGAATTTTATCATTGAAAATGGCTTGATAAAACAGGCACATCGAGATGTGTTTAAATCGCGATCTAAATATAGGCGATGAGTTTATGCCTTGTGTATCGTGCTACATGTTTGTACATTATAATATAAAAGTGAATATTTCTCGAATTCAAATTTAGCGGGGGCTAATGTTCAGGCACTATCTGGTACAACAATTTTATTGTTAATGTCTTGTTCAGAAGAAGTCTACTCAGAATAATAGAAAATTTATCTATTTGAATATGATTTAATCTGAGTATAATATTCCGGGCTTTAACTTCTGAAATATATAAGGTACATTAAAACGAATGTCGTCATAAATCAAATGACTTTCATAATGTGGAAAGATATATTTGATTATCCATAATCATCAATAATGCGAAAATATCGTAAATTTGCATGGACGTCCTTTATCGAACTGGATTTTTATATTAGCTGGAGATTATCTCGAGGCAAATCAATAGGAGACTTATATTAATTTAACTCTTCATTAATCATATTATAAGATGTCTTGGATCCCTAATAGGGAATTTATTTATAACAAGTTTTACTGATTGTCACTTTGATGAAGCAGTTTTCCCACCATTAGGGGGAGATATAAGTCAATTTAAAAGGAATGACGTGAAATTGTTTGAAACACATCAAATTGCATTAAATTTGTTGTATTACGATCCATGTATAAATTAATATGAACTCAAAGTTCAAAGGATCATTCAGTAGCAACAAGTTATGAATCAATTACTTGATGCAAGTACTATATACAAAAGAGTGACAATCATATGCTTCAACATTAAATGGTTCATATAGAAAACGATGTTAACGTGCAACAAAATGCACGAGATAGCTCACCCATGTGAACATGAGGGGGAGAATCAAAATGAGTTATTGGTTAGTGTATTGCACTCTTTTTCCCTTTGCTATGGTTTTATCCCATTGGGTTTTCTTTGCAAAGGTTTTTAATGAGGCAATTCTAACAATATTAAAACTCTGTATGTAGATTGATTAGTGTATTGCACTCTTTTCCTTTCGCTATGGTTTTATCCCACTGGGTTTTCCTAGCAAAGTTTTTAATGAAGCAATCCTAACATTATTATACTTCATATAAAAAAATAAAATAAATTATGAGAGCAATTAATGTACTTTTTCTCCTATACTAGATTTTTCCCACGAGGTTTTCCTAGTAGAGGTTTTAATGAGACATTTATATTATTTCTAAGTGTATCAATGTGTTGCACTCTTTCTTTTCCTTAGCTATGGTTTTGTCTTACTGGGTTTTCCTAGCAAGGTTTTTAATGAGGCAATCAACAAATATTATACTACAAAACAATATTGTGACGACCCCAGTTCCCCACGACGCTTGGCCCCGCTCGGCGTAAACCCACATGGACCACATGGCACGTGACACGTATGCTTTACGGGTCGTTACAAATATTATACTCTATTTCCTGTACTAGATTTTTTTCTACAAAGTTTTTTCTAGTAGAAGTTTAACGAGACACATTCTTTCAACAAGTGTCATCCAAGGGGGAGTGTTATGAAACGGATGGACACTTGTGCATGTACGTGACCACATTGTGAAGTATGATTCTTACATTGAATTGTAAAATCAAGCATGACTCTCACACTTCATGTAACTTTTAATCCTCTCCAATGTACACTAACTCTTTCATGTATTGTTTATGTTGCTTGTGATGTGTTGTATGACTTGTGGTGTATGTATAACATGTACACATTGTATAAGTACAATTATCATCATCACCAAATGACCTATATAAAGGGTGTCAACCCCATTATAATTCACACACGCTAATGTATGAATGAAATCTCTACATTCTCATCTCTAACTCTCTTCTCTCTTGTCTCCTCTTCTCCACTTGTTCTAGTAGTTCATAGTTTATGTCTTCTATACTTAAGTCTCTAGCAAGTCCAAACTTAAGTTTTAGTTGACTTACAACTTAGTTTACAACACTTAGGATTTTTTTTTTTTTGTCAAGGCACCTTAGGAAGTTAACACTAAAGAAAAAAGAAAAAAAAGATCTAAATACCACTAAAATTGATGAAAAAGTATGCATTTTGTAATTCAATTCGACCTGTGAAATCTCTATACATATTTTGTTAGGTGAAGTTATGAGTAGACGGTTTCTCTCAGATTGTCTCAATTGTTATAAAGATCATTGATAAAAGAAATTGTTATACAAATTATGATTCACGAATTTTCTTTGGACCATCAAATTGATGGATTATCACGATCATCATCTTATTTTTTTTCAATATCGTGTCTTGATACCAAAACTTAAATGAAACTCTAGGTGCTTCTTTAGTGTACGAGGGAATAACTAGAGCTGTTGTTGTGTGTTTGTCAACTATAAGCTTGTGTTGCTGCGGTTTAGTTTGAGCTGGCTATTCATTAGGATGCTTGTGATTTTTAATCTGGTTACAGTTGGTTGCTGAAACGATCAAATAGTGTTAGTGCAACAAAATAGCAAGTCCTAGTGTTTCTATTTTTAGAAGGTTGTCATTATTTGCACAATTGGAGTTGAAATTTATCCGTTGACAATATCTATTCTTCCCAAAGTGTTTGACGCATTGCTTAGCAAGATTTTTTTTCATTCCATCCTCTTTGTTTTGGAGTTAACTTGACGCTCAAAATTCATGAAGAACTGGACTAGTTTATTTCAGCAGTATAGCGTACTGAACTGCGTTTACTAATTTTGGTGTCTCCTTTGAGTGGTTGCTTCTTTCATTCTTGATGAAATTTTTTCTCAGCATAGTTCAATACTAGTTGTGCAGCTTGCGCTTGCATTGGAACATTCAACTATTGTTCCAGTTAATGAGTTGTATGTTTAGGAAGTCATGTGAGAGAACATTCTAAGCTAATGGTTTTATGAAAGTGAATTTCTGAAAAAATCTTTTCTAAGTAAATTCTGCAAGTTTTAATTCTCATTGGACACTAAATCTGTGGGGGAAAGTAGTACCCAAATGAAAAATAATTAAAGTTGCAGTTACATGTTGCAAGAAATTCATTGATAGAAATGATGTTTAGTATCTAGATTTCCATACGAATTGATAGGAAATAAGCAAAAGGATGCTTTACATGTGATCTGTACTTCGTATTTGAGTTTAGACATCTTGGCCTTCCTGTGGGATGAGAAAACTGAGTTATCCTTCATTCTCCCTCATGAACTCTGAATCACAATTCTAATGCGCTGTTTTAATTGTTTTGCTTCTATCACATCGATAGTCTTTTGTTGTTTACGCAGGCAATCTTGTGTCTTACCTTTTGCCTGCTGCTGCTGTTGGAGCAATGGGATATTGCTATCTTTGGTGGAAGGCAAGAATTTAATGATAAATTTTCTCCAAGTACATTCTCTTATGCGGGGCTATAAGAAAATTTCCTTGTCCCCTGATTAAGTCTTTTTCTTTCTTGTGCAGGGCTGGTCCTTCTCAGATATTATGTTTGTCACTAAACAAAACATGGCAAATGCAGTCACAAATGTATCTAAACAGTTGGAGCAAGTCTCTACCGTTTTAGCTGTATGTTACATATGTCTATCTAGCAACCATTTCGTCAAAATTTAGGTCGAGAGGGGAGTGGAAATGGAATTGAGTGTTAACTGGCATTTGCATTTTTTGTGCATTCTTTCAAATATTGTGGGATGGTTTGTGACAGTTGTCGTATTCTCAGGCTTTTATTCTAAATTTCTAACATATAGGCATTGGGATCTAGGGTTCTGTTACTCCATCCTGTTCTCTAACTGTTGTATTTTCTGTGAAATTAGGCACCTGCTTTTTTATCATCAAAATACACTTTTATTAAGAATCTGATGTTCGCGTGTTTCAGGCAACAAAAAGGCATCTGAGCCGGAGGCTTGCAAACTTGGATGGTAAGCTGGATGAGCAGAAAGAAACATCAAATCTTATCATGAATGATGTAAGCAATATTATTAATTTTCTTTTATCTTGTTATTTCTATGGTTCTCTCTTTGAGTCATGGTTGTAGTCGCTTAATACACGAGTTTGAAGATGTGATGTGAACATTCATTTCCTCTTTGTTATCCATTTGATTCTGTAGAATCAATGTCATAGTGAGATTTTAACTTGCATGAAAGCAACAGAGAAATCTAATGATAATATGAAATTAGATCCTTGATAATTCCTTTCAAGCTCCAGCTTTGTGATTATTTATTACTGTTGGAGCACAGCGTTGGCAGTCTTCTTTAATTGCTAATGCTCAAGACTTAGCATGTTAAACCCTTAAAAAATAATGTATTAAATAAATTCTACTACTATTGCTGTTATTATTGTCATCGTCTTCTAGTGTTAAGTAGCTTATAAGCTCTCATACTTTGATGCTGAACAGGTAACTGGCATGAAATCAGATCTTTCTCAAATTGGAGTTGACCTCGAAATGATCCAGAACATGGTATTTGGATTGGTAAGTTAGTAATGTTCATGAAATTAAGCAAGCTACCGCCATGGACTTGGCTTATGCCATGGGTTATTCTAAAGATTTCTTATTGATGTATGTTTAACCTATGAAGGAGGGGAAACTTGAAGCTCTAGAAAGCAAACAGGTTTCAGTCTCCAACTCACTATAAATGTCGCATAATTTTCACTGCTCTTCTCTTGGCATTGTTGAAGTTATTGAATTCTCTCTCTTTTCTCTGTAGGATATCACAAATTCAGGTCTCTGGTATTTGTGCCAATATGCCGAAGGCATTAAAGATGGGTTCAACTCTAAAACTATTCAGGTTATAGATGATAAATGTGATCTGTTGGATTTATAAATTCTTTTTAGTTCTACTCTGGGCACATGCCTAATCTTTGAAGCCCGTATAATTGGGTCTGGTTGCGTTTTCTCTGAATTATACCTACTATGGTATCAATAATTCGCTCGGGTCCCCCTTTTTGGCTGACATGGAAGTTCTCGTCGCAGGATATTAGCTCAGACAATTCAATGATGGCTTTGGAGGATAATTCACTGAAGGTACGAGTTCCCTCGTTCAATTTTTCTTGAATATCACGATTCATGTGCATGCGCTAGTCAAACCATTACCGAACATGTGGTGTGGCTGAATGTTGGTACCATCTTTCAGGGGCTTCAATTTATTGCTGACAGTTGCGAATCAGGAAATGCCGAGAAATTAGAGATGGGCACAATGGTAAAATCAAGTGAATTAAACGAAAAGCTTGGCAAAATCAATGTGACGGCGAAGTCAAGAATACACAGGGCACACACGGTTGGCCTTTCTTCGATAATGGATATCAAGGGACTTGAATAATGGATTGGCTTGATGTTACTATTCTTCAGGTTTCTCTTTTTATATACTTAGTCCCATTCATATCTTGGTTTTATATGATGTACTTTTTGCTTTTAATTGTAACATACATTTGAGCTCACGAGCATCACTGTAACAGAAACAAGATATAAGGAATTGATTATTGTATAGATAAGGATGCTAAACATGCTATAAGGAACTGATTATTGTATATGCTATAAGGAATTTATTATTATTATTATTATTATTATTATTATTATTATTATTATTATTATTATTATTATTATTATTATTATCATTATTATTATTATCATCATCATCATCATTGAGGTAGGGGTTGACAATGTAGGTCATGACTTGATAACACGATATATGCACATCAACATGTGAGTTTGCCATAATGAGCCTAGTCATAAATAGGTCAACACGTTTATAAATAGTTAATAAACAAGTCATTAATATGTTAACTTGCTTTCCTCGCTTATTAATCATTTAAGAGAGAGAACTATTATGGAAACTACTCATGTCCGACGTCTTTCACCTTTGCTTCCCTCTAATGATTTCTTGAATTATGCTTCTCTTTTTTATGGCAAACATAATAATAATAATAATAATAATAATAATAATAATAATAATAATAATAATAATAATAATAATAATAATAATAATAATAATAATAATAATAATAATAATAATAATAATAATAATAATAATAATAATAATAATAATAATAATAATAATTTATATTATTATAATAGCAAACCAAAAACGGTTAACCGTGAAGCCTTTTTGGCTAAAACTTTCAACAATACCCCTAAGTGTTTTGATACAAATATTTAAATTAGGGATAAAAGTGGCAATTTAATTGATAACTACAAATTAATAGCTGGTTTTGATTTTAGATGTGCGAATGAAAATTATATTAGTTTTTAAATTAGTAGGCGGTTTCATCACGAAATGGGATTTGGATGATTTTTTCTCTCTCCTCCTCTTTTCTACTCTCTCTCCTCCACCTCTCTATCTCTCCCTCTCCCTCTCTCTATCCTCTACGTTTCTTTTTGTATATCTCTTTCACATTTCTCTCTCTCTTTCCTCCACAATTCTCTCTCTCCACTTTATTCACGTATTCTTCTCTCTTTGTAACTTCCATGTGTTTATTTTATTGAAAATCACTTTCTTCTTCAAAATCGCAATGCCTCCTCTTTTTTTTTTTTTTTTTTTTTTTTTTTTTTTTTTTTTTTTTTTTTAAAGTCATCTATCTCTCTATTTCTCCATCTACGTGTTCGATTCAATAAAAAAAAATTATGATTTGCTATTGGGTTCGGTGGTCTCCTTCAAGAAAACCATTCATTTTATTTATCTTTGTGGTAATGTATATATCATAAACTCAATTTTCAATTTTTCTTTCTTATTTCTTTCCTTGGAAGTGAACATACTTAGAACAACTATGAATATTTTTTTAATAGTTCTTTTCACTTTTCATGATGAGTGAATTAACTCTAATAGTGAGAAACACTTCTCTTTTTCTTAATCTTATCAATTGAGTTTATTTCTATTTCAATATTAAGTATTGATTATATATATTTTTTAGTGATAATGTTTGTGAATTAATTTTGTTTTCTATTTTATTTTCTTCAATGTGGAAAACTCGAAGCTTCAAATACATGCTTTGGATTAAAATCTCAAAAAATTAATTTAGTTTGTGAATTACTGGCTTTAATTTGTGAATTTTGTTTGTGAATTATTTGTGAATAACGTTTATTTTCTTATACATGAAAAATCCAAAGCTTCAAATACTTGCTTTGCGAATTTTGTTTGTGAATTATTTGTATAAATTACAAAAAACTTTCCTTTCATTTGTTTCACCACACATTTTCATGATGAGTGAATTAATTCTAATAGTGACAAATAATTCTTTTTTTTTTTTTAATCTTATCAGTTGGATTGATTTCTTATTGAATCGAACACGTGGGTGGCAAAAACGAGGAATAGATGATGTTTTTTTTTTTTTTTTTTTTTTTTTTTAAAAGAGGAGACACTGTGATTTTGAAGAAGAAATTGGTTTTCAGTAAAACAAACACATGGAAGTTACAAAGAGAGAAGAAAGCATGAATAGAGTGGAGAGAGAGAATTGTGGAGGGGAGAGAGAAAAAAAAGCGAAGGAGATATACAAAAAGAAACGTAGAGGATAGAGAGAGAAAGAGGGAGAGAGAGATAGAGGTGGAGGAGAGAGAGGAAGAAAGAGAAAAAAATCATATAAATCCCACTTTGTTAGGAAACTGCCTAATAATTTGAAAACTTTTGAAAACTAATTGAATTTTCATTCGCACATCTAAAATCAAAACCACATATTAATTAGTAATTATCAATTAAATTACAATTTGATCCCGAATTTAAATATTTGTATCAAAACACTTAGTGGCAAGTTTTAGCCAAAAAGGCTTCACGGTTAACTGTTTCTAGTTTGCTATTATAATAGTACTAGTCGATGGGCACGCGTTATGCGCGTGATTTTGAAGAAGAAAGTGGTTTTCGATAAAATAAACAAATGGAGTAAGAAAACGTGAATAGAGTTGAGAGAGAGAATTGTGGAGGGGAGAGAGAGAAACGCGGAGGGGAAAGAGAGAGTAGAGAAACGTGGAGGGGAAAAAGAGAGTAAAAAGGTGGAGGAGAGAGAAAAAAAATCATCCAAATCTCACTTTGTTAGGAAATTGACTACTAATTTAAAATTTTTTGAAAACTAATTGAGTTTTCATCCGCGCATTTAAAATCAAAACCGCCTATTAATTTGTAGTTATCAATTAAATTACTATTTTATCCTGAATTTAAATATTTGTATCAAAACACTTAGGGACATTGTTGGAAGTTTTAACCAAAAAGGCTTCACGGTTAACTATTTTGGGATTGCTATTATAATAGTATAGATAGATTATTATTATTATTATTATTATTATTATTATTATTATTATTATTATTATTATTATTATTATTATTCAAGAAGTTTGCCATAAAAAAGAGAAGCAAAATTCAAGAAATCATTCTACCTCATATTTGCTATTATTATTACTAGTATTATTAATTAGAAAAAATATACACAATACATAAGATTCAAGTAGAAATCAATCCAACTTATAAGATTAAAAAAAAGAATTATTTGTCACTATTAGAATTAATTCACTCATCATGAAAATGTGTGGTGAAACAAATGAAAGGAAAGTTTTTTGTAATTTATACAAATAATTCACAAACAAAATTCGCAAAGCAAGTATTTGAAGCTTTAGATTTTTCATGTATAAGAAAATAAACGTTATTCACAAATAATTCACAAACAAAATTCACAAATTAAAGCCAGTAATTCACAAACTAAATTAATTTTTTGAGATTTTAATCCAAAGCATGTATTTGAAGCTTCGAATTTTCCACATTGAAGAAAATAAAATAGAAAACAAAATTAATTCACAAACATTATCACTAAAAATATATATATAATCGATACCTAATATTGAAATAGAAATAAACTCAATTGATAAGATTAAGAAAAAGAGAAGTGTTTCTCACTATTAGAGTTAATTCACTCATCATGAAAAGTGAAAAGAACTATTAAAAAGATATTCATAGTTGTTTTAAGTATGTTCACTTCCAAGGAAAGAAATAAGAAAGAAAAATTGAAAATTGAGTTTATGATATATACATTACCACAAAGATAAATAAAATGAATGGTTGTCTTGAAGGAGACCATCGAACCCAATAGCAAATCATAAATTTTTTTTATTGAATCGAACACGTAGATGGAGAAATAGAGAGATAGATGACGTTTTTTTTTTTTTTTTTTTTTTTAAAAAAGAGGAGGCACTGCGATTTTGAAGAAGAAAGTGATTTTCACTAAAATAAACACATAGAAGTTACAAAGAGAGAAAAATACGTGAATAAAGTAGAGAGAGAGAATTGTGGAGGAAAGAGAGAGAGAAATGTGAAAGAGATATACAAAAAGAAACGTAGATGATAGAGAGAGAGAAAGAGGGAGGGAGAGAGAGAGGTGGAGGAGAGAGAGTAGAAAAGAGGACAGAAAAAAATCATCCAAACCCATTTCGTGAGGAAACTGCCTACTAATTTAAAAACTAATTGAATTTTCATTCGCACATCTAAAATCAAAACCAGCTATTAATTTGTAGTTATCAATTAAATTATCACTTTTATCCCTAATATAAATATTTGTATCAAAACACTTAGGGGCATTGTTGGAAGTTTTAGCCAAAAAGGCTTCACGGTTAATCGTTTCTGATTTGCTATTATAATAATATAGATTATTATTATTATTATTATTATTATTATTATTATTATTATTATTATTATTATTATTATTATTATTATTATTATTATTATGTTTGCCATAAAAAAAGAAGCCACTACAAAAAAATAGCAAATCAGAAACGGAAATTTCCGTATCTGATTTGCATAAATTCCGTCTCTAATTGAAATCAGAAACGGAACAGAGACGGAATAAATTCCGTCTCTAAAATCGTCGTCGCTGATTCAATCAGAAACGAAAATTTGATTCCGTTTCTGATTAGAGACGGATTAGATACGGAATAAATTCCGTTTCTGATTAGAGACGAATTTAGAGATGGAAATTAGAAACGGATCAGAGACGGAACAGAAATGGATTTTTTTCGAAAAGGTACATTTGTAATTGCATTCCGTCTCTGATTCCGTTGCTAATCAGAAACGGAATCAGAGATGGAAATAATAAATTCATGAATTCCGTCTCTGATTCCGTTTCTGATTAGCAACGAAATCAGAGACGGACTTTTTGCATTCCGTCTCTGATCCGTTCCTGATTAGCAACGGAATCAGAAACGAAATTCTTATTTTCGTCTCTGATTCCATTTCTGATTAGCAACGGAATTAGAGACGGAAATAATGAATTCCGTTTTTGATTCCGTTTCTGATTCATGCATATATTCCTGGAAAATTAGAGACGGAATAGCAACGGAATGTTTGAATTCCGTTGCTAATCCGTTTCTAATTTTCCTTTTTGTTTAATTTTCAAACATAAACATAATCCAATTGGTTCTCCAACCTATAACTTGAAATTACAACCATAGGACCTACTCCATCGCCTGCACCCCCTCCAACAACTCCTTGGGGGTGCTAACATCCCCCAAAAAAGCAAAATTTGACATTCATACATCGCCAATATATATCAACAAATATTCAAATGAGAGAAAAAAAATGTAAAAATCAAAATTTGAAAAAGATTTATATATCCACGAAAAATCGTCTAGTATTACAAATGCTCCAAATTTCTAAGTATTCACAAAAACCACCAATCCTATTGTTCAACAACCACAAAAAAAACTTACAATCCTCTAAATATGCACAAAAAGAATTATAAATCTAAAAGTCATGTAAACAACTATAAAGTTACATGATATGCTTTAAATTCCTCATCTCTCACTTGGAAACTAGATTATGGCAGGTATTATCACAGGGATATGGGAAATCAATGGCACTAACTCCCACTCGATCGAAGAACCAGCCACCTACTGATAGGGTCACGCTCTGCAAATATTGCAAAATAGATCAAACTCATGATAAAAATACGAAACTGCAAAAAAACTATCTCCATTTACAGTGCAAAAGAAAACAATATATTTTACTATAATTGAACACACCATTCTATTGTACAAATAAGTCTAATAACACCATATCCAAGAAGAACATAATTTAACAAACAGAACACATGAAATCCAATAACTTTTCTTTCAATTAGTTTTATGTCACCTGTAAAGATCAAATTACTGTTTACCTTAAAAATCAACCAACAATATAATCATGAAATTCCTACAAACATAAAAACTTGAATAATGAACAATTTTCTCAACATATTGGTGGAAGATGATGTCACGTTTGAACTAATGAAAATTCACTCTAGGAAAAATGAAAAATAAGATGGTATCTCTATTCAATGTTGAATGTTTCAAGATTGAGTTTTGCAGCAATGAGTTATCAAGGATCCATGGTCATGCTAAAATAAAATGTCCACAAAGCAAAGGATTCAAGGTCATGCTAAAATAAAAATGTCCACAAAGCAAAGACTTCAAGTGCAGAAGTTTCTAATACATATACCGTTCTAGACTCTAGAGATGTAGTCATGGAAACTTTCTATTTGAAATCAGGCATGAGGATGCAAATTTGTTGATATAATAATTTGTGTTCTAATGGCAAAGGGCTTGTTCATGCTAAACATGTCATAAACTAAAAATAAATAAATAAACATAAAATGGGAAATTAGACATAATAATGATGAATATTTAAGAGAATAGGAATGTTTCATGCATGTGGGCCAACATGCTCGTGCCATTTTGTGTCAATCAACCATCAAACTAGCAATTCATATTATCGATGCAAATGCAAGTTAGTGAGATTTCAGCAGCAATGCACTCAAGCAAATATTATCAAGCCAAATTAGTATACAAAACCAACGCAACATGAAATGTCCCTATATAGTTCTTACCAATGAAATAAACATGCTTTACCGATAAAATAAACATGAAATACCAACCAAATACAAAATCAATAGAAATCTTGAATTGCTCAAGTAAAATGTTGAAATGATATATTAAATATTAATAAACCTAAAAATAGAACAAGCATAACCACAAAACACTAAGCATGCAAGAGAGCAGAGAGCAATGAAAGAGACGGAGATTCAAGATCGAAATTCAAAAAGATTCAGAACGCTGTGCACTCATTCACTGCACAATCAACCACGTAACAAATCAAATCACTCAAGAACAGTTAAAATAAAACCTGCAGAAGCAATCAACAATTAAAAGAACTGAACTCTTTAAATTTGTCACCTGATCAAGAGTTTGTTCCTTCACAGGTCATAGACAATAAGGTAGTTCTACCTTTCCAACATCTGGCATCATAACACCTACCTAACAACTGCATCAACATAACAACAAAAATTTAAAATACCTCCAAGAATAAAAAAAAGCAAATCTTACATAGTGCACTATGAAAAAACATTATTAATTTATTACTACACATAAAATTACCAAAAAGCACCAAAGCAATACAATCAACCAAATAAAAGAATTACTTCCAAGTCTGACAAACTAGAGAATATGTGCACTCTTAATATAGAATAAAAAGTTTTGACTAAATCAGTTGCGAAGAAAAAATAAAACAATTAATAACTTGCAGAGATGAAAAAAGTCATTATCAATGATGATATTATAATATCTACTTCAAGTTTGATAGCTCAGACACCCAAGAGAAGCCACCACTTTTGACTCAATTTGATCCTAAAATTGAAATCAAAGTTATTTGCTTCCACTTGAACTTAGTGACATTTCTGATTTTTCTAGTTAAGATAGTAGTATAATGGAATGATGTATTCAAACAAGAAAAGAAAGACAATGGGACTCTTAAGGAATCCCAAAAGGCCTTCCAGTATAGCTTCCCACTCTCAGCATATTGACACACTGAAGTGAAGTTTCAGGTCGGCTAGATGAGTAGAAAACACTAAATCAAAATAGAGAATATGCAACTCAAATACAGTTCTAAATGTCAACTCATTGAGTTTTTTCTAGTAAGGGTCGGACGAGGGAGTCAAAAGGGCAATGAGATTAGAAATAATACAAAGATCAAGTAACTAAACAAGGAACAAATTCAAGAAAGCAGACATCATATCACAGCCAACCAATGTGAATTAAGTATTCACGAATTCAAAATTCTATATATAATTGCAGGGAAGTAAAAAACTGCTGCAAGTGCAAGCTAGTGGAAGTTGACTTCTAATTAGGGGTATAATAAATTTCGTTCAAGTAGCCATCCTAATTTGATGGTTATATCTGTAAAAGGCACCTAATCAGTTTTATAATCATGATAATAGGATCAACAGAATGATGCACAACAATAAATTAGGACGGTAAGCCCCATCATGCAAAATCAATTAGTTTTTTTAGTAAAAAAAAATCTTATTGTATAAACCAACAACAATGAATATATATAAAACCAGAAGAGGTGAGGTCAGGGCCTGAACAGATAAACATAAACTTAACACCAAATCTCAAGTTTCATTAACCCGGCCAGCTGTGAAATCAGTAGACCAGGCTGATCTATGAACAATGGGATACACCTACAGTGGCGTCAGCCCAACCACACCTGCATGTCCATATTCATTGTTAGCAAAGATAATCGAAGATGATATGATCAATAAGGGCAGGTACGTATAAATGCAAGCTAATTACTACATGTATGAACCAAATATAACAAATTCAAATGTCAAAAATATAGAAACCAAGAAAGAGGCAGTTAGGTATCGGGAACTTCTGGCAAAAATGTATGACTCATATCTGAGCTTTGTTTTATAGAAATATAAAAGATTCTTAAAAAATGAAAATGAGATCCACTATTTACATTCATATAGCTGTTGAGAGGTGACACACAAGCATAGTTACACGCTATACGAACTCCATGAATAGCCCCAGAATCCTGCACGGATGCAAATTCATTGCACTTATCCAAGGTAGGGTACCGGCCAATCATTCAGTGCATAAAAATCAAGTATATAGATAACATTGATGAGGTTGTGGAACCATAAGATGACCAAATTTCTAATACTATAGAAGGGTCAAGGACTTCTTCTTAGCTTACTTTATGTCTAAATCAAGATGAGACCCACACTAATTAGGACTGAAGCTTTGTCATTGCTCTTCATGTTGTTGTAGCTTACTTATGCTTAATAATTTATTTTCTAATACATAATGATTTCGTGTCTTTTTTTTTAGTTGAAGTATATATAACTGACTAAAATATGGTTTTCTCTTTTGAAGAAAGTCCAAATTTCCATAAATCTCTTTGGGATATGCAAATCCATAACGTCTTCAAGTAATTCGCATATTTTCTTTTTTAAGACATAGAGCTTTGTGTAGCTAAAAAGATTTGAGACATACATATAAATGTGAAACAAATACTTAATACAGTCAAGGAACAAAGAATAACAAAGATCGCCCCATTACAAAAAAATACTTTACAATCATGGTAAGAAAATCCTTTAGAATTCTTCGAACATCCCCAAATTAATTAGCTTTTATGCATTAAACAATAATTAGACATAAACACAACTTTTATAAAAGCATTTTAAACAATGCAAGACTACAAATCTTGTTGATGATAAGTAATGTAAAGGTAGTACAGTGGCACTCACAATTTAAGTAGAAACATGAGAAACAAACATAATTATAGGTAGAGCTAGTCTTCGTCGAGAATTGTTCTACTTCAACCCTCGTGAGTCGACAAAAAATTACAAGTAATATCAACACAAAAAGCACAACCTCTTCAGTATTCAATCTAAACATTTTATTTAACTAAACAATATATCCCTAAAACAACTGTGGCAAAAGTCAGCAAGCCCAAAAATGAAATATATTTTTCACTAGGAACAAAAGCTACTGGTATACAAAATTATGAAAACGAAAGGAAAGGTAAAAATAAGACCTGCCTGTGATGCTTCCATTCTCGAGACACAATCCTTGTTCAAACTTTGTGCAACACCCTGAAATTGAAAACAAGGTATTCAAGGAAAAAACAATCAAACGCTAAAATAGAAAACTAAATTACTAAAGTCAACCTTACTTCTGAAAAGGACTAATGCAACTGCTATAAAAGTTAAAATTAGGAAAATTAATAAAAAAGTTGGTTCTTAGTACTCTAGTTAGTTGTAATCAGGAAAATGCAACGAACGTGTATAAAATCTAAGTAACTGAGGTACATAAATCATTATACTTTATTAAGTAAACCTATTGGAATTCAAGAGGTTAACATATTTTGCCCCTGAAAACTGAAAGAGATAAACTAGTGGAGATATAACGCAAGACTTACTTGAGAAGATAAATAGGAACCAAAGCAATACCTGAAGCTTCACAACTTCATGATAGAAGGTGCGCATTGTGTAGTTCCCATATATGTCCTTCCCATATTTCTTAAGCACATGGTTCATATTCATAGCGTAGTCTTTACCTCGATATTTTACAATATTATTTTAATCTATAAGCATGAAGCATTGCTACCTGAGAAGTAATCTGCTTCTGTTCAGTGGAAACAACAGTAGCTTATGCCGCTGAGTCCTGACCAACATCTGCCTGTTGTGCTTGAGGTTGGACTCCCTGCAAAACCACAAAAAATGTAAAATAAGAAAAACAAAACTAATTATTAGAGAGCAAGAAAATAACAAATTAAATGCTTCAATGGACTCACCGGCCAGTTTTGAGCATGTTATTGCACTTGACGATGTACTATTTGAGTCCCGTACTTTGTTGCATACAACGGGGAATTCCCATAGGGGCAAGTAGCACAATGACTTGTACATTCTCCAAATTGGCCCCGCCATGTACACCCACTCTCTGTGATAGAGGCAATGAACTGCAATTTTGCCTATGGTCTCAAAGAAGAGCTTTATTTGATTCCACCGGAGGCCGCAAATTTCTTTCAAAATAAATAAGCAACTCCAACAAAAAAAAACCTCGTACAAACACAAAATTAAGGAACAGAATCGAGAGAACCTTCGAGTCCGCTTGATCTGACCAGATATCCATCGTACGGGCAAGCTCGAGTAGTGCTAACGACATAAGTTAGGCATGGCTTGCGTATAAATTAGTACACTACGATTGTAATGCTTCATTTGGATGAACAAGCAAACGACACACCGGACGAAATACTCCCCCAGTGTGATTGTATGTTTAAAATACACTCGTTGTCAAAACCCATTTCAATTCACACATAATTCACCGTTCTCATTAAAGACCAATCCTTTCATCAAGATTAACGGACCCTCAAATCATAAACCCAAAAAAAAAAAAAAAAACCCATAACACAAAATCAACTCCACCAACTAAAATCGCAATCAAGCATCAAACTTTACAAATGAATCAAACGAATTAGACATTATTGATGATTTGATAGAGCAAAAACGCAACACATGAGAACCACAAACCCCAGCATCAACAAAACCTCTAACAAATTTCAAGGTTCGACACTCAACCTAACATCTACCCAAAAAACCTAATCGCATGAACAATCAAACAACACAGACGATCGAAAACGCTAGAAATCGAAACCCTAAAAAAAGGCACAAACAACTAGCTAGGGCATCGACAACAATCTCAATAGAAGCATCGATTGAAGATGCTTACCATAAATTTCATCAATGCGAAGGTTCGAGACGAATCGAAAACTGAATCCCTGGACGAAGAGAGGAATTAGAGACGGAGAGAGTGAGAGCAGAGAGCTGCCAGAGTGAGAGAGCAGAGAGCGGCGACGGTGAGAGAGAGAGAGAGAGAGAGAGAGAGCGGTGACGAGAGAGAGAGGAGAGAGCGGTGACGGTGAGAGAGAGCGGTGAGAGCGGTGACGGTGAGGTTTGTTGAGAGAGAGAGAGCGGTGTGGGAGAGAGGTTTGTCGAGAGAGAGAGAGAGCGGTGAGGTGAGGGAGAGAGATTTTAGGGAGAGAGAGAGTTTTGTGTTTGGTCCCATTTTTGGGTATCTAGATCAAAGCACGCGCGAATCTCGAGACGTAATGGACGGTTGTAAAAAAAAAAGTTTTGGGGGGAATGTTGGCGCCATTATTTAGAGACGGAATTAAATTCCGTCTCTATTTCCGTCTCTTATCTCTCTCTATTCCGTCTCTGAATTATTCCGTCTCAATTCCGTCTCTAACCACTTTTTCTTAGCAACGGAACTTAATTCCGTTGCTAATTTCGTTTCTAAATATCATTTTTCTTGTAGTGAGCATAATTCTAGAAATCATTAGAGGGAAGCAAAGGTGAAAGACGTCGGACATGAGTAGTTTCCATAATTGTTCTCTCTCTTAAATGATTAATAAGCGAGGAAAGCAAGTTAACATATTAATGAGTTGTTTATTAACTGTTTATAAACGTGTTGACCTATTTATGAATAGGCTCATTATGGCAAACTCACATGTTGATGTGCACATATCGTGTTATCATGTCATGACCTACATTGTCAACCCCTACCTCAATAATAATAATAATAATAATAATAATAATAATAATAATAATAATAATAATAATAATAATAATAATAATAATAATAATAATAATAATAATAATAATAATAATAATAATAAGTATTGATTATATTTGTTTTAGTAATGTATATATCATAAACTTAATTTTCAATTTTTCTTTCTTATTTCTTTCCTTCGACGTGAACATACTTAGAACAACTATGGATATTTTTTTAATAGTTCTTTTCACTTTTCATGATGAGTGAATTAACTCTAATAGTGAGAAACACTTCTCTTTTTCTTAATCTTATCAATTGAGTTTATTTCTATTTCAATCATAAGTATTGATTATATTTTTTTTAGTAATAATGTTTGTAAATTAATTTCGTTTTCTATTTTATTTTATTAAATGTGGAAAATTCGAAGCTTCAAATACATACTTTGGATTAAAATCTCAAAAAATAATTTAGTTTGCGAATTACTGGCTTTAATTTGTGAATTTTGTTTGTGAATTATTTGTGAATAATGTTTATTTTGTTAGACATGGAAAATTCAAAGCTTCAAATACTTGCTTTGCGAATTTTGTTTGCGAATTATTTGTATAAATTACAAAAAACTTTCCTTTCATTTGTTTCACCATACATTTTCATGATGAGTGAATTAATTCTAATAGTGACAAATAATTCTTTTTTTAAATCTTATCAATTGGATTGATTTCTACTTGAATCTTATGTATTGTGTATATTTTTTTTCTAATTAATAATATTTGTGAAAAATTTTTATTTTCTTATACATTGAAAGTTCAAAGCTTCTTTTTATTGTCATAAGAAAAATTTAAAGCTTCAAATACTTCCTTTAGATTAAATTCTCAAAAAATTAATTTTGTTTGTGAATTACTTGCTTCAATTTGTGAATTTTGTTTGTTAATTATTTGTGAATAATGTTTATTTCCTTATACATGAAAAATGAAAGCTTCAAATACTTGCTTTGTGATATTTTTTTAATTATTAAAAATTTTCTTTTCATTTGTTTCACCACATCTTCTCATAATTAGTGAATTAATTCCAATATTGACAAATAATTCTCTTTTTTAAATTTTATCAATTGGGTTGATTACTACTTCGATATTGCGTATTGGTTGTGAATAATGTTTATTTTCTTAGACATGGAACATTTAAAGCTTCTTTTTTTTGTCATAAGAAAATTCAAAGCTGCATATACTTGCTTTGGATTCAAATCTCAAAAATTTAATTTTGGTCGTGAATTACTTGCTTCAATTTGTGATTTTTAAGGATTGGACCAACTAATATCATAGAGGTGGATTTGATACCTACAATTGTTTATGTCCCTTGAGTTTTGCATTGTACAAAAAAAATGTATGCATGCATGCGCATCTCAATGTTTGTAATTAAGGGTGGCAATGATCCATATTTCCTTAATTAAATGTCTTGACTTCGATCCTAGAAATAAAAAAAATTTTAAAACTCTTCGTCAAATGTAGCTAGCATTAAATTAAAATGGGTCAAATTAGAGGATTTATTGCAGTTCTGTTAAAAATTGTCCCACTATATTACTACTTTATAGAAAAACTTTATTCAAAGGCATAAAGACAAATTACGAAATGCATAAATTAATGAATTTAATTACAATACCAATCAATTTAATTGGCTAAAGTTTTTCAAAACTGTGATAAACATTTTAGTTTTTCTTAGAAACAAAACAATCCTACAACATATATGTAGGTACAACTAATATTAATTCAATATTTTTTTTTCATGAATTACAAAACCACTAATTTTAATTCAAAGCTCAAACAATTAATTTTGTTTATGACCAAAAATTCTCTACAATTTTTAAACTATTTTAATTTTTATTTCCTTCACATCTCCTTTACAGCTTGACAACATTGCGTGTAATGTAAAATTGTACCAAAAACTTTGTGAACATGCAATTTATTGATCACATCTAGGGGTGTTCATGAATCCGCAAATCCAATTAGATCCATTCCATTCTATTTATAATATTGTCTAAATATTTTATGGGTTGTATGTATCTGTCATGAGATACTCTAAATTCATGAGCACTGAAAATATCTAATTTCACCTAAAAAAATTATTTAGACCCAACTGAATTTAATAAATTATACATGTCATTAAGATAATATTTTAATATTAACTTTCACAAATGTTTCTTGATACATTTATTGTTTACACCTTAAGCGCATAGCGCGTGCCCATTGACAAGTAATAATAATAGCGAATCTGAGGTAGTTGGACGGTGAAGTCTTTTTGGCCGTCTTCCCAAAATGCCCCTAAGTTTTTCTATTTTATTAGTTGAAAAATAAGGCTATAAGGGCAAATTAGGGAAATAACTTAAATTAAGGAAATTTTCGTTCTTTTCTAAACTCACGATTATTGATTTGGTCTCTCTCTGTCAACATGTATCTCTCTTAACCGCCTCTCCCACTCGCCCTCTCTCATTAACCTCATGTCACTGTTGATCCTTTTTGCCAAATACGTCCAGAACTGCCCCTATCTACTTAATTAAAAGAGGGCCGCTAAGGGCACCCCACCATTTAATGAAGGCACCCAACTTATTTGTAAAAATTTAGCAAAAATGGAAAAGAGCATTTTGCCCCTGTATATATATAATGATTCAAACCCCACAAACCATTTTGACAAGGAGTTAGGGCACCCCACCACCAAGCTTGAACCACAAAGCCACAACCACATTCCGTTTGGCGAAGAGCTGATCGATTCTTGCGGATTGACATCGTCCGACAGCGAGGTAACAATGTTTGACAACCATATTCGGGTTTTTTAGAACTGTTTAGTTGTGTATAACTGTGAAAATGATGATTTGTTTGTCAACGTAGGGTTTGGTAATTTCTTCAAATCCGAAGTTGTTTCCACTATATAATGGAGGATTGTAATGCTTCGGTGCCAGAGGAGGTCGCCCTTGAGGTAATTTTGCAAATTTTTTGTGTTTTTTATGCGGTTGGGAGAAGTTTCGGTCTGGGTGCGCGATTGTTTCGGCCTCGCAGGACCGAGATGTATAGTAATGTCTCGATCATAGAGGACCGAAAGGTTTCACGTAGGTCACGGACTGGTAAGACCGAGAGTACCGAGTACCTCTCGGTAGTACATGAGCGAGACTCTGAAGAAAATTTCGGACCTGTACAACCGAGAACCTATTTTTTGGGGTTTTTTGTGATTGTGCTGTACATTTTAGTTGATTATAATGTTACACTGTTTGTATTGCAGGTAATGCCGTTATCTAGTAATTTTCCAGACTACAAGGACACTTTTACACCTTCTAAGCCATTCCCCTCTCGAGAAGCGGCCACGGTATGGCTTCAAATGATTAGTGGTGAGAACAAGTTTGTGTTAGTAACGAAGCGCTCGGATGCCAGGGGCATTAAGGGCAGGGGAAGGGTGAAACTTGTCTGTGAGAGGTCTGAGACATATAGGGGACTGGCTCAGAGAGTAGGGAAGGGGAAAGCGGCAAAATTTTTAAAGAAATCAAGGAATGATGAAAAGGCTAGGACTCACACTAGTACGAAGAATGTGGATGCCCTTTCCAAATTAAGGTCAAGGAAAATGTTGATTCCTTATGGTATGTCACTGTGATTTGTGGGAGGCACAATCACGACACCGCAGGAAGATTGGATAAGGGGGAGGAGGAAGTTGAGGATGCGGGGGGGGAGGACTGAAAGTGAGCAGCTCAGGGAGATTAGTCCACCTTCGTCTTTCGTGGAGTGCGAGCAAGAAGTTGAGGATGCGGGTGGGAGGACACCGGGGTCTCCAATCAGAGGCACCCCAGTGTCGAAGAGAAAACACGATGATGACGATTCTTCGACGAGACGGGTGGAGAGCGGATTTGAGTCCTCCCACTCCACAAAAGAGGCCTCCACTTCTAGGCAGAAGAAAGGCAAGGTTGTTCCACAAATGCGTCGTGCCAGTCGACGCACGCAAAGTGGATCTAACATGGCTTATGGTCATTGCTTAGAACCGGATTGGTTGCCACATGTTGAGGCCATTATCGATGTGGTTTCCGATTGAAATTGTGGATATCGGTGTATAGCCTCTGGACTTGGACTTGCCGACGTAGACGGGTGGAGGATTGTGTGTAGAAGGATGTACGATGAGATTATCGGGTATGAAGACCTTTGGCGGGAAGTGCTTGGCTCGAGTTTCGAGCCTATCAAGAATGCGGTGCATTGCCCAAAGAAACAAGAGGGGGCATATTTCAAAGAATGGTTGACACTTCCAGACATGGGATTGTTAGTATTCACCGCATTCAATGTCATTCTCGTCAACCTCTCGCATGGGAGTGCCTCCACATTCCTACCTCTACGTAGTACTCCACCGTCGTCATTGCACAACAGCCTTATCATTGCAATGGCAAATGAAAGGAATATCCATTGGGTTAGGGTAAGTTCTATGATTTTTTGTGAATTGGTTTGTTTCACCCTTAATCGGGTTTGTGACAATATCTTCTATGTTCTACTGTTCACTTTGACAGGTGCAGTTGCGTGTGAATGCACCGCTGCCATCCTTATATCCATCGTGGGATCGGTACGTTGAGGATCGCGCCAAAGGTTGGCGAGATGGATTCGTTTTTTGAGACATCGCGCCCATTGCAACTGTTGATGATGAAGCCATCATACCTGTTGTAGATTTAGATACACCGTAGGTTAAAGCTTGTACCTAGAAACCTTGATGGCTAAACATTTAGAAATTTTGCCAATTCCTCCGAATGTTCTATGTATATGCAAATGTTGTGCTGTATTTTGATTGTTGTTTACTTATGGATGGACCCTTTTTAGAGTCAGTTTGAATGTTACGGAGATTTATAATTAATTAAGTTTCGGTGCAAATTGTCGAGCTGGATTTTCAATCTTGTATTGTTAGTTTGACATACCACAAAATTTTTTACAAAAAATAATGTTCAAACTCATCCATTTCCGATGTCTCGGTCAAGCAGGTTCGTGAAACAACCCATATTTTCGATCATCCATGACCGACAAGTAGTCCAATATATCGGCCGTTTACAACCGAGTCCGATGGCAAGTTATCGGTTATACACCACCGAGATGGATTGACCATTTCAATTCGCCTTACTCTCGTCCTATGACGACCGAGCCTATTGAGACCCTCTCGGAAGTGGACAACCGAGTGTAGGACAAAATTCTCGGTTTTACACCACCGACGCCACATTACCTATCACTAATTGTAGCTCTCGTCATGTCACGGCCGAGATAACGGCAGTATTCTCGGACATGCGTAACCGATACGCTGTCAACTCTTCCGGTCGACGTGGCCGAGACTGTGAGTTCCCAAAAATATTAGCTTCTGTCTCGGCCATGCTTGGCCGAGACAGTTGACACCATCTCTGGCCTGTGTGGCCGAGAACCGCGATTTCCCAATTTTTTTACAATTGAACAAACCGCCACACACACATTACAACTACTCTACCAAATGTAACTTAATTCGACGATCTTCAACCGAGCCCTAATTTGGAGACGAAATCGGCTCACACACCGGACCCTACAAAATGCAGAAAACTCGAACAGCAAAGGAGAAACACACGACGAGGGACGGAGAACACGATTTCGGGGATTCCTCTCACTGGTCGGTTCAAAACGAATGGATTCTTCCACAAGGAGTTCGGTGAAGGTGGTGGTGGGGTGCTCAGGGGTTTGCACGAGGGTGGTGGGGTGCAGATGGATTTCCACGAGGGGTAGTTTAGGTATTTCGGGTCTAATTTTTGGATGCCCCAGGTAAATAGGTTTGTGCCCACATTAACTGGGTGCCTTCATTAAATGGTGGGGTGCCCTTAACGACCCTCGATTAAAATTATTAAACTTTAGGATAATGTGGTAATTTACTTGCCCACCCAACTAAGCGATATCTAATATTTACACGTATTAGTTACTTGTTTTTCAATCATGTGGATCACCTAAATAGCGATTTAAATTTTCATATCTGACAAGGCGATTTGGCACAAATTCAAATTCCAAAATAGTTGTCTCCACTAATTGAGGACATGGGTAGTTTCCATAACTGTTCTTTCCCTAGTTGTTTCTTTGCAATTTGCAAAAAACAGAGAAGAAGAATTCAAAAAATCATTGGAGGGTTGAGGAAGCGAAGGTGAAAACGCCAGGCTGAAATTTATGCATCAAACCCGAAACACGAACTACGTGTTGTGTAAAAGTTTAATAAATACTAAAGTTAAAAGTGTAAGTATTATTTGTTGGGGCACGTGACCTACATCAATCTTATGAACATTATTTCTATTCTTACTTTAGTTAATAAAATATAGTTAATAAAATAGAGGATTTCATTTGTTGTTCATTATTATAATTTATTTAAATGTTTACATTATAATAGGATCTATGGATGTTTACTGAAACATCTTAAATGTCCTTAGTCGGTCATTATACTGAGAACGATAATGAAATAAGACTACTATGAGTCTTGATTGATGGTCATATGATGATTATGCGTATAAGGATACGAATCAAGATCATGAGTACTTGTTAGGGAATAATGTAATAGACCGACCCGCTATGAGAACACCACATAGATTAAGTCATAGGTATTAATTATGATAGGTATATCATTTAGTCCTCTGACTTGAGATTACTTTAGACTTCAACATTATGATCATATTGATTTGACACAATCAAAATTGTCTTTAACCAAATGATTATAAAGGTTGTGATTGATTACTATGTGAATAATGTGTGAAGATGTGTAATCGATATAGAATTTGTTCCTCTCATTTAGAGGGAGATATCAGTGTATCCCTTGATATGTAAAAGTAAAAATAGCTAACTCCAAGTGAATTGATATATATATATATACTAGTTTCAGTACGTGCTACGCACGATTGACTTAATTTCTAAAAAAATATTAATTTAAATTCGAAATTGTAATTAAAATTTAAAAATTAGAAATACAAGTACCCTTTTTAGTTTATCAAAATTCTCTAACATGATTGAGATAAGATGTGAATGAAAAAAATAAGCTAGTCATGCTAGGCCATTAATTACTTCCTCAAAAAAAAAAAGGAAATAAGGAAAAAAAACAAAAGTGATTTGACCCATTAATTTGTGAATACTTATTTGTGAAGATTCCGTATAATTGTACATAAAGTTTAATCTTTACCTCAAACTCTATAGATAGAAAGGATAACTTTGAAATTATGAATGTAAATAATTGAATTAGTTGGGATTAAAGCTTTAGACACCCTAACTAAGAAAAAAAGAAAGAAAGATTAGAACATAGGTTGTATTGCCTTATCTCATGTACCATGTGGAACTTTGTAGTCCTTTAACCACATCTTCCACATAAACGACCTTGCCTTAGTTGATCTCTTTCCATTATTTTCTTATTTTTGGTGCATCTCTATTTGGCTTTTGTATATCCTGTAAAACCTTATGCATGCATGTAAAAATACATTTCCTTCCAAAACTATTATGATCATATTATTAGGAATACACTCATTATCCTAATTACGCAATATGCATCATAAAAGAACTTTATTTCCTTATGCTACCGTGAAACAATAACTTGTGTGCTTGTCCATGATTGTAGGCATGATCTTTAGAAATATGAAATTGCAGGTTTGATTCTTTACTTACTTTAAATCGTGATATTTCTTATGGGATGAGAGTATCTTAATGAATCTAATGACAAATTTGGCAGTTTTGAGAGCTATGAAGGGCCCAAGGGCTCTCGCTGAGTTTGGCCCATCTTATCCTCAAACTGCGTCCGACAAGCCGTGGATGTAATTCAGCAACTTCAACATAAACAATCTCAAGAAGCAGAAGCAAGATGTAATTCATTCACAAACTGAGAGTAGACGAAGAAATGAACATCACCTACTATAGAAGACGAGCTCGTCTGTAATAACCAATACCTACCCACATCTGATTGACTTCGTGTGGAAAGAGTAGAGAGAAAGTTTTTTTTCCCCTTCGAATTAGTATTTCAATATTCAACTATTGTTAAGAGAAACTGAAATGAATAAGTGAAATACCTCTTGAGAAGCTTGAGTTAGATGATGAATAGTGGGTCATTCCTAAAAGAAGAAAGGTTAAAATGCATTATGATTGTGATACGAATTGAGTTGGCTAGACATTAATGCATAAAATATATTATGATCAAAATGTGATTCAAGTATATGTAAATTGTTTTTCATTATTTCTGCAAAATTTTTTCGTTCCATTATAATGCTTCTCTATCATTTAGATGAATATTCTTATAAAAAAATCATACTGAAGAATATTCTTATCAAAGTATGAAATCAAAACAAATTGTTTGTGCTCCAGATCAACAAAAAGAAATTGAAGTAACATGGCCTCAATCCCAAATAATCAAAGTAAAAATGAAAAAAAAATATTGTTTTTCGTCATGAATGCTCACATCAATAAGCAGAATACAACCTTTAAGAGAAGATAGACCGCCAGAATATAGTTAGTAAAACACATGAAATGAGCTTTCTCCTTTAGCAAGTTGAATCGCTCTCATCTGCTCAAACCATTAGAACAATCTTCAAGATTAGCCATAAGTTAATCAGAAGAATTTGAAATGTACGTTCAAAGAAATGAATACCTTCTCAAGTAGAACCGTCCAAAGCATTGCAGGAAGAGTTTGATATGCACAGTTAAAATGCATCATGTCAAACATCATGGTAAAAAATGTGAAACATGAATTGACTGATAATTTGTGCTACTAAATACCTTAAAATCTAAATGGGACTTACAAGTTTGAGTCTTTGCTCCAAAAACTTTACCAGTTGGCTTACAATGAATATCAATAAGCTTTCCTTGCATAGCAGAAAGAATTATATATCAGGTTAATCAAATGCAAATTGACAGAAAATGCACCATGGTACATGTTCCGTTTCACAGAAACATAATATCAAATATGCATTTTACATTCAAAATAACATCAAAATGTAGAAATATCTTAACACAACTACCTTGTTGAAGAATTAATAGCTTAAAATTTTCATCTTGTAAGACTCAAAAGGACTATTCATCATGTGGGCAGAAAAGACATACAAATTGGCTAGAATTAGCCTCTTTGGATGTTTTTGCATTTCCAAAAGCCTTCAGGATCACATGAGTGTGTCGAAGCTTTTCCTCGAGGGCACTCCCACCGCCAAGGTTAGTCAAACATTCAACCATAACTTTTTCTTTTTGAGTTTTTCCAACTCCATTTTCACCACTGCATTATAAGTTCAAATATGATTCCCGAAATGATACTATGTCAAGTTAAAAACTACAAATCTCATCATATCACTAAAGAGTTTTTGAAGTGCAAAGACAAAGACTCAAGGCGATTACGAGAAGAATAATCAGGATGGAGATACATACCTAATGATAACATACTGATTTACTTCATCTGAAAGTAGCAAAATATTGAGATAAAAAGGTATATATAGTTGAGAATGAAATTATCTATCATTTTTTAACAAGTAGTCTAACAAAAAAAATAAAAAAAATTATATTCACCATTCATCATGGCAATGAAGGCATCTTTAGTCCAATAATAGATGTCAGGAGAAACTCTGGGCTTCTTCCCGCAATCAGAGACTAACTCATTTCCACGTACTTCAACCCCTTTGAACAGATTCATCGCAAGTAAAACTGGTCCTACTTTAGTCTATAGGTAGTAAAGCGAAAGTTAATGCTAGGAGAGAAGTGATAAATTAAATTCGATTGCAAGATGAAATAATTTGCATAGACATACATAGGATTTGCTTTGAGAATATCTACAACAGAGATTGTGAAGAACTGAAAGCTCATTCAAGAAGCTCAACTGTACAAGATCATCAGTATCTTCAAGGATATTAGGGTTTGTAGGCAAAACAGTTCCCTTTGGCATTGTCAAAACCTGTAGAAATACAATGTACATAAGTTTTAAGTATTCAAAATCAAATAGCATTATCTGCACAATAATAAAAGGTATAAACCAACTTTGCCATCCAAAATCATGACTCTCGCATCTTCTCTTGAAGTTGAATGCACTTTTCCTAACTGCCATTGACCACTTGTGAGCAGGCACCAAACTGGAAAAACATAAATCAAGCACTAACTTCACATTAAATATCAAATAATCCACTCAACATAAAATTCATAAAGCCCAAAGAAACAACTTAACTGATCAGTTTAATGTGATCTACGAAGACGCAATTAGATGCATAAATCCGCATATTTTTCAAAACAATAGCAGGAAAAAAACGTCTACGATTGTAACATTTAAGTAAAAATACTACGAGGGAAAATCGCCATCAGTTAGGACATCAAACACACAACGCACAAGCCCCTCTTGTATCGTCAGACGCACATTGAATTACATGAAATAAGTGGATTAAAGTGCACCTAATAACAAAAGAACTTGTTTGATTTTGATGTCTAAAGTTCTCAATTGATGTCAACATAGTACACCTCATTGATTTTTGTAACTCTCAATCACCATATATGTTATCACATCCAAAAACCGAGTAATAAAATTAAATGTGGCATAAAAGGACGTGCACCTCTTATACCACCAGACCAAGCCTTATACTTTTGCATCAAGTATAGTAGATGATGTAGCTATTGCTTCTGGACTATGGTAACATGACTCTAGGATGTCATATATGTTTAGAGCATCAAGGTCCTGGAAAGATATGAATTAAAAACAAAGAAAATATGATAATTATTTATGTTTTTCATAATTAAATACAACTGTTTTATGAGTCCAAGTCGAAAATTATCTTGGCTCGTCGACTTTACTGAAGGACTTACATTATGAATCTCAAATTGATTACTTCCTTATATAAGAAATTCAAATATTCTTTAGCCATTCATCATTCCAAAATTAATAAATATTAGTAAAAAGGTTTAAAAAATAAGTATACAAAAGACTTATAACCTAGTCCAGAAGCTCATCCTCGCTTGAATAAGGAGACCATTGCACTATAGTTTCTACATTTCTACATTTCAGGCTCAAGATTATTGATCAGAGATTGGGCATACGCTCTTGTCATATTTAGCAGTGGTTTTAGTTTTGAAGATTACAATTGTCAACAGAACCTCAATGTGGGAGTCCATCAGAGCAAAGACTATCCGGCCAGGGAATCGAATAGTAATTAACAATCCCGAATTTAAAATAACCTTGTATGTAGACGCTAAAATAACTAATAAGCAAAAATTATGCTAAAAAATACCTTTTTATGTAGATGCTAAAATAACTAATAAGCAACAATTATGCTAAAAAAATACCCTTGTATGTGAATTACCATGTATCTCTGAAGTTGGGGAAAACACAATTTGAGAATTTTGACATCCCTTAATCTATTGAAAACAGTAGTCTCATTTAGTTTTTATTTGATTACATTTCACACACACCACCTGGAAACACATCCTATTTATTTTAAGAGTTTGATCTGTCTCTTCTCATATTCACTTTGAATTGTTATAGAGCCTAATTTCTTTCAAAAATAATAAATAAAATTAAACCATATTGACCAGATGATTAACTCACATTTGAATTGAATATATCAAAATACATAAAATGCCATCTAAATGAAAAGAATGAATTTGTGGATCAAATTTGGCTAGCTTAATTATCCATCAAAACTCATCAATTTCATAACATTATCCAAATATATCAACAAATATTAATTCCTTGGTGGTATATGTGCAAGATCTTATTCAATTATAAGAATACTAAAATAATTATTATTATTCTTTTATTAACTAAATAATATTTATTTATTCTTATGAAGAATAACTTAAATTAGTAAACTAATCATCATTTAATATTATTTTGATATTAAGCTAGAATTATATATTTTCACTTGAATAACTTAAATTAGTAAAACACTCTTCCACATAATATTTTTCTTTTTACAGGACAAGATCAAACAATCATGTGATATTTAATTGATAAGTGGAATACTTAAAGATTTTTTATTAGAAAGGTGGAAAACTCAAAGCGAGGAAAAAAGAGGAAATTTTCAGAAATTTAATATTCCACTGAACTTCAAAGTTGATTTTTGACCAACCACTATTTTCTTTGCAAGATACATTTTTTTCATCAGAATACATATAAATGTATTGATAAACTAATTTTGGTGTATTAATATGCTTTGCCAAATGAAGTTAAAAAGAAGTTCCTTTTAATTTTGAAAGAAGTTCAAATTTAAGATACTAACATGAGACTTAAGTATTGTAACAAGAATGCTATGAATTCTTTTGCTTACTCCCCGCTCAGATTGGAAATGAAAGTTTATCAAATAACTGGAGTCTGGTCAACTCATGCAATTTTAGAGACAATTTCCTCACTATAACTATAAGAAATGACCGTGTAAATCAAATAAAAATATGCATACTGACGCAGCGGAGATCTTCTAAACCAGTCGAACAAATCCACGAACAACTCGATCTAGGTCAGAACTTAAGCCAAAGTTCGAAAATTCTTTTATTTCAGCAAAAACTACGAATTACACCCAATAGATCGTTTAAATAGCGAATCCCTAAAATTTGCCAAAAATAAAAAGTCCAAAAAGCCTTAAACTGAAAACTAGACGAAAAATAGAAACAAATGCCGCAAACGGCAACAAAAACGAAAATTCCTAATGAAAGTTATAAGCGAAACAAAACTTTCCTAAAATAGCAAAATTGCCGTTTCGGAGGGCGAAACGATGAAATTTCGCCGAAAAACGTCGTAGTCACGGCGTAGCGGTGAGTTGTGATCTCCACGCCGTTTCCAATAAACCCATGCCCCCGGAACGCCAAAACTCAAACGCCCAAACTTCGCCATTTGCGGAAATTACTAAAATGCCATCCAGTCATATCTTTCCATCATATTTTTCCAAGAATTTACAAGCTAATTCTTGGACTTCATCACATACTGTGCATAATTGAAGATAGAAGAAGCATAAGTTGAAAAACAGAAAACCACCCCAGAGAAATCTACCATGTTAATGATGCTCCAATGGAAAAAACACATATCCATGCATAGCCCTAGAAATATACACAAAATGAAATTTTAAAAAGAGAGGGAGGGAAAGAATTTAATGCCAACTGAACAGAGGAAGGACTAAGTTGGTGATCTATGAAGAAACACCAAACAAAACCTATAACATCACATGGAATCGCGAGGCTTCTGAATGGACAATACACCAACTTTTGGATATGGTAAAAATGTCTGAAAGCACCAAGAGAACAATATGCGGGGGTAATTCGGAGCACTTGCAATTTTATTAGCTCAAAACTTTAAATCTTATTAGCTATTTTTGGTAATTTGTTGATAATTTTATTAGGTACAAAACAAAGATTAATGAACAATGCATAGAAGCAAAATTCCTCTCTGTACACTTTTTGATAATTTTTATATATACATATACCTCTTTCTTATAAAAAAAATGATTGAAAGATAAGATATATTTATTGTAACACTGTTTATGGACTTGGGTATCCATTGATATTGATTTGAATTTAATTAAACACCTTATAAAATAGTGATAATTAAAATCAGAGGTTCAATTTGTTGGCAAGGGAACAATACATTCAATATTCTCATAGGCATTTCACGAAACACTGATTTTATGGTTTAGACAATTCATCAAACACATAAAATGCATAAACACCGAAATTCAAAACAACCAAATGTTGACTTTATGGTTTAGATAATTCATCAAACACATAGAATGCATAGAACAAAGAATTACAAAGTTGTATAAAAAGTCTCGACCATGGGTGTCTAAGAATTTCCAATACCAAATCTAATCAACACAGCAAAAAACAAATTGGAGAAGAAAGGTGGATTACCTCACATTTGAATCGAAAATCAAAGAAAAACAGTGAATGAATCGATGAAGGAAAGCATAGAATGAATGATTTGAAGAGGAAGGAGAGTGGTTGATCAGTGAGTTGTTGATCAATTTGAAGAGGTAGTGTTCAAGACATTGAAGAGGGAGCGTTCTCTCAAGTCGTTGAGTTGTTGATCTTTAATTTAAGTCGGACGCCTCTATCATCATCCAATTTGGATTAAGTTGAATTAATTTATTAATTTTAAGGGAAAGCACGAGAAGTATGGACAAAGAGGTAAATTTTATTAACACTCAAACAAAGTATGAGCAAAAAAGTAAATTTCATTACCACTAAAAAATTTATGCAATTTAGATTAGGTTAAATTAATTTATTAATTTTAAGGGAAGACACGAGAAGTATGAGCAAAGAGGTAAATTTTATTAGCACTCAAATAAAGTATAAACAAAAAGGTAAATTTCATTACCACTCGAAAATTTGTGATTCGTGCTTTTATATATATGATAGATATTAGAGATTGATATATATATATATATATATATATATATATATATATATATATAATCAACGTCACTTGAGTGTTTTCAGTCTACCTAAAGATCGAGACTAGTACGATTAAACATTAAAGGTGACTTTTACGTGTATTATGTTTAATCAAATGACATTCTATGACAAAAGGATATGATACACATTATTGATTAGGTTATATCGATTTTGATCTTCGTGTAACCTGGGTAGTCATAATGCCTTGCCAGAGACCGCTTATGACTTATGTACCAAAATAGTTTTGGTTCACGCCAACGTTACATGAACTTATTGGGTTGCATACATAGAATGATTTTGCGAGATTTTAAATGACTTGGAACAATGAATTTTGTTTTATCAAATTTGTAATATAAAAAGTTATTTTGATGTGTCTTATGAACACCACTTTAAGTAGAGGTATAATGGTAATTCACTTACTTGTCTTTATATAAAGATTGTATAAATAGGCGTGTTAAGTGAATTCACATCACAAAAGAAATTAGATTTAGAATCTAATTTTCTTTTTTAAAAAACGAGTTAGGTTTTTAAGCCGTTCTAGAGTTTTTAGGGAAAACAAAAAATTATTTTCGTATTCTCTTTCGGGGTAGCACTCAGATTCTCGGCTGCTATTTGTGTGGATTTCTGACAGAGGACATTCGTCTTTGGCATGTCTTAAGCATCGATCAACACATAGAAGTATGGTTTACTTTTTTTAATCACTTTAATGGTATTCAGATTTGATCCTATTGGGGTTTCAAAATAAAAAAATTTAAAATTTTTGCTCCGTTTAGAACCCAAAAAACCTAACATTATTTAATAATTATCTTAAATGATCTACGTGGTCCCACATATCTCAAAGCGGACTAGTGTCAAGTGTTAGTTTTGCAATTGTTGATGGACAATTACCTTTTGGCTTATCAAAACAATCGTAAGTTTGGCCCCCAACTCATTCTCTTTAAGATTTTACTTTGGAACACCAACTAGTAGTGGAGAAGAAGAGTTGTAAGATCAAGCTTTGAAAATAACAACAATAGCTGGAGGTAATTCTTATTTTATTTCCATAATTTGATTGTATGATATTTGTGTAAATATACACAAAGATCATCATATAATTAAAAGACTTACAGTTGGTATCAGAGCAAGAATTTCTCTGTCTTATTGTTGATTGCTTTTTGTTAATTCATTGATTCATGAATTTCATGGCTTAGTAAGTTTTAGTTCTTTCGTTTTCGATTTCAATTTTAGTGTGCAAGGTCGAAAGTAGTATATTTTTCAATTTCGATGTACCTGTGAAGGCCAATTAGTACAAATTAGATGTAATTGGTAATCTATGTTTTTAGTGTTTTAATCGAATTAATTTGATGTAATTGGGATTTGACACTACTTAATTTATGTTAAATTCGATTATTATATTTCAAAAGAGTTTTTCATAATTTGATCGGGATATTTATAATTTCAAATTTCGATTGAAAATTTTAGGTATTTGAGACCGATTAAACTTTTGGGAAGTTGATTTTGCGTTTTGGATTCCTACATAATAGGCGATTTCTTAATTTTAGTTTTCGATGCAATTGAAATCTCAAATAGGCTATTGGACTTATCTAATTAAACTGACTGTAGATTGATACAAATAAGTCATGCCTATTTCAATTACGTGTCATATTTGAGTCAATTATTGTATTTGGTTAGGATAACTACTAGCACACACGTAGTTTCGTAACACCGAAATGAAGTATACACATTAATCGTGGGACTTTATGAGTGCTTGCCATGTGTACAATCAATTAGTACATGTTTTATATTTCCTATGGATTGGGATGGATCATATAGATAGAAATGGATCCAACTAGAATACAATCTAAATTCAACCCAAAAAATATTTTTTAATGAGACCATGAATTGATAATGTACATTATATGTGGTAGACTGAGACATCAGACAAATAGACTTTTTTTTAAAATTTTTTAAAGATTTTTGTTTTTTCTCATTCATTTATTAATATTATAAAAATTGAAAATAAAAGCCTCAACTCATCAATTCTCAGTATAAATTTATTGTCCATTGAATATCATTTTAAGAGATAAATTTCTATCTAATTTATTGTCCATCGAAGATCATTTTGAGAGATAAATTTCTATCTAATGCCGCATAGAATAGACATCTCTCCACATCAATGATGTCACATTAATCCATAGTCTAAATAAACACTACCATTAAAAATGTTATGATTGATTGGCATACGCATCGTTATGGATTTTGGAGACAAAATAATGTGATGTTGATGTTTACGGCCATTACTTCAAAAAATAGGTGAATAGCAACAAAATGGCAAAATACACAAATTTTTCACGATACAATAACAAATCAACATCATATTACAAGTCTAAATCCAAGAAGTTGTCACAATCCATTGCTGATTTTAGTGTCGGATTAGCGACTAACCTCGAGACAATCGATCATCGCCACTACCCTCTACTCCTCACCACCATCTAATCGCCCCAACCTCCTCCTCTCCTCCATTGCCACCACCTATGCTCCATCTTCGATGCACTCTCTACTCACCCCCTTCTGCTCACCACCGCCCTCTGCTCTCCCCCTAGTCTGCTGTCACGGTAGGAGCCGAGTCCCAATCACCATCACTACGCCTCACCAACAGCCCATCTTCTCTGTAAGGTAACATTTGATAATTTTTTTTGAAATGGCATTTTGTTGTAGGTTTTGTTTTGAAATTAATATTTTGTGTTTTTTTTTATTCATTTTGTGTTGCTTAATGGGAATTTCCAACCGCCACAACCGTGCGCCACCGCCACCACTGCCACTATAACAATTGATTATTAGGGTTTATATCCATCTACGTCGCTAATCTAGGTATAGTTTGTTCTTCTTCAGATCTAAGGGGGATGTATTCAATTGAGATTTTAGTAGACTTTTAGTTACTTTTATAAGTGGATGACTTTTAGAGACTTGTAGATTTTTGTAGACTTTTAAAAACTTTGGTAGACTTTGATAGATTTTATTTTGATGACTTTTATTAACTTTGATGGACTTTTTTAAGGACTTTGATAGACTTTGATAAACTTTTATGACAATTGAAACATTAATTAATCGATGTGCTTAAAAGGCTTGACATGGACGTCCATGTGTACATAATCATCTCATGCCCCTACTAAATAGTAAATACAATTGATGAATAACATACATAAGATTTCTGCGGATTCATCATTTAACACCCTCAATCTTTACTTGGTCATTTCAACAATACATTCTTTCAAGCTAACAGCTGTAGAGGTACGCCGTTAACACGATGGAATCCAAATCAGCCTCCAAAACACAATCCGAAATTGTAAAAACGCCGCCGACAACGTCAGGGCTAGGTGCATCTCGAGGCCAATTGTGTTCATTATGATTATGTTGATTAATCCTTGCATTGATCTCACCATGTCGAGATCCATATGTCACATTAGTTCCATTCATTTGGTTTGATCTTGAAACATCATTCCGTTTATCGGTACTCCATCGCGTTGTTATCGATCCATCTTCTGCAGAACCTGTAATACATGATGTTAATGTTGCATTTTGATTGAGCTGCACTTCAAACTCTTCTAATGAGCTCCACTGTTTATATGCAACTTTAACCAATTTTTGAACATACATCTGCAACACAAATATTATTGCACAACATCAAACCAACATAATATTCAATGAATGTATACAAGTTATTGGTTCAATGATTCATTTAAGTTGTGTTGCATTGCATGAAAGTCTCAATCAGTTAAATACCTTTTGAGGTTCAGATAGCTCTCTGGCTCCACAAAACTTCCCATTAACCAACACTCCAGCCACTTGACATATCGGATTCAACACAATAATTTTGATGACTATTGATAAACATCCATGAACATTGACTTTGATGGACTTCTTGCACATTTTTTAAAGCTTCAATTACTTTTTAATTGAAAAAATAAACTACTAGGGTTATTAAAAATTTATATTGTAAAAATAACAAATAAAGTACGAAAGAAATAACATAGATCTAATGCATATTATTATTTAATACATCAACATCACTCCACATTTCAGTAGCTATAAAATTCCTCCATTGCACTACAAAAAAACAGCAGATCAGAAACGAAAATTTTCGTATCTGATTTGCATAAATTCCATCTCTAATTCAATTCTACAACGTACTGATTCAATTAGCAACGGAAATGTGTTTCCGTTTCTGATTAGAGACGGATTAGAGACGGAATTTAGAAACGGAACAGAGACGGAATAGAAATGGAAATTTTTCTAAATAGTACGATTGTAATTGCATTCCGTCTCTGATCCGTTGCTAATCAGAGACGGAACAGAGACGGAATTAATGCATTCCGTCTCTGATCCATCCCTGATTAGCAACGGATCAAAGACGGAATTATTAGATTCCGTCTCTGTTCCGTCTCTGATTAGCAACGGATCAGAGACGGAATACAATAATTCCGTCTCTAATCCGTTGCTAATTTATGTAGCTTTGCCTCGAAAATTAGAGACGGAATAGCAACAGAATATTTGAATTCCATTGCTAATCAGTCTCAATTCCACTTTGTTTAGTTTTTCAACCTAAGCTTAAATCCAATTGGTTCTCCATAACATCTAAACCTGAAAATACAACTATAGGACCTACTCCATCGCCTGCACCCCCTCCAACAACTCCTTGGGGGTGGTAACATCCCCCCAAAAAAGCAGAATTTGACATACATACACGAATCAACAATATATATCAACAACAAATATTCAAATGAGAAAAAACATAAAATTCGATATTAAAAAAGATTTATATATTCACGAAACGTAGTCAAGTATAATAAATGTTTAATATACCTAAGTATCCATAAAAAAACTACAAATATCATTGTTTTACAACAACCATAAAAGCACTTTCTCTTCCTCCTCATCACCAGACAAAGCTGAATATGGTGCTAGCTTTTCCTTTGCATCCTCATCAACAGAACTGATGAATAGAAGTAAATGGCATCAATTGCATGTTATATGGACCTAAGAGAAAAATATTACGTTAAAATGTTATCGTAAATTTATTAACAATAAATAAAGCAATACACAAATCACGGGCTTGTACCCCACCACTTACCAAACAAAAAAAGGGAAAAAGAGGTATTAGAATGAACCAACCATGTATAGAAGAGATTCAGGAATTATTTAAGCTAACCGTTTGCAGAAATCAATTTTAAACATACATGATAATCTATTTCAAGTAGAAAAAATCATCTGAGACACATGTTTTTGTTCAGATTTGGAAGAAGCAATCATAAACCTGAATCTACGTTCGTAGGCAATTCATGCGAGACTACCTCTGGTCCCTACTACTTGTGTTCCCCATGCTCTTTTTTTTGTGAACATTGATCTATATTCGCCTTCTTCATAACAAGTTCCTTTTTAGGGCGATATATTTTGAAGGTGTATCAGATTAAACAATGCTTTGTCAGTTTGTCTACGTGAAGAAAAATAGCAGAGAATAGAGGGATGTTGACAGTTTTTCACCATTAAGAGTAATCGCTTCTTGAATCTGGTTTCCTGGATATATCAAATATATATAAGACTCTCTAAATGCAAAGGACATACCTCTCTTTTTGCAACATCTATGCCCGTCGCCGGGTCATCTGATGTAAGTTTCAAGCGATTATATGGGAAATATTGTTTGATGTCAAGACTTCCATTACCATTAACATGAACAGAACCGATACTCCCAAATCAAAAACCGACTTCACCAAAGGAGGCAATAAGGAACCATCTCGAAAAAGACCAAGTATTTGCACAAACCATTAACATTAACATGAACAGTTAATTTGCTGATCATACTAAAAAGAAACAAAAAAGAGATCAGGACACTACAAAAAAATTGGAAATTCATCCCCAAGAGATGCATGATTAATTGAACCGGTGGATAATGAGATGATTGAGTAGTTCCACAAAAGATGAGTTTTCACTAACTGTTAGCAAGTCATTTTTCAAGATTTGTCAGAAACTGGGCCACGCACCCAACATAAGTGAATGAAGCTCTAGTTTGATAAAAAAAATAAAATCTCAGTGTGTCCATGTGCTCAAAAAGAAAAAAAAAACTCAGAATGTCCAATCAAGTGTAGAATGAAATTCCAGAAGTTGAGCAGTCATACTTGGGATTTTGGTTTGAATTTTTTTTTCATAAACATGCGCTCTTCTTCATGAAAAAAAAACCATACGCTCTTCTTAAATACCAAGAAAGATTCCGATGACTACTTCTAACTTCCTCTCTCTAGTAAGACATTCCATTCTTTTTTTCCATTATTTCGTACCCTTTCTTGATGGTAAGCTGGAGGCCTTGGTTTCAACCATGATCACATGGCCCAAAATGATCTCAATAACCGAAATCAGGAGTACTTTTGAATAATTTTCCATAACGAATGTCATATTTGCATTGACTCCATGATTTGCACTGACTTCTTAGCACTTAATAGGAAAGATAACAAGAAGATCTGAAAACACGTTACGTAGTAACAATGTACCTCAAGTACAAGAGGAAGTAAAATAGATGTAGTCATGCATCTAGATCTATTTACATGGCAAAGTGAAAAGCTCATGTGTATGCTTAGGTGCGTGCGTGCGTGTATTTGTGCGTAGTGAGTAATACATGACTACCTTTGATTCCTTTAATGTGTTGACGTAGGGAAGAATTATTACTAGCAAGAAGACTCGCATGATCGGGAGATCCGAAAAGAGTTTTCTAACAACTGGAGTGGGACTAGAAAACTGTCGTCTATTTGAAGTTCCAATATTTGAGCTCATATTGTAGGAGGCAGGAGAGACACTTCTTCCTACTCCATCAGAACCAACAAATTTACTCCTCGAGCGATCTGATGTTGATGATACAGGTGACGATTGCCATGATCTCTGTTTTGGTGTCTGTAATGAACACTTTTAGCATCTGGCGACATACTGTATTTGCAATTACCCTAATGAAAATCCTATCCAAGTAAGAGGAGACAAGCCGTCTCCTCCAACTATTCCGTTGAGAAAATGCGACGACCTCTTTAACTTTACACCGCAAGAACGCTAAAAAAAGAATGGCCCCATCTTTATAAGAATGGATGATTGGACCCAGATCACTCAATTCCTTAGGCAAGCCCTTAGGGTTTCTAGGTGATACTCTTCTTACTATTTTTAAATGGGACAAACAAAATAGTCGAACATGAATATCAAAGTTGAAGCAACAAAAGTAAAAACTATAACTCACTTCTATGTTGCGTTTCTGTCCTTTCAAAAGAGCAAGCTTCCTCTCAAATGAATTTCCAACCAACTGAAAATAGAATAATCCAAGATATCAAATCCATGAATTGTCTGCCACTCCAAACTTGCAAGAATCGAGGCAACAAGTCACACATAAAATAATAGGAACCAGAAAAGATAATGCTTCGAAATTGAATATGACCATCTTAAAGAAGTTTCTAACAGATCATTACTAATATACTCACGTTCATCTTTGAGGAGTCCCATTCAAAGTGACAAGTGAAGAAAGGAGGTTCATGGCCCTCTGTAACAATGTATACTAGAGTCTGCAAAGAAGGTCCTTCACCTGAACATCAAGCTCAAGGTATTTCTTCGCTACCAAAACAAACAATAAGAAAATACAATTGAGGACATTTCATAATCGTCAGCATATTTGAAATTTAACAAGCCAACATATAAATCATCTCAACCAATAAATCATTCAATACTTATATCAACCTAATATTTGGATGATATTGAAATTTAGGTTGCGACGAAATGAAAGTACAAAAACAGCTGTCGCCTAGTAAGCCAAAAGAAGTGATTAGTGCTTAATAGAGTAGGACCAAATGATTGTTTTTGAATTCAACCAAAAAATGAACTGAAGAAAAGGTGGAAAATTCTTCAATTAACTTTTAACTACTTTCCAAGGTCTCCACCTTTTTTCTTTAAAAAAAAGAATTTTTTTTTAAAATATTATATGCCTTATATAGCCATATATTATTATGCATAATGAGGACATCACACTGTCGTTGCCCTTGCAAATCAGAATTACATATCATGAAAGGGCACACAAACACTTGTTGGAGGCCTCTTTATCTTAGTAAGTTAGTACGATTGCTAGACTTAAGAGTTAGAGCCTATTGTCTTAATCTAACAATTATGTGATTCCAAACAAAATGAAGGAGAACGACGCCTCCTAAAGCTACAAGCTTGGGTATTAAGACTTCATAATCATGAAGACTCAAAAGTTCTTTTTCAAAAATAAAAAATAAAAATCATGAACACTAAATGCTTAAAAGCTATCAGTTTACATGTCCAGACCAAAAAACCACCCATCCTTTTAATATGTTACATCAGATCAAATAGATAACAAAATTTACTTTCATTATGCCTCATGTAGATTGCCAAAATGGTTATACCACAAAACAAAATTCTAGATCACAAAAGAACATTCCTCAAAAGAGTTTGTGTTATGTTACCATGCCTAGAGTCAAAGCCTGTCGTTTTGACTTAACATTTGCGTGATTTCCCATCCAGACGTATATCTCAATTTGGCAGTCAAGAATTAGTAAGTCTTATGTTGTCAGATCATCCTGAGTGAAGTTGAAAATCTCTTTGACCTGGAAATTCATTCCAAAACATGTAAAAGGAAACTTAAATAGGTATGCTTTGGTCCCGAGATCTCACTTAAATTCATATGAGTTTCTTGTAGCCAAAATATAGGGTCTAGCGTTTAAGGTAATGAACATGAATTGTAATTGCAAGCTAGCATACTACAGCTAATATAAAGATGGAAAAGAAATGTAAAAAAAAAAAATCAACCATAATTGTGCCAAATATGAGGAAGCCCAACTAAAATAAGAAATTTTAGAATAAAAATGGTTGAATATCTGAACTCATGATGTCAAAAAAAAAGTTCCAACCGCAATAAAAAAGAACAACAACAAAGGCCTGATCCCAAGTTAGTTGGGGCCGGCTAAATGGATCAAACTCTTCCATTGCGTTCGATTTAGTGCAATGAAAATAACAAGTTTAAAAAATAGCGAACAATAACACAATGTAGAGCAAGTCGCCTGATACAATTTAGCAAAAGTGACAAGAAATTAAATATAAGCATGAATATTTAGGCACATTTAGGGAATTAAGCTTCTATAACTTCAATGTATAATGATGATTTAGACTATCATTCCAGGATCACCAATGCCACGCTAAAGACTATCATTTAGGGAATTAAGCTTCTATAACTTCTATTCCATACTCAAGATATATCGACACTTATGATTAAAAAAAAGACATGTCAACACTTCTCAAAAGATTCAGTCTAGACCATGATGAAAATACTAAAAAGAAATAATTGCTTTAAAAAAAATATGTCAATCTATTTTCATGCTTTAACCTCGGGGAGGGAGGGGAACAAACAAAAATCTCATCAAAAAAGGAAAGATTGTCAATGATATTGACTTACTCGCATGAGATCAGTATTTTTATTTCCATTAGTGGTAAGAACATCACCCCATGAAGTCAGAAACCATCACTATATTCTTCATATCCATCCACTTCGACCCTGCTATGAAGCCGCTTGAACTGAGACTTCACTAAAGGGGAATCGAGACCCTTACCACTCGGATTAACCTCCAAGTGCTTTTAATATGTTCAAGTTTTTTTTTCTTTTTTTTTTTTCCGTGGCTTGACAAAGTCCTTAATGGAAAAATCGAGCCCGATTTAACGTTTTATCACAAGAGAAGATAAAGAATTTCAAAAAAATATTTATTAGAACAATTTGGCAAGATCATTTCATAAAATTTGTGCTTCTGCCATCACTTGAAGATTAAGAGGTACAGTGAATACTATAGCTATTACACGGTAAACCCAATATGAAGCACGGTGGACATACAACAAATAAGTAGAAGATAAACAAAAACTATAAAGCAGGCGAGAATAAAAGAGCAAAATCTCACATGTTGGGATCTTCAACAGTAACAACAGTCTCTTGGGCAAACGTATCCTGCAAAACCAACTCCTCTTTTTCCCCATCTCCATCATTCTTGTCACTTAGTTTAACGGCAACACCAGTTGTTCGCAAAGATGGAATAGCAGGGATTCCTGATTTTCTTTCCCTTTGCTTTTGGAGAAATTTAACCTCTTCTAGAGCCAACTCACGATGCAACCTCCATCAAACATAAAGCCACAGAATTCAGAAGCACAAAAACAATACTAACGGTATAGTTTTGATCATGAAGAGGCTTGCACCAGTAGAACCAATGCGAAACAGAGGAAAGGCATCCTCAAAAGAAAGAGACAAAGTACAAAACACAAAAAAGAAGGAAAAGCGGTAATTAGAACAACAAATCATGAACCCTTAATCATCTCCTATACTGTGTAGAAGATCAAGGCGGCCCTTCACTGCGACAGCTTAAGTAGAATAATAGAGAAGGGGTTTGATGGTGTTACCTTGACTAGTTCGGCGACGGCTTAGGGTGGGGCGTAGGTCGACGACGGCTTAGGGCTTCGGAGGCTCCAATCTCCGGCAGCCGGCGACGACAGAGCCGACGGCCTCGTCGCAGCCGTAATCGCAGCGACGAAAGAGATTTAGGGTTTGGGAGAGAGATTTCGGTGAGAGAGAGCGGTGAGAAAGCGGTGACCGGTGAGAACAGAGAGCGGTGACCGGTGAGAACAGAGAGCGGTGACCGGAGAGAGAGCAGAGAGCCGATTAGAGGCGGTGAGAGAGAGAGACTAGAGCGCAAGGAGAGAGAAGAAAGAAGGTTGAGAGAGACGAGACGGAGGGTTGAGAGAGACGAGACGAAAGAGGGTTGAGTGAGAGACGATCGATCGTGATCGGAGAGAGAGCAGAGAGCCGATTAGAGGCGGTGATAGAGAGAAACCAGAGCGCAAGGAGAGATACGAAAGAGGGTTGAGAGAGACGAGACGGAGGGTTGAAAGAGACGAGGCGAAAGAGGGTTGAAAGAGAGACGATCAATTTTGGACGATTGTGGGGGGGGGGTTGGGGTGCCTAGATCGAAGCACCTCGAATCTCGAGATTTGATGAACGATTATTAAAAAAGAAAGTTTTGGTGGGAATGTTGGCGCCATTATTTAGAGACGGAATTTAATTCCGTCTCTATTTCCGTCTCTGATCTCTCTCTATTCCGTCTCTGAATTAGTCCGTCTCAATTCCGTCTCTAACTACTTTTTCTTAGCAACGAAACTTAATTCCGTTGCTAATTCCGTTTCTAAATATCATTTTTCTTGTAGTGTTGGTTGGCATTCTCCCTTTGTTGTTCTTGAGTTTCAGAAAGTATTTCAAAATCATCATCTTCTTCACTATCTGAGGATAATGCATCTTCAGTATCTAATTCAATTGGAAATTCATCGGAACGACACTCCTTGCGAAAATAGTTATGTAATCCCGCACAAGCCAACACCAGCTCTGCTTGAATTTTAAATGGAAATGGAGGAGCTGTTTTAAAAATTGTGAACCGTGATTTGAATATGCCAAATAACCTTTCAACCACATTCCTCAAAGATGCATGTCGAAGATTGAATAATTCATTAGCATTTTTAGGATGTCGCCCTTGCCTGGTAAAATCGAAAAGATGATAACGAACACCTCGAAAAGGAGCTAAAAACTGACGCCGATTCAAAAAACCACAGTCCACCAAAATATATTTACCTAAAAACATACTAAAAATAAATAAATTAAATACAAGAATATAAAAACAAGTAATTTGACATTAATTAGATCATACCTTGTGGTACTTAAATAATAGAATATAAAAACAAGTAATTTTGACATTAATTAGATCATACCTTGTGATACTTTAAGTCCATTTCTCCTAGATAAAAGCATCAGTCAATATTCTTGACTCATGCGCCGATCATTCCCATCCGCTAAGAACATATATGAACTCCAAATCAAAGTTACATGCAACCAAGACATTTTGGGAAGTGAAGCCATGACGATTGCGATAGTTGCTACTATCATTTCCAACAATCATTGCTGGAATATGGGTACCATCGATAGCTCCAATACAATCCTAAAAATAAAGAGCAATAACAATTAATGACCACATCATCATCATCATCATCATCAACAACAACAACAAGAACAAAATTAATTCTATTATAACAACTCTAGCAATAATTAGAACTTACTTTGAAGTAAGGATAAAATCTTGTACTATCTCTTATGATTTGTGCGGTAGAGGATTTAGGCTTCGCCATCATATCTACTGCAATTACGTTCAGAGCCCTTAAAATTTTGTTAAAACTTTGGCTGGTGCTAAAATGCGATCTATTGAAGGTTTTTCGAATCAAACAATATCGAGAATTTTGACCCACATTGAGTAAAAACGTAGCCAACATTTCTTCAATAGTTACAAATCATGTATCATGTACCGAGCTTTTTCTCTAATAATTTTGCATAACTTTCGAAACACATCAGGATATGTGACGGCCCCAATTTTTCACAAACTGGACACCGCCCGGCCTAAGCCCACGTAGACCCCCGAGCCAGTCTCGCAAGGTCAACGCAGACTTAGTCAGCCTTCCAATCCATCATTATCAGTAAGTACAAAAGTTTTAAGTTGAGTTATTAATATTTTTCAATATTTTACAATTAAGCGGAAGCAATACTACATTAAATAACTCAACAATAAGGTACAAGAGTTAGGCAACCTAATTGTGGAACCCAGCATAAATGTATCACATCAGAGGAGAGTAGAGAAAAGATATACAAAATATTCACCTAGCTATGGATCTTTCCCTTTGCTACTCATCTGCAACTCTGCACTCAGTCAAACACGAGATTGACGAGCCCATGTAAGTAAAATCCAGTAGAATCTAAACAATAATTCAAGATAAAATGAAACAGTCTAAAAGTCATGCGGATAGAAAGAAAACTATACGGAATGCATGATAATGAGACTGTAAAACAATGAACGTACGATGAGAATGAGTGTCAAAGGAAATGATATAGAGAGGTGCCCAAGTAGTCTAAGACCACCGAATGCTGGTGCCATAAGGTCGGGGTCGCAGAGTCACGGCAACGCCAAGCAGACTCGGTCATGGGATGCGGCATCGCCGTACCTAGAATGTCGCGAATGAGGGATATCAACGGCGCCCCGGATAAAGCACATCTCAATCCGACCAAATACTGTGACTCGAGGTCATGGCCCCGGTTGCGAGCCGACAACCACTCCAATCAGTGACACGAGTACGACTCACTTGGCCCACTCACTTGGCCCTCGGACACTCACAAATGAGTGGGAATTTCAAGAAAAGGACATGATTCAACATCAAACAAAATTGCAAGTTAAATGAAATACTGTACATTTTCTAACTGGTTTACTTACTTCGAAATCCGTAATTCTTCCTCAAGACGTCCCACTCACGCCTCGATATGCGCACCCGACACCTGACTCCTACGTCCCTGGTGTCCATTTGTACCAATTAAAGTTTTAGGGTCGCATTACGTGCAAGTATAGTATGTAATTATAGATTTACCATTTTTATTTTCATAAAAATTAAGTTTTTAGTGCCCTTTTTCGAATTATACCGGGGTGACAAACGCCCGAAAAGCCTCGAACTCATTATTTTCTAGCTTTTCGAATTTTTCGAGGATTTTTCAGAATTTTTCCATAATTTTTTTATCTATTTTAATCTATTTTCTGTAATTTACGGTTTATATAAAAACATTTTAATTTAATTTAATAATTAAATATATTATTTTATTGGGGTAGGTCCGGATCCAGCCGGATCCGGGTCGACCCGACCCGTTCTAGCCGAGTCGGGTCCGGTCCGGCCCGACCCGGGTCCTTCTCCTTCCTCGCGAAGAAACAAAGCTAATGCTCTGTTTCCGCACTTTTTTTTTTTTTTTTGGCGATGTGTTGGGGTTGGCTCCCAACCCCAATCTCCAACGGGTTTTAATGGCAAGGGAGATCCCCTTGCCATTTCCGCCATTTTACTCGGTCGGCCATGGAGGTTCAGCCTCCATGGCCACCACACCGACATTAATAACAACAGCCAACACACAACAATAAAAAACTCACCTTCGACTGCCGATCTTTTTCCCTCTCTCGATCTCTCTCTTTCTCTCCGCCGGTCACTTCTTCTTCTTCTCTCCTTCCTCGGTTTCTCTCTGTTGCTGTTGTTTTGTTTTTTTTTTCTTTATTTCTTTTCAACGAATGGATAAGGTGGGAGTAAGTATTTGGTGTCCTCGAGATTCGTGTTACACAAATCTCGAGGCAAAACCAAAAATATATACTTTTCCTTTCCACCGCCTTACTGTTGACTACATTATATATATATATATATATATATATATATATATATATATATATATATATATATATATATTTATTTTCGAGTCTAGCGAAATGCGTATCTCGAGACGAATCCAATGGCTATGATTTTATTTTGCAAACTATAGGCCATTGCATATTGATTTAATGTGACCACTTTGAAACCACTATAGCCACTTATTAAAGAAATCATTAAATTATTTTTAATGTAAATTAATTAATCTTACCCCACGAGCTGCTACCTCGCGCCCATGTTGACACGCGACTCGAGGCGCGTCCTCGTCGTGTTTCGGCTCACTGTATTCCCCGCATATATTTTTTCACCAATTATCATCCCCACTCGAGATTCGGGCATACGCATTTCGACGAGTGGGTCCCACCTACGACATTGACTTGACACGTGACATAAGTCAAATTTTCGAGCCGTTACAGGATACATCCTATAAATTTGTCGAAAGTGTTCTGCATCCTCGTTCAATATTGTTTCTATGTATTCAGACCCATTTCTAGTTACAGAGCGGCTGGTTAAGGGGTCGTGTAACGAGCTCACAATACATAGAAAGTATAACTTCATGCAATGTTTGTAGAATTGCTTGCATAGAAACCAATAAACATTCAAGTATTTCTGTTAGTTCTTCCACCTCGTTCTCTTCCATTTCCACTTCCTCTGATTCATCATATCTTTGCATGTTTAAATGAGAGATCATGTAAATAATATCACCTAAAATCAAAAAAGAAAAATTAAACATGCCGAAAAATATAACATTCAACATGTGGAAGTTTAAATCATGGTCGACAAGGACAATATTGAATAATACTAAAAAATTATTATTAACTTCAAACAAAGTATTATTCATCAATCCAACATTCTGGCAGAGTCTGATAAAAAAAAACAATCTCTAACTAATAAAATACAAATGTAGTCATTAATAAAATAATATAATAAATTTAAAGTGCATTCCAAAAAAAAATTCTGAAATAAATAACTACTTATTCTGTCAACTGAAACGCTATCCACTTAGAACGCTCTTCAAAAGACATTTACATGAAACCAATCTTTTTGGCTCTTGTGTTCAACAACTCGAGGACCTTAAAACGAGTACTATCAGTCAAATCTGGGATTTCCTTAATAAGCTTCCAACATCTTTGGTCTCTAGCCATAAATATATCAACTTTATCAACAAAACTAGAAATTGTTTCGGTCAGTTTATTCAAAGAATCCATTTGAAAATTATTATTTCTGCTTGAGTCTAAATTTCTTTCTTTCTCAGCTCTGTTCCTCTTTCTGGTTACTGAATGAACCTCCAAATTCATTGGCTTAATTGTTGGAGGCGCATTAAAGCTTCTAACTGTTGGAGGTTGATTTAGGCTTTTCTGTTGACGCTCGTTTCTTTGCAAAAGCCTCCGCATCATAGTCGTAAGTAAGATCTTCCAATACATCACCACTAGTTTCCTCTGCTTTAAATGTCCTAGCATCAGTATCATCCCCAAGTCCAATCGAGTATCTCCCCGAGGCAGTTGCATTTTCGACAATTATCCTTAAGTCATCAAAATCAGTAAACGTGTCCGTTTGATAATGTCTTTGATTAGGATGAGACTGGTCAAAAACAAAAAAGAGTTAATACATACTTCGGTACAATATCTTAATGGAATAATTAAAAATTTCACCTTGAAGTATTCCTCCCATACTTCATTGCTTGCCGTGAATTTTTTAGTAACGGGATCCCATCCAAATCCAGAGTTGCAACGCATAAGCTCGACATAGCCTTGATAACGGTCTTTGAACCATTTCCATCGACTTTTGTAATTTAAGAAATTTCTTTCACATCCAAGTGTTGCATTAAGAACAGGAAGTATTTCTTTTCAATGGTTGCTTTAGTAAAAGCACCATTACTATCGCGCCATCCACGATTTGCAGCATCAACCAACAATTTAAGCAACTCATTGCTCTCTTCCGTGGTCCATGTAGTATATTTTACCACACCTTTTCCTTTTTTTTTTGGTTTTCAATAGTTACTTGTGAGTCTCCCATCGCACTATAATGATATATATATATATATATATATATATTAGTTTGATTAGGTTTTTCAATGCAAGAAAAGGGACAAACAGAGACACCAACAATACTCAGCCAACATAAATTAAATCATGCAACCCTGATACCAGGACCTTAATGCATACATTTGCAGACTTGAATTCAGAGCTAAAAGAGGATACCTGCCTGATAATTAGAACTATAACACACACAGTAAAAATCTAGTGCAACATACAAAACTGAATACTATTACATCATTAGAGAGCTAAAACTCCTTGACCATTCTAAGAAATTAGACAGACCATTACCCTTGTCTCTTAATAACTTGGAACCAGACAAAACACTAAACACTGAGTTTAAAAAATGGTAAGAGACAAGTCATTGAGGACAAAAGATAGGATGCCAAAGAAGGTTTCAATAATTGGAGGTGAACCTCACCTTATATTTAACAGAAGAATGCTTAGGTCTACCTGCTTTGATTCGATTCTCTATTTCGCCAATGGCATAATCGGCTTCTGTCTAGCCTATTTGTTATTTATTCGATGTAACTTCCTTCTTCAGGCAAAAAACTGTGGCATACTTACTAAGAAACTTCCATGTTCTGCATCCTTTCCCTCAAATTTTCCACTGCCACCTTAACATCCTTTCATCTAGAGTCCATGAGAACATCGACAGCTCTCAATCAAAGATTCAAACCTGATAGGTCTGGTTTCCAAAGTTCCCAACTTCCACTCAAGTAATCAAAACTTTCACTTTTTTATTTATCCAAAATACAAAATATGCAAGCATTTAGAGTTAACAACCATGTCAAGAAGACTTTGAGATTGTAATATTTGGTCCCTCATGTAGGCACAGGACTCTTGAAAATAACCTGAAAATCTAAAATTGGATTTAACTAATCCAAACATGTCAAGCACAAAACAGATAAAGGCGAATTCAATCCGATTAATCTAACAAGAAGAACAATTTCTTCCAACAATACTAGCAACGCTCTTATTAGTTATACCCCCTCAAAAACACCACTACATTATTAGCAAACACATATGATGCTCAAACTTTTCGCATTGCAATCAATTTGATCCTTTCCCCAACTTTACAACCAGTAAGAACATTGCATGAACATCAATCCCCAAAATCATCAAAGCCCAAGTAATCTCTCCAATCAAGAATTCCCAAAAATACCCATTAAAGATACAAACATCATTCAATCTCTATTGACTCAATCGCATCTCAAAAGCTCAAAAATACCCATATAAGAATCAAATCAAAAGCGGGTTCAATCCATAAAAACTGATAAAAAAGGCCCAAAACTCAACAAAATCAAAAATTTGCAGGGGTGTAGACAAGTCTTGAAAACTCAACAAAATCAAAAATTTGCAGGGGTGTAGCACAATAAAAAATTAATAGCTTCAAATTAATGAAAAGTTACGAGGGAGAGAGAGGGAGAGAGACGTTGGTTTAGGATGTTACCTTCAATAGCGTCGAAGCAAACGATGGAGAAGCGAGGCAGCGTCGAAGCAAACGATGGAGAAGTTGCTCTGCGAGACAGCGTAAGCAAACGATGGAGAAGACGATGGAGAAGTGGCTCTGCGAGGCAGCGTCGAAGCAAACGAGGGAGAAGTGGCTCTGTGAGAGAGAAAAATGGGAAGTTCACAAAGGGGGGTGTATGCAGAGAGATCAGACGACCGAGAGATGGAGATAGAGAGTGAGAGAGAGAAGAAAGAGAGCGAGAGAGATTTCACGAAAGTTCACAAAAGTTTCTCATGGAGGCTGAAGAGATGGAGAAGAATTTCAACATATATAGGGTTAGGTAAAAAGTCTCCAAAAGTCATCCAAACCCACAAATCTACAAAATTTCTAAAAAAATTGAATACCCCTTACAATTAGAGAGTTTACAAAAGTTTTAATTGAATACCCCAAAACTTTTACATGGGTGTATTCAATTGAGATTTTAATAGACTTTTGGTTACTTTTATTGACTAAAAAAGTTTAGGGGTATTCAATTAAAACTTTTAGAGAGTCTCTAAAAGTAAGGTGTATTCAATGTGAACTTTTATAGACTTTTAAAAAGTTTCTAAAAGTTTCGGGGTATTCAATTTAAACTTTTAGAGAGTTCATAAAAGTAAGGTGTATTTAATTTTTTAGTGACTTTTGTAGATTGGTTACAAATCTTGACTTTTGTAAACTTTTTGTATGAAAATACACATAAGGAAGTCTTCAACTTCTCCTCACCTCAACCCAGAAACTTTTAGAGACTTTTAATTTTTGTTGGTTACATTTTTCAATAAGGATTTCATTGTTCACAAGAGGACGTTTTCTTATCAATAGTTTTTATCAACTTCTCCAATCACTCCACTACTCTTAGATTTTATTGCTTCCCATTATACTCTCATATCTATGTTGATGAAAATGGATTGATGTCATTATTAACAAAATCTCATTCTTGCATCACTATACATTTTTTATAATTTCTTTTTTGACAAAGAAGTTTCATTTATTTAGCGTATTATTATAATCTCAAAAAGTGCAGTATATATTATTATTTTTGAAGAAAATAATTGTATAATTTTTTTAAAATGCAAGAAGTGCATTTTTTATAATTTAAACTATCATTATTAAGGAAAAAATATACTTTTTTTTGTTTAAGTCAAACAAAAAAATAAAGCGCAAAATTTTTACACTAATATTTCCAATTATCTTTTCTAAAAAAAATATATTTCTAATGATCCTATCACTAAAGGATGATTTATTTACCTGTTTATTATGTTGATATTTATTTACTTATTCGTTATGCTACTACCTTGAGAGTAATTCATTAATATGTCTATATGTTGTTTTACTAAAATACAACAATACTTTTTTAAATATTAGTAATAGTTATTAAGAAAAAAAATATAATTATTTTTTTTATATAATAAAGTGCAAAATATTTGTTTCATTTTAAAAAGCACAATAATCTATTAGTATCATCAAAATCATGTTTAAGAAGTTCACAAAAGTCACAAAAAATCTTAAATGTTCATAAAAGTCATCATAACGAAATCTACATAAAAGTTAATCAAAGTCTTTCAAAGTCTACCAAAATCTATAAAACTTCATAAAAGTCATTCACTTATAAAAGTAAGCAAAAGTCTATTAAAATCTCAATTGAATACACCCCTGTTAGAGACTTTTTAAAAGTCTATAAAAATTCACATTGAATACACCTTACTTTTAGAGACTTTCTAAAAGTTTTAATTGAATACCCCTAAACTTTTTTAGTCAATAAAAGTAACCAAAAGTCTATTAAAATCTCGATTGAATACACCCCTATTCTTGGTGTTTTTGATTGGTTGAGCTATTTCTATAATGTCTTAAGTTCAACTCAAAATTGGAATGCATGACATCCCTAAATTGTCATGGATTAGCTACCATAATTAAGGACCATAGCCTTACTCATCTCAACAAAACAAATTATTACTAGTAGACGGACACGTGCTCCGCACGAGATGCACATTGTTTACTTGAACAAATTCTTTACATTGAATTAAATTGTAATGCAATACTCTTGTAAGTTCGTGAAACTTTAAATTAAATTATAGTGCAATGGTCTTAAGCTAGAAGAACTTGAAAAAAAAAATAACTGTTGTAAATTGAATTGGAACTTGCTAAGAACTAGAGAAGGAAATAGAAGACTAAAAACTTCTACTACTATAATCTACTACTACAAAAGAGAAAAAAGAAATGAGATAGTTGGAATGAGAAGTTTTCATTCAACTTGGTGTGCTCTTACAATGAGGTTAGCATCCTTTATATAAGCCATTTGGTATGATGACAAATGTGCCTTAGCAATGTGGGACAATTAACATATACACCCCATGTCATACAACATTTTACAAGTAATCAATGTGGGACAATTAACACATACACCCCATGTTATACAACACATTACAAGTAATTGACAATACATGGAAGAGTTGGTGTACATTGGAAATAACAATACAAGTTACATGACTACACAATATGTTGGTGCGCATGCATGGTCATCCACACTTCACAACAATCCCCCTTGGATGACACTTGCTTAGAGATTTGTGCCTCGTTAAAACTTTTACTAAGAAAAACCATGTGGAAAAAAATATAGTAAAAGAAAAAGAGTACACTATTTTCATAAATATTAAGACGGGCATAATATTGTTAAGATTGCCTCATTAAAAACCTTGATAGGAAAACCCAATGGGATAAAACCATAGCTAAGGGAAAAAGAGTGCAATACGCTAATCAATAACTCCCCCTCATGTGAGCATGGGTGAAACTTGTTCAGTTTCTTTACTTGCAATGTCTTTAAGTTTACGCAAGCCAATACCATATGTAAGCCTTTTAAATGTCGTAGTTGGTAAGACTTTTGTGAATAGATCAGCAAGATTATCGCTCGATCGGATTTGCTTGACATCAATTTCACCATTCTTCTGAAGCTCATGCGCATAAAAGAATTTTGGTGAAATATATTTTGTCCTGTCCCCTTTTATGAATCCTTCACTTAATTGTGCAATACATGCTGCATTATCTTCATATAATATGGTTGGAGAATCTTTTATTGAAGGCAATCCACTTGATTCTTGAATATGTTCAATCATATTTCTCAACCATACATATTCACGACTTGCTTCATGAATTGCAAGTACTTCAGAATGGTTGGAAGAAGTAGCAACCATAGTTTGCTTTACCGACTTCCATAATACAGCAGTATTACCACATGTGAATACATATCCCATTTGAGAACGGTCCTTGTGGGAATCAGATAAAAATCCAGCATCGGCATAACCTTGGAGATTCAATTTTACCCATCTCGAGTAGAATAAACCCATGTCACTTGTTCCTCGAAGATATTAGAAAATATGTTTAACACCATTCCAATGTCTTCGAGTTGGTGATGAGCTGTATCTTGCAAGTAGGTTGACAGCAAAAGCAATGTCAGATCTTGTACAATTTGCAAGATACATAAGTGTACCGATTGCACTTAAATATGGAACCTTCGGACCAAGTAGCTCTTCATCACTTTCATGAGGTCGAAATGGATCCTTATCCACTTCAAGTGATCTGACAACCATTGGAGAGCTCAATGGATGCGCCTTGTCCATATAAAATCTTTTTAATATTTTTTCAATATAATTTGATTGATGGACAAATACTCTACTTAAAAAATATTCAATTTGCAAACCAAGACAAAGTCTTGTTTTTCCAAGTTCTTTTATCTCGAATTCCGTTATCAAGTATTCGGATGTTCTAACGATGTCATCGTGGTTTCTCACTATATTTAAATCATCAACATATACAACAATAATCACAAATCCTGTTGATAATCTTTTAATAAAGACACATGGGCCAAACGGATTATTTACATATCCTTCTTTCAGTAAATAATCACTAAGGCGTTTGTACCACATTCTTCCAGATTGTTTCAATCCGTACACAGACCTTTGTAATTTTATAGAATGCATGTTACGAAGTTTTGATTTTATTTCATCGGATATTACAAATCCATCAGGGATTTTCATATATATCTTACTGTCTAGGGATCCGTACAGATATGCTGTAACGACATCCATTAAATGCATATCAAGCCCTTTAGAGACTGCAAGGCTTATCAAGAACCGAAATGTGATTGCATCTATAACAGGAGAATATGTTTCCTCATAATCGATGCTAGGTCTTTGTGAGAAACCTTGAGGTACAAGTCTTGCTTTGTACTTTGTAACTTCATTTTTTTCGTTTCTCTTTCGTACAAATACCCATTTATATCCAACAAGTTTTACGCCATCTGGCGTTTGGACAATTGGTCCAAAAACCTCTCGTTTCCTTAACGAGTTTAGCTCTGCTTGGATATCATCTTGCTATTTTTGCTAATCAGGTCTTTTTTGACATTCGTCCACTGATCGTGGTTCTGGATCATCATCATTTTCACATATTTCAAAAGACACGTTGAAAGCAAATATATCATCATGAACAATTTCATTTCGATCCCAAATCTTACCAGAGTTTAAATAATTTATTGAGATCTCATTATTTTCATATTTTTCCTCTTTTTCTAGAAGAAGTTGTTCCTCATCAGAATCAACTTGTTCTAACAAACCCTTATCAAAGGATTCTTGTGCTTTCTCAGGAGTATTTTGATTTGTATTTATTTTCCCATTTTCCTCTTTCGAGGAATTGTATCCTTTGAACCAACCGGTCTTCCACGCTTTAAGCGTTTCGTTGGTTCTTGTGCATTTTGTTGCACAGAGACATCAATTCTTGCAATAGCATTTACAGCTGGAATATGTGATTTTGTCACTTGTTTTGCATCATTAAATGTATCTGGTAATTGATTTGCGATTTGTTGCAAATGAATGATCTTTTGAACTTCAAGTTCACACTGATTTGTTCGTGGATCATAATGTGATAAAGTTGATGCATTCCAAGCAATTTCGTGTCATTCCCTTTGAATTGACTTCTTATCTCCCCTAATGGTGGGAAAATTGCTTCATCAAAGTGACAATCGACAAAACATGCAGTAAATAAATCCCCTGTTAAGGGCTCAAGGTATCTTATAATGGACGATGAGTTAAATCCAACATAAATTCCAAGTTTTCGTTGTGGACCCATCTTAGTTCTATTGGGAGGTGGTATGGGAACATACACTGCACAACCAAAAATTCTCAAGTGTGAAATATTTGGTTGTTGACCTAAAATGAGTTGCATGGAGGAATGTTCATGGTATGCAGTAGGCCTATAACGAATGATAGATGCTGCATAAAGGACTACATGTCCCCAAATCGAAGTTGATAACTTAGTTCTCATGATTAAAGGTCTGGCAATTAATTGAATGCGTTTGATCAGAGATTCTGCTAAACCATTCTGGGTATGCATGTGTGGAACATAATGTTTAATGATAATTCCTATAGACATGCAATAATTTTTAAATGCTTGAGAATGAAATTCCCCAGCATTATCAAGACGGATAGTCTTGATTGGGTTGTCAGGGAATTGTGCTCTTAACTTAATGATTTGTGCTAAAAGTTTAGCAAATGCAACATTGCGGGTCGAAAGCAAACAAACATGTGACCACCTAGTTGATGCATCTATCAAAACCATGAAATATCTAAATGGTCCATAGTGAGGATGAATAGGTCCACATATGTCTCCCTGAATGCGTTCTAAGAAAACTGGGGATTCCACAACAATTTTACTTGGGGATGGTTTAACTATCAATTTACCTTAAGAACAACTAACACAATTATAATCACAAGCTGAAAATATTTTGCGACTCCTTAAAGGATGTCCATGCGAATTATTAATTATTCTTCGCATCATTGATGATCCTGGATGACCAAGCCGGTCATGCCATAAAATGAATGTCTTTGGATCATTAATTTTCTTATTTAAGACGACATTCGTTTCGACATGCCTTATATGAGTAAAATATAATCCAGAGGATAAAGTTGGGAATTTTTCTAACACTTCTTTTTTCCCATTTGAAACCAATGTGACATAGAGAAATTCTCTATTATTTTCGTTCATGGTTTCAATGTGATATCCATTTTGTCGAATATCTTTAAAGCTGAGTAAGTTTCTTCTGGATTTTTCAGAGTATAAGACATTGTCAACATGAATTGTTGTTCCCTCAGACGACATAATATTTGCTCTTCCAGAGCCATTAATCAAATTAGAGATGCCAGATATTGTTTGAACATTAGCCTCAGCTAAGTTCAAATTGGAGAAATATTCTCTATTTTTAAGGATTGTATGCGTTGTAGCACAATCAGCAAGGCATATATCGCTCTTATTTGATTCATGACTTGAACACATGATTTGTTGATCAATCTGGACAAATAATATTTGGCAAATCAGAAAAAGAGTCATATTTCAATGATAAAATTCATAATATTTTGCCTTTGATTTTGAAGGCATGGTAAAGGTCACAAAAATATTCGGGCATATATATGACAATATTTATGCAAAATAACCTTTCATATATGACCAAAAAATGTCACAATTATGAGCGTTCATTGTCAATAATTATTTGCCATTTGTAGTGGTGCACCACTTTTATTCTAATTTTTGGTGGAATTATCAATACGACCTTTACTTGATATTTTCATCTTTTCCACGTCCGTAAATTTATTATTGCGATCATGATCATTATATGCAACATATGCTTCTTAATTTGAAGCCGAACTAATTGGATGGGAGCGATATTATATTTATAATATCTCATTATTTTACTCAACTACCATGAGACAAGAAATCAATCCTTAATATTTATTGAGTTGACGTGCGCACTCGATATTTGTCGCAGCAATAAATCGAGGCGGGCCACGTGACCTTCTTTTTATTGTCTCATCAGTCATATTTCCACATAGCCTCAACATAGAGGTAATTAAAATTGCGGAATTATAATTAATATTTGACTGATTAAATTTTGTAGCATGAGACCCAGCCGCTCATTTTGAGCTTTTTGGAGCATTACCCTTTTGGTATGTATGTATATAACTCCATAAGGTGAAAATATATTTAAAGTGAAATATTCACTTTTCGAATCTCTAAAGAGAAATTGGTGAATGATTGTGTACAACATACAACCTTGAATGGATACAAGCTTTATTCATAATTTGTAATATCTAATTATCATGACAAGAATTATAATAAGGTAACAAATTCAAACTATGGTTGATTAATATTTTGAAAGTAAATATAATATAAAATAATTTTCTCTTTTCTTTTATGTAAAAAAAAAACATAGCATATAATTAAGTATATGTTCACAACTTGATTCATTAATAATCAAATGTACTATTTGTATGAGTTGGTAGGACAACCTCCAAGTTGGGTGGCGAGACAAAGTCTGCTTAAATGCCATGCCTCCTCGAACGGGATAACCCGTCGCCCTTTCAATGTTTAGCTTTACCGGGGACAAGGCTTACCAACTATCAACTCAAACTTATAGCATGATTTGTATTATAAAATCAAGAATAGAACAATAACTAATCGTTTGTAGTTTTAAGAGAAAACTAGTTATGTCACATATTGACTTTTGATTTCTGATGTAGAAGATCGTAAAAGACGCAACTACAGAGCATACTTTCGCAATCGGTGACATTATAATATATAGTATATGAATAAAGTATGCATATAGAAGTGATGCATGTAATAAAAGGAAGCAACCATGATAATATATAAATAAATTGAACTTATTTAAATAACAAAAGTTATACCTTCCTAGCTTTGTCTCCTTAACAAGCCTCCTTAATGCTAGAGCAAGCTCGTGCTGATAACGTGTTGTAAATTGAATTGAAACTTGCTAAGAACTAGAGAATGAAATAGAAGACTAAGAACTTCTACTACTACAAACTACTACTACAAAGGAGAAGAGAAGAAATGAGATAGTTGGAATGAGAAGTTTTCATTCAACTTGGTGTGCTCTTACAATGAAGTTAGCATCGTTTATATAGGTCATTTGGTATAATGACAAACGTGCCTTAGCAATGTGGGACAATTAACATATACACCCCATGTCATACAACATTTTACAAGTAATCAATGTGGGACAATTAACACATACACCCCATGTCATACAATACATTACAAGTAATTGACAATACATGGAAGAGTTGGTGTACATTGGAAATGACAATACAAGTTACATGACTACACAATATGTTGATGTGCATGCATGGTCATCCACACTTCACAACAATAACATCATGTTTTTCCAAAAAAATAGTCCAGTTTTTTTTAGAACTCATCCTCGAGTGTTTTTATATATTGAATATTTTAGTTAGGTGCCCCCAATTAATGGAATCCACGATATGTAAGCGAGAAAGATAATGATTAAAAAGAGTTGCTAATCCTAATATGTCATTTCGCAGTTAGAAACTTTTTTGCATTAAAAGTAATTGCTTCATGCATTAGAAAAAAGTTCACTATACTAAGAGACGTGCAACTTAAATAAAAGAAAGCTATTGAGTCTTAGAAAATATAGTGCTGTAAATGTTATTATTATTATTATTTTTTGTTTTTCGTTAACACTACCTATAGCAAGGGGTAATCACAAGAATACTACACGCCATCTACAAGAAAAAAAAATACTACACACCAAGCAAGATAAAAGGAAAAAAAAAGACGAAAAATTGATAGACTCTAAAATCATTAAATGACTCAAAAATACATAGACTAAATAAATTAATGTTCATTTTGCTGATTGGCTTGGTTCGGTGAGCATTAATTATTTCTCTTTTGTTTTTTCTAAGTTTTTTCCTATGAGTTTCTTGTATTTTCTAAATGGGTTTGTAGGAGTTATCTCTTTATTGGATAGGGAAGACAAGTTGTTGTTTCTTTGGTTTTTTTTTTTTTTGTTCTCTAAATTTTGTAATGATCTTTTCATTATAGTAGTATATTTTCATCACTTCTACACACGAAAAGCTTCTTTTTACATATTTTTCCTAATTGCTTTATTTATTTTGATAAGAAAGAAATTGACTTTTCTTACCCCCTATAAGACTCGAACCCCCACACTCTTGCAACAATACCACATATCAAACCATTGGACCACGAACTTGGTTGGTCATACTTGCTTTATGGTTTAGTTGTTTTCTCTTTTCATTTAAGATTATTTATTGGCATGTTTTATTTAGAATATAATTTAGAGGTATTGTTTGGGGAAATTCATCCATAGGGGTGACAATTTGTGTCGGTGAGTCGTAAACGTTTCGTGTCATAAACAGGTCATAACCAATATAATGCAAACCCATTACATGACATGTTTATTAATTGTGTTAATCGTTTTCGTGTCTAAGTGGGTCATGTTAAATATGTCGTGTATTCGTGTCACCCATTTATTAAATATTATATTTAAAAAGTGACTCTTGACCAACAGTTAAACCAATGAATGAATAAAATCTTATCCCTATAAAAATACATGTAGATAATTCACTGACCAATGGTTGAACCACTAAATAACCATTTAACAGTGGCGAACCATTAAGAAAATTAGGAGCAGATTTTCCTAAAAGGACCTTGTACATGGCTTAATAGTATAAGTTAAATTGTAAGACATCTATACAACCTAAATTGATGTAATTGAACACCAGGGACGTATCATATCATTGTTGGGTGTCTAGTACGAATTTTGAGATGTGAGCGAAACATTGTTTTGAAAGCATTATGTGATTTTTTAGGTAAGTAAACCCAAGGGAAATATTATAGAATTCATTTAAATTCTTGTCAAATTTAATGTTATTTATGCTATAAATTGTGCCAATTTTAGACTTGCTTATACTCCATTTATGCACGTGTCTGCGTATGGTCAACGGAGCAAGCATGGCACTGATCCCGCCACCTAGTAAATAGCAATTCGAGAGTTGTCAGGCAGTATGCGTCATGCTAATGACCACGCATGAAACTTGTCTTGGAGAGTCCAGTAGGTATGAGAAGAATTTGGCATGAAGCTTGCCTCCATCATGGGTTTCTTCTCGAGAGGCATCGGTCGAAAGTCTAACTTTCGTCCACGAGGTCCTCTTTTGACCGTGAAACGTTTAATGGAAAATACCTCGTCAACGGGGACTTCTCGATTTAGAAAATTCAATCCCTAGGGTTCGGCAAACATTCACCACATATGCATTCCAACTTTTCTTATTCATTTGTGATTTATATTCATGCTTTCTTTTCCGGTTTTATTTTAATTATTCACATGAATTGTAAACGCTTTATTTGGGATTCTTGTGAATACTAACTGATTTTCTCTCACTCACTGGAATTCTTCATTGTTTTGATGATAAATTGCATATCCTACGACAATTTGAGGGAAAGCAATACTTAGCAATTACCTCTCATCTAAGGAGCTTCCCACAACTAGTACTTGTAGGTGTTTTGTAATTACTTACTTACTGTCTTTTGAGTTATTTTAGGAGACTATTTGTACTTGATACACATATAATACACTTGTGTACATTTGTTGCCTATACTTACTTCTCATTTAATACTTGAAATCGACTAAGTTGTCGTAAGATTTAATGGAAATGGTAATAGGTCGCAGGCTGATCGGGAGCCACAAGTATAACGGCTCACTTGTAGTAATAGTGCAATCAACATATGTTGACCGTGAATATCATCCTCAAGGAAAGTTTTTTGCACTAGTGATCACATGTTATGCATGCCAAATATAACGCGCAATCGAGTTACCAACCACAAAGGTGTACTAGTGATAAATATGTGGTCGAATCTACATGACTTGAGTTTCGCTCTAAGTTAACTAAAAATGGGGGGTTTAGAATTTTTGAAGAAGAAATTAACTAAAACTAGCAAGGATGAAAAATTGCAAAAATTAGATATCAATGAGAGAAAACACCTTGGTCTATAGTTCCACAAGTAAGAATCAAAATTCAATGGCATATCATGGTCCTTAATCTATTGCAAAAAAATATTAATTTAAATTCTCCTATGAAAAATTAGCTATGAAAAATTGACATCCGCAAAAAATTCCTAATTCCCCTAATCTCAATAGCCAGGACCTCCGCCACTAACTACTTCCCTAATTAATGTATAACCCTAGACATCCGCCAATAAAGTTTAACACACTAACCACAATAATAAGAATCTCTAGGAATACTAATCCTCGCATCCACTTCCGGTTTAACCTAGATTCAATTGTTGAAAACTCAATAATCGAAAGGTTTTTATGGCAAACGGGTAAGTTTTTTGTCACTTTTATTGGTCAAAAAGTACAATTACGGATACAATTGGTCCAATTAACTATAAATTGTCCATCTAAAAGCATGCAATGGCCATTTATATACCCCAGATCTAAACCATATTAATTAAAATCAACAACAATAAAATAGGAGAAATCGAATCAAATTAAATAATAAAAATCATAGATCTCACAATTTATGTCATGAATCAAGAATCCCACATGTTTCCCCTCCAACCTAGGCAAAGATCGGTTTAACCGGACACGGTCTTCATAATCACCGAAAATCAAAAGTTGTGTGGCGGCTCCCTAAAACAACAAAAGTCGATCCCCCAATAATACCTTAGTTCCTAATATGAAAAAAACGCTAAAAAGTTGGTCTCAGAAGTGAGAGAAACTAATTTTAGGGGTTGGTCTCGTAACACGTGCGCCGAGGAGCATTTATGTTTATTTTTGGCTTAAAAATAGGGTTCTGAACATATGGCGGTGCTTGATTGGCTTGACTGCTGTGAACGCACCATGTGGCAGCATCTTATTGAAGAGAAAAACATCTATAACGTGCTGGAAACGAATGAGGAGGCGCCACGTGTCGCTGCTTGAGAGTTGGTTTGCTCACTTGAAAACTTGGCGAAAAAGTAGGAGAATGTGCTGACGCGCATCTTGAGGCACATCCTATGGTAGCTGAAGCGTAAGAAAACTATTGGTGAGCTGGTTAAATGATCAAGTGATCTGCTACCACATGGTGATTGAAAAGTGTGTGGACGAATTGTTGGACGACGCGTAGTGTAGCCGTGGTGAGCTGGACCAATGATAAACAGACACGTGGTTGCATGCTAAGAGATCAAAAAATTGTACATATTCTGTGAAATTATGGGAAACTGAACTGTGCGTAGCTCTGAAGCATGCGCGTCTTAAGTGTGTCACTCTGGTGCGTCACTATGTTTACTGTCTATTAATACACCAACTGCGCGGCACGTAACTCAAGGCAAATTGTCTAGCATGTTATCACTGCATGTAAATACTCCATTTTGAGTATTTTTTGCCTCAGATTCAACTGCACACTCCGTTTCACCTAAAAACGACCAATAAATATAATTAAATATATATTTTATAGACTTTCCATACTAAATACATTAAAATAAACTAATAAAAAACCTATACAAACCGACTTATCAACTAGTTGTTTACCTATTTAAATTTGAACTACTACTAAGGAATCCATTTTTAATTGGTTTTATACTAAACTAAATTAATCTAACAAAACAATGTAAACTTTACTTTAACTCCTATATTAAGGATATTTTAGTTCACAACTTCACCTAGATAATTTAATACTATGCTTTTCAACCACCTTTACATCTTCATATGTTATGTGCAATGCCTAATTAGAATAGATAAATTTCTTTCAAATTCGCTTTAACCCGCTATCGTGATAGAAAAGATTCTAATGTGCAAACTAGAACTCCACCTATCAATATGAATAAATTAAAATCCACATTGCTTTAATGCTCCAAATCTTTGGATTCATAACCAACTAATTTTACTATTCATGTCTCCTTAATCAACAACTATTTATCGATGTTTTGTATTTTATGGTTGTACTATTCATGTCTGGGTTAAAACCTTCAAAGGTCATGATAACTTCTATAATCTAAGGTCATTAAACACATGACCAATATGTCTAAAATATTACGCTCAAAATCAATACAAATCCTAAGCATTGCACTTTTATAATCACTTTTTACTCTTATTCAAAGCATAACATTCATGCTATTGGATCTATTGATCCCTAAGATAAATAGACTACTCACACTTCATTGAAATACACATATCACAATTCATAATTGAAATTATTACAAATCAGAGATGAATATAAATATTGCCTTCAATTAAACCAATGAAACAATACTTGAATTGCGAATGTGAAGTCTTCAATGTTTTCTTCACACAAAAATCTTTAATATTCAAAGCCAAAGGAAACCTATGATAAATCACTTTAATGGTGGCTAATAGTTTATATGTGGTTAGTTTACCACATCTAACACATATTTATACCTCCTAATAATAATTAAAATCCAAACTTTATAATTTAACTCGTAATAAAACTCCAACTTTACATTTTTCACAAGTTTGACACTATCACTTAGGCTTCCGCAGTGTGTCTTATAAGCCACGACCTCGCCATTGCACCGCCACTGCATGCACTTCTTTTGAGCTCTTGTGACTTCGACGATGTCATCTCTTGTCTTGGCGCCGTCCCTTGTGTTCCACAGCGTCGCCACTGCGTCGGACCTCCAGACTTGATTTATTTACTTTGTTTGCTCTCCCATGTCGTGCCTTTCCTTCCCACTCTTTGTCTTAGTACTCCACAGCGCCACCATGTATATCTACTGCGTCAACCATCCTTTCATAGGTTTTTGTTCCGTTTCTTCTCGTTTTTGCTCATTTCCTTCATTTGCACCTTAATTACTTAAAATTGCAATAACACCATGAATTGGAGCTCATTTAGAAATATTTGTACTAAATATACTACTAAACTAACCCTATATATAAGCCTAAATAATCACATAACAAATACCCCTAAACTAAAGATTTTGCGCGTCTTGAGGAAAAATGTATTTTACTAAGCCTCCTAATAACAAATTCTCATTCAATTTACATTGTTCATGGAGTATCCTTTAATTCACAAAGTTTCAAGTTAATAATCCTCTTAAGAGTTTTTCTTCGCAAAAAACTTATTATTTTTAAGACATGTGACTTTAACAACAAATATAACTTCACTTTCGAAACACCAAAGTAGATCACAACAAAAACCCATCACTATCTACAAGTTTGTTTCATTTTAACACTCAAGTAGCAAGTACGCAATCTCATGATTTCTCATTAAGCTCAGGAATTCACAAATAAGCATAAATCAAACTCATCTTTTGTAGACTTTAGTACTTAGAGAGTCTATAGGACTTAACAAAGTCAGAAAAGAAACTTAACTAAACTAGCTACTCGTACTCGAGCAAAATCTTTTATTTGAAAAGTTTTATTTTACTTCCTCATTTTCTTTATTTAATTTTTCTCTCATTTATTTTTCTCTTCTTTTCATTTTTTTTACGGTCTATGCTCCTTTTCTTATGGACTCTATTTTTCTCACATTTTTTCAACCATCAAGAACCATCAAGTTCTCTGCTCCATTTCCAGTAGAACTTGTGGGATTCTCTCATTTCTTCTTTTTCTAAAACTCTTGTTAGCACTTCTCACTATCGCTTAATCAACTAAGTTAACTCTAAATTTTCATTTATAATGCTTATTTCCTCCCCTCTTTACATGAAGTCTTTAATTGATTTGTATTATCAAGTTAGTTTCACACTTATTATGGAATCCTTAAAAATCTAACTTTTTCTATAAGAAGTGTTCTAGTTTCTTGCTTTTGTTTCAAGTTCAAGGTATTCCCTAACTCTAGGTTTCTAATCAAGAAACTGCACCATTGATTGCTACACTTCGTTATTTTTTTCAAACATTTAAAAATACTCTCTTGAGTTTCTTATCAATAAGATACTTGTAATCTACTCATCCATAATTAAATGCATGAAAATGCAAATGAACTACTTATTCATTATATAGTATTATATATAACCTAATCTATACTACTTAAATATTCAAATAGTAAGTAAAATGAAAAATTTAGACACTACCATGTTTTCCTCCTTAACTGCTTCAAATTAAAATTTAAACGATAATACCCGAATTGTTTATCCTTAATTCTCTACCTATCTTACCACTTCCTATAGTGTAGTGTAGTGTCGATGCCCCTCATGCCCCCCAACTTAAACCAAACCTTCCCTTCAAGGTTTAAAAGTAAGCTTGAAACATGAAAACACTAAAACACACAAATATATATATATATCAAAACACAAGTTATATAAAAAATAAACTAAACATAGAATTGAAACAATTAAATATAAAACAAAATACCCCAAATGTAAAAATGAATGGTATCAATGTCACTATTAACTCCCAAGGTCTAAAGGATTCCTAATACAATGACTTCAGAACTACGCATCGTCATCATCATTTGCATAATTAGGTCCAGCATAGGATGATGTCAATGGATGCTCCACCCTCCTACTTTGCACCAAATTTGGATCAAATACATAGTCTGGTGCAGCTAGATAGCCAAATGACCTATCAGTAGGTCCCATCTGTATGCTCCTCTCATACCTAGCTATGTCCATTTGATGATTGACAACAACATGAGATTATGCTGCATGTTCTATTGGTATTGCTCTCTCCTCTCTAAATCTTGCTCATATCTTAACACAGTTGCTTAGTACTACTCCCTATATTCTTGCTACTGTCTCCTCATCTTTACTATCCATAGCCTCCATTATCATGGAGGCAAGTCCTCTAGTGGTGCTACTGGTGCTTATTCTGGAGGAGGTGGTGGAAAGACCTTAAGACGATCCAAGTCTTGATATCCAATCTATGGGGTCTACAAACTCGTAGGCCTCAGTAGATCCATGTTGTTGATGCTCTTCCTCTACTTCATATTCTTCCTCTTCTAGATCTTGGGCTAATTCTGTTGTTGTTGTCTAATCCTTTTGCCTCTTGGCCGATAACTCGGCCTCAAGTCTAGCTCCCTCGGACCTCTCTCTTACATCCTTGGAGTCTTGGTAACTAGGTGGTGATTACAATGTGAGCATGAAAGCTTCATCAGTGGTTGGTTGAGCCTCTAGATCTTTTCTTCGTCATTTTTTAGTCAAACTATAGCCTTCAAGCACATCTAAGAAATCAAAATAGGAAACAACAATTTGTTGTCTCTTTTAGACATGATGGACTCCCTTAGACTATTGTAAATGATCTCGGTAATGTTGATCTCTCCGTTCTATGTAATCTCACAAAGACGTGCCGCTTTCGGCGTATTGATCTCGTCCTCCTGAGAAGTGGGGTGTAGCGATGCAACAAGGAAATGTTGCCACATTCTGTAAACTTTTCTGACACTCCCTTTCTTAATGTGCTTCAACATATTCTCAACTCTCATAACCCAGCCTTGTTGTCTAAGGAAAACTAATGCACTCTTTGTAGCTCTAAAAGGGTATAGGTTATAGGGTCTCTCATATAACTTATTCAGGAAAATTGGTTTGGATCCATACAAACTTAAGTGCTCCAATCCCTAGATGGTATTGATCTCATGTATATTAACAGGGATAAAAATCCCTCTCACCTTTACTAGCTCATCATTGGCAGTGAACTTCACATTAACATAAAATTCAAAAACAATCACACTCACTCCTTTAACATTATTCTTTCTATAATCTAGAGTGAGTTGCTCCCAATTTTGTTGCCTAATGAAGTTATTTACTCTATTATTATACTTGGATAGCAAATTAATCCCCCTTTCACAAATGAACTCTCGACGTAGTATTTTCTCATATAGGTCTTTGGCCTCTCTAATAATGAAGAATTTGGATTTAAATTCCTAGGTTCATTTTCATTAGGATTTTCTGATGTAGATGCCTATAAACTATTTGCTCTAGTTTGGCTAAATTGTTTCCTTATTCTTGTCATTTCTTCAAATTTCAAACAACACAACGATAATGCAATTCAACTCGGGTCTTCGAATCACTTAAAATTTAAAATTCATATCACACGGATCATGCACATGCTAAATAATACAAAGACATCAACTAAGTCTTCATGGGTAACATTAATGCTCAGCATTCACACAATCTTGTGAAACCTATCCTACAACATCAAATCCACTATTTCATACAATGTCATCAAGATTTTCAAAATTTCAAAGCATAACTAGATTAAATTATAAATTCGCATCAAAATCATATTTATTTCTGGTGTAGATCACTCCTCTAAGTCTTTATCAATCCAAGCCCTCTCACTCTTTTCAACAACTAGAACCCTAGCTCTCATTGAAACCAAAACCGAAAAATCTAAGCCCTAGTTTTCTAACTTGTGCAAATTTATAGTACACTTGCCTCTTTCACTCGCAATCATTAGGAACTTACTATTCTCACTTAAACATGATTAAACTTTGGCTCTAAAGGGATATATGCTTGGTAGTTGTGGTTGGGTTTTAGTTCAAGTGTGAAGAATGAATGAAATAGGGGTTTAAACCCCTTATATTGACCCCGACGTCGTGCTTTGTAGGCACGACGATGTGACACTGCCACCACTGTGTCAAGAACGCAGTGGGGTATTTTCTCTCATTTTTGCTTGCTGCCATCTCGAGGTTGTGACCAATCCCTATGGTGTCGTGGGCAATACCCACAGCGTCGAGATATCTGCTAACATCCTCACGAGTAAGTTTTTTGTTAATTGTTCTCTATCGTTCCGCCGACTTTGTGTATTGCTCATACAAAATTCTTTACCATATGAAATCTATGAAAATACTAAAACTAATAAATTTTACCTTAAATCTTTCCATCCACCTTACCTTCACCGTTTTGAACTCCTTCGATATTTTTCGCTCTTTAATGAGTTAGCAATCAATTTTCATTCAAATGAATCATCACCCAATAAATGGTCTTTCCTACACATTCGACGAAAATTTTCAAAACTTAGAACTAAAACGTGTTAATTGTAATCATTAAACTAAATATCTAACTACAAACTAAAATTTAAACACTCGAGATTTAAAAACCCAGGGTTGCCTTCAAGTAGCGCTTAATTTAACGTCATTAGCCCAACATCTTTTCGCTCATTTAGCTCGAGTCAAAATCAAGAAACTCCATCTATAAATTGGAGATTATGTCATTCTCATTCGAATGTACTTCTTCACCATCGATAAGGACAACAACAACCTTCTCAGCATCATCTCCCTCATTAATACTCATCGTGATCTTCTTCTTTTATGTGTACAAATTGTTGGGGCATGTGCACTAGGTCAATCCATTAACTGTCTATATGAATACTTTTAGTTAATAAAATAGAGGATTTCATTTGTTGTTTATTATAATTAATTTACATGTTTACATTATAATAAGATCCATGGGTATTTGAAGAAATATCATAAATATCCCTAGTCGATCATTATACTGGGAACTATAATGAATGAAGACTAGTACGAGTCTTGATTGATGATCATATGATGATTTTATGTATAGGGATACAAATCAAGATCACGAGTACTAGTTAGGGAACAAAGTACTGGAATGACCTGCTATGAGAACATCACATGGATTAAGTCATAGTTGTTTCTCGTGATAGGTATATTTTTCAGTCTTCTGACTTGAGATTACCTGAGACTTCAACATTAGGAACACAATGATTTGACACAATCAAACGTTGTCTTTAATCAGACGATTATAAAGGTCGTGATTGGTTATTGTGTGAGCAATGTGATGAAGTTGTGTAATCGAGATAGAATTTGTCCATCTCATATAAAGAGAGCTATCCAGTGGATCCCTCGATGTGTTAGACTGTTAAAAGTCCTAGTCTAAGTGAATTGATATTGATCAATGTCACTTGGATGTTTTCAGTCTACCTAGAAATGGAGACTAGTACGATTGAACATGTTAGATAACAATTCCATGTCTTATGTTTGATCAAAAGGATATCGTGTGACAAAAGGATGTTGTATACACTATTGATTAGGTTGTATCGATTTGATATTCATACAACTTGGGTAGTCATAATGTCTTGCTAGAGGCCGCTTATGAATTGTATACCAAAATATGTTTTGGTACACTGCCAACATTGTATGAGCCTATTGGGTCGCGCACTAAGAATGGTTTTGCGAGATTTTAAGATGGTTAAGAAAAATGAATTTTATATGATAAAATTCATGACAGAAACGTCCTTATGGTATATTACACTTATACTTCTTTAAGTAGGGGTATATGTGTAATTTACTTAACCGTCTATATACAAGGGTTGTATAAATAGACTCTTTAAGTTAGAACACACGTACGAAAGATTAAGGGCCTAGGCTCTATTTTCATTTTAGAAATGACTTAGGGTTTTTTGGTACGCTCTGGATCGTTTTGGAGAGAAACAAAAAGGTTTGGTATTCTCTCGAAGCTAGCACTTTGAATCTCAGCCGCCGTTCATGTGTGGAGTGCAGGTAGAGGGCGTTCGTTGTTAGCAGCTCCTTAGAGATCGATCAATCTTCAGAAATGTATATTGTGACTAAGGTATGATTAAGTTTTCATGGTTTAAACGTTTTTAATGGAATTAGATTCGGATCCTGTTGGGGTTTTTGGCAAAATTGTTTTGTAATTTTCGCTGCGTATGAACCCCAAAACCCAACAGCGGTATCAGAGCCATCGAGTTCGATTCCATTAAATTCACTGCATGTTTTCTTCTGATATATACATGATATATGATCGAAAACATGTTAATAGTTGATGTATATGTGATATACATAAGTTTTCTGTGAGATTTATTATCATGTTTTGTGTATATGATACATATATTCATGATTTAATTGAAATCAGTTTCGTACATGCAAGTAACCATGTTAGGTTAATTCGAATAATTTTAATGAATTAAATTTCTTGTTCTGTGATCCATGACACTATTAGGTATAATCTTTATTTTTCGTGTATTGATGCATGGATGAAATCTCTGTAATTCAATATGCATATTTAGGTTAAATTGTTTTAAGTTTCTTAAATTGTATAAGTCTTAATATTAATTCGAAACTAATATGATTAAGTTCGATTGGGATAGTAGTTCATGATTCAATTACATGTTTGTGATTGTTTGGACGAGGATCGAAATTGCAAATAATTATTTTTCAAAATTATTTATTTATCTCGTTATATCTATTATGTTATGAAGTTTCTATTTAATAAGAGATAGATAACAAATTAGATTATCAGATATTATCAAAATCAGTTTCGTTATCCCTATTGGATAAGAGATAAATATCGAGAATCTTGTTATTGGTGATATGCTAGGATTCAAATATCTTAAGTTCTAATTGGATTAGGATAAGATATTTAGTTAGATGTGGGCCTGGGTTAATTAAAATGTTTTAATTGACTTAATTTCGAATAATTTAAGGGGTTATTTTTGGATAATAAAATCAGTGAAAAATATGATTTTCTATAGCGAATTTTAATTTTTGGAATTGAAGTTTGTCTAAAAAAAAAAGGGGCGCTGCCCCTTGTACCGCCCGATGACTGGCCAGCAGGACCGCCGTCTAAATAATCTAAATCTGTGTTTCATGTCATAGCTGACATAGAATTAGGTGAAATATGAATTTTAGTCCCCTAAATACACAGTATGTTTTAGGAGGGTTGTTAATTTAGTGGGAGTCTATTCCTGTATACTAAAATAAACTTTGCATAATCTTTATTGTTGATCAATGACCTCTTTAAGTAACGATAATCCCCTATCATTGCGATCCATCCTTAAGAAGGATAAGTTATCTGGGACTAATTTTCTTGACTGGTTCAAAACCTTGAGAATTGTTCTCAAGCATGAACGCAAATTGTATGTCCTGGATGCTCCAATCCCTGAGGACCCACTAGCCAATGCTACGAAAGTTGTGAAGGATGCACATAATAAGCATGTCAACGATTCTACTGATGTTGCATGTATTATGCTGACAACTATGGTTCTTGATCTTCAGAAGTACATGGAACTAATGGAGGCATACGACATGGCCGTAACGCTAAAGGAAATGTTCCAACAACAAGCTAGGCAAGAAAGGTTCGAGACAGTCAAGAACCTACATTCTTGCAAGACGACTGAGGGTGCGTTAGTTAGTCCTCATGTTCTAAAGATGAAGGGCTATGTTGACCAGCTTGATAGACTCAGATTTCCCATAAGCCAATAGTTGGCTACGGATTTGATCCCGAATTCATTACCAGAGAGCTACTCACAATTTGTGATGAACTACAATATGAATAATATGGAGAAATCAATTTTCCGAGTTGCATTTGATGCTCAAAACTGTTGAACAAAATATCAAGAAACCTTCTAGTAATGTGTTGATGGTCCAAAAGGGAAAGGGAATGAAGAAGAAAGGCAAAGGCAAGGCTAAAGTTGTCAAGGCTACTGCTGCACCTGTCGCAAAGCATGTGGAACAAGTCAAGCCCCAGCCTGTTCCTGCTTTAAAACACCAAAAAAAAGGAAGGAAATTGTCATTTCTGTCATGCACCTGGATATTGGTTCAGAAATTGCAAACTCTATCTGGAAGATCTAAAGAAGAAAAAGGGTACTGCGACTACTACTACAGGTATTTATGTTATTGAAATCAATTTATCTACTAGTGATTCCTGGGTATTAGATACCAAATGTGGATCTCACATTTGTACAAATGTACAGGGACTCACAAGAAGTAGAAAGTTGAAGAAACGAGAAGTCATCCTCCGCGTAGGGAATGGAGCAAGAGTTGTTGCCCTGGCTGTTGGATCATATGACTTAGTGGACTTATTTTCACTTTAAATAATTGTTATTTTATGCCCACCTTGAGCAGAAACACTATTTATGTTTCATGCTTGGATACGGATGGTTTTGATTTTATTGTTGCGAATAATAGATGTTCCATTTCTCGTAAAGGTATATTTTATGTAAATGCTGATTTGTCTGATGGTCTTTATATTCTAAGCATGAAAAGGTCCACTGATACTCTAGTATTTAACATAAATACAAAGAGATTTACGTCAAATGATTTGAATCAAACCTATCTTTGGCATTGTCGTCTCGGGCACATAAACGAGAAACGCATAATGAAGCTCCATAAAGATGGACTTTTAGATTCATTTGATTTAGAAACATAAGAAACGTGCATATCTTTTTTACTAGGCAAGATGACTAAAAGTCCCTTTACTGAACATAGTGAAAAGGCAAGTGATTTATTAGGTCTAATACATACTGATGTATGCGGTCCTATAAACACAATGGCTAGAAGAGGTTATCAGTACTTCATTACATTTGCAGATGATTTCAGCAGATATGGTTATGTATATCTAATGAAACATAAAGCTGAATCATTTGAGATGTTTTAAACGTTTCAAAATGAAGTGTGGAATCAACTTGGTAAAACTATCAAAACACTTCGGTCAGATCGAGGTGGTGAATGTTTGAGCCAAGAATTTGATGATCATCTTAGAAATTGTGGAATTGTCTCTCAATTGACTCCACCAGCAAATCCACAGTGGAATTGAGTTTTTGGAAGGAGAAATCGAACCTTATTAGATATGGTTCGATCTATGATGAGTCATTTAGATTTTCCATTATCCTTTTGGGGTTATGCATTACAAACTGCAGCTTTCACTCTAAATCGAGTTCCTTCTAAAGCGGTTGATAAAACACCATATGAGATATGATATCATTCCTTAAGATTTTGGGTTGTGAGGTTTACGTAAAGCGACAAGTCTAAGAAAAACTAGCACCTAAATCTGACAAGTGTTTATTTTTAGAGGTATCCTAAGGAAACAAAAGGATATTACTTTTATAATCCCGCTGAGAACAAAGTGTTTGTTGCTCGGTATGGTGCCTTTATGGAAAAACAATTTATTTCAAAAGACACTACTGGGAGAGAAATAAATCTTGAAGAAGTTCAAGAATAATAGATAAACCCTAAACCGCTACTGGAAGCTCAACAACATTCTAAACCAGTCGAACTTCCATAAGTAACACAAGGCCTACGTAAATCTGGTAGGGTAAGACATGAGTCAGAGATATTCGAATTTCTTATTACCGATAGTCGTGATATGTTGCTTATGGATCAAAACGAGCCCACCACTTATCAGGAGGCTATGTCTGGACCAGACTCAGACAAATGGCTAAGTGCCATGAACTCTGAGATGCAATCCATGTATGATAACCAAGTTTGGAACTTGGTTGATTTACCTGAAGATGTTAAGACCATTAGATGTAAATGGGTTTTCAAGAAGAAAACCGACATGGATAGCAAAGTACATACAGTTAAAGCAAGACTTGTAGCAAAAGGTTTCAGGCATACTCAAGGTGTTGATTATGATGAAACTTTTTCGCCAATAGCCATGCTTAAATTCATAAGAATTTTAATTGCCATTGCTGCATATTATGACTATGAGATATGGTAAAAGGATGTAAAAACACCATTTCTTAACGGAAAGCTGCTTGAGGACGTGTATATTACACAACCTGAAGGTTTTGTACATCCTGAGAGTTCTACGAAGGTATGCAAGCTTCAAAGATCCATTTATGGATTAAAGCAAGCTTCTCGAAGTTGGAGTCTTCGTTATGATGAAGCAATCAAGGATTTTGGTTTTATTAAGAATGAAGATGAGCCTTGTGTATACAAGAAGGTCAGTGGGAGTGTAGTTATTTTTTCGGTACTGTATGTTGATGATATATTACTCATTGGAAATGACATCGCAACATTTCAGAATGTCAAGTCTTGGTTAGGGAAGTGTTTCTCGATGAAATACTTATGAGATGCAACCTATATCCTAGGGATAAAGATCTACAGGGATTGATCTAAGAGGCTAATCGGTCTAAGTCAGAGAGCTTACATAGACAAGGTGCTAAATAGGTTCAGTTTGCAAGACTCTAAAAGATGATTGTTGCCAATGTCTCATGGTATAAGTCTCAGCAAGATTCAATGTCCTAAAACAAATGATGAGCGAGACTGAATGAATAAGATTCCATATGCATCAGCTATTGGATCTATCATGTATGCCATGCTATGCACTCGACCTAATGTATCATATGCTTTGAGAACTACAAGCGGATATCAGTCAGATCCTGGTGAGAGTCGCTGGATAGCAGTAAAGAACATCCTTAAATACTTAAGAAGGACTAAGGAAGTGTTTTTGGTCTATGGAGGTTTTGAAAATGATCTAGTTGTAAATGGTTACATAGATGGAAGCTTTCAAATTGATATAGATGATTTTAGATCACAGTCTGGATATGTGTTTACTTTGAATGGGGGTGCAGTAAGCTGGAAAAGTTCGAAACAAGATACCGTAGTAGATTCTACAACAGAAGCTGAGTATATTGCGGCGTCCAATGTAGCAAAGGAGGTAGTTTGGATCAAAAAGTTCATTTCTGAACTAGGTGTGGTTCCAAGTATTGCTAACCCTGTTTGTTTGTATTGTGACAATAACGGGGAAATAGCACAGGCCAAGGAACCTAGATCACACCACAGATCCAAACATATACTCAGGCATTTTCATCTCATCAGAGAAATTATTGAGAGGGGAGACGTGAAGATTTGCAGAGTACCTACTGAAGACAACGTTGCGGATCCATTGACAAAAGCTCTTCCAGAAGCAAAACATGATGGTCATGTTAGATCATTAGGCATTAGATGCATGTATGATTAGCCCTAGTGCAAGTGGGAGATGTTGGGGCATGTGCCCTAGGTCAATCCATTAACCGTCTTTATGAATACTTTTAGTTAATAAAATAGAGGATTTCATTTGTTGTTTATTATAATTAATTTACATGTTTACATTATAATAAGATCCATGGGTATTTGAAGAAATATCCTAAATGTCCCTAGTCGATCATTATACTGGGAGCTATAATGAATTAAGACTAGCGTGAGTCTTGATTGATGACCATATGATGATTATACGTACAGGGATATGAATCAAGATCACGAGTACTTGTTAGGGAACAAAGTACTGGAATGACCCACTATGAGAACATCACATAGATTAAGTCATAATTGTTTCTCATGATATGTATATTTTTCAGTCCTCTGACTTGAATTACTAGAGACTTCAACATTAGGAACATAATGATTTGACACAATCAAACGTTGTCTTTCACCGAACGATTATAAAGGTTGTGATTGGTTATTGTGTGAGCAATGTGATGAAGTTATGTAATCGAGATAGAATTTTTCCCTTTCATATAAAGAGAGATATCTAGTGGATCCCTCGATGTGTTAGACTGTTAAAAGGCCTAGTCTAAGTGAATTGATATTGATCAATGTCACTTGGATGTTTTCAGTCTACCTAGAGATCGAGACTAGTACGATTGAACATGTCGGATGACAATTCTATGCCTTATGTTTGATCAAAAGGATATCGTGTGACAAAAGGATGTTGTATACACTATTGATTAGGTTGTATCGATTTGATATTCGTACAACTTGGGTAGTCATAATGTCTTGCTAGAGGCCGCTTATGACTTGTATACCAAAATGTGTTTTAGTACACTGCCAACGTTGTATGATCCTTTTTGGTCGCACACTAAGAATGGTTTTGCGAGATTAAGATGGTTCAGAAAAATGAATTTTATATGATAAAATTCATGACGGAAACGTCCTTGTGGTGTATTAGACTTATACTTCTTTAAGTAGGGGTATATGTGTAATTTACTTAACCGTCTATATATAAGGGTTGTTTAAATAGACGCTTTAAGTTAGAAAACACGTACGAAAGATTAAGGGCCGAGACTCTATTTTCGTTAAAGAAACGACTTAGGGTTTTCTGGTACGCTCAGGATCGTTTTGGAGAGAAACAAAAAGGTTTGGTATTCTCTCGAAGCTAGCACTTCGAATCTCGGCCGCCGTTCGTGTGTGGACTGCTGGTAGAGGGTGTTCGTCGTTGCCAGCGCCTTAGAGATCGATCAATCTTCAGAAAAGTATATTGCGACTGAGGTATGATTAAGTTTTCATGGTTTAAACGTTTTTAATGGAATTAGATTCGGATCCTGTTGGAGTTTTTGTCAAAATTGTTTTGTAATTTTCGCTGCATATGAACCCCAAAACCCAACACAAATTTGCTTTAGCAGTGTTCAAGAATGGTCGTCTAAGTATCATAGACATATCATTATCCATATTGTGGTTCGTGACCTCGAAATCTGCAATAAATGTGAATCTACCTATTTTCACATGCACATTCAAGACTTCGTATAATATGTATCAAGTTGTCATTAGCTACTTGAAAATTTTTGGTATCAGGACAATTGATCTTCAAGTCGGCGTGTAACATGTCTATTAGTAGCATGACATTGACTGTGGCTCCCATATCACATAAGAATATTTTAAAATTGTGCCCATCAATGCTTATCAAAATCCTTATCTCTCCAGGATCTATCCTTTTTATAGGTTGAAGTTGCAGGATGACCTTGAGCTTTGGTTGTGGTTTCTTAGGAACCAACTTGATGTCATTGCCTTGTGGGTCTTCTTAAAAAGGTCCTTCATCTTTTTGCATGGTTTTCCATTGTTGATTCCCCTTCTTTTTCTTCAAGGTGTTAATTATTTGTTACTTGAAACCATCAAGCTCATCTTGCCTCACTTCCATTATGTGCTAATGCATTTCTTCATGCTTCATCATAGCCAAAATGTTTATCTTTTCCGATTCGTACATCACTTGTTTGTATCTTGGCTCCTTTGTTGTTGTAGTGCTCATCATGTGAATAACACTCACGTTATCCTTGGATTGGTTACAATGTTTCTAGGAAACAATCCTTCTTTCCTCTAGTGCAACGCTATAGCAAGCTGACCAATTTGTCTCTCTAAATTATTAGTGGATTGTGATCACTCATCATCCATCCTCTTCATGGCTTACTTCACTCTATTCATTTCTTTCTCATGCTTCTCATGGCGTTCCCAATTACTCATGCCCATGGCTTACAAGTATTTCTTTATTGACTTCAATGAAGTCATCTCTTTGCTCTGCCCATCTTCCCCTATTGGACTTGTTGATGGAAGCCTTGAGGTGACTTTAGTTCATTATCAAGATTTTCATAAGAGAAGTTCGGGAAGTTGTTGTTGTATCCTTGATAAATCTATTGAGGAGTCATTCATACCAACCTAAAGTTATTCCCGTATCCTTGGTTGTTCATGAAGTTGATGTCCTCATACTTCATTCCCCGTTGTATGGCCATTTGGTTAACCACCATGCCTTAGTGATTAATGGGTTGCTCTGCTACTTATGAACCTTGTGTCCAATATGAGATTTTTCCATTTGACTGCTCAAATTTGATAGTTGTGCCATGATTATAGCTTGCGAGCCAATCTCATATACACATACTAGTTTACTTACTGTGGAATGTGTCAGCACCCATACCGTGAACGGCCAGTCTTACTAGCTCGAACCGTCCCCTGAGACGTCAGGTCATACCATCAACCATAAAAGATGTTCTAGACCCGCTCATTCATTCTTTTTACATTTAAGTTAAATTCAAGTGTGTGCAAAATTTAGTGAACATATAATAAAACACTGGAAAGTAAATGGGAACCTAAATGTGGAAAACATATGTCATATCATCAGTACTATAAATCTAAGTCAAAGAACATGTCCAAAGATATCCCATAATCCATACTTGAATGAAAATGTAAGTTTAGTATATAAAACAAAATAGATCCACAAAAAAGATCATTCCTATAGTGAATATTAGGGCAATTTGAAGTCGTCGTCTCACTGGTGTGCCTTGCCCTTCCCTCGATTACTGGAGGATGGATCTGGGTTCCAAAGGCCCCTAGTAAGTGAACAACAAGGTTTTATAAAATTTATAGCATAATGTAATTCCACAAAGAATAATATAAGTAAATTACAGGAATTAAACATGATTCAATCCTTTTCTAATATGAACATGCGGTTCCCATGAAGCCCATATGTATGGACCTAGCTTAAATCTTGTCGGCCTAGCAGCATTCACCATTAACAATCGGGAAAGTTCTAGTCACGCGACTTCGTGAACCCGAGCGGCACCGACGTACTTGAACTCTGTTGTAAGAAAGGCCGAAGGATGGAAACCTCCTACGAATGCTACACTGGCTGGAAGGTAGAAGATCATCATATAGACATCCTTCAAAGCTTCTCGACTTGCCAGAGGGGGAAACTCTTCGCAGTCGAAGCTGCCACATATAATTCTCGGAGACGACTCCTATAAGTCCTTATGTTTATATGCATGGAAACAGATAATCATGATGCGATGCATACCTAACTTATGCCATCATAATATGATGCATAATAAAGTTTATAAATTCCCATTGCTCACAAACCTTATGTGTTAAGTGTCGAGACCTGACCGCGCATCTAGTACCTTGTTGTGCATGCCAAAAGTCCCACCTAAATGTCTTCGTTGAGCCGAAGTTTTATATTTTGGTGCTAAACTCAAGATTTTTTATTTAATTTACCCGATTATTCCCACACACGTATCCGGAGGTTCATAATCCAATTATGTAATTCTTTGAATTTATCTATATACTTTAAATTCCATATACATGCAATGCCTTAATAGTTTAATTTGATGATAAAATCTTCTAATTTGGTAAGTACATGTGAAAAAGGATTTATCTCTCTGAAAAGTATGGTATGCATAATCTCGATTCGAAACAATGGATATATCAAAGTTTTACGAACACTGCACCCATTTGAATTTCATTTCGACTAGCAAGGTTACAAATTTGATTTCTAATAGTGTATCACTTCAAGTATTATGAAGTTTTTTCACAAGGTTGTTAACATATCCTATAAAAACATATCTAAAACTCACTCCAATTAGAGTTAGATTGAGTGAGTTATGCTTATCGAAATGTCATGTTTAATTCTTAAAGTTTGAATATGGTTATTTTATTTTTTTGGGTTGTTTTATCTTGTTTCTACTAAAGGGGCCTTTGGTGTTACTTAGGGTTCATATACATCAATTTACAACAAGAATTCTACAATTTAATAACATATAGCCAATTTCACCACTAAATGACCTTTAAAGCTTAAGTTATTCAAACTTTTTGAACATGCATTTGATCCACCTCAATTTCCAGTCAGGTTTTGACATAAAGTGAGTTGAAATTGAGTTTTAAAACATTCATATAGTCCGTGAAACCCTAATTTCAAAATCTTAGTTAAATCCCTAAATTTAAGCTAAAAGTCAAATTTCAAGTCATGCAAAGTTTGAATTCTTGATTCTTAGTTCATGCTTATTTAAAGGCATCAAATTGAAGTTCAACTCTAAACACGTGCATGGTCTCGTTGTCATTACGCCACATTACCCTATATTCGTGCGTATGCCATCAAAATCCATGAAATTGTAAAGAGAAAGGAGATGGGTTATCTTAGGATTGTTGTGTATATGGTTATCCACGTAGTAGCTAATTCGCGTTCGTTATCCATTTGCTGTCAGAGATGGCGGGTTCACGCGATAGCGGTGATGCCAGTGCGAGCGGCAGTCAGCCTTTTATACCATCATTGGAGGATGCGGATGATGTGTATCATTTTGACAACGGACTGAGGCCGGACATTGGTTTTTATGTAGGATCTAATGTTTCTCCTCCTTAATACTCTACTTGCACTTCAATTGCTCCTTAAATCCTTAATTTCCAGCAACTCATGTTCTTCCTCTCAATTTGTGGGGTGTTTTCATTTTCAATTACAACAGTTAAGTTCTCCTTATTAACTTAAAACAATGGACCTTATAAGTGCCCGAGATATGAGTTTTATAGCACATATAAGAGTACAAAGTGGATCTTACTCTTCATAATTAGCAACATAATTAGTTTAAGTTAAGTACTTAAATAAGGCTCCAAATCGAGTTTCTTAGTTTTAAATTTAGAGACATGAATTTACTTAGATTGACAAGTGTTACCTATAAGTGACAAATGTCCCATATTGCACGATTATGTCTCCAAACTAGATCTAGATTTTAGCCCTTCACTAGATGTATTAATAAATCTCAATATCAATCCCATGTACAACATAAAGTCCATGCACTATAGTTTCTTGTTTGATTTCTATGTGACATATATGTTACATTTTACATTGGCTATGGTTTTTAGTTTTAAGCATAGGCTATAAGTTGAATTTTATTATATTCCTACCATAGGCATAGCTGTTTAAATATAATTACCACCTTAGGCCACCCTAATTTAAGTTAGCGATTTATTTCATATTTTCCTATGTTGTGTAATCCCCTCCTAAATGTGTATCTCGAGGTAATACCTATGCCTCGCGTTGCCAAATGTTACATGTAAACTTATATTTATTAATTTATTCAATAAATATTACACGCACACCAAAAATAGTATTTATTATTAACGAACATAATCGTCAAGCATGGTCGCGTCACCCAATCGAATCGGGTTCGGGCTTCCAATCAGTCGGATCAGGCTGAGTCAAGTCTAGTTAGTGACTGGATGCATGATCTTCCCAACTTAGGGGATTTTTTCATCAAAATTTAAATTATACCTGAATCAAACAACTTGGGAAAGTGCTCTCGCATGTAGGTCTCGTGCTCCCACGTAAACTCCAAATTGTCATAGAACTTCCACTTGACCTTCATAAAGGGAATCTCTACGTGTCTTAAAATCTGCACCTTATGGTCAAGAATCTCAATCGATCGCTCCTCGTAAATCGTGTCTGGTCTGACCTCTAACATAACCTGGTCCACTATATCTCATGTCGTACCCTCACATTTCCTCAACATAGAAATGTGAAACACTGGGTGTACCCTTAACATCTGCAGTAGCAGTGCTAAGTGGTAGGAAAGCTTCCCAAGTCTCTCTGTGATCTCAAATGATCTCATATAACGCGGTGCGAGTTTCCCTTTAAATCTAAATCTTCGGTGTCCTTTCATAAGCGACACCTTCAGTTATGCAAAATCCCCTTTCTCAAACTTAATTGCCTAACGTTTCAGATTATCGTATTTCTCTTATTGATCATGTGTTATCTGTAATCTCTTATGAATCAACCTCACTTTCTCTATGTGATCATGTACCACCTTTGGTCCAACTGCCACTATATCAGCCACCTTTGCCTAACATGATGGTGTCCTACACGGTTTGCCGTATAAAGCCTCAAATGGTTCCATCTCGATGGTCGATTAATAATTATTATTGTAAGGAAACTCACACAAGTGTAAATACTCCTCCCGTTAACCCCTAAACTCGAGTGTACAAGCCCATAGCATGTCTTCTAAAACCTGGATCAGCAGCTCTGACTGTTGGTCCATTTGCGGGTGATAAGCTATATTGAGGTAAATCCGAGTGCCTAGCTGATCCTCCATACCCTGCCATAACCATAGCGTATACCGAGGATCCCTATTTGACACTATGCTCACTGGCGCCACATGTAGCTTGACTATCTCTCGCTTGTAAATATGGCTCAAGCTAGTGACAGAGTCAAAGAGTCGAATCGGTAGGAAGTGTGTTGCCTTTGACAATCCGTCAACAATAACCCATATTGTATCATGGCTCTTCGGGGTCGTCAGTAATCCTGTCACCATGTTTATCGCAATGTGCTCCCGCTTCCACTAAGGAATGGATAATGGCTAGAGTAGCACCCCGGGTCTCCCTTATTTTGCCTTAACCTGTTGTCTGGTCTCGCATCTCCTGATATATTTGGCTATATCTGCCTTCATGCTCAGCCGCAAGTACAATCGTCGTATGTCCTATTACATCTTGGTGAAAACTGGGTGAATGCTATAGTGCGATCGGTGCGACCCCTGAAGAATGTCCTCTCTCAACTCTGGTACTACTGGAATCCATATTCTACCCTGATATCTTAAACTTTGATCCGGTGCACCGAATAATCTATGAAACCCAGACTATCGGCCAAACCGCAGTACCGATCGTAGCTCGAATATGCCCAAAGTTCATCAACAATCGCCTAGACAGGTTGTAGCATCCCTTAACCAGATTAAGGCGATACCCGGCTTGAAACCCTAATTAAGCCCATACTACCTAACTCGACTTAACTAGAGCCATCAGCCTTTCCTCCTTCACCTGATAAATACCACTGTATATCAAATATCGATATAAAACAAATAATAAACGTCACGAAAATTTAACTTTTTTATAATTAAAATATGATATACATTACCAAATGAAACCAGAATAAATGTCAGTTATATAAAACCTCACATCCATTGTAATATTACAAAATCGTAACTCGATACAAGTATATAAGACAAATGAAAACTCATTACACCGAAGAGAAGATTAAGACTCATATATCCTCTCTATCCCGTAGTCGTAGTGCTCGTCGGCATTCCTAAAAAGTTATTTGGGGTGAGCACTCCAACTTACTCAGTAAGGATTCATATAGCTATCAACATTTCATATAATAATTAAGAACATTGTGCAATAAAAATATGCATCAATGTTAACTAACAAGAATATGGAAAACATATAATTCAATACGTAATAGATGCAAAGCAAATTATCATGGACTATTACACTTCGATCCCCATTTATTTATAAAACTAGGGTTGATTACCCACCGACACTATTAATTTGAATGCTAGACCAATATATTGGCCGATATGATGTCTAGCCAATCTATTAATGCCCAAAGGTTCTATCTGAAACCTTTTAATGAGTATGTAATCCACACAACCTATAAACTGAGAAGAAAGTTATATATAGGCCGGGAAAATAACCCATTTCCTATAGAACCTGGTCTCAGCTCTAGGAACTTACTCTCGTGAATTACGGTAAAGATTGTTTTCTGTTTATTGAAAACCATCACAGTATACATAGTCCCCCATTTTAGTTCAATATCTACATGAACTAATATACTAAAATATCCAGGCAACATTGATAAATAAGCGAATCCGTACTTACATCGAGTTAAGTCTCTATTTCCAAACTTTCTAACTTTTCGAGCCATTTACGTTTTCCTTATGTTCCACGACCTATCACAGTTCATTTGCGATCAATATAGGCTTATTACCCTATGTTTAAAACCCCTAAGTAAATCCTTTTGACCTCAGGAAATTCTTAAACAAAACATCGCACAATTATTGTTTTCAAAGGTGGCAGCGCACTCCCTTAGTGGGTAGGGAATGCTCCAAAAACTAGGTTCGTCCTAATTGATAAAGGGAGCGTGTCCCTTTGCTACTTGGAGCGCGCTCCACCCTGCACTATCTTGATAGTGAGCAAGGCAGCAACCACTGTTTCACTACTAAATCTCTAAAACCACCTCAAATGCATTCCCAAATCATCCAGAAGGACCTCTAGTGAGGTTACAAACCATTTCCAGTCATTAAACAACATAATTCATTGATATTTCATCATTACTATCAAATTGAACTTCAACTAACACAAAATCAAAACATAACAAAGTGATGATCTCTGGATTTTGATTAGTTTAAGCTCCCCAATCCATACCAATTCAGCTCCTCTGATTTGTACCTTCAATCAGAATCAAACCGAAACCCTCTCTGTCTCTTAAATGATCAAATCGTGAGGATAAACTTGAGTTTTTTATTTATATATAGATTTTCTTAAGATACGCATCGCACCATCTTAAAACCGATCTAGTAATTGATGTGTTAAAGTGACACACATTTAGACACCATCGAGCACTTACGCTCATCTCGAGATTGATCAAATGATTCATATAATTTAAACCAAACTTTATAACTTTAATATATATATTTATATATCCAATATATATAAATCGCGTATTTTCTTGCCAATAAATTCACCGGACATGCCTACAAGTATTTTCGAATGTGCACATTCATTCCACGACCCCCTCGTGGCACTTGGTGTACCGACGACTTATTATTTATTTACATATTTTTCTATTTATATGTTTTTGTTAATTTCCTATTAGTCTCACGGCCTCTAAAGTCCATTTAGCATTCTCAACAAACAAAAACCATCATGAAATCATTCGTACATGGTAATCGAGGTAAACCGAACTTAACAATGAATTACACTCAGGTTGATTAGGATTTGGATTACCACTAATCACCAGCTTAATGTAACTGGTTGTTACACAGGCATCGACCGAAGCCCCAAATGTGCACAAATCCTCGTGCCTATCGAAATCTCTGAAATACAAAGTACAAGTGCGGTCCCTAATAACGCGAACTTTGGTCAAATATGCAAATCTAAGTGTCTCTGTCTTAAGGCATTTGCAACAATGGTCACTTTTTCGATGTGGTACTCGATTATAAAATTGTAGTCTTTCAACAACTCGAGCCACCCCCATTGTCTCATATTCAACTCAGTATGAGTGAATAGATACTTGAGACTCTAGTGATTCATGAACAACATAAGCTTTTTTTCATAAAGATAGTGTCGCCATAACTTCTGTGCATAGACTACCACTGCCAACTCGAGGTTGTGGACGTGGTAGTCCTTCTTGTGCACTTTTTGTTGGCGAGAATCATAGGCTACCACCTTGCTCTCATGCATTAACATTGCTCCCAGTCCCATCCCAAAATAATTTGTGTATACCGTCAACTCCTTGTCATCCTCTAGTAATACTAACACTGATGTAGAAGTTAGTATTTCCTTCAGCTTTCTGAAGGCATCCTCATAATGCTTGGTCCAATCATACTTGACATCTTTCCTAGTCAAAGTAGTCATGGGAGCGGCTATCTTAGAGAAATCTTGAACAAACCTCCTATAGTAGCCTGCCAATCCAAGAAAACTCCACACTTTTATCATTGTAGTAGGCGCAGGTCAGTCAATAATCGCTCTAACCTTCTCTAGATCTATCGAGATCCGGTCTACCCCAACAACGTGCCCCAAGAATCTAACTCATTCAACTCAAGACTCAAACTTGCTAAGTTTTGCGTATAGTCAGTGTTCACTCAAAGTTTGCAAGTTAGTCCTTAAGTGACGCCTGTGGTTCTTAGATGTCCATAAGTAGATGCGTATCTCATCAATGAACACTATCACAGACTGATCTTAGTAGTCTCTGAACACCCGATGCATCAAGTCCATAAATGTAGTCGGCATGTTAGTGACCTCAAACGACATCACTATGAACTTAAAAGACTCGTATTTCATGCAGAACGTGGTCTTCTCAATGTCCTCTTCCCTGACATGCAACTGATAGTAGCCCAATTAAAGTCAATCTTCGAGAAGTGCCAAACACCACTCGACTAGTCGAACAATTCATTAATGCGAGGTAGCGGGTACTTGTTCCCGATTGTGACCTTGTTCGATTCCCTATAGTCAGTGCAAAGCCTTAACGATTTGTTCTTCTTCTTGACAAATAAAACTGACGCGCCCTATAGTGAAATATTCAGCTGTATAAATTCGATATCGGATAACTCCTCGAGTTCTTTCTTCAGTCCAATCACTCCGATCTCACTATTCTATAGGGAGCCTTCAAAATTACCTTATTTACCTTATTTACTTTAATAATGAAGTCGATCTCGCAGCGTGGAGATAAGCTAGAGAGATCGTCCAAAAATAGGTCCGAGAAATTTCATATTATCGGGATGTCCTTAATCCTCTTTCTGGATTCCAAAGCTCCTTAAAGTCTCGCTTAATCCTCGATCTCTCTATATGTCACGACTTGGCCTCTGGTACTACTCTCAGCTGTCGACGCACTTAGATACTCAAACTCCACAAGTCCCAAAATACAAAAGATCATTACCATCAGCTGGCAGTCCACGTGAGAGTGGTATGCTGCCAACTAATCCATACCTAAAATTGCATCAAACTCGAGGAACTCAAGTACCCGAAGGTCAATAGGTAAATCGTGACCCTCTATTGACACCACTCATCAAGAGCTCTATCTAAGTGCATGATCGATAACTCAATAAGAAAACCCTTATCCGCACAGATCTAATGGTGAATATTCTCTAGATTAATGACCCACTTCTCTGCCTTCTCCCCATTTCTATCTCTGTAGAACTTCAAAGTCTTATATCTATTAAAGCACTTATAGAAACAATCAAGCCTTATCACCTTGCTCTCATTCACGGCTAACTGTACTGCTAAAATATCCGTTGGTAAAGGTATAAGAGGTACTCTTATGACTCAACTGGACCCATCTGTTTCACTGTCACTACTGGCATTATTGGAGCCTGTACTAGTGTTTACAGCGTAATCTCTAGTCGTGCCACCAACTGGTCTACAAGACGTGCTAGCACCCCAGTTAATCCACTCGTATTGGTGAAGACGTCGTCTCTCTGACACTCAAGAGTCTCAAAGCATTGCCTGAAGGCCTCAAAAGACATATGTTGATGCACAATCACCTCACGCATCTTACGTATGATATCTTCAATGATAGTAGAAGAGGAAGAAGACATCGTCTCTTGTGGAGGTGATGAATCTTGCCCATTCGGATCCATGACGCAGAACGTATCATAATTGCATGCAAATAACGTTCTGAGTGCTGGCTAATTATATTTTTTCGATATATATGATACTTTAAAAATTAACATAGTACGTCAATATAACCGATCGACTATAATTCCCATTTCTTCCCAACTTAGTCCTCGACTCGTGTTACCCCTTTTGTAAGTTCTCATAAATCAAATTATTAGAGTTTTCCATTTTCCTTTGAGTCTAAGGCTTTTCAATAATCTAGGCTCTTATACCAAAATTGTTAGCACACTTATGGTGAACCATTGGTTTGACCAACCCAAATCATCTCCTGAGGCATCTGGTCATACCATCGACCCTAAAAAATGTTCATGACCCGCTCGTCCATTCTTTTTACAGTTAACTTAAATTCAAGTGTGTACGGAATTCGGTGAACATATATAATAAAATACTAAAAAATAAACAAGAACCTAAGTGGTAAAACACATGTCATATCATCAATACCATAAATCCAAGTCAAGGAACATGTCCAAAGGTGTCCTATAATCCCAACATAAATGAAATGTAAGTTTTATATATAAAACAAAATTGATACGTAAAAGAGATCAGTCCTACTGTGAAAATCAGGGTAGTCTGAATTCGTCATCTCACTGGTACGCCTTGCCCTTCCCTCGATCACTTTTATATATAAACGTTACAGCATAATGTAATTCAATAATGAATAATATAAGTAAATTGCAGGAATTAAACATGATTCATTCATTTTCACGTATGAAAAAGCGGTTCCCATGAACACCATACGCATGGACCTAGCCTAAATCTCGTCGGCCCAGCGGCTTTCAACATCGATAATCGAGAGAGGTCCCATCACGCGACTTCATGAACTTGAGCTGCATTGACGTACTCTAACTCCGTCATAGGAAAGGCAGGAGGGTGAAAACCTCTTTCGAATGTCACACTAGCTGGAGAGAAGAAGATTATCGTATAGTCATCCCTCAAAGCTGATCGACTGGCCGAAGGGGAAACCATTCGCCGTCGAAGCTGCCTCATCTAATTCTCGAAGACGGCTCCAATAGGTCCTTATGTCTATAAGCATGGCCACATATAATCATGATCTGATGCAGACCTAACTTATGCAATCATAATATGATGCGTAATGAAGTTTATAAATTTCCAATGCTCGTAAACCTCGTGTGTTGTATGCCGAAACCCGACCGCGTGTCTGGTACCTCGTAGTACATGCCGAAAGTCTCGTTGAAATATCTTCATCGAAACCAAATTTTAAAGTATGGCGTTAAACTTAAGATTTTTTATTTTATTTACTCGGTTACTCTAATGCTCGTAACTCGAGGTTCTTAATCCAATTATGGAATTCTTTGAATTTATCAATATACTTTGAATTTCATATATGATGCACTACCTTGATAGCTCAATTTGATGATCAAAATCTTCTAATTTGATAGGTACACGTAAATAAGGATTTAGGTCTACTTCTTATCTTTCCAAAAAAGTATGATGTATGCAATTCCGATTCAAAACGAGGGAGATATCAAAGTTTTACGAACACTGCGCGCATTTGAATTTCATTTCAACCAACAAAGTTACAAATTCGATTTCTTGTAGTATACAACTTCAAATACCATGAAATTTTGTCACAAGGTTGTTTAACATTTCCAATAATAGCATATCCAAAGGTCATTCCAATTAGAGTTAAATTAAGTGAGTCGTGCTTATCGCAATGTCTCGTTTAATTCTTGAAGCTTGAATATGGTTATTTTATTCTTTTTGGGTTGATTTATCTTGTCTCGACTTAGGGTCCCTTTGGAGACCTTTTGGGTGTTACTCGGGGTTCATTTACATCATTTTACAACAAGAATTCTATAATTTAACAACTTATAACCAATTTCGCCATTAAATGACCTTTAAAGCTTAAGTTATTCAAATTTTTGAACATGCATTTGATCTACCTCAATTTCCAGTTAAATTTTGGCATAAGTGAGTTGAGATTATGTTTTAAAATATTCGTATTAGTCTATGAAACCACAATCTCGAAATTTTAGTTAAATCCCCAAATTCAAGCCAAAAATAAAATTTCAAGTCAAGAAAAGTTTGAATTCTTGATTCTTAGTTCATGCTTGTTTAGAAGCATCAAATTGGAGTTAAAATCTAAACACATACATGGTCTCATTTTTATTAGACCACATTAGCCTACATTCATGCTTATGCCATCAAAATCCATGAAATTGAAATATAAAAAGAGATGGGTTACTTTAGGATTGTTGTGGATGTAATATTTATCATTTTCAAGACTCTAATTGCGCTTCAATTGCTCCTTGAATCCTCAATTTCTAGCAACTCATGTTCTTCCTCTCAACTTGTGGGGTGTTTTCGTTTGCAAAAACAACAACTAAGTGTTCCTTATATACCTTATATCAGCATAAAATAATGGCCCTTAGATGTGCCTCGAGATATGAGTTTTGTAGCACATCTAATAGTCTTAAGTGGATTTTACACTTCATAATCAGCAACATAATTTGTTTAAGTTAAGTACTTAGTTAAGCTTCCAAATCAAGTTGCTTAGTTGTTAATTTAGAGAGATGAATTTACTTAGATTGACAAGTGTTACTTGTAAGAGTGTCCCATATTGCATGATTATGTCTCCAAACTAGATCTAGATCTTGGCCCTTCATCTCGATATATTTACGAATCTCAAGATCAATCTCATGTACAACATAAAGTCCATACACCATATTTTCTTATTTGATTGTTATGTGACATATATGTTACATTTTACATAGGCTATGGTTTTTAATTTTAAGCATAGGGTATAAGTTAAATTTTATTATATTCCCACCATAGGCATATCCATTTAAATCTAATTAGAACCTTAGGACATCCTAATTCATGTTAGTGATTTATTTCATATTTACCTATGTCATGTAATCCCCGACTAAATGTGCATCTTGAGGCGATACCCACGCCTCGCATTGCCTCGTGTTATGTGTAAACTTATATTTATTAATTTGTTTATTAAATATTACATGCACACCAAAAATATTGTTTTATTATTTACGGTACATAATCGTCAATAATGGTTGCGTCACCTTGTCGAATCGAATTCAGGCCTCAGATCCAGTCGGATCAGGCTGAGTCTTATCTAGTCGGTGATGGGATGTCACAGAACGAGTACCGATGGTAGAGTTTTGAGACATAAGATCAAGGAGATCCAATGTTTTATCCTCATCCTTGGTAGTAGAGAGCCACATGTTGCGGCATCTACTTGCGTTCTCGTGTTGTGGTTCATCCTATAGTAGAAAGTCTAGAATTGTGCTAAGTTCACGTTCTGTATCCCAGACATCTCATCAGCATCTCTTTGATTCTTTCCTAAGCCTCGCCAAGAGACTTGATGTCTTCTTGCTTGAACTGATTAATCTCAAGTTTCCTTTCGCTAACCCTCACTGGGGGAAAGAACTTGTCAGGAAATCTTTCATTGATTTCCGCCCATTAGGTCATACTTTCTATATTCAACCTTTCGAACCAGGATTTGGCTTTTCCATCTAATGAGAATGGAAAACTCGCATCCTAATTACATTCTTTGTAACTCCGATAATGTGCACGGCGTTGCATTTCTCTAAGAAATTCTCAACATGTGCAACTAGATCTTCACTAGATAGCCCATTGAACTAGCTATTTTGCACCATGTTTATCGGAGTCGGTCTAAGTTCAAACTCGGTGGTGTTGGCTGGAAACCTCATCACTTCATTGTAAGTCTCCTAAACTGCTGACATAAAGTAGTCATGAAGGCATTTTTTCCTCGCACTCCCTCCTGCACTACCGAATCACCTGTAGGTTGGTTATTCTTGAGCCCTATTGTTGGTTTCTAGCTTGCTCCTCGACCATCCTGATTTCTTTCTTTTTCTTTCCTGTGTTCGCTCTATTTATCTCCGAGTTTTAAGGCACTAGGTCATTCTTTCCCTTGCTACACATGCACAATTATCCATAAAAATACAACACAAAAAGATCGAGTGCAGAAAGTCAAACTTGAGACTTAAGCCTTTTTTATGAACTTGTAAGTAAATTATTTAAAATAAGATTTAGCAACTATTCACACTAACTCAAAAATACAAAGTGGCTACCTATCCCTGGCAACAGCGCCAAAAACTTAATCTCGTGTTGCAAGTTTAACACTTCGCTTGTAGTAATAGTGAAGTCAACTTACGTTAATCACGAATATCATCCTCACGGAAAGGTTTTTGTACTAGCTGTTTACCTATTTAACTTTGAACTATTGCTAAGAAAATTCATTTTTAATTGGTTTTATACGAAACTAAACTAATCTAACAAAATAATGTAAACTTTACTGTAACTCTTATATTAAGAATATCTTAGTTCACAACTTCACCTAGGTAATTTAATATTATGCTTTACAACCACTTTTACATCTCTATATATTATGTGCAATGCCTAATTAGAATAGACATTTTTCCTTCAAATCCACTTTAACCTGTTATCGTGATGGAAAAGATTATAATGTGCAAACTAGAACTTCATCTATCAATGTGAATAAAATAAGCTCCACATTGCTTTAATAGTCTAAATCTTTGGATTCATAACCAACTAAGTTTACTATATATGTCTCCCTAATCAACAACTATCTACTGATGTTGTGTATTTTATGGTTGTATTATTCATGTTCAAATTAAAGCTTCAATGGCTATGATAACTTCTTAAACCTTAGTTCATCAAATATGTGATCAAGATTTCTAAAGCATTACACTCATAATCAATACAAATTCTAACTATTGCACTTTTATAATTACTTTTGCTAATATTCAAAGCATAACATTCATAACATAGGATCAATTGATCTCTAAGATAAATGGACTACTTACAATTCATTGAAACACAAAATTCATAATTGAAATCATTGCAAATCTGAGATAAATATAGATATTACCTTCAATTAAATCAATGAAACCAAACTTGAATTGCAAACATGAAGTCTTTAATGTTTGTTCCACAAAAAACTCTTTAATACTCAAAACCAAAGTAAACTTATGCTAAATCACTATAATGGCGGCTATTAGTTGATATGTGGTTAGTTTACCACATCCTAATACAAATTTATATTTCCTAATAACAATTAGAAACCCTAATTTACAATTTAACTCGAAATAAAACTCTAACTTTCCACTTTCAACGAGTCTGGCTCTGTCACTTAAACCTTGGCACCATGCCTTATAAGCCACTGCGCCACCACTGTATGCACTTCTTTTATGCTATTGTGACCTTAGCGTTGTCACCTCATGTCTCAGCGCCTCCCTTATGTTCCACAGCGCCACCACTACGAAGGACCTCCCAAACTTGATTTCTTCACTTTTTTTGCTCTACCATACCATGTCTTTCCTTCCCACGCTATGCATTTGAACTCCGCAGTGCTGCCATGTATATCCATAGCACTAACTATACTTTTTTGGGTTTTTACTTTGTTTCTTCTCATTTTTGCTCATTTCCTTATTTTACACCTTAATTACCTGAAAATGCAATAACAACATTAATTAGAGCTCATTTAGGAATATTTATGCTAAATATACTACTAAGTTAATCATATATATAAGTCTAAATAATCATTTATCACAAGCCATCATGATTAAGTGTGCAGTGACGTGACACGACTTAGTGACGTGGTGGTGCCCAATCTGCATCGGGGCTCGGGGCGTCACACAACACTTTAGGCTTAAAGGGCTTCTAGAACACTACCCGTGCTTCTACCAAAGTCTAGGACCTAAAATAGACTTATTGCTGGCCCAGTGGAAAAAATTACAAAAGTACATATGTTTTTACTTTAAAAGAGGAAAGTGAGGTTCAAATGTTTTTATTTCCCAGAATAGGCAATATCGCCTATGCAAAAGGCGTTATCACAGTGGCGGAGCATTTTTGCTGACGTGGACACATGGATAGCGCCTTTTCAAAAGGCGCTATCCATGTGTCCAGGCCACGTGGGACGACATACACCGATAGCCCCTTTTCAAAAGGTGCTATAAGTGTATGCCGTCCCACGTGGCCCGGTTGTACACCAATAATGTCTTTTGTAAAGGCGTTATTGGTGTACATGTCCACGTGGGATGGACACATGGACATAAGTGACACCCCTGGCGTAGGGGTGAACAGATAGCGCCTTCTGAGAAGGCGATATCTGTGCACCCCATTTTCTTCTTCCCGAAACCGACGTAGAGAATATTCTATGCATTGGTTTCGGGAAGGAGGAAGGTGGCGGGACTACTATAGAGGAGGGGGTGTCGGCTATTTAAGGAGGGGAGGGGGAAGAGGTCGGGTGGAAAGAGATACCGCGGAGGGAGGAAGAAGGAAGGGACGGGTTGGGTTCGAAGGAGACGCGGTGGTGCACACACACGACGGAGAAGGAGGATAGGAGGTTGTGGGGGCGCCGAAGCAAGGAGCAGCGGCAGCGAAGGCTCTCATCAGCAGCAGCCAGCGATGGTACGGGAAGAAGCGGCAATGAGAGGAAGGAGCATCGATGGCCGCAACGGAGGAGGGAGCAGCGGAGGAAGGAGCAGCGGCAACGGGCCAGCGTAGCGGTGAAGGAGAAGGAGGAGGTTAGTGTAGTTTAGTTAGTTGAGGTATTTAGTTTAGTTAGTTAAGTTAGTTTAGGTTAGATGTTTAGTTTGTCTTAGGTGGTTAGTTTAGTTAGTTAGGTGTAGGTAGTTAGGTTATGTTAGTTTAGTTTAGTTTAGGTGTTCGTTTAATTTAGATTAGTATAGTTTAGTTAGGTTAGGTTGGTTAGTTTAGTTTAGTAGAGTTTAGTTTAGTTAATTTATTTTACATAGTTAGGTTAGGTTAGGTTAGTTGAGTTTAGTTTAAGACTCTTTAATTGGGTAAACGTTTACTTTTGTTAGTTAGGTTAGTTATGTTTGATTAGTTTACTTTAGTTTTGTTATTCGGCAATTTTAGGTTAGTATAGTTTAGTTAGGTTAGGTTAGGTTCGTTAGTTTAGTTTAGTAGAGTTTAGTTTAGTTAAGTTAGTTTACATAGTTAGGTTAGGTTATGTTAGGTTAGGTTAGGTTAAGTTAGGTTAAGTTAGTTGAGTTTAGTTTAAGACTCTTTATTTGGGTAAAGGTTTACTTTGGTTAGTTAGGTTAGTTATGTTTGATTAGTCTACTTCAGTTTACTGATGTTGATATATTATACTCCATGTGTTCTAAACTAACGAAAATAAAATGTTATTGCAGGATTATACGTTGAAGACAAAAAGTGGAGGAAAATAATAAGTTCACAAATTTAGTATTTTCATAATTATTTATTTGGGTTTGTTATGATTTACATGATATGTAGTGACATAGGTATTGTGTTTTTGAAAAATGGTTGATATGTTTATTTAATGGAAAGTGCGTTTAAAACATTAAGAAACTCAAACACAGAGGAATGAGTAGGCTCTATAGTTGCGCCATTAAGATGATCCTCTACATCCGAAAGTTCCCCTTGTGTGTAAATCCCCCCATATCAATAAAATTCTTGAATTAGATTTTTAAATGAATATCGTGCTCCTTATGCAATAGTTCAATAGGTTTGATCGTTATTACACAGAAAATGTGAGTGCAAACGAATCAGTATGCTCTGTAGTTGCACTCTTATTGCGATCTTCTACATTAGAAAGTTCGATTGCGCTTTAACTTCCTTCAGTCATCAACTATTTCACTTAACATATTTGTTCATTTGTGTGTAACCCTTTTACATCAATTTTTGAAAACTTATGTAGGTCATGGAACAAAGGAACATCCCTTTTCTATTCTATGCGTACGGTGAAATTGTTAATGGTTTAAATGGCATCGCGTACAGCGCACCCCCATCAACAGTGTTGATGGTTAAGTTTGGGACGAGTGGTCGTCAATTGATGGATGACGTATGTAACGCGTTCAATATCTCATCTACGGAGACTCTAGTTCAGATGACTAATAGCCACATGATAATCCTCCCCGGAGGCTCACATTATTTCATCCCTGTGTTGCTGCATGATAGGACACACTTCGACTTGATGTAGGAGACGGTGACCAATTTACCAATAACTGCAACAGTAGATATCTATTTGAAATTTAAGTCAATCGACTCAGTTCAAGATCATACGGTTCATTCGCAAGTTCTTGATGAACGTGTTGGCACGCTAGACACGGCATTAATGATGGAAAGGCTGCATATGCAATCCCCACAAGGTGAGGTCGTGAAAGAGGGGTTTGTTAGTCCATTACATGAAGATATTAATGCCTTTAATGACAATGAAGTTAACAAGGACGCCAATAATGAAACAGATGAGGACATACGTCCCAACGAGGATGCTGCAGCAGCTGTCGATTGGGATAACGTCAATGTTTTCACGGCTGATCCAAAATATAAACCTCCGGGTGCAGAAAATGTTGAAGATGATGAGCAATTTGCTATCGATGAAGAGATTTTGTTGAAGGAAGCAAGTGATGATGAAGTTCACCAACCAATACCGGTATATAACAAAATCGATTGGGAGGTGGCTAATTCCACTGCGACCCAACATTCCCATCAGGAACCGGGGGGGACATGTCTAACTTTGATTTGAATATAGGGATGTACTTTGACAATAAAAAAGACTTACAACATGTCGTCAAAGTGTGGCATGTTAATAGACATTATCAATACCATGTGATGGAATCGACTATAACTACGTGGGCGATTAAGTGCAGAAGTGCGCAAGACGGGTGTATGTGGCGTCTTCGTGCTTGTTTGCTAAAGAAAACACAATTATGGGAGATAATACAATTAGATGTACCCCACTCGTGTATTAATCCTGACGTAGAACATGGTCATGCCCAACTTAACGCCAACATGCTTACACGAGAGATCCAAAGCGTCGTCTAGAGCGATCAAGCAATCACTATCAAGGCATTAGTACAAATAATTAAGGGAAAATAAGGACACGAAGTCAACTACAAGCAAATGTGGGATGCCAAAAGGAAGGCAATTGCACGTGCATTTGGGGATTGGGATGAGTCATATTCTTTATTACCAAGATGGTTGGCGACTGTGAGGAATAAGAGTCCGGGGACAAGAATCGAATGGTCACATAGACAATGGGCTGTTGATGAGATAAGAATTGCGTCTCCTCAATTTCGTCGTATTTTTTTTGCATTCGAAGCATCGATATATGCTTTCAAGTTTTGCAGGCCTCTGCTTCAGGTTGACGTGACATTTTTATATAGCAAACACAGTGGGAAGCTAATGATTGCGATCTTTGTTGATGGTAATGGACACATACTACAGGTTGCATTAGCAGTTGCGGAAACCGAATCAACAGATTCGTGAGGGTGATTTTTTAGGATGTTGCGCAAACACATGACAGATAGAGAAGGAGTTTGCATTATTTCTAATCGTCACCCTGGCATTTTGGAGGCGATCAACACCCTGAGCAACAGTTTTGTCCCCCGAAAGGGTACCACCGTTATTGCTTGCGACACTTGCTTAGTAATTTTAGCACCCAGTTCAAACCCCTTGAAAAAAACTCTTTGCTCAAGCAGCTGCTCAACATCAAGAACGAAAATTTAATGCGTGCATGGAGCATTTTGCAAACTTATCATCACGAACGCCTCGATGTCTGCAATATGTCAATGTCATCCCCAAAGAACTATGGACTTAATCGCACGAGTGACGCATGCGGTACGGATGGATGAATTCTAATGGTGTTGGTATGTACGAAATGCAAGTAATGTTTTGCACTCAAATACACACAGTTATAGTTAAAGTAATATTACTTACACGAATGTCATCGTCAATTGCAGAGTGTTTCAACGGTGTATTAAAGGGGGCTCGATTCTTGCCAATAAAAGCGATGACTCTGATGATTTACTACACATACCACAATCGCCGTAAATAGGAAATCGACGAAGCAATCTCTAACGACTTTTCCTACACAAAATATGTCATGGATAAACTCGCATATCATGAACAATCTGCAAGGAGGCATCAAGTAACTTTGATCAATCGCGACATTGGTGAGTTCGAAGTGCAGACTGGAAGACATGAAAATCGCATGAATAAAGGCAACAAAACCCAAGTCGTCATCCTAAAGGACCGGGTATGTCGTTGCAATAAATGGCAATTGTTTGGTTTCCCTTGCTTACACGTGCTAGCTGCATGTGCCTTTATTCGAGTGAGCTACTCGCAATTCATTGAGTCATACTATAGGATAGATGTGTACGCACAATGTTACTCCTACAATTTCAAGGTCATCCCAGATGAGAAATATTGCCCGACTTTTGGGACGAAGATCATACACAGGTGCAGACGTGACCGAGGGAGACCAAAGGGAACGCGAAGACAAAACGAGATGGATATTCCTAATGTCTCGAGGTCTTTGTGATGTGGCATATGTCATCAAGAAGGACATAAAAGAACAACATGTCCAAATAAAGGCCGTAAACGAGTCCCTACTAGGAAGAACCGGTATGGTATTTGTCGTTCAGAGGGACATAACGAAAAAATTATCCAAGCAGACCTCAACCTTTCAATGAAAACCGATAGTCAATTTTGTATATTGTTTGTCATGACTTAAGTTCGTAAATTGATTGATTTGGAGCGTTTACGCATTCATTATTGTTTGAACATATATGAAAGAGTTATCGTTTGGTTTCGAACAACACTCTAATTCTTTTTATATCATTCATTTGTAGTTGTACAACAATGGATCCAAGTCCATCAGATCCTTCACTTTTGCAACTCCAATCTACACACAGATCATCGCGAACCTAGAGTGGTGAGGTAAACTTTTTTACATGTATACGTCAAATGTTACTGCATAAACGTATAAAAAATATAGATTAATACATTATCAATTATAAGGTGTACGAAACATTGCGCGTACGTCGAAGACGTGGGGTCGTTGATCGAACGGTGCAGTATTATTCGAGGATGATCCCATATCTTCGTTCCAGTGGGTTCTATGGGGTTTCCTGCGTAGCATTTTTCAGCCTTGATTGGGCTTTGATTACTGCATTCGTAGAGAGATGGCGCCCTGAGATGCATACATTTCACATGCATTGTGGGGAGTGCACAATTACACTCCAAGACGTGTAGGTACAGCTCGGTTTACCTATCGAAGGTATGCCTATGACGAGACCGACAAATACAAACTATGCTGATTTGTACAAGAGGTTACTTGGTCGAACTCCTATTGGAGATGACATTATTGATTGTAAACTTAAAGTCGAATGGCTTGAACGTAATGTACCAGCTATAGATGATGATAGCGATGAGGAGTCGGTGCAACGTTATATTCGATCGTATATACTACAACTTATCGGCGGTTCTCTATTCGCCGACAAGTCCAATCGATTCGTACATTTGATGTTCCTACCATTGTTGGAGGATTTCCAAGTAGTTGGACAATATAGTTGGGGGAGTGCATGTTTGGTTTATTTGTATAGGGAGTTGTGTCACGGATCTCGCGTAGGGGCACATGAGGTTGCAGGCGCGTCGATTATTGAACAACCGTGGGCATGGGATAGATTTCCATTCATAGCACCGCGACATCTGGGTGTTTCTAGAGTTCAACCACGAACAGTGGATGGAGAACATATGTTTATGGACGTTCCATTGAGACATAGGTAATACAAATGTTTTTCCTTAATTTCTTTAACATCTAGTCCATTTTCATTTTTCATAACTTATTGTTTTATACACAGATGGCTCGATGCATTTTCGGTTACACAGAGTGAGACGCATGTCGTATCGGCTTACCGTGATGCACTCGACTCGCAAAATGAGGATGATGTAGTATGGCAACCATATGCTGAAATCATGAGGTATATTCCAGATTATTGTACTGACGGTCACGGTAGTTAGCTTTCGACCTGTCCCCTAATTTGTTTCCAAATAGTCGAGTGGCATCGACCAGAAAGGGTTATGAGACAATTCGGAATGATATAAGTGGTTTCACCAAATTGTGCTTACGACACCCGACTGCACCGCATCGAATTGCGTGGACGCCATCAACAAAATTGGGTGACTTTTCACGCAAGTTTTATACACATGTGGGAAAATCGTGGCGACAACATTGTAACAGCAGCACATCGTGAAGGGCACGATCATCAAGATTACATGACGTGGTATCGCTCGGTCACTAGAAGATTCATTGGACATGACGGGGCTTTACGTGACTATTCGGTAAACTTATAACTATTACTTTTTCTAGAACAACTAATATCTTATATTGCGTACATTGAACTCATGTTTTTATATCGGTGTAACTTGGTGCATCGACCGAGGCGAGTGTTTATTGAGGATGGGTACGAGCAAGGTCTTGCTGCGCTTGATGAATGGATTAAAATTTAAGATGAAGATGAAAGGCAAAGGTCTACTATTTGGCATGATGCAATTGATGTCAAACAGGACATAAATGAGGATAATGAAGAGGAAGATGAAGAAGAAGATCAGGGCGAAGCAAATAAAAAGGTGAGAAGAAGACGGACACGACCATAAATTATGGGGGAATGCACCAGACGTCCTCGTCCACCACGTCCATCTAGTCAGCCTGAGATTGCTGCATAGAGTAGTAGACGTTCTCCTCCAGCACGTTCATCTCGTCCGAGAGCGAGTAGAATAGAGACTGTTGGCGAGAGTAGCCAACGATCATCCCCACTAAGTCATTCTTCTCATAGGTACATTCCTGGATCATCCACTATGCAACCAGAACCTCAAATGTTTATACCCAGACCGCCGATCGTGAATCTTCCTCCTTACCATTTTGATCCTTATGCACCCGGGCCATCGTCTTCATATTTGAAACATGGAATCTCTAAACATCGAATGTATCCATCATTGCCTCAATACATGCTGAGTCCATATACTCCACCATGTTATAATTACAATATGTCAGATAGTGGAAATGGCTCGTTCATGAACTTGTTGACCATGTCGCAGCCTCGTTTTCCTTTCCCCCAACCCCATACAGGAAGCCACTATTTTGGGATGGTTCAACCTCCTATTTTTGGGAGCATCAGTAGCAGAGGTGAGTCGAGTGAAGCATCAGAGGAAGAACATCAATCGACTCGACGCCATTTAATGCAAGATCAACAACCTCAATCGGATGTACAAACACATCGTCCAACTAGACATAGAGTACGTTCGGTTTGCATCACCGAGCAACTACGTCAACGTAACTATCGTAATAGACCCGCATGATGAGTTTTCTTGATGTCATGGTGATTTTTTTCATCTTATATCTTGAGTGAACGAATTTGATGTATACAACCTTCTCATGGATTAAACTTATTTCTCAACAAATGAGTGTTGTTTTAATTTTTAGCTCTCGACAAAAAAATAACGTGGTTTTGCCCTACAATTATTTTATTTTTCGTTTCTCTACTTATCATCACGACATAAAAGTAACACAAAAGTTTAAAGGATGTGTTGCATGTTTACTATGGGTTGCGTGGGTTGCCTGCCTCATGATACGTACGTGACGTTTGCATGGGGTCCATGGTTTGTAGTGGATATGCATGGTTGGCCCACCTCGACATACGTGTGTGGCGTTTCCATGTTTGGTCAACCAGGAGATACGTGTGCGACGTTGGCATTAGCTTCATCACCTCGAGACACGTACGCGACATTTGCATGAGTTGCACGAGGTTGCATGGGTCACCCACCTCAACACACATGCCTAGCATTTGCATGAAATCTCCACCTCTGGATAAATGGGTGAACTTTCCATGGGTGGTCCATTTCCATATGCACGTGACAGTCATGGGAAAAGAATTTATATTAATAGCTCATTTTTAAAAAGAGTAATTCATAGAGTGTATAGTTTTGTATAGATAGCTCCTTTTCAAAAGGAGCTATCTTTACAATTGCCTTTCACCTCACCGCCACCTCACTACCATGGATGCTAACTCATAACCAATACCTCCTTTTCAAGTAGAGTTATCACCTATTTTTATAATTTAAAAGTAAACTTCTCTATTTTGGAAAATAAATTGTATCTTCACCCCACTTTTAAAAAAAAACCCGGCCCAGTGGTTGTTGTGTTTAGTTGAAGCTCTTAGTAGGCCCGAGGTTTCTATGGTATTGATAGGTGCGCTGGCATTTGAGTTTCTTGTGCTTACCCCTATTTCAGATGGTACCTCCATACTTAAATGCTCTAAGTGAGCATTTTATGGGGCCCTAAATTCATTTTGACTGGTCGCTTTGTCAACCGCCTGGCCGGATTTCCCGCCTTCCTGGCTCTTTTTAACACGACGTTGACTTCCTCTTCTGAAATTTGATCTACACCTGGATTCGTGTGGCACACCGATATTCTTCGAGATTCTATTCTTCTTCTTGCTGAGGGAACGGTGGAGGTCATCCCCTTAGTTTTAGGGGATTCGCCAACCACTCGTCATCTTATTCAACCTTTTGTCCTTCCGTCCATGGTTGATCATTTATATTTTTACTATGAATTAACTTACCATACACATGGCAGATGTATTTGAAATTCTCAAACTTGTAAGAAATTCATTCAAGTCTTCGCTCATTGGTGATGAAGGATCGACCTCTCATGACTAGATTATCAATCTCCATCGCTGCCCTTAGCAAAATATACTTCCGGGTAAGGACTCCATCAGATTTAGATTCCTCCTAAGCGCTAAGTATCTCTCCTAGGTTTTCCCCGATCTCCATAACCAACTCATTGTCTTTGCAATCGAGGGGTTTTCCATGGACTTGTACCTAAAGTGTCACTTTGGTAATATGAATCTCTGATATACAGATTTCTGGTTTCCATTATTGGAATACAAAGAGGTTACCATCATATAACCATAGACCTTACTCCATCACATGTTTCATCTTACCCACTGAGTCAAAAAAATACCTGAAAAATATTGTCCGCAACCTCAATAAAGGTGATTCCTTCCTTGATATGCCATGCTTTGGACATTACCTCTTTAAGCTCTTTCTTGAAGATGGTTTGGGAGGACGCCATCTTTACCAGGATGCTCTGATGGCAGGCCTTGAGCGTTGGTCCTTTGGCTGCACTTGAGATGCGTAATGCATTCTCTCCATCTTTCAGTAAGCAGAGGGATAGTTTTTGAGAGCATGCTTCTAGTTCCTCTGTTACATCTATTTTATCCATTGATGAGAAAGGAGACAGTAGACATTAATGACCCACGTGGGTAGGTGAGACAACACTCTTTAGAAGTTAGGGTAAGATCAAAGGGGCCGACAATTCTCTCTTTATGGTGCTCGCATAAGTTTTTAAGTTGAAAGGGAAAGGTCACTCTTCTGCTGGAATGACATAAGTCACATAACAAATCACCCACTGTTAGTAAAACAGGGGAGAACGACTACTGTAGAGTAGGGATCTCAGGTTGGTGAGTAAATAGGTAATATACAGAAGTTAGTTGTAACTATTCTGCTAGGTGATGCCACTGGGGTTAATTAAATACGCAAGATATTGTAACCTGTAACTGCTAATCCTTTTGTAACCAACTGGCCAAATTGTGCCCCCTTTCAATCAAAAAAAAAGTTAGTTGTCTCTTGTATGATTTGGATTTTCTATATATCCAACATGTTTAGACATCTACGTGAATCTGATTCTATTACTATATAAAGTCATAAATTGGTTCGTATTAATTAATTCAATAAATCTACTTGGACTTATGAGTCTAGACTCATAGAGAGGTTTTTATATTTTTTATAAATATTTATGAGATATTAAATAAATTTTACAAGTGATTGTGGTTGTTTCATTAATTGCTCGATGATGTATTTGAAATAAATAAAAGAAGTTTTGTGTCTGAACTCATAAGTTCAAATAGCACTACCCTAATTAATTAGTACTCGATTAAAAAGTCTTATTTGCAAACTAATCAAGAGATGGATAATTATCTCCTCATCTACGACAACATTTCAAACAGTAAGATTTGAAAATTTTGCTTCTACCATGGAATCTAATTATATAGCATTTATTACGTATTTAATGTCTTCTATATCAAATGCAAAACATCAATCACCGTTAGATTAAAATTTCATAGTAATTTAATAGTGTGATATATTGTTCCCATGACATGGATATATATATATATTTGAGCTCCATTGTAAAATTACTCATATATATATATATACTATAGAGTGCTTCTAGAATGGGTACTAAATAAATATCCATAGCATGGTTATTCCATGACAACCATTAGATTAACATCAAGGGTTTATACTAATGCATTAGTTACCGGTTGCCGAAGCTACACTGCAATTAATGACCAAGCAACACTGCATTTGAAATGCACATTCTTCAATGGATCATATAAATTAGTAATTACAAGGGAACCCAAGAGAAATTTGTTTCTTTTCCAGGTACAAAATGTGGCCAGCTATATCTTAAAAAAAAAAAAAAAAAAAAAAAAAAAAAAAAAAAAAAGGTGGTTGTCCACCAATTTTTTTTTTCTAATTGTGAAAATCATGTCATTTTCTTTTTTTCTTCATAAAAACTTTAGTTTTTGTTCGTACATTATTAAAATATGTAGAAGCTCTTCTCAAGTACTCCATGCAAAGTACTCCATGCAACATTACATAATAAATGCAATTCTACATTCTTACTTCATTATAATTAGTATACAATAATTGTTTGTTAATGATTTTATTTAACAAAAAATTCTCTAAAAATTAGTATTAAATAAATTAGTAACGGCATTCATTGTTTTGACTATTTAAATTACTTATTTATGATAAATAACGACCTATATAGTAATTTAAATGTTTTTTAACCAAGTATTAATAAAAAATGCAAGTTGGGGCAAAAAAAAAATCCTTGCTCCATCAGTTAAATTAATCATTTATGATGAATAACTGCATAGTAATGTAAATGTTTTTAATCAATTATTAAAAGAGATGCAAGTCTGGGCAAAAAATTCTTGTTCCATCAGGAACCTACTCTAGTAGGTAGATAATTTCAAAATTATACTCGCGGAACGAAAAATGTATGAGGGAAATTCATCCGCCCTAGAGGTGGCAAAAATTTGGGTCCGAATGGGTTCGAGTATGGACAACCCCTACTATAATGAAGTATATTCATTGTTCAAACCCAGTCTGTTTTTAAATTGGGACGAAACTACATTGTCCATACCCGTTTTGCTATAAATTTAGATTAATTTTTCAATTGCCCGGATTTGTCGCGATTTTGAAAACTAATTTCTAATTTTAAAAGTCTTTTCAAATGTTGAAATATGCATATATTATAATATCATACGATGTAATTTGAAAAAGTAACTTTAAAGTCTCAACAAATATTGCAAACTATAAACTATTGTAACATTATTACAAATAATTCATTTAATTAAAAATTTAATATAAAAAACAAATATTATAGTATAAAAAATTAAATTTTAATTCATTTTAAAAGCAAAGATACCTATAGCACATTAGTTTTTATGTGTATTAGAATAGATTGATGTTTACTATTATATTTTATACGTACTAAATGTCCAATAAACTTTTTTTATCAAAGATATTTTAATTCTATTTATAATTTGATCCGAGCTTGGATCAAGTTTGAAGTCTTAGAGCCTTGTCCAGACCCTACTCAGTTTTAAATTCGGACATGAGGTCTTTGTCCGAACCCGGCCATAATTTGTTAAGACATTGTTCGAACATTTTTTATTATGCGCCGGATAAAATTGGGCTGATAGATCCAAACACCAAATTGCTACCCCTACTTTACCATATGGGAATGGAGTAGGGATGAGAATTGCTTCTTTTATGAGAATTCTTCACTTTGTCCCTAATGGAAATCTCACCTCATTAAGAAATCTTATAATTTTTTTGCCCTAACTTGCATTTGTTATTAATACTTGGTTAAAAAACATTTAAATTACCATGTATGCAGTTATTTATCATAAATAATTAATTTAAATAGTCAAAACAATGAATGTCATTCCTAATTTATTTAATATTAATTTTTAGAGAAGATTTAAATAAAATCATTAACAAACAATTATTGTATATTCATTATAATGATGTAAGCACGTAGAATTGCATTAAATATGTAATGTTGCATGGAGTACTATGGAAGAGCTTCTACATTTTTTAATAATGTACTAAAAAAACTAAAACTTTTATGAAAAAAATAAAACAAAATGACATAGTTTGTATAATTAGAAAAAAAAAATGGTGGACAGCCACATATAATTTTTTTTTTAAGTTATAGGAGCCACATTTTATACCAAAAGAAAACAAACAATTTTTCTCTTGGGTTCCCTTGTAATTACTAATTAATATGATCTATTGAAGAATGTGCGCCAATGTTGCTTGGTCATTAATTGTAGTGTAATTAGGGCAACCGGTAATTAATTCATTAATATAAACCTTGATGTTAATCTAATGGCTGCCATTGAATACCCATGCTATGGGTATTGATTTAGTATATATTGTAGAATCATCCACATACATACATACATACATACATACATACATACATGTATATATATATATATATATATATAGAATAAGCTGTCATAAAAAAATTTTAAACACCCTTATATAGGTTTTTTAAAAAAAAAAAATTAAGTGGAAGTTAAGCTTACAATTTCTCCAAATTTCGTCTTTTGGCAAGTGACGTCTCTATCATCTCACCAAGAGATGCTTTCGCAAATACCCATGCATATATATAGTTATATATACTTTACTAATTTACACTCTTTTATACAAGCTAGCACATCCTTTAAAATAAAAAAATTACTAATCATCTACCTTGTAGCTCAACATTTGCTACATAGATATTGATGGCCTTTGGATGCACACATCAAAATGTGAGTACAAATCACGATATGCATAAAGGGACATCAAAAGATGTATGAAGAGTATGTCACCCAATCATTTTCTCTTTTTTTTTTTTTCATGTACTGTAAAGTGTTAAGCTTAGATTTTACTTTTTCATCTTCGGGGAAGATAATGGCATAAATAATCGATACACGCATTTTATTAAAACAAAATAAAAAGTATTAACATAAAATAAATAACTAAAAACGAAATAGATCAAATAGTAATTTTATTTCTCATCATTACTTAGTTGAATCATTTTTTTTCTTTATTAGCTGCATAGTTTCTCGGTTAAAATATTTTAGATCTAACTCCCAGTGTGGAAATTAATCTCTTTTCTTGAATTAAAATAAAAATATGTTAATTTTGGTAATTGTTTAGTTAGTTTATGCAGGGGATGTTATAGCTCATCAGTCATGATTAATTGATAATATTTTATTCAGAAATTACTACTTAATTTCTTGTAGGGAAATTATGAGTAATTTATGTGAAGAAAATTATAGTAGTTGCTATATTTTCATAATTTAAGTATTTAGGAAGTTTCTATATTTTGGTATTTTAGTAGTTTAGGTAACTTTTCTTATTTTATGCTTTGTTCAGCTATATATATAAGAACATCATATTGTACTCAATTTGCTCACATTAATACAATTTTTAGTCTCTTCTTTGAAATCTATCATGGTATTAGAGCTTGGTTTTTAGTACTAGGTCGGTCGACCTTCGAGTCGACGACCAATTCATGATGTCTCTTTCGATCTCTCGTTGTTGTTCTCGCTTTAGGTTGTATTTTTCAGAGCCCTAATCGTGGGTTTTCGTTTTCAATCTGTCATCTGGTTGTGTGTGACACAACACTATTTTCTGTGTGAACATTGTTTCTCGTCTGTCACTCTGTCTGACGCCACCACGTGTCACGCGATTGTTCTCTGCACTCGTCTGTCACCTCCGTCTGCACACTTCCTAGCGAGTCCGTCTGCCCGTCCGCACTTGTCACCTGCTGCCTATAAGTCTGCTCTGGACGCCAGCCACCCTGTCACATGCTTCCGTTCATGTTCACTTGTTGTTGCTTCCATTGATTCTCGTTTCAGTTTTTTTCTTGTCTTTGATTTCTTTTCTTTTGTGATTTCTTTGTGATGTCCACTGCTCTGCTTGCTCTGTTTGCCTGTTGTCGACTATGTCGACCATGCTATCTGCTATCGACTATGTCGATTCCGTTGTCTGCCTGTCGTCGACTACGTCGACTCCACTATTTGTCGTCAACTACGTTGACTCCACTATTTGTCGTCGACTCCGTCGACTCTGCTCTTTGTACGCCGTTGAATCAATCGACTTTGCTATATGTCCGTTGTTGACTCTACAATTCCGTTGTTATGACTCTGCCACATCAGAATCTGTTTCTTGCCGTCTTCGATGGTTGTTGATCTGTTCCGCAACGAACCTTAGATTTGTCAGGTTTACTGATTCGATTGACAACTTCAAGTTGAACCAACTTGAGTTTGAGAGAGGGTGTTAAGGAAATTATAGTAGTTGCTATATTTTCATCGTTTAAGTATTTATGAAGTTTCTATATTTTGGTGTTTCGGTATAGTTTAGGTAACTTTCCTTATTTTATGCTTTGTTCAGCTCTATAAATAAGAGCACTATATTGTACTCAATTTGCCTACATTAATACAATTCTTAGTCTCTTCTTTGAAATCTATCAATTTCTATCACTGTTTAATCCTCAAGAACCTTGGTAATCTTAATAAAAGACAACATTGTTATTTAATTAGGCTAAGACTGTAGCTAGGTAAATTTACCAAAAAAAATAAAATTACTTTTTTATATAAATTAATAAGTTCATCACAAAGTTGTCTACGGTACTTTCGAGTCTATGTAACATATGTAGGCAGCCACGGAAATAATACTACTTTCTATTGAATAAAACTATGATTAAAAGAGTGTTTTTTTGTCTCTTTTATATATTGATCGCCACATGAAAATCTCAACCTTTAAAAAGATTGCATTATACTCCTAGTGTAGGGGATTCAAAAAAATAAAAATAAAATAATATATATATATATATATATATATATATATATGTTGTAAACTAAGTTGTAAGCCAACTAGAACTTAAGTTGGACTTGCTAGAGACTTAAGTATAGAATGCATAAACTAAGAACTATTAGAACAAGTACAGAAGAGGAGACAAGAGAGAAGAGAGCTAGAGTTGAGAAATGTAGAGATTTCCATTCCAACATTGGTGTGTTCATTACAATGGGGTTGACACCCTTTATATAGGCAATTTGATGATGATGATAATTGTACTTATACAATGTGTACAAGTTATACATACGCCACAAGTTATACAACACATCACAAGCAACATAGACAATACATGGAAGAGTTGGTGTACATTGGAGAGAATTACAAGTTACATGACAATACATAGATAAGTGATTATACATTGGAGTTGAATACAAGTTATGTAGAGTGTACAAGTTACATTCAATGTAGAAGTCATGCTTGATGTTACAATTCAATGTGAGAGTCATGCTTGACAATGTGATCATTCATAAGCTTGGTTAAAGGGTCATCCAATTTACAACACTCCCTCTTGGATGACACTTGCTTGAGAGAATATGCCTCGTTAAAACCTGTACTAGAAAAACCCTGTGGGAAAAAATCTAGTATAGGAAAAAGAGTACAATGTTCTCGTCAATCTTGATTTGTAGTATAATATTATTGATTGCCTTATTAAAAACCTTGCTCGGAAAACCCAATGGAACAAAATCAAAGCTAAGGAAAAGAGTGCAACACATTGATACACTTTGAGAGAATATATATGCCTCATTAAACCTTTACTAGAAAAACCCTGTGGGAAAAAATCCGGTATAGGAAAAAGAGTACATTGCTCTCACAAATTTTTTATACAGAGTATAATAATGTTAGGATTGCATCTTTAAAAACCTTGCTAGGAAAACCCAGTGGGATAAAACCATAGCGAAAGGAAAATAGTGCATACACTAATCAACCTTGATAAAGAGTTTTAATATTGTTAGAATTGCTTTATTAAAAACCTTGCAAGGAAAATGCAGTGGGATAAAACCTTAGCAAAGGGAAAAAGAGTGCAATACACTAACCAATAACTCATTTTGATTCTCCCCCTCATGTTCACATGGGTGAGACATCTTGTGCATTTTGTCGCACATGGACATCGTTTTCTATATGAACCATATAATGCTGAAGCATATGTTTGTCACTCTTTTGTATATAATACTTGCATTAAGTAATTGATTCATAATTTGTTGCTACTGAATGATCCTTTGAACTTCGAGTTCATATTAATTTATACATGGATCATAATACAACAAATTTAATGCAATTTGATGTGTTTCAAGCAATTTCACGTCATTCCTTTTGAATTGGCTTATATCTCCCCCTAATGGTGGGAGAGTTGCTTCATCAAAGTGACGATTAGCAAAACTTGCTATAAATAAATTCCCAATCAGGGATCCAAGGCATCTTATAATATGATTAATGGAGAGTTAAATCAATATAAGTCTCCTATTGATTTGCCTTGATATAATCTCCAGCTGATAAAAAAAATCCAGTTCGATAAAAGATGTCCGTGCGAATTTATGATATTTTCGCATTATTGATGATTATGGATAATCAAATAGATCTTTCCATATCATGAATGTCATTTGATTTATGAAGACATTCGTTTTAATGTGTCTTATATATTCCAGAAGTTAAAGTCGAAAATATTATACTAAGATTAAATCATATTCATATAGATAAATTTTATATTATTCTGAGTAGATTTTTTCGGAAAAAGACATTAACAATAAAATTGTTGTACCCGATATTGCCTGAACATTAGCCTCCGCTAAGTTCAAATTCGAGAAATATTCATTTTTACATTATAATGCACATGCATGTAGCAATCGACATGACATAAACTCATCGCTCATATTTAGGTCACGATTTAAACACATCTTGATGTGCTTGTTTTATTGAGCCATTTTCAATGATAAAATTCATAATATTTTGCCTTTGATTTTGAAGGCATGGTAAAGGTCACAAAAATATTCGGATATATATATGACAATATTTAGGCAAAATAGCCTTTCGTATATGACAAAAAATGCCACAATTATGAGCGCTCATTGTCAATAATTATTTTCCCTTTGTAGTGGTGCACCACTTTTGTTTCAATTTTTTGTGGAATTGTCAATACGACCTTTACTTGATATTTTCACATTTTCCACGTCCATAAATTTATTATTGCGATCATGATCATTATATGCAACATATGCTTCTTAATTTGAAGCTGAACTGATTGGACGAGAACGATATTATATTTATAATATCTCATTATTTTACTCAGCTACCATGAGACAAGAAATCAATCCTTAATATTTATTGGATTGACGTGCGCACTCGATATTTGTTGCAGCAATAAATCGAGGCTGGCCACGTGACCTTTTTATTGTCTCATCAGTCATATTTTCACATAGCCTCAACATAGAGGTAATTAAAACTGTGGAATTATAATTAATATTTGACTGATTAAATTTTGTAGCAATAGACCCAAATTACATTTTGAGCTTTTTGGAGCATTACCCTTTTGGTATGTATATATAACTCCATAAGGTGAATATATATATAAAATGAAATATTCACTTTTCAAATCTCTAAAGAGAAATTGACGAATGATTGTGTACAACATACAACATTGCATAGATGTAAGCTTTATTCATAATTTGTAATATCTAATTATCATGACAATAATTATAATAAGGTAACAAATTCAAACTATGGTTGATTAATATTTTGAAAGTAGATATAGTATAAAATAATTTTCTCTTTTCTTTTATGTAAAAAAAAAACATAGCATATGATTAAGTATATGTTCGCAACTTGATTCATTAATAATCAAATGTACTATTTGTATGAGTTGGTGGGACAACCTCCAGGTTGGGTGGCGAGACAAAGTCTGCTTAAATGCCATGCCTCCTCGAACGGGATAACCCGTCTCCCTTTCAATGTTTAGCTTTACCGGGGATAAGGCTTACCCACTATCAACTCAAACTTATAGCATTATTTGTATTATAAAATCAAGAATAGAATAATAACTAATCGTTTGTAGTTTTAAGAGAAAAATTAATTATGTCACATATTGACTTTTGATTTCTGATGTAGAAGATCGTACAAGACGCAACTACAGAGCATACTTTCGCAATCGGTGACATTATAATGTATAGTATATGAATAAAGTATGCATATAGAAGTGATGCATGTAATAAAAGGAAGCAACCATGATAATATATAAATAAATTGAACTTATTTAAATAACAAAAGTTATACCTTCCTAGCTTTGTCTCCTTAACAAGCCTTCTTGAACTTCAAAATCTCCTTAATGCTAGAGCAAGCTCGTGCTGATAACGTGTTGTAAACTAAGTTGTAAGCCAACTAGAACTTAAGTTGGACTTGCTAGAGAATTAAGCATAGAATGCATAAACTAAGAACTACTAGAACAAGTAGAGAAGAGGAGACAAGAGAGAAGAGAGCTAGAGTTGAGAAATGTAGAGATTTCCATTCCAACATTGGTGTGTGCATTACAATGGGGTTGGCACCCTTTATATAGGCAATTTGATGATGATGATAATTGTACTTATACAATGTGTACAAGTTATACATACACCACAAGTTATACAACACATCACAAGCAACATAGACAATACATGGAAGAGTTGGTGTACATTGGAGAGGATTACAAGTTACATGAAAACACATAGATAAGTGATTATACATTGGAGTTGAATACAAGTTATGTAGAGTGTACAAGTTACATTCAATGTAGAAGTCATGCTTGATGTTACAATTCAATGTGAGAGTCATGCTTGACAATGTGATCATTCATAAGCTTGGTTAAAGGGTCATCCAATTTACAACAATATATATATATATATATATATATATGCAAAGATGTTCAACATATATAACATCTTCAATGGTAAATATGAATTGGGACCATAAATTGGTGCCACGTTATTGATCATATTGGGAGAATTAATGTATATATCCTATATATATTTGGCACTCATGTTCACTATATAGACATTTAAACTCAAAAGCAGTCTTGATAATAGACAATGTGGATACTTTTTTGCTTTGGTTTTTTAGGTTTCACTCAAATTATGGGGTTGGGACGTCCGATTAACTGTATAGAATTAGTAGAACCAAAGAAAAGAAGGTCTCAAGAAAAAAAAAATCGAAAACTCATAATTAAAAATAAAAAGATCGTGTGGCTATTTAGTCGAATGTCTACTTGCAAACATTAAGGTTGACATCCTCGAGTTTTTCTTTTGTCAAGTAAGCTCCAGTACTTTCAAAACCACATTTATATTGCAGAGGCTTCTTTGTGATTACATGTCTATCCAGTTTCTGTTAGAGTTGTAATCTAAATTACATTAGTGTTTGAGTTTGATTAGGATTATGAGTTATTAGTATTTGAGTTTGATTAGGATTTTGAGTTAGAGTATGAGTTTATTTAGAAACTCCTTGTTAGATTAGAAATATGTTAATGCGACTCTATAAATTAGAGTTAAGCCTCCGCATTGTAATAAACAAGTTTATTAGAGATTAATAAAGTGTGTCATTGTGGTGTCTCTAAACCTAACATGGTATCAGAGCAAAAGTGAGATCCTGAGATTTGCGAGAGTGAGACCGAGATTTTAGATCTACGGTGTGAGACTTTGTTCAAGATCGATCAAAGAATTTGGGTTTCGCATCTATTGAGAGATCGAAGTGTGCTCATTTCTTGTTTTGGAGAAGAAACGAATATTTGAACAATTTTTTCAAAGTGTGTGTGGCAGAGAGTTAAAATCAAAATTGAGATTTTTGATTTTCTTATTTGGTGTGAATTTTGGCGACATCGGGGAACGTTCAAGTTCAACCGACTCTTCCAACATTTGATGGGAAGAAGTTTGATAGATGGAGCACTCAGATGAGAGTCTTGTTTAGTTTTCAAGACTTACTCACAGTCGTTGAAGATGGGTTCGAAGACCCAGGGGTCACCGCTACCTCGACACAAAAAAAGCTTCGCGAGAAAGATCAGAAGACACTTTATTTTATTTTGCAAACGCTTGATGATGTGGCGTTTGAGAAAGTGCAACTGGCGAAGACATCAAAGAAAGCGTGGGACACTTTAGAGACGTCCTACAAGGGTGTACAGAAAGCCAAAAAAGTTCGCTTGCAAACTTTGAGGCGACAATTCGAGTTGATCGAGATGGATGACTCCGACGATATAGAGAAGTACACCAATCGTGTTCAGACAATCGTCAATCAATTAAAGATGAATGGCGGAGAAGTCGCCGATCTCGATGTGAACGAGAAGATTTTGCGCACCTTGAGCACGAAGTTCAACCACGTAGTAGCTGCTATTATGGAGTTCGGGACAGATTATGAGACCAAGTCAGTTGAAGAAATCATTAGTTCATTACGAGCACATGAGCAACGAATCAATGAAAAAAGTGAAACAGTCAAGCCTACTGAGCGAGCATCGAAGACTACAGTTGTCCCGAAGCTAAAGAAGAATTATGGATTCAAAGGCCCTGATAAAGTCAACGACAATGGCAGAGGTCAAAACAATAATCAGCAGTGGTGAGATAGAAATAAAGGTCATAGACGAGATGAAGGTCGCGATCAACAGAGAAATCAGATTCAGTGTCACAACTGTCACAAATTTGGGCATATAGCTAGACAATGCAGGATAAAACAATCATTAGAGTTGGAGTCTGAGGAGCAGACAGATCAAGATGAGGAGTTTCATCAGACACTAATGATGGTTTCATCAGTCCAGGAGAATGCTCAGTGTAATATGTTGTATCTCGACGGTGCATGCTCTAATCACATGTGTGGCAATAGATAATTTTTTTTTATGAGTTGGATGAGTCAATGTTGACAGAGGTCAAGTTTGTTGATGATAGGAAACTTCCAGTTAAGGGAAAAGGAAGAATCTTGATCCAGTTGGAGAATGATGATCATCAGTTTATTTCAGATGTGTTATATGTACCGACATTGACATGCAATTTGCTAAGTTTGGGGCAGTTGCTAGAGAAGGGGTACAAAGTGAATTTCAAAGATAGCCATCTCACTGTGTTTGACTCTGAAGGTATAATCATTCTTAAGTCTCCTTTGAAAAATAGGTTATTTCAGATTGAGATTAAGACTGAATTTTATCCGTGTTTTAAATTCATTGTTTCTGATGAGTCATGGTTATGGGATCTAAGATATGGTCATCTGAACTTTGAGAGTTTGAAGTTGTTGACTCATAAGAATTTAGTGAAAGGATTGCCTGTGATTCAACATCCAGAGCAATTTTGTGAGGGGTGTATTTTGGGGGAGCAACATAGACAAACATTTGTTTCCAATACTCCAAGGCGTGCCAAATCTCTACTATACTTGGTTCACTCAGATGTTTATGGTCTTTTGCAGACTGCTTCACTGGGAGGAAGCAAATATTTTATGACTTTTATTGATGACTGCAGCAGGATGATTTGGGTGTATACTTTAAAGAATAAGTATGATGCATTTAGTTGCTTTTAGAAGTTCAAGGCAACTGTGGAAAAATAGAGTGGACGCTACATCAAGACTTTGAGGACATATGGTGGTGGTGAGTACACATCCTCGACATTTTCAGAGTTTTGTGATCGTCATGGAATTACACATGGGATCATGCCACCACAGACAACGCAACAAAATTGTGTTGCAGAGAGAAAAATTAAGACGATTATAGACATGGCTCATAGTATGTTGAAAGCCAAACGTCTACCTAATTCTTTTTGGACTGAAGCAGTTGCATGTTCAGTTTATTTACTGAATAGGTCTCCCACAAAAGGTATGTCCCATATAACCCCAGAAGAGGCTTGGAGTGGTTACAAGCGAAGTGTCAAACACTTGAAGGTGTTTGGATCCACTGCATATGTACATGTTCTTGATGCTAACAGGGAGAAGTTAGATGACAAAGGCGTGAAGGTCATATTTATTGGCTATGTTTTAGAAAGCATTGGAACGTACAAATTGTACAATCCAGTTACCAATGCAGTCATTGTTAGCAGAGATGTCAAGTTCGATGAGAATAGTGCATGGATTTGGGACATAAAAGGAAAGAGTATTACTCAACCATCTACGATTAGATGTGAGGATGAAGCTTCCACTTTAGTTGGTATTAACGCTAGACCCCAGCGTACTAGTTGCAGACCACAAAGAAGTGTGAGACAACCAGCTCGACTTCAGGATTGTAAGATCACCCATGATAATGTCGTTGATGACAAAGGCAATCAAGTGCATTGTGCACTGTTCAACATTAAGGAAGCTGTGCGAGATAGATGGCGGGTGAACTATAAAGGATGTCGTCGATGAAGGTCGAGATATGCATTCGAGAGAAGATCAAGTGGAAGATGACGACAATCTGAATTATGGGGATGATGTTTGTTTTTTTAATTCAGATAAATAATTTAGATTATAGGGGGATGTTAGAGTTGTAATCTAAATTACATTAGTGTTTGAGTTTGATTAGGATTATGAGTTATTAGTGTTTGAGTTTGATTAGGATTTTGAGTTAGAGTATGAGTTTATTTAGAAACTCCTTGTTAGATTAGGAATATGTTAATGCGACTCTATAAATTAGAGGCCCCGCATTGTAATTAACGTTTATTAGATTTAAAGTATGTCATTGCAAACAAGTAGTTAATGCATTAGAGATGCTCTTTCGAATTTTACATTTTTAATTTTGTCGTCATAACTATGCATTTTTTTTGCACAAAATAGCTATAATTTGGATATGTAGTTGAGTGGAAAAGTTTTTTTCAACCACTGTATTTGTCGGGTGATTTCCACAAGTAGGGGCGTTTTACTTTTTTTTTCACAAAATAGAGTGTTTTTTTTTTATCCTGGATGTAGGCAATAACGCCTTTTGAGAAGGCGTTATTGAGTGGGGTGTTTTTTTGTTTTTGGTGACGTGGCGCTGACGTGGCAGGGTTTGTACAGATAGCGTCTTTTCAAAAGGCGCTATCTGTACATGTGTCCGCCACCTCAGCGCCACCTCAGCGCCACATACACTCACTCAATAACGCCTTTTGAGAAGGCGTTATTGAGCAAAAGTTGCGTTTATGAGGTGGCGCTGACATGGCGCTGACATGGCGCACACATGTACAGATAGCGCCTTTTGAAAAGGCGCTATCTATACAAACCATGCCACGTCAGCGCCATGTCACCGCCCATCACCAACCCGACTCGCCGATCTGTCCTCCGCCGCTTGCCATCTGTCCGCGACATTCTCAATGCCGCTCAGTCCTCGCTGCCTGTGTCGTCGTCGTCGAGCGATCTCGACAATTAGAACCAAATTTGAATATCCATACGAGGAGTTTATATTTGTATTAAAAAAAAAAACCAATTTTGAATATATTGGTTTCAACCTTCAACTTTCTATTCTAAACTAACTAACATTACCTAACTAACTAACTATTTAAAGTAAAGTAAGAAACCTTTACTAATCCAACCAAACCAAACTAAACTAAATAACTACCTAACTAACTAGCTAAGTAACCAAAGTAAAGTAAACTAACTAACCTAACCAAACTAACTAACTAACTAACTAAACTAACTAACCTAAACTAACCAAACTAAACTAACCAAACTAAACTAAACTAAACTAACTAACCTTAACTAACCTAACCAAACTAAACTAACTAACTAACTAACTAACCAACTAACTAAGTAAGTAACTAACTAACTAACTAAACTAACCTTAACTAACCTAACCTAACCAAACCAAACTAAACTAAATAAGTAAGTAACCTTGAATAAACTAACTAAATTAACTTAACTAACTTACTAACTAACCAAAGTAAACTTAAACAACTAACTAACTAACCTTAACCAAACTAAACTAACTAACCTAAACTAACTTAACAAAAACCAAACTAACTAACCAAAGTAAACTAAAATAACTAACTAACTAACCTTAACCAAACTAAACTAACTAACCTAAACTAACTTAACAAAACCAAACTAAACTAAGTAACTAACTAACCTCAACTAAACTAAGTAACTAACTAACTAACATAACGAAACTAAACTAACTAACAAACTAAACTAACTAACCTTAACTAACCAAACCACCTAACAATACAAACTAAGTAAACTAAAATAACTAATTTAACTAGCTTAATTGCAAACTAAACGTACTAACTAAATGGAACTAAGCAAACTAAACTAACTAACATTAACTAACCTAACTAACCTTAACTAACCTAACTAACCTAACCACCTAAACAATACAAACTAAGTAAAGTAAAATAACTAACTTAACTAACTAAACAAACAACCAAAAATGATCCACGTTAACCACCAAACGAAACTACACAAACATCCAAGTAGCTCGAGAGTTACTTGTGAACTAAACTCGACTAACCTAACCTAACCAAAGTACATAACCTAAATTAACTAAACTACACTAAGGAACATACCCTAACTCAACTACACTAAACAAACATAACCTCAACACCTAAACAAAACTAACTAAGCTAATTAACCTAACCAAACTAAAATAATAAAACCTAACCACCGACACCTAAACAAACTCAAATAACCACTTAAGTTAAATTAAACATATAACCTAAACTAACTTAACAAACTAAACTAACTATTGAAGAGTAATCACATCTACAAAATTATTATAATATGGAAAACATGAGAAATAAGTTTATTCAATGAGAAGGTTGAATACACGTACTTCGTCAACCCAAAATATAAGTTATTTACAAATCACTATGACATCAAGTAAACTCATCATGCAGGTCTATTTCGGCGGTTCCGTTGACGTTGTTCCTCAGTGAAGCAAACCGGACGTACTCTTTGTCTAGTTGGACGATGTGGTTGTACATCCGGTTGAGGTAGCTCGTCTTGCGATGAATCAAGTCGAGTAGATTGATGTGTTTCCTCTGGTTCTTGACTCGACTCACCTCTGCTACTGATGCAACCAAAAATAGGAGGTGGAACCATCCCGAAATGGTGTCCCCACGACATGTAGTCTTGATCGTCATGCCCTTCATTCAGTGCCGCTGTCGCAATGGTGTCCCCACGATTTTCCCACATGTTTATGTAGCTTGCGTGAAAAGTCACCCAATTTTCATGATGATGTCCACGCAATTCGATGCGGTGCAGTTGGGCGTCGTAGGCACAATTAGGTGGCGATGAAAGCAACACTGTGTGTGAAATCTGTGGTTCTGATCCAAGGATCGTCATCATCCAACAGATCAAAGGGGGCCGTGACATGTATATCATCATCTGCAGTTCTATAATACAAGCATGGAGACGATGAAAGCCGTAAAACCACCACCAAAGATGACCAACTAGTAAACTGCCTTATCTCACTCACCTCCCTCACCGGGAACTCCAACTTAACATCACATTTTATCATAGCAATCTTTCTAGTGCTTTTAAACAAGAAAGCAATCTCCTGCGTGAAGGTAAACTTGCACGTATCATCGAAGGGATCAACAACAAAATCAACTCCAACGACGTCATATGAACTATATTATCCGTTGATGAGATATGGAACGCGTCACAAATGGCATCAATCATTTCACGCCCACTCGACCCAAACTTAACCCACAATACACTACGATGGCGATGAGGTCATGCACGCGATGCCATTGGCCCCATTAACAATGGAGTCGTGAGCATAGAATAGAAAAGGGATGTTTCTTTGTGACATGACCTACAGACGTTTAGAAACTTGGATGTAATAATGTTCAATAAATAAACATATGAACCGTTGTGCATAAACATCATACGAAAGTCCCTATATATCATGCAAACCCAAACCATAACCCAAATATATTAATATGAAAATACTAAATTAAGGAACTTACTTGTTTCCTCTCGTTTTCCCGCAACGTAATATTCTGCAATACCTTGTATTTTCATCATTGTGGACCACAAATAGTGTAATAAATCGGCTAACAAAACTAGAGTTATGTTCATCAAACTTACGTGGATCGGAACGAATTCAAAGTCTAAATGAGCTTAGTATACTAAATATATGGTTTAATAAATTTTTGGGCGTTACCTAACCTTAACTAAAATATAACATATATAGTTGGTCGTTGTTGAAACTTGGGTCTCTCTATTACTTTCACATCATATAGTAATTAGAGTTTCTTATTAGCATGCATGTGTTTGGTTTAATAAATTTTTGGGCGTTACCTAACCTTAACTAAACTCACTTAAACAAACTCAAATTAACATAATCAAAACACTTAACGATCTTATTTAACTAACTAAACTAACTTAACCATATACACATACCTCCTCCTTCTCCTACCTCCACTCCGCTGCTACGCTGGCCTTCCTCCTCGGCCGCCGCCGCTGCTCCTTCCTCCCCCACGCGACCGCCGTAGATCCGTCCTCCTCCTCCGCGGCCGTCACCGCTTTCTGCTCACCACCGAACCGTCCAAAACACCACGTACCTCCGCCAAGCTCGACGAACGTCTCCGCCGCGCGCACACACTCGCCCACTCTCTCCCGTTCAATGCGTCTGTCCGCCCTCCTTCTTCCTCCTCTGTCTCTGCCGCGCGCACACACTCCCTCCTCTGTCTCGCCTGCTGTTCGCTCCCCCCTCCCCTCCTTAAGTACCCGAACCCACCCCACAACTACAGTGAACCCGTGACCTACACCACCCCTACCCCCTGCCCCTATAACCCATTAACGACGAAACCGACGCAGAGAATATATTCTCTGCGTCGGTTTCGGGAAGATGACAATGGGGTGCAGATAGCGCCTTTTGAGAAGGCGCTATCTGCGCCCCAAAGTCACGGTTTCCCGGTCCACGTGGCTCCACGTGGACCGGGAAACCCTATTATTTTCCCACGTGGCATTCTGATAGCGCCTTCTCCGAAGGCGCTATCAGTATGCCTGGGTAGTCCCGGTCCACGTGGATCCACGTGGATCCACGTGGACCGGGAATACCCGGATATGTCCACCTGGCCACGGATAGCGCCTTCTCCGAAGGCGCTATCACGTTTCCACGTGGATAACGGAACAAAAATTTGCCACGTAGATAGCGCCTTCTCAAAAGGCGTTATTGCCTAGTGTTGGGAAAAAAAAGAAAACCCACCTATTTACCTCTTTTAAAGTAAAAATAGTAGTACTTTTGGAAAAAAATCGTATTTGTCTCTACCAGAGTCCCCTTTTCTTGTCCATTCCCAGCATTCGCGACACTTCAACACAAGATTGTCACTCCTGTGCCGACTTCATTAACTGATCACATCAACTATAGTTAATGACAACTAAGATGACTGTGGTGTCCATATTGTCAACCATGTATCTCAACTATAAATATGACACTAACTATAAAGAAGAGAATTAAAACGCATATTACTTCCTTGAAGGATTAATACAAGCTATGGGTAGCATATCAAAGTCGTTACCTTTGCTGGGTGCTTTCCTTCTTGCTCTCATAATTCTCTCAGCAGCTGAAGATCATACCAAGAGTACTGCGCACATATATATTGTCACTATTTATTTATTTTATGATGATGTGTTCTAATTTTTTCTTACTTTTTGTTTTGTTTTTTTTTTTTTAGTTTTGTTTTTTTGTCATATTGCCCTCCTACATAGCCTTAACTAATCTAATGAGCTTCATTTAAACACCACTCGTGAACTGGCAGAAACCACTAATATTTAAAGTTTGATGGTAAAATTTAATTTCCTGATACTACAAGAAATTATATAAATAGGTTAATTTAATTTCCATTGTATTTAATTAATTAATTGTACACATCACGAAATGCGATAAATAACGGACAAGTTCTTTTTTTTTTTTTATCATAATCCAATTTTCAAAGATTCAATAGAATTTAGAGTTTTTTTATGGTAAAAAGAAATAGAATTTAGAGCATTTTTTTTTTATAAGAAAGAAACCACAACTTGCCCAATATGAAGTCCGAACTAACCACCTATTATCCAAATAACTCCGTTCTAAATCAGTGAATCATCATCCACTTGGTTGATAATTTAATTAGAGCTTTTTATATATATACTATCAATAAGAGTAGTGCTTATAATTACATGGGGTAATGAGTGCAAAAAAGGCTATAAGAACACTTTTGGTAGTATTTCCGAAATATCATAGACTTCTGCTGTTGTGTTTTGGTCACCAATTACATAATCTCGTTTTTTCTTTGAGGAAAGTGAAATTTTTTTTTTGGGGTAAAACCAATTGCATGAATTACATCATCGATCAATTGCACATCATTTACATCCATGTCACTATGTCTAAGAAATTTCGTTGATGATATGCAGATCATAAGGAAAATGCGGAGGAAAGTACTACAGTAGGGGATAGCAAATACCACGGCGGAGGCGCAGGTGGCCACGGAGGAGGTGGAGGTGGAGGTGGGGGTGGAAGTGGCGGACATGGAGGATATTGCCACCATTGCTGTGGCCACTACTACAAAGGCCGTTGCAGCTACTGCTGCCCTTCTGGTGCTGAAAAAACCAAGCAGCAGCCTCACAACTAGAAGCGCAAATACTTATTACTAGGGGTCTCATGCTCGTGCATCTACGAGCGCACTTGGTGTGTAATAAATAAAGCTGAAGAGATTAAGGCCTTAGTATATGAATGCATACGTGGGTGTGACTTTTTAATCCATAAGTAAATAAAAATATATGTGGCGTCAGTCTATATAATTTATTTTTTTTGTTCCAAAGCATATATTTTTGGAGAGTGCTAACATGCCCCAACAACGACACGTAGCGAAAGCACGCAACTAACTCGGCACTAATAATTTGTTAATTGTCAGTATTGAAAGTCAGTTGGTTATACGTGCTTGAAAGCCATACAAAAAAAGAAGTTTAAAAAAAAAAAAATTAACAAACAAACAAAAAAAAACCAAAAAAAAGTTTTTTTGGGTGAGCTTCACAATAGTTGACTTAGTTGCGTGCCCAAAGGGCACGCTAGCATTTTCCTGTGTTTTTTACCTCTATTTGCCTTTGTCACTAGGATCTCTATCTTTACTGACCAAGTAATAAGTATGGGTATAGATGCGGTGAAGCATCGAATAAAGCAAAACAAAGGCTAAAGCTATTTTTTTAATATACAAATGAGACTTTATTTATTATAAGTAATTAAAAATTTAAAAAAAATGATCGAAAACAATGTATTTTCTTAATTAAATAAAGTTGAAATAAATCTTATTAATAAGTATAGTAGGGATAAAAAAACTCTTTGTCCCTATAATGAATAAACACTCTTCCTTGTTGAGATAGAATCAACTAGGTATCCATATCCCATTATGGTGCCGCACATCCACCGAGTTAACTAAGATCATGAACACGCATTAGTGCGACAGGTAGTTACAAAAGTAAAAAACAAAATTACATTAAATATACCCGCCTCTCAATACATGTCAATTTATCTGCTATTAATCCTTAAAAAAACTCGAGATAAAAAAATCATTAAAAAAAAACGCTAAAGTCACTCTAGCTGTGCATAATGGCAAATCAATGATTTAATTTTTTTGAACTCTCGTTGAAAATGACTCATATGCCCTTCACTTAAATGTATCTATACGTTAATTGGGTTGCTTTTATAAACAATTGGGGTTGCCTTTAGTGTGTCTCAAAAACTTCTTTAATTATATTATTTTGGCTTAATTAGTTAAAATATTCTAACCTTTCACAACTTTTGTTATTATATGTTAACATTTTCAAATTTGTTAGTATATTCTAACCCTTATAGATTGTTGAATTTGTATATATCTTAAGCCACTTTTTAACTTCAAATTTGATAATGTGACACTTAAATAATAAATTTAAAAATACATCTCTTATTGTTGGATTTAAAAGTGTTAACTTATTAAATTTAGAGTTAAAATGTTACTTTGAATACAAATTAAGTAATACAAAAAAGGTTAATATATAATAATAAATTCAAAAAAATTAAGATATAACAGTAAAAATTATAAAAGGTAAGGATATTTTAACCAATTTAAGCTACTTTTCTTTTTTAGAAAATATTCCAATTATTCTTAAGCACGAACGCAAGTTGTATGTCCTGGATGCTCCAATTCCCTTTATTGCTTGCTGCCACAACCTCACCTGGAGTAGATATGGTTCAGAAATTGTCATTTCTGTCATGCACCTGGACATTGGTTCAGAAATTGCAAACTCTATCTGGAAGATCTAAAGAAGAAAAAGGGTAGTGCGACTACCACTACAAGTATTTATGTTATTGAAATTAATTTATCTACTAGTGATTCCTGGGTATTAGATACCGGATGTGGATCTCACATTTGTATAAATGTGCAGGGACTCACCAGAAGTAGAAAGTTGAAGAAAGGAGAAGTCATCCTCCGCGTAGGGAATGGAGCAAGAGTTGTTGCCCTGGCTGTTGGATCATATGACTTAGTCTTACCTAGTGGACTTATCTTAACTTTAAATAATTGTTATTTTGTGTCATTGAGCGTAAAAACATCATTTCTGTTTCATGCTTGGATATGGATGGTTTTGATTTTATTATTGCGAATAATAGATGTTCCATTTCTCGTAAAGGAATATTTTATGCAAATGCTGATTTGTGTGATGGTCTTTATATTCTAAGCATGAAAAGGTCCACTGACACTCCGGTCTTTAACATAAATACAAAGAGATTTAAGTCAAATGATTTGAATCAAACCTATCTTTGGCATTGTCGTCTCGGACACATAAATGAGAAACGCATAACAAAGCTCCATAAAGATGGACTTATAGATTCATTTGATTTAGAAACATATGAAACTTGCGTATCTTGTTTACGAGGCAAGATGACTAAAAGTCCCTTTACTGGACACAGTGAAAGGGCAAGTGATTTATTGGATCTAATACATATTGATGTATGCGGTCCTATAAACACAATGGCTAGAGGAGGTTATCAGTACTTCATTACATTTATTGATGATTTCAGCAGATATGGTTATGTATATCTAATGAAACATAAAGCTGAATCATTTGAGATGTTTCGAACGTTTCAAAATGAAGTGCAGAATCAACTTGGTAAAACTATCAAAACAATTCGGTTAGATCGAGGTGGTTAATATTTGAGCCAAGAATTTGATGATCATATTGGAAATTGTGGGATTGTCTCCCAATTGACTCCACCAGCAACTCCACAGTGGAATGAAGTTTCTGAAAGGAAAAATCGAACCTTATTAGATATGGTTTGATCTATGATGAGTCATGCAGATCTTCCATTATCATTTTGGGGTTATGCATTACAAACTGCAGTTTTCACTCTAAATCGAGTTCCTTCTAAAGCGGTTGATAAAACACCATATGAGATATGGTACGGGAAGAGACGTAGTTTGTCTTTCCTTAAGATATGGGGTCGTGAGGCTTACGTAAAACGACAAGTCTCAGAAAAACTAGCACTTAAATCTGACAAGTGTTTATTTGTGGGGTATCCTAAGGAAACATAAGGATATTACTTTTATAATTGCGTTGAGAACAAAATGTTTGTTGCTCGGTATGGTGCCTTTATGAAAAAACAGTTTATTTCAAAAGACACTAGTGGGAGAGAAATAAATCTTGAAGAAGTTAAATAATCACAGATAAACCCTGAACCGCTACTGGAAGTTCAACAACGTTCTGAACCAGTTGAACCTCCGCAAGTGACACAGGGCCCACGTAAATCTGGTAGCCTTTTGAAAATGCGCTATCTATACATTTGCCCCGCCACCTCACTGCCACCTCGCAAACTTCTAATAACGCCTTTTCAAAAGCGATAATGTATTAATGTTTTTTTTATACGTTATTGCTAAAAATTTGACGTATTCATGTTAAACAGTTTACCTCGCCCATCCAGGTTCGCGATGATCTGTGTGTAGATTGGAGTTGCAAAAGTGATGGATCTGAAGGACCTGGATCCATTGTTGTACAACTACAAATGAATGTTATAAAAAGAATTAGAGTGTTGTATGAAACGAAACGATAAGTATTTAATAAATGTTCACACAAAAACAAATGCGTCAATGCTCAAAAGCAACATAGGTACAAACTTAAGTTATTGCACACATTAGAAAAAATCGACTATAAGTTTTCATTGGCCGGTTGAGGTCTGCTTGGACAATTTTTTTTGTTATGTCCTTCTGAACGACGAATACCGCACCGGTTCTTCCTATGTGGGACTCGTTCACGGTCTTTATTTGGACATGTTGTTCTTCTATGCCTTTCTTGATGACATATCCCACATCGCAAAGGCCTTTGGACATTAGGAAGATCCATCTCGTTATGTCTTCGCGATCCCTTGGGTCTCCTTCGACCACGTCTGCACCTTGGGTCGGGTATGATCTTCATTCCAAAAGTCAGCCAATACTTCTCATTTGGGATGGCCTTGAAATTGTAGGAGAAGCATTGTGCGTACATATCTATCCTATAGTATGGCTCGATGAACTGCGCGTAGCTCACTCGAATAAACGCACATGCAGCTAACACGTGTGAGCAAGGGAAACCAAACGACTGCCATTTATTACAACTGCACACCCGGTTTTTCAAGATCACGACTTGGGTGTTGTTGCCTTTATGCATGCGATCTCCATGTTTTCCAGTCTGCACTTCGAACTCACCAATGTCTCGATTGATCAACGTGACGTGATGCCTCATTGCAGATTTTTCATTTTTCGTGAGTTTTTCCATGACATATTTCGTGTACGATTGTCCGTTTGAGATCGCTTCATTGATTTCCTGGTTGCGTTGATCGTGGTATGTCACCAATCTGTAGTATATCATCTGAGTCAACGCTGTTATTAGCAAGAATCGAGCCCCCTTCAACACATCGTTAAAACACTCTGCAATTGACGATGAGATTCGATTAAGTAATATTGGTTTCAGCGATAACTTTATGTATTTAAGTGCAAAACATAAATTGCTTTTCATACATACCAACACCATTTGAATTCATCCAGCAGTACCGCATGCCTCCGTCGTGCGATTGAGTCCAAAGTTTTTTGAGGATGGCATTGGCATATTGCAGACATTGAGGCGTTCGTGATGATAAGTACGTAAAACGCTCCATGCACGCATTAAATTCTCGTTCTTGATGTAGAACAACTGTTTGACCAAAGAGTACTTTCAAGGGGTCATTTTTGAACTGGGTGCCGAAATTACTAAGCAAGTGTCGCAAGCAATAAGGGTGGTAGCCTTTAGGGGACAAAAATCGTTCCTTGGGGTGTTGACCGCCTCCAAAATGCCAGGGTGACGATCAGAAATAACGCAAAGTCCTTCTCTTTCTGTTACGTGTTTGCGCAACATCCGCGAAAACCACCCCCACGAGTCGGTTGATTCGGTTTCTGCAACGACAAATGCAACTGGTAATATGTGTCCATTTCCATCAACAGAGATCACAATCATTAGTTTCCAACTGTATTTGCCATACAAGAATGTCACGTCAATCTGAAACAGAGGCCTGCAAAACTTGAAAGCATGTATTGAAGCTTCAAATTCAAAAAAACACACGACGAAATTGAGGAGACGCAGTTCTTATTTCATCAGCATGCCATTGTCTATGTGACCACTCGATTCTTGTCCCCTGACTCTTACTCTTCACAGTCGCTAACCATCTTGGTAATTGAGCGTACGACTCATCCCAATCTCAAAAAGCACATGTAATTGCTTTCCGTTTGGCATCCCACATTCGCTTGTAGTTGACTTCATGTCCGTATTTTCCCTTAATTATTTCTATTAATGCTTTGATCGTGATACCTTGATCGCTCTTGAAAATGCTTTAGATCTCTCACGCAATCATGTTGGCGTCAAATTGGGCATGACCGCGTTCTACGTCGGGATTAATACACGTGTGCGGTACGCCTAACTGTGTTATCTCCCATAATAGTGTTTTCTTTCGCAAACAAGCATGAAGACGCCACATACACCCGTGTTATGCACTTTTGCACTTTATCGCCCACGTAGTTGTTGTCGATTCCATCACATGGAATTGACAATGTCTATTCACATGCCACACTTTAACGGCATGTTGTAAGTCTTTTTTATTGTCATAGTACATCCTTATATCCAAATCGAAGTTAGACATGTCCCCCCGAGTATGCTGATGGGAATGTTGGGTCGCAGTTGAATTCGCCACCTCCTGATCGATTTCATTATATCGCGGTATTGGTTGGTGAACTTCATCATCACATGCTTCCTCCAACAAAATCTCTTCATCGATAGCAAATTGCTCATCATCTTTGCCGTTCTCCGCACCCGGGGGTTCATATATTAGATCATCCGTTCAAACATTAACGACATCCCAAACTGCAACTGCTAGAGCTTCTTCGTTGGGACGTATGTCCTCATCAGTTTCATTATTTGCGTCGTCGTTATCTTCATCGTCATTATAGGCATTAATATCTTCATGTAATGGAGTAACGAACCCCTCTTCCACGACCTCGCCCTGTGGGGATTGCATATGCAACCTTTCCATCATTAAGGCTGCGTCTGGCGTGCCGTCACGTTCATCAAGAACTTGCGAATGAATCGTACGATTTTGAACTGAGTCGACTGACTCAAATGTCAAATATATATCAACCGTTGCAGTTATTGGTAAATTGGCCACCGTCTCCCACATCAAATCGAAATGTGTCGTATCATGCAACAACACAGGAACGAAATAATGTGAGCCTCCGGGGAGGATTATCATGTGGCGATAAGTCATCTGAACTATAGTGTCCGTAGATGAGATAGTGAACGCGTTACACACGTCATCCATCATTTCACGGCCACTCGACCAAAACCTAACCATCAATACTGCTGATGGGGGCGAGCTGTACGCGATGCCATTTAACCCATTGACAATTTCACCGTACGCATAGAATAGAAAAGGGATGTTTCTTTGTGACATGACCTACATAAGTTCGCGAACTTTGATGTAAAAATGTTACCCACAAATGCACAAATATGTTAAGTGAAATAGTTAACGAATAAAGCAAAATAAAGCGCAATCGAACTTTCTTATGTAGAAGATCGCAATAATACCGCAACTACATAGCATACTCATTCTTTGGCACTAACATTTTTTGTGTAATAACGTTCATACCTACTGAACCATTGCACAATGAGTATATTAAATCAACTTTTGTAGGTCAACTTAAAAAAATAAAAAAATAAACATATCAACCATTCTTCATAAACACAATACCTATGTCCCTGTATAGCATGCAATTCATAACAAACCTAAATATATCAACTTAAAAAATTAATAATTTTGTGAACTTACTTTTTTCCTCCGCTTTTCCTCTTCAATGTGATATTCCTACAATCACATTTTATTTTCGTTACTTTAGGACACAGAGAGTATATTAAATCAACTTTAAGAAAACAAAACAAAATAAATAAAAATAAACCTTTACCCAAATAATGAGTCATGTCCTAACCTAACCTAACTCAACTAACGAACCTAATTAAGGAGCAGTACTAACCTAAAATTGCCTAACAACAGAACTGAAGTACACTAATCACAGTTAACTAACCTAAGTAACCGTAGCAAACATGTACCCAAATAATAAATGAAAACTAACCTCAAGTAAGTTAACTAACTAACGTAACCTAATCTAAAATAAATTAACCAAACTATGTGAACCAAACGTAACCTAACATAACCTAATGAAACGTAACCGTAACAACAGACCTCAAGTACACTAATCAAACATAACTATCAAACGTAACTGTAACAACAGACCTCAAGTACACTAATCAAACATAACTACCCTAACTAACAATAACTACCCTAAGTAATCAAACATAACTACCCAAACTATGTGAACTAACCTCAAGTAAGTTAACTTGACCTAATAAAGTAAAATTAATTAACTTAACTAAACTCTACTAAACTAAAATAACGAACCTAACCAAACTCAACTATACTAACCTAAACAAACCTCAACACCTAATCTAAAGTAACTTAACTGACTAAACTAACTAACGTAACCAAACTAAACTAACTTAACCTAACTACATACACCTAACTAACTAAACTAACCACAAATACCTAAACTAAACATCTAACCTAAACTAACTTAACTAACGAAACTAACTACCTCACCTAACTCAACTACACCAACCTCCTCCTTCCACTCCATTACTTCTGGCGGCGTTCTGATGCAGCTCGCTCGCGCTTGCTCCTTCCTTCCTTCGCTGCCGTCGCCGGAGATCCCTCCTCCGCTGCCTGGGCCGCTGTTCTTCCTCCAAGTACCACTGCCATCAACTCCGCCACGTACCACTGCCTCTCCTACTGCTTATTTCCTCCTCTGCCGCCGCTCTTTCCTCCGGTTCCTCCACGTACCACTGCCGTGAATCCCGCCTCCAATCTCTCTCGCACAACCGTCCTCTCCTTCTTCCTCCCTCCACGACGTCTGTTTCCCCTGCGTGTTCCCCCTCCCCTCCTTAAATAGTGGACGCCCCCTCCTTGCCGAACTACCCGTGACCTCTACCACCCCTACCTTGTACCCCTACCCTCCTCCTTCCCGAAATTGACAGTGGGGTGCGCGGATAGCACATTTTGAGAAGGCGCTATCTGCGCACCCCTACGTGTTGGGTCCACATGGATCCACGTTTCAGGAGTGCGTTACACTGATAGCACTATCAGTGTAAACCGGTCCACGTCGGTCCACGTGGACATGTCGACGTGGACCTATACACTGATAGCGCCTTCGCAGTGTAATCTTGCCACCTCGCCTTGACACATGGATAACGTCTTTTGAAAAGGCGCTATCCATGTGTCCACGTCATTAACACGTGTGCGCCAATGTGATAACACTTTTTGATTAGGCGTTATTGCCTATTTTCGGGAAAAAAATGCACTTTCACCTCTATTTCCCTCATTTAAAGTAATTTAATATGTACTTTTGTAATTTTTTCCAATAGTCCCAGCTCAGACTCATTTATGGAAGGGCAAATAAGTCCATTCACCATGTTGAGGGCATCCGATTCGAAGATAATAAAGTCAACAAGTCCATGTAAAATTATTCTTCGTCTCTAACACAAATATGAATACAACATTGGAAAAATATATATAAAAAATAAATAAATAAGTCTACTTAGACTCATGAGTAACGAACTCATAGGGAGGTTTTAAAATTTTTTGTAAATATTTAAGGGGTATAATAGGAATTTTTACAAGTGATTATGGTTGTTTCATTAATTGCTCGAGGATGTATTTGAAATTAAAAAAAGTTTTGAGTCCGGACTCACGAGTCCAAATAGCATTACTAAAAAAAAACCAAACAAATACTAATATTTAGTGCTATAATGACCATAATTAATGAGGTGCAATACGTGTTAGAAATAATTATGTATTGTATTTGGAGCGGCTTTTGTAGATCATTCATCACAAATTAATCCACAGGTTGAAGAATGTGCAGTAGCGAGTGCTCTTGCTGTTCTGGTCCTTGAATCACCTCGAAGCACATAGCATCACATTTACAAAATAGATCCACCACGGCCGCCGCCACGCAAACGAACCACAGATCACGAATTAACAAAATCAAATCAGACGCAGAAGCACTAATCGGTCCTTAACCCACCGAGACGCGACCCTCCAACTCCTCAATCGTTCTCAAGTCCACTCCATTCCTCACAATCTGAGGAAAGAACAACCAAAAACTAGTTCCCATACAAACCCAATCGTCAAAACCACCGAAACTACTCTGTTCAATCTCCACTTCTCCCCCGATTCACTCTTCTTCAGCAAAACCTCCATAGCAGTGCAGACCGCCATGAACCACAAAGAACCTCACTTCCCAAGTGGGCCCCACCCTTGTCATAGATCAATTCGTGCGTCAGCCCAGACACCACAAACGAAGCCACCACCGCACAGGCCGAACCCCATCTCTTCCCAATTACAGACCCCAAATGTAACCTCACCGGATCGTACACAATGGGCCTCAAAATGCCGGTCACCATCAGATTCCACCGCCTCCCCCGGAAGTCCTGCAGCGACGTGGACAAATAAGGCTCGTCGAACTGGGGCTCGATCTCGATCTTGAACAGGGCGCGAGTTGGGGCGGCGAAGATGGTGAGGAGGATCTCCGTGTTGAGATAGACGTGGAGGGAGTAGAGGGCGAGGATGAGGTTCGGGTGGAGATGTGATCTCTGTGCGTGTGAGGGGGGGGGGGGGGGGGGGGGGGGGGGGGGGGGGGGGAGTTTTAGAAAGGATTAAACATTGAGTGTTGTAAGTGAGTGTATTTGAAGTGAGGTTGTGTTGTAACTGTGTATGTGTGTGAGATGAATATGTGCCTCATTGATCTAAGGGTCAAGGTTTATTTCACCGCATGGTTGTAATGTGTTGTGACATGATATAAATACAAACTGTTGAGTGAGTGTTTTCTCGGTTGAGAAAACACAGTGTGAGAAGAGTTGTTTCTTCATCTCTTATGGCTTCTCTCATGTTTTCTTGCAAGTTTTAATATGGTATTAGAGCTACGAGGGCAAACGTCGTGAAATCGTAGATCAAGATCCATGGAAGGTAGATCTGAAGGAAATGGAGTGAGATTCAAAGGAAATGAAAGTAGATATGGTGTTCTTCAAACCAGATCTGGTGTTATAAATACAAGATCTAGTGGTCATGATGGAATATCGAATGGTAGAAATGCAAGATCTGGTGGTAACAAAGATAAATCTTTTATTGTCGAGGAAAATTTGGATGAAATTGATGTTGGTGAGGAGGTTCTTGAGGAGGATCTTGAAAATTCTCCAATTTTAAGTAATAATCTTAGTTCATCGATGAATGTGAACTTTCCATTTGTAAATTCTATGAGTCAGATCCAAACAGTGAAATTAGACATAACTAATCTCTCATTGTGTAAATCGACTATGATACCTCTGATTCGTTGTTTTGAGTTAGATGATCATCTTTTTGGTCGTGAAGTTTGTCCAGTTCGATATTCGGAGAATAGATTTGTTAATCCATTGTACAAATAATGGTTCAGAAGGGATCATTATCTGGTTGTATGGTTAATGACTTCATTAGTACCCGGTGTTGCTTCATCTGTGGTGAGTACTAGTGAATCTTTAACTGCCAATCAATTGTGGCTTAAGATTGTTTAGTATAGTGGTTCATAAAATCGTGCACAAATTTTTGCACTCAAGAAATAATTGCATTCATGCAAGAAAGGAACATAAAAGATGTGTGAGTTCTTGGATAAAATGAAAGATTTGACATACAAATTGGCCACTGCAGGTGCTCCGATAGGTGATGAAGATCTGATTTCGTACACTTTGATTGCATTAGATATGGAATATCTTCTTATTTCAACTGTTCTTCAACATCATCATCATCTGACTTGGCAAGATTGTCAAACAACCTTGTTGAGTTTTGAGAGTACACTTGATCAGATGCATGTAAGTCAGGGTATCAATTCTTTGTCTCTACATGAGTCATCTCAGTCAGCTAACGCTGTAGAGGTCAAGAATAGTGGTTCAAAGTCTGGTCTTACATCATTAAATGGAAATCAGAATAATAATTTCAATGGAAATGCTGGTTTTAGAGGATCTGGATATCGAGGACGTGGAGGAGGTCGTTATCGTAGTCGTGGAGGCAAGTATCAATACAACGATAAACCAACATGCCAAATTTGTAGTAAATTTGGTCATTCAGTTGCAGTGTGTTATTATAGAGCTGATATGAAATACATAAGAGCCACATCTCCGATGAATGTATCTCCAACCACTCCGATGAGATTTCATCCAGCTTCTTCTCAGCAACAAAGTTCCTTCTTATCCACTAATGCTTCTGTTCCTGATTCTTCGTGGTATATGGATAGGGGAGCAATATTGCATATTACTATTTATCCTAATCAGATGTTGCAGAGTTCTCCATATGAAGGCAACAATTCTTTAATGGTTGGTATTGCTAAAACACCATCATTTATTTCTAAATTATCATTTCAAAATACTTTGTGTGTTCCACAAATTAAGAAAAATTTACTAAGTGTGTCTCGATTGACTCGTGATAATAATGTATTGATTGAGTTTCGTGCCAATACTTGTCTTGTGAAGGATATCAGCACCAATGAAATTCTACTTCGTGGGAATGTTAAAAATGGGTTATATCATCTCTTTGGCACATCTTCTCATTCTTCTCAACTCAATCAAGCTTTTGTGATCTCTAACAAGGGTTTGCCTTATCTGTGGCATCTTCGGTTAGGGCATCCTGCGCACAGAACATTAAAGCAGGTTTTAAAGTCAAATCTTTACTTACATAATATGTCTGATTTAGATTTTTGTTCTTCATTCCCTTTGGGAAAAATTCATGCTTTACCATTTCCTACTTATGTTTCTAATTCATCTACTGTATTGGATTTAATTCATTCTGGTTTGTGGGGACTCTCTCTTGTTACTTCACACAATGGTTATAATTACTATATCCATTTTGTAGATGACTGTACAAGATTTACTTGGCTATATCCATTGAAATATAAATATGATGCACTAAATGCTTTTCTACATTTTAAGGCTTTGGTTGAAAACTTGTTTAATACAAAGATCAAACGTATACAAACTGATTGGGGAGGTGAATATTGCAGTTTTAAAAATGTTTTTAAAAAATTTGGTATTTGGTTTCAACATCCTTGTCCTTATGTTCATGAGCAACATGGTAGGGCTGAATGGGAGCATCGTCATATTGTAGAAACTAGTTTGAGTTTACTTGCTCACAATAATCTCCCATTAAAATTTTGGTGGGATGCCTGTGAAGCTGCTGTATTTTTGATTAATCGTTTACTTACTAAAGTTTTATATTGTATTTCTCCTTATGAAAAATTGTTTTGTAAACCCCCTGACTATTCTTTATTAAAGGTCTTTGGTTGTGCATGTTTTCCTTACTTGCGATCTTATCATAATCATAAATATCAGTTCAGGTCAGAAAAATGTGTATTCATTGGTTATAACTCATCTCATAAAGGGTACAAATGCTTAAATAAACATGGGATAGTGTTCATCACAAAGAATGTTCTTTTTAATGAATTGGAATTTCCATATTCTTCTTCTCCTGTAGTTCTTTACCAATTCTTGATATTCCAAGTATGGTTTCTACTTCTTCTACATCTACTACATTACTACCATCTTATGCCGATAAAGTTTTTTCTTCTCCTCTTGGTAGTTCTCCTTCTTCAAGTTTTGATTGTTTTGTGCCTATTATTTCTTAGTTTCAGGATTTAGAAGATCCTTATCCTAATACTGGGATTACTCATGACACTAATTTATCAAATTTTGAAGTTTGTGGTACACATAACATTCATAACATGGTAACTACATCTAAAAATGGTATTTTTAAACCAAAATCTTTAGTTAACAACTCTTGCTCATCTGAGGAGACTCATAAGAATGATGATATTGCTATTCTGGATCCCAAGTGGAAAGATGCAATGGATCAGGAGTATCACGCATTGTTGAGAATCGGGACTTGGTCCTTAGTTCCATTTTCTCCTCAACAGCATGTGGTTGGTAATAAATGGATTTTCTCAATCAAGAGAAATTCTGATGGGTCTGTAAGTAGGTATAAGGCTCAGTTGGTTGATCAGGGATTTAAACAAATGCTCGGTATTGATTTTGGGGAAACTTATTGTAACGACCTTAAAATTTAAACCCGTGTCACGCGGCATCTCAGGACGATGACCTGGACTAGTCGTGATGTGACACACTCGGTCAACCCTTGGGAGTCGACACCGAGATTAGGATCCGTAGCTCGGACCTACATGGACACAGTCGATAAGTCCAGGGCACGCCAATCAAAGTATAAATAGTCATTTTTGTGTGATACGTGCTAATTGCTAGTATTATTATTTAATTCGCGTCGCACTAGTTAAAATTTTTTATTGGTCGTGTTATGTATGTGTAGTAGCGTGAGCGTAAAATGTAGCGGGGGTGCTTAACGCAGGTGTACGGGGTAGTTAAGGGGTTAGAGAACTGGCTCGGGGGTCTACGTGGGCTTAGGCCGGGCGGGGCCTAATTTGTGGGAAACTGGGGCCGTTACACTTATAATCCTGTGGTTAAATCTGCTAACATTCGTATTGTCTTATCCTTGGCTGTTCAATATGGGTGGATGCTTCGGCAGTTAGATATTAACAATGCCTTTTTGAATGGTGAGTTGCGGGAGGATGTATTTACTCCTCAACCAAAAGCAATTGTGAATCTTGAGTTTCCTACTCATGTTTGTAAGCTTCATAAGGCTTTTTATGGCCTAAAACAAACACCTAGAGCTTGGTTTGATAAGCTCAAATTCACTCTCGTAGCTTGGGGTTTTCAAAACTTAAGGGCATATAATTCCTTATTTTTCTAGAAATCGGATCCTGCTATCTTGTTCATGCTGGTGTATGTTGATGATATTGTGGTGGCAGGATCAAATGTTCATCTGATTAAGGATTTCGTTTCCAAATTGAACAAAATTTTTGCTCTCAAGGATATCGGTGATCTGAATTTATTCCTTGGCATGGAAGTTAGACGTGATAAGTTTGGTCTTTATTTGACTCAATCCAGTTACATTTATCAGCTTCTTCTGAAAGGTGGCATGTCCAATGCTAAACCAATTGATACTTCAGCTATGCTAATGGTCTTATGTTTCATGACCATACATTGTATTGCAGCCTTCTTGGAGGTCTCTAATATTTGGTTCATACGAGACCTAATATAGCTTATGTGGTGAATAGGTTATCTCAGTATCAATAGACTCCTGCTGTTACTCATTGGCAAGCCTTAAAAAAGGTTTTGCGGTATCTCAAAGACTGTTGATTGAGGTTTATGTTTTTGAAAGAGTTCCTAACTTTTTCTCACTAGTTTTTCGGATGTAGATTGGGTTGCATCTCCGGATGATAGGAGATTTGTTGCTGGGTATGCTGTATATTTGGGATCCAACTTGATCAGTTAGCAATAAAAAATAGCATGTTGTGGCTTGGTCAAGTACTGAGTCAGAATATCGTGCTTTTAGCATAGCTGACTGCCGAGTTGATATGGGTGCAATCACTTATGACTAAGGTGAATGTTTTATTTCTTGGTGTTCTAGTGATTTGGTGTGACAGTTTAAGTGCAAAGGCTTTGGCACGTAATCTAGTTTATTATACAAGAACTAAACATATAGAATTGGATTTACGTTTTGTTAGGGATAACGTTTTGGTGGCCAGTTTTCCATTCATCATGTACCTATGTACAGTTGATCAGGTGGCTGATGGGTTTACCAAATCTCTTCTTACTCCTAGGTTCTCTTTTCTGCGAGGCAAACTTGGTGTCCTTCCCCTTCGTTTGAGGGAGATATTAGGATTAATCAATGAGTGTTGTAAGTGAGTGTAAGTGTAGTGAGGTTGTGTTGTAATAGGGAGTCACATGTATGTGTGTGAGATGAATCTATGCCTCATTGATCTAAGGGTCAAGGTTTATTTAATTGTATGGTTGTAATATGTTGTGAAATGATATAAATACAAACTGTTGAGTGTGCGTTTTCTCAGTTGCGAAAACAAAGTGTGAGAAGAGTTATTTCTTCATCTCTAATGGCTTCTCTCATGTCTTCTTGCAAGTTTTAATAAGTTTGATGGGAAGAGAAGCTAGGGAGATGAATTAAATGAGAGAGAGTGGAGACGAGGAGGATGAAGAGAGAGGGCCGACGTCGAAGATGAAGATGAGAAGCTTGAAGTTGGTGAGCCAGGTAAGGAAGAAGGCGGTGATGCCGTAGAGATAGGGGATGGAAAGAGGGGCGGGGGGAGGAGAGTGAAGGTGGCGATAATGGGTAGGAGTAAAATCAATCTAGTGATGCCGGGTTTGCTGTTCTTGGAGATGTAGTAGGAGTATGTTAGAGATGCTATTGTTGTGATTCACGCTTTGCAGAAGTTGATTGTTAATGTCTTATACTGATCATGATGATCGACGTCCATTGTGTACTGTTCGATCAATTTTGGATTTCAGATTTCTATTGGCCTAGCTAATGGGTGGGGCGTCGTTCTAGTGTTCTTCCGCGTAAATGATGAGAGTGCATGCATTGAACGTGATAGGCTGCCAAAAATATTGTTGAGGCATTAAAGTAAGGAATTAATTAGATTACAATACAATAGGAAAGTTAAATTTTTTAGTTGATTTGGTTGAAAGTGTCGGTAGGCAGAGGAGAAAATTGATTTTGACTCGAGAGAAACAAAAAAAACAGGAAGTACTAGCATGCCCTAGGTAAGACGCATGCACTGTTAGGATTATGAACCTCCATTATATTGCTTGTTGTAGTAATGATTGAATTGACAGCTTAAACACTCTGAATTTGATCAAACAAAGAGATTTCAGATTGAGGCTAAAGTTTAAATGTTCTATCTCTTTAAGATAATATAATGCCTAGCAATTCGTAGCATTTGCCTCTCAAGATACAACAATCACATTCTTAAGGTCGTAGCTCTTTAAACCGTAAGAACAGTAGGATCAAACTGTTTGTACTCACCCGCACTAAACTAACGATTTGAAAACAGAGAGGAAATATGACTATTTTCTTTTGAAAATACAAAATCCAAAATTCAAGTCTTTTTCCTATTACGTAGCAACCGTTCACTTTGAAGAATGTATGCATGTTACCCATAATACATGTTTGTACGTATCAATATACATGAATCACATACATATGGACGCAATGTTTGTGTCAAATAATTCTGACTACATTGGTTTAATACTTATCCAAACATTGGTTAAATGTTGATCTGTGACGGTCCCTCCTTCTAAACAGGGCACCACCCAGCCTAATCCCGAAATTAAGCTTTAATCCGAACCACGTAAGACTTAATTATGTATTAGTCAGCCTTTCATCCTTATATTCTTTAATACACATGTCAATATATTATTAGATTCGGTGCTAATTAAAACTTTTTATCATTTTAATATTATTATGTATTTTAAAGATTATGCTGAAGCTCTTACTACTCAAAACTCCTAAGTGTGAAAAGCGAGGAAACATAGCATCACATGCATGTATATATATCATAAAGGTAATAACACAATATGATATATGAGTCTCAAAAAATGGGAAACTATGCACTCAAACCACTATACAACCCAAAACGCACAATAAAAATATAAACAGTAATAATACATCAAAAGTGGAGTTATACAAAAACGAGATAGGAGAATCACCAAAATGCTCAATGAAAGTCGTCGATCTTCTCACTATAAGAACACAGTGGAATAGCATCAAAAGATTGTTACAGAAAAAATATGTTGCTAAACAATAACAAATCGGCAACAATACATGCATCAGACAGTTCGTTTGACTCGGTTGACCCAAAAGCAACTATTCAGCAACATATTTGTGACAAAACATTGTGACAGATTGTATGTTATCACAGATCTGCAGCTGATTTATCTCGCTGTACATTCCCGCCCAATCTGATAAACATAGAGATACGAGTAAATGTGGCTGTGACAGATCTACTACAGAACAGCGACAGACATAGACTCTGTCGCTGATCTGTAGCAAAGTGAAAAAAAACCTATCGTCCTCGTCCCTTCTCTGCGTAAACCACCCCCAAACCCTCTTTATGACCATCTTCATCTTCATCGCCAATATCATCATCATCGTTATCACTATCGCCACTACCATTGCCATCGTCATACTATCATGGCTTTCTTCCTCTGGGACTCCGCCGCCTCTCTCATTCCTCTTCATACACCGCTCCTCGCACACCGACACCGTCGGCCCGAGCTTCACCCCGGTGGACTGGCACGAATGGCATAACAAACTCACAGAGTGTTTCTATTTCATTACTGTCGTGGCTCCCCTCCTCCGCGACTCCATCGCCTCTTTCCTTCCCCTTCATACACCGCTCGCACATTTACACTGTTCGCCTCGAGCTTCGCCCCGGTGGACTGGCACGAATTGCATAACAGACTCGTGGAATGCCTCTATTTCATTACCGTCGTGGCTCTCGTCCTCCGCGACTCCGCCACCTCTCTCCTTCCCCTTCATACATCGCTCACACACCGACATAGTCGGCCCAAGCTTCGCCCCGGTGGACTGGCACGAATGGCATAACAGACTCGTGGAGTGCCTCGCGACCATGAAGTTCGCGCAGTGGACCTTCGAATCGCAGTCCCCACACAATCTCATTTGATCCGATTCTAGTACATCATCACCGGAGCACAGGATAGCTCGTATTCCTTCATCACTGATGATGATGATTCGCTAAAACACCAAACCCTAGCTAGGTTTGCGCCTTTTATTATTCTTCTTTGCAATTTTGAAATCTATTGATTCCTTATGTTTTGTTCTTCTAATACTGTAATTAGGAAATATAAGTTTTGCCTTTAATATTTTAACGAAACCCTACCTAGGTTATGCTTCCAACATTCGGGTCTAATTAAGCCACTGAATCTTCTTGTGGAAGCAATGTGTTAAGAAATTATTGGTCTTATTGTCAGTTTACAAAGTAATTAGTTAAGTGTGAGTACTTGTTTTCTCACACTATCTATAATCCCATAGCACATTTTAGATTATTTTATGCATCTTATATTAGTCTGATCCATAAATGCAGGATCAGATGATTCATTGGAAAGGGTTTTATTATGTAAGTATGAGGTTGCTAGTTGCTTTAGCAGACAATAGTTCAAGGAATATTTAAAGTTGAATAGAAATAAAGATGAGGCATAGCAAATGAAAAGAACTTTCTATTATTTTCTTGTTTAGTGTGAACTACAATCATTGTGTCAAAAGAAGTAATCCTGGAAGACATGGATTGAAGTTAGCAGAACTAAATTAGCCGCAGTTCACAGATACAAAATGAAAGAACATCTTGCATGAATTGGTGATGAGTTTGTTTGAGCTATATATTGAAATTCCTTTGCCACTTTAGTTATTTTGATGAAGAAAACTTCTTACGTAATGACTGAAAATTAGTTTATGGCAGCTCTAAATTGCTATTTCTTAAATTTCTTCTTTAAGAAAAAAATGTCTTCAAATTCTAGAGTCTTGACGAATATACTATTGATTTTATAGGGAACATCATGCAATAATTAAGTTTACCTTGACTAAATGTTTACTTGAGAAAACCTTTAATGTGGAGGCTACCGTACCAATTTAATCCCATTGCTTCACAGTTTGATGCGTTATATTCTTTTTTTTTCTTAAATTAAAAAATTTGTACATTGTTTAACTTATTGTTTGGTTGTGCATTTCAATGAAAAATGATATCTTATTGAGTTATAACTAATTCTTATATTGTTTATTAATTATGATTGTCATTTAGTTGGTACGTAGCTATATTTGAAATCTCGAGACTATATATATTAGGAATTGATGAATATTTGGATTAATTTTTAAAATAAAGAAAACTATATTAATTTATATACTTCATTAGTAAGAATTGATAAGATTTATCCACTGTTTGCCTGAAAAACTTAGGATTAAGATGTCTACTAACCGAGAATGGATGTATAGTCGTATCGAAAATGTGTATACTCGACGAGAATTCATTAACGGCTTGAACGAGTTCATAGCATACGCTAAGACGCACTGTAGGACATTCGCTCTGAGGGGAAGATTTAGTGTCCATGCAACCATACGAAGTGTCGTAATCGTTCGTACTATGATGTTGACACCGTAGAATTTCATATAATTCATCGGGGATTCGTTCTAGGATATCACTGTTGTTTGGAACACGGGGAAGAAGAATATATGTACACTCAAAATGTACATGACGAACCTAGCAATACGATGAGATATGATGATCACGAAGGGACACATGCATCCAATTATCGTACATCGTATCATGAGATGGCGCACGAATTGGCGGGCCCGAGTTTCAATTGGTTTCATCTGGAACAACCTCCAAATCCTTATTCACAAAACTTGTATGATATGTTAGACGCAGCGAGTCAGCTGCTATGGCCAGGGTGTGAGAACATGACCAAATTGTCGGCAGTCGTGAGACTCCTAAAAATCAAATCAGAACATCATATCTCTGAAAAGGCGTACGATGAAATTCTTCAATTCTGTAAATATGCATTGCCGAGTAAAAACTGTTTAGTCGATAGCTTTTACAACATGAAATGACTAATGTAAGGGATAGGGCTACCAGTCCAGCAAATTGATTATTGCAAGTCCATGTGCATGATTCAATGGGGCGATGATTCAGAGTTGACGACGTGTAAGTTTTGTGGTGAATCAAGGTATGAACAAATCATATGTGAAGGACGAAGTGGCATGCCGCTGGCTTGAAAAAAAATGTATTACTTCCCCCTAGCACCTTGGTTGCAGCGTTTATTCACGTCTGAAGTGACCGCGAGGCACATGCAGTGGCATGGGGAACACGTTTCAGATGGCATCGTGATGCAACATTGTTCCGATTCTATTGCATGGAAGCATTTTAATGATGTAAACACCGACTTCAGCTCCAAAATTCGTAATGTTCGGTTGGGGTTATGTACGGATGATTTCCAACCATTTGGTCAATCCGAAAACAATACTCATCGTGGCCTATAATTCTAACTCCTTACAACCTACGCCCCTCAATGTGCATGAAGAAAGAGTTCATGTTCTTAACGGTCATCGTGTCGGGCTCGACTAATCCTACAAATTAATTTGATGTCTTCCTACAACCTTTGATAAAGGAGTTGCTAGATTTGTGGCATGAAAGAGTAGTTACCTACGACATTCCCACCAAAACGAACTTCCAACTCCGAGCTGCACTTATGTGGACTGTCAGCGACTTCCCTGCTTATGGTATGTTGTCTGGCTGGAGCACACATGTTAAGATAGCTTGTCCTTATTATATGGATGACAGGGATGCATTCCAATTAAAACACGATGGAAAAAATTCTTGGTTCGATTGCCATCGTCGTTTCCTACCGCATGGCTCCACTTTAAGAAGTGACAAGATCGACTTTAGGCGCGATACAACTTGTCGAAAAGGACCGCTGAAAATTAAATCTAGGGAAACAATTTTGGCTGAAATTGAAGCTTTGGGACTGATGAAAGTAACTGAAATCGAATCCGTTCAGGTGAACAATAAGATTGCCAAGTATTAAAGGTGGAGGAAACAAAACATATTCTGGGACTTACCTTATTGGAAGACGAATCTCATTAGGCACAACTTGGATGTCATGCACATTGAAAAAAACGTCTTCGACAACATTTTTAATACAATTATGAGTGTTCCTGGGAAGAGTAAGGACAATGCCAAGTCGAGACTAGATTTAAAAGATATTTGCAATCGATCTTTCCTCGAATATGACCCTGCGTCCAACTCATATCCCAGAGCGTCTTATACACTCGATAAACGTAAGAAAAAAGTCTTGTGTGATTGGGTATGACAATTACGCTTTCCTGATGGATATGCTTCATATATTAGTTGATGTGTGGACGCCAACAAATTGATGATGTTTAGGCTGAAACGTCGTGATTCTCATGTGTTCATGCAGAGATTGATTCCTATTGCCTTTCGTGAACTACTAGAGGATAAAGTATGGATTGCAATTAGCAAATTAAGTTTGTTTTTTTGAGACTTGACTGTTAGGAACCTTAATATGGAACAAATCGAGTTGTTGCACTCCGAAATTCCTAAAATATTGTGTAAGTTGGAGCAAATCTTCCCGCCTAGTTTTTTTGACTCAATGGAGCATCTTCCCATACACTTAGCATACGAGGCTCATATCGCCGAACCTGTACAGTTTCGGTGGATGTATCCGTTCGAAAGGTAATTCTTGTAATCAATAAACATTTATTGTAATGAATAACTAATATCTTAGGTTATATTGGTTATAACTACCTAATTTAACGGACATACCGTCCAAATATTTTCTCTCGTCATTAGGTATCTTAAGCATTTGAAGAACAATGTTAGAAATAAGGTAAAAGTTAAAGGGTCGATATGTAATGCTTGCTTAGTTGAGGAATCAACTTCTTTTTGTTCCTTCTACTTCGAGGATCATAACATTTTTGCACACGAATGGATCCAACGAAATGATGCTGGTGGAGTAGGTCCGAGTGTTGCTAACAATGATGCATTCTTAATTTTCATTCATCTGGGACGAGCATTGGGCAAAGCGAGGAAACGGTACCTCGCGTCAGAGGAGCATGTTTCAACTCATTAATATGTGTTACTAAATTGCCCGAAAGTAGTTCCATTTTGAAGGTATTACAATTCAGGGTGATTTTTCCTTTGACTTCTTTTCTGTGCAGTGTATAATCTCGTATCATTTTTTCGTAGCATATTCAAGTCTACGTTCATTTGCAAGAACCAAAATCACCGATCAAGCTATTGAGATCAAACTTGAGCAATAATTTGCAGCGTGGTTCTTGCAATATGTACGTAATAGTCTATATACACTTAATTCAAATTAGTTTAGATTTAAACATCTCATTATGTAACATGGAATATTTTAATATTGTAATATTACATATCAGACTGAACAAAACGATATGCCAGATGCGATTCGTCAAATTTCACAAGGACCAATGCGTTCATGTACGAGTTATCCTGCATAGCTCGTTAATGGATATAAGTTTGATACGTTATCATACGGTACAAACATGGCAACACAAAACAGTGGTATATGAGTCAAAGGCTGGAACGATACTGACTATTACAGTGTACTCCGAGACGTAATTCGAATTGATTACCATGATGGGTCACTCCGAACAATGTTGTTCAAATGTGATTGGTTTGATCCTACTCAAAATGGTACACGACTTCATCGTAAATTGAGTTTTGTAGAAGTTCATAAAAACCGTCGGTTCGATAGGTACGAGCCCTTTATATTGGCGATGCAAGGACATCAATTATATTATCTTCCTTACCCTTCTATCAAGAGAAGGGAACGAAGTGATTGGTTAGCTATATGCAAGCTTCAACCAAAGTTCGTAGATGAAACCAATGTCATTAGTTCAAAAGTGGCCATATCAGATAATGAATTTCAAGACGATCAAAATAATGATACCAACATTGTGGAAGTAGATGTAGATCCATTATCGTCGACGACTGTTGATCTGACAGGTGAAATTGTGTCTGACAACGATGAATTTGAGATGAATGTGGATGATGATGAAGATAATGAGTTAACATCGTCATCAGACAGTGGTAGCGAAGATGAGTTAGAGTTATTGGTGTGAGTTTTTGTAGTGCAATCTATCAATTTGCTTGGAATATGATGTTTATGTTGGACTTCATTCATCTCTATGAATGTTATATGTATCAATCAACTGAATTATTTGTTTATGTGATTGATATAGATACCATTATATATTGCGAGAGGAAGGGGGCGTGGTAATATGGAGGATGAGGACATGGAGACATCAATAGACCCACGGAGGAGACTGGCACCATTGGACGGGGATCGTTGTCACACCATGCTACACATTCCCATCCGGATGGTCGGTACTCATACATCCGACTCATTCGTACTCACCACATCACACCACTCCATCACGTCCGAGTTATGCCTACTTACGTCACGACACCAAACCGTCGCCACATCACACTAGTCTATCACATGTAGTTCGTCCATATCCAACTTATACCTTTGGATCATCGTCATCACATTATACCTCCTCATCGCCTCTCGGTCATCCATATCCACATCAACTTGCCACACTATCACCGACAGGAATTGTATACACAGCTCAGCATGGTGCTAGTCCCTCGGCATCACATCACGACACACCATTTCCTCGAAATCATGTACCCCAAGCTCAGCAATGTACCATTCCCTCTTCGTCACATCACTCCACACCATCACCTCTAGGATATGTATACCCACATGAGCATGGTATCAGGCCCTCTTCGTCACATCACGCCACACCATCACCTTCATATCATCCCGCTCATTCTCCTAGAGTAGGCGATGAGCACACTTCTACATCTCGTAGACACCCAGCACCACATATGACTTCATCCGCGAGGTCATCCATTAACAGGTTGCGCTCATCGATACCACCTACGATCGAGGAGATCCTAGACTTTTTCAGACCGCCGACTGCCCCTATAGAAGGCGAAAACCCTCTTATTCATTTCATTGTTGAGCATGGCTTGTATGTTAATCTCCACAATATATACTTAATCCATAAAAACACTGCTTTCCTTGACTAACTTAAATGTTGAAATAGTAGGTTACACCCTTCTTTCGTGGCGGCAGGGAATATGAGTTTAGTATTTAAGAGTGGATATTTGAAAGAAGGATGGAAATGAGAATATGTTCCACAATCCAATGAGATATAAACTGGCTTAGGTGGAAGGTTAGTAACTTCACATCATCCATCGAGGTGAATTTATTTAAACTAGTTTATGATTATAGAAATGAGAATGTGTCCATTACTTGTTCATTTATAGGTGTTCTTCACTTGGGAGTTGCAAATGTCATTTGCAATATATAAAGCGTGGTGTCGAAAAGCAGCCATCCGGTACACTGGCAATATATATTTAATCTCGAAGAAGAGAATATCACCTATTTACTTGACAAACGAGGTGTTTGAGCATTACCAAAGAAAACGAGCAACAAATGAAACATTTTAGAAGAAGTCCGAGCAGATGAGCGCGAATAGAAAGTCTGAGGTGGGAGGGCCGGGCACTACTATTTCGTTGCATAGCGTTGGAACTATATCTGCGAGACAACATGGTGATATGTTGGTACGTATACATACATAAATAGTTTCGTATGTAGATGAGCACAAATAGAAACTACTAATCCTGGAACTCGATTGTAGCAGAAGAAGCTTAAATGTCGTCCCATACGTAAGGAGATGTTTCGACACCTCCACACCTATGGCCACAACGACCAAACTTTCGTCGATCAGAGATCCGCGAAGATTGATGTAAGTAATACGAATTGCATATAAATACACGTCGAGACAACACATGTAGTACATCAATTTAAAAGAAAACAATAGAGGTAACTATTAGTTTATTAATTTAATGCAGGCTAAACTCACTTGAAGATTGGAGGAGATGTCCACCAAGTCCCTCGACACATCTATTGACGATGATGCTGTTTATTTTGAGGTGGTGCCAGAAGTCAATGGACATGTCTACGGATTAGGGTCACAAGGTTATCATCGTATCATATCTTCAGGGGAAGCAAGCTCATCTTGAGGACCAGCGTATAGACCTAATCAGTTGGAAGAGCTCCAGCGAGACCACATGAGGTTGCAAGAAACATTACTAAAGGAGTGAATGGAACGACAAGATCAAATGTAGAGGGACAAGATGGAACGCCAAGAAAAAAATTGAGAGATGCATGATCGTTTAGCATGTATGGAGGCATTGTTGATGCAACACCTAGATATTAGGCTCCACGTGCCTCCAACACTGCGACCTCCACTATCGCTAGCTCCAAAGCGCTCTGGTCCTCAGAGTGACACCAGCCTAGACATTTGACAACCGACATATCACCTCCGAGTCCACCGACACCTTCTCAATCTGCACACCTGGATGACCACAAGCCCGGACATTGGACCGATCCACGATAGAGCTGCCTGAGGATTGACATCATCTTTTGGATGATCATGATGAGTTTATGTTGCAACTTATGCCGCCTCCGCGACCACCGCCATAACAATAGTGATTTGATGTTATATTTTTTTTATGGTGAGTTTTTAATTATGAGTCAATGTATATCTTCACGTTTTTCCTTATAATGTAGTTGATGTGATTCTTCATTTGCAGGAATGTGCAGCGGTGGCATTTGGTATTGGTGTTGCTTACAAAGAAGGAGTTGGCAAGGCTTCTTTATTTTTGCTGGGTAAGATATAATTGCTTTACAACTCCCATGTTGAGTTTTATGTTTATTTTTTTGCATATAATGTTTTGAAAAATGGGGGTTGATTGAGAGAGAATTTTGGTTTTAGAGAGACCAAGTGATTGTTTTGAATAATAATGCCACTATATGCTTTTTCATGCTAAGTTTTTTTTAGGTAAAGTTTTTTTTAGAGTTAACCTTTGTAGGTGTAAAAAGTTTTTACTAGCTAGTTTAGCTTATGAATCTAATCAAGAAACCTTAATCAGTTCATATCAACTTTTTGTTGTCAAGCTTGAACTCGAAACTTTAGATTAAGAGAACATTCGCATTCGAATGAAATGTTTGTTTTTTGTTACATGATACATTGTTAAGGTGGGGTTGGAGACCAGCCTAACTTAATTGGTTTTTATCTTATTATAAGTATACATGTGTATGGATGAATTAATCAATGAATCTTGTTGTAGTTGGCTTGCCCTTTTATGGGAAAGAAAAAGACAACATTAAGTAGTGATTTGAGGATGCATGATGAGTGAGTGCAAACATGTTTATGTTAAATAATGCATATTATTAGAAATGCAGTTCATAAATACTTGCGTAAGGACTACAAGATCCATATGGTCATTGTTTTAGGGGTTCCTGTTTTCAAGGTTTGCATTATAATGTGTCATTTTAACAAATGGAAACATTGATATTGCTTGTACTTTTGCCCCATAAGAAAGTGGATAATCACCTTTGTCGATGCATATAGAAGCTTATACTTTTCTGTCATCCCTATCATGAACTTTGAGATTGTCTACACATTAGTCCAACACTCACAACACACTAATTGAACACGTGAATTTACATGCTGATGAATATCTAAGTTGGTGAAAAACTTATAATTATATATGAAAGTATACATGTAATATAAGTGTCTCCATTTCAAGTGATAAAATTAATGCCACCCGATGAAGAGATACTAGAGCAATTTGTCACGTCCAGTGCACGCGTAAGGTAATGTTGATACTGCAAAATGAATTGGTTTAGAATTCCCTTAACAATTGTTAAATCCTCAGCGTCAAATGTATTGAAAGCACTAATGCTATCTTTTACTAATGATTAAATTTGTAGTTGTAGAAATGTGATCAATCTTCATTAAAACTCGTCATTCATGCCTTCATTCCCAATTTAACAACAACAACAACATAGCCTCAGTTCCGAAGAACAATTGTTGTGTACGAAGACAAAATTTAATAGTTATAATATATTGTTCACAAACTATTACATATTTTGCAATGCTTAATGACAACTTCAATCGAAAGTGAATTAAATGCTGATTTAAATAAGTTTGAGCAAATTGCATTGTTTAGAAATACTTATGCATTGCTTTCTTATTGTAATATGACTAATTGTGAATATATACTAGTTGGGTGGCTGCTAAGTTCCATGTGGTTGCCTATTTCTTACAATTCTAAACAACTGTTGTTTCTTTTTCTTTTTTTTTTTTTTTTTCTTCTTCTTCTTCTTCCCGTGAACCTTTCTTTGGGTCAGAATCCATTTGGGTGTTTGGAGTATTTTGGTGTTCAATCTTCAACATAAACGATTTGAAAGACTTTTCGACATAATGTTTGAAAATGGTAATGTTGGAATGTGTTGGACCGAAATATTGTATGTGTCACATTGGTTAAATAAGACTTCATTACAAAAAGTGGAGACCTTTCTTGAAATAGTACTACTTTGTGAATAAGTGATGTTGAATTAAACTTAATCTAGGAAATATTATGGTTCAATTCATGATACTGGATTGCTTTTTTGAATTATGAATATGCATCTAGATTCGTATTTCATTTTTGGGTGCTATTTGTCTCATTTTCTATTCTTTTTTCCTTTTAAATTCGTTGTTGAGTGTTTGCCAATATCGTTCTTGAAGTCTCATTTGAATGCATCAACTCGCGCTTTAAACCTATGTTTACTTTGATATCCAGACTTATTCAAAAGAAGAGAAAAGAAAATAAATTTCCACTGACTACCTATTCTTGTAAATGTCAGGTATATGGAGAATAAGAATCTGTTTGATGCCAAGATATATAAGAGAGTGTAAAATCCAAAAGCTTGCTAGGTATGTATTTCTAACTCTCAACTCTATGTTTCTCTAATTTATTATAGTTGTTGGATTATTTGAATAAGTTCGATTATTTAATTGAGCATAAAAGAAGCTATTTGGTTTCTTAGGATGAACATCACCAAATGCCAATTTTTGACATTTATTGAGAGAAGAATTGATGCTAGAAGTCCTTGGTAAATGCAAGTATCTAGTTGGCATGTATGCATTTCGAATGAGTGTATGGAGCTCTATTCGAAAGAAAAACTTCAAATAAGAAGCTACTCCCTTGGTTGTCGTCATCTTTAGAAAGTTTCCCAACTCTGAGGGGATTGTGATATTTAAAAGACGCTATATTCAAAAGAACAACTTCAAATAACACATAAAAAATTCTATCGTACTTACATTTTATGAAGTTAACAAACTATGATCTCTTTGGTTTTGATTCTTCGTTGACATTTGATTGGAGTTTTGTACTTTCATGTCTTATTGTGCTCCTTTTTAATAACTTTAACAAAAAAACATTTTTGAGATGGGTTCCCTTGATATATAATTCATGTTTTGTCTGCATGAGCAACTTTGCAAAGCTATACTAATAACTAATTAGAAAGGAAGATGCTTTTTTGAATGATCATGTCATGTTAATCAACTTATTTGTTTCTATTATATGTTAAAGTGATAATTTTCTGATATTTCAGGCTTAAGGTCGCTCTACACAGTTATTTATGGAAGCATGTCTGAGTTGGAGTCTTTACAGGTAAGTTATTTGATTATTTTGCAAGACTTGGTTATTATCATCAATTATCTCCATGCTTATGCCTATTCTTATGCTTAGTACACCACCAATCTTACCTCTTATTTTTATATGATTTTGAGAAGGCTATCATCTACAATGCCAAATTAGCCGAGCTCAGCTACATAGACCAAACTCTTCCGAGTAATTACAATGTTTTCTGATTAACTCATTTCATCCATCTTATCTTTCCAAAAATTCAAGTTATTAGTACTACTCGTAGTAGTGAATCAAGTTGTTCCATACTACTACCTATATATTCAACTTTTGCTTTTCAAAATTACATCTTACACTACACACACCTTACAAGTGAGTTTCTGTGAATTCACCTTACACAACCCATACATTTTTCTTTATTAATTGATTTCTCTCAATGCCCCCTCCTAGACTATGTTAACATTATGTATGTGTTTCTTATCATTACTCTAAAATACTCTTTACAATTAGTTCAACAAGGTATTTATGTTGAGATTCAACTCTAGTTTTTAAATAAGTAGCTTACATCTCAAGTTGCTTAAGAAGAGTATTTATAGTCTTCAATTTCACTAAAACTGGATGTGATGTTATTTTAATTTGTGTTGAAATATTTTGGTTGCATGTCGAATAATGTTGATGTTCTTTTTAAGTTTCAGGATTTGGATATGATACACTCTGCTAGCTAAATAATTTGTGTAGTGCCTATCTATGTATCGGTGAAAAATGCTATCGGAGTGTTTCGTACACATTGTATGTATATAAATTTGTGTAGCCAGCTTGTATAGTTGTTTGTTGATTGTTGAAAAATGTTGATCTACTACTTTATACTATAGTACTAATTATGAAATGTTAAACTCATTCTTTTGTAGACATTGTTTGTAAAATTTTGATAATATACATACATCTTTCCAATTGCTGTAATATTGGTAGCTTTTAAATTGTTTTGGCAGATTTTACTGCAGGCTTTTTTAATATTTATTGTTTATAATTTTTTTTAAAAATTACTTTTCAAATATTAGAGATAGCTTAGTGCCGTCGCTAATTTGTCACAAGCCATCTTTGCTGACTAGGCACCAGTCAGCGACAGACTTGCGACAGACACGTCTGTGCCGACTGGACTTCAATCAGCAATAGACGTGTTTCTGTTGCTGTTAAGCGATATATGTTTGTCATAAATCTATCGCTGAACAGCAACAGAATAACTATTATGTCGCTGAGGTGGACCAGCAACAAAGAATTTAGCAACAACCACTATATATCGCTTATTTGTTGCAGAGTGGTTTAGCAACAAAATCGTAACAATTCAGCATAAGATTAGTTTGTTGCTGAATTGATTTTTTTTTCTTATAGTGTATCCTTCCCCGGTCAGCTGATACTCGACGGACCTACACCCACCGTCACAAACTAGACAGTGAATATATTGATATTTAAGTAATAATAGGAGAACTCTATGCCACATTTCCAAAATATAAAAATGGTATTTAAAAGCATAAAGTAGTGAAAGAATTGCTGAATCAAGTAATGCAAGTAAATACCACAGTTAAAAATGTATAGACTGACACTTGCTAAGTCGAGATGATCTACGTCCGGTTGGCGGTAAGAACTATCACCTAAACTTTCCCACTACTATATGGAACTGAGCTCAACATATTCCATACAAACAGCGAAGCTGCGCTCTACGCATATAAACCATCTATCTCATTTTTGCCGACTACCCCGAGTCCCATAACTCGTGTGCCGCGCAAATGTAGTGGTGAGTGCTGGAACCCCAGTAGACCCATGTCCCTATGAACCACACATCTCTTGTGCAATGGACATTAAATAATCCCCTACTTTAGTTGTTAAAGATCAATAGTTCCAATTCTCTAGGATTTCAAAACTAGTTAGGCTGCAAAGCCCAAAGAAATAGAATACAAGTCTAATCCATTCCATCTTATCCCAATAACATGCTTTTTATCAACTATCTATCAAGAATAACATCAAGAGTAGAGACCGGAAACAATGAAACATCTCACAAGGCATCATGTCAACAATATTCAAATATGAATAGAAACAAGAACAACATGATGTGAGATTACAAGTAGCAATGTCTACAAATAGACTTTAAAACAATAAGAGTCGATGAAATGAAATATTAAATTCTCATAGCTTTACTTACAATTTACAATGCTTATTCTAGCCTGTCCGGCCTTCCGACATTCCAAAATGCTTTCTCGAACTCATGAGATCTTCCCTTAGTTCTGTGAAGTTGTTTGATAAGTTTTAGAGTGAGTTCGGACCACTACTTAGAGTTTTAAATCTATTTATAGTGTTTAAACCATTTTTGGAAATTACTAATTTTTGTATTGTCAGGGGAAATTAACGCGCTAATTCTAATATTAGCATGCTAATTCTTAACTTTAGTGCGCTAATTAAGATTAGTGCGCTAGTTTTTTATATAATAGCACTAATCTCAACATTAACGCGTTAACTAATATTAGCGCGCTAGATTATCTACCTAGCGCGCAATGTGCAGCAGAAACCTGAAATTATGTATTTTGAATTAGGGTTTTTGCTACACATAGGCCTTGTTATCGCCTTAGGGACCCTGATACATAGTACAAGAGGTCCCTAACATCAAACCTAACATAGAACAACAACAACAACATCAAATTCCATGTGTGGAGAAGTTACCTAACTTGAAGAATTTCTTCTTCTTCACCCAAGCTTCAATGAATCTTTTCTCCTCCGAGTTACTCCAGAAATCTCTCTTCTATCTCTCCTCTTGCTTGCCAAAGATTTTGATGGAGATAGGAAATAAGAAATTGTTGACTTATAAGGTTCATTTGACTATAGGATATGTTTAAAACTTAGCCATTGATTATGTGTGCACACGTATCTCAAGTCTCAACTAGTGGACCACCTTGTCACACTTGTCCCTCAAGTCGTGATTGAGTGACTCCAATAGTTGACTTACTTGACCTCTTAATTCGGTAATACGTGTCTCGATGCACATCATGTGATTATTTTTTTACTTCACTAACTTAGGTACATTAATGTTTATTCAAACGTGATCACATTAAAGCCACTTACAAAACTAACATTAGTTAACATTAAACTTACCCCATAAGCCGCTAACTTGGTCTCACATCGACACACAACTCGAGGTACGTCTCCGCTCCTCTCGATACCTATATACCCGTATAAATTGACTTGATAGTCTACACATATACAATACACCAGGTTTACATTACAACAAATATAAAATATACCTCGGCCCTTACCTCGGTCAATGGACACACATGGTGTGGGTCCCACAGTACAGTTGTTGATCTTGTTTAAGAAATTAAACACAGTTAGAGATTTTGGGCTGTTACAATTCTTCCCAACTAATGAGAATCTCATCCTCGAGATTTAAAATTTGAACTAGGATTTATACTAGTTCTTCCGTTTGCAATTGAGTTATGTATCATCGTGAAACCGCCACTTGATGAGTACTTTTGGAATACACTTTCCTCTCATGTTCTGTACCAATCGATCCAAAATCTGCACTGGTTGTTCCTCATATGAAATATCCTCACTCGGGTCTATCTGACTCAAATCTACAGTCAGACGATCACTTGCTCTCGACTCAGCTAATCGAAGCATGGATATATGAAAGAATGGATGAACTCTTGACATCTGTGGAGGTAACTCAAGCTTATATGCAACCTTCCTGTCCCATTTCTTAATCCTTAAAGGTTCGATAAACCTCGGTGCAAGTTTACCTTTCACTCTGAACCTCTAAAGACCCTTCCGATGGGAGACCTTTAAATATATAAAGAATCCCTCAGTGTACGTGAGATCACCGCGATATCTATCTACATACATCCGCTGTCTATCCTGGGCTCCCTTGAGTTTCTGACGAATCAGTCGTACCTTCTCCGTGTGATCAACATCAATCTCAAGCCTCACAGTCTCACGGTCCTCTGGCTCAACCCAACACGATGGGGAGTGACACGTTCTACCATAAAAAGCCTTAAAAGGCGCCATCTCAATACTGGCTTGATAACTTTTGTTATATGCAAACTCACACAACGGCAGGTACTCCTCCCATAATCCACCAAACTCCAAAACACAAGCCCGCAACATATCCTCGAGAACCTGAATCAATATCTCGGTCTGCCCGTCAGTACGAGGATGAAAAGCCGTACTAAACTGTAGGCGCATACCATACTGCTCCTGCATACTCCACCATACCTTGGATATCTACATAGCATCTCGGTCTGACATAATAGTCACTGGTACGCTATGCAGCCTAATAATCTCTCGTTCGAACAATATACTCAACCGGTCAAACGTATAGTGCGGGGCCACTGGTAGAAAATATAAACAATAACTCAAATGGAATCATGTATCTGAGCGGTTCTCGACAATCCTCTCATAAAATCCATAGCAATGTCCTCCTACTTCCATTATGGAATGGGAAGAGGCTGTAGCAATCCTCCAGGTCTACGATGTTAGCCTTCATTTGCTGACAAATCCAACAGTTCCTGATAAACTTAGACACATCCACTTTTATCCCAAGCCACCGAAAATGCCTTTTCATGTCGTGGTACATTTTAGTCCTGCCTAGATGAATGGTGAATCGGAAACGGTGTGACTCTTGAAGAATCTCCTCTTTAAACTCTAGTAATGATGGTATCCATAGTCTATCCCTGAATCTCAAACACTGGTCAGACTTCTCCATCTAAACAACACAATCAACACTCTACGCCAACAGGTATCCTACTCGGCGCATTTGTGACTATGTTCGCTTTTCCCGGATGATACTCCAAGGAAAAGTTATAATCCTTCAGAAACTCTAACCATCTGGGCAGTCTCATATTCGAATCCTTATGTGTGAAGTGATACTTCAAACTTTTATGATCAGTAAAAAGTGTGAATTTCTCTCCATACAGGCAATGTCTTTATATCTTCAATGCAAACACTACTGCTACCAGCTCCAAATCGTGTGTCAGATAATACTTCTCATGTACTTTCAGTTGCCTGGATGCATAAACTACTGTACAAATACCCTGCATCAACACATATCCCAGACCTTTATGAGAAGCATCAGTATATAATTAGAATCTCTGTCCAACCTCTGGTAATACTAACACTAGCATAGTAGTCAATAATCTCTTCAACTGAGTGAATGTCTCATCGCATTCCTCACTCCACTTATATCTAACATCTTTCTGGGTCAATCTCGTAAGTGGTGAAGCGATTTTTGAGAAATCTTTCACAAATCGATGATAATACCCCTCCAAACCCAGAAAAATCTTGATCTCGGTCACGAAAGCCGGTGCTGGCCAATTTATAATTGCCTGAATCTTGGCTCGATCCACTGCTATCCCTGCCGCTTTGACAACATGCCCTAGAAACTTGACCTCTGACAACCAAAATTCATATTTACTAAATTTGGCGTAAAGTTTATGCTCACTCAAAGTCTGCAACGTCTCCTTGAGATGTTGCTCGTGATCCTCCCTTATCTTCGAGTATATCAATATATCATCGATGAAGACTATCACGAATCGGTCAATAAACTATCTGAAAACCCGATGCATCAGATCCATAAACACTGCTAGAGCATTGGTCAGCCCAAACGACATGATCGTGAACTGAAAATGTCCATATCTTGTGCTAAAAGCTATTGTAGACCTTTCATCATCCCTGATCTTAAGCTGATGATACCCTGATCGTAGGTCTATCTTGGAGAAAAAACGTGCTAATCTCAGCTGATTAAATAAATCATCAATCCTCGGGAGTGGATATTTGTTCCTAATGGTGACTTTGTTCAACTGTCTGTAGTCAATACAAAGTCTCAAAGTACCATAATTCTTATTCACAAAAAGGACGGGTGCTCCCCATGACGACATAGAAGGTGTGATGAACCCCTTCTGTCCTAAATCCTGAAGCCGAGTCTTCAACTCCTCTAACTCTCGTGGTGCCATCTGATATGGTGGTATGGAAATCGGTTTAACACCCAGTACTAACTCAATAATGAAATCAATCTCTTGAAGTGGCAGTAAACCAGGTAAATCCTCCGGAAACAAATCAGGAAACTCTCTAACCACTGGCATGTCCTCCAGCCTAGGTCCCCGACTCTATGGTATAGTGTATAGCGAGATCAATGCCTCTATCTCCTCACTAGTCGCAGGTCGACCTTTCGTACCCATTGTCCTCGCTGAACTACCTCTAGAGGTGAACGTCAGACACCCTGGGATCTCGAATATCATTATCTTACTGAAACATTCGATGCGAGTGTGATATGCTGCTAACCAATCCATCCCTAAAATAGCGTCGAACTATAAAAATTCGAGGAATCTAAATCGGTAGGTAACTCTACCCCATCTATATCGACCATACATCGCTCAACAAAGCTATTAGGGTAAATCATATCCCCAGCTGTAGTACTCTAAATCAAATGTATGCTAAGCCTAACAGGTTTCAACCCTATGATGTCTACCATGTGACCAACAATGAAAGTACGGTAGATCCAAAGTCAAATAATACGTATAAATCTCTACTGCAAATGAAAATCATACCCTCAATGAGACCTCGCGTGGCGTCGACGTCTAGTTGGACCACCATGTGAACCTTATATTGGGCCTGATGGGCGCAGACTGCTTCTGGATGCGGGCACTCTCTCATAATGTGTTTGACCTATCCACATCGGTAGCATGTAAGCTGTATGTGCTGACCCTGAGTCCGAGACTGGCCGTGTGCTTGATACTGACCTTGTCTCCGTAACTATCCATGTCCTGTCTACTATCTCGGCCTCTGCCTCTGCCTCGGCCTCTGCCAGCCTGCAGTTGCTGGCGTGAAGCATGTGGGGCAGGAAGTGCAGGAACGACGGGAGCTGGTAACGCTGGCCTGATGGAAGGTGGCGACGCTGGCCTAACAAGAGGTGGCAAGGGAACTCTGCCTATAGTGCTCTGTGCTGGAGCAATGGAAGATATATGAGGCACAACCAGTGGGCGAGTGATTGTCCCCGACCCTTGAGAACCTCTGCTTCATCCTTTTCCGCCCTTACCCCTTTGTCTCCTCTTCTCATACTTCATGGCCTGCTTTGCTGATAAACCTGGACCCGGTTCTCTACCATCAGCCACTCTGCCAAAATTATATGTCTCATATGATAAGGCTCATTCGTAGATCTTGGCGAGTGTCCTAGCGCCTAAACTGACTACGTACCCAATGTCTAGCCTGAGTCCATCACCGAAATGGTACATATCCTCCGAGTCATCTCTCGCCAAGTCTCTAGTAAATTGTCTCAGATAATCATATATTTCCATGTACTGCATCACAGGCTCCTCTGGTCCCTGTCTCAAGTCCATGAACTCTCTTCTCAATCTCTTCATTGCTAAAGGCAGAAAATACTACTGATAGAGCTCTTGCTTAAAAGCATCCCATGTCTCAAACTCTCCATGAGTAGCTACTGTCATATGCCACCACACATCGGCGTCTCTCTCTAGAGTATACGATGAGATCTCTACCCGAAGTCTATCCTCGATCTTCAGTATCCTATGGAGTTTCTCCTGAGAAAGAATTCATTTCTCAATCTTCTGAAAGTCTCGTACTCCATCAAAGTAGGCTGGCTTGAGTCTGATGAAGTCCTTCACAAGTTGAATCTCAACTGATGTGCTAGATGATGCAGGTATGGGAGACGGTACTATATCAGTTATCTCCACTACTAGCGCTGTCATAGCTGGAATATTAGGAAGTGCTGACGCTTGTACAGTAGGTGTAGTAGTCATAGGACTCGATGTCGATGCCGGTGGAGCAAAACGGGCTGTCATCAAAGCGATGAAATCCGTCAACTGCTCGCCCTGAGCTGTTACTCGGTCAGACTGCCTTTGTAAATCCTCCGCAATAGTAGGAAGCTAACTGCCACAAGGCTCTGTATATCCTACCCCTCTCGTATCAACCATCGAGGTCTGCAATGGATAGCGAACGCGAATCAGCTTCTACGTGACACAGCGCATACTTATATATATACATATAACAATTAAAAAATACATATAAGAAATCTCCATCTCATTTTCACTCACTTCCCAACTAATTGTTTCCAGGCAAAGGTCATCTGGTTTCTACAACTAAGGTTTGTATTTTATTCGTGTTAAACCATATAGTTCACTTAATCCGAACCACGGAAGACTTAATTACGTATTAGTCAATACATATGTCAATATATTATTATATTCAGAGTTAATTAAAACTTTTTATCGTTTTAATATTATTATGTATTTTAAAGATTATGCAGAAGCTCTTACTACTCAAAATCTCTAAGCGTGGAAAGCCCGGAAACATAATATCACATGCATGTATATATATCATAAAGGTAATAACACAATATGATATATGGGTCTAAGAAAAATGGGAAACTATGCACTCAACCCACTATACAACCCAAAACATACAATAAAATTATAAACAACAATAATACAATAAAAGTTGAGTCATACAAAAATAAGATAGGAGAATCGCCAAAATGCTTATAGAAAGTCGTTGATCTTCTCCTTCCCCGATCTACTGCTGCTCGACGGACCTACACCCACCGTCACATACTAGACGGTGAGTATATTGATATTTAAGTAATAACTGGAGAATTCCATGCAACATTTCCAAAATATAAGAATGTTATTTAAAAGCATAAACTAGCGAAAGAATTGCTGAATCAAGTAATGCAAGTAAATACTACAATTAAAAATGTATAGACTGACACAGGCCGTCGAGATGATCTACATCCGATCGGTGGTGAGAACTATCACCTAACCTTAACACTTACTATATGGAGGTAAGCTCAATATATCCCATACAAACAGCGGAGCTGCGCTCTATGCATATAAACCATTTATCTCATTCTTACCGTCCACCTCGAGTCCCATAACTTGTGTGTTGCGCAAGTGTAGTGGTGAGTGCTAGAACCTCGGTAGACTCATGTCCCTGTGAACCGCGTGTTGGGGCATGTGCCCTAGGTCAATCCATAAATGTCTTTATGAATACTTTTAGTTAATAAAATAGAGGATTTCATTTGTTGTTTATTATAATTAATTTGCATGTTTACATTATAATAAGATCCATGGGTATTTACATAAATATCCTAAATGTCCCTAGTCGATCATTATACTGGAAACTATAATGAATTAAGACTAGTGTGAGTCTTAATTGATGATCAAATGATGATTATACGTATAGGGATACGAATCAAGATCATGAGTACTTGTTAGGGAACAAAGTACTGGACCGACCTGCTATGAGAACATCACTTGGATTAAGTCATAGTTGTTTCTCATGATAGGTATATTTTTCAGTCCTCTGACTTGAGATTGCCAGAGACTTCAACATTAGGAACACAGTAATTTGACACAATCAAACGTTGTCTTTAACCGGACAATTATAAAGGTTGTGATTGGTTATTGTGCGAGCAATGTGATGAAGTTGTGTAATCGAGATAGAATTTGTCCCTCTCATATAAAGAGAGATATCTAGTGGATCCCTCGATGTGTTAGACTGTTAAAAGGCCTAGTTTAAATGAATTGATATTGATCAATGTCACTCGGATGTTTTCGGTCTACCTAGAGATCTAGACTAGTACGATTGAACATGTTGGATGACAATTCCATGCCTTATGTTTGATCAAAAGGATATCGTGTGACAAAATGATGTTATATACAGTATTGATTAGGTTGTATCGATTTGATATTCGTACAACTTGGGTAGTCATAATGTCTTGCTAGAGGCCGCTTATGACTTGTATACCAAAATGTGTTTTGGTACACTGCCAACGTTGTATGAGCCTATTGGGTCGCACACTAAGAATGGTTTTGCGAGATTTTAAGATGGTTCAGAAAAATGAATTTTATATGATAAAATTCATGACGAAAACGTCATTGTGGTGTATTACACTTATACTTCTTTAAGTAGGGGCATATGTGTAATTTACTTAACCGTCTATATACAAGGGTTGTATAAATAGACGCTTTAAGTTAGAACACAGACAAGAAAGATCAAAATGCCAAAACTCTATTTTCGTTTCAGAAACGACTTTGGGTTTTTGGTATGCTCTGGATCGTTTTGGAGAGAAACAAAAGGTTTGGTATTCTCTCGAAGCTAGCACTTCAAATCTCGGCCGCCGTTCGTACGTGGACTGCTGATAGAGGGCGTTCTTCGTTGGCAGCACCTTAGAGATCGATCAACCTTCAGAAAGGTATATTGTGACTGAGGTATGATTAAGTTTTTCGTGGTTTAAATGTTTTTAATGGAATTAGATTCGGATCCTGTTGGGGTTTTTGTCAAAATTGTTTTGTAATCTCCGCTGCGTATGAACCCCAATACCCAACAGTGGTATCAGAGACTTCGAGTTCGATTCCATTAAATTCATTGCATGTTTTCTTCTGATATATACATGATATATGATTGAAAGCATGTTAATAGTTGATGTATATGTGATATACATAAGTTGTCTTTGAGATTTATTATCATGTTTTGTGTATATGATACACATATTCGTGATTTAATTAAAATCAATTTCGTACATGCTAGTAACCATGTTAGGTTAATTCAAATAATTTTAATGAATTGAATTCCGTGTTTTGTGATGCATGACACCATTAGGTTCGATTGGGATAGTAGTTCCTGATTCAATTACATGTTTGTGATTATTTGGATGAGGACGAAAATTGCAAATAATTAATTTTCGAAATTATTTATTTATAATTAATTAATTTTCGAAATTAATTATTTATCTTGTTATATCTATTTTGTTATGAAGTTTCTATTTGATAAAAATAGATAACAAATTAGAATATGAGACAAATATCAAGAATCTTGTTATTGGTGATATACTAGGATTCAAATATCTTAAATCCAAAATAAATAATTTATTTTACGAAATTATTTATTTATCTTGTTATATATATTTTGTTATGAAGTTTCTATTTGATAAAGATAGATAACAAATTAGAATAAGAGAAAAATATCAAGAATCTTGTTATTGGTGATATACTAGGATTCAAATATCTTAAATCCAAAATAAATAATTAATTTTCGAAATTAATTATTTATCTTGTTATATCTATTTTGTTATGAAGTTTCTATTTGATAAAGATAGATAACAAATTAGATAAAGAGATATAAGCAAACTCGGTTTCGTTATCCCTATTGGATAGGAGATAAATATCAAGAATCTTGTTATTTGTGATATACTAGGATTCAAATATCTTAAATCCTAATTGGATTAGGATAAGATGATTAGTTAGATGTGGGCCCGGGATAATTAAAATATTTTAATTGACTTAATTTCGGATAAATTAAGGGGTTAACTTAAGATAATAAAATCAGTGAGAATTATGATTTTCTATAGTGAATTCTAATTTTCTAAATTGAGATTTGTCTTATAAAAAAAAAAAAAAAAAAAAAAAAAAAAAAGGCGCGCCGCCCATACAATGGGACTGTCGCCATTGACCGGCCAATGGACCGCCGTCTAACTAATCCTAGCGCACATAAATTCTTTTATTAGTGAACAGTATAAAAATCTCCAAATTGTTTAGTGATTTAAGAAATCAATAAAATATATAATATTTCGTTGTTTACATAAAATCACTAAAACTGAATAAAAACCCTCTATTAAATTTTAAGTCTTGTGCCATCCATTTTAAACACTTGTCAAGGCCTCGATCACACTAATATAGTTTCAGCCATAGCTGGGTGTATTGTGTTATCTTGGTGAGACAAGTTGGGTAAGAGTTACCTTAATGTTTAAAATGGTCCGACTTAATAAAGCCATCAAAATAGTTTTGAGCTTTAGGCAAATGATGAGATAAAAACATGCTAAGACATAAGATGTCCCATATCTCATAAAAGGATCTAAAAATTAGATAAGATGTAATTGGTAACTGTTACCTACCTAAATAATCTTGTTATGTGTTTCATGCCATAGCTGTCATAGAATTATGTGAAATATGGATTTTAGTCCCCTAAATAAATAGTGTGTTTTAGGAGGATTATTAATTTAGTGGGAGTCTATTCCTCTATACTAAAATAAACTTTGCATAATCTTTATTATAGATCAATGGCCTCTTCAAGTAATAATATTCCCCTGTCACTGGGATCCATCCTTGAGAAGGATAATATATCTGAGACTAATTTTCTTGACTAGTTCAGAAACTTGAGAATCATTCTCAAGCATGAACGCAAGTTGTATGTCCTGGATGCTCCAATCCCTGAGGACCCACCAGCCAATGCTACAAAAGCTGTGAAGGATGCGCATAATAAGCATGTCGACGATTCTACTGATGTTGCATGTATTATGTCGGCAACTATGGTTCCCGAACTTCGAAGGACATGGAACTAATGGAAGCCTACGACATGGCTATAACGCTGAAGGAAATGTTCTAACAACAAGCTAGGCAAGAAAGGTTCGAGACAGTCAAGAACCTACATTCTTGCAAGATGACTGAGGTTGCGTCAGTTAGTCCTCATGTTCTGAAGATGAAGGGCTATGTTGACCAGCTTGATAGACTCGGATTTCCCATAAGCCAAGAGTTGGCTACGGATTTGATCCTGAATTCATTACCAGGAAGTTACTCATAATTTGTGATGAACTACAATATGAATAATATGGAGAAATCAATTTCGGAGTGCATTTGATGCTCAAAACTGCTGAACAAATTATCAAGAAACCCTCTAGTAATATGTTGATGGTCTAAAAAGGAAAGGGAATGAAGAAGAAAGGCAAAGGCAAGGCTAGAGTTGCCAAGGCTGTTGCTGCACCTGTCGCAAAGCCTATGGAACAAGTCAAGACCCGACCTGTTCCTTCTTCAAAACACCCAAAAGAAAAGGAAGAAAATTGTCATTTCTGTAATCAAACCTATCTTTGGCATTGTCGTCTCGGACACGTAAACGAGAAACGCATAACGAAGCTCCATAAAGATGGGTTTCTAGATTCATTTGATTTAGAAACATATGAAACATGCGTATCTTGTTTACTAGGCAAGATGAGTAAAAGTCCCTTTACTGGACACAGTGAAAGGGTGAGTGATTTATTGGGTCTAATACATACTGATGTATGCGGTCCTATAAACACAATGGCTAAAGGAGGTTATCAGTACTTCATTACATTTACTGATGATTTCGGTAGATATGGTTATGTATATCTTATGAAACATAAAGCTGAATCCATTTGAGATGTTTCGAACGTTTCAAAATGAAGTGCAGAATCAACTTGGTAAAACTATCAAAACACTTCGATCAGATCGAGGTGGTGAATATTTAAGCCAAGAATTTGATGATCATCTTAGAAATTGTGGGATTGTCTCCCGATTGACTCCACAATGGAACGGAGTTTCTGAAAGGAGAAATCGAATGTTATTAGATATGGTTTGATCTACGATGAATCATGCATATCTTCCATTATCCATTTAGGGTTATGCATTACAAACTGCAACTTTCACTCTAAATCGAGTTCCTTCTAAAACGGTTGATAAAACACCATACGAGATATGGTACGGGAAGAAACCTAGTTTGTCTTTTCTTAAGATTCGTGGTTGTGAGGCTTACGTAAAGCGACAAGTATCAGAAAAACTAGCACCTAAATCCGATAAGTGTTTATTTGCGGGGTATCCTGAGGAAAGAAAAAGATATTACTTTTATAATCCCGCTGAGAATAAAGTGTTTGTTGCTCGGTATGGTGCCTTTATGGAAAAATAGTTTATTTCAAAAGGCATTAGTGGGAGAGAAATAAATCTTGAAGAAGTTCAAGAATCACAGATAAACACTCGAACATTCTTTGGAAGTTCAACAACGTTCGAACCAGTTGAACCTCCGCAAGTGACACAAGGCCCACGTAAATGCGGTAGGGTAAGACATGAGCCGAGAGATTCGATTTCTCGTTCGATAGTCGTGATGTGTTGCTTATGGATCAAAATGAGCCCACCACTTATCGGAGGCTATGTCGGACCAGGACTCGGATAAATGGCTAAGTGCCATGAATTCTGAGATGCAATCCATGTATGATAACCAAGTTTGGTACTTGGTTGATTTACCTGAAGGTGGTAAGACCATTGGATGTGAACGGATTTTCAAGAAGAAAACTGACATGAATGGCAAAGTGCATACTTTGAAAGCAAGACTTGTAGCAAAAGGTTTCACGCAGACTCAAGGTGTTGATTATGATGAAACTTTTTCGCCAGTAGCCATGTTTAAATCCATAAGAGTTTTAATTGTCATTGATGCATATTATGACTATGAGATATGGCAAATGGATGTAAAAACAACATTTCTTAATGGAAAGCTGCTTTAGGACGTGTATATGACACAACCTGAAGGTTTTGTACATCTTGAGAATTCTAGGAAGGTATGCAAGCTTCAAAGATCCATTTATGGATTAAATCAAGCTTCTCGGAGTTGGAATCTTCGTTTTGATGAAACAATCAAGGATCTTGGTTTTATTAAGAACGAATATGAGCCTTTTGTATACAAGAAGGTCAGTGGGAGCGAAGTTTTTCTAGTACTGTATGTTGATGATATATTACTCATTGGAAATGACATCCAAACATTGCAGAGTGTCAAGTCTTGGTTAGGGAAGTGTTTCTCAATGAAAGACTTAGAAGATGTTGCTTATATCCTAGGGATAAGGATCTATAGGGATAGATCTAACAGGCTAATCAGTCTAAGTCAGAGTGCTTACATAGACAAGGTGCTGAATAGGTTCAGTTTGCAAGACTCTAAAAGAGGATTGTTGCCAATGTCCCATGGCATAAGGCTCAGCAAGAATCAATGTCCTAGGACAAATGATGAGCGAGACCGTATGAATAAGATTCCATATGCATCGGCTATTGGATCTATCATGTATGCCATGCTATGCACTCGACCTGATGTATCGTATGCTTTGAGCACTACAAGCAGATATCAGTCAAATCCTGGTGGAGTCACTGGATAGCAGTAAAGAACATCCTTAAGTACTTAAGAAGGACTAAGGAAGTATTTTTGGTCTATGGAGGTTTTGAAAATGATCTAGTTGTAATGGTTACACAGATGCAAGTTTTCAAACTGATATAGATTATTTTAGATTGCAGTCTGGATATGCGTTTACTTTGAATGGGGTGCGATAAGGCTGGAAAAGTTCAAAGCAAGAGATCGTGGCATTTCTACAACAGAAGTTCGAGTATATTGCGTCGTCCGATGCAAAGAAAGGAGGCGGTTTGGATCAAAAAGTTCATTTCTGAACTAAGTGTGGTTCCAAGTATTGCTAACCCTGTTTGTTTGTATTGTGACAATAACGGGGCAATAGCACAGGCCAAGGAACCTAGATCACACCACAGATCCAAACATATACTCAAGCGTTTTCATCTCGTCAGAGAAATTATTGAGAGGGGAGACGTAAAGATTTGCAGAGTACCTACTAAAGACAACGTTGTGGATCCATTGACAAAACTCTTCCATAAGCAAAACATGATGGTCATGTTAGATCATTAGGCATTAGATGCATGTATGATTGGCCCTAGTGCAAGTGGGAGATGTTGGGGCATGTGTCATAGGTCAATTCATAAATGTCTTCATGAATACTTTTAGTTAATAAAATAGAGGATTTCATTTGTTGTTTATTATAATTAATTTGCATGTTTACATTATAATAAGATCCATGGGTATTTACATAAATATCCTAAATGTCCCTAGTCGATCAGTATACTGGGAACTATAATGAATTAAGACTAGTGTGAGTCTTGATTGATGATCATATGATGATTATACGAATAGGGATAAAAATCAAGATCACGAGTACTTGTTAGGGAACAAAGTACTAGACTGACCCGCTATGAGAACATCACATGAATTAAGTCATAGTTGTTTCTCATGATAGGTATATTTTTCAGTCCTCTGACTTGAGATTGCCAGAGACTTCAACATTAGGAACACAGTAATTTGACACAATCAAACGTTGTCTTTAACAGGACGATTATAAAGGTTGTGATTGGTTACTGTGTGAGCAATGTGATGAAGTTGTGTAATCGAGATAGAATTTTTCCCTCTCATATAAAGAGAGATATCTAGTGGATCCCTCGAAGTGTTAGATTGTTAAAAGGCCTAGTCTAAGTGAATTGATATTGATCAATGTCACTTGGATGTTTTCAGTCTACCTAGAGATCGAGACTAGTACGATTGAACATGTTGGATGACAATTCCATGCCTTATGTTTGATCAAAAGGATATCGTGTGACAAAAGGATGTTATATACAGTATTGATTAGGTTGTATCGATTTGATATTCGTACGACTTTGGTAGTCATAATGTCTTGCTAGAGGCCGCTTATGACTTGTATACCAAAATGTGTTAAGCCTATTGGGTCGCACACTAAGAATGGTTTTGCGAGATTTTAAGATGGTTCAGAAAAATGAATTTTATATGATAAAATTCATGAAGAAAACGTCCTTGTGGTGTATTACACTTATACTTCTTTAAGTAGGGGCATATGCGTAATTTACTTAACCGTCTATATACAAGGGTTGTATAAATGGACGCTTTATGTTAGAACACAGGCACGAAAGATCAAAAGGCCGAAACTCTATTTTCGTTTCAGAAACGACTTAGGGTTTTTGGTATGCTCTGGATTGTTTTGGAGAGAAACAAAAGGTTTGGTATTCTCTCGAAGCTAGCACTTCGAATCTCGGCCGCCGTTCGTGTGTGGGATCTTGATATAGAGGCGTTCGTCGTTGCCAGCGCTTTAGAGATCGATCAACCTTCAGAAATGTATATTGCGACTGAGGTATGATTAAGTTTTTCATGGTTTAAATGTTTTTAATGGAATTATATTCGGATCCCGTTGGTCAAAATTGTTTTGTAATCTCCGCTGCGTATGAACCCCAAAACCCAACACTGCGCATCTTTTATGCAATGGACACTAAATAATCCCCTACTTTAGTTTTCAAAGATCAATAGTTCCAATTCTCTAGGATTCCAAAACTAGTTAGGCTACAAAGCCCAAATAAATAGAATACAAGTCTAATCCATTCCATCTTATCCCAATAACATGTTTTTTTTATCAATTATCTATCAAGAATAACATCAAGAGTAGAAATCAAAATCAATAAAACATCTCACCAGGCATCATGTCAACAATATTCAAATATGAATAAAAATAAGAACAACATGATGTAAGATTACGAGTTGCAATGTCTACAAATAGACTATAAAACAATAAGAGTCAATGAAATGAAATATAAAATTCTCATAGCTTTACGTACAATTCACAATGCTTATCCCAGCCTATCTGGCTTCTCGACACTCCAAAATGCTTTCCCAAACTCCCGAGATCTCCCCTTAGTTCCCTGAAGTTGTTTGATAAGTTTTAGAGAGATTTTGGAGCTCTACTTAGAGTTTTAAACCCATTTATAGTGTTTAAACCATTTTTGGAAATTGCTGATTCTTGTACTGTGAAGGGCAATTACCATGCTAATTCCTAACTTTAGCGCGTTAGTTTTTGGCATTAGAGCGCTAATCTCAACATTAGCACGGTACTTCTGATATCTAGCGCGTTAACTAATATTAGCACGCTAAATTATCTACCTAGCGCATTATGTGCAGCAGAACCCAAAATTCTCCATTTCGAATTCTGGGTTTTTGCTACACATAGGCCTTGTTACCGCCTTAGGGACCCTCATACACATTACAAGAGGTCCCTAACATTAAACCCAACATAAAACAGCAGCAACAACATCAAATTCCATGAATTCATCAACTTAATGGTGTGGAGAAGTTACCTAATTTGAAGAACTTATTCTTCTTCACCCAAGCTTTAATGACTCTCTTCTCCTCCACCAAGTTACTCCAGAAATCTCTCTTATTTCTCTCCTCTTCCTTGCCAACGATTTTGATGAAGATAAGAAATGAGAAATTGTTGACTTATAAGGTTCACTTGACTATAGGATATGTTTAAACTTTAGCCCTTGATCATGTGTGCACACGTATCTCGAGTTTCAACTAATAGACCACCTTGTCACACTTGTCCCTCAAGTCATGATTGAATGACTCCAATAGTTGACTACTTGACCTCTTGATTTGGTAATACGTGTCTCGATGCACATCATGTGATTATTGTTTTATTTCACTAACTTAGGCACATTAATGTTTATTCAAATGTGACCACATTAAAGCCACTTACAAAACCAACATTAGTTCACATTAGACTTAACCCATAAGCCGCTACCTCGGTCCCATGTTGACACGCAACTCGAGGTATGTCTCTGCTCATTTCGATACCTATATACCCGTATAAATTGACTTAATAGTCTACACATATACAATACAGTAGGCATACATCACAACAAATATAAAATATACCTCGGCCCTTGCCTCGGTCAATGGACATATCACGGTGTGGGTCACACAGTACGGGTCGTTGATCCTGTTTAAGGAATTAAACATAGTTAGGGATTTTGGGTCGTTACATGATCTCCAATGAAACGGTATGTATCTTCACAGCAAACACTATGTATAATGTATTGTATAATAACAAAGTATACCAAACGTACACTATGCTTGATGAGAACCTCATCACATGTGACTCTATAATCAATTTTTCATTCGTGTATTGTATATTTTTGGTCATTAATAAATTACATGAACCGTAATTCTAACACGCACTCCGGCACTTCTCATCCACCCTCAATATATATTGGCATGGATGCGCCCCGAAAATAAAAGGTGCATGTATGACTTGAAAATATGAAGAGGTGTTTGGCATTTTCACAAGTCATAACTCGTTAAGCAACGTTTGTTCATTCAGTTCTATGTTCTCTATTAAGTTTTGGAAGTGATGGATTCACACAACAAAAAATTTGAAAGATTAACTCGTACAAGTTAGCTTAGTGATAAGGACAACACGGTCTCGAGTTTGTTTCCTCACAACAGATAAACATTGGGCCGCTACTAGTGGTCTCTTTCCGCAATCTTAATTAGGGCTCGTCGCCCATGAGACTAATCAGATAAGTGTTGGAATACCCATGGTTAATAAAAAAATCAAAATAAGTTTAAATTAAACTTGTTAAATATATTCTTCTAAAATTTTTTTCGAGAAAATATTCCACTAATTTTTATGAATTCTCAGAAGACAAAGTTTCAGAAGCTCGTGTTCCGGTGGCATGGCTATTGCAAAGTGGTCGCCTTCATTTTCGAAAGTTGTTTACCGTTATATATGGACATAGGTTTAAACTGCCTCAAAAGATATATATATATATATATATATATATATATATATTTTTTTTTTTTTTTTTCAACGTGCCTCAACTTTCCTCGAAAGAGTTACAATTAGTGAAATGTTAGACCAAGGAACATCACTTGCACGCTCTCTTGCAAAACACATAAAAGTGGGGCTTTTTCAAAAAGTGGGGTGTATTTAGTTTGTATTTCACAAAATAGTGAGGTTTACTTTTAAATTTCAAAAGTAAGGTATAATTCCTTCTGAAAAGGAGCTATTGATGATGAGGTGTCATGCGTGGTGGTGAGGTGGAAGGCATTTGTATGGATAGCTCATTTTCAAAAGGAGCTATCTATACAAAATTATACACTCTATGAATGACTCCTTTTGAAATGGAGCTATCTATACAAAGTTTTTTGCCCTATGAACGACACGTGCATATGGAGATGGACGACCAACGTCACTCGCGTATCTCGAGGTAGACAACCAATGTAAACAACACGCACGCATATTGAAGTGGACAACCCATGCAAGAGCCACTCATATATGCTGAGGTGGAGATTTCATGCAAATGTCAGACATGTCTATCGAAGTGGGGGACCCATGCAACCTCCTGCAACTCATGCAAATGTCACACATGTGTCTCGAGGTGGTAAAGCCAATACAAACGCCACACACGTATCTCCTGGTTGATAACACATGGAAACGCACGCACGTATGTCGAGGTGGGCGAGCCATGCATCTTCGTGCAAACCATTCAAACGCCACACATATATCTCGAGGTGTGGACAACTCATGAAACCTCATTCAATCCATGCAAACCATGCGAATGTGAAGCACATATCTCGATGTAGACAACCCATGCAACCTGGTGCAGTCCATGCAAACCATCTAAACGTCATGCACGTAACTCGAGGTGGGCAACTAATGCAAACGCCAGACACGTATCTCGATGTGGACAATTCATGCAAACGTCATGTACGTATATCGATGTGGACAATCCATGCAAAACATCATGCACGTATCTCGAGGTGGACAATCCATGCAAACATCGTATACGTATCTCGAGGCGCTATCTGTGTACTTTGAGTCCACGTAGCAAGTACACATAAATAGCGCATTCGGAAAATGTGCTATTTGTGTATTCACGCCACATCGACATCCACGTGGGATGACAACGTGGACATCCCACGTGGATGTTTACACGAATAACGTCTTTTCAAAAAGCGCTATTCGTGCAAACACAGTCCACGTGGGATGTCCACGTAAACCACAAAAATTCTCCCCAATTAATAGCGCATTTTCAAAAGGCGATATACCATATTTTTTGAATTAAAAAAATCACGCTTATTTTCCTCATTTAAACTAAAATATGTTGTGCTTTTGTAAATTTTTCCACAAAAGCGTGCCATACCTAAATTAGCAACTAGCTAGTCTATTATGGTAGTGGCATGCTTGCATGTGAAAGATTTTCAACTACATATATATAATGCATCGAAAGATTTTCAAATAGATCCATCAAAGTCATTCAACAGCATCAGAGCATCTCCAATAATGGTAAAGGTGGAATGTGGGCTTGGATTCGTGCCACGTCATCAACATGGAGAGGATCTCAATCCCATATGACTTAAATATACATTAGCTTTTAAAATCAATTTCCAATGGTAGATGTAGATTGCACATCTATTGATGAGATGACATTTTTTTTAATTTTATTAATTAAAAGGTGAAAATAAAATTTAATAAAAAATAAATAAATAAGTTGTCCGCTAAAGTAGACAGTATGCCAAAGATGACGTGGCCGTCAATTGCACCCTCCACAAATCGAAAGTCGAAGTTACGGTTTGTATTTTTTGTCCGTCACATCACGTCCACATCCGGAATGTACATTTACATTGGAGAAGGTTTTTTTTTTTTATTGCATAGAAGGTTTTTTTTTTTTTTTCAATGTCTATTATGTTCTATATGTCAAACATTTTTCTCCAATCTACATCCCCATTTGGAGATGCTCTTATCATTTCGATTTAGATTTCTAATACGCACTTGATGGCCAAATTCTAAGCGTAGGGGCTTTAGATTTCTATGTCAAAAACAACTATGTATACATCTCCTTTACCCTTCCAAATATGTATCTCCTTCCAATTTAACTAATGATTATCAATCTAGTAAACTAATCAACTAACTTTCATTTTTAATTATAAATTAATTGACTATATAATAGTCTGTCAAAATCTTTTAATCTTCACGTTACTCATGCAACATTTTCTTAGAAGAAAAATGATACTTTTTTTATGTGGAAAGAAGAAAAATGATATTTTGATAATGTTCCTCCTCCAACATTTTCTTAGAAGTCTTCTTAATTAGAGCTCACATGGGACGGCAAGTAGATCATAAACAATGATACATATTAAATTACTAGAATAATTTTGGTTAAAATGGATGTTATTAGATGTTATATGAGAATCGGTGTTCCGTGATGTGTTTTAATAGCTAATAAGTATCACGTTGAGGTTTGCTTAAAACTCTCAAGTGGGTGTTTACAAAAAAAATGTCAAAACTATTGTTTATGTTTTTCAATCAGATGACATTTAACAACGCCCATCTTTAATAGGGGCTATTAAAGACCAAATTGTTTTAGTAATTAAATTTGATTAAGCATGCCATCAATAAAGGCTTATTAGCTCCAAAACTGATCAAATTTATGATTAGTCCAAGATGATCATGAAAAACTTCTGCATATCATGGATTCAATCTATGCATCCATAATTTACTGCTATTTCATATCCAAAAACATCAAACCCGGTAACATCAGACTCATTTCTCTCCTATCCATCATCACTCTATTCACTCTCATCCCTTTGAACCTCTTCTCATCACCCAATCTCTGCGGCATCACCTCCTTCTTCATCTCATGCCTCGCCAACTTCAAGCTCTTTACCTTCGCCTTCGACAAGGGCCCTCTCTTTTCTTCACCAATCTCTCTCCTTCAATTCACCTCCATAGCTTCTCTACCCATCAAAATCAAACAATCCAAATGAACAACAATAAACCAGAACAGAAGATCAAAAGATCAGATGATCAAATGTTCAACAATGAACCAGACCTGAATATCAGATGAACAAGAAAACATGAACAACATATATTCTGTTATTCAATCATCATAAAAAATACAGAGTACATGTTTATATACACATAGAGAAGGTGCACATTACACACCCTTGTTATAACAAACTGAAGGAAACTAACATAAGCTTATGATACAATATACAACAGCCTATATGATACAATACATTACAATGCCTGTACATTACATAACTCCATATCCCCCCTTCAGGATGGAAGTCTATGCCAGTCACATAGACCCATCTTGGACAATAAGGCAGAAAACAAAAGAGCTGGTAAAGATTTAGTAAACAAATCAGCTAACTATAATCGAGTAGGAACATATTGTGGAAGAACGAAACCACATTTGAACTGATGACGAACCAAATGACAATCAATCTTCAAATGCTTTGTTCGTTCATGGAAAACAGGATTGGCAGAGAGGTGAATTGCAGCTTGATTATCACACCAAAGAGGTATAGGAAGAGAGGTAGGAACACCTAAGTCTTTAAGAATATAAGAAATCTACAACAATTCACAAACTGTGGAAGACATACACCTATACTCAGCTTCGGCAGAGGATTTAGAAACAGTAGCTTATTTTTTTGTTTTCCATGAGATCAAGGAAGAGCCCATGAATACACAATAACCAGTGAGAGACTTCCGTGAAATAGGACAAGCAGCCCAATCAGAATCACAATATTCAACGATAGGTAAATCCAACTGAACAGGGAAGAACAATCCCTAAGAAGGAGTACTCTTAAGATACCGTAGAACATGAAGAGCACCAGACCAATGCTGTTCAGTAGGAGCTTGAATAAACTGACTTAACTGCTGTGTGGCATAGGTAATGTCAGGAAGAGTGTAACCCAAGTAAAGAAGACGTCCAATTAATCTTCTATACCAATCAGCTTCAAGTAACAAAGGAGAATCATCATCATCAAATTCGCAGTCACGAGGAAGAGGAGTAGCTGCTTGTTTAGCAAAGGTAAGGCCCGCATCAGTAAGTAAATCAAGGACATATTTACGTTGATGAACATAAAGTCCAGACAAAGATCAAACCAACTCTAATCCTAGAAAATAATGAGCTTGGCCGAGATCTTTTATGGTGAACAATTTGTGTAGGAAATCCTTAACTTTGGTAAGCAGCTCAAGAGAAGTTCCAGTAAGAAGAACATCATCAACATATACTAGTAACACCAAAAACTAACCATCAATGTTGTATGTAAACAAACAAGGATCATGTGCAGATTGAATGAAACCAAAAAATCAAAGTTGAGAAGTAAACTCATGATTCCATTGTCTAGAAGCTTGCTTAAGACCATACGAGGATCGTTGTGCAAACTTGAGTAGGAGAGACCAAAGTGTAACCATCATGAGGTTTCATATAAACATCTTCATCAAGATAACCATGTAAGAAGGCATTATTAACATCCAATTGATGTAAAGGCCAATTTCGAACAGCCGCCAAAGATAAAACAATCCTGACTGTGACATTCTTGGCAATAGGAGAGAAAGAATCTGTGTAATCAACACCTTCAATTTGATTGAAGCCCTTTGCAACCAAACGTGCTTTACATCTATCTAATGATCCATCAGGATTAAGCTTGACCTTGTAAACCCATTTAGAACCAATGACCTTTTTATTAGGTAGCATATCAGTGAGACTCCAAGTACCATTCTCCTCCAAAGCTTGTAACTCCTTATTCATTGCTTCGACCCAAACAGGATCATGTTGAGCTTGAGCATAACAGGTAGGCTCCTTTATGGTTGAAACAGCAGCCAAAAAACATTTGTAATCAGCAGTAATGTGAGAAGAATGAATGAAAGGAAATGTTGGAGGTGCACCAGTAGAAAAAATAGATTCTGCAGGAATGGATACAGAGGTATGTACATTATTTAAAACAAAATCATTCATCCAAATAGGCTGGTGAACAATACGAAGACTTTTCCGAGGAGCAATTGCATCAGGAGGCATGACAACATCAGTATGAGGCATGAGTGAATCAGTAACAGGCACAGAGGATTCAGGCAAAATAACATCAGAAGGTACTGCATCAGGATGAAAAGTCTTAATAGGAAACTCCCTAGAATGAGGCATAGCAGCAGAAGTAGGGACATTGCTTAAAGAAGTAGATGAAGAAGGTACAGTAGCAGAAGCAGGGACATTTCTCAAGGAATCAGATGTGTCATTACAAGGAATAGGCAATGGACAATCTGAACTTGAAGAAACACTGTGAAATGGAAATTGATTTTCAAAGAAAATCACATCCCTTGAAACAAAACAGGCATGTGTTGCCATATGATATAACCTGTAAGCCTTTTGTCAAGGGGAATAGCCTAGAAAGATACACTTAATTGCTCGTGTATCTAACTTAGTTTTACTTGGTGAAACAATAGTAGCAAAGCATAAACAACCAAATGTCTTCAAGGAGAGATAATTTGGTAACCTTCCAAATTAGAGAAGATAAGGAGACTTGCATTTTAGCAACTGAGAAGGCAATCGATTAATGATATAGGTAGCGGTAAGAACAGCACCACCCCAAAATCTTGTGGACAAACCAGATTGAAAAATGAGAGCTCTTGTAACTTGTAATAGATGACGATGCTTTCTTTCAACTACACCATTTTGTTGAGGTGTATAAGGTGTAGATCTTTGATGTACAATCCCCAAACCATAAAACAAAACTTGACGATCTTGATTACAAAATTCAGTACCATTATCAGTCTTAATGGTTTGAATAGATGCTTTGAAATGATTGTGAATAAAAACTAAAAACTGCTTGATGAGACTGCCTGTCAAGGACTTATTTTTCATCAAAAAAGTCCATGTAAATCGACTGTATTCATCCACAACTATCAAGAAAAAATGAGCTCCTTGAAGAGAAGGTTGCTTATATGGTCCCCAAACATCCATATGCAACAATTGAAAAGGATAAGAAGTTTGAATAGAACTCAATGGAAAAACAAGTCTGCATTGTTTTGACATTCGATAAACATCACACGGTACATTGTGTCCTTCAGTTGAAGAACTATTGAGTAACAAATCAAGATGTTTTGTTACAGTAACATAAGGGTGCCCCAAACGATGATGCCATGGACATTAGCGTTATTACAGCAAGCTAATGATAATTCTGTAGGAGACACAAATGAAACAATTACTTCTTTATTGAAAGAACTGGAATCTAGTATGTAGAGACCTCCAATCATCCTTCTCACAGCTAGAACTTGAGAGCTCAATGTTCTGTATAGCACAAAGTGATGGATAAAACTCAACTGTCAGTTTAGTAGAAGAAAGAAGCTTACTAACTGACAAAAGATTATACTTGAATGAGTTTATATGCAGGCAGAAAGACAGAACTATGTCTGAACTGAGATACACATCTCCTATATAAGTAACTTCTTTAGTATGTCCATCAAGCAAATAAACCGAGACAGGTTTAGCCAAAGCAGTCATATTAACAAGCGAATCATAGTTAATGCACATATGATTTGTTGCTCCACTATCCACAATCCAAGCATCTGAACTAAATGATGAATTAAAGCTAGAAGGTCTTTTTTGTGAACTACCTGTAAAGTCAGAAACAGCTGAATTCACATGAGCAGGGACACTTTCAGCCGAATTTAAATACATTTTCCTTTCATGAAATTCTCGATGCCTTACTGTATCATTGCTTCAATATTAGTCTGAAAGTCTTCAAACTGAAATGTTCCTGCATCTGGTATATCCAGAGGTGATTCCATCATGTTTACAAAAGATTTAGAACCATTATTCATCTGTTTCTTTTCGAGCTCTTTCTTACACCAATTTGGAACTCCATGAAGCTTGAAACGAGTTTTTTTGGTATGCCTTTTTGCCTTACAATGATCACAGAACAGTTCATCTTTATTCACAAATTTCTTGTGATTCCCTTTACCAATAAATTTAGTACCACTAAATGAACCAGATGGACCAGAATACACTTTGTTAGTTTTCAACATCATGGCCGTATCCATTACACGTGAATAGCTAACATGAACTTCTTTTTGCTTTTCAACTCTAAGAATCGTAGAGTATGCCTTGTTTATATTTGGTAGGGGATCCATCACTAAGATTTGATTACGAATGTGATCTTACATATCACCTAAACCCATCAGAAATTGCATCAATCTGTCATTAGACTCTAGAATAGCCATTTTTGTTGCAGCTCCACACTCACAAGCAGGTAAAGGAACCAAACAACTCAGTTCATCCCATAATTTCTTAAGTTTTGTGTAATATTGTGAGACAGAAAGATCTCTTTGACTTATAGAAGAAATATCACGTTCGAGTTGATACAAGAGAGGTCCATTACACTCTCCATACCTTTCTTTCAATTCATTCCACAGATCAAAAGATGAAGTAGTATAAAGAAAGGCTTCAACAATATCTTTCGAAATGGAATTCAAGATCCAAGAAGTTACCATATAATCCACTTTGATCCACCGATCCAAATTGGAATCATTTGAATATGATTTTCCATCAATGAAACCAAGTTTTATTTTCACACCCAAAGAAATCAACATTGCTCTACTCTAAGAAAGATAATTGGAACCAGTGAGAGAGTTATAAACTTGTACCATACTAGGATGATCAGATCCTTGAAGGAAATAAGGGCTCTCTACAGTAAGATCTCCTGAATCAACTGCTCTTCCTGCTCCATTTCGAATTGAAGAACTCGAGGAACCATGAATGGTCACCATGATCATACACTCAAGCAAGTAAACTCAAAAAACAGATAAAAAAAATAGTGAAGACCCGCTCTGATACCATGAACAACAATAAACCAGAACAGAAGATCAAAAGATCAGATCATCAAATGTTCAACGATGAACCAGACCAGAATATCAGATGAACATGAAAACATGAACAACATACATTCTGTTATTCAATCATCATTAAAAATACAGAGTACATGTTTATATACACATAGAGAAGGTGCACATTACACACCCTTGTTATAACAAACCGAAGGAAACTAACATAAGCCTATGATACAATATACAACAGCCTATATGATACAATACATTACAATGCCTGTACATTACATAACTCTATACCAAAGGTAGTAAAATAGTTAGTCTCAAATCTCCACTCTATTACACTATCAAATTCCTCATTTTCGCTATCGTGCTCCGACTCTATGCTTAAAGATCACATCTCCATCACAACATCATCTTGACCATCTACTGCTTACACGTATATCTCAGCTTGGAGATCATAGTCACCTTGTTCGCTGCCCCTGCTCACGCCCTGCTCAAGATAGAGACCAAGCCGCAGTCTGACGAGCCTTACTTGTTGACATCGCTGCAGGACTTTTGGGGAAGGCGATGGAATCTGATGGTCAGTGGGGCTTTACGGTCCAGTGTGTACGAGCCGGTGTGGTTAGTTTTAGAGCGTGTTATGAGGAAGAGATGGGGTTCGACATTTGCCATGATGGCAATGTTTGTGGTGTCTGGGCTGGTGCATGAGTTGATGTATTATTACCTGACGAGTAAAGAAGAGAAAATTTGGTGAAAAGTTGAGATTGAACAGAGTGGTTTCGGGAGTGTTGACAATTGGGTTTGTGACGGTCACTAGTTTTTGGCTTTTCTTTCCTCAGCTGGTGAGGAATGGAGTGGACTTGAGAGCGATTGAAGAGCTTGGGTTTGCGATATCCTCAAACGATCGATTGTATTGACTCTTATGGAGATCATCACTAGCCTAATATATATGTTTTTTTGTTGTAAATTGAATTGGAACTTGCTAAGAACTAGAGAAGGAAATAGAAGACTAAGAACTTCTACTACTACAAACTACTACTACAAATGAGAAGAAAAGAAATGAGATAGTTGAAATGAGAAGTTTTCATTCAACTTGGTGTGTGAATTACAATGAGGTTGGCAAGCTTTATATAGGCCATTTGATGATGATGATAATTGTACTTATACAATGTGTACAATTTATATGTACACCACAAGTCAGACAACACATCACAAGCAACGTAGACAATACATGGAAGAGTTGGTGTACAATGGAGATGATTACAAGTTACATGACAATACATGGATAAGTGATTATACATTGGAGTTGAATACAAGTTACGTAGAGTGTACAAGTTACATTCAATGTAGAAGTCACACTTGATGTTACAATTCAATGTGAGAGTCATGTATGACAATGTGATCATTCATAAGCTTGGTCAAAGGGTCATCCAATTTACAACACTCCCTCTTGGATGATACTTGCTTGAGAGAATATGCCTCGTTAAAACCTGTACTAGAAAAACCCTGTGGGAAAAAATCTAGTATAGGAAAAAGAGTACAGTGTTCTCGTCAATCTTGATTTGTAGTATAATATTATTGATTGCCTCATTAAAAACCTTGCAAAGAAAAATCCAGTGGGACAAAACCAAAGCTAAGGAAAAGAGTGCAACACATTGATACACTTTGAGAGAATATATATGTCTCATTAATACCTTTACTAGAAAAACCCTGTGGGAAAAAAAATCTAGTATAGGAAAAAAGAGTATATTGCTCTCATAAGTTTTTTTATACAGAGTATAATAATGTTAGGATTGCCTCTTTAAAAACCTTGTTGAGCAAATCCAGTGGGATCAAACCAATAGCGAAAGGAAAATAGTGCAATACACTAATCAAGCTTGATAAAGAGTTTTAATATTATTAGAATTGCCTCATTAAAAACCTTTGCAAATAAAACCCAATGGGATAAAACCATAGCAAAGGGAAAAAGAGTGCAATACACTAACCAATAACTCATTTTGATTCTCCCCCTCATGCTCACATGGGTGAGACATTTTGTGCATTTTGTTGCACATTGACATCGTTTTCTATATGAACCATTTAATGCTGAAGCATATGATTGTCACTCTTTTGTATATAGTACTTGCATCAAGTAATGGATTCATAACTTTGTTACTTTTGAATGATCCTTTGAAATTCGAGCTCATATTAATTTATACATGGATCATAATACAACAAATTTAATGCAATTTGATGTGTTTCAAGCAATTTCACACCATTCCTTTTGAATTGGCTTATATCTCCCCCTAATGGTGGGAAAACTGCTTCATCAAAGTGACAATTAGCAAAACTTGCTATAAATAATTTCCCTATTAGGGATTCAAGGCATCTTATAATATGATTAATGGAGAGTAAATCAATATACGTCTCTTATTGATTTGCCTTGAGATAATCTCCAGCTAAAAAAATTCAGTTCGATAAAGGATGTCCGTGCGAATTTATGATATTTTTCGCATTATTGATGATTATGGATAATCAAATAGATTTTTCACATTATGAATGTCATTTGATTTATGATGACATTCGTTTTAATGTGTCTTATATATTCCAGAAGTTAAAGCCGAGAATATTATACTAAGATTAAATCATATAGATAAATTTTCTATTATTCTGAGTAGACTTCTTCCGAACAAGACATTAACAATAAAATTGTTGTATTAGATATTGCCTGAACATTAGCCTCCGCTAAGTTCGAATTCGAGAAATATTCACTTTTATATTATAATGTACATGCATGTAGCACGATACATAAGACATAAACTCATCGCCCATATTTATGTCATAATTTAAACACATCTCGATGTGCCTGTTTTATCGAGCCATTTTTAATGACAAAATTCATAATATTTCGACTTTGATTTTGAAGGCATGGTAAATGTCATAAAAATATTCGGGTATATATATGAAAATATTTAGGCAAAATAGTCTTTCATATATGACCAAAAAATGTCACAATTATGAGCGCTCATTGTCAATAATTATTTGCCCTTTGTAGTGGTGCACCACTTTTGTTCCAACTTTTGGTGGAATTGTCAATACGACATTTACCCGATATTTTCACCTTTTTCACGTCCATAAATTTATTATTGCGATCATGATCATTATATGCGACATATGCTTCTAAATTTGAAGCCGAACTAATTGGACGGGAGCGATATTATATTTATAATATTTCATTATTTTACTCAGCTACCATGAGACAAGAAATCAATCCTTAATATTTATTAGATTGATGCGCGCACTCGATATTTGTTGCAGCAATAAATCGAGGCGGGCCACATGACCTTATTTTTATTGTCTCATCAGTCATATTTTCACATTGCCTCAACATATAGGTAATTAAAATTGTGGAGTTATAATTAATATTTTACTGATTAAATTTTGTAGCATGATACCCAGCCGCTCATTTTGAGCTTTTGGAGCATTACTCATTTGGTATGTATATATATATAACTCCAAAAGGTGAAAAGATATATAAAGTGAAATATTCACTTTTCAAATCTCTAAAGAGAAATTGGTGAATGATTATGTCACTACAAAAAAACAGCAAATCAGAAACGGAAATTTCCGTATCTGATTTGCAAAAATTCCGTCTCTAATTGCAGTCAGAAACGGAACAGAGACGGAATCAATTCCGTCTCTAAAAACGTCGTTGCTAATTCAATCAGAAACGGAAATGCGATTTCGTTTCTGATTTAGAGACGGATCAGAAACGGAATTTATTCCGTCTTTGATTCTGTTTCTGATTAGAGACAGAATAAATTATGTTTCTGATTATTTCCGTCTCTGATCCGTTGCTAATCAGAGACGGAATTTGATCCGTTTATGATTCATGTATAGATTCCGTTGCTATTTCCGTCTCTAATTTTCATTTTTGTTTAGTTTTTAAAGTCTTATATATATATATATATGTCTCAATCCAAGCACATTTAACCTGCCAATATATAATACAAATCATAGCTAAATAATATATTGATATTGCACAGTTTATATAAACTTAACATATCCTTAAAATTATCTTCTCTCAATGTACCGTAGACGAAACAAAAAAAACAATCTAAAAAGTTTCTATATCGTATATTTCTACAAAAGTAAAAGGGAAAATTGTTCTAAATGAAAAAAAAATGAAGTGCTCCGAGATTATGTAAGTTGATTGTGCTTCGAATAATACTTGACTTCGTAGAAAACACCTGAAAAAAGATCAAAAAGAAAAAAATCACTAAATTATACAAACGATAATAGGAATATAAACAATATTATGGGAGAACTACGTATCATCGCAAGCACAAGTGTATGAGCCAAACACAACATTAATAAAGTAATAAAGAAAAAGAAATTCATCATTATCCAGAAGGAACATGGTGTTAATTAGCAAATTATCTCTCTCTAAATCGTCCGTAGGTCTGCAAAATATAATAACACCAATGGCTAATAGCCAGCAGAGAAAAAAATGAAAATGAATCATAATAGCTTGAGATAGGACCAAAGATCGTGCCAACCTCAAGCCTTGTCCCAATCAATTTATGCCTAATTTGCATGATTGGTCAGTGCAATGCTAAAAGCTTTATTCATCAAAGCAATCACTAATACTATAAACAGGGTTTTAACTCCATTGATGTCAACATAGATTATCAATTTCATGAAGACAGTAAACATTTACTTAAACTAATTGCTACCTGTAATTGAACCATAAAAAAGGCTACCTGCTCAATGAAATAGAGATGCTAATTACTTTCAATATTGCTATGCAATTTTCGTATATTGTTTCACTAGTCTTTGCAGCTGAAACCAAGTCAGGAACAAAGCTATGCCACCTTGCCGACCACTCATTCTTTAAAATCTGCATTTTCAAAATTATACATTCAGTAGTAAGTAGACAAAACGAAACTGAAGAATGTAACCAATTAGTCGAGCATAGAGATAGCTATCATTCTTACTTCCTCTATGACCTATTTTTCTACAAATTCTAGTTTCAAATAAGAATCCTACTAATCTCTATTGGGACATTATTGTAATATAATGGCGTAGTAAACCATTTTGTACCGCAAAGATGGTAAGATAACATTAACAAAGCAAGTTCCGCTAGATATATTGCAAATAATGAATTTATGATGGAAACGATTCAAAACATGAAACAAAAATAAATTTCCGAATTCTCTCATCGACAAACTCAATCATTCAAAAGCAGATTTTTTTTTCTTCTTGAATCCCCTTGTACAAAATTTTTAAATCACATACAGATATGAAAATATCGAGGGCAATAGAAGAGTTTGATCCATGTAGCCGACCCCAAATAATTTTGGAATTGAGGCTATGTTATTGTATTCAAATATCAAATCTAGTAGCAGGCAAGAAAAATACCTGCAATTGATATGTCGTAACCATGTTCTACGACCTAAAAAACGATTTAGGATATACTGCAGGGACAACTTCAAAATCATCGGTCTAGGCGGAATTGATTTACATGTTCAAAACTTTTGAATCGGATTGTCTACCGAGTGAAATAGGCATGTCTGATCGTCATGCTATGCATACATGGCTACTTAAGCAATCAAATCAACAATGAAACTAAATGAACTTGTTCAAGGCTAGAACATTAATTGCTAAAACTTGGAACTTTCATATACAAAAGTTCAGAGTTTAAGAAATGAGAGTGGAATATCAACTTCAAGAAATGCTACAGAAATTGGAGAAGGATAAGAAAGACAATCCATCCTACAACATGAATTGAAGTGGAAAGAAGCACCAAAGACCAAAATAGAGGGGCAAAATCAACTTAAACAACTATGTTTTTTTTTATCCGTTCGGTCAGACACTTGCATCAGATTTCATACATGAATTGGTGATTAAATAAAAAAGTTTTAAGAGATGACCTGCATTAGATATGAATAGATTAAACGCAACAAGCAAACAATCCTCACTTTCGCTTTGTCATCTTCGGAATGGTTATTATGTACACACCAACCGACAAGATATACAATAAGGTTGAGAAAGAGGAAAAGGGAAGCCATTGCACATACCAAAGCAATGAGTCGGACTCAACAAAGACAACTCGCCTCCTTTTAAACCAAAAATCGCCTTCTCCGTGTAACATCTTGACATCCTTCGCGAACACCAGAAAGAGCATTCAAAGAGACTGGCTGCTGGCAGAATAAATAGAGATAAAAAGCCTAAGATAAGGTACGAATTATGGTTGTCAAGGAAAAGAAAATCAAAGTCGTAAATGCGACCTCAAGTTGTTTCCCTTTTTTCCTAAAACTCTCAATTGAAGAACAAAGAATGACAAAAATAAAATAAAATAAAATTATAATACCTAATGAAGTTAACATACAGAGAAAAATGAACAACAGATGAGAGACTAACCTGTTAAATCATTCACAAGCAATTTTAGTATCAAATCTACTCAAACAGATAACAAATGCCTGAAAAGCCGAGATTGGATATCGGTAGTCCATGGTGAACAAGTCCTTCCCCACTTTGCCAAACTTGCAGTGAGTGATGGCAAGGAAATTCATGGAAGGTCATAGATTGGTTTCACTGCCAAAATACAATTTGCACATTCAACTCATCACCTTTGGCAGGGAGCGTTCATTAATGGTCTTACCTTGAACCCAACACATACTCAACAAAATCGATAATTCGAATTTACTTACGGAGAGTGAACCGATTCTTTATTTAAATATAAACCAAAAAATAAAAAAATCCAAAATCGAAACCCTAGAAACCAAAAACAAAACTCACATCGAGAATCCCCAGCAAGTCGTCGACCGAGCTGGGGGGGGTCGCCGAGGCGCGTCCCCGCTTCGTTGAGCTCGAGTTCCAGTTCCTGGTCCTTCGTTTCTCCGAATCCTCGCAGACCCTTCAAAACCGTATCGATCACGAACTCGATTTCAGACTCCAGGCCTCATCAAAGAAACCCTAGAACGAAAAAAAAAAACCCTAGAAACCAAGACGGAATCGGAGGGGACTAAATCGAGGGTTTGGTACACGAAATCAGGCGAACAACATGGCTATTGGTAAGAGTGAGAGCAGAGAGGTGCGAGAGAGAGAGAGCAGAGAGCGGCAACGGTGAGAGAGAGATAGAGCGGTGACGGTGAGAGAGAGAGAGAGAGCAGAGAGCGGCAACGGTGAGAGAGAGCGGTGACGGTGAGATAGAGAGGGAGCGGTGACGGTGAGAGAGAGAGATAGCGGTGACGGTGAGAGAGAGCGGTGAGAGCTTCGTTGAGAGAGAGAGAGCGGCGAGGAAGAGAGGCTTGTTGAGAGAGAGAGAGAGCGGGGAGAGATTTTAGGGAGAGAATGTGTTTTGTGGTTCGTCCCATATTTTTGAATCATCGAGATCGAAGCCGCACGAATCTCGAGACTAATGGACGGTTGTAAAAAATGAAAATTTTGGTGGGAATGTTGGCGCCATTATTTAGAGACGGAATTTAATTCCGTATCTATTTCCGTCTCTATTTCTGTCTCTGATTCGTCTCAATTCCGTCTCTGAATTGGTCCGTCTCAATTCCGTCTCTATCTAATTTTTTTAGCAACGGAACTTAATTCCGTTGCTAATTCCGTTTCTAAATTGCTATTTTTTTGTAGTGTGTATAACACACAGTTTTGCATATATGGTTTATTCACAAATTGTAGTATCTAATTGTCATGACAAGTAATTCTTGTCGGTAATATAATAAGGCAACAAGTTCAACTATAGTTGAATAATATTTTGAAAATAAATTTAATAAAAAATAGTTTTTCCCTTTTTATGTAAAAACATAACATATGATTAAATATATATTTACAACTTGATTCATTAATAAACAAAATATACTATTCGTATGAGTTGGTGGGACAACCTCCAGGTTGGGTGGCGAGACATAGTCTACTTAATACCATACCTCCTCGAACGGGATAACCCGTCTCCCTTTCAATGTTTAGTTTTACCGCGGACAAGGCTTACCCACTATCAACTCAAACTTATAGCATTATTTGTATTATAAAATCAAGAATAGAACAATAACTAATCGTTTATAGTTTTAAGAGAAAAACTACATGTCACACATTGACTTTTGATTTCTGATGTAGAAGATCGTACAAGACGTAACTACAGAGCATACTTTCGTAGTTGGTGACGTTACAATGCATAATGTATGAATAAAGTACATTTACATAATTAAATATGCATGTAACAAAAAGATAAATTTAACCATGAAAACATGGAAATAAGTTGAACTTATTTAAATTAATAAAGATTATACTTTCTTAGCTTTATATCTTTGAAAAGCTTCTTGATCTTCAATACCTCCTCTTGTAGAGCAACTTCGTGCTGATAACGTGTTGTAAATTGAATTGAGACTTGCTAAGAACTAGAGAAGGAAATAGAAGACTAAGAACTTCTACTACTACAAACTACTACTACAAATGAGAAGAAAAGAAATGAGATAGTTGAAATGAGAATTTTTCATTCAACTTGGTGTGTGAATTACAATGGGGTTGACACCCTTTATATAGGCCATTTGGTGATGATGATAATTGTACTTATACAATGTGTACAAGTTATACATACACCACAAGTCATACAACACATCACAAGCAACATAGATAATACATGGAAGAGTTGGTGTACATTGGAGAGGATTACAAGTTGCATAACAATACATGGATAAATGATTATATATTGGAGTTGAATACAAGTTATGTAGAGTGTACAAGTTACATTCAATGTAGAAGTCATGCTTGATGTTACAATTCAATGTGAGAGTCATGTTTGACAATTTGATCATTCATAAGCTTGGTTAAAGGGTCATCCAATTTACAACATTTTTTTTTCATAAGAAGAAAACCGACACCGCCTTGTCTCCATCTGGGATGGCCTTGACATAAATCTTATCTATATATAAGAAAAAATATCTTCAGCTATTGTTAGATTTATATAACTTGATGACCATACATTTTTTTTATATATAATTTTTTTTAAAGTGTATCACTACAAAAATGTACCAAAATAACGATGAGAAAACCCGCTATTTTGGTAGCGACGGATTAGTAACGAGATCCCGTCGCTATTTTTTGTCGAATTGACAAAAAAATAAATTGAAAAAAATAGTATTATTTTTAAAATTAAAATAGTGATGTTTTTTTTAAATACTTAAAAAAACAAAACAAATAAAAAACAACAAAAAACCTTATAATAAAAGTTTATTCAACAATAGCAACAACTACAACAAATAATAACAAAGACGAATCAAAACAGTAAAAATAATCTAAAACAAAATAACCGAGAATTAATTTTTTTTTTTAAAATAACATTAAACTTGTTCTGACGTGATCTGACGGTGGTGAGTGAAGCGGCGATGAGGAGATCCGGCAAGAGAGGCGAGAGAGATGCGACTGGAGATCTGACGGGAAAGTTGAGAGAGATGCGAAGGCAGAAAAGTGAGAGGTGATGGAGTGGCGAAGGCAGCGAGGACGGCGGAGGCGAGAGCGTAGGCGACGGACAGAAGCTCTGGAGCGGCAAGGCAGACGTGGGAGGCGAAGAAGTGGCGAAGGCGGAGAAGTGGAAAAGTTGGGCGGAGTGGAGGGAGGTGGTGAGCGGCTGTTGAGAGACTGTGGGACCCAGCGCCACCTGGACGAAAAATTCTTTATTGGGCGGCGGGTCAACAACGGCCCATAGCTAAATAGCGATTTGATGCAATTTTTTTGTAGTGTATGTGTGTGTATTTTTTTTAAAGAAAAAAAATACAATTAATATACTAAAGGTACTACATGTATTTAAAGATAATATGATGATAATAGAAAAAATTAACCAAAAAGTTAATTAGTTTTTGTATTAGACTTTTATATCAATTAAATTGTTTATATAATGCTAATCGATCTTATTTTTTACTAGTCGTTAATTAATTTTTAATCAAAACATCAATTAATTTCTAGAAAAAATTTGATTGTTTTGTTAATATCTTTTGATTGCACAAATAATTGAATTTTTAAGTTTATGAATTTTACTAAATTTTTTTTAATTAAAACAATAGTTAATTTTTAGAAGAAAACAATGCACTATATTTTATTAATTTATTACATATAGAGACAGAGAGTAGCTAAGTAATGAGATTTAAGAGAGGGATGCTCTTAAATAGAGAGAGAAATTCATATAAGTAATGGAGCCTACATAATGAACCGACTTACAGTAGCCACATATGGCGAGATTCATCTAAGTGGGGGTCTTCTACAACCCCAGATAATGAATGAGGCGACCACGCACACGAAGAGATTAACTTAGAAAACCTATGAATATATATTAAAAATATTACATTAGCAAATTTGGGGCCTAACTTGGGGTGGGGCAGTCGCCAGCCTTGCGCACCCCCAAAACCGGCCATGGTCTCTATTAGGACTCAAACTCCCACCCTTTTACAAGGTTACTATTGTTAAATTTTCGAGCCTGCGCCGCACATGCATGCACGAGCTCGACATGCGGGTAGGCCTAACATGAAAATTAACAACCACATACCAAATCATTAGGCCACCCATTTGGTTATCAATTCATTATATAATTTATGTTGTATTGCATAATTTAATTGTTGGTTATTAGATTAATTGGTTGATAATTTTGGGAGGGGAAAGTTCAAATGCACTTATAGAGATCGGAAATTGTATTTTTTGGACAAGTAATGCTAGTGTAACTTAATTGATTTTGTTGGGCACTTGTCCCTTTTGATGCACCTTGGAATGCATGTTCGCACACATCCCATAAAATGAAGGAACGTGCATAGGTGCATGTGCCGACCCCAAACCTTGAGGCAAACTGGACATTGCTACATTGTCGAACACGTTTATAAGACGTCACATCATTATACGTTTATTGATGACAACCCATGACGTAACCTTTATATATTGCATTTCAATTCTAACTTAGTGCTATTCAAGTCTTATTAGTTACTTAGCATGAAAATTTAAAAGTTAGACGAGTTAGAGAACTTAATAGATCGTTATAAGTTGAGTATACAAGCGAAAGACTTTTATAGCATGCAAGTAAGATAATTAGAAGTTCTTACATAATTAACAAACTTATAGTGTGGAAACCCGACATAAGGTATCGGGTCTAGCTAAAAAGAGCGACAAAAATACAAGAAGTGATTGTATACATGTATTGTGTCTCTCAGGCTCTCATATAACCCCAAAAACATCAAGTATGTAATAGACAAATACCTAAGGGAAAAGCTGATGAGGATCTCCTAGCTTACCTAACACCTCTTTGCCTCGCTTCATCGAATGATTTGAAATTTGTCACAAAATAATGACAAATTCCAATAAGTAAACCTAGGGAAGTCCAGTTAGTATTTAAAATAATAATAAAGCGGCTACTAGTACATCAAGCAATTTAAATAAAAGGACGAGAAGGTAATTAATCACATGAAAAATAAGTCGCATGATGAATTGCAGGACGTGCACGGCGCAATGTCACAAATGCATCGAATCGGGGGTTGGCTTCGCTAAACTGTGTGGATGTTAATGGTGAGTGACTTATGCTAGCTCCAAGTGATCGACCAGACAGGAGTTAGGCTTCAGTCCAATCTCTTTTGAGAAGGGTATGATGGTGGGAGTGAACTCACCACTAATCCTTATCATATTTTACCAGGCCTTACGAGAGTAGTCTCACCACGGTCAATGACACGGACGCAATGCTCACTACTCGACCACATCAATAAGTGACCCGACCTTGTGAGAGTAGAGTAACAATAATTAGGACAATAATAAATAACACTAAATGAATTGAAAATAAATTTATTGCGTTAAAAGAATCCTGACGAAATTATCGTGAATTCTATTACTATAACATCCGATAATTTCATAAACTCAATTAGAAGGCTTATTGTGTATTTTTCGAATTTTATTTGAAATTTATGTATGCAAGGTGGGACTCATGCATTACGGACCAGATATCAAAAGGTAAAATATTATTTTTTGATGATGAATGCTTATCGTGTGTATTATATGATATTTTGCCGCAAAGTCGGGGTGTATTGAGTTATATCCTCAATTTATTGTTGTTGTAAGTGTATGTGTGTGTCAGAAGGGCACAAACGAAATAAAAATGATTAGTTCCTCAAAAACTAGTAAATCAAGTGTCAAATATCACGTGAGATTTTGCCTTAATTTACGTGCAAGTTGGGATTAGTGGCATGTAAGATGAGAATGAAGGTTGTGCAAGACCTTACCTTGAGCTTTATGTCGGTTGGCAGTGGTTAGGTTGAGATTAGGTCCAAATTGGTGTAAGTTTGGTTTAGTATGACGAGAGAATTTGTCCACAAGGGTTCAGTATGTCGTAGACAAAGTTAACATTTTTGAGGTTTTGTTATAAACAAAACTAATGTTATGGGCGTTTTTTGAAGATGGACTGTTTTGTTGAAAGTTTGGTACAATTTGGTGAAAAAAAATGAAAATGAGGACCGAAAGTTAAAGCACGTCAAATTTCGAGAATTAATAAATAAAAAAGAAATTAAGCTGTTGATAAGCTGAGGGTTTATTGTCAAGACTCTCAACCCAAACACAATTAAGATCTCACTTTAAAAACATAGACTCGGTCAATACAAAGGCCATCAACTACTCACAAGTTTTATTGGTCTATACAATTAAACCACGCAAGTTCGAATTCTCACTTAATATAGTGAAAGCACTTGAACTAAATCTTTTATTTGAGGAGTTTCACAACTTCCACCTTTTTTTTCATTTTTTTAATTTTTTCATCAACCTCTTTTTTTTTTCAAGTAGTACGATCCCTGCTCCATTTCCTGCAGACCACTTTTCTCACATTTTCCCACCACAAGATTCCTTGCTCCATTTGCGAAACCTGTTGGACTCTTTTTTTATTATTTTAGAAAAACTCATGTTAGTACTTCTCACTTTCACTATAATCAAGCAAAGCCCCCAATATGGGTTAAAATAATACAACTTGCATAAATTTGACCGTTTACTCATTTTTGTTATCTAGCACTAAGCCCAACCATCATCTAAGTCTCTAATCATGAAATCATAAAAATGCTGAGCTACACACTCAATTAAGTGTTTCTCCTACTTTTCTCTAAGTTTCAAGTCAAAAAGCAACTATAATTTACTCATCCACAATCAAAGGCATGAACAAAGTTTCGGGTGACTCTAAATAAACAAATATATATATATATATTAAATGCAAATATATATATATATATTAAATGCAAATATATATATATATATATATATATATATATACATGAAAGTGTATCAAATCCTAATGAAATGTGAAAGGAATATGAATGGACAAGAAATGAAAGAAATGGAAGAAATAATATAAAACACCACCATTACCATCCAATATCCGCATATAATCGCATAATAAAAAAAATTAAAACGATCTCATATGCGGTCTTTCGCAAAAGAATTCATCCAAAATAATCCACAATTCCTAAAACACCCCCAAACTTATTCCGAACCTTGTCCTCAAGGTTTAAAACAAGTCAAGGCATCCATATAACAAAAAGAAAATGATAGTGGTGAAGAAGAACATGGATAAGAAAATGATAGAAATGCATGAATAACAAAAAGTTTCTAAAAACTAGTGAACGCACATAATCTCTCATGTGTAGGTGACTAAGGAAACTATAAAAGAACAATCATAAGAAGAGCAAGAACTAGTAAACATAGGAGTTAACTCAAAAAATCCCAATCAAGTCTCGCAAGCTCGAAGTTTGTCAACTAATGGTGAAATCAATAAATTGTGAAATCAACAAGATGATGGAATGAGGTTTAGGGTTTTGGGTCTACTTAAAACCTGTCACTAATGCAGCGACTTAAATTGGGTATATCCCAACCAAGTCTCAAAACACCTAATACCCTATAAACATGTTAATTCCTAAAAAAATAATGCTCAAATTATGCTAAAAATGTAATCCAAAGTCAAACCTACAAAACTCAGCGCTCCAACCCTCCAATGAACGTTAAACATAATATATCACCTGTAAAAATAAAGAGACCAAATTAGAGTGTTATTAAAAATAATAATAAAAAAAACTAAAAATGAAATAAAACTAAAATAAATGCAAGAAGTAAATAAAATAAAAATAAAGTTGGGCTGCCTCCCAACCAGCCGCCTTTCTTTTAAGTCTAGCATGATTGATCTCGTGATGCGCGCCGAACACGTCAATAAAGTAAAGTTTCGTAAACTAACTATTTTGTAGAATAGTGGCAAATGGTCGATTCCATAGAGACTGGTTGTCTTTCTTAGGTTAAAAACAACAAAAAATGAAAATCGGGGGTTTTAAAACAACTAAACTAATTTCTAAAACAATTAATTAATAATTAAGTAACACCTAAATCTCCACTTCCACAAATCAGAATTAAGATTCAATAGCAATCATGGTCTTCAATCTTTCCCAAAAAGTTATTAATTTAAATTCTCCTAGATTAGCTACATAAAATCAACTTCCGCAAAAAATTCCTAGCTTCCCTAATCTCGATAGCGAGGACGTCCACCACTAACTACTTCCCTAATTAATGGATAACCCTAGACATCCGCCAATCGGGTTTAACACACTAACCGTTGTAATTTGGGTATGTGGGAACACTAATCTTAAATAACCGGGTCGCATCCGCTACCGATTTAACCTAGATTCAATTGTTGTACACTCAAGAACCGAAAGGGTTTTACGGCAAATGGGTGAATGTTTGTTACTTTATTGGTCTAAAAGCACAATTACATGGATACTAATAGTCCAAATAACAATAGATTGTCCACCTAAAGCATGCATTGGCCACATACATACCCTAGATCTATATCATAATAATTAAAATCAACAACAATGAAATAGGAGAAATTAAATTAATTAAATAATAAAATAAAAGATCTCATATAATATGCCATGAATCCATGATTCCGACTTGCTTCCCCATCTACTTAGGCAAGAAATTGATTAGCCGGTCATCATCGTCAAAAATCTATACTAAAAACTAATAGTAATTATCTAAAAAATAATAACTGATTCATCTTTTAATAACACGTAGGTTCCTAATATATAAAAGTACTCCAAATTGGTCTTCGATACTAATTTTAGGGGTTAGGGACGTTACCCGTGCGTCGTAGAGCAGGGCTGTTTTTAGCTCAAAAATGGGATTCTGCCATGTGTCACTGCGTGATTCGTTATTTTATAACTGTCGCGCCATGTGTCAGCACCCTATTGGACCGTCCTGTCACCGCCGCTGATTTGGCGCCATGTGATTCACCGAAATCCTTGCGTTTTCGTTATGAGATGATGACTTAGCTCTACATGGCACGATTTGATTGGAGGAACCCCTTGCTGGTGACGCGCTGGACGAATGAAAGCTCGCTACGTGGACGCACACTGGAGCCACTAGAGTAGCGCAAAAACCACCGAAATTCAAAGAGTTTGTGTGGGCGCGCATCTCGAGGCAGATCGATGAAAGCTGTGCAAGAAAAAAGAATGGCGGTGTGTGATGTGGTCTGTCCTGGTTGACGTGGCAGCTCCATATTGGCTGAAATATAATGTCGGCTATTCGACCCACCACGCAACGCGTAATTCGAGGCAAACTATCCGGTATCCGATCACTATAAGTAAATACTCCATTTTGAACATTTTTCCGCCACGAATTCAACCGCGCACTCCGTTTTACCTAAAAATGACCAAAAAATATAATTAAATATATATTTTAAATAATTTTTATAATTAAATATACTAAAATAGACTACTAAAAACCTATAAATACCGACTTATCATTTATATATATATATATATATATATATAGAAAAAAGAAATGAAACAAAGTTTCGTTTCAAAACAAATTGAACGTATGTTTTACTTTCATTCCCTAACCTTATCAATTTGGTCTTTCGCATCGCGAGAGCCAAGTTTCGAGGGAAGAAATGTGGTATTCGGCCCGCAATTTGATAAATTCTCAATTCATGGCATTTTCCTCAATTCAATTTGAATTCTCACGATTTCTCAATTTCTTTTGCAGGGTTACAATAGAAATTGGTAGGGATTGTTGTGAATTGGTATATTGGATTGATTCTCGTCAATTTGGAATAAATTCCGTTGGCGTGGGTTAAGGTTTTGATTAATTGAACTAATGTGATTCAATTGATAAATATTTTGGAGATGTTTTAATAGTTGATATTAATTTACATTAGGTTTCTAGATGAATTTGTAGCATCCCTAACCTAATTAAGGCGATACTCAGCCTGAAACCCTAATTAAGTCCCGTAAATCCTGCTAAACTTAACTAGAGCCAGCGACCTCTCCCTCTATCTCCTGATAAACACAATTGTATATCGAATATCAATGTACAAACAAATATTAAATGCATTATAAATTAAAACTTTTTCAATAATCAAATATGATATACAATACCGAATCAAACCAGAATAAACCTTGGTTATATAAAATTTCTCATCCCTTGTGATATTACAAAATTGTAATTCAATACAAATATATAAGACAAGGGAAGATTCAATACATCGAAGAGAAGATCAAGGCTCATAAATCTTCTCTATCCCATAGTCGTAGCGCTTGTCGATTTTTCTGAAATGTTAATTGAGGTGAACACTCCAACTTGCTTAGTAAGTAAATATTCACAAAGCCATCAACATTCCATATAATAATCAAGAACATTATGCAATAACAATATTCACCAATGTTAACTACCAGATTATGAAAAACATATAATTCAATAAATAATGGATGCAAATCATACAGTCATTGACTATTACACTGTAATTCCCATTTTATTTATAACATTAGGGTCGATTACCCACTAACCCCATTAATGCGATCGCTAGACCAATACATTGGCTGATGTGTTGTCTAGTCAATCCATTAATGCCCAATGGTTCTATCCAATACCCTCTAACGAATATGTAACCATGATATCTATCTAACTGAGTAGGAGTCACTTATAGATCAAGAGATCATCCCTACATCTTATACAACTTGGCCTCAGTTCCAGGAGTTACTCTCGTGGATCACATTAGACACCGTTTTCCATTTATTAAAAATATCATAGCATACATAGTCCTCCATTTCAGTCCATAAACTAAATGAACTACATATGCTAATATATCCATGCAATATTGATAAATAAGCAAATCCATACTTACCCAGGTCCAGGTTTTCATTTCCAAACTTCTTAGGTTTCTGGGTCACTCACGCTTTCCCTATGTTCCAACATCTATCGCAAACCATTTGTGATCGATATAGGTCTAATACCCTATATTTAGAACTCCTAAGTCATTTCCTCAGACCTTAGGAAATTCTAAGTAAATCACAGCATAGTTGCTATTTTCTGGGGTGGAAGCGCGCTCCCTCAGTTAGTGGGGTGCATTCCATCAATCGAGCTTATCCCAACTAATGAAGGGAGCACGCTCCTCTACTAGGCGGAGCGCGCTCCACCTTGTAATTTCTCAATAGTGAATAGGGCAGCAACCGCTATTTCATTACCAAATCACAAAAATCACCTCAAACACTCTCCTAAATCATCAGAGATGATCTCTAGTGAGCTAATAACCTATTTCGAATCAATAATAACAACAATTCACAGAGATAACATCATCAACCATCAATTTGGACTTTACAAAAATATCAAAACCAAACTTACCACAATGATGATATCAGGATTTCTAGTTGTTTAATCTCCTCAATTCATTTTGAATTAACACCTGGATTGATTCCCTCAAGATCAAAACACCAAACCCTCAGCTGCTCTTTCTCACTCAATCAATCGATGAAATAAGGATAAACATGATGGTTTTGTGTTTTTATATATGGATTTTTCTCAAGATATGCATCGTGCTATCTCGAGGCTGATCAAGTGATTGATGTGTTAAAATGACAATCTTAAAGTGACACACATTTTCACACCATCAACACTCATGCCCATCTCGAAGCTGATTAAACAATCTATATAATTCTAACCAACTTATATTTCTAATATATATATATATATCAACTATATATAAATTTATACAGTTTGTGTATTTTCTCGCTAATAAATTCACCGGACATGCCTACGAGTATTTTCAGGTGTGCATATCCATTTCACGTCCCCCTCGTCGCACTTGGCGTACCGACTATTTGTTGTTTATTTATTTATCTTCCGATTATAGTCTTGTATATAACTTCTCTATTAATCTCACAACCTATAAAACTCATTAACATTCCAAACAAACACCCATCATCATACAAACCCACGCACGTGCTAATTGAGGTACGCCAGACTTAACCACGAGCCTAACTCAGGTTAATTAAGATTTAGATTAACATTAATAATAAGATTAAGGTAACATGTCGTTACAGTCTCCCAAATTTAACACAATTTCATCCTTGAAATTAAAGTAAACATATAATTACTTATAGTTTCGAAGAGAAATGAAAATTGCTCCTTTATATAAGACTCACGCTCCTAGATTAGTTCCTCATTACCATGAAATTGTCATTTCACCTTACCCAAAGTAATTTCTTTGGTTCTCGGCCTTTGAATCTTACGTTCAAGTATCCGATTAGCTGCTCGTCATAAGATAAGTCTTCTCGAAGATCAAATTCATTCCAATCAAACCTTGGAGTGAACTAAATCTTTGTTTTGCAAAGCATGGACACATGGAAGACATTATAAACTCTGGCTAGCTGATAAGGTAACTCTAATCTATAAGCAACAAGACCAATCCTTTCATGTACTCTAAACGACCCAGTATACCTTGGAGCTAGCTTACTTTGCAATCCAAACCTATATAGTCCTTTCATAGGTAAGACTTTAAACATAACAATATCGTCCTTTGAAAACTCTAACAACCTATGATGTTTATCGGTGCATCTCTTCTGTCTTATTTGTGCCATATTGAAACACTGGCGAATCTACTGGATTCTCTCTGTGTAGTTCTGAATTACTCACACAAAGAAATGTATTTCTTCCAGTTAAAACCAAACTCCAAAACACAAGCTCGAAGCATATCCTCCAGCACCAAAATCAATCGCTCAGGTTGCTTATCAGTCTGCTGATGGTATACCATAATGAGGTTAATAACTGTTCTTAGCTGTCTCTACAATTCACTCCACACTCTAAATGTGAATCTTAGATCTCCATCCGAAGTAATCGTCACTTGAACTCTATGAAATCTGAAAACCTTACCCACGTACACCATACATAATTGGTCAAAAGGATTTCACATAAAAACTAGTAGGAAATGCGTAGGCTTTGTCAACCCATCAACTAATACCCATAGTGTATTGTGCTTATGCAGATTCGTAAGTGACTGAAAATAAAATCCATCGCTATATGTTCCCATTTCCTACTCAGTAGTAGGCAGCGAATATAATAACCCTTCAGGTTTTCTATGCTCAGCCTTAATTTGCTGAGATATCTCACATCTCTTTATAAACTCATCAATATCAGTCTTCATCCCAGGCCACTATATATATACCTCATATTGCGATATATCTCAGTGTTCCCATGATGAAACAGTAAAGAGATTAATGAGATTCACGTAGCAACTCCTGCTTCAACAAATCCTAAGCTAAAATCCATAATCTATCCCTGAACTGTAATGCACCATCCTAAAAAACTAACCAATTAGGATGATCCACACTAGTCGCTAACCTCTAGCGCATTATATAATCCCATTTAGTTTTCTTGAAAACCAATCAGTCAATGAATTATCTTCGATTTAGCCTGAATTTGAGCTTAGAAAAATATATTAGTAGCTCTGGAACTAGCTTTCTTAACTAATGATGTGTCAACTAAACTTACATGAATCATAATCATAGATACTTCCTCAAGAAGTCTGTACTGAGAAGCTCTGGCAATAGCTACATCTTCTACGCTTGTTCTTTTCCTACTCAAGGCATCCACAACCTCATTTGCCTTGCCTGGGTGACACTCTATAGTGAAGTCGTAGCTCTTGAGAAACTCATGCCAACTGCACTTCCTCATATAACTTTCCATTTATTTGAGTGGTAATTGCATACTAATAGTCTATTAGCACCCATCTGTGTAGTTCTAAATTTCTCGGGCTCAAATTAATTTGTATCATTACTTCTTGTCCCATACCAATTGACAATGAAGTAAAATATACAATTTTTTAAGGAAAACACCTTAACATCATATTTAGCCTAATAATATCAATACCAAAGAACTCACATAAGAAACTATTTCTTCCAGTAACTATCATCATCCAAGTCACAAACTCGAAGAATATAGTCTTTGGAACTAAGATTAGCTGTAGATATATTGTGTTAAGTTTGAGAAAGGTCCCTCCCAACTGTTATACATTTCTTCCCCTACTGGGAAACAAAATTTCAGTTCCTTACTGAAATAATAATCCTGGTTCTCCATAACTCTCAACTCTTTCTATACACATATAACCTGCTTACTTTTCCATAAGAATTAAACCATATTACTGGAAAAAATTTACAGACTCTATCAATCCTACAATTACAACATTAACAACCTTCAATTGTCATTACAACTTAGGTAAATTCATTATGAATCTTTGAGCATGAAATTTCATTCATATAGGTCAAGAATACTATAACCCTCCAAGTTAATAACACTTATCTTCCACCTGCTAATATATCTCATATTTCTTTTGAAAATTGACAGTGTCGATTTCATTCCAAGTCACCAACAACTCATTCTTATCAAAACGACTTTGGATTTCACCTGAATGAATATTTTTAAAGAAATCTATAAAATTCTCACAACATTCTTGCCACACTTTTTTATTCAAGTTCCATGAACTTTCTTTACATGTTCACTTTTCAGATCAGAGATTATCCATATAGAATACCAATAACTAGTAGTCAACCATTGACCTACTAGATAATCTCAATCAATTCCTCAATAATCCATCACTTAATTAATCATCATTAGCTCAGCTCCCATCTGAGCTCCAAAGAACATACTTGTAGTTACCAATTTAGACAGCTTAGCTTATGATGCGCCTGCGCAGGACTTCAATTATTCATCATTTCACATCTCACTCAGAGATATTACTGATGATTTCTTATCGTCGCTACATCCCCTATCCTTTTTCTATTCAAGGCATTGTCAATACAATCGCCTTAATGGGTGATGTTTCAGAGTGAATTCTTAACATTTCAGAAATTTAAGGTATCAATATCACATTCCATTTCTATCACTATAACAATTCAACTTTTCAAACTTCTACAGTTTGAAATTCACTGCTTATACCAATCTACTAGTCTTTATACCTCCAGATCGTCTTTTAATGATTCTTCTAAGATTCTCAATAATCTCTAAGAATGATTAAAAGGTTCTCTACAAACCTTTCCTTTTATTTACAAGTGATGCCTTCCATATTTGATACAATTACCAAATAGTTATCTCGAGATTATCAATCCCAATAGCTCTTCTTACAATTCTGGAACTATATTTAGAAGTATACACTACAATTTTGCTTTATTATGTTAACACACATTCTTACCTAGATAAAAATTCTTAGGATGAATCTCTAACTTCTTCCACAAGTCAGCTACCACCAAACAAATATTGTAGTCAAACTATACTTCAACTTATCCTTGTACCTAATTTCAATTTACATCAATCTTATACTTAAGTTAACTGAATAAATTACATAACAATATCAAAGATCCCTATATCAATCGTTTGCAATATTCAATTATTTGAAGTTTACTTTTCTCTTTTACCTTTGTGTTGAATACACGACAATCCCGTATTGTATCAGTCCCCATCAAATCCCTAGATTTGCTGTTAATATTCAACACTCAAAAAATTAATTAACCTTTGAAACTTAGTATTGGCACTTGCAAAATCTGGCCCGAACCAATTTACCGTCACGTTTATGACTCTTTATGGTAATGCTTGTGTACCTTCTAAGACTTCAAAGATTTCATTCTTGTTATTATTGATAACATAATAACAACTTAATTAAAATAGGGTTTTAAAACTCGATACCCTTTATTTATGAATATAACATGAGTTCTAGTAAGTTCTAATGGTTTTCACCATCAATTCAAAATGATTCAACAATCGCCTGAAATCATATTTAAATATATTTTTAACTCGGATCACAGCACTGTGACAAACATATCTCAACTAACTCTTGAGAATAACTAATTTCACCACATTATTAGAATGAGTTGTCAATCCTGAGCAATAAATATTTATTACCACTATCACACATTATTCTTTAGATTCTTCAAATCCTCATATTCATTGATAACTCATTCTCCCTAATTTACACTATACTAGTCTAAAACATCAGACTAGGATACCTTACAAACTCACTACTTCTTTTTGGTTAAACCACCTTTTTTATTTCACCAGTTGAAATTCTCAAATTTACCTTTCATTACCCGACAATTTGCTTATCATTCCAATATGGATTCATACCATATCTAGAATTTCTACTTCATAAAAACTTATGAAGTATAAATACATTAGTCATTTCCTAACCTCAAATTTATTTACTAAATAACTTCCATTACTTCCCAACTAGTCTCAATACTAGTATTAGCTCACCTCTCAAAGTGGTCTACCATCTTTGAGTTCCACTTAAAGTCATTCAGTATTCCATTATTTCATAAATTTCATTCTCTTAATACATGTCTCAGAGTCTAGATCCAATAGATATTTCTTTACTGACAATTATTTATTTAATAATATCAGCGAGAACAAAGACCTCTGAAAACAAGTAATAGGAGAAGAGTTTAATTTCATTATTGTAAATTTTCATTATGTATTTCCTTTTTCAAACTCCATGAGGTTAAGATGCTCTTCAACTCTTACCTCAATGCTTTATCATGTCATGAGAAATAGATGGACTTAAACCATCTTATCATCATTCAGGAAAGACATAACTTTTATATTTACCACATAGATATAATATAACACAATAAATAACATATTTCAATCTTTTATCTTTTTGCTACCCCCCAAAATCATGATAAAACCATTTATCATACCCTAAGCTTATTCATAACTCGAGATAACTCTCTGAGTTAGTAAACTTAAGTTGTGCTACCAAGGTATCTCAGAGCCTATAACCTTAAACTTCAATACTAACTCATTCGAGTTATCACTTGTTTCCAAGTAATAAGTTTATATTCTGAAATAGACTCTAATACCACACTGTATCACCTTAAACTTTGAAGTAGGCTCTGACCAATCTCTAATATCAAACTATATCAGAGTTATCAAATGTAACAAAGCTCTTATGCATAGGATCTGATACCAAGCTGTGGCATCCCCTAACCTAATTAGGGCAATACTCGGCCCGAAACCTTAATTAAGTCATGTTAATCCTACTAGACTTAACTAGAGCAAACAGTCTTTCCTTCTATCTCCTGATACACACAATTGTATACTGAATATCAATGTAAAAATAAATATTATATACAATCAAAATTAAAATTTGTTTGATAATTAAATATGATATACAATACCGAATCAAGCCGTAATAAACCTCGGTTATATAAAATCTCTCATCCCTTGCAATATTATACAACTGTAATTCAATACAAATATATAAGTAAAAGCAAGATTCAATAAATCGAAGAGAAGATCAAGACTCACAAATCTTTTCTATCCCATAGTCGTAGCGCTCGTCGATTTCCTAAAATGTTAATTGAGGTGAGCGCTCCAACTTGCTCAGTAAGTAAAGATTCACAAAACCATCAACATTCTCTATAATAATAAAAAATATTATGCAATAACAATATTCACCAATGTTAACTACCGGATTATGAAAAACATATAATTCAATAAATAACATATGAAAATCATATGATCATTGACTATTAAACTGTGATTCCCATTTTATTTCTAAAACTATAGTTGATTACCCACTGACCCCATTAATGCGATTGTTAGACTAACACATTGGCCAATACACTGTATAGTTAATCCATTAATGCCTAATGGTTCTATCCGCAACCCTCTAGTGAATATGTAACCCACACAACCTATTTTACTGAGTAGAAGTTACGTATAGACTAGGAGATCATCCCCGCATCCTATACAACTTGGTCACATTTCCAGGAGTTACTCTCGTGGATCACATTAGATACCATTTTTTGTTTATTAAAAATATCACAATGTACATAGTTTTCCATTTCAGCCCATAAACTATATGAACTACATATACTAACATATCTATGCAATATTGATAAATAAGTGAATCCATACTTACCTCAGTTCAGGTTTTCGTTTCCAAACATCTAAGGTTTTCAGGTCACTCATGCTTTCCTTGTGTTCCAACACCTACCACAAACCATTTGTGATCAATATAGGTCTAATACCACCCCTAAGTTAGTCCCTAAGACCTCGGAAAATCTTAAGTAAATCACAACACAATTGCTTTTTTTTGGGTGTCGCGCTCCCTGAATTAGTAGGGCATACTCTATCAGCTGAGTTCATCCCAATTGATGAAGGGAGCGCACACCTGCACTGTCTCGACAGTGAATAGGATAGCAACCACTGTTTCATTACCAAATCGCTAAAATCACCTCAAACATTCTTCCAAATCATCAGGGATGACCTCTAGTGAGGTAACAACCCATTTTGAATTAATAATAACAATAATTCATAGAGATAACATCATCAACCATCAATTTGAAATTCAAAAATATCAAAATCGAACTTACCACAATGATGATCTCTGAATTTCTAGTTGTTTAAGGTCCTCAATTCACTTTGAAATAGCTACCGGATTGATTCCCTTAAGATCAAAACACCAAACCTTTTGATAAATTGATGAAATGAGGATGAACATGATGGGTTTGGATTTTTATATATGGATTTTCCTCGAGATACACATCGCGCTATCTCGAGGCTGATCAAGTGAATGATGTGTTAAAATGGCATTATCAAAGTGACATGCATTTTGACAACATCGACACTCACGCTCATCCCGAGGCTGATCTAACAATTTATATAATTCCAACCAATTATTGTTTTATTATATATATTTATATATCAAATGTATATAAATTTATATACTTCGTGTATTTTTTTGTCAATAAATTTACTGGACATGCCTACAAATATTCTCGGGTGTGCACATTCATTTCACGCCCCCTCGTCGCACTTGGTGTACCAACTATTTATTGTTTATTTACTTATTTTCCAATTATAGGCTTGTATATAACTTGTGTATTAATCCCACAACCTATAAAACTTATTAACATTCCAAACAAACACCCATCATCACACAAACTCATGCACATGTAAATCGAGATATGTAGGACTTAACCACGAGCCTAACTCGGGTTAATTAAGACTTAGATTAACACTAATCACCAATTTAAGGTAACAGGTTGTTACAAAATCGATTATTGGTTTTGATCTAGTTTGACTTCATAAGTTGTAGAAATATGTCGATGTTGGTATCGAATGGTTTTGGTGATGTTTGTTGTTGATTTTTGAGGATTTAATTGTGAAAAATATTAATTTGGAGACATTTTTCAGTTCAAAATATATAAAGTTTTCCTACTTGACATGCCATATTGCAAAATTCATAACTTCTCCATCGGTGATCCAATTTAAGTGTTCTTGGAGTCTATGGAACTAGGACATGAGTACTAAAAGTTCCTTTTAGATCATCATGAAAAATATGTAGGTTTTCAAGGTTAAAACGTTACCCCAAATTTGCTAGTTGAAAGCCAGTTGAAGCAGTTATATAAATTAATATTTTTGGAAACTGATCTCAAGCGTACTTTGGTCGAAGTTTTCATTAAGTTTCACAGTTTGGTTTCACTCGAAGCTTAAACTATACTATAATTGGGTATGTAGGGAAGCTATTGGAACCTTTTCAAAGTTATTTGACACTCAGGGAATCCCAAAAATTAAGCTCAAAGTTGGTTTGGCTGTAAGCAAACCCTACAACTATCTTTATTATTTATTCATTATCTTCGTACCTATAATTGCATCATAATTTGCATTGCATTTCATCATTCTAGGTCATGCATAATTATAGAGAGTGAGGGGGACAAGCTTGTTTCGAAGTCTGGTTTGCTTGAAAATTGGTTTCAATCCTACCTATAAGCAGTTTAGTGAGACTAGTGCAGTCTAATATGGACGATTTATCTTTGCATTTCATGAGCTCTTAATACTATCTTTGTACTATTTTTGGAACTCAACATTTGATTATAGTTGGGAGGCATCAACAGAGTGGATTGCATGTCATGTTGATGCATATATCTTATTATTTATTTGAAAATGCTATTACATGTCTCTATGTATTAGACTAAAAATTGCTGGAGTACAGATCAATGTAGAGATTTACTTACCTGGCATCTTCGAGTTGTTTTTTACGATGTCAAATTCTATATGAACACAAGGGACGAATGGACAAGACTCTAAGATAGTGGTGATTGTTTTCGAAATTTTAAAGTAAATTCTTGTTGTAAATTGTTGATATATATTGTTTTGGGATTCTTAGGGTGAGTGTAGGGCATGAAGTTCGTTGAATGGTTATGAGAGTCTCTTATCCTCGTTGAAAATAAATTAAGAAGTTTTTGTTTCAATTTTCCCTATTTAGGATTGTAAAATTGTAATTAAGCTATTGGAGACTCTAAGTTAAGTTATAAATTTGAGTTTTTTGTATATTTTGAACCGCGGGGAGTTGTGAGTCCTTCTAGGCATCTCACAATTTTGTTGTCGATTAGGTGAATTTTCTGGCTGGTTACTTTTGGGGGGAGGTGCCACCAAGATTTTTACAAATTTCGAAGAATAATTCGTATGATTTCCTAATTTTCTCCCATAAAATAAGTTAAGAACCGAATAAGCTAAGGATCTAAATTACAATTTGGAGCATTATTAAGGATGTAAATAGAAATTATTTGGAGGTTAAAGTTAAGGGAATGGATTAGGCTGACTAGATAATCAAGGGATTAAGATAATATAGGATGATTACTTGTCTTAATGACGTTGGTGCTAATACTTACCTCAAACAATCACAAATAACCATTTAAAACTTCGTCTTCACGCTTTAAAGTGCGCACCCGACACCTGACTATAGTCTTCTAAAACCCTAGTGTCCAAATATGCCATTTTAAATGTTTTAGAGTTAGATTAAATAGGTTTACAAGGTGACAACAAAAATTAAATTTTAATCCAAAATGTTTAGTGGTGGTTTACAAGTCACACCCTGTGTAAAACCCCTTCAAAGTCTCAAAACTCAATTTCCTACCTTTTCCAATTTCATATAGTCGTCTTTAATTTTTTTTTTGAAATTCTTCATTGATTTGATCTATTTGATCTATTTTTCAATAATTTATTTTGTTTAAAAAATACTTATTTTATTCTTTAATTAATTTGTAGGGTTCGCTCGCCCTGTTCAACCTAACTGGTCCGAGCCAGGGACAGGGCCAGCTTGGCCTAGTGCTGCTCCTCCAAAGAGACAAAACTCGTCTATAGAATCAAAATCGGGTCTCTTGTCTCCTTTCCTTGGACGAAACCTTTTTTTAAAATAAAAAACTTCTTCTTTTCAATAAACACCACAACAACATGCAAATGATTTTTTTTAACTTAGAGATAGACGAAGTTCTTATCTAGTTTCTCTAATTTCAATCCATCCATAGTGTTTCCAAAATAGTTTGAAACCTTATTCAATGTGTTTTCATGTGTTACGGAGGCTATAATATTTTCCTAATAAATGCGGAGGTGGTTGATGTGACGGCCCAGTTCCCCACAAACTGGCCCCGCCTAACTTAAGCCCACATAGACCCCCAAGCCCGCCTCGCACGGTCAATGCAGGCCTAGTCGGCCTTCTAATATATCCATATAAGTAAACTTATAATTATAAGTCGAGTTATTAGTATTTTTCAAGTTTTTCAAGTTAGCGGAAGCAATTAATACGAGATAACTCAACAATAAAGTAAAAGTGTTGGATGACCTAAATGTCGAACCTTGTAAACATATTTAATCATGTATATCTGGTGTCAGGACCTGATTTCCTAAATGAATCCCGATCGGCCTAGCTCGATCTATAACTCACTAACCAACTTGGTCACTGATTTATGAACCTAACTAGTAAGCATCTTTTCAAAACAACTCATTATCTTTCAACAGCGAATTGGAATTCAAATTAAGTCATCATAAATGCTGCAGAATATCGTAAATTTGAAACTTATTTCAATGTTTCCACATAATGCCAATACTGGAAATTAAGAGTTGTCAACTAGAATAAATTCTCATCTAGTTCAGTTTATTTTAAATCCCAATCCCATGATAAATAATATAAATAAAAAAGTATTGGTTCGATCTCGAACCATGCCAATCAACAGTCAGAAAAATCCTCTAGACAGTTGGAGCTGCTCCTTCCCCCTTGTCTACTCTCGATGAAGAACCTGTGGGAGAAAATTGTTGGGTGAGCATAATGGGGCAACGGTGTTCAGTAAGTTTAGGTTAAGTTACTAGAGTTATGAACATTCCCTACAATAAATGCAACAATAAATAAAATGCATGGCTTGCAAATAATTAATATGACGAAGGGAATAAACAAGAAAGTATATAAAAAAATCATAATCAATGTATCAAAATGTGCAAATGCTAGACATGTATGAGCTACTGTGATAGACTCCTCAACCACATTAAAGTTCGTGAAGATTGACCCTACTATGGCCATAGCAGTATCAACACTCCATTCCCTAACACTGTGAATGATTTACCTATCACCAAGTCCACAAACTAGTCCAACTATACTTAACACCTATTACCAAACATTTCTTGAGAACATTGGAATTAATCGTATTCTTAATCGATAAATATTAATTCTGGGCGATCGCCCTTTTCGTTATTCTCCTTTGTACGATCCAACTGTCTCGAACTTCTGGTCAAATTTGTAGTATCTGGTGCAAGGACTCCTAGCGAGCTCCACTAATTTATTTGCACACAATGTCTAACAATGCACCCCAATCTACCCGCATATCCTACTTACATGATCCCTATCACATAATCTAGTAGAAAGGTAAATAATCATAAAACCAATAACTTAAATCCGAACTTACATGGTACGCTAATTTCCAAAAATCTCTAATTGGCACTCACGAGCGTACTCTGAAGTTCAATCAACCTAAATAGGTTAATTGTTAATTAATTACATAAGTTAACTTGAAAACAATCTAATTTCGAAATCTTTTTTTTGAAAAATACTTTTATGTTTGTTCACGACAATTTCAATATTGTTTCTTTATCGCTATTTGAAAACTCGAAACTCATTTCAATTAATTTATTCTAATTATTTTAATTTCTGCTTTAATATTACTATATTTATTTATTTTAAAATTGAGTAGTAACAAGGGGAGGGGATCGAACATCACTGCGTTCACTCCCATGTTTCATACCTCACGAGGCAGTCCGTGTTTCATATGGGCCTGGTTTACCAGGCCTATATTCCCTTGATGTACCAACCTATTATGGGCCAACCCATATGTACCATCTTATATGGGCCATGTTTCATGTTTCTCTTAAGTGTGGTTAGGCACTTGGTCCAACCAACCCATATGGGCTTGGTGTACCAGGCCCATAATGGGTATAGGGGGGAGAATTATATATGCTCCCCTCCTCTTCCCTTTTTTGTTTGTGCGGACTGCGCAGATGCACAGTCAACCATCTTTTCCTTTTTTCCATCTCTTAATCCAATCTTTCTTAGTTGTGACTCCATTTTGATCAACAAGAAGACTCGTCTTAATATCTCATTAAAATATTGATTTAGCCTATTGTGAGTAAATCGATAGAACACGATTTAATCCTAACCAAAATAGCAAGAGGTTAAAATTGACTAAGAGAGGATTACCTATTGTTCGAAAACTCCAAAAGTGATCGGTTCTCGATCTGTTGTGAACTCTTTTTACTTTCTTTCCCGTTTGATTTTAGGGTGATCTCCATTTTACTTTCTCTCACATTCTTAGAAAGACGAACAACCCTTTAAATCATTCCTTTTATCAAGTTTACAAAAATCTCTCTTTCCTTATTTTGGGTGAGAATCTATGTAGGAATCGGTCAACTTGCCATTCTCACTCCCTTAATTTTGGTCTCTAATTAAAGTTGGGTCCCACGTGGGCCCACATATATAATTATTTGAATCTTAGGGTTTCTACCCAATTTTATCACAACATTTACATACACAATTGGGGTACACTTGTTAGGTTCGTCACATCTTGTGTCGAGTGTAATAAACAAGCAAAATGGTATACAAGTCATGTGTATCTCTTAACCCAAATAAGTATCCCGAGTGTGATAAAAAACCATATATAAGTAATACAAAAAGTCAAAAACCTACAAAAGTGAGTAAAGGAAGGTCGCTCCAATATCTTCAGTGTAGATCGCAAAGTATCACCGCTTTGCCCATGCTCAACTGCGGATCTACATTCGGTCAAACACAAGAACGCCGTGTCCAATAAGTACAAGCAAATAGAATCTATACAACACTTCTAAATAAATAAAGCAGTCTAAGATTCATGCGGATATAAAGAAAGCTATAATTAATGCACGATAATAAGACTAAAAAATGAAAGTACAATGAGAAATAAGCGTCAAAAGAAGCAACTAGAGAGGCGCCCAAGTAATCCAAAACCACTAAATGCGGGTGCCACAGGGTCAAGCTCATAGCGTTGCGGCAACGCGAAGCAGACTTGGGTCTCAAGACGCGACAACGCCTATTGCACCTAGACCGTCAGGAATGAAGGATTTCAATGATGCTTCAGATAAAATACATCTCATCTCGACCAAACAATATAGTGAATCGAGGTCTGCCTCTAATAGCTAACAGGAAACCACTCCATCAGAGACACCTTCTTAAGTCATTTGGCCTTTGGACACTCATATTGGAGTAGAAATTCCAAGAAAAGTAAAGTAGTGCAATAGCAATAAAATATAAAGCTCAATGAATTACTGCACATTTTCTAGTTGGTTTTACTTACCTGGGATCAACGATATCATGCCTTTGCGTCTCTAACACGGCCCCCAAACTAACACTCGATACCGGACACTAGTAGTCTATGTCCCTAGTAGCCATTTGGAACAATTTTAATCATGTTAGAGTCTTTTTGATAAGGTTTAAATTTTTAAATCCCAAAATTGTGCAAAATATGAAAATCATTATGGTGGCACGCTTTTCGAGAGAAGTTTTGGTGTAAAAATCCCCTGAAAACCCCAAAGGTAACTTTCCTATAATTTTCTCAAATTTTTTTAATTTTTTTAATTTTTCTAATTTTTTTGAATTTTTATGATTTTATGTTATTTTATAAATTAAAATATAATATATATAATTTATAGGGGAGGTATTTGGCCCCTTGAACCGGGCTTGGGTTGAACCGTTGGGCGGGCCCGAGCTCGGCCCAACCCGCTAGAGAGGAGAGGAGGGGCGGAACAAATGCCATTTCCTCATTTTTTTCTTCCCTATTTTACCTATCATCACTACCAACTCAACACCATTAACAACGTAAAACTCCCTTAAAAACCCTCTCAAAAACCATAAAAATGTCATGAAAATAAATAGTTTCTTACCTCCTATAACCAATAAAAGAGAAAGTGGAGCGCACCCAACCGTGATAGAGTTTACGAAAGGCAAGGAGTGTCGAAAGAAAGGTCGAGACGCTCGAGAGAAACTAAAAGCGATAAAGTAGATGAAAGACTGAGATATGAGAGTGGAAGGAGTAGGATGAGAGAAAGAGGAGGGGTGGTGATTTCGTTGGAGAGAGAGAGTAACTGAGACGATAGGATAAGATAAAGTGGGTTGATGGGATAAGGTAGTTAGATAGGTGTCAAAGTGTGAGTGGTTGTGTATTGTATTTTCTTTTATTTATGTATGAGGTGTCCTTTTTTACATTGGTCCACTCATTCACTTAATCAACACCTAGTTATATTATATCTCTGCCATTTAAATCATTATTATTTTTTTATCCATTTCATTACTTAGCTTAGGAACTTAATTTATTTAAGTCCCATTTTTTTAACTTAGGCATAATTTTATTTATAAATTTCAGTCTCATAAATTAACTTAGGTATTTAATTTAATTAAACCTTCTTATCTCATCTTAAAAAATGTTTAAAATACCCATTTTAGACTTAATTTTAAACTTAGACATCATCTTTGATTTATTAATCAAACTATAGTTTCATACCCGTAAAAACACGTATCTCGAGAAGTTGTCGCGCTCGTAAATTGGCGATCAAAATAAAATGAATTGAAATTATGCGCATTTATATTAGATGTATAATACACACATCACATAAAATAAAATACCTCAATGTCGACTCCCGAGGGTTGACCAAGTGCGCCACGTCAACTTAAGTTCATGTTAGGGTCCTGAAATTTAGACGTGGCACCAGTTAGAATTTTAGGGTCGTTATAATCCTCCTAACTAATTAAAATCTCATCCTCAAAATTGAATAAACTAAAGTGAAGACTTACCAAAATCAAAATAGGTAAGGAAAGTGCTCATGCATATAGGACTTTAATCTCAAGTCAGCTCTTCGTCCCCATGATGCTGCCACTTGACGAGAACTAATGGGATTTTCTTACTCCCCAATGTCTTGACCTTGCGGTCTAATATCTGAATAGATTTCTCCTCATAGATGATATCCTCTTTTAGGTCTATCAGGCTCAAATCCACCATCGGTCCCCAAATTTCCCTCGATCTATCCAGTTGAAACATCGAAATATGAAATACTGGATGGATTTCACCTAATTGTTGTAGTAGCTCTAACTCATATGCAACCTTGCCGACTTTCCTCTTGATCCTATTAGGACCAATGAACCTAGGCGCGAGTTTTCCCTCTATTTCGAACTTCTTGCTACCCTTCAAAGGTGAAACCTTTACGTAGACATAGACTCCTTCAATGCACTCCAGCTCGCCATGGTAATTTTCATAATATTTCTTTTGTCTCTCCTGCCCACCCTTTACATGTAGCTTAATCCTTTTATCTTTCCGTGTGATCAACAACAATCTCTGACTCAATCACAGCCACATCTTTGAGCTTTGACCAACACGATGGAAATCTACACGGCTTGCCGTAAAGTGCCTTAAACGGTGCCATCCCAATACTAGCCTGGTAATTGTTATTGTAAGCAAACTTACATAGATGACGATACTCTTCCCATGAACTATTGTACTCCAGCACACACATACGAAACATATCCTCTAACACCTGGATCAGCTGCTCTGACTGTTTTTCTATATGTGGGTGATAAGTTGTACTCAATTCTAATATGGTGCCAAACTGTGCCTGCATGCTTTGCCATATCTGCGAGTTGAACTACGATCCTCTACTTGATAAGATGGATAATGGAAGTCTGTGTAACTTAAAAATCTCCCGCTTGTATAAAGCAGCTAACTTATCCACCATGTGTGTTGTCGATACTGGTAAGAAATGCGCGAACTTAGTCATCCTATCCACAATCACCCGGATGGTATCATGGCCACGCAGAGATTGAGGTAATCTACTGACAAAATCAATGGTAATATTCTTCTACTTTGACTGAGGAATGGGAAGTGGCTGTAATAATCCTTCGGGTCTCTAATGTTTAGCCTTCACTCGTTGGCATATTTCACACACTTGAACGTAATCACTAACATCGTTCCTCATCTACAACCACTATAATAGATGACACATATCCACATACATCTTGGTCTGACTTAAATGAACCGTAAAACATAAGCGGCGAACCTCCTGAAATACCTTATCTGGAATCTCAACCACTGATGGAATCCACGATCTCCCTCTAAACCTCATGCATGATTGTCTCGAGTGATCCCGCTCTAGGTGATCGGGACTCTAAGCTGACTCACTGAAATTCTGGTACTACTCATCTGCTTGTTGACCCTCATGTACACTCTATATAGATGCTATCTGAGTCTTCATATGTCCATAAATCAATACTCTGGTTGTTGTTGGTATATCAACTGAATTCATCAACTCAACTGCCTCGAGTAGCCTACACTCGTGTGTTATGTGACGAATCACTATCTCAAGGTATGCTCCTCTAGCCAAAGAGAAATCGTAATCCTTGAGGAACTCTAGCCAAAGCCTCTATCTCATATTCAACTCTTTCTGAGTGAAGATGTACTTCAAAATCTTATGATCGGTAAACATCATAAATCTCTCTCCATAGAGGTAATGACTCCAAATCTTCAATGCAAAAACCACTGCTGCTAACTCCAATAATGAGCGGGGTAGTTCTTCTCATGAATATTTTGCCGTCAGGACGCTTAAGCTATCACTCTACCGTCATGCATTTTAACACGGCCAAAACCAATCTTAGAAGCGTCGGTGCTTGCCTCAAAACCCTTTCTCGACTTTGATAGTACCAATATTAGTGCGGTAGTTAATCATTCCTTCAAAGTCTAGAAAGCCTACTCACAACTATCATTTGACTAAAATTTGACTTTATTATTCATCAAGTGTGTCATTGACGCGACAATCTTAGAGAAATCCTACAAAATCATTTGTTGTAGCCTACCAATCATAAAAAATTGCTGATGTGTGTCACTGATGTTGTTGTAGGCCAATCAATCACAACTCTAATATTAATGGGGTCCATTGATCTCAACTGGCTCTGACAATATGCCTAAGAAATCCAACCTCTATGAGCCAAAACTTGCACTTACTGAACTTAACCTACAGTTTTTACTCCCTCAAAGTCTGTAAGACTGTTCGGAGGTGTCCCTCATGATCCTCATGAATCTTAGAATATATGAGAATGTCATCGATGAACACTATCAATCTATCTAAATACTCTCTCAACACTCGATGCATAAGATCCATGAACATCGCTGGGGCATTCATCAGCCTAAAAAGCATGACAGTGAACTGGTAGTGCCCATATCTCGTGTGGAAAGCAATCTTCTCCCTATCCTCATCTCGAATCCTCAACTGGTGGTATCTCGATCTCAAATTAATCTTCCAGAACCATTGTGCCTTTGTCAGCTGATCGAAAAAGTCATCAATGCGCAGGGGTGGATACTTATTCTTCAGCGTGACTTTGTAGAGCTACTGGTAGTCAATGCAAAGTCTCAAACTGCAGTTTTTATTCTTGACAAACAATAATGGCATGCCCAAAGGTGACATGTTCAGACGTATAAATCCCAATTCTAACAACTCATCTAGTTGCTCTTTCTAGCTCCTTAGAAGCCATCTTGATCGATAAAATTAATATGGGTTTGCTCCCCATATCCAAGTCCGTGGTGAAGATAATCTCTTTGAGCGATGGTAATACTGGTAGATCTACGAGAAAAACATCTGAAAACTCGCATACAACATACATCTTCTCCATCTTTAACTCTCTCTACCGTGCTCAAATACTAGCAAAAGTCTCGAGGTTTGAATTCGTGCCGGCTTTGGCTTGGGTGATCGGTAACGTAGTTGAAGTACCCTGAAACTACAAAAATGTACCAGTATAGCGACGGACATACCCGTCGCTATTCTGGTACGTCCAGTCACTAAAAATAGGTTAGTGATGGGGACCCCGTTGTTATTTTCTTTGTCGCTATTTTTTTATTGCGACGGGTGTCAGAAATAGCAATGGGTACTGTCGCTAAACTCTTCACCAAGACACGTTGCTATTTTTGACAGATGTAACTGGTCAACAAAGCCCGACCGCCACGTAACCGCTATTGGCAAAAGGCACCCATCGTTAAACTTGTCGCCAATAACATGCACGTGTCTTGTTTGGTAACCACGTAAGAGAGGAATAGCGGCCGCTAGTCGTGAAAAAAAATATTTTTTTTTTAATTTAAATTTTATTTTAATTTTATTGTATTATTTTCAAAATAGATTTTTCAATTTATTTCAATTAAAATTAATCTTAAATTTCTTATTATAAAACATTTAAATTATTAAAAATTATTTGTTTTATTTTTTATTAAAATTAATATTGAAATTATTTTTTTTTATTTTAAACATTTTAATTATAAAAAATATTTTTGAAAAAAATAACATTTTTTAATTACAAATAACAATTTTTTATTTTAAGAATATTTTTGAAAAAAATATTTTTCAAAAAATTATTTTAAGAATAAATAAATATAAACAAATTAAATTAAATAATCAAAATAAATAAAAAATAAAATGAGATAAATATTACTAAAGAAAGTGTATAAGTATAAAAATGTACTTGTGTGACTACAAAAAATGAAAAAAAGCCTAAAGTCTAAATAAGCGAATATATTAGAGGAGTCAGTAATCGAGATCATGGTTGGTCTTTGAGTCATCATCAGCAACTGCTGGAGGCGCGAGTAAAATTCCAAGTCTGTCCATTAGAGTATGTTTCTTGCGACCTAACCGTCTTTGCATATATTGCAATTGGTCAAGGTCGAGGGTTTTATCATTGATAACCCTTAAAAGACTTTCTTGCACCTCCTTAATGTCATCCCTCAGCTGCTTAATAGGCTCATCATTAGTAGACTTAGGCCGAGAATATCATGCTCCCAATTGTGTTCACCCTAGTCGAAATGTCCACCCTTTGTTGTCATGCTCCACAACAGATTAATACAACACAATCTCATTAATAGGTGTGTCGGGACCCTGCAACTGCGTGAGCTCGACGCGTCTGTCGCATATCGCCATTTGTATTAAGAATTTAAACATTCATAAATCATTTATAAGTCATTAATACCTATAATTAACTGAACAAAAAATTACTACAAAACTAGTTTCTTATGACAATCATCTCTACTCTCTGATTTAGAAAAGCAACGTCGTCATGATCCTTGGTGTGGAAGTACAAACATAACTCCAAAGCAGTTAGGGGTCGACATAATTTCTCCTCCCATAAAACATATGCTTAAGTAGGATTAAGCTTGAAACATATAATATACATATATATATATATATATATATAATTATTATAGCATGACATACCGACCTCTCAGCGCACTGATAGAGGATATGGAAACACTTGTATGCACAACTACACCCATATTGGGTCCCCTATTTCCGTCTACTGATTCTTGTTTGCTTGCTCTGACTTTTTTTTTAAATTTAGGGGTGGACTGCATTTTCTTGTAGTGCTCAAAGATCTCAGTAAATACCTGGCCCAATTTTTTAATTTTGGAATGCTTATTACTGATAAAGTCGGCGTACAGTGTCACTGTTCCCATCATCAGATGAAAACTCTGAATTATCGATTTCATCATCTTCTTAGTTGACGTCTGACATGTGTGTTGCCAATATGAACCTTAGTATCATGCTCAAGTAGCTGGTCTTGAAAAGCATATTTTTTGGTAGGCGCGCTACTCTCAACGTTCTCATCTAAGTTGTGTTCATCGATGAACTTCGACTGAAGTTTGCACGTGGCTTTTCAATTGTTCTACGCACTTCTTACATTTGGGTAAGAAAGAAAATACACTTGACTAGTTTGCATGGTTAGTATAAAAGGATCAAACTTATTTAATCGCAAATCTCGATGTACACTGATGAGTTTTAAGGATCGACGAACTCTTGTCCCACCGTTGGGCGTGGGATCAAACCATTCACACTTGAACAACATAGTACGTAAGAACCCATTGTATTCATATTTATATCACTTCTTGCAATTGCCTGTAGAAGTCATTATCACATTCTGCGTAATTTGTGTCTCTAATGTACACCCCTTTACTACGCGTATCGTTGTTTGTGCTATGTGATACTATGTGAAACTTTTGGCCATTAAAAAGATACGCGTGATGTATGGTGTAAATTCAATTTAGGCCATACGAAAGCATTAGAAGTGTTGGATCTTGAATATACAATGGTGCCTAAAATAGAAACAATTTTTTATGATAAATTTCATTTTTAATTAAATAACAAAACATGAAGAATTATGTTAATATGAATTTATTAATGACGTACAAATTGTTGGAACCAAGTTGAGAATTGTTTCTCTAGATGTTCATCGATTGCACTTTATGTGATATTCGATTGTTTGGAATCCAACTTTGATACGTACATCCTAACACGAGACGAAAGAAATAAAATATTACGATTGAATAGAATAAGTTTATTAAACAATTGACATGAAAACTGTGTATTGTAATGTATTTACGTATACCTCATAAAAGGAGTGACTTTGGGATAATTTAATAACACATAAGCGTGTGCAACGTTACACTCATCATCCGTGAGATAACGCTTCTTTGATCTCCTAAAGACCAGATATGGGTGGGTGAAAATTGAGAAGTTGGCATCAAGACTTTAAGTTGGGTCGACTCCACCATCATAATTGTGGGGCAGACGGTTGTGCAATATGGAGATGATGAATAAAACATGCATGCCTCTTCCACTGAATAAGCATTGCATATTGAGCCCTCAAACCTTTCCTTATTGCTAATATAATTTCTCGAGTGTTTTAAATACCTACATTCATAGAAGTAAATTAGGTAGATGTATATTTTAATTGATTTTAATTATGTAAGGTAAAAGTATATGAACAACAAGTATAATTTATTACCTCTTGAAATGATACATCCACCGAAATTGTACTGGCCCAATATAGATAGCGTCGTGCGTTAGATGAATAGGGAGATGCTCTATTAAGTCGAAAAAACTTGGCGGAAAGATTTGTTCTAGCTTATACAATATCTTTGGGATTTTTCATGCAAAAGCTATAGATTCTCAACATTTAAATTTCTGGCTATTAAATCTCTAAAGAAAATTCAAACCTCACTGATTGCAATCCATATATCTTCCTCTAAGATATATCGAATTGCAATAGACGAAAGTTGTTGCATGAATACATGACAATCATGACTTTTCATTCAAAACAACTTCAACTTCTTAAGGTCTACCCAATAACCGACGTTAGATGCGTAACCATCGAGGAAGTGCAATTCCTTAATCCACTTGCACAACATTTGTTTTCTCCGCTTGTTAAGCGCGCATCGTGCCTTTGGATATTTCTTAGAAACTGGATCATAATGAAGCTCTGGCTGATGATGAGTATACTTCAAGTACTCCTTAGACTTTGTGTTATGTTTTGTCTTCTCAGGCACATTCATGATTGTGTTGAAAATCTTTTCAAAAATATTCTTCTCAATGTGCATTACGTCTAGGATGTGTTTGACAGGGTTCATCTTTTAATATGGTAAGTTCCGCATTATGCTTCATTTTCTCCACCAACTAGTCTTCGAGACTTCATTATTTATAGCATCTTATCCCAATTCAGTAACTTTCATCAGCCATAAAGCCTTGATTTAATTTCACCGGATTATTTAGCCGATGGCTTATTTGATACAATTTTATCTGTATAGAAACTAAACTTGTCTTTCCTCTCATTTGAATATCCCGATAAGCAATGCCGGTGACAATTAAACCAACTCACTTTCCCACCAAAGCTCAACTGGAAAGCATTGGTATGATCCATACAATAAGGGCAGGTTGTTCTCCTGTGTGTGCTCCATCCCGACAACATGTTGGCGGCTGAAAAGTTGGCCATAGTCCACATAAGTGTAGCGTGCATTTAAAAATTCATCTTAGTTGATACGTCGTAGTAGGCACTCTGTCATACCATAAATTTTGCAATTCTTTCACCAATGGTTGGTGAAACACGTCAATTTTTTTTGCGACGGATTGGTCGGTCCAGGTATGATCAATGTTAAGAATATAACTTCTTTCTTCATGCACATCGATGGAGGTAAGTTTTACGGTGTTATAATCACTAGCCACAAAGAGTACGGTTTGCCGATCATTTCGAAAGGCTGGAACCCATTAGTGCATAACCCAAGTTGAATGTTACGAACTTCATGGTTAAAAGTAGGGTTCAGTTGATTGAAGTGGTTTCATGGCATGGAATCAGTGCAATGATGCATATTGGCCTCATCTCTAACGTGTTTTGCGTGCAATCGCATGTGTTTCACTGTAGCCTTTGACACGAACAAACGCTGTAAATGAGGGGCTAAGGGAAAGTAAATCATTTTCTCGTACGGGCATTTGTTGGAATTAAACCTAAATTTCCTACAAAATTTACAAGACGTAAGCATAAAGTTGGACTCCTAATAAAGCATGCATAGTTGGGGACAACAACTAATTCACTCCTATGATAGACCCAACCTGTGACGATCCTAATTTTAAACAAAATAAGACATACCATATTTGTGGGTATTTATTTTGTAAACTAGGAAACCTTAAATACTTAATGGTAAGTGTGCCCAATCTCAATTTTGCTTTCAAATAGTTAAGGAAAGAAGTTTGATTTAAATCCTAATTAATTCGGATGGGGGGATTTTTAGGATATGAATTAATTCCCTGTCAAATAAGAAACGTGAGTTGGAAAGAATCCAAACAAAACTAAGAGAAAGAAAGGGAAAGATTAAACACATACGAGGGAAAAAACCAATGAGGAGGAAAAGTGAAGCGTGGAATTGACGATCCTTGCGTTGATTTTAGGTAATGTGCTTTAATGCAATGTTTCAAAGTTGATCTATTCGTTTATTGATTTAAATGGGACATAAATCGCTGATTTAATATTAATTTAGGAGTTTTGATTGATAATATCATTAAATCAAGATTTTTGATACAAATCGGTGTTCAATCGATATTAGGGTATTAGATTTCAATCAAAATAAAGTCTTCCTAATATTCAAGTTGTTCAATATCTAGTAAATCTCTTCATCAACGTGTAACTCGATTTACATTGGTTGTAAACTCTTGTTTTGAATACATTTGAAATAAATCCCAAGATAAATGTGGAATGGAGATTTAAAAAATAAAAAAATAAAAAAATGAAGAAGATGAATTGTGCACACACCGTGTACAGTTCATCATTAAAGATGAGAGGGGGAGCACATGGTGTGCACCCCATCCCCTACCTTGAATCGGGCTGCGGCTCACCAAGCCAAGGCCCGACCTCTTAACTACCGGATTAGGCCAGCTATCCCAAATCCATAAAAAAATTTAATAAAAATAAAACAATAACAAAATAAAACAATAGAAATAAAATCAAAAATAAAATAAATATAATATGATTTTCAAGCATGGATGTCAAGGGGATGTTTCGGCGTATGTAAATATATGCATCTCGAGATCTTCAAAAAGATTTCAAAATTAGAATTTACTATCAAAATGCAAATTAGTGTGTGTAATTAATCAATATCTAATTAATTTTAAATTTATGCGACTTCAGAGTACACTCGTGAGTGCCAACTAGGAATTTGAAATTTTGCATACCATGTAAATTGGGATTAAGTTGTTTTTATTATAATTGTTTAGCTTTTATTATTTATATGGTTAGGTAACTCACGTATAGTTAGGTCATTGGGTAGATTGGGGTGCATTGTAAGGCATGATATGCTGTTCACTTAGTAGAGCTCGATGGGAGTCCTTACACCAAAAAACTACTAGTTCAACTAAAATGCTCGGGACAGTCGGACCGAGCTAGGAAGAATAAAATATGGCAGTTGCCTAGACTTGTTGAACATAGAGGCTATCTGGGTTAAGAATAAGAATATGATCTATTGTTCTCGATAGATTTTAGTAGTAGGTGTTATGCTCAGTTGGACGAGTTGTGGACTTGATGATAGAATAGAACTTCTATAATGTTGAGAATAGAGTGTTGACACTGCTATGACCATAGTAGGGTCAACCTTCACAAACTTAAACTTTGGTTGAGAAATTTAGTTGCAGTAACTCATACATGCATAACATTTACACATTTTGATTTGCATGAATTATTTATCTCATTATTATATTTCTTTATTACCTCTTTCGTCATATTAATTATTTTTCCAGGTCATGCATTAATATTTTAGTTTGTATAATATTTATGGAATTATTATAGGTAACTTACCTGAACTTACTGAGGACCATTGGCCCTTTATGCTCACCCAACTATTTTTCCCCTACAGGTTCCTTATCTACAGTAGACAAGGGAAAGGCTCCAACATTTTAAAGGAACTTGTCGTATCTTTGATTGGTCTAATGACAAGTTCCAGACTTGTCAAGACTTGTTTTTCTATTGTTATATATCATCTTAGGATTGGGATTTAAATAAATTGAGCTAGAGAGACATTATTCTAGTTGATGACTTTTGAATGCCATTATTGGCCTCTATGTCGAAACTTGATTAAGTCTTATTTAATAATATCCCGTTGCAACCATGACGAATTTTCTAAATTCAATTTTTAATAAATGATAATGAGATAGTTTTGAAAGAAGGCTTACTGGTTCGATTCTTAACTCAGTGACCAAGTTGGTTGGTGAGTTATGGATCAAGCTAGATCGGTTGGGATTCATCTGGGAAATGGGTCCTGATACAACCAGTGCATTAAAATCTTACATTTATAAAAGCTATCTACCAAAGAGTTATATTCAGACAACACATTTCTACAGACCTGCGATATTTCATCGAATGCTTGCTCTGAAATATGATAATTTGACTTTATCGTCAACAAACGCACCATTAGTGAGAGTCTTGTCATCTTCTTGCAACCTGGCCAAAGCGTTTGATTCGCTGTGCTGATAATTTCGAATAAGTTTTTAGATTTATCGACTTTTTCTCACGGTTCCAATCGAAATTTGGCCCCGTGTGGTCGTGTATCATATTATGATATGACGTCGGATATTCGTCCATTATATCATCATCTTTATCGTCCACACCGTTTAATAGTTCTTCCTCTCCATGCTCGGTCCAACAATAATATTTAGGAAGGAATCCTTGACTCACTAGATGAAGCTCTACTATCTTTACATCATGGTATTTCTCACTACGATATTTTTGGTAAGGACATCGAATTCTAAAAAAAAATTAGTGAAGTGTTGCATGACAAATTTTATGAACTCTTTCATGCCAGCTACAAACTCTAATCAAGTGTAACCGCTTTCAATGTGATTGTACATCCAATCTCGAGATACAAAAATCTCAAAAGACCTAGTGAACCCTAAACACATGTACACACCAATCATTATAAATATTTTAGTTGAATGTCAACCATAATTAGTTGAATTGGTTGCATTTGCACGTACTTTGCATAATATTTCAATACTTAAATAGCTAGCATAATTATTAGTTTTTAAGTCATCTATTTCGTTTCAATATAAATATATATAGCATGAGTTTTAAATGTGTAATTTATTATTTTGTTTAACTTTTTTTTTGTTTAATTATGATTTTTCAGTATATACACTATATATATAAGCAATACTTTTTCATTAATTAAAATTTTTAAGCACATTATCATAATTGTACATATAGTACAAATTATTATAATTCTCTTTCAATATGTATACACAGTGTAATTATTAATTTTTAGGTGTTTTTTTGTACAAATATATAGTATAAGTTGTACAGATAGTATATTTTGTACATTTATATAGTGTATATGTATATAATTAAGTTTTTAAGTGCTTTATTTTCTTTTTACGATTTTTTGTTTAGCTAAGTTTTTCATTTATTACATTTAGTGTAAGTTCTATATATAGTATAAGATAATTTATCCTTTATTTTTGTCCTAATAGAAATTTAATTTGTCCAATTAATTTTTTCAATTATACGGAATTTTTTGAGTGTACATCATTTAAGTTTAAATATTTTTAACAACAATTTCAATTCAACTCAACATACTATACTTTTTTCACCTAATTTATAATACATTACAAAAAAAATACATATCAATATAAAAAAATCATATACAAGCATAACAAATATACAAACATAAATTATTATTATTATTCACCAAAATTATAACACTTTACACATTTTTATTTTTCAAAAATATTAAAAAATGATAGATATCAACATAAATTATTATTTTAGCATTTTACTAAATAATCATTTTTCACCAAAATCCATTTTTAATATACAAACATCATAAATATATACATATTTATTTTAATCAAAATATAAAATTAATATAAATAATACCTACGACAATGGGGGAATGAGGCACTAAAATTAGCAAGGCGGAGCAGTGACCAGCGGCGCAGCACGGTGTGCGGCGGCAAGGCAACCACCAAGGAGTGGCGGGGCGAACGTCGAGACTGAAAGGGAGGCTGGATATAGAGATGTCGAGAGCCGAGAGGGATCGCCAAGATAGGAGAAGCCGAGAGCTAGATAATGGGGTTAGGGTTTTGGATCGAGCCAAAAGAGAGAGGAGAGACGACTAGGGAGGGAGTGAATCAAGGGGGAGAGAGCGCAGAGACGGCGAAGGAGGGAGATAGCCAATGGAGATGGAGAGGGAGGCCGAGAGGCAAATGATCTAGGAGATAACAAAGACGGTGGAGGGAGGGAGGAGGAGCAGACGATGGTTGAGGGAGGGGGAGAGGGGGAGGGAAGAGGAAATGTTTTGAGTTCGACCCAAAATTAGCGAAAAGATTAGCGTCGTCGCTAATTTGATACGTGGGCCAACCACTCACTTCTACGTGGCGGCCTCCATCGCGAATCTGATACGTTGCCCATAAATTTGTGATGGGTTCCTTGCTACCCCATCACTATAGTAGTCAACAGGGTCAACAACTGCCCCTATCGCTGCCCTTTTGCTAAATAGCGACAGGGGATAGCTACTATTCGCCGTTGCTATTGTTATCAAGTTTTTGTACTAGCTCAGTTTGGAAGACGAAACGTAACCACCTTGCTGAAACACTCAAGCTGTGTGTGGTACGCGGCTAACCAATCCATGCCTAATAAAGCATCAAACTTTAAGAACTCAAATACCCTCAAGTCTGAAGGCATATCCTACTCCTTTATCTAAACTGGGCAGTCAAAACATAATAGGTTTTGGAATATCTCGTCCCCAGCAACCGTTCTAGGATCAAGGGTTGCTCTAGCCTAATAGGTCTTAATCCTAACTCATCAAGCATGTGATCTGAAATAAAAGATATTGTAAACCCTAAATCAATCGTAGTATGCATGAATTGAATGCAAATATGAATCATACCCTCGATAAGGTTACTGGTGATAGTTGGATCCGATGTGGCGATGACATGAAACCGCTCTCTACTCTGTTGTGTTTGAGCCCTGTTAGTCATAGACAGCGACCTTTGTCCATGTCTCTGGCCCCGTTCGTACCTTTGCTCCTAACAACAACCCCTGCCTCTATCCTCAGTCCATTGATATTGATGTGTCGGCCGCAACTGTGCTAGCTACTGTGGTATATCGGCATAACTTCGTCTCGGAGCAGGTGATACTGGCATGGTGCACATTGGATAGGATGGTGGTGCCATAATCCTACACGTTGTGCCCTAGCATCTCTCAGCATTAACATCTAGTGTCTCTTCCTCCTCTTGTTACCACCTGACCTATAATCTGACTGTGTAGGTTCCGGTGCTGGGATGATCTCATCGAGGTGTATGCTAAGGTATATCTCTTTTGCTAGGCTCTTCTCATATGCCGCCTATAAGCTCTCTAGCACAGTAGTCACCACAATGTCTCTGATGTCCCTCAATAGACCGTCAATGAAATAATGTACCTGGTCAGTGTCTGTGTCAGCTATACCTCCAACATACTCCAACAACTATAAATATATATTCATATACTGCATCACCGACTCTCTGGTGTACTATCGGATGCTCCAAAACTCGACCCACTTCAGCTTCAGGATCGAAGGTGGAAAGTACTTCTGATTGCCTTTTGAACTCTTACTAATCCTTGGGCTTACCCTAGGTAGCCACCATACTATGCCACTATGCATCGACTTCTCCTAACATAAAGCCGGATGATATACTCGATCTTATGCATTATGATGTGGCCAGTATGTAGTGTATCTTCTTATGGCTTTTCATAAGCTTCTCAACGGCCTCGAGATCCATACTGCCATAAAACTCAGCTGGGTGGTGTCTCTGAAATTCACGAGTCTGTCTCGCGTCAGTTGTCACCCTGGTACTCATCTCTGTGGGCATAGCCGGTGTAGTCTCTGCTAGTGTAGGAGGTGCGAGTAGTACTCTCTTAGTTTGAATCGGTACTATCTCAACTATAACGGGTAGTGTCAATACAATAAGAGCCGCTGGAGTGGCCTGTATGGTAGGCACACTCTCCTTTTGAGCAGTGGGCACTATCAATGAAGACGGGGATGGTGTAGCTGTGGACTCTGCCCTGAGTATCCTCAGGATCTTGTCCATGCATTGATCTTAGGACGTAAGCCTTCGAGTCGAGGCCAATACCTCTTATAAACTTGCGAATTAAGAACCTGCGACTCCAGTATCATCACTCAACTTAAGCTGATCTGTCACCGTGATATCTAATAGTGAGTCTTTGATCATCGTATAGTTATCAGTATAGTATAGCACAATACAAGAATTATCATATATATGATCCAAGTTTGAATTTCCACAACTCTCTTCATTTCCTAACCGAAACTCTAAGTCGGGATCATAAAGTTCCATTTTAGGTTCCAACCGTTTCCTAACTCTATTACTGATTTATATCTTATCTTTGTTATAGGTTAGCCAAGAGCTAGATGTTAAACTTTAGTCTCTGATACCAATTGTAATGACATCAATTCTACACAAATTGGGCTCCGTTTGGCCTAAGCCAACGTGGACCCCTGAGCCAGCCTCGAAAGGTCAACATAGGCCTAGTCAGCCTTATGATCTATTCATATAAGTAAATTAAAAATTTTAAGTGGAGTTATTAGTGTTTTTCAAATTTTACAAGTTAGCAGAAGCAATTAATATGTTAAATAACTCAACAATAAAGTAAAAGAGTCAGACAACCTAAATGTGGAACCCTGTAAACATATGTAATCATATATATCTAGTGTCAAGTGAAATAAACAAGCAAAATTGTATACAATTCACGTGTATCTTTTAACCCAAACAAGTATCCCAAATGTGATAAAACAACATATATATAAGTAATACGAAAAGTCAAAAACCTACAAAAGTTAGTAAGGGAGGCTCGCTCTAATGTCGTTAGAGTAAATTGACAAGTATTAGTGTTTTGCACTTGCTTGATTGCAAATCTACACTCGGTTAAGCATAAGAATGCTGAGTCCAGTAAGTAAAACCCGGTGGGATCTGTATAACCTTTTAAAATAAATAAAGCAGTCTAAAATTCTTGTGGATATAAAGAAAGCTACAAGGATTGCATGATAATAAGATTGAAAAATGAAAGTATAACAAGAAATAAGTGTCAAAAGAAGCAACTAGAGAGGCACCCAAGTAGTTTGAAACCACCGAATGCGAGTGCCATAGGGTCGAGATCGTGGAGTCGTGACAACGCTAAGCAGACTAAGGTCTTATGACGCGACAACGCTTGCTGTACCTAGACCATAGCGAATGAGGAATATTAATAGTACTCCGAATAAAACATAACTTATCCCGACCTAACAATCTAGTGAATCGAGGTCATGGCTCTGGTAGCTAACTGATAACTACTCCATCAGAAACACTGTCAAGACCGAAATTTCTAATCCTAGTTTAATTCCTTAATCAGGATCATCGACCCATGACGTGGAACCCACATCGAGATACGTGTACTAACCGAGGCGATGCAACAGAGGTATATGTTAGATTTGTTGTGATGTATTCCTAGTGTATTATATATGAGACTACTTAGTCACTCCTACTTATGTATAAATGTCAGGGTTTGAGTGAGATGCGCCTTGAGATGCGTATCGATATGGGACTGAGTAGTGAGTGAAGTGGTAAGTTTAATTTAAATTAATGTGGCTTAAATAGTCAATTTGATGTGGCTATATTTATGTTAATGTGGCTTAAATAGTTAATTTGATATGGCTATAGTTTAATTATTATAAATAGAGCCTAAGTTAAAAAAATATACATTGGCCACAGTTGTTTCTCGAGATACGCGTGAACACATCATGAGACCAATTATATTACATTATGTGTTATCAAAGAGTAGTTAATGGAGAGTTAATGGATTGTGGGGTCACAACTGAGGCTATTAGATTGATCTAGAGATAGGTGATGTACATAAAATCAAAGGCTAAAAATCTAACTTAACTTAATATATATAAGATTGAATGAGATTAACATGCAAACATTTCATTTGATCTAAAGGGGATAGAAGAAGATCTAGAGAAAGAAATCAAAGAATTACGAGGAGATTTTGGTAAATTTGAGAGGGATTGATCAAGTTGGTGATGTTCTACAACTAGGTAAGCTAGTGTACATTATCATTTTGTAAGAGTTTGTTAAAAAAGATTAAAGTTTTACTTCGGTTCGGATTTTTGCTTAATTTTTCAAAAGGTAAATGTAATAATTGTCAAAATTGATTTGTATATTTGGATTCTTCGCGAAAAACCAATAAACTTGCTATCAAGAAAATTTGGATTTCGATTTGAATTGACAAATTTATGAAATTTTGAAGTGTTCGGTATTCTTGGTGAATTTTTTTGCGAAAGCTATGAGTTTGGGGTTTTCTAATTAATTAAGTCTAACTTTGATAGTTTTTATAAGTCCTAAAACACCCTAATTAGTCTCAAGAATTTAGGGAAGACTCTTAAGAGGTTGTTAGCAAGATACGGGGAGGCCGAATTGACCTACAAACGTTTTGTGGATTGTGAGTAAACTAATTGAGATATTTATTTCCATTTCTTTCCTATTATGCTTTTCATTTATAGTCATTTGGAATGATTTACCTATTGTACTCTAGATGCCACGAATTGGTTGTTCTATATCATTTTCATAAGTTTGTTGTCAATAGAATTGTTTGATGTTTATTGGTTTATTGATTCTAAATCATGTTCTATGTCATTCTTGGTTATTGAGGAATTTTAGTCAAATAAAATAGCATGTTATTAGGTAGTTGATTTATGATATTGAAAATCCATTTTTATTTGTGCATTAGTTATGCAATTATATTGTTGGATTCCTAAACTATTATTCCTTGAATTATAGATGAGCGCGACATATAGGGTCACCAGATTTTTGGGGTTGTCAGGATCTCACCATTAGCTTGTGCAGCACACAGGGTATGAGACCCGAGGTTGTTTATAAGTATATGTCACATGTGAGGGGCACTTGTGAGTAATTATTTTTGTGGTGGGCATTTAGGAGGATATGAAGGCATTCATAAAATTGTTTATGCCCCATAAAGTGGAATAAGGTGGACATGATGTAACTCACGGCCGACCGACCCAGATCATTACTGCTTAGCCGAGTGTCAATTTTATGTTGTTTAACTAAAGTATCTTAGATCATAATTCTTTTTCAGCATAGTTTCTATTGTTATGCTTTCAGATACTTGTTGTATATTTGGAAATATGGATAAATATCTCTTAGTGTTACTTTCTACTTTCCTGCACACATCGTCCTTTTTATGATGGTGGGTGCAGATCCATCGTGTAGCAGACCGAGCAAGGAGAAGATCGTCGACTACCTCTGAGTCATTGGAGATTTGCTACCTCTGATATTGTAGGTTTTTGGTTTTGTTGTATGACTTATATATATGTCTTATATACTTTTGGGGTTGTATATATGGGTTGTGAGATAGTTTTCCCGACTAGAGACATGTTGATATATTATTATCATCGTTCTGTAAAGTATATGCTTGTGATCTATTTTTCTTGGTTTCCAACATATTTAAGTTTTATGTTAATAGCTTCGGCTAATTTATTAAGACTTTCGCTGAATAAGGTTAAGTAATAAAAATTTTAATTAGCTCTGAAAAACTGATTTACCAGATAAAAATAGGTTACTTTGAAAGTTAGCAAGTTTGGAGAAAAGAAGGGAAATGCTAACTATAACGACCCGTTTCATAAATGCCATTATTTATTTCGTAATTTCAGACATGGACGCCAGCTCTAATCTAGGTGGACGCCATGGGTAGGTTAGGACACACCTCGATCTAGGTATACTAGTAAATTTTGTGTTGAATTGCTTAATTGCGAATCATTCTATGAATTTACTTGTAAATACATACATCGTGTATATGTTGAATAGTGATATCATGCGAGGTTGTATGATGGGTAGTCGCTTCGAAGTGCGTATCAATTCAGGTATCGAGAGGCAAAGTGCGGGTACACTAGAGAAACTTGACAAACTCACGTAAATATGACTAAGTAATTCAATTGAAATGGTTAATGTAACCATAGACTAATTAAATTAAAATTTGAATAATAGGTTATGGCATGCCTCGACATACATGTCAAGACGCTGGGCACCGAATATCGGGTGGCCGAAGGTTAGTGGGACCATAAGTTGGTTAGTTTTGATAAATAAAACACTAACCATATGGTTTGTTAAGGCTTAATGTAATGTGAGATAAATCAATAAAGGAAAAGCATATAGTATGAATTAAGAAAAAATGTGGACCATTGATAGACATCTAGATGATTTCAAATGAGAGAATCAAGCAAGGGATTGTGCTATTAGAGTCAATCAAACAGATACCACAACATGTTTATGAACCACAAGACAATCCTCAGGATATGCACCTACACTTGATCATAACAAAACATATAAATACTAAGTAAGTGAGAGTTTCATCTCCACTAACCTCAATCACATGCAAAGATCAGAGAAAATATGAGATTTGGAAGTTATTCAAATTGGAAATCCAACACCTTTGAGGACAAATCAAGTGATCAAACCTAGGTAATCATCTTGTTCATCTCTTACACTTGCAAATGAACCAACATTTATGGGTTTTCATGAAAAATGAAATCGATGATTAAGCAACTGATTTTCTGGGTTTTTATGTCTAAACTAATGTGATTTCATCAACTCAAATGTTTTAAAACCGATATTCCAAATGAATTCATTAAATTGGGTTGTTAATGAAATTGTTCAATGCGTGTTAATGATATCAATTTATGCGAATTGTTGATCTAAATAAACTTAGATATGTTAAATTTATGATGATTCATGGTTGTTGATCGCGCTTTGAGGTTTTGGTGTGATTTGGGACCATTTAGAGATTATTTGTAAGGGTTTGGGGATGCGAACTACTTTTTTGCAGTTTTGCCTGAGCGTGGAGCGAGCGCTCCCTCATTTGAGGGAGCGCACTCCCTCTCCTAGGCAGCCCCAAGTTAAGTGATTATTGTAAAACATCCATATCTCCCTCATTTTAAGTTGGATTTTGACGTTCTACCTATCGTTGGAAAGCTAAAAGAGAATACAACCACGTAGAAACATTAGTTTTGAAAAATAAAGTCATCAAATACATCAAAAATGAGTCGAAAGTCAAGGGTTATGAATAGGGATAGTTTAAGTTGAATTTTAAGAATTGTTTTGATGATTTACAACTAAACACCTAACCAAATACTTGAAAATAGTCTAAACCAATAAAATTGAACATAAGGACTTAGGAGACCGTAGCTTTGTACCGGGGAACTTGTAGGGTCGAATATGGGAGTCCGGGGATGTCGGAAAGCGGTTTGAAGTTTGTAAAACCTAACAGAAGAACTCTGAGTATTTGATTCTGTTTTAAATCTCATTCCTATAATTTCCTTATTATTTTTACTATTCCATTATGTTACTTAGATGTGGGTTGAGGTTACTCCCATGGATTTTCTGGTTGTGTACTCATGATGCACTGGACTATAGCACGTATGACTCGGCCTTCAGTAAATGGCAACCTAAACTTGCCCTTAGTGCACGTGTTAGTGACTCAGCAGATTTGGCTAGCCCCACGATGGTCTAAGTGTTGTGCCAATTGGGCTCGACCACTGGTGGGAACTTAATAACCTGAAGTACAGTCTAGTCCATTTGTAGCGAGCACACACATTTGTTAGTTTAGCTATTATTTATTCATGCAATGAGCCATTTACAGTTGTCAATCTTTACATTTCGCATGTTTACTTGACTGTACTTCTTGCATTTCTTTACTTATTTAAGCGAATGCTCAAAGGGGTTCTTTGGGATTTAATTTACTGGACTCATCGTCTCTTTTTTTGTGATGATTGAGTGCATATCCTAGTACCGGTAGGGGTAAGGGGATCCTAGGTGACTAGATCGAATTTCCTGTCGTCAAGGACCTACTAATATGTGCTTATTTTGATATTTTGTATTAGTTTGGGCATTGGGGGAGTTGAGATAACTTTGTACATGTATATATACCTTGTTTATGGTATTATCGCTTATATACATAGTACTTTTTCAGGTTTTCCATAGTAGGATTTGATCTTATGAATAATTTTTACCATGCTAGTTACTTATTCTAATTGTATCAATTAAGGCTTCTGTTGACTTATGTTAACTTGTAAGATACAACCCACTAGTATGGTTAGGCATTAGAATAAACTGTAAATTATTAAACTTAATAAATTTTTAAATACTTAAAGAGAATAAGTTAAGAAAATACCGATAATCCACTAAGTAATTTGATAAAACACACGTAGACACAAATCTTGAGACAGTAGGCGGTCGGTCAAGTGCTGGACACGTGTAGTTGGGCCCACCGGGGAAGGAGTACACAGAGACACATCACCCCGGGGCGGTAGGGCTGCCACAGTTGGTATCAGAGCAAGAGTTCTAGGAACTTGGGTATATAAAAATGAATGAGTATAAAATTTAATGAATAAACATTAGTTGTGGAAACCCAAAGTTATTGCCTTAGAACTTTAGTTAGGAAGTAATGTAATGTAGGTAAAGTTAGAGTTTATATACGTGTTATATTTTCATTTTATACATATGACATATGTATATACATCGAGGCTAATCCAGAGAACGTTTCTCGATGCAGATTATGGACGGATAGTCTACTACGCCTCATGAGACTGGTCAGACTAGCGATGCAGTTAGGGATTCCCCGATTACGGCTAGTATGGAAGATCGACTCTCGACTTAGGAGACTCAGATGGCCGAGGTACTACGTTTATTACGGGATCAGATCACCGCACTGACGACACTTGCTACAATGGTTGCAGGACTAAAAGAGCCAGTAGCCATTATCGTACCTACGGGGATAGCCACTACCCCGATTGCTCCCAAGACACCTGTTGACATTATAGCAGCGGAGACATAAATAAAGAGAGGCACCGCAAATGTTGTTCCACTAGATACACCAACTCTTACGCCTCCACCACGACCACATATAGGATGATTGCTACCACCACTACCGCTACTACATCGAGATTCTTCTTGGCTCCAGAGGTGAAAATGTTTAGTGAGTCACTAAAATTTCAGTCAGGCTTCTTTTACGGAAGTGGTGACCCCGAGGCTACGGGGAAATGGATTGTGTCTCATCAGCATTTCCATAAGCTGATGAGAATGATGGGAGTGTTCAGGCATAATTATCAGGGCCATGCTTGAGAGGTCCCCGAGTAGTATGGTGGACTACATATCAGGATACCTATCCAAAGTCGACAACAAGGAGGAGTTCAGAGAGCCGTTCTATGATCACTGCATACTCATGGATGTGATTTTACGATTGTGAGAGAAGTTCCTGACCCTTAGACAGGATAACCGGACTTTGACGCAGTATATGAAGAGATTTTGGTACTTACTCCAGTTCTCGATGAACGTGGCTGTGACAGAGCATCTGTAAATATACTATTTCACTAAAAGACTTGAGGATAGGACACCTTCGGTAGTGGTATGGGGCACCCACTCTATAGGACATATTTGATAGAGCTTTGGCGCTTGAGACTTACTTGATGCAGAAGGATGACAGACATGTGACTGGGACTAAGGTACATAAAGGGTAGAGTTCTCAGTCGGATTGGAGGCCGAAGACACAAATGGATTGTTTAGATAGAGGTTGAAGGGATGAAAGAATGAGACAAGGGCCGTTAGGATGATCACCAGGGCAATCAGTTCCAGTATGAAGAGAGATAGCCGGTTCATGCCATCGCACTAGCACCGAAGGATTAGCATATGCCACTGCTACAGATGTACCATCAAGGTCGAGATAAGGTGGACATAACAAGGGTTAGAGAGACCGGGGTTAAGGTCTGAGATCTGGAGATGGACAGGCTAGTAGGCAGGATAGCCATAAATGTGACGGTGTAGTTAGATGGGACATTTGAGGGTAGACTGCAGGACACCATCATCACCACGTCGAGAGCCAAAGCTGGCCAGAGAGAGAGCCCATGCTGCGGCGTAGCAGGATGGCGGGGTAACTAGATAGTTCATCGAGTGTTAGACATTTTTGATAGACCTATGCATGTTATGTTTGATTCTGGAATCACTTTATCATTTATTGTTGGGCATATTGTTGAAGAGTTAGGGTTAGTTGCACGAACACTAGACACATACCTTGTTCTCAGTACGGTCACCAGAGATAAGATATACCCTAACCAGATATGTAGAGCGTAATGATAGAGGTTGAAGGACATCAGTTACTAACAGATCTTCGTATGTTAGAGTACCTAGAGCTTGACGCTCTTCTTAGGATGGAGTGGTTGTCACCCGATCATGCACGGATAGATTGTTATGGTAAGAGGATTAAACTTCATATTCCCGAGATACCAAAGTTCTTACTAGTTGGATCCATGACTAACTTACCTATCACTAGAGGCCAACTAGCTACTACGAAGAAGATGGAGGCGTTTGCAGCGATAGTTGATCCGAATGTTAGGTCAAAGGTCAGGATTGAGGACGTTCCAATAGTTAGAAATTACGTTGACATATTTTTAGATGATCTACCAGGATTGCCACTACCATGAGCTATTGAATTTATCATTGAGCTGATACTAGGGACGCAGTCGATCACCAGTAGACCTTATAGTATGTCACCATCGAAACAGAAGGAGGTTAGACGACGCCTAGATGAGTTGTCGGAGAAGGGTTTTAATCACCCTAGTATGTCGCCTTGGGGGCTCCTGTGCTGTTTATGAAGAAGAAGGATGGTTCGATAAGGATGTGCATAGACTATGGGAAGCTGAATCAAGTGACGATTAGAAATCGTTACCCACTTCCCATGATAGACGATATGTTCGATTAGTTAGCTGGCGCTAGATTCTTCTGGAAGACAGATCTTCGCTCAGGTTATCATCAGTTGAGGATTCGAGAGGAAAATATCTAAAAAATCGCTTTTAGAACGAGGTATGAGTTATTCGTGTTCACCATCATGTCATTTGGGCTGAATAATGCCCCAGTAATTTTCATGGATTTGGTACACAAGGTTTAGAGACCGTATTTGGATAGATTTTTCATAGACTTCATCGACGACATCATTATCTACAGTAGGACTTGTGAGGATCACAAGAGACACCTCGAGGCAGTTTGACGACACTGAGAGAGCACAGATTATACGCTAAGTTCAGTTAGTGTGACTTTTGGCTGAGTGCGGTGAGATTTTTAGGACATTGTCATCAGTGATTAGGGTATCTCCATGGATTTAGAGAAGATTCGGGCAATAAATGACTTGAGGACACCTGAGTATATTGTCGATATTTGGAGTTTTCTTTGACTGGCAGGATACTACTTCTGATTCGTGCTAGACTTTCCTCGATTGCAGCATCGATGACAAGACTGACCGGGAATGATGTTAGATTTTATTGGTTAGAGGATTATGAGCAGACATTTGGTAAGCTGAAGATGAGGTTGACTTTTGCACCAGTATTGACTCTGTCGGAGTCGAGCAAAACTTTGATATTTTATATGGATGCGTCAGGCATTGGTCTTGAATATGTGTTGATGCAGAAGAGTAGACCAGTTGTGTATCTTTCTAGATGATTGAGACCCCATGAGCGGAATTATCCAGTGCACGACTTGGAGCTTGAAACAATCATCTTTGTACTGAAGACATGAAGGCACTATCTCTGTGGAGATTAGTTAATATTGTATACAGATCACCAGAGTTTACAATATATCTTCACAAAGAGAGATCCAAATATGGGCCGGAGGAGATGGCTTGAGTTGCGGAACGACTACGACTTCGATATTGAGTATCACCCTAGAAAAGCGAGCAAACGCATTGAGCAGGAGTGGGATATATAGTTAGACTATTTTGCGACATATAATACACGAAGATGGCTTGTTATAGGCAGTAATAGTTATGCGCATGAGAGAGGTGTCGATTATTTCTAAGCGGCACATTTGTTGTCAAATGAGAGTTCTGACTGTATCAATTGAGTGAGTTGCCGAGTGTTAGAGGGTTAATGGGCGTTATGAGCGATTCAGTGTCTGGCTCGATATCCGGATCGCACTGATTGGGTAGAGACCAAAAATCGATGTTTGAGACACCGAGGGAGATTGTCTATACATGCGAATCAGGAAATACATGATGGGGTTCTAGAGGATGCACACTGTTCTCGCTACACAGTTCATCCGGGTCGGACCAAGATGTACCATGACTTGAGGGATTATTCTGGTGGCCGGGGATGAAAGCTGACGTAGGGCGTACATTAGGAGTTGTCACATCTGCCAGCAGGTGAAGACTGAGCATAAGAGACCCAGTGGACTATTACAGCCATTACCCATTCCATAATGGAAATATGAGCACATCGCCATGGATTTCGTCAATGGACTATCATAAACATCGAGGCGTCATTATGCAGTTTGGGTTGTGATTGATAGATTGACAAAATCATTTCATTTCTTTCTAGTTTCTATGAGATACACGTTTCCACGGAAAACATATTATTTGAGCGAGAGATTATTCGATTACACGGGGTGGAAATTTCTATTAAATTGAATAGAGATCCCAGGTTGACTTTGAGGCTTTGGAGGCTAAGTAAGAGCAGTTTGGCACCAGGTTGCAGTTTAGCACGTCTTATCATCCTCAAACCGACGCACGGTCAAAACGATTGATACAGATTTTAGAAGATATGCTATGGGCTTGTATATTATAGTTTGGGGGTTCGTGGGAGGATTATTTACCTTTATGTGAGTTTGCATATAATAACAGCTATCAGGCGAGTATTATTATGCCACCATTTGAGGCTCCGTTTTGGAGGCCTTCTAGATCACCTGCGTTTGGGCGGAGCCAGAAGATACATTGACCATTAGGTCTGAGATAGTTCTTAATCACATAGAGAATATCAGACAGATCTGGTACAGGTTAGAAGTCACACGTGATAGACAAAAGAAATTTGTGGATCGGTATCACGAGGGTCTGAGCTATGAAGAGGGCAAATTGGTATACTTGAAGGTTTCCCCTTGGAAGGGTCAGCGAAGGTTTGTTATTAAGGGGAAACTGGGGCCGAGATATATTGGACCATTCAAGATTGTAGAAAGAGTGGGCATTGTCGTTTATCAGCTAAAGTCACCTGCTGAGTTAGCTGGGGTTCATCCGATATTTCACATTACGATGTTGAGACTAGTTAGGTCAGGGCCGAGACCGATGATTGACTTAAGGCAGATTGAGGTTCAGATTCTTAGGAATAGGGAGCTATCTAAGGTCCTAGTTTGTTGGCAGCATAATAGGATGGACGGATTTACCTGGGAGCTCGAGTCGACAATGCGAGAATGATTCCCTCAGTTATTTCAAGGTACGACATTCAGTTATGTTAAATTTCGGGACGAAATCTTATTTAGTCCGGAATAACTCTGACGACCCGTCACATTTACGTCGTTATTTATTTTGTAATTTTAGACATGGACGCCAGCTAGGATCCACGTAGATGTCGCGAGGAGGCTAGGACACACGTCGACCTATGTACATTAGTAAATTGTGTATTGAATTGCTTAATTGCAATGCATTCTACAAATTTACTTGTAAATACATTGCATGCGTGTATGTTGAATAGTGATATCGTACGAGATTGTGTAACGGGTAATCGCCTCGAAGTGCGTTCCAACATGAGTATCGAGAGGCGAAGTGCTAGTACACTAGAGAAACTCGATAAACTCACGTAAATATGACTAAGTAATTCAGTTATAATGGGTAATGTAACCATAGGCTAATTCAATTAAAATTTGAATAATAGGCTATGACATGCCTCGAAATGCGTATCGAGACACGGGGCACTGAATATCCGGTAACCGAAGCTTAGTGGGACCATAAGTTTGTTAATTTCGATAAATAAAACATTAACCATATGGGTTGTTAAGGCTTAATGTAATGTGAGATAAATCAAATAAAGGAAAAGCTTATAGTATGAATTAAAAAAAATGTGGACCATTGATAGACATCTAGATGATTTCAAATGTGAGAATCAAGGAAGGAAGTGTGCTATTGGAATCAATCAAATAGATACCACAACATGTTTATGAACCACAAGATAATCCTCGGGATATGGACGCACACTTGATCATAATAAAACATATAAATACTAAGTATGTGGGAGTTTCATCTCCACTAACCTCAATCACATGCAAAGATTAGAGAAAACTAGAGATTTGGAAGTTATTCAAGCTGGAAATCCTACACCTTTAAGGACAAATCAGACGATCCAACCTAGGTAATCAACTTCTCCATCTCTTACACTTGCTAATGAACCAGTTTTTATGGGTTTTCATGAAAAACGAATTTGATGATTAAGCAACATATTTTTGGGTATTTACGTATAAACTAATGTGATTTCATCGACTCAAAAGTGTTAAAAATGGTTTTCCAAATGAATTCATGAAGTTGAGTTGTTGATGAATTGGTCAATGCATGTTAATGATATCAATTTATGCGAATTGTTGATCAAATCAACTTAGATAGGTTGAATTTGTGATGATTCATGGTTATTTATCGTGCTTTGAGGTTCTTGTGTGATTTGGGACCATTTAGAGATGATTTTTAGGGGTTTGGGGATGTAGAACTTCGATTTTACAGCTTTGCCCGAGCGTGGAGTGTGCTCCCCCATTTGAGGGAGCATACTTCATCTCTTGGGCAGCCCCAAGTTAAGTGATTATCGTAAAACGGTCATATCTCCCTCATTTTAAGTCAGAATTTGACGTTCTACCTATCGGTGGAAAGCTAAAAGAGAATACAACTACGTAGAAACATTAGTTTTGAAAAATAAAATCATTGACAATATCCTAAATGAGTCAAAAGTCAAGGGTTGTGAATAGGGATAGTTTAAGTTGAATTTTAAGGACTATTTTGATGATTTATAACTAAACACCTAACCAAACACTTGAAAATAGTCTAAACCTATAAAATTGAACTCAACAACTTTGGAGATCATAGCTTAGTACCAAGGAGCGTTTTTAGGTACGGGAGTCCTGGGAGGTCGGAGAGCGGTTTGTGGTTTATAAAACCCAATTGAAGAACTCTAAGTATTTGATTCTGTTTTAAATCTCATTCTTATCGTATCCTTGCTATTTTTACAATTCCATTTTGTTACTTGGACGTGGGTTGAGGTTACTACCCCGGATTTCTTGGTTGTATGTTCATGATGCACTGGACAGTAGCACATGTGACCCGTCCCTCAGTGAATGGCAACCTGAGCTTGCCCTTGATTTACGTATCGGTGACTCAGCGGATTTGGCCAGCCCCGCGAGGGACCAAGTGTCAGGCCAGTTGGGCGCGATCAATAGTGGGAACTTGATCAATAGTTTGTGGATTATTAAACTTAATAAATTTTTAAATACTTAAAGAGAATAAGTTTAGAATATATGGATAATCCACAAACTAATCTGATAAAACACACGTGGACACGAATTTCAAGACGAGAGGTGGACGGGCAGGTGCCGGACATGTGTAGTTAGGCCCACCGGGTTTGAGGACACGGAGACGCGTCACCCTGGTGACAAGGCCGCCACATTAGCTAATATGTTGTTAAGTCTTACATTGTCGAGATTTTGACTTAATGATGGGATTAGACCGGCGGTGCCCTAATTTGAGAAGGGGTCGTCACAATTGGCATCAGAGCCAACTTTTGAAATATTTTAAGCAGTGTATAAACTTGAATAAAACACAAATTTTATTTGCGGAAACTAGATGATCCTTGCCTTGAAGCCATTAGTTGAAAAGCGAATGAAAGTGAGAATGTCAATTTTTGTATATATACATGTTAGTTTTCAAATATATATATATATATGTACATTATCTACGTAGTACTTGATTCACATTTGCCATCAACTTGAAGACACTGATGGCTGATTCACGTGATAGTTAAGATGTAGTGATAGTGGCAGCTAGCCTCCTATTCCATCAGCTGATAATTATCAAAGGTTGTGTGACCGAGTTGTAGCTTAGGGACAACAATTAAATGATTTATCGCTATGGTGATATCTCATTTCGCACCACCAGTACAAACATAAGCTCATACTACTACCATTACTACTAGTACATACACAATACTTGCACCAGGGCTTCCTACTGTGACACTAAAAACTCTTAGGATATAGACTATTCTGGTTGTGACAGTACCAGTTATAGATACAATTGATGCATTGTCTCTCTCTTCCACATCTTCTAGTTCGTCAGCAGAGGTTCAGTTGGCGAAGAATTTTAACAGACTAAAACCAATTTTTTTTTTACGGACAATGAGAGTCTGATAAGGTAGAGAAGTGGATATTTTCTTGGGAGAAGTGGCATAGTGTTTTGAGGATTGAGGATAGACTTTACGCAGAGATTTTATTGTATACATTACGTCATTTACTGAGATTAGGAGTTTTCTAGGGTTAGTATGGTATTACCGCAGATTCGTGAAGTATTTCTCGATGATCACTTCACAGATTACCAAATTGACACAAAATGGCATTGTGTTTGATTGGTCGGAAGAGTGCGAGTAGGAATTTGCTAAACCTTGGAAGTTGTTGACCACTGCGCTAATGTTAGTGTTGCTAGAGGATGGATAGGAATTCTTAGTTTTTGCATATGTTTCTCATACAAGTCTAGGTTGTGTGTTGATACAAGACAGAGGCACAATGCTTTATGCGTCCAGATAGCTGAAGATACATGGGAAGAACTATTCTACTCATGATTTAGTATTGGCAGCGGTGGTGTTTGCTCTGAAGATATGGAGTCATCATCTATATGGAATGAGATTCACACTCTACACTGATCGAAAAAATCTAAAATATCTCTTCATACAAAAATAGCTTAACATTAGACATCGCATATAGTTGGAGTTTCTTAAGGACTATAACTTTTCTCTAGATTATCACCCAGGAAATGCTAATGTAGTTCCGGATGCGCCGAGTAGGATACCAAATAGAGCTGCTGAGGTTATCAAATGTCACATGACACATGGGTATGTATTACTCAAATTGGTAGCGATGATGAGTCACTCATATATTCTTACCGACACTCAGGTGATAATTAGTGTACATGTGAGGCTACAGATAGTGTCTACACCGAGAGTGTCAAAAGGTCAAAGAGCCGACATCTTGTACCAAGATTCAATAAGTTAGCCTAGAGTGATGATTGTACCAAGATTCAGAGGCAGATTGTGGGTATCGTCAATGGCAGAGTTGAGAGATAAGATTCTTTAGGATTCACACCATTCTCGATTCACTATTTATACTAGTAAGAACAAGATGTAAAATGACATAAGGAGACATTTCAAGTGGTCTGTGATGAAGGTGGATGTATCGAAGTATATTAGGAATTATACGATTTGACAGTAGGTAAATGCTGAGCATCGTAGACTTGGAGGGTTACTATAGTTGCTTCTCATTCCATGATGGAAGTCGGAATACATAGCTATGGAATTTCTCAGAGGATTGCCAATAGACTTAATTTAATCTAGGTAATTAAGGACATATTGGCAAAATCTGCCCATTTCTTACCAATTGCAGGTCACTACACATTTGATCAATTGAGTGTCTTGTTCGAGAGAGATTATCAGGCTGCTTAGGGTACCTTTGATTGTCGCATCAGACAGATATGTTATGTATACATCTTGAATGTGTTAGAGTATGCAAAAGTAGTATAATAAGCACCTACAACTCAATACAACCTTTCACCCTCAGACTGATGGGCAGACTGAGAGGTTGATTTAAGTTCTCGAGAATATGCTTAGGGATTGTGTACTTAAGTATGGCAGATCTTGGGAGGAGTACCTACCATTATATGAGTTTGCATACAATAACAGTTATGAGGCTAGCTTTGAGATGGTACCATTTGAGGCTTTATATGGTAGACTGTGTCGCTCACCATCATGTTGGGCTAATCTAGAGGACTGGGAGTTATTGGGGCATGAAATTGTTGTTGATCTCATGGAGAAGGTACGAAAAATCCACTAGAGGCTTAAAAGGGCCCAAAAGAGGCAAAAGAAGTATGCAAACATGTATCGCTGAGATCTCACGTATATCATGGGAGCCTTTGTGTATTTGAAGGTTTCTTCTTGGAAGGGACTTCAAATATTTAGTTTGAAAGGCAAGTTAATACTGAGACTCATCGGGCCTTTCAAGATCAAGAAACAGTTCTGGAAGGCTACTTATCAGCATGATTTACCTCCACAGATGTTACGGATTCATCTAGTCTTTTATATTTTTATGTTTTGACTTGTTAAGTCGAAGGCAGGCGTATGATCGATGGTTTACTTGAGGCAGATTAACCTGAGCAAGGATGTGTCTTAAGAGGAGCGGCTAGTACATATTTTAGACCGAAAGGTATAACAGTTGATAGGTAAGTCTATCCCGAAGGTGTTAGTCAAGTGGTAGTTCCATGGTGACTCGAAACTCACTTAGGAGTAGGAAGACTACATGAGAGATATTTTTCGTACCTTTTTGGGGACGATGATCCTGATTAGGAAATTAAACTTAAATTTTAATTTCGAGGACGAAATTCCTATCAGTTGGGAAAATTTTTCACGGCTTTTAGGGTTCATAAGCAACAGAAAAATTCAAAACAAATTTTGATAAACCCCAACAGGATCGAAAATAAGTTCCATTAAACTAAATCTACGTAAGTAAATCATACCTTATTCCGTAATTTCCTTTTGATTGTTCTGTTTTCAAGACATTCAGGTGTGCGTCCTTTATCAAAAATCCACACATGAACGGTAACCACAATTTGGAGTGCTATCCCCAAAAGAGATTGAAAAATAATTTTCTTTATCTCCCTAAATCCAGATAACTCAAAAAATTATAAAATGAAATCTTATTACATTTTTTAGGGATCCACCCTTTATTTATATGTGTAGATAAGCCTTCACTTAAAATCTTATTCGTAATACAACTATTGTATTTTCGCAGTTTAAGCAAATTATACATACGCCCCTATTAATAAGTTATCAGATAAAGAATTGTAAGGGCTTTTATATCATGAATTTTATCATATAAAATTCATTACTCTGGACCTATTAAAATTGTATAAAGCCATTCTTTGTGTGCAACCCAATAGGTTCATGCGATGTTGGCATTGAACCAAAAACTATTTTGGTACACAAATCATAAGCGGTCTCTAGCAAGGCATTATGACTATCCAAGTAGCATGAATATCAACATCGATACAACCTAATTAATAACATATATCATATCCTTTTGTCGTGCAATATCCTTTGATTAAACATAAGACATGGAAAGTCAACCTTAATGTTCAATCGTACTACTCTCGATCTTTAGGTAAACTGAAAAACATCCAAGTGACATTGATCATATTAATTTACATGGACTTGGTCATTATCAGTCTTTCTTATCGAGGGATCCACTGATATCTCTCTATATGCGAGTGAAAATTTTTATCTTCATTACACATCTTCACATATTATCCACGCGGTAACCAATCACAATCTTTATAATTGTCTGATTAAAGACAACATTTGATTGTGTCAAATTATCATGCTCCTAATATTTAAGTTTATGGTAATCTCAAGTCGAAGGACTAAATGATATACCTATCATGAGTAACACCTATGACTTAATCCATGTAGGGTTCTCATAGCGGGTCGGTCCAATATCTTATACCCTAATAAGTACTCATAATCTTGATTCGTATCCCTATACGCATGATCATCGCATGACCATCAATCAAGATTCACACAAGTCTTAATTCATTATAGTTCCCAGTATAATGACCGATTAGGGACATTTAGAATATTTTAAAAAATAGTCATGGATCTTACTATAAGGTAAACATGCGATCACTTATAATAAAACATTAAATAAAACCTATATTTTATTAACTTAAATTATAAGATAAACAATGTTTGTAGATTGACTTAGGGCACATGCCCTAATAGTTGCGATGTATTTCTAGTGTATTGTATATATGTTGACTAGTAAATCACTCCTACATGTGTATTGATGTCGAGACATGAGCGAGGATGCACCTCAAGATGTGTATCAATATGGGACTGGGGTAGTGAGTGATGTTGCAAGTTTAATTTAAGTTAATTTGGCTTAAATAGATAACTTAATGTGGCTATATTTAAGTTAATGTGGCTTAAATAGTAAATTTGATGTGGCTATAGTTTAATTTGTATAAATGAAGCCTAAGTTAGAAAAATAAAACATTGATCATAGATGTTCCGTGAGATTCATGTGAACACATCACAAGACCAATTGTGTTACATTATATTTTATCAAGTAATAGTTAGTGGAGAGTTCATGGATTGTAAGGTCACAATTAAGGATATTATATTGAATTAGAGATAGGTGATCTACATAAAATCAAGGGCTAAAAATCTAACTTAACTTCATATATATAAGATTGAATGGGATTAACATACAAACATTTCATTTGATCTAAAAAGGAGAGAAAGAAATTAAAGAATTATGCGGAGACTTTGATCAGTTTGAGAAGGATTGATCAAATTGGTGATGTTCTACAACTACGTAAGCTAGCGTACACTATCATTTTTGAAAAGTTTGTTAAAAAATTGGAGTTTTACTTCAGTTTTGGTTTTTGCTTAATTTCATAGGGTAAATGTGATCATTATCGAAATTGGTTCATAGATTTGGACTCCTCGCAAAAAAACCAATAAATTTGTTATCAAGAAAATTCAGATTTTGATTTGAATTGACAAAGTTATGGGATTTTGAATTTGTAGGTGTTCCTGGTGGATTTTTTTTAGTAAAAGCTATGAGTTTAGGATTTTTTTAATTTATTTAATCCAACTTTAATAGTTTGTATAAGTTCTAAAACACCGTAATTAACCTCAGGAATCTCGGGAGGACAAATTAGCCTAAGAACTCTGCGTGGATTGTAAGTAAACCGATTAAGATATTTATTTCTACTTCTTTCCAATTATGCTTTTCATTTATAATTATTTGGACTGATTTACCTATTGTACTCTAGATGCCATGACTTGGTTGTTCTATTTCATTTTATCATGACATTGTTTGATGTTTAATGGTTTCATTTATTCTAAATTATGTGCTATATCATTCTTGGGTGTTAAGGAATCTTATTTAAATGAAATAACATGCTAATAGGTAGTTGATTTTGGTATTGAGAATTCATTTTATTTGTGCATTAGTTATGCAATTACATTGTTAGATTCCTAAGCTGGCATTCCTTGAATTATGAAAGTAATTATTGTATCTAGGCGATAAGTCAGTATTTATATATTTATAAGTTTAATTTAGTATATTTAATTATGCAAAGTTTCTAAAATATATATTTAATTATATTTATGGTCGTTTTTAGGCGAAATGGAGTGCGGGGTTGAATTCGTGGTGGAAAAATACTCAAAATGGAGTATTTACTTGTAGTGATTGGATGTCGGGTAGTTTGCCTTGATTTACGCATTGCGCGATAGGTAGAATAGGAGACAACATCTTTCAACCAATTGGGAGTTGCCATGTCAGCGATTCCATCATAGCATCTGACACGTGGCGCGTTCCTACCTTCTCCAAGCACGTCACCCATTTTCTCTCCTCCAATCAGCAAGCACCCCGTCATGCTCAATCCCACCAACTTGCAAGCAAGGCACCATCTTTACCAATCACATGCTGCCACGCCTCATCTACACATCTTAGCAGCAAAATTGTTTCTTCTCCTTATACAGTAGTTGTTGATCTGCCTCGGGATACTCATCCTCACAAACTCCCAAATTTTTGCATAGATTCCTCATCAACAGTGCTCTCCTCTAATCAGAAGTTGACACGTCAGGCTCTGCTGGAAAATAGCTAATACGTTGCAGACACGTGGCAGATACCTATTTTTGAGTCAAAACAACCGTATGATGCTCCTCGGCGCACGAGTCACCTCCCCAACCCCTAAAATTAGTTTCTCTCACCTCGCGAGACCATTTTTTAGTAGTTTTATATATTAGGAACTTAGGTTTTATTTTTTTGATCAACGACTATTATTATTTTAGCATCGACTTTCTTTGACGATGATGTTCGGTTAATCAACACCTTCGCCTAGGTCGGAGGGGAAACACGTGGGATTCATGATTCATGGCAAATACTATGTTAGATCTATGATTTTTGTTTAATTTGATTTAATTTCTTCTATTTCATTGTTGTTGCTTTTAATGATTATGATTTAGATCTAGGGTGTGTATGTGGCCAGTGCATGCTTTTAGGTAGACAACCTATAGTCATTTGGACCATTACTATCCGTGTAATTGTGCTTTTGAACCAATAAAGTAACAAACACTCACGCATTTGCCTTCAAACCCTTTCAGTTCTTGAGTGTGCAATAATTAAATCTAGGTTAAATCGGAAGCGGATGCGAACCGGTTATTTAGGATTAGTGTTCCGACAGACCTAAATTACTATGGTTAGTGTGTTAAACCCGATTGGTGGATGTCTAGGGTTATAGATTGATTAGAGAAATAGTTAGTGGCGGACGTCCTCGCTATCAAAATTAGGGGAATTAGGGATTTTCGTCGGACGTCGATTTTCCATAGCTAATTTGGGAGAAATTGAATTAATAACTTTTTGGAATAATTGAGGACCATTAAATGCCATTGAATCTTGATTCTTGCTTATGGAACCGTAGACTTAGGTTATTTGTTCTCATTGATATTATTTTTGCAAATTTTTTATTTGTATTAGTTTAGTTAATTATTTCATTGAACTTTCTGAAAACCACCCATTTTTAGTTAACTTTGAGTAAAACTCAAGTCCTGTTGATTCGACCCCTTATTTATCACTACTACACCCTCGTGGTTAGTAACTTGATTACAGGTTATATTTGGCACGCACGACATGTGATCAGATTTTGGCGTCGTTGCTGGGGACTTATTCCTTACTTTGAGTTTAGGTTTCTTTTTTTTTCCTTTTTTTTTTTAGTTTTATGCTACCACACATCACTCGGTCAAAATCAGCTGGTTCATTATTACCTTTCGATCCTAAACCCGATAGAACATTTCATAGGTGGATTAGAGAGACCCAACTTAGGCAACAAGAAGGACAAAATCCTCTGAACATGGCTACAAATCGCCAAATCACCATGGGTTACGCCAATCAAGAGCTTCAAGTTGTTTTGGGGAAACAACCCATCTGCATCGACTATGTGGATAATGTCGGAGACTTTGAGTTGAGGTTTGGGTTCATTCTTCTCCTGGCAAGAATGAAGATCATGTCACTTTCTTGAAGGAGTTTCATACTAACTGCAAGTCAATGAAACCCTCCAATGCGGACGAGGAAACGGTTAAGCTCGGATCTTTTCCGTTTTGCCTTAAAGACAAGGCCAAGGAGTTACTTTTCTACCTTCGGGATGGATGCATCAACTCCTAGAATGAATTGGCAACCGTATTTTTGAATGAATACTTCCCTGAGGATAGATTTGCTCAGCTCATAAAGGATATATGCAGTATCAAAATGAGGTCGGGTGAATCATTTGGCTCATATTGGGATCGCTATAAGCGATTGATTACTAGTTGCTCACAGCACGGCCAGTCTGAGAAGGCCATAGCTTGATTCTTTTATGTTGGCATGTCTCTCATAGAACGATGCATGATTTATAATGCGTGTGGGGGTCACATTCGAGATAAGACTCCAGCCTAAATGAAGTAATTGTATGATGACATCGCACATCAATCACGCCTTTATGGTGATCTTGATGCTACTGCTTACCGAAGTCTGACTGCAGGGAGTGTATTGAGTTCCACTGACTAGAAAATTGACCAACTAACCTCCATGATGGAATGCCTCCTCTCCTCTAGCAAAGTGCAAGTCAAAGCTTATGGCTTTTGTACTGCCACAAATCATGCAACTGATGAATGTCCCACTCTCTTTGAGGACAATAAAAAGGCCAATGCCATGGGTAATCAGTTTCAGGGACCATCTAGAGTCTCATTTGGTAATACATATAATCATGCAACGGCGAGGAACAACCCAAAATTCAATTAGAGGCCTCAAAATCAGGACTATCAGGTCTTCATCCCTAGATGTCAATCGTTACCTACACCCTCCAATAATTTCTCTTCACTTGAGGATATGTTGAAAGCCCTTATGGGTCAACAAAGCAAATTTATGAATGAAATGGCCCAATTCAAGGCTACCACCGAGAAATCCATCATCGAAACCAACTCGGCAGTTCGAACTCTTCAAGTTAAAAAGGACCAAAAAGCACAGCAGAATGGACATCTCGAGGATAAGGGAAAGTTACATTCGCAACCTTACCCGAATCCTAACGCGAGTGCTAATGCAGTTACACTCGAAAGTGGTAAAGAGCTGGAGGGTCCCAAGAGGAGCAATGGGTCATCTAATGTCAAAGACCAAGCAAATGAGGAATAACACGAGGTAGTAGTGACTCCGTTTGTCCCTAAACAGATGGAAACGACTCAAAATGAAGCACCACCCACATTTAAGGTCAAACCTTCTTTTCCACAACATTTCATCCTAGATAAGAAAAATGAGGAAGAGAAAGAAATTCTTAGGACCTTTCGGCGAGTGAAAATCAATATTCCACTCCTCGATGCTTTGAAGCAAGTCCCCAGGTACGCAAAGTTTCTTAAGGAACTATGCACTAACAAAGGGAAACTGAAAGGCAACGAAAATGTCCAAATGGGAGAAACCGTCACGGCTATTCTACAGAAGAATTTGCCTCCTAAATGCAAAGATCCTGGGATGTTCTTAGTACCTTGCGTTATAGGTGATGTAAGCATTCAAAAAGCTATGTGCGATTTTAGTGCTTCCATTAATGTCATGCCATTGTCTATTTATGAGACATTGCATGCAAGCCCATTAGAGGAGACAGGTATTGTGACTTCTATGTGGTAGATACGAAGGAGGACGTTCTAGTCCTAGTAAACGAGTTTGTGTTTCCTTCAGACTTCTACGTGGTAGATACGAAGGAGGAGACATTCCCCAATGCTTCTTTAGTACTCCTTGGATGTCCATTTTTGAAAATGGCGAAGACGAAGATAGATGTTGATGATGGGTCTCTTACCATGGAGTTTAACGGTGAATTCATCAAGTTTAACATCTATGGCGCGATGCGATACCCCAGTGATATGTTGTCTGTGGTATGTACAATGGAATGTGTAGATCCACTCGTTAAGTAGACTAAGCTCACAAGTGGCGATGATGAAGTCAAAGTAGTGTTAGAGCATCATCTCGACACTACTCAAATCCACGATATTGTTCTAACCTTCGATACTGATGTCGAGGATGTTGTTTACGAGTTGGATTCACTCTAACCCCTACCCCCAAGTGTCTATCATTTTGAGTTGCCTACTTTCGACTCTGAACTTTCTCCTTCCTTGGTTAAAGATCCCACACTTGAGCTGAAGCCATTACCTGAGCACCTAAAGTATATGTTTTTGGGTGAGAATGTCACGCTCCCTATGATCATCTCAGCCAAACTTACACATTTGGAGGAAGATAGGCTCCTTCGAGTACTCTGGGAGTTTAAACGAGCTATTGGGCGGACCATAGCGGACATCAAAGGTTTGAGCCCTTCCACTTGCATGCATCATATATATGGAATAAGGTTCAAAACCTATGAGAGAATCCCAGAGGAGGCTCGATCTACTTATGATGGATGTCATGAAGAATGAGATATTGAATCTCCTTGATGCTGGCATGATTTACCCAATCTCTGATAGTAAATGGGTAAGCCCTATCTAGGTCGTTCCTAAGAAAATGAGAGTCACGATAGTCACTAATTCACACGGTGAGTTCGTTCTAACCCACATTCAAAATGGATGGCGGGTATGCATTGAGTACACGAAGTTAAACGCTTACACCTGAAAGGATCACTTCCCCTACCATTCATTGATCAGATGTTGGAGAGAGTAGCCGGTCATTCTCATTACTATTGTCTTGATGGTTATTTTAGTTTTCATCAGATACCGGTAGCGCCTGAAGACCAGGAAAAAACGATCTTCATCTCTCTGTTTGGCACTTTTGCTTCTCGGCGCGTGACCTTTGGGTTATGCAATGCACCTTCCACCTTTCAAAGGTGCTTGGTGAGTGTCTTTTCAGATTTTCTTGAGCATTTCATTGAGGTCTTCATGGATAACTTTACTATTTACAGTGATTCGTTCGATAGTTGTCTCAACAATTTGACAAATGTACTCAGCAGGTGTATCGAGAAGAACCTGGTTCTGAACTATGAAAAGTGTCATTTTATGGTAGACCACTGACTTATTTTGGGACACATTATCTTAGCCAGAGGCGTAGAGGTAGACCAAGCTAAAATTGATGTTATCGTGAAACTTCCCTACCCTACAAATGTGCGAGAGATTAGATCTTTCCTTAGATACGCCGATTTTTACCGTCATTTCATCAAGGACTTATCAAAAATCGCACAATCCCTATGTCGTCTACTTCAAAAGGACGTACCTTTTGAGTTTGATAAGGCATGTAAGAGTGCATTTGATGCACTGAAAGACTCACTTACTAGCACTCCAATGATTCAGGCCCCTAATTTGGAGCTTCCATTTGAGATTATATGTGATGCTAGTGATTATGCAGTGGGTGCAGTCTTAAGATAGAGAGTCGGGAGAGCTTTACATATCATTTACTATGCTTCTCGTACTCTAGACGCGGCTGAGATGAACTACACCACTACTGAGAAGGAGCTCCTTGTCGTTATCTTCGCACTTGAGAAGTTTCGGTCTTATCTCTTGGGAATCAAGGTTATCATTTACTCTAATCATGTTCCCTTGAAGTACCTGATAAGTAAAAAGGATGCCGAACTGTGACGGGCCCTGTCCTAATCTAGGGCACCACCCGGCCTAATCCCGTAATTAAGCCCAAATCATATCCACACAAAACTTAACTACGTATTAGTCAGCCTTTACAACCTAGATGCCTATTTTCTCGTGTTCAAGATAAGTAATACACTAGTCCTACCAGTTTATAAAATTTAGAGTTCATTAAAACTTTTTATTAAATTAATTAATTAACAGAAGTCTTATTGATTATGCGGAAGCAATTAGTAACTTATGCGGAAGCCATTTATAAAGTCCTAAGTGTGGAAAAACAGGAAATGACATCATATATATAAATTCCTCAAAACACATTGTAACGGTAAAATAGACTAAGTCAAGTCAGGGAACTAACGCTCAACCCAATATACAACCCCGAATAGTATTTGAAAGACATATAACATATACAATCAAAATACCAAAAGAAGACCTATAATCGATGCAGTGATGCCCCGTGGGCTCAGGGATAATCGCCGATCTTCTCCTCGCCTGGCCAGCTGGTAGACGGCTCTACACCCACCGTCATAAAAAGGACGGTAAGTACAAGGATAAAACAGTAATCCTCGATGACAAGTTTAATTGCATTTCCAAATATTCAAATGGTATTTAAAAGCATACAAATGGGAAAATTGGAAAATAAACCATCTGTGAGTAAATACCAAAGGTAAACAAGTGATACTGACATAAGGCTAAGTAGTGGTTATTTAGGTTCGGTCGGTAGTGAAACATGTCACTCCGACACAATAATCATATAGCAAAAGGAACTCTCGGTGTGTAGACCACCTCAGGGACTCTAACCCCGAGTGTCATACAGTGTCAAGTAACATGTGCCGACATCCTGTGGGACTCTAACCCCGTGAGTCGCGCACACCTCGATCTAGTACGGGACCTAAATGCAAAAACTACTTTTCAAATTTCAAGAAATACCAAGTATTGATTGTCAAGGCATAGGCACATCTACACACTTAAACAAATAAGGAATGCAAGTCCTCTTAAACATTTATAAGATATTCACTAGCCTAATAGCATGTCATTTATCATTTAATTCACATTTAAAACAACAAGAATAGACATAGCATGGGATAGAATCAATGAATTAAATCAAATGAATGGATATCATGCAAACTAGACTCATCAAGTGATCATAGACACAAAGAACACATGATATAAAAATACAAAGGCAGAATAGTCAAAAGGACTATGCAAGGATAACAATTAATAGAAATGAAATGTCAAGTAAAGTTTCCAATGGGTATACTCACAACAACAAAGTAAAGTCCTAGCTTTACTGGCCTCCCGATACTCCAAATCTTGTATTTGCTCTCCCATACCCTTTTCCTAGTTTCCTGAGTTTGGTGTCTCATTAGTTCAAGTATAGTGGGTTTAAGCTCAATTTAGTTGTGTTTATGGTGTATTCAAATTGGTTCAATAGACTTTAAATCATTCTTCCTAAATCAGCCCCTAAAGACTAAATTAATTTTCAATTTCAGTCCGATATTTTAATGCACTTTTAGCATGAAATAGTCGATATATTGAAATCTTCCATTACTACAATTATTGTTGTTACCTCTCTTAGCTTTCCAGAAAGGTTTAGTTTACAAAATTCTGATTTAAAATGAAAGATATATCATGATTTTACTAAACATAGATCTAATTAAAATTTAACCCTACCAGTGGGATTAGAAAACCTATTTCTCCCAATCTATAAATCCTAAATATGTGATATTTGGACAGAAGGCAGAAAATATACCCAAATACAACATACTAAAAGATCAGCTCATTTGGATAAGTAGTTAGAGAGTTATGCCGATAATAAATTTAGTTTCAAAACTTTCCTTTTTAATTCCAGAACCTATTTATAGAGCAAGTTTGGAAATAAAAACATTTGGGTCAAAATACCTTCTGTTAAGAAAAGTTATTCCCCTTTAAATAAGCTTTCAAACACCATTAGTTTAGATCAATTTAGATCTAAAATGGGCAGATTATGACCAAATTACCCAGGTTGATTCCTAATACAACATGCAGAATTCTAGTTTTGGTGTTGCAACTTCAAAATTCATATATTTACGATTTCAAAACCAAATTGAGAACTTCAATATAGCTGGATTATTATCTTGAAATGAGGAATCCAAATATATAAATCAATTGCAAATACTCAATCATCTACCATCTGAAATTAATCTAAAACCAGAACTTGTTCTAATTTCAACCAAAAAGATGTGTATCTAGTTGATGTATCACCCTAGCTTGAGAATTTCTCTCCAACTCCCATGGATTCCTTCAACACCTCGATCATTCACTCCTCTCTAGCAATTCCTTCTTCTTCTCCAGCAAAAATGAATGAGTGATTTGGTTTGCATGTTGTTTGATCACTAATGTTATATATTAAGGTAATGTTCATTCCTAGCCATTATCTCCATGGATTTATGTATCCCGAGGAATATCTAATGGTCCACCTATTGCCATATATCCCACTAACTCAACCTAAAGTGACACCATTTTATTACTCACCTAGTTCCTAGATGTGTCAATGTGTATCTTTAGATCAATCCTATGCTTTCAATTTAATTTACTCGCCTATAGGCCTTTAATTTCATTTACATTAACAAACACAACCATAGGCTTATAAGTAATTATTTATTTCATATTAGTATTAAATAAGACTTACCAAAATGCTAACTACCCGGTTCCCCGGCTCACACGCTACTCGAGGCGTGTACCCGCTCTAGTCTCGACGCCTACAACTGTACAAACCGACTTAGTAAGTATACACAATACATAACACTAGGCATACATCAATACAAAAATACAATATACCTCAGCCACGTGCCTCGGTCGGTGCACGTATCACTGTGTAGGTCTCACGTTAAAGGATGGTGATCCTGATTAAGGAATTCAAATGGGGGTTAGAGATTTGGGTCGTGACAAATATTCCCAACAAAATGAAAATTTCGTCCTCGAAATTAAGTTTAAGTTACGGTTCTACCGGACTTGAATAGGTACATGAATCTATCTCGCATGTAGTCCTCCCGCTCCCAAATGAGTTTCGTGTAATCGTGGAACTGCCACTTGACGAGTACCTTTGGGATGGACTTGCTCCTCAACTGTTGTACCTTCTGATCTAGGATCTGAATGGGCTACTCCTCGTAAGAGATGTCCTCGCTCAGGTCGATCTGACTCAAGTCAACTGTCGGTTGCACGCCTGCCTTCGACTCGGCTAGTCGAAGCATTAAAATCTGGAACAGCGGATGGACCCCTGACATCTGTAGAGGCAATTCAAGCTCGTATGCCACTTTCCCGACCCGTTTCTTAATCATGAAAGGTCCGATGTACCTTAGTGCAAGCTTGCCTTTCACCCCAAATCTCTGAATCCGAGGGGAAATCTTTAAATAGATAAAGGCTCTTTCGGAATACGCGAGATCACCGCGATACTTATCTACATATCTCTTATGTTTCTCTTGTGCTCCTTTGAGTCTCTAAAGGATCAGTTTGACCTTTTCCGTGTGGTCAACAACAATTTCAGGCCCCACTATCTCCCGGTCCTAAAATTCATTTAGAAGTTTGGAAAGATTCCAAATTCATTCCACAAGTTTTTCCATTTACTTGCAGTTCAACTGACTCAATCGCATTCTGAAATCCCTTAAACACTTCTAAAATAAATCCTCCAATGCCCAAAATTCATTTTTTAGTCAAAATTATTGTTTGACATCAAAAATTACATTATCTTGGCTTTTTTTCAATTTATTATATATTTATTAGTCTTGCCTCGATCGAAAACTCCAAAATCACTCTAAACTAAGTTCTCAAATATCCAGATCCTAATCTTGACTTCAAATTGTGGTTCAGATTCTAAAATTAACCTAGGATTAGTCCATAAAACAATTTTCTAAATGTTGGGCATTTTCGGCATCGTAACATGCATATGAGGCGAAATCCCAAATAAAAATGATCAAGAAAATTACAAAATCCTCATTTTTCGTCGAAATTCACAATTTCTATTTATTTGGTCCAAAATATCATTTTTCTATTTTTTTTTCTTATTTTTCAGCAATTTTTTTTTTAATTAAGAAAATAAGGGTTTGACCCCTGAACCGGACCAAACCGTTTCAACATAACCAGACCCAGTTCGGTATGGTTTGGGATAAACCCCTCCCTATTCTTTTTCTTCTTCTTCTTCTTCTTCTTCATCATCATCTTCTTCTTCTTCTTCTTCTTCTTCTTTTTCTTTTTCTTCTTCTTCTTCAGCTCATCCTCTTATGTTGTTGTTTAAAGGATTCTTCTTTTTTATTTCATTAGGGTTGTGCTCCTAACCCCAACCTCAGGTTTGGTTCTAGGCAGGGGAAACATCCCTGGCCATCATCTTCCTTGGACGAATGGTTATGGCAGTTCGACCGAGCCTCCATCAACCAACAGCAACCACCAACACCAACACACAACCTTCAACAACAACCCAATAACAATTCCATAGCACAACGACACTAATAATAACCTCACTTTTTTTTATTTCGCCCCATCTCTCTTGGTCTCTCATTTGAATTAGAGGATGAAATCGAATAACAATGGAGACGGTGGTTTGTTTAAGATAAATATTTGATTTCTTGACAATTCTCATCGCACGAATCTCAAGGTAAAATCTAATGATCTATTTCATCATTTTGATCTTCCTCAAGATACGTACTATGTATCTCGAGGTCAATCTATATTGATATTCTTAAGATAATCACCATTGACGACCATAATCAAAATCAATTGCTTTGATCTCCTCAAGCTATGTATCACGTATCTTGAATGTCGAGATAGATCTTATGGTTTTACAACAAACCATACAATTACCTCCATGCACCACTTGATTGTCCTTAAGATTAGGCTACATGCATCTCGAGGCATGAATACCCCTTTCGACAACCAACGTTCAACCATTCTTCTTCTTGATGCTACTGCAACGTGTATCTCGAGGGGAATTCAATGATTTAGACAATTTAAATCAAACTATATGTTACCTATATTTATATATATATATATATATATATATCAATTTTGTATAAATATATGCCTATGTGTTTCCTCCCCTATAAACTCACCACGCATGCCAACAACCACCCTCGGGCGTGCATACTATTGTACATCCCACGCGTGTCACCCGACTCCACATGTCACTAGGGGCTCACCAATTTATATATTATTATATTTAATTTCATGATTATCTCTTCAATTTATGTCTAAATTAAACCTCGAAATACCCTAATTCCACCAAAAAGTTGAAGAATTTACCAATGCGCACTGAAACTCTCGAACAACCCGTCTCACAGGCTAATCGAAATGTAGGACCCACATCATCGTTAAGTCCAAGTAAACTCCAAATTTCAAGTTTTAAACGTAAATACAATTAGTTTTTGCGACATTCGAAACGAATGTTCATGTCAATATTTTAATTATCTCTGCATTCGTCTTGACACATATCTCGAGATAAAACCCCATGAAACATCAAGTTTACTCAGTTAACTTGAGTTTCTCAAAATAACATAATATATAGTACACAACACTAGGCATACATCACCCAAAAATAAAATTAATTAAATATCTCAATTTCACTGGTCTTCAACTTCTGACTCATGGCCAAAACCATAATTAGGCTATGTTAATCTCGAATTAGCCATAATTATTGATTTAAAAATATTGGGACTTGACAATCTTCCCAACTAATAAAATCTCGTCCTCGAAACTGAAATTGAAATTGAATTTACTTGGGCTAAAAGAGATCCAAGAAATGTTTTCTCTTGTTCCTAAGTCAGCTCCGAATCACCTTGAAATTGTCACTTAACCAAAATAAGTGAAATTTCTTTATTTTGAAGCTTCTGGATCTTCATATCTATAATCAATACAGGTTGTTCTTCATATAACACGTCACCCTTCAAATCATAGTGAATTTTTTCAACTATATGAAATGAGTCAAGTTATATTCGCCTGAGCATAAACACTTGAAATACGTTATACACTTCAGTTAACTGAGGCGGTACTACAAGCCCATATGCAAGTTTCCTCATCCATTTCACAATCTAAAAAGGTCCAATAAATCAAGGAGAGAGCTTTCATTTAAGCGTAAACATGTAATGGCCTTTGCGAGGGAAAACTTTCAAATAAACCCAATCTCTTTTAATATATTCTACAACCCGGTGATAGAGATCACAATAACTTTTGTGCCTTTCCTGAGCCACTTTCGACCTTTGACGAATCTGCTAAACAACCTGAGTGTGATCTCGAACCGTCTATAACCTCGACTTTGTCAAATCCTCCAGTTCAGCCCAATCGGTAGGAAAACAACAAGGTCTCCCATATAAATCCTCAAACGGAGTCATATCTATACTCGATTAACAACTATTGTTATAAGAGAACTCGCACAAAGGTATGTATTCTTCACATGAACCTCTAAATCCCAGTACAGAAGCCTTGAGCATGTTTTCCAACGCATAGATGAACCTTTCAGTCTAACCATCCACCCATGGATGAAATGCAGTCCTGAAATATAACCAAGTGTCAAACTATTCCTATATGCTCTACCACAACCTCGCTATGTACCGAGCATCTGAATCAGAAACTATCGTCATCAACACTCTAAACAAATGAACCATGTCTCGCTCACTCAACAAGCTCAGCTTTAACCTGTTGGCAAATCTCACATTTCCTCCCATAGTCACCCGCATCAGCTTTCATCTCTAGCCACCATTACAATCGCCTCATATCATGATATGATTTGGTCCAGCCAAGATGAATGCTATTCTGGACAGATGAGATTCTCTCAATATCTTATCCCGAATCTCAGGAACCAAAGGAATCCACAGTCTGCCTTTAAGCCTCAAACTCCAGTCTTCGGACTTAGCCCAATTTAGTTTATTCCTGTCAACAGCAAAACCCTTAAACTTCCCATAATCGACATCACTTTGTTGACATTCTATCACTTTCTAAATAGAGACAGTTTGGACTCTAAGTTGCGCACAAATCGATTCATCATCAACCTCAGGAACCTCCAACAAAGTCATAGCAATGACTTTTTCGAGCAAATCATACTCGTAAGTTAACCAACTAGCTGCACATAACTTTTTAACACTCATCATGTTCAGTGCATCAATAACATCACTTACTTTACCGAGATTGTATTCAAGACTAAAATCAAGGTCTTTTAAGTGTTCAAACCACCATCATATCATATTCAACTCTTCTTGAGAGAACAAATGTTTTAGACTGTTATAGTCTGAAAATAGCGTGAAGCTTTCTCCATACAAATAGTGTCTTTACAGTTTCAAAACAAATACAATCGTCACTAATTCCTAATCATGACTATGATAATTCTGCTCATAAGTCTTTAATTATTGAGAAGCATAAGAAATTACCTTATCATTATGCATTAACACACAACTCAAACCCACTTTCGATGCACCAATATAAACTATAAGACCTTTCCCCATTTCAGGTAATACAAACATAGGTGCTGAAGTCAAGCGTTTCTTCAATTCCCAAAAGGTAGCATCACATTTCTTCGAAAAAATAAATGAAACGCTTTTCTAAGTTAATTTTGTAATTGGCGCAACTATCATAGAAAAACCTTTTACAAATCTATAATAATAGCCAGCCAAACCTAAAAGACTCTATATCTCCATCACTGTGGTAGGTTTTGGCTAACCAATGATAGCCTCAATCTTGGTTGGATCCATGGAGATTCCTACCGTACTAACCACATGACCCAAAAGAACTTTACCTCAGACAACTAAAACTCACATTTGCTAAAGTTGGCATATAGCCTATGATGTCTCAAAGTTTGGAGAATAACTCTGAGAAGATGTTCACGATCCTCGCGAGTCTTAGAGTATATCAAGATATCATCATTGAAGACTATCACAAAATGATCCAGATACGACCTCAACTATAACGGACCATTTTAATCGATCCCGATTAACTGGCTAATTACAAATTAAGAACATAAGCTCAAACCCACGTGGACGTCGCGAAAAAGTCTATGACACGCCTAATGGGTGAAATATGTTATTTTTTGTAGCGAACGTTTATTTATTTTACGATTAATTAATAGTTCACACTGCATTGATTGAGAATTACGCTTGGTCGCGTTGTGCCCGTGTAGTGACGAGAGTGTACGACATCGTGGAATACGCGTAACTCGGGTGTACAAGGTAGTATGGGATTAAGTTGTCACATCACTCATTCCATCACATCACACATCACATCAAACCCATCCCTCATCATTCACTTTGTCTTTTCTCCACAAATAAAAAAAGTTCTTTTTTTTACTTTAAATCAGATAAGAGAGAAAAAAGGAGAGGAGAGAAGAGAGAGAAAGAAAAGAGAGATAGCAAGAGATGACAGAGAGAGGGGGGAGAGAGACAACGAACGGCGGCGACGGCGTCCCAACAGCAGCTCGCAGAGGCTGGTCGGACGACGATGTCGGCGAAGGGCGGCAGTAGTGGCAGCAAGCCTGCGACTCAGAGGACTAGCAGCGGGAGCTGGATCAGCCGCAGCGGCTCGCGGACGCGGACCAGCGGTGGCTCGGCTGCAATGGCGAGGAGACGGTAGCTCACGACGACGATGCCAGCGCGGCGTCGTAGTGCCGGCACTGCAATGCAGCTACGTCGGCGCGGCATCGGCGGTGCACGACAGCGACGCCAGCAAGGCGACTGCGGCAGCGGTGGTGGTGAATGACGTGGAACAGCGGCGCGGTAGCGCGTTGCTTGAACAATCTTCGGTTTGATTCAAAAAACGTGTCAAGAATCAAATTTGTGGAATAAAAACTTTACAAATTTTGGGGTCTCATATTATAAATTCATTTAAATGAAACTTTAAAATGATAAAAAATTATATAATTGGACACTAGGGACTTATGATACCATAGTCAGTGTCGGGTACGTATCTCGAGGCGTGTGCGATACGTTTCTAAGGCGTTTTGCTATTTGTTGAGGTAAGTAAACCCACGAGAAAATTAGTTAAAATTCTTTTTTTTGGCACTTACTTTATTTCACATTTCGATTATTCAATTGTGATATTTATTGTTGTTCATTCACTATTCATCCACTCCCACGTGTGTATGCGTGTTTGTCGATGGGGTCGGGCATGGCACGGACTCACAACCCGGGGCTAGCTACCTTGCGTTGTTCGAGTAATTTGTCATGTTAGGGCTATGCGGTGATTATTTTCCGCAAGACCCGTAAGTCGAGAGACGTTTGACGAAGACCTAAGTCTTCGTTATAGGTTCCTCTCGAGAGATGTTTAGATGGGGTTTCATCCGTTCAATGGTTCCTCTCATTCGACCGTGAGATGTTTGACTAGGTGTTCGTCAATGGTTCCTCTTAGTTTAGCTAAGATGATTCCCGGATGTTGACTAGGGTTCTCTATCACGCTACACTCGTGTCCAAATTTGACTTCTCAACGACTTACTTTCATGCGAATTTTCTTATTCTTGTCCTTTATTTAAATTGCATGAATTGTAGTCGTTTTATTGGATTTCATGAATATTAGCTAAAATTCTCTGGGATTTACTCACTTGGGACTTGTCATTGTTTTTGGTGACAAATCGCAGATCTTGCAACGAGCCGGGGCAAGGGTGTCTCAGGCGACTGCGTTTGAGTTAGGAGAGCCCGTCATTTTTGCGTAGGTGTTGTATGTATCTATTTACTATTTTTATGAAATTTTTGGGAGGACTTGTATACCTGATACATGTATATGCTAACCTTTTGTACTTTTGTCGCTCATTAATATACATGGTATCGAATGCCGGGTTTCCACACTATACCTACGGAGTTTGCATGTTTTAAAAGGCTTCCGCTTGATGTTTAATAATTTAATAAATCGTGAACAAATTAACTTAGTCAATTTAATGCAAATATCCATAAAATATCCGTAAATACTAAGTTAAGGCGAATAAGATACGTATAGAGGCGTAGATCACAGGCAGTCAAAAGTAAGTATGCGGTGACGCGGCATGCTTGGTGATGTGTCTGGCGACGTGGCGATAACCAATTTGCCTCGGAGTTTGGGGTCGCCACATCAACACTCTCTGCTTCAAATCCATAAACATCACCTGAGCATTAGTCAACCAAAATGGCATAACAACAAACTCAAAATGATCATATCCAGTACTGAACCCAGTCTTCTGCATATCATCTGCCTGAACTCTTAATTGATGGTAACCATAATGAAGATTAGTCTTAGAAAAGAATCTGACACAATTCAGTTGATCAAACAAATCATCAAATTGAGGCAATGAATATTTATTCCAAATAGTGACCTTGCTCAATTGTCTATAATCAATGCAAAGCCTCAAACTACAATCTTTCTTTTTCACAAAAAATTAGTGCGCCTCACGGCGACATGTTCCGGTGAATAAACCCTTTATTAAGCAATTTTTCTAACTATTTATGTAACTCCAGCAACTTATTCGGAGCTATTATATAAGGAGGAATAAATATTGGTTTAGTTCCAAAAACCAAATCAATCACAAAATCAATCTTTCTCGAGTGTGAGATTCTAGGTAAATCATCAGAAACTACGTTTGAGAATTCACAAACTACAAGAATTTCCTCTTGTTTAATTTCAGGTCTTGTATCCGTACTAATAGTTCCAGCAAGAGTTTCTATTTCTTCGTAGTGCTAGCCAATCCAATCTCAAAAACATATCAAACATTCAGTAACTCCAACATATGGAGATTAATAGCCATATCGTGTCCGGAGATTTCAACAACATATTTCTCACACATAAAAGGAGGACACACCTTATCCCTAATTATTATGTGGAGAATAAAATGAATAGGGAGTTGCACTAGAGTTAACCGTAACTCAATCACCATACAACCATAAATTACCTTTGATAAGATTACGATTTGCATCAAAATTTCATTCAGTCACCACCTGAACACGTACTTTGATATGTTGTAGAGGTTGTAACATACAATCTTGTAATGTCTTTTCTTTTCAAATCCAAAAGACCTAACTGCACTCAAACTCTAAGGATAATCTCGGCTAATGTGATTGTTCTCCTACACCTAAAACATGTAACTATAGGTTTACTACCTACAGAAGATTCCTTAACTAGTTGTCGATTACTGACTCGAAGTCCATCATTGAGATCTTGTCTTGACTCCACGATTCCCTAATATCGTCATAACTCACGCTGAAAATTCTTCGCATTCATGCAAGCTTTAGACACAACTAGACACAACTAGATTAGTCTGAACCGAAACTACAACAATCGATTCAACTCAGGGATGAATGTAGAGGTATTTTGCTTCTCTTGAGCAACACGAACCATAAATGCATGATTTGCCACATGTGCTCGTAAGATATTCAACAACTCTTACCGTTGCCCATCCAAGTTCAAAAATCTTTTTGAACCCACATGTTGCATATCCTTATTATCCTCACAAAATCCCTAACCCGGCTCTTGTTGTCCACCTATAACTTTTCACAACAAAGATTGCAAAAAAAGTGGTATAGCAAGCCTATATCTATTGATATCTTGATAACATAAAACACACATAACACATTCATAGAGTTTTTAAACTTTTTAACCTCTTTTCATCGGGTAACTTCCCAACTAATCATTTACTTAACTTCAATCGACAAGATTATTTTAGAATTCTAGGTTCTGATACCAACATTGCCAGATCCCACCTAATTAGAGCATCTGACCAGTCTAGATTACCTTAATCGCCTGATAATCTAGTAGCCTTAATCTTACCATTAATGAATAATTAAAAATCTATCGTCTTAATTAATAAATATAATTCTTTATCAACCATAAAGGGTTCTAAAGTAAATCTCAAACCTTGAAATTCAGTTGGATTGATTACATTATCTTTAAAATTCTGTAAGAAAATTTTGACAACACCTCCTATATTTCTAAACCTACACAAAAAAAATTGACCTTGAAAACATCTTCAACAAAACCTGCTCAGCTTGGCGGAAATGTTGAAAGACTCACAATCGACCTCATAACAATATATATTGCATTCAAAAAAATTATTTATTCATTCCAACCCATCCTAAAACCATTATAACAATTTCAAAAGAGATCTTAATTACACACGAACCCAAAAACCCATTTATACAATATATTACATTTAAAAATAATACATACATAGAGAAAAGAACTGAGCAAGTCACAAACAGTCAGAAAACTTTCCCTTTCCTTTCCCTTTCATTTCTCATTGCTAAACCCTGTCATTATCCAATTATAAAAATTCAATAATGTCATATTAGTAAATCTCACGCTATCCGATACACCTATAATAATCAAATGCATAATAATCCAAGAGATTAAATCGAATAATATAATCCAAGGAATTTAAATACTTCCGTAAATCTATCATGTTTTTGTTATCCAACCACAATCAAATGACGTCCTCTGAAAGTGGTAGTAAACAACAATTAGGACTCATACCCAGAGAGGATAACTAAACGAGTCTCGTTCCTTGAGTCTATCAAAATATGAACTGGTTCAACGTGATCTCATGATAACTACTTGATGCAAAGTATTAGTGACACTAGCCCCTCAAGCGTAATTTAGTTCTACCCATACGGTCAGGTAGACACTAAATAATTTTACCATGTATGCACAGTCAGGTAGCTTAATATACCCTGTATACATAGTTAGGTAGACAATGTATAGTCCTACCCTGTACATACAGTTAGGTAGACACTATAAGGAGACTCGAACCCACCTTATCCTCCCTACCCGTGTTTACATGTACAACAAAAATGCAACATCAAATATCAATATAATTTATACGAAATTATAATCATACAATATAAGGGTTACTATGGGATATACTTAACTTTACAAACGCGATATCACAACTCCCTTGCGCTCCAAGTTAGTAAATTAGTCAACACAAGATTCTGATTGTGGTCCTACAATTCATTTAGAGCTTTGGTAAGATTCCAAAATCATTCCACAAGTTTTTCCATTTAGTTGCAATTCAATTGGCCCAATCACGTTCCAAAATCCTTAAAACACTTCCAAAACTAATTCTCCTATACCCAAATTTCATTTTTGCCTCAAAATTATTGTTCGACATCAAAAATTACGTTGTCTAGGCTTAAATATATTTTTTCAACTCATTATATATTTATTGGTCTAGCCTCGACCGAAAACTCTGTAATCACTCTTGTTGGCCATGTTTAGAAAATATGTAATGGGGGTGTGTAGGCCACTATTAACATATTTGTAACATACATAATGTTTTAATAACTAATGGATATCTTAAAATCGCAACAATCCTGATCTCTAAGGAAGTCCCAAGATTGATAAGATTATAAATCACGTAGTGTGATTTTTTATTTCAAGGCTTTAGGCAATTTAGTGGTGTGAAGAGTTCTCCAGTAGTTTTTCTCAAAACTTTTAAGCTGTGGAAAAGGCCGAAGACCACACAAAAAGATATAGAATAACGTTACACTTTCACCAATGCTTTTTAATTCCTATTTAGATCAAAAACCTTCATTGGTATCAGAGTAACTAGGTGATTAGTATCCTACACACCTAAATGATTTTGGTGTTATTTATTTTAATTATGTTTTTATTTAAAAAAATAAAAAAAATTGGATTTCACTAATTTTCGACGATGTCGCCGAAATCCGGTCACTATAAGAGATGGTGCACCCATCGGGGTGTTTGCCGGTATGCCTAGAAAGATCAACAAACACTACCAAGAAAAGTGGTAGATTTGGGGTTCTTTTGTCAGAATATATTGTCGATCGGTTATGGTGCACCTATTGGGGGTGCTTGGCGAAATATGATGGTTTGAGTCGCCAATGGCCAGAGTCAGAAATAGTGAAAACACTTTTGTTGAAGTATACTCATGTTTTGTTATAGCAACTATGTTTTTCTTTGTGTTGTTATTAAAAAAATATCGGCGATGTGACTACTGGCGTGGCTGGCCCAACCGACATTAGCCATCAAGGTGGCCGACGATTTCGTCGCGCTAGAGTCATGCAACCATGGCTGCTCATGTTGGGTGGCTGGTTGTCACATTGTTGCTTTTAAAAGTTGTTTTGGTGAAGAAGACAAATAAGGAACCACAAGGTTTCCTCGAGTCCCCTGACAAAATGATAGGGTAAAACAAGGTTTAAGTTATACGGGCTCACCATTCACTACTCACTTAAGTCTTAATAGTTTTCTTTTAATTAAATAACAAAGCCCAACATTTGTTTGTAACGGGTTTTTTTTTATTATGGATATCGCATAGTTTGTTAAATCAAATTTTGATTGATGTTTGTGTGAATCAAAGTCTAGAAAATCAGTTTTAATTAAGGTATTTACAAAATTAAAAATGATTTTGGTCCACAACTACCAGATACGTTTAAAGAAACTAGTATAAAAATCAATTTTCTTGATTTTTATATCCATTTCTTAAAAAAGAAAAGAAATTAGTAGTACATAATATAACCATAACTTTTTTTAAAATATTGCTCATAAATATAAGTGGTGAGATTTTTGGTGGCGACTATCATTATAAAGCACGCCAATTTTCAAGCACACTCTGTTAGTTAAGTATGTTTTTGATAAAATATATAACAAAAGCCATAATATATATAGGTAAGTCGTAAGAAACGAGGTTAGATGCTACTAAGCTCCCTCAATGTTCCTTAAAAATCAATGGTGGAGTTCATTTAGAGGGAATTTTCCTCAACGTGGATTGCCTTGAAGAATAGATTTGGGTTAATATTCGCAATAGGGTTGCACGAACTAATTATCATGTTTGATAATCTCAAAATATCTCATCATGTGAAATTGGATGGAAAACGCTTGGTAGCAGCTAAAACTTCCAATCTGGCAATGATTAAGCTATCAAATTCCCAAAACTCTTATTCCAAGTCTATGGGTTATTGGCAGGCAAGAAAAACCGCTAAAAGAGGCAAACATATAGGTGACCACTATTTGAAATCGAAAAATGTCAATAGCAAGCGAGGTGGCAAAAAGAAGGACAAGAAATAGACATGTCACAACTGTAGAGAAAATGGACATTTTGTGAGGGAATTCCTGAACGAAGAAAATATAAGGTGTTTTCTTTTAAATGCATCTCACAATTGCTTTATGTTTAGCAATGATTTACTTGTTGACTCTAATCCAATGAGGATTATTGATTTAGGATCGATAAGCCATGCAATGAAAGACTGTAGGGCTTTCATGGGATATCACCACATTCAAGTGGGAGCAAAGTGGATATATGTTGGAAATACTTCATGTGTAGTTGTTCAAGATATTGACACCTGCCAGTTGAAGCTACAACACATACTACTTCTCCATAATGTCCTAAATGCCTGAGAGATAAAGTGAAACTTAATTTTAGTGGTCGTCCTTTTCAATCTAGGTTTCATATTAAACTTCAATAACAATTGTGTCACTATGCTTTTTGGACACCGCACTTTATGTTTTTGGATACTTGTCTAATGCTTTTATTATTTTGGGCATCATAGGCGATACTAAATAATTTTTATTATTATAGTTGTTTTTTTCCATTTTTTGTATCTTTGATTTCTATTGACTATGGATGCAACCATATGGCATGCTAGATTAGGTCATATAGAGCAATATCGGATAAAAGATTTGCTAGAGAATGATTTTAAGGCTCACTCGCAAAAGTTGATTTGCCTATTTGTACAAATTGTCTAGCTTCAAAGCAATAAAATAACCAATTAAAGCTGGAAGAGCTGATATTCCATTGCAATTAGTACATTCATACATTTTTGTCTAATGAATGTAAGAGCGCGACATTATGCATAATATTTCATCACTTTCATTGATCATTTTGCACGTTATGGACATGTATTATAGTCTCACATATATGTGAAGCCTTTGATTGCTTCAATGATATGAAACTTTTGTTGAAAGTCGACTAAAGAAATGTGTCTATATGTTGAGAACTGACCAGAGGCATGAATATCTAAAATATCAATTTAAAGAATATTGTAATGAAAAGGGCTTGCTAGACAGCTTACCATCTCTAGCACTCCGCAATAAAAGGATGTTGCAGAAAGGCATAATCGGACTTTATTAGATATGATTCGATCTATGATGGCACAAGTAAGTCTTCCAATTTCATATTGGAGAAATGCATTGCTAACCATAGATTATGTATTAAATCTAGTACCGTCAAAATTAGTAGCTTCCACCCCATATACCCTATAGACTGGGAGAAATCCCAATCTTTCAAATTTGTGCCTTTGGGGTTGCGCATCATATGTTCACTCTCCATCCAATAAATATAAAGAATTGGGACTAAGGGGAAAGAAATCTATTTTTTAAGATATTCTGAATATTCCAAAGGGTTTATGTTCATTCGTGAATAACTAGATGGTAGTTTTATTGAATTTGAATCAAGAGATGCCACATTTTTAGAAAATGAGTTTCCTAACAAAAATGAAGCAATAAGAGATCTCACTTTTTATGAAGTTAATGATTCTTCAGATAATGTAATCCCATAACTATATTCAAATGTGATTGAGACTAATCCAAATTTGGCTCCTATTTTTAATTCTAGTGGGAGTGACATTCTAATGTATGTTTTAAATACAGAAGAATTGTGTAAAATAAGCCATCAAAGTATGCCTCGAGGAAGTTTTGAAATTGAGGGTCACGTTTTTATGATTGCTCCGCATGATAAAAATGAGCCTGGTAATGTTAATAAGGCTTTATCATCATCAACTAAGGAACAATGGCTAAAAGCAATGGATGAAGAAATAGAGTCTATGAAATCTAACCATATATGGGACTTGGTTGATCTACCTCCTGGACGTAGACCAATTTGGAACAAATGGGTTTTCAAAATCAAATGTCAGTAGATGGATCAATTGAAAGATTTAAAGCACGTTTAGTGGCTAAGGGATTTACACAACAAGAAAGAATAGATTATGAGGAAAGTTTTTCACCAGTTGTATGACTTGCCTCTATTTATCTATTACTTGCTATTGTTGCACATATGGATTTAGAATTACATCAAATAGATGTAAAAACTGCTTTTCTGAATGGAGAATTGAATGAAGACATATATATATGCAACAACCAATAGGTTTTGTTGTAAAAGGACAAGTGCGCAAAGTATGCAAGCTCAAAAAGTCAATATATGGTCGTAAACAATCTTCAAGACAATAGTATTTAAGATTTCATCAAGTCATAAATTCTTTTAGATTTAATATGATTGATGAATATCATTATGTATATATCACACATTTAGATCAACAGTTTGTGATATTATCCTTATATGTGGACTATATACTTTTAGCAAAAAATAACATTGATTATGTTGTCGCCATTAAAAAATGATTGCCCTCTAATTTTTATATGAAGGACATGGGTGAAGCAAACTTCATACTGGGTGTGAAGATTCATAGGAATCGTTCTAAAAGAGTTCTTGCTTTATCACAAGAACAATAAATTAAGAATATTCTTGAATGATTCAAAATGACAAATTGTAATCTCATTGGCACTCCAATTGCTAAAGGTGAATTTCTAAGCACGAAAAATATGTCCAAGGACTCAAATGGAGAAAGATAAGATGTTCAGTGTCCTATATGCAAGTGCAATTGAAATTTCAATGTGTACATGTCCATATATATTATACATTGTTGGTTTAGTCTGCATATATTATAAATATCCAGGCCATGCTTATTGGAAAAAAAAATGAAAAAGACATTGGGATATTTAAATGTTACCATTATTTATATTACCAAGGTAATGATCTGAATTTACTTGGTACTCGGATGCCAATTGGAGTGACTATCTTGAGAAACTCAAATAGTCATTATGAATTACTTCCTATTCAATAATGGTAGAATTTTATGAAGCAGTAAAAAGCAAAATATTTTTTTTGGCTAGGTTATTCGCCTACACTGCTATTATTTACGAGGCTATTTGGCTTAGACGTTTCCTAATGCACATGCTTATCATAAAAGGCATTGAAACGTATGACTATATTAATTGATAGTTAAACAACTATAGCCTATGCAATAAATATGAAGTATAATGGAAAGACAAAACATATTAATGCAAAGTAAAACTTTATGAATGATTTCATAGCAAGAAAAGAAGTTATAAGATAACATATACCTGCGCAAAGGTTGATAATAGATCATTGAGATACCGAACAATGTAATTCATATATTATAACTTCTTATTTCGATTCAATAAATAAGCTTTATTGGAATTTGTTATTTCTTGCTTTGATATAAGTCATTATTGACTGGAAGTATGCAACGTGCAATGATCGGCTTTCTCATACAAGCAATCACCTTTGGCGCTAGTAGTAGCGAGCAGAGAAGAGACATTAAAACTTATTTGATAAATGTTGCCTTGATATGAGTCAAGATGAGATCATTTTTGTAAGACCGTATTAGATTTCCTACTATCTATTAAGCCTATGAATAAAAACCAAATACGAGATCTAATGATTGACGTTTCATTATGGCGAGCTACACAGATTTTGGGTTAGGCGCTTTGAGAGTGAATGAACTAAGATCTGCACAGTGTAATTAGAGAATTGCATACAATCTTGTTAAGACTTGCTCAACTGTGAAATGTAAAGAGTTACAAGTGTTTCGCGATCACTTAGAAGTGAGTAAATAGTAAATCTCTGGATCATCACCATGTGAGTCTAATTAAAAGAAGTTCTTATATAGTTGAGACTTCCTGAATTGCCCTTATGACTTTTGACTACACTATGAAGTAAGGAATTAGTGCTTGCTACTTTAGTGAGTTACCTATGGTCAAATATGATTCGATCTAAAGGTGTTACATTAGGAAATCAGATGATTCAAAACTAAGTATGGGAGGGTTTAGAAGATCATATGGAATCATGTCATTTCATTTTATATTCTATGTCATGACACTGGTATTGCAACAATTGATGGCAATATTAGTTAGAATATAATGCTATGAATTTAAGGTTCAAATATTTCTCTTAAAAAGATTTAGAAAATGTTTTGAACAAACATGACTATATGCATATGGGGCAAAGTGAGATATATATATTTAAAAAATTAGATATCTCTATGTTGACTCTAATTGAGTTGCTAGTGTAGAGCCCCTGCTTACTGGTTATCTCATAATTGCATGGCCTATTAGTTACAATGAAGCACTGTCAATTAAGAACTGAATATTTTTTCACACACGATGTGCAAGTGGGAGATATCTATGTTTGTAAAATAGATAATGTTTTGATAATTAATAGAGCCCCCACTTGCAGGTTATCTCATGATCACATGGCCCATGTGTATGATTGACCTGACCCGACAAAAAAGTGCCCATGTCTGTGATTGACCCGACTCAACAAAAAATTCTACACACGATGTGCAAGTGGGAGATGTTGGCCGCGTTTAGAAAATATGCAATGGGGGTTGTTTGGGCCACGTTTTACATATTTGTAAAATAGATAATGTTTTGATAACTAATAGATATATCAAAATCTCAACAATCTTGATCTCTTGGGAAGTCCCAAGATTGATAGGATAATAAATCACGTAGTTTGATTTTTTATTTCAACGCTTTTAACAATTTAGTGGTGTGAAGAACTCTCCAGTAGTTTTTCTCAAAACTCTTGGGCTCGGAAAAGACCAGATTCCACACAAAAAGAAATAGGATAAAAGTACGCTTCCACCAATATTTTTTAATTCCTATTTAGATCAAAAACCTTTAACTCTAAATCAAGTCCTCGGATTGTCAAAACCAAATTTTGACTCCAAATTGTGGTTTGGAATCAAAAAATAACCTAGACTAAGACTTAAAATAATTTTTCAAATTTTAGACATTTTTAATGTTGTAACACGCATTACGAGGCAAAATCCCTAATATAAATCCTCAAAAAATCCTAAAATATTCATTTTTATAGAAATACAAATTTTCTACTTATTTAGTCCAAAATATCATTTTTCTGATTCTTTTCTTAGTTTTCAACAATTTCTTTTTATTTTTTCTTTTTAATTAAGAAAAGGTTAGTTTGACCCGGGAGCCGGACCGGTTCCCTGTGATCAAACCCCCTCCCTTTGTCGTCTTCTTCTTATTCTTCTTCTCCTCTGTTAATGTTTAAACGATTCCTTTTTTATTTTGTTCCTAGGTTAGGTTCTAGGCATGGGAGACCTTCCCCTCCCATCGTCTTCCTCAAACGAACTGCCATGATAGTTTGTTTAAACTCTATCAACCAACAACAACCACAACATCAACCCAATAACAATTTCACAATACAACAACAACACCAATAATAGCATCACTTTCTTCTTTGATTTTGACCCCATCTCTTTTAGTCTCTCTTGGTCTCTCGTTCGAACCAAAAGACGAAATTGAATAATAGTGGAGATAGTGTTTATTGAAGATAAATATTGATTTCCTCGATATTCGCATCGCATGAATCTCGAGGCAAATCAAATTATCTATTTCATTATTTTTTATCTTCCTCGAGATACGTACTACGTAGCTCGAGGTCAATTTTCGTGGATATTATTAAGATAATCACCACTAGCCGCGCTAATCAAAACCAATTGTTTTGATCTCCTCGAGATACATATCACGTATCTCAAGATAGATCTTATGATTTTACAATAAACCATACAATTTACTTTCATGCACCACTTGATTGTCCTTGAGATTAAACTACGCGCATCTCGAGGTATGAATACCCTTTTCAACAACCAACATTCAATCATTTTTCTTTTCAATGCTCACGTAACTCGTATCTCAAGGCAAATCCAATGATTTAAACAATTTAAATCAAACTATAGGTTATATATTTATATATATATATATATGCCTATGTATTTTCTCACCTATAAATACACCACGCAAGCCAACGACCACCCTTGGGCGTGCACACTATTATACGTCTCACGCGTGCCACCCTCGACTTCACGTGTTCCTAGAGGCCCACCAATTTATTAATTATTTTATTTAATTTCATAATTATCTATTCAATTTATGTCAAAATTAAACCACGAAAAATACTCCTATTCCGCCAAAAATTGAAGAATTTACCAATGCGCTCTAAAACTCTCGAACAACCCGTCTCGCATGCAAATCAAAGTGTGGAACCCACGTCAACTCAATAAGTCTAATTAAACTTAAAATTTTTAATTTTCAACCTAAATATCATTATTTTTTGTGAGATTTGAAGCGAATGTTGATGTCAATATTTTAATTATCTCAGCACCCGTCTCGACAAGTATCTCGAGACAAAACCCCGTGAAACGTCGAATTTACTCTGTTAACTTGAATTTCGTAAAATAATATATTATATAGTACACAACACTAGGCACACATCACCCAAAAATAAAATTAATTAAATATCTCAATTTCACTGGTCTTTAACTCTCGATTCGCGAGCAAAATTATAATTAGGTTGTGTTAATCTTGAATTAGCCATAATTACTGATTTAAAAATTTTGAGATTTGACAATTTCAAAGTAAGTTCAAAAAGCCCTCACTCAAAAGGCCTAACAAGTCTGGTGGTTTCAACAATTTGGTGGTTTCAACAAGGGTGGTGGTTCGGCAAAATCGAATAACCAAAACAAGAATCAAAAGAAGCAGAAGTCATTTACTGGTTCTACAGGAAAGATGGTCACTTTAAGTTTGATTGTTTTTTTCTAGAAGAGGAAGAAAGAGAAACATCATGTTTTCTCAAGCAATGCAGGAAATGACAATGATAATCTCATTGCCATGATTTATGAGATCAACGTGGTTGAGAATGACATGGCTTGGTGGGTTCATTCTGGACCTACTCAACATGTTTTCAAGAACAAGGGATTATTCAAGACCAAGGAGGCAGTAAATGAAAATATTGTCTTGTACATGAAAAATGCATCTACTTTTCTCGTCAAAAGGCATCGGTAGTGTTGAACTAAAATTCACTTCAGGAAAAGCTGTAACAGTCACTAATGTGTATTATGTACTAAAAATAAAGAAGAATCTGGTGTCGGGTAGTCAGTTGAACAAGTTTAGTTTTAGGGTTGTGTTTGAGGCTGACAAATTTGTAATGTTCAAGGGTGGTATGTTTGTGGAGAGGGATTATGCTTATGACATCACAGATTAATGTAATTATTTTATCTAATAAGAATATTATTTTTGTGTATCTTGTTGAGTCCCCTTCATTTTTATGGCATCACAGATTATGACATGTTAATTTTAGAAAATTATATGACATGGTAAATTTTGAATTACTACCTTATTTTGATAAAAGTGAGGGAAATTGCAATACATGCATGAAAACAAAAATAATAAGAAATCATTTTCCTAAGGTTGAGAAAAATCCAAAATGGCTTGATCTGATACATTCTGATGTATGTGATACGCATTGTACATTGTACAGTGTCAATAAGAGGAAATAAATATTTTTTAACATTTATTGATGATTATCGTAATGATGTCTATTTGTTACATTCCAAAGATAATGCAATGGTAAATTTTGGGTCTATAAGGCATAAACTGAATTGCAATGTGAGAACTTTATAAAATACTTAAGGTCTGATAAGGGAGGAGAGTACTACAATCATAAGTACTTTGAATCCACTGAAATAGTCCATGAGACTACAACTCCCTATATGCCACAACAAAATGGCATGGCTGAATGCAAAAATCACGTTCTGACTGAAATGGTTAATGATATGTTATCAAACTCAAGTTTGATTAGTGGCTTCTGGGATGAGGCATACTACATTCCACAAATTAGGAATAAGGTTAACCCATAAGAGCTTTAGAATAAGCGAAAACCAAACTTTAATTATTTAAGAGTTTGGGGCTATAGAGCAGTAGTAAAAGTACATGAACCTAAAAATAGAAAATTAGGTAAAAAGGGAGCAGAGTGTATATTTATTGGATATGCAAAATATAGTAGGCATATAGATTCATGGTAATCGAGCCTAATAATTCGATTTTACTACATGTTGTGATTGACTCAAAGGATGTGATTTTTCGTGATACCAGATTCAAATATGTTCCCAAAAATATTCCTCAACAAAACTATAAAAGGAATGAAGTCATGGAAAATGACAATAAAAAAGAGATAATATAAGTTTTTGAACTTTGAAGGAGCGAAAGAGCACGAGAAATTAAGTTATTTGGTTCTGATTTCTATACATTCTTGGTTAAAAGAAGTAGAGAAACAATAATTAGACAAATTTCATATTATTTTAATACGAAGGTTAATCCTCAAATAGTGAAGGAAGCGATGAAAGAAAGAGATGCAACTTTCTAGAAAGATGCATTGAATGATGAAATAGATTCAATAATAGGAAATAATACTTGGGAACTAGTTAATTTACCTTCTGGGTGTAAAACCACTAAATTCAAGTTTTACTTAAAAAAAAAAAAAAAAAAAGTTAATGGATCCATTGAAAAACATAAAGTAAGACTAGTTGCTAAGGGATTCACCCTAAAGCATGGAATAGACTATTTCGATACTTATTCGCAAGTAGCTAGAATTGCTACAATCAAATTGCTTATTGCAACTGCAACTATAAACAAAATGGTAATCAATCAAATAGATATCAAAACAACATTCTTATATGGAGAATCGAATGAGGAAATATACATGGAATAACTTGAAGGGTTCATAATGCCCGGGCATGAAAATAAAGCATGGAGATTGTGAAAATCATCGTATGGATTAAAGCAAATACCAAAGCAATGACACCAAAGATTTGGCCAAGTTGTACATGATAATGGATTAAAAATAAATGAATCGTATAAATGCGTATATAGCAAGTTTGATGATAAAGGAAGTGGTGTTATTATCTATTTTTACGCAAATAACATCTTAATTTTAGGAATCCGACTGGAACAAGTCCAATTGACCAAAAGCTTTCTTTCAAGCAAATTTAAAATGAAAGATATGAGACAAGCTGATGTCATTCTCTGAATTCAGATTGTAAGAGTTGAGGGGAGTATAACTCTGACTCAATCTCATTATATTGAGAAAATTCTCACTAGATTCAATCATTTTAATTGTGCATTTGTATCTATCCCACTAAACCGAAGTGTTTAGCTAGTGAAAATACCGACAATCCAGTTTCACAACTGGAGTATTTCAGATTAATTGAATTTTTAATGTATGCAATGACATGCACCAGGCCGGATATTGCATCGACAGGAAGCAAGTTGAGCAGATTCATAATTAATCCAAGCGAGTTGCATTGATTTGCAATTCGAAGAGTTTCAAAATATCCAAAGAAAATAATTAACTATAGTTTATACTATAGTGGATATCCTTAAATCCTAGAAGGATTTTCATATGCAAGTTGGCTTGTAAAATATCAAAATCATGCTTCTACAAGTGGGTGAATCTTTATACTTGCTAGAGGTACAATCTCGTGGGCTTTAAAGAAACAAACATTAATAGTTGGTTCCATCATGGAATCAGAGTTTAAAGCATTAGCCTTAACTTCAAAAGAAGTTGAATGGTTACATGAGCCATTTCACGAGATGTCATTGTGGCCTTAGTAGATAACTCTTATTTCTATCCATTGTAATAATGAGGCCACAATGACAACAGCTTATAGCCAAGTATACAATAGCAAGTCCAGACATATTGGATTGAGACACAGTCATGTTAGAGAATTGATAATAAACAGAATTATCAAAATCGATTATGTGAGATCTAGTCAAAATTTGGCATATCCTTTAACTAAAGGATTATCTAGAGACTTGGCGGATAAAACATCAAGGGGGATATGCCTCAAGCCCATGAATTGAAGTCCCCAATAATGAAAACTCAACTTGATGCTTAACATTTCATTAAGTCTTGAGTTCAAAGTAGCTAAAATACATTATTAGAGTAACGGTGAACACCAAAATTTTATTGCCATCCCAAGGTTGTTAGTGCTTGGTACCTGCACGAAAAAGGAGGAGGTTGAGTTAATATCTTAATAGTCTTCAAATGGTGTTTAAATTGTGGGGGTGCTAGAACAGAGACTAACTATGTGAATATAAAGCGCGGCCACCTCAAGGAGTTAAAGGGCTTGGCTCTAAAAACATCTAGGAGAATATATGGGGCACAAAGCCAATGTTGAATATGTCAAGAAACTTATGGCTATTTGCACGTCAGTTATCTGCGTGATATATTATCCTACATATCGATTAGAATCAATGGTTCAAAACTTATCTACCAAATAAGTCTGATATGATGTAATGAACTTATCAAAATTAAGTGGTTCAAATCACAAGATACTCTTATTTATGCATATAATATTTAAATTTCTTCCTAGATCCATGATCTGTACATTATATTATTTTGAGAATGCAAAGGATTGTTGAACATTTTTAAAAGATATGTTTAGTCCCACATGAAACGTTTAGGCCCATAAAAATAATATAAAGCTTTTACATTTTTTTAAGTGTCAAAAGAAGCTCCACATAAGCTATGCCAAGTTAGCCCACACGCGCACACGGCACATATGGCGTATTTTAGGTTCTTTTATTGTTGCACTTAGCACTTGGCATGAGGCACATGCGTGTGCGTGTGTGCAGCTAACCAAGATTACACTTTTTTGTCATTTTTAAGTATATATCTGCTGCAAGTAGGTGTTTAGTAAACCCAATAAATAAGAAAATAGATAGTTAATGAACTAATTCAACAAGAGATAGTGAGGCAGTTTCAACTGACCAAACAGTTGAGAAACTACTCGCTATCCCACTCTCTACTCTAACTCCTTCGATTGAAGTTCTTGTAAAAAAAAGGTATAGAAGGAAGATATATCATCAAAAAATCATCGCAAAAGCTCCAAATCATTTTCACTTCTGCAAGTGCAAAATGGGTCTTTGTCGTATCCCTTAAGATTTTTGTTGACTCTTGTAGAGCAGATAGCAAAAATCTCATTTAGAAAAGTGGCATAGATACACGCTTTGAAGTCATTGTTGATTCCTTTGGTCTAACAATATCTCTTAGGATGATGGAATTAGATAGATTGAGAAAGGTTGAAATTGAAAGTCAATGGCAAAAAGGCCAGAAAATACGGCACAATAATATCTCTACTTTCTTTTCTTTTTGAATCACACGTGGGGAGTAATGTTCTTTACAATGATATATATATATATATATAAGAAAGTTATGTACATTGTTGACACATGCAAACTCTACATAGATTCGAAATGTTTAGGTGTATTAATTACTTTGTCTAATTAATAGCCTAAGTACTTTCATTACCCCAATTAATATTAGAGCATCTCCAATGATAATGTGGATTTAGGACATGGATTGGTGTCAAATCATAGATGTGGGGAGGATGTATATCCTATGTGGCACTAAATAGATATTTAAATTCCAAAATGATCTCCAATAATAATGTGAATTTAGACCATGGATTGTGACTTTTCTTTTATCTTCATATAGAGAAATGTCATTTATTTTGTCTTTTTGTCTTTTTGTTTTTTTAAGGGATATTATGTCTTTTTATTTATTTCTCTAATTAAAACTAACGGCATGGCAGAAGAAAGGATGTCTACCACAATGTCTAGAATTAGACATTGGGGTAGACACCCTCTATTTAAATTCTCTGTCATATCACCTAGACATTATCAATCCATAGTCCAATTGAGAACATTTTTTGGGTTGGATTTGGATTGTGTCCTAGGTGGATTCATTTTCACCCCAATCCATGGTCCCATTATAGATGCTCTTAGTATCTTAATTAATAGCCTAAGTGCATTGTTTTCAATTTTTTGTTTTTCTTTTTTTGATTTTTTTACACACAATAACAACTTTTTTAGTTTTTTTAAATTAAAATTTAATAGTTATATATAAGTTAGTGTAGAGATTTTTCATCTTTCAGATTTTTAATTGAAGATTATAGTTTTTAGTTATTATGAGAATTACAAGTACATACTCCCAATAAAAGAGAATTACAATTACATCATTCTTCTTATATTTTATATAATTTGGGTTTGAAACAACTTTTATTTATAAAAAAAGAAGTATAGATTCATATAGTAATTAAATGTAGGTATTTTCATCTTTCATATTTTTAATCAAATATTACGATTTTTAGTTATTATGAGAATTACAATAACATCATCCTTCTATATTTTATATTATTTTATTTTTAAGCAACTTTTATTTATAAAAAAATAAATATAGATTCATAATATTCCAGGACAATGTATGGGTCTAAAATTAGTATTAAATAAATAAATTATTATGATGCATACCATAATAATAATAATACTAATAATAATAATAATAATAATAATAATAATAATAATAATAATAATAATGTACACGTGGAGTTATAGATCTCAATTGTTTAGTTCATGTGGGCAACTTTTTGAAGTGTTAAGATTTAGACGTGTCATTGCATTTCTCACTTAAGTTTAATATCTAAAAAAGATAAAATAAATAAATAAAAACATTAAGTTATTTCATTTTATGTTCTCAAAAAAAAGTTATTTCATTTTATAAATGAAAAATGCTTTTGTGACATGCACGTCATGGCCTAGGTTAGGCACACTTTGTAACGACCCGTAATATGAATAATTATTTAATTTTTATTTTCAAAATAAGACTCACATGGATAGCGTGGACTAAGTCTAGGGCACATCCAACAATGTATAAATAGTTATTTTTTGTGTGATGTCTTGTTATTATTATTTATTTCGTAACACACAAGCTAATTATCATTTTTGTGTTACGTACGTGTGCGTATTGAGAGCAACAAATTTCACCTCGAGATATGAGCTATCGTTAGTATATGAATTATCGAAGGGTATGGAGAACACTCAGTTGGATTTAAGGGTTTTTTTTTAGAGGTGGATTTAAGTTAACTTAACTCGATTCATGACTTGAGTTATTTTTAGAATTTAGATAGTCATGCCTAAGTTAAGGAAATCAATTTAACAAATTGATAATCTAAGTAAAATCATGAATTTCATTAACCACCTTGGATCAATCTAGTGATGAGTTATGTAGTAGAATCCTAAGAAAATCAATGGCTTTTGAAATAAAAGAGTTGACCATTTGACGATAAAGATTGTAAACTATTATGGCCTATTTGGTTCACATTTTAGTGAATCCTAACACATGGGATTAATTAGTGATGGGACTAACACATGAGTTTAGATAGTTTAGTCCCATTTGTGTATCTTGTTTGGTTGGGAGTTTTAAGGTTGGGATTAAATGAGGTTGTACGTGTACATTTACCAAAATACCCTTACATAAATAACACCAAAAATCCCCCCATTTCACAAACATGGGTCATCTCCCTCATAATTCGATTGGTTATTTCTCTCTCTGTCTCTCTCTCTCTCTCATCACTCCCTCTCTCGTTCGATTCTCTCGTAATCACTGTGATCTCCTCAAATCGAAAATGAGAAGTTGTGACTGTTTTGGCGTTGTGGCGATTGGTGTACCTTTCAAGGCGAGTAAATAAAGTTTTTTTCACTTTGGGATTGTGATTGATCAGTGGGGAGTGTTGAATCTGGTGTTCAATTCGAAAAGAAAAAGAGAGAGGAGTATTGCTGTTGATGAGAGAGTTGAGATAAAGGTTTGATTTGGGCTTAAACAACAACACATACAACAACTAGACTAAAGTAGCAGTAAAACAATAAGGAACGAACAGTCGATCAGAGAAGAAGATGATGGATGGAGGGGGGAGGAGGACAGCGAAGAGGAGAAAGAAGCCGTGATCTCCCAGACCCCCGTCTTCAGAAGAAGAAAAAAAATGGAGAGGAACCTGCACTCTGTTTCGTTCACTAGGGGGACGATGAAAGGCTAATCCCACCAAAAATGTGAGGGGTAAAGTGGTAATCTCCACATTCAGTTACAATGGATTAGCTAATCCCAGTAAAAATGGTGGTATTATTTAATCCACTACCATGCCTCTTAACTAATCTGCTGGCCTAGTTAATCTTCCAAGCAAACAACGGATTAACTAGTCCAGTGTGACTAATCCGGGCTAATCCCACGAACCAAACAGGCCATTAGTGTCTTTTTTTAGGGCCGCTATGGGCATCCCACCAATTCATGAAGGCACCCAGTTTTTTTGTCATTCTCCCCTCTAAATTACACTTTGATGTAAATGACTCTATTGCCCCTTCATATATACTCTCTCCAATCTCACAACCCATTTTCAAATCAATTTTGGGGCACCCTACCACATTGGATCCCAACTGAAACCTAAAGCCACAATTTTGTCAACGTAGGGTTTGGTAAATTCGACCAATCCGAACTTGTTTCCACTATAAAATGGATGAATGTACTGCAATGGTGCAAGAGGAGGAACAAGAAGATGTATTTAGTGAAATTTATTGTGTTTTTTTTTATGCTTTTTCATGTTTTAAGTCGAAGTTGCACGGACGCGATTGTTTCGGCCTCGCAGGACTAAAACTTATACATAAGTCTCGGTCAAAAGCCACCGAGAGCAAACACAGCATTACGCTACCTAAAACAATTCAAAAAAAAAGAACAAAATCTTCCATTTCTATAGTCTCGGTCATGCACTTTTGAGAAAACCATAAGAATGTTGGTGGCGCATGACCGAGATAACAATAATAGTCTCGGTAATGGGCAACCGAGAGCAATGCTACATTCTCGGTTGTACATCACCGACAGGACATAAACTATACACTTATGGTTACTCTCGTGATGTGGTGACCGAGATAACACAATTACTTTCGACCATTCGTTGCCGAGACTGTATAAACTATTCTAAGTACGAGTGGCCGAAAACCACGAGTTCCCAAAAATTTCCCCTCTGTCTCGGCCATGCTTGGCGAGACTGTAAAAAACAACTCTGGCCTGTGTGGCCGAGAACCACGACTTTCCAATCAGAAAACCATTGAATGCATCGCTACACAAACATAACAACTACTCTACCAAATGCGACTTAATTAGACTATCGACGTACCTTCAAACGATCGATTTCACGACTTGAGTGTGTGAACGAAAACTTAGAACCGAGCCCTAATGTGGAGACGAAATCGAACAAAACATAGAGCCTCCAAACTCGAAATTCCGCCTATAACAGAGGAGAGAGACTGATAGGGACGAAGACAAATCCAAATAACCGAGAAAATGCGGGTTCAAGAGAGTATGGCTCGTTGAAGAGGACGGTAGTGGGGTGGTGGGATGCCTCTGTTTTGAATGAGGGGTATTTTGGGGATTTCAGACCTCAATTTTGGGCGCCCTCGGTAAATGACTCTGTGCCCTCAACAACTTGGTGCCTTCATGAATTTGTGGGGTGCTCGTAGCGGCCCTCGCATTTTTTCTCTACATTGTAATCACAAGTGGCCCAATAAGATGTTGCCACATCACAGCTGTAAAAGATTGTAAACAGTTGGACTGTAAATATTGTAAACTATTGAACTATAATTAAGTAGAAAACATGTGTTTATTAATGACTTTCGGTCTATTTGTGAGGTACTCTCTAATCCTTCTCTATGTTCCATAGCAGATCTCAGTGAAATTGAAGGATGGAAATGAACTACTACACCAAAACATTTCCAAGGATATGTTCTAGGGTTGAAACTCAGATTTGGAGAAGAAGAGGTCAAAAAGGTCAAAAAAAGGGCTCTATTATCTCTCCAATTTCTCCTCTCTTTGAATGACACGTGGGACGATGTTATTCACAATGTACAAAATTATACAGTAAAGCACCATATGTAAGAGCATCTCTCATGGTAGGGATCGATACTCATCCTACTTGACATAAATACACATTCGATGATTAAAATAGTCTTTAATAAGTTATGCGGATTGCACCCTCTATTCATAAGGTGACAACTTTTTTGAATTCAATAATTATTAAAATTAATTTTTTTAGAAAGTATTAAACGATTATAATTTTTGGTAAGCATTAACTGATTATACAAATATTATATTTATAAAATTCGATCACTGCTATTTTTATATATCATGCAACGTTCAAGAGTCAAGACATAGCATTGTTTGTATTTATCTTTTTTTTTTAAGATTTATTTGTATTTATCTTATATATATATATATATATATATATATGATAAGTACAAAAAAACTAAACAAAGTAAAAAAAAAAATTGAAAGTATACGAAACTAAAAAACGCAAAGTAGAAAACATGTAGTTTGGATTTTTCTTTCGTTGCTTTTTTTATTTTTATTTGATTTTTTATGAAGTGATATATGGCACCCTCTAAAAATAAAGGGTGCGTGAGACAGTATGGACGATTATTTTTGTCATATCATCTCTACAGTGTTAATTCACATTATTATTGAAAATAGTTTTTTTATTGGGGTGTGTATCCTATCTTAGGTGGCACGAATGTACCCTATCCACATTAAAGATGCTCTAAGTCGGTTCTCTCTCTCTCTCTCTCAATTAAGTTGGAGTGGTCACTCGTACATGAGCTTGATAATGTCCTAATAGAGAGAAGTGTTGGAATGACAACAACGAAGTACCACAAAATACATTGACTCATAAGAGTCATCCATGTGCGCATCAGGATGTGAACATACACATATCTCGATGTATAACACGCGGTTCGAAATCACATGAAGGGCTCTTGTGAGCCAATATCTTGTGGATGACTTTATTATTATCATTCTAGTATTTTTCATAGAGTAATAGAAACAGATGATGTCAGATAACTCGGATAAACCATATATAAAAAGGTCCATTAATGAAGGTCAAAACGACAGAGGTTGTGTGCGGGATGGCCGACATAGAGAGTCCGCTAGGTCCAAGGGCTAGTGGGTCATGTAGTGGTTATTTAGCTTGTGTTTGGATAAAATACATTACTAATAGTCATCTATTTTTTTATAGTATCAATTTTATCGAATTAGGTCTCGGGTAGTATATATTCCTAGCTAAATTTTAGTAGTAGCTAAAACTGAGTTTAATTTTTAGAAATTTTTGTCTAAGTAGGAGTCTTCTAGTTTTTTTCAATTAAAACATATATATATATATATATATATATATCTACTAGTTTCAAGACGTGCTACGCACGATTCCCCGCTCGCTTTGCTCGCGGGAATTAATTTCTAAGAATTTATTAAAAAAATTTAAAATTGTAATTAAATTTTAAAAATTAGAAATACAAGTACATTTTTTAGCTTATCAATATTCTCTAATGTGATTGAGATAAGATGTGAATGAAAAAACAAGCTAGTCATGCTAGGACATTACTTCCTCAAAAAAAAAAAAAAGAAACAAGGAAAAAAAAAAAAACAAGTGGTTTGACCCATCAATTTGTGAACACTTGCTTGTAGAGATTCCGTATAATTGTACATAAAGTTTAATTTTTACCTCAAACTCTATAGATAGAAAAGATAACTTTGAAATTATGAATGTAAATAATTGAATTAGTTGGAATTAAAGCTTTAGACACCTTCTTTTTTTTTACATGATTAATCGTAATTTTTTTCATTCAAATTTCTTTTAGGTCTTGGGTTTGTTCCCTCCCCCAACACCTTCTTCAAACCACCTTCTTCTTCAACCCCCACCTTTGTCTTCTCCTTCTTGGATTCTCTTTTATATATATATATATATATATAAAACCGAACCTCCTCCCCCCTTCATCACACAATCAACAAGCAACCAAAACAACCCCTCCCAATTCCAATTTGGAATTCATAGACAAAACCAGTTCCACAGTCACTAAAATAAAAAATTGAAATATTATCTCACCTTCAACTGTTCTTCAACAATGCCACCAACACTCACGGCTCTCCTTGAATTTGATCTCCAACCGAGAGAGAGAGAGAGAGAGAGAGAGAGAGAGAGAGAGAGAGATGAGGAAGAACAATGAGGGTTTGGGTGAGAAGACGATGGCCAGAGGTATGCACCCCCTTAAAACGTATCAAATGGTAGCATGCAATTCAAGCTTTCAACAGATACAATGTTCATATAAACCGATTTTCCCCAGAAACAAGTGCGCGCTCCAATTTAGAAATCTCCATCAATTTATCAACATCTCCGTCTCCGTGTATTGGATTGATGAGAAGGAGTTTGTGTATTGGATTGATGAGAAAGAGTTCGTCCAGAGCACGAGCGGTGATCGATTGAAGACTGAGAGAAAGAGAAAACCGTGTATTGGATTGATGAGAAGGAGTTCAAGATTGATTTGGAGATAAAGAAAAAGAAAAACGCGTGGTGGATTGATAAGGAGTTAGAGTTTGATTTAGAGACAAAAGAAAAGGTTGATTTGGAGATGAAAAAAAAAGTATGGGCAAATAGAGTGGTATGCACTCCCTTAAAACGTATCAAATGGTAGCATGCAATTCAAGCTTTCAACTGATACAATGTTCATATAAATCGATTTTCCCCAGAAACAAGTGCGCGCTCCAATTTAGAAATCTCCATCAATTTATCAACCTCTCTGTCTCCGTGTATTGGATTGATGAGAAGGAGTTTGTGTATTGGATTGATGAGAAAGAGTTCGTCCAGAGCACGAGCGAGTAATCGATTGAAGACTGAGAGAAAGAGAAAACTGTGTATTGGGTTGATGAGAAGGAGTTCGAGATTGATTTGGAGATAAAGAAAAAGAAAAATGCGTGGTGGATTGATAAGGAGTTAGAGTTTGATTTAGAGACAAAAGAAAATGTTGATTTGGAGATGAAAAAAAACATATGGGCAAATAGGTAAATTTTATTACAACTCAAAAATTTGTGATTCTTGTTTTTATACATATGATATATATATATATATATATATTATATCTATCATATATATAAAAGCATGAATCACAAATTTTTGAGTGGTAATGAAATTTACCTATTTGCCCATACTTCTTTTTTTTTCATCTCCAAATCAACCTTTTCTTTTTATCCAAATCAAATTCTAACTCCTTATCAATCCACTACACATTTTTTTTTTATCTCCAAATCAATCATGAACTCATTCTCATCAATCCAATACACTTTTTTTGAGGAAGTAATGTCCTAGCATGATTAGCTTATTTTTTCAATCGAATCTTATCTCAATCACATTATAGAATATTGATAAACTAAAAAATGTACTCATATTTTTAATTTTAAAATTTTAATTACAATTTTGAATTTTGAATTTTATATCTATCATATCATATATATAAAAGCACAAATCAAAAATTTTTGAGTGGTAATGAAATTTATTTATTTGCCCATATATATCTATCATATATATATATATATATATATATATATATATATATATATATATAAACAACTATATATATAAAAGCAACTAAATATCACAAATTGTAAACTCAGAGTTTTCCCGATGGTATATATGCAACGTATTCATCTAGAGTTCTCCCAATGGTATATAAGCAACATATATACATATATATATATACTAGTTTCAGGACGTGCTACGCACGATTGATCCGCTCGCTTCGCTCACGAGAATTATTTCTAAGAGTTTATTAATAAAATTTAAAATTGTAATTAAAATTTAAAAATTAGAAATAAAAATACTTTTTTTATCTTATAAATATTCTTTAATGTATTTGAGATAAGATGTGAATTAAAAAAAGCTAGTCATGCTAGGTCATTACTTCTTCCGAAAAAAAAAATGGAAACTAGGAAAAAAAAACTCAAGTGGTTTGACCTATTAATTTGTGAACACTTGTTTGTGGATATTTCGTAGAATTGTACATAAAGTTCAATCTTTACCTTAAACTCTAAAGATAGAAAGTATAACTTTGAAATTACGAATGTAAATAATTGAATTAGTTGGAATTAAAACTTTAGACACCCTAACCAAGAAAAAAAAAGAAATATTAAAAAAGAGGTTGTGTTGTCTTCTCTCATGTACCATGTGGAACTCTATAGACTTTAGTCATTTAACCACATATTCCACATAAACGACCTTACCTTAGTTGATCTCTTTCCATTCTTTTCTTATTTTTGCTCTCTTTTGGTTTTGTATATCCTGTAAAACCTTCTATGCATGCATGTAAAAGTACATTTCTTTTACAACAAAAGAATGTAAGAAGCTGCTTTGCACTCTCCTTCTAATGTGAGACATGTAAATTTAGATGATGAGGTGCATTATGTTAGGAAATAGAGACAATAAACTAATCTGTTGTATGATATACCATTTTCATTGGTTGACACATCAAGTGTGGATTCAGAAATACCAACGCAATCTCCATGCGATTTTCATGGTACAATAGTGTTAGAGAATTTCTTCATTCTATGCTCATAGTTGACATAGGTGTGTCAGCTTCAGAAAGAATGTTGCGATGATTAAGATCTCTTAACGTTTACCTGTAAACAAAAAGAAGCCGAAACATGAAAAATAACCATTTAAGGGTTGATACAAAGGAAAATGTAATCAATAATACAATTACTCTGACCTCCAACCAAAAGAAAAAAAATAGGGAAAAATAAGCTAAATTTAGGGAAAAACTGGTTGCTAGTTTGTTTGTAAAGCCATGTTGCAAACGCTTAGAAGTATACATTTTTTCTACAACATTAAACCCGCCTCCTAATGGCTCTCTCAGACTAACATAGAAAAAACAACTGGACATACCTTACTATCACAATTATTGTAATTTATAGACATTTAAGAAAGAGGGGATGGTCTTAAACAAGCACAATGGAAGAGTTCAATCCATGTAGCCGAACTTTACAAATTTACAAATTCTTCCATCAATCAACAGGTTGAAATTGAATTCTCAAATAAATTGGTTTACATACTAAAACATATTATTTTATTTCCAAAGAATTGTAAGATGTATTATGGTCAAATTTAGGAATACTTTGACATGTTTTGAACAATTTGAATAAATAAAAGGAATTAAAAAAAGACTAAAAACTGGTACTGTCTTCTTTAAAGACAATATTTTCTTCGCTGGCACGACCGCTTCGTGCTTTTTCATCGATGTGTCCTTCACCACCTTCTAATACTGCAACTCGATCTCTTCCAATTCTATTTTCAGCTCTTCAGTCCCATCTTCATCAATCAAAACCGAAAAGGCATAGTCATTAGGAATGATGTATCCAATCTTGTCACAATTTTTGGACCTCCGTAAAAAATGGATAAAAGAGATTCAACAAATTATAAATAAAATGAATAAATTATAAATAAAATAAAATTAATGTTTAAGAAATTCAACAAATTATAAAAATACAAATTTTAATATAAGTAATTTATAAATGTAAGAACATAGTGCTATGTTGATAGTCGACTGAAAAAAAATCAGTATTATATAGTAAAAATAAAAAAATAGCCATTTCTTACTTCAAATATCATATTTTTTTAGGTAGGTGAAATATTATATTTTTAAACTACTAATGACAATACCGACCATTTAAAGTGTTGGAAGCACCAATGAATCATTTAAGAATATAAATAAGACCACAAGGGGAGAAATTAAGATATATGATCATATTTTGGTTGCTTGCGTGATTAGTGCTAAGAGCAACCCATAACTTCTCGTCCATTAAATAACACCAAAAAAATATCAAATTGAATAGCTTAATCAATATGCAAAAAAGATAAAAAAAATCAATAACTTTGTTGTGTGAAGGATGGTGGTTGTTAGTAGAAGTAGTTTCTAAAGTTTAACGGGTCATGTCGAAGGATTATTTTTTACTCATTGACTAAAGCAGTGCAATCGCAAAAATGTTATCAGCACCATGAAGGTAAGAAGCCTAGCCCGTACAACATTTATGACATCATTACTAAAACAATTATCGTAAAATCTAATAAAAAGAGGGCCATATGAGGATCTAAATTACACTCAATTCAATGTTCTTATTATTCAAACCCCATGAATAACACAAACCATTCAAACTAATTAGATATACACTTTTATTTTGTAAAAGTAGTTGCATAACTAAAATTTAGTTCATGAGAGTGCATATATAAGATGATTTAAAAAACTATGCCTATAGGATTTAACAAATTTCATGAGAAATGATATTTATCTATTCAGACTCACCATGAACAGGTACATACAGAAGAGGGGGAAAAATTGAAGGGGTTCGGTTTGAAAAATCCAATCATGTAACTGACTGCTCTATATACAGTGATATGTTAGGTGATAAATAATGAGAGATATTACTCGAAAGAAATGCTCGTATTTAGATTTTGTTGAAAGCAATAATACCGCAACCTTGAATATACTCAATGATAGGCTCAGCACTGAGTACTATTCAATAAGACTGAACTCTTTCATTTTTATTTTTATTTTTTTTACAGTGAGAGTTTTGAACCTACAATTAGCATATACTTTACTTTTTACATTAAATCCCAACTATTGTTTCATTGAATTAAGTGCAAGCTGTTTCTTTTTCTTTCAAGGTTTACCTGTCGCATAAAAAAAAGTCAAGTCTTGATCCAATTGTACTTCTTAAATGACTTTCTTTGTCGATCATCAAATTTAATATATCTCACAATCTTTTGAGAATGATTCTAAATCGAAAATTAACCTATCATTATAACTCAGATAGATCTGTAACACTTCTAAAAACATGCCACAATTTTAAAATTAGATAGATCTGCTACATAAGGAAAGGATAGTTCCAAGGTGAAATGATCAATAGTACAATGCTAGCTTAGTGGCTCAGAAGTTATGTACATTCTTATATTATTGAAAAACTAACTATACAACTGAAAAATCTTTGTACAACACAATAGTGGTATTAAACTACCTTTTTCTGGTTTGACCAGTGTTCCAACTACATGCATTTCTTGACATGGAAATTTGCACTATGAAGCATGAGAGTTGAACACAAGTAAAGAATCAAGAAATTAGCGAAATACAAAGCAAATAAGTTGACGTGTATACCAGATTCTTTTCTAAATAAACTTTGACGCTCAAAAACATAAACTTGTCATCATAAATGATGAGCTAATGCATTGATAACGAGGAGGAAAACCCGCCCAAAAGGTTGTTTACATTTTCTAATATTGGTATTTTTGTCAAATCAGAACCGATAATAAAAATACCCTACAACCTATTAGATAAAATAAATCTCAACTTTGTCATGAAACTCAAATTTAGAATGATTGGACAAAGTGATAGAACTTGTCATTTTAGGGACTTCACCATAATTAGATTGACTAAAAGAGGTTTTGTAATGGTACCCACTAAATTTTATTCCATCACACCACTTAAAATTAAGGCAAGTCATGCTTTGGCTTACTTGAGACAGTTCCACATTTAGGAATTTCATCAAATAGTTGGTGAACAAGTTTCTTCAGTCAAGATATCCACTCAAGCAATCCATCTCAACAAAGAAAAGTAACAGAAGCTACTTATTACCTACATACACAAAGTCCTATTATTTGAAGAAGATGCTTCAACATAGCTTTTAAATAATAGAACAACTTGCAAATAATATAAAAGGTAATTTGAATTAAAAGAAAAATTGAACTAATGTTCTGACATGATCAACTGGTGTTGACGACATAAACCTGAATCGACATAAAGCCTAAATACCTAGTAGCCCATTTAAATTGGGATGCAATTGAAAGAGATGGACAAAACCACATTCTAATCAAGAGAAAACTCATACTCAGTAGACAAAAAAAAGATTAGACACACTGATTCGAGAGATGGCACAAGCGATTCGAGATAATAAACTTGCAATGTCTTAAAAGAAATGACTTGTAAAATTGCTCTGTGGATTGTGGAGTGCTAATATTTGCTGACATCACACGTGAATCTCACGTGCTACGATCCTCCTAATATCCAAACTGTATGCCAATGGACCACACACACACAGAGAACACCCTACGCAACCCACACTCCACCAGTTCACCGGCTCACCCCTTCTTCCTCAAAACAAACACACCCCAAACGAACAAATCCCTCACGAGCGACCGACCGGTTCTTCAACGCCAATCTCTCTCTCTCTCTCTCTCTCTCTCTCTCTCTCTCTCTCTCTCTCTCTCTCTCTCTCTCTCTCTCTCTATCTATCTCTATCTCTCTCTCTTTCTTTTATCTGCTGCTGTTATTGTTGTTGTTGTTCGGTTCACCGATTGGTTAATCTACAGAGCGAAAACGAGGGGACTCGGCGATGTACGGCAATACTTCAGGAAAACAGAGAGGGCAGAACGAAGAGATGAGGGATAACATTTATGTCCTGGAGAATGAATCGAGTGGGAGGAGAGGGCGAGGATAGAGGTTACAAAGTCCGTTAGAGAAATTGTCGATGAAAATAGAGAGTAGTAACGCAAAAATAAGAAGGGCAAAGTTGTAACTTTGCTTACGACTAATCAAAATGAGATTCGCTCATTTATATATTTGATATATATATATATATATATATATATATATATATATATATATATATATATATATATATATATAAACAGTAAATAAGAGCAAATCTGATAGGGAAAAGAAGAAGGTGGGGGTTGAGGAAGAATGTGGTTTTTTAAAAGGTGTTGGGGAGGGATCAAATTCAAAACCCATAAGAAATTTTAATGAGAAAAATTTTGATTAATCATGTGAAAAAAAGGTGTCTAAAGCTTTAATTGCACTTAATCGAGCACAATGGAAAAGTTTGATCCATGTAGCTGACCCCAGTTAATTTGGGACTGAGGCTATGTTGTTGTTGTTGTTGTTGTTGTTGAATTCAATTATTTACATTCATAATTTCAAAGTTATCATTTATATCTATAGAGTTTGAGGTAAAGATTGAACTTTATGTACAATTCTACGAAATCTCCATAAGCAAGTGTTCATAAATTGATGGGTCAAACCACTTGTGTTTTTTTTCCTTGTTTCCTTTTTTTTTGAGGAAGTAATGTTTTAGCATGACCAGCATGTTTTTTCATTAACATCTTATATCAATCACATTAGAGAATATTGATAAGCTAAAAAAGGTACTTGTATTTCTAATTTTTAAATTTTAATTAAAATTTTGAGTTTTATTAATAAATTCTTAGAAACTAATTTCCGCGAGCGAAGCGAGCGAGTCAATCGTGCGTAGCACGTCCTGAAACTAGTATATATAAAAGCACGAATCACAAATTTTTGAGTGGTAATGAAATTTACCTTTTTGCCCATACTTTATTTGAGTGCTAATAAAATTTACCTCTTTGCCCATACTTCTCGTGCCTTCCCTTAAAATTAATAAATTAATTCAACTTAATCCAAATTGCACAAATTTTCGAGTGGTAATTAAATTTACCTTTTTCCCCATACTTTATTTGAGTGTTAATAAAATTTACCTCTTTGCCCATACTTCTCGTGCTTTCCCTTAAAATTAATAAATTAATTCAACATAATCCAAATTGGATGATGATAGAGGCGTCCGACTTAAATTAAAGATCAACAACTCAACGATTTGAGAGAACGCTACCTCTTCAATGTCTTAAACACTACCTCTTCAAATCGGTCAATAACTCACTGATCAACCACTCTCCTTCCTCTTCAAATCATTCATTCTATGTTTTCCTCCATCGATTCATTCGTTGCTTTCCTTTGCTCTTCGATTCAAATGTGAGGTAATCCACCTTTCTTCTCCGATTTTTTTTTTATGTGTTGATTAGATTTGGTATTGGAAATTCTTAGATACCCATGATCGAGACTTTTATAGAACTCTGTAATTCTTTGTTCTATGCATTCTATGTGTTTGATGAATTATCTAAACCATAAAGTCAACGTTTGGTTGTTTTGAGTTTCAGTGTTTATGCATTTTATGTGTTTGATGAATTTTCTAAACCATAAAGTCAATGTTTCGTGAAATGCCTATGAGAATATTGAATGTATCGTTCTATTGCCAACAAATTGAACCTCTGATTTTATATATGCAATTGATGAGTAGTTAATTAGCACTATTTTATAAGGTGTTTAATTAAAGTCAAATCAATATCAATGGATATCCAAGTCCACAAACAGTGTTACAATAAATCTATCTAATCTTTCAATCATCTTTTTTTATAAGAAAGAGGTATATGTATATATCAAAATTATCAAAAAGTGTACAGAGAGGAATTTTGCTTCTACGCATTGTTCATTAATCTTTGTTTTGTACCTAATAAAATTATCAACAAATTACCCAAAATAGTTAATAAGATTTATAGTTTTGAGCTAATAAAATTGCAAGTGCTCCGAATTACCCCACACGTTGTTCTCTTGGTGCTTTCATGCATTTTTACCATCTCCAAAAGTCGGTGTATTGTCCATTCAGAAGCCTCGCGATTCCATGTGATGGTATAGGTTTTGTATGGTGTTCATTTATAGATCACCACATTGGTCCTTCCTCTGTTCAGTTGGACATTAAATTCTTTCCCTCCCTCTCTTTTTTAAATTGCATTTTCTGTATATTTATGGGGCTATGCACCAAAAATAAGAAAATAATGGAAAGAGATCAACTAAGGCCAGGTTTTTTATGTGGAAGATGTGGTTAACGGACTATAAAGTCCCACATGGTACATGAGATCAGGCAATACAACCTCTGTTCTAATCTTTCTTTCTTTTTTCTTGGTCAGGGTGTCTAAAGCTTTAATCTCAACTAATTTAATTATTTACATTCATAATTTCAAAGTTATCATTTCTGTCTATAGAGTTTGAGGTACAGATTGAACTTTATGTACAATTATACGGAATCTACACAAGCAAGTGTTCACAAATTAATGGGTGAAACCACTTGTGTTTTTTTTTCCTTATTTCCTTTTTTTTTTAGGAAGTAATGGCTTAGCATGACTAGCTTATTTTTTCATTCACATCTTATCTCAATCACATTAGAGAATATTGATAAGCTAAAAATGGTACTTCTATTTCTAATGTTTAATTAAATTTTAATTACAATTTTGAATTTAAATTAATAAATTCTTAGAAATTAATTCCCGCGAGCAAAGCGAGCGGGTCAATCGTACGTAGCACGCCTGAAACTAGTATATATATGCAACATACATATATTTACATTCATAATTTCAAAGTTATATTTTCTATCTATAGAGTTTGAGGTAAAGATTGAACTTTTTGTACAATTTTACTGAATCTCCACAAGCAAGTGTTCACAAATTGATAGGTCAAACCACTTGTATTTTTTTGTCCTTGTTTCCTTTTTTTTTGGGCGAAGTAATGTCCTAGCATTACTAACTTGTTTTTTCATTCACATCTTATCTCAATCACATTAGAGAATATTGATAAGCTAAAAAATGTACTTGTATTTCTAATTTTTAAATTTTAATTACAATTTTAAATTTTGTTAATAAATTTTTAGAAATTAATCCTCGGGAGCGAAGCGAGAGAGGGAATCGTGTGTAGCACGTCTTGAAACTAGTATATATATCTCTATCCCTAAAAAATCTCACTTCCCCAATAGACTACTGTTTTCGTCGTCAGTTATACGTGTGTCCACACGTGTGATCAACACCCACTGGATTGGCATCAATATGTGTTAATCAAATCTCGATGCCTTTCTTGTCATCCAAGCGACCTTCTCCTCTCTCTCTCTCTTACGGATTCAATGCAATGTTGGGGCTGAATTTTCTCAACAAGATTTGTTGATGGCGGAGCAGAAGCACAAAGCGAAGAAACTCATTGATTCATGTAATTTCAGTTCTTGAACTGATTCAACATTAGCCATTTTACTTGCTTTGTGCGCAAGATTTCCAACCTACCATTACGATCTAACATCTACGTTTCTTGTTGCTCAAGATTTTGCGTTGTTATGGAGAAAGCTCCTTGATACAAGCAAGGGTTGAAAGAGAGGGGTACAAAAACCCTCAATTCCGAGTTCCTACCCCCAAAAAAGGTATCTTTTGTAGCTTAATTGCTTTGAATTCATTTACATGTGAATGCATTTATAAAGTCCCAAGCAGTAGCTGAAGGTGCACACCAACTATTTGATAATGTTTCTCTGATAACAAAACCAACTTGTTTTTAACTTTGTTTTGGAGTTATCATTCAGGTTGCATTAGTAGAGAATGGTGAGCAAAACAGAACTTGCAAGTCTATTACACTCTCTTCCTCCCATCGAGTTTTGTTGCGCGTATGGCTAACCTCTTCTTCCCAACAACAAGCCTGACAAGGTTTAATTCATTTCAAGTTAAATTATTTCTAATTGTGTTCTTTCCGTAGGGTCTTGTATTTTTAATTTGCATATGAAAAGCAAGTCGTCTAAACATTAATGTCTTAATGATTTCTCCAATTCAACAATGGATTGAGTTTTATTTGGTCACTACCCCATCTCCAAGACATTTGACACCCTATTTTAAATTTTCCTTCTTCTTTTTTTGGTTGTTTAGTTTCTTTCTTTCCAAATGTGTTGAATACAACATTGCGGGAAAGCCACTTCAGGAAACAGTTATACCAAAGCTAGAACTAGAGAAGAAACCATCCAATGATGTATAATCTTGAAAACTGCTGAGTTTGCTGATCATTAAGGCATGAACGAAGAGGTGATCGCCTTAGCATAAAACAAATCAATTGGGGAATGATGAGGACAAAGGCATGTCAATCATTCAATATAGAGAGCTTTAACTTGGTCTTCTTTGATGTTGATTGATTGTATCTCAAGGCTTCTAAAGATGATGATTTCCTTTAACGGATCATTTATTTTTCAAACTAATTTTAATGTGTGCTTGATTACAAGTTCTCGGTTGAATTTACATATTCCATTGTTAAATTGGTCATTATTATTTGTGTGAAGTTCCATCTCTTTGAACTTCCCTTTCTGAACTTCGATATTTAAACCATTTAGCGCATAGCTTATTCATAAAAATTTGTTAGAAATAATAATGCCCATACGAATTAGCTTTGATTATGAACAGATGACACATGTCTCATGAAAACCATTTTAAACTCGGAAAGCCTTCTATTAACAGGAATCTCATAACATGATTTTATTTTTTTGTTGCTTTCTTATCTTATCTCTTTCAATTTCTTTTTCGGAATTATGATTGTGTAATATAAAGAGCATGACTGTCTTATTGAGAATAATATGATGGTGGAAGTTTAAGTATTGTGTTTCTTATTGGTTGATCTTGTAGGTGAATGTTGTCGCTGTTGATATTGGTGCAGGTGTCGGCTAAATTTAGGGAAAGTGATTTTTCGCTACTTCGTTGAATTGCTACATGTAGTTATGTTGTCTTTTCACTGATTGTCATCTCTTATTCTTTATATCAATTCGCAATGTTCATTTCTTTAAACTTAGAGACTTTTATGCTTTTAGTCCCTAAGCTTTCATTAGTGTACATTTGGTCCCTAAACTTTTGAGTTTTTATGCTTTTGGTCTCTGAACTTTAAGTTTTTTTATATTTTTAGGCACAATAAAATTAAAAAATAGCATTAAGTTGCTAAATGAAAATGTGGAATCCATATAACTAATTAGTTTTGTTTGAGCCAAAGCATCTCTTGTAAGATGAATGAGGCATCACTATTAATTAAAAAGTAAGGTTTAGGTAGGTCGCGGGTTGGACTCCAATTGAAGTAAAAAAAAGTAGTATAATGATTAAAGTACCACCCTTGTTGGAGGTAGTCCTTATTAGTTATCTCGGCTAAGACAAAAGAAAAATTGCACTATTTTCTTGCCAGTAATGCATTTGTGTTTTTTTTTGTGATAATACAGTAATGCATTTGTTGGTCCTTAAAATGAACGAGTTAATTTGATCGATTGGATTGACGAACATGTCCCTAATTTTATTTTAATTTTTTTGTCAAAGAAACATGTCCCTAATTGTGTCTTTGCTACTTTTCTCAATTTTTTTTCCTTTGACCAATAAAAGTTATATACTTGTATTAGATAAGAAAGATACATGAATGCATAAGAGAATTTAAAAGGATTGATGCATATTATATAGTTTGAATCAAATACAAAAGTAAATGTTCTTCGTGTTGGATGGTATTTTAGATGAAGGTCTATACTTATTGATATTAACAATTATAAGAGGGATTTTGTACTCATACAAATCTCTCTATCATAATTCATGACAAGGTTTCACCTTCTTCACCAATTCAGCCATTACATCCTTTTACCCAATTTTTTTCTTTTTGCTAATCTAGGCAATGGAATGACTAGGTTTGCAAGAGCTTTTGAGGGTTTTCTTGTTTGCTTATATCAATGTAACGTATCTTCATGGTCTTGCTAAATAGAATTTAGGGTTAAACTCAATATAACGAGAACAAATTAGTGTCGAGGGCTTAGACACTATTGTACCAAATTGACTCACAAGTCCAAAGTCAACAAACAAACCCATGTTTGATTGTGAGACTTAAAAGTGGTAGATTTAATAAATGCTTTCAACCAATAATGAGTTATAAAATCCTTATAAACATAGCCTTAACTGAATCATTTCAATGCTCTTGAGTCTTTGACATTATCATTCTTTTAATTAACTGAGCTAATGTTCGAACTCTCAATTTTCTCTTATCGAGGAATGTTCTAAGCTCTCTACGCTTCTCTTTTTTTCTCTATTGAATCTTGTTCAATCAACTCATGCTCTTATTTTTCCATTGTGACTATAATTTACTCTAACTCTGCCCATAGTGGTTTGAGTATCCAATTTCTTATCCTTTAAAAACGCTGCTTCCTTCAATCCCTCTTTTGATTTGTCGCCGTTTGTATCTGTTGTTATCGCGTGTGTCAATTACTTAGTTTTGAGAGTTTTTTTTCTTCAAAGTTTCAATTTTAACGATCTTTTTGGTATATTTAGCTAAAATTCCTAAATTAAAATAATTTTTTGCTTCAATTTTAGAGCAAATTTTGCTTTTCTTCAATCATTATTTCATGGTTTTTTTTATTTTTTGTTTAAGAATGCAGCTTTTATAGGTGCTATTGACATATGTAATGGTTCTTCTCTTTGCATTTCCATTGACACTCGCATTCGTCATGCATCATCATCATTGCAAAGCCATCAACCCACCTGTTCAATTGAAGGAACCCACTTTCGAGTGACTTGAAAGTGGAAGATTGGCGTTTCGTCAACTAAGTCAGAGCACATGGTGAGGGGCGTTGGAGATCTCTCCAAGAAGCTGCATGTGTGTGTGTTTTTTTTTCTTAATTGTGTGTGTGGTTTTGTTTGATGTACAGGGTGGTCTAAAAAATTTATTGGTTGATTGATTTGTAGAGTTTTGCTTTTTTGGGTTTTGAAAGTTTTGTGTGTTTGTAGGTTTGCTTAGATGTGGGAAGAGTTGCAAATGAAGAAGGAAGATGCAAACCAAGGAAAAAGATTGTAAATTGGAGATTTGGGCTAAAACAACCATTATGCACATGATCATGCGGACATGTCATACATTATCAACATGGCTTTAGTTTACTTGGAGACAGGAAAGGGTAATTGAGACCTTTTTACTTTAAATATAAATATATATTGATGCATAAATCTGCGCTTGCTTAAAAATTTACTTTTGAGATGGTGAGGTCAAGGATGATCGTTTTTTGTTTTACTATTATAAGTTGTGATTAATTTTTAAGAAAGATATGTGCACAATTGAAGAAAAGTTAGATTTATACAATGAAAAATTATTGGTTGACCCAGTTTTGACACTTATATATTATGGTCATTTGAATTTTGCATCTAGATGTGTGTGCACATGTTTTGAAGTGTACTATCTAAAGTTCCACAACAACTTAATGGCAAATGCAGGAATCAAAAGTGGGTTACTCTAGCAGTAGGTAAAAATAAATCAATTTTGACTTCTCGTGAGGTTAGTTTAGTTCCTTGAAAAAATCTATGAACATTACAATATGCTTGAAATTTAGGTTTAGTTGAAGTTATGAATGAAATGAGTTGGTTTGCTATTATAAGAAGAAAAAAAAAGTTATCAGATTCTCAACAAGTTGGATCGATTTTCTTTTGGTCTATTAATTTGTTTTCGAGGAAGTGATTTCGTTGTGACTTTTATGGTATCTGCTACTTGCCTTTTGTATTGTCTAACTTGTTTAGAGTCTCGAAAAAAGCTACTACTGGAAAAAGCATGTTCAATATCCTTGTTTAGTGTTTCAAGGATGTGTTTCATAGTTTATTTGCTTAGAATGCAAATGCAATTAAAGTAAATGTATTGCTTAACCAATCTAGCAAATCTTTAAGTTTATTTGCTCATCCAGTTGTTTAATATTTCCCAAATCTTGTATTTTCGCTTCCCATCAAACTAAATATGTAGAATGCAATCTTGTTGATGCTTTATGACGTGCTAACAAGGTAACCTTTTTCTTTTCAACACAAGAGACTGCAAAACTTTTAGTTATTAGTTTTAATTTGGAGGTTCTTTGTTGTGCCGCGAAATATCTTCCATTGACCCACGCCATTTCAATGTTGGTAGTGCCTGAGTTGATTGACCAATTAATTGTTATGAAGAAGTTGTTTTTGCCTTGCCTCTTATCAAATCATCATCAAGTAATGACCGTTTTTCCAGTTAATCCGGTGTATCAAAGTTATAACAAACCTTTTCTTTTATCCCCTGTATGATGTGGCTTAAACGACATTGTGTGCGCACGTAATTTAAGAGGAATTGCATTACTTAAAATGTTGTATGTGATAGATGTAAAAAACGTCAGGGTTAACCTCTTTTTGAACTGTGGTTTAAAAGATCATAATTTTATGTATTCTATTTTGTGTGTTTCTGCTTTATGTTTATTTTAACTATAACACCTTTTTAGGAAACTTCTACTTATACCTTAGTCTCTATTACTTCTCCATTTCTTTTCTTTGTTTTCATTTCACGTTGTAGGTAGGATCAATGAATTGATTGGGCTTTTCCTTTTGCTTGCGAGCATTTGCTTATACATTTAATCTATGTGCTCATCTTGAATAGATCATCCAATTTGGAAATTAAAGGATTGGAAATAATGCGATTACTCAAATGACCTATTAAATAGTTGTAGGGCCCGTAAAACTCTATAAATAACTCCACGTCAAGATGAAATTATTTTGTTGGAGGAAACATGGTTTTGTGACATCTATACAAACTCAATCATACTAACATGATGTAGAAAATTATTAAGGACTTGCAAGCATGTTTATGGGATTTTTTTAGCATATATGTTTATGGGATTTTGAGGCCTTATGAATCATACTTCTTTTCTCTTGCCTTTTTGACTCATTATATATCATTATTTTTTGAATAATTAAAATGCTTGTGTTGTCCTGCAGGCTGGTTAAATTGCCTTTCGAAGTTGCCAAAATTGATTATCTGAGATCGTTTGGACAAGTCTTGCTTACAAAATTCTCATATTTATTAATCATGACAAAGGTCCCATAAAAGTGAAAAAAATATTTAGAAACCTCTTTTTCAAGAAACTTCAAAATTATTAGAAAACGAAGGTCTGCCGGCAACCTCCTCATCATAGTCACCTTAAGTAAAAATATGGAAGCACAGTTGAGTCAACAATTGGGCAAATATTGGAAACAATCATTTTGTTGCTAACGTCTTAAATATAAATGACGAAGTTTCTTCTCCCAAATGTACAGCTTCTGCAAAATAGAAAAAAGACTTTTAGAGCTCTCTCCAATTCCATTATCGAATTTGAGTAAAGCAGATCCGACAACTTTCTTTGCAGAGGATGAGGGATCTCCACCTTTAGACGATGATGGAAGAGAAGAAACAACTGACATTCAATTGAATGTAACACCTTTGACGACACTGCCACAAATAAGTTTCCAAATTGTTCAAATGATACCTAAACAACAAAAATCAAATTTTCTGTGCAAAATCAACCCGTTCAGGTAGAAACCGTTAAATGTTCCGCACCACCAGTTGATTGCATTAATCTTGGATGTAGTGTCGCAAGTTCATTTCTCAAATCTCTTTATTGCTTCGACGTCATTGAGCAACATAAACGGATAGACCCTGCTCATTACAGTCAATAACTTATTATCATCATTTGACAAAAAAATAACTTATTATCATCAATCGAAGTATGGAGAACTAAAAGATCAACATTAATATATGCCTATCATTTGGGATGACACGAAAGAACAATAAGCGAATACAACTTAATTTATTCCACGTTTGAGGATCATTCATTGTTGCACATTTTGCAATGGGACTCCATTTTGGAAATCTTTTCAATTTTGAGTGTAGGTCCAAAGATGTGGAATACATGGAATATGCTCTTACTTCATATTTTTGCACAAGAAATCACAACAAATATCTTACTTTTTTTTATATCGTTGTCCATATAAAAAAAATTTAAATCAATAGTTGTTAATTCCCCTTGTGCTATTCAAACTGTGAAACTTTGTACCACAAATTAACGAATCAAATGATATATTACTAAACAAGTTTAGAATCCAATTGTTAATTGTTGTTTTTGATTGGAAATAAAATTTGAGATGTTAACAAACTAAACACATTTTTTGAGACTTCAAAATAATTTTTTTTTAAGTTGAATTGATATTAAACATAATTTATACTAAAATGTAGATATACATATTTGAGCTTTTCAAATTTTGTTGACATGTTATTGAAATTGAACTCCCGCGAGCGTAGCTAGCGGGTTCCCACGTGCGTAGCACGTCCAAAAAACTAGTATATATATAAAAGCAAGTGGACTACTCATCGTGATGAGAAATTGCACGTCTCCAAAAGTGGTGAGTGGGGTCCGGAGTGCGCCCCTTTTGCATGCTCTTATTTCCTCTCCAAACCGCCTCCTCCCTCTCATTTTCTCTGAACCACTCTAAACCGCCTCTCAAGCAATCTCTCAATCAAGCCAATATCGCTAAGCCCTCGACACTAATGGCGGAACATGCCCTCGCTCCACCACAAGCAAATCTACAACCACCTCCGCCTCCACCTTGGATCACATAGCATGTGGAAGCATTTGAAAAAGTCCAAGTCTCAATTGGAGATTTAAGGGTCTCCTCGCTCTTCCAAGGAATCACTGCACACAGGGGCGGAGCTAACATTTCAAGCTCTCTTAAGCTATATCAATGATAGTTTAATCATTGCTTTCATTACAAAAAATAAAAATAAAATTACAGGGCTTTATATAATACGTTATTAAAACTTATTAAATTTTAAATTAATATATAACTTAATATTATTAATGAAAAAAATAGTTATTAACAATTGACTAAATATTATAAAACAAAAAACTTCAATAAATTATAAATCATTATACATTAATTTCTTAGCGATAGATAGTCATGTTGGACATTGATTACATATTAAATAAGTTTTAAAAACGTAGACTATAAGAATATATTTAGATGTTATAAAAATATTTTTTAATGTAGTGTTTTACGAATGGGCTAGCTTACCATCGGGGTTCACACCAAGGTGCCCTGGGCTATAGCCTAGGCAGCCTTGTATGTGGCTCCGCCCCTGACTGCACAGCTAGCATTTCAAACTCCCCTATAACAATGATAGTTTAAGCATTACTTTCATTACAAAAAATAAAAAATAAATTACAATACTTGATTTTTGTGTTATATAGTACGTTATTAAAACTTATTAAATTTTAAATTAATATATAACTAGTTTCAAGACGTGTTAAGCACGATTGACCCGCTTGCTTCGCTCGCGAGAATTAATTTTAGTTAATTAGCCAAAATTGAAAAGAACCCCTACAATTAATAGAAAACATGAAAAACGATAAGTAAAATGCGACTAACACTTAAAACAAATTGAACAACACGATCTTCTAAATCTTCTTTATTTTGTAAAGTGCGGAAAAAACTTAATTAATCAATTGTAACTTAATATATATATATATATATATATATAACATTCTAAAAGGCATACATTTACATTTTCCATATATTTGCTACACAATGTTGTAGATTTGATTGATAAATATATGTGTGTCGCATGAAGTTTAAGAGAATCTATATCATTGTGTAGCAAATGTATGTACCAAAAGAATGTAAAAAAATTATTTTCTATATATATATATATATATATATAGCTTAGTTCATGTAAGAAGGAGATTGATTTTTTATTAATAAAGAACTTTGTATCTTTTTAGAGAATTAGGGCTTTTATTCTCAGTGCCCCGAATTGTATTATTTGTGGAGTTGAATAATCGATTTGGAAGACTTTCGCTGCATTATTTTGGTATCAGAGCCTCAATTCAGTTTAGGTGATCATGCAACTGAGGATGGAGTTTGCTTTAGGTGAATAACCAAAAGAGAAATATTTTGACGAGGAGGAATTTGAATTTAAGAAAGAAGAAGATGGAGTTCTTTTTTTTTACGGTGACAACAAAATAGGACGATCGACATCCTAACGAAGGTATTCATAACTGTTTGCTACACATCCTTCTTCAACAAGATTTTAGGTTGCGTGAACCATTAATTTTATTAGTTCTTAAATTCATTCCCAATACTAGAGTGTAATATATACTGTAACCGACATAGTTACATTTTTTTAGAACAAGAAATTACGAATAGTTTAAATGTCCTTGAGTTCTTATCTTAGATTTGCATGCCAGAGATAGTTATGGAAATGTCAGAATAGTATCAGGTGATTCAAAGTTGAATAATGTCGCAAGTTTCTTAAGATTTGACAATGAAATCTTCAAACTCTACGTTCTCCGCTAATCTTCACTTTTGACTCGATTTTCGGACCTAGTTCAAATTTAGTATTTTAAAATCTATTATTTTTTTATTCATACTCCGGTATCTACACCTTTTACTTCTATCCAAAGATTAATCATTGCCATCAATATTCTTTATTATCAATTTCTTCGAAATTGATAAATCGATTGTTTATCTCTTACAATTTATTCATCATGCCTCATGTGAAACACATAAGTATATACGACACTAGAAGTAGTTATATCGCATGTCTATTAATACCATATAATGCATACAGTCAAATAAAAACACCATAAGGCTTATTCAAGCCTTTCCCAGTTTCACTTTTGTTCACTTCCCAACTAAGACTTTGAGTTAGAATCATACTGTTTCCATACTAAGTTCGTTGGTGTTCCTAATTCTATAAGTCCGTGTTCACGAACTAATCTGGTTGTATGCTTATCATGAGCTAAAGTCAAAATCTTAGACCCAGATACTAACTAAGACGGCCCCAACTCTACAAAGTGGGCACCACCCGACATTAGGTTTCCATAACAAATACACACACATATGAAAATCATATGCAGCAGAATTTAAATGCGGTGAAAACCCGATAACAAATAAATTAAACATGCAACGAGTTCTAGATTGGAAGCTAGATCGTGGAAACCCTGTAAAACGTATACAATATACAAATTATAGTAACGAGAGGAAATACATATATCTCTTAACCTAAATGCCTATTTATAAAAAAAATATAATAAATGTAATAAAGATACATCAAATGACTAATGTATGAAGCACATCAATGTCACCACTTAATAGATAATTTCAGTGAGTAAATCCAGAAAAAGCTCAACAGTAATTCAGATTAAATAATAAACAAGTCTATAAATCATGTAGGGAAGAAACTAAGCTGGAAAGAACAATAAAACTTATGATAGATAGATTGTAATGGTTAACGGTAGATATCAAGTGACCTGGAAGCAAAGGATATGCGCCTAAGTGGTCTTGACACTTTACTCATGGACTCAAAGCCACTTGACTACGGGTAAGTGTCAAACACTAGTTCAGCAGGACTAAGTCACTTTGATCGTACCCAAACCCTTGACACTATTGGCTCACTTGAGTTGTAGCCCAAGTAAATCCCTAAAGGAGCCACAACCGCAACTGAATGGTCAACTGTAATTAAGGGTGGGCATCGGTCTCTACGAAACCACCCAAACTAACCAAACCCCCTTGGTCTAGTCTGGTTTTTATGTTGTGGTGTGGGGTGGTTTTTAAAACTCAAAAATCGCAATCTCAAGTTTAGCGGCAGTTTTTGTTTTTAAAAAATCACACTACACCAAACCTAGAGGTAATAAGGGTATTTTTAGAATTTCGATTATTTTAAACCCCAAACCCAACTTATTAAGCTATTACCAAAAGTCGTTATGTTTCGCCTCCCATGCTTCTACGCTCACCACTCCAACCCCTCCCAAGATTGCTCCTTCCCTAATCTTCCTTCGATGCTTTACATCCTGGCTCTGCATCTCGAACCCTCAATTGACCTTGCATATCCTCATCAATCTCTGCATCACACATGACTTGTAGTCTCCTCTACAACATGCACTGCTCTCCCTTTCATTAGATCTTTTAGCACTCCACTTCTTTTGTTAATTTTTGTTTGTTCAACTATTTTCCAATGATTTCGCAGTTGGTTTTGATCTTTGTTTGAAAATTTTGGAGTGCTATTTAGGGCAATGAGGTTTGAGACATCATTTTGCTCAATTTGATCCATTAATGAGGATCTCTTTAGAGTTTGTATTGTTTTTAGGATTTGTCTTTAGATTTTTTTTGTTTGGTTAATAGATATCGTTTTGTTTAGGCCAGTGAGATTTTTCATTTTTTTGTCAGGGACTTTGACATAATTTTTTTTTAACTATTTATGTTGCAAGAAAACTATGAAATCAGACTGACAAAACTGAAAAATCACGATTGGTTTGGTCATGGTTTTAAGGTTTTACGATCTGGTGGTGGTTTACAAAATTATCAAACCGCAAACCCTCGGTTTGATCGTGGTTTGAGGGTTTATATCACCAAGCTGCGGTTTGCCCACCCCCAACTGTAATGGAATCCTTGAAGTCTTGAAAGGAGTCAGGACGACTACGGACGCTCACTCAAAGGATTCACTTTAATTGGGGAGCCACAAGCGCGACCCAGATGCTCAACCCACGAGTAAGCAACGACTCATTTCGACTACTCAGACCATAGGTAACTCGATAAGGAAGTAGAGTCCAACAATATTTATCATTTCCATCAAAAGATGCAAGGAAAGGGAAATAATTGTTATTGGATTTCTTATTGATTTACTTACAACACAATTGCGTAAACAGTTTCTCATGTCAGATTCCTTAGTTACCAATGGCTCCACATCATCCACGCGACTTCTCTCGAGTTACTGAGGTCCTAAAGTAACTCGTTACATGTCAAGCATCTTCGACTAGCATAGCCTAGAACCCCCAAAATCATTTTAGTTTTATTTAACTTCAAATCAAAACCAATTATTCGAGTAAAATAAAGATACTTTGAAACAAAACAAAGAAAAGTGTATAAAACTTAGTTTTCTAACTTAAATAGATTAAAATCGACTAATCATAATAAAAGTGATCAAAATCACCTTATAAGAGTCAATTTTGACTTATAACCCCAACTCATCAATTTTTGTTAGAAATTTACAACTTGATTAAGTTAAGTTTATTTTTAAGAAAATTAGATTAAAACCTATAGATTTGATGCGTACGTTCGTCAACAAGTCTTTGTGAACGAATTTTCCAACTATCAAATTATGTTTTTTTGACTTTTAGATGATGAGGTTGAGGCTACTTTGAAGATAAAGTAGTCGTTTCAAATCAGAAGTCTCGTGAGTAAACGAGAATTTAAGGACGAATTTTTTTCAGAAAGGGGAGAATAACGAAGATCAAGACGGTGGTGGTTGTGTGCGACATCGATAGTCAACATGGAGAGTCGGCTAGGTCCAAGAGCTCGTGGGTCATTTAGTAGTTATTTATCTAGTCTCTAGATAAAATACATTACTATTTAATAGTTATGTATTATTTATAGTCTCAGTCTTATATTAAATTAGGTCTCGGGTAGTATTCCTTAAGCTAAATTTTAGTAAGTAGGTCTAGCGTTTTATTTTTAGAATTTTAGTTAAGTTGTTCTTTTTAGAGGTGTGTATTCAATTGAGATTTGAATAGACTTTTGGTTAGTTTTATATGTGGATGACTTTTCTAAAGTTTGTAGATTTTAGTAGATTTTTAAAGACTTTGATAAACTTTTAAGTAAACTTCTTTTTGATGACTTTTATTAACATTTAAGATTTTTAGTGACTTTTGTGAACTTCTTAAACATGATTTTGATTGATACTAGTAGATTTTTGTGATTTTAATATTGAAACAAATATTTTGCGCTTTATTATAAAAAAGACGGATAATTATATATCTTTTTCTTAAGAACTATTATTAATTTTTTAAAAGTATTTTTATATTTTAATAAAAAATCATATAGACATATTAATGAATTATGACTATCATGATAGTAACATAATAAATAAGTAAATAAATATCAACAAAACAAATATGCAAATGAATAATCTTTTAGTGGCAAAAAAGAACCAAGTAAGATCATTGTGTGTAAAAATTTTGCACTTTTTTGACTTAAGTAAAAAAAACTTATATCTTTTTTGACTTAAGTAAGATCATTATAAGAGTCAATTTTGACTTATAACCCCAACTCATCAATTTTTGTTAGAAATTTACAACTTGATTAAGTTTATTTTTGAGAAAACTAGATTAAAACCTATAGATTTGATGCGTACGTTCGTCAACAAGTCTTTGTGAACGAATTTTCCAACTATCAAATTATGTTTTTTTGACTTTTAGATGATGAGGTTGAGGCTACTTTGAAGATAAAGTAGTCGTTTCAAATCAGAAGTCTCGTGAGTAAACGAGAATTTAAGGACGAATTTTTTCCAGAAAGGGGAGAATAACGAAGATCAAGACGGTGGTGGTTGTGTGCGACATCGATAGTCAACATGGAGAGTCGGCTAGGTCCAAGAGCTCGTGGGTCATTTAGTAGTTATTTATCTAGTCTCTAGATAAAATACATTACTATTTAATAGTTATGTATTATTTATAGTCTCAGTCTTATATTAAATTAGGTCTCGGGTAGTATTCCTTAAGCTAAATTTTAGTAAGTAGGTCTAGCGTTTTATTTTTAGAATTTTAGTTAAGTTGTTCTTTTTACAGGGGTGTATTTAATTGAGATTTTAATAGACTTTTGGTTACTTTTATAAGTGGATGACTTTTCTAAAGTTTGTAGATTTTCGTAGATTTTTAAAGACTTTGATAAACTTTTAAGTAAACTTCTTTTTGATGACTTTTATTAACATTTAAGATTTTTAGTGACTTTTGTGAACTTCTTAAACATGATTTTGATTGATACTAGTAGATTTTTGTGATTTTAATATTGAAACAAATATTTTGCACTTTATTATAAAAAAGACGGATAATTATATATCTTTTTCTTAAGAACTATTATTAATTTTTTAAAAGTATTTTTATATTTTAATAAAAAATCATATAGACATATTAATGAATTACGACTATCAAGATAGTAACATAATAAATAAGTAAATAAATATCAATAAAATAAATATACAAATGAATAATCTTTTAGTGGCAAAAAAGAACCAAGTAAGATCATTGCGTGCAAAAATTTTGCACTTTTTTTACTTAAGTAAAAAAAACTTATAGCTTTCTCTTTAAGAATGATAGTTTAAAATTTTTAAAATGCACTTCTTGCATTTGAAAAAAAAAATATGATTGTTTTCTCCAAAAATAATAATATTACATTTTTTGAGATTAAAATTATACACTTAATAAATAAAATTTCTTTGTAAAAAACCCTATAAAATGTACAACGATGCAAAAATGAGATCATGTTAATAACTACATCATTTTCATTTTCATCAACATAAACATTAGAATATAACGAGTGAGCAGTGAAATTCACTGAGTTGTTGAGTGATTGGAGAAGTTGATAAAAAAAATTGATAAGAAAAGACATTATGAACAATGGAGTCCTTATTGAATAAGAGAACCAACAAAAGTTACAAGTCTCTAAAAGTTTTTGGGTTGAGGTGAAGAGAAGTTGGAGATTTTTTTATCTGTATTTTACAAAAAATCTATAAAAGTTAAGATTTGTAACCAAACTACAAAAGTCATCAAAAAATTCAATACACCTTACTTTTATAAACTCTCTAAAAGTTTAAATTGAATACCCTAAAACTTTTATAAACTTTTAAAAAGTCTATAAAAGTTCACATTGAATACACCTTACTTTTAGAAACTCTCTAAAAGTTTTAATTGAATACACCTAAACTTTTTTCGTAATTAAAAGTAACCAAAAGCCTATTAAATCTCAATTGAATACACCCCTATTAGTAAGTGGCTAGGACGGTTTAACTTTTAGAAATTTTTGTCTAAGTAAGAGTCTTCTATTTTTTTTTTTCAGTTAAAAGGCTATGTATATGGCTTAATTCATGTAAAAGGGAGATTGATTTTTGATTAATAATTAAGGAACATTGTTTCTTTTTTGAAAATTATGGTTTTTAATTCTTAGAGCTTTGAATTGTATTATTTGTAGAGTCGAATAATCGATTTGGAAGACTTCCGCTGATCATCCCTACATCATCAAATTTTGTGTCCAATGGCCTAATGACTATGAGTCTAAACTATTGGGATAAACCATAAGAAGAAAGTCGTACCTAAAGTCACAATTTGGCCCTCGAGCCGTCTTTGTGCATCGAGATGTGGGCATACACATATTCTGATGCATAATATAGTGGATAGCTATTGTGGCCCCATATGAGTAGCGATGTGCCTTTGGGTTTGAGTTCCCTATAGTCATTAATTTAGCATGGAAAATACTAGATTAATGACAACAACAATGTCACATCGCAAGACACATTAGCTCACAGAAGCCCATGCAACCTCGACCCACGTGATATGCGTCGAGATCTATGTATGTTCACATATCGAAGCAAGCATGGATGACTCATGTGAGCCAATGTGTCTGCCGGTATTACATGCCGTTGTCATTCTAGCACTCCTCGTTTAGTATTTTCCTAACCCATAAGTGTAGAATTCGAATTCCTAATTCTCTCTCTCTCTCTCTCTCTCTCTCTCTCTCTCTAAACTATTATCACCTCTACCTACCCACCAAATAGTTCTTTGCGAAAATCAACCTACTAAACTAATTAACTAATTAATCAAGACTAACCATCAATTGTCGATTATTTTGTGGCACCAGAGCCAATGATCTTATTGACCTTTAATTCGTTGACTAATACCACACTTTCTTCGAACTCACATGCGCCAGATAGATCAACCGATCCAACTTCAAAATTATTCTCAATTTTGAATACATAAACACTCTTCAACCCATGCACCCTGAATATATAACAACAACCAGCTCATGAATTCATTCACCTATATATGTATGAAACTGCTTATGATCAGTTGAAGATGATAATGAAAAGCTTCTACACATCATGGATTGCAATCTATGCATCACTAGTTTACTCTTACTTAATTCATTGCCAAAAACATCAAACCCGGTAAGATTAGGCTCATTCTTCCCTCATCCCTCTTAACTTCTTCTCGTCGCCTTATCTTGGTAGCATGACCGCCTTACTTATCACACGGCTCGCCAACTTCAAGCTCCTCCTCTTCGCCTTCGACAAGGGCCCTCTCTGCTGCTCTTCCTCAATATCTCTCATCCAATTCATATTGGTAGCTACTCTCCCCATCAAAATCAAACAACCTCAAAACACTAAAAAAGGTAGTCTCAAAGCTCCCCTCAATTACGCTATCAAAATTGTTCTCCTCGACATCGTGTTCCAACTCTATGCTTACAGAACACATCTCCATTACAATGTCATCTCGACCATCTATTGCTTAAACATCTACCTCAACACGGAGATCCTACTCGCCATGTTTGCCGCCCCGGCCCGAGCCCTGCTCAAGTTCGAGATTGAGCCGCAGTTCGACGAGCCTTACATGGTGACGTCGCTGGAGGACTTCTGGGGGAGGTGATGGAATCTGATGGTTAGTTGCATTTTGAGGCCTAGTGTGTATGAGCCAGTAAAGATGGTTTTGGGGGCCTGTGATGGGGAAGAGATGGGGTTCGGCGTGTGCGATGATGGCGTCATTTGCGGTGTCCGGGCTGATGCACGAGTTGATGTACTCTTACTTGACGAGGGTGGAACCTACTTGGGAGGTGAGTTGGTTCTCTGTGGTTCATGGGGTGTGCACTGTGCTTTGGAGGTTGTGGTGAAGAATAGCGAATTGGGGGAGAAGTGGAGATTGAACAGAGTGGTTTTTTGGGTTTTGACGATTGGGTTTGTGATGGTGACTTGTTTTTCGCTCTTCTTCCCTCAACTAGTGAGGAATAGAGTGGACTCGAGGGGGATTGAAGAGCTTGGGGTTGCGTTTCAGTTGTTTAAGGACGGAGTAGTTAGGTGGATTTGATATGTAAGAGAAATGCTGTAATGAGAACATCCCTAACACACATCATCGCCGTGAACCCATACAAACGGTCGTGATCCACTCGAGCTGGGAGCTTACCCATTTTGATGTGCATATATGGCACCACTCACTGCCTTTGGTGTTATTATTCTAATATTGTTTTTGCACAAATGTGTGATAATTACCATAATTTTTTTGGTTTCATACCATATGCACAATGTTATGCATCTGAAATGCGCAAGCCCTGGCCCTTGACTTTGGTCGATCCAATTCCAAAACTCATTTGCTTATCGGCTCGCTAGCCCATGTCTAATATTTATACAACTTAAACCTTAGACACCGTTGATCATATCCAATTCCAAAGCTCGTTGCCTTTCTTATTAAAAAAAATAAAATAAAATCTGATCCAACGTTGGCTGATTTGGCACTCCCGCCTTAAAAGAGTTTGAAATACATCCATCTAAGTCATTGATCAGCACTATCTAAGATTTCTCATTTACACGAGCTAGGCAGCAATATATGATTCCAACCGTGGACTTGTACTAATTTATTCACATCTCAACGTCAACTCTCATCACCTCTACCAATCCACTATGGTTTCTTCCGATTTAATTAATAATGACAATCGATCTACTAAACTGATTAACTAATTAATTTATCAACTCTGACTCTCAATTACAAATTATTTTGAAGCACCAGAGCTAGCTAATATTGATCAATCTTCACGTTGCTGATATTGATATATACCTCACTTTCTTGGAAATCACATGCGCCAGATAGATCAACAGATCCGGCTTCAAAAACAGATTAACCATGTATGATGTTGCTTATGATCCGTCGAAGATGATCATGAAAAGCTTCTTCATATCATGGAGTGCAATCTTTGCATCATTAGTGTTCTCCTATTTCATCTCTAAAAACATCAAACCTGGCAAGATCAGACTAATTTCTCTCCTACCAATTGTACTCCTCTTCACTCTCATCCCTCTAAACCTCTTCCCATCTCCCAATATCTGCGGCATATCCGCCTTTTTCATCACATGGCTCGCCAACTTCAAGCTCCTCCTCTTCGCCTTCGACAAGGGCCCTCTCTCTTCTCCATCACTCTCTCTCGTTCAATTCATCTCGGCAGCTTCTCTACCCATCAAAATCAAAAAACCTCATGACAGCCAAATGGGTACGCTCAAGTCTCCACTCAATTATGCTATCAAATTCGTCCTCCTCACTATTGTAATCCGAGTATGCGAATACAGATCAAGTATCCATCACAACCTACTCCTCACCATATACTGCCTCTTCATCTATCTCAATACTGAGATCCTACTTGCCATGTTCGCCACACCTGCCCGCGTCCTGCTCAAGATTGAGATAGAGCCGCAGTTTGATGAGCCTTACTTGTCTACGTCGCTGCAGGATTTCTGGGGGAGGAGATGGAATTTGATGGTCAGTAGCATTTTGAGGTCCAGTGTGTATGAGCCGGTGAGGTCCATTGCAGGGCTTGTGGTGGGGAAGAGATGGGGTTCGGCATGTGCGATGTTGGCTTCGTTTGTGGTGTCCGCGCTGATGCACGAATTGATCTATTTTTACTTGACAAGGGTGGAGCCTACTTGGGAGGTGAGTTGGTTCTTTGTGCTTCATGGGGTGTGCACTGCTTTGGAGGTTTTGGTGAAGAAGAGTGAATTCGGGGAGAAGTGGAGATTGAACAGACTGGTTTCAGGGGTTTTGACAATTGGGTTTGTGATGGGGACTAGTTTTTGGTTGTTCTTTCCTCAGCTCGTGAGGAACAAAGCAGACTTGAGAGGGCTTGAAGAGTATAGGATTGTGTCTCAGTGGCTCAACGACCAAGTTGTGCGGCTGATTTGAGTGGTATTCTGTATTCAGTTAATTGATCAATACATTTGATGTTGTATTGCCATCTATATATAAATGGATCATGTTCCAATTTATTGAATGAATTTTTAAACTACTAAAGCTTTGGTGACAATACCGCCACCTAATTATCCCCATCACCATTCGACAAACTCCCAAGTGAACCTGCAAGCCTATGTTCCTTGAGTCTGGGTTAGTCGGGGCCATGCATCCGGTACTTTGACAATAAATAAATAAAAAGAAAAGAAAGTTGTACCTAAATGACAAAATTCTACCAGATTCAGACTAAACATTAATGGAATTCACAGACTGAGTTGTTGTCTATTCTGATCTATATAACACTTTTAATTCAATTATAAATCATAAAATATAAACATACATCTTTCCATTGCCAATAAGTTTAAGAATATTTTTCTCCTCTCTTCCTTCTTCCGTAATACCGTATCTTTGATGGCGAGATCTCAATGTGGTTTTTAAACAAATCATATCCCAATAACTGTTTTACAGTTATTGGGTCCGTTTATTTTGAAGAGAGATGTGAGGAAATTAAAACCCCCATACTCAAAACATTTATGCCCAAACTACCATCAAGTTGTGGTTCCAAAACATGGAGTACGTAACAATATAATATGGGTCACATATAATAGAGATTAATTAGGAAAAGATAATCTAACAATCTCCCACTTGACCCTAGTTATGACTTGATGATTCAAAATAAAATATAATTGCGCACTTTTATTGAATCTATCAAATCACTTTTTCACTGAATTAAAATGATCAGATCACGACGATCACAAGTCATTTAATCGACAGGATTCCTTCCATGTATCACAATCAACTCAACTAGTATAACTTTAATAAGGAAAATTCAACCCTCTAACTATAATGTTATCTCACTTAAATATAATGAAGATAACAAGTACATAAGCAAAGACAAAGCTTTAATAGAATTCACAAGTGTCATGACAATAATATGAGCAATACAATTATAAATGTATGTATATATACCACAATATTATGTTAACAAGGACTTGTCTATAATGCCCATACGTTCAACATGGCCAATAAACGTTTTGGGCGATAATCCTTTAGTTAACGGATCCGCTATCATCAAATCAGTACCAATATGCTCAATTGACACTCTTTGTTTTTGCACTTCTTCTTTAACAGACAAATACTTCAAATCCATGTGTTTTGCACCTTTTGAATACTTGTCATTCTTCGAAAAGAAAAATGTTGCAGAATTATCACAATATAGCCTTATAGGTGTAGCTATACTATCAATAATAGCAAGTCCTGACACAAAATTCCGCAACCATAATGCATGAATAGTGGCCTCAAAGCATACCACGAATTCAACCTCCATAGTGAAAGTAGCAATTACAGTCTGCTTCGCACTCTTCCATGAAACTGCTCCTCCAGCCAATAGGAACAAGTAGCCGAATGTAGATTTCCTCGAGTCCACACATCCGGCATAGTTTGAATCAGAATACCCAATCACTTCGAGATGACTTGACCGTTTGTAGATCAACATGTAATCTTTGGAGCCTTGTAAGTACCTAAGTACTTTCTTTGCGGCTTTCCAATGATCCATTCCAGGATTACCTTGATATCGACCCAATATTCCAACAGCAAAACTGATATCTGGTCGAGTACAAGTCTGGGCATACATTAAGCTCCCAACTAATGATGCATAAGGAATACATTGCATTTGCTGACGTTCCAAATCATTATGAGGACATTGCATTAAACCGAACTTGTCCTCTTTCTAAATTGGAACTATTCCTGCAGAGCACTTGTCCATTTGAAATCTCTCTAACACTTTATTGATATATCCTTTCTGAGACAAACCTAACAATCCTTGCGATCTATCACGGAATATCTCTATTCCTATCACATATGATGCCTCACCTATATCTTTCATTTCAAAGTTTATAGAAAGAAATCTCTTTACATCATGTAACATAGCAACATCATTCGCAACAAGAAGAATATCATCAACATATGAGACCAATATGATAAACTTGCTCCCACTGATCTTCATGTATATACACTGATCAACGATGTTTTCTACAAAACCATATGATGTAATGGTATTATTGAACTTAATATACCATTGTCTGGAAACTTGTTTCAATCCATATATTGACTTCTTCAACTTACACACCAAGTTTTATTTTCCTGTGGTCAAGAAACCTTCGGGTTGGTCCATGTAAACTTCCTCTTCTAAGTCTCCATTCAAAAAGGTGATTTTCACATCCATTTGGTGAAACTCAAGATTATAATGAGCTACTACAGCCATTATAATTATTAAAGAGTCCTTCTTTGAAACTGGAGAGAAGGTCTCTTTATAGTCAATGCCATCCTTTTGATTGTAACCTTTGGCGACAAGTCTGGCTTTATGTCTTTCAATATTGCCATGTGAGTCTCGTTTTGTTTTGAAGACCCATTTGCAACCAACTTGCTTTGCACCTTCAGGCAACTCGACTAATTCCCAGACTTTGTTGTCATCCATTGATTTCAACTCGTATGTCATGACATTAAACCATTTTTTAGAATCATCACATTTCATGGCTTGTTTGAACGAGACTGGATATTTGTCAATGCTCAATTCACATTCATGTTCAAGTGAATAAACCACGTAGTCATTTGAAACTGCTAGTCTTCTTGTCCTTAAAGACCTTCATAATGCTATTTCTTGTGGTTCTACTTGATCATTTACAACTTGTGCATCATTAGCTGGTTCATTAACAATAAGTTCATTTTCCTAATTTGGAACAATGATTTGTTGTCCGAATATATTGTGTAACCGTGATACAACAAGAGGAACAACAATTTGAGGAGAAATGCTAGATGCAGGAGTTTTCAATTGAATTTCATGAATATCCACATTTCGGGATTCTTCACTCCCACTATTTTGGCCATTCTCAATGAACCGAGCATTACCAAACTCAACTATTCTCGTACTATGGTTAGGACAATAAAATATATGCCCTTTAGACTTTTCAGGGTAACCAATGAAGTAACCACTAATAGTCCTTGCATCAAGTTTCTTTTCATGTGGATTATATATCCGTACTTCTGCTTAACATCCCCAAACATGAAGATGTCTCAAACTAGGTTTCCTACCAGTCCAAAGTTCATAAGGAGTCTTAGGAACTGATTTACTAAGAACCCTATTCAATAGATATGCAACAGTTTTTAATGCATACATCCACAATGATGAAGGTATAGTGTTACAACTTAACATACTCCTAACCATATCCATAAGAGTACGATTTTTCCTTTCGGCTACACCATTTTGTTGAGGTGTACCAGGCATTGTGTATTGTGCACAAATACCTCAACTTTTAAGGAAATTCGCAAATGGACCTGGACATTGTCCACTTTCATCACACTTTCCAAAGTATTCGCAACCTCTATCAGATCTCACCACTTTTACCTTTCTATCTAGCTGCCTTTCTGCCTCATTAATGAACAATTCTAAGATGTCCACTGACTGAGACTTTTCATGCAACAAATATAGATAACAATATCGTGAGTAATCATCAATAAATGTGATAAATTACTTTTGACCACTCCAAGATGGAGCATCAAAAGGACCACAAATATCGGTGTGTATCAATTCAAGAGGCTCACTGCTTCTTATGGCAAGATGTTTTGATATATGTTTGGTTTGCTTTCCTTTAATGCAATCTACACATACATCCCAGTCAACAAAATCCAATTGAGGTAAGATATTACTTTTCACTAACCTCTTTACTCTTTCTTTGGATATGTGACCTAATATTTGATTCCAAAGAAAAACAGAGCACTCATCATGTGCACTACGTTTATTTCCAATAACATGCTCAACATTAAACAAGGATTCAACAAACATACTATCAAGATTGAAATGATATAAGTTGTCAATTAAAATACTAGAACAATAATAGTATTTGTGTTTAAATAAACTAAAATAACTCTTTCCAATCTGTAAATTAAAGCCTACACAATCCAATCTTGATACAGAAACAAGATTCCTGGAACATTCAGGAACCTAAAGACACTTTTCTAAATCCAAAAAGTATCCGGTATCCAGGATTAATCTGTAAGTCCCGATCCCTTCTATGCGTGCCTTCATTTTGTTCCCCATAAATAAGAACTTTTCAGTTCTGCTTATGGGATAGATTGAAAGGAATCCCTGCATAATATGTGAAACATGAGTAGTTGCACCAGTATCAAGCCACCAGGTATTATTAGGCACTTCGATTAAGTTTGATTCAAAACATACAGAAACATAATGTATACCTTTCTTCTCAAACCATGCCTTTCGTTTCGGACAATCTTTCTTGAAGTGTCCACTCTTCTTACAGAAGTGACACCTCAGCTCCTTATGGATTCGACCCTCATGAACTTTCATTGGGGCTTTGTCCTTCTTTCTGTCCTTCCTTCCTGGTATCGCTTTGCTGCTGCTAGCTCCATCATGCATAGTGAGATGAACTGAGTGACCCTTCAGTTTCCTTAATCTCCCTTCATCCAATACGAGCATGGCCTTGATTTCTTGCAAGTTCCATTTTTTTTTTATGGTGTTGTAACTCACCTGGAACTGGCCAAACTCAAGGGGAAGGGGATTAATAATGAACTGAACCAAAAATGATTCACTCACGTCCATACCCATTGCTTTGAGCTTCGCTGCCAAGTTAGACATACTAGTCACATGATCATGGATGGGCTGTGACTACTCAAATTTCTTAGTGGTCAACTCACTCATCAAGCTTCCCACAATGGACTTGTCAGCAATGTCCGATTGTGAGTACTCTTTTAGTTGGATTATGAACTCCTTTGCGTCGCTTGTCTTGTGCATAGATGGTTTAACATTTTCTGCAATCATCATTCGCATCAAATTCAAACTTAGCCTATTAGACCGCTCCCAAGCCTCATATAAAGACTTTTCCTCTTCAGAGTTGGCCTCAGTAATGGCCGCAAGCTTTTTGTCTACAATGATTGCCAGGTCAAGGTCCATTACATCCGGTTGGAATTGGATCTGTTCAGACCAATCATTGTAGTTAAGCCCATTGAACTTAACCATCATATTACCCAAGGCAAACATATTAGAGGACAATGCAAATATAACAAAATTATTCACATTAATGCTTTGAGTAAAATTTAATAGATTCAGACATACAATACTTTTATTATGTATTTAAGTTCACCTTTGGGTGATACTTTAATACATAATTCATGCTATATCAAATTCTTAATGAGCATACTTTCATAGACAATCAATCATACTTAGGCAAATAAGTAAGATATCTTTGGATAAAGCATACCTATTTTTAATTAAGTATGAAGATAAATCTCTTAAGTTTCATTAATTATAAGCAATGGTTCACCTTTGGGTGACCTCCTAGCGCTATAATTAATTGGTCTTAATTAAATATTTAACATCTATTCAAGCTAAGCCAATTTGGTGACTAACAAGCTTTTCATTAAATAAATATTTAATTAAGCATATTTTAATTCTAATTAATATATATATATATATATATATATATTGTATGTAATTAATTAAGACTATATTTAAACATGCAACTATTAAGGCATATTGGAAAAGATATACAAAATTATTGGTATGTATTCATGGTAGTTGATCAATTAATCAATACATTATTTTTATGTCTTCAAATCCATATATATTACATTTTCATGATAATATGCAAATCACCTCCAAAAGTCAAACGTGACAAATGTCATTCTCAAACGTGACTAATTACTTTAACCAACGGAATAAACAAACTGCCACATTAATCAACACTAACAAATAGGAAAAATTAAGCTATGCACCTACTTTGTAAGAAATAATTTGTACCAAAACAAACAAATAGTACACAACGCATGTATATCAATAAAACACAAATTTTAGTTCATCCGAGAATTTATTATCCAACGGCATATATATCAATTTATTATAGATCCAAATTTTTTAACGTCAAATATATCGGCATCGGAATAGGAAAATACAATATATCCAAAAACGCAATATACCCAAAACGCAAAGTTAAGTCGATCAAAGTATTGATCCATAATGCAGAAATTAAACATCGACTTAAACCACTATGTTGAATGAAAAGTGTTTAACCACGCTCTGATACTAATGTTGTCTATTCTGATCTATATAACACTTTTAATTCAATCATAAATCATAAAATATAAACATACCTCCTTCCATTGCCAATAAGTTTAAGAATGTTTTTCCTCTTTCTGCCTTCTTCCGTAATACCGTATCTTTGATGGCGAGATTTCAATGTGATTTTTAAACAAATCATATCCCAATAACTGTTTTACATTTATTGGGTCCGTTTATTTTGAAGAGAGAGGGGAGGGAATTAAAACCCACGTACTCAAAACGTTTATGCCCGAACTACCATCAAGTTGTGGGCCCAAAACATGAAGCACGTAACAATATAATATGGATCACATATAATAGAGATTAATTAGGAAAAGATAATCTAACATGAGTTTGATTCATGTTCAACTACAAAGTCTTAGTTTACTCCAATCCTTCTGATCATTTACCAAAATTCTGATTGAGGTAGATATCAAGGGTTTGATTCTTAGATATCAAAGTTATAGGGTTGGCCCCTTGACTGTGACTGACTCCTATGAGATTAGTACTCGGATCAAAGTAACAAAGAGCTAAAAAAGGTTTCAACACTCATGCTTATAAAAAAAAAAAATTATATTGGATCCCCCTAAATTTTACCAAGCCAAGTCAATGCAGATCTCTTTCAAAATGAGGTGGGAATAAAATTGACCCCAAATAATAACAGATCTTATGATAGAATTGATGCCATTTTTATTTGGGGATCAATTTGAGATTCCTAGTAAATTTTGGAATACTTCACAGTTTTGGACCCTTCTTTTAACAATATCTACATTCATGTTATCATTTTTGTTACCAAAACTCCTCTTTAGTGGTCTTCAAAACAAGCTATATGACTTCAGCCCTGCGTAGAAAAAAGACTCATCTTTTGGTACCACATGCGATCACCCTAACTGCTGCAACTATATGACTTCAGCCCTGCCAAGAAAAAAGACTCCTCTTTAGTGGTCTCAATTAATTTCACCACATCAAAGTCTGTTTGTAACCATCTGCGATTTCATCTTCACTTCAATTCTCAATTAATTCAACGCTTCCTTCCAACTCATGACTATGCATTCATTAATGCTCCCTTCAACCCTCACATAATATGCACCTACATTAATTGCAAACCAAAAAACACGTATTATAAGTACGATAAATTTATTTGGACTCATGAGTCCGGACTCATGAAGTTTTTTTTTTAATTTTCGTAAATATTTAAAGGGTATTAAAAGAGTTTTACAAGTAATTATAGTTGTTTCATTAATTGTTAGATGATGTATTTGAAATTAAAAAAAAAAAAAAAAAAGTTTTGAGTCCGGACTTACGAGTCAAAATATATAAGTATTATCAATAATAGTATAAGATACGATATCTAGAAAGAGAGAGAGACAGAGATTGAATCTGTAACCATGTCGATTATGGATGATGGGAAGGAACACCTGATGAACAACATCTGCAAAGCATGGATTGCAGCCTTGGCATCTCTTACATACTCTTATTACATCTCCAAAACCATCAAACCCGGCATCATCAGATTGATTTCTCTCCTACCCATTATCACCCTCTTCACTCTCCTCCCCTTGACCATCTCCCCATCGCCCCATCTTTGCGGCATCACCGCCTTCTTCCTCACATGGCTCGCCAACTTCAAGCTCCTCCTCTTCGCCTTCAACAAGGGCCCCCTCTCCTCCTCCCCAATCTCTCTCATTCAATTCATCTCCATAGCTTCTCTACCCATCAAAGTAAGACAATCCCAAAACACTATAACGGGTAGTAGTCTCAAATCTCCCCTCATTAATTACGCTCTCAAATTCCTCCTCCTCGTCCTTGTGCTTCGAATCTACCAATACAGATCACACATCCACCCACAACTACTCCTTGTCATCAACTGCGCCCACTTGTACCTCACAGGGGAGATCCTACTTGCACTCTTTGCAGCCCCGGCCCGGGTCCTGCTCAAGTTCGAGATCGAGCCCCAGTTCAATGAGCCTTACTTGTCAACGTCGCTGCAGGACTTCTGGGGGAGGCGATGGAATTTGATGGTTACAAGCATTTTGAGGCCCAGTGTGTACGAGCCGGTTAGGCTATATTTGGGGCCTGTAATGGGGAAGAGATGGGCCACGGCGTGTGCGACGTTGGTTTCGTTTGTGGTGTCCGGGCTGATGCACGAGCTGATCTATTATTACGTGACAAGGGTGAAGCCTACATGGGAAGTGAGCTGGTTCTTTGTGGTTCATGGGGTGTGCACTGCTATTGAGGTTCTGGTGAAGAAGAGTGAATTGGGGGAGAAGTGGAGATTGAACAGAGTGGTTTCAGGGGTTTTGACTATTGGGTTTGTGATTTGGACTAGTTTTTGGTTGTTCTTTCCTCAGATTGTGAGGAATGGAGTGGACTTGAAAGTGATAGAAGAGCACGGAATTGCTTTTCAGTTTGTTAAGGAACAAGTATCGCGATACTTGATGTAAGATCCTGCTTTTTTTTCTTTTTCTTTTTTCTTTTTTCTTTTTCTGGTTCTCGTGAATGACGAGTTAAATGAGTTAAATAACTATGTTCTTTTTTGTTCTTTTCTCTTTTTTGATAAGTTTTTGTTATTTTAAAACTAGTCGACAAGCAAGACTAAATATCAATTTTATAAAATTAGAATAAATTTGATTAAAGGAGAGAGAAAAAAAAATTTAAGGCCTTGTTTGGTATGAGGTGAAGATACACATGGAAACTAATCTTGTTTGGTTGCCCAACTTCATATGAGTTATTTCCCAACTTACAACAAGGAAGAGTATAAGATATCTCTCTACCCTCACCGATAAAGAAATAACTCTCGGAGTTATATGCACACAATTGCCCCTCAAAAATTTACATTTATTCATGTCTCTACCCTCAAATGTTTGTTATTAATTCATAATAAAAGATTAAATAAATAATTCATTCATAAAAAAAAAAGTATTTTTCAAGTGAAATATTTTTAAGAATTATCGATAGTGGTATTTTATAGTATTAATTATTAATATTTATTTCAAATAAATATAAAAATACTTATAATTGTTTAATGTTGTTTAATATTTTGTAAATAATATTTTTTTATTTAATTCAAGTTTTTTTATTCTCAATGAATAAATAGTAGTTCATGTGGTGAAAATAATAATGCTTTCTTTTTTATCTTGTCAATTCCCACATTTTACAATTTTTAAAAAATTGCAACTTCCTTGCAACTCCAAAATTCAACCAAACATGAAATGTGAACTTATACTTGAGTTAACTCCAAGGAGTTATCTCCGTTCGCACTGTAAGTTTACAAAAATGAACGAAACGAGACCTTATTATTTAATCTCTATGACTCAAAGCTAAAAACAATATCATCTAATCTTGTTTGAAAAAAAAAAAGAAGATATACATCTCAAAAGATAATTTTTTAGATATATTGAGAGTGATGATATTAATAAAATTTTAATTTCTTTTAAAGTCTATCCTATTTGGGTTTTTTTTTTATCAAATCATATTTTGTAATTAGATTGGTTGTTTCACTGGTATGGACAAATATCAAAACCCCAAAAATAGCTAAAAATAAAAGTCGTCTAAAAACATCATAAACCACTACAACAAAGTGAGTCTATAGCAACATTTTTTTTGCCAATGCTAATAAAAAGCGTCCCCAAGTTTTAATTTTAGAGACACATGATGTATCAGCATTGCCAAATTAAAAATTTTGAGACACATAACATACAAATATCTCCAAATTAAGGACACTTGATATTAAAATGTTGTCAAATTTAAAATTTCGAGATGTATAAGGTACAAGCGTTTCAAAATTAAAGATACTTGATAAACAAGTGTCGCCAAATTTAAAATTTGGAGACACTAATTTATAAGGGTTGTCAAATTTCAAATCTAATGACACATAATTTATATGCGTCGCTAAAGTTAAAATTGAGAACGCAAAAAATAAGTGTTGTCAATTTCAATATTTAGGGACGCATAATTTATAAGTGTCTCCTATATTATGGACAATTAAAAAACTAGTGTTGCCAAATTTTAAATTTGGGGACCTTAATTTATATGTGTTGTCAAAATTCAAATATAAGGACACATAATTTATGAGTGTTGTTAAATTTCAAATCTAAAAACACATAATTTGCAAGTGTTGTCAAAATTCAAGACACATAATGTTGTCAAAATTCAAATCTAAAGACACACAATTTACAAGTATCGTTAAATTTTCAAACACTACAATAGTTTGCTCATTTAGTAATGAGTTTTTTTAGCAACAAACAAAATCGGATTGGGAGGATCGCTTCCCGTACAACATCTGATAGTGTCTGAACGTGAAGTAGTCGGTGCGATTGATGTCGGATACTACGTGAGAAATCAATTGATGTCGGATACTATGTGAGAAACCAAAAAGAATTTGATTCACTGTTGTTAAATAAATAACTAAACTAATTAGATTAACTTAAAAAAACAATCAGATTTATTTTCTAGTTATTGTTTAAAAACTTAGTGTGAAAATAATCTTTTATTGCTATAGGTAACTTATAGCAAGAAAAATGAAATTTTGTCGATAACTTAACATTAGCATTTGGCAAAAAAAAAAAAAACCTTAACAAAAAAAAAAAACTCAACATCGATGGACCACATGTAAAAATCAATGGGTAGTTTTATGTGCACCCTACATAAGTGTAAGGGCAAGCCACTTTATTAGTGCAATCCACATAGTGATTAGGGCACCCCTAAAAATTCTTGTAATCCCCAAAATAGCCCTGTTGAAGAGGGCACCCCACAAGAACTTGGAACGAATTTATTCCCGCCTCCCAGCAAACTCTCGAATCTCTAAGTTTCCTGGTGATTGACGAGTTGTTCTTGGCGATTTGAACTCCATAGATTGGTTGGCGAGTGTTGGCGTCATCAACGTGCTGCTAGAACAAAGGAAGAGGCATTGGGAGTGATTGACTTTCGGGCTCAAGGGTTTCGTTGACTCGAAAGTGAGCATTTGATTGGAGTTTTTGTTGTGTGTGTTGGTTTTGTGTACAATTTATCGGTGTTGTTGTTGTTGTTTTTTTTTTTTTTGGTTGATTGGTAATGTTGTCGAATTATTTGATGTGGTTTTCAGGTGGATCAGTTGTCCAGGGACGAAACTCCAACACAAGGTTCAGTTGTTGATGCTGAACCTTGTGTTTGAGTTTCATTCAAGTACAACCGAACCTTATGTTGAGGTTCGGTCACATGCATCCGAATGTTTGACTGAATTTCGAATGCATGTGATCGAAACTATGATTAAAGTTTAGTTTTACATGACCGAGCTTACAATCAAGTTTCAGTCATGCTTGACCGAACCTTATTGATTTCAATATATTTAAAATTTGTCAATGTGACGGCCCCAACTACTAAACAGGGCACCGCCCGGCCTAATCCCGTAATCAAGCTTTAATCCAAATCACATAAGACTTAATTACGTATTAGTCAGCCTTTCGTCCTTATATTTCTCTGAATCCATGTATTGAACTAAATTATCATGTTCATGTAGTTTAAAGATCATGTGGAAGCTATTATGAGTCAAAACTCCTAAGTGTGGAAAACCAAGAAAAGACAACATCATATGCACGTATATATATATATATATATATATGATACTATTCACTCAACCCAATGTACAACTCGAAATGATATAACAATAATAATACAACAAAAGTCGAGACATACAAAATGAGCGAGGAGAGTCGCCGAACTGCTCGGAGGAAGTCGCTGATCTTTTTCTTCCCCGATCTGCAACTGCTCGACGGACCTACACCCACCATCACAAACTAGACAATGAGTATAGTGATATTTAAATACTAACTGGAGAATTCTATGCCACATTTCCAAAATAAACGAATGGTATTTAAAAACATAAAGTAACGAAATAAATTGCTGATAAAAGAAATGCAAGTAAATACAATAGTTAAAGATGTAGAGACAAACACATGCTAAGTCGAGATGATCTACGTCCAGTCGGCGGTGAGACCTATCACCTACCCTTTCCCACTACTATATGGAGCTACATTCAACATATTTCACAAAACTAGCGCGGCTACACCCTACGCTTACACGACATTAATATCATGCTTGCCGACCACCCTGAGTCTCATAACTCGTGTGCTGCGCAAGTGTAGTGGTGAGTGCCGGAACCCCGGTAGAACCAATTCCCTGTGAGCCTCGCATCTCTCGTATAATGGACACCAGATAATCCCTACTTTACTTTCAAAGACAAATAATTTCAAAATTCTAGGATTCCAAAACAAGTTAGGCTACAAAGCCCAAAGGAAATCGAATACAAGTCAATTAAATCCAAATTATTCTGTTAGCATGCTTTTCATCAATCTTTTCGAGAATGTCATCAAGTGTAGGAATCAGAGTCAATGAAACAATTCGCAAGGCATCATGTCACAATATTCACCCATTAATAGATACAAGAACAACATGATGTGCGAGTTCAGGTAGTAATGTCTACCAAGAGACCAATAAATCAACAAAGATGAATGAAATGCAATATAAAATTTTCATAGTTGTACTTACAATTAATACGCTTGTCCTAGTCTATTTGATCCATCGACAATTCGAAATGCGTGCCCAAACTCTTGAGTTATCCCCTAAGTTCCCTAATATTTAATAATGTATCACTTTAGACCAAATCGAAGTCGAGACAAATTTCTAAAAAAATTTTAGGCCAATCAGCCCATTTCGCTCTTTTCAAAGTAAAATCCCCATAAAATGCTCGTCCAAAATTCCAAATATTTTATTTTTCCTAGAAGTTCATTACTTTCTATTTATTTTGTCGAAATATAATTTTTCAGAGTTTTTCCTAAATTTTTTGGATTTTTTCCATTTTTTCTCATTTTTTCTTTTTTTTTCTCTTTTTCGTTTTTTTTTGTTTTGGCGACCCGACCCTGGCCAGGGCGCTGGGCCTAGCTCACCTCATAGGCTGAGCCTGGCCCAAGCCCTTGGCCCGTGCGTGTTTGCCCCTTCTTCCCCAACGAACCAGGGACTCCCTGGTTCATTGGGGAGTCAAAAAAAAGATTTTTTTTTTACGAGCTGGGGTTGGTGATCCAACCCCAGCTCGTTTAGGGAGGGGGGACGACTCTTTCGAGTCGTCTCCTTCCTCGGAAGCACGGGAGCTCTCGAGTTCCCGAACTGCGTCGCCAAATCAACCTACAACACAACAACAATTGAAACACCACGCAACTTGGTCTTTTTTGGGTCTCTCATTCTCCTTCTCCTCCACCTTCACCAACGATTATTCTTCTCTTCTCTTCTCCCGATTTGTATTTGGTGAGGATAAGGAGATGGCAATGTTGACTATGTATATAGTGGTCATGTTAAACCATAGCCTTAGATCTTGGTGTGCACACGTAACCCGAGGCTCATCACATAGAGCACATTGTCCCACTTATCCCCCAAGTCGCTTGTGAGTGACTCAACAAAGTGACACCTTGCCTCATGATGGGTTACCGCGTGTCTTGATGCACATCCAATGCCTAATGTCTTATTTTCCTAACTATAGGCCATTTAATCCTTTAGCTACATGTGGCCACATTAAAGCCACTCATTACCCAATAAATTCACATTTTATTCAAATAAATTAAACTCACCCCAATATGACGCTACATTGGTCCCACATCGACACGCGACTCGAAGTATATCCCCTCTCGTCTCGTTACCTACACACCCGTAGAAGATTAACTTAATAGTCTACACATATACAATACACTTGGTATACATCACAACAAATATAAAATGTACCTCGACCCTTGCCTCGGTAAACGGACATATCACGGTGTGGGTCCCACAATACGGGTCGTTGAGCATGTTTCAAGAAGTAAATAGGGTTACCAATTTTGGGTCATTACAATTCTTCCAACTAATGAAAACTTCGTCCTCGAGATTCAAAAGTCGAACCAACATGTATACCTTACCCGAATAGTTACAAAAACTTATCTCGCATGTAGTTTTCCCTTTCCCAAGTGAGTTTCATATCATCGTGAAACTGCCACTTGACAAGTACTTTTGAGATAGAATTGTTCCTTAACTCTTGTACCCTTTGATCTAGGATCTGAACAGGCTGCTCCTCGTATAACATATCCTCGGTTAAATCTATTTAGCTCAAATCTACAGTCGGACGATCACCTGCTCTCGGCTCAACCAATCGAAGCATTTATATATGAAACACTAGACATAAGACCCAAATATTAGCTTTTGTGGAGCGCTGACAGCCAGAGACCAACACATGTCACTTCCAATTTGGTGAAATGTCAATCACACTGGAAGATGTGGGTATGTTGTTGAAAATTTCAGTCGTTGAAAAGCAAGTTGCAATTGAGCCACTTTCCAAGTCCGAGGCTATCGACTTTGGTGTCGCGATGCCTTGAGGTATGTAAGAAAGAGGCTGAGAAGGCAATCGGTCCGTAGAGGGGCATGAATGTCAAGAAAAGTTGGTTGAAATCAAAATAGGGGACCAAACCAAAAAGGATGAAGAAGGACAAAGACAAGCGTAGGCCGACTCCCTAGGTTGAGTGCATGACATTAGTGTATCTCCGATATATGCTCGAGTATACTCTATTTATCGACAAGTCTTCCACGCAAGTACCTGTCCAACTGCTGCAGTTGCTGGAGAATCTGGACGAGATTAGTACGTATGCGTGGGGTACTGCAGCACTAGCATACTTGTATCGGCAACTTGGCAGTGCAAGGTGTGTGGAAGCTTGCCAGATTGTAGGTTGTCTCACGTTGCTTGAGGTTTGTCTATTTACTTTTTTGCACACTCAATGACAAGTCCAAATATAAATTTGTATAATCCATTTCTTTTTATTATTGTTTGTAGGGATGGGTGTACAAGCATTGGGATCTTCACCTAGCACACATCAATACGAAGTACATCAATACCCTCTGTCGTGTGTGTAGGTGGATATAGAAGAAATATGAAAGTCTTAATAGATCTAATGTGGAGATATTACGTAGGTCACTTAACAGGGCCCAAGCAAGCAAGGTATTGTTATTATTTAAACCCGTCAATTCAAATTTGGACTGAATTGTGAATCTTTAACTTCTTATTAACTTTCTACTAGTGGTTTTGCTTCAGGTCAATCGGGCCATATGCGGATATTCGGGTAGATGATGACGATGACATTACGAAGATTGCGTTCTACACGGGAGCCTTAAAGTTCTTATCAATAGTCAAGTTGTAGCACCCGGATAGATTTTTGCGCCAGATGGACTACGTATAGTGCATCCCCTTGGCTCCCTACAAGCCTACTAGAGTGAATAGAGGCAAATCTGCTGCAAGCTATCTCATGAAATACAACTTCCAAGTAGAAATAAGGGAAAGGTGGTAAAATCATGTCTTGTCTGCCAGAACTAGATGTGCGAGAGCCTCGTTGGGAAGCTGCTCTGAACTATCTCCCATGGTTCAACAAGATTTCTTACCCATCAGTTGAGAATCCGGTGGGCAACACTGGCGATCCCATTGATGATGATGATGACTTGCATAATGTAAGTTATTCTAATATGGGTTTTCCAAATATTTCCCTTATTTTCAATTCCATTGTCACACCATTTGATATAATTTTTTGTTAATCGTATGCAGCATGTCTGATGAGCCGTGGACGTTGTGCAGAAGTGGAAAGCATTTTCGGCTAGTGAGTCTACCATGGCCTCGGCAGAGAAAATGGCAGACGATATGCTTAGGCACCTGACAGGAAAAGGATCATAAATATCTAATATTTTTGAAAAAGGGACTCAATCAGGATAACACACAATTGGATATGCTCTGGACCATTTAAGTGTAAAGACTCCAGCACAGACCAAACCCCGAAGAAGCATACAAAGGGGATGAAATGATTACTTTTGGTCCTTTGTTTTTGTCCTTGGTGGAATGTTCTTGGATATTGATTAAACAATGGTTTTGTAAATGATTGGTGATTAATTTGACTTTGTTGTTTCATACTTTTCTTTAAATGAATGTGTTAATTGGATTTGTGACACTTTCAGTGGAAAGGTGTTATGTTAGTCATTGTTGTATGACTGTTATTTATTGTTCTATTAATGGTTGTTAGTCGTTGTTGGTTTTTGTTGAATTCAAGTCATTGCATGACTGATTTTTTTTGTTCCTCACAGAGATTCGGCCAAGCAGGCCCGAACATATATTGAAGGTACGATCACGATTGCCTGAGTGTCACTACGACGTTCGGTCACATACGACCGAGTGGTTTAACCACTACAAAAAAACAGCAAATCAGAAACGGAATTTTCCGTTTCTGATTTGCGAAAATTCCGTCTCTGATTGGAATCGAAACGAACGAGAGACGAACGCGTTCGTCTCTCAAAACGTCGTCGATCTACGATCGAAACGGAAAACGGATTCCGTTTCTGATTAGAGACGGAATAGAAACGGAAAATATCCGTTTCTGATTAGAGACGGATTTAGAGACGAAAATTAGAAACGGAACAGAGACGAAACATAAATGGAATTTATTTCGAAATTGTACATTTGTAATTGCATTCCATCTCTGATTCCGTTGCTGATTAGCAACGGAATCAAAGACGGAATTAATAAATTTATGAATTCCATCTCTGATTCCGTTTCTAATCAGCAACGGAATCAGAGACGGAATGAGAGACGAAATGCAAATAGTCCGTCTCTGATTCCGTCTCTAATTAGAAACGGAATCAGAGACGGATTATTCCGTTTTTCGATTCCGTCTCTCGATTCCGTTGCTAATTAGCGACGGAATCGAGACGAATTCATATTTCCGTGTACGATCCGTTTGTGATTGATAAAAATATTTACGGAAAATTAGAGACGGAATAGCAACGGAAAATTTGAATTCGTTGCTAATCCGTCTCTAATTTTCTCTGTTTTGTTTAAATATGGCATTGATACATAATCCAATTGATTCTCCAACCTAAAAAATAAAAATACAACCCGATATGACATACTCCATCGCTTTGCACCCTCCAACAACTCCTTGGGGGTGCTAACATCCCCCAAAGAAGCCAAATTGCGCATCCATACATCGACAACATATATGAACAAAAATTAAAAAGAGAAAGAAAAAATGTGAAACTCAAAACTAGCCAAAAAAATTATATATCCACGGAAAGTTGTCATGTATTACAAAAGCTCCAAAATTTGGAAGTATAGACAAAAACCACCAATCCTATCGTTCAACAAGCCAAAAAAAAAGAACACTCACAAAAGGTCCAAAATTTGGAAGTATACACAAATACGACTTCATCTAATAACTAAAACGCAGCTTTGAAGCATTTCTGAATCTCCATCTGAGGGCAACAACCAGTGAGTATGCACCTGAAAGAAGTAGGCAAAGGAGAGATTATTGTACTAAGGATGTACATTGGAAGCGAATGAGAAAAATGGTGGATTTGAAGAAACATAGAAATTACTAATAATCATACATAACAAGTCGGCTCCGAACCTAATTTATAAATTCTTTACGATTGAGTTTGCTTTAGTCTTTTGTCAATTATGCACATATGTAGGTAGAGAGGAGTACTAGAGGTAATAAGGAATATGAAAGAGGATAACGGTGAAGTGCAAGAATGCTTAAAGGAAAAAACTAAACTCAAATTTGATCCCCAAAGTCCCATCAATGCGTAGGAAAATAGCAACATTGACCCCCAAACTCCCATCAATGCAACATTCACAGTTCAAATTTGATCCTAAACTCGAATTTCATCCCATCTAAAAATGAAATAGTGCTCGAGAACAAACCAGCCATGTGTTCCTACTTTAAAAAAAAAAAATTCACGAATACATTCAAGAAATGCAGTGAAGAAAAGAAATAAACCATACAATGAGGAATAATAAATCTTCCAAAAAATACATGAACATCAACCATATAAGATGCACCTATCATGTAAGTTGAGTTGGATTATTTATCAAGCTTTGAAAGGCTTGCATTTCAACATGCATATGATAAGTAATGGTGAAGTGCAAGAATGCTAAAAGGGAAAAACTAAAAGTTAAGCACAAACCTATCATGTAAGTATGATTCTAGAACTCATCCTCTCACCCCATCTAAAAGTGTTGTGTGCTCCAAAGGTGACAAGCCATGTGTTCCTACTAAAAAAAAAAAAACAAACCAGCTGGGATTATCAAAAGGAAGAGAAGAAAAGAAAAAAAGAGAACAATGTATCTATAAGAAGTCATCATCTCATCCACCAACCTCTCTATTTTCCCAAACCTCTCTATTTTCCATAAATCTTGATAGGAAGTCATCATCTCATCCACCAACAACTGCTGCGTGCTCCAAAACAAATCGGCCATGTTAAGCTACTCCCCAAAAAAAAAAAAAAAAAAAAACAGTGATGTCCTCTCTTGCGGTGAAGAAAAAGAAAAAAACTCACAAATAGAATAAGAAACCTTAAAATGAAAAGCTCACCAGCAGCCAAGCAAAACTGAGATAGGAATGAAGTTACACTGCTGCGTGCTCCAAAACAAATCAGCCATGTGTTCCTACTCCCCAAAAAAAAAAAAAAAAAAAACCATCTGATGTCCTCTCTTGCAGTGAAGAAAAAGAAAAAAACTCACAAATAGAATAAGAAAGCTTTAAAAGAAAAGGTCACCGGCAGCCAAGCAAAACTGAGATAGGAACTGCTGTGATACTGCTCCAAAAAAAAAAAAAAAAAAAAAAAACAAACCAAGTGGTTTCTTTGGTAATGTCACTTTAAATTAGTGTTTTAGCCATTCTATATATATTTGAAATGACAATAGAAGAATCACTCACTATCTGTAGGAACTGCTGTGATACTTAATAGCCACAATAGCATTACTAGAGAACCTTCTTGATTGTACCCCAAATGAACATTAACAGCCACAATAGCATTCTGGCCATTGAAGAATTAGTGCAGGAATAACGATTGGTTCAGTCGAGCTTCCCAATACACAATGTCTTACCATAGTTCGAAAGAGTGGGGTTAGAGGGTAGTATAATTGATGGGATAATGTATCCACTCGAAGCTTAGAGTTGGTGGTAGAAAAACCAATAGCTTGCTGAGAATGTTTCTATAAGATGGACCTATCATGTAAGTTGAGTTGGATTATTGTACAAGCTTTGAAAGGCTTGCATTTCAACATGCTTCGAATAAGTAAATGCATGAGTGCAAGAATGCTAAAAGGGAAAAACTAAAAGTGAAGCACAAACCTATCATGTAAGTATGATTCTACAACTCATCCTCCCACCCCATCTAAACTGTTGTGTGCTCCAAAGGTGACAAGCCATGTGTTCCTACTAAAAAAAAAAAAAAAAAAAACCAGAATTTGGGATTCAAGAGAAGCAGTGAAGAAAAGTAAAAAAACCATACGATGTTGAATAAGCTTATACCTCATGTATTTGCTATCCACATGCCCACTGTTCCTTATCTTCCAACTCTCTTATTGCTCTGTAAGTCTGCCGCAATGCTAGGCCGTGATCTTTGAAAATGGTGCGAAGACAAGGACCTTTACTTGCTGCAGCAACAACATACTTGCTGCAGCAACAACATACTTGTTGCAGCAACAATCTCCACAAGCTCTGTTCCATCCTTCAAATCAGCAACGACCTTTACTTGCTGCAGCAACAACATAGCAACAAAACAGTGTATTTAAAAGAACTAATATGATCATTGACAGTGTGTGCTTTTTACATAGGCATTGTCTTTCTTAAATTTGAAGAACAGTACTGATGGTGTTCCATTTCATTCTTGTACAGTTTTTAGTATTTTATACATCAAAATTATTTAGGAATTTGACCTTCCTTGGAGTTTAATTAGTTGGAAGGCCTAATGCTCCTGGAGCCAAATTCAGAAGGGGTGGTGGTTTTTAATTAGTTGTCCTGTTTTGGAGTCTTTTATCCTAGCAAGAAATAGCACGGAACTAGCCCATGTTCTACATATCACAAAAACAATCTCGAGTATGTTTCAATTATAGGACTCAGTCATGGCAAAACCGGGATCAAATTCTTGAAGTTTTTGCTCAAAAGCACAAAGCATTTGAAACTAGTAACATTTTCAGTTTATCATCCCAAATACGGATGCGACAAACATGAAGTCACAAGAATATTCCCTACTGAAATGATATTATCTAGAACTGCTCGAGGACATGTTTAGAACTGGTTGTGGCTTTCTCAATTGGTGTTGCAGATGAATGTTAATGCAGTGAATGAATTGGCTTGACTTGGAAGGTCCAAATCAGTTTGTTTAATTTGTTTGGTTTAGTTTTTACATTCAAATTTGGAGCTTATTCAAGACTCAAGATAGAATTACAAGTACATTAAGAAAGAACATTGATGAAGTCCTATTGCAGCTGAAATCTGTTGAAAATCTTTAAAAGTAATCCTTAAAGAAATTGAATGATTTCATTCATAAGACAGAGATAGCCAAACATTTAACATTTATGGTCACCTTGTACAAGCATCAAGCATTTGCAGTCAAAAAAATATGCATCAAGCATTTGCAGTCTAAAAAATATGAAGACTATCATTCCCTTCAGAAATGTAAATCAAACTGTAATAGCAATTATAGCATTCAAGCTAAAATACCAATCTACTCTGTCATGACAACAATATTTACTAGGTCTACCAAATCAATCACTTGTCTCGTTGTAGCATGTATTCCTTCGCACAAAGATTTTGTTGTGAACTTTTAAAGTTTGCAGTCCATATATGAGTATTTACTGGTGACCGATTATCAATCCGAAAAGAGGTTGCTAGCTAGTCTTCATATTTGTTTTGTTAAAAGGTCCGCAAATCGGTAACTCATACACTTGTTAAAGCCTTCTATTTGGAGTATCGGTTAGGCACTTATGATTAGAAAGCATCGTCTCCTCGGTTTGAAATGCATTTGTATGAACTAATAAATTCTTTCCTATATCTTATCAAGAATGAGAATAAAGGAGTTGAAAATTGAAATGGACGAGGTAATAACCACTATCTACAATTCTTAAACTATTAGAGCGAGAAAACATAATTAACCAAACATAGAACATTAATACATTGAAGAGTATATGAAAACATCGGCGCAAATTACTCATCATCAAAACCCACCAATCAAAACTCATTGAAACACGAGAGCGAGACTTAGAAAAGCTTCCTAATTAATGATAGAAAATAAATAGCACAAATATTACCGAGAAGGAAAAAGTACTTGGATTACGCTTGCGAAATAACCAGGAAGAGGAACATAGACAAACCTCTTAAGACTGAATGTATAGGAGGCATTAGGGATGACGACTTCGGCATGGAAAAAAAAGAATGGCAAGGCATCATTCTGATCATAGGCAAATTACCTAGGCGATGCCTATGCAACAAGAACAACATTTATTAATAGGTCTTTAAACAATCAGCTATTATTCATTGTAAGGTGGTATAAGACGAATCGCATAATCCTAAGATTTTGCAATGGTGGGCTGCATGGATCAAACTCAGTTACATGAATAGCATGATTCATTGTGCTTGATAGTGTTCTTTCAAAATCCTTAAATATCTTTTTCTATTCAATGCATCCAAGCTATCTTAGGAGTAATCGTATACCACCAAATTTCTTCAAATAATGCAACTAGTTTAAACTTATATTCTGGAGGTTTGACCATGAAAAGGCACTGCCTTCTCTAAGTACTGCACTTGGAACTCTAAGAAACCATTTATTGATTAGATAAAGAGAACAATCAGTGCCATCAATCATCACCTTCTTTTGGTCCAGTCTCTTCACCCACATGATTATCTATATCTGCCATCTTTTCCCTCAAATCATCTACGGTATCCGACTAAAATAAACTAATGTTTGAAACAAACTAAACCACCAGCAATATGTAAATCAAGTAACTAAAAAATTCAATACGACGAACTTTTGAAAGGAAGTGATTCGGTCGCTACAATAGAATAGCCAAGAGAAGATTCACCTCGATAAGCACCTAAGCCACTGCCCCCAAAGCCTCCATAACCCCCACCAAGCTCACTTGCCTCCACTATACCCACCAAGCCTACCTCAGAGACACGGAGTCCTATAAGGACCAAAATCACCACCACCAAAAAAAGTATGAGTTTAACATGCAAATGAAACAAATCGTCCACAACATGCTCATCGTCAAAAAATAAGAACCCATACCCTCGAGAACGATAGGAAAAAGTAAAACCCGCCTATCCGAAAACTGCATTATTAGAAAAAAGGAACTTCATCTTCCGTACCCTCCACTACATCTGGCTTCAACAAACCACCATCCATCGCAGGTACATTCATTGTCCATTTATCCTCTGTATATCTTAGTTGCCTTGGACGCCCAGTTCATGCATAAGTTATCATGGATTTTATTTTTATAACATTATCCTCCCCAAAATAAATTCTTTAACCTAAGTTTAAGTAAAATATACTATAACTACCGATTGATTGCAAAATTAATCCATGGGAGAAGAAAACATGCTGGCTGTTGTGTGCAAATCTTATGCCGTTGCAGGTTTTCTCGAGTGCTATGATGAAGAAAGTGGTAGAATCGACGGGGAGCAACATCTTCATGCCATAGCAAATGAATTTGGGAAATCGATAAAGGGTCGTTTTACGGTCATCTGTGTTGAGAACATGTAGGCTATTCTTCTTCTAGGGACATGCCATAATAGAAGAAGAAGCCTACATGTGCTCAACACGAGATGAACGAAAAACGAGCCTTTATCGACTTCCCAAATTCATTTGCTATTGCATGAAGATGTCGCCCCGTCGATTCTACCACTTTCTTCATCATAGCGCTGAGAGAACTCGCAACGACATAAGATTTGCACACAACAAACAAGATGTTTTCTTCTCCCATGGATTAATTCGCAAAATCAATCGGTACTTATAATATATTTTACTTAAAAAAAAGAAAAATTTGGGGGAGCAAAAGGGAAAAATATTAAAATCCACGACAAAATATGGAACATCGACCTAAAAATGCACAAAAAGAAGTGTGAAGCATAAACTAATTAGAAGAATTTACACAAACAACAAGTGAAGTACATATGTATCACCAACCTGCTCATCTCTCGAGAGCCACGCTTACGTCTCACGCCCAACATTGTCCCCTTGTTGGGGTGGATCGACCGGATCTATTTGCGGCGGCTGTTGCTGGTCATGAGGTGGCGGTGGTGGTGGCGGTGGTGGTGGTTGTTGCTGAGCTAGGCCTATTTCATCCATGTCCATCCCAAGATGCCGATGCATGAACTCCATAACCTTTCGTAGTTGCTCCGCAACGACATCGAACTCTGCCCGCGGCACCACATCCGGCGTCCGCGACGTGCTAGCACCAGGAGCTCCGTATCTCCTCTTCTTTCTCCCTACGGACCCGAGTCCGTAGACACGTCCTTTGGAAGACTCACCCGCCACATTGAGGTACACCGCCTCATCATCCACCGATTGCTCCGGTGTAGCCTGGGTCACCTCCTGACGTCCGCTCTGGAGCCTATCCTGCATATATGCACAACAAACAAAGTACATGATATGGGGTAAGTGAAAGACTTAATAATATTTTACATATCATTTCTATACTTACATAGAACCGCTCTGATCTAGTATCGATGAATGTCATCCTGTCGTGATTAACGGTGTGGAGATGCAAGTACAGGTCATTCACAGTCGGTGGCGTCTCGGATGAATCAGCCTGCGTGCAGGACCAAGCATAGTGAACAAGTGTATAAATGTACAAAATATCCTAGATGTAACAAAAAACTTACCAATCTTTCTTGGGTAGTCACAAAAGACACGGACCCACCACCGTGCTTCGAGGTCCAGTCCCTGGGCCTTCGACCTCAGTGTTCCTATTCACCGTCGCTTGCGTAGACCTAGCCTGGAAGTCCTCGCTCTCCCAATACTGCAAGTATCTCCTCCATGCCTCATCTGTAACATATACTGGCTGCACACGATTCTTCTTCAACTTGTGCATCAACGCGGTGTATCTTGTGCTGCAAGCTTTGTCGTACGCGCGCTTCGCACGAGATCCTCGGGAATCGCATCATCCCATCTAAAAAATACCTACAAATTGGCGATTGCTATTGTTACCTCGCATTGAAAAAATAGTATAAACCACCAAAAATATGGTAGTCTTGTTTACCTTCCATTGGCGCCAGTATTGGTCTTTATGATGAGGCGGTACCGACTTCCAACAATACCCTTCAGGAATCATCCATCGTTTGAAAACTTTTGTCATCCTCCGTGCACAAAAATGCGAAGGATGCAAATCCCTGTGTGTCATGAACATGCATATCACCTTAACAACTTCTTCAATATTTGACATCCATATTGAAAATGACATGTAAAAGTCAAACACAAACTTACGTATCATTGGCAATCAGCGTGATAGGGATCCCCTGCACGCGAGGGGGCTCCATCCCTGTCCTCTGAGGTGGCCGCGGAGGGCTGTCACCTCCAACCCCTGCTCTTACGTCTTCTTGTCGGGATCTTTGCGCCGGTGATGCTTGTGGGCGGGGTGCGGGCCTCGTGGGTAAAGGAGTCACCGATGTCGGAGAAGGTGTGGGGATGTGTATATCGAGCATAGTCCTTGATGACGACGATGACGGAATCATAGACGACCCCGACGGTATGGAAGGGGAAGGTGACGCCGCGGGCATATCGTGCTCGAGAGACCGAGAAGTCGAAATCGATAATGCAGGTATCGAACCACGACCTCGACCGCCACGACCTAGATGGACCCCTCGTGTGGCCTGACCACGAGGGCCAGGTGGTATGTCGCCGCCAGATGTCGGTGCCGCACCTATGCCTCCTGGACGACGGCCTCCTAATGGCAAACCTCGACATCCCCTATGCCCACGCCCGGCCATGATACCTAACAATATTCACGAATAAAACTTCAGAGAAGGAGGGCATACAAAAAGTAGAAATACAGTATTAATTATTGGACTTAATAACACATGTTCCGTGCTAATAAAAGTAACGACAATATTGGTCGTTGACATATCATATACATACATTATTCGCTATCATCCGTTTCAAATTCACTCTCATGAGTAGAAGGTGAGGATTCTTCTTCTGAATCATCTCCACTATAAACTTCATCGCTTGGACCCGCTTCAACAATGAATCGAGGCCCATTCGGAACTTCCAGATTGTTGATATCGGCGATTGCATCATCGACTACACACGTGGTGGGCATCCCATCTTGGAAAGCAATCTCTGCCGAGCCATGGTCATTATCGTCTTTGCTTGTTTCCTCGTCAGCGAATTTTGGTGACAGCAACAAACTGCTAGCCATTCTTGTCGATCGTTCCTCATAGAAGGGTACGAAAGGTAGTAGACTTGAGTGGCTTGCATTGCTAGTACGAATGGCTCGTAGTTGTTATATCGTCGACTTCGATGAACCTCTACCAATTGAAGTGTTGGGTGAGTCCTCACACCATGATTCGGTGTAGGGTCATACCATTCGCACTTAAACAAGACCACACGTTTGAGGCCGGTATACTCAATCTCCACAACCTCTTGCAGTACTCCATAATAGTTATGGGAAACATCAGCGTAGTTTGAACCCTTCACCAAAACACCGCTGCTCTGCGTCGATCTATTAACGTCATATGTTGCGGAGTGGAACTTATACCCATTAGCAAGGTAACCAGGGTATACAGTACAGGATCGACTAGGACCAACAGAAAGATCAACGAGCGTCTCGTCAACTATAGAATTCCGAGCCTATTCGTCAAAATGAGCGATGCAATATGACACATTAGTTATGGGAGAAACATTTGAATCTATAACGTACAAAAGTAATGACCTTACATATGTTTGAAACCAAATGGGGAAGTTGTGCTCTAGACTACTATCAACTTCCGACTCCCCCATTGCTTGAGTGATTTCATCGACGAATATCCTAGAAGAAACGAACATGGAAGTCGGTTGTGTTACTAAAATATCAACAATGAATGTACTGCAATATTGAAAGAAAGTGATGGACATACTGAACGTAAGGAGCGATCTCTGGACAATTGAGCAGTATGTACGAATGAGCGGCATTATACTCCTGCTCTGTTAAGTACCGCTCCTTCGAATTGCCCATGGGTCGACCAGGATAAGTGAAAATTGAGAAATTGCCAACGAAGTTCGGTGTGGGCCCGAGACCGCCATCGTCGTTACGTGGCACTTTGTCATGCAACGTAAAGACGTGATCTTCGAAGTAGTAAGAACAAAATGATGTGACCTCTTCGACCAAATAAGCATTACACATGGAGCCCTCAACCTTCGCTTTGTTTCGCACATTGTTCTTCAAATGTTTAAGGTACCTATATGAATGTTATAGGAAATGTTGATATAAAACCTATTGAATGGGAAAATAATATCAAGGGCTCAAGATAGTACCTCTCAAATGGGTACATCCATCGAAATTGAACGGGACCGGCCAGACGGGCCTCGTAGGCCACGTGGATTGGCAGGTGTTCCATAGAGTCAAATAAGCTTGGAGGGAAAATTTTTTCCAACTTGCAAATGATTTTTGGTATTTACGACTCTAAGACCTCCATATCTTGGATACTGACACATTTCGCAGTTAGGGACCGGAAAAAATTGCTTAATTCGCTAATTGCAACCCAAACCGGGTTTGGGAGAAGTTCTCTGAATGCAATTGGTATCAACCGTTGCATGAATATATGACAATCATGGCTCTTCATGCCGAACATTCGCAGTTTCTTTGGATCTACACATCGACCAAGATTCGATGCGTAACCATCAGAAAATGCAACTTTTCAACCCACTCGCACAATTTTTGTCTTCTTGATGTATCAAGAGCATAGCACCCAAGGACGTAAGTATTTGTCGCCGAATCAATGTGTAGAGAAGGTCGGTGACAATATTCACAAATATCTTGCCTCGATTTTGCATTGTCCTTACTCTTGCCCGGTACACACATAATAGTGTTGAATATGTTGTCAAAAACATTTTTTTCGATGTGCATGACATCTAAGTTGTGGCGGATCAAGTTAGTCTTCCAATACGGCAAGTCCCGAATATGCTTTTCTTCCTCCATCCCGAATTCTTAGCTATCCGCCCATTCACGATTCAGCGCCGATTTCTGTCACCTTCATCAAGCCAAACGATTCAATTTACGCCAAAATTTCTTCACCAGGACCGCAAAGCGGGCGGATCATCATTTATGACCATTTTGCCTCTAATGAAATTTTTTTGTCTTTCCTTAATGGTGATGACTTCTCCAAGAAACGACGATGACAAATCGAACCACGATGTCTTACCACCATTTCGCAATTGAAATGCATTTGTATCCTCCATACAATATGGACAAGCGTACTTACCGTGTGTGCTCCAACCGGACAACATGCTATATGCGGGGAAATCACTAACAAGTCCATAAAAGGGCAACTCGCATGACAAAATTTTTCTTGGTTGAAACGTCGTATGTAACCACCCCATTGTTCCATAAATCTTGCAACTCTTTCACAAGCGGCTGAAGGAACACATCGATTTTCTGCTTTGGGCTGGTCGGTCCAGGAACGATAACCGTTAAGAACATAAACTCAGATTTCATGCACATCGACGGTGGAAGGTTGTAAGGAGTCAAAATCACGGGCCACGAAGAGTACGATTTCCCGGAAATCCCAAATACTTGAAAACCATCAGTGCACAATCCTAAACGAACATTCCGAACCTCGGCGGCAAAGTCTTTATTGACGTCATTGAAATATCTCCAAGCAATTGAATCAGAACAGTGTTGCATAACATCTTCAGCGATGAATGATCTCCATGCCATCGCATATGTTTTGCGGTTGACTCCAGACGCATACAATCGTTGCAACCGAGGGCCCAAAGGGAAGTAGTACATTCTTTTGCAAGGGCGGTTTTTTGTGTTCCGACCACGACCTCGTCGATGTGCAACGTATCGTGATTTCCCACAAAATTTACATGACGTCAACTCAGAGTCCACTCCCCAATAAATCATACATTGGTCCTCACAACAATCTATTTTCTCAACAGGTAGACCTAGACCTCGCATTAGTCTTTTTGTGGCATAAAAATTCTCAACCATTGAGTTCTCATTTGGCAAACAATCCTTCATGAGTTTAATGATTTCATTATACCCTCGTTCAGATATATGATGTTCAGACTTGATCGCAAGTAATCTTGCCATTGCGGACAACGTTGTCATGGTTTCGCAACCAGGCCACAATTGTTCCCTACTTGCATCAATCATGTCATATAGTTGGCGTGCTTGGGGGTTTGGTGATTCTTCCACGCCATTCCAATTGAAACTTGGACCTGCCACATTGTGTAGCATCTCGCGGTAAGGTGTCGGATCGTATCCTCCCACATCAGCATCATCAATATGGCAATCCATTTCGTGAAAATTTTGCGGCCCTTCATCTCCGTTCTCACCATGTTCGTACCAACTATAATATCCCCGGACAAATCCATACCTACATAGGTGGTGCTCAACCGTTTCGACGTCCAGGTACGGAACAAGTCGACATTTCTTAAAATTGCACGGACATCTAATCTTCCTTTCACTTTGGTATGTAGGACAATGTTGTTTTGCAAATGATATGAATTCTTTAACCTTCGCCGCGAATTCAATTCGAACGTAACCGTTGTCGAGCCGGTTGTACATCCAGTCTCTGCTTGTAGACGACATTCCTAGTCGAACGTAACCCTTGTCGAGCCGGTTGTCTATTCAAGTAATGAAATAATAATGATTAAGATGATAAGAAATCTCACTAATTGGGGAATATTGTAAATCGAAATAGCGATCTAGACCATGTAGAAGAAATTGATAGCTAAGTGAAAGAACGAGGTTCGCACATTAAACTCATAAAAAAGCATGGTATTTGAACTCGATACGTAATGCTAGGAATTCCTCAACAAAATCGTGTAGATGAATAGCGTAATTGTACTCTGATGGAAATGGTGATGAGTATGTAAGTAATTCTACATTACCCAAGTCATTATGGATGGAAGCCTTAAAAATTACGCATACTTATTGAATAGGGTTCCTAGTAAGTCAGTCCTAAAACTCCATTTGAGTTATGGACTCGTAGGAAACCTAACTTAAGACATCTTCATGTCTGGGGATGTCCAGTAGAGGGTAGAATGTATAATCCACAAAATACCAAAATTGGGTTTTTGAACGATCAACGAGTTCTTTCTTGGTTACCTTACAAAATCCGAAGGCTATAGAATCTATCGTCCTAATCATAGTACAAAAACTGTAGAAACTAGAAATACAGATTTTATTGAGAATGGTGAAGTCAATGAGAGTATTACGCCATAAAATGTAAATATTTGAGAAGTAAGGGATCACATCCTTATGCCCATTACTTATAAGAACAATGGCAATTCCTCTGATATAATTCACACCAATAAGACAGTTGTAGGCAAACTAAAAGAAATAGCATTAAGAAGGTGTGAAAGATCGAAAAAATCAGCTATTCTAAATGATTTTGAGGTATATATGCAAGAAAATGATTATGATATAATAATTACTAATGAAACAATATCTTACTAAAATATCGAAAATCACGTTGATTCTGACAAATGGATCCATGCTATGAAAGATGGGTTCAACTCGATGGCTCAAAAATGAAGTTACGGATCTCGTTGAATTGCGGAATAAACGTGACTGTAGTGGTAATATTGAGAGATATAAAGCTAGACTTATAGCCAAATATTTTACTCAAAAATATGGTATTGATTATACACAAACTTTATCTCCAGTTTCTAAGAAATACTTTTTCAGAATAATTATGGCATTACTAGCTCATATTGACTTAGAGTTGTACCAAATTGATGTAAAGACAACTTTCCTAAATGAGAGTTTCGATGAAGAAGTTTACATCGGTTTGCCTTAAGAATTTAATATTGTTGGTACTGAACATATTGTATGTAAACTTAAGAAATCAATATATGGACTTAAGCAAACTTCTCGACAGTGGTATCTTAAGTTTAATGATACAATAACATGTATTGTTTTTAAGGAAAACATCATTGATCAATGTATATATCTTAATGTTAGTGGGAGTAAGTTCATATTTTTGATATTATATGTTGATGATATTATGCTTGCACCAAATGATTTTGGTCATTTATTTGACACTAAGCATTTTCTCTCAAATAACTTTTTGAGTAACTCGTGGTATCCAAACACTTTGTCTTACTCGTCCCACATGCCTTAGGATTGCAAAAAGAGACCACCGAGTGGCCGACATTTAGTTGTGTGGGGAATCGAAGTTGAGGCCGTGCGCCTAACCTATATCGATATAAGAGGCATACAAATACCACATAGTATCAACGCGTCTACTACTTGTTCAATCACACCTCCTTAAGGTCATAGGTTTATTCCATTCTCTAGAAATGTAATGTGAAATAGCAACATTAACTAAAAGAGTAATCCTAGTGTTTCTAATCCTAACTAGTAGTAGAAATTAAGTAATTATAGGTACCATTCAATCGTAACCAACAACACCTAACTAATCAATCATCCATAGCAAGTGCATGAATATGAAATTACTAACAACTATAACATCAAGCGACAAAGTAATAACCTCAGTACATGACTCTAATGTATTATAATGTTGATCATGACATGCTTTACCGATAAAAGATACATGGAATAACAACCAAATACGGATGACATGCTATACCGATAAAATAAACATGGAATAACAACCAAATACGGAATCAATTTAAATATTGAATTGCTTAATTAAAAGGTTTAAATGAAATAGTACATATTAAAAAACCTAAAAATAGAACAATCATAACCACAAAACTATGCGGGTAAGAGAAGAGCAGAACAAAAACTTCTAAACCAAACAAAAGGCACAACATTAACTTAATATATCAAGTTAAGAACACCAACTAATGCACATGAAAGCCAATCCGGGGGAAAATGTGAGCAGATACAATGTGAAGAGAATTCGGGTGTTAAAAATTTTTTTTGTCTTACCTTGACGAGCTAAGAGCGGAGCGGTAAGCACGAGCGACCGAGAGAGCGAGAGAGCAATGAAAGAGACGGAGATTCAAGATCGAAAATCAAAAAGAATCAGAACGATGTCCACTCATTCACTGCACAATCAACCACATAACAAATCAAATCACTCAAGAACAGTTAAAATAAAACCTCCTAAAGTAATAACAATTAAAAGAACTGAACTCTTTAAATATGTCACCTGATCAAGAGTTTGTTCCTTCACAGTTCATAAACAATAAGGTAGTACTATAACACGGCCAATTGCCAAGACGAATTTACAAAAATAAAAAGGATTCCATGACCATAATAGCTAAGACCTTTCAAGAAAATAAATTTTTTTTTAATCCTTTTATTAGACTAGTATAGCGGAGCCGCTAAGAAAACCTAGTATACACAATGGTCAGCCACATTATGTTCATTTCCTATGTTTGAACATCAAGGCATATATATGACTGCCTTGCCTAGCAGATATAGCTTCAGTTCAAGTGAAAATCTATAACATATTTCAGTCATGAGCATAATATTTGCAATGCTAACAAGTATTACGACTTTAATATTCCTGGATGCCGCATATAAGGTACGTAGGAACACCGGACACCCCAAATATTTATTGATAGATGGAAATTTACGAAGTCTGCATGCTAAATTTAAATTGGAAAATCTTTCAAGATAAAATAGCTTCTTGCCTTCAACTCCGATCTTTACTAGAAGATCGAACTATCAAATGAACCATAGCGGAAACTTAAATAATTCTCATGTCACCCTTGGTTTTCCATAAATTTTTTAAATTAGATAAACAAGGGGACTAGAACGCCAACCTGACAAACGCAAATTTTTAGCGAAAACAGCCAAGCAGTTCAGTACTTCCTCAAAACCGTCACAAGGTGAATGATCTCTATGAAAGTTTGAAGAGCTCTTGATCATGAGTGTTGCTCGCATTATAAAGAACAATCAAAAACAAATAGATTATATCGAATGTAGTAAGACTCCAAAACTACAAATGCCTTGCTAACCGGATCCGAATCGAGACCCGAGAGAGAGCGAGAGATATCGGCGATGACGGAGACCGGCGCGCGACGAGACGGAGAGACCGAGAGACGGCGAGACCGAGACAACGAGAGAGACCAGGTAGCACGACCGGACGGAGAAACGGAGACCACCGCGACCGACGGCCAGAGAGCGAGAGACAAGCGAGAGAGACCAGCTAGCACGACCAGACGGAGAGACGAGACGATCGAACGGGATGGACGTCTGGGGACGAGACGATCGACCGGCGCGACGAGACGGAGAGACAGATTTAGGTTTTTGGGGTTTTTTCGTGTAAATGATTTGGGGATTTGCTGTTTTGTTGGGAGGGGGGTGGGGTGCGGGAAAGAGGAGAGGTTGCCACGATCCAATAAAATACAAATCTCGAGGAATGATGAACGGCCATAAGAAATGAAGAATTTGGCGGGAATGGTGGCGCCAAATTTCAGAGACGGAATTTAATTCCGTCTCTAATTCCGTCTCTGATCCGTCTCAAATCCGTCTCTGAATATTTCCCTGTCAGTTCCGTCGCTAACTGTTAAATTTAGAAACAGAACTTATTCCGTTTCTAATTCCGTTTCTGATTTAGAAACGGAAATAAGTTCCGTTTCTAATTCCGTTTCTGATTTGCTGTTTTTTTGTAGTGAACATTATGGTACTTAAATTTGTTTGGTCTCAAACGACAAAAACCTCTAACAAGTTTTGGTCACGTATGACAGTACGATTTGCTAACGTTTGGTTGAGATTAACCGAACATAATGATGTGACACTTTAACGATTATGTTCGGTTACCTACAATCAAAACTATTAAATATCTTTGGTTTAGCCTAACCGAACAATTCAAAAGCAATTTGGTTGGTACCAATCGAACACCTCATTTGGTGGACGATATGATACCTTCGGTTGGGTGTGACCGAATTAACTTAATAAGTTCGGCCTCATCGAACATTTTATAAAATATTCAGTTATGCTTGCCCAAACAAGTATTTGTTCACACGTTTCCCTATAAGTATTTTATGTACACAAGTGCTTGTCAATTTGAAGTATAAGTGCTTATCAAATTGAAGTATACGAGACAAGAAAAGACATAAAAATTTCCTCATGCAAACTTTACTTGCATAGCAACCATATAAAGTCCATACAAAAGTATTTTATGTAGACAAAGTAAGGTTCCACAAAATGTATGGTACTTGAAGTTGTAGGTGCCAGAAAAATGACTTAAACTTCAAGTGGAATGTACAAAAAAATAATTTTCACAACAACTTCAAGGGGAGCCTAAGTCTACGGTAATCGGAGTCTCGCTTTGAGAATGAACAACTTCAGGTGGGTTCTTCGTGATCAAGTTCTCACCCCATCCTATCATATCAGGTTCTATATTTCTTTGCCACCCTGGATATAAAGGAGGACAAAGGGCATCTGCATTGAATAAAACTTGTACATGAAACACGAAAAACACCTTATCAAAAATATAGCAATGACAGAGTGAACGTGTAATAAGCTCTATCAATAGGAATATTTTTATTAAAATTGTGATTTTTACCTTCATAAAGTGGTTGTCATTAACGTGTGTTATCCCTATTACGACCCTCTCAGCGATTGAGATCGGTGGTTTGCCCCTAAATGGATGGAATGTCATACTACCACTCAGTGATAAAATCACTACCACGGCCTAATAACATGTAGCAATGACAAGTCGCATATCAAGCACACTCATCCATTTTTTCGGTGGAGTGCAATCATCCCCGTAGTACTACATGAATTGTATAATGCGATCATAGTGATCCATACCAAGGATTGTGTGCCAAACATTTTCGTTCCCGTAGAGCTCCTAATACATGTCATTTCGTACTTGTTTCCAAGCATCGTCTTCATTATGGCCGAGACCGGCTGCATCAACCCGATATCCACAATTCCCATATCCTTGTACATCATCGACTCTTTCAATATAATCAAATCATTCCACTGGGACTAGCCTATAACTAGACATACGATCCAAGCATGTTCTCGTTCTATGAACCTTTTTTTGACTTGTTTGGTAACTTGCTCTTATATGGTTCAAGAACATACTCGAAATGGCTGGAGTTTCTCTTCGTAGATACGTCACATTCATCTTCCTTAGAGGTCTTCCTTTTCTTCCTAACTTGTGACACTTTTCCTTTTCCTGATTCTGATTGCTTTATTCCCTTTATTTTAAGTTTCTTTTTCGGGACGACAAGAGATAGTGAGGGGGGACAACTAATCTCTCGAAGTTGTTAGACTATCCTCATGCGCTGATCCTCACTACCAACACTTAGAAAATTTTCAATTACCATTTGAATCTCATCTCCGAAATTGTACTCTGTTAGATTAATGGCATGCTCAGGATTCATGCTCAACTTTCACTAGTATTTATGTATATCGTCGAGTGGTATGAACCCGTCAATTGATAAGTTGCACGTTCATAGGCACAAGGAAGACCATGGGTCATGCGCAATACATAACCACACCGAACGGAGTCTATCCCAACATTTTCCACGAGATCCAACTCTTGTCGAATTTTCTCTAATTCAACTTGCGAAACAAATCCTCGCAAAGAGCGAAACAAAGTATCGCCAAAGCCGTGTTGTACGACATTTAAACTCTTCTTCAAAGACACTTTGATCTTATTGTGTTGGGCCTCAATCATGTTGTTAATGTATGGCCATATAGTCACAAAGTTTCCTTGAGGATTTTCAATATGCTTCTTTAAGGTATTATATGCGCTCTCGACTCTACCGGTCGTGTAATGTCCAAGATGTAATATTCTATCAGTCCATGCTTGCACAAATTGTTCCTTGTAATCCCTAACCTATGTGTCCATCAAATAATCTAGCAATCCATTAATACAAGCATATTCGACAATCAAGCTCATCATCATAGAATTGAAGACACCTTCGAAAGTAGCAACCATCACAACATTCCACTTTCTCAAGAAAGGTTGAAATATTTGTTTCGTGAAAAAAGATTTCTCATGTTCGCTGCCATACCCTTATTGATATGCCATGTGCATAGAAAGTGAGATGATGAGTGAAAAATAAACTCGATGTCCTTAATCAACTAACTCCCTGTTAGTAAGAATCACTTGTGGGTCAGACCATCCATCCATAAGGTTCTTTAGATTCTCTATTGCCTAAATATAATTATTTTACGTCGCTCTTGATATAAATGCAAAGCTAACAGAGAACGTGACCTTGGTTGAAGTAACACTAATTATCTCAAGTAATGGCAAACAATAGCGATTGGTCTTATATGTACAATCCATCAACAAAATCAAAGGGAAACACCGAAGTAACTTGATAGAGTCCGGATGAGCCAAAACAAGTCTTTGACCTCTTTGGTTTTGTCATGTTTCCTATGCCAAGATAGATACCCATGTGTATCTAATAAATGCATCGGTTGTTGCATTTGTGATCTCCCCCCGATTTTCTCGACCCTATGCTTTTGCCTCGCATTGTAGATTATGCGCAATGTTGATGCATTCAATACATCCATCTTCTTTAAAGTGTCCAAAATCTCTCGATGCTTGATGTTGCCTTTCATCATTTGAATCATAACAACATGCTCTCCCGGATTTAACCGTTCGGCGTATGAGTGACCCTCCATATAACACTCAATGTCGTGGTTATGCCGCCCGTAAACCACTGTCACATGCCATAAATGGTCTTCATGTTCCTTAACGTTAATAGCAAACGTGCAATCACATTTTTTCGTCCCGGTTTTACACCTCGATTGCCCCTTATTACCCTTCTATTCAATCTTGTCTTCTGAGTTCACTGTGCTCAGAACCTTACCTACTTTCATTTTTCCAACTCTTTGGACCACACCCCTATAAGATCCAACCCTCTCACAAACCATGTTCACCCATCCCCGACAACGACGATCCCCCCGTATCAGAATTTCTTGTGACTATAACAAACAATTTATTGGATCCTTGTGTTTGCACCTAACTAACCGCCGCATGCCTACTTGCAAATGGTGCTTCGAGGATGAATTCATTAGTGTAGTCGTGATAGACACTAGAATCAACTATTTCCTGCAAATAATGAAATACTAAAGTATCAGGTGTAAGATTCAATAAGACAAAATAATACTCGAAAAAATCAAGGTTTGATTATGTCCAAAGTAGGTATGATCGGATACTATTAACCGAACATTGGAAATATGTTCGGGCTTCAGTAACCGAACAAATAAATATTGTTGGATTACCCACCTAAAAACATTTGAAGTATGTTCGGTTTCGTCTACACGAACATACAACTAAAATTCGGCCTTGGATGGCTGAACCAGATGTCGAAACCTTAAATTTTCAAATAAATGAACAAGTTCAAACATATACCTCTCCATGTTGCACATCATCATTTCCTACATGCACAACCTCCATTTTCAATCAACGTTAACCAAACTATGATGTCGAATCACAAAGCCATACACAATCAAACAAAGTACTTCGACACCATTCATTCAAAATCGCTTCAAATCTATTTTCGTGCATCTAACATGGAGGATACAATACTTACTTGAATTTGGACAATTCCTTGATGCTCAAGAACCAATGTGGGGTCCCCAGTAGCCAAAAAAAGTTGATCCGGTATATGGGGTGCAGAACGCACGTGAGAGAGGAGAGAGGACAATTGTGAGATTTTGGATTTATGAAGGGGTAAGTTGGTAACTTTCATATGTTCAAATATATGTTTTTCATTTTTTGTGGCTCCCTTACACTTTTGTGGGGTGTACATAGCTTGCCCCAAAATCAATTTGGAGAATTGACACTGCACCACAACACAACCATTAGTTTCAGTGTTTTTCATGAAATAATGTGGCTTTACTTTTTTATTCACCAAATAGTGGGGCTTACTTTAAAATTCAAAAACTAATGTATCACTCCTTTTCAAAAGGAGCTATTGATGATAAGGTGACATGTATCGTTGGTGAGGTGGAAATCACTTGTACGAATAGCTCTTTTTGAAAATAAGCTATCTATACAAAATACTAAACTCTACGAATGACTCATTTTGAAAATGAGCTATTTGTTGAACTCAAATATCACACATCGAGGTGGAGAACTCATGCAAACAACACGTGCGATCGAGATGGACAACTCCCGTCACTCCCGTATCTCGAGGTAGACAATCCATGTAAACGACACGCACGCATATCGACGTGGACAACCCATGCAAACGTCACGCATGTATGTTGAGTTGGAGAATTCATGCAAATGTTATGCACGTCTGTCGAGGTGGGCGACCCATGCAACCTCGTGCAATTCATGCAAACGTCGCGCACGTATTTCAAGGGGTGCAACTCATGCAACTTGTTGCAATCCATGCAAACATCACGCACGTATCTTGAGGTGGACAACTCATACAACCTTGCCTAATCCATACAAACCATGCAAATGTCACACACGTATTTCGAGGTGGACACTCCATGTAACCTCGTAAAATCCAAGTAAATCATGAAAACGACTCGCACGTGTCTCGAGGTGGTAAAGCCAATGCAAACGACACACACGTATCTCATGGTTGATAACACATGGAAACACCATGCATGTATGTCGAGGCGGGTGAGTCATGCATCTTCGTGCAAACCATTCAAACGTCGCATACATATCTCGAGGTATGGACAACTCATGCAACCTCACGCAATCCATGCAAACCATGCGAATGTGAAGCATATATTTTGAGGTAGACAACTCATGCAACCTGTTGTAGTCCATGCAAACCATCCAAACGTCATAGACGTAACTTGAGGTGGATAAATAATTCAAATGAAATATACGTATCTCGAGGTAGATAATCCATGTAAACGTCATGTACGTATCTCGAGGGGACAACCCATTCATATCCACTACAGACCATGCACCTCATGTAAACGTCATGCACGTATCGCGAGGCAAACAACCCGTGCAACCCATAGTAACCATGTAACTTATCTTTTAAACTTTTGTCTTACTTCTATCTCGTGATGATAAGAAGAGATACGAAGATTAAAATAATTATAAGTCAAAACCACGTTATTTCTTTGTTTAGAATTTAAAATTAAAACAATAATGATCTGTTGAAAAATAAGTCAATTCCATGAGAAGGTTGTATACATCAACTTCATTCGCCTAAGATATAAACTGAAAAAAATAACCACGACATCAAGAAAACTCATCAAACAAGTCTATTACGACAGTTACGTTGACGTTGTTGCTCCGTGATGCAAACTGGACGTACTCTATGTGTAGTTGGACGTTGTGTTTGTACATCTGGTTAAGGTTGTTGAGGTTGCTAATCTTGCATTGAATGTCATTGAGTCGATTGATGTTCTTCATCTACTTCACTCGACTATACGACATGCTTAACATGTTCATGAATGAGCTATCTCCACTATATGACATATTGTAATTAAAATATGGTGGAGTATATGGACTCGGCATGTATTGAGGCAATAAAGGATACATTTGATGTCTAGGCATTCCATGGTCCCTATATGAAGACGACGACCTGGGTGCATAAGGTTCAAAATGGTGAGGAGGAAGATTCAAGATCGGTGGCCTTGGTATAAACATTTGAGGTTTTGGTTGCATTGGCGACAATGTAGGAATGTACCCATGAGAAGAATGAAGTGGTAGGGATGAGCGTTGGCTATTCTCGCCAACAATCTCTGTTCTTCTCGCTCTCGGACGAGATGAACGTGCTGAAGGAGAATGTATGTTACTCTCTAGAGCAATTTCAGTATGACGAGATGGACGTGGAGGATAAGGACGTCTGATGCTTTCCCCCACTGTCTTTGTTTGTGTTCTTCGTCTTCTCACATCTATATTTGATTCGCCCCGATCCTCTTCTTCATGTTCCTCTTCATTCTCCTCATTTACGTCATGTTCGACATCAATTCCATCATTCCATAGAGTAGAACTTTTCCTTTCATCTTCGTCTAAGATTTTAATGCCTTCATCAAGCGCAGTAAGACCTTGCTGGTACCTATCGTCAATAAACACTCGCCTTGGTTGATGCACCAAGTTACACTAATATAAAAACATGATTTTAATGCACGCAATTGAAGATATTAGTTGTTCGAGAAAAATAAGAGTTTCAAGTTTAACAAATAGTCACGTAAAGCCCCGTCGTGTCTAATGAATCATCTAGTGAACTAGCGATACCACGTCATGTAGTCTTGGTGATCATGTCCTTCTTCTTGTGCCGCTGCGACTATGTTGTGGCCATGATTTCCCCACATTTGTATAAATGTTGCGTGAAAAGTCACTTAATTTTCTTGATTGCGTCCACGCAATTCGATGTGGTGCAGTCGGGTGTCGTAATCACAGTTTGGTTGCACCACCCGTATAATTCTGAATTGTCTCATAACCATTTCTAGTCGATGCCACTCGACTATGAGGAAACAAATTAGGGAACACGTCGATAGCCAACTACCGTGACCGTCAGTACGGTATTCGAGAGAGACCCGATGACTTCAGCATAAGCTTGCCATACTACATCATCCTCATTCAGCGAGTCGAGTGTATCACGGTAAGCTGGTAAATGTACATCGTACTCTGTGTAATCGAAAATGCATCTAGCCATCTCCATACAAAACAATAAATTATAGAAAATGAAAATGGAGTTACTATTATAGAAATTATGAAATAATATTTGTATTACATGTGTCCCAATGGAACGTCCATAAGCATGTGTTCTCCATCCATTATTCGCGGTCGAACTCTAAAAACACCTAAGTGCCTTGGTGCTACGAATGAAAATCTGTCCCATGCCCACAACTGTACAAGAATTGACGCGCCTGCAACCTCACGTGCACTAGAGCGAGATCCACGACACAACTTCTTGTACAAATATGCCAAACAGGCACTCCCCCAACTATACTGTCCAGCTATTTGGAAATCCTCAAGCAATAGTAGAAACATCAAATGTACAAATCAGTTTGACTAGTTGGCGAATAGGCAACCATCGATAAATTGCAGTATGTACGATCGAACATAACGTTGCACCGATTCTTCTTCGCTGTCATTATCTATAGCTGGTACGTTACGTTCAACCCTTTCAAATTTAAGTTTATAACCAATAATGTCATCTCCAACAGGAGTTCGACCAAGTAGCCTCTCACACACATCAACATAGTCTGTATCGGTCGTTCCCATCATAGGCATACCTTCGATAGGTAAGCCGAACTGTACCTGCACGTCTTGGAGTGTAATTGTGCACTCGCCACATTGCATGTGAAATGTATATGTCTCAAGGCGCCATCTCTCTACGAATGCAGTAATCAAAGCCTAATCAATGCTGAAAATGCTACGCAGGAAATCCCATAAAACCCACTGGAAAGAAGATATAGGATCATCCTCGAATGGTACTGCGCCGTTCAATCAACGACACCACGTCTTAGACGCACGCACAATGTTTCGTACACCTTATAATTGATAATGTATTAGTCGATATATATATTATACGTTCATGCAAGAACATTTGACGTATACATGTAAAAAAGTTTACTTGACCCCTCCAGATTCGTGACGATCTGTGTGTAGATTGGAGATGCAAAACTGAAGGATCTGATGGACCTGGATCCATTGTTGTACAAACTACAAATGACTGATTTAAAAAAAACTAATCATGTTGTTCGGAAACTCACAATAACTATTTCATATATGTACAAAAATAACGAATAATTAAACATTTCAATATAATCAAATTACCAACTTAAGCCATCACAAACAATATACAAAATCGACTATCAGTTTTCATTGGAAAGTTGAGCTCTGTTTGGACAATTTTTTTGTTATTTCCCTTTGAACGACAAATACCACATTGGTTCTTCCTAGTAGGGACTCGTTCACAATCTTTATTAGGACATGTTGTTCTTCTATGTCTTTCTTGATGACATATGCCACATCGCAAGGGTCTCGAGACATTAGGAAGATCCATCTTATTTTTTCTTCGCGTTCCCTTTGGTCTCCCTCGGCCACATCTGCACCTTGCGTCTGGTATGATCTTTGTCCCAAAAGTCGGTTAATATTTCTCATTTGGGATGACTTTAAAATTATAGGAGTAACATTGCGCATACACATCTATCTTATAGTATGGCTCAATGAATTGCGCGTAGCTCACTCGAATAAAGGCACATGCAGCTAATACGTGTGAGCAAGGGAAACCAAATGATTGCCATTTATTGCAACTGCACACTCGGTCCTTTAGGATTACGAATTGGGTGTTGTCGCCTTTATGCATGCGATCTCCATGTCTTCCAGTCAGCACTTTAAACTCACCTACTTCACGATTGATCAAATTGACTTGATGTCTCCTTACAGATTGTTCATAATGTGTGAGTTTATCCATGACATATTTTGTGTAGGATAGACCGTTAGAGATCGCTTCATCGATTTATTGTTTACGCCGATCGTGGTATGTCACCAATTTGTAGTAAATCATCTGAGTCATTGCTATTATTGGCAAGAATCGAGCCCCCTTCAATACACCGTTAAAACACTCTACAAGTGACGATAAAATTCGTGTAAGTAATACTACTTCAGCGATATTTATATAGTTGAGTGCAAAACATAACTTGCATTTCATACATACCAACACCATTAGAACTCATTCATCCGTACCGCATGCCTCTGTCATGCGATCGAGTCCATAGTTCTTTGGGGATGACATTGACATATTGCAGACATTGAGGAGTTTGTGATGATAAGTATGCAAAACGCTCCATGCATGCATTAAATTCTCGTTCTTGACGTTGACCAGTTGCTCGAGAAAGGAGTTTTTTCAAGGTGTCATTTTTGAGTTGGGTGCTGAAATTACTGAGCAAGTGTCGCAGACAATAATAGCGGTATCCTTTTGGGGGACAAAAATAGTTGGTCGGGGTGTTGATCGCCTCCAGAATGCCATGGTGACGATCAGAAATAAGGCAAGCTCCATCTCTATCCGTCATATGTTTGCGCAACATCCTCAAAAACCATCCCCACGAATCCGTAGATTTGGTTTCTACAACGGCAAATGCAACTGGTAGTATGTGTCCATTACCATCAACAGAGATGACAATCATTAGCTTACCACTACATTTGCCATATTAGAAGTCGCATCAATCTGAAGCAGAGGCCTGCAAACTTGAAAGCTTGTATCGATGCTTCAAATGCGAAAAACACACGACGAAATCTGGGAGACGCGGTTCTTATCTCATCGGCAGCCCATTGTCTATGTGACCACTAGGTTCTTGTCCCTGAACACGGTAATATAGCGTATGACTCATCTAAATCTCTAAATGCACATGCAATTGCCTTCCTTTTGGCATCCCGCATTTGCTCGTAGTTTATTTCGTGTATATATTTTCCCTTAATTATTTGTATTAATGCCTTGATAGCTATTGTTTGATCTATCTGGACGACGCTTTAGATCTCTCGCGCAAGCATGTTGGCGTCAAGTCGGGCATGATCTCATTCTACATCGGGATTTATACAGTTGTGCGACACATCTAATTGTGTGAACTCTCATAATTGTGTTTTCTTTCGCAAAGAGCACGAAGACGCCACATACACCCGTCTTGCACACTTCTACACTTGATCACCTACAAAGTTGTAGTCAATTCCATCACATTGTATTGACAATGTCTATTAACATGTCACACTTTTACGGCATGTTGTACGTCTTTTTTGTTGTCGAAGCACAATCATATTTCCAACTCAAAATTAGGCATGTCCTACCCAGTCTGTCGATGAGAATGTTGGGTTGCAGTGGAGTTAGCAACCTCCCAATCAATTTCATTATACACCGGCAATGGTTGGTGAACTTCATCATCACTTGCTTCCTCCAAGAAATTCTCTTTATCGATAGCAAACCGTTCTCATCATCTTGCATGTTTTTCGCACCTGGAGGTTCATACATTGGGTAATCCGTAACAACATTGACGTTCTCCCAATCGACAGCTGTTGTGGCATCCTCGTTGGGATATATGTCCTCGTCTATTTTATTATTTTCGTCCTCATTAACTTCATCGTCACAAGAGGCATTAACGTCATTATTGATGGGGCATGTGCCCTAGGTCAATCCATTAACTGTCTTTATGAATACTTTTAGTAAATAAAATAGAGGATTTCATTTGCCGTTTATTATAATTAATTTGCATGTTTACATTATAATAAGATCCATGGATATTTACATAAATATCCTAAATGTCCCTAGTCGATCATTATACTGGGAACTATAATGAATTAAGACTAGTGTGAGTCTTGATTGATGATCATATGATGATTATACGTATAGGGATATGAATCAAGATCACGAGTACTTGTTAGGGAACAAAGTATTGGACCGAATTCTATGAGAACATCACATGGATTAAGTCATTGTTGTTTCTCATGATAGGTATATATTCCAGGTCCTCGACTTGAGATTACCAGAGACTTCAATATTAGGAACACAAGGTGATTTGACACTATCAAACGTTGTCTTTAACCGGACGATTATAAAGGTTGTGATTGGTTACTGTGTGAGCAATGTGATGAAGTTGTGTAATCAAGATAGAATTTGTTCCTCTCATATAAAGAGAGATATCTAGTGGATCCCTCGATGTGTTAGACTGTTAAAAGGCCTAGTTTAAGTGAATTGATATTGATCAATGTCACTTGGATGTTTTCAGTCTACCTAGAGATCGAGACTAGTACGATTGAACATGTTGGATGACAATTCCATGCCTTATGTTTGATCAAAAGGATATCGTGTGACAAAAGGATGTTATATACACTATTGATTAGGTTGTATCGATTTGATATTCGTACAACTTGGGTAGTCATAATGTCTTGCTAGAGACTGCTTATGACTTGTATACCAAAATGTGTTTTGGTACACTGCCAACGTTGTATGAGCCTATTGGGTCGCACACTAAGAATGGTTTTGCGAGATTTTAAGATGATTCAGAAAAATGAATTTTATGTGATAAAATTCATGACAGAAACGTCCTTATGGTGTATTACACTTATACTTCTTTAAGTAAGGGTATATATGTAATTTACTTAACCGTCTATATACAAGGGTTGTATAAATAGACGCTTTAAGTTAGAACACACACACGAAAGATCAAAAAGGCCGAAACTCTATTTTAGTTTCAGAAACGACTTAGGGTTTTTGGTATGCTCTGGATCGTTTTGGAGAGAAACAGAAAGATTTGGTATTCTCTCGAAGCTAGCACTTCGAATCTCGGCCACCGTTCGTGTGTGGACTACTAGTAGAGGGCGTTCGTCGTTGGCAGCGCCTTAGAGATCGATCAACCTTCAGAAAGGTATATTGCGACTGAGGTATGATTAAGTTTTTCATGGTTTAAACGTTTTTAATGGAATTAGATTCGGATCCTGTTGTGGTTTTTGTCAAAATCGTTTTGTAATTTCCGCTGCGTATGAACCCCAAAACCCAACAATTATGTAATGGACTAACAAATCCATTTTGCGCGACATCACCTTGTGGTGATTGCATATGCAGTTTTTTCCATCATCAATCTTGCGTCTGATGTGTTGACATCTTCATCACGGACTTGCGAATGAACTGTAGGATTTCAAAACGAGTCGATTGGCTCAAATGCTAAATAGATATCTACCGTTGCATTTAATAGTAAATTGGCCACTGTCGCGTACATCAAGTCAAAGTATGTCGCATCATGCAGCAACACAGGGACGAAATATTGCGAACCTCCGGAGAGGATTATCACGTGGCGATAAGTCATCCTTACTAGAGTCTCCGTAGATGAAATATTGAATGCATTACATACGTCATCCATCAATTGTCGACTACTCGTCCCAAACTTAACCATCAACACTGCTGATGGGGGTGCGTTGTACGCGACGCCATTTAAACCATTTACAATTTCACCGTGCGCATAGAATATAAATGGGATGTTCCTATGTTCCATGACCTACATAATTTATTGGACATTGATGTAAAAGGATTACACACATTATTACAAATATATCAAGCAAAAAAGTTAATTACTAACGGGAGTTAAAGTGCAATCGAACTTTCTGATGTAGAAGATCGTCATAACGCAACTACAGAGCATATTCATTTGTTTGCATCAAGTATCAATTAATAACTCATATTTACATCCCAAACGATGCAAACTATTAAACTAGTTCATAAGGAGCACGTATCAAAACAAGATCATACTAACTTGTTCCCAAAGACTAATATATATACTATATTTATCATCAATTATTCTATGTTTTTTCATTCTTTTTTTCAAATATCAAGCCATGAGTTTTTTTCAAATTGGGGTGATTTAAACCGCAATTGAACTTTTTGATGTAGAAGATCGCTTTAATAGCGCAACTTCAGAGCATACCCATTGATCTGCTTCAAATACACCCTCTATTTGAGTTACTTAATGTTTTAAGCACACATACCATACAATGAACATCTCAACCATTTAAAAAAAATACCTATGTCACTACATAACATGAAAATTATAACAAAGCCAAATAAATAATTATGGAAATTTTAAAATTTTTAACTTACTATTTTCCTCTTTTTGTCTTCAAATTAATAATCATGCGATAAAAAATATAGTCAGTTATTTTATTTAAATGGACTTCAAAAAAAATATGGTTAGTTCGACTTGTGTGTTTATTGAGGGACACATGAGAATAATAAAACAGTTTAACATCAAAGTTTAACAAAATAATAAGGTTAAACGAAAAAATTGTTTAACAAATATAAATAGGTTCAAATAAAGTTTAACAAAAAAATGAATCCTAAATTAACACATAAAACAAAATCCAAAACTAAACCAAATCCTAAACTAAATAAAACAAAACGAGATCATAAACTATATACAATACATATGATAAAAAAGTTTAACAAAATAATATTTTCACAAAAAAAAAAAGTTTAACAAAACCTTTAAACAAATAAAAATTCCTAAACTAACCAAAACTAAACTAAACTAAACTAACTAAACTAACTAGCTAAACTAAACAAAACTAACCAAAAAAACACCTTAACAACAAAGTTCAAAAAAAAAATTAGTTAATCCTTAATTAACACTTCAACACAAATTTCCTCATCTAATCCAAAACCTAAAATTGACCTAAACCTAAACTAAACATAATCAAATCATAAACCAAACTAACCTAAGCAAAAACGAAAACTAACCAAAAATCATATAATTAATAACAATGTTGAACAAGAAATTAAATCCTAAATCTCCACTTCACCTTCACCTTCACCTTCACCTTTTTCTCTCCGGTCACCTCCTCCTTCTCTCGTCACCTCCTCCTCCCGTTACCTCCTCCTTCTCCGTCACCTCCTCATTTTCCCGTCACCTCCTCCTTCTCTCGTCAAGCCGCCCCTCCTTCTCCTGCACCTTCAAGCTCGTCACCTCATTCTCCTTCAACCCGTTACCACCTTAAACCTCATATCCTCTCTCCGCCCTCAACTCGTGGTCACTGCTACTCCCGATCACATTCTTCTTTTTCAACCCATCATCAACACCCTTCCTTAAATACCAAACTAACTCCCACCTACCTCTTCCAAATACTCGCGACCTACCTTAAACCCTAGTACCATCTACCCCGAGCTGAAACAAAAAATGCAAAAAATATATTCTCCACATTTTTTGTTTCGGGAAAAGAAGACTGGGTATACAGATAGCGCCTTTTCAGAAGGCGCTATCTGTGTACCCGAGTTCACGTGGAAATGAGCACCGAATAGCACATTCGGAGAATTCCCTATTCGTGTGCTCTTTCCCACACGGACATCCACTTGTACTGAGGAAACAAGAATAACGCCTTTTGAAAAGGCGTTATTCTTGTTTGTCTTTCCCACGTGGACACCCTATAATATTTACACAATAGCGCATTTTATGAATGCACTATTCGTGTTATTTGTCCAATGTGGATCGGACACATGAATAATGCTTTTTGAAAAGGCACTATTCATGTGTCCAAGTGGGCTGAAATTTTTCCTCCCATGATAGAGCCTTTTCAAAAGACGATATAGCTTATATATAAAAAAACTCACGCTTGTTATGCTCATTTAAAGTAATTTGTGCTGTACTTGCAAAGACTCCAATGGCATACCTCTCTCGCCTCCGCCTCACCACCACCACCACCACCTCCCTCTACACCCTCCGCCACCACTTATCATCAATTCTCAACCCAGACTCAGCCGCCTTTCTGACGAGCAAGCAAAAGTCCTGCCTCGCCCTCTCCCTCCTAAAACACGAGACCAACTCCGAACGCATCATCAACATCTGTCGTGCATCCTTCCTCGTTCCCTCTCTCTCTCATGCGTTCCGATCGGAAGTCTATGTGGTTTGAGAAGACGAACTCAACTAGTTCTGCAGTTCGTGTTTAGGTTGAATATAAGGTTGAGGAAGAGCCTTAGGGTTTCGAGTTGCTGAGGTAGTGCGATGGTGTGCGAGGCGCAGGAGAAGGTTAGGGTTTTAATTTTTTTGTTGAATGCCTGAAATTTCGGTGATTTACAGGGGTGTATTCAATTGAGATTTTAATAGATTTTTGGTTACTTTTATAAGTGGATGACTTTTATGAAATTTGTAGATTTTCATAAACTTTTAATGACTTTGATAAACTTTTATGTAAACTTCATTTTGATGACTTTTAGTAACATTTATTATTTTTAGTGACTTTTGTGAACTTTTTAAACATGATTTTGATTGATACTAGTAAATTTTTGTGATTTTTATATTGAAACAATATTTCGCACTTTATTATAAAAAATAGATGAATACTTATATTTCTTTTTCTTAAGAACTATTACTGATTATTTAAAAAGTATTTTGTATTTTAATATAAAAAAATCATATATACATATTAATGAATTATTATCAAGATAGTAACATAACAAATAAGTAAATAAATATCAACAAAATAAATAGGTAAATGAATCATCTTTTAGTGGCAAAAAATAATCAAATAAAACCATTTTGTAAAAATTTTGCACTTTTTTTTTACTTACATAAAAAAAAAACTTGTATTTTTTCCTTAAGAATGATAGTCTAAATTTCTTAAAAAACACTTCTTGCATTTGAAAAAAATAATATACGATTATCTTCTCCAAAAATAAAAATTTTACATTTTTTGAGATTATAATTATACACTTAATAAACAAAACTTCTTCATAAAAAAATCTTATAAAAAATGTACAATGATGCAAGAATGAGATCTTGTTAACAACGACATCATTTTCATTTTCATTTTCATCAACATAACATTAAAGTATAATGAGTGAGCAATGAAATCCATTAGTTGTGGAGTGGTTAGAGAAGTTGATAAAAACAATTAATAAGAAAATACATTGTGAACAACGAAGTCCTTATTGAATAAAAGAACCAACAAAAATTAAAAGTCTCTAAAAGTTTCTGGGTTGTGGTGAAGAAAAGTTGAAGATTTCTTTATGTGTATTTTTATACAAAAAGTCTATAAAAGTCGAGATTTGTAATCAAACCACAAAAGTCAGCAAAGAATTAAATACACCTTACTTTTATAAACTCTCTAAAAGTTTAAATTGAATACCTCAAAACTTTTATAGACTTTTAAAAAGTCTATAAAAGTTCACATTGAATACACCTTACTTTTATAAATTCTCTACAAGTTTTAATTGAATACACCTAAACTTTTTTAGTAATTAAAAGTAACGAAAAGTTTGTTAAAATCTCAATTGAATACACCCCTGTTATATGAGTTTTGGTTGAATTAGTGGTTTGTTAAACGTTCTCCCTATCTCTATCATCGAGATTGTTGTTTTTATTTGATTGCGTTGTTCAATTTCTATATGTTGGTTCAGATTCTAGGTTTAGGGTTTACAATTTCTTAACGTCTCTCTCTTCATTTTTGAAATCAACAAACCGAATTTTATTTCTTCGATTCAATCTCTATGTTGTGGTGTTAGGTTTCTCATTCTGAATCAATCCGTGCTTCAATGTTGACAAAGCAATTCTTCTTTTGTGACCTAAAAAGTTTTGTCATTTGTTATGAGATTACGTAAAAATCGATTGCTTGATTTGGTTATGGTGCATCAAGAAGCCATCTTTGTTGATGTGAAATGAACTAGATTTACCATCCCTATCCATTAAATAGATTTGGAGTTTTAAAGAAGGTTTTTTTGGGTACATTGAAGCAAGGCTCCGGTATTCAACAAATCAGCACTTGGTAGAGTTGATTCCAGTGGAGGTAGTTGCGATTTTAGGTACTCTTTGTGATTGATGTTACTGTAATTTTTTTCCCAATTTTTTCATTTTTGTTGAGACATTTTAGGGATTGGTTGTTCAATTTGGTTATCAAGTAAATCAAAAGTACTTATTGATGTTAAAATAGTTTGTTATTGTTGTGTTTATTCAATGAAGAAAATTTGAGGGGCTTCTTCACTGAATATGGAAATCTCTCATGTACTTAGTAAGTAGCAAAGAAAAATAGTTTGTTGTTGTGTTTGTTCAATGAAGTGATTCGCAGTGCAACAAACTTTAGCTATGTTCGTATCTGCCTTTCTTATGATTCATGCCTGCCTTTGTTCTTTCTTTCATACTGGATTTGCTTTAACTCTTTTAAAAAGTACACAAGAGATTCGATTGGTGTTAAATATTTTCCATGCTCATGGTTTTGGAGATATTTATTGAATTGTTAAGTCATCGTCAGTTGCTAGTGTTGTTAATGGTGGGCTGTTAAATGCTAAATTAGCTTTGTTCATTGCTTAGTACTTTGTTTTGCCTATGTTTAGCCCAACTTGGGGTTTTGGATTTGTTGAGGCAAGCTTCATTTAGAGGAACTAAGCACATATAAGAACAATAGCAAATAAAAAGTGTTAGTAATTTTGTCTATTTTTAATCAATACTTGCCCATCTGCTGCTACTGCAGATGGGCAAGCCATTGTTCTATGTGATGGTTGAATTGTGGGGTAGCGTGGTTATTTCTGTTCTATTTTGGGGTTTTGCGAACTAGGTGAGACTTTTGTCTGGATTGATTTATAGTGTTGGATGTATTATTTTTTTTCCAAGTGATGATTTCTCTTGAGAGAAGTAATTGATTATATTGTTTGATTAGCTTGTGAAGTTTAAGCCTTGATTTTGAATTACCAGCTTGTATGCATGTCTGATTAGCAGAAACTTTATGTTTCTATATATAGTCTTCTTTTCTTATTGGGATAAAATTCTTCCAATTAAAGGTTTAGATAGTGCTTAGGTTTTGTTTTTTTTCTCATTATCTCCACTGTTGAATGTAGCAATTGTTACTGATTTGTTCTTGAGCAAAAAAACTCATCGACCCTTTTTTGTTCAGATTTTTTGCTCTATTTATTGTTCATTCTAAAAAATGTTATATTGTATAAAACTTACATTCTTGAAGACAAGCTTCTCCTTTTTTTTATCCGTTGCTTGGTGTAAACTCAGAAAGATGAAAAGAAGAAATTGAAGAGAAGATGAAGAACACTAGACTTCAATCTTTCCCTCTCTTTCTCTGTTTCAACTACAAAGATATTTTCATTTATATAGTGAATTACAGTGTATGTTAGTCGTTGATATTACAAGCTTACACATATGTCATTATCTAATTACATCACCTCTAACAAACTTTTAACAAACTAATCATTACCTCTAACGAACTCGTAACAACTAATCATTACACCTCAGCTCACGCACATTACATTGTGATTACATTGTTAATACTCCACCTAATGATTTTTTCTTCCATTCCCCCTCAAACGAAGGGGGAGAGGAGTGAAATTGAGTTTGTGTCTTAGATATAAGAAGTAGAGAATGCCTTGGTAAGACCATCAGCTATTTGGTCATTCAAAGGAACATACTGAATGGTTAGATACCCATTAAGGACCTTGTCAAAGACATAATGTATGTCTAGCTCAATATGTATCATCTTAGAACAGTACACATGGTTACGGGCTAACGCAGCAGAACTCATGTTGTCGCACCAAACAACTGGTCTTTTAGTATGAGGAAACTGAAGCTCCTGAAGAATAGATTGAAGCCAAGATATTTCAATTGTGATATGAGCCAATGCCATGTATTCTGACTTGGTGCTAGAACGAGCTACCACACTTTATTTCTTGGATTGCCAAGGGACCAAATTGGACCCAAAGAACATAGTATAACCAGCAATAGACTTTCGATCATCAGGAGATGCTGCTAATATGCATCAGAGCATCATATCAAGACCAATTGGGACACAAGATTAAAACAAATGCCCATATGATTTGTCCCCTTCAAATTTTGAAGTACCCTATTCAAAGCTTGCTAATGAAGAATCGATGGAGATCGTTGATATTGGCTAAGCTTATTGACAATAAAATTTATGTCAGGTCTCGTATTAACAACATACTGGAGTCCTCCCAAGAGATTTTTGAAAAGAAAAGTATCATGAAAAGGAGTACTGATGTTTTGAGTAAAGTTGTTTACCCATGACAACAGGGGAATCAGTTGGTTTAGCATTTCTTATACCAATTTTATGCCACAAAGACTAAGTATAGCTGGTTTAAGTAAGGTACAACCCTGTCTTATCACGATATACCTCAAAACCAAGAAATAAATTGAGATCCCCTATGTCTTTTAAAGCAAAAGTACCATATAGTCTAGCACTAAAAGACTGAATAGTCTTTGAACAAGCACCAGTGATGATTATATCATCAACATAGAATAGTACATATACTAGAGCACTATTAATAGTTAAAATAAACGACAAAAGATCAACTCTTGAATTTCGAAAACCCCAATCAATTAAGGTACCTTTTAACTTGTCGAACCAGGCTCTGGGTGTTTGTCTTAGACCATATAGAGCTTCGCATAATTTGCAGACATGATGTGGTAAATTAGGAAGCACAAACCCCTCGGGTTGATTAGTATACACCTACTCTAACAAGTGACCATTTAAAAAGGAATTATTGATATCAATTTTCCTAATATACCACCCCTATGTAACTGTTATGGAAAGAATTATTGTAGAAAACTTAACCACTGGATTGTAGGTCTCAGTAAAATCAACTCCAAGAATTTGCTTGAATCCTTTTGCCACTAATCTGACCTTATATTGATTTATAGTACCATCAAAGTTTTTTTGATAGTGAATATTCACTTATTCCCCATAACATTATGTTGTTGTGGTAGTGGAACTAAGGACCAAGTATGATTTTGCATTAAAGCATTGTATTTTTTTCCATAGCAGCTCGCCAGTGAGGATACTACAATGTTTCCTTAGCATTCTTATGAATGGTAGAAGAACATAGTTCAGTATTGAACACTTTTGCCTTTGAAATACCAACTTTAGATCTTTTGACCATAGGATGAGCATTTTGAGGAAGTTGTATGGAAAAATAAGGAGGAGAAGGAGGAGGAGGACTTTCTGAAATAGAAGGCTCTTGGGAAGGCTCAACAAAACTTCCAATATCATTTTGAGTTGACTGTTGTTGAAGGGCAAAAACACTTCCAAGAGTGTTCAACATTCTTTGATTTAACTGAGAGAATGATCGGGTTTCTCGCACAGTTGTGGGGTAAGGCAATTTTTGAATTACTTCAATCTTTGTCGAGTCTACCTCCACACCCCTAGCAGACACGATGTGACCCAAGATAAGACCTTGATCCACCATGAAGTGGCATTTCTCGTAATTGAGGATCAAGTTTTTCTGGATACATCGATGAAGTACCTTAGTCAGGTGACTAAGGCAAAGATCGAATGAATCGTCGTAAACGGTGAAATCATCCATGAATACTTCGATGAAGTGCTCAACGAAGTCATAGAAGATGCTCATCATGCACCTCTAAAAAGTAGCAGGTGCATTGCACAGCCCAAAGGGCATGCGCCAGTAAGCAAAAGTACCGAAATGACAAGTGGAAGTGGTCTTCTCTTGATCCTCAAGTGCTACAGGAATTTGGTGAAAACCAGAATAGCCATCCAAGCAGCAGTAGTGAGACCTGCCTGCTAAACGCTCTAATATCTTATCGATGAAAGGCAACGGAAAGTGGTTTTTCCTAGTAGAAACATTAAGCTTCCTGTAATCGATACAAACCCGCCATCCGTTTTGGACGCGAGTTGGGACTCACTCACCTCGTGAGTTTGTGGCCACTGTGATCCCCATTTTCTTGGGAACCACCTGAATGGGATTGACCCACTTGCTGTCAGAGATCGGGTAGATAATCCCAGCATCTAGGGGCTTCAGAATCTCCTTTTTAACCACATCCATCATCGGTGGGTTAAGTCTCCGCTGTGCTTCTCGTGAAAGTTTTGACCCTTCTTCCATATGTATCTGATGCATGTATGTGGAAGGGCTAATACATTTGATGTCAGCGATCGTCCGCCCTAGGGCTTCTTTGAACTCCTGAACCATATGAATCAGCTTCTCTTCCTCTGGTAATGTGAGTTTAGTGGAGATGATCACTGGTAAAGTATCATTCTCACCTAAAAACACATATTTGAGGTGATTGGGCAGTAGTTTGAGCTCCAGTGTGGGGGCTCGCTCCATAGAGGGGAGAAGTGTAGAGTTCGAAACTGGTAAGTCAAGATATGCTAGGGTGGAAAAATAAAGTGGAGCAGAGTCCAACTCAGAGATCAACTCCTCGGTCTCAGTATCGAGGGCGAAGCATTGCTGTCGCAAATAATCAGTGTCGAGATGATTCTCTAACACCACTTTCATATCATCACCTTTCACGAGAAAGGTGTCCTAGACAAATGAGTCCATATTGTCCAAGGCAAACACCATAGAAGAGCCATCGCAGGGATGGCGCATCGCATCATAGATGTTGAACTTAATGAGTTCACCATCAAACTCCATGGTCAGAGAACCACTGTGAACATCAATCTTGGTCTTGGCAGTCTTTAGGAAAGGCCTGCCGAGCAAGACTAAGGAAAAATGGGGGCATGGCTGAGTCTTCATATCAATGATATATAAGTCAGCAGGAAATATGAGCTCACTAATCTTCACCAGGATGTCTTCCAAGACACCCACGGGATGAACGACAGACCGGCCTGCCAAATGTATGAGAATTCCAGTATCCTTTAGAGGGCCAACCTTCAATGTCTCATATATGGATAGTGGCATGACATTGATAGAGGCTCTGAGGTCACACATAGCTTTCTGGATCTTAACTTCACCAATTGTGTAAGGGATAGTGAACATGCCTAGATCCGTACACTTAGTGGGCAACTTTTTGGATAGGATAGCTGATACATTCTCACCTACGGTGATTTTCTCGTTGCATTTGAGTCGACCTTTGTTGGTGCATAGGTCTTTGAGGAACTTAGCATAGCGGGGCCTGTGTGTTAAGGCATCAAGAAGTGGGATGTTTATCACCACTTTTCTCAAGATTTCCATAATTCTCTTCTCTTATCCTGTCTTTTTATTCTTAATGAGGCGTTGAAGGAACCGGGGTAGAGTTTTGAGAGAAGGTCGTGCTTCCTTATCCAAGTTTACCGTTTTAATGTGAGACGGTTGAACTTCGAGCTCCTGCTCGACTTCCTTGGATTTAAGGGCGGCCTCTTTAGGTTTGGGTTCTTTAAGGGCGTCTTCCAGCTCTCTACCGCTACGAAGTGTGACAACATTAACATTCGCATTGGGATTCAGATGCGGTTGAGATTGTAACTTGCCTTTCTCATCCGTGCGCCCAACATGAAGGGCCAGTTGCCCTAATTGAACCTCGAGACTTTTAATGCTAGAAGCATGGCTCGCGATTGTTTCATTTTTGAGTTGGGCTAAGTCTCTAGAGAATTTGTCTTGATTAGCAATAAGTGTCCTCATCATTTCTTCTTAAGATCCCGAATTCTTAGGGGGTTGGGACTGTTGAGGAAGAGGTTGTCCCTTTGGAACATACTAGAGGAATTTCTGGTTCTGGGGACCTTAACTATGATAGGGGCTTTTTACGACATGATTATAAGTGTTACTGAAGTTGTTGCCATATTGATTCCTTGGTGGTCTTTGGAATCTGCCGCCTAAAGCGTTCGTCTGCTCGTTCTCAAATAAGGTAGGATAAGAGTCAGTGGAATGGTCCTTGGCTGTGCAGAAGCCACAAGCTTTAACTTGAGCTTTTCCTGAGGTGAGGAACCGCTCCATGAGATCGGTGAGTTTATCAAGCTTGCTATTGTCGGAATTTGACCCTACTCCGTCATAAAGACTTCGTGAAGGTCCCTCTTCCTCGTCATCAATGTAATAACGCGATTGACTTGCTATTGAGTCATACGGTTCAAACATCTCATCAGTGGTCTTACATCTGTAGTCGCCTCCACAAGCATTGTCAATCATCTGTTTCTCGAGGGGTGTAATTCCCATATAGAAGAAACAAACAATGGAGATGTTTTTTTGGCCATGTTGGGGGCATTGCACAAGTAAGCGCTTATAACGACCTCAATAATCACCAAAAGATTCGCCTCGTTTCATTTTGATGTTGTATATCTCTCTAGTAAGTTGGGAAGCTCTAGATTCAGGGAAGAACTCTTTGAGGAATGCAGAAATCATGTCGTTCCAATTTGTGATGGAACCAGGGGAGATAAAAAAGCCGGTCTTGAGCTTTATCCTGAAGGTAGAAAGGGAAAGTTGAGAGTTTGACTTCGTCTTCATCAACTCGAGGGGGAATCATGGTCCTACACTGAGAATGAAAGTCCTTGATGAAGGTGATTGGATCCTCACGATCCAATCCATGGAAGACGGGGAGCAGATTAATGAAACCTGATCTGAGTTCAAAATTGCCCCTGTGGGCTAGGAATGCGATGTAGTATGGCTGACGAGCCAGGAGATCATGTATCCCATCATTCGCTGTCCTAATGGTAATGCGACGGTCGGCCTGAGGTTGTGCCCAAGGGTTAGCTTGTGGCCTTTGTGGAGGGGGGTCAACCACTCATTGATCGAATGGTTGATGGTGGTGTACTATAGGCCTTTGCTGTTCCACTAGTGCATGTGGTCCAGCTGGTGCGACAAGTTGTCGGGGAGGAATAACTAGGGGTTCCTCTCGTCTCTCAAGTGGTGCGTGTGGGTTCCCAATGTGGTCAGCCATCAGAAGGGGTTGCTCGTCGTTCAGTTGAACTCTGGAGGATTGGTTCCTCTATCGAGTTACTTTCGAGTTCCGACGACAAGTCTTTTCGATCTCAGGATCAAAAGGGAGTAAAGATCTGGTGGACAGCGATCGACGAAGACTGTGGGACATAAAGGTGAACACAAACTAAGTCAAAAATAACTTGGTCCCCGACAACAGCGCCAAAATTTGACACGTGTCGACTGCGTCAAAATATATAATCCCGATGAGATTACCAATGACTACAAGAACTGCAGTAGTGGCAAGCACGTGGTCGAACCACGTGGACCAAGTTTTTGAGCTATACTACGAAACTAAAAATAACTCGGGGAGTTCATAGGAATAATTTATAGATTAATTAAAACTAGACTAAAAATAGCAAGTAAATATATCAATCAAGGGGGAAACAATCCAAACCATCAATATCACAAATCTCCTCAATTTAGCACAATTTTACATACGGTCCTCAATCTAATCAAAACATGCAATTCATAGTAAATTAGTGTAGCTATAGACCCGGTAACATACGCGAGTCCTCGCACTTCCCTATCTCGATGGTCAAGGTACGACAATGACCACTTCCCTAGTCAAACACAACCATATATTCAAGTGAATTAGGTTTAATGTGTTGACCGCAATGGGCTTTATGAAGGCACTACACCTAGACAACTGGATCACTAGTGTGTCCAGTTTAGCCTAGATCCCAATGGTATTCAACCGGTTCCGAAAGGACCTAATCTATTGGTATGGTCGGATGCCACTAATGTGGTCTTATTGCATAAGTACCGGTGCGTACAACCTACTGGCATGTAAATCAAGATTTAAATAAGCGTTTAATCTCAATAATTCAACCAATATCAAAGGGAATAAAATATTATAAAAATAAATTAAATAAATAAATAAATAGATCTCACATATGTTTTTATGTCAAAATAGGTGATTTGATCCACCTCTGGTTCAGATTGATGAGTTTAGGCGACCATCGTCGTCCAAAACTCCATTAAAAATCCAAAAACAAAGTGTAAAACAATGGTTTGTAGAAAGGAAAAAGAGAAGAACCAGCCGCCAAGAAGAAGATAAAAACAAAACTATTTTCGATCCCCTCATTAAAACTGCCCAAAATTGGGTTTTATTTGTGACACGTGCGCCGAGGACAATCGAATGGTGGTAAGGAGTTTGTTTTCAGTTTCTGCCACGTGTCAGATTGTGATTGGTTAAGCTTGTTGGCATGTATGATGTGGTGTGTTGTGATTGGAGAAGACAACTGTTGGTGGAACTTGGAGAGGACGCGTGGCAGCAGGTTAGCGTGGTCAAGACTCGCGCGAATGTTAGCGAATTTGTGGGAGATAGTAGCGATGTGTGTCCCGAGGTTAATCCCAAGGCTGCCGGAAAGAGGAGAAATTGCATGTGTATACGTACTCTCTGTTTCCCTTTTTTTTGCTTCATATGCATATCTCCATCAACAATATCTTTATATATATATATTTTTCCTATATATGATGCAAATCAAACCAACTCATGCCTCATTGTATCAATGCCATCATGCTCCACTTATTTTCATTCAAATACCATAACACGTGTAGGCCTACCAAATCTGCCTCGAGATACATGCTAACACGGTTTTCGATGTTGAACGGATCCAGGCATATGAATACTCGACTTTACTTAGTTTTTTTTTGCTCCGAGTTCAACCACACACTCCAATAACCCTAAAAATAGTAAATAAAGATAATTAGGCCCATATGTCGAAGATTCAACAATAAAAATACATAAATAAATTATATATAATATGCATAAATAATGACCTATCAGCAGCATTTGATGATGGTTTTGTTGACTAAAGAGACGTCGAGTTAATGCCAGACATAGCTTGAAGTTGCGTGATCTTTACATCATAACTCATGAGGTAAGTATGAAATTTTAGCCTAGACACATTAATCTTCTCTTGTAAAAATACACACATTGGAACGTAATCCATATCTAATCTTGTATATGAAATCAACTCAGAATCCAAAATCTGAGCTCCTGCAGTGGCTAGATTATTCGCTAGTGTCTTCATCTGCTTCAGATAATCCTGCATTGAAAGATTTCATTTCCTTGTTGTTTGTATATATGTCTTGTATACTTGAACTTGAGCCTTATTATGTGAACCACACTGTTGTTCAGTTGCCCTCCAAAGTTTATATGAAGTTTTACATCCATACACTTGTCTAGCAATATCAACAGACAAGGAATTCATTAACATAGCAATCAACATTTGGTATTTTGAGTACCAATCCTCAAAATCTGGATTAACTTCATTTGAATCATCAAGAAACTTTAGTGGACAAACTTTTGTTCCCAAAGCATAGCCAAGCAATCGTGTACTATTAAAAATTGGTACTACAATCAATTTTCACACCAGACAATTTGAACGATCTAATTTGATAGAAACTATTTACCTGTGAATTGCTCGTCGATCCCATCATTCCTGAAGATTTGGAGCTAGATGATGATATTCCCTCTAGATCGTCCATATCTGCGTGAAAACTCATGCTCTGATACCATGTAAACTCATACAGATGAAAGAAGACACTGAAGAGAAGAGGAAGAACTCAAGACTTCAATCTTTCCCTCTCTTTCTCTGTTTCAACTATAGAGATATTTTCATTTATATAGTGAATTACAGTGTATGCGAGTCGTTGATCTTACAAGCTTACACTTGTCATTATTTAATTACATCACCTCTAACAAACTCTTAATAACTAATCATAACCTCTAACAAACTCTTAACAACTAATCATTACACCTCAGCTCACGCACATTACATTGTGATCACACTTTAATACTCCACCTAATGATTCTGTCTTACACTTGGCCTCTCCTTGCCCTTACATGAATGAAACCATTTGGTGGGGGTCTTGGAGGACTTGCTTTTGATTCTTCTTTTGACATTTGGTCTTCCTCTTGTTTTCCTCTATTTCTTCTTGTTCTCAGTTTTATCCCTTGCTTATATGAACTGATTGTATATGAAACATATTTGTACGTAAGCTACTTTTTGAAGTCTTTGACGAAATAATTGGTTATAAATTTATTTCATAGAGTGCACAAACAAAGTTGGAGATACAGAGACAAAGATGGTTTGAAGTTTTTTACCAAACAATGGTTCATTGGTACTTTGTAAATCTGTATTGTAGTGTTATTGTTGAATTTGAAGTGATGAGTGTCATTCTCTTGTAACTATCCATTAACCCAAAAAATGTTATTGTAGTGTTATTATTAGTTTGATTTTTGTTCAAATGAAATAAACAAATAAAATTTCTATTGATAAATAATATTCATGTAAGTGTTCAAATGAAATATTCATGGTACTGTAGCGTTATTATTAGTTTAGTTTTTGTAGTATTAATATTAATTGTTTTTTCGATATAAATATATATATAGTACTACTACCATGGGAATCAAATATATACACATGTCATGGGTACACTATTTACAACCATTGGATTCTAATCCAATATATTAATCGATACGTCATAAATGCACAACACATTTTGAGAAGGTTTCATGGCATGGGTATATATTTGAGCTCCATTGTAGAATGTCTTTTATATATATATATATATATATATATATAACAACAACAACATAGCCTCAGTCCCAAATATATATATTTATATATACGATGACGCAAAATATGAATGCGTTGTCAACTTAGAGACACTAAGTGTACATGCATTGTCAACTTGGAGACACTAAAGGCCTGTTCGAGTATTAAATTGTTCGTAGGATTATTTTAACCCATAGGAGTGGTACAAATTAAAACCATGAAATCACTGGTATTATTTTATCTTCAATCTTGATGACTTCCCAATGACCAAAGTACCCTCATCAAAAACACCTAAAACACACAACAATCTTGGTGCCCACAAAGTCATTTTCGAATGGTTTGGAATTCAGCTCACCACCAACTTGAATGCCAATTTCATGAAGATTATTACCTAGCATCATTTTCGCGGTGAGTATCAATAGTGAGTCTATGGCGCCTTATCGACACGAAATCACAAAGCAAATACTCCTACTAAGACTGATCTGATGCAGTAGATAGTATTATTTGAGACAAAATATAAGAAAAGGCATTGACAATCTCAATAAGAGAGTTCTATGGAGCCACAAAGCACTCTAGCTCGACCTCGCTCGCCATTGTAGATCGGGTTTATATATATATATATATATATATATTACCTGGTTTCGAGGGATTCCATACAAAAAATGTACGAAGAAGATGAAGCACGACGAAATCTGTCTCGAGAGATTACTTGGTGCTGATGAAGGTTTAAACAAATGTGGTTTGTAGATATAAAAGGGCACTTTAGTAACTTCATCTATTGAAATTAGGTGTAATCCTACCGTTTATACCCCTAACCGAACAAGTCCCTCTATTGGGATTAATACCCAAACTCATGTTATAATCTAGTGTAAAATAATTTAATGATCATGAGATTATTTTACATGTGAACCGAACGGGCCATAAGTGTATGATTTGTCAATTTAAAGACACTCAGTGCACATGTTTTGTCAATTTAGAGACACTTAGTGTACATATGTTGTCAACTTAGAGACACTAAGTATACATGTGTTGTCAATTTAGAGACATTAAGTGTATTTGCATTGTCAATTTAGAGACACTAAATGATGTACATGAGACGCTAAATGCACATATGTTGCCAATTTAAAAACACTAAGTGTACATGTACTGTCAACTTAGAGACACTAAGTGCACAATTTAAGGACGCTACGCTTTCAAGTGTCCTTAATTTAGGGATGCATAAACAAAGAGTGTCTCTAGATTAGAGAAGCACAAGAAATAGATGTCTTAAAATTAAAGACACATAAACAACAAGCGTCCCCACTTTAAGGACGCTTATAATAAAGGTGTCCAAAATAAATATTACCAACACATACCTTTTGATGCGTTGGTAAAATTTTTAACGACACTAATTAGTGTCGTTAAATGAATAAATTAATATCGCTAAACACACAATGTCTTGTAGTGAACAATCCCAATTTCGATTTTATTTTTGATTGAAAATCTCTTGTAGTCAACAATCCTGATTTGTATTTTATTTTCGATTGAAAATATTTATATTCAGACCAAATCCTAATTTTTATAGTTTTTTTTACGAAAAAGCTATTTATCTTACGATCATAGCCAATTTCTCTTAACATTACTTGATAGCTTAAATAATTACCTCAAAAAATTGATAGCTTAAATAATAGCTAAAAATCATGGAAGATGATAATCTAACATTCTAAAAGACATACATTTGCTACACAATAGTGTAGATTTGATTGATATATGTGGACCCTACAAATTTTAAGCGAATTTACATCATTGTGTAGCAAATATATGTAACGAAAGAATGTCAATTTTCCTTATCTAAAAATCATTGAAGAAAATTTTGAGAAAAATAAAATACCTATAAAATAGCCGCGAAATACCAAAATGCGCAAGTAAAAAAAACACAAAAAATAGCACGACAAAAATAAAAATAACTAAAAAAATAATCAGAGAAAAAAATAAAAAAATGCGAAAAATAGAAATACGTAATCGTTGTCCACCCTTAGCATCACTGAAGACTGAGTATTAGTACATGGGAGAGGCTGAGTATTAGTGGTAGAAAAAATACATCAATATATACATCGTTTGCGAATACAGTTGGTTTTCTATGTAATCTTGGATGGATTAAAAAATGAGAAGAATGCCACCAAATTTTCCCTATAAAGAAAGGGAACACATAACTCAAAAAAGTTACTTGAACGAATAATTAATAAATGTTCTAAAAAATATTATAAATAAATAAATAAAATTCGAACCTTTCTATTTTAGAAAGCTCATAGAAAACCAACTGTATTCGCAAATGAGAGATCAACCAATAAAGGAAAAAAGTGGAAGAATAAAGTAATTAAAACTCAAAAGTTTAAAGCGCTCATAAAAAACCAACTGATTCGCAAATGAGAGATCAACCAATAAAATAGAAAGTAGAAGAATAAAATAATTAAAACTTTAAAAGTTTAGAGAGCACATAAAAACCAAATGATTCGCGAATGGGAAATCAACCAATAAAAAAGAAAGTAGAAGAACAAAATAATTAAAACTCAAATGTTGTTTGTTCGGAATCATTCTAAAATTAATTAATCATTGTTGGCATCCTTAATCATAAAAAGGCTTGATTTGGGATTATCCCATGGAAGAACCATATCAATCAACCAACGAAATAGAGAGTAGAACAATAAAATAAATGAAATCCAAACATCACTTATCCTAAATAATTATAGAACCATTGTTGGGGCCTCTGATCCACTCGATGGTGTTGACATATATCTCATTAGAGAGCTCATAATGTGACATCTGAGAAATTCATAAACTTGATTATGATGCTAATTAAGTATTTTCAAATTTAATTTCAGATTTAAGTATCCGAGGTTGGACACACACATTATGGACCGAAGATCATAAGTCTATATATTATTTTTGTGTATTATGCTCTATTTGACATGAAATAAGGTCGAGTTGAAGTGTAAACGTGGTGTCTGCGAGTTTCATAGTGCGTTGGAGATTTTCTCCAATTTCACAAAATTGGGGTATTTTTCAGGATTTAATTTGGACCTAAAAATAAAAGATAATCATGAGATTAAATAGAATAATTAATAAATTAGTGGGCGTCTAGTGACACGCGGAATCGATGGTGACATACGTGAGATGTATAATAGTATGCACGCCCAAGTCATGCATGGCAAATTTATAGTCGGGAATATACATAGGTATATATATATTAAGGGTGGACAGTGGTTTCCATAAAATCGCTAAACTATTCAAACTACGTGGTTTGGTGTGGTTTTTAAAATCGCAGTTTGGGGGGTGGTTTAGAAAACTTGTAAACCACGATTCTGCGGTTTGGTGGTGGTTTTCATCTATAAAAAACTGCGGTTCACCAAACCACAAAACCACCCCAAACTTGGAATTGAGTTGAACCTTGTAATGTTGTTTTAAATTTAAAAATGAAGTAAGAGTTATAATTTTGATTGAGTTAGTGTTTCATTGTGTTTTTTGTGGTCATGTATAGACATTTATATGTTTCCTTGCATGTTTTGTTAATGGACATGTATGGAATGGGTGACATTTTTTATTTTTTATTTTTAAATGTCTCACAGGAAAACCACAAAATCAAACCGCACAAACCTCGGTCGATTTGGTTGCGGTTTGATTGTTTTCACCATCAAATTGTGGTTTGCCCACCTCTAATATATATATATATATATATATATATATATATATATATATAGAGAGAGAGAGAGTTTAAATCGAATAAAAGTACACATTAGATTCACCTTGAGATAGGTGTCACGCATGAGTCGAGACAATAAATAATGTGTACGATGGGTGGTTGGTATTATTATGCCTCGAGACACGTGTAGCATAGATCTCAAGGAAGAAATGGGTTGATCATTTAATGTCGGAGGGATTATTCATGCCTCGAGATGTGTGTCATCCCATCTCGAGAAGGATTGTTTATTTAACTTATGTCATTTAGATTGTCCTCGAGATTCGTTCATGCAAACCTCAAGAAAATTATATATGATCTCGTATAAGTCGGTTAGGAGGTGATGAGCATGTTAATAGCCACAAGATCTACTTCAAAATATGCAATACATATCTCGAGAAAGATCAAATATAAAATGAGAAAAATTGAACCGTTATATCTTCTTGAGATTCATATGTACGAATCTCGAGGAAATCTAATATTTGTTCCCAACAGTAAACACCGTCTCATTCATCGAAACAGTGAGGAAGGAGATGAGTTCGAGGTACAGGGAGAGACAGAGAGAGATCGTAACAAAAAGAGAAAGAGAAAGATAGGTAAGGTTGTGTTGTTGTTATTTTTGTTGATTGTTGTCACTATTGTTGCACTTGGTTGTCGATGTTATCATTTTTTTGTTGTTGTGGAGTTTGGGTCGGAGGATCAGACGAACTTCCATGACAGTTCGTCAGAGGAAAATGATGGCAGGACAGTGGTCTCCTTTTCCTAGACCCAACTTGGGGATAGGGTTGGGAGCCCAACCCTAACAAAAAAAAAAAACCAAAAAAAATAAAAACAAAAACAACATAGTTCGATTTACAGCAAGCAAAACAAAGAAGAATAAGAAGAGGGTTTGATCCCTATATCAGGTTGAGCCGGGTCTGATTCAATCGAACGAGGCTGAATCGGGTCGGATTTAACCAAACTGGATCGGACCGGTTCAGGGATCAAACCCCACCTTAAAAAAAAAAGAAAAAAATACTGAAAATTCATAAAAAAAAAATTTGAAAAATAGAAAAAAAATGTATTTTTGGGCCAAATTAATAGAACTTGTGTATTTTTATGAAAATTGGAGAATTTGAGATTTTCTCGAAGATTTATACCAAGGTTTTTCCTAATAATACGTGCTACGATACTAAAAAATGTTCGAGAATTTGAAAAATTGTTTTAAAGCCTATTCAAGGTTAAATCTTGATGTCAAACCACAATTTGGAGTTGAAATTGAGATTCGGATATCTGAGGAGTTTTAATTTAGAGTAATTTCGGGTTTTTAGAACTTAAGAATACCAAAATTACTCGGAAATTGGTTGAAAGCTTAAAAAACTCGAATAGGAAACTTTTCTGAATTTCTCAATGGTTTTAGGTAATGTTGAGGGTCCCGAAACCACTCGAAATGAGCCTTAAGGGAATAGGTCTGAAGGACATGAAACTCGGGGAATGTTGCGTGAGGCTTTTAACCAATTTTGAGTTGGTTTCGTGGTAAGTAAACGATCTTTACTATTTATTGAATATCTTTGTACCTATAATTGCATGATAGCAGCATTGCATTTCATTATTTTTGGTGATGCATGCACAGAGAGAGTGAGGGGGATAAGCTTGTTTCGAAGTCTGGTTCGCTTTAAATTAGATTTCAATCCTACCTAAAACGTCGGCTAGTGAGACTAGTTCTGGAGTTAAACGCCGAAAGTTATCTTTGCATTTCATGATCTCTTAGTACTGTCTCTGCACTATTTTTGAAAGTCGACATCTGATTATAGTTAGGAGACATAAACAAAGTGGATTGCATGTCATGTTGGCCCATATATCTTATTAATTATTTGGAAATGCAATTACATGTCTCTATATATCAAACTAACAATTGCAGGAGTATAGATCAGTGTAGATATTTACTTACCTAATATTTTTAAGTTATTTTTTTATATCAGATTATATATGCAGACAATGAAAAAATGGATAACACTCTAATATTGTGGTGATTGTTTTCTGAATTTAAAGTAAATTCTTATTCTAAATTGTTTATATATATATATATATATATATATATATATATATTGTTTTGAGATTTTGGGGTGAATGTAGGACGTGAAGTTTCATTAAATGGTTATGAGAGTCTCCTAAACTAGTGTAAAATAAGTTAAGACTAGATAATTTCTATTTTGGTTTACTTTGGGATTGTAAGTTGTAATTAAGCTATCAAAGACTCTAATTTAGGTTATAAAGTTGAACTTGGTATATATTGTGAACAACAGGGAGTTGTGAGTCTTTCTAAGCCTCTTTCTAATTATATTGTCTATTAAGTGAAATCTTTCGACATGCCACTTCTGGAGGAGGTATTGTCCAGATTTTTACAAAATACGGAGAATAATCAATATGATTTCCTAATTTGCTCCAATTGAACAAATCATGAATTGTGTTTCATCGAGGATATAAATTTAGTTTTGCAACCTTATAAAAGATTCAATTAATTATTATATTGAGGTCAAAGTTGAAAGAATGGGTTTAGATTGACTAGATTATTAGGGGATTACGATAATCTAGGTCGGTCATTCGTTTTAATGACGAAGGGGCTGACACATAAAAAGGCCAATCGATATTTTCTAATAATATACGACAAACCAACTAACAAAAAAGAAGATATAAGTTCATGTTCGATTGGACGGAAAAGGAAAATATTCCATAGAAAATGACATTATGTGGGAAAATGACATTTTCATGCGTTTAATAGCTAAAATTTTATCGTTGAACATTTAATAGAGAAAATATGAGTTTTAATATTAGGACACATTAAATTTATATTTTTAAATATGAAAATTAATATATTTAATATATATGGTAAGTTTTCATATTTATTTCAAAAAATTTTGATGATGAGTTTTGAGGAAAAAAAAATTCTAATGTGTCATTAAACACATATAAGAAAATTTTCTTTGAAACATTTACTAGGGAAAACATTTTTAAGATATTTTTCTTTTCCTATGGAACGTTTTCTTTATAATCAAACATGGTCTAAGAGTAAAATAAATAAATTTTGAACCTTTCTTTTCCGAAATAAAGCACCCATAACCCAATCGATTAAAGTGGCAATGATTTTTCAATTAGAGAGCTCAGAAAAAGCAAATTGAATTCGTAATAGCAAAATTGATGCAGCGAAAAATCTTCCAAATCGATTATTTGAAATCCACGAATAATATAATTTAGGGCACAAAGAATTAAAACCCTAATTCTTAAAAGAAATAATCGATTTCATTATTAATCATAAAAAATCAGTCAACCAAAAATACAAAGCGTTGAGCCTTGTTTTAGATGAATAAACGGGGCGAAAGCCTGAAACAAGTTACATGGGACATGATTTAGGGAGGGAGACTCCTCGTTGATCATCCATTACAAGCGTTCGTATTCCATCGGGGGGTTCCGATAATTTTGTTAAGCCAACTGGGAAATCTCTGGCGAGGTTTGCTAGTCCATTACAAGCGTTAAGCCTTTATATATAGGCATTCAAGGACTTACCAATTTCTAATTAAACTCCCAAGTAGCACAACTATTTACTTGCTATAATTGTTAGACACCTAACGTGCCCTACCAAGGCTACTGTCAGCCCCCTAAAAGCGAGACCCGAGCAAGGCTGGGCTGGGCAGCCGGTAACCTAGCAATGACCGAGTTCAGGAGGGCTTGGTTGGTTCCATTAGGTTTAGTTATGGGTGAACATGAAAAATGGTGTGTTGGTGAAAAGGGGTTACGCCTTGGCACAACGCCTTGGCACGCCTTGGCACAATGCCTTGGCACGCCTTGGCACAATGCCTTGGCACGCCTTGGAACGATTGGCCATGCACCTTGGCGCGAGGCAAGGACCCTGGGCGAGCGCGCGCATGGACGCATGCGGACAGGCGCGCGCATGGTCAAGCGCGTATGGGCGCGTCGCGTGGGCGAGCGCGCACGGACGAGCGCGCGGGACGAGCGCGGGTATTTTCCTTGGCACTACGCCTTGGCACGCCTTGGCACGAGCACGGCAAACCTTGGCACATCTTGGCAAAGTCTTGGCACGAGCGCGGCACGGGCCAGACTTAAGTGGATTCTTGGCACGAGCTTGGCACGAGACAAAGGTTGACAAATTTTGACTTGGGCGTTGACCCAAGTCAAAGTACGCTTGGTCGAAAAATTGATGTTTCCTATTGGAGCTGAGCAAACGGCTTAACATCTACTATAAGGAGAGGTGTGCTCTCTCCTTAGGGTGGCATGGGCGGACTAGCAGGGACCCTCAAGCATGCCTTGGGCGCAATGCCAAGGCACGACCCATGGACGGACCATGGCGTCGGCCACCCTTCGAGCCGGTGGGACTCAACGGAGCCCCGGCTAGCACGGCGACGAGCCTGGGCACGTACAGGCACGTCTAGGCGAGTCCCTGTCCCGTAGAGAACGTGGCCACGACCCTTGTGGCGTGGTTAGACCCAGTCAAGGCAGTTCCCAAGCGGTTAGATAACTACCTTGGTCATGGGCTGGAACCATGACCAAGGCACGTCCCGAGATGGCTGATTACCAGGAGCATGTGGTGTTGACCCAGTAATGGAGGCAGTTATGGAACGTTGTGGCAACAAGGAGATCAAGGCGGTTGGGTAACCGCCTCCACCACCAAGGAGTGGCGTTTTACCAGGTCTATGGCTTAATGTATGCTGGACATGTGTACTAGTTAGTTGTGTAACTACCTAATGGCTGGTCTATAAAGCCAAGGGCTCTGAGCTTGGGGAAGCACAGAGTTCCACAGTTGTATTCCCAATTCGTGAGCTAGTAAAACGTTTCCTTGTTGCCTATTGCTTGCTGTCCCTTTAGTTTGAGTATTGGTGTGTTGTACTAAGGTGGCCCTTAGGCACCACAGGTTCGGTTGAGAAAGAGAAAAATTTCCGAGTGAAAAACCCCTCTTCTTTTGCCCCTGTGACAATTGGTATCAGAGCCTACGTTCGGAGACGATGGCGACCCGAGCAGCGAGCGATCTGAGTGAGAGGGTGTCTCACCTAGAGCAGATGTTGGCGAGGATGTCCACCTCGGTGGAACCAGCCGAGTCTTCAACTACGTCCCAACGTATTGAAGCTTTGAAATGTTGGTGGCTTCATTGGTGACTAGGGGAGAGTCACAAGAAGCCATGATTGCGATGTGGGAAGAAAGATTTGCGGAGCTGGAAGCGGATGTGCGGTCGGTGGGCGAACTCACTACCGAAACAGCCTCGTCAATGGCTGTGGAGGTGAACTTGCTTAAGCGAGCGGTTAGTGGATCACCCTCCGAGGGTGGTGCTGCGGTGCGGTCCCGAACTAAGGTCCCCGAGCCAAAGAAGTTCTCAGGCAAACGGAGCGCGAAAGAGCTTGAGAACTTCATTTGGGACATGGAGCGGTATTTTGCCACTGTTGGCACGGAGGAGAGCCACAAGGTCATCTTGACCTCGATGTACCTTGAGGGGGATGCAAAGCTCTGGTGGAGGACTAGAGTGGACGATGATGCGGCTGCGGGAAGGCCCAAAATCGTTGATTGGGAGGTGCTCAAAAGGGAACTGAAGGATCAGTTCCTTCCAACTAATGCAGCTTGGCAAGCGCGGGAGGCCTTGCGCAAGCTCAAACAGACGGGTTCGGTGAGGGATTACGTGAAGGAATTCTCGTCCCTCCTGCTGGACATCAAAAACATGTCCGAGGAGGACAAGCTATTTAACTTCACGACGGGATTGCAGACATGGGCTCAAGCCGAGCTGAGGAGGCAAGGAGTGAAGGACTTGCCTGGTGCGATTGCGGCTGCCGATAGCCTTGTTGATTTCAAGACTAGCTCGTCCCCGAGCGAAGGAAAGGGCAAGGAGAAAAAGCCTTTCAAGACCCACCAGAAGAAAGGTGAGAAGAAGCCTTTCTCTCCCAAGCCGGCAGCGAATCCGAAGCCTTTCCCAAAATCAGACCCGAGGCCCTCATCAAGTTCCTCTGGTAAGGGTTGTTTTATTTGTAATGGCCCTCACAGAGCACGAGATTGCCCGAAAAAGGAAAAACTTGCGGCCTTGATCACGGAGGATGAAGGCCAGCCCCGAATGAACCCATTGCAGCTGTTGAATGCCATTCAACAGGCCAAGGCAAGCCCTTCGGAAGGGCTAATGTATGTGGACGATGAGGTGAACAAGAAGCGAGTCTTGGCGATGGTTGATTCAGGGGCTACTCACTCATTTGTGGCGGATCACATGGTGGGAAAGTTAGGATTGGACCTCGTGGAGAATTCCAGTCGAATGAAGGCAGTGAATTCGGAAGCCAAACGAATTCAAGGTATGGCCACTGATGTTAATCTAAAGGTTGGATCTTGGGAGGGAAAGATCAACCTAATGGCGGTTCCCTTGGATGATTTCGATGTCATCCTAGGGAATGACTTCTTGCACATGGGAAGTATTGCACTGATGCCCTTCTTGAGGGGACTGTTCGTGATGAACAAGTCCCACCCTTGTTTTGTTCCTGCGGCTAACACATTTTCAGGGAAGGAGAGCACAAAGTTATCCCACCTTTCGGCCATTCAAGTGAAGGATGGACTTCGAAAAGGTGAACCAACGTTCTTGGCGACATTGGTGGATACAAAGGCACGCAGGGCAGTGAACGTCCCTGACATGGTTATTGAAGTGCTGGAGGACTTCAACGACATAATGTCGGCCGAATTACCGAAGGAATTACCCCCTCAAAGGGTAATTGATCATGAGATCGAGCTAGTCCCAGGCTCGAGACCCCCAGCGAAGGCCCCTTACAAAATGGCTCCGAAGAAGTTGGAGGAGCTCAGGAAGCAGTTGCAAGAGCTGTTGGAGGCTGGATTCATTCAGCCATCCAAGGCCCCATATGGTGCACCAGTCTTGTTCCAGCGTAAACATGACGGATCCCTTCGGATGTGCGTGGACTACAGGGCGCTGAACAAGCTCACAGTAAAGAACAAGTACCCCATCCCACTGGTGGCTGACTTGTTTGATCGATTGTCTGATGCAGCCTACTTCACGAAGCTGGACTTGAGGTCAGGGTACTACCAAGTCCGAATTGCAACTGGTGATGTCTCAAAAACAGCCATGGTGACTAGGTATGGCTCTTTTGAGTACTTAGTCATGCCATTTGGCTTGACAAATGCCCCTGACACATTATGTAATCTTATGAATGATGTTTTGAAGGAATACATTGATAGATTCGTTGTTGTTTACTTGGATGACATTGTAATCTATAGTCAGAACCTCCAAGATCATGTGGATCATTTGAGGAAGGTTCTGACTACGTTAAGGGCTAATCATTTATATGTTAAGAGGGAGAAATGCGAGTTTGCTGCGCAAACCATTTCTTTCCTTGGTCATGTTGTAGGCCAAGGCAAGCTCCAGATGGATCCGAAGAAGGTGCGGGCGATCTTAGAGTGGCCGAATCCTACAAAGGTGCAGGAGTTGCGGTCGTTCTTGGGCCTAGCAAATTATTACAGGCGGTTCGTGGAGGGCTACTCACGGAGGGTAGCGCCACTAACAGATTTGCTGAAGAAGGATAGAGCTTGGGCATGGACGGACCAATGCAACCAAGCGATGGCGGAATTGAGGCAGGTCATTGCCTCTGAACCGGTGTTGGGACTACCGAATTTTGACTTGCCATTTGAGGTACATACAGACGCATCAGACAGGGCATTAGGGGCGGTGCTTGTCCAGGAGGGACACCCTATTGCCTTTGAGAGCCGAAAGCTAAAAGATGCGGAGCAGAGGTATCCAACTCATGAAAAGGAGATGCTAGCAGTGATCCATGCTCTCCAACTCTGGAGACACTACTTGCTGGGGACCAGTTTCGTGGTGCGGACAGATAATGCAACCATCACTTATTTCATGAACCAGAAGAAGCTCAACCAGAAACAAGCAAGGTGGCTGGACTTCTTGCGGAGTCGATGTCCAAATCGAGCATAAGCCTGGCAGGCTTAATTCAGTCCCGGATGCACTTAGCCGCAAGGTGGTGGCTGAGATGGTGGCAGCGGCAGTGAGGCTAGAAGGTGAATTCTTGCCTCGCATCAAGGAGGAGACGAGCAAAGACCCTGTTTGCTCAAAGCTGCTGAAGCTAGTGGCTGATGGAGTCACAAGGAGATTCTGGTGTGAAGATGGGGTCCTCTATGCCAAATGAGGACGCCCCTATGTCCCTAATTCAGGTGGATTGAGGAGACAGTTGTTGAAAGAAACGCATGATGCTCGATGGGCTGGGCATCCGGGCATGGAGCGGACCTATGCTTTTCTGTCCCGATCGTTCTTCTGGCCAAAGATGGAGGAGGACGTGGATCAGTATGTGCGGACATGTCTTGTGTGCCAACAAGACAAGACGGAGAGAAGGAAGGCACCAGGGCTGCTGGAACCTTTGCCTGTACCGGACAGACCGTTCCAGAGCATATCCATGGATTTTATAACTGGTTTGCCTAAAGTGCAGGGAATGACGAACGTGCTGGTAGTGGTGGACAAATTTTCAAAGTATGTTACCTTCATAGCTGCTCCGAAAACTTGTGATGCGGATACGACAGCGGAGCCGTTCCTCAAACATGTGGCGAAGTATTGGGGAATACCGGAGGATATCATCAGTGACCGCGATGCACGGTTCACTGGTAGGTTTTGGGTGGCTTTGTTCAATTTGTTAGGTTCGGAGCTGAAGTTTTCCACAGCGAATCATCCCCAAACGGATGGGCGGACGGAGAGAGTCAATGCCTTGCTGGAGGACTACCTCAGACATTACATGAATGCGAGCCAAACAAATTGGGTGGATCTACTAGACACTGCCCAGTTTTGTTACAACCTTCATAAGAGCTCAGCGACAGAGCTGAGTCCGTTCGAGGTGGTGATGGGGCAGCAACCGGTTACTCCACATGAAGTAGCCAAATCCAAGTCGATGGGGTCGAGCCCAGCGGCCTACCGTTTTGCGAGGAGCAAACAGGAGCTGAGAGAGGCAGCTCAGGACAGCTTAGCCAAGGCTGTCGGGAGAATGAAGAAGTACGCGGACCAGCATAGGAGGCCCTTGGAGTTCCAGGAAGGAGACATGGTCTTGTTGAAGCTTACCCCTCAAATACTGAAGAAGTTCAACAAGAAGGAGACACACAAGGGGCTGGTGCAGCGGTATGGAGGGACCATTTGAGGTGGTCAAACGAGTGGGGAGGGTGGCTTATCATCTAAAGCTACCCGAGAGGCTGAAAATACACCCCACGCTCCATGTCAGTTACCTCAAGCCTTTCCATTCGGATGAGGCTGATCCAGGGAGGAGCACAGCGAGACGAGCTCCACCCTTAGTGCGGAAGGAGTTTGCTGGGGAGATCGAGCAGATTCTAAGCCACGAGACGCGTGGCCAGAGTAAAAAGAACAGACGAACTTTTTACTTGATCAAGTGGGTTGATGTTGAAGAACCTACGTGGGAGCGTGACACTACCCTATGGCAGTTTGAGAAGGAGATATCGACTATCAGGCGCGGCAGCAACCGAGCAGTTCGATGAGGGCATCGAACATCTTGGCGGGGGGATGTTTGTCAGCCCCCTAAAAGCGAGACCCGAGCAAGGCTGGGCTGGGCAGCCGGTAACCTAGCAATGACCGAGTTCAGGAGGGCTTGGTTGGTTCCATCAGGTTCAGTTATGGGTGAACATGAAAAATGGTGTGTTGGTGAAAAGGGGTTTCGCCTTGGCACAACGCCTTGGCACGCCTTGGCACGCCTTGGCACAATGCCTTGGCACGCCTTGGCACACCGTGGCACGATTGGGCATGCACCTTGGCGCGAGGCAAGGACCCTGGGCGAGCGCGGGCATGGACGCATGCGGACAGGCGCGCGCATGGTCAAGCGCGTATGGGCGCGTCGCGTGGGCGAGTGCGCACGGACGAGCGCGCGGGACGAGCGCGGGTATTTTCCTTGGCACAGCGCCTTGGCACGCCTTGGCACTACGCCTTGGCACGAGCACGACAAACCTTGGCACATCTTGGCAAAGTCTTGGCACGAGCGCGGCACGGGCCAGACTTAAGTGGATTCTTGGCACGAGCTTGGCACGAGACAAAGGTTGACAAATCTTGACTTGGGCGTTGACCCAAGTCAAAGTACGCTTGGTCGAAAAATTGATGTTTCCTATTGGAGCTGAGCAAACGGCTTAACGTCTACTATAAGGAGAGGTGTGCTCTCTCCTTGGGGTGGCATGGGCGGACTAGCAGGGACCCTCGAGCATGCCTTGGGCGCAATGCCAAGGCACGACCCATGGACGGACCATGGCGTCGGCCACCCTTCGAGCCGGTGGGACTCAACGGAGCCCCGGCTACCACGGCGACGCGCCTGGGCACGGACAGGCACGTCTAGGCGAGTCCCTGTCCCGTAGAGAACGTGGCCACGACCCTTGTGGCGTGGTTAGACCCAGTCAAGGCAGTTCCCAAGCGGTTAGATAACTACCTTGGTCATGGGGTGGAGCCATGACCAAGGCACGTCCCGAGATGGCTGATTACCAGGAGCATGTGGTGTTGACCCAGTAATGGAGGCAGTTATGGAACGTTGTGGCAACAAGGAGATCAAGGCGGTTGGGTAACCGCCTCCACCACCAAGGAGTGGCGTTTTACCAGGTCTATGGCTTAATGTATGCTGGACATGTGTACTAGTTAGTTGTGTAACTACCTAATGGCTGGTCTATAAAGCCAAGGGCTCTGAGCTTGGGGAAGCACAGAGTTCCACAGTTGTATTCCCAATTCGTGAGCTAGTAAAACGTTTCCTTGTTGCCTATTGCTTGTTGTCCCTTTAGTTTGAGTATTGGTGTGCTGTACTAAGGTGGCCCTTAGGCACCACAAGTTCGGTTGAGAAAGAGAAAAATTTCCGAGTGAAAAACCCCTCTTCTTTTGCCCCTGTGACAGCTACCATTGACTACTAATTTACTTGCTTACAAATTAGAAAATAATTAAATCCTACTAAAATACTAATATTTGTAAAAACTTAACATATATATTTCTTTCCCTAGTAAGACTCATTAATTTACCACGCGAAAAGAAACAAAGCAACTTTGATGTTCCTCCAATCATGTAGATATAACATAGTAAATTATAAGATAAGAAACACATTCATAAATAAGTAGATAAATTTGCTAAGCAAGAAATCTCTAAATATAACCAAATCCAAAACGATAAAATTAAACTAAAAATAGACAACTTATCTTCTTATTTTATTTCTTTTATTGGAGATAAAAACCAATCCAACTCTACAAATTCGTAGTTATCTGTTTTTTAATTAATTAACAACCAATACAACGTTGTAGTTATAAGATATATAATATTAAACTAAACATGATAAGATTAAATAAATAGATAAACTTGTTAAGGACAAGGGAGCAATCAATAAGAACACAAGGTTTCGTTGAAAATACATGACAAGGGAATCACACTCATTCGACTAAACATTACGTAACCGAAGAAAAACACCAAAAGCAAGAGACCCATATGAACAGAACTTTGTAAAAAAAAAAAAAAAAAAAAAAAAAAAAAAGGAACCCCAAAGTGTAGTTGTTAAATAAATTATAAAAATAGCAATAGCAACATATCAAGAAGAAAAGTGCAGTTGAAATAAAGTATAACAATAGCAGCAACAGCAAAAGCAAGAATCCTAGAAAGTAAAAACTCCCAACAAGAAAAGAAACAAAGCAACATTGAAGTTCCTCCAATCATGTAGATCTAACATAGTAAACTAATCCGTATTCCACGCTTCGGGCAAGAATAAGTATCTACATATTGGATAAAATAATTTTAATAAAAAAAAAGTGGAAAAAAAACTTATGATGTTCTCCCTCCCTCTTCAAATATTTGCACGTTTTGAGAATTTTTTTTTCAACTGTAACCTCAGTAAATTAAAAAATTAAGCATCAATTGTTTCGTTTCCGATTCTAATCTCATTAAAGACAAAATCGTATTTTTTTTTCCAATAAATACTAATTGAATTTGTGTTCTAATAGATAAAAGAAAAAAACTTGTGATATTTAGTGTTACAATTTTTTTTTATTCAAATACTTGTGTTACAATTAAAAAGTCCCAAAAAAAGACAGAAAAAGTGCAAAATTTTTATACAAAAAGTTTATAAAAGATTTTGGGTTGAGCTGGGGAGTAGTTAAAAATTCTTTTGTGTATTTTTATACAAAAAGTTTATAAAAGTCGAGATTTGTAAACAAACCACAAAAGTTGCCAAAAAATTAAATTCGCTTTACGTTTATAAACTCTTTAAAAGTTTAAATTAAATACCCCCAAAACTTTTATAAACTTTTAAAAAGTAATACACCATACTTCTATAAACTCTTTAAAAGTTTTAGTTGAATACACCTAAACTTTTTTAGTAATTAGAAGTAATCAAAAGTTCATTAATATCTTAATTAAATACACCCCTATTAATCTGTCTAAAAATCACAGAAATTCATGATAAACTCATCCATTGGCGAACCAAAAGCGCAAACAAGTCGATATTCGAAATCAGAACAGAACTGTAATTACATCTAATTCAAGATATCTAGCCTAATCGAATCGATAAACAAGTACATTAAATCATGCATGAACAAATTAACCCAATAGAGGTCTACAAACAACAAACAATCGACAGAGAAAACTAAGACAAACAAAGAGAAACGAAAGGGAACTCACATTGAGCGAGCGAGAGATGATTAGAACGCAAAGGTCGTATTTATAAAGTGGGTTTACGTACTCTTCACGAAAAGGTGGCGAATGGTATCAAGCCACATGGCGGTTTAACTAATAATGGTGCACCGCATTTTATCTTAATGTAGTGATTTTTGATTAATTTAAAAATGTGACGTAGAGTAAAGCTTAATAGGATAATCTTTTTTTTTTGAAAAATACTAGAATGACAACAACAAAATCACACCATAAGACATATTGGCTCACAAAAGTCATCCACGCGACTTCAATCCGCGTGTTATGCATCGAGATTTGTCAACGCCCGCACCTCGAGGTGCACATGAATGGCTCTTGTAAGCTTATGTGTCTTGTTATGTGACTTTGTTGTTGTCATTCTGGCACTTCTCTTTTTTTAATTAGTTGATGTTTCCAATAAAATGACACATTTGCCCCTCTCAAATAATGGGGTGTCGATAGCGTTTGAGACATAGGTTGTTGTATCAGTTATTATCAACTGACACTATATTTCAAGATTCAATGAGAAATAATCGAATCTATAGTCTCAAACACACATGAACAAAACATAAGTTGTGGTGTCGGTTGGTGTCAATCGAGATATGCACATATATCTCAGCACAAGGCCACCGTGACTAGTGTAGTCTCAATGGTCACCCATCAAGTTGGGTGTCTAATCACCTTATTTAAGTGACAGTTGGTATAGACTGATTTTTTAATACACGTCTCGGCAAGACATGACCACTTATTTTATTATCTTATTAACCTCCAATTTTATGTCTTTTTCAAATCTCAATGTTCTATTAATGTTTTCTACCTCCATTTTGGCAGCGGCTATTCAGAACCCACATTTTGCTCCATTTACTCTATTTTTGGGTTTTTCTTAAACCCTAGTGAAGATGACTCAACTACCCCTCCATATAAAGAGTTTTTACTCATACATACCCCACTCGCGCATACCCCAATCACCCATCTCTCAAATCGCACTCTCACCACCAACTCAAATTCGACGAAACCTTAGCAAAACCACATCGATTCGACGCCATGGGTTCATTCATTATCTCTTTTAGTGTCAATTTTGAAGTTTTTTAGAGTTTTTTTTATTTTTTGATTCGATGTTTTTGTGGCTTTGTTGTAGAGTTTAGAGTTTAGAGTTTTAGGTACAAAGTTTCGAAGGAATCGAAAATATCATGCAGTTTCGAGCAAAACTCATTATTTTTTGGTCATTATTATGTGTGTTTTAGGGGTTTTGAAAAAAAAATTGTTCCTTCTTGTTACACGTAGGTGTTGCACACACATGGTTGACACCTCTAAAGAGGTCTTAGCTTGATCTTTTCATCACCCATTAAAATCGAGTTCTCTTCGCATTCTCGGTCAGAGTTGGGAGATACCTATAAAAAGGTCTTAATCAGAGTTGAACGTTACCTCTTTGAAGGTATCGGTCAAAGTCGGTCGATATCTCTTTAGACGTATTGGCCTTATGCGGTTGAATCCCGTACGCGACACTTCTTCACTTATATGACACGGCGCAACCACATCCGACCTTGCTCAACAAAAAAATACTCATACAACACTTGGTGACCTAGTACAAGTGCTATAGAATGACTAAAACCGAGAGATGGAGAGGATCGAAGGGCGTTAGAATGAGGGTAGGAGATGGGATAAACATTCGTTAGGGGTAAGGGGTAGTTTTAGAATAATTTACAAAAAAATGGGGTAAACGTAGTAAAACAAATTCAAAATTGGGATACAACGAAGTAATGTGGTAAAAGGAGCAAAACGTAGGGTCTAAATAGTTGCTTCCCTCCATTTTAGGTCTTTAGATGCTTAAAAAACAAATCAGTTTTTTGGGGTAATTTTCTTGAAACATTGTTTACCTTATTGCTTAATATTTGATTTTTCTTCGCTAGATTGAGGCATATAGAAATGATAGACAGACGACTCATCACACCCTAAATTTCGAGGCAAACCGGGCTCTGCCACATTGCCGGACACATTACCAAACCATGCTACGTCACCTACACACCTGTCTATGACATCCCGCGAACTATCCGTCTTGTAATCTACCTTAGTAAATTTCGTTGTTTTAAAAGATTAATATTCTATCGAATTATGCTAAGTTAAGAAGTTTACAACTTAATTTTGTTTATTTTAATTCTTTTCAGGTTATTTTTAATAGCAGAAGTCTTAATAACATGCATATAATTAATGTAAATAAGTTATGCATTAATTAATAACCTATGGGGTGGAAACCCAGCAAAAGGATACCATGTATATCAGTTAAGGCGACAAAATGTATAATAGATGTCAATATACATGTATCAGGTGAAAAGGTCTCCCAAAATGAATCCCAAAAAGTATGTATATGTAAATACAAACACCTACGAGTAAGTTAATGGAGGCGCTCCAGATCAGAGGTAGTCGCCAATCACCGCCTTCCCCCGGCTCGTCGTAGGATCCGCAACTTGCCACCAACAAACAATGACAAGTTCCAGTGAGTAAATCTCAGAGAAAGTCAGTTAGTATTCACAAGAAATTCAAGAAAACGGCTACAATTCATGCATATAAAGTAAATGAACAGGAATGTAAAGCATGAATATAAGTCGTGAGATAATCAAGAATACAGAATGCGAGTGTGGTGTATAGCTGTCAAGCCCTGAGACGAAAATACTAAACCGAGAAGGCCTTGGAAATGAGGAAATCACATCCCCTCTTCACGGTTGAAATGAGGAACTTTGTTGGTCGGAAGGTAGACTTCCGCCCAACGCCTCAAAGGAGAGGAAATCTATAACGGAGGTGAGCCTCGCGTCAACTCGCTCTCGAGATCATCGACTCGCTGAGAGAATCTCACGCGTAGTCTAAGGTATGACCAACACCATAGCAACAATCGGATCATCATCAACGAGAGAGCTGGAAAAGGATCACACCGTCCATTCGACCTTACACAGACACACGTGGGAATATAGTAAACATGCAAGCTGAACTGACGAAAAGTAATGTGAAATAAATAATTTTTAATGAAAATAAGTAAATTCTAAGCTGACTTTCTCGTGGGTTTACTTACCTTAAACAATCGCAAATATTTCTCTAAAATTTCCCACTCATACCTCGAGATACCCGCCCGATACCCGACTATAGTCTCCTAAGTCTCTGGTATCCAAATTATACCACTTTTGTTATTTTAGAGTCACATTAAGTGAATTTATAATGTGTGACAAAAAATTTGAGATTTCGTTTCAAAAAGTTTAATTTCAACACACTTTTCGAGTTATACCGGGGTGTCGATGCCCCAAAAAGTCCTCAAAATTTAATTTGTTATTTTTTCCCATTTTATTATATTTTTCTTGATTTTTCTGGATTTTTCCATAATTGTATAGCTATTTTTCCTATTTTCTGATATTTATTTGATTTAGAAATATATTTTATTTACTTTTTAAAAATCTTTAATTAATTAAAATTAATTTAGGGTGGGTTGGGCCTAGTTCGGCCCAACCAGGGCCACCCGGGTTCGGGCCGGCTTAGCCCCCGAGCCTGGGCTGTCCGGCCCATCTGGGCTTGGGCAGCTCGACCCATATGGGCCTGACCAGCAGGCCCAAGCTGCCCCTTCTTCTTCCTCAAATCGTTTGCAGAGACGATTTTTTTTATTTAAACACAACAACAACAATTACAACAACGACAACACCACCAACAACCTAACAACAACAACCACCCAACAATACTATCACTATTAAACTCTAAATTTCTCCACAAAAGTTAACAAAAATTGACACACTCAACTTGATTCGGAGATCTTTGCGAGCGTCGCCGAGTGGAGAGAGCATCACGAGAGATGTGTGACCGAGTTGAGAGAGTGATGAAAAGCTTGGTCGTGAGAAGTTGGAAGTGAAGAAGAAAAAAATGAAAATGAGAGGGAGGAAGAAAAAGCTCGGGTAGAGAGAGAGTGAGTGAGGAAAGCTGGTTTTTTTTTTGGAGAGGAGAGAGAAAAAGTGAGTGATGGGTTTAAATATGGTGATTGGATAGGTGATGTGATGAGATGTATGATGTGACAACTAAATCCCAGACTATCCTATACACCCGCATTACGCGCACACCGCAACGTCGTACACTCTCGTCACTACACGCGCATAATACGACTAAGCGTAATTCTTAATTAGCGTGGCGCGAATTATTAAATAACAGTAAAACAAATAAACACTCGCCACACAAAAATAATAATTTTTCCCTCGTTAAGCGTGCCCTAAACTTTTCTGCGACGTCCATGTGGGTCTGTGCTTAGGATCTTAATCTTTAATTTGTTAGTTAATCGGGATTAATTAAAGCGGGTCGTTACAATCTTCCCAACTGAAAGGAATTTCGTCCCGAAATTCAAATTTAATTAAATCTTTATCTTGGAACAAGTGGGGGTATCGCTCTCGCACGGTAGACTCTCTCCCAAGAAAGACATTCGTTTTTAGGATACTGTCATCGAACAATGGTATATGTTTCCTTCTGAGAATCTGTATCTTGCGATCCATTATCTTAATGGGGTGCTCATCATATGTCACATCCGTTCTGACCTCGATCCTAGTCATATCAACCATCGATCTCGGTCCTGATCTGGCTAGCCTCAACATAGAAATGTGAAAAACATCATGCACTCATGCCAAGTGGCTCGGCAATCTCAACTGATAAGCAACCTCCCCAACTCGTCGGACAATCTGAAACGGCCTGATAAATCTTTGTGCAAGCTTTCCCTTGATCCTAAATCTCTGGTGGCCCTTCAAGGGAGAAACCTTCAAGTAGACCCAATCATCCACTTCAAAACTCAGCCCATCGCGGTACTTGTTCGCGTACTTCTTTTGTCTATCCTGAGCAACCTGCAACCTTTGACGAATCAGCCTAATTTTCTCTATGTGATATACAACAATCTCAGGCCTAACGATAGCTACGTCCTCGGGCTCTGCCCAGCAAGCTGGTAATCTGCATGGTCTCTCGTATAGCGCATCAAATGGTGGCATCTCAATACTAGACTGATAGCTATTGTTATATGTAAACTCACAAAGTGGCAAAAACACCTCCCATGACCCTCCAAACTGTAGCACACAGGCTCTGAGCATGTCCTCAAGAATTTGAATAAGTCTCTCAGACTGCCCGTTAGTCTGTAGATGAAAAGTCGTGTTGAACTGTAATCTGGTAACATGCTGCTCATGCATGGCCTGCCAAAGCTGCGAAGTAAGTCGATTGTCTCTGTCTGACACTATAGATATTAGCACTCCGTGCGATCTGAATTTCTAGCTCGAAAAGCGTGCTCAGCTGTGGAAAGCTATATTTTCGTGGAGATTGGGATAAAATACGCTATTTCGTCAGTAGATCCACGACTACCAAAATGGCATCGTGCTTGCGCGAAGTCGTCGGCAACCCACTAAGGAAGTCAATAGTGATGTGTTCTCATTTCCTCTATGGGATAGGTAGTGGCTGCAATAGTCCTCTAGGCTTCCTGTGCTCAGCCTTAACCTGCTGACACACCTCACAACTCCTTACATACTGGCTAAAATCTGCCTTCATCCCTGGCCACCAAAATAACCGTCGCATATCATGGTCCGTTTTGGTCCTGCCGAGATGCGCTTTGTACCTGGATCTGTGAGCCTCCTGAAGAATACAATCGCGTAACTCTGCCACTATCTGAATCCACATCTACCTAAGTCTCTCAAACAGTCGCGTCAATCTGGGTAATCTGGACTCTGTGCCATGTCCCTAAACCTCTGATACATCACATAAGTTTTCTGCACTCCAAAATACGCCGAATAGATATTGTCGGTACTCTCATATGTCCGTAAATATGTGCCTCTGCAGCATCTGGATTCTTTGACAAACTCATAGTTGTTGCCGCCTCGAGTAAATCAAACTCGTAGATCATCTTGCAAACACTGTTTCACTGGTCCTCTCCTGCTAAGCGAATCTGCTATGACATTCGCCTTCCCGGGCTGATACTCGATGACGAAGTCGTAGTCCTTCAGCAATTCCAACCACCGTCGATGTCTCATATTCAAGTCCTTTTGGATGAAAAGATACTTCAAACTCTTATTATATGTATACAGTGTGAACCTCTCACCATAAAAGTAGTGTCTCCACACCTTCAGTGCAAATGCGACCGCTGTAAGCTCTAGGTCGTGCACTGGATAGTTCCTCTCATGGGTCCTCAACTGACATGATAAATAAGCTATCACTCCGTCTCCCTGCATCAGTACGGATCCCAATCCGGTGCCACAAGCATCCGTATGAACAGTCGACTCCTTACCCGGCTCGGGCAACACTAACAACGGTGCAGAAGTCAATTACTTCTTTAACTCTGTGAAGGCTGCCTCGCATTTACTGGACCAATGGAAAATCACATCCTTCTTAGTCGTTCTAATCATCGGAGCTGCAATTTTGGAGAAATCCAGTACAAATCGTCGATAATATCCTGCCAATCCTAAAAAGCTCCTGATGTCTATCACGCACTCTGGTGTAGGCCAATTAATGATAGCGTGAATATTACTCGGGTCCACTGAAATCCCTCGGTCACTGATCACGTGTCCCAATAATTTCTCCTCAAAAAGCCAAAACTCACACTTACTGAACTTGGCGTACAATCTGTGCTCCCTCAAAGTCGTTAACGTTTCTCTGAGATGCATATCGTGGTCCTCATGAGTCTTAGAGTAAATCAAGATGTCATCGATGAAGACTATCACGAATCGATCTAAAAACGGCCTAAAGACTCGATGCATCAAATCCATAAACACAGCTTGCGCATTTGTCAGCCCAAACGGGATGACAGTGAACTCAAATAACCCGTAACGTGTGTTGAATGTCGTCTTAAGTACATCCCCTTCTCTGATCTGCACCTGATGATATACAGATCTTTGATCAATTTTGGAGAAGAATTGTGCTCCAGCCAACTGGTCGAATAGGTCATCGATCCTGGGCAAGGGATACATATTCATGACTGTCACCTGATTTAACTTTCGGTAGTCTATACACATCCTCATACTACCATCTTTCTTTCTCACAAATAAGACTGGTGCTCCCCAGGGTGACATACTCGGGTGTATGAAACCCTTTTTCGATAGATCCTCTAGTTTAGCCCTCAACTCCTCTTGCTCTGGCTGTGACATATGGTAAGGTCTACTCGCTATAGGCTATGTGCCTGGCACTAACTCAATCATAAACTCTACCTGTTTGAGCGGGGGTAATTAAGGTAGATCCTCAAGAAAAACATCTGGGAACTCATGTGCTACTGGGACATCCTCAAGTCTAGTCACTGGCCTCTCATCGGACTCTACTATCCTTGCGAGGACCTCCATTTCCTTAGTGGTCGCTAACCTACCTCTCGTGATCGGAAGTGATGTCGCGAATCCGGTAAAGATGAAATCGGGAATCCCCGATATCTGAAAAATGACGGTAATCCTATAATAGTCCAACTGCGCGTAGTATGCCGTCAACCAATCCATGCCTAAAAGTGTATCGAACTCTAGGTACTATAATACTCGGAGATCTATGGGTAACTGATGACAACGAACCTCGACTGGACAATCTCTACAAATCCTATTAGGATATATCTTATCCTTAGTGGTCGTGATGAGGATAAGGTGGGTGCTAACGCTCTCGGGTGTCAAACTCAACTTTCCTACCATCCGTCCCGAAATAAATTATAAAGTACTAACAGAATCTATCAATGTATGCATAGGGTGACCAAAAATAATCAACGTACCCTCGACGAGCTGCCGAGACGCGTCACGGTCTAGTGCGACAACTGCGTGCACCTGATCCCTTGCCTGCACTGGCTGAGCTGCTAGTTGTGGTGCTGGCTCCCTAGTACACTCACTCTTGTAGTGCCCCTTATGTCTACACCTGAAACATGTGACATTATGCCTATGTCCGAAGCCCTGACCCTGTTGTCCGCAAGCCCTTTAGCCATGTCTCTGCCACTGCTGACTCTTGTTTCTGCCTCTCTAGACCTGACCCTGAGTCTGTCTCTGCAACTGCTAGACTGCCATAACCCGCTGTGGCTGTACAAGTACATCCGCAAGTGCACAAGTACAACAGCAAGTGCGCTGATCGTCTAACCGTCATCATGTCTACTCATCTGTCCCCCTCTGATCTCTCTGATTGTGATTCCTCTTGCCTTTCTTGTTTGACCTCCCCTGGCCTCTATGGTTGTCGTGATGCATTGGAGCGGGGACGGCGTCATTCCACATAAAAATTGACTCATGGGCCAACGCCTTCTCGTAAACTTCATGTACATTCTTGTCTCCTGTCGACACAATCGCGCCCCCAATCTCTGGTCAGAGTCCTCGAATAAAGTAGTGGACCTTAAGTCTCTCGGTCCCGGCTACGTCCATCGCAAAAGTAAACAGGCATTTGAATCTCAATATGTATTGCGACACCGTCCGGCTACCCTGCCTCAGTGTTAAGAACTCCTCCCTCAGTCTCAACTGAATCTCAATCGAGATATATTGATCATAGAAGAATTTCTTGAACTCTGCCCAAGTACTCGGCTCTTCGTGGGCGACTGTGTGGGTGGTCCACCAAACTGCAGCATCTCCCCTGAGCATGAATCTGAAAATCCTAACCCGTATGTTGTTGTGAATCCTCAAAATTCCATGGAGTTTCTCGTGTGAAAGGATCCACTTCCCAGCTACCTCTGGGTCTCTGCCTTCATAATAGTAGTCTGGCTGAAAATGAACAAACTCCTTAATCAACTTCGCTTCAGCTGATAAGGAGGTCTCGAATGTGATCTCATAGTGTAGTGACTGTTGGCAGTATCTCGATAGTAGTGGTCGTGAGCAGTCGCTGGAACAAACGGAGCGACAACTGTCTGCTCTATAGTAGTAGCGGCGGCGGCGAGTGCTGCAGGGGCCAGTGTGGCTGGTGCCTGCGCTCGAAGCAATCGAATAATCTCCTCGAGCTGCAAACTATGGAGTGCGACCGTGTCGCGCAAGGTATGATCCGAGTCGGCAGGTGTCGAGCCGCTCGTCTGGCCCCCATCATCCTTTTGAAGAATCGGTCGTCCATCCATGTCGAATCTGCAAATCGCGAACGTGCCGCAAATCAGCGTCGTAATATGTGTACATAAGTATTACAATCAATATATACACATATAAGTCCTAGTACTACCCGCACACTTTGCTTCCCAACTAAAGTTCTAAGTTAGGATGTCCGAGTTTCCACATCTAATGTTTGTTGTTAAGTTTTATTCGATTGTATTAAGCTTTCTCTTAGGTTCGCCTGAACCTAGGCTCTGATACCAACCGTGACGACCCCAAATTCCGAGGCAAACAGGGCACCGCCACATCGCCGGACACGTCACCAAGCCATGTTACGTCACTACACACCTGTCTATGACGACCCGCGAACTATTCGTCTTGTAATCCGACTTAGTAAATTTCGTTGTTTTAAAAGATTAATATTCTATCGAATTATGCTAAGTTAAGAAGTTTACAACTTAATTTTGTTTATTTTAATTCTTTTCAGGTTATTTTTAATAGCGAAAATCTTAATAACATGCATATAATTAATGTAACCAAGTTATGCATTAATTAACAACCAATGGGTGGAAACCCAACAAAAGGATATCATGTATATTAGTTAAGGCGATAAAATGTATAATAGGTGTCAATATACATGTATCAGGTGAAAAAGTCTCCCAAAATGAATCCCAAAAAGTATGTATATGTAAATACAAACACCTACGAGTAAGCTAGTGGAGGCGCTCCGGATCAGAGGTAGTCGCCAATCACCGCCTTCCCCTGGCTCGTCGTAGGATCTGCAACTTGCCACCAATAAACAATGACAAGCTCCAATAAGTAAATCCCAGAGAAATTCAGTTAGTATCCACAAGAAATCTAAGAAAATGGCTACAATTCATGCATGTAAAGTAAATGAACAGGAATGTAAAGCATGAATATAAGTCGTGAGATAATCAAGAATATGGAACGCGAGTGTGGTGTATAGTTTTCAAGCCCTGGGATGAAAATACTAAATCGAGAAGGCCTTGGAAATGAGAAAATCGCATCCCCTCTTCACGGTCGAAATGAGGAACTCTGTTGGTCGGAAGGTAGACTTCCGCCCAACGCTTCAAAGGAGAGGAAATCTGTAACGGAGGTGAGCCTCACGTCAACTCGCTCTCGATATCATCGACTCGCTGAGAGAATCTCACGCGTAGTCTAGGGTATGACCAACACCATAGCAACAATCGGATCATCATCAACGAGAAAGCTGGAAAAGGATCACACCGTCCATTCGACCATACACAGACACACATGGGAATAGAGTAAACATGCAAGCTGAACTGACGAAAAGTAATGTGAAATAAATAATTTTCAATGAAAATAAGTAAATTCTAAGTCGACTTTCTCGTGGGTTTACTTACCTCAAACAATCGCAAATATTTCTCCAAAATATCCCACTCATACCTCGAGATACCCGCCCGATACCCGACTATAGTCTACTAAGCCTCTGGTATCCAAATTATACCACTTTTATTATTTTAGAGTCACATTAAGTGAATTTATAATGTGTGACAAAAAATTTGAGATTTCGTTTCAAAATGTTTAATTTTGACACATTTTTCGAGTTACACCGGGGTGTCGATGCCCCCAATAAGTCATCAAATTTTAATTTGTTATTTTTTCCCATTTTATTATATTTTTCTTGATTTTTCTGGATTTCTCCATAATTTTAAAGCTATTTTTCCTATTTTTTATATTTATTTGATTTAGAAATATATTTTATTTACTTTTAAAAAAAAATTAATTAATTAAAATTAATTTAGGGTGGGTTGGGCCCGGTTCGGCCCAACCAGGGCCACTCGGGTTCAGGCCGGCTTAGCCCGACCCGCTAGGGTCTGGTCCGGCTCGGCCCGCCCCGAGCCTAGGATACCCGGCCCGCTTGGGCTTGGGCAACCCGGCCCAAATGGGCCTAGCCAGCAGGCCCAAGCTGCCCATTCTTCTTCCTCAAATCGTTTACAGAGACGATTTTTCTTTTTCTTTTTTTTTTTTAACACAACAACAACAATTACAACAACGACAACACCACCAACAACAACCATCCAACAATACCATCACTATCAAACTCTAAATTTCTCTACAAAAGTTAACGAAAATTGACACACCTCGATTCGGAGATCTTTGCGAGCATCGTCGAGTGGAGATAGCACCGCAAGAGATGTGCGACCGAGTTGAGAGAGTGATGGAGAGCTTGGTGGTGAGAAATTAGAAGTGAAGAAGAAAAAAATGAAAATGAAAGGGGGAAGAAGAAGTTCAGGTAGAGAGAGAGTAAGTGAGGAGAGATGATTTTTTTTGTTTGATTTTAGAGATGAGAGAGAAAAAGTGAGTGAATGGCTTAAGTATGGTGATTGAATAGGTTATGTGATGGGATATGTGATGAGACAATTAAATCCTAGACTATCTCATACTCCCGCATTACGCCCGCACCGCGACGTCGTACACTCTCGTCAACTACACGCGCACAACGCGACTAATCGTAATTCTTAATTAGCGCGGCGCGAATTATTAAATAATAGTAAAATAAATAAACACTCGCCACACAAAAATAACAATTTTTACCTCGTTAGGCTTGCCCTAGACTTTTCCGCGTCGTCCACGTGAGTCTAAGCTTATGATCTTAATCTGTAATTTGTTAGTTAATCGAGATTAATTAAAGTGGGTTGTTACAATGAGCAATGAGGAACGCTAGTTTTTAGTTTCTTGTTTATATGTCTATTTTTTAAAAAGGGGTATATGTCTTCGATATAGGAACAATTTAATGCATTTCACTTTATTTTTTAGTTTATTTAAGTGTAAAGTAGTTCTTTATTGAGATCTTGTTTTACATTTCACTAGGGCTCTGTTTGGTAAGCACAAACTAGCTTATAAGCTAGCTGATAAGCTAGATGATAAGCTAGTTTATTTGTTAAGTTGTGTTTGATTTGTAGCTTATTTTAAAAATAATCTAGAGGATAAGCTCACAATTGAAACGCTACTCTTAGTAGCGTTTGAACCGAAAATCAGTCGTTTGAATTTTTTTCTCCCCATTATACCCTTATTTTTACGGTATTAGTAAATTAATGCCCTTGCAAATTAGTAAAAATAAAATACGCAAATACTTAAACGAACCCCGCGAATATTAATACCTGCGATTATACCCAAATAGAATTGACAAAGGTGAAACCAGCATTTCAAACTCTTCTAGGCTAGACCAACAATTATATAATACGTTATTAAAACTTATTGAATTTAAAATTAACATATAGCTTAATATTGTTAATAAAAAATAGTGATTAATAATTAACTAAATATTATAAAACAAAGAATTTCACTAAAATTAAAAATCATTGCACATTAATTTCTTAATTATAGATAATCTTGTTAGATATTTATTACATATTAAATAAGTTTTAACAACGTCGAGTATAAAAATATTTTTAGATGTTATAAAAATATTTTTTAATGTAGTGTTCGAGTGGTGGGCTATCCTACATATTTTTAATTTTTTTTTACTAATCTATTTTTTTTAAGTTATATAAATACTTCTATAGAAATGAAGAATATTCGCAATAATATTGCTTCTCAGTTATGGATGATGCGTTAGGTATATGTATAGTTATCCAAGTCGTTTATTGTTTTTTATTTACGTATGTTTATTTTTTACGAATTCTTATAAATTAATATAGAGCTATTTTCATGTAAGCATTTATAAACACACATAGTTTAGTTTTCTAAATAATATAAATTATTTTATGGTATTAATTTATATTTTGTAAATAAAATACATTAATTATATGATTATATAATTAATATACTTAATTGTGTCATATGTCCTTTATTGTCATTTTGCATTTATCAGCTAATCAATCAGCTATCATTCCAAACAGTTTTTACTTGATCAGCTAGATTATCAGCTTTCCGCTACCAGCTAGTAGATTATCAGCTATCAGCTAGATTATCAGCTAGCCTTGCCAAACAGAGCCTAATTCCACATTGTGATAAAAAAAAATATGAAACAAAAAAAAACGCAAAACAAAATCTTTACGACCTACTTTAATCCCAATTTTCCTTAAAATATTAAAACCTAAATTTTTTTGTGACACTTTAATCTCAAGTTCTATCTCAATTTGTTAATAATTTTTCAAAAGAAAATGCTACAATGACACCTCAAAGCCACACCTAAGACGTAGCGTTCGCACTCGCGTTTTTGGGAGTCGTTCGTGCGCGTTTCGAGATACATACCACACATGTTTTGCATCAAGAACTGCTTGCACACATCCGATTTCACAGGAGGCTCGTATACCACATCACCTCGAGTGTGACTTTGGAGTGTCATTGTAGAATATCCCAAAAACGAAGATATTTATAGCTCAGGGCCATCAAAAATCATGAGTCCGCCCCTGTTGCTAAAAGCATGTATTTGCCACGAATGTTAGATTATGGAACCGAATATTTGCACCCCACTTTTTGCTTCTCATACCCCATTACTTTGTTGTACCCCATTTTTGAATTTTTCTTACTGCATTTACCCTTTTTTTTGTAAATTATTCTGAAACTACCTCACCCTTGATGAATGTTACCTAATCTTTCACCCTCTTCCCAACACTTAGAGGTGTTCAAAGGCCGAGCTCGAGCTAGCACGTCCCTTAAAAAATTTAGAGCGGTGCTATGCGCACCCCAATTGTTTATGAGGGCACCCAAAAAATGTACCAATTTACATGCATTTGGGGGTGCCCTCATAGACAATTGAGGTGCACATAGCGGTGCCCAAAATTTATTGGCCTGATTGTAGGGCAATTGCAAAAAGCATGTATTTGTCACGCGTGTTAGATTCTGAAACTGGCTATTCATTCACCTTTTTGGTTTCTCGTACCCCATTACTTTATTGTACCCCATTTTAAAAATTTTCTTACTGCTCTTGCCCCGTTTTTTTGTAAATTATTCCAAAACTACCCCACCCTCAATGAATGTTACCTAATTTTTCACCCTCATCCTAACACTTAGGGTGGTGCACGGGTCGGGCTCGGGCTAGCACGTCCCTTAAGAAAATCAACTGACCCAACTGTCAGTCAACACTAGAAAGAGCCCGACTATGCTTTTGAAGAGTTACAGCCCATCCTTGTCCGAAATAAGTGCGAGTTCGGGCGAGCGGAGCCCGCAAGGAGATCCATTTCCTCTCACGCGTTTTCTTCTTCTGCTGACGATGTTGGAGAAGATGATAATGATGGACTTCAATTTGAAGAAGGTGAGTTCTTTATAGAAGAGGACTTGACACTAATTATAAAACAAACCCACACAAGAATCACTATGAATCATGAACCCCACTTCATTCAACAAGAAAAGCAAATAAAGACAAAGTACCTCAACAGTGTTCCAGAGGCTACCATCAAATCCCCAATTCAACATGTAACTCCGCCTGCCTCTTGGCAAAGTAACAACTGGGATCATCGAGATTCGCACTCTTCATCTTCTCTGAGATATGCGATCTCATCACCTACATTCTTATTCTTCATATGTTGAAAGTAACTTCAAATTGAGTTATAAATACTCATGGGTCATGGCAAAGAGGCCGGAGGTGTAGAGGGTGACATGTTTGGAGCCGACGCTGTGCGCGGCGTGTATAGCGAAGGGGAGGACCGTGTCAGAGACAATGCAGGTGGGGGAGCTGAGGAGGCGGCGGAGGAGGCGGAGGGAGGGGCAGAGAGTAGGGAATGGGAGGTGCGGTAGAAGTGGGAGACGGCGGCAGGAGTGGAGAGGGCGTCGGTGGACTGAGAGGGTGGGAGAGGGACAGAAACAGCGGATAGAAAGAGATGTTGTTGGGGTGTAGGATTAAGGTTTTTTTTTCTTTTTTAAGAGTTGTCGAGTCGGGTCGGGCACCTGAAAAATGTAATGAACTGCACCGCTCACCGACTCGAGCTATGTCCAGCTATTACATGGAACACCCAACTTTCAAGCGACAAGTGTCTGGACCCGACCCGAAATACGTACGGGCTTAGCAGGCTGGGCAAGCCATTCGGGTCATCAGTAATATGCTCAACCCTACCAACACCCCCTCAATCCTCTATATTTCTCAATTTTAGTTATTGTAGAGCACTTGTATTAGGTTGTATGAGTATTTTTTTGTTGACCAAGGTCTGATGTGGTTGCGTCGTGTCCTAGAAGTGAAGAAGTGTCGCCTGTGAGGTTCAGACGCACATGGCCAATACCCCTTTAGAGGTCTTTGTTGACTTCGACTGAGATTGAGAAAAGAACTCGGTTTCAAAAGTGACGGAGGGATCCAGTTGAGACCTCTTTAAAAGTGTTTGCCCTCACTACAAAAAATGGATACAAATAGCAACGGGGCTAGGGACGGCCCCATGTCACTATTTTCTTCCCGCCCAGGACTAGATTTTCTCGGCCATGTGGCGAAGAGAACGCTACGTGGCAGAAACGAGGGGGGCGCATGTAAAAATAGCGACTGGAATACCTCGTCGCTAATCTTGAAAATAAGATTCATACCAAAACCCTTTCTCTTCCTCTCTGGTTTTTCATCTCCGCCTCTCCTCTCCTCTCGATCCATCTCCTCCCAATTCTCTCCTCTCCCTCAACGTGATCCTCTCCCTCACCGTGACTATCTCTCTCACCATGACCCTCTCCTTTCCTTTCCTTCCTCCTCCGCCTCCGCCGCTGCCTCCGCCTCGGTTGGCCGCCCCTCCTCTGCCTCGTCACAGCCGCCCCGACTCTCATCTCCTTCTTGATTTGTGATTTAGGTATAATCTTTTATTTATTTTATATATTCTGTTTTTTATAGTTGATTTATTTATCTTTTTTTTTTACTTAAGTTGATTTATAATAATTTTTTTTGTGAAATTTTGTAAATATATGCATGTTAAATTAAAAAATGTAATGGTTTGATTAAAAACTTGTAATTTTGTATTTTATATTGGAATGAAATTTTGGAAAATAAAATTTGTATTTCATGTATTTTTAAGTGAATAAAATTCGTTAAATTGATCAAAATGTTGCAATAAATTATGTATGTTGATATTTATTATTTATTTATTTTTGCGACAAATAAAATGCACGCTTGTGATTTGAATTTAATTATTTTTTTTATTATTTGTGATGCTTATTGTATGTTTTTTTTAGTATTGATATAATATGTACTTCTTTCGTAATGTTTTAGTATTAAATTAGTTGAATTTCAAATATGTCCATTAAACTATTATTTACTTGTTTTTTACACTAATTTAAAAAATTGAATTAAAATCTATTTAACTATAATAAAGAAATTATGTTAAGGTGAAACAGCTTTAAGTGTAAAGTTAATTAAATGATACAAATTCATTGGACAAATTAAATTTCGATTAGGGCCAAAAATAAAAGAGTACATTATATATATATATATATATATATATAGGTAGTGAGAATTGATATTCATATATATATATAACTATATATATAAATTATGTAAAAACATGCTGCCTGAAGACAACCGTTTGATAGATAGCTTTTACAAATGTAAGGGCTTGATGCACTGGTTAGGTCTCCCATATGAACGAATTGACTGTTGTCCCAACTTAAGCATGCTTTATTGGGAGCTCGACTCTGGGCTTACATCTTGTAAATTTTGCGAAGAATTTAGGTTTAACTCTAACAAACGCCCGCATAAGAAAATGATTTACTTCCCTTTGGTGCCTCGTCTGAAGCGTTTGTATGCTTCGAAATCTACTACGAAACAAATGCGGTGGCACGCAGAACACGTCAGATAAGAGGGCAATATGCAGCATTGCTCCAGTTCCTTAGCATGGAACCACTTCAATCAAGTGAACCCTACGTTCAGCTTCGAGGTTTGTAATATTCAACTTGGCTTATGCACCGATGGGTTTCAACCTTTCGAAATGACCGACAAATCGTACTCCTCGTGGCCGGTGATTCTAACACCGTACAACTTGCCTCCCTTGATGTGTATAAAGAAAGAAGTGATGTTCTTAACAATAATCGTACCTGGGCCAACTAATCCATTGCAAAAAAATTGATGTGTTTCTCTAACCGATGGTGAAAGAATTGCAAGAGTTGTGGTATGACGGAGTGCCTACCTATGACGTATCGACTAAGAAAAACTTTCAAATCCGCGCTGCACTTATGTGGACTGTTAGCGACTTTTCAGCGCACAACATGTTGTCGTGATGGAGCACTCACGGGAGGGTTGCTTGTCCTTATTGCATGGACGATATTGACGCTTTCCAGTTGAGGTTCGGAAGGAAAACGAGCTGGTTTGATTGTCATCGACGTTTCTTGTCGCGATATTCAAAGGAACGAAAAGATAAGTCTAGTTTTCACAGAGATAGAATCGTATTCGACATACCACTAGCTAATAACTCAGGTGAAGATATCTTGCGAGAAATTGAAGCTTTAGGGCTGATGAAAGTCACTGAATTGGGATCAGATGCAATAAACAACGAAATCTCGAGGAATAGCAGGTGAAGAAAATGAAGCATACTGTAAGACTTGCCTTATTGGAAGATGAACCTTATCAGGCACAACCTAGGCGTGATGCAAATTGAAAAAAATGTCTTTGACAATATTTTCAACACAATCATGAGTGTGCCGAGGAAGACGAAAAATAACGCAAAGTCTAGGGAAGATTTAAAGGAGATTTGTAATTATCCAGAGCTTCATTATGACGGTTTCTAAGAAATATCCCAAGGCACGATATGCGCTAGACAATCGAAGAGAACAAGCGTTGTGTAAGTGGATTAAGGAATTAAACTTCCCTGATGGTAACGTTTTTAACATTGGTCGCCGCTTAGATTCTAAGAAGTTGAAGATGTTTGGGATGAAAAGCCATGATTGTCATGTTTTCATGCAACGATTGTTGTCGATTGCTTTTCGAGATCTTTTAGAGGATGACATATGGATTGTAATTAGCGAGATAAGCATTTTCTTTATAGATTTAACTGCTAGAAATTTAAATATTGAGAATCTTCGGCTTTTGCATTAAAACATTCCCAAGATATTGTATAAGTTGGAAAAGATATTTTCGCCAAGTTTTTTCGACTCAATAGAGCATCTCCCTATCCATTTGGCATACGAGACTATCCTTGTTAGCCAGTACAATTTCAGTAGATGTATCCTTCCGAGAGGTAATCAACTAGACTCGTAAATAATTTATATCACACTCTAACATACACGTTTTAACTAACTTACTTCTACAAATATAGGTACTTGAAACATTTAAAAATGGTTGAGGACTCAATATACAATGCTTACTTAGTGGAAGAAGCAACCTCATTTTGTTCCTATCATTTTGAGGAACACGTCTCTACCTTGCACAACCGTCCGCCCCGCAATTACGATGGTGGAGTGAGACCAAGTCTAAGTTTTAATGGCCACTTCTTAATATTCACCCACTCAGGTCGATACTACGGGAGATAAAAGAAGTGTTATCTCACGGATGACGAGTGTAACGCTGCACACTCATATGTGTTATTAAATTGTTTCGAGGTCGCTCCATTCATTAGGTATGCTTTAATCTTAATTATTATCTTAAATTTATTCAATCGTAATCCTTACATTTTTCAATTCTCCTGTTAGGATGTACGTATCGGAATTGCGTTCCAAACATGTGAATATTACACAAAGTGTCATCGATGAACATCAAACATTTCTCAAGTTGGTTTCAACAATTCGTAAGTCATTTGTACGTGAATATTAAAATAATTATTTATTTTTGTTGTTTATTTGAAATTGAAGTTTATGAATGATACATTTTTGGCGGTAGGATCCATCATTTATTCAAGATACAACACTTCAAATATTGTCATATGACCCTAGTCAACTTTGCATTGTATACCACGCATATCTTGTTAATGGCTATAAATTTCAGACCGTGTTGCATCGCTCAAACAAAGATATACATAGTAGCGGGGTGTGCGTTAGGGGCACGAATTACGCACAATGTGACATGACTTTTACGGGCAATTAGAAGAAGTAATTGAAATTCAATACGACGGATTCCTACGTACGTACTGTGTTGTTCAAGTGTCAATGCTTCGATCCCACTATCAATATCAGGACAAGAGTTCACTGATCCTTAAAAATCGTCAATGTACATCAAAATCTGCAGTTGAACAAGTACGAGCCTTTCATGCTAGCCATGCAAGCTAGTCAGGTGTACTTTCTTTCATACCCAAGTGTAAAAAATGCGTAGAACAATCGGCAAGCTACGTGTAGACCTCAACCGAAATTCATCGATGAACAAAACTTAGTCAAAAATGTTGACCGTGAGCCTATAGAACAAGACGCTTTTCAGGAGCAGCTACCTAAACATGATATTGAGGTCGATATTGACAACAATGTTTCAACTTTGCTAACTGATCCTAAAGGGGCACACATGTCGGACGTCGACAAAGAAGACGATGAAAGTGATAACTCTGACTTTTCATCTAATGATGAGGACTATGACAACGAATCATGATACCATCATGTTCAGTTGGTAAATGATGCAATTATGTTTTTTTACTTGTTACGTAATATTTCAAATGTTGGAGGTTCAACTCAAAATTCTAATTTAGTCTTTATTTTTTATAAAGTTATGTCGTCAGGTAGAGGTTACGCCCCATCTTCTGGTGAGGGCTCCGGTGGACGATCTGGTAGTCGATCCAGCGGACGATCCAGCGCTACTAGAGATCGACGATTGGATGGATCACACCATTGTTCTCATGATGATGCTACTCCACCGGCACAGACTATTCAGGGTCATCAGAGTCTACATCCATACCCATATCACCTTTCTTCGCAGACTCCATTTCATCCGTACCCATACCACTCTTCTCTGCAGACCCCATTTCTACATCAGACGTCTCCCCCACATTATGCACATCCATCACATCCATCTACATCTTTCATGTCTTTGCTATTTGTTTTTTATGATGATCCCACCTCTATGTAGATGTATTCTACTTTACTTTCCTCCCTACCCACTCCACCCTTTGATGGTCGTGGCACGTTTAGGCCAGGTGTCGGGCCTACTTTTTTAACAGGGGCATCAGCATCTCCCTTACGTCTTTGTGATCGTACGCACGACCATCCTACAGTCCCACCATCACTTCATCGTGATTTACATGCCTCGCCCTCTTTGGGTCATCCGGTAAAGCAATAGCCGAGTTCTTTGGCACATCGTTCGAGTGACTCGTACATAGTTACGACCCTATATGGACGACGACGAAGCAGTACTACTAGCCAACTCTTCGGGGTGGATATTCTTGGTCGTGAAAGATGACATATAGTAAGTATATGTACGAAGTTTTACGTTTGCTTATTTCTTATAAACTTGGTTTAACGCCTCGTTTTCAATTTAGTGGACGAAAATCACACCAGTCTGACAGAGCTGCCCAGGAGATAACTAGGGCATACAAACATTCCCTGCACAAGGATAATTATTCTTGGTAGCATGTCCCATAGCACATTCGAGATATCTACTGGAATTCATGAAAGGTAAAGTTGTTTAAGTTAATGTTGTTTCATTTACATAAGATTCGCAAACAATATATAATTGAAAAGTGTTCATAGATAAATTTAAAATTTTATTACTTTTTGCCTATAGTTGTCATTCGATTGGGAGCCATCGGATGACGCAGCTATTAGAGAGGCGTACGATAAACAGATTGCCACTCGGTACACTGATTTTATTAGTAAGATGTGCTCCAAAGATAAAAAGTCTGGACATGTATCTGCTGAGATCTTCGACCACTATAAGAAGATGCGGTTTACTCCTGATTTTAAGAAGATTTCAGAGCAAGCAAGTAAAAATTAGAGAACTGAGATAGGGGGACCCGGTATAGGGATCGCAATGCATACGAGTGGCTCAATATCCATTTATCTGTACGCAGAAGTCGATGGTAAGTTATGTTATAGTAAGTTTATATATATAATATACATGGATTTAGTCTCAAACTTAATCCTCTTTAAATATATGTTTTGTAGGTGGAGAAGTTGGGTCGACCTCCGACTGCTTTGAAGTTATGCCTATACTTCCATACGAAAAATCATGACGACGTAAATTTCCTTGATTTGAAAGTAGAGAAGATAGTTGTAAGTAAATAGTTTTGCTTTTAAACTTTGTTTGGTTAATTAATGATATGTATTAATGACTTGTAAATGTTTTAAGTTCTTAATTTAGACGGTGATTCAGCGTATGCAGATTGAGCTGACACAATCGCAGCCTGACACCCCGATAGATGAGGTCGAGCTATATTTATCTGTCGTTGAGTGCGACGACAAAGGACAGACATATGGATTAGGGTTAACACTGTCGGGGTCGCGGCGCAGACATGATACAGCTGGAGGAGCTGGATGTTCTCGACCTATTTCTACTCCTAATGAGCCCGTCGAGCTTTTGCAGAGGGACTTCCAAGCGATGCAGACACACATTCTCCAGGTAATGCAGGATCACACTCTAACCCAAGATCATTTGCGAAAGGTCCAAGGCCAGTTGAATCGCATGGAGCAAGCTCTAATGGATAGACTTGGGATTTCATTCGCACCAGCGCCTCCGAGAGATGTTCCATTTGATGACTCAGAGACCGACGATGATCTCGACGATTGAGTTGACTTCCTTGTATATTTAGCCTTAGGTTGTTCATATCTTGTTTTTTACATTTTCATACTTGTAATTAATTTTTTTGTTGTATTTAATTTATTTTGATTGATGGACTTCAATTATTAACTTTAATTTTCGTTAATTTTCATGTCCTTATAGTTATTCCGAATAAATTATATAGTATAGATTAAAATATATTGTTTTAATAATAATTTTTAATAAAGTTTAGCGACGAGTTTCCCGTCGCTATACCGGATTAGCAACGGGTTTTCCCGTCGCTAATCCAGTATCCTTTTGTAGTGCTTGTATGCCCGAGACCTCTTTAGATGTGTTAGTCATGTATGTTTGACACCAATTCAGAGTTATCGGCTTTGTGTGTCCGACACCCACCGGCAATAAGAACGAATACAAAAATTTCAAAACTCATAAAAATACGACAGCCCTAACCCTACAAATTGGGCATCGTCCGGCACTAGGCCTCCATTAACCCCCGGTAAACTAGTTCGGAGTTAATAAAGGCCTAGTCAGCCTCACAAATCGGTCTTCGGTACATGATAGTCCACACAACAAGTTATATATGTATATATATATATATATATATATATATATATATATGAAATCATATGCAACGAAATTTAAATGCGATGAAAACGCGATAACAAATAAATTAAACACACAACGAGTTCTAGGCGTGGAAGCTAGTACATGGAAACCCCGTACAACATATACAATGTATAAATCATAGTGACGAGGGGAACTACACATATCTCTCAACCCACATATCCATTTATAAAATAGTGTACATGTGATATAGATACATCAAATAACCTATGTATGTCACACATCAATGTTCTCGAGCTCGGAGATTATGCCTGCAATTGTCACCAAAAGCGGAGACAATTCTAGTGAGTAAATCCATGAGAAGTTCAACAGTAATTCAGATTAAACAATAAATAAGTCTATAAATCATGCAGGAAAGAGATTAAGCTGAAAAGAACAATAAAGCGCATGATAGATAGAATACAATGATCAACGATAGAGACCAAGTGACCCGAAAACAAAGGATAGGCGCCTAAGTGGTTTTGACGCTCTACACGTGGGCTTAAAGCTACTTAAAACATGTTAGTGTCAAATACTGGAACGCCGTGCCCAAATCCGCTTCAACCGCACTAAAACCATTCGGCACAGTTGGCTCAACTGAGCCGCAGCCTGAGAAAACATTCCAAAGGGAGCCACGGTCGCAACCGAATGCTCAACCACAATGGAATCCTTGAAGTCCTGTGATGAGCCACGACACTTGGTGGATGCTCACTCAGAGGATTCAATCTTGTTTAGGAGCCACGAGCGCAACTCGAATGCTCAACTCGCGAGTAAACGACGACTCAACTCGACCACTTAGACTCTAGGTCACTCGATAGAGAAGTAGAGTCCAATAATAGATATCAATTTCATCAAAATATGCAAGGAAATGAAAAGAATTAATATTGAATTTCTTACTGGTTTACTTACAATGCATTCACATAAATTGCCATGTCAATTCGATGATTCGAATAGCCTAGTTGAGTCCTTGCATATCTACAATTATACATAGGTACAATAAAGTCGTTTAGACTATGTTTAGTAGTTTAAGAACCACTTGCTAAATCAAAGCATTTTTCATATTTTATGCTTTCCTTAGTTCATGAATCTACTAATTACAACTTTCAAGTAGCATAGCTTACTTTCATGTGTTAATGAAATGAGTATATAGTTATTCACATAGACATTTACGTTACAAACTCTTCTAAGTTATTTGACTCAAATAAATAGTTTTCAAAGGGTTCAACGCTACTAAAACGCTACTCCATACTTCCAATTTAGACCATTCACGACTCCAAAATCGATAACTAATATTTCAAATCAAATTTGATAATACGATGAAAATCAATATGCGGTGAAACAAAATATGAAAAATCCCATAAACCTTGATTTTTCCAACATAAGTCAAATAGGGTCGACTAATCACAACCAAAGATAAATCATCTCATAAAACTCAAGTTCGACTTAAAATTTCCAAATCATAACATTTCAAGCAATAAGTCTCATTGACTTGAAAACCATGTAATTCCACTTCATTTAGTTCCTAGAATGAAGTTCATTTTAAAAACAAAACCAAGTCCTTCATTATTAGGACTAAAACCTTCGCATGAATCAACACAAACCACCACGAATAAACCAACGCGTCGAACATGTTTGTTGTCAACAAGTTTTGTCAATGTAAGGCATTTTCAAGCTAGATTTGATCAACCATATGTTTAAAATAAATCTAGAGTTCATAGAATTCTATTTGAATCCTACAACTCTTTTTATAGTCAAAGAAACCATATAAGCTAATTAGAAACCAAGTTTGATAAATAATCCATAAGATTTAGGACTCATGTCCATCCATGTTGTTTTAGAAAAATAATAGAACATCTCTTTTTATAATTTCATCAAACACTTACAGTGCATCACTTTCAAAATATGAAAACCTTTAAAACAATCTCTTTCAAAATATGAAAACCTTTAAAACAATCTCAACTCGTCAATAAAACTCTTTAATATGCAATTTACAAGAGAAGACCCATTTCAAAGCTAGATAAATAATAGAGTGCAAAACCTCTCTAATCAACTAGCTTCCGTAATTAATATTAGATTCATTTAAAAAATGAGAGGGTTAGAGTCTTACCATAGCCTTCAATGCTCTTGAGCAATTAATTCCTCTTGTCCAATCTTACTTCCCCTTTTTTTATCTTCCTTTCTTTTCTTTTCTTTTCTTTTTTTCCATTTTTTTTCGCGAATAACGTAACTGTTAGATTATGCAAATATTTAGTCAAATTAGTTCCTAATTTGTAGCCTACAATCACGTTGTCAATGATGTACAATTAGTCAAATTAGTTCCTAATTTGTAGCCTAAAATCACGTTGTCAATGATGTATATTAACCTATTGAATGAATGAGAAGAAACGGCAAATACTATCTTACATGGTATCAGAGCTATAGGTCTTCTTCCCCCCCTCTCCTCTTCCTGCTTCCTCGCGCTAGCCCGCGCCTCACCGCGATCTTCCCTGTGCTACGGTCTCTTTGCACCTCCGTCGCCCCTAGCTGTGGAAGTGCCCCGCCGCCGCTGATTCCGCAGTCGCTGCCTCTGTCTTGCAGCGACCGCCGCAGCCGTGGCCGTCCGCTGCTGATCTCTTCCTCGCCCAGCTCTAGCCTCTCTCTCGTTGCCGCTCCATCTCCGATCCGGATCTGCGCCACCGCCGTGGCCGTCCGCTGCACTCTCTTTCTCGTCCTCTGCACTCTCCGCCGGATCTGCGCCGCACATCACCCACCACCCGCAATCGCCGCGCGCCGCTGCCGCGCTCGCTCCAGCTCGATCGCGCCGCTTCTCCTCCGGATCAGAGCAGGTCTCTGCAACCCTAGCAGCCGCACACCTCTCATCTTCTTCGTCCCTTCCTTCTTCTCATCTCCATGGCTGACGCGTCCAAGTTGCATCCTGCAACCACAGTCACCAATATAAAATCCTGCATTCCTATTGTTCTTGACTATGAAGGAAGCCAATACAACAACTGGGCTACCCTCTTCAAGCTCCATTGCCGAGCGAATTTGGTAATTGATCACATCTTACCTCCTGCCTCCATCGCCGTCTCATCCACAACAACCGAAGCCGCGGAAATTGCTGCAAAGGTTCTATGGGAACGGCTAGATGACATCGTACGACAATGGATATATGGTACGATATCCAATGATCTTCTCCACACAATCATTGATCAAGAGGACACCGCAGCTGAGGCATGGAATCGCCTTGTTCATCTCTTCCAGGACAACAAATCGGCTAGGGCTCTTGCCCTTGATGCAAAATTCACGAACACCAAATTGGTGGATTTCCCAAACGTGAAAGCATACTGTACCAGGCTCAAGGTTCTTGCAGACAACCTCGCCAACGTCGGCCACAAAGTCTCTGACGAACGTCTGGTGCTCCGTCTTCTCGCATGGGTTATCGAAGAATACAAGCATTTTTCGAACAACGGTGCAAAGACCGTACTCTCTCCCATCTTTTGAAGTTGTGCGGTCAATGCTCGATCTTGAGGAAGACAGCAATGGCGAGGACGTCATTCATGAATCAGGTTCGAATGCCGCTCTCATTTCTCACAATATTAATCCTCATCATTTCCCTGTTAATGGGCAGCCCAACAATTCTGAAAATACCTACAATAATCGAGGAAATTCCCACAATCGTGGAAAGAAATACAACCGTGGTCGTGGCGGTGGGAACCGCAACAACAACCGCGGTGGTGCTGGAATGGCCGTAAACAAGTGGCGGGGCAACCGAACAACCACCGAATAGTCCGCCCGCCGCGTCGCAAAGACTAGGAGCTCCTGCACAGCCTTGGTTTTTCCCTCCTTGGGCTTCTTGGGGGCCACAGTCATGGGCCACCCCACCGTGTCCCTACCCCACCACAGGGTGGCAGCAGCCACGCCCAACTCAATCACAGCAAGGCATTCTCGGTACTCGCCCTCCCCAGTCTTTCTATTCGGCAGCCTCGCCACCGCAGCATGGTGGGTATGTGCCCACGGATATTGATCAGGCTATGCATACAATGTCCTTGCATCCACCTGATGACAAAAATTGGTACATGGACACCGCGGCCACATCTCACATGACCAACTCCAAAGGTACTCTCTCGTCTTACTTTCAATTGAGCAAAAATAATGGCATTACTGTTGGTAATGGTAACATGATTCCAATTCATGGTTGTGGTCATACTTCCCTTCCAAATCAATCCCTCCCTCAACTCGAATAATGTTTTACATGCACCTAAACTCATCAAAAACCTTATTTCCGTTCGTAAATTTACTATTGATAATATGGTTTCTGTTGAATTTGATCCTTTTGGGTTTTCTGTGAAGGATTTACGAACGGGGAGCAAACTCATGAGATGTGAGAGTTCGGGTGATCTTTATCCATTCTCCAAAACTTATCGAGCCATTCCCTCATCCGCATCATCTGCTTTTACTGTCATCTCTCCTCGTATTTGGCACTCCCGTTTGGGTCATCCAGGGGATGTAATTCTTCGTTCTTTACGTCGTCGTAATTTGATTGAATGTACTAAGGCTCGAAACAATGTTTGTCATTCTTGTCCTTTGGGGAAATTGATTAAAATGCCTTTTTATGACACTCTTTCAACTACTACTATGCCCTTTGACATTGTCCACAGTGATTTATGGACCTCACCCGTTCTTAGCTCTTCCGGTCACAAATATTATGTCTTCTTTGTTGACAATTTTACTAACTTTCTTTGGACTTTTCCCATCCAAACAAAGTCCCAAGTTTATGGTATCTTCTTGTCTTTCCGGACTTTCATTCGCACTCAATTTGAAAAAGAAATCAAAACTTTTCAATGTGACAATGGACGTGAATTTGATAATCGTCTTTTTCATAAATTTTGTCAACAAAACGGGATGCTTTTACGATTTTCGTGTCCGCACACCTCACCCCAAAATGGTAAGGCGGAACGAAAAATCAAATCCATAAACAATATTGTTCGTACACTCCTTGCCCATGCGTCTATGCCGGCCTCCTATTGGCATCATGCCTTGGCCATGGCCACGTACCTACACAATATTCTCCCTTCTAAAATCTTGGCATATAAAACACCCACTCATATTCTTTATCAAAAGAATCCATCCTACTCTCATCTCCGGATTTTTGGTTGTCTATGTTTTCCTCTCTTCCCTTCCACACAAATTCATAAGCTGCAATCCAGGTCCACTCCATGTGTTTTCCTAGGGTATCCTTCCCATCATCGGGGGTACACATGCTATGATTTATCGAGCCGAAAACTAATCATAGCCCGGCATGTGTGGTTTGATGAAAACTCTTTTCCTTTTTCCAAAATAAATAATCCAACTCCTACCTCATATGAGTTTTTGGATGATGATAATTCTCCATTAAGAATACAATTGTTGCATGACCAGGCCAATGCTGCTCCACCCAATGGGTCAGTCCCACAAATGCAGCCGTTAAGGCCCACTTCTCCTCCTGCAACCCACCAACTGCATTCCCCCATTTCCTCTCCTCCCTTGTTATCTGTCCAGCAGGCCATTCCCACCAGCACCCCCGTCCCTGCCAGCCCCATCTCACCTACATTGCCACCAGTTACTCGCATGACTACGCGTAGTCAACATGGGATATTTAAGCCGAACTTGAAATACAAAAATCATGCCTTAAGTGCCACCATCACCTCAATCTCTCCTATTCCCCGGAATCCTGTTGGTGCACTTCATGACCCGAATTGGAAAAATGCTATGCAGGATGAATATAATGCTCTTATTGATAGTAAGACTTGGGAGTTGGTCCCTCGTCCTTCAAATGCTAATATTATTCGTTCTTTGTGGATTTTTCGGCATAAAAAGAACTCTGATGGTTCTTTTGAGAGGCATAAAGCCCGTCTTGTAGGAGATGGCAGGTCTCAGCGGGAAGGTGTTGATTGTGACGAGACTTTCAGTCCGGTTGTCAAACCGCAACTATCCGTGTGGTTCTTACTATTGCTTTATCTCACTCTTGGCCCATTCACCAACTTGATGTAAAGAATGCTTTCTTACATGGCAACTTGAATGAGACCGTCTATATGTATCAACCTTTGGGATTCCGGGATCCGACTCTTCCTGATCATGTTTGTCTCTTGCGTAAATCTCTTTATGGCTTGAAGCAGGCACCACGAGCGTGGTATCAGCGTTTTGCTGAATATGTGGCAACCATTGGTTTCTCGCATAGTACATCTGATAACTCTCTCTTCCTTTACTGTCATGGAAAAGATACTGCTTACATTTTGCTATATGTGGATGATATTATTCTAACTGCATCTTCAGATTATCTCAGACTCGGTATTATGTCCAAGTTAGCTACAGAATTTGCAATGAAAGATTTGGGTCCGTTGAGCTATTTTTTGGGATTGCCGTCTCCCGGGACAAAAATAGCCTATTCATGTCTCAGAGTTCTTATGCAGAGGATATTCTTGGCAGGGCAGGCATGTCACATTGTAATCCTTGCTCCACACCAGTTGATACAAAAGGCAAACTCAGCGCTACTTCAAGCGCTGAATATGAGGATCCTACGAAGTATCGTCGTCTGGCAGGTGCTTTGCAATACTTGACATTTACTCGGCCAGACATATCGTACGCAGTACAACAAGTTTGCTTGTTTATGCATGATCCCAAAGTCAAGCATATGGAAGCATTAAAACGCATTTTGCGTTACATTCGAGGTACGATTGATTTTGGTACACATTTATACAAAACCTCTCTACAATCACTACTATCATATACAGATGCAGATTGGGGAGGATGTCCAGACACTCGACGCTCCACATCGGGTTATTGTGTATATTTTGGGGATAACTTGATTTCTTGGTCGTCAAAGCGCCAACCTACTCTATCTAAGTCTAGTGCTGAAGCTGAGTATAGAGGGGTTGCAAATGTCGTTTCTGAATCTTGTTGGATTCGTAATCTGTTGCTTGAAATCAATTTCCCTATTCGTAAGGCAACTTTGGTCTATTGTGACAATGTGAGTGCCATTTATTTATCTGGAAATCCGGTACAACATCAACGTACCAAGCATATTGAAATGGACATTCATTTTGTTCGTGAAAAGGTGAGACGTGGAGAAGTTCGTGTCCTACATGTTCCGTCCCGTTATCAGATTGCCGACATTTTCACCAAAGGTCTTCCGCGCGTACTATTTGATGATTTTCGGGACAGTCTAACCGTTCGTAAACCTATCGCTTCGACTGCGGGGGTGTGTTAGATTATGCAAATATTTAGTCAAATTAGTTCCTAATTTGTAGCCTACAATCACGTTGTCAATGATGTACAATTAGTCAAATTAGTTCCTAATTTGTAGCCTAAAATCACGTTGTCAATGATGTATATTAACCTATTGAATGAATGAGAAGAAACGGCAAATACTATCTTACAGTAACCATCAAGCCTCGCCGGAGTCGCGTCGTCGCACCACGTCATCCGCGCGCCGCTCCCGCTGGTGATTCACCGCTCTCCTCGCTGGCGTCAAGTCTTCCACGTCTCGTTAGCCATCCACGGGATCCGGTGTCCGTTCCCACGTCTGTTGGCCGTCGTCCGCGCTTGTCACCAGACCAGTCCGCTGGCCCGCCGCTGCTGGAGCCGTGCCGACGTCCAGCCGTCCACGTTGGAGGTCCAGGTGCCTCACCGCCGCTGCTGCTGGCCGTCCGGGAGCTCCTCCGCCATGGCCGCCGTCTCTCTTTTCCTCTCTTTTTCTCTCTTTTTCTTTTTATGTCTTTTTTGTTTGGCAAAACCCATTTTTTTATCCTTCAACTTTGATGTTTTTATGGTTTTGAACCCTAAACTTTGAAAACTACTTATTTAGTCTCTAAACTTGTAAAAAAGTACATATTTTTGTCCTTCCGTAATCGAGACCGTTAAGTGTGATGATGGGGCCATTTTTTTATCAAACCATCGGTTCAACAATAAACCAGACGAAACCCAACTAAAAAAACCCAAAAGTTTCCCAAAATCAATCCATCCCTTCGTCCTCTCTTTTGAGCAAGACTCACCCTCCCTATTGATCGGTTCTCTCTCTGTATCTATTTATCTATCTATCTGATTCATTAATAATGGATTAATGTATTCAAATTGGTCAATTACAAGTGAGACACCGACTCGATTTTCCATGTAAAAAAACAAGAAAAATGCCTCATTACACACTCTCATTTTAGCCTCACCAAGAAATTCAAACATGGACATTTTGACTATACAATTCAAAACTCCTCAAAAACCATATTGTTCCACACACAATATCTCTCAAACATAAATTTCATTTAATCTTGCGACACATATAAGCAATGGCTAATTACAAGCAAAGCTCTCTCTTGGTCTCCAAAGCAGGCATCATCGGTGCAAGTGTAAGTGACATAAATGCTGCAAAACAGCTCTGCCAACACAACCCGGTGGTGTTTGAGGTGAGTTGTGCTCAACAAAGAGGATGAAAGAAGGGGTTGATTTTGGGGAAAATTTTGAGTTGAGTTTAGTCCGATTCATTGTTGAATTGATGGTTTAATAAAAAAATCGGCCACGTGGCTGGTTCCGTTGGTTACGTCATCACATTTAACGGTCCCAATGACGGAATGACCAAATGTTCACTCTTTTACAAGTTCAGGGACCAAATGTATAATTTTCAAAGTTCAGGGACCAAAATCATAAAATCATCAAAGTTCAAGGACCAAAAGATGGATTTTGCGTTTTTTTTTGTTTTAGTTTGGAGAGAGAGAAAGAGAGATAAAGAGAGAAGGAGATAAAAAAAAGAGAGAGATAACCGGTTAGAGGGAGAGAGTGTGTGTATGTGGAGAGTGAGAGAAAAAGTGAGAGAAAAAGTAAGAGAGAAAGAGTAGTTGATGTGAAGTTGGTTGAGAAAAAGTGATGATGTGTCAACAATTTAGTGGTTGAGTGTGAGTAACTTTTTGACTTATTTTTGTTTGAATTTTATGCAATGTATCACCCCAAAAACTGGTTTACACCAATTTTTAAACTACACTCAATTATACAATATCACTACATTTTTATGGAGCATGTCGACTAAGGCCGCGGCTATGTGCACCCCACAAATTGATTTCGGCAAACCACTTAATTTCTTATCTTCATTTCCCAAAATGCCCTTAATTCAAATGACACTTTTACCCTTTACAAATTCTAAAATGACCTACATACCCTCATCTTCTTCCCACCTTACGCACCTCACACTAGTTTCCACATTTTGACCCTGACGAATATTCTGACGACCGGCGACACGAAGTTGCGCTTTCGCTCGCCACGAACATCGTAAGAGTCAATTTCTTCGTTGTTATTCTTTACAAACGCGGATTTGCAATGTTTTGTTATGTAGTTAATGATTCATGAAATTTTGGATTTGGATTGTTAGGGCATTGTTGCTTTGCTTTCTTCGGTGGGTTTTTAGCATAAATAATGGAGCAAGGATGTGTGGAAGGGACGAACGTACAAGATGGAGAGGTATTGATTCATGTTTTTTTTACTTTTTTAATGTTTCGGGTACGCGTTAGTGCCCAAAAATCGCACTGCCGTTCGGCCCTGCGAGACCGATTGGAAAGCATATGTTCGGTCGGTAAAAACCAATTTTGTAGATGTAGCTCGGTCAACACTGACCGATCAATATGTTTATGTTCGGTTAATTGCATTTGAACAGACGATGTTCAATCGGTACATTCTTACCGACCACGAATACATTTTTAGTTTGTTTGATTTTATTTGTGGTTTACGATTAAGGGTCTATTCTAATAGTTTTATTAACCATTTTGTAGGGAGATTCGTGTTCTACTTCATATGTTGACCACACATTGAAGTTCACTTACAACGTCCCATTTGGAAGTAAGGCAGAGGCAATTAAATGGGTTCAAAGTTGAGGCACTAGTATCGAGTTTGTAATAATGGCCAAGAGCTCTGATGCAGGGGGTGATGGGCGTCATCGGGGAAGGGTAAAGATGGCGTGTGAGAGGTCTGGTTCTTATAGGGGTGACGCACAATGAGTTGAAAAAATGAAAGTGAGTAACGCTGTGGTTAAGGAAAAAATTTCGATGGATGGGACAGGGGAGGTATTGAGGGGGGGACATATAGAGGGAAATGTGGCACCAAAAAATGTGGTTGCCCATTTGAAATAAATATCAAGGAACATGTGGATTGCTTATGGCGTGTCACAGTGACGTGTGGGCGCCATAACCACGATATAGGGTCTTATATGGAAGGCCACTCATACGTTGATCGGTTAGATCCAGAAGAGCACGTTGTGTTGGTAAAAATGACGGAAGGAAATATTAAGCCGCGTGAAATTTTGGACACTTTAAAGAAGAGAGATGCAACTAATTCATCGACAATCCGCACGATATACAATGACAGACAAAAACATAGGTTAGAAGAGGCCGGAGGGAGATCACAAATGCAACAAGTCATGCATTTGCTTGACACACATGGTTACCTATCGTGGCATAGAAAAAATGAGGAAACAGAAGTTGTTACAGACTTGTTTTGGGCTCATCCCGACTCCATCAAGTTATTGCGATGTTTCTCGCTAGTTTTATTCATGGATTGCACGTACAAGACCAACAGCTATCGCATGCCTTTACTTGAGATCATTGGTGTGACATCGACTTAGTTATCTTTCGCTGTGGGTTTTGCATTTATATCCACAGAAAAAAATAACTACATTTGGGCTTTGGAGAATCTCAATAATCTCATGGATGGGTGCGGTAAACCTAATGTGATATTTACCGACAGAGAGTTGGGATTGATGAATGCAACTGAGTCGATATTCCCCATGTCGACTCACCTTCTATGTAATTGGCACATTAATTGAGGCGTGGCAGGAAACACAAAGAAATATTTTGCACGTAATGAGGACTTAACCTTTTCTTGAGTAGGTGGAATGCCTTGACAAATGCTACAACTGAAGTTTCCTTCAACACAAGAATGACTAATTTGGCCACCGATTATTGTTATGTACCCGGGTTGCTTGAATATTTGATGGAGACATGGGTTAGAGGTTACAAAGAACGCTTTGTAAAAGCGTGGACAGACAAGACATTGCATCTTGGACATGGTAAGATCGGCGGAGTTGAAAGTGTGCATAATACTTTGAAAAAAGGTCTTGGACACTCGTAATGGGACTTTGAGGATTTGTGGCGGGTCATCCATAGTATGATAGAAGGCCAACATACTCAGATCAAGGCTTCTTTTGAGATGAGCTCGAATGATGTGGAACATGGGATTGGAGATACGTTGTACCATATGTTGCGAGGATTTGTGTCGCAGTATGCACTAGAGCAAATTTGCAAAGAGGTGGGACATATAGAAAATGTTGGTGCTGATCCAATTAGGTGTGGATGTGCATTGCACATGACATTTGGCCTTCCATGTGCCCACAAAATTTCCACATACCAACTGTCAGGCTTACCTATACCTCTAAACGATGTTCACGTACATTGGCAGAAATTGAGCATGAACCCCAAGCAAGCGGTCGATCATATTGAATACAATTTCAAAGCTGAAGTACAAAGCGTTATTGAGAGGTTTGAGAGTTTCCACACTGAGGATTTGTGCATGCGTATTGTGCAGCAGCTTCGAGAGATTAGTTGTCCATCATCGGCATCATTGGTGGTTCCAATTGAGAAATTAAATACAAGGGGGAGAAATGCCTCGCAAACGGGGAAAGGAAAAGTGTCATGTGAGGGTAAGTGGAGGAAGGTCATTAAGAAAGACGAGGGTGACATATCTACCAAGAGAGATCTAAGCCATCACGAGTACGTTCTTCATCCATAATTGATACCCATTAAGAGTAAACGTGAAGTGCCCCCAAAAGTCATAGAACACGCACATGTTTGCATAATGTGCGTAGAGATGGTTTTCGAGGTGTTGCCCCTGAAGAATGGTTGAATCACATTGAAATGGTTGACAATGTTAGGGGAGATGACAATTGTGGTTACCGAGTAGTTGCACAAGGCCTTGGACATAATGAAGATGATGCATGAAAGCAAATCTGCAATGATATGTATAAGGAGCTTCATGGCTATCAAGATCTATGGCGCGGAATCCTCGGAGGAGATCACTATGACACGACTATACAAGCCGTGCAGTACTACGATGACACCGCGAACGTTCCATTTCAAAATGGACGACAATGCCCGATATGGGACTTGTCGTTGCTACATGTTATAATGTCGTTGTATTATTCCTATCATCAAGTGGTAGCATGACCTTCTTGCAACTTCGGGGCGCACCACCATCTTCACCAAGTGACAGAGTCATAATTGGGGTGACACACGTTAATGACAACTACTTTATGAGGGCAAGTTGCACTAATTTTTCTTTATTTTGCCTATTTACTTGATTAATCACTTTTGGACATAATATTGAACTACCGCACTTACGCAGGTGTTATTCAAGGCTAATTCCCCTTTCCCACAATTGTATCCGGGATGGCGAAAACATATACAACTGGAGTCGATAGGATGGAGTGAAAACTTGAACATCAAACACCCACTGCAAATGTTGTCTCTCATCACAATAGACTTGGACACACCTTGATTAGGTGTACATTATTTGCACAACACATCATATATTAAAGTTTAGATGATGTAATCGTATCGGACTTGCAATAATTTTGTGCGCATCTGGTACATGAAGTATAGTTAGGTGTTGTTTATTAATTTTTTTTATACTCTAATACATGAATGAATATAATGTTTTTGAAAGGATAGAGTTATAAGTTTTGTGATTTTTCATTTGTTTTATGATCCATTCGGTCAATAACGATCGAGTAAAGTAATGTTATTTATTTGTTCTTGACCGAACAAAATGTTTACTTATGCATAGTTGTTTGTTCGGTCAGACTTTGACGATGAGTAGTTCATTGATCGGTTATGTTACACCGAACTATGCCGTTCAAGTCGGTTTTGAAAGACCGAACAAAGTCATAAGAAGTACTTCAATTTTTGTTCGGCAGTATATAACCGTTTTGTTACCAACTGCTTGGTACGAAGGAACCGAATCAGATATGGTAAGTCGGTTTACAATGACCTAACAATATCAAAACGACGTGCTCAAATGTTGGATCAGTCGTGCTCGATCGATCATGATAACTGTACTCGGTGGCAACTCATCGAACAGGCCATGAAAGGACACATTTTGAATTTGATTAGTTGCCTGTACTTTACCAATGTAGAAGAAACCAAATTCACAGCAAGCGGAAATACATTCTCATTTAAAATACTCGTAATAGCACAACAAAAGTCATTTACAATTGAAATTAGAAATGAGCCACGTCAATTTAAATATGCAAAATAGTACATAAAATTCAGTCAGTGGTTGACAAAAACATCCTAGAAGAAGAGTTTCAAGTCTTGCTCTTCTTGGCTTGGCTCCTCGAAAGTCCTACTTCCGTTTCTGTCGTGGTTGCTTTCCGCTTAGACATTGGAAGTTGGGAAGGAGTGGCTGTAGATGTCACCGAACCCGACGTCACACTCGAACCAACTATAATGAGGTGTTTTAACACCTCGTCCGCCATCTTCAACGCGGAAACCCTATCTCCAACTCCAGGCGGCAAGGCTTTCCAAGCCGTGACAACTTCCACAGCCCGTCTTACCCGCTACACAAATAACAAATAACAAATAACTAGAAATAGTAAGTGTGAATCAAATTAATTAATAAATTAATAGGAATGGCAGAATGTCTTGTCTAACTCACATCATATATGTCATCGCTGTCTTCTGTCCCAGCCTTGCTCCTTGATGGATTTTCAACTCTTGGGTGGGAGACGTCGATGTACCACCCCATGTAGTCCTCGTTCGCAGCCCATGGACAGAGCTCGTTGTCCCCTTGATCGTGTAGACAGTACATGATCTTACCATCTCTCTCACAGCTCGACTTGGAAACCGTACTTCACCATATAGCTTGCAGTTACATTCCCTCTCTGCGCTTGAGTAGGACTGTATGGTGAAGAGGGGATCCTTTGTACGTGACCCAACTGTCGCAAAAATCTGTCCGGGTGATAAGGCTCGATAATGCGAAAAACTTTATGGTCCTCGTGTAGAAAGCAAGCTCCGTAATATCCTCATTTGTCCTCAAACTCGAGTACAGATCCCACGCGACCTAATAGATAAAATGAAAAAAATAAGGACACACAAGTAAGCCAATATGTAAATCATACCAAAAAAATTACGAATTTGTGCACCAAAGTAAAAGGTAACTCGATTACTATCAAGTGCTATGCGAAGTCGGTGTACATGATCTAAGCTCAGGCCCTGCTCAGACTTCACGATCCACCTTGACATACGGGGAAGGTTCCCAATATAAGTTGGGTTCGGGCGTGCTTCATGCAGAACCACATCAAAGTGGTCGTATATACATCCCTGCAAAAGAGAAAACAAAGTAAGTCAATCGAACTAAAATGAAAAAAATAAAACATTCAACAACTTATGGTGAACGCACCTCTAGCAATGTTAGATACCCATCAATCTGACGTACTTTCACCCGAGTTGCCGATCCAAGTTGTCGATACAAGTACGCTAGAGCGACTACACCCCAAGCATATGTAAGGACCTTTTCTAAATTCTCCACCAAAGCTAGAAGTTCAACTGAGACAAAAGTGGATGTCTTGTCAACGAATAGAGTGCACCCCAATAGATACCACAAGTATGCTCCGGCCGTGCACTCAACCGCAGGAAACACTTACCTTTTCTCGTTACCTTTCTTTAATGGCTTTGGCAAATCTCCCCATTTTGACTTCAACCATGACTTCAAAACCTTATGGTCATTATTCAATTGTTTTTTGGCTTCCTCCTCTGACACTCGGAGTGCCCCGACCATCAACTCAATCGACTCATACCTGGACATCAAGGGATAGTCTACAACATTTTCCATTACGAGAATCTTCAACAACATACTGACATCCTCCAGCGCGATTGACATTTCACCGAACGGTAGGTGAAATGTGTTGGTCTCTGGCTGCCACCTCTGTATGAAGGCTACTATCAGGGTCTTGTGTGCCTTCTTGTATGTGCACTTGGTCAGCGCACTCAATCCGGGCGCCTGAATAATATTCTGAAGGCGAACTCTGTCTCGACAACACTTCGCCAGATCCCTTTGTACCAACTGCGAGCCATGATTGATACATCTTAAGATGGGTCGTTCCAGAGAAATGTTCGGGTCAGTACGAGTAATATATATATCCAAAAAATAATAATAAGTCAACGAAGTTAAAAAAAAAAACAATTGAGAACCACTTTGTTTAGTTTGAATCAACCGAACTAAACTCATCTGGTCGGTGCCAGGTAACCAAGTGAAATACATTCACTCGGTTGGCACCAATCGAACAAAATGAATTAGTTCGACTTGTGCAAACCGAACAGAGTGTTTCTAATATATATCCAAATAATAATAATAAGTCAACAAAGTTAAAAGCAATTGAGAAACACTCTGTTCGGTTCGAATCAACTGAACTAAACCCATCTGGTCGGTCTAAGGTGACTGAGTGAAACATATTCACTCGGTTGGCACCAACCGAACAAAATGAATTAGTTTGGTTTGTGCAAATCGAACAGAGTGTTTCTAATTCAATTTGTCGGCTATTCCTTACTATTTCAAATTAATTTAATTAAACCCATACATACCTCACCATTCCATATCGCAACGGCGACATGACTATTAAAACTCTTCAGCAGCGTCTGGTTCTTAGGCTCTCTAGGGAACGGTGTAGAGGTGTCATATGTTGGCTTCTTGCCTTTGGGGGTTCCCTGCTTCGCCTTGCTGCCACCCTTTGCAACAACCCTTTTCCCCACCACAACTACCTTTTTTCTTCTTTTTCTTTTTCTTTTTTCTTCTTCTTCTTCATCTCCTCTTTCTTCTCCTTCGTCTCCACTTTCCTCATCATCACCACTTGATCCCGAATCACCTTCTCCTTCGTCTCCACTCTCCTCCTCTCGATTTTTCACCACTTTCACCTCCTCCTCCATATTTTTCCCCACTTCCCCTTTATCTTCACTACTTTCATATTTGTTTTCTTCTCCACTTACTTATTCGCCTTCTTCTTCAGATGACTCAGATGAAGATTGATTGCTTCTTTCTTGTTCGCCTTGTTGGGTGGCTTCTTCCTTACTCTCTTCAGTCGAGTCGGTCTTTGGTCGTTGAGCTGCATTAATTAGGCTCGTACGTATGGCCAACTCCTTGCCAGCTGCCTCCGAGGCTGGTGATGCGGATGCCTCGTTGGGAAATCACCAACTTCATTGGCCCCCTTACCCTGTCCCAACTCCTTTGATTTTCTATACGAAGCCGTTTGAGCTCTACGACCACCCCGCACTCCCTTCAATTGTTCGACCTCCCGACTGACGGTGTCTTGGTGCGAGCCATACCTATAACAATAACACAAATAGAAGGTCAAAATCAACATTAACTAATTACTCAAACAATTTTATAAACAAAGACAGTAAAGCTCTTCATAACAGGTGGTTCGGTTAACAAGGACATAACTAAAATGAACAAGTCAATGGATAGAAACAAACTAAAATACTTTTGATCGGTTAAGGCCAACCGAACCAATGACTCTCAATCGGCGATGTTTGACTAAACAAATAGCCTAACGACCTTACACACAAGTACACAACAATTACTCATTATAAAACAAAGAAGATACTACTTATCAATTAAGTGCTACAGCTAGTACTAGTCGGGTTAAGTCTAACGAGGGAATTTAGTTTACTCGGTCTTCTATAACCGAATGAATTTTATTCACTCGGTCTTACAATACTGAATAAATCTTAATCGGTTCAATGCGACCGATCAAACACACTTAGTTCGGTCATATGTATCTGAATGAGACTATACTGATCAAAATTAATTTAAAACCTCTAAATGCGATTGATTCTTGTGTTACCAACAAATATAAACCAACTATAAGTTCTCATAAACGAAATAAACCTACCAATCACATTCAGAAACAAAAAATACCTAAATCTACCAAATGACATTGAACTCACCTTCGAATAAACGAATTCAATCACATTAAACAGGGTACGAACGACAATAAACACTTAGATAACAACAATTAATCATCGATTCAACATCCAAATTCAACAAATACGTGAAATATCACCTTCCAGATTCGATAACACTTCGAGCCCGATAAAGGAAAACCATCGGCAACAATGAAGACCTCGACGTCGATAGCCTGAGGAACGCGGGAATGCGTTAAGATCAAGATGATGTGAAGATGAAAAGCCCTCTGCACCTTCAACAATAAACACTTTGAACCAATGGTTATTCTTTTTCCCCTTCTCTTCACTATTTCAACCAGTTCAATTTGATTTCTATGTGTGGGGTGCGCAGGGGTAATTTGGGAAATTAATCAGTTTTTTTGGGTGCCCACATCTTCACTGAGCGTGCCCTCATCTTGTGGTTTACCCATATGAATTTGTAGGGTGCACATAGCCGTACCGGTCGACTAAATGCAACTCTTAGTCTAGTTTTGTACCACCAATGGTACGTGATTAGCGATTAATTAATGAATTCATAATACTGGTTGTTACAACATTACACGAGTTTTTTTTATTATATATATTCGTTATTTTGTTTCCAACAAAATAAATGAAAATAAATGAACATCCATTATTTTTTAGTCGAGAATCAGCTGTTTACACGGACAAAAAGAAAAAAAATGGGCAAAAAAAAAAACTAAAATGTCGTCTTAAAAATTAAACGCTAGTGGGGATAGCGTTTGTGATTGTAGACGATCATTTAGCTTATTTTGAAAATAAACTGCTAACCAAGCACAACTTATTTATCTAAATAGATTATAAGCTAGTTGATAAGTGATGAAGTCCAAGAATTAGCTTGCAAATTCTTGACAGGATATTGATGAAGTGCAAGAATTAGTTTGCAAATTCTTGACAGGATAATGATGAAGTCCAAGAATTAGTTGCAAATTCTTGGAAAAATATGAAAAGATATGACAGGATGGCATTTTTGTAATTTTGGTGAAGTTCGGGCGTTTGAGTTTCGGCGTTCCGGGGGCATAGGTTAATTGGAAACGGCGTGGAGATCACGACACACCGCAATGCTGTGAGTACGACGTTTTTCGGCGAAATTCCATCGTTTTGGCCTCTGAAACGGCAATTTTGCTATTTTAGGAAAGTTTTGTTTAGATTATAACTTTCATTAGGAATTTCCGTTTTTATTGTCGTTTGCGGCGTTTGTTTCTATTTTTCGTCTAATTTCCAGTTTATGGCTTTTATGGCTTTTAGGGCTTTTTGGACTTTTTACTATTTTTGGCAAATTTTAGGGTTTCGCTATTTAAGTGACATATTGGATGTAATTCGCAGTTTTTTTGCTTGAATAAAAGAATTTTCGAACTTGGCTTAAGTTCTGACCTAGATCGAGTTGTTCGTGGATTCGTTCAACTGATTTAAAAGATCTCCGCTGCGTCAATAAGTTAGCTGATAAGCTAGTTTGTGCATGCCAAACGGATTAGCTACTAGCATTTCAGCTATCTAGATTATTAGCTATTAGCTAAACCATAAGTTATCAACTAATTTATCAGCTAGTGTTGCCAAACAAAAATGTTTTTCATGTTCTTGCTTCATTTTTGACAATGACAAAAGGGGAAATTGACAATACTAAAGTTATGAAGTTTTGCTAATTAGATATCTGTCATTATTTGGAAAAGCAAGTTTCATGAGCTCAAAATTTGTTTTTTTGGGAAGTTTACATACTTTCTCTTAAACAAGAAAAGTGAAGATCAGATTCCACACTAAACTAAACGATGCACTAATCTAAATTAGCAAGGTTGTACAAATAATTCCTATTGTATTGACACCAGACCTCAAGAAGACATTAATCTATCACTAAAATGAGCTTATAAACAAATCGTTCTCCACCACGAAACGAGTGTTAATATGAGTAAGGTTGCCTTCCATGGTACCCATCATGAGGGTAATGTGATCCATAACCTTCAACCATGCTACTTCTACTCCTCACTGTCTCAGGTTCATGGAAGTCCACCCTTCTAGGATTCAGTTCATCGAGTTGTGGCACATACTTGTCCATTGCAGGAAAGCTCATTCTACCATAACCTGAGTTAGACACCAGATCTTGAACGCTGTAAGGAGTATAGGATAGTGAATCATCCATTCCGCCAAATCGATCATCTCTAGGATCATGGGGATACCTCCTCTCGGCTGAATAATAATAATCACTTGGCAGATCATAATTTCGATAATGTTGTTGCTCACCCCTCTCGTTTCTGTCGTCAAATTTACTCCAACCATGTCTTCCACCATATGATCCCCTCGCACCATACTTCTTCCGGCCACCTCTTTTGCCCGCTGACCATTTAGCTCTCTTGTTCGCGGATGGAGTTTGTTTCTTCGAAAGCCTGTCATCAATATCATCATCACCTTGACTGCTAGTTGTGGCCCTTCTATATCCTACTTCATGATCCATACCAGAAGCTCTACGTGGAGAAGCGCTCCAACAGGCCTCTTGCGGATGACTACCATGCAAACCATCTGACCATTCATGTCTCCCACTTGCATATGCAGCACTATAATTCCAAGGCCTCTCACCAAAGTCATCTCCTTGATTACTAGTTCCGACTCTTCCACATCCCATTTCATTATCCAAAAATGTATGAGAAGTTCCATGAGGGCTCCAATAAGATTCATGCGGATACCCCCCAGGTAGTGTTTCAGCATCGGCCCAGCTATACATTGAACGACGTCTAGGTGCTCGGAAAGGCAACTTTGCATCTTGAGACCAATCACAGTCGTTTTGGCCCCTCGATCGTAGTATTCCTTCCCCTCTTGATTGTTTTCTTCTCTTATGACCCTTTGACTTCTTATTAAGGGAATTTCTCAAGACACCGTGATCATTATAGTCATTGGCATCATAGCCCTCACGCTTGCTGCGTTTAGCATCTTTAGGCAAGGATCTATTGTTGAAGAAATTGGGGACTGAACTCTTCTCTTCCTCGAACTTTTTTCTTTTCTTTTTATACTTTTTCTTCAAAACCAAATTCCTGACACTACGATCAGCAAGGTCTTTGGTGTTAAAACCACCATTCTTATTGCAGCTAGGATGCTTACGCGAGGAGCTTTTCTTGCAGCTTATGTGGACTGCACTGGTCTCTTTCTCTGATTGCTTTTCGTCATTTTTATCCAGTTGCTTCTCAGGAGACTCACTCATGACACTAGGATTGGTATCCTCTTTGGTCTCAACACCACCAAGTCTGTCGCATTTTGAATATTTAGGCAAGGAGCTTTCGTCAACGCTATTTATGAGAGTCGTAATCTCGGTTTCTTCTATTTTCTCTTCATCGTGTTCTTCCAATACGCGATTTGTTTGCACGGCAATGTCAGAATGCTCCCTTGTGAACTCAAAAATATCAACCAGTTCCTTGTGATTTGAAGATACATCAATTGGATGATTTAATTCTGCGGCGCTCTTTAAGGGAGCTGTACTCTCGTTTTCTTCTATTTTCTCTTCATCGTTTTTCTCCAATAAGCAATTTGTTTGCACAGCAATGTCGCAATGCTCCCTTTTGAACTCAAAAATATCAACCGGTTCCTTGTGATTGGAAGATACATCAACTGGATGATTTAATTCTGCTGCGCACTTTAAGGGAGTTGTACTCTCGTTTTCTTCTATTTTCTCTTCATCATTTTCCTCCAATAAGCCATTTGTTTGCACAGTAATTTCACAATGCTCCCTTGTGAACTTGATAATTTCAACTGGTTCCTTGTGATTTGGAGATGCATCAACTGGATGATTTAATTCTGCTTCATAAAGATCTGCATGCTCCTCTACCACATCTTTGGATAAATGACCATGTTTGTGCGCTATGGAGATATGCTCAGTAGTCCAATCTGATCTGCTCCATAGATAGAGCCGTGGTGGTTTCACATTCCGTTGCTCCATTTGATAGTCGCAAGCATCTTCTGACCCAGGCAAGTAAAATGACTGGAAATAAAACTAGAAATGAATCAGCAACATAAAACCAATCCTGCCTGACCAACTACAACATAAGGAACTTGCATGACTTAACCTTTCCAGATAAAATTTCGCCGTCCTCCCAAATCAGATCGTAAGGTGGTTTCTTCTTATCTAGCCTGTGAAATGTGTTAAGAAAAAATAAGTTTTCGTTTACAGTATCCCAAATGCAGAAAAAAAAAAAAGCACGAAACTTCTGCCAAGCAGCACCTTTCAGTTTCTTCTGGCACAATAAGGACGAGAAGCTTTGGTTCAAACTCCAGAGCCTTGTCAATGAACTTGTTTGCTAAAGCAGCCTTAAACCCAAAAGGGGGATTAAGGCCCATAATCTGCGCAACAAGAGCAAAATAAATTAATAAGCTTCATTCTATCTAAAACTAGCTAACCTTAATAATCATATAATTTAAACTTGTAAAGTTGCGCAAACAGAAGTATATATTGGGAAAAATCACCATGGATGGTGATTTTAAATTTTGACCCTTGTATTTAGATCCAATGGTGAATATGCTTTGTTGGAACTTGTGCACACAATTAAGAATCATAAATGTAGCTTTCATATTCACCATTGGACCTAAATCCAATGGTGAAAATTTAAAATCACCATTCATGGTGATTTTAAAAAGTCACCATTCATGGTGATTTTAAAAAGTCACCGTTAGAATTTCCTATATATGTCTTACCAGTTTAGAGCCAGCGGGCAACTCTGCTGGCCGAACGCTCATCCAATCTCTTTTCTCAAAATCAAAATCATTCTGCAAGTCATAAGCATTCACATTACTGTGCTAAGACAGAACTTCTGTGATCAATTATAATACTTGGTTACCCACCTTCGGTTGTATTATATCGTAGTTTATAAAAGAGCAGTTTTTCCCGGATTCATAGAGCTTTTCTTTTATCAACCAACTGAAATCATTAGCCCCACAGCAAAAATCAACAATCTGTCACAACACACAACAAGAAATAAGCAGTTCAGATAATGTTATTGATACCATTTGAATGACCTTAAGATCAGAACCTTGGTACTACTAAAATGCTATCCAATCGGCTCTAATTTTTATATGGCTTCTATTAAATATTCTAAACCAGCAGTAACAAATAGATACAATGCAATTAAAATTCAACAAAACCAAAAATCTTCATACCACATCATCATTCTTCACATACAAATGAAGCTTATCAACAATCTGCAGGTAAAAACATCTTCTATTAGCAATCATGAAATTGAAGTACTATAGCAGTAAAAAAGCAAAAGGGAAAAAAACCGTTAGAAGCTAGCACACTCCCCAAAGGAAACTTTAAAGAGAAGCGAAAACACCATCCTTCATTTGTCACCTTGGTAAGAAAATGTATGCACGATGGCAAAGAAAAGACCACGAATGCAAATACATGCAACATTTATTTGGACAACTTGGACGTTGCAACATTGGGAAAAGAGAGCGGGGACTTCACTCGATTATATACTAGTGATGATAACCTCATATTGTCCAAAGGTATTTTCCTAAAATCTAGAAGAATAAAAGGCTAGATGCAGCTGAGATGGATGAACATGACAATCTCTGAAGCAACCAATAGTTCAAAACTGCAACGTGATCACATAAAGGTTAAGGAGTTTGTTTGCTGAGGTGATCACGTAAAGAGCAAATCAGAGAGTACCCAAAGGGTGCATTGAAGAGTGTCTTATGAGAGATAACAGTCCTCCCAAATCACTGAGTAATTTTCCTTCTTTGCTCAGTTAATTTAGTCTGTAATTCAGTTATGACTTTATTCTTCATAATTCGCTTTGTAAGTCAGGCCCATTTTGGTGGAAATTTTGCAGGTGAGTTTGAAAAAAGTGTTTAGGTGAAAACTACTTTGTAACTGAAGAAACTTATAAAATAAAGAGTTCTTTTCAGTTTCTCCTTCAACACTTCCATTCTTTCCCATTAGAGTTGCATCAATTAGTATCAGACCAATCTCATGATCCTTGGAAGATGTCACTGACGGTTGGAGATAATTGCTTGGAGTGGATAGAGATGACGGAGCAGCTCCCAGATCGGAAGCACTCCATGGATCCCATGATGCAGAATATGGCACAAACAATGAGGTCAAAGGAGCATATTTAGAAATCTGCACATGCTGTCTCATGCAAGGAGAATAGTAAAATGTTGGGATATTCAACAGTAAATCGCAAATGGAAGACGATAAGATGAAAGGTAAACCTACTACAAATGGATTTTTTATTCCTTTGGAAGATCTAAAAAATCCAATCAGAGCTAATTCATTCTCATTGCATGAAGATGCATCAAGGCAATTACCATTTCTTATTGGAACAGAAGAAAAGAACAGAAGCTTAAATTCTAATTTCATGTGCGCTTAAATACATATGGTGCTTCGTGACATACCTCCTTAAGTTTTTCCGCTTTAGTGAAATGTCGTCCAAAAGAAGTGTAATGCGTGCCATGAAGGAAAGGTGCAAGATAGACCTTAAGTTTGTTCTGCAAAAGCAAAATGTAACACTCAAACACAATAATTTGAGACATATGACCAGTAAAATTGTGATAATAAAGTCGTCATATTTCAACAGTGTCCGCTGTTACTTCTTATCCAAAATAAAGTAAGGACTACAGGTGAAGAAGCATCTCCAAATAGGTGACGAGGAAGCCTACTCCAAGCAGGTAGTGAATCACAGTTGCAGAATCAAGAGTGTATATATGAGATCCAAAATTAGTTGTGTATTCAAAAACAATGTACTTGTTTTTGTTTGTTGGGCTTTTTTTAGGATAAGAGAAGTAATTTTCAACAAAAAAACCTCCAAACTTCGTGAAAAAGAAACAAGAAAACAATTAAAACTAGTCTTGTTTTCAAAAAGCAACTCAAAATTGTTATGAAAACCTTTGCTTTCAACCATTTTTTAAGGTCACTCGCAAAAAGCTGCCCAAGAAAAACTCAATTATTTTTCTTAGATTTTGACACTAAATTAAAGGATATATAAACCTACCAAATGACAATTTTAGCGAGTTGTATACAATAAGCATAGCATAACTTCATTTGAGAAATTCATACAACGAAGTGCATTAAAAGTAAGGCTGTAAAAAATGATCAACTTTTAAAAAGGAGATGGTTAAAAGAAATACCCTGCTCTTTAATAATTGGTTTAGACTCTCAGGACCACAAATAGCTTTGGCTTCTTCAATGCTATAGCCAACTTCCAACATCAGTAAAGCGATTTGAGCAGCCTTCAAAAACATAAAATGAAATTTAGAAAATATTACAGCTCATACAAAGAAAAAAAGTTATTTTCCATGAAACACTCTCAAAAGTAAATCCGTATTAGGGCAAGGTGTACCTTAACATAATTGTCCGCACGCCCCAACCTAATAGTCATGTCTACCAAAACTTCTGAGGGAAATGTGCATGAAGATGGCACTAAGTGATTTTTTACGAAAACAGAAGTTACTGAAGGAGCTACCTCTCGCATTAATGCCAGTACCCTGCTAGTTAAGAACCATAACAAAATCATTGCTGCTCTCTGCAACTAAAGAATTAAGCTTGAACATAAGCCTATATACCTTCCATATCATATAAAACCCCACGTAAGAGAATAGAACACCTAAGAATACTAGGTATAGTGGAAACGTTAAATAGAAATACATGCAGGGTAGTTTCTTACTTTTCCTTTGTTTCGGAATCAAGCGAACTTGGTGAACTGCATTCTTGTTTCTTCAGGAGCATATCGTGCGTGATCGTCTCCTCATATTCGCTGATAGATACATTCTCTGGGTTACATTTGCCTAGCTTTGGTTCCTCGTGAAGGGACCCACCCTCCCTTATTAACACTCTATTTGCATCAACTGCACAAAGCTTCTTTGATTGTATAAGGTTGTTGATAATAGGCTGCTTGGATATGACGTTTAATTTTGAATCCAAGTTTTCTCCAGACAAGCTCTCTGTCATCCTATTTGAGCCATTATTTATGTCAAACCGCTTCAAATCATGTTTCGTCTTCTTTGTTACAATTTTCTCAGAGTGCAAGTTTTCCAAGCGAAAGAATTTCTTTTTCTTCGCGATCTTTCTTTTTCTCGATAATGGATTCAAAGTCTGTTGTGGTCCTTCCGGGAAAATTATATTTCTAAATGGAGTCTGAAGACTTTCATCTATGTCATGTTTCCTAAATTTTTTGAAAAAGAAATTTTAATGAAAACTTTGAGAAGTTCACAACAGGAATATACAAGAAAATTAGGATGAGAAACAAAGCTTACAAGCAATAAATCATTACACGTCTGTTTGGCAGTAAACCATCCCAAGCCCTCCTAATGATTCCTTGGTCCTTCACACTTTGAAAAGCAATCTTCCTGGTAAACGGAAAATAAATTTAAGCATTCAGATCTCTCACCTATCCATTAAATTAACTGGGAAACATACTGAGAAAGTAGAAAGCATTCGAAGATTTGAAGGAACCTATGCAAGCATCTCCTGTGGTAAGTCTTTGGACAACGCCGACAAAGTGCGAAACACAAATCTTTAACATCCAAATTTTCACTTTTTTTGCAAGCATGGCATCTGTGAGCAGGACAAGTAAATGGTTCTCCGGCACCAATCTTGTTTTGAAGTGCTTGTCTAGAAGTTTCATCCCTTGGATTTGGATGCAAAAGCTTTGCTACACATTTTGGATGATAAAAATGCCCACAAGTAGCAGAAACACATGGGAAAACCTGAAAATGATCCGTTAAGTGTGAGATGCAGCTTCAAATATGATCCAATAACTTGACAAAAAGAAACCTAGAAAGAATAATGCATTCCATTCTTGTTAAAATATCTCACGCCAGTAAACAAAAACAATTACAACAAGCACTTGTGCTCATCAGAATATAAGGACAAAAATTGCATGCCTCATTTATACCAGGCAAATCAGCACATTTTGCGGAATATTCAAAAAAATAAATAAATAACTGCCAATTTGCATGCAAAATACATAACATTGTTGAATCTCAGTCACAAAGGGAAACAAATCATCAGTGACAAGCTACAAGGAAAATGTGTAGCACAATCCATTGCCTACATTGATCCAGCTACTTTAATTAATAATCGTGCCAAAAAAGTTTCCATACATAGTCAAATGTGTTAGAATAAGTAATGATAACATACAGATAATAAATTATAAAAGAATAAGTAATGATGATATAATGCAAAATATAAGAAGTTAAGAAATAATGGACAAACAAGAATATAGTATTTTAGCAATAACATAATGCCAATGTAAAAGTGACGGAGTAAGAAAGGTATGAAAAAAATAAAGTATGAAACAGCAAAGAGCAACAATGACAGAAAATGGTAATACTTTTGGTTAAAAAAAAAAAAAACTTTGGATGCGAAGAAAAGTTATCTTAGTAAGTGCATAAGGCTTTACAACTACAAAAGGACAAAAACAATTACAAAAACCCCTCTTTCAAAGATGTAAAAGGCTTTACATGCATACCTCAGGGCTAAAGTTTTTATCCGAAGAACCGAGTCTCCCACAAGCGTAGCACTGATGTTGTTTATATTGACAGTTCGCACACATAAAATTCCCCTACAAAAGGTTTTGCAATGTGATGAACTTCAAAACGAACAGAAAACACAAGCAAACACCCAACCAAGAAAAAAGGTAAAACTGAACAATGAGAAATCATGAGTAAGATTGTAAGTGAGGTATAAATCCTGTATTGGGCAGCATATAGCGGATTTCCACTATGTTTTGGTCGCTGGAGAAACTTAAAACTTGCCCAATTCTAGTGCAAATAAGGTCATTGATCTTAGAGAATAGTTTAAAAGCAAAATGGAAAACCATAAACCATTTTTATCAATATGTAGGTGCAAATGGTTTAAGTCTCTAAGGAATATTCATCTCTTTTATTAAAGACTTAATATATCAGGTTTACAACAAATTGCAAGGCAATTACCTCAAGCAAGAAGTTTGGTCCTTTCATACAAACAGAGTCGTAGTTCCCCACTACACTTTACATCTGTTTTTTCATATCCCAAATTTGGTGCTCAACGAGATAGCTTAGTGGTTAGGAGCCCAACCAACCCATAACATAATGGTAATGGGCTCAAGTCTTAGACTCCCCCAACTCGAAGGAAAATGAAGGGTACATGTGATGGTGCATAATATGAGGATTATCAACAATTGATGCATCGAATTGTTTTAAGGTTACGAATTGTGGTCAAGTTTGTTGGAGCATGTGCCCTAGGTCAATCTATAAACATTGTTTCTATTATTATTTTGGTCAATAAAATAGAGGATTTCAATTGTTGTTTATTATAATTGGTTTGCGTGTTTACATTATAATAATATCAATGGATGTTTCCTGAAATATTCTAAACGTCCTTAGTCAGTCATTAAATTGGGAACTATAATGAATTAAAACTAGTGTGAGTCTTGATTGATGGTCATGTGATAATCATATGCATTGGGATACGAATCAAGACTATGAGTACTTGTTAGGGAATAAAGTATTGGACCAACCATGCTATGAGAACTCTTCATGGACTAAGTCATAGGTGTTACTCATGATAGGAATATCATTTAGTCCTCGGACTTGAGATTACCTGAGACTTCAATATTAGGAGCTTAATGATTTGATACAATGAAATGTTGTATTTAACCGGACGATTATAAAGGGGTTATAAAGGTTGTGATTGGTTACTATATAAATAATGTATAAAGGTGTCTAATCAAAATAACATTTGCCCCTCTCGCATAGAGAGAGATGACAGTGGATCCCTCAATATGTTTGACTGATAATGGTCAAGTCCATGTGAATTGATATGATCAATGTCACTTGAATGTTTTCAATCTACCTAGAGAACGAGACTAGTACGATTGAGCATTAAGGGTGACTTTTTTGTGCCTTATGTTTGATCAAAGGATATCGCACGACAAAAGAATATGGTATACATTATTGAATTAGGTTGCATCGATTTTGATCTTCATGCAACTTGGGTAGTCATAATGCCTTGCTAGAGACCACTTATGACTCGTGTACCAAAATGGTTTTGGTTCACTGCCAACTTTACATGAACCCATTGAGTCGCACACAAAGAATGGTTTTACGAGATTTTAAAAGGCTCGGAACAATGAATTTTACATGATAAAATTCAAAATATAAAAGTCCCTAAGATGTGTCATACTAATACTACTTTAAGTAGATGTATAAATGGGTGTGTTAAGTGAATTAACGTTACGAGAGAAATTAGGGTTGGAATTTAATTTTTGTTCTTAGAAAACGAACTAGGTTTTTCTGGCCGTTCTTGAGTTTTAGGGAGAACAAAATTTTTTTATGTGTTCACTCTCGAGCTAGCACTCAAAATCTCGGTCGTTGTTCGTGAGTGGATTACTGATAGAGAACGTTCATCTGTGGAAGCGTCTTGGAGATCGATCAACACAGAGAAGAAAACCAACGATCGAGGTACTTTGTTAATTGTTTTAATGGAATTCAAATTTGATCCTGTAAGGGCTTTTAGAAAACAAGTTTTTTTAATTTCTGCTGCGTTTTGAACCCCAAGACCCAATAAAGTTGATCTACTTCCTAAGTGGTGTTGGTTTGCGTTATGCTATAGTTAGATTTTTAAGAAATCACGTGGTTGTCGAGTGAAGGCCCGTGGATGTTGTGTTTCTCATGTATAAACTATAAATAGATTATGACTGTGATTGTAATGAGATCACAAGTAATAATGAATATCATCAACTGACAAAAAATTCCAAAATTGTAACTTTCTATCTAAAGTCTCGAAAAATAAATAGGAAGAAAATGAGAACAGATCAATCCATGCCAATACCTCCAATTGTGCCTCTGAAAGGCCAAGGGATTCACATTTTGATTTTTTCCCATCAGCCTCCGTTCCATGAAAAGACCTTAAGCACCTCCCATCACAACTTAATAAAAATAGCATATGAAGAATTATTAGAAAAGGGAAACAATGAAGTAACAAAATAAATCACCAAAACTGATTCATCCAAACAATTAAAGAGTCATTATATGTTAAAAAATTGTGCAACGGAGAAAAGAGGAACTATGGGAAATGGACATAATGTGATTTCATAAAACCTCTAAAAATGTCATACGTGAAGATTAACATTGTTAACAAGATACCATCTACTTTTACCATTCAAAAACATAACAAAAAACAACTATAACCATCTAGACACTGGCCATCAGTCGTAAAGATATCATATTAGTTTGACATTCATCTATAGGTCCCTACTTCAAGCTAAGCCTTAGTGTCAAACTGTCAATAATAAGGTTTAGGAGAAGGCTTCAGTTCAAATATCCTTTCGAGCGATCACACTTCTCGTTCCCCCTATTTGAAGGTTAGTATTCTCCAATATCCTTTTTAAGTTTACATGTCTGGAATGGGCTGCATACAAGGAATTGCACTACACTAGTTTGATATTCAAGAACCTCCACAACTATAGCTTCTGTAATCCATCTCGAGAAATCATTAAACAAGGTGTCAAACTGTTGCTCTGCATGATGTCCCAAGGCAAGACGCTTTTATGCAATTTGCATTTATTTGTTCCCATCTTTGAAAAATAAGAATTCTCTTCTTTCCTCTACTAGAACTAACATGTAGCACGGGGCCAAACATTGAAAGGTAAAAACATTTCTTGATAAACTCACTATCAATTGCACTTAATCGAGCACAATGGAAAATTTTAATCCATGTAGTCGACCCCAATTAATTTGGGACTGAGGCTATGTTGTTGTTGTTGTTGTTGTTGTTGTTGCATTGTCAAGCATCTACTCAACAATACAACTATTTTGTCAAGTTAAAACCTAATATAGGACATAGTGACATTTTCTTAAAATCCATCACACAAAAACTACAGATAATTCAATAATTACATAATGCATTTGAAACATTATGCTGACGCAGTTCCAAGGTTCAAAACTTTGACTTCGCTTATGACTTCGCTCACTTAAAATTCGGAATTAATTCGAGGAAGTCAACTTTGACGATGGAAGCTCGACAAAAATTCACCAGTGTATGAAAGTTTACGAAATTTTACTTTAAATGCTAGAAACTCAAGTTTCTTCGAGAGATACTAGAAATATACTTAATCATACAACAATAATGTCACCGGAGGATATTCTGAATTTTAAGTATATTTTTAGCATAGGCGAAGTTTCAGGCGAAGTTTCAGGCGAAGTTTCAGGCGAAGTTTTAGGCGAAGTTTCAGTTGAAGTTTTAGTTGAAGTTTGCTCAACTTCCATAAAACATAACAATTTTACTTCATGTTTTATTAACTTTCATCCATGTTTTCGAAGTTCCATCGAAGTTAGCCGAAGTTGAGTCGATTTTATGCAATTTTTCTATTGACTTTGAATTTCGCTTCGCTCACCTTAAAATCGACAAACTTCACTCAAACTTCAGCGAAGTTTATCGATTTTTTAAACCTTACGAGTTCTTACTTCGAACCATCACGGGTAATAATTCATTACAATTTTGATGAAAAAGTCATTTTTTACAGAGCCTCATCAGAAAATGGGTATTTTTAATACTAAAATGAAGTTATCTATAATAAGTCCTTTCACACGCTTCTAACACAACTACATACTAAATGAACATCAAAGTCACACAAGTGCGCACTAGAAGATTAATACCAACATAAATAACTAAATAAACACAATGACAAAGAATAATCCAACAAAAACAATAAATAAATAAATAAACGCAACGACATAAAAATAGTACTACAAAAAAATGGTGGGGGGGTTGTAGTATAAAAAAGGCCCAAAAAGCATACCTCGAAATGTTGCTAATGTAATGTTTATAATGGCACATTAAGTTACATCATGGTTTTTTTCATCAAAAAAAAAATGTTATGTTTGAGATGCAAGTATGCAACCTTTTGTTGTGTTTGTTAGTTGTATGCATAACTCTGTAAAGAACAAATTAGTTGCTCAATCAAGTAAAACATAAATACTTTAAAACTTAATCATTACATTGTTTTCTTCTTCAACTTTGTAAAAGCTCCTTCACCATAGTGATTCTAGAACATAAATATACAATGCAATTCTAGCCACAATTCTAAATCAACAAATTTCGAAGCAAATTGCGTAGCCAAAAGTAAACAATGCTCGATAAAGAACCAATAGCACAGCTTATCCCCAAAATATGTGACCAAAAAAAAAATGACAAACAACATAAACAAGATGTAATAATAAGTACTTTTAAGAAAATAAAATAATAGTATCCACTCCCCAACATACCACACCAAGGCTCCACCATTATCACAAATGGCGCAAACATCTTTATCAGAATCATCTTCATCTTCATCAACTAAAAATTTATATTTCTTTATAGGTAATGCGCTATGCGGATGCTGTAGAAATAAGAGCACGAATAAGAAATAGAAGAGAAGTATTAATTTCAGGAACAACAACACGAATAAGAAAAGATTAATTTTAGGAACATTAGTAGTAGAAGCAAAAAAACTAAGAAAAACATCCAAGAGGAAAACCCCAAAGACAAGTTATGGCAAGAAGAATGCAACACACCTCAACGGGCGTCTTCCTTTTCCTCGCATTCTCGAGAAGCATTAGAAGGAACTGTTATGAGAGATAATCGTCAAGAATCAAGACAAGGAAATAAAAATTCAATAGGAAATTTGGTTATCGATTATAATTCAACGTCCGGGTAACTTAATAAAATAGCGCCTAAATCAACAACATAAAATTTGACCAAACAAATTAGTATTAATTGCATGAGAATTGTCTCGCCATTTGTTCTTATTTCGTTCTTGAGGGCATAGTCTCGACAATTTCAATAACATGAAAAATTTCTTAACTTTTTGTAAGTAATTAAATAATTGTTTAAATAAACTCGACATATATAATGAAATGTTGGTTGTTGCACGATTAAGTTTGTATTTTTTAATTAATAAATCATTAAATGTATAATGATAAGTTGGTTGTTGCACGATGTGAGCACTATGCATTTTACAACATTGAACAAGTAATTAAATAATTGTTTAAATAAATTTGACATATATAATGATATGTTGGTTGTTGCACGATTAAGTTTGTATTTTTTAATTAATAAATCATTACATGTAAATTTTCAAATTAGCCACAATATAATATGTGAATTATATATTGATTAACTTCTCACAAGGTTGCCATCAACAACACTTATTAAGTGTCTTAAAAAAAGTTTTTTTGTAATGGAGTGTGGGCTTGTGTTTGTGAGTGGAGGCTTCACCAAAATGCCAAGGGAAGTTGGTGTCCGCAATCCAAACTTATAACCCATTCTACTCTTTTTTTTTTATATATATATATAAGAACTATTCTCAATAAAATTAACCAAAAATGAAATATCCACCACTTTCGCCTGAAAATAGTGCAAACCTTTGATTTTGATAGCATGGTGTCACGCTTAACAACCTCAGAGATTAAAAGATGGTGATGCTTTAAATCATCCTCACAAGGCCTGACTTCGTATGTGCTGGAAATTCAGAAAATATACATATACATCAACAATTGCATAGAACAAATTTTTAGGTGATCAAGCATTATAAAAAAAATCGTCAATGAAGCAAACCTAAAAACTCGCCGCAAATTTTCCCACAACAATCTTCCACTTATCTGTGAATTCTTCTTCACAAATCCCAAACAATGTAATGTGATCAAAACCCCTCTGATTACAAATTCAAAACTCTTTCTGGGCTTTTCAAGCTTTATCCAAATCTTTTCCTTGGAAAAGACCGAAATCTCAGGGTTTTCATCAACAAGTTCAAACCTCCAAGCAACGACTTGCTTAAAAATTTTCTGAAGTCCATTATCAGCAGTGCCGCGCAAGAACACCTGTCCTTCAAAGGGCACTAAAATCTCACCACTTTCGCCACCCCACTGAATCGGCAAGACAGTAAACGAGACCAGCACTTCCTTGTCATTGACGAAGTGGTAGTCTGTAACAGATTGCGCCACAAACTCTCCCTCGTCGTCGTCGGAAAACTCCATTACTTACCACAACAGTTAAAAAGATTTAAAAAAAAAGAAAAAGAAAAAGAAAAACCTAGTTCAAGATTTCGCAATGCCTTGAACGAGTTTCCTGAGTTTACCTACTTTTCTTTTGGTTGATAGTTTCTCTGCTTCAAGAGCACAAAAAAAAAATAATGAATAAAGAGGAAACTCAACGCTCATATATAGTTGAAGAAATTAAACGAAAAAACAGAGGTGCGATGGGGTTTATATAAGGAAGGGAAATAGCAAGCAAAGCAGTGGAGAGTCAGTTTTGTTACGTGAAGGGAAAGCAATGAATAATTTGATTTGATTTCCGTTTTGGTATAAATACAGGACGCGGAAACGTGGCATAGAAGTCGTTCGTGTTTCCAATTTATTGGAGGGACTAATTATTGTTATAGAATATGGATGACCATACATGTACACCAATATATTGTGTAGTCGTGTAACTTGTATTTCTCACTTAATAGTACATCCACTTGTCTATGTATTGTCATGTTACTTGTAACCATTTCTAATGTACACCAACTTTTCCATGTATTGTCAAATTACTTGTAATGTGTTGTATGACATGGGGTGTATGTGTTACTTGTACACATTGTATAAAGTACATTTATCATCATCACCAAATGGCCTATATGAGGGTGTCAACCTCATTGTAAAAACACATCAAGTTGAATGAAAACTTCTCATTCTAACTATCTCATTTCTTCTCTTCTCCTTTGTAGTAGTAGTTGTAGTAGTAGAAGTTATTAGTCTTCTATTTTCTTTCTCTAGTTCTTAGCAAGTTCCAATTCAATTTACAACACGTTATCGGCACGAGCTTGCTTTAGCATTAAAGAGATCTTGAAGTTCAAGAAGGCTTGTTAAGGAGACAAAGCTAGTAAGGTATAACTTTTGTTATTTAAATAAGTTCGATTTATTTCTACATTGTCATGGTTGCTTCCTTTTATTACATGCATCACTTCTATGTGCATACTTTATTCATATACTATGCATTATAACGTCACCGATTGTGAAAGTATGCTCTGTAGTTGCTTCTTGTACGATCTTCTACATTAGAAATCAAAAGTCAATATGTGACATAACTAGTTTTCTCACTATACTACAAACGATTAATTATGCTCTATTCTTGATTTTTTATATTGCAAATAGTGTTATGAGTTTGGGTTGATAGTGGGTAAGTCTTGTCCCCGGTAAAGCTAAATATTGAAAGGGAGATTGGTTATCCCGTTCGAGGAGGCATGACTTTAAAGTACACTTCGTCTCGCCGCCCAACCTGGAGGTTGTCCCACCAACTCATACAGGTAGTATATTTTGCATATTAATAATCGAGTTGTGAATATATATTTAATCGTATATTATTTATTTTATATAAAAGAGAAAAATTATTTACTCAATTTCTTGACATATTTTCAGACTATGGCAAACCTTCAAAAACTTGAATTTGTTGCTTTTGATATCACTGAAAATAATTATTTGTCATGGCAACTGGATGCCGATATACATCTCCAAGCTAAAGACTTAGGATAAACTATTATAGAAGGAAATGAAACATCAATGCAAGACCGTGCGAAAGCACTGATATTCCTTCGTCATCATCTCCATGAAGGTCTGAAAAGTGAGTATCTCACTATAAAATATCCTCTCACCTTGTGGCTATGCTTGAAAGAGCGATATGATCACCAAAAGACGGTGATATTTCCAAAAGCTCAAAACGACTGGCTGAATCTTAGGCTACGAGATTTCAAAATAGTCAGTGAGTATAACTCCACCATGTTTAATATTACCTCTCGTTTGAGGCTGTGTGGAGAAAATATATCTGATGAGGCAATGCTGGAAAAAACATTCGGTACTTTTCGTGCCTCGAATCTGTTGTTGCAACAGCAGTATCGAGCGTGTCAATTTAAAAAGTACTCGGAATTAATTTCTTGTCTCATGGTGGCTGAACAAAATAATGAGCTTATATTGAAGAACCACAACTCTCGTCCAACTGGTTCTGCTTCAATTAATGAAGTAAATGTAGCATCCTATAAAGACCAAAAAAATGTCATGGAAAGAAAAACCACGGATGTGGAAATGGAAAAAGATCAATCAGTAAATATCGTGGCAAGCCTTATTCTAAATTTCGTGGCAATAAGTTCCAAAATAAATGGAATAAGAATGGCGTCGTTCAGGATAAGGGGAAAAATACTGCTGAAAATGGGCATGTTCGTAATCGTGACCAACCATGCCATATGTGTGGTCTAAAAGGCCATTGGGCTCATGTATGCCGCACGCCTAAGCATTTCATTGATCTTTATCAAACCTCCTTAAAAGGAGAAAGGCAAAACAGTTGAGATGAATTTCACTGTCGGAGATGGCTCGTCGGACATCAATTATATGGATGTCCCAAATTTTCATGATGATCCAAACACTAATCTCAATATTTTTAACGATCATATGTAATGATTTTCAATAATTCTATGCACCAGTTTTTGCTATGCTTCTTTGTACTAGATCCTTATTATGAATGAAATATGACTCTTTTTCAAATTTGCCTAGATGGATCAACAAATCATGTGTTCAAATTATAAATCAAATAAGAGCGATATATGTCTTGCTGATTGTGCTACTACGCACACAATCCTTAAAAATAGAGAATATTTTTTCAATTTGAACTTAGCTGAGGCTAATGTTCAAACAATATCCGACATCTCCAATTTGATTAATGGCTATGGAAGAGCAAATATTATGTTGCCCTGGGGGAACAACAATTAATGTTGACAATGCCTTATACTCTGAGAAATCCAAAAGAAATTTACTGAGCTTTAAAGATATTCGACAAAATGGATATCACATTGAAACCATGAACAAAAATAATAGAGAATCTCTCTATGTCACATTGGTTTCAAATGGGAAAAAAGAAGTGTTAGAAAAATTCTCAGCTTTATCCTCTAGATTATATTTTACTCATATAAGGCATGCCGAAACGAATGTCGTCTTAAATAAGAAAATTAATGATCCATATACATTCAATTTATGGCATGACCGGCTTGGTCATCTAGGATCATTAATGATGCGAAGAATAATTAATAATTCGCATGGACATCCTTTAAAGAGTCAAAAAATATTTTCAGCTGGTGATTATAATTGTGCTAGTTGTTCTCAAGGTAAATTGATAGTTAAACCATCCCCAAGTAAAATTGTTGTGGAATCCCCAGTTTTCTTAGAACGCATTCAGGGAGACATATGTGGTCCTATTCATCCTCACTGTGGACCATTTAGATATTTCATGGTTTTGATAGATGCATCAACTAGGTGGTCACATGTTTGTTTGCTTTCGACCCGCAATGTTGCATTTGCTAGACTTCTAGCACAAATCATTAAGTTAAGAGCACAATTCCCTAACAACCCAATCAAGATCATCCGTCTTGATAATGCCGGGGAATTTCAATTTTAAGCATTTAAAAATTATCGCATGTCTATAGGAATTACCATTGAACATTCTGTTCCACACCTGCATACCCAGAATGGTTTGGCAGAATCTCTGATTAAACGCATTCAATTAATTGTCAGACCTTTAATCATGAGAACTAAGTTATCAACTTCAGTTTGGGGACATGCAGTCCTTCATGCAGCATCTATCATTTGTTATAGGCCTACTGCATACCATGAACATTCCCCCATGCAACTCATTTTAGGCCAACAACCAAATATTTCACACTTGAGAATTTTTGGTTGTGCAGTGTATGTTCCTATACCACCTCCCAATAGAACTAAGATGGGTCAACAACGAAAACTTGGGATTTATGTTGGATTTAACTCATCGTCCATTATAAGATACCTTGAGCCTTTAACAGGGGATTTATTTACTGCACATTTTGTTGATTGTCACTTTGATGAAGCAATTTTCCCACTATTAAGGGGAGATAAGAAGCCAATTCAAAAGGAATGACGCTAAATTGCTTGGAATGCATCAACTCTATCACATTACGATCCACGCACAAATCAGTGTGAACTTGAAGTTCAAAAGATCATTCATTTGCAACAAATCGAAAATCAATTACCCGATGCATTTAATGATGCAAAACAAGTGACAAAATCACATGTTCTAGCTGTAAATTCTCCTGCAAGAATTGACGTCTCTGTGCAACAAAATACACAAGAACCAACGAAACGCTTAAAGCGTGGAAGACCAGTTGGTTCAAAGGATACAATTCCTCAAAAGAGGAAACTGGGAGCAAAAATAAATATAAATCAAAATACTCTTGAGAAAACACAAGAATCATTTGATAAGGATTTGTCGGAAAAAGTTGATTCTGACGAGGAACAACTACCTCTAGAAAAAAAGGAAAAAGATGAAAATAATGAGATCTCAATAAATTATTTAAGATGATTTTAGATGTAGCAGACTATATTACATGAGGTTTTCTCTTGCTTTTGATATTTAAGGTAATTAATAGAAATTTGAAGAAATGAAAGAAAAAAAAAGAATATGAAGGAATTAATCAATTGGAAGAAGTACATGAAGAATTATCACTAAAAAATCAAAGAAGATTTAGAATTATGAAGTAGCGATAGGCACCAAATTGTTGGCTAAATCGATGGACACAAGAAAAGACTAGCGAGCTTAAAATTCTGGATTTAACCAGTGATTCCTCACTCATATAAATCGATGTGAATCGATGGGTTAGATCTTAGGAATTTTGGATAACTATGAGTTGTTTGAGTTTTTTTGGGATGTTTACTACTTAAAATACTATAAATACTAACCTAGTGTTATGAAATTAATTTCCCTTGATCGTACTTTGAAGCTCTAGAAGCTTTGGTTGTTATTGGAGACATTGTTTACATATATTGTCTATTATTTTATTACTTTTGAAGACTCAAGTATTTTAATTCAAAGATATTTTTCAATTACGTCTTTTATTTATATTATTGCAATGTTATTTATGATTATAAGGAAATAGTTTGTTTGATTTAAACAAAGTCTAAATGTGAACTAGATCTGTTTTGCAATGTAGTTATGATGAGATGAATATGTGCTTAATGCTTTTAAATCGATTGTATTCTTTGATTCACTTATTTAATATGTTAATGTCTATTGATTTTAATTATGACCTTTGTATTGCATGCATAGTTGATCGTGACCGCACGTGTAATGGTTCAATTATAGTAATAATGTGATAAAAAGGTTGATTACGAATATTGTTCCTCTAGGAAATGTCTATATGGACACAAATGCTTAGTCAAGTTTACTATATTGTAAGATATTTTTTGTTTGATTTAAACTAAAACTAATATATTCTATAAAAACAATGTAAATCAAGTTATATTCTTATATTAAGAAAACTCTTAGTTCACAACATCACATAGGTAATGATTCATTATGCTTCCTATATCTAACTTCCTTCATCTTTCTTATATGTGTGCAATACATAATTAGAATAGACAGATTTCCTTAATATTCACTTCAACCCACTATCGTAGTTAAAAAGGTCTTAATTGGCAAACTAGAACTCTACTTATGTGTGTGAATAACGTAAGTCTCACAAAGCATTAAATACCAAGTCTTTAGACTCATAACCAATTAAATTTACTATCCATGTCTCCTTAATCAACAACTATCTATCAATGTTATATATTTATGATTGTGTTGTTCATAGTTGGCTTAAAAGCTCCAAAGCCATGGTAACTTCTAAAACCCTTAATCAATAAACATGTGATCAAGATGTTCATACTATTAAATATAGAATCAAATACAAATTCTAATCATTGTACATTTAAACATTATAATTAATTCATAACTTTGCATAATATTCATATCATACAATCGATTGATCCCTAAGATAAATAGACTACTCACTCATCATTGAAATCAACATCATAAAATTCATAAGCATCATTGAAATTGGAAATTAAATTAAATAATACCTTTAATTAAATCAATGAAACAAAGATCGAATTGCAAATATGAGTCTTCAATGTCTTTTCCTTTGAAAGCTCTTCTCAATACTCAAATAAAACTCTCCAAAACTTAATAGTAATGTAAACTTTAGTGGTCTCTGACACGTGTCGAGTGTGCATAATAGTTTTTGTATTCTCCTATTATTTGTAGTATTGGTAAATGAGATATCGTCTTCACAGGGATTTTCGTAAACTTATAAGGAAAATAATTTTTTCTTGTTTTTCTTAATTTAGTTAATCTAATTAAACGAGAATTAAAATACTAAATAACTCAAACTAACTACTAACTAATTCAAACAATTCAATGCAAACTTAATTAAACGAAATTCAAATTCAATATAAGATAAATATCTAACCAAACCCCTACTAAACAATGTAATACTTGGATCGCATTCAAACACTTGAACATAATATTACCTCATAACTTAGTCATAATTATATCACATGGAATCTTGCAATCATTAAATTCTAATTCATAATAGGTTGATAGCCTTTAGCAAACTGTTAATTTTTCTATATTCAATGGAAAATAGTCATATCTTTATCATTGTAAATCTACCTATTGGATAAAACGCAATAAAACAGAAATATGATAGCATTAACACTCCATGAAAATCATGCCTAATCTAAACCAAATATTAATCAAAACATGCCAATCAATAATTAACTTAGAACGTAATCACCTAGAACATCCGCTCGAGTAATTCGACCTTATAGATTAATCCTAATTACTGCTTATATAATTGTTGTCAATAATCATAGATATAGATTCAGAAAATCAAATATCATAATACATATTTGCAACTATACATACAATATTAATCTTCATTAGTTGTAATACGCAAACACAACTTATTAAAATCATGATTGTTGTATATGAATTAATTTAAAAAATTAAGTACATGATTCCTTAATTATAACTATATAGCAATCCAAAGTATATACATGTCTAGGGTTTGTTTAGATTTATAAACTGCTCACTCATGCTGAAAATAAACAACGCAATAATATAATTGAAAGACATAATTAAATAAACACCTCTTATTGAAATAAACAAAGCTTTAATGTTGCTTCAAACATAAACTCAATAAAAACTAACTTACGACTTTCACAAACTTGTTAAGAGAAAACATGGCTAAGATAGAGTTAATTTTGAAGCCTTAAGGTCTTATGTATAGTTTCCTAAGCTATACAAATTATAGATAAACTCAAGTTCTTCGTAATAATTTAAAAAACTTGTCACTGACCTCGACGATTTGTCAGTGAATCCTATTTTGTTCACAAATTACTGAGTTAATAACTGGAAATATCTCTTTGTGCTCTACCGATTCATCTGGCGATTCCTTGGTAAATCCTAATTCACTAGCTATTCCCTAGCTCTTGTTTGCTGCCGATTTAGGTAACAATTTAAGTGTATTTTCACGTCGCTGATAAATCGTTGGACCTTCTCTCCAGTTAGCTATTTTGCTCTTCTTGCTCTTTTTTCTATTTCTTCATTTTTTTCCTAATTAAACCCTGAAATCATAAAAATAAGAGAATACCCAGTGTAATATCATCATTTATATCTAAAAATAACCTAAATTACATTATAAAACACGTCTAATTATCGACTTGTCAGTTTTTTTGTGTATCGTTTTATGTATCATTTGTTTACTACGTCCTAATAACTATTTATTCTCCTAAGACTACTAAAAGTACAATTAGAAACCCTAAACAACAATTCCAAATGAAATCGAAGTCCAGAATTTTCTATTTTGATGTTTTGACATTGGCTATAAGTAATCTACGCTACCTATGTTAAGTGACTGTGCCAACACAATGTCGTGTCTTCTCTGCATTTTTCCTTCTCAATGCACTTGACGCCACCTGTATTGCATCCCGACGCCTTATGTATTGGACCACAATGCTATGACTATGTCACCTCTACTACATCTTTTCTTCTGATCTCCATGTCGTCCTTACGCTATCCTTGTAATCCTCATGATGTCACTTGGTGCTCCCATATCATCAATTCCATTTTTTTGCTTTTTCTTCTTTTTATTTCATAAAATCCTTCATTTGTCTCTTCTATGCCTTGTGGATCGTAATATATATAAATATCATCAATCAAAACATATTCCGAGATATGTAGACCAATTATGCAGCCAAACTAGTCCTATATATAAGTCTAATTAAGTACTTATCAATATTCTAGAATGTGTATGTGATATATGATTTCATTATCCATTTGAAATAGTAACTAAGATTGTTTAAAAGGCAAACACCGTTTAAATATCCTAGGTGAATTTGAGATCTAAATCTAGTGTTGAAGTGACTTTCTGAAGATATTAGATTTAGTAGTTCGAAGTTCTCATAAATTTTAATGCGGTTCTATTACGTGAAGTTAATATTTTTGTTTAAATAAAGGGGTTAGCTCAATAGAATTAGAACGTGCTTTTTCCATTTGTATAAGGAGAATAAATGGATGGCTAAATGTTGTTTATTTACTTATAATTAGAGTTTAATGATTTATCTTACTTTATAAAGTATGTTTATAACTATATATGGAATAAATTTGCATGTTTGGAATGAGAAATAGGTTTATGTATCATTGTTATGGATATTTATTTAGATATTTATTTATTATTGAATTTAATCTATTTGATTGATTATGATTCTGTATTGTATTAGTTAATTAAGATAAGATAATTAATTAAGTATTATTTTATTATATAGTTAGTTTTTAGTAAATTTAATTATCATTAAAAATAAAAATTAAAAGTCCTTTTTTCCTGAAGAGGTTTCATAAATCCCTGTGGAGACGTTTCTCAGTTACTACTGCTACAAAATAATTAAAGTATAATATAAAAAGAAAAATTATTGTACATGCTCGACAGGTATCACCATGGTCTATTTAGGGATGGTTATAACAGTGTAGTCCTTATAGAATGGCTAGATCACATTGAGAGGGTTGAGGATATTAGGGGAGATGGTAATTATGGATACCGTGTAGTTGCAGCCGGTCTTGTACATACAGAAAATAATGCGTGGAAATAAATCCATAATGATATGTATTGGAAGATTCATGGGAACAAAAATATTTGGCGCACAATCCTCGGTAGGTAGGGATCACTACGATACAATTATACTATTCGTGCAATATTACGAGGAGGACACTCCATTTCATAAGTGGAAGTCTATGTCTAATATGGGACTCATCATTATTACATGTTACAATGTCATGGCAGTGTCCCTATCACCAAGCGGTAGTATGATATTCCCCCCACTTAGAAGTACACCACCAAGTTCGTTGGCTGAAAGGATCATAATTAGGATGAAACACGTTACTGCCAACCATTTTATGAGGGTAAAGTGACATTCGTAGCCTTTCAACATTACATCTATTAAGCCATTGCTCTTTCTTTTGGACCCGCCTCGATACAAACTGAAGGGTATCAAGGTATTTTTGTGTTCGTGTATGCTATGCGAAGGTTTAAAGCTCTTAAAATTAAAGGATTGAAATATTCATGGATATAAAAAAAAAGATAAACCTCAAGTAAGGTGAGCTCCTACAATATAACAAATATCCACTAAAGTGGCGCATCCAAATTGCCTATACAAGTATATTATTGTTGCAACACCCCGTGCATACGTACTAATCTCATCTTAATTCTCCAACAGCTTTAGAAGTTAGACAGGTACCTTAGTCGATATCTTGTCCATGAAAAGGGTGCATCCTAGCATATACCATAAGTACACTCAGGCCATTCATTCAACCCAGGATACGTTATGTCCTTCTCTTTGCCCTTCTTTGACAGTTTTGGTTTCTACCCCCATTTTGACTTCAAAAGGTTTTTCTTCACTTTCATGCTTTTATGTAGACCAATCACCTTCTTTGCCTCATTTTTCGACATATCAAGGCATCTCGACACCAACTTTACAGTCTTTGCATTTGAAAGTGGGTCAACTGTAACTTTCTTACCACATGAATCTTTAACAACATGCTCACATCTTCCAGTGTGATCGAAATTTCAGTAAAATGGATGTGAAATGTGTTAGTCTCTGGCTGCCACCGCTCGACAAATACATAGATTAGGGTCTTGTGTGATTGGTGGATGAGCACTCGATCAGTGTGCTAAACCCATGCAAATGGATGTTCCTCCGAAGGCAAACAATGTCTGGGTGACACGTCTGCAAATCCTACTCCGCTAATTGGGCACCATGATTGATACATTTAGCAAATGTTGTTGTTGAAATTGAATAATATATATATGATTGGAAAATAATGAATAAAAGTCGAATAGTTAATTTGACACAAATTGGTGCATCGTTATTTCATGTAGCAGCTGTCGTATGGTTGTTGAAACTATTTAATGTCGTTATGTCTCTAGGCCCACCCGAAAAATGTCTGGGAAGGTCATCTTCTACTTATTGCACTACCATTTGGCCTGATTTTCCTCCCTTACCACTGGCCTTACTAAATGACCTTTCTTCCTCGACTTCTTAAACTTCGTCCTCCTCTTTTGAATCATTGTATTCTCCCTCTCATTCTCCCTCTTCTTCATCCTCCTTTTGATCTTCATCTTCATCTTTGCCTTAATCTTCTTCATCAGCTTCACGCTATTGCAATTCTTCCTATTTTTCTTCAATTGAGTCAAAAGAAGAAGTTTCATCGGTGGAGATTTGGCTTTTATGGAATTTTATATTTAGTCCCATAACATCTAAGAAATTTTCAGCGGATGTCTCATTGCGTACCTCATCAACATCAGTTGTAACCCGTGCCAATTCCTTGGACTTTATATACGATGTCGTTTGAGGTCTTCTTCAAAGACGACCAATGCGCGTGCTCAACGATGATGTGGCACTTGTCTCCTATTATGTCTGAAGCTTCTTAGAATGAGTCATCCCTTCATATTAATAAAACACCAATATCAGAAGTCATCTACGGAAAAAAATAAAGGAAATTTCTCTGAAGGTGGTTCCGCTTGTAACAGGACGAACAAATACAATAGGTTCCGTTGGTAGTAACCAAACTAATAGATTTCGTTTGACCCTAGACAGACTGACGACAACACATTAGTTTGGTCTTTTGATAAGTACTTAATTAGACTTATATAGGACTAGTTTAGTTGCATAATTGGTCTGAGTATCTCGGAATAAGCTCTAATTGATGGTATTTATGTGTTTTCATATCTACAAGGTATAAAATAAGCAAAGGAATGAATTCATGAAGAAAAGAGAAGAAAAAGCACAAAAACAGAGTTGACGGATTGAGAACATCACTTGATGTTGTTAAGTATAACATGGACACCATGAGGATAACACAGAAATAAAAAATAATGCAGTGGTGGTGACACAGTCACGACGTTGTGGGTCAACAAAGATGGTGCCAGAGCTTAACAAAGGCAGCGTCAAGTGCACTGAGAAAGAAAAATAGAGAGGATACACGATGCTATGGTGACACAGCCACATAACTTAGACGACATAGATCACTTATAGACAACATCAAGACATAAAAATAAAAAGTTTTGGACTTCTATCTCATTTGGAATTGTTATTTATGGTTTCTAATTATATTTTTAGGAGGCTTAGGAGTATATATATATATATATATATATATTAGGATGTGAAAAATAAAATATACACAAAAGCCATTACATACCACTATAGTTTACATTAGTTTTAAGTTTTAGAGTGTTTTACTTGAGTATTGAGAAGAGCTTTTGAATGAAAAGACATTGAAGACTCCTATTTGCAATTCAAACTTTGTTTCATTAATTTAATTAAAGGTAATATTTAGTTTAATCTTTGATTTCAATGATGTTATGAATTGTCTGATATTGAATTTAATGATGAGTGAGTAGTCTATTTTTATCTTAGGGATCAATGGATCCTATTGTATGAATACTATGCAAATTTATGAAATGATTATAATGTTTTAGATGTGTAATGATTAGAATTTGTGTTTGATTCTATGCTTAATTCTATGAACATCTTGATCACATGTTTATTGATTAGAGGTTTTAGAAGCTACCATGGCCTTGAAGCTTCTAAGCCGGATATGAACAACACAATCGTAAAATATATAACATCGATATATAGTCATTGATTAGGGAGACATGGATAGTAAACTTAATTGTTTATAGGTCTAAAGATTTCATACTTAATGCTTTGTAAGACTTACGTCATTCATACCGATAAGTGGAGTTATAGTTTGCACATTATGATCTTTTTAACCACGATAGTGGGTTCAAGTGAATATTAAGGCAATATGTATATTCTAATTATGCATTGCATACACATAAGAAATATGAAGGAAGTTAGATATGTGAAGCATAGTGATTCATTACCTAGGTGAAGTTTTGAACTAATAGTTTTCTTAATATAGGAACACAACTTGATTTACATTGTTTTTATAGAATACAATAGTTTTAGTTTAAGTTAAACAAAAATAAACCTTTTTAAAAATATAGTAAACTTGACTAAGTATTTTTGTATATATACACCTTTCCCAGAGGAACGATCTCTATAATCAACCTTTGTTGATCACATTATTACTACAATTGAACTGTTATGCTTGCAGTTACGATTAGTTTCCTCCATCAAACTTATTGTCCCAAGTTGGGCCTATGAGGCCGAACCACATATAACCAATGAAAAATGCCATATTGATAATCACTTTCAATTGCCTTACAACATTTGATAAGTCGGTATTTATAGGTATTTAGTACTCTATTTCAGTATATTTAATTATTAAAAGTATTTAAAATATATATTTAATTATATTTTTTTGGTCATTTTTAGGTGAAACAGAGTGCGCGGTTGAATTCGTGGCAGGAAAATACTCAAAATGGAGTATTTACTTGCAGTGATCGGATGCCGGACAGTTTGCCTCGAAATACGCTTTGCGCAGTGGGTCGAATAGGAGACAGGGTGTTCCAGCCAATCAAAGCATGCCACATCAGCGAGAAAAGCTCCTTTAGACCAATCAGACGCTGACATGTGGACGTCCAAGAAAAAGCACGTCGGCACAATGATTTCCACCGATCTACCGCAGCCACGTCACCCAGATGAGGCACCGCTACCAATCACAGTCCGCCATGTGTTGCCACGTCATCAGAGAGCCACGCCACCTTATTTCTCCACATTTCAGGTTTCATAGATCGGCCTCGAGATCCGTCGAACACAAACTCCCATATTTTCGCACATAGCCGCTCGATTTCTTCCGTGCCACATCATGCCACATGGCATTCATTCATTCGTCTAGCGCGTAACATTAACGTGTCTTAGCCAATCCGAAAGCGCCAAGTGGCGCTGAGTCAGCACACACAAAATAGAAAGCGCAGATTTCCGCGAATCACGCGGCGACAAATCAGAGACGGTTACAGGCGGTGGCCAATGGCGTTGCGACACTTCAGCGCGGCAGGAAAAAATAGCAAATCACGTTTTTACACGTGGCAGACTCGGAATTTTGATCTAAAAATACCCCTACGATGCTCCTCGACGCACGAGTCACGTACCCAACCACTAAAATTGGTATCGGAGTACAATTAGGAGGAATTAGTATTTTTTAGAGATTAATTATTAGTTTTTAGTATAGATTTCTGAAGATGATGTCCGGGTAATCAATTTCTTGCCTAAATCGAAGGGGAAGCAAGTCGGAATTATGGATTCAAAGCATATTATGTGAGATCTTTTCATTTTATTATTTAATTAATTTAATTTCTCCTATTTCATTGTTGTTGGTTTTAATGATTATGATTTAGATCTATGGTATGTATGAGGCCAATGCATGCTTTTAGATTGATAATCTACTGTTATTTGGAATATTAGTATCCGTGTAATTATGCTTTTAGACCAATAAAGTAACAAACATTCACCCGTTTGCCGTAAAAACCTTTCGGTGTTTGAATGTGCAACAATTGAATCTAGGTTAAATAGGTGGCGGATGTGATCCGATTATCTTGGATTAGTGTTCCCATATATCTATATTAATGCGGTTAGTGTGTTAAACCTGATTGGCAGATGTATAGGGTTATACATTAATTAGGGAAGTAGTCAGTGGCGGACGTCCTGGCTATCGGAATTAGGGGAACTAGGAATTTCTGGCGGTTGTCGATTTTCTATAGCTAATCTAGGAAAATTTAAATTAACAACTTTTTGGGAAAAATTGAAGACCATGATTGCTATTGAATCTTGATTCCGATTTGTGGAACTGGAGATTTAGGTGTTATTTAGGTGTTAATTAATTATTAATTAATTGTTTTAGAAAATTAGTTTAGTTAATTTATTTATTTAGTTTAGATAAATTAGTTAGTTAAATTAATATTTATTTTAAAACCCTGATTTTTTCTTTTTTGTTGTTTTAACCTGAGAAAGATAACCAGTCTCAGTGGGATCGACCCTTTGCCACTATTCTACAAAATAGTTGGTTTAGGAAACTTTACTTTATTGACGTATTCGGCGCGCGTCAATTTTTGGCACTGTTGCCGGGGATTGGTACGTATATTTCTTTCTTTGGTTTATTGTTATTTTTATTTTTATTTATTTATTTATTTATTTATTTTCTTTATTTTTATTTTTTTTTGCCCATCTAATCCCTTGCTCTTAACATGTATCCAGGCAATATCTCGAGTTCCACTGTCTAGAAACTCGACCGAATGATATCCATGATGGAACATCTCCTCTCATCTGGTGAAGTGCAAGTCAACCCCGTGATGGACTCCTCCTACTCCCATAATTATGGTCGATACGAAAACTCACATTATAATAATGTGAATGGGGTAGGTATGTCACATAATAGATATCAATATTTTAACATGAGTTCTTTTGTGCAACAGGTCGAGGTTTGCGAAATTTGTGGAGATTATTCTCATTCCGCACATAATTGTCCATATCATCCGCAATATGAGAATTATCGCTATTCTAGCCATATATCGCCACAACCTGACTTCTCTGGATTCATGTCATACCCACAAGCTCCTCAACATGAAAGAAATCAACAGTTTCATCAAAGCCTCTCCTTGGACGATATGATGATGCAAGTAATGGAAAGTGTGCATGAAAGTTGGCGAACTTGCAATGAGATTCAAAATGATTTAACTTTGCCAGCCTTGAAGGACGTGCGAACTTCCTTCGACCGAAATAGTGCCAGTCTTCAAAGAAAAATCGATCAAGCAGAGTTGCGCAGTACATAACCAACTTTTAACCCGGAGGAGGATGTGCGTGATGATACATTGACAAATCTTGAGGTGCGGGAGGATACAAAACCAGAAGACTGTGTGATAGAAATATAAGAAGAATGTGAAGTCTTTCAAATTGAGCCAGAGATTGTCATTGCCTTAAATGAGGGAGAAGATGAGATGAAAATTGATGTCGATTCAGACATGTCGGAGATGCCGCAGATAGAGAGCGAGGAAGACCAACTTCTGGTGTTGGTGCAACCACCCACCCTCCCAAACATATTTGGTACACCTTATAAGGGGGTGGAAGTAAGGGAGCGTTTGCAGATCTTCTACACTGCGACACCTTTGTGTTGGACGATCCTGATACGATAAATTCTTTTGTGTTGGAAGTTCCGGATGAGCTCCTAAATATTAAATAGGGCGTGCATGTTTCATTGCCCAAATACGTAGATGCGTCATTCGTTGTTGACATCTCTAAAGGAGAGGGCATTACGTGACCAATCGTGTTAAGTCTAGCCAAAGACTTAAAAGAAAGGCGGCTCGTTGGGAGGCAACCCAACTTTATTTTATTTTATTTTATTTATTTCTTGCATTTATTTTAGTTTTAGTTCAATTTTAGTTTTTTATTATTTTTAATAACACTCTAATTTGGTTCCTTTATTTTTACAGGTGATGGAGGGTTGGAGCGCTAAGTATTGTCGGTTTGACTTAGGATTACATTTTTAACATAATTTGAGCATTATTATTTTTTGGAAATTAACATGTTTATAGGATTTTAGGTGTTTTGAGACTTGGTTGGATATACCTAACTTAAGTCACCGCATTTGTGGCAGGTTTTTGAGTAGACCCAAAACCCTAAATTTTATTCCATCATCTTGTTGATTTCATCCTTAGTTGACAGACTTCGGGCTCGCAAGACTTGATTGGAATCTTTTTAGTTAACTCTTATGTTTACTAGTTCTTGCTCTTGTTATAATTGTTATTTCATAGTTTCCTTAGTCACCCACATATGAGAGGTTTTGTGCGTTCACTAGTTTTTAGAGACTTTTTGTTATGCATGCATTTGTATCATTTTCTTATCCATGTTCTTCTTCACCACTATCTTTTTCTTTTTGTTATATGGTTGCCTTGACTTGTTTTGAACCTTGAGGACAATGTTCGGAATAAGTTTGGGGGTGTTTTAGGGATTGTGGATTATTTTGGATGGATCTTTGCGAAAGACCGCAGGTGAGATCGTTTAATTTTTGTTTATGCGGTTATATGCAGATATTGGATGGTAATGGTGGTGTTCTATATCATTTCTTTCATTTCTTTTCTATTCATATTCCTTTCTCATTCATTAGGAATTGGTACACTTTCATGTATATATTTAGTATGTTTTATTTATTTTAGAGTCACCCGAAACTTTGTTCATGCCTTTCGTTGTGGATGAGTAAATTACAGTTACCTTTTTAACTTGAAACTTAGAGAAAATTAAGAGAAACATTTAATCAAGTTCGTAGCTCTGCATTTTTATGATTTCATGATTAGAGACTAAGATGATGGTTAAACTTAGTGCTAGATAACGAAAATGAGTAAACGGACAAATTTATGCAAGTTATATTATTTTAACCCACATTGGGGGATTTGCTTGATTATAGTGAAAGTGAGAAGTACTAACAGGAGTATTCTTAGTGTAGAGCGTCCCACAGGTTTCCGTAGGAAATGGAGCAGGGAAACTTGTGGTGGAAAAAAAGTGAGAAAATCGGTCCATAGAAGATGGAGCAGGGACCGTATTAATTGAAAAAAAGAAAAAAAGATTTGGAGACGAAAAATAAAATAAAATAAAAATGAAAAAAAAATGAATAATGGCTGAAGTTGTGAAACTCCTCACATAAAAGATTTAGTTCGAGTGCTTTCACTATATTAAGTAATATTTTGAACTTGCGTGCTCAAATGTATAGACCAATCAAACTTGTGATTAGTTGATGGTCTTTGTTTTGACCGAGTCTTTTATTTTGAAAGTGTGATCCTAATTGTGTTTGACTTGCGAGACTTGATATATCGTAACTTCGAAATTTTCTGAGTTACTTGTTAATTTGGCGACTATGTAAACCAAATGAACTCCATGAATTTGGGTTGGGTATAGGATTAGTTGAGTCAGTGCATTATTATATTAGGAGTCTAGTTTAGTTTGTGTTGTCATTTACACCTTTGCTCGGGACGTGCAAAGTCTTAAGTTTGGGGGTATTTGATAAGTCAGTATTTATAGGTATTTAGTAGTCTATTTCAGTATATTTAATTATTAAAGGTATTTAAATATATATTTAATTATATTTTTTGGTCATTTTTAGGTGAAACAGAGTGCGCGGTTGAATTTGTAGCGGAAAATACTCAAAATGGAGTATTTACTTGCAGTGATCTGATGCCGGACAGTTTGCCTCGAAATACGCGTTGCGCTTTGGGTCAAATAGCAGACAGGGTGTTCCAGCCAATCAAAGCATGCCACATCAGCGAGAAAAGCTCCTCCGGACCAATCAGATGTCGACATGTGGACGTCCAAGAAAAAGCACGTCGGCACAATAATTTTCACCAATCTACCGCAGCCACGTCACCCAGATGAGGCACCGCCACCAATCACGGTCCGCCATGTGTTGCCACGTCATCAGAGAGCCACACCGCCTTATTTCTCCACGTTTCAGGTTCCATAGATCAGCCTCGAGATCCGTCCAATACAAACTCCCGGATTTTTGCAAATAGCTGCGCGATTTCTTCCATGCCACGTCATGCCACATGGCATTCATTCATTCGTCCAGCGCGTAACATTGACGTGTCTTAGCCAATCCGGAAGCGCCACGTGGCGCTGAGTCAGCACACACAAAACAGAAAGCGCAGATTTCTGCGAATCACGCGGCGACAAATTAGAGGCGGTTACAGGCGGTGGCCAATGGCGTTGCGACACGTCAGCGCGACAGGGAAAAACAACGAATCACGTTTTTACACGCGACAGACTCATAATTTTGATCTAAAAATACCCCTACGATGCTCCTCGACGCACGAGTCACATACCTAACCCCTAAAATTGGTATCGGAGTACAATTAGGAGGAATTAGTATTTTTTAGAGATTAATTATTAGTTTTTAGTATATATTTCTGAAGATGATGTCCGGGTAATCAATTTCTTGCCTAAATCGAAGGGGAAGCAAGTCGAAATTATGGATTCAAAGCATATTATATGAGATCTTTTTATTTTATTATTTAATTAATTTAATTTCTCCTATTTCATTGTTGTTGGTTTTAATGATTTTGATTTAGATCTATGGTATGTATGAGGCCAATGCATGCTTTTAGATTGATACTCTACTGTTATTTGGAATATTAGTATCCGTGTAATTGTGCTTTTAGACCAATAAAGTAACAAACATTCACCCGTTTGCCGTAAAAACCTTTCGGTGTTTGAATGAGCAACAATTGAATCTAGGTTAAATCGGTAGCGGATGTGATCCGGTTATCTAGGATTAGTGTTCCCATAGATCTATATTACTGCGGTTAGTGTGTTAAACCTGATTGGCGGATGTCTAGGGTTATACATTAATTAGGGAAGTAATTAGTGGCGGACGTCCTGGCTATCGGAATTAGGGGAACTAGGAATTTCTGGCGGTTGTCGATTTTCTATAGCTAATCTAGGAAAATTTAAATTAACAACTTTTTGGGAAAAATTGAAGACCATGATTGCTATTGAATCTTGATTCTGATTTGTGGAATTGGAGATTTAGGTGTTATTTAGGTGTTAATTAATTATTAATTAATTGTTTTAGAAAATTAGTTTAGTTAATTTATTTATTTAGTTTAGATAAATTAGTTAGTTAAATTAATATTTATTTTAAAACCCCGATTTTTTCTTTTTTGTTGTTTTAACCTGAGAAAGATAACCAGTCTCTGTGGGATCGACCCTTTGCAACTATTCTACAAAATAGTTGGTTTAGGAAACTTTACTTTATTGACGTGTTCGGCGCGCCTCAACATTCTTACAACAATTCAATTCATATCCTTTAAATTTGCATAAGGGAGGAAGTTCACACCTTATAGTCGATCCTGATCCTCCAAAGCATAAACCACCACCACTGCCTCCTCCCTTCGACGCACGAACCAACCACCACCACCAGCGACTAAGGGAATGAGTTCATGAAAAGATTTCAACCCTAGGTTACACACAATAGGGCGAGATTGGATGGGACAAAGGGATAAATCTATGGTTTGATTTCTGTTAAAGTGTTTTTAGGGATGAAATAACTTTGTAAATCGAAAGGATAATAAGGGAATGCAAGCATTATATTGGGGCGCCCTTGAGAATATATGGGGTTCCCTTAATTGGTGGCTTGTCTATATAGATTTGTGGGGTGCACATAGCTGCACCCCTTTTTCTGGCTAAGTTTAACCGTATTGATAAGTCAATAATTAGACAGTATTTTATAATATATTTTGGGGTGATTTTGGATGTAAAAGGCTAATTACACTAGGTTTTCTCTTATTTTTGTGATTTCAGTTTATAATTGGATTATGTGAATAAATGGATGAAAAAGGGAAGAAACTGAAGAATTTATTCAAACGAAGAAAATGCACAACGAATCATGAACCAGAAATCACTAATGGCGACTCGACAACAATTCACAGTTAGTATACAAATCACCAGACAAATCAGCGAAGCACAATGACATATTTCCATTTATTTATCCAACGAATCACGTTTCAAGTAGAATTAGTGACGAATCGCTAGAGCAGATTTTGAGAGTTTTGAATTATAAAAAGAAATTTCGATTCGGTTGGGATATGTATTACTTGGAATATTATATATATATATATGAATCATAGGCTTCAAAATAAATCACCTTTTAATAATTTAATATTTTTAATTAGTTTGGAGGCCATTATCAATTGTTTCTATTGCTTTTAGAGACGATTGAAAGATTCAAGTTGTGACGACCCGAATTCCTACAACAAGGGTTGCCCGACCTAAATTATCGCCAAACCCCTCGAGATGACCCAATGAGTCAGGCGATGATCTAGTAAACCTTAACCTGCAGAAATACTACAAGACAATCTATAAATAGATTATTAAGACATATAATATGTGCGGAATAAAAATCTTCTGAGTCTATTTGGTGCAGAAATAAAAAATAGAAAGTCTTACGAAAGTTAAACAACTAGGCTACGGGTTTTACAAGTCTACCTATAATAAAATCCCCTATTTATTACATAAAATGTCTCAAAACTGAATAAATATAAATAAATAACCTTGCAATCAAGAAAAGAGCTTCTACGCTATGATTGTGCTCTTTCCTCTGTCTTGAGCAATAGTTGAGGTACCTAGATGGGGAAAGTAGTGTAGTGAGGGAATATCCAACGGACCCACTAAAGTAGAAGCCTGTTTTATTTTTAATCATCCAAGTAATACCTAATATGCAATAACTAGGATGAACAAGGTTATTGACTAATCCTACTATCATTCTAGGCATGAAAGGGTATAACAAGCATAATATATAATGGGAGACACAACAAAGTAACTCCGAACGAAATAGTCAGCAAGATAATAATGATAACATGAATTTCATAAAGTTAATGAATTGGAAACCAGATATAAACTGTGTGATGTGACAACCAACTAGCTTCGATATATCAAATATAATCATCCCTCATAGATTGGTGTCTAAGCATCATTATGATCTTATCTTCCATAAATCTGTCTTCAAGGTATAATTTAAAAGCGGAAAGAGATGACCGACGACCGTCGGCTCTCCAGTCCGAGGTACTATTTACAATTATTCATTTCAAGCATATCAGTTCCACATGCATTCATAAACAGAGAACTCAAAGGGATAAGATAAAGGGGAACAACAAAATATAAATTTATTTCCAAGCAAGACATCAACCATTCACTACCGTGAATCCTAGCATAATTAATAGCATGGATTGATTGAAGATAAAGCAAACCTCACTTACCTCGAAACGCTACTATCCTATCCAATCCTAACCTGAAAGTTCTTATCTGGTTCTCTTCGTGTCTACATTGGTATAGGTTCATGTATGTATCATTAATATGTTTATTTGAGATAAGTTTGCTCAATTTGCATTAATATCTTGAAAATGATATAAAACCCTTTCGAATCATTATTACGGCGACAAAGGTTTTTTGGGTTTGTTACCACTACCCCAATAATTGTCCCGATGATATATCTCGATAAGACTCAACAATTTTGGAAAATATTAAGATCCGGTTTAATTCTGTAAAAAAGTCCAGTGCCCTCCCAACGTCGTGGGTTTACCCATAGGGTGCTGGGGCGAGATTGCTAGCTTTGAGTCAAAAGAACCAGGGATTTGTCTTAGCGATTTGCCAACGTTGTACATTACGCGTCACGACGTTAGGAAATCATTGGAGTGGCCCTAGTGCGGCGCTAGAGTGGCCCTAGCGCGGCGTTGGACACAAATTCAGAATTCTAGATCTGCAATCAAATTTTAAAATTCTCCAACAACTCCCACCAGCCCCCAAGGGTGCAAATCCAATCTAAACAATAATGAACAACTCATTTGAAACCAAAGATCATTTTCATTCCATCAAAAAATGTATCTAAACTACAAATCTACCATTGAAGCACAAATTTTGCATATCCATTTGAATAAACCAAAGAAGATGAGAAATAGATGACCCACATCACAAATCAAGACATAGGGATTCATCTTTTATCTTAAAACTCCAAGAGAAACCATGATTTCATTCAAAATCAAATATGTGAATTAAATAGAGAAAATTAGAGAAGACGAGTTAATTTATTACCTTGCTTTGTGAGATCTTGATGAGAGTTTCTCCTCCACCTAATCCACTTAGCAAGTGTTATAAGGTTCCCTTCTTAGTTTCTCTTCGTAGTTAATTCGACCAAAAGTGGCTTGAAGCCCTAATTGTGGTTTCACTACTTAGTTAATGAGATTAAGGTTTGGTTGACCAAATCACAACTCCATATCTCATCTTAGCCTCTTTAAGTACTAGGATGATCCTAGAGGCTACATTAAGTTCATCCTTCTATGTACTTTACATAAATACACATATGTGTGTTTATTTACCAATTTTGTCATTATTTTTTATTTATTTATTTAATCTTTTATCCAAGTCTATTTCTTTAACTTAGGCTTAATTTTGCATCTAAGTAAACTAAATAGTATACAGTACACGCATTATTCACACCATCACACATAACATGTATATATGCCAAATTAACCTTAATAAAGGGACAAATTATCCAAATAGAGATTTGGGGCGTTACACAATTATTTAATAAAGAGGTATTTATTTAAGTCTTTTATTTACTTTATTTTGATGTTTATTATGATTATGAGCGAGTAGTTTATTATTCTAAACAAAGTTTGAACATGAACTTGATGCGTTTTGTGATGTAGTCATAATAGAAAGTGATTTGTGCTTAATTCTTTATACCAATCGTATTCTTCAATTCATGGATTTAATAGATTGTTATTTGCAGATTACAATAAAAAATCTTGGTATACATGCATAGTGGCCAATGTATATTGTGGTATTTTTATTCAATATCTAATTTAAAGTAGTAAATAGGATTGCTTAAAGAGGTTTTTTATAGTTTAGATGTCTTAGGTGGATTGAGATCTAAGTTTAATATTGAAGTGGCTTTCCGAAGGTATTAGGCTTAGTATTTCGACGTTTTCACAGAATTTAACGCTATTTTATTGCTTAATTAATTTCTTGGAGCTTTCGAAGGACTAATCCAATAAAATAAGGATATGACTTTTCCATTAATATAAGGAAAACTGATAATCTGCTAAGAACTATCTACTTATTTATGATTTGAGTTTAATGATCTAAAAATACTTTATAAAAGAATTAAATTATTGTTACCACTTTGATTTAAGTAACATATTTGAATACAAGGCGGATTAATGCTTTATTGTTTTGGATGTTATTTAGATGTTTATTTTCTATAGAATTGATTAAAATTTGAATTTAGTGAATTTGATTTTTGTTAATTTTGGCGACCCCAAATCCCGAGGTAATCTTGTGACCCGTCATGTCACATCACTTTTCACTAAGCCTTGCCACATCATGGCCTGCTTACCTATAACGACCCACGACTTAACTAGTTGCTTACACTTTTCCAACTAACGCTAGTTTAGCTAATTAATATCCATATAAATATTAATGATTTAATTAGCTAGTTAATCACTTTATCAAGTTATGTTACAGTTTTACAGCGGAAGTCTTTAAGTAAATAAATTATGCAATATTTAACAATCATAAATTGTGGAAAGCCCAACAAAAAAGATACCATGTGTATATCAAAGGTGAAATAAGTATGGCATAAGATCCATGTACTTGTATTCAGTGGTCTACAGTCCCCAAAACCAAACAAAAAGTAAATACATAGAAACCGCAATCAAACACGAGTTGACATCACTATCTCAGAGGTAGTCGCCCAATACCTCCTTGCCCTTGCCCTCGCTCGTTGAAGGATCTACACTTGGTCACCCAACAAATACAATGACGAGTCCAGTGAGTAAAATCCTAATATAATTCCACACAATATTCATGAAATAAAACTGATAAACTACAAGACATGCTAATATGACATCTGGCAATAGTAAGTCATACTCCCATGAATATAGCAACATACGATAAACAAAAATAGTAGCATTTAATAAACAACGCACACTAAATAAACAAGCTTAGAAATAAAGCATTAATAAATAATCAACCGTATAACCATGAGAAAACTCTGACCTAAACCAACCAGTAATCAATAAAATATGACATGAACCACATATATACTTACAGTCTTACAAATGAGTAAACCCCAACTACGGTTAACGGATGAACCCCTCCAAATGCTATTTCAAGTCAAGGGAACACCTTACATCCCTCCCAACGATCGTAGAGATATTGTATTGTTGTCGACACGAGCGCTAAATACAAGTAACCCGTACAAGTGATTTAGCCATAACCAATATATATGCAAACCGAGATCGGAATAGAAAACCTATGTGTGCCCACCAGCAGTCACACGTGTAACTCGATATTGATAGAATAAAACCATGAATTCTGCGAGGCATTCCAATGGGTTTACGCACCTCAACATATGGTCTGACTTCCTTGGACTCTCGGATTCGATCCGACTACCTCCCCGACACGCGAGCTATGGTTCCCTAAATTCCTGAAGTCCAATTTTATGAGTTGAAATTGGTTACAAGTATTTAAATATGTATTAAGTTGAAAATCCCAAAACAGACCTTAAATTCACTTTTCATCTATTATAAGCGCGCTAAAGGGTCTGCTTAACGCGGTAAGGAGATCGTCTAGCTAATCGGGGAGACAAAATTCTTAATTCGAGAATTCTGTCCCCAACACCCCAATTAGCTAACCTAACCCTGTAAACTCATCCTCCATTCAATGGGGACTCCAAAACATCATTTACATCAACAGAAAAAATAATAATTATATCAAAATCATCAAATTCATGCATTTACTAATTGTTTTCAATTTTCACAAAAATTCAATTTCTATCAAAATCAATTGATAATCTCCATTGGAATGCTCATTATACTTGAAATTCATCAAGAACTCATAAAAAATTAGTGATATAATCCTCAATTATCGAATTAACATCAAACACTCCAAATTAAGCTTAGTTGCTAGTGTAGTAAAGTTACCTAATTGATGAACCACCTAGCTTGATCAATTCTCACCAACACCCACTAATTTCTCCTCTCTAGCAAGCTTTCTTCTTCTCTAGAAACTTAAAAATGAAAATGGTTTTGGTTACATGTGTTGATCAATTCATTCTTATATATTAAGGTGAGATTGATTGATAACCATTGATCTTAATGTATATACGTATTCCGAGACTCATCTAATGGCCCAAAACTTGACATTTTTTCCCACTAACTCTCCACTAACTTCTTCCAAGTAACACCAGTTTGAAACTCCGTTGGTTTCTAGATGTGCCAATACATATCTCCAGGACAATCTTATGGCTCCAGATTAATTTATCCAAATTATAGGCCTTATTTATTTGATTTAATCAAATTACCTTAGGCCCATTATGATACATTTGATTGGTGTTCTTAAAAACTTTTATTAATGCATTAGTGGTCCTACCTATCACCGACTACCCGACACCTGGTGCCCCGCTACTTGACACACGTATCAAGATGAGCCATATTTCACTTTATATAATTAACTAACTTAGGCTATGGTTTAATCATACATCACACTCTAGTTCTTAGTCTAGTCTAGCATCCCCAAGTCACTCCTACCCGATTCCTTCGTTAAGACGCTTCCCAAGGTAATTTTCCATTACACAAACTCGCCCGATAACAACATACACACATACGATGTAATACAATAATAATGATTTTAAACACCACATATAAACAACCATAATCCATAAATAACATATTCTCTCAGTTCTCGTGTCCGAGTCAACCGAGTTATCCACGTAAAGCCTGAATTATGATCGTTAATCATTGAGATTAACGCTAATCCTAGTTTGGTTAATTTAGGCCATTACATAATTAAGTTAGTTTAACTAGTATAATTAATAATATAGTTTTAGTAAGTGATTTTTAATTCTCTTTTAATTACATTAATTAAATTAAAGTAAAAACAATAAAAATTATTGGCAAACCTTAAGAATTTTGCAAAATCCTCGTGGAGACGATCTCACTTATCGCTAATGCAAATAATAAGGATAAATGAGAACTTATTATATACGCTTGACACGTGTCACCTACTTATATCAATTTTTTAAATAGAATATAAATTTTATTAATCTATTAATCATCAATAGTATTGGATACAAAATTAGACATAAAATTAATTGTCATAATAAAAGTACTTTGACCTGCTAATCAATTTGTTCAAAAAACTATCATGAATTTGGTTGTAAATGAGACTATAACATTGAAGCAATGTAACAATCAGGGACTACTCTCTACATACATCTGGAAGACGACAGTACTCAAACACCATTAAAATTACATAACGAAAAATAAAAGTTTCAATGAAGGAAGAAAACATAAGACTTTCAACAAGAGAAGATAAAATAAAACCTTCCAATTAGGGAAGACACGATCAAACCTTCCAACAAGGAAAGACAAAATACATAAAAGTAAAAACTAAAGAAAATGACCAACCTTGCAGCCATATAGATCCACGAATGATCGTTGAGGAAGATGTGTAATAAGAATTGATCCACCTTCACATATATGAAAAGATATGCAATTTATTGGACAAACAAAACGCTAGGAAATGTATTGATTAGAACCACCATCGATCAAATGAGAAGATCTACGGTAGTTCAAGATCACGAATCATAAAATAGGATAAAAAAATATTCCGAGTTTAGAGTCGTTGCTTCTTTTAATGCGTTTCTTTATTTATTTATTTCGCCAACCCTACCTATATTGTTAGACTGTCTTCAACTGCAAAACTCTTTCTCTTCTATTTTATAGTTTGTCTCATCAAATTCTATTTCTCCTCCAATCACAAATTCTATTTTTATTCCAAAACACTATTTCCTATTTTTATTCTTTTTTATTTATTTGTATTGGTTTTGATAAATTACTTAATTAGTAATAAGTTATGAAAAAATATGCTTATGTTTTTTAAAAATGGTAATATATAGATTTGTTTCTAAAAAAGTTACAAAAATTGAAAACAATAATGCTATCTTAGCATTCAAAATAGTGTCTAGTTGGAGTCATCCATACTTCATTTAAGAGTTGGGACACTAAAATAGTGCCCCATTGGAGTTTCTCATGGTTCATATAATATGTACCTTGTTTTACTAGTTAACAATCAAGGCACAGCCTCCACTAATTGTTTTTAGAGTCAATTCAAACTAATTATTCTTCAAAATCAAACCAATCTAACTCTATGAATTTGGATTGGTTGGTTCCATTCATTAGATTGGTTTTGGCTCTGTTTGGTAACGTTAGTTGATAATCTAGCTGAAAGCTGATAATCTAACTGATAGTTAATAATCTAGTGGATGTTAGCTGATAGTTGATAACTTAGCTGATCAATTGAAATTGTTTGGTAAAACCAGATGATCAAGTAACTGATAAATGTAAAATGACACGAGAGAACATGTTTATATTATATATTAATTATTAATTAAATGCATCACTTATACAATCATATTATTTGTTAAATTTATTCTGCAATACACCCATTTTATATATATTTGTTCTTTGTATTATGTTTGTACAAATATAATACAAACACATTTAAGAATAATATTTGAGTTGACATTTACACGGATCTTACATATTAGTCAATAGAAATATGATATATTTTTTTTGTATGTAATGAAACATTTGTAATAGTAAATAAAAAGAACTTACGAAAACCTGATACTTAATACATTGCTAACTATTTCTAATATGTTTGAGTATTATATATTTTTTCTCAAAGTAGTACAATAATCTACATTATGTTACTTATTAACTCATGAACGTAAATACATATATAAGAGTAAAAATAGGAGAAGAAATGGAAACCGTATCTAATTAAGTTTCAGCTATTGTTTAGGACCTCAATTAAATTAGCAGCACAAGGGCATAACAAGAAGAAAAAGTTAAGACGCCGATTTTTTTTTCTAAACGTTACATAGACTAGCACCTAAAACTCTAGATTATCGTCTAGATTGTTTTTGAAATAATCTAATTGCCAAACAAAACTTTTATAAATTTAAGTATAAAAATTGTGAATTTTATAAAACAAACTTAGTTATGAAAATTTAGAGCAAAATAATTTTCTTTTTTTTTTCAAAATAAGAAAATAAACCTTTAAATACTTAATTACTCCTTGCATCATATACTCACAAATTCTAGTTTGCCTAAAATAATAAACTAAACAAAAATATGATCGCTAGCTAGAGTTAATAAAAATAGAGCATTATTATCAAATTAATATTCTAGCACAATTAATGGACTACATATGAGGTTTTTTACCTTTGAAAAACTAAAATGCAAATTTTGGGCAACTCATTATAAAAGCTAATTAAAACTCAGATAAAATTAAAAAGTAACATTATTTTTGATAAAATAAAAAATAACATTTAATGCAAGCTAAATCTAAATATATTTGACAAACACTTAGTATGGTCATGGTTGGTCCGAGTATGATCGAGTCTACAATTATAGAACCCACATACTGAACCAACCCATCAGTTCTCCAAGTTGAAGAGCCCAACCAAAATCAACAACCTTTATAACCCAATCCAAATCACTCGAGTTGATTTGGATCAATCGGGTCTATTGGATCCATCGGTTTTTTGTACACCCCTAGCTAAAACTGGATAAAACTGGAAAAATACATGTCCACCATCATCAATCATAAAAGACCGTTTATTTCTAATGAAAATCATAAAGTCGAACAAATTGTAAGCAACTCATACATAATATTGCTTTTTAGATTTCAATTACATATTCAACTTCCTTATGTTAACTTTTGAATTTTAGTATAGATGAGAATTCATATTGTAGCTAGGAGTTGTTAATAAAAATGGTAAAGTGCACATATGCAGACTAAACAGGTTAAAGGTTTGATTTAGGATTCCAAACTAGCATGTTCTACTTATATATGGCCTTGTTTGGTTCTTTTTGCCAAATACAAAGGAGTTTTCTTACGCACTGGCTTTGGAGTTAAGTCACTGTGAAGATCATATTTTCATGTTTGGTTTAACTTTAAACTTACAAGAAATTTTTAAATTTTTAAATAATAAAATGTATGAATTGACATAAATACCCTTCAAACAAAAAAAGAGGGAAGTAAGTAATATTGAGGTAATTAATAAAGGGTAATACTTTCCTTTGTGGATTTAAGGACCTCTATCGTAAGGAACCAAAGGAAAAAAACCCTATCACCGGTTTAAGAATAAGCTCTCATATGTGCTTGGTTTGGCAACCCTCGACTTGATCCAGCAAGTCGAGTGGTCCTCGGCCCCCTTCATCCTTTTTTTTATTGCGTCTGTCATCTCCCCACCATTCATTTCCTTTCTTGTTTTCCTTTTATCACACCTCCTCTTCTTTCTTGTCATTATAAATGTTGTGAAGCTCGTCTTACCAACCCTTCAGCTTCTCTACTACGCCTTCCCTCGCTCCTCACCTTTTTGAGCAATGATTACATGTTAACTTTGTTGTTTGTTTCCGGTGTAGTCGATGCCGACAACCATTTTGATTAGGGCTTGGTCTAGGAAAAGAAAATGAGAAGTTTGGGTTTTGGGTCTTTCGCATCTAGTGAAGAGTCACAAACAAGGAAAAAACCAGTGGTGGCGAGCAATTTGTGGCAATGAGCGATTAGTGGCGATGGCGGCAATCAATTATGATGACCTTCTCGGGGCGGCATGTCCACCCAATCTCCGGTTTTTCTTCTCCTTGGGTCAAGAATTTAGGTTTTTGCTATTTAGGTAGGTTTGGTTACAGCTTATGTGCAGATGTTGTCCGCGTTTTTGGGTTAATTGTCACTTCTTTAAGGTTGGGGTTGAGGTTGGGTTCACAATATTGTGTGCGACGTTTTCTAAATTTGTTTCATGTTTCATTATTGTAATATCTATTCTTAATAGATGCTTGCCCGATTGGACTAGGAACACCTCAATCCAAATCACTTCGACTAAAAAAATTAATGAAAGATAATTGTGTTTAGAAGTCTTTGGGAGATAACTTCCCTAGGGGAGGTGGGGGAGATATCTCATACTTTTAAGTATGAGTTGAGAGAACTTGGAGAAGAATTAGTTTTATAAAACCAACCAAATACGATTAGTTTGAACTCCCTCCCCCAAGCTATCTTACACCCTCCAACTCCACTTCCAACTAAATAAGGCCCATATATATCGCAAACATTGTGAATCTAATTTTGCCCGAATCTTCATAGATCAATTGCATAATCATCATAAAGAAGTCTTAAACAAGTACTATAGGGGTGATGTTAACTCCTAGTCTTAAGCATGAACCTGATGGTGATAAAATCTTTAACTACTCTTTCACCTAATTTGATCAGTTCCCCCTCAATCCCATTTATCTGGTTCATAAACTGTTCGAAAGCGACTATTCGCACCCCATTTTTTGTTTCTTGTACTTTATTTTTGGAATTTTTAGCCCCAAGTGAAATGAATTTCCTAACTCTATATATAAGTATGGTTTTGATCAACACACCCCACGATTTCGATTTAAAGTTAAAGCACACAAAGAGAAGCAATAGTAATCGACTCCCGCACACAACCTCTAACAGACCTAACTCCAGTGAAATTACACGAAATCAACTCTGTAAGTTTGTTATAAAGTTGATTATATCCATTTTGGTAGTTTTCGTTTGTCATTTGGTTGTTGTTTGACTTTTTTTGGTGTTTGTGGTTTTTGATTTGTTAGGGCTTGTACTTTGGCGGTGATTTTTGCATTCTACCATAAAAAGTCGAAGGAATCTGTACAAGGAAGTGAACTCGAACAAGAATATGTAAGTTTTGTTATATTTCACGTATTTTTGTCATTTTTATAAGTGGGTGTTCATAGTGATTATGCCCGTGGTGTGTGGATACACAAGACCGACACGTATGCTTTGCGTCTCGATTTTTCTCCACCACTACTGTAAAAGGCATAACGGACTAATGCATCCGCCACTGATTGTGTTATATCAATTCAAAATAGCTGAAACTCATACTGCACATATCAGTTTTATTTAACCAAAAAGGCTCTTAGGGTGTTGACACTTCTACTTAGTGACTTACCATTTTCAATACAAAATTGAGATTTCGATAATGTTCATGCTTAAATTCGTACTTATCTTGCTTTTTGTAGGTTCATACGAATGGTATAGCTGGTACATTTGGGTTGGCGTTCTCAGACTTAACTTTGGCTTTCACAACCGAACCCTTGAAGTTTAGACATAAGGCCCTAACTTGGGCTCATAATATGACTACAAAGTGTGGATTTGTCATGATCATTCTTAAATCTGATGTGGGTGGTGGTGGCAGTGGTTGGCAAGCTAAAATGACAATTGGTTGTGAGCGGGCCGAGAAATATAGTGCGAAAAAGGGAAAGGGAAAGCAAATGATGTAATAGAAAGAATAAGGACATTGGGGGTTGGGGAGAATAATAAAGTCGCTGACACAAAGAAATGCAAATGTGAGTTCAAGATATTTGTAAAGCATGAGGTAGACGACCTACGACATGCTTGAGTTGTGTGCGGGGTACACAACCATAAACTTACAAACTATTTGGTTGGGCATGCATATGTTAGGAGGATCACCACTCTCGAGAAAGTGATTTTATGTCACCTAATTAGGGCATTTGACCGGCCTAAATTACCTTAATCCCTTGATAATGTAGCACCTTAACCTCTCCATCAATAAACAATTAAGTTCTAGATCTTGTAATCATCAATTATAAATTCTATTAACCACATAAAACTCAAATGTGAATCTTAAATCTTAAAGTTCATTTAGATGAATTTAATAACCCTCAAGATTTCGGAAGAATTTCCCGATAGCACCTCCTATATTTCTAAGCCTACTCTGAAAAACTCGGCCTTCGAAAACCTTCAACAAAACCTCCTCAGCTTTAGTGGAAATGCTGAAGGACTCACAATCTACCTCATAACAATATAAATTGCAATTACAAAATTATATATTCATTCTGTCCTAATCTAAAGTATTAAAAACCTTAAGCTAACATTACCTTAACTCAAAAATTATCTCAATTAGTCCTAAAACTTCCTATCATTCCAAAAGAGTTCTTAATCACCCTCGAACTCAGAAACCCATTTATACAATATAATAGATTCAAAGTCCAATACATACATAGAGAAAAAGAACTAAGAAAGTCACAAACAGTCAGTAAGCTTTCCCTTTCCTTTGTCGCTGCTAAAACCTATCATTATCCAATTATAAAAATTCGATAATGTCAAATAAGCAAATCCCACACTATTCAGTACACTTGCAATAATCAAATGCATAATAACCCAAAAGATTAAACAAAGAATGTAATCCAAAGAATTTAAATACAACTATGAATTCATCCCCTTTTTGTTAACTGACCACAATCAGATAACGTTCTCTGAGAGTGGTAAGTAAACAATAATAAGGAATCATGCACAGAAAGGATAACCAAACGAGTCTCGTTCCTCGAGTCTATCAAAGTATGATCTAGTTCAACGTGATCTCATGATAACCACATGATGCAAAGTATCGGTGACTCTATCCCCTCAAGCATAATATAGTTCTACCTTGTACATAGTCAGGTAAACGCTATGTAGTTCTACCCAATATACACAGTTAGGTAGCTTAATATACCCAGTGCACATAGTCAGATAGACACTATATAGTTCTATCCTGTAAATAAAGCCAGGAAGACATTATAAGGAGACTCGAATCGACCTTATCCTCTCAACCCGTGTATGCATACATAACAACTAATGCAATATCAGGGATCAATGCAATTTATACGAAACTTATAAGCATACAACAAAAAGGTTACTATGGGATTTACTTACCCTCACAAATGCGATTTTGCAACTCCCTTGCGCTCCAAGTCAGTAAATATCCCTACCATCTATTTTCTTGATTTAGTAAGTTATGAACTTGGATTTGATTCAACAATGATGAAGAACTTTAATTTGGGTGTTTTATTATTGATTTGAGAGATTTTTAACCATTCAAAAATGTTTATGTGGTTGAACAAACCCAAAAAGCGAGGGAAGGGAGCATCGTGATGTCACTGTAGAAGGGTGCCCCATCCCCCACCCCTAACCTGAGTAAGGACGGCGGGCCCACCGTCGCCACCATGGAAGAGGAGGGCCTCCATTAGGAGGCTCCTCTACATGACGACTTGCTCACTGTCAGAAGAAGGGGCGGCGTCCCCCTTCTGGACACCGGTGCTTCCAAGGGCAGGGATGCCCTGCCAGGGGATAAAATGACCCTTAGCCAACCTAACAAGGAGCCGGTTCGGCCCTTGAACCAGATTTTAGGGGCCAATTGGCCCTTTGACCTTAAATAATAATAATAATATATAAATATACATATATATGAAATAAAATAATAATATATCCTACCTTCGAACAGGGCGTACTACCGCGTCCCTAGGGGAAAAGTTGGGCCAGTCCAACACTCGACCCTTGCACTAGGCGACAAGGATCCACGTGACTCACACTAGTGGACCTCGAAATCGATTTAAAATAAATCAGAATTAATATACGATTTTTAGATTATGTGAATGTTTCTTGAATTATCTAGATTCGCAAGGCGATTCGCATAGGACCCCGAGTCTAGAAAGATCAGAAATATGATTCGCGGCGAGTCGAGGTAAGTGGGAAGCTTGCTCAATTATTAAATATGGCATGTTATTGATTATACTAAGATTTTTTTATGAAAATAGGGGACTTAGGAAATGGGTTGCAACTTGTTATTGACTTGATCTTACTTATATATAGTGGTATATTTGTGATATGAACACTTGTGTTGCTTGATCAAAAAAATGGGTTTGAGCCACAAAATGAAAAGAGTGGGTTTAAGCCGCTAAATGAAATTAACGTGGTTTGTGCCACTATAAATCTTGATGTGTAAACTGTTGGGGTATGTGTCATAGGTCAATCTACAAACATCGTTTATCTTATAATTTTAGTTAATAAAATTAAAGTTTTTATGTGCTATTTTATTATAATCAATTGCATGTTTACCTTATAGTAAGATCCATGGGTATTTGTTGAAATATCATAAATGTCCCTAGTCGATCATTATACTGGGAACTATAATGAATTAAGACTAGTATGAATCTTGATTGATGGTTATGTGATGATGATGCAATATAGGGATATGAATCGAGATTATGAGTACTTGTTAGGGAACAAGGTACTGGACTGACCTGCTATGAGAACGCCCCATGGATTGAGTTATAGGTGTTACTCATGATAGGTATATCACTTAGTCCGTTGACTTGAGATTATAATAGACTTTAATATTAGGAGCATGGTAATTAGACAGTCAAATGTTGTCTTTAACTGGACGATTATAAAGATTGTGATTGGTTACCATGTGAATAATATGTGAAAGTGTGTAATCAAGATATAATTTGTCACTCCCGTACAAAGAGTGATATCAGTGGATCCCTCGATATGATAGACTGATAATGGCCAAGTCCCTGTGAATTGATATGATCAATGTCACTTGGATGTTTTCAGTTTACCTAAAGATCAAGACTAGTACGATTAAACATTAAGGGTGACTTTTCATGCCTTATGTTTAATCAAAAGATATCGCACGACAAAAGGATATGATATATGTTATTCATTAGGTTGCATCGATTTTGATATTCATGCTACTTGAGTAGTCATAATACCTTACTAGAGATCACTTACGACTTGTGTAACAAAAAGGTTTTGGTTTACTGCCAACGTCGCATGAACCCATTAGGTCACACACAAAGAATGGCTTTGCGCAATTTCGATTGGTCCAGAGTAATGAGTTTCATGTGATAAAACTCATGACATAAAAGCCCTTATGATTTGTTATATGATAACTTATTAATAGGGGCATATGTGTAATTTGCTTAAACTGCCTAAATACAATAGTTGTATTACGAATAAGGTTTTAAGTGAGGGCTTATCTACACATATAAATAAAGGGTGAAACCCTAAAACGACATATGATTTTCGTTTTTGTAAATTTTGAGTTCTTTAGATTTTGGGAGAGAATGAAAAACGTTTTCAATCTCTCTTGGTGCTAGCACTCCAGATTGTGGTCACCGTTCGTATGTGAATTTCTGATAGAGGACGGGCGCTTGAACATCTTAAAGATAAAATAATCAGAGAAGAAAATCACGGATTAAGATATGGTTTAATTTTATAGATCTAATTTAATGGAACCTATTTTCGATCTTGTTAAGGGTTTTTCAAAAATTGTTTTGAATTTTCTGCTGCGTATGAACCTAAAAAACCCAACATAAATAATTATAATATTGTGGTTTGTGCCACTTGATTTACACATTTATTATCAAGCTCATAATTGGTCACATATTGGTGATGGCTTTAAGGAACTTACTATTGACTTGATGGGATTAATTAGAGGGCACATAAAGCCTTTGTGTCGTCTAATGGTCACTATCACCTCGAGGGTAAGAGATTCGATCACCGAATTTTTGTCAATAACTATTGTGCATTGAATGAGACCACGACTTTATATTATTACTATTTATTATAGTAATTCTCTTGTGAACCCTTTGCATGATGATTTTGATTTATGTATGCTTTGTGTATCTTATTTTCCCATGCTACTTTTAATGTTTCTCTATTTGATTTCAATTCATGCTAGTCATTCATACTTATTAAGTATTACTTGCGTATTTGATGGTTAAGCGGGTTTTCCGTTTACTAAGTTCTGATGTCCCTTTCTAGCTCACCCAACTAACATTTCAAGACCATCCACTTCAACGCTCGATCGAGACAAGGAAAAGGCGATTGCTTGCATTATTCCCTTATTTTTTAATTATTTGATTTTGAAATTATTAAACTTGTGTTATATTTAAATAAGTCTTCTACGTAGAATGAACCCTTCTCGCCTTTAGTATAAATTACTTAAAAGTATTTGAACAACTTAAGTTGTTTTAAGAATTTGAAACTAAACCATAATTTCATAGTTCATCATATGGATTTCTTTTTAATTAATTTTATAATTATTTATCCATATGCACTAATTTGAGATTTTGCATGTTGTTTTAGGCGAGCCAGACTGCTTGCTCAGACCTGATTTGGGTATTGGGCTTTGGTGGAGGTCTGGGCAAAGCGACCTTTGCTAAAGAAAAGGTTATCACTTATCCCACATCACTCTACTATTGTCCTTAGCCTTTGCAGCGGTTGTGTTTTTGATAACCAAAATCCCAATGAGGGTTGCTTCGATGTCCTTAGAGAATATTGCCTAGTATTGGCGCCTCGGACTTTCTCGACTGCAAATCTACACTCACTCATCAACATAAGCATGACGAGCCTAATAATTAAAAGCCAATCGGATATAAAAATATTTCAAGAAGATTAAATAAAATAGTCTATAAATTATGCAGTAAGTAGAGAAAACTGTGAAGGAAAGTAAGTGCATGAAAATAAGACAGGAAAATGAAATCAATGAGAATACATGTCAAAAGAGTCAAAGGAGAGGCGGTCCAAGTAGTTCAGACCACCAAGTGTAGGTGGTACAGTGTTAGGGTCAAGAGTCACGACAACTCTAGGCGGACTCAAGCCTTAAGAAGTGGCAACACCCGCTTAACCTAGACTATTGCAAATGAGGGATATCAACAATGCCCTGGATAAAACACATTTCATTCCAACAAATCCATTGAATCGGGGTTGGGGCTCCACTTGCAAGTCGGCAACCACAACCTGGAGATATTTTCTTGACTTGGCCCTAAAAAACTTAAATAGATGTGGAAGTCCAAATGGAGGGATATAATCGAAACAAGAATGCATTATTAGATAATGAATTACTGTACATTCCCTATCTGGTTTTATTTATCCCGAATTAACACTAACACGGGCTCTCGCGGTTCCGATACGTATCCTAATCAACTCCCTGATGCCCGACTCTAGCTAGTTAGGTACCTGGTGTCCATTTAAATTAGTTTATATGTGTTAGAGAATCTTTCTATTGCATTATTGAAAACAAACAATGTTGTTACATCTCTTGTGGTCACAAGACTTGTGACATGTGACCACAACCCCTCGTGGGTACAAACATCTCATGTGGACACAAATGTCTCTTATGGGTACAAATGTACACTATGGTCATGAATGCCCTTTGTAGGCACAAATGTTCATTATGGGCACAAACGTTCCTTGTGGGTACATGTCATCTATAAGCATAGACGTCCCCTATGGCCACAAATATCCTTTATCAGTACATATTCTCTGTGGGTAGAAACACCCCCTTTGGTCACATACACTATTCATCATCTTCTCCAACAACCCAACATGCAAGAAAATGACTTACACTTCATCACTAAATCTTGACCAAACCAAGTTGCTTATTATGGAATGATTTGACACCGATGACTCCCAATTAACCAAAAGCAATATCGATACCCACTTTTAACATCAATAATGATCAAAATTGCATTCATGAACACATAGAATCCATAGAACTTTCAAGACATTTAAAATCTTCATGGCGAACTCACAACTCTTAGAAACTCGGAACTTAAATAAGCCGTTTGTTGTAGAAAACACTAAATCTCGTATTTGCATTGAATTGCAAAGAAAAAGCACCAATTGTGACCACGAAAAAGATGATTAAAAGTTTCATACCTAGGGTTAGCAAATACTTCTAGTCTCAACATATGACATTTAATTAATTCAAGGCCTAGCAAAATAATGAGATTCCATAAACTTGGGCTAGTAAGAACAATAGGATTAATATTAGTCTTACTCCATCATTAAATTAATGTATAAATTGGATATTTTGTGCATCATATAGTATCCTATTGCTTAAGATTAGGCTATATGTATTATTAGACTTAGATATCTCATTAAATTTCTAGGCTTAGTATATTAACCAAATAGTTTATCCAACCTTTTACACTTAGTCAAACCAAAGGGAATTCATAACTTAAACTATGAATCGACAATGAAAATCCACATTAGCCTAGGTTATATTAATGGATCACTTACCATATACCCATCATGCATGCATGCCTAAGTGAACCTCACTCACAAAATGACAATTTGAGTAAATAGATGTTTAAATTTATTAAATTGAGCATTTGATATTTAGCTAGATAATACAAACACCAAAGAAAAATAATATACCTCGATGTCGACCCCTCAGGGTTGATCGAGTACGCCATGACATGCATAAGTCGCCGTCAGAGTCATATGAGACACATGCATGAGTTAAAAATTTAGGGTCATTTCAATTTCCATACAATTAACGTACATATCAAAACATTGAATGCGTTAACGAATGAGTATGTACATTCAATGTGTACCTGGTTATTCCAAATATCCATAAAGACATGATTTCGAAATGACGACAACAGCAATAAACTCGATGGCCCACTAGGAAATGAAGTGGCCATTTTAGTTGAATTAACTGCCAATGTACCGGCTACATCCGCCATTAATCTACTAGATGCCAATGTACCAGCCGAGTTTTCTCAACCTTTAGAGTTGTGTGCAGAATCACATGATGGTGTATGGCTCTCTTTGGCAGCTTCCCTCGATCCACTACCACCTCTCCCTTTCGTTGTGATTTTATTTTACTCCCCTCCAGAAGACGTTGCACCTCATGTAAGACTTTAGTCTCCATTTGAGCCTCTTCACTCTCATTGGCATGCTTTACTCGCCGATGTTTGGGTTCTCCTTCAGCTGTTTCCAATAAAAGGAATTCATACACTTCCTTTCGAGATGCACAGCCTCGGCTTGAAACCCTGCAATACCGACATCTGCATATCTAATTTGATGTTGTGAAGGATGGTTTCATGAGGAAATTTTTGTTTCGCCATACTTAAACATAGAAGAAAAGGATTGTATTGTCCTACAACAACAAAATCATAAAAACACGCATCATAACAAGAAATGCAATTTTCAAAATATAACCGCTTGTTTTATTAACGTCGTTATTATTGATTATTTATATATTAGGATGCCTGCTCGAATCCACGTGGATGTCGCAGATAGACTAGGGGCACGCTTGACTAGGTAATATTAGTTTATATTGTTTGATTGATTGCTTAATTGTTGTATATTTTATTTAGTATGGCATAATTCATCCTATTTTTGTAAATATCATGTCATGTCGAGTGAGATTGTGTGATGGGTAAATTGCCTTTTAAAGCGTGTCGACATAGATATTAGGTAGGTGTAGTATATATACATTAAGTCTTATAACACTAACTTTAATGAAATGACTAGAACCATGGAGAATATGTCATAAAATGGATAATCAAATTTAAGGTTGTCATAATAATCGGTTACATCAAGGATTGGCATGCCTCAAGATGTTTATCAGGATGCAGAGCACTAGGTGCTGGGTAATTAGGGGCTAGTGGACCACAATTGGGTTAATTACGTGATCAAAACACTAATTATAATATTGTTGTACCTAGGTTGGCTATTTAAAAAGAATTAAATTGATTTTCCTATCGTTATATGAAAATTATTTAAGCCATTGTTGGACGTTAGGATGATCCTAGAATGTATGATACTTAGCTATTTAGTGTCTCAATGAAGTATTAATTTGTGTTTGACAGCCTTGATAAGGACCATAAGATCGTCCTCGAGATGAATGTTCACATTTGATTACAACCAAAACTAAAAAAAAACCCTTATTTAGTGGTTTCTTAGCAAACCCACTCACAAAAATCCATACAAAAGAAAAAAAAATGCAGAGTTGTAGTAGAAACTTAGAGGACTGAGATTTCGCATTTGGAGCTCAAGACCTAACATTTACAACCAAGGTAATCCACTCCCTCTCAATCAACTCCATCTTGTTCAATTCTTCAGATGAGCTTCGAAACTTTGATTAATTTTAGGGAAAACTTTTTGAATTGATGTAATTGGATATGATGGATGATGTTTATATTGAAATTATTGATGTATTTGGATGGGGGGGTTCGACCCAGGATAATTCCGCGTGAGGTTCACCATGATTTGGAGTTAAAAGCACAATCAAAAGTCCAAAATTTTCATAGCGCAATAGTTTTACATGAGCTTGATATCGTTCCTGCATCATGCGACAAGTTATTCAAGCACGACGCCACGACAGCGCTGTAACCTGGGTTGGGTCCTGGTCAGAGGCCTCGACGTCGTCACAACACCATGCCTGCCACCATGCCAGGACCCTTGAAAACACTAAATTTTATATTTTAAACCTAGGTTTTGGGAATCAATTCTAACCAACCTTATACTCCATAAAACACCAATTGGAACCTCTAGGGACTCAGGGATGATAGTGTGATAGTCAGGAGCATGACGGGGTCAAATCGAGATGTTTTAGAGGATCAGAGCGAGTGTTTGAGGTGCGTAAAACCCAATTGAATGTCACTTGAGTATTTAATTGTCGTTTTATTTGCTCTTATCCATTCTCGGCTTGTTATTCCATTTTGTTGCTATTTTTTGGATGGTTGTTGAGTTTAATCTCACCAACACTTTCGTTGTCTGTTTATGACACACTAGATTGTAGCACATGTGACCAAGCCATTGGTGAATGGCAACCTAAGCTACTCTCCGATGCATGTGTTAGTAAAGCGCATGAATAGGCCAATCACCACGAGGAACTAGGTGAAAGAGTAGTATGGGCACCCACTGAAGGGATCTTGGGGATTTGAAGTACAGTGTAGTCTGACCAAGATGTGTACACACTTTGTTTATCTACTTTGTTATGTATGCATCTGATGATCCATTTACAGTTGCATGTTTATTTTACGCATGTTTATTTAACATTTACTTTGGCTTTTCTATTTACTTAAATGTTGAATGAATTTCCTTGGCGTTTTACTCACTGGACTCATCATATGTTTTGTTAAGATGGCTGATTGCAGATCCTAGTTCGAGTAGGAGCATGGGGATCCTAAGCGACTATCTCTGACCACCTACTATCCAGGACACTCTTCTACATGTTATTTTTTGATATTTTGTTTTATTTTGGGTATTAAGGAGACTTGAGAGACACTCTTGTGCATGTATATATGTTTATCTTTTGATTGTCATGTCGCCTTATATATAAAGTACTCTAATTCGGGGTTTTCCATATTAGTATTGATGCTCTATGACACATGATATATATATGCTTTTATGTCAGTTTAAGACTTCCATTGATAATTTAATCTTTATTAACCGAAATTTGTTAAACATATTTAACTCGCAAACTTTGAAACAAGAAGACTATAAACCCAAAATAAACATGACTTAAAAAGAAAAGTTGCCTAACTAGTTCACAATATAGCGACAACACGGTAAATTAATTAGGACGCACACCAAGGATGCAAGTGTGGCAAGAGACGCCATCGAAGTGCGAGACCCTGTTGGTCCATGACTTGGGCGGTGCAGCGGAGCCCACAAAGCGAGGAGCAGCACCCACCTGGCGGCCTCGGGGCGTGGGGACCACAGTTGGTATTAGAGCAATGGTTCAAGGAACCTAAAGAAATAAAAAAGAGCATAAATTTAATAAACAAACCTTAGATGTAGAAAAATGTATTTACCTTAAAACCCTAATTAGGAAGTGATTGTAAGGCGGGTATAGTTATGGATTAAATACGTGTTATATTTTTATTGTATATTATATATTATACGTGTATATATATCGAGTATGATCTGACATACGCTTCTTGATGCAGGTCATGATGGCCGAACATCCATCTACAGCGTTAGAGGTAGGATAAGCGAGCAATCTTGCCTAGACTATAACTACTACTTCTATTCAAAGTGTTGATGACCGACTCGCAGCACACGATGCTCAGTTGGCAGAGATCTTACAGCTACTAAGGACTCATGTAGTAGCAGTCACGACTCCCACCGTGGTTATAGTTCCTGCCACATACCTGTTGAGGGGCTACTCCAGCGGTTGTACCAGGTTTTGCACCAGTCGAGACACAGACTCCTACTCCTTCATCAATGACCACAAAGATGGGTACTACAGCTACGACCTTCGAGTTTATGTTGACGCCTGAGGTGAAATTGATTAAGGAGTTTATTCGCTTCTGGTTTGGATACTTCTACAACATTGATGACTTGGAGGTAGCTGGGAGATAGTTACTTTCGCATTACAGGCTGCACTAGTTGTTGAGAGGCAAGGAGGGCATACAGGCACGGGTTTCTAGATCATGTTTTCAAAGAGCTGCATCTTTATGGTGGACTACTTACTGCAACACCCGCTAAGATTTGATGATATGGGAGCAGTTTAGACATATTTTCTACGGCGATTATATCCCCATAAAGGTCCATCTATGTTTAAGAGAGGTTTCTGGCATTGAAACTGGGTTACCCATCTGTTTTACAACATATAGAGAGATATTATTATATATTATAGTTCATAAAGGATGTTGCCGGGACTGAGAGGCTACAAATTCAGTACTTTATACGGGGATTAGTAAAGGTCATCACTGGTACGATTGTGCTGAATGGGGCTTACACACTATACGCCATGTACGATCGAGCTATTTCTAATGAGACGTACCTATTGTAGAGGGTTGACATGCAGGCACCTAGTTTGGGACAGTTTAAGGAGCAGACAGGGCGGAGTTCTCAGCAAGGCTGGAGGCCAAAGAGACAAAGGGATCGGTTTGATAGGGATCACCATCACGATGAAAAACGACATAACAAGGTCTAGAGTGACGCTAAGAGAGGGATAGGTTCATATATAAGGACACAACCGGTTCATGCTATTGCACATGCACCACCCGAGCAGCATTAATAGCAGCCTCAACAGTACCATTAAGAAATGGATCAGGGAGGCCATGACAAGGGTTAGAGATATTGGGGTCAGGTTAAGAGACCCCGGGATAGGCAGGATGGGAGACATGAGAAACGTTGATGTCACCGTTGTGGTCAGAGAGGGCACCTAAAGGCTTACTGTATGATAGAACTTTCACCACCGGGTACAGCACATCAGGTTCAGGTCAGGGAAAAAGCACATGCAATCGCGCGGCCAAACAGAGAGTGACTAGAAAGCTCGTCGATGGTGAATTATCTATTATATGTAGACCGATGCATGTTATGATAGATTTTGGTAGTACATTATTATTTATTGTTGGACACATGATAAGAGTGACAAGTCTATAATTAGACACATTTTACAGTGTAATTTAAGTTGATTTTTGACATAAATGATGATATTACACTAGGTAGTCTCTTATTTTTGTGATTTCAGGTTTTACATAGGAAAATGAAGAAATAGAAGAAAAGAGAAAAAAAAGCAACGCAGTCAACTGGAAAAACACACCAGTGAATAGCCATATAAATCAACAACATACGAAGGCCAGCAGAAGAAAGCCATATAAATCAATAGCAGAAGAAGGCCAACGAATCCATAGCGAATTGGAGAATGAACTATAAATCGACAGCTGAGTCGATGGAGCACAAATAGTTAAACTCAGTAATTTACTTAGCGATTTGTGTATAAGTGTGGAATCGCTGACAAATCACTGAGGTCGATGATATTTTTTAGAATAATATGAGAAATTTGTATTTATCTAGGATATGTAGTCCTAGGGGAACTATACATAGGACCAGAGAGCTTCAAAATAATTTTCTCCAATTACTCTTTAACTACTCTTTACTTCTTCTTTTCTCTTTTATCAAGTTTTATATGTGAAGCAACATTGGAGCATTGATTTAAAGGTATTTATTTACTTAATTATGTCTTTTAATTACACATTAGTATTGTTTATTTCCAGCATGCGTGAGTAGTCTATCAATCTAAACAAACCCTAAGCATGTAATATACTTTGGATTGTTATGTAGTTATAATTATGAAATCACGTACTTAATGCTTTAAATCGATTCATACACGTCAATCGCGGATAAAACAAGTTATTTTGCATATTACAACTAGTAATTCTCTATGTTGAGCGCATAATGGCCAATGTATTCCTTAAAATAGAGTATTCAACTCTATGTATATAGTTATCAACAACAATTATAGAAGTAGTAACTAGGATTAATCTATAGGGCATTTTCCAAGCGGATGTCTTTGGTGGTTGTATTTGAAGTTGTTTATTATGCGGCTTTAGAAGTATTGGCTTAGATTAGGCATGATTTTCATTGAACTTAATGTTATCGTATTTCTACGATGTAACGTTTTATCCAATGGGTAAACTTACAATGATAAGAATATGACATTTCCATTGAGTTTAAGAAAATCAATGGCTAGCTAAAGGCTATCAACCTATTATGAATTAGGATTTAATGATTTTAAGATTTCATATAAATAATTATAGCTATATTATGAAGTGATGTTATGTCTTACAGTTTGAAAACAATCCAAGTATATTATGATGTTTAGTGGGGTTTTGTTTATATGATTGTTTACGTTGATTTATCAATTATTTGAATGATTAGTTTGATTTATATTAATTTAGTTTATTTGATTTAAGTTGTTTAAAGTTTAGTTATTTTAATTAATTTTTTAGTTTATTAGCATATCATTTAATGTTTATTTTCCTATTTAATTAAAGTGATTAAATTAAAATAAGTTAGATCTGATAAAACTTTAGGGTAGCTTAAATTCTTAAGAGATTTGAAGAATCTCTATAGAAACGATATCACATTTACCACCACTACAAGTTAATAGTAAAATACGGGAAATTATCGTGCACACTCGACACGTGTCAATGAGAGTTAGGGTTAGCGTTACAGACGCTAGACACACATCGTGTCCTGAGTATGACCGCGGAGGATAAGATATACCCTAACCTGATATGTCGAAACTGCATGATAAAGGTAAAGGGGCATCAATTGTCGATGGACTTTGAATTCTAGAGTACATCGAGTTTGACACATTTTTGGGGATGGACTGGTTGGCGGCGTATCATGCACAGTTGGATTGCTTCCAGAAGATTGTTCGGGGATTCCAAGGTTCACATTTACTGGAGTCGTGATCGCACTACTCATTACGAGAGGTCAACTAGCTACAACTCAAGAGATGGAGGCGTTTATTATAATAGTCGAGCTAGAGTCGAGGATTGAGATCAGGATTAAGGATGTTCCAGTGGTTAGAGAGTTTCTTGATGTTTTTTTCGGATGATCTGCCAAGATTACCACCATATAGAGAGGTCGAGTTTATTATCGAGCTTTTACCAAGGACGCTGCTGATTTTCAGTAGACCATGTAGGATGTCAGCATTCGAGTAGGAGGATGTAAGGAGATAGCTTGAGGATCTATCGCAAAACATCCACCCTATTATGTCTCTTTGGAGAGCTCCAATATTATTTAGGAAGAAGAAGGACAGTTCCATGAGGATGTGTGTGGGCTACCAAAAGCTGAATCGGGGATAATGAGGAATCGTTACCTACTCCTCAGGATCGACATTTTGTTCAATCAGTTGGCAAGCACCAAATTCTTCTCGAAGATTGATCTGTGTTCAGGCAATCGATAGTTGAGGATGAAGACGACCTTCAGTACAAGGTATGGGTTGTTTAAGTTTATAGTCATGCCTTTTGGGCCGATTAACGCCCCGACAATCTTCATGGACTTGATGCATAGGGTCTTGAGACCATACTTGGATAGATACGTCATTGTCTTCATCGACGACATTTGATTTACAACAAGACTCATGTTATAATGACCTATTATTTTAAGATGGTGATTAGTGTTAATTCAAATCCTAATTAAACCAAATTAGGCTCGTTGTTAAGTTCGACGTGCCTTGATTAGCCTGTGTATGGGTTTGTATGACGATTTTTGTTTATTTGAAATGTTTGTGAATTTTATAGGTTGTAGTGTAAAAGAGAATTTATATACAAGCCTATAATTGAAAAATACATAAATAAATAATAAATAGCTAGTACACCAAGTGTGACGAGGGGGTTGTGAATTGAATGTGCACACCCGAGAATACTCGTAAGCATGGGTGTTTATGGTGTCAACATGTATGTCACTTTAGGGATGTTATGTTAGCACATCGATCATTCGATCAGCCTCAAGATAGCGTGATACGTATCTCAAGAAAATTCATATATTTAAACTAAAACCTTCATGTTTATCTTCATAATTCGATCGAAAGTGAGAGATGGCAGTTGAGGGTTTGGTATTCTGATCCTGAGGAATCAATCTAGGAGTTGTTTTAGTGTGAATTGAGGAGCTTAAACAACCAGAAATCCAGAGATCATCATTATGGTAAGTTTGGTTTTGATATTTTTAAAGTTCAATTCGATAATGGATGACAATTTTGTTGTGAGTTATTGTTGTTATTATTGATTATAAATGGATGTTACCTCACTAAAGGTCCTCCTAGTGTATTTAGGGAATGTTAGTTGTTGTTGTGTGGATTTGCGAATGGAACGGTGGCTACTACCTAGTTCACTATCAAGACGGTGAGGGTGAAGCGTGTTTCGCCTAGTAAAGGAGCACGCTCCCTTCATCAATTGGGACAAACCTAGTTGGTGGAGCGCGCCCCACCAAGTGAGGGAGTGCGCTCCCATTCCAGAAAATAATAATTATGCCGAGTTTTAGTTAGAATCTCATAATGTTGCAGGGACTCGATTATGGGTTCTAAATAAAAGGTATTAGATCTATATTGATCACAAATGGTTTGCGATAGGTGTTGGATCACCAGGAAAGCATGAGTGACCCGAAAAGTTAGGGAATTTCACAATGGAAACCTAAACCGAGGTAAGTATGGATTCGCTTATTTATCAATGTTGCCTGGATATGTTCGTATATGTAGTTCATGTAGTTTATGGACTTAATGGAGGGACTATGTACACTATGATGGTTTTAATAAATGGAAAATGGTGTTTAATGTGACCCACAAGAGTAACTCCAAGTTTTAAGAATAGGTTTATAGGAGATGGGTAACCTTCTCGGCCTATATATAACTCTTGCTCAATTTGATAGGTTGCATGGATTACATACTGACTAGAGTGTTTCGGATGGAACCATTGGACATTAATGGATTGACTAGATAGCACATCGGCCAATGTGTTGGTCTAGCAATAACATTAATGATGTCAGTGGGTAATCAGCCCTAGTTTTACAAATAAAATTGGAATCACGGTTTAATAGTCATTGACTAACGGACTTGCATCTTCTATTTATTAAACTATATGTTTTTCATAATCCTGTTAGTTAACATTGGTGCATATTGTTATTGCATAATGTTCTTGATTATTATATGAAATGTTGATGGCTTTGTGAATCATTACTTACTGTGCAAGTTGAAGCGCTCATTCTAAATTTAATATTTCAGGTTCGCATCTAGCGCTTCAACGAAATGAAAAGAGAAGATTTAGTAGTTTTTGTTATTTCTCTCGATATGATAAGCCTTCCTATATATACACCATTTGAATTATTTTATTGTACATGAACAAGGTTGAGAGGTTTACAAATGAGGTTTTGAGGTTTTTGATAAACTATATATTTTTATTTATTATTAATTATCGAAAAGTTTTTAATTTTCTAATGCGTATATTTTATATTGTTTATTCGATTTCGATATACACGTTTAGTTTATCAGGCAGATATGGAGAGGCTGCTGGCTCTAGTTAAGTATGGCTGGGTTATCGGAGCTTAATTAGAGTTTCAGGTTGAGTATCGCCCTAATCGAGATAGGAGATTCTACAGCTTGGTATCAGAGCCAAAGGTTTATCACTTTTGAATTAAATAGCAACTTTGATATAGTTTGGGATCATAAACAAGGCGCTGACCTCGATTCCACTTTCAAATTGTTTTCGAAGTGGGTGAGAGCATATTTCTTTGTACTGGATCCTAATTTTATTAACTTATAGAGTTGTCTCGAATTATGAATAACCTTAGGGTACGATAAACAATTTTATCGTGCTTTAACGGGAAACTGAAAATGAAAATATTATTATACGTTATTTGCTGCACTTATTATTATTATTTACTGTACAGATATGATTTCCTCGTTCTCTCTAAATATTATCCTAATGATCTTATCTCTCATTTGATGGGGCATGTGCCCTAGGTCAATCCATTAACTGTCTTTATGAATACTTTTAGTTAATAAAAATAGAGGATTTCATTTGCTGTTTATTATAATTAATTTGCATGTTTACATTATAATAAGATCCATGGGTATTTACATAAATATCCTAAATGTCCCTAGTCGATCATTATACTGGGAACTATAATGAATTAAGACTAGTGTGAGTCTTGATTGATGATCATATGATGATTATACGTATAGGGATACGAATCAAGATCACGAGTACTTGTTAGGGAACAAAGTCTTTGGACCGACCCGCTATGAGAACATAACATGGATTAAGTCACGATTGTTTCTCATGATAGGTATATATTCCAGTCCTCGACTTGAGATTACCGAGAGACTTCAACATTAGGAACACGGTGATTTGACACAATCAAACGTTGTCTTTAACCTGGACGATTATAAAGGTTGTGATTGGTTACTTGTGTGTGAGCAATGTGATGAAGTTGTGTAATCGAGATAGAATTTGTCCCTCTCATATAAAGAGAGATATCTAGTGGATCCCTCGATGTGTTAGACTGTTAAAAGGCCTAGTCTAAGTGAATTGATATTGATCAATGTCACTTGGATGTTTTCATCTACCTAGAGATCGAGACTAGTACGATTGAACATGTTGGATGACAATTCCATGCCTTATGTTTGATCAAAAGGATATCGTGTGACAAAAGGATGTTATATACATTATTGATTAGGTTGTATCGATTTGATATTCGTACGACTTGGGTAGTCATAATGTCTTGCTAGAGGTCGCTTATGACTTGTATACCAAAATATGTTTTGGTACACTTCGCCAACGTTGTATGAGCCTATTGGGTCGCACACTAAGAATGGTTTTGCGAGATTTTAAGACGATTCGAAAAACGAATTTTATGTGATAAAATTCATGACAAAAACGTCCTTGTGGTGTATTACACTTATACTTCTTTAAGTAAGGGTATATGTGTAATTTACTTAACCGTCTATATACAAGGGTTGTATAAATAGACGCTTTAAGTTACAATACACATACGAAAGATCAAAAGGCCAAAACTCCTTTTTCGTTTAAGAAACGACTTAGGGTTTTTGGTATGCTCGATCGTTTTGGAGAGATTCAAAAGGTTTGGCATTCTCTCGACGCTAGCACTTCGAATCTCGGCCGCCGTTCGTGTGTGGATCGCGATAGAGGGCGTTCGTCGTTGCGGCGCCTTAGAGATCGATCAACCTTCCGAAAGGTATATTGCGATTGAGGTATGATTAAGTTTTTCATGGTTTAAACGTTTTTAATGGAATTAGATTCGGATCTGTTGGGGTTTTTGTCAAAATTGTTTTGTAATCTCCATTGCGTATGAACCCCAAAATCCAACAAAGGGTATCGAGCCATCGAATTCGATTCCATTAAACTCATTGCATGTTTTCTTCGATATATACATGATATATGATTGAAAGCATGTTAATAGTTGATGTATATGTGATATACATGAGTTTTAAATGAGATTTATTATCATGTTTTGTGTATATGATACATATATTCTTGATTTAATTGAAATTAGTTTCGTGTTCTATGATCCATGATACCATTAGGTTCGATTGGGATAGTAGTTCATGATTCAATTACATGTTTGTGATTATTTGGATGAAGATCGAAATTGCAAATAATTAATTTTCGAAATTATTTATATATAAATAATTAATTTTCGAAATTATTTATTTATAAATAATTAATTTTCGAAATTATTTATTTGAAAATAATTAATTTTCGAAATTAATTATTTATCTTGTTATTTCTATTTTGTTATGAAGTTTCTATTTTATAAAGATAGATAACAAATTAGAATATGAGATAAATATCTAGAATCTTGTTATTGGTGATATACTAGGATTCAAATATCTTAAATCCAAAATAAATAATTAATTTTCGAAATTATTTATTTATAATTAATTAATTTTCGAAATTAATTATTTATCTTGTTATTTCTATTTTGTTATGAAGTTTCTATTTGATAAAGATAGATAACAAATTAGAATAGAAGATAAATATCAAGAATCTTGTTATTGGTGATATACTAGGATTCAAATAAGATAAGTCCTAATTGGATTAGGATAAGATTAGTCCTAATAGGATTAGGATAAGATTAGTCCTAATTGGATTAGGATAAGATAAGTCCTAATTGGATTATGATAAGATTAGTCCTAATTGGATTAGGATAAGATGATTAGTTAGATGTGGGCCCGGATTAATTAAAAATGTTTTAATTGACTTAATTTCGGATAAATTAAGGGCTTAATTTATGATAATAAAATCAGCGAAAATAATGATTTTTTATAGCGAATCCTAGCGCACGGAAATTCTTTTATTAGTGAATAGTATAAAAATTTCCAAATTGTTTAGTGATTGAACAAATCAATAAAATATATGATATTTCATTGTTTACATAAAAATCACTAAAACTGAATAAAATCCCTCTATTAAATTTTAAGTCTCCTGCCATCCATTTTAAACACTTGTCAAGGCCTCGATCACACTAATATAGTTTCAAATGCATAGTTTGGGTGTATTGTGTTATCTTGGTGAGACAAGTTAGGTAAGAGTTACCTAAATGTTTAAAATGGTCCGACTTAATAAAGCCATCAAAATAGTTTTGAGCTTTAAGCAAATGATGAGATAAAAACATGCTAAGACATAAGATGTCCCGTATCTCATAAAAGGATCTAAAAATTACATAAGATGTAATTGGTAACTGTTACCTACCTAAATAATCTAGTTCTGTGTTTCATGCCATAGTTTGTCATAGAATTAGGTGAAATATGGATTTTAGTCCCATAAATAAACAAGATGCGTTTTAGGAGGGTTGTTAATTTAGTGGGAGTCTAATCCTCTATACTAAAATAAACTTTGCATAATCTTTATTGTAGATCAATGGCCTCTTCAAATAACAATAATCCCCTGTCACTGCGATCCATCCTTGAGAAGGATAAGCTATCGGGGACTAACTTTCTTGATCGGTTCGAAACTTAAGAATTGTTCTTAAGCATGAACGCAAGTTGTATGTCCCGGATGCTCCAATCCCCGAGGACCCACCACCCAATGCTACAAAAGTTTGTGAAGGATGCGCATAGTAAGCATGTCAACGATTCTACTTGATGTTGCATGTATTATGCTTGGCAACTATGGTTCCCGAACTTCGAAGGATATGGAATTAATGGAAGCCTACGACATGGCTATAACGCTGAAGGAAATGTTCCAACAGCAAGCTAGGCAAGAAAGGTTCGAGACAGTCAAAAACCTACATTCTTGCAAGATGACTGAGGGTGCGTCAGTTAGTCCTCACGTTTTGAAGATGAATGGCTATTTTGACCATCTTGATAGACTCGAATTTCCCATAAGCCAAGAGTTGGCTACAGATTTGATCCTGAATTCATTACCAGATAGTTACTCACAATTTGTGATGAACTACGATATGAATAATATGAAGAAATCAATTTCAGAGTTGCATTTGATGCTCAAAACTGCTGAACAAAATATCAAGAAACCCTCTAGTAATGTGTTGATGGTCCAAAAGGGAAAGGGAATGAAGAAAGAAAGGCAAGGCAAGTTGCTAGGTTGCCAAGCCGCACTTTTTGTCGCAAAGCCTATGGAACAAGTCAAGCCCCACTGTTCTCGCTTCAAAACACCCAAAAGAAAAGGAAGAAGATTGTCATTTCTGTAATCAAACCTATCTTTGGCATTGTCGTCTCGGGCACATAAATGAGAAACGCATAACGAAGCTCCATAAAGATGGACTTCTAGATTCATTTGATTTAGAAACATATGAAACGTGCGTATCTTGTTTACTTGGGCAAGATGACTAAAAGTCCCTTTACTTTGGACACGGTGAAAGGGCAAGTGATTTATTGGGTCTAATACATACGATGTATGCGGTCCTATAAACACAATGGCTAGAGGAGGTTATCGATTCATTACATTTACTCGATGATTTCAGCAGATATGGTTATGTATATCTTATGAAACATAAAGTGAATCATTTGAGATGTTTCGAACGTTTCAAAATGAAGTGCGAATCAACTTGGTAAAACTATCAAAACACTTCGATCGGATCGAGGTGGTGAGTATTTAAGCCAAGAATTTGATGATCATCTTAGAAATTGTGGGATTGTCTCCCAATTGACTCCACCAAAGCAACTCCACAATGGAATGGAGTTTCGAAAGGAGAAATCGAACCTTATTAGATATGGTTCAATCTATGATGAGTCATGCGAGATCTTCCATTATCCTTTTGGGGTTATGCATTACAAATCTGCAGCTTTCACTCTAAATCGAGTTCCTTCTAAAGCGGTTGATAAAACACCATATGAGATATGGTACGGGAAGAGACCTAGTTTGTCTTTTCTTAAGATTTGGGGTTGTGAGGCTTACGTAAAGCGACAAGTCTCGAAAAACTAGCACCTAAATCGACAAGTGTTTATTTGTGGGGTATCCTAAGGAAACAAAAGGATATTACTTTTATAATCCCGCTGAGAACAAAGTGTTTGTTGCTCGGTATGGTGCCTTTATGGAAAAACAGTTTATTTCAAAAGACACTAGTGGGAAAGAAATAAATCTTGAAGAAGTTCAAGAATCACAGGTAAACACTGAACAGCTACTGGAAGTTCAACAATGTTCCGAACCAGTTGAACCTCCACAAGTGACACAAGGCCCACGTAAATCTAGTAGGGTAAGACATGAGCCAGAGAGATTCGGATTTCTCATTACCGATAGTCGTGATGTGTTGCTTATGGATCAAAATGAGCTCACCACTTATCAGGAGGCTATGTCTGGACCAGACTCAGATAAATGGCTAAGTGCCATGAATTCCGAGATGCAATCCATGTATGATAACCAAGTTCGGAACTTGGTTGATTTACCCGAAGGTGGTAAGACCATTGGATGTAAATGGGTTTTCAAGAAGAAAACTGACATGGATGGCAAAGTGCATACTTTTAAAGCGAGACTAGTAGCAAAAGGTTTCAGGCAGACTCAAGGTGTTGATTATGATGAAACTTTTTCGCCAGTCGCCATGCTTAAATCCATAAGAATTTCAATTGCCATTGCTTTGCATATTATGACTATGAAATATGGCAAATGGATGTAAAAACAACATTTCTTAATGAAAAGTGCTTGAGGACGTGTATATGACACAACCTGAAGGTTTTGTACATCCCGAGAATTCTAGGAAGGTATGCAAGCTTCAAAGATCCATTTATGGATTAAAGCAAGCTTCTCGGAGTTGGAATCTTCGTTTTGATGAAGCAATCAAGGATTTTGGTTTTATTAAGAATGAAGATGAGCCTTGTGTATACAAGAAGGTCGGTGGGAGTGTAGTTATTTTTCTCGGGTAAGTCTTGTATGTTGAGGATATATTACTCATTGGAAATGACATCCCAACCTTGCGAGAATGTCAAGTCTTGGTTAGGGAAGTGTTTCTCAATGAAAGACTTAGGAGATGCAGACTATATCCTAGGGATAAAGATCTATAGGGATAGATCTAAAAGGCTAATCGGTCTAAGTCGAGTGCTTACATAGACAAGGTCTTGAATAGGTTCGGTTTGCAAGACTCTAAAAGAGGATTGTTGCCAATGTCTCATGGGATAAGTCTCAAGCAAGACTCAATGTCCTAAGACAAATGATGAGCGAGACCGTATGAATAAGATTCCATATGCATCGGCTATTGGATCTATCATGTATGCCATGTTATGCACTCGACACGATGTATCATATGCTTTGAGCACTACAAGCGGATATCGATCGAGATCCAGGTGAGAGTCACTGGATAGCGAGTAAGAACATCCTTAAGTACTTAAGAAGGACTAAGGAAGTGTTCTTGGTCTATGGAGGTTTTGAAAATGATCTAGTTGTAAATGGTTACACGGATGCAAGTTTTCAAACCGATATAGATGATTTTAGATCGCATCTGGATATGTGTTTACTTTGAATGGGGGTGCGATAAGTGGAAAAGTTCGAAGCAAGAGATCGTGGCGATTCTACAACGTAGTGAGTATATTGCGGCGTCCGATGCAAAGAAAGGAGGCGGTTTGGATCAAAAAGTTCATTTCGAACTAGGTGTGGTTCCGAGTATTGCTAACCCCGTTTGTTTGTATTGTGACAATAACGGGGCAATAGCACGAGCCAAGGAACCTAGATCACACCACAGATCCAAACATATACTCGGGCGTTTTCATCTCATCGAGAGAAATTATTGAGAGGGAGACGTAAAGATTTGCGAGTACCTGCGAAAGACAACGTTGCGGATCCATTGACAAAAGCTCTTCCACAAGCAAAACATGATGGTCATGTTAGATCATTAGGCATTAGATGCATGTATGATTGGCCCTAGTGCAAGTGGGAGATGATGGGGCATGTGCCCTAGGTCAATCCATTAACTGTCTTTATGAATACTTTTAGTTAATAAAAATAGAGGATTTCATTTGTTGTTTATTATAATTAATTTGCATGTTTACATTATAATAAGATCCATGGGTATTTACATAAATATCCTAAATGTCCCTAGTCGATCATTATACTTGGGAACTATAATGAATTAAGACTAGTGTGAGTCTTGATTGATGATCATATGATGATTATACGTATAGGGATACGAATCAAGATCACGAGTACTTGTTAGGGAACAAAGTCTTGGACCAGACCCGCTATGAGAACATAACATGGATTAAGTCACGATTGTTTCTCATGATAGGTATATATTCCAGTCCTCGACTTGAGATTACCAGAGACTTCAACATTAGGAACACAAGATTTGACACAATCAAACGTTGTCTTTAACCGGACGATTATAAAGGTTGTGATTGGTTACTTGTGTGAGCAATGTGATGAAGTTGTGTAATCGAGATAGAATTTGTCCCTCTCATATAAAGAGAGATATCTAGTGGATCCTCGATGTGTTAGACTGTTAAAAGGCCTAGTCTAAGTGAATTGATATTGATCAATGTCACTTGGATGTTTTCGATCTACCTAGAGATCGAGACTAGTACGATTGAACATGTTGGATGACAATTCCATGCCTTATGTTTGATCAAAAGGATATCGTGTGACAAAAGGATGTTATATACATTATTGATTAGGTTGTATCGATTTGATATTCGTACGACTTGGGTAGTCATAATGTCTTGCTAGAGGCCGCTTATGACTTGTATACCAAAATATGTTTTGGTACACTGCCAACGTTGTATGAGCCTATTGGGTCGCACACTAAGAATGGTTTTGCGAGATTTTAAGACGATTCAGAAAAACGAATTTTATGTGATAAAATTCATGACAGAAACGTCCTTGTGGTGTATTACACTTATACTTCTTTAAGTAAGGGTATATGTGTAATTTACTTAACCGTCTATATACAAGGGTTGTATAAATAGACGCTTTAAGTTACAATACACATACGAAAGATCAAAAGGCCAAAACTCCTTTTTCGTTTAAGAAACGACTTAGGGTTTTTGGTATGCTCTGGATCGTTTTGGAGAGATTCAAAAGGTTTGGCATTCTCTCGACGCTAGCACTTCGAATCTCGGCCGCCGTTCGTGTGTGGACTGCTGATAGAGGGCGTTCGTCGTTGGCAGCGCCTTAGAGATCGATCAACCTTCTGAAAGGTATATTGCGATTGAGGTATGATTAAGTTTTTCATGGTTTAAACGTTTTTAATGGAATTAGATTCGGATCCTGTTGGGGTTTTTGTCAAAATTGTTTTGTAATCTCCGCTGCGTATGAACCCCAAAATCCAACATCATTTGGCTTCAGAATCTAATGACAGATCAAAGAAAGGGTTTGTAGAGGCCTTGAACTCAGGGTAACGTGGAAACCGAGGATCAATGGAAATCTAGAATGGAGCAGCAAATGAGGAAAATTATAGAGTCTCAAGAAAAACTTATGGCTATGCCGATAGCTCAGATGGGACCACCAGTACAACGACCTGAGGCACAGCCTGCAACTAGTCTTGAGGTTAGCAGAGCTAAGCGAGGAGTTGAAAGAGTAGCAACTCCGGCTCAAGCAGTTTTAGCACATATTTAGGTACCAGAGATAGCTGCTATGGTGCTAGTAGATTCTTAGAATGCTACATTTCTCAGAACCTACAAGAAATTTATGAAATATGACATTATGAGATTCAATGACATAATGGATGAAGGGGTAGCTCAGACCTGGATATTGGAGATTGAGCAAGGATTCATCACTGTGGATGTTGAAGACCGTTTTAAGGTTAAACTAGTCACATTTTTGTCGATTGAATATGCACGGAATTGATGGAATTCCCTCAAGAGATAGGGGAAGACTGTCACCACTTGGCCATAGTTTAGGACCATGTTTTATAGGTAGTATTTCCTGAAATTAGTCAGGAACAAAAAGAAGAATGAGTTTATTCAGCTGAAATAGGGAGCCATTAGCCATGTCTGTACGAGAATATGACCACAGGTTCACTGAGTCGAGTGAATTCGCTCTTGAGATGGTGGAATTGGAAAAGAACAAAATAGATTTATTTTTTGGCAGGCTGAATTATGAGATTCGAGTTGTGGTTTCCTCTTATCATCGCACTAGCTATGCTTTTATATTTGAGAGTACGATGGAGGTGGAAGCATCCATATTAACTATACTTTTTAGCACAATACTTACACAACCACCAGTACCATAGTTCCCTAGAAGTCAGAGAATACATAAATTCGCTTATTTTCGGCCAAAGGAGAAGCAGAAAAGTGTAACTGGAGTAGTTGCACAATCAGGGTCTGTAGGGACGACATTTGTTAGTGCACCAGTTCCACTAGTTTCTCAGGCTTCAGTAACCAAACCACCTTTGCCACCACCTCAATATAGAGGCAAGGGCAAGAGCAAAGCTCAGTCATCACAAAAGTTGAGTGGATCTGAGCAGGTTCCTCATGCCGGTGGTTTTTCTCAAAGGGCTTCTATGATATGTTATCGGTGCGGATAAATGGGGTATATTTACAGAGAGTGTTCTATGTCACCGGCTACATTAATAGGTAGTACAACACCGCCTGCACGAAGGCAGACTCATATAGTGATTGAGGCAGATCCAAAGACTAATAGGAGGCTTATGGAAGGTATATTAAATATTTGTGGTCGAGATATGTATGTTTTGATTGACGCTGGTTCTATAGTTTTCTTTATTGCAGGTGCAATGGTTGATAAGTTGAAACTGAAACCTGTTAGAGCCATCACATTGTTAATTTTAAGCATAGTAGTGAGTGAGAAGGTTTATCTTAACCTAATCAGCAAGGGATGTATAATCAAAATTGGGGAGAATGAGCTCCCAATTGATCTGAGGGTAATGGAGTTCCTGGAATATGATGCACTACTAGGGATGGATTAGTTATCAGTATATAGTGACTGTTTCTATAAGAGGGTAATCTTATGGATCCCTAACTTTTCTAAAATTATAGTCTATAAAGGTTATAATACTTCATAACTTGCAACTTGTGGAAGGGAAACTACTCCTTAAGATTTAGAAGTTATGGCGGGAGTTGTTACATTTGAATAGCCTGGTTAGGAACTTAAGGTTAATGAGATACCCATGATTTGTGAATTTTTAGAAGTCCTTCCATCTGACTTGCCTAGACTACCACTGCCACGTGTCATTGGCTTCACCATTGATCTTTTTTCCTGGCACCAAACCTATATCTATTCCTCCATACTGTATGGCACTGAAGGAATTACGCGAGTTGCAGACTCAGCTTGAGGAGTTGTTACAGAAGGGGTTTATCCATCCTAGTATGTCACCGAGGGGAGCACCATTTCTTTTTGTAAAGAAAAAGGACAGAACCATACGTATGTGCATTGATTATACACAACTTAACCAGGTAAATATCAGGAACAAATACTCATTGCCAAGGATTGATGATTTGTTTGATCAGTTGAAGGGTGCCACATATTTCTTGAAGATTGATTTGAGGTCTGGTTATCATCAACTAGGGATCAGAGATGAGGATATCTTGAAAATGACTTTCGGTACTCATTATGGGCACTTCGAGTTCACTGCGATGCTATTTAGGCTCCTACTATGTTCATAAACTTTATGCATAAGGTGTTCAAACCCTAGATTGACTAGTTTATCATTATGTTTATCGATGATATTTTAATCTATCCAAATACACATGAAGAACATTCGCACCACCTCAGAGTTACATTGCAGAATCTGAAAGATAATCGGCTATATGCCAAGTTTACTAAGTGCAAATTCTGGTATTCAGAGGTCAAGTTTTTTGGACATATAGTTAATGTTAAGGGTATATCCGGTGAAGGTTGAGGCAATCAAAGATTAGCCTACTCCTACCATAGTGTCAAAGGTTCAGAGTTTTTTTGTTGGTTATTACATGTAATTTGTTGAGGGTGTCTATCGTATTACACTACAAAAAAACAGAAGATCAGAAACGGAAATTTCCGTCTCTGATTTGCATAAATTTCGTCTCTAATTGAAATCTGCAACAGAATAGAGACGAAATTTATTTCGTCTCTAAAATCGTCGTCGCTGATTCAATCAGAAACGGGAATGTGATTTCGTTTCTGATTTAGAGACGGATTAGAGATGGAATAAATTCCGTTTCTGATTAGAGACGGAATAAATTTCGTTTCTGATTATTTCCGTCTCTGATCCGTTGCTAATCAAAGACGGATCAGATACGGAATTTGATCCGTTTCTGATTCATGCATCTATTCCTCGAAAATTAGAGACGGAAATAGCAACGGAATCTCTGGATTCCGTTGCTATTTCCGTCTCTAATTTTCATTTTTGTTTAGTTTTTAAAGTCTCTGATTAGCAACGGATCATATATATATAGGTCTCAATCCAAGCACATTTAACCTGCCAATATATAATAAAAATCATAGCTAAATAATATATTGATATTGCACAGTTTATATAAACTTAACATATCCTTAACATTATCTTTTCTCAATGTACTGTACACGAAACAACAAAAACAATCTAAAAAGTTTCTATATCGTATCTTTCTATAAAAGTAAAAGCAAAAATTATTCTAAATGAAAAAAAAAATGAAGTGTTCCAAGATTATATAAAGTTGATTGTGCTTCAAATAATACTTGACTTCGTACAAAACACCTGAAAAAAGATCAAAAAGAAAACAAATCACTAAATTATACAAACAATAATAGGAATATAAACAATATTATGGGAGAACTACGTATCATCGCAAGCACAAGTGTATGAGCCAAACACAGCATAAATAAAGTAATAAAGAAAAATAAATTCATCATTATCCAGAAGGAACATGGTGTTAATTAGCAAATTATCTATCGCTCCAAACAATGACATGAAATTTAGTTCTGGATTAACACAAACAAGAGTCAATTGTCCTCGATGCTCCAAAAATTAAGAAGACATTATACAAAATGAAATTAAAGTAAACTGAAACAATTGATAGAACACAAATTAAAAGTAAAGAAAACTAAAATAAAAGACTCAATAAGATAAACAATGTGTAATGGAAGTATGATAAATAAATGACACAAGACAAGTACCGATTTCCATAAGTACTTCAATATTAATAACTATTTCTTTTTAGAGACAAGTGATGAAGCTAAGCTTAGTCGTAATGGCAAGGTAGATTATTTACGTCAATACACTTTAAAGCATATTCAGGTCTTAAACATCTATTCATTTCATTTCCTATCAGGTAAAGTATAAGCTAAAATATTATTCAGGTGCCTGAGAGGATCAAAATGTTTAATGTTATGGTAGAGCAAAAAGTAAGCATATTCGGACAACATTAAACTGCAGTCCAAGAAATGACATTCCACAAATGGAGAATGAAGATTGGAGATGGAGGCAGGAACATGGTGTAGAGCTCAAAAAGTTCCTAAAAAATGAGATCTAAGTCCAACAGGCGGCAATACGAATGAAGAAAAGCCAATGGCGTAAGTGAATAGTTGCGATGTGTCGTAAATTTTTTAGCTTGAGCATTGACAACAATGTAGCTTTCGTATGGACCTGTGCACCTAAATGATAGCTATGTGGACATAAAAAGAATAACTGATTGTCTTCCACGAAAGCATCTCCAGAAAATTGACAGGAAGGAACATGTTTCCATAATGTGTGGCAGAATCAGGAAATTCCAAACTTCTCCTCTCTAATCAAGTGGAAAGTAGAGCATACTCATGAAACTCACAAGATGGATCGCCAACATAATTTCATTTTGATAACAAGTCATTTCTGATATACTAAAAAAAGGCCAAGTCATAATGGAATAATTAAATGAAATCTCTTTATTTTTTATAAGAAAAATGAATGAAATCTCTATTCAGCATATGGGCTTTATAAAATTCTTGAAAACATCAGATATGCTAGTCGTTAAGTGTTGATTATAAATCAATATAGCTTCAAGAAAAGATTATTTATTTACAATTAAATAAGTGAATTTTCTACTTATGGAGTTATGCTTGGAAGCGACTTCTTCGAATTAAGGTAAAGTTCATCAAAGACCTAACCTTGCTCTGCAAACTAAGGTTTCAAATAAAAGTTGTCATACCAATCATTAATAGGAGTATTCTATATAGTTGAAATTAGGAACCATCCTATGTGATGCATCACAAACCTGATTGAAAAGAGTAGCAGCTTGGCAAGTATCAACCATTACCACCAGCTCCTTAAATCTAAAAAAAGAAAAGCAGAGAGATACATGAGCTTCTAAGAGCATGATGAATAATATAATCTTTTTCCAAGCAAAGAAAAGTGCCTAGTAAACATGGCTTGATTTAATAAATTAATAAACCATACAATCATGTAAAATCAAACTCACCGATGTTTTTCTTTCATTTCCTTCACTGCGTCCGCTAAATCATGACTCTGAAGCTCTTCAGAATCCACCAAAACCCCATTACCAAAAACACAAAAACAAACCCTAGACACCACAAAACCCCAAGAAACTCACATGCAATCTTCGAGAAACCAAACAATAAAAAAAAATCCAAAATCGAAACCCTAGAAACCAAAAAAAAAAAAAAAACTCACATCGAGAATCCCCAACAAGTCGTCGACCGAGCTGGGGGGTCGCCGAGGCGTGTCCCGGCTTCGTCGAGCTCGAGCTCCAGTTCCTGGTCCGTCATTTCTCCGAATCCCTGCAGACCCTTCGAAACCCTATCGATCACGAACTCGATTTCAGACTCCACGCCTCATCAAAGAAACCCTAGAATGAAAAAAAAACCCTAAAAACCAAGACGGAATCGGAGGGGACTAAATCTAGGGTTTGGTACACGAAATCAGGCGAACAACATGGCTATTGGTAAGAGTGAGAGCAGAGAGGTGCGAGAGAGAGAGAGAGCAGAGAGCGGCAAAGGTGAGAGATAGAGCGGTGACGTTGAGAGAGAGAGAGCGGTGATGGTGAGAGAGAGGAGAGAGCGGTGACGGTGAGAGAGAGTGGTGAGAGCTTCGAGAGAGAGAGAGAGAGAGAGAGAGAGAGAGAGAGAGAGAGAGCGGTGAGGAAGAGAGGTTTGTTGTGAGAGAGAGAACGGAGGGAGGTTTGTTGAGAGAGAGAGTTTTATGGTTGGTCCCATAGATATGAAGCACGCACGAATCTCGAGACAACATAATGGACGGTTGTAAAAAAAAATTTGGTGGGAATGTTGGCGCCAATATTTTGAGACGGAATTTAATTTCGTATTTATTTCCGTCTCTGATCTCTCTCTATTCCATCTCTGAATTAGTCCATCTCAATTTCGTCTCTAATCACTTTTTCTTAGCAACGAAACTTAATTCCGTTGCTAATTCTGTTTCTAAATATCATTTTTCTTGTAGTGTTACTATGCTAATGACTCGACTAACATAGAAAGACGTTGACTTTGTTTGGTCTGATAAATGCAAGGATGCCTTCAAATATTTGAATGATAGTTTGAATACGACGCATGTTCTTACATTACCTAAATTGGGAAAGGAGCTAGTGATTTATGCTGATGCTTCTCATTCAGGCTTGGGCAGTGTGCTAATGCGGGAACGCAAGGTTGTGGCTTATGATTCAAGGCAACTCAAGGTTCATGAAAGAAGTTATCCAGTTCATGATCTTAAGCCAACTGCGGCTACTGATATTGTGAGAAATTTATAGTATTTTTGTATCATAAGAGTCTAAAATATTTGTTTACTCAAATCGAATTGAATATGAGGCAGCGTATATAACTTAAGTTCCTCAAGGATTATGATTTCACTATGGAGCACCATCCAAGCAAGGTAAATGTGGTTATTAATTCTTTGATTAGGATAAGAACAAGCAGAGAGAACGTAGCTACTGCTAGTGCTTCTTAGTTTAGATTTCTTGAAGAAGCTTTAGTGATGATGATTCATTAAAGTCTAGCTGACACATCATTAATTAAGAAAGCTAGTTCCAGAGCTACTAATCTGTTCTTTTGTTCTTAAATTCAGGTTGAACTAGAGATGATTCAATGTGTTGTTGATTGTCAGAAAGCTTATCAGGATTATATAACGCGTCCGATGTCAGCTGCTAGTGTATATCATCCTGATTGGTTAGTTTCTGATGATGGTACGTCACAGTTCAGGGATAAATTGTTGATACCAACTCAAGATCAGTCGAGGTAGTAGTTGCTACATGAATCTTATACATCTCTTTGTCCTATTTATCCAGGTAACACTAAGATGTATCATGATATGAGGTGTGTATATTGGTGGCCTGGGATAAAGACTGATATTGCTGAGTTTGTAAAGAGATGTGAAATATTTCAGCAAGTTAAGGCTGAACATAGGAAAACCTAGAGGGTTATTGCATTCTCTTTCAATTCCTGAGTGGAAATATGAACATATATCGATGGATTTTGTTTTCGCTCTACCTTTGAGTTAGCGTAAACACGATTGGTTGTAGTTGACAAGTTGACGAAGTCTGCGCATTTCTTGCCAGTTTCCATGCGATATTCTCTTAATCGATTCTATGAGGTATATGTATTTGAGGTACTAAGATTTCATGGCATTCCAATGTCGATTACTTTTGATAGAGATCAGAGATTCACGTCCAAACTATGGAGTGAATTGCAGAGACAGTTGGGAACTGTTCTTAACCTCATATGATATATCATCCGTAGATAGACATACAGACTAGGTGATTGATATTGGTGCTAGAGGATATGCTTTGAGCTTGTATATTGGAGTTTGATGGTAATTAGGAGAAGTACATTCCTTTGTGTGAATTCTCTTATAATAATAGCTATCGGGCTAACATTGGAATGGCTCCTTTTAAAGCTCTGTATAGTCAGCCTTGTCGTTCACCTGTATATTGGGCTGAGGTTATAGATACGATTTTATTAGGGCTAGAGTTAATTCAGGATTACACGGAGCGGATTCAGCAAATTCGCCGGTGTTTGACCACAGCACAGCTAAGACAAAAAAGATACGTCGATAAGAATTATAGGTTTTTGGTGTTTTCGAAAGATGATCTTATCTTGTTGAAAGTCTCACTTATGAAAGGATTGTATAGGTTTGGATTGCGGGGTAAGCTAGTTCCAAAGTACATTGGGTCGTTTCAAGTACAAGAAAGGATTGGTCTTATTGCTTACAGTTAGAGTTACCTCCTTAGCTAGCTGGAGTTCATAATGTTTTCCACGTATCTATGCTTCACGAAACAAAGACTCGGTTCACTCCAAAGATTGATTAAATGAATTTGATCTTCGGGAAGACTTTCTTACGACAATCAGCCAATTCAAATACTTGGTCGTAAGATTCAGAGGCTAAGAACCAAAGAAATTCCTTTGGTTAAAGTGAAATGACAACTTCATGGAGATGAAAAACTGACCTGGGAGCGGGAGTCTTATATGAAGGAGCAGTTTCCATTTCTCTGTGAAATTACGGGTAATTTTTATGTTTACTTAATTGCGATGATGAAATTGCTTTAAATTGGGAAGACCGTAATGACTTGTTACCTTAAGCTAGTGATTAGTGTTAATCTAAATCCTAATTAAATCGAGTTAGGCTTATGGTTAAGTCAAGCGTACCTCGATTAATGTGTACGTGGATTTGTATGATGGTTTATGTTTGTTTGAAATGTTTGTGAATTTTATAGGTTGTAGTATAAAATAGAGTTTATATACAAGCATATAATAAGAAAATACATAAATAAATAATAATAGCCAGTAAACTAAGTGCGACGAAAGGGGTCACGAAATGAATGTGCACTCCCAAGAATACTCGTAAGCATGTCCGATGAATTAATTGGCAAGAAAATACATGAAGTATATATATTTGTATATATTTGGTATATACATATATTAAGAACTATAAGTTTAGTTTGAATTATATGATCGTCATATCGCCTCGAGATAAGCGTGAGTGTTGATGGTGTCAACATGTAGTCACTTTAAGGGTGTCATGTTAGCACATCGATCATTCGATCAGCTCGAGATAGCGCGATGCGTATTTCGAGGAAAACCCATATATTTAAACTAAAACCTTCATGTTTATCTTCACAATTCGATCAAAAGGGAGAGAGGGCAGTTGAGGGTTTGGTATTTTGATCCTGAAGAATCAATCTAAGAGTTGTTTCAGTGTGAATTGAGGAGCTTAAACAATTAGAAATCCAGATATCATAATTGTGGTAAATTTGGTTTTGATATTTTTGAAGTTCAATTCGATAGTAGATGATAATTTCTCATTGATTTGTTGTTTGTGTTGATTATATATGGATTGTTACCTCACTAGAGGTCATCTTTGATGTATTTTGGGAGTGTTGGTTGTTGTTGTGTGGATTTATGGATGGGACAATAGTTGTTGCCCTGTTCATTATCGAGACAGTGCAGGGTGGAGCGCGCTCCGCCTAGTAGAAGGGCGCGCTCCTTTCATCAATTGGGATGAACCCAGCTGGTCGAGCGCGCCCCACCAAGTAAGGGAGTGCACTCCTACCCCAAAAAATAACAATTTTGATAGGTTTTAGTTAGAGTTTCCTGAGGTCTTAGGGACTGGATTAGGGGTTCTAAATAAAGGGTATTAGACCTATATTTATCACAAATGATTTGTGATAGGTGTTGGATCACCGGGAAAGCGTGAGTGGCCCAAAAAATTAGGAAATTCTTTAATGGAAACCTAAACCGAGGTAAAATAACATTAATGGTGTAATAGTCAATATGTTGGTCTAGCAATAGCATTAATGATTTCAGTGGTTAATCGACCTTAGTTTTACAAATAAGATGAGAATCATAGTGTAATAATCATTGACAGACGGACTTGCATCTGCTATTTATTGAATTATATATTTTTCATAATCCCGTTAGTTTACATTAGTGCATATCGTTATTGCATAATATTCTCGATTATTATATGGAATGTTGATGGCTTTGTGAATCCTTACTTACTAAGCATGTTGGAGCGCTTACCCCAAATTTAATATTTTAAGTTCGCAATCTAGCGCTTCAACGAAGGGAAATGAGAAGATTTAGGAGTTTTTTTATCTTCTCTTTGTGTAATGAGTTTTCCTGTATATATGTACACTATTTGAGTTATTTTGTTGTATATGAACAGGGTTGGGAGGTTTGCAAACGAGGTTTTATGGTTTTTGATAAACTCTATATTTTTGTATATTGTTATTTAATGAAAATGTTTTTATTTTTCCACTGTGTATATTTTGTCTTGTTTGTTCGATTTCAATATATATGTTGAGATAATCAGGTACAGATGAAGAGGTTGGTGACTCTAGTTAAGTCTTGCTAGGTTGCAGGGGCTTAATTAGGATTTCAGGTCAAGTATCGCCCTAATCATGATAGGGATGTTACACACGTGGAGCATGAGAGTTACCTCGGGACAATATTTATGACATTGAAGGAGCGCAGTCTGTATGCCAAGTTTGGCAAGTGTGATTTATAGTTGAATGAAATTAAATGTTTGGGACATGTCATCAAAAATCAGGGTATCTTCGTAAATTCATATAAGGTCCGAGCTATCATTGATTGAGAAATGCCTAGATCAGTATTTGATATCAAAAATTTTATGGGGATGGCAGGGTATTACATGCGGTTTGCTTAATACTGCTCTTCGATTGCAGCATCAATGACGAGACTGACTAAGAAAGACGTCAAATTTGATTGGTCAAATGAGTGTGAGTGAGCATTCTAGGAGCCGAAGAGGAGATTGACATAAGCACCAGTGTTGACATTGCCAGAGCTGGGTAAGAGTTTGTCAATTTACACAAATGACTCAAGATTTAGTCTTGGATGTTTATTGATGTAGAAAGGCAGACCAGTAGCTTACTTATCAAGACGTCTGAGACCCTACGGAGGTAATTATACAGTGCATGAATTGGAGCTCATAATAGTTGTGTTTGCACTGAAAGCCTAGAGACACTATCTTTATAGAGAGAAATTCGTTTTGTACACCGATCATGAAAGCTTGTGGTATAATCTCACTCAGTGAAATCTGAACACGCGTCAAAGGAGATGGCTTGAGTTACTGAAGGACGATGACTTCACCATTGAATACCATCTTGGGAAGGAAAACATCGTAACAGACGCATTGAACAGGAATGGGATCGACAACTAGACATTTGTTCGACGTATGACACATGAACACGAACTGTTAGAGGCGACATCATTCATATGTATGACAGAGATTCCTGCTACAAATGGGCCTCATATTTTTTGCCAGATGTGGGTCCTGACAGTTCCTATTAAGCGAGTGGCAGAGTCTGAGAGGGCTAATAGTATGTATGACTGGTTTAGCAGGCTGACACAGGATCCCAAATGTACAGACTAGCTAGAGACATCAAATCGGTATTTGAGGCACAGAGGCGGACTATGGGTACCTGCATTTCTGGAGTTACGAGACGGTATTTTAGAAGACTCATACGGATCTCGTTACATAGTTCATCCTAGTCAGACGAAGATGTACCATGATTTGAAGCAACTATTTTGGTGACCATGGATGAAGGCTAACATTGATGCACATGTTATGAGTTGTCACATCTACCAACAGATGAAGGCTGAGCACAGGAGACCAGGAGGTTTATTGCAGCCATTGCCCATTCCCAATAGAAATGGGAGCACATCACGATGGATTTCATCAGTGGACTACCGCAGACTTCCGGGAGATACAATGTTGTTTGGGTATTGATTGATAGGATGATGAAATCGGCCCACTTTATATCGGTTTCAATGAGATACACATTACCACTTCAGAGCATTCTGTTTGAAGGGGAGATTATTAAACCGCATGAGATGGCAATCTCCATTGTATCTAATAGTGATCCCAGACTCAATTCTAAGTTCTGGGAGAGCATAGAGGAGCAGTTTGGCACGAAACTACAGTTTAGTACGACCTACCACCCTCATACTGACGGCCAGTCAAAGAGATTCATACAGATTTTAGATGACATTCTCAGGGCTTGTATATTGCAGTTTAGTTGTTTGTAGGAGGACTATTTACCTTGTGTGAGTTTTCTACAACAACAACTATCGAGCAAGTATCGGATGCCTCAATTTGAAACACTGTATGAGAGACCATGCAGATCGCCTACGTGTTGGGCAGATCATAATGATATAGCGACCGTTGGGCCAAAGATAGTTGTTGACCACATAAAAAAAATTCGATAGATTAGATAGAGACTTCAAGCAACCCATTATAGACAGAAGAAATATACGGATAAATATCACAATGGTTTGAGGGACGACGACGGTGACATGGTATATCTGAAGGTTTTCCCTTAAAAGGGTCAGTAGAGATTTGGGATTAAGGGAAAACTAGCGATGAGATTTATTGCACCATTCAGGGTCGCGGTATGAGTTGGCAGTGTGGCGTACATGCTAGACTTATCGCCATAGTTAGCTAGGGTTCATCTGACGTTTCATATTTCTATGCTACAACTAGCTAGGTCAGGACCGAAAACGTTAGTTGATATGAGACAGATTGGCGTTTGACCTAATGCAAATTATGAGGAGCAGCCGTAGGAGATCTTGGAGTGAAAGATATAGACTTTGTGGAATAGGGAAATCCTTCGAGACCGGGGGACTCACCTGGGAGCTCGAGTCTACTATACGAGAGCGTTATCCTCAGTTATTCCACAGTACGATCGTTTAGTTTAACCTAAATTTTTGGACGAAGTTTTCCCTAGTTGGGAAGAATTGTAATGACCCATTTTATTAACGTCGTTATTATTAATTATTTACAAACTAGGATGCCAGCTCGGATCCATGTGGACACTACGGATAAGCTTGGGGCATGCCAGACTAGATACTATTAGTTTATATTGTCTGATTGATTGCTTAATTGCAGTGTATTTTATTTAGTATGGCATAATTCATCGCATGTTTGTAAATCTCATGTTATATCGAGTGAGATTGTGTGATGGGTAATTGTCTCGTAAAGCGTGTCGACGCGGATATTTGGTAAGCGCAGTATGGATACATTAAGTCTTATAATATTAACTTGAATAAAATGGCTAGAACTAATGTGAATATGGCTTAAAATGGATAATCAAACTTAAGGCTAAGTCATAATAATAGGGTACATTTAGAATTGACACACCTCGATATGCGTGTCGAGACGTAGGGCATCGGGTGTTGGGTAGTCGAGGGTTAGTGGGACCACAATTGGGTTAATTATATGATCAAATACACTAACTATAATATTGTTGTACCTAAGTTGGCTATTTAAAAAAAATTAAATTGATTTTCCTATAGTTAAATGAAAATTATCTAAGCCATTGATGGATATTAGGATGATCCTAAAATATGTGATACTAAACTATTTAATGTCTCAATAATATCATTAATTTGTGTTTAACAGCCTTAATAAGGATCACAAAATCATCCTCTAGATACGTGTTCACATTTATTACAACCAAAACTAAAAAAAAAAACCTTACTTAGTGGTTTCTTAGCAAACCCACTTACGAAAATCCATGCAAAAAAAAGAAAAATACAAAGCGGTAGAGGAAACTTTGAGGACTGAAATTTCTCATTTGGAGCTAGGGTTTTAAGGTCTAACATCTACAACCAAGGTAATCCACTCCCTCTCAAACAACTTCATCTTCTTGAATTTTTCAAATGAGCTTCAAAACTTGGGTTAATTTTAGGGAAAACTTCTTGAATTGATGTAATTGGATATGATGATGATGTTTATATTGCTATTGTTGCTGAATTTGGATGGGATCCAAGATCGTTCTGCGTGAGGTTCGCCCTGATCTGTAGTCAAAAACCCCATCAAAAGTCCCAGATTTTCAAAGCTCAGCAGCTCTGCCCCAAGCTTGATGTCGTTTCGGCATCGTACGTTATATGCACGACACCACGACATTCAAGCACGATGCCACTTGGCGCCATGGTCATAGCGGCACGGCGTCACGACAGCTTTGTAACCTGAATTGGGGCCTGATCAGAGGCCTTGGCATTTACAAGCTCGGTGCCACCACATCGCCACCTTGAAAACACGAAAAAAAAATATATTTTAAACTTAGGTTTTGGGAATCAATTCTAACCAACTTGATACTCCATAAAACACCAATTGGGACCTCGGGGGACTCGGAGATGATATTGTGATAGTCGAGAGTGTGACGGGGAAATTTTTATTAGTTGAGAAGGTTGTAATGGCCTGAAATATTTTATTAGTGAATGGTGACATGTATTACTTATTTATATTTGCATGCACAATCTTAATTATTCTTAGTGTTGATTTTACGCACTAGAGTTGCATCGATATGTGTACACGCGGGCGAATGAGTAGGTCGATGTATGGAATAGGGTTTTGACTAGTTTATGACTTATGTATTATATTATATTAAATGAGTATCTAAGTTAACTAATACGATAAATTTAATTGAAAACTCGCCTAATTGACTAATAAATTCATATGGCCTAACTAATTAAATGGGTGTATAAGCTAGTTTGGTTTTCCTAAATAAGCTAAATAAGGAATTTACTAATTAATGTACCTAATTTAAAGTGGGTTTTCATATGACCATAGATTCATCTAGTAATGGTAGAAGAAAATGAAAATCCTAAGATAAGTTTGTAGATATTTATGGGTGTATGAAGTGGTTGAAAACCAATCATAGATAGACTTTTAAATTTACACAAATAAAGAATGCTCTACAAGTGTCTCAAATTAATGCTCATGAACTACAAGTGTCCATATATGATATAAATGGCAAACTTATGAGTTAATTAAACATGCATCCTTATGGAGAAAATAATTTATTTGCAAAGTCCAAGTCATTAAATATTTAAAAGAAACTCCCTCCATATAACTAGAGTACCTCTAATTCTCTAAACTCATGACTAATTCCTCATCTTCATCAAATAAAGAAAGAGAAGATAGAGGAAACTACCATTAATGGAGTTATATTTAGGAAAGCTTAAGCACATTAAGGGAAGTAATGAAAGAGGCAAGTGATACTCCTTCTTCTCTATACTATATTTCTCTTAATTTCTAATTTCTTTATCTTGATTATCTTATAATTAGGATACTATTGTTTAAGACATTTATCAAGTTGTGTAACATGAAGTGAAATTAAAAGTTCATTAGCTATAGCATTTTGCAAGATTACAAGAAAATCGTCTAATAAGTTTATATCTTTAGTTAATATATAAGTACTAAAAACCTTTTAATCTTTAAATTAGCTAGGTACTTGCTATCATCCCTTATTGAGTAAAATAGTTGTGTTTTGATGTATAGTTCATAAATTTTGATAATATATGCGAAATGCAATGAAAGTGAGATTACAAATTATTAATAAGCTAATAAGGAAAAAGAAGATGCCACCAAATTATAAGCATGGTTAAAATAGGAATTCAATTAGGAGATTAATTAGGATACCTTAAGATTAGTGTCTTGAATTAATTGTTCATATGTCTACTGGGTGACAAACTTAAGCCACACAAAAAAGTTGATTAAACTGTACAAAGGACTCGTAAGTTACTAATAGCGTAAATTATCCTATTTAGTAACTAAATTACTTCATATTATTTAGAAAAGTTATCCTAAATAGTAACTAAATTACTTCATCTTATTTAAAGAAGTTCATTGAGTACAATACAAACTCAAAGTACTTAATTAATTTCTTTATAAGTTGATTTAGAATTTAATTCCTTAAAAAATGCTATAACTTTAATTAGTGAGTTGAGATAAGACATTAACTCAGAGCACATTTTAATTGGACATTCCTTTGACATATCTAACAAGATATAAAAAGGTGTAAATTGTGGTCCATTTAAGTAATTGATAATTATGTAAGAAAAATTTATAAATAATTAGATTTAGTTTCTTCAATTGATAAAAGAACTATTTTATCGAGTTTTTACAATTAAAGTGTTTTGAGTTTAGGAATTCAAACCCTAACCTAAGGACACTAACACGTCAAATAAAACATATATATATATATATATATATATATATATATGTCGACACCAGGGATTAAACACACTAGTTAGGGTGTCAGGGATTGGTTTGGGGAGCGTGTTGAAGCTGCGAGAGCCAACTTTTGCGTCAATCTGATGTAAGTAAGACCAGATAGGGGATGTTTAGTAATTCATGATCTATTATGCTTCTTGATATTTGACAAGTTTATTCTTTGGATTTTCATTCCTTATTGAGTTTCTAAGACTTAAGTGTGTTAGGAAGGTACTCCGAGTTTGGTGCTAAATGGACAAATGTGACTTTACCCCGAGTATTAGATTGTAGGTCGCAGACGCGGGCAACGTATTCAGGGTACCATTGATGCCCCTACGTTAAACTGAACTGAATTATTGACTTGTACAGCTACAATTATGGGAAGTCGAGTAGTGGCACCCGCCCTCGATAGATTTGGACCACTAAGTTGTCTTCCGTTGTTTCCTAGACACTCTTTATCGTTGCTATTACTTTTTAGTCCATTTATCATGCACTTTCATTTACTTATCTATCTTTTAAACTCCCGCATGATATCTAGACTACTTTATTTATTCATGAAATCCTATCTATATCCTACTGGCTTTTACTTACTGGACTCGTCATTCTCTTGCTGATGACTTGAATGCAGATCCACAGATAAGCATGGGCAAGACGCTGGTGATTGGTGACTTTCTCTAAAGACTCTCAAAGCGGCTAATCCTCTTGTTCACTTGTAGGTTTTTGGCACTTTTAGTCTTTTGTATTATGTATATATATATACTATTTTGATAACACTTGGAGTATTTTAAGGTTAAGAGATCCAAACTCATGTATTATCGCACTTACTTACTACTTTGTCACCAGATATGCATGACTATCTATATATTTGTAGGGTTCTATGCCTTAGGTTGTCCTGACTCTATTGTTTTGAGTTATTATAGTTGCTTTAAGTTTACTTCCGCTGTAATTACTTTAAAACTTGCATAACTTAATAACTGAACTCTAAAACATAAAATTTATAAAAATAATGGAATCGGAGGCTTACTAGGCCTGCATTGACCTTGCAAGGGCTGATTCGGGGGTCAACGTGGGTTTAGGCTGTAAAACCCAATTAAACCTCATATGAGTATTTAATTGATGTTTTATTTGCTCTTATCCATTCTTGGCTTGTTATTCCATTTCGTTGTTGTTTTTGGGACAGTTGGTTGAGTTTAATCCTACCGACACTTACGTTATTTGTTTATGGCACACTAGATTGTAGCACATGAGACCAAGCCATTAGTGAATGGCAACCTAAGCTACGCTTCGATGCACGTGTCAGTAAAGCGTAGGAAGAGGCTAATCACTGCGAAAAACCAGGTGAAAGAGTAGTAGGGGTACCCACTAAAGGGATCCCAGGGATCCGAAGTACAGTCTAATCTGACTGAAACGAGCACACACTTTGTTTATCTACTTTGTTGTGTATGCATCCGATGATCCATTTACAGTTGCATGTTTATTTAACATTTACTTTGGCTTCTTTATTTACTTAAATGCTCAGTGAATTTCCTTGGGGTTTTACTCAATAGACTCGTCATTTGTTTTATTGTGATGGCTGAGTGTAGATCCCAGTACAAGGAGGGGCAAATGGGTTTTAGGCGACTATCTCTGACCGCCTACTATCCAGGACACTCTCGTACGTGTTAGTTTTTGATATTTTGTCTTATTTTGGGTATCAGGGAAACTAAAGAGACTTGTACATGTATATATGTTTATCTTTTGATTATTATGTCGCCTTATATACAAAGTACTATAATTCTGGGTTTTCCATATTGGGATTGATGCTCTATGACACACGAAATATATATATACATATATATGGTACTACTATGGTACTACTACCATGGGAACCAAGTCTATACTCATGCCATGGATACACTATTTTTAACCATTGGATTCTAATCCAACACATTAATCTATGAGTCATAAATGCACAAAACAATTAATGCACAACACCTTTTGAGGGGTTCCCATGGCACGGGTATATGGGGACCAAATATATACCCATGTCATGGGAACCCCTCAAAATGTGTTGTGCATTTATGACGCCTCGATTAATGTATTGGATTAGAATCCAATAGATGTAAATGTGATTTTTATGGCATAAGTATTTTTGTGGTTCCCATGATATTAGTACCCATATATATATATATATATATATATATATATATATATATATATATATATATATATATATATATATGTACAACTACCATGGGAATCAAATATACATCCATTCCATGGGTACAATATTTTTAACCATTGAATTTTAATCCAACACATTAATCGATGCGTCATAAATGCACAAATCATTTAATGCATTACATATTTTGAGGGATTCCCATGGCATAAGTATATATTTGAGCTTCATTGTAGAATTTCCCTTATATATAAATATTTCATACATTTATGTCAGTTTAAGAATTTCGTTGTTAATTTACTGTTTATTAACTGAAATTTGTAAAACACAAGCCATATGTCTGACTTGCAAACTTCGAAACGAAAAGACTGTAAACCCTAAATATACATGACTCAAGTTAGCGCACACAACGAGGATGATCCTAATAGTCGTTGCATGACTGTAGACCCTGTACGAATACTGCAATGTCGTTTCCACTCTCTCCCTGTAGGTCAGTGATATGGATGGTGCAGCGGGGCCCATAGGGAGAGGAAAAGCACATACCTGGCGACCTCGGGGCGCGGGGCTGCTACACTAAATGTTGGTTGAATAGAGCCGAGCACAATAGGTAGGATATTGATGGAGAGGGACCAATAGTTCTCAATTAGTATCGATTTTCATCGGCTGCCACTCTAAGTGTTGGTTGAACATACCCTATGCAAGGTCTCGATTCTATGCGGTCGTTCGTTTCGAGAACCCAATTGGAAACCTAACAAACTTAAAACTGTACTCCTAGCAACCAAAGGAAACAAAAACACCGCCAAAACACTTGAAAACTCTTCAAGAACATATAACCCATAAATTGTTAAGGCAAAAAACTTACCCAATACACCGAAACCAGACAAAGAATAGGCGAAGTTCTGTCACTTTCCACTCAGTCAAATGCTCCAACAACACTGGAAACCCCTATCGAAGGTTCGGAATAACTAATCTATAATGGTAGTAACGACTTTGGTAATGGGGTACGTGTGTTTCGAATGTGAGTAGGAGATAAGGTAACATTAGTTGAGGTTGGGGGTAGTTTTGAAATAATTTACAAAAATGTGGGTTAAATGCAGTAAAAAAAGTTTAAAAATGAGGTACAAGAAGCAAAAAGTGAGGTGCGAATAGCGGCTTCCAAACCACTTTTTTAGTTTAGTGTCGCTCCTGCTTCTACTTTAAGAGGAGTTAGTATCTCCTCCACCCAATGTTTAGTGTCACTCCTTTTCCCCAGTTGGACTTGTGGTGTGACTTGAGGGGTTATTTGTACTTTTCTTTTCCTTACAGTTGCATGTGTTGATGAATGAATAGGAAAGAATAGGTATATTGGAGTCTGGTTTCAGTGTACAAGTGTTTCAAACCGAAGCTAGGGTTTTAGCAAGAGCAAGAAGAAGGTTGTAGAAGAAGATGAACAAAGACAAGATATTCAAGCTTGCTAAAGGGTTCAGAGGAAGAGCAAAGAACTGTATTCGGGTGGCGAGGGAGAGAGTGGAAAAGGCGTTGCAGTATTCGTACAGGGACCGCCGCAACAAGAAGAGAGACATGCGTGGTCTTTGGATCCAACGAATCAACGCCGGCACTCGCTTGCACGGAGTATGTTTTCATCCCATCCCTCCCCATTTTCTTTCTTTTTCCTGTTTTCATCATCATGATGATGGTTTGATCATAGCGACCTTTCCCACTTTAGACAAGAATGCTCTTTCCCGCCATCGAAGTAAGCTCCGCAGAGAATTATTGCTAGATTATCCCCTAAGTGAAGTTCTAGGTTTTAAATATTGACGGCCCTATTGCCCATCGAATATCTGCTTTATATGCATGATCTATGGTAACAGGATGGGGAGGAAGTCTTATTTATGTGGGAAGTTATCCTAGTTCATGGTATCAAGTTGGGTAACTTCTAGCAAACTAATTAATGATGTACATTTTGAGACAAGGGTATGTTAGATTTATGACAAACTAGAGTTAAGGGAGTCAAGTCTCCGCAGTTAGCTTAGAGAACTTCTGGCTCTTCATGAGCTTTATGTTATTTTTGTTCTCTCAAAAAATTCATATTGCACAATCAAAACTTGTTATATCATTTATTAAGAAAAAAAAAAAAAAACACTACAAATGTCAAAGACTAGGGGTTCTCAACAAACGAAACAAGAAAAAGTTAAAATACTCCTAGCTATCAATTTTGGAACCAGATGGGCTGTTTTAGGTATATATCTGATGGGTTTGAAGTTTGAAATTTCTCGACTCAAGAAAGTCATCTTGGCAGCAATATTTACACAATCTCCTATTTCCCTTTCTAACTCTCTCCCCAATGAGATTGGGATGCAACCATCACAAAAATGACGACCCTCTCCATTTTGCTCGTCAACCCACTCCCACAAGTCATCATCACTAGATACATTTGAAATGTGTGCTGAGGAGTTGCCAACTTCTCTTCACCTTCGATAACATGTAAGGATAGTGTAAACAAATATGACCAGTGGTATCTTCACAAACCTTGTTTAATGCTTGAATGTGAGGTGAAACAACTGTGGCATTCTTCTCTGTAAGACCTTTCCAACATTAGCTTTATGCTAATCAAGAATCCAAGTAAACACTTGAAGCTTGGAAGGGACCTTGGAATCCCAGATAAATCAAGCTTAATTAAAATGTTAAAACCTGATTAGTAGATACAAGACATTGCAGAAAAGCCTTATACGACTGTCTTCTAGACTTAAACAACCTCCACCGCCTTCATTTCTGCAATCTTTGCTGAATCCTAGATTGACGTAGTCTATTGTCTTTGTGGCTCCTCTTTTGATTGGCATGGTGTCATTAAGTTCAGGTTCCATTCCATTTTGCTGTGGTCTGGCCCTAAAAATGTTGAAGTTGGCGTGCTCATGAGATATTGCAGCCCTATATGGAGGTCGTGATTTATCCTTCAAATTTGGAGCATTTCAAGATAAATTTGGAGCTTTAGCTACTTTAAAGTACATATTGTTGGTGCCATGTTAATTTGGCAAAAGTGTGTCAAGTAAAGGTAAATGATAATGTACCAGGTTCTGCTTCAAAACCAGAACTTTCTTTACCTATACTTTTGAAATTGAGAAAGTATTCATTTGCTAAAGCGGCCGAAGCTCCTGTTAACAACTGGATAGGTATGATTGTTGTTTATCATCCGTAGAAAATTGCAAAGGTATAAAACCATTTTTTTTCTCTTTTGCCTTTTAGGCTTTCATATATGGTTTAGATGCTGAAACTTTTATCTCGTATTTTTTTTACTAGAGAAGAAACATTAAGAATACTGAATCTAGTGAAAGGACTTACAAACAACAAAAGAGGAAATATAATAGCAGACTAGCAGTTAATTCTAGAACTGAAAAACAAAAACAGCTATGAACCAAACAGAAGGAACTGAGGGGGAAACTGATCAAAACTTCCGGGCAGTCGAAGATTTTGTCACTGATAGGTCCATGATTGAAATTGGGCATTAGCATCAACCAATAGTACTTGTTCGAGCTTTCTTTTTTGATGATGTGCAATTAATTTATGAACATTCGGGCAAAATTAGCGTCAGAATGTTTGCTAGGTACTCGCTCCGGTCATTTATATAAGTCGTTCTAACAAAAACTTCTTGTTCAAAATTGTATGTTGTTTTCGGAATTCAAGAGTATATTTATTGCATTTTTACCCATTTTACCCTTATACAATTCAAATATTTATGATTATTCAATTCTTCAATTCATTTAATGTTAAAGGACATATATGTAAATTACACTTGTAATTAAAGCTGTCTTAATTCTTGTGTCGTTCTCTTAAACGACTTATATAAATGAGCGGAGGGAGTAGATTATAAGTAAAACACGCCTGTTCTGAACCCCAAATCGATTATTCAACCTGTTTTAGTCTTCATATACTTGGATTAGGAGAACAACAACAACAACAACAACATAGCCTCAGTCCCAAATTAACTGGGGTCGGCTACATGGATCAAACTTTTCCATTGTGCTCGATTCAGTGCAATTGATGGTGAGCTTTGCAAACCATTCAAATCTCTCTTAATTAATGCATCCCATGTTAACTGGATTAGGAGAAATGAACACAAAATGTGTCTGTTTATTCTACCTAATAGGCTAATACCTAAATGAGAAAGTATACCAGAAAAAATCTCTTTCTAAACTTTCTAAAAATTTAACACAAAACTGCTTTTCTTAATCCTACCATATAAAACTATCATCTATACTTAAATTCAAGTGAACGCAAGGATGCTGAATATGTACTTGAAATGTGAAAAGCAATATTATGAATGGGCTGCTCATAATTATTAATTCATCTGACTTTATGATTTTTCATTTTGTAAGAATTAAATGCTCTTTCATAAATGATGATGTTGGACATGTAGATATTTTTCCAGTTTTAGCTGCGAAAATTGTGCTCATGTTTTCATCTTGTTTTCTTTGTCAGGTTAATTATGGGAACTTCATGCACGGATTGATCAAGGAAAACATCCAACTGAACAGGAAAGTTCTGTCAGAGCTGTCAATGCATGAGCCATACAGCTTCAAGGCCCTTGTTGATGTCTCTCGCAGTGCCTTTCCTGGGAACAAAACGGTCATCACTCCCTCGGAGAAAAAGGGCCTGTCAATGCTTGTGTAGTTTTTCTTAAAACAAATTTTGCAACATGAATTTCTGAAGTTATGACGAGCGTATCACAGTCTGCTACTTTGGGTTTTGTCTTTGCGTTTTGATGAATGACAGGTGTATGTCTGCTACATTTTAATTCCTTGGTGTAGCAGAAAAGCAGATATTCTTGTATTACTGCCGTTTTCAAGGCACTTAGCGGCCAAAAAAATAGTGCAGAGAAGACTCCAAATGATGAATATAAAGAATTATAATTTTTGAAAACTTAGGAGAAAATATTCTTGAAATTTTAATCCACTTGAAATCCTAATGAGAGGACAGCCATTGCTCATTAGGATGTGACTAATTAGCTAAATTTCAACAACTTAAATACGAGAATAAACATTAATTATTGAAGCAAGGCACTGCGCAAAAAGATTTTGACAAGAAAAAAGAAGGCACTGTAGAAGTCGAAGTTAAATAAGATGAAAGAATAAAAATGAAGGAATAGTGTCAAAACCCTATAGGGTAATTTCATGTAATTGGCTTAGTATAGTTGTAGGGATTTACTAGTTATTTACTTGGCCTCTATGAGGTTTTATATTAGAATATCCTAATTTTTGAGATAGAGGCTTCATATTCGAATCTCTTAATTTTTGGAAGCATATCTATTGTAAGGTGATGTGTGTCTTTATGAAATAAGTCACACCTTAGTCAGGGGTAATCTTGAATACCTTTGTGTGTGTGTATATATATATATATATATAATGTGGCACTTTGAGTAATCAAACTTTACAAAATGTGCAAGGATAGTCATTCATCTCTTAAAAAGTTACAACAAATTCGTTCTTTTTTGACAAAACATATTTTTTTGAACTTTGAACTTTGAGTTTTTTATGCTTTTGATCCTTAAACTTTTATTAGTGTGCATTTGATCCATGAACTTTGAATTTTTTTTATGTTTTTGATCCATGAACTTTGAATTTTTTTTATGTTTTTGATCCATGAACTTTGAGTTTTTTTTTTTTGTATTTAGAGGAATTTTTTTTTTAGCTTTTGTTCGTCAATGTGATTCGTTCGATTCAATAATATAAACCACTTTACTCTTATTGACTAGTCTTTTATTACCCACATCAACAGAATTTAACACTTTAAATGGTGAAGGACTAAATGTAGATCTTTGTAGGAGTTCAAAGACCAAATGCACATAAAAAATTTAAAGTTCTAGAACCAAATAATGAATTTTACATTCTTCTTTTTCGAAGAACGTTTTAACGTCACTCCAACAACTTTCCTGTTGAGGTGGCACTTCCTAAGATTTTGTTGTGTTTCTATAATCCACGGTCACTCAACTTTTGTCTGTGCGTCCTACTAAAGCAGCAAACTCTTGGTTATGAGATCATAGAGCCTTTGATAGCTTGCATTAGACTTAAAAAAAACAAAACAAAAACAAAAAACAAAATATACATGCACCGAAAAAAAATCAGAATACTTCAGCCTTCACCACCCAAAAAAATATCATAGAGAACTCGAAAGAAATAGTAAGAAAAAACAATTTCATTTTTCTTGTACATGTCTATACAAAGGAGTCCTGAATTTGATGTTACACTGCCAACCGCAAAATGCTTCTGCCATCTATCGACCTGTATCGATCATTCCCACCGCAGGTATTTTGATCTGCAGAAACTGTCCCTTATTGCGTAAAAGCTGCAAACACGTTCTACATGAAGTACACCTTTGTGCTAATACATATCTGGGAACGAAAGATCCTTAACTAAGAGAAGATTGTGCACTGGCAGCACACTAATGTACAGCCCCAAAAAGCTTTTGGCGTGACCATCGGGAAAGCCTGAACCAAAAACTAAGAGAACTGCCCAAAAGGATTTGAAAGTGAAAGTGGATGCCTAGTTAAGCCATCAAGGTGAGTTTGCTAGAATGGGAAGGGGCGACGTCCAGGAGCAAACCCATAAGTGTCGGGGTGAATGCCACCGTTGCTAGTTGGAGGGTACTGCAATCCTGGATTGTCAAAAATGCTACTTTGGCTGATAATAGGTGGCCCTGATCCAAAGGGACTCAACCTTGTATGATTCAACTCATCGAGGCGGGGGGCATACCTTTGCATGGCGGAAGAATTAGGTCTGACTAAAGTTGGGTCAGCTGCCAAACCTGAATAAGGAGCTGAAGAAAGGGAACCCACAGAGCTGAATCCATTATCTTGACCATAGAGATAGTTCCTCTGAACCGAAGAACCAAGTTCATTTTGTTGACCATAAAGTCGAAGAAGTTGTACACCTCTCTCCTTCCTATGTTCATCTGGAATACCCGAATAATGTGACGGGACATCTGACACTCGAATTCCACGGTCATCATGAGCAGCACCTGTACCACTTGACCAGTTATCTACGCCACTTGTGAATGGGATATTGTATTTCAATCCAACATCACCAAAATCATCTGGGGGAATGCGAGTTTGGCCACCAAAACCCACTCCATATGCCAAACCAGCACCAGCAAGACCACGGTCGAAAATATCTGGGTTTCGAGGACTCCAAGGAATATCAGATAAATGACCGTCCAATAATGTTTCAGCATCTCCCCAGCCATATGGTGAATTCGTGCCATGTGATCCCTGGGCCATCTCTGTTGCTTGAGCAAAATCACCTTCATTAATGTTCCCAGGTGATATCTCAGCTGCCCCGCTTGATGGATTTCCATGATCATTTCCCATGGAAGTCGTATGCAGTCTTTCTGTGAATCCAGCATCAATTAACTCATTGGGATTGCCTCCAGGAAGCCTGCTCCGGTTAACTACGGTATCAATTTCAGACAAGGAGCTTTTGAACTGGTTTTGGAGGACTACACCATGGTTTTCGTCAAGTTTTTCTTCATGATGCTCTTCAGACAAACCATGTTGCCCAGAAATGCCACCGTACTCCCTTATGAGCTTGGAAATATCAACAGGACCCTCGCGGTCTGGAGATATATCCATTGGTACATCTTCCTCCACTACAACTTGATTTTCATTATGATTTTCTTCCATAGGCACCTCCATTTCATTATTAGTTGCTAAATGGCCATGCTCTGATGCAATGGCCCTGTGCTCAGCTGTCCAATTTGGTCGACTCCAAAGATAGAGACGTGGAGGCTTCACGTTCCACTGCTCCATTTGATTGTCATTGACATCTATAGATCCAGGCAAGTAGAATGACTGGAGGAAAAAAGATCAGATATCAGATTTTGCCACTTAAATCAACCTCTATGATAAAATGCAACTGAATGAACTTCACAACTTACCTTTCCAGAAAGTTTACCCTCGTCTTCCCAGACCAGATCATATGCTACTTTCTTCTCATCAAGTCTGCTATGAATACAGAATATGTATGATCTACGTTTATGAGAAAGGGAGGGAAAAAGAGAGAGCTTCCAATTAATACCTTTCGGTTTCCTCAGGAACAATAAGTATGAGAAGCTTCGGCTTAAATTCGAGGGCCTTATCAATGAACATGTTTGCCAAACCTCCTTTAACCCCAAAAGGAGGATTAAGGCCCATGATCTACAAACAGCCAAAAAAAAATAAAAAAACATTAGCTTAGAACATGTAAGAGTTCAGTTCATACTGAGGAAAACAGCTAAAAACAAAATTAGAATGAAAATATAATTATTACATAGTTGTTACTAAAAACTCTTACCAATTTAGACCCACCAGGCAACTCCTTGGGACGAACCGTCATCCAATCTCTTTTCTCATAACAAAAATCATTCTGCCGAAAGACGAGGATTATCATTGTAGTTTACATTCAATTTACTGAGCTGATAAAAGGACGAACATAAATATAAAACATAGTGCATAAAAACTAAAACACATGATGCTCTCGTTGTATTTTTATAAGAAATAAATGAACTTATCATTCCTCAAACTTCCCCCAAGGAGAATCGGACCCTCAACCTCTTGCATAAGTAACCACATACCAAACCACTGATATGATGCTCTTGTTGTTCATGGGCATACATTTTCTCATAAATGGCACAAGCAAAGTACACATGGAAACATTAGAAAACATGAACTCAAATATGCAAAAAAAAAAAAAAGAAAACTATGATTGGTCTCTCTAAAGATTAAAGAAAATGCACAATGCCTTAGAAGAAAGTCCACTGAAATATGTTGGAGTTGAGCCCTTGTCATTTTTCTTGTTTTCTCTAACTCAACTGACCGTAAATATAATTAAAAATATAAGAATTCGTGAAATATGACAAAACTAAGAATATGCTTCCGCCTTCCACAAGGAATATGACTGTAAGTCTATAACTGTTCTTTGTGTAGGAATGAAGGAGAATTGATGGATCATATTTTTGTTCACTGCCATTTCTAGAGGGAGATTTAGCATAGGTGGATGTATCTACTAAAGGAAGATAGTACAGCCAGTCGACATTACAAGTATCATTTTTGACACACAGGGGCATCCTCTAGTAAAGCAAACAAATCAGGCTAATCAGCCAGTCGACATTACGGCATGGTTCACTTGAGAAGAAAGGAACTTTTAAATATTTGAAGATCGAGAAATTAAAATTGAGCAGTTACTGGAAAAAGCTAAATTATTTTCAGCTGCATGTTTTGCTAACAGCAAACTAAGCACATATTTCACTTTAGAAGATTGGTTAAGAAATTGGGTTGAATAGATCATTCTAGTACACATTTATGCTTACCATCAATACAAAAGCACCGCACGACTTCCTCAGATTTTTACTGCCGAGACCTCATAACACCTCTTGAGCATAATTGTTTTATCAGCCCCCTAGTCATAGCCTTAGGGGATAAAAAGTAATACATTACATAATATTAAAATGGCAAAACTAATGATTTGGTCCTTGAACTTTGTGTTTTTTATGCTTTTGGTCCCTAAACCTTTATTACTACACATTTGGTCCTTGAACTTTCACAATGATTCTACATTTAGTCTTTCCACCATTTAAAGTGTTAAATTCTACCAACGTGGGTAACGAAAGTGTCGTGTGACTAGTCAAGAAGAGTGAAGTGGTTTATATTATTGAACCGAACGACTCATATCGACCAACAAAAGTTGAAAAAAAAATTAATTTTCCCCCAAAACAGAAAAAAAAAACTCAAAGTTCATGGACCAAAAGCATAAAAAACTTAAAAGTTCAGGGACCAAATGTACAACAATGAAAGTTCAGGGACCAAATGTACACTAATAAAAGTTCAGGGACCAAAAGCATAAAAGACTCAAAGTTCAAGGACCAAAAAATATGTTTTGCCTATTAAAATTTAAGTTTTCATACTCTAAGAGACCACAATTAGGCTAGTTAACTTTACATGAGTGAGCATTAGGCTGAAGGAACACATACATAAAATAAGCATATCGAAAATGAGGATACTAGGTGGATATGTGGTAAAATTTTATTGAAAAAAAAAAAAGAAATATGAAAATTTCAAGAAAAAACGTAGTAGCAGCAGCAATCAACGCAAAAATTAGGGAAGTGCAATTGCGTGGCGTGGTTTGGACACATTCAAAGATGACATGCAAATGCCCCAATTAAAAAACTTGACAAAATATAAGCTAAAGATATTAGAAGATAGGCTTAATTGGTTAAAGTATTCTAATCTCACCTTTCACAACTTTTGTTATTATATCCTTACCTTTTGAGTTTTGTTATTATATCCTAACCTTCCTAGATTGTTTGATTTGTATCGCAAGTCAATTTTTAACTTAAAATTTGATGAGGTGACACCTCAATAATGAGTTTAAAAAGCCACCTTATCACCCATAATTATCAAAATAATTATTAAGTTCATGATTTAAATTCAATATTTAAGTTTATCATCAAATTTGGAGTTCAAAAGTGGTTTAGGATGCAAATTAAACAATCTAAAAAGGTTGGGATATAATAACAAATTTCAAAAAGTTAGGATATGATAACAAAAGTTGTGAAAGGTTAACATATTTTAACCAATTTGGCCTAGAAGATATAGTGGTCCAAAATAACTTATAATGCAATGATCAAGACAGATTTAGAAATGCGCACCATCAAGTGTATTAAATCGAGCACAGTGAAAAAGTTTGATCTTCATTGCTGACCCCAACTACTTTGGGATTGTTGTTGTTCATACTTTAACAAATAAAAATTATTAGTTACTATAAGATTTTGTATTTAAGATTTCTTCATGCATGAGTAGAATAATGTATTGCCTAAATACAAGAAAGTTTAAATGTCTTCTTTTTTTTTTCTTATGCTCCTAATAACAATTACTTGACTTATAAGAATAAAATCACATAGAACTAGAAGCCCTATGGCAAATATAATTTAAGGTCAAAATGCCAAGAGTTTTTTGAAATTTGTGGGTGTCCGAGCCTTTTTTTCAGATGGTTAAGTCATTTTAAGTTGAGCCTTAATGGCATTGATCAGAAGGCAGTAATAAAATTAAAGAACAGTGGTCTACCTTTGGTCGAATAACATCATAGTTTTTGAATGAGCACCTTTTGCCAACTTGGTCAAGCTTTACTTTCATCAACCGACTGAAATCATTAGCCCCACAAGCAAAATCAACAATCTGTCAAGAACAAGGACGAAAATTTCCTTAGCTTCAAAGACATGTAAAGAAGTCAAGAAAAGCTGTTGGTATCTATTATTTTATGCAAAACATCAATATAGCTAACAATATAATATATTCAATGACAGTCATCAATTACTTTATGAAAAATTTCTTTATCAATAAATAGTTAGTTGATCCAGCTTTGAAATGATCTAAGTTAAGGTCCGACGGAAAAGTAAAGTATCTAAATTAAATTTTTGATTGCAAGACAAGAGACTAGTGGATCGAAAATCCTCGAAACTCGTAATAAAATAATCCTGCAACATCAGTTGAAAGCTAGCTACTCCAAAACCCAAAGCTACCAGCTAACAATAAATTAGCATTTAGCACAACCACACATCCATTGTGAATGTGAAGTTCCACATCCTAAAAATGTATAAATAATTACTAGCTGTGAGCTCCTTGTTGCTAGCAATTCAGAAGATTCTCATACCTTTTCTGCTATTACATCTTATTTATTCCAAATAGTCATTGGGTGCATCCCTAGCCCAGTGCCATCATTTTTCGTTCCGCCATCACTAACCTATGACCTCCACGAATCTAAGGTACTACTTATCTACCTCCAATATGACCCTAAGGAAATTATAGGTACCAACAGTAATTTTCTTGACAACCAATGCCACAAGCAAAATCAACCAATACCATCCATATGTAAGAAATATGTCTTTTTTCCTCACTAGCATTCATTACTAATTGATCTTTTACATACATAATACCCGTGTTCACACGACATGACATGAACATTGACACTTGATGTGTGTCCTTCAAAACTACTTCAGACACTTTCATTGTTCTCCCCATTCACCTCGCCATGCCACTACATCCATAATGACCGGCAAATCAGAACATGTATGAAGATTACCACGCGGAGCGTCGGACCGGCCTATCGAAGAAAGAGATCATTGAGCCTATTTCTATTTAGCCGTACTGTAGGGCTGGCTTAATTCTTAGAATTGCAAATATCAGATCATATTAGGTATATTTCACTGACATTGTTAAAAACTTAAAAATTATAGTTAGTTTTCTTTTGTTAATAAACCAGTTATCTTATTATAGAGTTTCACGACAAGTAGATGGTGATATTTTTTGTGCACTTATATATATTTCATCAAATGTCTTTTCCGTTCTAGTTTTTAGTTGTGCATTTAGAATAGATTTTGAACTACATGTATCACAATTCATAAGAGATGCACAGATATTTACACTGGTCGTATGGATGTCCAAGTACCCATGTCTAAAATTTCAGACACTTTTAGCCGAATCCACGAGTTCTTAAAATTATCGAATATCCAAGTCCAACCTTGAGACACATACTCTCACCCGACAACCATATCGGAGTTTTGGTTATGTAGCAAACGACCAATTTGGAGTTGGAAAGCAAGATCTAATCTCATGACCCAACTTTACAATCATACCAATTAAATTGATAGCTTGCCTATCTCAAGACCTAAAATACTAAAACTAAGAAAAAAAATTGTAATTGTGGCAAAGAGGAAAGGAGAAGATTGACACATATCAATCAAAGTTCCAAAAAAGGAAAGAAATCAATTGATTTGTAGATTGTTCCATAATTATGAAAATCCCAATAACTCTGTAAATATAGAGCTCTAGTAACCAAAATAGTATGAATAAAATAATCCTCTCCTTTCTTCCAATTCATGTAGGTCATAATTGATAGTAATAAACCATGAAAATATGTGTCTGATTTTCTATTTTGCTATTTTTTAAATAAAATTATATTTTTGCTATTTTTATTATTTTAATCACGGTATCAGAGCATTTAAAGCTGGATTAGGAATTCGTGCTTTGGCTTTCATAGAGAAAATTAAATTCTGACTTCATCGCCAAAATCATCATTAGCAAAGGGAGAACATGCTAACTAGATAATTCATAATTATAGCAAATCCTCCTAAACATATGGAGCTCAACCATAATGAGAAAGAAATATTGCGTGCTTGATGGTTCAGATAAACCCTCAGATATCGACTCATTGGTCCATTCAAGTGAATTTCCTATTTCCATAGCATTTAATGCCTCGAATAGTTTATTTTCAAATTCTTAGATTGTAGGTTATTGAGCAAAGATATACATGGCCAACTCTCCTAATGTTTCATTACTCTTATAACCCTCGTATGAGTAATAGGAAAATATATACTACAGATGACTCTTTCACTAAAATTGTGGGCATAGAAAACAATTTATAGTGATATTAGAGGGTTTGCGCCCAAGCCCGCTCCCAATATTTTTGGCGCACTCTGGTTTGTATCCTTGTTCTTACTTGGAAACAAATATGATGAGAGCCTCAATATCCCACAATTCATATTCTGATGTAGATTTAATTTGGACCAAGGATTTAGAAGTTTCAGTTTGACACTGCCAAAGATTATTTTAACCAAACTCTCACCTCATACTTTCAAAACGAATGAGTTATTTATAAATCCTCTTATATTCACACCCTACAATAAAATTGTGAATGTAAAAGAGAATGGTCACTCATTGGGTACAACCAAAGCCTTCCTATTTAATCGCCATGTACCTAAATTGTACAGGGGGAAGCAATATTAATAGCTGCACATATAATAAATAGATTGCGTTCTCATATCCTTGGCGTGACGAGCCTAACCAGCTATAATGAGGTATCGAATCCAAGCCCTAACCAAATACATGTATTAAATCAATGCAAGTAAAACATCTGATCAGTTCCTACAAATGAGATACAATTTGTAAGACTCAACCGAACAAATAATATTGATTTGGAACTTCATATAGCCAAAACGAAAGAAACCAGAGCATGAATTGAATGTTCCTTTTATCCTCTATCTCCTCGTGTTGTATCTTTAAAAAAAATCTTCTTCCCCTTGCAAGAATTTTCTCATATGCCTGAAAAGCGTTAAAACCTAACCACCTTATATGAGGCCAAATCTAATGACCATTGGGGAAAAATAAATAAATGTGGTAATGGAGGGCTTGGAAAGCAGGGGAAACAAGAATTACTTGATCAACTAGTAGGTAAGACGATAGTTGGAAGTAAATGAGTTTATACATTGAAATACGGCTGATGGATCACCAGAGCACACAAGAAAAGATTGGTAGCTCGAAGGTATACTCAAACATATAGTTTGGAGTGTGGATTGTGGACTGCCAAGAGACAGTTACTCCAACTGTCAAGATGAATACAATCAGAATTTTCCTGGCGTTGGCAACAAATTATGATTGGGATTTGCAACTAATATTAGAAGTGCATTTCTACACAAAGATCAAGCAGAAGGACTTTACAGGGATGTGTCTCCTGGATAGCAACACGTTTGGAAAAGGAAATCTCCATAGCTCAACAGACATATTACATATTTTCTCAAGGAGATAAGAAGCTAGCATGCAGACCGACTTGTACACTCCTTGATCCAAATCATAAGCAAGGTATAAAACTGACAAAATTTCCCAAGTTGTAGGCAAAATTTGACGTTCTTTCATATGGGTAAATGAAACCCAACTACAAAATATAAAAAAATGTTAAAAAAAATATCACCTATTTTTTAAAAAACAAATCCCCAAATTTTGCAAGTTTTCGTGAAGTTTAGGAGAAGTTACATAAAACAGTAAAGAGATTTGTGGAGTTCAACTTTTTGGGGGTAAGTTTGTCGACTTTTGAAGGAGAATACCCAAAAATAACCTAAAAAGAAACGCTAGCATATTTGATTCTCTATTAACAGTGATTGATAAAAGTGTACAAAAAAGGCTGCAAAATTTCAATTTGTACTGGAGCCTGAGAGGAATCTGAGATGCGTAGCCCCTTTGATGTAGGACGTGTGAAGCCTAATCCAAAACATTACAAGCGTAAAGGTAAAGATTGATTTAGATTAGGAGTTTCTTTAAAGGATACCCTTAAGTGAACCATAGAGTCAATTGGAGTAGGCAAAATGCCAATGGCATCACTAGGAAGGACATGAGATTGACTCACAGATGGATGTTGACTTAGTTTTGGGTCAATAGGGTTATTACTAGTTTCACCAACAGTTTGTTTTCCTATAAAAGTATTTATTTGGGCCATAGCATCTCTAAGTTCTACTTGAAAACCGTCTAACCGACCCTTAATTTCTTCCTTGTACTTATCCATATCAACCTGTAAATTTTTTTGGGCTTCAGAAGTAGCACGGGTAGTCATGGTGAAAGGCTTGAATGTGGAAAAGGATTTTTTTTTTTTTTTGCTGATATATAACTGAATGCAAAATACAATGAACGTATAAAATTAAACTATGTGGATGCAAGAAGCAAAATGCACAAAAGTGATTATGCGAAGATAATGGCTACGCTAACTTATGAAAGAAGGCTACGGTAAGGCTTGGTATGTTGTTTCAAGAAAGTAATATGGACTGGTTTGCAGTTTCAAAGTGACCACAAAAGATGCGAAAACTGAGTTTCAAAGTGAAGAAATTATACCTTACTAGGTGACTTGTTAAGCAACACCGACAATGCAGCAAGCAGTAATGCAACGAAACAGCAAGCAAGACACACTTTGCAGCAAACAACAGCAGAACAACTAAGAATTTTGCAAACTCGGTGCAGAAATCTTAGAGAGAAAAAAGAAAGAAAGCGAAGAATGCAAGAACCTCTTCCTCAAGAAAGAAAGGAAGAAAGAGCACTAGAACCTGGCTCTGATACCAAATTAATGGCGGAATAGAGAGAGAAATCAAGTAGAAGAAGAGAGAAGGATTTTTTGCAAATATCACTCTTATTCAATGTTCTATATCATAAAATTTAACCTAAACACTCATATATATGACCAAGGTCTTAAAAATCCTAATACAATTAGGAATTTGAAAATCTAATGACTTTCTAAAATTACATTAAATAAAGTGACGAAAATAATTTAAACTTACTAATTCTAATAACACAAAACTTCTAATAAAATAGAAACTTCTAATCCTAATCAAAATAGAAACTAAAATTCTAATCTTACAAAGACTCCGACAAAGAAACTCCTAATCTAAACCAATCTTTACTTCTACGCTTGTAATGTTTTAGATAAAGCTTCACACATCCTACATCACCCTAGCTAGTTCCTATTGTTCACGGACTCTTCGAAACTTTACATCTATTTGAAGTTCAGTTTGAACTTCAACCTTGAACACAACCCTAGATCCATCTTTGAGAAAGGATTGATGCCATAGATCCAGAGGCAGACAACGATTGCAGAGGTAGAAATCGAGCAAGGAGTTAAGCGACGAACGAGACAAACTTCAACATGGAGAGTGGAGTTGAAGAGGAGAAGGTTTCCAAAGGCTGAGCCGCAAAAATCAAAGAAGGAGCCGAACTCAAGAGTTGAGTGGAGTTGATGAAAATTGAGTCTTAAGGAATCGACAAGTTTTTGTTAGTTTTTGGCCTCTCCTTTCGTACGTGTAACTTAGTCTTGAGGAATCGGTATGTGTAATACAAATCTAGATGTGTAATCTAAAGAACCGAGTTATTTTTTTCTAAATAAAATCATGTATTTTTTATTAAGAAAAAACATATATTGCCTTTTAAATAAAAAAAACACATATTACTTGACAAAAAAAAATATGTATTTCTTTAAAGCATGTATTGTGATTATTATGCATTATTATTGTATGACTAAGTATCTTTTTAACATCTTTATGGAAATTTGAGTATTTTAGTATTAAAAATGAAATTCCGTAAACTTCCATACACTTGTGAGTTTTAGTAAGACTTCTCTCGTCAAAGTTGATTTCCCCGAGTTACTTCCAATTTTGAGTGGGCAAAATTTAGAGCGAACTCGAAGTTTCGAATTTTGATCATAAGCTTGGAGGGGTTGAAGAAGCTACAATTTTGATTGAAATATTTTTGTTGTTGTGAAGAAGAAAAATGTGAATGAAGAACATAGAGGAGCATACTTTTCATTAATTATAGTGCTCTATTTATAGAGCCAAACATACACAATTATTTGAAATTGAAATTTGAAACTTCACTAACATAATCTAGATCATAGCAACGGAAACTCATTTGAATTTAAAATTTTAAAGAAACAACTTATCCTAAAATCTAGATCAACATCAAAGACATTTTCTAACACTCCTTGTCTTTGATGTTGCAATTATTTTTTAATCATGAAACTCCTCCTTGATACAAAATATGTATGCAATCATTAAAATAATTCTTCATGATTTTCAACCGCTGCAATTTTTCCTTCTTCTTGTGATTTGCAAATCCTCTCCATATGGCTTATCTGTCCGCATTTTCTACACTTAAACATTAGGACTCCACCAAGTTTCCTTCAAGGTATGCTTCTATCTTAACATCCCACACCTGGAAGCTTGTTCCATCGAAGATAGGAGGTGCAAGTTGTGTGGAGAAAACTTTTGAATCCATTGCTAAAAAAAAGTTGTAATTCTGGTTGTACTTCAAGGTTGTTAGTCAGGGTTGTAATTCGAGGTTGTAAATCAAGGTTGTAATTCTAGGTTCATGGGTTATAGTATTTCACGCATCTCATATAGCCACATAGGCTCCTTAATATAAATGGCTTTGATACCATTTTGTTGTTGTTTAGAAGAAGAATGTGAAAGATAAGCATAAAGGAGCATACTTTTCATTAATTGTAGTGCTCTATTTATAGAGTCAAACATACACAATTATTCAACATTGAAATTTGAAACTTAACTAACATAATCTAACCTAATCTAGATAATAGCAACAGAAACTTATTTGAAGTTAAAATTTACAAGAAACAACTTATCCTAAAAACTAGATCAACATAAAAGACATTTTCTAACAAATATGTATCAAGATTTGTTTGAAAAAAATAATCCGCCTCTTGCATACTAGACCTAACATTGCGTATGCAGTAAGTGTGATCAACCAATTTATGTATAAATCAATTTACACATTGCAAAAAGGAACGACAATATTTAAAAGGAACTCCAAGACAAGTTATTATGTTCAAAAGATATAAAGGGATAATAATGAAAGCTTATACAAATATTGACTATGTTGGGCTAGTTTTTTTTGATAATAAAAACCACTAGATGTTATACATTTATTGGTAGAAACTTGGTAACACGGAGGAATGCGAAACAAAATGCGGTTGCTAGATCTAGCGCTGATGCAAGTTTATGGCAATGTCTCAAGGAATTTGCGTTTTATGGTTAGCAATCATTTTAGAAGTTTTCAAAATAAAGTGATATTGCTTCATGAGTCTCCATAGTGATAACCAATTCACATTTTGCATATCACAATAAGATAAAACAAGACTAGACTAAACACATAGAGATTGGGAACTTATTAGTGGGCTCATTTCTATTCCTTACATCTCTAGTCAGAATCAACTTGTAGGTGTAGAGTGTACTCACTAAAGGCTTGAATGTTTTGAAGTTGGAAATCGTGAACCTTTATCACTAGCTTGAGGGGGAGTGTTGCAAAAACGGAAGATCACTGACTATTATAAATCAGTGTTGAAATATCATGAGTATCTTGGTAACCATAGAAATATAGAGTTCTTGTTACTAGAAAATGAATAAATTATTCTCTCTCGTTTCATTCCGTGAATATAGTTCATAGTGCCGAACCAAGTGAATCTTATTGTGTCTATTTCTCTATTTTATCACTTTTGTCAGTAAAAAGGTCAACAAGAAACTAAAAGCTACCAGTGCAACTAAAGATTGCAAAATAGTTTGCAAAGAACTTCATCAATGTGAAATGAGCTAAACGCACAATAAGAGATGCACCTTAGGAGTGTGTGTGTGTATATATATTTGTGTGTGTGTGTGTGTGTGATTCTATCATGGTGATTGGGGAAAAATAGTGATTTTTATTTTTAACCATTAGATTTAGATCCAATAGACAATATACCTTCTTGGAACTTGTCCACACATTTAAGAGTCATTAATGTAGCTTTCATAATAACCATTGGGATTTAGATCGAATGTTCAAAAAGTTAAATCACCATAGACGGTGATTTTTAATTATGACTATTAGATTTAAATCTAATGGATAATGTCTTCTTGGTATTTGTGCACACATTTAAGCGTCATTAATGTAGCTGTGAAAATGACCATTAGGCCCAATGATCATAATTAAAAAATCACCATCCACGATGATTTTTCTCAATCGCCATAGTATAACTTCCTTATAAATAACTTAATAAGTGGTGCAACAATATTTTTAGGTATATTACATTTTTTGGCTAGGACTTTTAGGTATACTATATGAAACAACAACAACAACAACAACAACCTCAATCCCAAACTAGTTGGGGTCGGCTATAAGGATCAAACTCTTCCGCTTTGCTCGATTTAGTGCAATTGATGGGGTGCTTTTCTAATCCTATAAATCCTACCAAATCAACGTCCCAAGTTAGCTTCGATCACCCTTACACCGCCGACTTTCTTCAGCTTCTATTGAGTAGAGTTTTCGAGTGGGGGCATTCGTAGGTTGTCTTTAGAGGTGTCCACACCACCGCAACGGCCCTTCCCTAATATTTGTGTCGTTGGGTGCTAATATTCTTTGAATTTTTGTACTTTTTTCCTCTATCTTTACGTATTTTACCACGCATCCACCTAAGCCTCATTTCCACTACGTTCATTTTATATACTTGTTGTTTCTTTACCGCCGAGTATTCACTTCCATAAAGCATAGTTGGCATAATTTCGATTCTATAAAATTCTCCTTTTAACTTGGTAGGAAGATTTTGATCACAGATCACAACAGTTGCGCTCCTTCATTTATTCCATCCAGCTTGAATTCTATACGTAACATTATTATCAATATTACCATCATTTCGTATGATTGATCCTAGATATCTAAAGTGGTTTACCTTAGAAGGTATATTATATGACATATAATACAACAACAACAACAACATAGCCTCATCCCCAAATTAACTGGGGTCGGCTACATGGATCAAACTTTTCCATTGTGCTCGATTAAGTGCAATTGATGGTGACTTTTTCAAACCATTCAAATCCCTCCTAATTAATGCATCTCATTTTAACTTTGGTCTGCCCCTACCTCATCGAATTTCTACAGCTTCTATTGAGTCAAGTTTTCTAGTTGGATCATTTGTAGGCCGTCTTTGCAGGTGACTAAACCACCGCAACCGCCCTTCCCTAATCTTTGTATCAGTTGGTGCTACTTCAACTTGTCTTTGAATTTCTATATTTCTTATTCTATCTTTACGAGTTTTACCACACATCCACCTAAGCATCCTCATTTCTGCTACGTTAATTTTATGTAATTGTTGTTGCTTTACCGCCCAACATTCACTTCCATAGAGCATAGCTGGCCTAATTGCGGTCCTATAAAATTTTCCTTTTAACTTAGTAGGAACATTTCAATTACAAATCACCCTTGTTGCACTCCGCCATTTCTTCCATTCGGCTTGAATTCTATATGTGACATCATTCTCAATGTTACCATCATTTTGTATGATTGATCCTAGGTATCTAAAGTGGTTTACTTTAAGAACTTCTACGTCCCCTAATTTTACCACTCCGTCATCTCGATGTCTAGTGTTTCTAAACTCACTGTGCATGTATTTAGTTTTCGTCCTACTCAACTTAAAGTCATTAGATTCTAATGTATTCCTCCAGAGTTCTAATTTCCCATTCACTCCATCTTTAGTTTCATCCACTAAGACAATATCATCTGCAAATAGCATACACCATGGTATATCCTCTTGAATATGTCTAATTAGTTCATCTATAACTAAAGTAAATAGATATGGACTTAAAGCCGATCTTTGATGTAGTCCGTAATGGGAAATTCTTTTGTAGCTCCTCCAAATGTCTTTATACAATTAAATAAATATAGTGGTGTAAGCACTAAAAACAAAGTGAAAATTAATTCTACCAAATGGGTGAATGTTATGCAAACCTTTGTGATTCATTAGAAAAATAACTTGGCAAGTATTGGACGAAATCATAAAAAAATTATTTAAATGTTATAAAACAATTATTATATTTAATTTATAATTTCCATGTTTTTAGGTGCATTATGAGAGTAAGTTGACCAATTATTTCATTATTTGTTACAATGGAAAATAAATGAAAATGATTAATGTTTTCCCACAACTTTCTATGGAAGGGGATCATCAATCATTTAAAGTTCACGCGCACTGCATTTCCTTCATTTTTCCTTCTTTAGCGTCCCTCAACGACCTCATCGTTGATTAGCCAATTGGGACACATAGGGCCATCCCCCTTCAACGTTTTGGACAACCTAAGCACCCTCATCAGCTGCTAGAAAGAAGGTGCGAGGCAGGGGTGCACAAGATACCTAGTAATTCGCAAATCTAGTGCAGTTCGAATTAATTAATGTTTTTTTTAGATGGATCAATTAATGTTAATTGGATTACAACTTCAGCCTCATAGACTGGACTGGATTTCAAAAGTAGCAACTTGCACAGGCTGAACCGAACAGTGAATTACATGTTTAAAACATATGGATCCGAATATTCGGTTTAATCTGTTTGACATATACATAGATAAATATAGTATAATGTCTACAATAAGTTGGGCAAGTTTTTTTTTCCTCTCCCCTAAGTAGGATGCGGTGTTGCAACTTTTCTTTTATGTATAATTTCATTTTGATGAATTATTATGTATGATATTGTGCTCAATACTAGTTGTTTATCTTATGTGCTAGGATATTGTGCCAATTATACAAAGATATATATATGTTTATGTCGAGAATATTAACATAATTATTAGGATTGTTATTTAGTATATTTATTCTATTTGTAATTAATTAGAATTAGAAGTAATTAGCTGTATAATCGATTTTTTAATAGCCGTAATCTGTTTTGATAAGATAGGATCAATTAGGATCAATTAGGATTCTGTAATCTGTTTTGATAAGATAGGATCAATTAGGATCAATTAGGATCAATTAGGATCAATTAGTTGCTATTTTTATGTAAAGCATTTACTCTGTAATTTTCTATTTAAACACGCCAAAATGGCTGAATAAAATTATTCCATTTTGTCATTCTTTTCTGACTTTAGTTTATATAATACATATAAATCTTGATATATGTATTGCTTATGCTTAATTGCATCTACATGTAAATACACTAAAAAAAGATGACAACTGGCACAACTTGATCCACTTCCTTCCGCAAAAACTAAATTGGACTGCAGTCACTGGATTGGATAGAGGTTTCCTAATCTGCAGTAAATGAGTTGGACCATGGATTGACCATAGCTAGATCAGATCCAACCCATGAACCCCTTAATTTAACAAAAACTAGCTAATGTAGTGTTTTTACATCTTTTTATACAAAAACCCTAATACATCAAAGCATTGTTTCCTACACATATAACAAAATCTAATTATTATACTAAGTCTTACATGGCTACTATATCATTTCACTCAAGGTCAATAGGTGCATTTGGAACTTAAAAAATCAAAATGCTAAACATTCTAGATAACATGATATTTGTGTAAGGTACCATACTTTTTCATTTATTTGTTAATTTCGATACATGATTTTTTTTTGTTGCATTAGGAACCTTGCCTCACCTTGTTATGTGCTTCAGGCTTCAAGGACTACATGCAGCATGAACTACCTTTTTTAAAAATAATCAAGGGTATCTAATCTTCATGCAAGTAATCCATTAGTTTCTTATTTGATTATTTCTTAACATGGGAAATGCCAACAATGGGCCAACACTTGAGAATACATAGGATTGACTATGTCAAATCCATTTTCTCAAGTTCGGCGCAAAGTTCTAAAGGTCGTTATCAAATAAACAGAACGTTTGGAAATTGGAACTTGAAAAGGCACGTGCACTTGTTAGGCAATCTATAACTACTTTTATGACAACAGCAAATTAGATGCCGCATGATTGACAAGCCAACAAGAAACTTGAATTTCGTTCTTACCATGTCATCATTCTTCACATACCGATGAAGCTTATCGACAATCTGCAAATTAAAACCAGATTATTATCATTAATATTCAACATTGAAAACACACACTTTCATAAACTGGTGAGAAATGGAACTACATTTATATTTCTAAAGCACTTGAAACACGAATTTTAGGTGGGGTCGGAGTCTCAGGTGTGTAGGTGTTTTAAAAGCAAGATGAAGAAGAAATAAACATTTTTGTGATCCTTTTCATAGGCAATCCAGACATTCAAATATTTCTCAACGACATGAAATACTATAAGTATTTTCCAAGATAAAAGGATAGAAGAACACGTGTAAAAAGAGACTTCCATAATTATCTCACATACAGCCAAATCATTTACCTTTCATTTACTCCCAGTTTTTAACAATACTTTACAAGTCATTTCACAAGCATTTTACATGAAGGAAAAACATTAGGAACCTAAGCTCTTTTTGACTTCCGCGAGTCTTTTTGGACTTTGGAGGAAAAAAATAACAAAATTCAGCTTTATAGCAAAGTCCAGTCCCAAAAAAAAAAAAAAAAAAAAAAAAAAAAAAAAAAAAAAAAAAAAGCATTCTCAGGAAAATGTGACTTTATTTTAGAGGAACTCGGCAAATTGAAACTTTAACTATAAATTCAAAAAGAGTTTTCTCAGTAGTTGGTTCAAAAAACTAATTCACTTGGACATGCACTGACTCTGCTTCAAGGAAGACACTCTCTCTTCCTCCCAAGAGAGACTATCTTCAAAAAGCTTTCAATATTATGACTGCAACTCATTCTTAACGAAATAGAGAGTACAATTCTTTCCCTGTAAAATGTATCCATTTGTTAATAAAACAATTTCCTCATGAATGTACCCAACTCAACTGAAAGTAGTGATGGAAAAAAATAAAATAAAATAAAATACAGCAATATGTGGTTTTTTACATACACCTCTCTTCACTTAAATCCATTAATAACCAAATGTTTAGCTTGTCAATAATCTTATTGTGAAAGATTAGTAATATTCACACTTTCAAAACAAGAAAGTAATAAATTAAAAAATCTAAATGAGGAAATAAGATGCGTGATGCCAATGAAAGCAAAATTTTAAAAAACCAACATTATGTTTTTTTTAAAGAACAAAGAAAAAGAGACTAGTATTTCTATCACACACACAGTCATATCAACTATAAATCACTTATACAATTCAATAATAGAAATTATTTGTCAAGCTTAAAATGCGTTTAAGCATTATAGAGATTATCTTTTTTTTGGTCTAAGCATTATAGAGATTATCAATCAAATCTGAAACACAATATTTTAAAGCTTGATTTATCGATATATCTACATAATTATTTTTGTTGACAATACATGCATATGTAGTCGTGCTTGCTTATTAGTTATTGCATATCAAAGTAGACGTCCCTTAACATAAGTGCCTGCGACCTTAAGGTGAACCCAAAATTTTTTAACTTGCTTGTCAGTCGATGAAGCATAAGAAGATAAAAAAAAAAAAAAAAAAAAAATTGGTTAGGTGAGAAAATGAGCAATCTTAATTGTTTTGATACCTATTTTGCGTAGCAGCTTATGCTCCCAACAACATGAAAACAGATAAGAAAATAGCATAAACGGCATCAAAGGCCAAACCAAGCAAGCAGTAACAAGAAGACTATGAAGTTCTCAGCCCTATCTTCTTCTATAAAAGAATATTCAACCTAAATATGAAAAGCTCTTTCCGAAAGGCATCAAGTCAAGTGAAGCTTAACTTTAAAAGCCCGGACCAAAAGAAGACCTTCTTAAATGGCTATCACGACAATTTCACATAATCAAACATAAAGTTTCTCATCTACCTCTTGTAGCTTATCCACTTTCGTGAAATGGCGCCCAAAGGAAGTATAACGCATGCCATGGAGGAAAGGTGCAAGATAGACCTTCAGCTTGTTCTTCAAAAGAAAAAGAAAAAGTAAGAAATACTATAACTTGCAAAGAGACATTTGAATCACAATAACAAAGCAATGATTTTATCTAATTTTCAACAGTTCCATCGAAAGAGTATAGTAAAGCCAGAAGTTGAACTGTTTTTCCTAGCAATTCATATTCTTTCCATGCCAAAGAAAAATTTTAAATAAACAAATAAAATTATTTAGACTAAATGCAATTAAACACATTCACAGAAGGCCTGCAATGCCAGTTAGAAAACTCGACATAGTAAAAACTGTAGAAATTCGATGATATAGGGTTATACCGAAAGATAACTAGGGGTGCATTGAACCAGAAATAATAATTTAAAAGAGGACAAAAACACGCCATCGAGGGCATTGAATCAAACAGAGTAGAAGAGATTGATTCGATTAACCGGCCTCAACTAATTTCTATATGAAAAAGGAAACAAACAAGACCTTACAAATTAGCAAAATGAGAAAAATGAATTTTTAGACCATTATAACATTATTATTATCACATTTTTAAAGTGACATCACGACCAACCCAACCTAGGCGAACACATTAAAAGACCCTACAAAATTATATAATTTATTTAGAAGCTCTCTCCTCATCGGTAAAGCACATATTTTCAACCACATTTTTGCATACATCCACACATTTTCATTCACGTATTTTCTAACAACAACAACAACAACAACATAGCCTCAGACCCAAAATAGCCTCAGTCCCAAATACGTATTTTCTAACTAAAAACTAAAATTAAACACACAAATAAAAGAATTTAGTAGGGTTCACATTATCATAAGAGGGCATAAAAATTCAAATGCATCAATAATGAAATATAAAAAATAGAAGAAAGCACCAATAATCAAAATAAACATTAGACGAATAGGAAAAGTACTAGTGAGTGTAAGTTTGTAACAAGAAAGTCTGAAAGATTTTATATATATATACAAGTACTACTATAATGGGACACCCAAATAAATTCCCATATCATGGGAACATCATTTTAGGACCATTGAAATTTAATGTACTGCCACAAATATATATATATATATATATATATATATATATATATATATATATATATATATATATATGTATAGAATCCAAGCTGGATGGAAGAAATGGCGGAGTGCAACGGGGGTGATTTGTGATCGACATGTTCCCACTAAGTTAAAAGGAAAATTTTATAGGACCGCAATTAGGCCAGCTATGCTCTATGGAAGTGAATGTTGGGCAGTAAAGCAACAACAATTACATAAAGTGAATGTAGCAGAAATGAGGATGCTTAGGTGGATGTGTGGTAAAACCCGTAAAGATAGAATAAGAAATATAGAAATTCAAAGACAAGTAGGAGTAGCACCAATTGATACAAAGATTAGGGAAGGGCGGTTGCGATGGTTTGGTCACCTGCAAAGACGGCCTACAAATGCCCCAACTAGAAAACTTGACTCAATAGAAACTGTAGAAATTCGACGAGGTAGGGGTAGACCAAAGTTAACATGGGATGCATTAATTAAGAGAGATTTGAATGGTTTGCAAAGCTCACCATCAATTGCACTGAATCGAGCACAATGGAAAAGTTTGATCCATGTAGCCGACCCCAGTTAATTTGGGACTGAGGCTATGTTGTTGTTGTTGTTGTTGTATATATATATGTATAGAGAGAGAGAGAGAGAGAGAGAGAGAGAGAGAGATGTCCACCTAAGATATGAGGTTGGTGAGGGTGAGGGTAAGGGTCGAGTCAATGGAGGTAAGGGTTGAGTTATGCTTTTATCTTCAAGACTTTCCATTATTATAGAGACCCCCACTGCCTGTCTAACTTATGCCATAAGCAGTGGGACTTCATACTACTTAAGGCACCATTAACACTTCCGCAAAAACACTTGAAAAATTGCTCCAACCAATTTAGAAACAACAACAATGAACAGGCATCGCTCTAGAAGTTTAAAGCTATTACTCAAATTATTTGAATTTTATTCTACTAGGTAGCATTATTTTTTATTTTTTGTTTTGAGAGGAATTCTAATAGTTAACACCATAGCATTATTGACTAATGTAGTCCTTAGCGTGCTAAGGCCACCCCATCAAATTGAAGACCAAGATGTCATGAATTCAGCCTAAAAAAAGAAGGGCAAAAAGGAGGGTCTTTATTGTGAACCATAGAAAAAAGAAACATGATAATCCTTTCTCAAACCTTGCACTGGTGGGTACCTCATGTCAAATAAACCTTCTTTTTGCAAAGCAATAGGATTATTTTCGACACATTCATCCTTAATCGTCAGTCAGTCCAAAATTTAGCAAATGTCAAGCTTAATGAGCATAAAAAACTTCATTTCATTGAAGATAATTTAATCTCATAAATATGAAGCAATTTAAAACATCTTTCTTGTTTAACTTTGATTTTGGTGGGATAACGGTCGCTAAGCACTCTATACGATGGAGACATGCTAGTAGTTTGACAACTTACATTAGGGGTTCATGCAAGGGTCGAAACATCATACTGACAGATTGGCTGTGAGGATGAGAAAACCTTTCATGATCCTTGAAAGCATGTTTAAGATTGGAGAAGTCTTCACCTAGGTTATTTAGAGTAAAGAACTTCCAGTCATCCTATTCTCACTTCTCATTATATTTGTACTCTATAGCCTTATTATATAATGAAAATTGTTTCTTTTCGATGAAAAAAATGGAAAAGGAACATGAAATCGTGAAACGGTAATGAGATTACAAAAACAATAACAAAGACTCAATCACAAATTAGTTGAGTTAGCTACATGAATCAAACGCTTCCACTCAGTTTGATATAATGCATCGAGAGATATAAAACTAACAAAGGATCAAGAGATATAACTCAAGGTTCTTAAAACCTTAGATTAGGAATGTCTAATTTTATCTAGACTATGCAAATAACATGCGAGTTAAATACCAAAAAATATATAATTGAGTAAAGAATTTTTCACTCGTTTAAACGAAGGCTTTTTCCCCAACTATATGATATCGATTGTATTAATCCACCTTTTCCATAGAAAGCAATGAATTATCGTGAAACATATTTTTGAAATTCATAACTGAACCTTTTTCATATTTCAAATTTTCAAGTGAAATATGACTCCATGCAAATGATTTCAAACCTAGGATCCTCCGATAAAAGTATGCCAGAAATTGGATATATCGGAAACAGAATAAACTAATGCTCCTGAGACAAAATGCTTCATAACTGAACCTTTTTATATTTCAAATGAAATACGACCCCATGCAAATGATTTCAAACCTAGGCTCCTCCGATAGAAGTACGCCAGAAATTGGATACATAGGACACAGAATAAAATGATGCTCCTAAGACAAAATGTTCAATGAAATACAAATGTATTGAAACAAGTCCTATATCAAAAGGGTATACATAAGTACAAAGATGTCATACTTGAAAAGGAGCCCAGTCCAAAATAGGTATGACAGTCCTTGAGATCAGAGTTTTTAACTAAAATGCCATCGAGTACGAAAGGTTGACGATAAAAATGTCAAACCATTAACCATGATTTATCTAGTCAAAGTAACACCAAACTACACCTTGCAAGTCGCAGTAAAACTTTAGTATATGGTCAAAAGAGAAGTGGGTGGTTACGATTTTACAATAAGAGAAAAACGTTAAAGAAAGCATTGACTGACAGTTTGGTCAGACCTGTTTTAGTACTTCTGTTTGGTCAGACCTGTTTTAGTACTTATGTTGGGTTGGGCTTTCGGGTTCTGTTTGAGGTCTAAATTTAATTTGATTATATAAAGCAGCCACTCAAGTTTCTGTTTTCTTTTTCTTTTCCTATAATAACAGACTATCAGTCCTCTTTCTTCATTTATTTACTAATTTGTTTTAGGGTGATGGACTAATCTGGTTTATGATTTTATTTAAAATGATGTGCATACAACTATCATGAAATTGATGCAATGCAACTCAATAGCCCTACAGAGAAAAATGAAAAATGTCAGCTTCATGTAGCTCAACACAAATAGTTGGGGAATGGCTTTTCTTGAGTTGAGTTGTGTAGAATTGATGACTACCAGTCTACAACAGTCCCTTTTTCTATTTATTATGACTAGTAAATGTGGACTCCAATGCCATCAAATATTACTTGAGAACTGTCAATATTTCAGAACCCTAATGCTATTCGCATTTGGAACAATTTTGAGTTTGAGATGGGTGAATGTTAGGAGCTGTAAAGATCTTTTGGTAGAGTATACGGTTAGAAAGAAACAATTAAACTTTCAAAGACAGCTAAAGAGCAACCATGCATCTGGAAAGAAACTCAAATTGCGACTTCTTTTTTAGTGTTATTGGATAAAGATTGCATATTATTGCAGCATTCTATTCTTTTTGCCTTGCAGCTTCTTTTCAGGTGTCTTAGGATAACGCTGTACAAAGACTACGCAACTGGCACATTAGAAGTTGGGATCCTATTGTTTTGAGAGCAGCTTTTTTTTTCATGTTTGTCAGTTGGTTTTGTTTTCACGCTGTTTCTACTTTTGTCTTTGTATTTCCTTTTCTATTTCAGGAGGTTCTCTTGACCTTCCTCTCGTATTTTCTCTCTTGAACTAAGGGCCTCTTTCTCATTTTTTTTTTTTAAAAAAAAAACACACATTACAATTTTCTCAAATGCATGGCTATAGTAAATTTGAATAGCCAACTATAAAATATTAAGAAAAAATATATAGGCTATCACTATAGAAAGCATTGTTGTACAACTATAACAAGTATTAATTCATCAAAGAAGTTGGTTGAAAAGGCAAGTACCCTCCATTTAATTATTTGGTTTATAATCTCTGGCCCACAAACAGCTCTGGCTTCGGAAATACTGCCGCCATCATCCAACTTTCTTAAAGCTGTTCGAACAGCCTGCGAAAATAGAAAAACAATAGGGATGTATACCAAGCAAATAACTGGCATAAATGATTACTTAAGCAACAGTGCTTTCACAAATTGCTAGATTCAAGGTGCACCTCAACAGAAGCTTCCAACTTGCCCGCCGTAAGATTCTTGTCAAGTGCATTTTTTGAGGAGTATGAGTGTGTAGATGGCACCTTGTGGCTTTTAAGTACTTCATCCAAAGTAATTGAAGATATCTTCTTTTCCATCATTGAAACTATCCTGAATTCAAGAATTAATCACACATATTCCATAACTCTTTAATAATTACATTTTAAACACAAATATGATTCCCGAACGTATACAGAATGAAAAAACTAAAACTTGACCATGAAGGGATGAAAACTGAATTAACATATTCTTTAAATTCCCTGAGATTATTAGAATTGTGAACTAGAAAATATGGGAGAAAAAGTATGTTACTTTTTTTTGGTTTCAGCATCTACTGCAGAAAGTGGACTCCTATCTTCCTTTGATAAAGCATCATTCTTGATGGTTCTCTCAGATTTGCTCGTAGATATTTTCTGCTGGTTAGACTTAACTAGCTCTGTCTCCTTATCCAGGAACTTGACCTCTCCCATTAGCACTGTGCGTTCATCACCTGTACCGGGTTTATCCAATTGCATTGAAGATTTGAGGTCCCTCAGAAGCCCTTTAGAGGTGTCTTTAGCTTTCGGTTTCCCAAAAGAATCATAAACTTGTTGAGAAAAATACTTCTGCCTCTTCTCTGGGCCATGTTTGCCATCAGAATCCTTTGCAGGCGCTTTCACTTTCTTTGAAATAATAATTTCATGTGATGAGCTTCCAACAAATTTTCTTTTCTCCAGAACCTTCTTCTTGTTAGACTGTGGATCCAAAGTTTTTTTTTGTCTTTCTTCAACAGGAAAGATAACATGGTTTCTGAGTGGAGTTCCAAGTCTTTCGTTTATCTTGTGCTTCCTAGTCCAAACAGATGTTAAACATCAATAAATAATCTGATAAAAAAAAAATTGTAGCAAGAGTGTACCAATGTTGAGAAAACTTACAGACAGTATATTAAAATACGATTGTTCGGCAATAAGTTCTCCCATGCCCTTACTACCATATCTTCATTGTCTTCCGAGTTTTCAAATGCAATTTCCCTAGTCATTGGAAGACAAATTCAAGTAGATGACGCTTACAGACCAATATAAAAAGTCTAGTTGGGAGAAAGGAAGTAACAAGTGTACCTAGGCAAGCATTTCCTATGATATGACATTGGGCAACGCATACAAATTGCAAAATTCAACTCTCCAACTTCAGCATTTTCACTTTCTCCACACACATGGCACATATGAGCAGGACAAGTAAAAGATTCTCCAGCAGCAATCTTTTGCTGTAGTTTTTCTGCTTCAAATTTATCTTTAGGACTCAACAGTTTTGAAACACAGTCAGGATGATAAAAGTGCCCGCACGTTGCAGAAACACAATGAAATACCTGAGACATGCCCATAATTTGAAACATGAGGTTCAAACATCCCAAATATTGGAAGCAATAGAAATATTCAGAGATTGAAGGAACTAATAAAAAAATACAGCAAACTGTTCTTGCAAGAGTTGGTAGCAAACCTAGAATTTTGTGCCAAAAACATGTAAGAGGAAATGAAAATAAGAGCAGAAAAAAATACCTAAAATAGGTGCATGGGAATCGATGAGTGAACAGAAGGATAAAGTTAAGGTTGCATCTACAAAGAGACCTAAGATAGGTGTATGGGAATTTTGTGCAACTAGAATTTTCTAGTTGGAGCATTTGTAGGCCCGTAACCGCCCTTCCCTAATCTTTGTGTCAATTGGTGCTACTCCTGCTTGTCTTTGAATTTTTGTATTTCTTATTCTATCTTTACAAGTTTTACCACGCATCCACCTAAGCATCCTCATTTTTGCTACGTTTATTTATGTGATTGTTGTTGTTTTACCGCCCAACATTCAATTCTATAAAGCATAGCTGACCTAATTGCAGTCCTATAAAATCTTACAGTTAACTTGGTACGAATATTTCTATCACAGTTCTAACCTGTTGCACTCCTCCATTTCTTCCATCCAGCTTGAATTCTATGTGTGACATCATTCTCAATATTGTCATCATTTTGTATGATTGATCCTAGATATCTAAAGTGTTTCACCTTAAGAACTTCTACAGTTCTACTTCCCCTAATTTTACCACTCCATCTTCTCTATATCTAGTATTCCAAACTCACAATGCATGTATTCAGTTTTCGTCCTACTCAACTTAAAGCCTTTAGATTCTAATGTATTCTTCCAAAATTCTAATTTTGCTATTCTATTTCTTATTTCGTTCACTAAGACAATCTCATCTGCAAATAACATACACCATGGTATATCATCTTGAATATGCCTAGTTAGTTCATCCATTACTTAAGTAAAGAGATATGGGCTTAAAGTCGATCCTTGATGTAGTCATATCGTAATGGAAAATTTTTCGTATTTCCTCCAAATGTCTTTATACTCGTTACTACTCCTTCATATATATCTTTAATAGCGTCTATGTATATCTAGCATGCATTCCTTTTCTTTCTAGAACCCACCAAAGAATGTCTGTAGGAACCCTATAATATGCTTTTTCTAAATCTACAAATACAATATACAACAACAACGTAGCCTCAGTCCCAAATTAATTGGGGTCGGCTACTAGGATCAAACTCTTCCATTGTGCTCGATTAAGTGCAATTGATCGTGAGCTTTCCAAACCATTTAAATCCTTCCTGATTAATGCATCTCAAGTTAACTTTAGTCTACCCTACCTCGTCGAATTTCTTCACTTTCTATTGAGTCAAGTTTTTTAGTGGAGGCATTTGTAGGCCGTCTTTGCAAGTGACCAAACAACCGTGATCGTCCTTCCCTAATCTTTGTGTCAATTGGTGCTACTCCTACTTTTTAAAAAATTTCTATATTTCTTATTCTATCTTTACGAGTTTTACCACAATCCACCTAAGCATCTTCATTTCTGCTACATTCATTTTATGTAGTTGTTGTTTTACCACCTAACATTCACTTCCATAGAGCATAGCTTGCCTAATTATGGTCCCATAAAACTTTCCTTTTAACTTAGTAGGAACATTTCGATAACAAGGAAAATCGCCTCCATAGTTGACCACCCAGGCATCAAACCAAATTGATTCTCTGGTATTGTTGTTTCTCTTCTTAGCCTACTGTCAATTATCCTCTCTCAAAGTTTCATAGTATAACTCATAAGTTTAATTTCCCGGTAGTTTGAACAACTTTGAATATACAAATACTATATGAGGATCATTTTTCTTTTTCTATATTGTTCCATCAATCTTCTTACAAGGAAAATCGTCTCCATATTTGACCTTCCAAGCATGAAGCCAAATTGATTCTCTAATATTGTTGTTTCTTTTCTAAGCCTATTGTCAATTATCCTCTCCCAAAGTTTCATAGTATTACTCGTAAGCTTAATTCCCCAATAGCTTGAACAACTTTGAATGCCTTATTTGTTTTTGAAGATTTGTACAAGCATGGTTCTTCTTCAATCTATTGACATCCGTTTTGATTTTAAAATTTTGTTGAAAAGTTTTGTTAACCAAGTCAATCCGATTTCTCCTAAGCATTTCAAAACCTCTATGGGTATTTCATTTGGGCCACATATAACGTGCATTGAATATCCGCTAACAAAAAAATAAAAGATGCAAGTGAGTGAACGCATGCAGATGTATATGTGAGTGTGAGAGAGATATAGAGAGAGTAATCAAAGACAAACAATAGTTAATATTGCTTTGGTTGTAATAGCCTTGCACTGGAAACAAAATAGAAACAAAGAGTAAGAGAAAACTCGATAGAGACAGTGATAAAACCTACGTTATCTGAACTTGTGTACGAGAATCAGGTATGGGTAAATATCCAGGGGTTGGGCTTGCTATTCTCTAAGTTTAAGGATAGGCAAAATTGGTTAAAATATCTTAACCTTTTGAACCTTTTGTTATTGTATCCTAACCTTTTCAGTTTTGTTATATCCTCACTTTTTCAAATTGGTAAATTTGCATCCTGAGTGTTTTTTAAAGTCTGAATTCGCTGACGTGGCGCACCACCTCATCACCTATATATATATATATATATGAAAAATTTTACAATGGGAACCATAATGAGTTCCCATGCCATGGGAACTATATTTTTCTATTGTGCATTTAATGTTGTTACTAGTTAACATCAATGACCCATTTTAGCATTAAATTTCAAGTGCATATTGACCATTAGATCTTTTTCCAATGGTCCTAAAAGTTGTTCCCATGCCACGGGAACATACATGAAATCAGGGATTGCATGGCGTCACGGAGATGCCTTGGTGTTTACCTTGCCTAAGGCAAGGTGATGCCTAGGCGAAAAAAATTATTTAGAGGCCCCTGGAAACTATTTTAATTTTTTATAGTTATCTATTTGCTATTAATACTACTACTCATTGGTTGTCTACTGCATCAAAAGCATTAATATTAAAGCTTCATACTTCAAAAAATACTAACTTAAGACACTTTAAAAATTCAAATGAAGTATGCACGACCACATACAAATGAATGAATATCCCAACGACTAGCATTACCATAAGAAATCCAACTTCAAAATATTTATTTAATAGTCATCTAAGTTCAAACGAGCAACTAGCAAAATCACCAAAATCACTAAAAGCAACCATCACCATGCAAGTCATATAAAAATCACTAATGTTTTCATAGACATCCACACTATCAATTTTTTAATCATTCGACTCATCATTGTCTTCAAAAAAAAAAAAAAAAAAAAAAAAAAAAAACAGAAGTAAATATGTATATAATAATAATAATAATAATAAAACATTGTTCATCTTCACACCAAGCGGTGATCAAGATGAACTCAATGATGGTGTCGCAAAGGCTATATGGCAAGAAAGTTAAAGGGGGGTAGTCACCGGAGGTCGCAAAAAAAAAAAAAAAAAAAAGATAATCTTTATGGAGTTGTCATAGAATCGTTGGAAACTTATTGGAGTGTCGGAAGCTCGCCAATACTCTTGCCAGAGATCAGAAAATGGATGGTGGTGAGGCATGACTAGGGATGCAAATGGGTAAGGAAATACCCACGGGTGATTGGGATTTACCCTAACGGGTACGGATGTCGAGATTTTAAATGGGATGGGGGTGGAGATGGGTATAAAATCTCATACTCTCACGAGTACAGGTATGGGTAATAAAATATAACAACGGGGATCCCCATATATCAATTTATACACCATATGTATTTAAATATAAATATTACATAATATTACATAATTTCCACTCCAAAACACTCATACATATAACAAAAAACCTCTTAGGGCGTGTTTGATAGCAAAGAGAATTTTCAATGAGAAAAAAGTATTTACTTCAACAAATTTTCTGTAGAGAATTTTTTTAAAAGAATTTTTTCATTGCTGTTTGATTGCACGTGAGAATTTTATTTTTTTTTTTCAATTTTCTGTTGTTTGATAACTAATGAGTTTTTTTTCATTTTTCTGCAGCACCACGAATTCAGATTAAAATTAAATCAAGTGGACAATTAATCAAGGTTACGCACCGAAATTTAATCGACAACGACTATCTTCACAGCCATTAATGAACTCAAAAAAAAAAAATTCGATAATTAATTGGTAAGTAACATAATGAAAGAAAATAAATAAAGTTTCAACATTCTTAAAAAAAAAAAAACTTATGGTTTAACTTCTAAAAGTAATCTAAAATTTCCTCTGCAAATATAAAATCACCCAAACTTTCTTCAAGTCTTTATCCAACTGAAAAAATATATTCGCATCCTTAACTTCACCTCCCAATAAAAGCATGGCACGCATTACGTCTTCTCGACTTAGTTCAGGAATACTAGGAAGCTCTTTTTGAAGACGTGCACAGTCTGTGTGCGCAAATGCATCTGCTAGTCTGTTGGCAGCTGCAGTTAGTCCTTGCTCGGTAGCATCAACGTTACTACTCTTTTTCCTTTTAGTTCTCTGGCCATTTGATCCCGTACGAGTTGCACTAGATAACGAGTGATTGACCTCATCTTTTTCTTCTTTTTCGTATTGTCACTTCTACGTATTACAGAGGTGTCGTTGGTGCACTTATTGTGGTGATAGAAAACGGGTTTGGAGTTAATTGTTCTTCTTCTTCCTCCTCAAAACCTAGAAAGTTAGGGCAGTCCCTAATTCGAAGACATTGGAGATGGTTGAAGCTTCGCAAAAGCTCCCAACAACATGAATGAGGAAACAAAATATGGAAAACGCAATCGAAACAATACAATTGAATGGATGAATCATTGAAGCTCAAACAAGAAAGAGAGATTCATACCTGAAGCGTCGAAGCGAATGCGGAGGCGAAGATTGGGAGACGAGAGGAGGAGATCCGCGGAGGCAAAAGTGAGGATTGAGAGGGGATAGTTGGAGTTTATAAAGGAAGAGATTTGAGAGGAGATTGTTACAGCTAGGGTAGAAGAGTTCTTGTAGAAGGAGTTTCGGCCAATCACGGAGTGGTTACGCACAAAAAATATGGAATTTCCACGCCGAAATAAGAGAAAAGAAACGAGGAAAAAAAGGAGAGTGGATTTTTTTTCAGTGCGGTTACCAAGTTTATCAAACACCCAATAAAAACGGTTACATTAAAAAATTATATAATTTTCCACAATTTTTTTTCATTTTCGTTGCTATCAAACACACCCTTAATGAGATTTATAATTTTAATTTATCTGGTTAATTAATATCTATATATTTTGTTTTGAATTGTTTGCAACTATAATTATATTTTAGAATTTTATGATCAAAAGTACTGAAAAAAGTTGATCACTTGGTGGTTTAAAGAGATAGTGACTTTAAGGAATATTTTAAATTCAATGCCAATGATTTTGTAGAAACTTAATTATAAGTGTTAGCACTTAGTAGTTAGAATTTTTATTATAGATACGTTGATTTTTTTATTTTTGTTGCAATTTCAACAATTGTGTTGTTATGTACGTATATTTGACACCTTATTTGTTACAATTCTTTTTTTTTAGAATCCCAGTGGGGATCTCCAATGAGGAATGGAATAGAAAAAAAATTCCACGAGGATTCTCCATCCCTGCGAAAATCCCCATGAAAATTCCCATGGGAATCCCCAATGGGGAATGAAATGGGTAAAATATTTTACCCGTGGAAATTTCACATACCCACGGGGATTTGATGAGTATGGGGATAGGTATGAGAATTCATCCCCAGATGGATATGGGTATAGGTGATAAATTTTGTAGTGGGTATAGGTATGGGAATGAGGTCCCCATCCCCTACCCTACCCATTTGCATCCCTAGGCACGACAAATATATACCATTATAAAGGGGCTCCTTACCTTTATAGAAGTTTAGTTAGACCTCCCTCAAAAGTTGAAAATTGTACCAAGAACCCGTCGCCTAGGCCTTTTTTCCTAGAACCGCCTAGGCGACACCTTGTAATCACATATATAAATATTCTTTCAAGCTTTAAGGGAGATAAAGTAATAAAGTACGCAAACTCATAAAGGACTATGATACCATATTAGTTGGGAGCAGCTAAAACGACCCCAATTTTTGTTTAGAGGACCCCACCTTAGTGAAATGACCCAACTACCCTCCATATAAAAAGGTTTTTACTCACCCATATCCCACTCACCCGTACCCCAATCACTCTCTCTCAAATTGCATTCTCACCACAACCCCAAATCCGAAGAAACCCAAGCAAAACCAAATTGATTCAATGCCGCAGGTGCATTCATCATATCTTTCAGTGTCGATTTTTTGGGTTTTTTTTTATTTTTTTTGAGTCGGTATTGTTTGTGGATTGTTGTTGGGTTTATAGCTTTGATTTGGGGGTTAAATCTCGCATTTTGGCTACAAATTTTCAATAGAATCAAAAATATTAAGCGATTACGAGCAAAACCCAATATTTTTATGGTCATTTTCATGCATTTTTTAGGAGTTTTAAAATTTTTTGTTTGTTCTTGTTGCCCGCCGAGTATCGGATACATAGTTGATACCTCTAAAGAGGTCTCGAACACACGGGGCGACACCTCTAAAGAGGTCTCAGCTGGATTCCTCTGTCACCCACTGAGATCTAGTTCCCTTTGTCGTCCCAGTCGGAGTCGGCTGTCACCTCTTTAGAGATGTCGGCCTTGTGCGTCCGACACCCGCGGGCCACACTTTTTTACTTCTAGGACATAGCGCGACCATACCCAACCTTGTTCAACAAAAAAAAAAAAAAAAAAAAAAAAAAAAACATTCCTACAAACACTTAGTAACCCAGTACAAGTGTTCTACAATGATTAAAGCCGAGAAATGGAGGGATTGAGGGGTGGTGGGGTGAGGGTAAAAGTGAGGGTAATGGAGTGAGCAAGGGTATTTTTGAAAATTTGAGAAAAAAATAAGGTAAACTAAGTAAAAAGTGGGATACGAAAAAGTAAAAATTCAAAAATGGGGCCCTCCAAGCAAAAAAAAAGGGGGTATGTTTAGCCGCTCCCTGTTAGTTTTGTGTGCATGAGCCTCTTCATAGCGTGGAGAGACTAGTTGCATTGTATGGGCTTTAGCTTGAAAGTGAGTGAGTTTTCCGAATGCCAAGGCACTTTAGAGTTCCCACTCCCAAACTTACAAGTCTTTGTATTTCTCCTCAACTAGTCAATGTGGGATTATTCTCTCACTTCTTTTTATTTCCAACATTCATTAAACGTGGAAAAAAAAGAAGCTGCAATGTGGTCATATACAACAACAACAACAAAGCCTCAATCCCAAATTAGTTGGGATCGGCTACATGGATCAAACTCTTCCACCGTGCTTGATTAATTGCATTTGATGGTGTGCTCATGTGCATTATAATATTTCATCAATTAATTTGGCACAAGGATTCTCTACTAATTCAATATTTCTATTACCACCAAATCCACAAAAGGTGAAAACGTTAAATTGAACTGTATTTGTATGCATTATAATATTTCGTCAATTAGTATAGCTTAATGATTTTCTATTGAATCAATTATCCATTATCTTTGCATTAATATAAGGTCAATATATTAAATTACATTCATATCCATTATACGATCTCATTCAATAACTTAATTTGCAAAAACTTCAGTTAGTGAGGTCATTCAAAAACAATCTTAAACAACTATAATAATATAGGTATAGGCAGCCTGCTAGATTTTTGTCATGTCATGTTAGGACAAAAGTAGAGTCATTCACGAGTTATCAAAGCATAGCAATCTTAGAACCAAAACAAGTATACGTGCAACTCATGCCATGCATGTGTATATTTCTACAGCGAAATATATGGTAAAAAGTGAGAACAAAAAATTCTATTCCACAAATAAAAGAAGAGAAATAATCAAATTCAAATTAAATACAAAAGAGACAGCTTCAACAAGAAAAGGAAAAAAATCAAGCAAGATGAAGAAGAAAAAGAATAAAATCCTAAAATTATTATAAAGATCGAAACAAATAATAGAAAAATGGAGATAGTTATCATTTTTTTTTTTTTTTTGCAAAAGGAGATAGTTATCATTTAGAGCATCTCCAATGATAAATGTGGATTGGGACCATGGATTGGTGCCACCTCATCGATGTGGGGAGAATGTCTACCTATGTGGTACCCATTTCCATTAGATACGCATTCAAACTCAAAAATGGTCTTCAACGCATGGAATGGGACCTTTGTTTTGGCTTTTGTTGTTTTAATTTGGATTGGGCCCTTTATTTTGGTTTTTTAAAAATTCCTATAACTAAAAATGATGACATAGCAATGGGGAGAATGTCTAACTCAACATCCTCTAGTTTTTTGTGTCATGTCATCCACACTTTCACAATCCACATTTGCATTGGAGAGGCTTCTTTGTGGTTCAATGTCTATCCATCCTAGGTGGCATCTATTTACACCCCAATTCATGGTTACATTAAATATGCTCTTCATTCAAGAAAACCAATTGTGTCCAATTTCATCAATAAAAAAATTAGACAATTATTTGCATTCTATGTTAAAAATGCATACCTCAGGAACAACAGATTTATCGGAGGAGCCCAAATTTCCACAAGCAAAACACTGGTGTCGTTTATATCGACAATTTCCACACTCGAAATTCCCCTAAAGATACCATATCACAAATATCAACGCCACAGTAGACCTAAAACAAATAACAAAGAGAGAAGCAAGATACAGAAGAGCTGTATATCAACTATCAAAGCCAAGCAAATTGGAAACTATTAAAGCTTCTTTTAAAATATCTACTAACATGCTCAAAAAAATGTATAATAACAAAAATAACCTTAAAATAAAAAATCCTTAAATTCCAAGCTGCTTTGACATTCAAAACTCACATAAGAAACAATCTGCAATGTGGAAACCAACCTTCTAAACAATTGATTTTGCATCTATAGGCTAATAATCTACTTGTTTGAAAATTGGCACTTTTTGCTAGTTTGCTAGAGCGATTTAGTAGGGAAAGTCCTTATCCCACATGAATTGAGTTAGGTACATCAATTCAGATATTAATTATTATATATAAGAGAAAATTGGTGGTGAATGCTATTGATAAGAAAACAATAACACTGGCAAAATTGGAGGCCTAGGATAGTCTCAAGCCTAAGCATACTGTCTAATTTACATATCACAATATAATCTAAATTTTGTACTTGAGCAACCAGAATTTAAACTTTTAACATTAGCACATATGAACATACATACCTTCTTTCTTATAAAAAAAAACAAAAGCAAACAAAAAAAACATATGTTCAACATACCCTCTTTTCAGCCTCGGAAAGGCAAAGAGATTCACATAATGAATCTTTTCCATCCTCCTTTGTTGGATGAAAAGACCTCAAGCACCTTCCTTCACAACTGAACAATATAATACAAGTCAAAAGTTTCCCGAGGAAAAAATGAGGCGAAAAAGAAAAAGGCAAATGCATCATTAGTGTACCAAATAATCAAATGAATAGTTTCTCGTTCCAATAGCAAAACCTTGCTATGAAACGTTTTTTCTAGAAATCGAAGTATTTTAATATAAGGTAACCATCTTAGATAAAACCATTAATTTCTTTACTTTTCTTTTTCTTTTTTTTCTCTTTTTGGACCCCAAAAAGGTGTGGCGATAAATACTCAACAAAAAGGATATCCGATGTCAAGAATTGAAACAGTAACCTCCATTTATTGAGCCCAAACCAACTCTACTAAGCAAATTTCATGAGTAGGAATAAAAATCTTAAACTATAAAGGCCTTGTTCGGTTCAAATTTTCCTTTTTGATTATGCTTTGATGACATGTATTTGCTTATGAAAAGTAAAAAGCAAGTAAAGAGAAGCTTTTGGAAATTCCGATGGTTTGATGCTTTTGAGTAGTTTTAGCCTTTTAGGTAGTTTTGATTGTCACATCAACGCCACACGTCAACCCATAAAAGCAAAACATAAAATGGAATCAAATGGCACAAAAGTTGCTTATTGAGTGCCATGTCATCAATGTTGTCAAACTCGTACGAGTTAACTCGTTTTTTAGGTGTACAACACCAGCGACCCCATATTTTGATTTTTTTTTTTCCTTTTTGGGTTTTTTGGTTTTTTTTTATTTTGTGTTGGATTTGGATTATTAGAGGAAATGACTAGTTTAGGGTTAAAAACAAAAGCAAGGGTTTCTCCACTCTTCTTCAAACTCCAACTTCAAGGTCTCTCTCTTGTTGTTTATCTTCCTTTTTCTTTTTCTTTGACTTACTTTGAGATCTTTTTTTTTTTATCTTTTTGTCTCTTTCTTGTGGTCCAAACTATGAATCATGTAATTTTACTTCTTCTAATGCTCAAACTAGATCTCATATAGATGGTCTCACCATTTTAATGACTTAATTTTATGGAATTTGTAATGTATGGAGTTCCTTTTTACTTATAAATCAATATTATAAGCTTATATATATTTAAATTTATTAAGAAGTATTTTGAAAGAATCGAAAAAAAATCTTATGATTTACGATTCAATTCACAAACCACCTCAACCGATTTTACGATTCAATTCCAAATTGGCAATTATGCACATCATTGATGAGCAAAAGAAAAGTTGAATCAAACAAGGCCAAAATCAAGAAACAAAAACAAAACAAAAAAATGCATGGAACTCTATTTTTCACATAACAAATGAATGAAAAAAAAATCACAAAATAACAAAGTAGGGAATTTGATATTAAGTATTAAGAGTAAAAAAAAAGTTCTACAATCTGCTTTTAAAAATTTCTCACGTGAAGCAAGGTGTAACTAGAAATGTTTACAAGTCACTACATGATAAAATTAAAAAACTCGAAAAATTTCAATATCTATACTACTAATAATACTTTTTAGGTTCGTCATTCCAGCAATACTTCCACATTACCCAATTCTTGGCTTAGATTCTTTATTTTCAAAGATGACTTGTAAATGCCCCAGCTAAAAAACTCGACAACTAAAATACAAGAAATTCAAAGGTATAGGGGTGGACCTATGATAACTTAAGATGTATTAATTAAATATAAAAGACTAAAAGACTATCAACTTACGTCATTAACTGCATTAAATTGGTATATTGCATCCTTTGGCTAACCCAATGAATTTGGACTTAAGGTTGTTTATTTTTGTTGCTTATATTATTTATTTTGGAGCGGCTAAACGAACCCCAAATTTTGTTGAACGTACCCCAGTAAATTTTTTTGGGCATTCCAGTTTTACACCTACGCGAAATGAGCTTAATGCCCTCTATATAAAAAGACTTTTGCTCACCCATACCCCGTTAACACATACTTCAGTCACTCAACCGAAACGCACTCTCACCCTCTATCGAATAGCACCCTCACTCTCGCCCAAAATTAGACGAAATCCAAGTGAAAGCGCACTAATTCGATGACGTTAGTACATCCCCCACGTGAAGCAAGGTGTAACTGGAAATGTTTACAAGTCTCTACATGATAAAATTAAAAAGCTCCAAAAATTTTAACATCTATACTACTAATAATATTTTTTTAGGTTCGTTATTCCAGCAATACTTCCACATTATCCAATTCTTCGCTTAGATTCTTTATTTTCGAAATGACTTGCAAATGCCCCAGCTAAAAAACTTGACACTTAAAATACAAGAAATTCAAAGATATAAGGGTAGACCTATGATAACTTAGGATGTGTTAATTAATTATAAAAGACTAAAAGACTATCAACTTACATCATTGACTGCATTAAATTGGTATGTTGCATCCTCTGGCTAACCTAATGAATTTGGACTTAAGGTTGTTTATTTTTGTTGCTTACATTATTTATTTTGTAGCAACTAAACAGACCCCTACATTTTGTTGAACGTACTGTAGTCAATTTTTTTGGGCATTCTAGTCTTACACCTATGCAAAATGACCTTAATTCCATCCATATAAAAGGACTATTGCTCACCCATACCCCGCTCACACATACTACAGTCACTCAATCGAAACGAACTCTCACCCTCTATCGAATAGCACCCTCACTTCCGCCCAAAATTCGATGAAATCCAGGCGAAACCGCACTGATTCGACGCTGCGAGTGCATCCCCTACATGTTTTCGTGTCAATTTTCTGGTTTTCTTGGGTTTTTCTCTGTTTTTTAGTCAATTTTATGTTGAGGTTGTAAGGTTTAGGGTTTCGATTTCGGGCTCGAATCTCCCATTTCGAGCACAAAAGGTCGATGAAATCGAGAATATCCAACGATTCCGAGCAAAACTTAGTATATTGTTGTCGTTTCATGCATTTTTTTGGAGTTTTGAAAAAAAAAATTCGTTCCGGTTGCCCGTGGGTTTCAATCACACGGACCTCGGCAGACTCCAATCGAGACCTCGATCGGCTCCCCCTAAGAACTTCGAAGGGGTCTCGACCTCGATGGGAGGTGTCTCGATGGGAGCTAGCCAAGACCTTTAAAGAGGTCTCGGTCTTGTGTGACCTAAACCCGCGGGCGACACTTCCTCACTACTAGGGCACCAGCAAGACCAGAACCGACGTTGTTCGACCACAAAAAAAAAAAAACACTCATACGGCATTTCTGACCTAGGACAAGTGCTCTACAATGGCCAAAACTGAGAAATGGATAGGATTGAGGGGTGATGGATTGGGGTTGGGGGTGGGGAAGATGCGGTTTGAACGTTGGGCAAGAAGGGTATTTTGGGGATTTCAAAAAAAAAAAAAAAAAAAAAAAAGTGGGGTTCATTTAGCAATTGGAATTCGAAATCGGGGTATGCTTGAGTAATAGGGTAAGATCAGCAAAGAGCGAAGTCCATTTAGCCACTCCCATTTATTTTAACTACTTTGCACAAATTTAAATTCATTGTCAAGTGTACTTTCATCTTTGAATACATTGAAAATTGACTTATCTCTTAAATTGGAGAGGGTATTTGATGAGTTTGCAGCTCAATATGATTTTAGAAGAATTTTAATTTTGTATAGTGTCTTATAGTTCTTTATACAGTAGCATGAAAGAGAAAAGTTCAAGCCATCCATGAAAGAGAAAAGAAAGATAAAGTACAAACAAACAATAAACAATACAATTAGAATTAGGGAGAAAGCAATGGTCTATCAACTCTAGACTCTAAAGAATGTGAAAGCAATATAAGTGTACAACTTAAAAAAGTGTGTAAAATGGTGAATCAGTATTTAGTAGACATCAAGAACTACCAACAAAGTAAAACTAAAAATAGATATTAAAGCCATTTTACTCGGTTGTATTAATTTGGGACCCAAAAAATCAATTGCAACTCCAAAGTTTGCGAAGGAAAAGAAAGAAAGAAAGTGAGAAAGTTGTTGCAATATGATCTTTTTTCAAAAAATGAAAAAGAAAAAGAAGAAGTGTTTAAAATGGTGAAACGAAAATGCCTTAAGTTGTTGAAACAACTAATTCTACACCTTGGAATAATCTCGTATTCTCAGTAGGAAAAACTAAAAATATACATATCTTATGGGATTTAAAAGAGCAAACCAAGTCAACATTTCTTAGGTAAGACAACATGTCGCGTGAATGTAATGAAAGATGAAAAATCTATGTTCAATAAGCTAACATTTCTAAACAATGGAGCCATTAAAAATAGTTGCCCAAATAGTACAACTCCAAGAATTTAGGGCTAAACGAAAATATAAAAAGATCTATAAAATGCAAAATTAGATGAGAGGACTCCTTCAGGGCTAAATGTCCAGGCATATGATCCTTTTGCATCTATTATTGACATTAACCACTCTTCCTACATCATTCCCTTTGTTATCTCCAGGGCTATGCAGTCAAAGTTTGGATACTCAAGGTTTTAAATAAAAATACAAAAAAAAAAAAAAAAACACTCATCCAGCTACGAGCCTGAGATTACATCAAAGGTCTATGATGCAACAATCATCATCACATTGATCACTCACAAGCCATTGAAAATTTTGAATTATCTCCAGAATCATGAATGTTAGATAATCATTATAGTTTTTTCTGGCAGTTATTTTCACATAGAAATTAAATAATAAGAAAAAATATAAGTTCATAAAAAAGGACCACGTGAACTAATGATCATCTTAGATATCTTTTTTCTTTAGCATTAATAATTTGTCTTTGAAAATGGAACAAAATATATTTTTTCGTTGAATTGGTTTGAACATAATCCACAAAATATTAATAACGAGTAACTAAAAATAAATAAAATTTTAATACATAACATACCATACTAGGTTACCGCCATTGTCACATATTGCACAAACACCTTTCTCTTCATCTGAGTCGTCATCTTCTTCATCTATCAATTTGTCGTCATCATTGTCACCTTCGGCATCATCAATGTCTTCATCATCAACTATAAATTTCTTTATATCCTCTGCAACATGCATATCCTGCCACAATCACATTAACGAGGATCGTAATATGGTAGAAGCATAAAAGACGATAACAATGATCAAAGCTTAAATCCAACTATTGGCGGAGGAGTGAAAACACCAACCTCATTAGGTGACTTTTTCTTCTTGGGATTCTCAAGAAATGCAAGCAGAAGCTGTTTCAAAATATGATTATCAAGAGAATAAAATAAATATTTAGCACGGAATCTAATTACAGATGACAAGTCAAATAAATTAAGCACATGTAATCTTGACGATGCAATTGTCCCCATTCTTTACAAAATCCCTAGTCAAGAAAGCTAGCCTAGATGAGAGCTAATCAAGGAAAAGGAAAGTAACGCGAACCTTGGATTTTGATAAGGTTCCTTCATGCTTAACAGTCTCACGAATCAAAGGCTCCAACAAATCATTCTCTGTAGGCTTGAGCACATATGAGCTGCCAATTGCAAAGGAACATTGAAATATGTTCTAAAACTAGACAAATCAAGAAGCCATTTCAACAGGAAATACAAATGAACAAATGATCAAAAAATCAATGTTATCCAAACTCGAGTAAGGTGTCTTGTGGAATTATGTATCTTGCGATAGAACTTGGCTATTTTATATATTTAAAGACTTAGGGACTTCACTAAAGTGTCCAAAACCTTAAACGCAACTATAAATTTAAAATATTTTACTTCTCCCTTCAAACAAAGTTCGAAACTTCGACTTCGCTTATGACTTCGCTCACTTAAAATTCGAAATTAATTCGAGGAAGTTAACTTCAACGATGGAAGTTTGACAAGAATTCCCCGATGTACGGAAGTTTACTGAACTTCACTTAAAAGTTAGAAAACTCAAGTTTCTTCGTAGAGATGCTAGAAATATACTTAATCATACAACAATAATGCATAAATATGGTTTTATCAACTTCCATCGAAGTTTCCGAAGTTTCTGTCGAAGTTTGTTCAACTTCCACGAAACGTAACAATTTTATTTCATGTTTTATGAACTTCCATCGAAGTTTTCGAAGTTCGGTTGAAGTTAACCAAAGTTGAGTCGAAGTTTTGCAACTTTTCAACTGCCCTTGAACTTCGCTTCGCTCACCTCAACATCAACAAACTTTGCCCGAACTTCGGCGAAGTTTGTCGATTTTTGAAACCACGCCTTCAAACTATACATGCAATATTAAAATTCTAGAAGTTAAAGACGCATAGAAAATGATAAAAATGGGGAAAGCATGTGGCCCAGATGAAATACCCATAGAGGTTTGGAAATGCTTATGAGAAATTGGATTGGCTTGGTTAACAAAACTTTTCAACAACAACATAGCCTCAGTCCCGAATAACAAAACTTTTCATCAAAATTTTAAAATCAAAAAACGAATGTCAATGGATTGGAGCGCGCTTATACCAATCTTCAAAAACAAAGAAGATATTCAAAATTGTTCGAACTACCGGGGAATAAAACTTATGAGCTATACTATGAAACTTTGAGAGAGGATAATTGACAATAGGCTAAGATGAGAAACAACAATACCAGATAATCAATTTGGTTTGATGCATGGGAGGTCAACTATGAAGGCAATTTTTCTTGTAAGAAGATTGTTGAAAAAATTCGACGAGGTAGAGGTAGGCCAAAGTTAACATGGGATGCATTAATTAGGAGGGATTTGAATGGTTTGGAAAACTCACCATCGATTGCACTTAATCGAACACAATGGAAAAGTTTGATCCATGTAGCCAACTCCAATTAATTTGGGACTGAGGCTATGTTGTTGTTGTTGTTGTTGTTGTTGTTGTTGTTGTTGTTGTCGTTGTTGTAGAAAAAACATACGATAAGGTTCCTAGAGATGCTATTTGGTGGGTTCCAAAAAGAAAAGGGGTGCATGCTAGATACATAGACACTATTAAGGATATGCATGAGGGAGTAGTAACAAGTATAAAGACATTTTGAGGAACTACAAAAAAGTTTCCCATTACAATAGGACTACATCAAGGATCGGCTTTAAGCCCATATCTCATTACTCTAGTTATGGATGAACTAACTAGGCATATTCAAGAGAATATACCATGGCGTATGTTATTTGCAGATGATATTGTCTTAGTGGACAAAGCAAAAGATGGGGTGAATAGGAAATTTGAACTTTGGAGGAATACATTAGAATCTAAAAGCTTTAAGTTGAGTAGAACGAAAACCAAATACATGCACTGTGAGTTTAGAAATACTAGACATCGAGATGATGGAGTGATAAAATTATGGGAAGTAGAAGTTCCTAACGTAAACCACTTTAAATATCTAGGATCAATCATACAAAATGATGCTAATATTGAGAACGATGTCACACATAGAATTCAAGCTGGATAGCAAAAATGGAGCAGTGCAATAGGTGTGATTTGTGATCGAAATGTTTCTAAGTTAAAAGGAAAGTTTTATAGGACCGCAGTTAGGCCAACTATGCTCTATGAAAGTGAATGTTAGGCGCTAAAGCAACAACTACACAAAATGAACATAGCATAAATGAGAATGCTTAGGTGGATGTGTGGAAAAACTCGTAAAGATAGAATAAGAAATATAAAAATTCAAAGACAACTAAGAGCGGCACCGATTGACACAAAGATTACGGAAGGGCGGTTGCAGTGGTTTGGTCACCTGCAAAGACGGCCTACAAATCCCCCACTAGAAAACTTAACTCAATAGAAACTAAAAAAATCGATGAGGAAATGGTAGACCAAAGTTAAACTTGGGACGCATTAATTAGGAGGGATTTGAATGGTTTGGAAAGCACATCATCAATTGCACTTAATCAAGCACAATAGAGAGTTTGATCCATGTAGCCAACACTAATGAACTTGGGACTGAGGCTATGTTGTTGTTGTTGTTGTCTCCTCCCTCCATCTATCTATCTAACGAAACTTATGTTATATTTGCGAAGTGCTCGAGATGTGGCAAAATAAACACTTCGACCCATAGTTTCAACTTCAACTTCACCTTGCAATTTGCAGATTCAAAATTCTGAGGTAATTTGGAAAGTTCAATTTGTTAAGGGAAAGTCGTGTAACAATTCATCGGTGTATTTTGTATTGGTGTTTATGGAATTTTATGTTAAATGTGAAAAATGTTCTTCAAGATGTTAAAAATACACATAATTATACAACTATAGTGCATAAGAATCGCAATACAAATGTTTAGAATAGTTATTTGTCATACGACATGCAATTCATTGATGCCTTCCCTTTTATGGTGTTAAGTTTTTTTGTGTTGATTTTGATAGCTTCTGACAAAACTCTTGCAAAGTCATGGAAGTGTTGCAATTTTTTCCACTACTTGGCAGCGAATTTTGTCGAATTTTTTCAGCGAATGTCGACATTTTCTTCATTGCACATGCTTTTCATTTCCTTCACTAGCGATCAACCAAACTCAAGCGAATTCCAACAAATTATATCAATTTTTACTAACTTGCTTCGACCCAAATAGTTGAACGTGATAACACAACCAAAAACATATATCAATAATTGGATATAAGACTTAGGTTGCCACGTACACTTCTGTCACCAAATTGCCCAAGAAAGTTCATAGGAAGTAACATAGAAACACAAACCTGAAAACTTTTTGCAACTGGTCCCACAAAGATTTACCCCCGATTTCTACATTCTTCTTCAAGATGGCAAGCCACTGCACCGTAATCAAAGTTGTCCTGACAATGTCGTCAAAGCTTTTCCTCGGCTTTTGAAGTGTTATCCAATTATTTTCCCTAGAAAGCACCGAAATCTTAGGTTGTTCATCCAGAAGTTCGAACTTCCATGCTTTGACTTGTTTATATATCTTTTGAAGCCCGTCATCAGCAACTCCATGCAAGAACACCTGCCTTTTGAAGGAATCTGGATTCTTAACCCCACTCCATTGAATAGGCAAAACAGAAAATGGGATTGGTTCCTCCTTCTCATCGACAAAATAATAGTTGGTAACTAATTGTGCCACAGGCTCCTCCTCATCATCTGAAGATGTCATTTTTGTACTCTAAAAACCTGGGAGATGACACATGTACATTTTGATAGATAAATAAGGTACGAATCAAGTCAAAACACACATTATCATAAAATGAAAATACATACAATCATGAAGCACTTTCACTCTCAGTTATTAAGGAGTCTTACATATAATCAACTCCCCTATCTTACAAAAAGGGCAAACATGCATGCGTGAGTGAGTGAGAGAAAAAGGTTCTCAAAGTCAGGTGCAAAGCCATGTTATAACTGCCCTGGGCTATAGCCAACGCAAGTTATCTAGAACACTATTATATATTGTATAGGCATGTAATGTTCAAAACTTCGACTTCGGCTTTTAATTCCTCCACTTAATTGTGCTGGAAGTTTCTTTTTTCCTTTTGCTTTTTAATTTCTTTGTTGTTCATTTTCTATTGTGGGGAATATATGTATTCTTCATGTGGCGATGTTTGAAAATGTATTGTTGGGTGCGACATAAAATTTAAATTTGTTTTAGGCATTAACACTTTTGATATATTTTTCGTGATAGAAAATTGTGTTGTTGTTGTTGACCCCAGTTAATTTGGGACTGAGGCTATGTTGTTGTTGTTGTTGTATAGAAAATTGTGTGCTCTAAACATATAAAATTGATGAGAAAACGGTATCATCTAAGTGTTGGATTTGATTTTGTTTAAAATAATAACAAAGCTTGATCCAAATTAGTTGGGGGCAAATTACTATTTTTGATCCCAACAAGATTTCCCTGGTCTAGGCGAGGTGATGCCTAGGCAGACAAAAAAAAATTTGCTCAGAGGACCCTGAATAATTAATAATTTAGTTATTTTGATGCATATTCAAGAGGATATACCATGGTGTATATTATTTGCAAATAATAACTTAGTGGGCGAAGCAAGAGATAGAGGGAACAGAAAATTATAACTTTGGCGGAATACATTAAAACTAAAAGGACTGAAGTTGAGCAGGATGAAGACCAAATACATGCATTGTGAGTTTAGAAATACTAGACGTCAAGATGATGGAGCAGTGAAATTAGAGGAAGTAGAAGCTCCTATGGTGAACCACTTTAGGTATCTAGGATCAATCATACAAAATGATGGTAATATTGATAATAATGTCAAGCATAAAATAAAAGCTGGATGGAAGAAATGGTGGCATGCAACAGGTATTGATCGGTGATCGAAATATTCCAACCAAGTTAAAAGAAAAGTGTTATAGGACGGCAACTATGTCAGCTATGCTTTATGGAAATGAATATTGGGCAGTAAAGAAACAACAAGTACATAAAATGAACAAATTAAAAATGATGGTGCTTAGGTGGATGTGTGGTAAAACACGTAAAAATAGAGTAAGAAATATAGAAACTCAAAGAAAGTAGGAGTAGCGCCAATTGACACAAAGATTAGGGAAGAGCGGTTGCAGTGGTTCGAACACTTTCGTAGGCAGCCTACAAATGCACTCGCTAAATTTTTTTTTTATAAGAACTCGCTACAAAATTCGACTCAATAGAAATTGAAAAAATTTGATGATGTAGGGGTAGACCAAAGCTAACTTGGGACCGATTGATTAAGAAAGATTTAAAGAGTTTGGAAAGCACGCCATTAATTGCACAAAATCAAGCACAATGGAAGAGTTTGATCCGTGTACTTGACCTCAACTAATCTGGGATTGAGGTTTTGTTGTAGTATTCAATGTATCATTCGTTTAGGAACATGGAACATAGGAACACTTACGGGGAAGTCAATAGAACTAGTAGATACCATGATTAGAAGGAGAGTCAATATTGCTTGCCTCCAAGAGACAAAATGGGTAGGAGAAAAGAGTAGAGAAATAGGAAGCACAGGGTTTATTTGTGGTGCACTGGTATAGATAGAAAATGCAATGGAGTAGGAATTGTGGTGGATAATGATTATAAGGATAAGGTCGTAGAGGTTAAAAGAATAGGGGATAGATTGATTCTAGTTAAATTAATTATTGGAGATGAAAAAATTAACATACTTAGCGCCTATGCACCACAAGTAGGATTAAGCGAGAGCATCAAACGCAAGTTTTGGGACGATATGGATAGATTTATGCAAAGTATACCATTAGATGAAAAAGTTTTTATTGGAGGAGATTTAAATGGGCATGTCGGGGCAAGTAACGATGGGTTTGAGAGAGTTCATGGAGGTTTTGGTTACGGTTAGAAATGAAGGAGAATCAATCTTAGAATTTGCTTCAGCATACGATCTTGTCTTAGCAAATACTAGTTTTAGGAAGAGAGAGTCGCATACAATTACTTTTAGTAGTGGTCATAACAAGAGTCAAATAGATTTTCTTTTAACAAGAAAAATAGATAGAAAAATATGTAAAGACTGCAAAGTAATACCTGGTGAAGCACTTACTACCAAACATAAGTTAATAGTACTTGATAATAAGCTAACACGACGACATAATATGAACAAAAGAGTTAGCGACCCTAGAATAAATTGGTGGAACCTAAAACATAGTAAACAAGTAGAGTTTAGAAAAAAACTAATAAAGGAAAATGTTTGAAATCTTGACTTAGATGCTAATACAATGTGGCTAGAAATGAGTAGTTGCATAAGGAGAGTGGGATAAAACGTATTAGGTATATCTAAGGGCTTGGGACATCCAAAGAAGGAAACATGGTGGTGGAACGAGGATGTCCAACGAGCAATTAAGACTAAAAGAGAGATGTATAGGAAAATACCTAAGTGTCAAGATGAAGATGTGTACAATCAATATAGAGAAGCTAGAAAACAAGTTAAAAAAGTAGTTAGTCAAGCTAAAACAAATTTCATGGAAGATCTATATACAAGATTAGGTAATAGAGATGGCGAAAAATATATATATATAGGCTAGCCAAATTAAGAGATAAAAAGAAACAAAACCTAAGTCATGTAAGATGTATTAAGGACGAAAATCAAAATGTTTTAACGCGCGAGGAGGATATTAAAGAGAGAAGGAGAAGTTACTTCGATAGTTTATTTAATGATGGCCAAGTTGATACTACAATAGATGAAAACTCACACCAAGAAATAAATGTAAACTATACACGCAATATTAGAATTGTAGAAGTTAAAGAGGCATTGAAAAATAATGAAAATAGGGAAAGCATGTGGCCCAGATGAAATACCCATAGAGGTTTGGAAATGCTTAGGAGAAATTGGATTGACTTGATTAACAAAACTTTTCAATAAAATTTTAAAATCAAAACGGATGCCAATGGATTGGAGAAGAAGCACGTTTGTGTCAATCTTCAAAAACAAAGAAGACATTCAAAGTTGCTCAAACTACCGGGGAATTAAACTTATGAGTCACACTATGAAACTTTGGGATAGGATAATTGACAATAGGCTAAGGAGATAAACAACAATATCAGAGAACCAATTTGGTTTCATGCCTGGGAGGTCAACTATGGAGGCAATTTTCCTTGTAAGACGATTGTAAGAAAAATATAGAGAAAAGAAAAAAGATCTTCATATGGTATTCGTAGATTTAGAAAAAGCATATGATAGGGTCCCTAGAGATGTTCTTTGGTGGGTTCTAGAAAGAAAAAGAGTGCATGCTAGGTACATAGGCAATATTAAGGATATGTATGATGGAATAGTAACGAGTATAAAGACATTTGGGGAGCTACAAAAGAATTTCTCATTACGATAGGACTACATCGAGGATCGGCTTTAAGCCCATATCTATTTACTTTAGTTCTGGATGAACTAACTAGACATATTCAAGAGGATATACCATGGTGTATGCTATTTGCAGATGATACTGTCTTAGTGGATGAAACTAAAGATGGAGTGAATAGGAAATTAGCACTCTGGAGGAATACATTAGAATCTAAAGGCTTTAAGTTGAGTAGGACGAAAACCGAATACATGCACTGTGAGTTTAGAAATACTAGACATCGAGATGAAGGAGTGGTAAAATTATGGGATGTAGAAGTTCCTAACGTAAACCACTTTAGATATCTAGGATCAATCATACAAAATGATGCTAATATTAAGAACGATGTCACACATAGAATTCAAGCTAGATAGCAAAAATGGAGCAGTGCAATAGGTGTGATTTGTGATCGAAATGTTCCTAAGTTAAAAGGAAAGTTTTATAGGACCGCAGTTAGGCCAACTATGCTCTATGAAAGTGAATGTTGGGCGGTAAAACAACAACAATTACATAAAATTAACGTAGCAGAAATAAAGATGCTTAGGTGGATATGTGGTAAAACTCGTAAAGATAGAATAAGAAATATAGAAAATTCAAAGACAAGTAGGAGTAGCACCAATTGATACAAAGATTAGGGAAGGGCGGTTGCGATGGTTTGGTCACCTACAAAGATTGTCTATAGATGCTCCAACTAGAAAACTTGACTCAATAGAAACTGTAGAAATTCGACGAGGTAGGGGCAGACTAAAATTAACATGGGATGCATTAATTATGAGGGATTTGAATGATTTGCAAAGCTCACCATCAATTGCACTTAATCGAGCACAATGAAAAAGTTTGATCCATGTAGCCGACCCCAGTTAATTTGGGACTGAGGCTATGTTGTTGTTGTTGTTGTATTCAATGTATAATTCAAGAATATTAATAAGCCTTTAGGGCCTTATGTAACATAAATTTTTTTCTTTTTAAGTCAACGTAAATTGTGTTAAGATTTCATTGTAGGGTAGGCTTCATATCATCAAACTTAATTGTAGCTGGCCCCTTCAATTTTTCTACAAATTGCTTAAAAGGACACAAGCCTAAGCTACTGCCTAAGCAGTTTTGCCCAAAATTTCCTAAGCGACGCCTTGCAATCACTTTTTTTAAGGGAGCGACTATTAGCCTCGCACTACCCTAAATCAGTCCCCCATTTAATTTTAATACACTTTTAAACTAAAATTTCTTTAGGCAAAATTACATAAATAACCACACTCTAAATCATAAACTTGTTTCATTTCTTTTTCCCCTTCTACTTTCCACTCTCTACACCCCTCCTCAACTTTACTTTTCACTCTCTACCCTCCTCCCTAATCAAACCTTAAAGTCATCCCAATTCCTATCTCACTCACTACACTCACCTTCTCCTCTTCTACTTAATTTTCACTTTCTATATCCCACCCCAAATTAAACCATAGACTCATCTCATTTTCTCTTCTACTTACTAATCTCTACACCCCTTCTCATCTCTTAGTCCATACACTCAACAATTCACCATCAAATACAACATCTTAATTGTAGTATTTGATTGAGATTTGATTCATATTCTTGAGAGTTAGAATCATTTATTTGTGTTGAATCTTAGCTTTTAAGGATCAAAGAATCAATCTTGGAATGCATATGGAGCAAATTGAGTTATGGGGGAAAAAATATGACGTGCAACAAAGAGTTGGAGGTTGAAGATCACAATGATTAAAAAATAGCTTTCTTTGGGGAGAAAGGGGGCAAATATAAACTAAGAGTACAATGGAGAGTTTACTGACAATTAAGATGGGTGCTTACAGCATGAGCTAACTTATTGGGAGGCTATAAATAACATTAAATTAAATGGGGGGCTGATATAACATATAGGGGTGCTAATAGTAACTCCCTTTTAAAATTATGAAGAGTGAAATTTTTGACATAGACCTCCTAAATAATTAGGTTTCTTTGCTTTTTGTTTTTTTTTAAGAAATCCTCACCCATCGATGAGCAAAATAATTTTTAATGCGCAGCAATTCATCAGTGCCAATCAATCTAGCCAAAACACTGTAGGAATTCACTCGATTTCATGTAGAAACGAAACAGACCAAGAAAAATCAACCGCAGATTTCTCATTTCATCAACGCAATGTCGATAATCAAGAAGAAATCGAAATGGAAAACCCCAATCCTCTCAAAAGCAAATCAAAACCCCCAAAGAAATCAAACCTAATCAACAAACCAAACAAGAACACCAACAGTTCCTAAACTCAGCGATTGAGAGCGTAATCAAGCAATCGTATCGTGATGCTCCATTAGAGAGATCGATTGAATGAAAATAGTTCGAAGAGAAACAGAAACCCTAACCGTTCGTCAGGTCTCCTTCGCCGTTACCGTCTGGTGGAAGGGTAGAGCTGTTGAGCAGAAGTGGAGAATTTTGACCAGAAATGTGTTTTTGAGAGGGAACGAACAATTGGGTGCGAGTCTTTTAGATCAGCTCGTGCACCGCTCCACGCCTAACCAATAAAAGATTTATGGGGCCGCTAAGGGCACCCCACCGTTTCATGAAGGCACCCAACTTATATGTAAAAATTTCCAGCGAAAATGGAAAAGACCATTTTGCCCCTGTATATATATTGATTCAAACCCACAAACCATTTTGACATAGAAAAATGGGCACCCCACCACCAAAATTGAACCATAAAGCGACATTGCGTTTGGCGAGCGTTTAATCTATTCTCGCGGCTTGACATCATCCGACAGCGAGGTAACAATGTTTGACAACCATATGATGCTTTGTTGGAACTGTTAATTTGAGTAAAACTATGAAAATGATGATTTGTTTGTCAACGTAGGGTTGGGTAATTTCGACAAATCCGAACTTGTTTACACTATATAATGGAGGATTGTACTGCTACGGTGCAAGAGGAGGTTGAACTTGAGGTAATTTTTCAAATTTATTGTGTTTTTTATGCTGTTATCCGAAGTTTCTGTCGATGTGCACGATCAGCCTCGCAGGACTGAGATGTATCGCAATGTCTCGATCATAGAGGACCGAGATGTGTACGTAGTTCACGGTATGGTACGACCAAGATTATTGAGTAACTCTCGGTCGTACGTGAGCGAGACTCTGAATAAAGTATCGGATATGTACAACCGAGAACCTATTTTTTGGGGGTTTTTGGTGATTGTGTTGTACATTTTGGTTGATTATAATGTTACACTATTTGTAGTGCAGGTAATGCCGGTTTCTACCCTATTTCCAGACTATAAGGACACGTTTACACCTTGTAGGCCATTCCCCTCTAGAGAAGCGACTATTTCATGGCTTCAAATGATAGGCCGTGAGAACATGTTTGTGCTAGTGACAAAGCACTCTGATGCCAGGGGCATTAAGCGCAGGGGGAGGGTGAAACTTGCGTGTGAGAGGTCTGGAACATATAGAGGAATGTCTCAGAGAGTAAGGAAGGGGAAACCAGCCAAAATTTTTTTGAAAGCAAGAAATGATGAAGAAGAGGAAAAGGCGAGAACTCAAACTGGTACGAAGAAATGTGGATGCCCCTTCCTTATCGACGTAAAGGAAAATGCTGACTCCTTGTGGTATGTCACTGTCATATGTGGGAGGCACAATCACGACCCCGCAAAAAACTTGGACGGTCATTCATTGCCGGAAGATTGGATAAGGGGAAGCAGGATGTTGTGGTGCAAATGACAAAGGGGAATGTGAAGCCAAGAGACATCATAAATACGTTGAAGCAAAGAGATGTTAGAAACGTATCGACAATGAGGACAATATATAATGCAAGACAAAAAGTTCGAAATGAGGATGCGGGTGGGAGGACTCAAATGCAACAAATGGTGCACATCTTGGAGAAGAATAAGTGGATGTCCTGGCATAGGAAGCATCCCGATACGAATGTTGTCACCGATTTATTTTGGTCACTCGACTCAATAAAGTTGCTAAGGTGTTTCTCATCGGTAATTTTGATGGATTGCACGTACAAGACAAATATGTACCGAATGCCTTTGTTGGAGATTGTTGACATCACTTCTACGCACTTGACGTTCTCCGTTGGGTTTGCATTCATATCATCAGAGAGTCATGCGAATTATGTTTGGGCACTTGAGAACTTGAGATCCATATTGGATGGGTGGCCTAAACCTGACGTGTTTGTTACCGATAGGGACTTAGCCCTTATTAGTGCCATTGAAGAAGTTTTTCCGTCATCATCTCACCTCCTTTGCTCTTGGCACATCAACAAAGTAGTATTGGCCAAGACTAAGAAGATGTTTAGGGAGAACGATGGTTTTGCGCGTTTCATGGATAGGTGGACGAGGGTGATGTATGCCAACTCGGAGGCCTTATTCGAAGTTAGGATGAATGACCTACGTTGTGAGTTTAGGAATGTCAAGGGTCTTACTGAGTACTTGGACAACACATGGGTAAAGAACTACGAGGAGAAATTTGTCCCCGCTTGGACAAATAAAATTACACACTTTGGGGAAACAACAACGCAGAGGGTGGAGTCTGCGCATTCCATTCTGAAGCTACACCTTGGCAACAGTCAGGCCAATTTTGAGACTTTGTGGAATGTGGTTGATGGCCTCCTTAGAATCCAACACAACAATATCAAGGCATCGTTTGAGCAAAGTTTGAATGTGGTCCAACATGAGTACATTGATGAGTTATATCGACGATTGCGTGGTTATGTCTCTCAACGGGCGCTTAGGCTAATTAGAGATGAATTGACACGTGGAGATGATGTTGGTCACGACTCCACTCGTTGTGGTTGCGAGATACGTACCACACATGGCATTCCTTGTGCACATGAGCTAAACCATCATATATTTGCTGAGTCATCCATCCCTCTCGAAGACATTCATGTTTACTGGCGAAAGTTGAGTATGATACTTGAGAATCCTGTGGATGCGTCTTGGTACAACGTGCACGATGAGATTGAACGGGTGTTGGAAAATTTTCATGCTTGCACTGATGAGGACGATCGACTCAGGATTATTCAGCAGCTAAGGGAGATTAGTCGACCTTCGTCTACACCGGGTGTTGTGTCGCCGGCGAAAATAAAGACAAATGGAAGGACACCGGGGTCTTCAATCGGAGGCAAGGCAGGATCGAAGAGAAAACACGATAATGACGATTCTTCTACGACTAGATTGCCGAGCGGATTTGAGTACGTGTTTTCCACAAAATAGGCCTCTACTTTGAGGCAGAAGAAAAGCAAAGTTGTTCCTAAAATGCGTCGTGCCAGTCGACGCACGCAAAGTGCATCTAACATGGCTTATGGTCATTGCATAGAACCGGATTGGTTGCCACATGTTGAGGGCATTATCGATGTGGTTGCCGATGGAAATTGTGGATATCGGTGTGTTGCCTCTGGGTTTGGACTTACCGATGTAGACGGTTGGAGGATTGTTCGTAGAAGGATGTTTGATGAGATTACCGGGTATGAAGACCTTTGGCGGGAAGTGCTTGGCACGAGTTACGAGACTATCAAGATTGCGGTGCATTGTCCAGATAATCAAGTTGGTGCATCTTTCAAAGAATGGTTGACACTTTCAGACATAGGATTGTTAGTATCCATTGTATTCAATGTCATTCTTGTAATCCTCTCGCATGGGAGTGCCTCGACATTTCTACCTGCTCCACCGTTGTCGTTGCACAACAGACTTATCATTGCCATGATAAATGATAGGAATATCCATTAGGTTAGGGTAAGTTTTATGAATTTTTTTGAATTGTTATGTTCCCCCCTGATCGGGTTTGTGACAATATCTTCTAAGTTATACTGTTCACTCTGACATGTGAAGTTGCGTGTGAATGCAGCGTTGCCATCCTTATATCCATCGTGGGACCGGTATGTTGAGGACTGCGCCAAAAGTTGGCGAGATGGATTCGTATTTCGAGATATCGCGCCCCTTGCAACTGTTGATGAAGGCATCGTATCCGTTGTAGATTTATGTACACCGTAGTGTAAAACTTGTACCTAGCAATCTTGATGGTTGTACATTTTGAAATTTAGAAAGTTAGTTTGAATGTTATATGGATATACAATGAGTTAAGTTTCGGTGCAAATTGTTGTATTGTTGTACATTTTGATTCTTGTAGAGTGAGTTTGAATGTTACATTGATTTATAATGAGTTAAGTTTCAGTGCAAATTGTCGTGCTGGATTTTGATTGTTGTAAAGTTGGTTTGAATGTCACGGAGGATCTATAATGAGTTAAGTTTCGGTGGAAAGTGTCGTGTCGGCCCTGAATGATCGAGACCGACGGTATAGTCTCAGCCATACTACACCGAGAAGTAACGTGACGGATCGGTCACACAATGCCGAAATTTAAGCCTCCCGTCGACCTATGCTCGACCATACTGAGGGATTCTCGGTAATGAGTAACCGCGAGTTTGACACTCATCTCGTTACCATTGCACCGAGAGCATTTGGTCGCCATGTTCAACAAATGCATAGGAATAGCTCGTCGACCAGTGGCCGAACGCACTGATATAACGTCGGTTAGGAGGCACCGATAGTCTCAAAAAGGTTTCGTCCATCAGTGATAGGGACATTGGAAAATACAGGATCCACCGACATTCTCAGGCAGGCCACACCGAGAATTCAACGTTTGTGTCGGTTGGTCAGTACCGACAAGTCAAGATAAGTGTCGGACCTGCTTGACCGAGACACCCTCTGACTTAAAAAAATCATGTATTCTAAACCAAAATTGACCAAGATACAACTATAAAAAATGTAGAACAACAAGTAATGTAAAACAGTGTGCAAAATGTCACCACGAACAGTAATCAAATGATCCGAACTATCATAAATCACTCATCAAACATACAAGTACTCTACCAAACGGGCATAAACCATTCATCCATGTACTTTATCGTATTAAGCTGTCATAAAACTGTCATAAAACATATTCATCAAACATTCTTCAACTAGTCTCGGCCAAACAATAAAATAAATGTCTATGTTCCTCAAACACTCATTGCTCATTGCTTTGGTTTCTTCAAATTCTTCCTTTGATACTCCTTCCCAAACATTCTCTTCGGAGGGCGAGCATCGACCGTGGCGGACGGAGCATTGGCCGGGGTTGCCCCTGTAGAAGTGCTACCATGCCGGGACTGCCTCGGGCCTGTTTCGGTAGGGGCGGATGTGGCGGTTGTGCCGGTTGCAGTCGCCAGATGTGGTGGGACCTATACTCCTCCCCGAAAGGAAATTGACGATATCACTTTCCATTGTCCTCGCAGACTCAAGCGTATACAACTCCGGCGGGAGGTCCATCCATCGCAATGCCGCGTCCAACGCACGCCTATTACGCTGATGAAAATAATCGGGTTAGTGTTAATGTAAAACATATCGGGATGAATAATACATGCATAATACATATAACCATTTCAATACCTCCAGCAGCTCGTTGTCTGCGATGGTTGTGGTGACCATGTCATGGTCCTCAAGGCTCGGATTGATGATCACGGGATGAGACATTTTGAGGAGCCAAGGCAGGTAGTCTGGTGTAGCCAAAAACTCGAATTCTGCCTTGTCGCCACGAACTTCGGGAGCCAACAAATGGTTCCTCCATCGCTCCCAATTGTCTTGCTGGAACCCATACTTGACCGAGTATTTGTTCGCAAATGGGCCTCGGTGTGGTTCCAATGGACGGTACGGAGGATCTGGTATAGATTGCACGTGGCCAAACTGTCTCAGAATCCTCTCCGGATGGTAGGGCTCTACCACATCCATGTACTTGATCGTCCCACTGTAAAAGGCCATCGCGTGCACAACTCCATTTTCCCTGAAATTCACATATGGGTCCCAAGTGACCTAATGAAAATGCAACAACCATTGTTAGCAACCAAAAATACAAAAACATCATTCATCACAGGATATGGATAACCATCTCACCTCATTTGGGCACAACATATCCAAGGTTCTCCTAATGGACCCGAGCTTGTCAACATTCGCCACGGTCTCGTGCTTTTGAATCCATCTGCAGACACGAGGTTGCACGTAGTCCATGTATTTTCGCATTGGGTGTGGCGAGACCAAGTTTGAAATGGTCGTACAACCATCCCTGCAAATACATACAATGTTAGTTAGTCCACAAATGCAAGTTGGCGTAATTATTATACCAAAAGGAAATTAAGTCTATTTTATAACAAACCTCAAGCAATGTGAGGTAGCCAACAATCTGAGACACTTGCAGTCTCGTGGCAGACCCCAAGTGTCGATACAAGTTGGCCAACGTAGCCGCACCCCATGCGCACTTTCCCACGTCGTCCAAGTCTTCAAGAAGCTTCAGCAACGCGATCGACATCCGAGACCCACTCTTATCGGCAAATAGGGTGCAGGACAAAAGGTACAACAGGTACGCTCGGGCTATTCATTCCACAAGAGGATAATTAGTGGGTGTCGAACCAGCTTTGGGGCACCATCGACTCTTCAACCAACATTTGCGCACTGTGAGCCCCTTGCTGATATTCACCTTCTCCTCAGCCTCCTCGACGCTAACCCCAAGTAGGTTCAAGACCATCTTAATAGCGTCCGAGCGAGATTCCTTCGTGTACCTCGCAAAGTTCTCCACTGCCACAACTTTGCCCGTCACAGGAATCTTCAGGAGGAAGCTCACATCCTCTAAGGAGATTGCATTTCACCAAAAGGTAAGTGAAATGTGTTCGTCTCCGTCTGCCATCGCTCAACAAATGCAGAGATAACCTCTTTGTTGGCCTTGCGGTATGAACAGTTTATCAGCGAATTCAACCCAGAACGCTGAATAATCCTCTGAAGTCCCGCCGTGTCAGGGTGGCACGACTGTAAATCTCATTCTTGTATCTGAGCTCCGTGATTGATACACTTGATAACGTGACGCTCCTGCAACAAAAAATTACATCTCGTCATATTTGTGAAAATCATGAGTTTTAAATTACTCCGTTCAATGAAATTTTAATTACCTCATTGCTCCAAATCGCTAATGCGACATGATCCTTAAAGCTCTTCAACAACGCCCCGTCTATAGGACCACCGTGGAAAGGAGCACGCACTTCGACACACACTTCTGGCTCTCCTTTATTATGGCTAGCTCCACCACTACTACTCCCGTGTACATTACGATCAGTTTCTGTCGTGTTAGCCGTCGCTGGTGAGTCACTGCTACTAGACTCGGATGCATGACCCTCATCTTCCTCTCGGGCAACAACAAGATCTTTTCGTCGCTGCGTGTCGATGTTGGAGCCCTCATCGTGCAATTGTAAATTCCTTGCGCGATTTCCATCAACCTTAGCCTTTCCCTTAACATCTACATTGTCCTTCTCTTTCTCTTTCCGGTAAGATGCTGTCGGGGGTCTCCGGCCGCCTCGCCCCCGGTTAGGCCTCGACACCTCAACACCAGCCTCCTCCCTAGTCACCGGCGCCTTCGAACGAGCCATTCCTGAAAACAGTACAACATATAAGCGCATGGAACATAACCCAAAAAAAATTTACAAAAAAAATGTTCAAATTCATCCATTTCTAATGTCTCGATCAAGCAGGTTCGTAAACCAACCCATAATTTCGGCCACTCGTGACCGAAAAGGGGTCACATATCTCGGCAGTGTACAACCGAGAGCAATTGAACGTTCTCGGTTGTACACCAGCGACATGGCTCGACCAATTCAATTCACCTAACTCTCGTCCAGTGCCGACCGAGACGACTTTAACCCTCTCAGTATTGTACAACCGAGAGAAGGAGTACATTCTCGGTTGTACACCACCGACACAACATTATCTAACACTAATTGTACCTCTCGTCATGTCTCGGCCGAGATAACACAAGTAATCTTGGCCATTCGTAACGAGACTCTGTGAACTCTTCCGGCCTTCTTGGCCGAGACGGCGAGTTGCCCAAAATTTACCCTCTGTCTCGGCCATACTTGGCCGAGACAGTAAACACACTCTTTGGCCTGTGTGGTCGAGAACTGCGATTTTCCAATAATGGAACCATTGAACACACCGCCACACACACATTACAACTACTCTACCAAATGTAACTTAATTAGACTATAAACGTACCTTCAAACGATCGATTTTGTGCCAAATGTGTGTGTTCGACGAACTTCAACCGAGCCCTAATTTGGAGACGAAATGGCCCAACACCCGAAGCCTACAAACTGGAAAAACCTCCTACAACGAAGGAGAAACACACGGAGACGGACGGAAAACATGATTTCCGGGAATCCTCGCAATGGTCAATCCTCAACAAATGGGTTATTCCACAAGGAGTTCGGTGGTGGTGGTGGGGTGCGAGAGTTTTGAACGATGGGTATTTTGGGTATTTCGAGTCCAATTTTTGGGTGCCCCGAGTAAATTGGTTAATGCCCTCATTAACTGAGTGCCTTCATGAAACGGTGGGGTGCCCTTAGCGGCCCTAAAGATTTATCATATGGGACTCGGAAGTGGTACCGGTTGACCTATTTTGGCCATCCAAATATGGCACCTATTAGGTGATTGCCGCATGATTCACCTTGAGATGTGCATTACTCTTGCATCAGACGGCGACCACGTGGTATACCCCCTATCTCGATGCTGGGAAGTGGACCAACTAAAACTTAGGGGGACATGTACTGTTGTGTTGTATAGTCGTTTATATATGACTTTTATGTTGGCAATTGTAAGTTTTTTAGTAGGCTTTCATTTCCCCATTAAGGCTTGACACTTTGATATAACTTATGTTACGACTAGTCATTTCCATACGTTCCACGCAAGTATTATTGAAACTATACGGTAGAAGGCTTATTAAATTATTTTACACCCTTAAAAATATGTTAATTTTTAAATAGCGAAGAGCGTTATAATTAAAACTTATTGGCGATTTATCATAGTCAATATGTTTGGTGGAACTAACTCGACTCTATGGAATAGTCGAACCCGAATGGTGGGGATAATATAGTTTTAAAAAAGAGCGTTAAAATGTAAGTATAATTTTTTTTCCTATCGAATGAGTTTATTAATCGACTAACATATAGCTAATTAAGATGAAGTTAAGCATGCGCATCCGTGAGGCTGTGAGCTTTAGGTTTAATATGTGTACTATGGCCTTTCCACTCGTCTTTGTTTAATATTACTGTAACAGCTCAAATTAATTAAACTAGGATTAGCATTAATCTCGAGGATTAACGAGCATAATTTGGGTGTTACGTGGATAAGTCGGTTGAATCGGACAAGTGAACCGAGGAAATATGTTATTTATGGATGATGTGTATATGTGGTGTTTAAAATCATTATTATTGTATAGCATCGCATGTGTGTATGTTGTTATTGAGCGAGTTGGTGTGACAGGAAGTTACATTGAAATGCGTGTCGAGGCATGGGGCATCGGGTGCTGGGTAGTCGAGGGATTCGTGGGACCACTAATGTGACCATAGGAGGCTATAAAAACATTAACTACATGTATCATACTGAGTCTAAGCTAAGTTAATTAAATCAAATAAATGAGGCCTATAGTTTGGTTAATCAATTTGAAACCATAAGATTAATCTACAGATACGTAATGACACATCTAGGAACCAATGGAGCGGCAAATTAGTGTCACTAGGGTGGAATTAGTGGATAGTAAGTGGCATACATGTCAAGTAGTAGGCCATTAGATGCATCTCGTGATATGTAAACACATTTAGATCAATGGCTATTAAACAATCTCATTTTGATGTATATAAATGAGTTGATCAAACACATGCAACCAAAACCATTTTTTATTTTGAGTTGCTGGTGAGAAGAAGAGATGATTCAGAAGCCGGAGTTCATCATTTGGAGGTGGAATTAAAGAATCAAACACAAGGTAATCATCTCCTTCACCTCCTACACATTCCAATGAGCTAAAATTGGATGTTTCGATGTAAATGTGATAATTGCGGATTAGGTCACTGTTTTTAATGAATTTTTGGTGAATTATAAATATGATGAACAACTCAATTGAGGTTATAAATTGATTTTGATAAGAATTGGGGTTTTGGTGAAATTTGGGAAAATTAGCGAATGCATGAATTTGAGGATTTGATTACATTGGTGTTGTTTCTATTGATGTTAATGGTGTTTTGGAGTCACCATGGAGTGGAGAATATGTTTGTGGGGTCTAGTTAGCTAATTGGGGAGTTTGGGACATAATTCTCGAGTTGAGAATTTTGTCGCAAAGAGCAATTAGGGCGCTAACTAGATTGGTTAGTGCGCTAATTAGTCTGGGCACTTAACTATTTTTCAAAATGAAGTACAGTAGCGCATTAGATTGATTCCCTAGCATGCTAAGCAGTCCCATTAGCGTGCTAATGACAGATGAAAACTGAATTAAAGGGTTGTTTTTGGGATTTTTGACTTCGTACATTCCCAAACACCTATAAACATACTAAATATGTAAGAATGGACTTTAGGGACCATAGCTTGGGTAGCTAGGAGCTAGTTGGGTCAAATTCGGGAGTCCGAAGAAGTCGGAGCGTGGATTGAGGTACGTAAACACATTGGAATGCCTCACAGAATTCATGGCTTGTTTTATCGATATCGGATTTCATGTGTAACAGCTGATATGCACAAATGGGTTTTCTACTCCTATTTCGGTCTGCATATATATTGGTTGTGGCTAAATCGCTTGCACGGGTTACTTGTGTTTAGTGCTCGTGTCGATGGCGGTAAAATATATCTACGAATGTCGAGAGGGATTTAAGATGTTCTCTTGACTTGAAATAGCGTCTAGAAGGGTTCATCCGTTAATTAAAGTTGGGGTTTAATCACTATAAGCTTGTAAGTATATGCGTGGTTTCTGCCTGTTTTCTCGATTACTGGCTAGTTTTTGTCAAGGTTTTCTCGTGATTATACGGTTGTCCAATTAATAATGTTTTATTTCCGAGCTTGTTTATTTGGTATGTGATGTTGATTAGACGTTGCTATTTTTGTTTGTCGTATGCTGTTTACATTCATTGGAATATGATTTATTGTTGCTATGTTTTATATTCGCATGTCCCGTAGTTTACCGGTTTTATTTCATGAATATTGTGTGGACTTCTCTTGAGGATTTTACTCACTAGACTCGTTACTATATTTGTTTGGTGATTGAGTGTAGATCCTTCGACGAGCAAGGGCAAGTGCAATGGGGTATTGTGCGACTACCTCGGAGAGAGTGACACCAGCTCATGTGTGACTACGATATGTATATATTTACTTTTCGTTAGGTTTTGGGGACTATAGAACACTGAGTACAAGTATATGGATCTTTTGCTGTATTTATCTAGCCTTGATATATACATAATATCTTTTTGACGGGTTTTCTACTACTTAGAATTGTTAAATATTGCATAACTTACTCTTTTAAAAGACTTCTGCTGTAAAATTTTAATATAACTTGATAAATTGATTAACCGGCTAACTAAATCATTAATACTGATATATAAAGTAATTAACTAAACTAGTGATAGTTGGAAAAGTGTAAGCAACCAGTTAGGTCATGGGACGTCATAAGTAAGCGGGCCATGATGTGACAGGACTTAGTGATGTGGGATGCGACATGGCTGGTCCCAGGGTTGCCTCGAGATTCGAGGCCGCCACAATTGTTGTGTTCGGGAAATCCAAATATATCTGACTTAATCTCTGTTTTAAGTAAAAAAAGGTTGGTGGTTTGTATTTACCTAGTAAATATCAAATTCATTGAAGTAAGTATTATGTGTGCATCTATTAAATAATAATTAATAATGGTTATCTTTATCAAAGAATGAATGAATAGAATGAGTACGTTTAACTCGAAATTATTGACATATATATGGAATGAAGTGTACTACAAGTTTTATTCTCGCTATAAATTTTACGAATGTAGAGGCACTGTTGTAGTTGTGGGAGTTGGCGTGTCGTATGATATATTAGAAATAAATAAATAGCAAAAAATAAGAAAATTGGCAAAATAGAAAATTGGAATGATGAAAGAAGATAACTTCTTAAATTTCTCTCTCTTCCTACTTATATATATATATATATATATATATACCAAATCACTAGAACCTATTAAGAAAAGAATTGGTCACTTGTTATTTCGTCAATAGTTTTGTTATTGACATTGTTGACTCCCCTAGTAGAGCATTTTTCTAATGAGATGATAGAAACATCACTTGTTAAAAGTAAGGTTTGGATAAGTTGTGAGTTCAACTCCCACTTAAAGTAAAAAAAATGTACGTTGTTGATTGCCCTCTCCTATTGGGTTATGCTTTTTGTAGATGAGGTGTTTAATCTTGACCGAAGAAGCTTTAATAGTCGAGCCAATTTCTAAACACATTAATCCTCGTCATATCTAAACACATAATAATGACATTTAATTGTTATAGTACAAATATCAAATGGTGTATCTATGTGCTTCGTAATTATCCTCTTTTTTGTAGTTGTTATTTGTTAATAGGAAAGTGATTGGGTCATTCACTTAGGACACCCGGAAATAGCCACCCACTTATTGGTATTGATTTGTACATCGATATTTGTGCTCGCATAAATCGATACATATTTAAGGAACACAAACAAGTGGGGTTATACTACTTTCTCGATTAAGAGATGTGCCTAACACAAAAGAAAAAAATCAAGGAAACAAGGGTGGTAGAAGAAAACTTGATGTTAAAGTTACAAAGCTTCTCCAATGGTGACTAAGAAGCCTTCTCCTCTAGCATTATCGAACGATGAGGAGAGATCCACTAAAAAAAGCGAAGAATCAACAAGATATGGAGAATTCAACAGAGGAGAAAAATGGCTTTTCGAAATCATTTAAGTAATCCCTCATAGTAAGTGAGAACGCTACGATGATCAAGATGTGTAGTATCCCGTATCCCGATTAGGGCGATACTATATTAAGCCCTAGCATACCGGCTAGACCTAACTAGAGCCAGAAGCCTCACCTTCCAACTTGATAATCACAACATATATATCTCAAGTTATTGAATAAAAGAAATCGAAATACGCATCAGAATTTACAACATTTTCGATAAATCTAAAAGATACAAATAAACCAAATCATCAGAATAAACCTCAGTTATAATATTGTATCCCAACCCTATATTACAAAAAATATAGTTCATACTGTATAGATATGCAAAATAATTCATTACATCAAAAAGAAGAAACAAAACTCCTATATATTTTCTTTACCCTTACGTGAAGCGCTATGCGATGTACCTAAAATGTTAAAGAGGAGTGAATGCTTCAACTTGTTTAGTAAGTGATGCTCATATAATTATCAATTATCTACTAATAGCCAGTGAAATAAATGAATAACAATACGAATCAGTAATAGCTATTCAATGTAAGAGAAACGATAAAAACAATACATAATCAGATGCAAATCATTTGGTGCATTGCACTAGTACTGTGGCCCTTTTTATTTCAATTTGAGTTAAAACCAGAGTTTTTCTTTCCTCTATACAAAAATACAAATTATGGAGTCTACACAGTGGCCAATGTGAGATCCCATAAAATGTATTTAAATATAACTGAGATTCCAACCCTAACAAGATAGTGAATGAACAGGGTTCCAATTAATTTTTTCTTTTGAGGTTGGTACTGATCTGCCTTCCTCTTTTTAATTACAAAAGGTCGATACTTATATGCCTTCCCCTTTGTATTTATTGAAGGTTGGTACTTATCCGCCTTCCTCATTATGTTCAACAGAGGTTGGTACTTATCCATCTTTCTCCTTGTATTCAATAGAGATAGGTACTTATTCACCTATCTTATTTTATGTTTATTATGGAACATTTTCTATTTCACTTCTGGGATTTTATTTAAAAAATGTAAATACCATAAGTCACAATACAATGCCATAAACCCATTCTATATGCTACATGAACTATTAATACTGAATTACATAGCATAATTGATAAATAAACAAATCCCCCCTCTAAGCTCAATTTATGATTCCCTAGATTTTATTTGACTAAACTTACCACCAGAACACCTCAACTTCTTCCCCGTCGATCAAGAACCTAAATTAAACCAATTGCCATCAGCTTGGGTCTATTATACTAGATTTAGAACTATTAAATCAAGTCCCTAATGTAGCATCCCCTAACCTGATTAGGGCGATACTTGTCCTGAAACCTTAATTGAGCATCGGTACCCAAGTCAGACTTAATTAGAGTAACGATACAGCTATCCTTCAAACCCGATGATCACTATATAGTATATCTTATATTGTATAAATAATTGAAAACACAACGGAATTAAAACTTTTTCGATAAAACATAAGATATACAAAAATCGGCATAAACTTTGGTCATAAAACCATATCGTAACCCTGTTTATTACAAAATAGTAATTCAATACAATATATAAATAATATGGAGATCAATTCACCGTAGATAAGACTATAAACTCATAATCATTTCCATTTCTTAGTCGAAGCGCACGTCATTAACCTCAAATATTAATTAAGTAATGAACGCTCTAATTTGCTCAGTAAGTGATGCTCATAAACGTATAAAATATTAACTAATATCAATGAGTAAATGAATAGCAATATGAATCTAAAACATATCTATTCAGGCATTAAAAATGATATAACAATAGAAAGGAAATGCAAGTTCACAAGTCAATTGCAATTGTACAAATGACTTGATTTTCATTTTAAAACTGAGCTGCAAACTCCTGTTACCATGAATTATGGTCCACAGAAACTCACACGTTGGCCGACGTTTGATTTCTCTAGTGTATCCAGGCGTAGCATAGCTATCAACTCAAATAGGAAAGCAACAATTGGGTACCTTAAGGTTTCTGAAAGGAGAGTGTTGGTAATGATCCAACATTTCCATCGTCACTCCAGTCTGATTTGCCCGTCATACCTCTTTCTGGTAATTTAATATAAAAACCAGTTCAAGTCACATTATATTGCCTCATTCCTAGTCCATAATGTTATGCAAACTAATTATACTAATTACGTTGCATAATTGATAAAATACGAGTCCCACTTACCTCTTTCGAGCTTTCCTAACTTTATGCCTATTTACACGACTCCCGAGATCCATAAATCATTCCCCAACAAATTAAGAAACTAAATTAAATCAATTTTCATTAATTTGGGTCCAATACTAATTAATTAGATCCTTTAAATCAGTCTTAATTGAATTCGAAACTAATTTATCAAATTTTAATTCAATACCACAGTTTCACATCTTTCGAAGTAAAAACCCTGATATAAAGTCTTGTACAAATCTTCGATTCTCCATTTTTCATAGAAATTCATTAATTTCTATTTATTTGTTCGAAATAATATTTTTCAAATTTTTTTCTTATTTTTCTCTATTTTCTAGCTTCATTTTTTTGAATTGGGGTTTGACCTCTGAACTGGTTTGATTTGGTTGAATCATACTTGGTTCGGTCTGGTTTGGGGTCAAACCCCATTTTCTTTGAATTGGGGTCCAACCGCAGTTCAATTCGGGAAGGGATACAACCTCCTACGTCGTCTCCCTCATCAGACGAATCAAGCCTCCCTCCCAATCAACTCCTCCATCAACACGCGAACAACAACAACAACAACATCATGTTGGGGCATGTGCCCTAGGTCAATCCATTAACTGTCTTTACGAATACTTTTAGTTAATAAAATAGATGATTTCATTTGCTGTTTATTATAATTAATTTGCATGTTTATATTATAATAAGATCCATGGGTATTTACGAAAATATCCTAAATGTCCCTAGTCGATCATTATACTGGGAACTATAATGAATTAAGACTAGTGTGAGTCTTGATTGATGATCGTATGATGATTATACGTATAGAGATAAGAATCAAGATCACGAGTACTTGTTAGGGAACAAAGTACTTGGGACCGACCCGCTATGAGAACATCACATGGATTAAGTCATAGTTGTTTCTCATGATAAGTATATTTTTCAGTCCTCTGACTTGAGATTATCAAAGACTTCAACATTAGGAACATAGTGATTTGACACTATCAAACCTTTTGTTTCTCTCCAAAACGATCCAGAGCATACCAAAAACCCTAAGTCGTTTCTAAAACGAAAATAGAGTTTCGGCCTATTAATCTTTCGTACCTGTGTTCTAACTTAAAACGTCTATTTATACAACCCTTGTATATAGACGGTTAAGTAAATTACACATATACCCCTACTTAAAGAAGTATAAGTGTAATACACAACAAGGACGTTTACGTCATGAATTTTATTACATAAAATTCATTTTTCTAAACCATATTAAAATCTCGCAAAATCATTCTTAGTGTGCGACCCAATAGGCTTATACAACGTTGGTAGTGTACCAAAACACATTTTGGTATACAAGTCATAATCGGCCTCTAGCAAGACATTATGACTACCAAAGTTGTATGAATATCAAATCGATACAACCTAATCAATAATGTATATATAACATCCTTTTGTCACACGATATCCTTTTGATCAAACATAAGGCATGGAATTGTCATCCGATATGTTCAATCGTACTAGTCTCGATCTCTAGGTAGACTGAAAACATCCAAGTGACATTGATCAATATTAATTCACTTAGACTAGGTCTTTTAACAGTCTAACACATCGAGGGATCCACTAGATATCTCTCTTTATATGAGAGGGACAAATTCTATCTTGATTACACAACTTCATCACATTGCTCACATAGTAACCAATCACAACCTTTATAATCGTCCAGTTAAAGACAACGTTTGATAGTGTCAAATCACTATGTTCCTAATGTTGAAGTCTCTGATAATCTCTAGTCAGAGGACTGAAAAATATACTTATCATGAGAAACAACTATGACTTAATCCATGTGATGTTCTCATAGCGGGTTCGGTCCAATGCTTTGTTCCCTAACAAGTACTCGTGATCTTGATTCGTATCCCTATACGTATAATCATCATATGATCATCAATCAAGACTCACACTAGTCTTAATTCATTATAGTTCCCAGTATAATGATCGACTAGGGACATTTATGATATTTCCGTAAATACCCATGGATCTTATTATAATATAAACATGCAAATTAATTATAATAAACGGCAAATGAAATCATCTATTTTATTAACTAAAAGTATTCGTAAAGACAGTTAATGGATTGACATAGGGCACATGACCCAACATCTCCCACTTGCACTAGGGCCAATCATATATGCATCTAATGCCAAATGATTTAACATGACCATCATGTTTTGCTTGCGGAAGAGCTTTTGTCAATGGATCCACAACGTTGTCTTCAGTAGGTACTCTGCAAATCTTTACGTTTCCCCTCTCAATAATTTCTTTGATGAGATGAAAACGCCTGAGTATATGTTTGGATCTGTGGTGTGATCTAGGTTCCTTGGCCTGTGCTATTGCCCCGTTATTGTCACAATACAAACAAACGGGGTTAGCAATACTTGGAACCACACCTAGTTCATAAATGAACTTTTTGATCCAAATCGCCTCCTTTCTTTGCATCGGACGCCTGCAAAGATATACTCGACTTTCTGTTGTAGAATCGCCACGATCTCTTGCTTCAAACTTTTCCAGCTTACTGCACCCTCATTCAAAATAAACATATATCCAAATTGCGATCTAAAAACATCTATATCAGTTTGAAAACTTGCATCTGTGTAACCATTTACGACTAGATCATTTTCAAAACTTCCATAGACCAAGAACATTTCCTTAGTCCTTCTTAAGTATTTAAGAATGTTCTTTACTGCTATCCATTAACTCTCACCAGGATCTTACTGATATCTGCTTGTAGTGCTTAAAGCATATGACACATCAGGTCGAGTGCATAACATGACATACATGATAGATCCAATAGTTGATGCATATGAAATCTTATTCATATGGTCTCGCTCATCATTTGTCTTAGGACATTGAGTCTTGCTGAGACTTATGCCATGAGACATTGGCAACAATCATCTTTTAAAGTATTGCAAACTGAACCTATTCAGCACCTTGTCTATGTAAGCACTCTGACTTAGACCGATTAGCCTCTTAGATCTATCCCTATAGATCCTTATCCCTAGGATATAGTCTGCATCTCCTAAGTCCGTCATTGAGAAACACTTCCCTAACCGAGACTTGACACTCTGCAATGTTGGGATGTCATTTCCAATGAGTAATATATCATCAACATACAGTACCAGAAAAACTACACTCCCATCGACCTTCTTGTATACACAAGGCTCATCTTCGTTCTTAATAAAACCAAAATCCTTGATTGCTTCATCAAAACGAAGATTCCAACTCCGAGAAGCTTGCTTTAATCCATAAATGGATCTTTGAAGCTTGCATACCTTCCTAGAATTCTCGGGATGTACAAAACCTTCAGGTTGTGTCATATACAAGTCCTCAAGCGACTTTCCATTAAGAAATATTGTTTTTACATCCATTTGCCATATCTCATAGTCATAATATGCAAAGCAATGGCAATTAAAATTCTTATGGATTTAAGCATGACTACGGCGAAAAAGTTTCATCATAATCAACACCTTGAGTCTGCTGAAACCTTCGCTACAAGTCTTGCTTTAAAAGTATGCACATTGCCGTCCATGTTAGTTTTCTTCTTGAAAACCCATTTACATCCAATGGTCTTACCACCTTCAGGTAAATAAACCAAGTTCCAAACTTGGTTATCATACATGGATTGCATCTCAGAGTTCATGACACTTAGCCATTTATCCGAGTCCGGTCCGGACATAGCCTCCCGATAAGTGGTGGGCTCATTTTGATCCATAAGCAACACATCACGACTATCGAACGAGAAATCAATCTCTCTCGGCTCATGTCTTACCCTACCCAGTTTACGTGGGCCTTGTGTAACTTGTGGAGGTTCAACTGGTTCGGAACGTTGTTGAACTTCCATAGAGCGGTTCGATGTTTACCCGTGATTCTTGAACTTCTTCAAGATTTATTTCTCTCCCACTAGTGTCTTTTGAAATAAACTATTTTTCCATAAAGGCACCATACCGAGCAACAAACACTTTGTTCTCAGCGGGATTATAAAAGTAATATCCTTTTGTTTCCTTAGGATACCCCACGAATAAACACTTGTCATATTTAGGTGCTAGTTTTTCTGAGACTTGTCGCTTTACGTAAGCCTCACAACCCCAAATCTTAAGAAAAAACAAACTAGGTCTCTTCCCGTACCATATCTCATATGGTGTTTTATCAACCGCTTTAGAAGGAACTCGATTTAGAGTGAAAGCTGCAGTTTGTAATGCATAACCCCAAAAGGATAATGGAAGATGTGCATGAATCATCATAGATCGAACCATATCTAATAAGGTTCGATTTCTCCTTTCAGAAACTCCATTCCATTGTGGAGTTGCTGGTGGAGTCAATTCGGAGACAATCCCACAATTTCTAAGATGATCATCAAATTCTTGGCTTAAATATTCACCACCTCGATCTGATCGAAGTGTTTTGATAGTTTTACCAAGTTGATTCTGCGCTTCATTTTGAAACGTTCGAAACATCTCAAATGATTCGGCTTTATGTTTCATAAGATATACATAACCATATCTCTTGAAAGTCATCGATAAATGTAATGAAGTCTTGATAACCTTCTCTAGCCATTATGTTTGTAGGACCGCATACATCAGTATGTATTAGACCCAATAAATCACTTGCCATTTCACTGTGTCCAGTAAATGGGACTTTTAGTCATCTTTCCTAGTAAACAAAATACGCATGTTTCATATGTTTCTAAATCAAATGAATCTAGAAGCCCATCTTTATGGAGCTTCGTTATGCGTTTCCCGTTTATGTGTCCGAGACGACAATGCCAAAGATAGGTTTGATTACGAAAATGACAATTTTCTTCCTTTTCTTTTGGGTGTTTTGAAGCGAGAACAGTAGGGTCTTTACTTGTTCCATAGGCTTTGCGACAGTGCGACAGCCTTGGCAACTCTAGCCTTGCCTTTGCCTTTCTTCTTCATTCCCTTTCCCTTTTAGACCATCAACATATTAATAGAAAGTTTCTTGATATTTTGTTCAGCAGTTTTGAGCATCAAATGCAACTCCGAAATTGATTTCTCCATATTATTCATATTGTAGTTCATCACAAATTGTGAGTAACTTTCTGGTAATGAATTCAGGATCAAATCCGTAGCCAACTCTTGGCTTATGGGAAATCCGAGTCTATCAAGCTGGTCAACATAACCCTTCATCTTCAGAACATGAGGACTAACTGACGCACCCTCGGTCATCTTGCAAGAATGTTGGTTCTTGACTGTCTCGAACCTTTATTGCCTAACTTGCTGTTGGAACATTTCCTTCAGCGTTACGGCCATGTCGTAGGCTTACATTAGTTCCATGTCCTTCCGAAGTTCAGGAACCATAGTTGCTAGAATAATACATGCAACATCAGTAGAATCGTTGACATGCTTATTATGCGCATCCTTCACAGCTTTCGTAGCATTGGCTGGTGGGTCCTCAGGGATTGAAGCATCCATGACATACAACTTGCGTTCATGCTTAAGAACAATTCTCAAGTTTTTGAACCAGTCAAGAAAGTTAGTCCCAGATAGCTTATCCTTCTCAAGGATGGATCGCATGATGAGGGGATTATTGTTACTTGAAGAGGCCATTGATCTACAATAAAGATTATGCTAGTTTATTTTAGTATAGAGGAATAGACTCCCACTAAATTAACAACCCTCCTAAAACATACTGTTTATTTAGGGGACTAAAATCCATATTTCACCTAATTCTATGACAAATATGGCATGAAACACGAGAACTAGATTATTTAGGTAGGTAACAGTTACCAATACATCTTATGTAATTTTTAGATCCTTTTATGAGATATGGGACATCTTATTTCTTAGCATGTTTTTATCTCATCATTTGCCTAAAGCTCAAAACTATTTTGATGACTTTATTAAGTCGGACCATTTTAAACATTAAGGTAACTCTTACCCAACTTGTCTCACCAAGATAACACAATACACCCAACTATGGCTGAAACTATATTAGTGTGATCGAGGCATTGAAAAGTGTTTAAAATGGATGACACGAGACTTAAAATTTAATAGAGGGATTTTATTCAGTTTTAGTGATTTTATGTAAACAATGAAATATCATATATTTTATTGATATGTTCAATCACTAAACAATTTGGAAATTTTTTTTTTTGAAGACTAATGTCAATTCCGAAAATTAAAATTCGCTAGAGAAAATCATAATTTTTCGCTGATTTTATTATCATAAATTAACCCCTTAATTTATCCGAAATTATGTCAATTAAAATATTTTAATTAACCCGGGCCCACATCTAACTAATCATCTTATCCTAATCCAATTAGGATTTAAGATATTTGAATCCTAGTATATCACCAATAACAAGATTCTTGATATTTATCTCCTATTCTAATTTGTTATCTATCTTTATCAAATAGAAACTTCATAACAAAATAGATATAACAAGATAAATAATTAATTTCGAAAATTAATTATTTATTTTGGATGTAAGATATTTGAATCTTAGTATATCACCAATAACAAGATTCTTGATATTTATCTCTTATTCTAATATGTTATCTATCTTTATCAAATAGAAACTTCATAACAAAATAGATATAACGAGATAAATAAATAATTTCGAAAATTAATTAATTATTTTGAATTTAAGATATTTGAATCCTAGTATATCACCAATAACAAGATTCTTGATATTTATCGCTTATTCTAATTTGTTATCTATCTTTATTAAATAGAAACTTCATAACAAAATAAATATAACAAGATAAATAAATAATTTCGAAAATTAATTAATTATAAATAAATAATTTCGAAAATTAATTAATTATAAATAAATTATTTCGAAAATTAATTATTTATAAATAAATAATTTCGAAAATTAATTATTTGCAATTTCGGTCCTTATCCAAATAATCACAAACATGTAATTGAATCATGAACTACTATCCCAATCGAACCTAATGGTGTCATGGATCACTGAACACGAAATTCAATTCATTAAAATTATTTGAATTAACCTAACATGGTTACTAGCATGTACGAAACTGATTTTAATTAAATCACGAATATGTGTATAATATACACAAAACATGATAATAAATCTCAAAGACAACTTATGTATATCACATATACATCAACTATTAACATGCTTTCAATCATATATCATGTATATATCAGAAGAAAACATGCAATGAATTTAATGGAATCGAACTCGAAAGCTCTGATACCACTGTTGGGTTTTGGGGTTCATACGCAACGGAGATTACTAAACAGTCTTGACAAAAACCCCAACACATCAACAATCAACAAGAACGACTACCCACAACAACAACAACATAACAACTCACCTCGATCTCAATCTCTCTCTCTCTCTCTCTCTCTCTCTCTATATATATATATATATATATATCTCTCTCCCACTTTCGATTTACAGTCGAAACGAAGTGGAGAGACGGTTCTGCTTTGAAGAAGATAAATATTAAATATTTTCGAGATTCGTACATATGAATATCGAGGTAATTCTAAAGGTTTAATTCTTTTTTATTTTATTTTATGATCTTTCTCGAGACACGTGTCACGCATATTAAGGCATATCTTGTGGCTATTAACGAAGCCACACCTCTTGACCGACTAGTTTGATTAAAATACAAATATTTTTCTCTAGATTCGCAAAGGATGATCTAAGGGAGATGATACCACAGTGATACCTAATGAGACACATGCATACATATGCACATTGGTTTTCTTTATGATGGGGTTGCACGCATCTTGAGGTATCCCAATGCCAACTACCCCAACTGATCAACTCATTTACTTCCTCGATTCTCACGCAATATGTATCTCGAGATGAATCTAATGTATAATTTTATTTAATTTAAACTATAAGATTCATTTGTATTTTATTTATATATATAACTATATATAAATATATATTCACCTATGTATTTTCGAGGCTATAAATTCGCCACGCGCGCTAACGACCACTCTAGACGCCCACCAACAATTATTTATTTATTTATTTTCAATATATATATATTTATATATGGGATTTTATATATACAAGCATATAGTAACACACCTACAAGTTTGTCGTACACGCCACAGAGTACACTCGGGAGTGCATGCCACCCCATGACTCATGCGCGTCACCCTCGACTGACACATAGTATTAGGCGTTCCCTAACTTATCAATTATTCAATTATAGGCCAATAAGTATAATTATTTCTATAATTAATACTAATACAAATTAAAAAGGCCAAACATGATGCAAATCCACGCACACACTAATCGAGATAAGTCAGGCTCAGCCACGAGCCTAAGTCGAGTTAATTAAAAATCAAATTAACACTAATTACCTGCTTAAGGTAATGGACTGGTCCGATTAAGGGATCAAACCACCTCTGATTAAAATAAAAGAAAAATAAAGGAAAAAGCTTAATTTTGGGAAGAATTTTAGAAAATAAGAAAAAATTCAGAAAAATTATGTTTTTGGACAAATTAAAAGAAAAAGGAGAATTTCTATGAAAAATGAGGAATTTAGAATCTTGTCGAGGATTTATACTTGGGTTTTCCTCGTAATATGTGTTATTATACCTGAAAATGTCCAAAATTTAAAAAATTATTTAAAAGCCTAGTCAAGGGTAATTTTTTTATTCTGAACAATAACTTGCAGTTAAAATTAAGGTTCTCCTACCCAAAAGGGTTGATTTTGGAGTGATTCTGGGTTTTTAGGACTTGATAATATCGAAATAACTAGAATAAGTTCAAAGTACGTGAAAGTTGAGAACCGTTGTGTGAGGCTTCGTAATTAACTTTCCGTTTGTTTGGTGGTAAGTAAAACCTAGTGATCTTTACTATTTAAGGAACTTATCTTGCATCATAGTTTACATTGCATTTTATCATTCTTGGTCATTTATCCATAGAGTGAGTTGGGGGATAAGCTTGTTTCGAGTTTGATTTTATTGAAACTAGGTTTCAGTACCGCCTCTAGTTCGTCTAGTGAGACTAGCGGAGTCTAACGCCGACAAGTTATCTCTGTACTATTTTTGAAAGTCGACATCTGATTATAGTTAGGAGACAACGATAAAGTGGATCACATGCCATATTAACACATAAATCTCATTGTTTATTTGGAATAGCAATTACATGTCTCTGTGTATCAGACTAACAATTGCAGGAGTATAGATCAATGTTGGAATTCACTTGCCCGATATCTTCGAGTTATTTTTGATGATGTTAGATTCTATATGAAGACAAGGGAGGAATATACGAGACTCGAAGATTGTGGCGATTGTTACAAAATTTAAACTAAATTCTTGTCGTAAATTGTTTATATATATTATTTTGGGATTCTTCGGGTGAGTGTAGGATGTGAAATGTTGTCAAATGGTTATGAGAGTCTCTTGAGTTAGTTTAAGATAAATTGAGAGGTTTACATTTCAATTTTGGTCTACTATGGGATTGTAAAGTTGCAATTAAACTTGCAAAGACTCTAAGTTAGTTTATAAATTTGAATTTTGTTACATATTGTGAATTACAGGAAGTTGTAAGTCTCTCTAGGCCTCTTCCCAATTCTGTTGTCTATTAGGTGAATTTTTGGGCATGCCACTTTTAGAGGAGGTGCCGCCGAGATTTTTACAAAATATGGAGAATAATCTGCGTGATTGCCTAATTTGCTCTAATTGAACAATTCATGAATTGTGTTTTGTTGAGGATACGAATTTAGTTTCGGAGCATTATTAAGGATCAAAATAAAGTACTTTATTTTTAAAAGTTAAATAATTGATTAGGCTGACTAGATTATAAGGGGATTAAGGTAATCTAGGTCACTCAATCCTCTTAATGATGAGGGAGCTGACATGGACAAAGTCAAGACTTTTAAGATCTTGACGTGACCAAAACCAATGTTATGGACGTTTTATAGAGTTTCATTGTTTTTTTTGAAAGGTTGGCTCAATTTGGTGAAATATCAGATTCAAAACAAGCACTGAAAGTCAAAACACATCAAAATAGGGGTTTCGAGAATTAATAATAAAAATAAATTAAGCCGCTAACAAGTAGCGGAGGGTTTATATATAAATAAACAAAAAAAATGAAAAAAAAGCCAAACGATCACATTTCTTTCATTTCAACATAATGTTTCAACGTTCTATCCTTAAGCATCGCAACTCGGGTTTTCACTGCGGGATCTCCCGACATCCGATTTTTGCCCAATTTCTTTTCGCTAAGCTGTAGAGTATCATGAGACGGTCAGTTCGAACTAAGTTTCCGCGGCGGTTCGGCTTGAACTTTGTAAATTCTCAATTCGGGGCATTTTTCACAATTCAATTTGAATTCTCGTAATTTCTTATATCTTTCACTATGTATTGATAGAAATCGATATGAATTATTGAGAATTGATGTATTGGGTTGATGTGCGTCGATTTGAAATAAATCCCACTGGCGTAAGTTAGGGTTTTGATGAATTGAACTAATGCGATTCAGTTGATAACTATTTTGGAGATATTTTTATAGTTGCTATGGATTTACATTAGGTTTCAAGATGAATTGATTATCGATTTTGATCCAATTTGAATCCAAGGGCGGTGGAAATATTTTCATGTTGGTATCGACTGGTTTTGTGGTGTTTATTGTCGAGTTTTGAGGATTTAATTGCGAAAATATTGATTTGGAAAAGTTTTTCAGTTCAAAATAAATAAAGTTTGCCTAGTTGACATGCCATATTGGAAAGCTCATAAATTCTCAATCAGTGATCAGATTTGTGTGTTCTTAGAGTTGACATGCCATATTGAAAAATTCATAACTTCTCCATCAGGTCATCATGACAAATATTTAGGTTTCAAGGTTAAAAAGTTACCCAAAGTTGGCTAGTTGAAAGACAGTTGAAATAGTTATATAAATTGATATTTTTGGAAACTATTCTTAAGCATATTTTGGCCGCAGTTTTCATTAAGTTTCGTGATTTGGCTTCACTCGAAGCTTGACCCATTATATAATTGGGTATGCAGGGAAGCTATTTGAACCATTTTCAAGGTGATCTGATGCTCCGAGACCCCGAAAATTAAGGGCAAAGTTGGTTGATTGTAAGTAAACCCTATAATGGTTTTTACTATTTATGGAATTTATTTTTGTATTTGCATTTGTATTTATTCTGCATTGCATTTCGCATCATTCTTGGTCATGCATTCATGTCATTCTGGACGATGGCTTATTTGTGTTACGGCTCATGGGTAGGACTTAGAGCTAGGTTTCCTGACCAGACACACTGCAACACGGAAGATCCAAGGCATGCAAGTTTTTCGTGGAGCATGCATTGGACTTTTATTACCGTTTTAAGTTCATAATTAGGTTGGCCAACCTATTTGTGAACTTTGAATAGTAATAAAAAGGTTTCATATTGTTATATAAATTTCTTATTATTTGTAAATGCAATTACATGTCTCCATGTATTCAGACTAACATTTGTAGTAGTACAGAGCGATGTAGGAGTTTACTTACTTGACATTTTCGAGTAGTTTTTGATAATGTCATATTTTCAGTGAAGACAAGGAAGAACGAACAAGACTCAAAGATGTTAGCGATTGATTTTAAGTTTTAAAAGTTTAATTCTCATTGTACTTATGTTATATGTATTGCTTTGGGTTTCAGGGACGAGTGTAGGACGTAAAACGCTTATGGAAGCGTTATGAAACTTAATAAAATGGTTTACAAGGGTTTTGAAAGAGTTATGATTTGATTTAGAGTGAATCTAGTTGTAAAGCAGTTTTAATTTCATTTTGGGATTGTATAACTTAAACTTATATATTTGCTCGGGTTGAAGACTTAAATTGAATCTTGATATCATATTATGAATCGTGCAGATATGTGAGTCCTTCTAGGCATTCTCTACAAGCTTCTATTTATTAATCCCTCTGATCATTTATATAAGTCATTTAAGGTAAAGACATAAGAATTAAGACAACCTTAATTAAGAGTGTAATTTACACATATATATATATATACTTTGACATTAAATGAATTGAAAAATTGAAGAATCGTAAATGTTTGTATTGTATAGGGTCAAATGGATAAAAATGCAATAAATACGCTCTTGATTTGCGAAAATGACTTACAATTTTGAACAAGAAGTTTTCGCTGAAACGACTTATATAAATAACCGGAGGGAGTATGTGACGACCCCAATTCCAGGTCACCTTGTTACTCGCCACGTTGCATTCCATATCACCTAGCCTTGCCACATGATGGCTCGCTAATCCTTGACGCCTCGCGACCTAACGAGTTGCTTACACTCTTCCAGCTAACCCCAGTTACGCTAACTATTTTTCGTACAAATTTATCAAATTATATTATAATCTCATTGTGGAAGTCTTTTAATGAGTAACTTATGCAATGTTTAACAATCTTAAGTAGTGGAAAACCCGTCAAAAGATACCATGTATATATCAAGGCGAGATAAGTATAGGAAAAGATTCATATATATGTAGTCGGTGTTCTACAGTCCCCAAAACCAAACAAAAGTAAATATATACATACTGTAGTTACACACGAGCTGGCTCCACTATCTTAGAGGTAGTCGCCCAATACCTCCTTGCCCTTGCCCTTGCTCATCGAAGGATCTGCACCCAGTCGCCCAACAAATACGGTAACGAGTCCAGTAAGTAAAATCCCAAGAGAAGTCCACACAATGTTGATGAAATAAAACTGATAAATTACGAGACAAGCGAATATAACTCCTAGCAACGGTACGTCATATTCCCACGATTGTAGGCAATATACGACAAGCAAAAGATGTAGCATGAAATAAATAAACAGTACATACCAGCTAAACCAGCTTAGAAATAAAGCATTAATTAGTAACATCTGTATAATCACGAGAAAACCCTGACCTACACCAGCCAGTAATCGGTAAATCAAATAAGAACCATGTATATACTTATTGGTTGACAGTGACTAAACCCCAACTTCAGTTATCGCCTCCAGTCACTATTTCAAGTCAAGGGAACACCCTAAATCCCTCTTGACAATAGTAAGTATATCCTACTACCATTGAACCGAGCACTAAACACAAGTAACTTGTGCAACCAATTTAGCCACGACCAATATATAAGCAAACCGAATAGGAGTGAAAACCCATGTGGGCCCACTAGCAGTCACACATGAAATGCGATATCGATAAATCAAAACCCTGAATTCTGTGAAGCATTCTCAATGGGTTTACACACCTCAATCCGCGCTTCGACTTCCCCAGACTCCCGTATCCGACCCGACTAGCTCCCTGATACCCGAGCAACAGTTCCCTAAGTCACCGAAGTCCAATTTTACTGTTTAGTATGTTTATATGTGTTTGAGATATGTATTAAGTCAAAAATCCCAAAACAACCTTTTAATTTCAATTTGTCTTTAGTTAGCGCGCCATGGTCTCCGTGTTGCGCACTATATGATGGTAGCGCGCTATGGACAGTATGTAGTGGAGAACAGTTGGAAACCCGTAACGATTAGCGCGCTAACCATTCCAAGTAGCGCGCAATCTATCCTTTGGGATAAAATTCTCAAGTCGAAAATTGTCTTTTTCTTCCAATTTGGCTACCTAATCTTACCTAACACTCAATCCATATCCAATTAACATGAAACAACAGCTAAAACAACCTCAGAACAACCATTTGCTTCAAATTGATCAAAATCTTATAAAATTAGGTTCAAATGAAAGTGTAGATGATGGAGATGATGATTACCTTAGTTTAAATCCTCCAATTGACCTCCAAGATGGTTGAATTCCAGCTTAAATTCTCTTCCAAATCTCGTTTGCTCTGATCTTGCATGAAATTGTAAATGGTTTTTAAATAAAATCTCACTAACTTTGGTTTATATACATTTTATTGGAATCAAATGTGCGTACGTATCCTGAGGATTATCTTGTGGTCCACAACCTTGCTGTCTCACACCACCTGATGATTCCAATGGAACACTCCCTTCCTAGTACCCCTCACTATGCTCATCTAGATGTCCATCTCATGGCCCTCATTAATAAGTGCAAACTATAGGCCTTTATTTATTTTGATTTGATCACACTAACTTAGGCCCATTTTACTTACATATAGTTAGTGTTTTATTTATCAAAACCCCACTAACCTTTGACTACCTAGTACCCGATATCCAGTGCCCTGCATCTCGACACACATTTCGAGGTCGTCATGGCCTATTATTTTAATTTGAATTAACTTAGTCTATGGTCACATTACTCATTTAATTGATTTACTATTCATCTTGACACAGATTAGTCGGGTTTCCTACCATACCTGTAGTTCGCTTACCCGACAACAGCGTTGACATGCATTCCGAGGCGAACACCCGTCACACAAACTCTCTCGATAGCGACATACACTTATGTGGTGCAATATAATAATAATAATTTTAAACACCACGTATATATAACCACCATCCATAAATAACATATTTTCTCAGTAATAGTGTTCGAGCCAACCGAGTTGTCCGCGTAACGCCTGAATTATGACCGTTAATCCCCGAGATTAACGCTAATCCTAGTTTAATTAAATTTGGGTCGTTACAATTCTTCCCAACTAGGGGGATTTCGTCCTTGAAATTTAAATCTTTAGTAAAATTCGATGTAACTATCTTATCCCCTTGTTACCACGCCTTACACCTTGATAGTCCCTCTCTACAGTCCCTTGAACACCTCCACTACTCCATCGCAGGGATTGTAGTGTTACCTTAAGACATAGCGCATATTGCCGAGGTGGTCAAGATCAGCTACTCTCTTCCAATATCTCTGCAACCTACTCTCAGTTTGATTTCCATGTTCAAGTTTCTCTAACCCAGTTACCTAACACCAATAACTGTAAACCTCTCCTATTATGTATCCCAACATGATAGTCCTAACCAACCATCACACACTATGACGATCCCATGCTATGTCATAACCTACCTTTACTCACCATGAAAATCTCGTAACATGGTATGGCCTATGACAATCCCTTATCATAACATAATAAGCTACCATTGTACCACTATCATCTACCATCGACCACTATGCATGCATAAACCTTAAACTATAATTATTAAGAATTTGAAATCACGTACCCTGAACTCGCTGCTAGGACGTCTCTTAGCCTGGATCAGTCACCGCATGCACCGACTCTCAAGTCTGCATCGGTGTCACCACTGCTCGAGTTGCCGATCTCTGTGAACAATCCCTCATGACGTGACCTCTTGTCCACATCGTTAACATATGATCCTCCATCCTGGTCCCACTCGCAGACTCCCTGACCATTGGCCCTGACCCTGTATTCTCTATTCTCTGCCTCTCTAGTCCCGAGTCTGTCTCTGCGGCGATGCTGGTAATGTAGGTACAACATACGCTCTGGCTGCCCGATCATCATCCCTACGGTCTCGACCGTACCCTTTGTCCTCTTTGTCATCTTGATCTCTCAGTTTCTTCTGCTTAGAACTCTGTCTAGTCTGTCTCTCCAACTCATTAGATGAACATTTGTCACTCATCTGCATCTGATGTGTCTCATAAGTAATCGATGTACCATACATCTCCTGCAGTGTCGCACTCTGGAGGAAACTATGTCGCTGACTATGTCCTCAATCAACCTTTAGAAGAAGTAATAAATCTGTAGTCTCTCGGTGCTTGTGACTTCCGTGGCAAACTGTATCAGGTACTAGTAATTATCCATGTACTGTAACACTGATCAACTAACCTGTCTCAATGCTAGAAACTTCTCTCTAAGCCTCAACCTCACCTCCATGTGTATGTTCTGATCGTAAAATATCTCTTTGAACTCTGCCCATTTCGTTGGCTCTGGGTGAGTATCTGTATACGTTTTCCACCACACAGCAGCATCCTCTCTCAACATATGCCCTGATATCCTGGCCTGTATGCTCTCCGGGATTTGTAGTAGCTTATGTAACCTCTGATATACAATCAACCATTTCCCAGCTGCTTCTGGGTCTCCGCCTCCATGAAAGTATGCAAGATCTAATTTTATAAACTCCCTCATCAACTTGACCTCTGCCATCATCAAAGTCTCAAACATGACGGTCTGTGCCGGCGTAGAAGTTTGCATCTCGATCTGTGCCACTATCGGTGTAGTAACCATTTTCGGAGGCTCCTGTACCACTACATGCATCGGTACAGTCTGGATAGCCGATGAAACTGTTGGAGCATCTGTCGTCTCAATCGTGCTCTGTACTCGGGCGGCGGTGAATGATGCAATCGTTGTTGCCTATGCGCGCATTATATCCATCAATAGCTCGAACCGCCTATCATGAGCTGTGAATCGTTCGATTACTATCGAATCCAAACTCGCATATCTAGTCTGGTCACTCGTCTGACCAACATTTGTAGTCGGTGGAGTTGGCTGGCCATCCATCATGATCTGCATCTAAAAACATGTGTCGGATCACCTTCCATATACATGTATATAATATATACGATAAAAAACAAAACACATATATAAACCCTATCACTACCCGTCTCAAGTTACTTCCTAACTAGGGTTCTAAGTCAGGATCTTCGGGTTCCCACATCTAAGGTTTGTTTGTTAACATTTATTATATTTTATTAAAATTTTTATCCTCAGCCCTATTGAGCTCGCTCTAAAACCAACTTGTTGGGGTATGTGCCTCTGGACCAATTTTGTAAACGTTGTTAACTATTATAAGTAGATGCATGTTTCTTTTATAATAGTATCCATGGATAATTATTGTATTATTCTAAATGTCCTTAGTTAGTTATTATTGTGGGAACAATAATAAATTAAGACTAGTATGAGTCTTGATTGATAATCATGTGATGATTAGGCGTATACGAATACAAATCAAGATAATGGGTATCTATTGGGAAAAGATGCTGGACCGACCCGGTATGAGAACACTACATGGTCAATGTCATAAGTGATTCTCATGAGAGTTATATCATTTAGTCTTTTGACTTGAGATCACCAGAGACTCCAACATTAGGAGCACAACGATTTGATACAATCAAACGTTGTCTTCAACCAGATGATTATAAAGATTGTGATTGGTCATTGTTTGATTATTGCGTAGATGTAGTGTGATCAAGATTGAATTTTTCCCTTTCTTTTAGAGAGAGATATCTATTGGGCCCCTCGATATGTTAGACTGATAAATGGCCATGTCTAGTGAATTGACTAGATCAATGTCACTTGACAATTTCAGCCTACTCGAAGATTGAGACTAGTAGATTGAATTATAAGGTGACATTACACGTCTTATGTTCAATCAAAAGACATCGCGTGAAAAGGGATATGATATACACTGTCTATTAGGTTGTATCGATTTATTGATCTTCATGCTATTTGGGTATTCATAATGCCTTGCTAGAGACCGTTTATGATTTGTATACCAAAATGATTTTGGTTCACTGCCAACGTCGTATGAACCTATTGGGTGGCACCCAAAGAACGAATTTGCGTGATTTATTATTGTCTGGGTTAATGAATTTTATTTGATAAAACTCGTTTTGAAGATTCTCATTAAATGTCCTAGTTTGAATAGGATTCAAGATTCTCAAACATTTCTAGTGTGACTAGAAATCTTGTCTCATAGTAAATCCTATTTTGAATATGACTCTAATTGGAATTATAGTATGACTTTAATTTATATTTGAGTCTTAGATAAATTACAACTCTTATCGAATTAGTAATTGTAAATTCTCTATGACTCTATCATTTTTAGAGTTAGACTTTATCTAGGACTCTATTTGTAGTGTGACTAGGAGATGAAGTTCTTCTACAACTTGACCTAGTGTACTATATATAAGACATTAGCGTTACAGTTGTTGTAGGGAATTCCGGAGAGAGATTCTTCTTATAGAATTTTTGTGAGAATTTTTGTCCTAGGATTTTTTGGGGCTAGCGGTACGGATTGTGTTCGTCCGTTCGTGTGTGGATTTTTGATAGAGGAAGGTCGTATCTGGCAGCGTCTTAAAGGAATTGATCAACACGAAACAAGGCAGATGTGGCGCCCCTGCCGCCCCGTAGTGATGTGTCTTCGTGCACTCCTCACTCGGTGGTCCTAGCTACACGTATCCGACACCTACTCGTCCTTCTCATATCTCGAAATTTGTGTCCACATGTATTTTATTAAATTAGTTATTGGATTTTTGTATTTTCTTAACCAATTCTCTTTAAGTAGTTAAATATTTAATAGGCTCACTAATTTGTAGTTTATTATAATCATGACCACACTTGTGGGTTATATCTTACAAGTTAACTTAAATTAGCGGAAGGTTTAATTGATACAATTAGGTAAAGTAATTTAGAATGATAAACATTATGTATACGAGCATTTCCTACTGTGGAAAACCCAGAAAAGTATTTTGTATATAGGCGACAGTGCCATAATACACGATATATGCATGTACAAGGTCCTCTCAAGTCCCCCAATATCCAAGATAAAAACAAAAATATCAAAATAATAAACACCTACGAGTGTGTCTAAGACCGCCAGCAAAGAGAGATAGTCGCCTAAGATTTTCTTTTGCAGCTACTCGTAGAAAGGTCTGCACTCAGTCACCCAACGAATACAGTGATGAGTCCAGTGAGTAAATTCCTAGGAGAAGTCCACACAATATTCAACAAGAAATCAAATAAAAGTATAAATCATGCATGTATGCTATCTGGCAACAGAAATACATACTTACATGAATATAGGGCAATACAAAATATTCAAACACCATACCATGACAGTTAACATAGTGCAAAAGACAATAATCAAACAAGCGGTGATTAACACTAGCACATACCAACCAAACATGCTCGAAAATAAGGCTTAATAGCAGTAAATGATATAAACAGGAATGTAAACACACCACAATTAAATCAATATACACGTAAATATCCTTGATGAAAACCCAAAGATGTGTCGTTTATAGTAGACTATACCATACTTCGGAGCTAAGGATCTTTCCAGGGGCTTCTCCCACTACCTCCACTGTTACGTCTTTAGTCCATGCAGCGCTGGCTAAATCTGCTGAGACACCGACTCGTGTGCATTGGTGCAGCTCGGGTCGCAATTCACCGAGGGTATGATTACACGTGTTATGGTATATTGTACCCATGTCCGTCCACACATCCCGGTGTAAAAACCTCGATAAATGGATTAATCGGTTAGATAAATCGGTAAAGGAAAATAGTTCGGCACCCATCAGATGCATAAGAAAATGAACCGAATTCTACGAAACATTCTCAAGGGTTTTATGCACCTCAATCCGCGCTCCAACTTCTTCGGACTCTCGTATCTGACCCGACAAGCTCCCCGACATTGAGCTATGGTCCCCTTAGTCCCTGAAGTTAATTAAGTGTGTTTATTGTGTATTCAATAGGTTCAATAGACTTTAAATCAATCACCCTAAATTAGCCCCTAAAGACTAAATTAAGTCTCAATTTCACTCCTACATTTTAATGCAATTTTAGGCATGAAATGCTCCAAATATCAAAATCCTCTACAATACTATTTTTGTTGGTTCTCTCTTAGCTTTTCGGAAAGGTTTATTTTGCAAAATTCCGATTTGAAATGAAAGAGATATCATGATTTTACTAAACATAAGTCTAATTGGAATCTAATTTGACCGACGGACTTAGAAAATCTATTTCTTGTAATCTATAGTTCCCAAAAATGTGACTTTTGGTTAGAAGGCAGTAAACATACCCAAATACAATATACTAAAAGATCAGCTCATTTGGATGAGTAGTTAGAGACTTATGCCCTTAAAAAGTTTAGTTCCAAAACTTTCTTTTTGAATTCCGACACCTACTTGTAGAGCATGTTTGGGCATAAAAACATTTGAATCAAAATATTTTCAGGCAAGCAAAGTTCTTCCCCTTTAAATAAGCTTTCAAATGTCACTAGTTCAGATCAATTTGGATCTTAAATGAGCAAGTTATGACTAAATTTCCCAATTTGATTCCTAATACAACATGCAGAATTTTAGTTTTGGTGTTGCAACTTCAAAAATTCATATATTTATGATTTCAAAACCAAATTAAGAACTTCAATATAGCTATATTATCAACTTGAAATGAGGAGTCCAAATATATAATTCAATTACAAATATTCAATCATCTACATTCTTAAATCAGCATAAAATTGGAACTTGTTTTAAATTCAACTAGAAAGATGCGCACCGAGTTGATGTAACACGCTAGCTTGAGAATTTCCCACCATCTCCCATGGATTCCTTCCACACCTTGATAATTCACTGCTCTCCAGCAATTCCTTCTTCTTTTCCAGCAAAATGAATGAATAATTTGGTTTGCATATTGTTTGATCACTAATGTTATATATTAAGGTGATGTTCCTTTCTAGCCCTTGATCTCCATGGATTTATGTTTCTTGAGGACTCTAATGGTCCACCTCTTGCCATGTATCCTACTAACTCTCACTAACTCAACCTCAAGTGACACCATTTCATTACTCACCTAGTTCCTAGATATGCCAATGTAGATCCCTAGACTAATCCTATGCTTTCCATTTAAATTACTCAACTATAGGCCTTGATTTATCGCATTTATTCACCTTAGCTTAGGCCCATCATAATGGCTATGATTAGTACTTTAAGTGACCAAAAATTATCATCTTGTGGTCCCACTAACTCCCAACTACCCAACACTCTCTACCCTGCATCTTGGCACACATTTCAAGGTACGCCATAGTCTATTATTTTAGTTGAATCAATCTTAGTCTATGGTTACGTTACTTATTTTAAATTGATTAACTAGTCATTCTAAAGTGAATTAGTGGAGTTTCCTAGTATATCCGTAGTTTGCCTACTCGACACCTGCATCGACACGCCTTTCGATGCGAGTACCTGTCACACAACCTTGCCCGATATCAACATACACACATGCAGTGCAATATAATAATAATAAATTTAAACACCTTATATATACAACCGCCATCTATATATAACATATTTCCACAATTCTCGTGTTCGAGTCAACTTAGTGGTCCATGTAACGCCTGAATTTCGACCGTTAATTCCCGATATTAACGCTCATCCTCGATTAATTAATTTGGGCCGTTACAATTCTTCCCAACTAGGAGAATTTTGTCCTCGAAATCTAAATCTCGAGTACCTTCTGGTTTATTTGAACTATCCCCGTGTGACTTCGCCTCACACCTTGATAGTCCCACTCTACATTCCCTTGAACACCTCCACTACTCCATCACAGGGATCGTACTGTTACCCTGAGATAGGCACGTTTTGCTTAAATGGTAAAAATCAGTCACTCTTTTCCCAACGCCCCTGCAACCTATTCTCACTTCGATTTCCATGTTCAAGTTTCTTTAATCCAATTACTTTTATCCCATAACTGTAAGCCTTTCCTAGTTCACCATGACAATCTCATATCATACCATGACCTATCCTTACTCCCCATTCTTCAATACATTTGGGACCCACCAGTGGGCCTATCCGACTCGCTCTACTAGCCCATCACCCAATAGCCCTTCACATAACTGTATCCTCAAGCGTTGCCCCACACGCAATGTGCCAAGCAAGACCCTTCCTATTGCCCTTTAGACCTCCGCATAACTGTATCCTCAGACGTTGCCCCGCACACAATATGCCCAGCTAGGCCTTTAATACAACCTTTCATCACTTCATCTTCATGGGGAGGAAGCTGTAGTAGAAAACATTCATAACGGCGTTAGTCCTGGTCTTCTTTTATTCTTTTCGCGGGGAGTATACTATGGAAAGAAACATTCGCAATTTCCAAACTCACTCCCATACCTGACTAGACCATACTTTAGGTTTCCTCCTAGGTTCCCACTAGTGAGCATACCCAACCGGCCCTATACCTAGTCTTCTAGGTGGTCAGTGTAGACCTACGACGCACCTACATAGGTACCAGTACAGTAGCTAGGGTCGTTATCCACCGAAGACTCCTGATACACATGTTATCAAGCGTCGAATACCAACTATTTCGGTCTTACTTTGATTAACTTGCCTGTGTCCATACCATCACAACCATGGTATTTTTCTACTGTTTCCCATAACATAAGACTCTAACTTAGGCAGTGAAATATGAACTGATGACACTGTGACTATGACCATCATCAATAACTCTTGTTCATGTATAAGTCTAGTATTGTCACCTCTTGCCTTTTATATTGTATACCTAATAAGGTTATACACCTTGTATACAATACCTAATGGAGAGTACCACTAATCCATTAGTGAGAATTTTTACTTTTTATTCTCTTGTCTTCAAAAGCTTTGTATCTTCACATTTTTAGATCTATAAGTCATATGGCGCTTCGATCTCTCTATCATGATGCCTATCCATTTCACTTACCCTATGTACAACTATTAAATTTCTCCCAACAATCTCATGCGTTCCACTTTGTCCTATTAATCTATATCGCCCCTGGTCCTAATTGTCCATCTTCGTTGAGCTTAATTTAAATCCTGGTGTCAATGATTTGTTCGATGTCTTCTCGCATAATTGTAAGCTTTCTCTTGGCTTGCGCTTATTGAATTGTCTTTTTTTCGGGTGAGGTGGCGATGTGGGCCTCCACCGACCTCATTGTATAAGGTAATCATAAATTTCGGTGGAGTTACTCGAATTGTAATGATTGCGAGACTAACTCCAGTGCTCTGGACGAAACTAAAGGTATATGTCATCGCTTTCATATACATCCTGAGTCATCTCAACACTATCAGTTGTCCATAAATCTTTAAGCTGCTCCCCTATTTCGCATTTTCTACCTATCCTAGTACGACTCTACTTACCATATCTCTATCGCTTCCCCTACTTGTACACTTCCGAAACTCTTTATTTTAAGTCTTGTCATTATTGTCTTTCTGTAGATCTTCAATCAAAAGCACCCTCGACCTATAAATCACGGCTTGTATGACCTTGCCATCATACCCTCCATGTCCAGTCGAGATCTAAGATATGTATCCCAAGTCAACTAGGTTGGAAACTATCATGTGTCGGCAGCCGTGTCGTGGTCCGAAATGCGCATGGACTGCATAGCCCCTAACTAAACCATTATTTTCCTCATTAGCATGAAATAACCACATATAATCACTTGCATTAACCATTATCTTCTTTAACTAGAAGTTTACACATATAATGTATCAAAAACATCAGGTTCTCACTAACTATATAAAATGACCTGACATTCAAAGTTTTCACCTCTACATACTACATATAAGCTTCCTGAACTGGAGCTCTAACCCGTAATGGTATCGGTGATGTAGGTGGCATAAATATCAATGGGCAGTTGAAATGATGATTCATATTCACTCTGCAACAAGAACACGCTAGGGGGCACTCCTATCCCAATGATGCAGGCTCGTTAGTATGCAAATCTAACTCTGGCGAAGGTGGCGTTATGGTAACTGACACTGGTCTCCAAGGATAATCTTACTTATCATGTCCATGTTGGGCACATGGAAAACACCTACGTTGTCGTTTTGCTTTTCCCCGTCGCCTCCTTGAACTCTGGCTCGAATTCCCTATTTACTATGCTCGAAATGGGGACACTGGATCATGCTCCTTACCTGCATGAGGACCTTCAAATGTCAACATGAACTCCTCTTGCGTCCTTTGTCTGATCCTCCCATTTTCATTACCAGTGCTACACTCGACGGACTCTGGCTCTAGTTGGGTTGTAGTGACTACTACTGGGTTTCGAGATGCTGTAGTCATAGCTATAGCGAGTGCCGTAAGTGTGGCGGCCTTATCCCGTAATAGTCAGAGTACCTAAGTCATATGAGTCTTCTGGGTTGCGAGTCGATCCTCCACACTAGCAGTAATAAGGGTATCCCTAATTGTAACACTAGTCTGTTTGATCACATGAGGCGTAGTCAACTGTATGTCTATGATCTGCATCGAGAAACGTGCTTTAGATCAGCCTCAATATTTATATACATGTACAACGTATAACATACAGTAAAAACATAACATGTGTATAACCCTAACTCTACCCGCCTCACATCACTTCCCAACTAAAATTCTAAGGCCATAACATCGGGTTTCCACATCTAAGATTTGTATGTTTAAATTTTATTCAGTTCCATTAAACTTATCCCGAGGTTTCCGTGAATCCTCGCTCTGATACCAATCATGGCGGCCCTGCCGACCCGGGGTGACGTGTCTCCGTGCACTCCTCGCCCGGTGGGCCTAGCTACACGTGTTCGACACTTGCTCGTCCTTCTTATATCTTGAAATTCGTGTCCGCATGTATTTTATTAAATTAGTTATTGGATTTTCATATTTTCTTAACCAATTCTCTTTAAGTAGTTAAATATTTAATAGGTTCACTAATTTGTAGTTTATTATAATCCTAACCATATTAGTGGGTTGTATCTTACAAGTTAACTTAAATCAACTGAAGCTTTAATTGATACAATTAGGTAAAGTAATTTAGCATGATAAACATTATCTATACGAGCATTTCCTACTGTGAAAAACCTGAAAAAGTACTCTGTATATAAATGACAGTACCGTGACACATGGTATATACATGTACAAGGTTATCTCAAGTCCCCCAATAACCAAAATAAAAACCAAAATGTCAAAATAATATAAACACCTACGCGTGTGTCTAAGACCGTCAGCAAAGAGAGATAGTCGCCCAAGATTTTCTTTTACCGCTACTCGTAGAAAGGTCCACACTCAGTCACCCAACAAATACAATGATGAGTCTAGTGAGTGAATTCCCAAGAGAAGTCCACACAATATTCAGCAAGAAATCAAATAGAAGTATAAATCACGCATGTATGCTATCTGCCAACAGAAACACATACTTACATGAATATAGGGCAATACAATAGATTCAGGCTCCATACCATGACAATTAACATAGCGCAACAGACAATAATCAAACAAGCAGTGATTAACACTAGCACATACAAACCAAACATGATCGAAAATAAGGCTTAATAGCAGTTAATTATATAAATGAGAATGTAAACATACCACAGTTAAGTCAATATACACGTAAATATCCTTGATGAAAACTCGAGGATGTGTCGCGTGTAGTAGACTTTACCGTACTTCGAAGCTAAGGATTTTTCCTGGGGTTTCTCCCACCACCTCCACTGTCCCGTCCTTAGTCCTCATAGTGTTGGCCAAATCCGCTGAGACACCGACACTTGTGCATTGGTGTAGCTCGGGGTTACAATTCACCGAGGGCATGATCATACGTGCTATGGTATAGTGTACTTAAGACCGTCCACACATCCCGGTGTAAAAAGCCTAATAAATGGATTAATCAGTTAGGGAAATCGGTAAAGGAAAACAATTCGACACCCATCAGACGCATAAGAAAATGAACTGAATTCTGTGAAGCATTCTCATGGGTTTTACGCACCTCGATCTACGCTCCAACTTCTCCGCACTCTCATATCCGACCCGAGAAGCTCCCCGATACTGAGCTTTGGTCCCCTAAGTCCCCGAAGTCAATTAAGTGTGTTTATTATGTATTCAAATTGGTATAATAGACTTTAAATCAATCATCTTAAATCAGCCCCTAACGACTAAATTAAGTCTTGATTTCAATCCTATATTTTAACGCACTTTCATGCATGAAATGGTCCAAATATCAAAATCCTCCATAATGCAATTATTGTTAGTTCTCTCTTAGCTTTCCGGAAATGTTTAATTTGCAAAATTCCAATTTAAAATGAAAGATATATCATGATTTTACTAAACATAAGTCTAATTAGAATCTAATTCAACCGGCGGACTTAGAGAATCTATTTCTCCCAATCTATTTCCAAATACAACATACTAAAAGATCAGCTCATTTGGATAAGTAGTTAGGAAGTTATGCCCTTAACAAATTTAGTTTCAAAACTTTCCTTTTGAATTCTAGCACCTACTTGTAGACTATGTTTATACATAAAACATTTGAATCAATATATTTTTGGTGAAGGAAAGGTATTACCCTTTAAATAAGCTTTCAAATGCCACTAGTTTGGATCAATTTGGATGAAAAATAAGTGAGTTATGACTAAATTACCCCGGTTGATTCCTAATACAACATGCAGAATTCTAGTTTTGGTGTTGCAATTTCAAAAATTCATATCTTTATGATTTCAAAACCAAATTAAGAACTTAAATATAGTTGAATTATCAGCTTGAAATTAGGAGTTCAAATATATAATCCGATTACAAATATTCAATCATCTACCCTTTGAAATCAGCATAAAACCAGAACTTGTTTCAAATTCAACTCGAAAGATGCGTACCTAGTTGATGTAACACGCTAGCTTGAGAATTTCCCACAAACTCCGATGGATTCCTTCAACCCCTTGATGATTCACTCCTCTCCAGCAATTCCTTATTCTTCTCCAGCAAAATGAATGAATGATTTGGTTTGCATGTTGTTTGACACTAATGTTATATATTAAGATGATATTCCTTCCTAGCCTTTGATATCCATGGATTTATGTATCCTGAGGACTATCTAATGATTCACCTCTTGCCATGTGTCCCACCCACTAATCAACCTCAAGTGACACCATTTCATTACTTACCTAGTTCCTAGATGTGCCAATGTGTATCTTTAGACCAATCCTATGCTTTCCATTTAATTTACTCAACTATACGACTTGATTTATTGCATTTACTCACCTTAGCTTAGGCCCATCATAATGCCTATGATTAGTGTTTTAAGTGACCGAAGATTATCAAGTTGTGGTCCCACTAACTCCCAACTACCTGGCACTCAGTGCCCCGCGTCTCGGCACGCATTTCAAGGTACATCATAGTCTATTATTTTAATTGAATCAATCTTAGTCTATGGTTACATTACCTATTTTAAATTGACTAACTAGTAATTCTAACATGAATTAGTGGAGTTTCCTAGTATATCCGTAGTTTGCCTACTCGACACCCGGGTCGACACGCCTTTCGATGCGAGCACCCGTCACACAACCTCGCCCGATATCAACATACACACATGCATTGCAATATAATGATAATAAATTTAAACACCATATATATACAACCACTATCTATATATAACATATTTCCTCGGTTCTCGTGTTCGAGTCAACCGAGTGGTCCACGTAACGCCAGAATTTTAACCGTTAATTCCCAATATTAAAGCTCATCCTCGTTTAACTAATTTGGGCCGCTACAGCATACATGGAGTTATTCTTGCTAAGGTATGATTTTTTATTGGCGCATCAGTTTAATGGAATCAATAGGATCTTGGTTTGGAGATGTTCAAAAAGGTTTCAAAAACTTCCGATGTGCATGATCCCCAAAATGTAACAGTGGTATCAGAGCCAGTAGACATGATTTAATTAAATTGTAATGTGCCCTTATTTTTGATATTCATGGTTTATATAAGTCAATCATGATATTTTATATATGGTTGCATCATTGCATTTAATAGAATTAATCTATATGCAAAAGTGTGAAAGTATCGGCATGGTGTCGTTGATGTAGTCGCACCGTCACGCACATACATGTACAAAACGGGTGCACATCAAATTTGGCGGATAAGATCTCACTATTTGTGTACATAGATATGTGTAATTTAATATGTTTGTGGTTTTATGAGATATGAAAGCCATGATATTGATAAAAAAGTAAAAACATCTTGGCTAAGATTGGATTCGATCCCTAGCCATTCAACTCTTCTTGGAATGCTTTAGCCATCCTAGCTAGCAATTCAACTTGTAACAAGATTACAAAACAAAATTAAAAGCGAGTATATTTGTAATATGATTACAAAAATAGAATAAATAGGTGGCCTTTTGTTAATCGTAGGATTTGATCCTTCATCCACCGACTCATTGGAATGACTTAGCCATCTACGCTATCCATTCCAAGTTGTAATATGATTACAACCCTATTTATATTAATCGAGTTATATATATTAATTGAAGGAAATTTTAATTGATTAATTATCATTAATTAAATGGGATTATTTTTCATTAATTGGATTGAATTAATTTAATTCGAATGTGTTTTAATTGAATTAATATCAATTTAAATTAGTGGGACTATTATTAATATTAATTAAAATATTTAATTAAAAGGGGTTTTAATTAAATAGAGTCCGATAAAAAGTATATTGAGATATATTTAATTAATGAGATTAATGAAAATATAATATGCACTTGGAAAATTTTAAGGTATTCAATTTTCTTGATTTGTTTTATGATGCCTTGTTGATATATGAAGATGTTTATTCTTGTTTTATTTTAATGATCTTTATTCTATGCATATTGGGTATATATATGATATTCCATAATTAAATAGATGCTAGAACTAGTCATTGTAAAACACTACATGAATCACAAAACTTGATAAAAATCCATTGATTAGAATTTTAAGTTAATACCACCAATTTTAAACACTTGTCAAGGTCTCGATCACATCAATATAGATTTACCTTCGAAGGGTGTATTGTGTTATCTTGGTGAGGAAAGCTGGGTAACGGTTACCTGGATGTTTTAAATTGGTTGGATTTAATAAAGCTATCAAAACTGTTTTGGGCTTTAGGCATAGATGAGACGTATCATGCTGTGACATATGATGTCTAGGTCTGATAAAGAACCTAAGAGTTGCATATGATGCATTTGGTAATGGTTACCTACCTAAATAACTTGATTTTGAGTGTCATGCCTTAGCTATCTCAAAATTAAGTGAAATATGGATCTTAGACCACTAAATTAATATTTACGAGGGTTATTGATTTAATGAGAGTTTAATTACTCACTAATAAATTATTCTGCATAATATTCTAGGTGCAGATGTTAAACCTCTAGTAACACTAATCCAGAGTAACTGCGATCAATCCTTGATAAGGATAAAATAATTTCTAAGACTAATTTCCCTGTTTTGATTAAAAAATTGATAAATGTTATCAATCATAAAATAAGGATGTATGTCTTAGATTAATGATTCCTTTAAATAACCATTTATTAGTACAAGGATTATATTTCGTGTTAGAAAATATAAAACCGGACTTTAGGAAAGACTTGGGCCGTGAAAACTAATGATATGAAAGTGACATTGAAGTAAATTCCCCAACGATAAGTCACACGGGAAGGGCATAAGATTGTAAAATTCCTAAATTCTTGTAAAATGGTTGAGAACCTATTAACATGTCTTTATGTTTGGAACATGAAAGAACTATATTAATTATCTCAAAAGGCTCGAATCTTCATGTACTAAAATTTGGCAGTAGACTTGATCTATAATTCATCGAAATAGTTTTAAACTACATAATTCGAAAGACATGGAGAACACTGTTTATAATTGCATATGATGTTTAAAATTATAAGACAGAATAATAGAAATAGGCCTTGGATATATATATTTGATGGTTCGTAACATAAAGGAGTTTAATAAAGAAAGATAAAGGGAAATTAAAAGCTACAAAAAGTACTTGTGTCGGACATAGAAGCCTTAGTTTTGAACTAGACTTTGCCAAGTTCTACAGAAAGCCCTAAAGAACGGATTTTGTTGTTCATAAAATGAATCTGTTTATTTTATAATGAATTATAAATCCTATTAGGAAGACATAATTTTGAATTGTTACAAACATTTCAAAACGAGTATAAAAAATCACTTGACAAACTATTAATATACTTTGATGAGATCAAAGTGGATAATATTTGAGCCAAGAGTTTAAGTGACCATATTTGAAATTACGAGATTGTCTTGCAATTAACTCCACTAGGAACGTCATTTGAGAAATGATGTTTTTAGAGGAGAAATTAAACTATATAGGATATAATTTGATTTATGATGTGTCACACATAATTTCCTATGATGCCTTATTGAGGCTACACATTAGAAACCAAGGTACTCGCACTAAACCTTATTTTCGTTAAAGTGGTTGATAAAACTCCATATATGATATGGAATAAGAAGACCTAGTTTGTCTTTTCTTGAGATTTGAGGCAGCGAGACTTGCGTAAGACGTTAAGTCACATAAAACCCGATGCCTAAGTCTTTTGTGTCTAATTATGGTTGAACACTATGATACTATTTTATACAATTGAGAACAATGATTTGTTGCTTAAAATCATGTCTTTTAAATAAATAGTTTATTTTTAAAGACACTATTGGGAATAAAACAAAAGCCACAAATCAGAACCGAACCACTTTAGGAAGATCAACAAAGTTTTGAACTAGTTGAGTATACACAAGTAACATATATCTTTTGAAAATCTAGAATAATTAGAAGTTGGCCAGAGAAATTTGGAATTTCTTATTATTGATAGTTGTGATATATTTTTGATACTAGATCAAAATGAATCACTACTTATCAAGAGACATGTCTCGTCTAGATTGAACGAAGAAACTAAGTGTTAGTAACTCTGAATTTTAATTCATGTATGTTAACCAAGTTTGGAACTTGAATTATTTACCAGAAGATGGTATGCCCATTGGATGTAAATGAGTTAAAGTGACATGAAAAAAAGATGCATACTTAAAACCATGACTTATAGAAAATCCTAATCTAAGTCAAGTTGTTGATTATGATAAGATTTTCACTGGTAGCTATACTCAAGTTCTAGAATTCTATTATCATTACTTCATAGTTTGACTATAAGATATGACAAACGGATGTCAAAAATAGCATTTCTCTATGCTCCTTAAAGATGTGTATGATACAACTTAAAGGTTTTTGATTATTTTAAGAATTTGGGAAAGGTATGCAAGCTTAAAGGATCCATTTATGGATTATAGTAACCTTCTCAGAGTCGGGATATTTATTTTGATGAAATAATTAATGAATTACATTCATTGAATTGAAGATAAATCTTGTGTATACATAAAGGCTAGTGGGAGCGCAATTATCTTTCTGAATATGTATGTTAATGATATATTATTCATTGGAAATGACGTCTTAACCCTGCAGAATGTCAAGTCTTAGTTAAGGAAAGTTTCTCAATGAGATTCTTAGCTAATTAGGCTTATATCCTTGTGGTATAGATCTATGGAGATATATCTAAGAGGCTAATTGCTTTAAATAAGAGTGCTTATATAGACAAATAACTGAAAAAGTTTCGGTGTATGAGATTCTTAAAAGAACTTGTACTTATGTCTTATAACATAAGTCTCTGCAAGACTTAAAGTCTTAAGACAAATGATGAGTAGGACAATGTGAATATGATTAATTGCACATTAGCTATGAGAATCATCACATATGCTATACTTTGCATTCAACTCGATATATCATATGCTTTGGGCAAAACATTCTTAAGTACATGATGCAAACTTTTAAATTAATATAAAAGATTAATAATCGCAATATGGATATGTGTTAACTTCATAGGAATGAGTTGAAAATGTCCTAAACTCACTCTAACAAGTCCTATAACATAAACTGAGTTTTTAGCGGCATTTGATGCAGCCAAGCAAAATGTTTAGATCGTAAAGTTCATGATTGAATAAGGTGTGGTTTCAAGTGTTAGAAATAATGTTGGCTTTTATTGTAAAATCAATGAACAAATTTAGGATATGGAGCCTAAATCACTATAGATCTAAACAATCACTTGAACGTTTTTGTTTTATAAAAGAGAGAACGTAAAGATTTGCAGAACATCAATAATAAATAATGTAGGAGATGCATAAACAAACTTCTACCACTAAGAATGCATTAAGGTTACTCAGTATTGGATACGTGTAAGATTGAACGCAGTGCAAGTAAGAGATGTTGAGGTATGTGCCCTAGACCAATTCTTTAAACAATGTTTAACTATTATAAGTAGATGCATGTTTCTTTTATAATAGTATCCATGGATAATTATTGTTTTATTCTAAATGTCCCTAGTCAGTTATTTTGTGGGAACAATAATAAATTAAGACTAGTATGAGTCTTGATTGATAATCATGTGATGATTATGCATATACATATACTGATCAAGATAATGGGTATATGTTAGGAACAAATGCTGGACCGACTCGCTATGAGAACACTACATGGTAAATGTCATAAGTGATTGTGTCGGCCCTCGTCGCCCCGGGGTGACGTGTCTCTGTGTACTCCTTGCCAACTGGCCCAACTACACGTGTACGGCACCTGCCCGTCCTTCTTCTATCTCAAAATTTGTATTCACTTGTGTGTGCAGCGTATAAATGACATATTCAGCGAAAGTCGTACTTAAATGCTAGAAGTATTAATAATCAATTTAATAAATCCTATCGTGGAAAAACCCTAAAAAGTACTATGTATAGAGGTAGATAGTTGTACCATATAAGGTATAGCCATGTACAAGGTCATAATACTCCCCAGTTCCCAAAAGAATCAAAATATCAAAACAAAACACACGTACAAGTAATCCTAAATGGTAGGCAGTCAGAGGTAGTCGCTTAAGATCCCCTTGCATTTACTTGTATTAGGATCTGCACTCAATCATCACAAAAGAAAATGGATAACGAGTTCAGTCAGTAAAATCCCAAGGAACTCCTCTGAGCATTCAAATAAGCAAATTGAATTCAATAAATACTGTTAAATAAACACGCAAAATGTAAACAAACAATTGTAAGTAGGACATCGCATGCATAAATAACAATAAAATGCAAATATGTGTCTTTTCCAGTTAGACTAAACCATACTTCGGAATACCCTCCCAGGATCCCACTGGTGGGCGCACCCAACTAGCTATCACCTGGTCTCTCTCGGTGGCCGGCGTAGACCTACGACGCACCGACACATGTATCAGTTCATTAGCTCGGGTCGTTATCCACCGAGAACTCCTGATACACATGATATGGTCTAGAATGCAAAGACACACAACGGAAAATCCGGTGGGAGTAGCTCAACCAACCATGCAAACAACGACAAGATATAGATATAGGAACGACCACAAGGAAATACTGGAATTGAATGGAATTACAAAGCAAAATAAATACTCAAGAGTTTTTCCATTGGGTTTTACAAACCTCACAATGCATTTCAATACCCCGTAATCAATCCCCGAGTCCAAGTCCACTGAGTCCTTGGTCGCCAATTGATCACCAGTGTCAACCTATGTCCATATATTAATAACTTTATTTAACATGACAATTTACAACAAATTTCTAAAAATTTTAGGCCAAATTGCCCATTTTATGCTTTTCGAGGCAAAACCCCGCAAAATGTCACCCCCGACATTCCCACATATTTTCTTTTAATAGAACTTTATCAATTTCTATTTATTTTATCGAAATATAATTTTTTTTGGAACTTTCCCAGTTTTTTTAGAATTTTTCCAAATTTTTCTTATATATATATATATATATATATATTTTTTTTTTTTTTAAATTTTGTTTGGGTCGGGTCGACCTAACCAGGTCAGACCCGACCCTGGGACAGAACCGGTCTAGGCTCAGCCCATGGGCCGAGCCTGGCCCATTCTAGGCCCGACCCATGGGTGGGTCCCCTTTTGATCGATCAATTTTTTTTTTAAATTTCTCCTTGGTGGTTTGGGTTGTGGTTGCTCTCCACCCCAACCCCGGTGGGATCGATGGCAGGGGAGACACCCCTGCCATCTCCACCTTGGCTCGGTTCGACCTCTATGACCGAACCCCACTTTCGCCCACCCCACCGAAATCATAACAAACAACAAGGACTCACCTTGACCGTGACGTCTCCACCTTCTTTTCTCTCCTTCGCGGCTTCTTCTTCTCCTCATCCTCTCATTTTCTTCTTCTCCTACCGGTCTCCTGATCGGCTGCGCGCGCGCGCAGGGTGTGTGTATGTGTGAGGTGTAGGTGAGGTGAGAGAAAATGTGATGGCTTATATGGATAAGTGTTGTTGACTTTATGTCTTGACACCAAAATATGACACAACTGGGACACTCGCCTGTGTTTTCGAGCATTTCGACGCCCGATTTTGCGTCTGAACCGCGATATACGAGTGTCGCCGCGTCACTAGCCGCTAATACCCATTCCATGTTAGTTACTTGGCTAATTTTTATATAATTCGTGTGTTTTAATTTCCCCGACCTAATGTTCGGTCTCGTCAACTACCCGGTACCTGCGTCGACATGCATATCGAGGCGAATATAGTTCACACAATCTCGCACATATTTTATGCAACATACACACATGCAATGTATTTCAATAAATTTCACCGCAAATAAGCATCTAACACACAATAACTAGCATACCTAAGTCCCTGTGTGTCATATCTTACCGCGACGTCTACGTAGATCTGAACTGGCGTCCATGTTGCAAATTTAATAAAATGGGTCGTTACATTTCTTCCCAACTAAATAAAACTTCGTCCCGAAATATAACTGTAACTAAAGTCCCATACTAGAGAATAACTGAGGGTATCGCGTCCTCTCCGTCGACTCGAGTTCCCAGGTGACTCCCTCCGTCCTATGATGCTGCCAATGAACTAGGACCTTCGCGAGTTCCTTATTCCAGAGAATCTGTACTCGACGGTCAACGATCTCTATCGGTCTCTCCTCATAAGTCACGTCAATTATCGGTCTCGGCCCTGACCTAGCGAGTCTCAACATGGAAATGTGAAATGCTAAATGAACCCTAACTAAATCGGTAGGTAACTCCAACCGATATGCAACAGTGTCTACTCTCTGTGCAATCCGGTATGGCTCAATGTATCTCGGTGCCAGTTTCCCCTTAATGCCAAAATCTCTGTTGACCTTTCCAAGGAGAAACTCTTAGATACACCATATCGCCCTCGTCATAGCTCAAACCCTCACGATACCTATCTTCGTATTTCTTCTGTCTATCCTGTGCAGCTCGCAGCTTCTAACGAATTTCCTATGCTCAGCCTTCACCTGCTAGCAAATGTGACAACTCCTAACATATGCATCGACGTCAGCCTTCATCCCTGGCCATCGGAATAGTTGCCTCAAATCATGGTACATCTTGGTCCGACCAGGATGAACTATGTAACGAGACTGGTGTGCATCATCCAAAATCTGTCCCGTATCTCCTGATCTGCAAGTATCCACAACCTCCCTCGGTATCTCAAACACCTATCTGTGGTTTCTGCCCAATCAGTGCATTCCGGATTCCGTGACAGACCACTGACCCGCTTATAGAGCCCATCAGTCATCTGACACTCGACAACCCGTTCAATCGATACGGTCGATATCCTCAACCGACAACAAATGTGCTTTTTCGCCGTAATCAACAACTCAGCCATGCATATAACTGATGTTGCCTATAATAAGCCATGCTCATGTGTCATCTGCTACAGAACAGTTTGACTATCGAGTCCACTTTTGTTCAATGCGTCTGCTACGACATTCGCTTTGCCAGGGTGATACTCAATAGCAAAGTCGTAGTCCTCAGCAACTCCAGCCATCTCCACTAGTGCATATTTAGATCCCTTTGAGTGAAGATGTAATGTAAACTTTGTTGATCTGTATACAATACAAATCACTCTCCATAGAGATAATTCCCCTTGTGGGGTCTCAACCGTCTGGAAAGATAAGCAACTGGTCTACCATCCTGCATCAACACACATCCAAGACCAATGCCTGACGTATTTGTATACACTGTCAATGTCTTGCCCGGCTCCGACAATGCCAATATCGGTACGGATGTCAATCTCCGTTTCAATTCATAAAAGGCCTGCTCACACTTATCTGACCATTCAAATCTGACATCTTTCTTAGTCAGTCCCATCATCGGCGCTGCAATCGAGGAAAAATCCTGCACAAATCGCCGGTAACATCCGACCGGTCCAAGGAGACTTCGTATATCAGCCACAGACTCAAGTGTCTTCCAATCAATGATCGCCCGAATTTTTTTTGAATCCATTAAGATGCCCTGCTCACTCCTGACATGGCCTAGAAACCTCACCGCACTTATCCAAAAGTCACACTTACAAACTTGGTGTACAGTCGGTGCTCCTTTACTATCGTCAAAACTGTCCTGAGATGTCCTTCGTGATCCTTATGAGTCTTGCTGTAGGTCAAGATATCATTGATGAACACGATGATGAATCTGTCCAAATACGGCCTCATGACCCTGTGCATCAGGTCCATGAAAATCGCTGCAGTGTTCGTCAGCCCGAACGGCTTGATTGTGAACTAAAATAACCCGTATCTCGTGCTGAAAGCAGTTTTCTGGATATCCTCTTCTCGAGTCCTCAATTGGTGATAACCTGAGCGAAGGTCATTCTTTGAGAAGAATCTGACACCCGTCAGCTGATCAAACAAAACGTGAATCCTACGAAGTGGGTAACGGTTCCTCACAGTTACTTGATTCAGCTTCCTATAGTCGATGCACATCCTCATTGTACCATCTTTCTTCTTCATAAACAGTATTGGAGATCCCCAAGGCGATATACTAGGGTGAATGAAACCCTTATCCAACAACTCATCCAACTGTCATCTCACCTCATCTTGCTCCGCTGGTGCCATCCGATGAGGTCGACTGGTAATCGGCTGCATCCCTGGTATAAGCTCGATTATGATTTCAATAGCTCGTGGCGGTGGCAGTCCAGGTAAATCATCCAAAAATACATCAACAAAATCCCTAACCATCAGAATGTACTCAAGCCGTACCCCCGTTCGAACCTCCGACACAACTATCGCCGCAAACGCCTCCATCTCCTGCACTGTAGCTAGTCGGCCTCTCATGATGGGTAAGTCGGTTGCAGACCCAAGTAATACGAACTCCAGTATTCCAGGATTACGAAACTTTATCCTCTTGCCGTAACAATCTATCCGTGCATGATAGAATGCTAACCAATCCATCATGAGTAATGTGTCAAACTCTAAGTAGTCCACTACTCGAAGATCAGCTGGTAGATGATGTCCCTCCACCTCTATCATCACGTCTCTACATATTCGGTTAGGGTATATCTTATCCTCAGTAGTCGTATTGAGGACAAGATATGGCTCTAGTGTCTGTGTAACTAACCCTAACAATCCAACAATACGTCCAGCAAGAAGTGATAACGTGCTGCCAGAATCAAACATAGCATGCATATGGCGACCAAATATAAGTAATGTACCTTCATTAAGCTGCCTAGTCGCCCTGCTATTTGGTTGTGCTAACGTAGGCGCTCTATCTCTAGCATGGTCTGCCTCTCGTCGTGGCGATAGTGGTACCCGATAGTTAGCCCTCAAATGTCCCCTCTGCCCACACAGGTGACATCTATGACTCTCCAGTCTACCCGTCTGTCCATCTGACCCGATCTACTTGACCCCTGTCATGTCCCCCTTGATTTCGACCTTGACGGTACCCTTGTGGTTGTGACTTTTGCCAATCCACTAGTGCTGAGGTGATAGCATGAACTGGTTGTGGCTCCTCATATCGAAACTAACTACCCTGAAAATCGTCTCGGCAGCCTCTCTCCCGTCTATTATCTCTCTGACTTCTATCATGACAATTCATCGGTCTCTTATGCCTCTGATTTGACCCAGAACTTTGCCCTGACTGTACCTCCCTACCAATGACCCGTCTGCCAGCCCTCTACAATATGTATGTCTCTTGAGCCAATGCCCTGTCAAAGATCTCCTGTAGAGTCGTGGCTCCAGTCGAGAGAACTGCTGATGCAATCCTGTCATCAACCCCTTTTGGTGAAATAATAGATTTGTAAGCGGTCTGTCCTGACGACATCTAGAGAGAACTGAAGTAAATGTCGGAACCTCTCCAGATACTGCATCAGGGTCCGATTGTCTTAGGGCCAGGAACACCTCCTTCAGTCTCAACCTAACCTCCATAGGTATGTATTGATCGTAGAATAGCTCCCTAAACTGGGCTCATGTCATCGGTTCCGGATGAGTATCCGTATACGTCGTCCACCAGACTGCCACATGCCCTCTCAAACAGGCTCCCGAAAGTCATGCCTGTACAGTCTCATCGTTCCTTATCAGCTTATGGAAACGCTGATGAGACATTGTCCATCTCTCTGCAGCCTCAGGGTCATCGCCTCCATAAAAGAATCCAGGTCGGAACATCAAAAACTCCCTCAATAACTTCGCCTCTGGTGTTGGGACGAATACCGATGTAGTAGTCGTATCAATAGTGGGGGTGGCAATAACCTGACCCGTCGTTGTGAGTGGAGGGGTAAGAGTCGACATCTCTAAAGGAACAACAACCGTGGTAGCTATCTCCGTAGGTGCCTTTGCCGCTTCCCCCTGAACTGGTGTGGGGTACCGCCGGAACAACATATGTCCCTGCCTGTACGGTCACAACTACCGACTCTCTAGCTGAAATGAGTGCCGCTAGTACCACGGTCTGCTCTCGTAATATCCGTAATACCTCGACCATTTGTGCCCCCTGGGCTAAGAGTCTATCCTCCACACTCGCCCTAACCGGAACATCCCTAATCGCATCGCTAGTCTGTCCAGTCTCAAAAGGCGTACCAGGCTGTTCGTCTATAATCTGCATCGAGAATGTGCTCCGGATCAGTCTCGAGGTATATACGTATATCATATAATAAGATAAACATATAACACGCATATACGTTTTAACTCTACCCGCCTCATATCACTTCCCAACTAAAGTTCTAAGGCAATTACTTCGGGTTTCCACATCTAAGTTCAATGATTAAGTCTTATTGTCTTAGGACTTCCTCTTTTCTTTGATACCAACTGTGGCAGCCCTCACCGCCCCGGGGTGACGTGTCTCCGTGTACTCCTTGCCAGCTTGCCCAACTACACGTGTACAACACCTGCCCACCCTTCTTCTATCTCAAAAATTCATATCCACTTGTGTGTACAACGTATAAATGACATATTCAGCGGAATTCATACTTAAATGCAAGAAGTATTAATAATCAATTTAACAAATCCTATTGTGGAAAAACCCTGAAAAGTACTTGTATAGAGGTAAATAACTGTACCATATAATGCATAGCCATGTACAAGGTCATAATACTCCCCAGTTCCCAAAAGAATCAAAATATCAAAACAAAACACACGTACAAGCAATCCTCAACGGTAGGCAGTCAGAGGTAGTCGCGTAAGATCCCATTGCCCTTACTTGTACTAGGATCTGCACTCAATCATCACAGAAGAAAATGGATAACGAGTCCAGTCAGTAAAATCTCAAGGAACTCCTCCGAGCATTCAAATAAGCAAATGGAACTCATTAAATACTGTTAAATAAACATGCGGAATGTAAACAGACAACTGTAAATAGGACATCGCATGCATAAATAACAATAAAGTGCAAATGTGTGTGTCTTTTCCAATCAGACTAAACCATACTTCGGAATACCCTCATAGGATCCCTCTAGTGGGCGCACCCAACTAGCTATCACCTGGTCCCTTTCAGTGGCCGGCGTAGACCTACGACGCACCGGCACATGTATCAGTTCATTAGCTCGGGTCGTTATCCACCGAGAACTCCTGATACACATGCTTTGGTATAGAATGCATAGACACACAACGAAAAATCCGGTGGGAGTAACTCAACCAACCGTGCAAACAACGACAAGATATAGATATAGGAACGACCACAAGGAAATACTGGAATTGAATGGAATTACAAAGCAAAATAAACAATTAAGAGTTTTTCCATTGGGTTTTACAAACCTCATAACGCACTCCAATACCCCATAATAAATCCCCGAGTTCAAGTCCACTGAGTCCTTGGTGGCCAGTTGATCACCCGTGTCAACCTATGTCCATTTATCAATAATTTAATTTAGCATGACAATTTACAACAAATTTCTAAAATTTCTAGGCCAAATTGCCCGTTTTGCGTTTTTCGAGGCAAAACCCCGCAAAAAGTCGCGTCCAACATTCCTATATATTTTCTTTTCATAGAACTTTATCAATTTCTATTTATTTTATCGAAATATATTTGTTTTGGAATTTTCTTAATTTTTTTGGAATTTTTCCAAATTTTTATTTCATTTTCTTTTATTTCTTTTTTCTTTTTTAAATTTTGTTTGGGTCGGACCCGACCTTGGGCCAGAACCGGTCCAGGCTCAACCCATGGGCCGAGCCTGACCCGTTTTGGGCTCGACCCACACCATCTTCTCCATCTGATCGAACCAGCGATCTGGTTCAATCAGAATTTTTTTTAATTTCTCTTTGGTGGTTTGGGTTGGGGTTGCTTCCACCCCAACCCCGGTGGAATCGATGGCAGGGGAGACACCCCTGCCATCTCCACCTTGGCTCTGTTCGGCCTCCATGACCGAACCCCACTCTCGCCCACCCCACTGAAACCCACCAAAATCACAACAAACAACGAGGATTCACCTCGACCGTGACGTCTCCACATTCTCTTCTCTCATTCCCGGCTTATTCTTCTCCTCCTCCTCTCATTTTCTTCTTCTCCTCTCGGTCTCCTGATCGACTGTGTGTGTTTGTGCGCGCGTGGGGTGTGTGTATGTGAGAGAGAGGTGTAGGTGAGGTGAGATAAAAGGTGATGGCTTATATGGATAAGTGTTGTTGACTTTGTGTCTTGACACCAAAATGTGACACGAATGGGACACTCGCTTGTGTTTTCGAGCGTTTCGACGGCCGATTTTCGCTTCCAAACCGCGATATACGCGTACTGCCATGTCACTAGCCACTAATACCCATTCCATATTAGTTACTTGGCCAATTTTTATATAATTTGTGTGTTGTAGTTTCCCCGACCTAATATTCGGTCCCGTCGACTACCCGATACCCTCGGCGACAAGCATATCGAGGAGAATACAGTTCACACAATCTTGCACGTATTTTTATGCAACATGCACACGTGCGATGTATTTCAATAAATTTCACCACAAATAAGCATCCAATACACAATAACTAGCATATATAAGTCCTCGTGTGTCTTAGCCTACCGCGATGTCCACGTAGATATGAGCTGGCGTCCATGTCTGCAAATTTAATAAAATGGGCCGTTACATGATTCTCATAAGATTTATATCATTTAATCTTTTGACTTGAAATCACCAGAGACTCCAACATTAGGAGCACAATGATTTGATACAATCAAACGTTGTTTTTAACCGGATGATTATAAAGATTGTGAATGGTCATTGTTCGACTATTGTGTAGATGTTGTGTGATCAAGATTGAATTTGTCCCTCTCTTTTAGATAGAGATATCTATTGGCCCCCTCAATATGTTAGACTGATAAACGGCCATGTCTAGTGAATTGATTGGATCAATGTCACTTGACAATTTCAGTCTACTCGAAGATCGATACTAGTAGATTGAACTATAAGGGTGACATTCCACGTGTTATGTTCAATCAAAAGATATCGCGTGAAAAAGGGATATGATATACACTGTATATTAGGTGTTATCGATTTATTAATCTTCATGCTACTTAGGTAGTCATAATGCTTTGTTAGATACAGCTTATGACTTATATACCAAAATGGTTTAGATTCATTGCCAATGTTTTATGAACCTATTGGGTCGCGCCCAAAGAGCGGATTTGCGCGATTTAATATTGTCTGGGTTAATGAATTTTATTTAATAAAATTCATTTTGAAGATTCTCATTAAACGTCATAATTTGACTAGGATTCAAGATTCTCATACATTTCTAGTGTGACTAGAAATTTTGTCTCTTAGTAAATCCTATTTTGAATAGGACTCTAATTGGAATTATAGTATGACTTTAATTCTTATTTGAGTTTTAGATAAATTACAACTCTTATTGGATTAGTAATTGTAGATTCTCTATGACTCTATTCTTTTTCGAGTTGGACTTTATCTAGGACTCTATTTGGAGTGTGACTAGGAGATAGATTTCTTTTACAACTCGACCTAGTGTACTATAAATAAGACATTAGGGTCACAGTTGTAGTAGGGAATTCCAGAGAGAGATTCTTCATAGAGAATTTTTGTGAGAATTTTTGTCCTAGGATTTTTGGGGCTAGCACTCCGGATTGTGATCATCCGTTCATGTGTGGATTTTCGATAGATGACGTTCGTCTCTGGCAGCGTCGTAAAGGAATCGATCAACACGAAATAAGGTAGACATTGAGTTATTCTTGCTAATGTATGATTTGTTATTGGCACATCAATTTAATGGAATCAATAGGATCTTGGTTCAGAGATGTTCGAAAAGGTTTCAAAAACTTCCGCTGTGCACGATCCCCGAAACCTAACACAACTGTGGCGTTAATATCAGGTTAAATTATGCTTCATCCCCTAGGCACCATCGACCTTGCTCTATACAAAACTGTGACGTTAGGTATCAGGTTGAGTTACGTTTTAGTCTCGTAGGCACCATCGACCTCACTCCGATACCAAACTGTAACGACCCTAATTCTTGGTCGCCTTGCTACTCGCTACGTTGCATTCCACGTCACTTGGCCTTGCCATGTCATGACCCGCTTATCCATTACGCTTCGCAACCTAATGAGTTGCTTACATTCTTCAACCTAACCCTAGTTATGCTAACTGTTTCTTATACAAATATTAATGATTTAGTTAGCCAGTTACTCAATTTATCAAATTATATTATAATTTTATAGCGAAAGTTTTTTAATGAGTAACTTACACAATGTTTAACAATCCTAAGTAGTGGAAAACCCTATAAAAGATACCATGTATATATTAAGGCGAGATAAGTATAGTAAAAGATTCATATACATGTAATCAGTGTTCTACAGCCCCCCAAATCAAACAAAAGTAAATATATACATACTGTAGTCCCACACGAGCTGGCTCCACTATTTTAGAGGTAGTTGCTCAGTACCTCATTGCCTTTGCCCTTGCTCGTCGAAGGATCTGCACTCAGTCACCCAACAAATATAGTGACGAGTCTAGTGAGTAAAATCCCAAGAGAAGTCCACACAATATTCATGAAATAAAACCGATACACTATGAGACATGCGAATATAACTCTGACAACAATACATCATATTCCCACGAGTGTAGGCAACATACGACAAGCAAAAGCAGTAGCATAAAATAAATAAACAATACATACCAGCTAAACCAGCTCAGAAATAAAACATTAATCAGAAAACAACCGTATAATTACGATAAAACCCTGACCTACACCAGCCGGTAATCGGTAAATCAAATAGGAACCACGTATATACTTACAGGCTTACAATGAATAACCCCAACTTCAGTTACCGGATGAACATCTCCAGACGCTATTTCAAGTCAAGGGAATACCCTAAATCCCTTTCGATTGTCGTAAGTATTTTCTACTGCCGTCGACATGAGCACTAAACACAAGTAACTCGTGCAAGGGATTTAGCCACGACAAGTTTATATGCACACTGAATAGGAGTGAAAACCCATGTGTGCCCACCAACAGTCACACATGAACTGCGATATCGATAAATCAAAACCATGAATTCTTTGAAGCATTCTCGATGGGTTTACGCACCTCGATCTGCGCTCCGACTTCCTCGAACTCCCGTATTCGACCCAACTAGCTCTCCAATACCCGAACTACAGTCCCCTAAGTCACAGAAGTCCAATTTTACATGTTTAGTATGTTTATAGGTGTTTAAGATATGTATTAAGTCAAAAATCCCAAAACAGCCATTTAATTTCAATTTGTCTTTAGTTAGCGCGCTATGTGATGGTAGTGTGCAATGGACAGTATGTAGCACGTTACTGTTCTTTAGGACGATGAACAGTTGGAAACCCAAAACAATTAGTGCACTAACGGTTCCAAGTAGCGCGCTATCTGTCATCTGGGACACAATTCTCAAGTCAAAAATTTTGTCTTTCTCTTCTAATTTGGCTACTTGATCTTACCTAACACTCAATCTATATCCAATTAATACCAAACAACAACTAAAATAACCTCAGAACAACCATTTGCATCAAATTGACAAAAATCTTACAAAATTGGGTTCAAATGAAAGTGTAAATGATGGAGATGATGATTACCTTAGTTTTAATCCTCTAATTGACCTCCAAAATGGTTGAATTCCAGCCTGAGTTCTCTTCCAAACCTCGTTTGCTCTGATCTTGCATAAAATTGTAAATGGTTTTTAAATAAAATCCCACTAACTTTAGTTTATATAAATTTTATTGGAACCAAATATGCATACGTATCCCGAGGATTATCTTGTGGACCACAACCATGCTATCTCACACCACCTGATGACTCTAATGGCACAATCCCTTCCTAGTACCCCTCACTATGCTCATCTAGATGTCCATCTCATGACACTCATTAATAAGTGCAAACTATAGGCTTTTATTTATTTTGATTTGATCTCACTAACTTAGGCCCATTTTACTTACATATGGTTAGTGTTTTATTTATCAAAATTAACCAACTTGTGGTTCCACTAACATTCGACTGCTAGGTACCCGGTGGCCAGTGCCTCACGTCTCGACACACATTTCGAGGCACACCATAACCTATTGTTTTAATTTGAATTAACTTAGCCTATGGTCATATTACCTATTTAATTTATTTACTATTCATCATGACATGGATTAGTCGGGTTTCCTACCATACCCGTAGTTCGCCTACCTGACACCCGCATTGACACGCCTTTCGAGGTAAACACCCGTCACACAAACTCGCCCGATAGTGACATACACACATGCAATGCAATTAATAATAATAATTTTAAACACCACTTATACACAACCACCATCTATAAATAACATATTTCATTGGTTCTCATGTCCGAGTGAACCGAGTTGTCCGCGTAACGCCTGAATTACAACCGTTAATCCTCAAAATTAACGCTAATCCTAGTTTAATTAAATTTGGGCCGTTACAAAGTAGATTTTTGGCATCGGAAGCCCTTTCTTAGAGGAGGCTCTGCTGAAATCTTTTATAAAATCTTGTAAACTAAACAATATGATTTCCTAATTTGCTCCGCTTAGAATATTGACCATGGAGTTGCATTTGAAGATCCTTTAAATCATTTGAGGATTTTAACAAATTGACTGAATTATGAGTCTAATTAGGGTGATTAGGGATAAGTTAGGGCTTAATGAGACTGACCCTAACAACAACGCTATAATATAATTGAAAGACACAATTAATCAAATACCTCTTATTGAAATAAACTAATACTCAATGTTGATTAAAACATAAACTCAATAAAAACTAATTTATGACTCTCATAAACTTGTTAAGAGAAAAGATGAATCTTAATTTCGAAGCCATAAGGTCATATTTATAGTTTAATAAGCTATACAAATCATAGATGAACTCAAATTCTTCGTAGTAATCTAAAAAACTCATCACCTACCTCAGCGATTTGTCAGCGAATCCTATGTTGTTCACAAATCACTGAGTTAATCACTAAAAATATCATTCTCTGCTCCACTGATTCATTTGATAATTCTTTTTTTAAATCCAAATTCACTGACTATTTGCTGGACCTTCTCTGTTTTCGATTTTGGTAGCGATTCCTATGTAATCTCATATCACTAATGATTCGATGGCTCTGTTCTTCAGTTGACTATTTTGCTCTTCTTCATATTTTTCTTCCATTTTTTCATTCTTCCTGTTTTAATCTTGAAATGACAAAAACAAGAGAATATCAAGTGTAATATCATCAATATCATCTAAAATCAACCTAAATTACATTGTAAAACATGTCTAATTATTGACTTGTCAAATACCCTAAACTTAACACTTGGTTGTCACCAGCAAATGAATACTCTAAATCATATTCTCTTTTCATTCTTTATAAACTGATTTCAATGTAATTCATCTTAACTTTAAATAATAGAAGCTCTTAAATAAAAGAGATCTTCAAATAGAAACATATTACCTACAAGTAAATGGAAGTTATGATTGAATAGAATGATTTTAGGAAAAATAATTGAGTTGTTCCTTAATGATAACTTTTTAATTAATAATTTTTCTTGGGAGAGATTGAGGACCATTGAATGCTATTGAATCTTGATTCTGATTTGTGGAACTGGAGATTTGGGTGAACTTTTCATTATTGATATTAATTTGTGTGAACTTTTTGTTATTGCTTGTTTAATTAATTATTTTATTGATTTTCTTGAAAACCCCCATATTTAGTTAACTTAGAGTAAACTCAAGTCCTGCGGATTCGACCCCGTATTTACCACTACTACACCCTTGCGGTTGGTAACTCCATTACGGGTTATATTTGGCACCCACGACAAGCGTCAAATTTTGGAACCACCTAATGCAATACCCCTTAAAACTTAAAGTTTAATCAATACCAAGGTCAGTATACAATATTGGTTTTTTCAATCTCCACTGACAAGCATCAAGCTTACGATGAGTAGTATAGAATCTCAAAACACAAACTACTAGATTTATCTTAATATAGGAAATACTTTATAAATAGTGCCACAATCAAAATCAGTAGGAATCTTGCCAAGATACCAATGAATATATCGTTTAAAACGTGTTAGACGAAGAAATACTTCACTCAACCCTACCTTAAAGCACTCGAGCTAAATCTTTTCTTTGAAGAGTTTAAGAACATCCGCCTTTTTCATCTCTCATTTTTTTTACTTCATCTTAATTATTTTTTCTTTATTATATTTACTTATTTATTTATTTTTTTGACTTTTGAGTCCTTGCTCCATTTCCTGTAGACATTCTCACATTTCACCTACTATAGATTCTCTGCTCCATTTCCTATGGAATTTATAGAACTCTCTATATATTTGTAAACTCTTGTTAGTATTTCTCACTATCCATTAAAGTTGAAGAAAATATACTTTCTAACTTATAAAACTCATCGATTTCTAACCAATTTTCTCTTTCAATTGTAACATAATAACTTTATATATATTATAAAAATACTTTATCAATAGCCTTTGTATCATATGATTCTTAGAAATTTGTCTTGTTCATCTTTCACTACTGTTTCAATCTTCTAGCCATTCTCATGACTAACACAAGGCAATCAATTCCTCTACACTCATCCAGTGTATACATCAACTAGTAAAGTTAATAAAAAAAGGTATAAAAATATATTGATTCTTTCTATAATAAAATTCACTTGGGCACTAAAAATATCACTTCCATTAAAAAAATTATTATATATTCATTATATTATTTTCTTAACTAAAAATAAAGTAAAATGAGATTCATAATTACTTGAATTCGGAAGAAATTTGAAAATTTCATCAACTCACTTGAATATTGGATCAAAAGTTTGAACTTTGCATCAATTTTGAACTAATCTTCTACCTTTCTTTTCTTTAATTGCCTTCTTAGCTATCAATGTCATACTTCACCTAAAATACCCCCAAAACCATTCCAAACCTTGTCCTCAAAGTTAAAAAATTTAGTTGAGTTTCCAACAAACAAATATAACTAGCGAAGTATAAACAAAATTGATATAATCATAAATTGGATAATCAATATATAAAGTTAGTATGAAAATTTTCATCAAACATAGTGCATTAAAATATGATAATCATCACCAATGTATATCAAATGTAGCATCACCATTAAATGTATCACCACAACACCGTATCAAATGTATCACATGAAATCACATTACTAGACATAGTATCAAAAATATATATCATTAGCACAAATCGCATAGTATCATCACTAGAGTTACATGCAAGACTTTACACATCATCACTCAGAGAAAAATGAGATAAAGTAGAGTAAAAAAATTAATGTTGTCGTCTTGAAGTCGCATAATCATCTTCCACTGGATCAATCCTTTCGGACTGGCAACTCGCATCGGGATTATAGAGGTTGTAGTCCTGACCCGGTAGTAGTTGATCATAAAAACATCATTAATTGATAGCCTCATTTGTGTAGATGGTACATGAACCTCTGCGCCTCCTCGTCTTTTATGTCTTCTTGACATAGTCCTCTCAGTCATGTAAATGCTTTTCACTAAAACCCATTTAGTTCTCGAACACCAATTCTTGATTCCTCAGAGTTCTCACTTGATTCCGTAGAATTGAACCCATAAAGGCCAACTCCGACTCTTCCATGTAAAGTCCATCAAAATATGTGGCAGGTTGCTTGACATTCAGATCTTTTCTTGCTCTCAACATTTCTTCTAAAACTCTCCTCATTTCATATCTAATATTTCTTCTTTGCTCCGTCTATCATTTGGCTATCTCAGCCTTCTCCCTCTTGTCTTAAGAGTCTTCATATCCATCGAATTTTTCATAACTCTTTATTATTGCATTTGTTATAGTTTTTTTCGGCAAAACGTCCATCTCAAGTCCTGCCATTTATTCGATCTTCTCTGCAAAAAGCCGTGATCAACAAAGGAAATGGTAATTCGTCATTTTCTTTGTTGTGATGACACTCCTTATCAACTCATAGATAATCTTGCCAACATCTTAATATCTCAATCCCTTGACAATGTAGTAAAGCGAAGTGACTTTATAGTTCACAATCTCGTTATATTACAGACTTGGCTGTAAGCTAGCGTTGATCAAATAACACCATGATTTCGTGATCTTCCTTAAAAATTTGGTAGTGATGTGATTCGGGTAACCATCCGTGTCTAAAATAAATCCATCACTATGGATTGCCTCTAAGCCTCCCCTAATTTTCTCGGTAGGGTAATGGTACTTAATCAAATATTCAGACTTTGGATATTCATCTTTTTCTTTTTGGTGAATTTTCAAAAAACTAAAATCCTAGTTTATTCTCGCAACATAATAATGCACTGTTCTTCCTCTAACTCTTGACTATGTCTTGTTGTTACTTCTCTAAGCATTCGCATCAAACTCTCTCATTAAAATGTCACATGCTTCTCACTAGGAACATTTTTAGGGTCTAAATGGTGATAATCCCCACTCAATAATCCTCAGTTTCTCACATCAATGATATCTAAGATCCTAGGCCTTAACGCATTCTTCACATTAAATCCCTCTCCATGATTAACTTCCTTCCACTCTCTATATCTTAATATTGGCAAAGGCCTTATCATTGACAAAATCTTTCTCCCTAAAAACATACTTCTTCACTCCCTTCGGTATCTTATTTTCTACTCCCTCCTCCTCCTCTTCATATTCTTCTTCATAATCATTGTTAAATAATAAAGGTGGACTAGTCTCTCTTTGTAGTCTAATCCTAAGTGTATTAAAAGAAACTCTCATGGATTTAATTGGAGGAAACTTGAATTTTAAAATGGGTTTCTCTACTAAATTCCATTTTCCTTTCTCTTCCCTTGAAGTTATACCTCTTCCACCTTCGACCATTTCAATAGATACAAGTAAAAGAATAAGCCTGTAAAACTATTTAAAACAAAATTGTCGAAAAAGTGTTCGGTAAAATTCAACTTATCTATCTAATATGGAGAAACTCATTGAAAAAAGTTGTTTATAAATCGAGAGTTTGAAATTCACATGAAATTAATTGATAAAACATCAATGATAAAAACAATCGTTCGTAAGTAATTCAAGTTATGTGATAAATAAACACAACCCAAAAAATCATTTAAAACTTAGTCTCAAATTTGTTTACGTATAAAATTCAATGCATTCACCATATACTAAAAATAGTTCAAAAATTTGATATCAATAAACGAAGTATCACACTACTCCCATATTAATATTATAATTGAAAACATTCGACATTAAAACCAATTTAGAGGAAAAAATTGAAAATTTAGGCTCTAACCTAAATAAAAATTTATAAATGCATGAAAAACGAATATATAATCTATAAAAAGCTACGGTTCTCATTGATTACCTTCTTGAAAATGAATCTTTCAAGTTTGGAACTCTAGAATTCCTCTAGAACTTCCTCCAAGCTCCAACTTTGAATTCCCCTTACTTAAGCCCTAGTTGGCTTTACACTATTAAAACTCACCAAATTTTGGGTTGAATATGTGAAGATTGAGGTGGGAATCACTAAAATATACTAAAATCTAGCTTTGGAAGGTTGAATCTAGTCGAGAATTTGGTCTTTGGGTCGAGAAGTAGCAATTTTTGAGTGTGAAGTGAGTAAATGTCACGATTTTAGATTTTTGTTTTTAAAAATGCGTATTCGTTCTTAGTTAATCTGAGTTTAAATGGATTTGCTGGGAAATTACTGCTTAAATCGCTGAAAATGAGCCCAGGTGGCTCGTCGACTAGTTTTGCGAATCCTAGTTATAAGTACAAATTGCTGACAAATCACTGATATGAAATTACACTAAAAATTCTACAAATTGAGATTGATTTTTTTAGTGAATTCCAGTACAAACAAGAACCGCTGGGAAATCGCTGGCATGTTTTAACTATTTTTTTCAATTTAATTGATTTTCCTATATATTTATCACTTATATTGAAACGGTCCATTTTCCAAATGGATCTCCACGGGGGCTAATGCGGGCCCACAACCTGGCCTACCAACACCAGCTGTTTCCCACATTCTATCTCATCCACCATTTAATCATATTTAACCTTAATAGACAACAATTTACTATTTAAATTGTTACTGAACTCAAGTCATCTGTTAAGATAATTTTAAATCATAATAAATCCAGCAGAAGTCTTTTATTATGGCAATTAAAATATAAACATTATAGTCATGCATTTAACTCTGATACCTAGTGTGCAAAACCAATATAACATCATAGACCAAAAATATACCTCAATGCATCAAAATATCAAAAGTATAGAGTCTTGAGGTGTCTTACAATCCCAAATCCCTAAAATAAAAATAAACTATATATAGTACATATGTACAAGCCTGGCTCAATATCTCTGAATCACAGGTATTCCGGTAACTTGCCCTTGCTACAACTTATACTAGGATATGCACTTAAGCCATCACAAAAGGCAGATGACGAGTCTAGAGTGAGTATTCCCAAGGAAATTAAGTGAGCAATACTAAAAGTAAATACTGGAATTTAAACAAAATTATTAAATAAACATGCAGAAATAAATACATGCAACTGTGATCATCGCATGGATAAATAATAGTGCAAGCTCAAAGAGTGTTCTTAAAGCCAAGGTCAGACTAGTGCCATACTTTGGATTCCCTACAGACTACTACTGGTGAGTAGCACTCAAGCAACGCCGATATCTGAATCCGCTAGGTGATCGGTGTGGAACCTACAACGCACCCACACGTGCCCCGACGCCACTCTCGGGTCGACTTATTCACTGAGATCCCTGACACACGTGCGATGGCCTAATGGACATACACACAGGAATGGCACGGGGGGAGAACCTCAACGTCCGTCCATTAAATCAAACAAAGAATAGAGTATTGAAATACATAATATGAATTCAAAAGCAAAAATAAGTACCGCTCAATAAATTTCAATTGGGACACTACACACCTTAAACCGCACTCCATGTCTCAGTAAATAATCCCCGGTCCGGCTCTGCTGAATCCCAGATATCCAAATTACCACCCGAAATGACCCATTCCCATTTATAATTGATCGTTAGTCAATTGAATGTATTTTATGTCACTTAGCAAAAATAATGTCAAATCTGCAATATCTAGCACGTTTTGTTTGGGAATTAGCGTGCTAGATTGGTGAGCAACTAAACGTTCATCATTAGGAAGAACATTAGCGTGCTGTATTCTTACATAGCGCGCTAGTCGTCATCTAGTGCGCTAGATGACCTCGTTAGCATGCTAATCGCGTTTTAGATAGCAGTTTTGTTGAAAATTTTGGTTTCTCAACACCACCGCCAATAACAACAACTACCACAACACATATTACTTAACTTCATTGCACTTAAAACCCACCAAAACAACTACTTAACAAACACTTAACAATCCATATAGGATTCACACAGATACCAAAAAATTTTATACGAAAAGATAAAGAAAGTTGAAGTGATTGTGAATCTCACCTTGCTTTGATGAATCAACCACTTCAAGCTCCCTAATGATCAATTTTTCAACTCCAAAACCCTTGTTTCTTCTTCTCTATTTTCGGATTTGAGATAAGGAGAGAGAAAAGGTGGTGGAAACTAAAGTCGAATTGACTTTTATAGTCCACTAAGCATCTCTCCTCACTTGTACATCTCAAGGCAATCCAATGAGCACCATTTGATCCATTTCCAACCTCTAATGACTCCAAATAAAACGCTAATGGCACACTCGCCTTTGTTCTTAACCCAAAAAGTCATCTTTCGGGTGTTCTGACGCCCGGTTTTGCATCCCGAAACGCGACATACACATACTACCATGTCTCTAACCATCAAATAGGCATTACATATTAATTATTTAACCTATTTTATTCATTCATGTGTGTATTATTTCCCCGACCTAGTATTTAGTCTTTTAAACTACCCGGTACCCGCATCGACATGCATATCGAGGCGAATACTTAACACGTAGTCTCGCACTTCAAATATCACATAATTATACACATTGCGATGTTGTTTACTCTATTTCAATATAAACATCGTAAATTAAACAAATCAACACATAAAATAACTTTTTACCTTGCTCCTTGCGCGCACTAGCCTAGCCGCGAGTCCCGCGAGCGTCTTAGCTGTCAACCACGTCTGCAACCACGTCATTAATAACGACGAATTAAATTCAGGCCGTTATAGTTTTTCCCAACTAGATGAAATTTCGTCCTGAAATTTTAATTAAGCTTAAATACTTACCGACAAATAAGTGGGGTTACCGTCTTCGCATAGTAGACTCCAGCTCCCAAGTGAGTCCCTCGGTCCCATGATATTGCCATCGGACCAAAACCTTCGAGATCTCCTTATTCCTCGAAATCCGAGTCCTCCTATCCATGATTTCCACAGGCTGTTTCTCGTATGACACGCCAGGTTGCACTTCAATCTGACGTATATCAACCATAGGCCTCAGTCCTGACTTAGCCGGCCTCAACATGGAAATATGAAATACTGGATGTACCCCTGCTAACTATGGCAGCAATTCCATATGGTATGCCACTCTGCCGACGCTTTCCTCAACTCCAAACGGTCCAATGAACCTTGGTGCCAGCTTCCCCTTAATGTTAAACCTCTAATGACATTTCCATGGTGAAACCTTCAAATACACCAAGTCTCCAACCTCGTAGCTCAGACCCCCAAGATATTTATCTGGATATTTCTTCTGCCTATTTTGCGCCACTTGAAGCCTCTGTTTGATATGTCTTACCTTCTCAATATAGTCAACAACAACCTCAGGTCCTATAGCCGTTGTACATCCGGTGCCCCAACATGATGGTGATCTGCATGGCCTACTATAAAGTGCCTCAAACGGTGACATCCTGATACTCGCCTGATAGCTATTGTTGTAGGCAAGCTCACACAAAGGTACGTCATCCTCCCACGATCCACCAAACTGTAATATATACGCCTTAAGTATATATTTGAGAATCTCAATCAACCGCTCGACTGCCCATCAGTCTGAGCATGGTACGCAGTGCTGAACTGTAGCGAGTGCCAAACTGCTCCTGCATACTCTCCCATAACCTCGAAGTAAATCTCGGATCTCTATCAGAAATAATGGAGATCGGTACATCGTGCAATCTGATAATCTCTCTCTAGAAGATATTACTCAGCCGTGTAACTGAACATCTCATGGTGATCGGTATGAAATGTGTCGACTTCGTCAACCTGTCGATAACTACCCAAATCGCGTCGTGTCACCTCGTAGTCTGCGGTAGGCCACTATTGAAGTTCATGGTCACATGTTCCTACTTCCACTGAGGAAAGGGCAGCGACCGTAGCAACCTAACTGGTCTCTTGTGCTCAACCTTCACCTACTGGCAAATATAACAACTCAAGACTATCTACCCACGTTAGCCTTCGTCCATGGCCACTAAAACAATCTCTGCAGATCGTGATACATCTTGCTTCGGCCAGGATGAACTATATATCGCAACCGGTGTAAGTTCTCGAGAATTCTGTCCTTGAGCTCTGATACCCACAGTATCCACAAATGACCCCTGTGTCTCAAACACCCGTCTGAACCATCAGACCACTCAATGCACCCCGGATCCTGAGCTAGGCCACTGATATGCAAATATCGGCTATTAGCTCTCTGCAACTCGGCAACCCGCTCAAGAGACACTGTGGGAATTCGCATCTAACATCAAATCTGTAGCTTAGTACCTCTATCACACACAACACCGACGCTGCCTCAAGCAACCTGTGCTCATGTGTCATATGTCGCAGTAACATCTGGCTCTCGATGTCGCTCCGCTCAGCGCATCAGCTACGACATTCGCCTTACCCAGATGATACTCAATAGCAAAGTCACAGTCCTTCAGTAACTCTTGCCATTACCGCTGTTGCGTGTTCAACTCTCTTTGAGTGAACAGATATCTCAAACTCTGGTGGTCTATGAACAACACAAACTTCTCACCATACAAGTAGTTCCTCCAGGCCTTCAATGCAAACTCGACCGCTGCAAGCTCTAAGTCGTGCACAGGATATTTTACCTTGTGAGGTCTCAACCGTCGAGATAAATAGGCCACTAGGTGTCCATCCTACATCAACACGCAACCCAACCCAGTGCTTGATGCATCAGTATAAACTAGAAAACCTTTACTTGCTAAATGTAATTGCTAAAGGTAATGGAAAAACTAGCGTCAAAGTCGATTTCCTCTTCAGCTACCAAAAAACATCCTCACACTCTTGTGACCTTTCAAATCTAACATCCTTCTTGGTCAGCCTCATCATCAGCGTTGCAATCATCAAAAAATCTTGCAAGAAGCCCCTATAATATTTTGCCAAACCCAGGAAACTTTGGATGTCAGATATAGACTCGGGTGTCCTCCAGTCAATAATCACCCGAATCTTGTCACCATCAACTAATATGCCCTGATCATTGATGACATGCCCTAAGAGATTCACCTCACTCAACCATAATGTACACTTGTTAAACTTGGCATAAAGTCTATGCTCTATCAATGTCGTTAAACATCTTTAAGATGCCTCTCGTGCTCCACACGAGTTTTACAATATATTAGAATGTCATCGATAAAGACTATGACATATTTATCCAAAAATGGCCTCAAAACCCTATGCATCATGTCCATGAAGATCGTCGGTGCGTTAGTCAGCCCAATCGACATGACTGTAAACTCGAATAAATTGTACCGTGTACTAAAAGCAGTATTCTCCACATCCTACTCTCGAATCCTCAACTGATGGTATCCTGATCGTAAGTCAATCTTGGAAAAGAACTTGGCCCCAACCAATTCATCGAATAAATCATCAATCCTCGGAAGTGGGTAACGATTCCAAATCGTTACTTGATTCAACTTCCGGTACTCTAAACATATCCACATCAGCTTTCCTTTTAAAAAAAAGAACTAGAGCTCCCTAAGGTGACATGTTAGGGTGAATGAAACCCTTCTGCAATAAGTCCTTAATCCTCATGCTCCGATGCTGACATCCTATACGATCTGCCGTAGATTGGCTTAGTCTCCGGAATCAACTCAATGATAAAATCAACAGCCCTTGGTGGTGGAAATCCTAGCAAATAATTGCGGAACACGTTTGGAAACTCGCAGATAATAAAGACATCCTCAACCTTAACCACCGTCCTAAGCTTTACCTTAACCATAGCCGCATACGCCCACATCTCCTGCGATGTAGCTAATCTGCCTCGAGTGATAGGTAATGTAGTCGCAACTTCGAAAAATTTAAACTTTGGGATCCCCTCGATGTCAAACATCACAATCTTGCTGAAACAGTCGATCTATGTGTAATAAGATGATAACCAATCCATACCGAACATCGCGTTGAACTCCAAATAATCTAACACTTTCAAATCAGCTGGTAGCTAATGTCTCTCAATCTCCACAATACAATTCCAACACATTCAGTTAGGGTAAATCTTATCCCCAGCTGTCGTATTGAGAACAAGATGTATATCTAAGGTCTGTGTAGGTAACCCTAACTCTCTTACCATGCGTCTAGAAATAAAAGATAGAGTGCTACCGGAATCCATCATAATGTGCATGGAAATACCATAAATAGATGACATGCCCTCTACAAGCTGTCTGGTTGCCTCCCTGTCCGGCTGTGCGACCCCAAAAGTTGTAGTCTGAGCCCTATCTCTAGCCTACTCTGTCTGTGGTATTTATGTAGTTTAAGCAAATTACACATACGCCACTATTAACAAGTTATCATATAACAAATCATAAGGGCTTTTATGTCATGAATTTTATTATATAAAATTCATTACTTTGGACCAATTGAAATTGTGCAAAGCCATTCTTTGTGTGCGATAGGTTCATGTGACATTGGCAGTAAACCAAAAACTATTTTGGTACACAAGTTATAAGCGATCTCTAGCAAGGCATTATGACTACCCAAGTAGCATGAATATCAACATCAATACAACCTAATTAATAACATATATCATATCCTTTTGTCGTGCGATATCCTTTAATTAAACATAAGACATGGAAAGTCACCCTTAATGTTCAATCGTACTAGTCTCAATTTTTAGGTAAACTGAAAAACATCCAAATGACATTGATCATATCAATTCACATGGACTTGGCCATTATCAATCTATCTTATCGAAGGATCCATTGATATCTCTCTATACGAGAGTGACAAATTCTATCTTGATTACACACCTTCACATATTATTTACACGGTAACTAATCATAATCTTTATAATTGTCCGGTTAAAGACAACATTTGATTGTGTCAAATTATCATGCTCCTAATATTGAAGTCTATGATAATCTCAAGTCGAAGGACTAAATGATATACCTATCATGAGTAACACCTATGACTTAATCCATGTGGTGTTCTCGTAGCGGGTCGGTCCAGTATCTTATTCCATAATAAGTACTTATGATCTTGATTCGTATCCTTATACACATGATCATCACATGACCATCAATCAAGATTCACATTAGTCTTAATTCATTATAGTTCCCAGTATAATGACCGACTAAGGACATTTAGGATATTTCAACAAATACCCATGAATCTTACTATAAGATAAACATGCAATCACTTATAATAAAAAAACAAATAAAAACTCTATTTTATTAACTAAAATTATAAGATAAACAATGTTTGTAGATTGACCTAGGGTGCATGCCCTAACATCTCCCACTTGCACAAGGGCCAATCATTCATGTATCTACTAACTAATGACCTAACATGACCATCATGTTTCGCTTGTGGAAGAATCTTCGTCAAAGGATCTGCAACATTGTCTTCTATAGGAGCTATGTAAATCTTCACGTCTCCCCTCTCAATGATTTCTCAAATGAGATGAAAACGTCTAAGTATATGTTTGGATCGGTGGTGTGATCTTGGTTCCTTAGCCTGTGCTATCGCCCCGTTGTTGTCATAATACAAACAAATGAGGTTAGCTATACTTGGAACTACACCAAGTTTTGACATGAACTTTTTGATCCAAACTGCCTCCTTAACTGCATCGAACGCTGCGATATATTTAGCTTCTATTGTAGAATTTGCGACAATTTCTTGCTTCTACCTTTTCCAGCTCACTGCGCCTCCATTCAAAGTAAACACATATCCAGAATGCGATCTAAAGTCATCTATATCAGTTTGAAAACTTGCATCTGTGTAACCACTTACAACAAGCTCATCTTCCAAACTTTCATAGACTAAGAACACTTCTTTAGTCCTCTTCAAATACTTAAGAATGTTCTTTACTGCTATCCGGTGACTCTCACCGGGATTGGACTGATATCTATTCGTTCCGCTCAAAGCATATGATACATCCGGTCGAGTGCATAACATGACATATATGATAGATCCAATAGCTGATGCATATGGAATCATATTCATGCGCTCTCGCTCATCAATAGTCTTCCGACATTGAGTCTTGTTGAGATTTATACCATGAGGCATTGGCAATGACCCTCTTTTAATGTCTTTCATATTGAACCTATTTAGTACCTTATCAATATAAGCACTCCGACTTTGAACGATCGACCTTTTAGATCTATCCCTATAGATCTTAACACTACAAAAAAATAGCAAATCAGAAACGGAATTAGAAACGGAAATAAGTTCTGTTTCTAAATCAGAAACGGAATTAGAAACGGAATAAGTTCCGTCTCTAAATTAAAAAGTTAGCGACGGAATTGAGACGGAAATATTCAGAGACGGATTTGAGACGGATCAGAGACGGAATTAGAGACGGAATTAGAGACATAATTAAATTCCGTCTCTAAAAAATGGCGCCAACATTCCCACCAAAACTTTCTTTTTTTTCAACCGTTCATTATGTCTCGAGATTCGTGCATGCTTGATCTACATACCCACAACAATCCGTCTCTCCCTAAAATCACTCAGCTCTCTCTCTCTGTCTCTCAAAACCTCTCTCTCGTCTCTCTCTGTCTCTCAAAACCTCTCAAAACCTCTGTCTCAACAAACCTCTCCCTCACCGCTTCTCTCTCTCTCAACAAACCTCTCTCCCTCACCGCTTTCACCGCTCTCTCTCACCGTCACCGCTCTCTCTCTCTCTCTTTCTCACCGTCGCCGCTCTCTGCTCTCTTTCTCTTTCACTTTGTCACCGCACTTTCTCTCTCTCTGCCGCTCTCTCTCTCTCTCTCTCGCACCTCTCTACTCTCGCTCTCACCAATAGCCATGTTGTTCGTCGAATCGATTTCGCGTACCAAACCCTAGATTTAGTCCCCTCCGATTCCGTCTTGGTTTCTAGGGTTCGTTCTAGGGTTTCTTTGATGAGGCGTGGAGTCTAAAATCGAGTTCGTGATCGATAGGGTTTTGAAGGGTCTGCGGAGATTCGGAGAATGACGGACCAGGAACTAGAGCTCGAGCTCAACGAAGCCGGACGCGCCTCGGCGACCCCCACTCGGTCGACGACTTGCAGGGATTCTCGATGTGAGTTCTGTTTTTTTTGGTTTCTAGGGTTTCGATTTTAGATTTTTTTTTATTGTTTGGTTTCTCCAAGATTGCATGTGAGTTTTTTTGGGTTTTGTGGTGTCTAGGGTTTGTTTTTGTGTTTTCGGTAATGGGGTTTTGGTAGAGTTTTGTTTGGTCTTGAAAGCTTCGATCTTTCGTGTTTGGTTTTGTGTTTTTCGCTTTTTGTTTCAATTTGTTCAATTTTCTTCCCTCCCATTTTTTTCATTAAACAATTTTCTTGTAGGTACTTACCGAATGTTTGTAGAAGACATTGCATTTAGGTATGTTTTGAGTGGACGCATAATGTTAGTTCTATATGTTCTTTTTCGACAATTTTATTTCTACCATTGCTTATGCTGCCTTGCTAGTTAGCAACTGTGCTCTCAACATGGCTTGTGAAATTTTGCAATTGGAACTTGGAAATATGAACTTGCGCTTATTCGGATCGCCCGGAAAGTTTTATGGACAAGCGCAGGCGCATGTAAGTATGACATACATATTTATATATTAGAGGTAGAGAGATTTTGGGGAATTTTTAAGGAGATGATCAAGCTAGGGGTGGTGTACAAGTTGGTAAGTAGATCTACACAATTAGTTTGCAAAGTTTTGTTTAAAATTAGAGGTTCAGTTTTTGTTTTAATCTGTTGAATCATCTTAGTTTCTCTATGTTTAGTCTTGTTTTTAACGTCTTAAATGTTTTAATTTGGAACTATTCTTTTTTTTAGAGCGAAAAATAGGCTTTTAATATGAGAAACGGCTTTTTGTTGCTATGTTATCGAAGGTTGACTTGAAGTGTTCTATTCGATATTATGACCAACCAAATGAAGAATCAAAATTGTCAAGGTTTTGTGATGGCGGACTTCATAGATTTATGACATAATTAGCTAATGAGTAGTAATTAGAAACTATTTATTCGGATTTTATCTTTTATAGTTTCAGCTCAATGTGCCAAACAATTTATTAGAATTTTATTAGAAATTTGCTACTTGCTTACAATGTATTCTTTTTTGGAACTTTGTAGGAAACTGATAGGCTTAGACAAGTGATTGAGAAGGAAATGCTAAAAGTCGAGGTAAGTTTGTTCTTCCCAAAATGGCTTGTAATTTTTCCACATGACCTTATTAAATGTGTAAATTCACAAATGTTTAGTTTAGTTAACAGTTCCATGCTTAATAGAGTTGTCTAATGACTCTGCTCTTTGTATTGTTGAAATATAGCATTTTGACGTAAAACATAAGCCATAAACCAAAGATAGAGATGGGCAAAACATTGGTTAAATATTTAAGAGAAAGAAGTAGTTAAGCAATTCTACCCATTAACCAAAGATTACTTTTAGTCTCTTAAAAAATTCATAAGATACTACTTTGAGAATCAATGAAAAATATTTAAAATTGGTCTTTGGTTTGTTCATCTACCCCCTTAACCAAAGATCAAATTTTAATATTTTTTAAATAAATTCAGTAAATACTACTTTAAGAATCCATGAAAAACATATTTAAAATTGGTTTTGGTTCATTCATTTTTTGATTGAAATATTCGATTAAGTGGTTTAATGCATGAATTTTACTTGAATATGATCTATAATTTGCATTGTTGTTTGAATAAGGATATGTCTTCTTTAAATTTAGGCAATAACAAGTCCATATCATTTTTTTTGGTGTGATCAATAGTTTGATACTCATTAAGTTCATACTTCACAACTTAAAAGGTATCCTAGTTCCTCATCAAGTTGATATTGTCAAACTCAACCTATGTAGAATATTGTGTGCTCTAGATAAAGGTAAAGGAGTCACCGTCACGCTTGGAAAATAAGGGGTGGGTTGCAATAGGCTGAAAGCCAATGTAAATCGATCTTTATGAAATGGATTAAACATGTTTATTGTTTGGTTCTTGAAAGTTAAAAAAGCTCGGTTTGAAATGAGATGAGTGAGCTTATGATAAATTTTGTAGCTTGTGAAAGTGGATTGATTGAAAATAGTCTTATGAGTTTTTTGGTCTATCTATGAGGTAGCATATTTTTGTTTTCTTATATGTTTTTAGAAAATGAAGATAAAAGTGAAAATGACAAACATTGCTATCTTCCTCCTACTTTGGATTGGTAAGAATTTAATTTACTTAAATCGGTATATGCAAGTGTTTATCATCGTTTGTGGATTCTTAAATCTCAAATGAATTAATGTTAATCTTTTTGCTTGTTTGTAGACTTTGATGGTCGAGTGCAGGGATCGTCACTATAAGTTCGATGTGAGTCATTGCTCTTCTACCTTAGCTCTATCTCCTATGATGCTTATGTCCCTGAAAAATTTAAGTTCAACTATTCAATTATTAAGTTGTTTCAAATGTCCCTTGGTCATGCGGTGGTGTTGAAGAACATCTCAAGACTTTTCGATTGATAATTCTTTTTGTGCATATTTATAGGATTGTAAGTTTTTTTTTTGTGGTTGTTGAACAATAGGATTGGTGGTTTTGTGAATACTTAGAAATTTGGAGCATTTGTAATACTATACAATTTTTTTTGGATATATATCTTTTTCAATTTTTGATTTTTACATTTTTGTTCTCTCAATCGAATATTTGTTGATATATATTGTCGATGTATGAATGTCAAATTTTGTTTTTTTGGGGGATGTTAGCACCCCCAAGGAGTTGTTGGAGGGGGTGCAGGCTGTGATTTTTATTATATATTGGCAGGTTAAATGTGCTTGGATTGAGACCTATATATGTAAGACTTTAAAAACTAAACAAAAATGAAAATTAGAGACGAAAATAGCAACGGAATCTTTGGATTCCGTTGCTATTTCCGTCTCTAATTTTCATTTATGTAGATACATAAATCAGAAACGGATCAAATTCCGTCTCTGATCCATCTTTGATTAGCAACGGATCAGAGACGGAAATAATCAGAAACGGAATTTATTCCGTCTCTAATCAGAAACGGAATTAGAGACGGAATTTATTCCGTTTCTGATCCGTCTCTAAATCAGAAACGGAATCGCATTTCCGTTTCTGATTGAATCAGCGACGACGTTTTTAGAGACGGAATTGATTCCGTCTCTGTTCCGTTTCTGACTGCAATTAGAGACGGAATTTTAACAAATCAGAGACGGAAATTTCCGTTTCTGATTTGCTGTTTTTTTGTAGTGTAATCCTAAGGATTTAAGCTACATCTATTAAGTCCTTCATTGAGAAACACTTCCCTAACCAAGACTTGACACTCTGCAAGGTTAGGATGTCATTTCCAATGAGTAATATATCATCAACGTACAGCACCAGGAAAATAACCACGCTCCCACTGACCTTCTTGTATACACAAGGCTCATCTTCATTTTTAATGAAACCAAATTCCTTAATGGCTTTATCAAAACAAAGATTCCAACTCCGAGAAGCTTGCTTTAATCCATAAATAGATCTTTGAAGCTTACACACCTTCTTAGAAGTCTCAAGATGAACAAACCCTTCAGGCTGTATCATATATACGTTCTCAAGTAATTTTCCATTTAGAAAAGCTGTTTTGACATCCATTTGTCATATCTCATAGTCATAATATGCGACTATGGCAATTAGAATTCTAATGGATATAAGCGTGGCTACAGGAGAAAAAGTTTCATCATAATCAACACCTTGAGTCTGTTTGAAACCTTTTGCTACTAGCCATGCTTTATAAGTATGCACATTGCCGTCCATGTCAGTTTTCTTCTTGAAAACCCATTTACATCTAATGGTTTTACCATCTTTAGGTAAATCAACCAAGTTTCAAACTTGGTTATCATACATGGATTGCATCTCAAAATTCATGACACTAAGCCATTTATCTATCTCAGGGCTAGAAACTGCCTCCTGATAAGTAGTAGGTTCATCTTGATCCATAAGCAATACCTTACTACTATCAGTTGTAAGAAATCTAAATATCTCAGGCTGATGTCTTACCCTATCAGACCTACGAGGGCCTTGTGATAGTTGTAGAGGATCAATTAGTTCAAAACTTAGTTTATCTCCCACTGGCAATTGAGTATTTATTTGTGGTTCTTGAAATTTCTTTAAGACTTACTTTATTCCCACCGTTGTCTTTTGAAATAAACTCTTTTTCCATAAAGACACCATTCCAGCAACAAACACTTTGTTCTTAGTGGGATTCTAAAAGTACTATCCTTTAGTTTTATTAGGATAACCAACAAATACACACTTGGTAGATTTAGCTGATAGTTTTTCTGAGATTTGTCGTCATATGAAAACCTCACAGCCCCAAACCTTAAGGAAATATAAACTCGGTCTTTTCCCAAACCACATCTCAAGTGGTGTTTTATCAAGCGCTTTAAAAGGAACACGATTTAGTGTAAACGCAGCCGTTTCTAAGGCATAACCCCAAAAGGAAATAGGAAGATCTGCATGACTCATCATAGATCGAACCATATCCAATAAAATATGATTTCTCCTCTCAAAAACACCATTCCCTCGTGGAGTTGTTGGGGGAGTTAACTGTAAGACAATCCTACAGTTTCTAATATGATCATCAAACTCTTGGCTCAAGTATTCACCACCTCGATCTAATTGAAGTGCTTTAATAAATTTACCAAGTTGATTTTGCACTTTGTTTTGAAATATTTGAATCATCTTAAAAGATTCACCTTTATGTTTCATGAGATATACGTAACTATATCTACTGAAATCATCATTGAATGTAATAAAGTACTTATGACCACCTCTAGCCATTGTGTTTATAGGACCACATACATCAGGATGTATTATACTTAATAAATCACTTGCCCTTTCATTGTGTCCAATAAAGGGACTCTTTGTCATCTTACCTAGTAAACAAGATACACATGTTTCATATGATTCAAAATCAAATGAATCTAAAAGTCCATCTTTATGGAGTTTAGAAATGCTTTTCTCATTAACGTGGCTAAGGCGACAATGCCAAAGGTAGGTTTGATTCAAATCATTTGACTTGAATCTCTTTGTATTTACGTTAAGAATGGGAGTATCTGTGGACCTTTTCATGTTTAGAATATAAAGACCATCACATAAATCAACATTCGCATAGAAAATGTCTTTACGAGAAATAAAGCATTTACTATTCGCAATAATGAAATTAAAACCATCCAAATCCAAACAAGAAACTGAAATGATGTTTCTACTCAAGGAAAAGACATAATACAATAACTTAAAACTAAAATAAGTCCACTAGGTAAAATTAACTCATAGCAATTTACAACCAACGCAACAACCGTTGCTCCATTTCCAACTCGTATGATGAATTCTCCTTTCTTTAGCTTTCTACTTTTGGTGAGACCCTGCACATTAATACAAATGTGAGATCCACATTCGGTATCCAATACCCAGGAATCACTAGTAGACAAGTTGACTTCAATAACGTAAATACCTGATGCAGTAGTCGCACTACTCTTCTTTTTCTTTAGATCTTCAAGATAGAGCTTGCAATTTTTGAACCAATGTCCAGGTGTTGTCCAGGTGTATGGTAGAAATGACAATTTCCTTCTTTTTTCTTTTCCTTATGGGACTGTGAAGTAGAAGCGGCATGAGGTTTGACTTGTTCCATAGGCTTTATGATAGTCACAACAACCTTGGTAACTTTAGCCTTGCTTTTGCCCTTTTTTCTTCAAGGCATTTCCTTTCAAAACCATCAACGCACTAGCAATGGGTTTCTTGACATTTTGCTCAGCACTTTTAAGCATCAAATGCAACTCTGAGATATAATTCTCCATGTTATTCATGTTATAGTTCATCACAAATTATGAATAACTATCAGGCAATGAGTTCAGGACCAAATCCGTAGCCAACTCTTGGCTTATGGGAAATCCGAGTCTGTCAAGATAGTCAATAAAGCCTTTCATTATTAGAACATGAAGACTAACTAACACACCCTCAGCCATTTTTCAAGAATGAAGGTTCTTGACTATCTCGAACCTTTCTTGCCTAGCCTACTGTTGGAACATTTCCTTCGGCGTTGTAGCCATGTCGTAAGCTTCCATGTGTTCCATGTCCTTTTGAGGTTTAGGAACCATGGTTGCCAACATAATGCATGCAACATCAGTTGAGTCGTTAACATGCTTAGCATGTGCATCCTTCGCGGCTCTTAAAGCATTGGCTGGTGATTCCTCAAGAATAGGATCATCCAAGACATACAACTTGCGTTCATGCTTAAGAACAATTCTCAAGTTCCTTAACCAGTCAAGAAAGTTTGTCCCAAACAACTTATGCTTCTCAAGGATTGAACGTAGTGACAAGGAATTAGTGTGACTTGAAAAGGCCATAGATCTACAACAAAGATTATGCAAAAGTTCATTTTAGTATAGAGGAATAAACTCCCACTAAATTAACAACCCTCCTTAAAAACGCTATGTTAATTTAAGGGACTAAAATCCATGATTCACCTAATTCCAAGATAGCTAAGGCATGATACTTCGAATTAGGTTATTTAGTTAGGTACCAATTACCAATTACATCATATGTAACTTTTAGTTATTTTACGAGATTATGACATCTTATGTCTTAGCATGCTTTGTCTCATCTAGTGCCTGATGCCCAAAACCGTTTTGATAGCTTTATCAAGTCTAACCATTTCAAACAATAGAGTAACCGTTGCTCAACTTGCCTCACCAAGATAACACAATACACTCAGCGAAGTCAGACCCATATTGATGTGATCAAAGCCTTAACAAGTGTTTAAGAATGGATGACACTTGACTTAAAATTTGAAAGAGGGATTTTTGTATGTTTTAGTGATCATAATTAAATAAGATAAATATCATATATTTTAATGCGTAAATAATCACTAAAAAGTTAGGAAATCATACAAATATTGACAAAAATTTCTCATAATTTGAATCAATCCAATCAACCAAAACTGTTTTAATTTCAAAAATATTAATTAAAACGTTTTTAATTATCTCGGGCCCACCATTAACTTAATATCTTATCCTAATCTAATTAGAATTTAAGATACTTTGAATCCTTGTCCAATTCAGATTTGTTTTATATCTCACCTATCTTATAGGATTTGTAATTCTAATCCAATTACAAGTCTATCTCCTATCTTATAGTAATATACTAACGGATTACTACAATGAGATATATGGTCAAAATCAATTTCGAGATATTAATCATGTATTCAACATCAGAATCATATTAACCTAATCATGATCTCTATCACGAAGACATACATAATTATTGAACAAAACGAAATATGTGTTCAAGATCAGAATCATATTAACCTAAACATGAAGTCTACCATGAACACACAAAATTCACATCGCTCAATATAAAATATATGTTAATTGAAATATTCTAAACATGAATACTATCATTGAATTATATCATGTGATGTATCAATATACATGAATTAACAACATGCTTTAAAACCAATTCTTGATAACAATTACCCCAGAATCTATATGTATATCATATGTACATTAATCAAGTTTATGTTTTCATACATATATATCATATATACATCATTGAAAACATGTAAACGTTTAATAGAACCGTGCCTAATGCTCTGATACCACTGTTGGATTTTTTTGGGGTTCATATGTAGCAGAAAATCCAAAACGAATTTTGAAAAACCCCGATAGGATCGAAAAATAAGTTCCATTAAACTAAATCTATGAAAGTAAATCATACCTTATTCCATGATTTCCTTTAGATTATTTGATTTTCAAGACGTTCAAGTACGCGTCCTCTATCAGAAATCCATATACGAACGGTGACCACAATTTAGAGTGCTAACCTCAAGAGAGATTGAAAACAATTTTTCTTTCTCTCCCTAAATCCAGAGAATCCTAAATTGTTAAACCGAAATCTTATTTCATTTTTACGAATCCACCATTTATTTATATATGTAGATAAGCCCTCACTTAAAAAATCCTATTCATAATACAACTATTATATTTACATAGTTTAAGCAAATTACACATACACCCTATTAATAAGTTATCATATAACAAATCATAAGGGCTTTTATGTCATGAATTTTATCATACAAAACTCATTACTCTGGACCCATTAAAATTGTGCAAATTTATTCTTTGTATGCGACCCAATAGGTTCATGTGACATTGGCAACAAACCAAAAACCATTTTGGTACACAAGTCATAAGAGGTCTCTAGAAAGACATTATGACTACCCAAGTAACATGAATATCAACATCGATACAACTTAATTAATAATGTATATCATATCTTTTTGTCATGCGATATCCTTTGATCAAACATAAGGCATGAAAATTCACCCTTAATGTTCAATCGTATAAGGCTCAATCTTTAAATAAACTGAAAAACATCCAAGTGACATTGATCATATCAATTCACATGGACTTGGCCATTATCAGTCTATTTTATCGAGGGATCCACTGACATCTCTCTCTATACGAGAGTGACAATTCTATCTTGATTACACACCTTCACATATTATTCACACGGTGACCAATCATAATCTTTATAATTGTCCGGTTAAAGACAACATTTGATTGTGTCAAATTATCATGCTTATAATATTGAAGTTTATGGTAATCTCAAGTCGAAAGACTAAATGATATACCTATCACGAGTAACACCTACGACTTAATCCATGTGGTGTTCTCATAGCGGCTCGGTCTAGTATCTAATTCCATAATAAGTACTCATGATCTTGATTCGTATCCTTATACGTATGATCATCACATGACCATCAATCAAGATTCACACTAGTCTTAATTCGTTATAATTCTCGGTATAATGACCGACTAGGGATATTTAGGATATTTCAACAAATATCAATGGATCTTACTATAAGGTAAACATGCAATCCCTTATAAAATAACTAAAACCTATATTTTATTAACTAATATTATAAGATAAACAATGTTTGTAGATTGACCTAGGGCACATGCCTTAACAGTATCTCTGATATGCCAGAACTCTTTTGACTCTGTGCCTGACCCTGACCTCGACTCTGGCCTCTCTAACCTCTATCATGCCTATAATGCTATCTAGGCTGATCAACTGGTACAGAAGCCGTAGAATATGCTGCCTGGCGATCATCACATCTATCCCGGTCATCACGCCAATCTCTGTCATCTCTACGACCTTGATTAAATTTCCAATCACCTCGACAAGGTCTTTGTCCCTATCTTCGTCGTTCCAGGTCTCTCATATGTCTCTTCAATATTTGATCAGATCGAGAACTCAAAACTATCTGACTCCGTTGACTCTGCAGTGCAATCAGAATCATTAATCCATTGGCTCTTTTAATCAGGTATGTCTCGTGTGTGAGGGACCTGTTGTAAATCTATGCAGTGTATGAGCTCCACTAGATACAATCGTGCTCACAATCCTCTCATCCAGAACTTGGACAAAATAATATATGTGTAGTCGATCTGTACCTACTATGTCCATGAGGTACGACAATAGATATTGGTACCTCTCCATGTACACCGTGACAGACATATCACCCTGAACCAATGACAAAAACTCCTCCCTCAATCGGACTCTGACCTCCATAGGCATATACTTGTCCATAAATAACGCTAGGAACTCTGCCCAAGTAGTCACTGCAGGATAAGTCATGATTTAAGTAGGCCACCAAACCGCTGCATCAGTTTTCAAACAAAAACTCGATAATCTCGGCCGATCAATCTCTTCAACCCGAAGCAATTCATCTAGCCACTCGTGAGATAATAGGCACCTTTCGGCTATCTTTGGGTCCTCGGCTCCATAGAAGTATCTTGGCAAGAATATAATGAAGTCCCTCATCTTCTTAGCCTCCATTGTCATCAGACTCCTTGAAGTAGACGCCACTGTTGGCTGCTCGGTAGTCGCAGGTGTAAGAACCACTTCAGTATCCATTAGTACTGCTACTAGCGTAGACCTCTCGGCCAATGTCTCAGATACAGCTGCCTGCACCTGAGTCTCAACGGTAGTAGGAGCTACAACTGTCTGAGTAGTAGTTATCGGTGCAACCATAACGGCAGTAGGCGTTGACGTAGCATCCCAAGCTCTCATTATGTCTATCGGTAATGCAAATCTATCATATATAGTCCGCGCCAATGACTCCAACGTCAAGATCGACCTAGTCAGATCACTGGTATCTCCGACCTCAAGCTGAGTAGTATTTGAAGGTTGTCCATCCATCAGTAGCTGTATCGAAGAACGTGCGACTAATCAGCCTCAGTACAAATATACGTATGTCGTATGTATTATACAACAAAAAATATAACACATATATCCCCTGATTTCTACCCATCTCACCTTACTTCCTAACTAGGACTCTAGGTGATTCCTTTAGGTTTCCACATCTAAAGTTTATTCATAAGATTTATCCTCAAATTATACCACAAATTTAATCATATCAAAGTTAATCTTCAATTCCTTGAAGTTCACTAACCTTGCTCTGATACCAAAATGTAATGGCCTATTTTTAGAATGGACCGCCATGGGGGCTAATGCAGGCCCAAAACCTGGCCTACCAGCGCAAGCTGTGTCCCACATGTTATCTCATCCACCATTTAATCATATTTAACCTTAATAGATAACAATTTACTATTTAAATTGTTACTGAACTTAAGTCATCTGTTAAGATCATTTTAAACTATAATAAATCATAGCGAAGTCTTTAATCATGACAATCAAAATATAAACATTAATGTCATGCATTTAATTGGATGTCTCACACATAGAACTCAAGCTGGATGGAAGCAATTGCAGAGTGCAACATGGGTGATTTGTGATCGAAATGTTCCTACTAAGTTAAAAAGAAAATTTTATAGGACCGCAATTAGGCCTGCTATGCTCTATGGTAGTGAATGTTGGGTGGTAAAGCAACAACAATTACAAAAAATGAATGTACTAGAAATGAGGATGCTTAGGTGGATGTGTGGTAAAACTCGTAAAGATAGAATAAGAAATATATAAATTCAAAGGCAAGTAGGAGTAGCACCAATTAATACAAAGATTAGGGAAGGGCGGTTGTGGTGGTTTGGTCACTTACAAAGACGGCCTACGAATGCCCCCACTAGAAAAATTGGCTCAATAGAAACTGTAGAAATTCGACGATGTAGGGGTAGACCAAAGTTAACATGAGATGCATTAATTAGTAGAGATTTGAATGGTTTTGAAAGCTCACCATCAATTGCACTTAATTGAACACAATGGAAAAGTTTGATCCACGTAGCCGGCCCCAATTAATTTGGGACTGAGACTATGTTGTTGTTGTTACTGTTGTTGTCATGCATTTAACTCTGATACCTAGTGTGGAAAACCCATTTACCATCATAGACAAAAAATACACCTCAATGCATCTAAATATCAAAAGTATAGAGTCCCGAGGTTTCTCATAATCCTAAATCCCTAAAATAAAAAAACGTATATATAATACAAACGTACAATCTTTGCTCAATATCTCTGAATCACAAGTATTCTGGTAGCTTGCCCTTGCCACGGCTTGTACCAGGATCTGCACTCAAGCCATCACAAAAAGGCAAATGACGAGTCTAGAGTGAGTATTCCCAAAGAAATTAAATGAGCAATACTGAAAGTAAATACTGGAGTTTAAACAAAACTATTAAATAAAAATGTAGAAAAAAACATAGGCAACTGTGATCATCGCGTGGATAAATAATAGTGCAAGCTCAAAGTGTGTTCCTAGGGCCTAGGGTCAGACTACCGCCACACTTCAGATTCCCTACAAACTACTACTGACAAGTAGCACTCAAGCAAGGGTGATATCTGGATCCGCTAGGTGGTCGGCGTGGAACCTACGATGCACCCACATGTGCCCCGACGCGACTCTCGGGTTGACCTATTCACCGGGATCCCTAGCACACGTGTTATAGCCTAGCGGATATACACACAAGAATCGCATGGAGGGAGAGCCTCAACGTTCACATGGAGGGAGAGCCTCAACATTCATCCATTACATCAAACCAAGAATAGAGTATTGAAAGACAGAATATGAATTCAAAAGCAAAAACAAGTATTGCTAAAGAAATTTCAGTTGATATACTACACACCTTAAACCGCACTCCGTGTCCCGGTAAATAACCCCCGGTTCAGCTCCGCTGAATCCCGGATATCCAAATTACCGCCCCGAAATGACCTATTCCCATTTATAATTGAGTTTTAGTCAATTGGATGTATTTTATGTCACTTAGCAAAAATAGTGTAAAATCTGCAATATCTAGCATGCTAGATTGCTGAGAAGCTAAGCGTTCTTCATCAGGAACAACATTAGCGCACTAATCTTAATCTAGCGCGCTAGATGGCCTCATTAGCACGCTAATTGCATTATGGACAATAGTCTTGCTAAAAATTTGTTTTCTCAACACCACCACCATCAACAACAACTACCACAACACATATTACTAAACTTCATAGCACTTCAAACCCACCAAAACAACTTCTTAACAATCCATATAGGATTCACACAAACACCTCAAACATTTATACCAAAAGATAAAGAAAGTTGAGGTGATTGTGAATCTCACCTTGCTTTGATGAATCAACCAATTCAAGCTCCTCTAATGATCAATGTTTCAACTCCAAAACCCTTGTTTCTTTTTCTCTATTTTCGGATTTGAGATAAGGAGAGAGAAAAGGTGGTGGAAACTAAAGTCAAATTGACTTTTATAGTCCACTAAGCATCTCTCCTCACTTGTACATCTAAAGGCAATACAATGAGCACCATTTGCTCCATTTCCAACCTCTAATGACTCCAAATATAACATTAATGGCACACTTGCCTTTGTTCTTAACCCAAAAAGTCGTCTTTCGGGTGTTCCAACGCTCGGTTTCGCTTCCGGAAACGCGACATACGCGTACTACCATGTCCCTAACCATCAAATAGTTATTACATATTAATTACTTAACTTTTTTATTCATTCATGTATGTAGTATTCCCCCGGCCTAGTATTTAGTCTTTTAAACTACCCGGTACCTACGTCGACATGCATATCGAGGCAAATACTTAATACGCAGTCTCGCACATCAAATATCACATAATTATACACATTGCAATGCCATTTATTCTATTTCAATATAAAACTTGCAAATTAAACAAATCAGCACACAAAATAACAATTTACCTAGCTCTAGGTTTGCATTAGCCTAGCCGCGGTTCCCGAGAACGTCTGAGCTGTTAGCCACGTTTGCAACTACGTCATTTTTTAAAAAACTAAAACAATTAATCTAGGATTAGCGTTAATTTCGGGAGTTGCGTGGACCGCTCGGTTGACTCACACACAAAATCGAGGAAATATGTTAAATATAGCTGGTGGTTGTATATATGTAGTGTTTAAATTTATTATTATTATATTGCATTGCATCAGTGTATGTTGATATCGGGCGACGTTGTGTGACGGGTGTTTGCATCGAAAGGTGTGTCGACGGGGGTGTCGAGTAGGCGAACTACAAATACACTAGGAAACTCTGCTAATTCATGTTAGAATGACTAGTTAGTCAATTAAAAATAGGTAATGTAATCATAGACTAAGACTGATTCAATTAAGATAATAGGCTATAACGTACCTTGAAATGCATGCCGAGATGTGGGGGTTCTAAGTGTCGGGTAGTTGAGAGTTAGTGGGACCACAAGTTGATAATTGTTGGTTACTAAAAACACTAGTCATAGGCATTATGATGGGCCTAAGCTAAGGCGAATAATTGCAATAAATCATGGCCTATAGTTGAGTAAATTAAATAGAATGCATAAGATTGGTTTAGAGATACACATTCTTGAGTGAGTGGGACACATGGCAAGAGGTGGACCATTAGATAGTCCCCGGGATACATAAATTCATGGATATCAAGAGCTAGGAATGAACATCACCTTAATATATAACATTAGTGATCAAACAACATACAAAGCAAATAATTCATTCATTTTGCTGGAGAAGAAGAAGAAATTGCTGGAGAGGAGTAAATCATCAAGGTGTTGAAGGAATCCATCGGAGTTGGTGGGAAATTCTCAAGCTAGCGTGTTACATCTACTAGGTACGCATCTTTCTAATTTGAAACAAGTTCTGGTTTTATGCCAATTTCATAGGGTAGATGATTGAATATTTGCAATCGGATTATATATTTGGATTCCTTATTTCAAGCTGATTATCTGGCTATATTGAAGCTCTTAATTTTGTTTTGAAATCATAAAGATATGAATTTTCGAAGTTGCAAAACCAAAACTAGAATTCTGCATATTGTATTAGGAATCAACCTAGGTAATTTGGCCATAAATTGCTCATTTTGGATCCAAATCGATCCAAACTAGTGGAATTTGAAAGCTTATTTAGAGGGGAATAACTTTTCTTAACTGAAGGTATTTTGATTCAAACGTTTTTATATCCAAACATGCTCTACAAATAGGTGCTGGAATTCAAAAGGAAAGTTTTGAAACTAAAATTCTTAAGGGCTTAACTCCTTAACTACATATTCAAATTAGATGATCTTTTAGTATGTTGTATTTGGATATGTTCTCTGCCTTATGACCAAAAACCGCTCTTTTGGGAACTATAGATTAGGAGAAATAGATTTTCTAATTCCGCTGGTTAGATTAGATTCCAATTAGACCTATGTTTAGTAAAATCATGATATCTCTTTCATTTTAATTTAGAACTTTGCAAACTAAACCTTTCCAAAAAGTTAAGAGAGAAACCAATAATAATTGCGTTGATAGAGAATTTCAATATTTGGACCATTTCATGCCTAAAAGTGCGTTAAAATGTAGGACTGAAATTGAGACTTAATTTAGTCTTTAGGGGCCGATTTAGGAAGATTGATTTAAAGTCTATTGAACCAATTTGAAAACACAATAAACAAAATTAATTGACTTTAGGGACTTAGTGGACCATAGCTCAATGTCGGGGAGCTTGTCGGCTATACAACTAGGTAATTCTATATACACCATTAACTTAACTTAATTTGATGAATTCATGATATAAATGAGTGTGGGCTGTTCTTATGATCATGGTTGGTGTTTTGGGTCTCTGGTAGGTTAGAACTAAGGTGTTGGTAATGGCCATGTGTGTAGAAAACTTATAATTCAAAATGAGAAATTCTAGGTTTTTTTGCACGTAGCGCGTTAGGTGTTTTAGCTAGCATGCTACATGCGTGTAGCTCACTAATTAGGTTGCCTAGCGCGCTAATAAGGTCATTAGTGCGTTACATATTCCACCCAGCGCGCTATGTGCTCTGACAACACAAAATCTACAATTTCTTAATTATAAATTAAACACTGTAAACAAATCCAAAGCCCTAATTAAAGGTCTAAACATACTCTAAAAACATATGAAATGATAGCATGAGCCTATGGAAGAGTCTCGAGGGTTTGGATACATGTTTTGAGGTCTCAAGAGGCCATATTAGCTAGGAGATTTGCATGGGTTGTAAGTAAACTGATTGAGATATTTATTTACATTTCATTCCTATTTTGCTATTAATTTTTAGTTATTTGAACTGAATTATCCTTTGTACTCTACAAGTTATGACTTGTTGTTTCTTGTCATTTTAGGAGTTTGCTATCATGGCTTTGGTTTTTGATTAAATGGTTTCATTGACTCTAAATTATTTGCTATGCCATTCTTGATTGTCGAGATATCTAGTCAAATGAAATAGCATGCTATTAGGTAGGTGTGTGATGATATTTTAATCTAATTTCCTTAATGCATTAGATATGCAATAACATTATTGGATTCCTAAAATGTGTCATTTCTTAAATATATGAAACTAGTTCTTGTATCTAGGACCAATATATATATAGAGATAGCTGCGACACACGGGGTCACTAGAGGCTCGGGGATGTGGGGATCTCACGGGGATGTGGGGATCTCACCACTAACTTGTGCAACACACGAGGTAAAGGACTCAGGGTTGTTGACAAGTATACATCACATGTGAGGGGCACTTGTGAGTATTTATATATGAGATGGGCATTTGTAAGGATATGAAGGCATTCATGATATTTTTATGCCCTCAATAGTGGAATAAGGTTGATGTGCTGTAATTAACTGTCTACTGACCCTAGATCATTACTACTTAGCCAAGTGTCAGTTTCATATTACTCAACTAAAGTATCTTATAACATGATTTCTTTTCAGTATAATTGTTATTATTATGCTTTCAAATACTTGTTGTGTATTTGGAAATGTGAACAAATGTCTCTCTATTACTTTCTACTTTCCTATACTCACCATCCTTTTTATGATGATGGGTGCAGATCCATCGAGTAGCAGAGTAGGCAAGGATAAGATCAGCGACTACCTCTGAGCTAGTGGAGTGCTGCTACGTCTGAGTTTGTAGGTTTTTGATTTTTGTTGTATGACTTATAGATATATCTTTTGTACACTTTTGGGATGTATACTATGAGTTGTGAAATAGTTACTTGACCATACACTTGTAGATATATAATTACGTCGTTTGTTATATATATGCATGTAATCTTTGTTACCTGGTTTTTCATATACTTCGATTTTATATGAATGGCTTCCGCTAATTTGTCAAGACTTTCGCTGAATAATCTTTAAATTATATAAGTTTTAATTAACTCTGAAACACTATTAAGTTAAGAATGATGTAAGGTTTATTAGAAAAGTAACTAATGTGGCGAGTGTATAAGAAAGGATGACTAATAAGTTGTTAAGTTCTACGCGGTAGAGGTTAAGGGCTTAATGACGAGATTAGGCCGAGCAGTGCCCTAATTTAAGAATGGGTCATCACAGTTGGTATCAGAGCTTAGGTTTATAGAGCCTAGGAATTGGAGTATAGTTTATTTTATAACGTAATACCAACATCACAGTTGGTATCAGAGACAAACTTTTCTAATAATCAACCTATGAATTTCTATAAAACACAAATTTAGATGTTGAAACCAAGTGATACTTACCTTGAAAGCATTAGTCGGGAAGTGAGTGAAAGTGAGATGGGGATTTCTTATATGTACATTTTAGTTTCTATATGTATATATGCGTTATTCACATGGTAATTGATTCACGTTCGCTATCAACTTACAGACACTGATGGCTAATTCACGCAACGACGAGGATGCAGGTGCTAGTGGCAGCTAGCCTCCTATTCCATCTGCTGAGGATTATATGAGGCTATCTGACCGAGTAGCTGCTCAGGGACTGTAGTTAGCTGATTTCATTATGATTATGACATCACGTTTTGCACCAACAACACAGGCATCGACTCCTCCTCCTCCACTTACTACTACTCCTACATTATCGAAACCAGACGCTCCAGTAGCACGGATTATACCGGTAGTGACAACACCAGCTATAGAGACAGTTGATACTCCGTTTTCCACTACTACATCTTCTAGCTTGACAACAAAAGTTCAGTTGGTGAAGGATTTCATTAGACTGAAGCTAGTTTACTTTGATGGTCAACGAGAATTTGAGAAGATTGAGAAGTGGGTGTTGTATTAAGAGAAGCTGTATAGAGTCTTGAGGATTAAGGATGGAATTCAGGTTAAGATTTCGTTATATACGCTACAAAGAGACATTGATGTTTGGTGGAATGCGACGATAGCGATTGATGGGTATTTTGAGTCGTGGGATGCCTTCAAGAGGAAGTTTTGTCGGCAATACTTTCCACCTTCAATGATGAAAAGGTTAAGGAAGGAATTTATGAATCTGAGACAGAGAACTGATGAGTCGGTGATGAGCTACAGAGAAAGATATCGCTATTTGATGCGGTTTGCTAAGGATTTAGAGAGAGATGATTCTAAGGATGTATACCATTTTAGAGATGGACTGAGGCCAGATATAGGGTTTTATGTGGTCACTTCATGTGTTAGGACATTGGGCGAGATTTATGAGCGTGCACTCTATTATAAGACCTACTATTTGAGTAAAGTTACGGAGGACACCGTTGGGATCAACGTTGACACCAAATAATATTACAGAGTTTGAGAGGATGAAACAAAAGGGTAAGGGATAAAGGAGATGGGAGAGAGGTTCTCAGGGATTATGGATAGCTACCTTAGTATCATCTCTTACGCCATTACAGAGTATAGTTGGTAGAACTCCTTTGCCACTACCAGTCAGACCTGCGTTGTCAAATCCTATTACTTTGCTAGTTCTTCCAGCACCCCTAACACCACGTCAGTAGTAGCAGGGTGGTAGAGGCTGAAAGGGTTCCAGACAAGGACAAAGATAAGGACAGGTCCTGTATTTGGCACAGAGTCAACATAGGTTGATTACTTACTATATGCATGGTCAGGTTGGGCATATGATGAGAGATTGTCCACAGCTGGTAGCCGTATTTCCACAGTAGAGTCGCGAAGGGGTACATATGGTAGCACAGCCAGATGTCGACTCCACGCGAGGAGCCATTATGGTAGAGATTTACATGTTTTGTTTGATTCGGGTTCTATAATATATTTCATTTTTTGTCGCATGATAAGCATCTTAGGGTTGACACTGGTTAGAGTTAGCATACATTCGATTTTAAGCACTGCAGCTAGGGATTGAGTTTACCTTAATTGTCTTTTTGATGGATTTCTAGTAGAGATAGGCGGTATTTGACTAAGTGGTTAGTCACTTATATTCCACTCGAGATTTTGACGGCAACAAACAATGTGAAAGGATTCTAACAAGTTTGCTAAGAGTTTTCAAAATTCCAAACTTGGTTAGGAATCACAAGTTCAAAAGAAAAATTGAATTCTCACAAGCTCAAGTCAAATGTAGCAGGTAAAGTTCAAGATTCGGCTCACACAAGGAAACAAGTACTGGAAAGCCCACACTACAAGTTGTACAAATTATGTAAGGTATATAAATCCAATTATGCAAGCCAAATGCATTAATTTCATGCATACCGTATTTTTTCAAGTTTTCCAAAGTTTCAAGTATTGGTTTTAGTTCGAACTAAGTTTCATAACTTGAAATGGTCTCATATTGTTTTGTGTTGTGAAAACTCATTTTTACACATACATTAAATTTGGAAAACTACTTTGATTGGTTTTAAAAACACCAAACTTAATTTGAATGGCTTTTGAAAAGAGAAAAATATTTGCAAAAAATCTACATGTTTCATGAAACTAAGATTTTCAATTTTCAGGATGTGAAATCATTTGTGCTTTCCAAACGGGTCCAATGACTCATACTAAACATGTCAATATGTTCCAAGAGGTTTAGTTGAGTCATAGGTATGCTAAGGGGTCGCTAACGCAAGACTAAAACTTATTTAGTTTTTGGTCCCTACTGGTTAGTGCGCTAATGGGAATCATTAGCGCGCTAACCAATCTCCTGATAGATTTTTTAAAAAGCTTACAACTTTTGCATTATTTTGAATCAATGTCTGATTTTAGGCCCTTGGATCAAGATACGGCCATAAACAGTCAAATAGGCATGCAAACCATGAACAAACCATTTAGAACATTCTTTTATTCTCTCAAGCTCAAAAACTCACAAGTGTCTAGGTTTAAACATTAAAAGTTGTAATTTTTATGTTCAATCACTTGGAATCTTTTGAGGCTACCAAATCATCTTCGGAACTGGTGTTACTGAGGTGTTCTAAGCCTTGCAACCTTTTTTGCATAATTGATTTGAACAAGAGTTAGGGCTTAAACTTGATTTTTATTAAACTGTTTGTTCATTGGGTTTGAAACCAGATTTAATCTCATCGATTTGGTTTGATCAGTTTCTTGTTTAAGATTTGCGCAAAATCAGTGACACGCTTATACGTCTCATTCATATTAATACTCGCATGCATTGGAGTTGTTAGGCTCTAGGTGGCTTACTTGTAATTGAACTTATTGCCATTTTTATTTGTAAAGTTGAACTTCACTATATTCATCTATTTCTTGTAAGCGTTTGTTGTAAGACTTAGTGGGATCTATGTCAAAGGAAGACCTAGTTGAGGCTAGGTGGAAAGTCCTAATTTGTTATTAGGAATTCTAGGCTTGTATGCTTAAGTTGTAACACTTATCATTAATATAAGTGGAGGTTTGAAAATTCTAACAGGGAAGGTTTGGTAGTAGATGTAGATCGATTGGATCAAACTACTATTAATCTTATGTCTTTTTTCCATCTCTTCTATCATGTTTACCATTGCATTACATTTGTAATTGTTGATTGTCCGTGCATAGAGCATCGTTGTTCTTTGAAAGTTATTAAAAGGTGATAACCTCTTAGTACACCCAACTCACCCCCTCTTGGGTACGATTTCAATTGGTATCGGATAGTGTTATTGATCAAAGTGTTAGTAGCGTATCTTTGACTATTTTTATCCAAGGACGCAAACTCTCGATCCGACTCATCTAAGGGAAGGAAACTCATCGAGTAGGCCTCCGTACTTTGATGGAACAAACTATGCTTATTGGAAAGTGAGGATGAAGTTCTACGTTAGAGCAAAAAATATAATTTTATAGGATTCAATCCAAAGCGATTACACTTCATCGAACAAGCTCGCGAAGGGCTACATCGCCGAGGAAACAAAGATTGAGCTCACAAATGATTAAGCTATAAATCATTTTTTTGTGCACTAAGTGAGAACGAGTCCAATCGGATTAATGCATACCAAATGGCCAAGGAAGTTTAGGAGAAGCTTGAAGTACACTATGAGGGTACAATTCAAGTGAAGAAGACTAAATTGAGGATCATTGAGGTGCATTTTGAGATTTTTCGAGTTGGCTCCGATGAAGACATTGCCACCGTCATCACTTAGTTTACAAAGCTCTTGAATGAGATCAAAAATCATGGAAAGAACTATGATAAAAGACTTCGATGTACAAGTTCCTTAAAGGCTTGCCTTAGGAATGGGATACAAAGAAATATGTCATCCAATCAGTGCAAAACTTGGAGATTACACCTTTGATGCTCTATATAGAGAGATAACGGTCCAATGAGCTTGAACTAAAGGATTGAGCTTGATTGATAGTACTTAGTGGTGGTACAAAGAGCTCAAGAAAGGAGATTGCTTTGAAGGAAAATATCCCACCGGCTCCATCGATTGAGATCATTGAAGATGAAAAATTTAGTGATGATAATGATCTTGAGGAGGAAGTAGCTATACTCTCAAGAAAGCTCAACAAGGCGATGTACAAGCGCAAAAAGTATAAGGAGAAGTTCAAGGGTGGAAGCAAATGAGGAAAGTAAAGTGAGACCATTTGCTTTAGGTGTGGCAAACCATGCCACATCAAGGTTGATTGCAAGTCCAAAAAGGTCTTGGATAAGTGGAAAGGCAAGAAGAGCTTCAAGGCAACATGGGATGACTTATCTTCATCAAGCTTTGACTCCGAGTTGGAAAACTAGAAGGCTATAATTTGTCTCAATGCACGAAGAGAGGTAAGTTCTAATGCTTTGAATCTCAATAATGTTCATGATTTGGATGATATGCCTAGCAATGATGAGCTTAGGAAAGAGTTGGAAAATAGGTCAAAAGACCAAACAACTCAAAAAGAGTTTGACTAAAGCAATTTGTGAGATTGACAAAATGAGACCATTAAAGATCTCCAAAGTGACTTGAATGAAGTTCTAAATGAGATAGATGCCTTAGTCAAGGAAGTAGAGGACTTGACTAACGTGGTGACCAAGTTCACTAATGTGAGAGATATGTTTGACATGATGTTAGGAGCACAATGACGTGCACTCAACAAAAAAGGCATACGATATGGAGCAAGTCTATTAAGCTACAATAAATTATTAGATGATTCTCAAAGATGCTCAAAAGGTAATAGGTCTCATATGGTTGAGAAATGTGTCTTGCAAAAGACTAACAGGGGTAAACTAGCATGGGTAGCTAAGGACACTTATGGTACTACATTTATTGGACCCTAAGGTTTTGGGTACCGAAATATAGTATTTTTCACATTGTGTAGGATGCAAGAAAGAGCACCTAATGGTACTTGGATAATGGGTGCTCAAGAGACATGATCAGAGATGTAATTCAATTCATTGAACTAAAGCGACATAATGGTAGAAAGGACACATTTGGAGCGACAACAAAGGAAAGGTCATAGGTCTTGGTACCGTGGGTAACGATTCTTTTTCCAGCTCAAATGTTTATCTTATTGATGGTTTGAGACATTACTTGCTTAACATTAGTCAATTGTGTGACAAAGGTTTTCATGTCATGTTTGAATCATCAAAATACATTGTTAGAATGAGAAACATGAAATCATATTCATTACATATAAAGATAAGAATGTTTATGCCATTAACTTTGATGAGAAGCATATGAAAAATGTTTCATGTTTAAGTGCTCAAAATGAATGTGATACACATTCTAGTATTAAAAATTTGTCAAAATTGACCAAGCATCATTTAGTGAAGGGTATCCCTAAATGCACATAAAAGAAAGACAAGGAATGTGATCCTTGTATTCTTGGAAAACAAGTGAAATCTTTATTCAAGATGAAAGTAGCTAGTGATGTGACTAGAGCATTAGAACTCATCCATATGGATTTGTTTGAACCTACCCAAACACAGTCTAGGGGGAAAATCATATTGCTTTATTATTGTTGATTATTTCACCAGATATACATAAGTGCACTTTCTAGCACATAAGCATGAGGTTTTTGAAGTGTTTATGAAATCTTGTACATTAGTATAAATGAAAAAGGATACAAAATTACCATTATTAAGACTGATAGAGGTGGTGAGTTTGTTAATATGAACTTAAAAGAGTTTTGTGCTAGACAAGAGTATACACACCATTTATCTTCTCCTAGAACACCACAACAAAATGGAGTAGTTGAAAAGAATAATAAAACTCTATAAGAAATGTGTAGAACCATGCTTAATGAGTATAACATAGCTAAACACTTTTGGGACAAAGCCATTAACATAACATGCTATTTTTTAAATAGGGTAAATGTCCAGAAGGATGTTTAAAAACTCCTTATGAACTATGAAAAGGCCGAAAGCCTAACATTAACTACTTTAAGGTGTTCGGTTGCATTTGTTATGTTCTAAATGATAAGGAAAATTTGGACAAATTTGACCCAAAGTCAAATATATGTACTTTTCTAGGCTATTTCATACATAGTAAGGCATATAAGGTGTTCAATAGATCAACCAAAATCATAGAGAAATTAATCCATGTTAAGTTTGATGAGATAGATCCTAAAGTGCAAATGTTGCACACCTTGGAGAAAATGAGACCTGATGATGATGATGATATCACCCAAGGTCAAACATCCAATGGTAAAGAAATAGAAGTAAGAACGGAAACTGAACCTAGTGTACTCAAGAACTAACGACTTCTTTTAAGACATCCTTCTTAGCAAATCATAGGTGATCCAAACAAAGAGATAACCTCTAGATCATCACTAAACTAAGATGAAGGGCATATAGCATTTGTATCACGAACTGAGCCTACTAAAATAGATGATGTTTTAGGTGATGAGTTTTGGATCATGGCTATACAAGAGGAACTATGACACTTTATTAGGAACAAGGTACAGACACCAGTGCCTAGATCTAAAGACCATACTATCGTAGGCATCAAATAGGTCTTTAAGAATAAAAAGAATAAAAAGGGATAAATAGTGAGAAACAAGGCTAGGTTGATTGTACAAGGCTATAATCAAGAATAATGTATTGATTATGAAGAAGCCTTTGCATCGGTAGCAAGACTAGAAGCAACTCGAATGTTGCTTGCGTATGCTTGCTACAATGACTATACCAGTGCATTCTTAAATGGCTTTATCAATGAAGATGTATATGTAGAACAACCACCAGTTTTGAAGACCATATTTATCTAAGTCATGTCTATCATCTTGAAAATGCCTTGTATCGGTTGACACAAGCTCCCAGAGGTTGGTATGATAGGCTAAGTGCATTTCTACTTGAAAAAAAGTTCAAGAAAGGAACACTAGATCCCACATTGTTCATTTTGATGAAAAACGTTGTGATATGCCCCTTGTTCAAATTTATGTGGATGATATCGTCTTTGGTTCATCTAGTACACGTTTATGTGATGACTTTTCATCTTTGATGACCAATGGATTTGAAATGTGCATAATTGGCGAACTAACATACTTTTTTGGTTTGCAAATTAAGTGATCCAAGCACACGATTTTCATAAATCAAGTGAAGTATGTGAGGGACACGCTAAAGAAACTCAAATTTAAAAATTTGAAAACATGTGATACCATTAGAAGTTCCACCATCAAAATGGACAAAGACCAAATAGGACAGCCCATAGATCCTAAGCTATATCATGGCATGATAGGTAGCCTACTTTACTTGACCGCTAGTAGATCGGATAGTATGTTTAGCGTGTGTCTATGTGCTAAGTTCTAATATGATCCCATGAAACCACATTTGAAATGTGTCAAGCGTATATTTCGTTACCTTTGGGATTGTGGTTCAACAAAGCCAAAAGTTTTGAACTTAAAAGTTTTGTTGATTTTGACTATGCGGGGAGTAGTTGATAGGAAAAACCCCATATGATTTTGTCATTTGTTAGGAAACTCACTAATATCATTGTTTAGCAAAAAGCAAAACTTTCTTGCTTTGTCCACCACTGAAGCCTAATATGTGGCTACCTGAAGTTGTTGTGCTCGAGTCTTGTACATGAAACAAAAACTTCACAACAACTTGAGGATTATTAAATCCAAGTTGGTTATGCTGAAATCTATTGTGATAACACTTTTGCAATCAACATATCCAAAAATTTGGTGTTACATTCTCGTAGCAAACACATTAAGATTAAGCACCATTTTCTTAGCGATCATGTCCAAAATGGTGATGTTAAACTGATCCATGTATCCACTGAGGGCCAACTAGTTGATATTTTCACTAAGCCATTACCTAGAGATCAATTTTCCAAGATTCTGTGAGAATTAGGTATGATCTGTGAATCCGAGCTTCTAAGCATGATCTAGCTCATCCAAAGCTTTTTATATGTTGTTAGTGAGGTGTCCATGGAGTACGAGATGAATCCAAGGTGTCCTTTAAAAATCCAAAATTTTTTACTCCAAATTCCATAGAGCAATTAACACACTAAATGTGACCAAGTAGCGCGCTAGTAAGTCTGTTCCTTGAACTACTTTTCCATCTCATTAACGCGCTTATGACTTACCTAGCGCGCTAACTTTGCTTGGGCTAGCCTCCTATAAATAGGTTTTCAAGGCCGAAACCACCATTTTTTCACCTATTGCACCTCCAACCGAGCCTCCTCCTTCACAATCAGTCTTTATTGGGTTTTTACAGTCTTCTAGGTAACTTTTCTTTACTTCTTCATCATATTCATTATGTCTCCTTTATAGTTCTCGTTATTTCACCATTTCGTAACACTAGTTTGTGTTTAGTGCTTCCTTTGATTTTGCCAAAATGTCTTCACGTCGAACCCAATGCCCTGCTACCCGTCCTTCTCCCTTTTCATCCTCCAATCGTTCGCCCATTCGTTGAGTTGTCAAACCATCATTCGGTAGTGACTCCAAGTCCTCGGCCTCATCCTTAACCATTTTGCAATCCATCACCCGTTATGAGACTAGGTCCTCTAGTTACCTAAGCGACATGTCGACCACCGTCCTGGCCAATCCTCTTCAAAATGAGGGTCATTCCAAGTCGAAACATGTGGTGCTTCATGGTCTAAGTCCGTGCTGGAGGCAGTTAGCTCAAGGCTAATAAACGATTAAATCCTAAAGCCTACCACTGTCAATTTCAATTTTTTCACAAAGCACACCTTCCAATGCATGAGGTGTTTTCCAAATCTGGGTGAGTGTCATTTTGCCAATATAAGGATTCCTATAATTCTCCATTGGTTCAAGTCTTCTACTATAAACTCGCCACCACTAAACTCGCCACCACAAATGACTACATCATTCAGTCGGTGGTCGAGGTTGTTTCGTCACGATCACACTAGAGTGTCTTGTTCAGTGTTTTGATCTTCTTCTACACCCTCCTACCACTACTCTCGAGTGAGAGATTCATGAGTGTCCGTTCGAATAGCTCGAGGTCCTTAATTCCTTTACATGGTCTGATAGGGAGATTACCGTGTATCCTTTCGGAGTCACATATACCGGCTTCAAACTTGTGCCTCATCTCTTGCAGAAAATCCTTCATAAGGTCATCTTTCCACTTGGCTGTAGTAAGAACTACGTCAATCTCCTAGATATGTATGTCCTCGTGGCTTTGATGCATGAAATTCCCATCAGTTTGTCACACATCATGATTGCATACGATGAGGTTTAGTCAGACCACCAAACTCACCAGGCTCCACTTATTGGGTTTTTGGGGTTCATACGCAACGAAAAATTCAAAACAAATTTTGCAAAACCCTAATAAGATCGAAAAATAAGTTCCATTAAACTAAATCTATGAAAGTAAATCATACCTTATTCCGTAATTTCCTTTGGTTTGTTCGATTTTCATGACGTTCAAGTGCGCGTCCTCTATCAGAAATCTACACATGAGCGGTGACCATAATTTGGAGTGCTAGCCCCAAGAAAGATTGAAAATGATGTTTCTTTCTCTCCCTAAATCCAAAGAACTCAAAAATTGTTAAAACGAGATCTTATATCATTTTTAGGGATCCACCCTTTATTTATATGAGTAGATAATCCCTCACTTAAAATCATATTCGTAATACAACTATTGTATTTACACAGTTTAATCAAATTACACATACGCCACTATTAATAAGTTATCATATAACAAATCGTAAGGGCTTTTATGTCATGAGTTTTATCATATAAAATTCATTACTCTCGACCAGTTGAAATTGTGCAAAGTCATTCTTTATGTACGACCCAATAGGTTCATGCGACGTTGGCAGTGAACCAAAACTATTTTGGTACACAAGTCATAAGTTGTCTCTAGCAAGGCATTATGACTACCCAAGTAGCATGAATATCGATATCGATACAACCTAATTAATAACATATATCATATCCTTTTGTCGTGCGATATCCTTTGATTAAGCGTAAGACATGGAAAGTCACCCTTAATGTTCAATCGTATTAGTCTCGATCTTTAGGTAAACTGAAAAACATCCAAGTGACATTGGTCATATCAATTCACATGGACTTGGCCATTATTAGTCTATCTTATCTAGGGATCCACTGATATCTCTCTATACAAGAGTGACAAATTCTATCTTGATTACACACCTTCACATATTATTTACACGGTAACCAATCATAATCTTTATAATTTTTCGGTTAAAGACAACATTTGATTGTGTCAAATTATCATGCTCCTAATATTGAAGTCTATGGTAACCTTAAGTCGAATGACTAAATGATATACCTATCATGAGTAACACCTATGAATTAATCCATTTGGTGTTCTCATAATGGGTCGGTCCAATATCTTATTCCATAATTAGTATTCATGATCTTGATTCGTATCATTATACATATGATCATTACATGACCATCAATCAAGAATCACACTAGTCTTAATTCATTAGAGTTCCCAGTATAATAAGCGACTAGGGGCATTTAGGATATTTCAACAAATACCCATGAATCTTACTATAAGGTAAACATGCAATCATTTATAATAAAATAGCAAATAAAACCTCTATTTTATTAACTAAAATTATAAGATAAACAATGTTTGTAGATTGACCTAGGGCACATGCCCTAACATCTCCCACTTGCACTAGAGCCAATCATTCATGTATTTAATACCTAATGACCTGACATGACCATCATGTTTCCCTTGTGGAAGAGTCTTCGTCAAATGATCTGCATCATTATCTTCTGTAGGAACTCTGCAAATATTTATGTCTCCCCTCTCAATGATTTCTCGAATGAGATGAAAATGTCTAAGTATATGTTTTGATCGGTGGTGTGATCTTGGTTCCTTGGCCTGTGCTATCGCCCCGTTGTTGCTACAATACGAGCAAATGGGGTTAGCTATACTCGGAACCACACCAAGTTCTGAGATGAACTTTTTGATCCAAACTACCTCCTTAGCTGCATCGAATGCTGCAATATATTCAGCTTATGTTGTAGAATCAATGACAGTTTCTTGCTTCGAACTTTTTCGGCTCAATGCGCCTCCATTCAAAGTAAACACATATCCATACCGCGATCTGATGTCATCTATATCAGTTTGAAAACTTGCATCTGTGTAACCGCTTACAACAAGCTCGTCTTCCAAACTTCCATAGACTAAGAATACTTTTTTAGTCCTTCTCAAGTACTTAAGAATGTTCTTTACTGTTATCCAGTAACTATCACAGGGATCAAACTGATATATGCTTGTTGTGCTCAAAGCATATGATACATCAGGTCGAGTGCATAACACGGCATACATGATAGATCTAATAGTTGATGCATAATAGTTGATGCATATGGAATCGTATTCATGAACTCTCGCTCATCATTAGTCTTCGGACATTGAGCCTTATTGAGGTTTATACCATGAAACATTGGCAATGACCCTTTTTTAGAGTCTTGCATATTGAACCTATTTAGTACCTAATCAATATAAGCACTCTTACTTAGACCAATTAGCCTTTTAGATCTATCCCTATAGATCTTAATCCCAAGGATGTAGGCCGCATCTCCTAAGTCCTTCTTTTAGAAACACTTCTCTGACCAAGACTTGACACTCTGCAAGGTTGGGATGTCATTTCCAATAAGTAGTATATCATCAACATACGGCACCAAGAAAACAACCGCACTCCCACTGGCCTTCTTGTATACACAAGGCTCATATTCATTTTTAATGATAACAAATTCCTTAATTGCTTCATCAAAATGAAGATTCCAACCTTGAGAAGCTTGCTTAAATCCATAAATAGATCTTTGAAGCTTGCTCACTTTCCTAGAAGTCTCAAAATGAACAAACCTTTCAGATTGTATCATATACACGTCCTCAAGTAACTTTCCATTTAGAAAAGTTGTTTTGACATCCATTTGCCATATCTCATTGTCATAATACGCGGCTATGGAAATTAGAATTCTAATGGATTTAAGCATGGATACAGGAGAAAACGTTTCATCATAATCAACACTTTGAGTTTGTTTGAAACCTTTTGGTACTAGTCGTGCTTTTTAAGTATGTACATTGCCATTCATGTCAGTTTTCTTCTTAAAAATCCATTTACATCTAATGGTCTTACTACCTTCAGGTAAATCAACCAAGTTTCAAACTTGGTTATCATATATGGATTGCATCTCAGAATTCATGGCACTAAGCCATTGCCTCAGGGCTAGAAATAGCCTTCGGATAACTAGTAGGTTGATTTCGATCCATAAGAAATACCTGACTATTATCATTAATAAGAGATCCAAATCTCTCAAACTGATATCTTACCCTATCAGACCTACGAGGGCCTTGTGATACCAGTGGAGGATCAATTAGTTCAAGACTTAGTTGATATCTCTCTGGCAATTGAGCGTTTAATTGTGGTTCTTGAATTTCTTCAAGACTTACTTTATTCTTACTATTTTCTTTTGAAATAAACTTTTTTTCCATAAAGACACCATTCCGAGCAATAAACACTTTGTTCTCAGCAGGATTATAAAATTAGTATCCTTAGTTTTTTTAGGATAACCAATGAATACACACTACGTAGATTTGGCTGATAATTTTTCTGAGATTTTTCTTCATACGAAAACCTCACAGCCCCAAATCTTAAGGAAATACAAACTTGGTCTTTTTCGAAACCACATCTCATGTTGTGTTTTATCAATCGCTTTAGAAGGAACACGATTTAGTGTAAACACAGCAGTTTCTAAGGCATAACCCTAAAGGAAATAAGAAGATATGCATGACTCATCATAGATCAAACCATATCTAATAAAGTTCGATTTCTCCTCTCATAAACACCATTCCATTATGGAGTTGCTGGGGAGTTAACTATGAGACAATTCCACAGTTTCTAAGATGATCATCAAACTTTTAGCTGAAATATTCACCACCTCAATCTGATCGAAGTGTTTTAATAGTTTTACCAAGTTTATTTTGCACTTCGTTCTCAAGAGATTCACCTTTATGTTTCATGAGATATACGTAACCATATCTACTGAAATCATCAGTGAATGTAATGAAGTATTGGTAACCACCTCTAACCATTGTGTTTATAGGACCAGATACATCAGTATGTTTTAGACCCAATAAATCACTTGCCCTTTCACTGTGTCCAGAAAAAAGACTCTTTGTCATCTTGCCTAGTAAACAAGATACACGTGTTTCATGTGATTCAAAATCAAATGAATAAAAAAGTCCATCTTTATGGAGTTTAGAAATGCATTTCTCATTAATGTGGCCAAGGTGACAATGCCAAAGGTAGGTTTGATTCAAATCATTTGACTTGAATCTTTTTGTATTTATGTTAAGAACGGGAGTATCTGTGGACCTTTTCATCTTTAAAATATAAAGACAATCAAATAAATCAGCATTTGCATAGAAAATGTCTTTATGAGAAATGGAGCATTTATTATTCGCAATAATAAAATTAAAACCATCCTAATCCAAACATAAAACTGAAATGATGTTTCCGCTCAAGGCAGGGACATAATAACAATTATTTAAGACTAAAATAAGTTTGCTAGGTAAAATTAACTTATAACATCCTAACGCCAACGCAACAACCTTTGCTCGATTTCCAAATCGTGGACGACTAATATTTTCTTCATATTTTTACTTTTAGTGAGACCCTACACATTAATACAAATGTGAGATCCACATTCGGTATCTAATACCCATGAATCACTAGTAGACAAGTTGACTTCATTAACGTAAATACCTGAAGCAGTAGTCGCACTACTCTTATTTTTCTTTATATCTTCAAAATAGATCTTGCAGTTTTTGAACCAATGTCGAGGTGCATGGGTTTTTGGGGTTCATACGCGGCAAAAAATTCAAAATAAATTTTGAAAAACCCCAACAGGATCGAAAAATAAGTTCCATTAAACTAAATCTATGAATGTAAATCATACCTTATTCCGTGATTTCCTTTTGATTGTTCGATTTTCAAGATGTTCAAGTGTGTGTCATCTACTAGAAATCCATATAGAAACGGTGACCACAATTTGGAGTGCTAGCCTTAAGAGAGATTGAAAATGAATTTTCTTTCTCTCCCTTAATCCAGAGAACTCGAAAATTGTTAAAACGAAATCTTATATTGTTTTTCGGGATCCACCCTTTATTTATATGCGTAGATAAGCCCTCACTCAAAATCCTCTTCGTAATGCAACTATTGTATTTACACAATTTAAGCAAATTATGCATAGGCCCCTATTAATAATTTATCATATAACAAATTATAAAGGCTTTTATGCAACGTTAGCAGTGAACCAAAACTATTTTGGTACACAAGTCATAAGTGGTTTGTAGCAAGGCATTATGACTACCCAAGTAGCATGAATATCAACATCGACACAACCTAATTAATAACGTATATCATATCCTTTTGATGTTTGATATCCTTTGATTAAACATAAGACATGGAAAGTCACCCTTAATCTTCAATCGTATAAGTCTCGATCTTTAGGTAAACTGAAAAACATCCAAGTGACATTGATCATATCAATTCACATGGACTTGTCCATTATCCGTCTATCTTATTGAGGGATCCACTGATATCTCTCTCTATACGAGAGCGACAAATTCTATCTTGATTACACACCTTCACATATTATTCACATGGTAACCAATCATAATCTTTATAATTTCCAGGTTAAAGACAACATTTGATTGTGTCAAATTATCATGCTCCTAATATTGAAGTCTATGGTAATCTCAAGTTAAAGGACTAAATGATATACCTATCGTGAGTAACACCAATGACTTAATCCATACGGTGTTCTCATATTGGGTCGATCCGGTATCTTATTCCATAATAAGTACTCATGATCTTGATTCGTATCCTTACAAGCATGATCATCACATGACCATCAATCAAAAATCACACTAGTCTCAATTCATTATAGTTCCCAGTATAGTAACCAACTAGGGACATTTAGGATATTTCAACAAATACTCATGGATCTTACTATAAGGTAAACATGCAATCACTTATAATAAAACAACAAATAAAACCTCTATTTTATTAACTAAAATCATAAGATAAACAATGTTTGTAGATTGACCTAGGGCACATGCCCTAACACCACCACCTCCGTAGCATCGCTACAGCTGTAGCTGCAGCCAGAGCAACACCTTCCACCCCATCCTTCATATTTTGGAGTTTCTCCTCCTCTAGATATGTCTCCTTCAATGGCCTACATCTCTACCCAGTTAGCCCACATGCATGACTACATGACGAGGACTTTCATAGCCATCGACATGCGTCTTGATCATCAGGGTGATTGTCTTCGACGTATTAAGGGACATATTTTGCCTGCTAGGCCAGCGAATGATGATCGTGCTTTCGAGTATGCTCGTCGGACTTCATCTCATTAGGAGGAGCGACTAGGTATAGCTTTAGTAGGAGGAGCATTAGGCTCATTCATGTTAGTTATCTCTTTTTACGTACATCCACGTTTTGGCTTACTATGTTCAGTCACATACATTTTGGGTTTTTATGCATGTGCCACAACTATGTTAATCTTTTTCATTGAGCAATTAATATAATAGATGTTCATTTTGTTTATCTTTAAGTTATAATATTCTTTGTTTTATTATCATATTTGTGGATGATTTGGTTTCATTCTCCTTGTTTACATTTCTATATATGCATGTGGTGAGGGAGCTGTATGCCCACTTTTTGATGTTATCAAAAGGGGAAGCAATTCATGGTTTGAGCTTGAGATTATGAACTCGATATGTCATGATGTTGTGAGGAGTACCCAATATATATTTTTTATTTGTCAAGTTCATGTTGTTTGTTATCATAAAAAATGGAGATTGTTAGACTAAGTGGTTAGTCACTTACACTCCAACTAGGATTTTGATGGCAACAAACAATGTGAAAGGATTCTAACAAGTTTACTAAGTATTTTCAAAATACCAAACTCGGTTCGGAATAACAAGTTCAAAAGGAAAATTGAATTCTCATAAGCTCAAGTTAAATGTGGTCGGTAAAGTTTAAGATTCAGCTCACATAAAAAACCAAGAACCAAAAAGTTTACACTATAAGCTGTACAAATTATGTAAGGTATATAAGTCTAATTATGCAAGCCAAATGCATTGGTTTCATACATACCACGTTTTTCCACGTTTTCCAAAGTTTGAAGTATTGATTTTAGTTCCAACTAAGTTTCATAACTTGAAATGGCCTTATATTGTTTTGTGTTATGAAAACTCATTTTTCCACATGCATTGAATTTGGAAAACTACTTTGAGTGGTTTCGAAAACACCAAACTCAATTTTGAGTGCTTTTTGAAAAAATAAAGAAAAATATTTACAGAAAAGCCCATATATGTCTCAAGAAACTGGGATTTCTAATTTCGGGGATTTGTGAAATCATTCGGGTCATCCAAACAGGTCCAATGAATCATACTAAGCATGTTTAATATGTTCCCAGGGGTTTAGTTAAGTAGTAGGTATGCTAAAGGATCATTAACGCGAGACCAGAAATTATTTAGTTTTTGGTCCCTGTTGGTCAGCGCGCTAATGGGAATCATTAGCGTGCTACCTGCAGCGTGCTAATGATGTCAGCTAGTGCATTAACCAGTCTCCTGACAATTTTTTAAAAAAATTTACAACTTTTTCTTTATTTTGAATCAATGATTGATCTTGGGCTCCTGGATCAAAATAATAGCCTTAAACAATCAAATAGGCTTAGAAACCATTAACAAACCACTTAGAACATTCTTTTATTATCTCAAACTCAAAAACTCACAAGCGTCCAAATTCTCACATCAAAAGTCATGATTTTTGTGTTTAATCACTTTGGAATCTTTTGAGGCCACCGAATCATCCTCGGAACTGGTGTCATTAAGGTGTTCTAAGGCTTACACCCACTTCTCTAGAACTAATTTGAACAAGAGTTAGGACTTAAACTTGATTTTTATTAAACTACTTTTTTATCATATTCGAAACCATATTTAATCACATTGATTTGTTTTAATCGATTTCTTGTTTGATATTTGTGCAAAATTAGTGACACACTTATACATCTTATTCATATTCATACTTGCATGCATTAGAGTTGTTAGGCTCTAGGTGGCTTGCTTGTAATTGAACTTATTGCCGTTTTACTTTGTAAAGTTGATCTTCACTATATTCGTTTATTTCTTGTAAGTGGATGTTGTATGACTTAGTGGGATCTAAGTCAAGGGAAGACCTAGTTGAAGCTAGGCATAAACCCTAATTGAGGTTAGGTGGGAAGTCTTGATTTGTGATTAGGCATTCTTGGCTAGTACGTTTCAGTTGTAACACTTATCATTAATATAAGTGGGGGTTTAAAAATCCTAACTGGGGAGGTTAGGTAGTGGATGTAGATTAGTTTGATCGAACCACTATAAATCTTGTGTCTCTTTTCCATCTCTTCTACCCTCTTCACCATTTCATCGGACTTATAATTGTTTATTGTGGATGCATAGAGCATCGTTGTTCATTGAAAGTTATTAAAAGGTGATAACCTATCGATACACCCAATTCATCCCCTCTTGGATATGATTTCAGGTAGGGTAGAGTTACCTCCAGACTTTAGGGTACTCGAGTTCTTAGATGCATTGTTAGGGATGGATTGGCTAGCAACATATCACGCTCATATCGATTGTTTCAATAAGACAATGACATTTGAGATCCGAGGGCATCCAATATTCACATACGGTGGTATCATTATATATAATAGCAGAGATTCAGGGACCCAAACTTGAGGAGATTCCGATTGTGTGCAAGTTTTCTGATGTTTTCCAAAGGATTTACTTGGTTTACTACCACCGAGGAATATATATTTCATTATTGAGTTGGTACGAGGCATTAGACCTATTTATATACCACCATATCGTATGGTTTTAAGAGTTGGAGGAGCTGAGGAGTCAGCTCCAGGATTTGGGATAGAAAGGATTCATTATACCTTATATGTCTCCATGGGGAGCACCCGTTCTATTTGTGAAGAAGAAGGATGATACTTTGAGACTGTGTATCGACTACAGATAGATCAAGGTCATAGAAAGGGCAAATATCCATTACCGTGGATTGATGATTTATTTGATTAGCTGAGAGAAACATGGTTTTTCACCAAGATAGACATAAGATCAGGGTACCATCAGCTCAGGATCAGGGATGAGGATAGGTCTAAGATAGCTTTTAACATGAGTATAGACACTATCAATTTATAGTCATGTCGTTTTGCTTGACTAACGCTCTTGACATGTTTATGGATTTGATGCATCGAGTGATGAGACCATTTCTTGACCGCTTTATGATAGTTTATTTCGATGATATATTAATATACTCGAGGACTGGAGAGGATCATGAGCAACACCTCAGGGAGATGTTGCAAACTTTGAGGGAGCACCGAATATACATGAAGTTCAGCAAATGTTCTTGGAGTAGCGAGTATTGCTGTAAATTCAGCCAAGATTCAGACTATTACGGATTAGCCAGCACCGATGTCAGTTACGAAGATTAGGAGTCTTCTGGGATTAGCAAAGTATTACTATAGACTCGTGAAGTATTTCTCAGCGATCGCTTCACCGATTACTAGAGCAACCTAAAAAGACGTCAAATTTGAATGGTCAGAGGAATACAAAGAGACATTATCTCTGCTGAAAAGGTTGTTGACCACCACACCAATGATGATATTATCATAGGTTGGACAAGGATTCCTGGTATATGGAGAAATCATCTGTATGGAGAGAGATTCACACTTTACATTGATCATAAGAGTCTGAAATATCTTTTCATATAGAAAGAGTTGAACATGAGACATCATAGATGGTTGGAGTTTCTGAAGGAGTACGACTTTTCTCAGGAGTATCACCCAAGAAAAGCTAACATAATTGTTGATGTGTTGAGTAGGATACCTACTGGAGATGTGCCTCAAATTGTGTGTCGATGTAGGACTGTGGTAGAGAGTGATGTAGTAAGCTAATTTGAGTTAATGAAGCTTAAATAGTTAAATTAGATGTGGCTATGAGGTGATTTACATTAAATGTGCCTAAGTTAGCAAGTTAAAACATTAGTCCTTGATATTTCTCGAGATACGTGTCGACACATCAAGAGACCATTTGAGTAAATAATTGGTGTTAGTTAGATGGACTTAGTGGAGAGTTAGTAGAATTGTGTCAAGATATAGAATATTAGATTAGTCTCGAGATACGTATGTACAAAAAGATCAATAACTATTAATCAATCTTATCTATACATATAAGATTGAATTGATCAACTCATGCAAACATTTCATTCTCATTTCATAAGTTTATGAGTTAAAAAAAGTCGGAGAAGAAGATCAAAGAGAATAGCAAACTATGATGGAAAGTTGATTGATTTAAGAAGGAGTTGATCAAGCAAGGTGTACAATTAGGTAATTCTACTTACACTTAGCTTAATTTGATGAATTCATGATATAAATGAAAGTGGGATGTTCTTATGATCATAGTAGGTATCTTGGATCTCCGGTAGGTTAGAATAGGGATCCCAAGGTGTTGGGAATGGTCATGTGTGGAGAAAATTCAAAATTCAAAATGCAGAACTCTGGATTCTCCTTCACATAGCGTGCTAAGTGTTCCAGCTAGCACGCTACGTATCAGGTTTACTAGCGCGCTAATCATTCCACCTAGTGAGCTAGGTGCTCTGACAGCACAAAATTTATAATTTTCTAATTATAAATTAAACACTTTAAACAAGTCCAAAATCCTAATTAAAGGTCTAAACACACTCTAAAAAATTATGAAATGATACCAAGAGCTTAGAGAAAAGTCTCACGGGTTAGGATACGCATTTCGAGGTGTTGCAAGGTCGGATTAGCTAGGAAATTTGCGTGGATTGTAAGTAAACTGATTGAGATATTTATTTACATTTTATTCATGTTTTGTTATTCATTTTCAGTTATTTGAACCGAATTATCTTTCGAACTGTACATGCCATGACTTTTTGTTTCTTCTCATTTTATGAGTTTGCTATTATGGCATTGGTTTTCATTAAATGGCTTCATTGACTCTAAATCACTTGCTATGTCATTCTTGATTGTTAAGATATCTAGTTAAATGAAATATCATGCTATTAAGTTGGTGTGCGATGATATTGTAATCTAATTTTCTTTGTGCATTGGATATGCAATCATATTATTGGATTCCTAAATCGTGTCATTTCTTGAATATACGAAAATAGTTCTTGTATCTAAGACCAATATATATAGAGATAGCTGCGGCATATGGTGTCGCTAAATGCTCAGGGATGTCGGGATCTCACCACTAACTTATGTAGCACACAGGGTATAAGACCCGGGGTTGTTGACGAGTATACATCACATGTGAAGGGCACTTGTGAGTATTTATATATGAGATGGGCATTCGTAAGGATGTGAAAGCATTCATGATATTGTTTATGCCCTCAATAGTGGAATAAGGTTGATGTGATGTAACTAGTGACCCTAGATCATTACTCCTTAGCCGAGTGTCAGTTTCATATTACTTAGCTGAAGTATCTTATATCATGATTTCTTTTTAGCATAGTGCTAATGTTATGTTTCAGATACTTGTTTTATGGAAATTTGAACAAATGTCTCTCAATGTTACTTTCTACTTTCATGTACTCACCATTTTTTATAACGGTGGGTGCAGATCCATCGAGTAAAAAATCGAGCAAGGAAAAGATCAACGACTACCTCTAAGCCAGTTGAGTGCTACTACGTCTGAGTTTGTAAGTTTTTTATTTTTGTTGTATGACATATATATATATATATATGTCTTTTATATACTTTTGGGTGTATACTATGGGTTGTGAGATAGTCACCCGACCAGACACGTGTTGATATATAGTTATCGGCGTTTGTTATATATATGCATGTAATCTTTGTTACCTGGTTTTCTACATACTTAGGTTTTATATGAATGGATTCCGCTAGTTTGTCAAGACTTCTGCTGAATAATCTTTAAATTGTATAAGTTTTAATTTACTTAAGAATGATGTAAGGTTTATAAGAAAAGTAACTAATTTGGTGAGTGCATAAGAAAGGCTGACTAATACATTTTTAAGTTCTACGTGGTAGAGGTCAAAAGCTTAATGACAGGATTAGGCTAGGCGGTGCCCTAATTTGAGAAGGGGTCATCACACGTTCGTGTCAAATATAACCCATACTCGAGTTATCAATCCCACAAGGGTGTATTAGTGGTAAATACAAGTCGAATCCACATGACTTAGGTTTTACTCTTAGTTAACTAAAAAGGGAAGTTTTTGGGGTTCTTATAAATTTTTAATAAAGCAATTAATTATAACTACCAGAAATTAAAAATTGCAAAAATTAATTCGATATGAGAAAATATCAATGTCTACAGTTCCACAAATCTAAATCATGTTTCAATAACATGTCATGGTCCTCAATCTTTCCAAAAGATTATTAATTCGATTCCTCCTAGCTAGATTAGCTATAGTAAATCGATATCTACCAAAAATCCTTAATTCCCTTATTCTCGATAGAAAATACGTCTTCTCTAAGTAACACACAACCCTTGACATCTGTCAATCAGGTTTAATGCATTAACCGCATAAAGTTCTATGGGAATACTAATCATAAATAATCGGATCGCATCTGCTTCCAATTAAACCTAGATTTATCTATCTCACACTCAAGAATCGAAAAGTTTTTTACGGCAAACGGGTGAGTGATTATCATTTATATCAGTCCAATCATATAATTACGGGTACAAAAGTCCCGAATAAGTATAGGTCTTCCACCTAAAAGCATGCAATGGCTATAATACATACCCTAAGTTTGCACCATAATCATGAAATCAACAATAAATAAAATAGAAGGAATTAAGATAATTGAAATTATAAATAAATAGATATCACATGAACACCGCTATAAACCATGAATCTAGACTTGTTTCACCTCCGACCTAGGCCAAGATTGCTTAGCCGGACATCATCTTGAAGAACTCCACTAAACGAATAAAAGAAAAGAGATTGATTGGTTGAGAAAAGAGAAAGTAATAAATAAACCAAAAATCCAATATAATTAAAACCCTTAATTTTGGTCTCTGAAGATAGAGATATTTTATTTCATGGGTTGGAGAGTGTCTCATTTGCCTAGGAAAATCTAATGGTTGCGATTGCTTGAGAGATGGAGTCATGGACACGTGTCAGCTACTCATTGGTTGATTTTCTATTGGCAACTGAAGTGGTAGATTCTAATTGGCTGAAGCACTGTTTAAGATATGGCTAGACCAATGGCATTGTGACACGTATTGGGGAATGTGCCCTAGGTCAATCTACTAACATTATTTATCTTATGATTTTAGTTAATAAAATAGATGTTTTCATTTGTTGTTTTATTATAAGTGATTGCATGTTTACCTTATAATAAGATCCATTGGTATTTGTTGAAATATCATAAATGTCCCTACTCGGTAATTATATGGGGAACTATAATGAATTAAGACTAGTGTGAGTCTTAATTAATGGTCATGTGATGATCATGAGTATAGGGATACGAATCGAGATGATGAGTACTTGTTATGGAAAATATACTAGATTGACCCGCTATGAGAACACCATATGGACTAAGTCATAGGTGTTACTCATGATAGTTATATCATTTAGTCCTTTGATTTGAGATTACCATAGATTTCAATATTAGGAGCATGGTAATTTGAAACAATCAAACGTTGTCTTTAACCGGACAATTATAAAGATTGTGATCGGTTACCATGTGAATAATATGTGAAGGCGTGTAATAAAAATAGAATTTGTCACTCTCGTACAGAGAGAGATATCATTGAATCCCTAGATATGTTAGACTGTTAAATGGCCAAGTCCAAGTGAATTGATATGATCAATGTCACTTAGATGTTTTCGTCTACCTAAAGATCGAGACTAGTACGATTGAACAATAATGGTGACTTTCCATGCCTTGCTAGAGACCATTCATACTACTTAGGTAGTCATAATGCCTTGCTAGAGACCATTTATGACTTGTGCACCAAAACGGTTTTGGTTCACTGCCACCGTCTCATGAACCTATAGGTTCGCACACAAAGAATGGCTTTGCGCAATTTCAATTGGTTCAGAGTAATGAATTTTATATGATAAAATCGTGATATAAAAGCCCTTACAATTTGTTATACGATAACTTATTAGTAGGGCATATGTGTAATTTGCTTAAACGACCTAAATACAATAGTTGTAATAGGAATAAGATTTTAAGTGAGGGTTAGTCTACACATATAAATAAATGTTGAAGCCCTAAAACAAAATAAGATTTTCATTTTTGCAAATTTTAAGGTCTCTGGATTTTGGGAGTGAAAGAGAAACATTTTCTATCTCTCTTGGGACTAGCCCTCCAAATTGTGATCATCGTTCGCGTGGGTTTTCGATAAAGGACACGTGCTTGAACGCCTTGGAGATCGAACAATCAGAGAAGGAAATCATGGATTAAGGTATGGTTTACTTTTATACATCTAGTTTAGTGGAACTTATTTACAATTCTGTTAGGATTTTTCAAAAGTTGTTTTGAATTTTTCGTTGCATATGAACCTCAAAACCTAGCAACACATAGCTAGGTGCAAATGGGGAAGAGCCTATCATAAAGTCATGCGTCAATTTGGGAGTGTGCACGAACCGCATGTCGAGATGAATCACCGTGGCTGAAGAGAAAATGAATGAAAGTCACTTAATATTAGGGAATTGGTGCTACACGTATTTCAAGGACAATCGACGACTATTGGATTGGGGAGAAGGCACTCAAAAATCGATGAATTCTTAGGCGTCTATGATACACGCTTCCCGATGCAGATCAAGACCTTTGTTCCTCATTCGTTATGAACCCATGTGCGAATCTCAAGGCTTAATTGAAGGTTTTTTAAGGCTGTGACTCAAGTGTGTTACTTTGGTGCTTCACTCGGTGTTGCTTCCTCTCTTTATCAATTTCATAGTACGTGTCTCAAAGCTAATCTGAAGGCAACCAAATTGCATTAAAAGAATGACTTATACTTAGTCGTTTTTAATGACTTTAATGCACCTCCAAACATTTCTTAAACCACCATAGCATCACACGGACCAATGTGAGCCCTACCAAACTATCTTGAAGTGCATGCAAGCTCGTTTTTCAATGTCAAATATCAAGAATACTTCAAAAGACCTCGAATTATCTCTATTTCACCAAATTGCAACAGAAACACTGAAAATATAAATAAAAGACAATTAGTTAATTATACGAAGCATTGAGAACTAAAAACACATAAATAGTTAAATATATTAATATTACCGACTTATCATTATGCAAACCCTACACTAATTCAGCCCAAGTATAAGAACTCCACCATAAACCCTACCCACTACTTCGATTTAAAACCTTTAAAAAATAAGATAGAGTTGCAGGAAAGGTAGATGGAGTGATTTGGTGGGTTTGAAGTCAAAATCAAGGAAAAACCCTTTTAGTAAGTTAAATTCATCACCTCTACACTCTATTATCATTGTTTAGATGTTGGTTCATGTGTCTTGTTGGATCTCTAATGTTGAAATCATAATTTTGATTCTTTAGATGGGATTTAAACAAATTTAATGAGTTTTGGGAGAATTTGAGAGTATCGGCCAAATCTTGGCGCATGATGGGATGGTGCCGCTAAAACGTCGCCGACGAGGATGTGACAGTCCCACTATCGCCATCGCCGGCGAAGGGCGGCAGTCCACCCCGCTATGAGAGGGGCCTCAATTAAGAGGCCCCAAAAAAGGCACGGGAGGAGATTGCCATAGGGGCCACCCCACCATCCATCACAACCCTTAGGTAGAAGCTCGTGGGGAGTAATGGGGGAGTCAAATTTACCCCCCGGTCTTTAAACCAGGGGCCAGTTTGTAGCATCCCCTATCCCGATTTGGGCGATACTCAACCTGAAACACTAATTAAGCCCCGGTAACCCAGCCAGACCTTACTATAGCCACCAGCCTCTCCATTAGTACTTGATAAACTCAACCTGTATATTATTATCGAATAAACAATTCAAATTATCCGCAACGGAAAATTAAAAACAATATACAAAAATACATAGTTTATCAAAACACAAAACCTCGTTTATAAACCTCCCAACCCTGTTTATATATAACAAAATATATCAAATAGTGTGCATATGCACAAGAAGACTCATTACATCGTAGAAAAGATTATAAGACTCTTAAATCTTCTCCTTGCCCTTCGCTGAAGCGCTAGGTTGTAAACCTGAAATATTAGATTTGGGGCGAGCGTTCCAACTTGCTCGGTAAGGATTCACAAAGTCATTAACATTCCATATAATAATCAAGAACATTATGCAATAACAATATGCACCAATGTTAACTGATAAGAATATAGAAAACATATAAATCAATAAATAATGGATGCAAATCAAACATCAATTACTATTACACTATGATTTCCATTTTATTTATAAAACTAGGGTCAATTACCCACTGGCGCCATCAATGTGATTGCTAGAACAACAAGTTGGCCGATGTGATGTCTAGCTAATCCAATAATGCTTAATGGTTCTATCCGAAACGCTCTAGTGAGTATGTAATCCACACAACCTATTTAACTGAGTAGGAAGCTAAATATCGGCAGGGAAGGTATCCCATCTCCTATATAACCTGGTATCAGTCTCAGGAACTTACTTTCGTGAATCATAATAAACACCATTTTCCATTTATTAAAACCATTACAGTGTACATAATCCCACATTCAATCCATAAACTACACGAACTATATATACTGGGATAGTCGGGCAACATTGATAAATAATTGAATCCATACTTACCTTGGCTTAGGTTTCTATTCCAAATTCCTTAACCTTTTCGGTGCTCAAGCTTTCCCAATGATCCAACAACTATCACAATCCTTTTGGGTACTCAAGCTTTCCCAAGTATCCAACACCTATCACAAATCATTTGTAATTAATATAGGTCTAATACCCTATATTTAGAACCCATTGTTCAGTCCCTAAGTCCTCAAAAAATCCTAACCAAAACTCAACAGAGCGCGCTCCCTCATTGGTTGGGGCGCGCTCCATCAATTGGGCTCGTCCCAATTAATGAAGAGAGCGCGCTCCACCCTATATTGTCTTGACAGTACATAGGTAGTAGCCAATGTTCCATCCACAAATTAACCAAACAACAGCAAACACTACCAAAATTCATCAAAGATGATCTCTAGTGAGCTAACAAGCCATTTTCAATCATCAAACAGCACAATTCACAAAGATTTCATCACTACCATCGAATTGAACTTCAATAAACACAAAAACTAAACTTATCAAAGTTATGATCTCTAGTTTTTAAATCGTTTAAGCTCCTCGATCTTTGTTGATCAGCTCCCTGAATGATCTCTGATCAGAGTACGAAAGCCTCAACCCTTCTCTCTTTATTTCGATCGATCAAAAGAGATAAGTATGAGATTTTAGTTTAAATATATAAATTTTCTCGAGATACGTATTGCTTTATCTCGAGAATGGTTGAATTATTGATGTGCTAACATGACACTCCTTAAAATGACAATCCAATGATCCATGTAATTCAAACCAATGTATAGTTTCCAATATATATTTATATATCAAATATATAAATATATATATATATATATATATATTTCATTTATTTCTCTCCAATAAATTCAATGGACAAGCTTACGAGTATTCTTGGGTGTGCACATTCATTTCATGACTCTTTCGTCGCATTTGGTGTACCGACTATTTATTGTTTATTTACGTATTTTTCATTTATAGGCTTGTATATAAATCCTCTATTATACTACAACCTATAAAATTCATAAACATACCAAAATAACCAAAACCAACATGCAAACACACACACATACTAATCGAGGTACACCGAACTTAACCAGAGCCTAAATCGAGTTAATTCGAATTTGAAGTAGCACTAATCACCAGCTTAAGGTAACAAGTCATTACGACCTCCCCAATTTAAAGCAATTTCATCCTCGAAATTAAAGTAAATGTAAAATTACTTGTAGTTTTGAAGAAAAATGGAAACTACTCCTTTATATATGTTTCAAGTTCCCAGGTTAGTTCTTCATCTCCGAGAGATTGCCATTTCACCTTAAACAAAGGAATCTTTTTGGTTCTTAGCCTTTGAATCTTACGATCAAGTATCTAAATCGGCTGTTCGTCGTAAGATAAGTCTTCCTGAAGATTAGATTCATTCTAATCAATCCTTAAAATGAACTGAGTCTCTGTCTTGTGAAGCATAAATACATGGAAGACATTATGAGCTCCAGCTAACTGAGGAGGTAACTCTAACCTGTAAGCAACGAGACTAATCCTTTCATATACTCTGAACGGTCTAATGTACCTTGGAGCTAGCTTACCTCACAACCTAAATCTATACAATCCCTTCATAGGTGAGACTTTCAACATGACAAAATCATCCTTTGAAAACTCCAAAAATCTATTATGTTTATCGACATACCTCTTCTATCTTAGTTGTGTTTAGTCAAAGGCTAGCGAATCTGCTGAATTCTCTTCGTGTAGTCTTGAGTTAACTCTAGCCCTAACATGATTGTATCTCCAACCTCTGCCCAACACGGAGATGAATGACAATGCCGACCATACAGAGCTTCAAAAGGAGCCATTACAATGCTTGTCTGATAGCTATTATTATAAGAGAACTCACATAAAGGAATATATTTCTCCCAGTTACCACCAAACTCTAAGACACAAGCTCAAAGAATATCCTCTAGCACTAATATCAATTACTCAGTCTATCCGTCAATCTGAAGATGGTATGTTGTATCGAGGTTAAGAATAGTTCCTAACTGTCTCTGTAATTCACTTCACAATCTAGACATGAATCTTAGATCTCTATCTAAAGTAATTGACACTGGAATTCCATGAAATCTCAACACCTCATGTATGTACACCTCTCATAATCGGTCAAGAAGATCTCGCATGGAAACTGGTAAGAAATGCGCAGGCTTTGTCAACCTGTCAACTACAACCTATACCGCAACGTGTTTACGCTGACTCAGAGGTTGACCAAAAAAGAAATCCATTGATATATGTTCCCATTTCTACTTAAAAATAGGTAGCGAATGCAATAACCCTTCAGGTTTCCTATGTTCACTCTTAACTTGCTGACATATCTCACATTTATTTACAAACTCAACAATATTAGTCTTCATCCCAGGCCACCAATAAACACGCCTCATATCGTGATACATCTTAGTGTTACTTAAATGAATATAATGAAGAGAAATATGAGATTCTTGTAGCAACTCCTGCCTCAACTAATCCTGAGCTAGAATCCATAATCTATCCCTGAACTGTAACGTACCACCATCAGAAACTGACCAATTAAAATATCTACACTAGCCGTTAATATCTGGCATGCTATATAATCCTGATCTACTTTCTGACAATTAACCACCTATTGAATCATCTCTGGTTTAGCTTGAGTCTAAGCATAGAAGAATAGATTAGTAGCTCTGGAACTAGCCTCCCAATTGATGATGTGCTAGTTGGACTTTCATGAATAATCATCACTAAAGCTTCCGCAAGAAGTTTAAATCGAGGCGCTCTGGTAGTAGTTATGTTCTCTCTGCCTTTTCATTTCCTACTCAAGGCATCAGCAATCGCATTTACTTTGCCTGGGTGGTACTCTAGAGCGGAATTCTAATCCTTGAGGAACTCAAGCCACCTACGCTGCCTCATATTCAATTCACTCTAAGTAAACAAGTATTTTAGACTCTTATGATTTGAAAATACTGTAAACTTCTCACCGTACAAGTAGTGCCTTCAAATCTTCAAGTTAAAACAATTACTGCTAGCTCAAGTTCATGAACTGGATATTTTTTTTCATGAACCTTAAGTTGCCTTGAAGCATAAGTTATGACCCTGCCTTCCTACATCTGCACATAGCCCAGGCTTGAATGAGAAGCATCTGTATAAATCAATAGCTCCTTCTTCCCCATTCAAGTAATGTAAGAACATGTGAGGTAGTCAAACTATACTTCAAACCTTTAAAGGCAGCCTTACACTCATCTGACCAAACAAATTCATCATATTTCTATGTTAGCCAAGTAATTAGCAAAGCAATACGAGAAAACCCACAAACAAAACATCTGTAATAACCTGTTAATCCCAGAAAACTTCGAACCTCTAATACTATGGTAAGAGTAAGCCAATCGTGGATTGCCTCAACCTTTGTTGGATCAATAGATATACCCTCAGCATTAACCATGTGTCCAAGAGATTTGACCGCTGAATAACATAATTCACATTTACTAAACTTGGCATATAGCTGATTATCCTTAAGAGTATGAAATGTAACTTTAAGGTGGTGCGAATGCTCTTCATCGGTCTTCAAATAGATCAAAATATCATCAATAAACACAATTATAAACTTGTCAAGATAAGGTTTAAACACCATATTCATCATGTCCATGAACATAGCATCATTGATCCCGAATGGGATCACTGTAAACTTGAAGTGCACATAACGAGTACTGAAAGCCGTCTTTGAGATATCCCCATCCATGATCCTTAGTTGATGATAACTATATCTCAAATCAATCTTCAAGAAATGTCTGACACCCTTCAACTGATCAAACAAATCATCGATCATAGGCAATGGATATTTGTTCCTGATAGTCACTCGATTAAACAGCCTATAATCGATTCACATACGTAGGGTTTCATTCTTTTTCTCACAAAAAGATTTGTGCTCCCCATGGTGATAAACTATGATGGATAAACCCCTTCTGTAGCAACTCCTTAAGTTGAGTTTGCAACTCATATAATTTTTTCGATGTCATATGGTATGGAAAAATAGATATAGGTTTGCTACCAGGAGTAAAATGAATGATGAATTCAATGACACATGGCGATGGAAGTCTAGGCAAGTTAGATGGAAATACTTCAGAAAATTCATAAACTACTAATATCTCACCAACCCCAAGTTCCTATTCGAGCTCTCCAAATGTGACAACTCTTACCATAACTTCTAAATCTCGAGGTGTGGCTTCCCTTCCACGAGTTGCAAGTTATGAAGGACTATAGTCTTTATAGATATAATTTAAGAAAGGTTAGGGATTTTAAAGATTACCCTCTTATGGAAACATTCAACACTAGCATGGTATGCTGACAACCAATCCATCCTTAGTAGTGCATCATACTCTAGAAACTCCATTACCCTCAGATCGATTAGAAGTTCATTCTTTCCAATTTTGATTACACATCTCTCATAGATCGGGTTAGGATAAACCTTCTCACTCACTATTGTGCTCAAAATCAACAATATACTAGCTCTAACAGGTTTCGATTTCAACTTATCAACCATTGCACCTGCAATAAAGGAAACTGCAAAACTAGCATCAATTAAAACATGCATATCTCAACAACAAATATTCAATATACCTTCCATAAGCCTCTGATTAGCCTATGGGTCCGCCTCAACCACTGCATGAGTTTGCCTTTGTACAAGCGGTGTTGTACTGCCTACCAATGTAGCCAGTGGCATAAAGCACTCTTTAAATATGTACCGTCTGCCTAAACTGATAGCGTATCATGAAAGCCCTTTGAGGAAAACTACTGGCCTGAGAAACCTGCCTCAATCCACTTAGTTTATGTGATGACTGTGTTTTGCTCTTACCCTTACGTCCAAACTGAGGTGGTGGCAAAGGTGGTTTGGCTATTGAAGCCTGAGAAACTGGTGGAACTGGCGCACTAATAAATGTCATCCCTGCAGACCCCGAATGTGTCATATTCCTTTTGTTTGGCCTAAAAGAAGCAAATTCATGGATTCTCTGACTTCCAAGAAATATGGTATTGTTGGTGGCATAAGTATTGTTCCAAAAGGTCTAGCTAAAATAGTTGATTCCACCTCCATCGCAGTCTCAAATACAAAAGCATAGCTAGTTCGAGGGATGAAACAAAACCATAACTCTAATATCATAATTCATCCCACAAAGAAGCAAATCCATTTTATTATCTTCCAGTTTTACCATCTCTAAAGAAAATTCACTCAACTCAGTGAAACTCCTTTCATACTCCCATATAGACATAGCTCCTTGTTTCAACTGAATCAACACAGTTTCCTTATTATTCCTGATTGATTTCAGAAAAAAAGTGCCTATAGAATATTGTCCTAAACTATGGCCAAGTTGTGACAGTATTCCCTTCTCTCTTTATGGAATTCTGCCACTTCCATGCTGAATCTATCAACAAGAATGTAATCGATTTGACCTTAAATCGGTCTCCCATATCATAACAACAAGTCTTTGCTCCATCTCCAATATCCAGGTCTCAGCTACCCCTTCCTCCATTGTGCCATTAAATATCATAATGTCGTATTTCATGAATACCTTGCGGGTTTTTAGAAATGCAGACTTTGAGACTCCATAATTTCTTTCATTTATCGCTTATTTCTATATTTCCATTAGTTCTCGATTTCCAGTTAGCCTAAGGTCCAGGCCTCTGTGAACCCTCTCCTTGATTCGCCATTAGATTTTGAAGTAAAAGGAGAGACAAGATCATTAGCTAACATTCAGAGAAGTCAATGAAATCATATATATACAATATATATATATATATATATATATCAATATGTACAACAAATAACATATAATAATTTTTTCATTTTCATTTTCATTTTCATTTTCTCCCCAAAACTCGATGAAAACCATTTATCAAACCCTAAGCTTATTCTTAACTCGAGGCAACTCTCAAAGTCGATAAACTTAGGTTTTTGGTAACAAGGAATATGCTATCACTTTGAAAATAATCTGAAAGTGAAATCAAGGTCAGAGCCTTGCCCATGATACCAAACTATATTAAAGTTACCACTTACATTCAAAAGTGATAAACTTTAGGCTTAGAAGTAGGCTCTGATACTAAGTAGCAGCATCCCCTATCTCGATTAGGGCAATACTTGACCTGAAATCCTAATTAAGCCCCAGGAACCTGGTCAGACTTAACTAGATCCTGCAACCTCTCCATCAGTACCTAATAAAGTCAACCTGTACATTATTATCAAATAAACAATTCAAATTATACAGAAAGAAAAAAATTAAAAACAAATTGATATTTAAACAATATATAGAAATACATAGTTTATCAAAATATAAAACCTCGTTTATAAACCTCCCAATGTTGTTTATATACAATAAAATATATCAAACAGTGTATATATGTACGAGAAGGCACATTACATCGCAGAGAATATTATAAGACTTTTAATTCTTCTCCTTGCCCTTCGCTGAAGCACTAGGTTGCTAACCTAAAATATTAGATTTGGGGTGAGCGCTCCAACTTGCTCGGTAAGTACGGATTCACAAAGCCATCAACAATACATATAATAATCAAGAACATTATGCAATAACAATATGCGCCAATGTTAACTAACAAGAATATAGAAAACATATAAATCAATAAATAATGGATGCAAATCAAACGTCAATGACAAATACATTATGATTTCCATTTTATTTATAAAACTAGGTTCGATTACCCACCGGCGCCATCAATGCAATTGCTAGACCAACGCATTGGCTGATGTGATGTCTACCTAATCCATTAATGCCCAATGGTTCTATATGAAACCTTTTAGGGAGTATGTAATCCATACAACCTATTTAACTACGTAGGAAGTAACATATAGGCTGGGAAATATGGCCTCAATCTCAAGAACTTACTCTCATGAATCATAGTAAACACTATTTTCCATTTATTAAAACCATCACAGTGTACATAGTCCCCCATTCACTCCACAAACTACATGAACTATATATACTAGGATAGCTAGATAACATTGATAAATAAGTGAATCTATACTTACCTCGGCTTAGGTTTCTATTCCAAATTCCTTAAAGTTTTGGTACTCAAGTTTTCCTGGGGATCCAACACCTGTCACAAATCATTTGTGATCAATATAAGTCCAATACGCTATATTTAGAACCCCTAGTTCAGTCTTTGACTCCTTAAGAAATTCTAACCAAAACTCAACTTGTTCGTTATTTTCTAGGGTAGGAGTACACTCCTTCACTAGGTGGGGTCTGTTCCATCAATTGGGTTCGTCCCAATTAATGAAGGGAGTGCGCTCATCTGCTAGGTGGAGGTATCTTGTACTTTCTCGATAGTACACGGGGCAGCAGCCATTGTTCCATCCACAAATCAAACAAACAATAGCAGACACTCCCAAAATTCATCAAGGGGACCTCTAGTGAGGTAACAAGCCATTTCTAATCATCAAACAACAAAACTCACAAAGATTTCATCACTACCATCAAATTGAACTTCAACAAACACAAAAACTAAACTTACCAAAGTGATGATCTCTGACTTTTAAATTGTTTAAGCTCATCAATCTTTGTTGATTCAGCTACTTGAATGATCTCCTATGATCAGAGTCCTAAACCCTCAACCCTTCTCTCTCTATTTCGATCGATCAAATGAGATAAGTATGAGGTTTTAGTTTAAATATATGGGTTTCTCTCGAGATATGCATCACATTATCTCGAGAATGATCGAATAATTGATATGCTAATATGAAACTCCTAAAAATGACACACATGTTGACACCATCAACAGTCACGCTCATCTCGAGGCGATCTGACAATTCATATAATTAAAACCAACTTATAGTTTCCAATATATATTTATATATCAAATATATATATACATGTGTTGTGTATTTTCTCACCAATAAATTCATCGGACATGCCTCTCAGGTGTGCATATTCATTTCACAACCCCCTCATAGCATTTGGTGTACCTACTATTTATTTTTATTTACGTATTTTCCGTTTATAGGCTTATATATAAATCCTCTATTATACTACAACCTATAAAATTCATAATATAACAAACAAACACAAACCATTATGCAAACCCACGCACACGGTAATCAAGGTATGTTGGACTTAACCATGAGCCTAATTTAGTTTAATTAAGATTTGAATTAACACTAATCACCAACTTAAGGTAACAGGTCGTTGTTGGGGCATGTGCCCTACGTTAATCTACAAACATTTTTTATCATATAATTTTATTTAATAAAATTAAGGTTTTCATTTGTTGTTTTATTATAAGTGATTGCATATTTACCTACAATAAGATCCATGGGTATTTATTGAAATATCATAAATGTCTCTAGTCGATCATTATACTGGGAACTATAATGAATTAAGACTCGTGTGAATCTTGATTGACGCTCATGTGATGATCATGCGTATAGAGATACGAGTTGAGATCACGAGTACTTGTTAGGGATTAAGGTACTGGACCGACCTACTATAAGAACACCAAATGGATTAAGTTATAGGTGTTATTCATAATAAGTATATCATTTAGTCCTTTGACTTGAGATTATCATAGACTTTAATATTGAAAGCATGGTAATTTGACACAGTTAAATGTTGTCTTTAACTGGACGATTATAAAGATTGTGATTGGTTACAATGTGAATAATATGTAAATGTGTGTAATTAAGATAGAATTTTTCACTCGTGTATAGAGAGATATCAATGGATCCCTCGATATGATAAACTAATAATGGCCAAGTCCATGTGAATTGATAGATCCATATCACTTCGATATTTTCAGTTTACCTGAAGATCGAGACTAATATGATTGAACATTAAGGGTGACTTTCCACGCCTTATGTTTACTCAAAGGATATCGCATGACAAAAGGATATGATATATGCTATTTATTAGTTTGTATTGATTTTGATATTCATGCAACTTGGTTAGTCGTAATGTCTTGTTAGAGATCGCTTATGACTAGTGTACCAAAATGGTTTTGGTTCAATGTCAATGTCACATGAACCTATTAGGTCGCACACAAAGAATGGTGTTGCACGATTTCAATTGGTCCAGAGTAATGAACTTTATATGATAAAATTTATGACATAAAAGCCCTTACAATTTGTTATAAGAAAACTTATTAATAGGGGCGCATGTGTAATTTGCTTAAACTGCCTAAATACAATATTTGTATTATGAATAGGATTTTAAGTAAAGGCTTATCTACACATATAAATAAAGGTTGAAACCCTAAAACGAAATAAGATTTTTATTTTTACAAAATTCGAGTTCTCTGGATTTTGGGAAAAAAAAAAAAAAAACATTTTCAATCTCTCTTGAGGCTAGCACTCCAAATTGTGGTCACCATTCATGTGTGGATTTTTGGTAGAGGATGTGCGCTTCAACGTCTTGAAGATCGAACAATTACAAAAGAAAGTCACGAATTAAGATATGGTTTACTTTTTATATCTAATTTAATGGAACCTATTTTCGACCCTGTTGAGATTTTTCAAAAATCATTTTAAGTTTTTCGATGCGTTTCCCAAAATCCAAAAGTGGTATCAGAGCCTTAAGCTCAGTTCTATTAAACTTTTACATGTTTTCTCTAATGTATACATGACAAATGTGTGAAAATATGATCTTGATTTATGTATATGTATGATGTACATGTAGATTTTATGATAATTGTTATCAAAAATTGGTTTTAAAGCATGTTGTTAATTCATGTATATTGATACATACGGATGATTTGATTGAACGATAGTATTCATGTTTTGAGTATTTTGATTAACATATGTTTTTAATATTGAACGATGTGAATTTTATATGTTCATGGTAAAAGTCATGTTTAGGTTAATTTGGTTCTAGCGTTGAATACATATTTCATTTTTGTTCAATAATTGGGTATGTCTTCATTATAGAAATCATGATTAGGTTAATATGATTAATTTAATATGATTCTGGTGTTGAATGAATGATTAATATTTCAAAATTGAATTTGATCATGTATCTCATTATGGTTATCCTTAGTGTATTCCTATTAGATAGGAAATAAACTTGTAATAGGATAAGAATTACAAATCCTATAAGATGGGTGAGATATATAATAAATTCTAATTGGATAAGGATTCAAAGTATCTTAAATTCTAATTAGATTAGAATAAGATATTAAGTTAAAGGTGGGCCTAAGTTAACTAAAAATGTTTTAATTAATATTTTTTGGAATTAAAATAAGGAGCGATTTTTGTCAATTAGACTGATTAAAATAATGAAAGATTTTAGTAAAATCCCTTAACTTGTTTTGTGATTGTTCATGCATTGTAATATATGATATTTATCACGTTTAATTATGATTACTAAAACAAATAAAAATCCCTCTTCAAAATTTTAAGTCAAGTGTCATCCATTCTCAAACACTTGTCAAGGCTTCGATCACATCAATATGGGTCTACCTCCGCAGAATGTATTGTGTTATCTTGGTGAGGCAAGTTGAGTAATGGTTACTCTATTGTTTAAAATGGTTTGACTTGATGAAGCTATCAAAATAATTTTAGGCTTTAGACACTAGATGAGATAAAACATGCTAAAACATAAAATGTCGTAATCGCATAAAAATAACTAAAAGTTACATATGATGAAATTGGTAACTGGTACCTACCTAAATAACCTAATTCAAAGTTTCATGCCTTAGCTATCTTAGAATTTAGGTGAAACATGAATTTCAGTCCCTTAAATTAACATAGTGTTTTTAAGGAGGGTTGTTAATTTAGTGGGAGTCTATTCCTCTATACTAAAATGAACTTTTGTATAATCTTTGTTATAGATCTATGACTTCTTCAAATTACACTAATCCCTTGCCACTGCGATCCATCCTTGAGAAGGATAAGTTGTCTGGGACAAACTTTCTTGACAGGTTCAAAAACTTGAGAATCGTTCTTAAGCATGAACGCAAGTTGTATGTCTTGGATAATCCTATTCCTAAGGAATCACCAACCAATGCTTTAAAAGCTGTGAAGGATGCACATACTAAACATGTCAAGGACTCAACTGATGTTGCATGAATTATGTTGGCAACCATGGTTCCTGAACTTCATAAGGACATGCAACACATGGAAGCTTATGACATGGCTACGATGCAAAAGGAAAGATTCTAATAGCAGGCTAGGCAAGAAAGGTTTAAGACAGTCGAGAACCTTCATTCTTGCAAAATGGTTGAGGGTGCATCAGTTAGTCCTCATGTTCTGAAAATGAAGGGCCATATTGACCATATTGACAGACTTGGATTTCTCATAAGCCAAGAGTTGGCTACGAATTTGATCCTGAATTCATTTCCTAATAGTTATTCACAATTTTTGATGAACTATAACATGAATAACATGGAGAAGTCTATCTCAGAGTTGCATTTGATGCTTAAAACTGCTAAGCAGAATGTCAAGAAACTTATTGTCAATGTGTTAATGGTTCAAAAAGGAAATGCTAAAGTTGCAAAGGCTGTTGTGGCTATCACAAAGCCTATTAAACAAGTCAAGCCCATGTTGCTTCTACTTCATAGTCCCATAAGGAAAAAAAAGAAGGAAATTGTCATTTCCACTACGCACCCGGGCATTGGTTCAGAAATTGCAAGTTTTATCTCGAATATCTAAAGAAAAAGAAGTGTAATGTGACTACTATTTCAGGTATTGACATTATTGAAGTTAACTTGTCTACAAGTGATTCCTAGGTATTGGATACCAGATGTGGATCTCACATTTGTATTAATGTGCATGGTCTCACAAAAAATAGAAAGCTAAAGAAAGGAGAAGTCATCTTACAAATTGGAAATGGAGCAAAGGTTGTTGCGTTAGCTGTAGGATGTTATAAGTTAATTTTACCTAGTGGACTTGTTTTAGTTTTAAATAATTGCTATTATGTCCCTGCCTTAAGCAGAAACATCATTTCAATTTCATGTTTGGATTTGGATGGTTTTAATTTCATTATTACGAATAATAAATGCTCTATTTCTCGTAAAGACTTTTTCTATGCAAATGTCGATTTGTGTGATGGTCTTTATATTTTAAACATGAAAAGTTCCATAGATACTCCTATTCTTAATGTAAATACAAAGAGATTCAAGTCAAATTATTTGAATCAAACCTATCTTTGGCATTGTCATCTTGGCTGTATATGAGATCGCATTTCTAAACTCCATAAAGATGGACTTTTATATTCATTTGATTTTGAATCATATGAAATATGTGTATCTTGTTTACTAAGCAAAATAACAAAGAGTTCTTTTATCGGACACAGTGAAAGGGTAAATGATTTATTGGGTCTAATACATACTGATATATGCGGTCCTATAAACACAATGGCTAGATGTAATTATCAGTACTTCATTACATTCATTTATTATTTTAGCAGATATAGTTACGTGTATCTCATGAAACATAATAGTGAATCTTTTAAGATGTTTTGAACATTTTATAATGAAGTGCAAAATCAACTTAGTAAAACTATTAAAGCATTTCGATCTGATTGAGATGGTGAATATTTAAGCTAAGAGTTTGATTATCATCTTAGAAACTGTGGGGTTGTTTCATAGTTAACTCCCCCAACAACTCCACAATGGAATGGTGTTTTCGAGAGGAGAAATCGAGTTTTATTAGATATGATTCGATCTATGATGAGTCATGCAGATCTTCCTATTTCCTTTTTGGGTTATGCCTTAGAAACTACTGTGTTTACATTGAGTCGTATTCCTTCTAAAGCAGTTAATAAACACCACATGAGATGTGGTTTGGGAAAAGACCAAATTTGTTGTTTCTTTAAGATTTGGGGCTGTCAGGTTTTTGTTCGACGACAAATCTCAAAAAAATTATTAGCCAAATCCACCAACTGTGTATTTATTAGTTATCCTAAAGAAACTAGAGGATACTACTTTTATAATCCCACTGACAACAAAATGTTTGTGGTTCGAAATGGTGTCTTTATGGAAAAAGAGTTTATTTTAAAAGACAACAATATGAATAAAGTAAGTCTTGAAGAAGCTCAAGAACTACAAATAAACGTTGAATCGCTCGTAGTAGATCAATAAAATCTTGAACTAGATGAACCTCCACAGGTATCACAATGCTCACGTAGGTCAGATAGGGTAAGAATCGGCCTAAGAGACTTAGATTTCTTATTACTAATAGTAGTGAGGTGTTGCTTATGGATCAAAATGAACCTACTACTTATCAAGAGGCTGTGTATAGCCTTGAGGTAGATAAATTGCTTAGTGCCATGAGTTATGAGATGTGATCCATGTATGATAACCAAGTTTGGAACTTGGTTGATTTACCAGAAGGTGGTAAGACCATTTGATGCAAAAGGGTTTTCAAGAAGAAAACTGATATGATGGCAATGTGCATACTTATAAAGCATGGCTAGTAGCAAAAGGTTTCAGACAGACTCAAGGTGTTGATTATGATGAGACTTTTTATCCTATAGCCATGCTTAAATTGATTAAAATTCTAATTTCCATAGTCGCATTATGACTATGAGATATGGCAAATGGATGTCAAAACAACTTTCATAAATGGAAAGTTATTTGAGGAAATGTATATGATACAGCCTGAATGGTTTGTTTATCCTGAGAGTTTTAGGGAGGTGTACAAGCTTCAAAGATCCATTTATGGATAAAAGCAAGCTTCTTGGAGTTGGAATCTTCATTTTGATGAAGCAATTATGAAATTTGGTTTCATTAAAAATGAAAATGAGCCTTCTGTATACAAGAAGGTCAGTGGGAGCATGGTTGTTTTCTTGGTACTTTATGTTGATGATATATTACTCATTGGAAATGACATCACAACCTTGAAGAGTGTCCGGTCTTGTTAGGGAAGTGTTTCTTAATGACTTAGGAGATGCAACCTACATCTTTGGGATTAAGATCTATAGGGATATATCTAAAAAGCTAATAAATCTAAATTAAAGTGCTTACATAGAAAAGGTATTAAATAGGTTCAGTATGCAAGACTCTAAAAGAGGGATGTTGCCGATGTCTCATGGTACAAGTCTCAGCAAGACTCAATGTTCAAAGATTAATGACGAGCGAGAGTGCATGAATACAATTCCATATGCATCTGCTGCTGAATCTATCATGTATGCCATGTTATGCACCCGACCTGATGTATCATATGCTTTAAGCGCAATAAGAAAATATCAGTCTAATCCCGGTGAGAGTCACTGGATAGTAGTAAAGGACATTCTTAAGTACTTGAAAATGATTAAAGAAGTGTTCTTGGTCTATGGAAGTTTGGAAGACGAGCTCGTTGTAAATGGTTACACGAATGCAAGTTTTCAAACTAATGTAGATGACTTCAGATCGTAGTCTAGACATGTGTTTACTTTGAATGGAGGTGCAGTGAGCTGGAAAGGTTCGAAGCAATTACTTTGAACGGAGGCACAGTGAGCTGGAAAAGTTCGAAGCAAGAAACTGTGGCAAATTCTACAACAGGAGCTGAGTATATTGCAGCATTCAATGCAGCTAAGGAGGCAGTTTGGATCAAAAATCTCATCTCTGAACTTCTTGTGGTTCCTAGTATAGTTAACCACGTTTGGTTGTATTGCGATAACAACGGGTCGATAGCACAGGCCAAGGAACCAAGATCACACCATTGATCTAAACATATATTGAGATGTTTTCACCTCCTTCGAGAAATCATTAAGAAGGGAGACATGAAGATTTGAAGAGTTCCTATAGAAGATAATGTTGCAGATCCTTTAACGAAGGCTTTTCCACAAATGAAACATGATGGTCATGTTAGGTCATTAGGTATTAGATACATGAATGATTGACCCTAGTGCAAGTGGGAGATGTTGGGGCATGTGCCTTAGGTCAATCTACAAATATTGTTTATCTTATAATTTTAGTTAATAAAATTGAGGTTTTCATTTATTGTTTTATTATAAGTGATTGCATGTTACCTTAAATTAAGATCCATAGGTATTTGTTGAAATACCCTAAATGTCTCAAGTCGATCATTATATTAGGAACTATAATGAATTAAGACTAGTGCGAATCTTGATTGATGGTCATGTGATGATCATGCGTATAGGGATACAAAACCTGATCATGAGTACTTGTCATAAAACAAGGTACTAGACCGACCGGCTATGAGAACACCACATGGATTAATTTATAGGTGTTATTCATGATAGGTATATCATTTCGTCCTTCGACTTGAGATTACCATAGGCTTCGATATTAGGAGCATGGTAATTTGACACAACCGAACGTTGTCTTTAACCGGACGATTATAAAGATTGTGATTGGTTACAATGTGATTAATATGTGAAGGTGTGTAATTAAGATAGAATTTGGCGCTCTTACATAGAAAGATATCAATGGATCCCTCGATATGATTGACTGATAATGGCCAAGTCCTTATAAATTGATATGATCAATGTCACTTGGATGTTTCAGTTTACGTAAAAATTGAGACTAGTACGATTGAACATTAAAGGTGACTTTCCATGCCTTATGTTTAGTCAAAGGATATCGCGCGACAAAAAAAATATGATATACGTTATTCATTAGGTTGTATCGATTTTGATATTCATGCTACTTGTGTAGTCATAATGTTTTTCTAGAGACCGTGTATAACTTGCTTACCAAAATGTCTTTAGTTCATTGCCAACGTCACATGAACATATTGGGTCGCACACAAAAAATGGCATTGCGCAATTTCAATTGGTCCAGAGTAATGAGTTTTATATGATAAAATTCATAACATAAAAGTCTTTACGATTCGTTATATGATAACTTATTAATAGGGCGTAAATGTAATTTGCTTAAACTGCTTAAATACAATAGTTCTATTATGAATAAGATTTTAAGTGAGGACTTATCTACACATATAAATAAAGGGTGAAACCCTAAAACGAAATAAGATTTTTGTGTTTGCAAATTTTGATTTCTTTGGATTTTGGGAAAGAAAGAAAAATATTTTCATTCTCTATTGGGGCTAGCACTCATAATTATGGTCACCATTCATGAATGGATTTTTGATAGAGGACGCGCGCTTGAAAGTCTTGGAGATCGAATAATCACAGAAGAAAATCACATATTAAGGTTTGGTTTACTTTTTATATCTAATTTAATGGAACCTATTTTCAATCTTGTTGGGGTTTTTCAGAAATCGTTTCGAATTTTCTACTGCATATGAACTACAAAACGCAAAAGTCGTTACAAAGTTCGACCATTGGTTCCAACTAAATAGGGGCCAAGTTGGCCCTTGATCTACAATAAATGTCATTTTGGCCCCTAGAAAAAAAATAAAAAATATATGATAAAAAGAATATATATATATATAATAAACTAAATATAATTAAATAAAAAAATATTATTGTTTTCAAAAGGCGCTCGCTAGCGCATCCCCGAGGGAGACTGACCAGGTCCTATCCCTCGATCCTTACACCGAGCGACGAGGGACCTAAGTCAATCTACAAATATTCTTTATCTTATAGTTTTAGTTAATAAAATTGAGGTTTTCATTTGTTCTTTTATTATAAGTGATTGCACGTTGACCTTATAGTAAGATTCATGGGTATTTATTGAAATATCCTAAATGTACATAGTCAATCATTATACTTAGAGCTATAATGAATTAAGACTAATGTGAATCTTGATTGATGGTCATGTGATGATCATATGTATTGGGAAACAAATCGAGATCGTCAGTACTTGTTAGAGAACAAGGTACTAGACCGACCCGCTATGAGAACACCGCATAATTAAGTCATAGGTGTTGGTCATGATAGGTATATCATTTAGTCCTTCGACTTTTTATTACCATAGACTTCATAATTTGGAGTATGGTAATTTGACACAATCAAAATTGTTTTTAGCTAGATAATTATAAAGATTGTGATTGGTTACCTTGCGAATAATATGTGAAGGTGTGTAACAAGGATAGAATTTATTACTTTCGTATAGAGAGAGGGATACAAGTGGATCCATCAGTATGATAGACTGATAATGGCCAAGTCCATATGAATTGATTTGATCAATGTCACTTGGATGTTTTCAGTTTACCTAAAGATCGAAACTAGTACGATTGAACATTAAGAGTGACTTTTCATGCCATATATTTAGTCAAAGGATATTGCATGACAAAAGGATATGATATATGTAATTCATTGGGTTGTATCTTTTTTCATTCTCATGCTATTTGGGTAGTCATAATGCCTTGTTAGAGACTGCTTATGACTTGTGCACCAAAATATTTTTGGTTCATTGCCAACGTCGCATGAACCTATTGGGTCGCACATAAAGAATGGGATTGCGCAATTTCAACTGGTCCTGAGTAATGAGTTTTATATAATAAAATTCAGAAAGATTTACCAAAGTACACATGTTTTAATTTTTAATGAGGAAAATAGGGGTGAAAATTTTTTTTCCGGGGAGTAGGCAATAACGCCTATTGGGAAGGCGTCATCGACGTGGCAGAAATTAATTTTCTGATGTGGACACATGGATAGCGCCCTTTGAGAAGGTGCTATCCATGTGTCCACTGATAGCGCCTTCGCAGAAGGCGCTATCAGTGTACATGTCCACGTCGACATGTCCACATGGACCGACATGGAGACGTTACACTAATAGCAATCTCTGCAAAGGCGCTATCAATGTCCACGTGGACAAAATAGGGTTTTCCCGGTCCACATGGATCTACGTGGACCAGGAAAACCCTTGACTTAGGGGCGCAGATAGCGCCTTCTCAAAAGGCACTATTTGCACCCCACAGTCATCTTCCCGAAACCGACGCAGAGAATATATTCTCTGCGTCGGTTTCAGCTTTGCAGAGGTAGGTTAGGAGTAGGGGGTAGGGGTAGGGGGTGTGGTAGGTCACGGGTTACGCGAGAGAGTGGGGTGGGTCGGTACTTAAGGAGGGGAGGGCGGGAGAGAACCAGAGAGCCGAGATAGAGGAGGGAGGAAGAAAGAGGGGCGGCAAGCGACGCACGGGAGAGAGTGGGCGAGTGTGGCGCATGGCGGAGACTGTTGTAGAGCTTGGCGAGGGCTACCTTATCAAGGAGAGGCGTCTCTAAGCAGCAGCAGCGGCAGTGGTCCATGGTGGCTTGTGGCAGTCCAGTGGTGAGGCAGAACAGCGGTGATGGCCAGCGGAGGAGAGATCTTAGGCGGCGGCGAAGGAGGAAGGAGCATCAGCGGCGGCGGCGGCGGAAAATCCAGCTTAGCAGCGGAGTGGAAGTAGGAGAAGGAGGAGGTATGTGTAGTTGAGTTAGTTTAGTTAGTTAAATAAGTTTAGTTTGATTAAGTATGTTTACGTTAATTTAGATAGTTAAATAAGTTTGTTAATTAAGTATGTTTACGTTAGTTTAGTTAGTTAAATAAGTTTGTTTAAGTTAGTTTAGTTTAGTTTAGTTTAGTGAGTTTGTTTAAGTTAGTTTAGTTAATTATGTTTGTTTAAGTTAGTTTACTTAATTAAGTTCAGTTAAGTTGGTTTAGTTAATTACGTTCGGTTAATTAAGTTTAGTTTATTAAGTTTGTTTGAGGTATTTTAGTTAATTTACCAAATGAGAAGGTATGTTTAGTTATTACATTTGTTTAAGTTAGTTTAGTTAGTTTAGGTTAGATGTTTAGTTTAGGTATTGGTGGTTAGTTTAGTTAGTTAAGTATTTTTAGTTAGTTAAGTTTGTTTAGTTTAGTGTAGTTAAGTATAGGTATTTATGTTTGTTAAGGTTAGTTAGATTAGTTTGGTTAGTTTAGTTTAGTTAGTTTGTTTAGTTAGGTTAGTCAATTAAGTTACGTTATTTTTTGTCTTTAGGTTAGTTAGCTTACTTAAGGCAATGTTTAGGAAAACAAGTTAGTTTAAGGTAGTTTAGTTAGTTTGTTTAAGTTAAAAGTTTATGTATTACTTTGGTTAGTGTTTAGGTACTTGAGGTATTTATGTTAGTTTACGTAAGTTAGTTTAGTTAATATAGTTTGTTTAGTTATCACAATGTTGCTAGATTTGTTTGCCAAAGTTGTTTAGGTAATTACGTTTGTTTAAGTTAGTTTATTTAGTTTGTTTAAGTTAGTTTAAGTTTATGTATTAGTTTGGTTAGTGTTTAGGTAGTTGAGGTATTTAAGTTAGTTAGGTAAGTTTGTTTAGTTAATGTATTTTGTTTAGTTATCACAATGTTGCAAGATATGTTTGCCAATTTTGTTTAGGTTAGTGTAGTTTATGTTGTTTAGGTTAGTGTAGTTTAGTTATCACATAGGTGTTGTTAATTCGCACATCAATATTGAATCGCAATTACACCTACCTGCATGCGTGCTAAAAAGAAGCTAGAATTACAATATGATATAAAAGTAATAGAGAGGCGACAGTTTTAACACAGCCAACCATATGCATCTCTGATTCAACGCATGATTCCCCCGATGATGCACCTACCTCCAATACACAAAACTGCACAAACATATATGTTTTATTTCACTTGGGTTACATAACTGTGATTATTGTTCTTAACAAACGAAAATACAATGTTATTGCAGGAATATTACGTTGCGGCGGAAAAGCGGAGGAAACAAGTAAGTTCATTGATTTAGTATTTTCATAATAATTTATTTGGGTGAGGTTATGGTTTGCATGATGTATAGGGACATTCCTATTTTGTTTATGAAGAACGGTTCTTATGTTTATTTATTGAACGTTATTACACAGAAAATGTAAGTGCGAAAGAATGAGTATGCTCTGTAGTTGCGCTATTATTGTGATATTCTACATCAGAAAGTTTGATTGCACTATATAACCACATGATTGTCAACTATTTCCCTTACCAAATTTGTGCATTTGTCTGTAACATTTTTACATCCAAGTTCGCAAACCTCTGTAGGTCATGTCACAAAGAAACGTCCTTTTTCTATTCTATGCATACGGCTCCATTGTTAATGGGGTCAATGGGATCGCGTACAGCTCACCGCCATTAGTAGTGTTGTGGATTATGTTTGGGTCAAGTGGGCGCGAAATGATTGATGACATTTGTAACGTGTTCCCTATCTCATCAAAGGATACTATAGTTCAGATGACTTATCGCCACATGATAATCCTCCCCGGAGGCTCACATTATTTTGTTCCTGTCTTGTTGAATGATGCGACACACTTCGACTTGATGTGGGAGACGGTGGCCAGTTTACCAAAAATTGCAATGGTCGATATATATTTAACATTTGAGTCAGTCAACTCAATTCAAAATCGAACAGTTCATTCGCAAGTTCTTGACGAACGTAGCGGCACGTCGGACGCAGCCTTAATGACGGAAAGGCTGCGTATGCAATCCCCACAGGCTGAGGTCGTGCAAGAGGGTTCGTAGCTCCATTACATGAAGAAAATAATGCATATAATGATGGTGACGATAACGACGACGAAAATAACCAAACTGTTGAGGCGACGCATAACAACGAAGAAGCTCCATCAGTTGTCGTTTGAGATGACGTAAACGTTTGCACGGATGATCCAAGATATGATCCTCCGGGTCCGGAGAATGTCGAAGATGATGAGCAATTTTCTATCGATGAAGAGATTTTGTTGGAGGAAGCTAGCGACGATGAAGTTAACCAACCAATACCGGGATATAACGAAATCGATTGGGAGGTGGCTAATTCAATTGCGACCCAACATTCCCATAAGCAAGCTTGGGGGGACACGTCTAACTTTGATTTGGAGATAGGGATGTATTTTGACAATAAAAACGACTTACAACATGCCGTTAAAGTGTGGCATGTTAATAGACATTGTCAATACCATGTCATGGAATCACTACAACTTCGTGGGCGATTAAGTGCAGATTTCCACAACACGGGTGTATGTGGCGTCTTCACGCATGCTTCCGAAAGAAAACACTATTATGGGAGATAACACAGTTAGACGTATATCACACGTGTATAAATCCCAACGTACAACGCGGTCATGCCCAACTTGACGCCAACATGATTGAGCGAGAGATCCAAAGCGTCGTCAAGAGCGATCATGGTATCACGATGAAGGCATTAGTAGATATAATCAAGAAAAAATACGGCCACGAAGTAAGCTACAAGCGAATTTGGGATGCCAAAAGGAAAGCAATTGCATGGGCGTTTGGAGATTGGGACGAGTCGTACGCTCAATTACCAAGATGGTTGGCGGCTGTGAGGAGTAAGAGTCCGGGGACAAGAATCGAGTGGTCACACAGAAAATGGCATGCTGATGAAATTAGAACCGCGTCTCCTTTATTTCTTCGTGTGTTTTTTGCATTTGAAGCTTCAATACATGCTTTCAAGTTTTGTAGGCCTCTGCTTCAGATTGACGCGACATTCCTATATGGCAAATACAGTGGGAAGCTCATGATTGCGATATATGTTGATGCAAATGGACACATATTACCAGTTGCATTTGCCATTGCAGAAACCGAATCAACTAATTCGTGGGGGTGGTTTTTGTGGATGTTACGCAAACACGTGATAGATAGAGAAGGGATTTGCGTTATATCTTATCGTCACCCTGGTATTTTGGAGGCGGTCAACACCCCAATCAACGGCTTTTGTCCCCCTAAAGGGTACCACCGTTATTACTTGCGACACTTGCTTAGTAATTTCAACACACACTTCAAAAACGAGCCCTTGAAAGTACTGCTTGGTCGAGCAGCTGTTCAACATCAAGAACGAAAATTTATTGCGTGCATGGAGCGTTTCACATACTTATCTTCACGAACGCCTTAATGCCTGCAGTATGTCAATGCCATCCTTAAAGAACTTTGGACGCAATCGCACGACAGAGGCATGCGGTACAATGGATGAATTCTAATGGTGTTGGTAAGTACGAAATACAATTTATTCTTCGCACTGAAATACAATAAATATTCGACGAACCCATATTACTTGCTAGAGTTGCATCGGCAATTGCAGAGAGTTTTGACGGGGTCTTTAAGGGTGCTCAATTCTTGCCAATTACGGCGTTGACTCAGATGATATACTACAAATTGGTGACGTACCACGATCAACGCAACCAGGAAATCAATGAGGCAATCGCAAACAGACAAGCGTACACGAAATATGTAATGAAGGCATTCACGAAATATGAGAAATCCGCAAGGAAGCATCACGTCACGTTGATCAATCGAGATATTGGTGAGTTCGAAGTGCTGACTGGAAGACATGGAGACCGCATGCATAAAGGCAACAACACACAAGTCGTCATCTTGAAGGACTGGGTGTGCACTTGTAATAAATGGCAGTCGTTTGGTTTCCCCTGCTCACACGTGTTAGCGGCATGTGCATTTATTCGAGTGAGCTACGCGCAGTTCATCGAGCCATACTATAGGATGGATGTGTACGCACAATGCTACTCTTACAAATTCAAGGCCATCTCAGATTAGAAGTATTGGCCGACTTTTGGGACGAAGATCATACCCGACCCAAGGTGCAGACGTGGCCGAGGTAGACCAAAGGGATCGCGAAGACATACTGAGATGGATCTGCCTAATGTCCAAAGACCTTTGCGATGTGGGATATGTCATCAAGAAGGACATAGAAGAACAACATGTCCAAATAGAGACCGTGAACGAGTCCCAACTAGGAAGAACCGGTGTGGTATTTGTCGTTTAGAGGGACATAACAAAAAAATTGTCCAAGGAGACCTCAACCATCCAATGAGAACCTATAGTCGATTTTGTATAATGTGTGAAGTAACTTAAGTTCGTACATATGTTGCTTTTGAACATTTTCTTCGTGTGTTTGTGTGTGAACATTTAGTGAATACTCATCGTTTGGTTTCGTACAACACTCATTTTCTTTTTCTAACCCTTTTTTTAGTTGTACTGCAATGGATCCAGGACCTTCAGATCCATCACTGTTGCAACTCCAATCTACACACAAATCAACGCGAACCTGGAAGGGCGAGGTAACCTATTTTTCCTCAATACATCAAATTTACACCAATAATGTACCAAAAACATACTTTAATACATTTTCAATTACAAGGTGTATGAAACAATGCGCGTACGTCGAAGACGTGGGGTCGTTGATCGAACGATGCAGTATCATTCTAGGATGATCCCATATCTTCATTCCAGTGGGTTCTATGGGATATCTCGGGTAGCATTTTTCAGCCTTGATTAGGCTTTGATTACTGCGTTTGTAGAGAGATGACGCCCTGAGACGCATACATTTCATATGCATTGTGGGGAGTGCACCATTACACTCCAAGACGTGCAGGTACAGCTTGGATTGCCTATCGAAGGTATGCCTGTGACGGGAACGACGGACGCTGACTATGCTGATGTCTATGATAGGCTACTTGGACGAACTCCTCGTGGAGATGACGTCGTTGGTTGTAAACTTAAGGTCGATTGGCTCGAGCGTCACGTACCAGCAATAGATGATGATAGCGATGAGGAGTCGGTCCAACGTTACGTTCGATCGTACATACTACAACTCATCAGTGGTTGTCTTTTCGCTGACAAGTCCAATCGATTCGTACATTTGATGTTCCTACCATTGCTGGAGGATTTCCAACTAGCTGGACAATATAGTTGGGGGAGTGCATGTTTGGCATATTTGTACAGGGAGTTGTGTCGCGGATCTCGCGCAGGGGCACATGAGGTTGCTGGCGCGTCAATTCTTTTACAATTTTGGGCATGGGACAGATTTCCATTCATAGCACCGCGGCGCCTGCGTGTTTCTAGAGCTCAGCAGCGAACTTTGGATGGCCAAAATATGCTTATGGATGTTCCACTCGGACACGGGTATTAAAGTCGATTTGTTGTTAATTTGCATAAAAATCTTGTCCAACTTCATTTATCTTAACTTATTGTTCTCTACACAGATGGCTCGATGCATTTTCGGTTTCACAAAGTGCGATGCATGTCGTATCGGCTTACCGTGATGCACTCAACTCGCAAAGGCATGAGGATGATGTGGTATGGCAACCTTATACAAAACTCATGTGGTCTCTTCCCGATTACTGTACAAATGGTCATGGAAGTTGGCTTTCGACGTGTCCCCTTATTTGTTTCCACATTGTGGAGTGGCATCGACCAGAAAGGGTTATGAGACAATTCGGCATGGTACAAGTGGTGCCACCTAATTGTGCTTACGATGCCCAACTGCATCGCCTCGAATTGCGTGGACATCATCATGAAAATTGGGTGACCTTCCACGCAAGCTACATACACATGTGGGAGCATCGTGGGGACACCATTGCCACGACGGCACTTAATGAAGGCCACAATCACCAAGACTACATGACGTGGTATCGCTCGGTCACTAGGAGATTTATTGGACACGACAGGGCGTTACGTGACTACTCGATAATATTCTAACTCTTTCTTTTCCTCGAACATTCAATATCTTATATAGCGTGCTCTGACCTCTTATATTTTGTATATCAGCGAAACTTGGTGCATCGACTGAGGCAAGTGTTTATCGAGGATGGGTACGAGCAAGGTCTTGCTGCGCTTGATGAAGGGATTAAAATTTTAGACGAAGATGAAAGGCAACGGTCTACTTTTTCGCATGACGGAATTGACGTCGAACAAGGCATAAATGAGGATAATGAACAGGAAGATGAAGAAGACGATCAGGGCGAACCAAACATAGAGGTGAGAAGAAGACGAACATGACCAGAGACTGTGCGAGAACGTACCAGACGTCCTCGTCCACCACGTCCATCTACTCAGACAGAGATTACTGCAGAGAGTAGCAGACGTTCTCCTCCGACACGTTCATCTCGTTCAAGACTGAGTAGAACAGAGACTGTTGGCGAGAGTACCCAAAGATCATCCCCACCAACTCATTCTTCTCATGGGTACATTCCTGCATCGTCCACACCCCAACCGGAACCTCAAATGTTTGTAGTCGGGCCGCCGAGCGTGAATCTTCCTCCTTACCATTTTGATCCATACGCACCTGGGTCGTCTTCTTCATATGTGGACCATGGAATGCCTCATCATCAAATGTTTCCGTCACTGCCTCAATACATGCCTAGTCCATATACTCCTACTCCTTATAATTACAATATGCCATATAGTGGAGATCCCTCATTCATGAACTTGTTGACCATGCCGCAGCCTCATGTTCCTTTCCCCTAACCCCATACAGGAAGCCGGTATTTCGGGATGGTTCCACCTCCTATTTTTGGGAGCATCAGTAGCAGAGGTGAGTCGAGTGAAGCACCAGAGGAAACGCATCAATCCACTAGACGTGATTCAATGCAAGACCAGTTACCTCAACAACCTCAACCAGATGTACAAACACATCGTCCAACTAGACAAAGAGTACGTCCGGTTTGCATCACCGAGCAACAACATCAACGTAACCGTCGGAATAGACCTGCATGATGAGTTTTCTTGATGACATGGTGATTTGTAGATAACTTATATATTGGGTTCACGGAGTACGTGTATACAACCTTCTCATTGAATAAACTTATTTCTCATGTTGTCCATATTATTATAATGTCGTATACGTGATTACTCTTCAATAGTTAGTTTAGTTTGTTAAGTTAGTTTAGGTTATATGTTTAATTTAACTTAAGTGGTAAGTTTAGTTAGTTAGGTGTAGGTGGTTAGGTTTTATTAGTTTAGGTTAGTTAGGTTAATTAGCTTAGTTAGTTAAGTTAGTTTAGTTTGTTAGTTACTTTAGTTTGGTTATGTTAGTTAGTTAGTTTAGTTTGGTTAGGTTAGTTAAGGTTAGTTAGTTTAGTTTACTTTGGTTAGTTAAGGATAGTTAGTTAAGGTTAGTGTAGTTTAGGTTAGTTAGTTTAGTTTGTTAGTTAGTTTAATTTGGTTAGGTTAGTTAAGGTTAGTTAGTTTAGTTTAGTTGGTTTAATTAAGGTTATTTAAGGTTAGTTATTTTAGTTTACTTTAGTTAGTTAGTTAGTTTAGTTTAGTTAAGGTTAGTTAGTTAGTTAGTTAGTTTAGTTTGGTTTGGTTAGGTTAGTTAAGGTTACTTAGTTTAGTTTAGTTTAGTTTAGTTAGTTAGTTAGTTAGTTTAGTTTGGTTAGGTTAGTTAAGGTTAGTTAAGGTTAGTTAGTTTGTTTTAATTTGGTTAGTTAGTTACTTAGTTTAGTTTGGTTTTGTTAGGTTAGTTAGTTTAGTTTAGTTAAAGTTACTTAGTTATTTAGTTTAGTTTGGTTTGGTTAGGTTAGTTAAGGTTTGTTAGTTTACTTTAGTTAGTTAGTTAGTTAGTTAAGTTTGGCTAGGTTAGTTAAGGTTAGTTAGTTTAGTTTAGTTAAGGTTAGTTAGTTAGTTAGTTTAGTTTGGTTTGGTTAGGTTAGTTAAGGTTACTTAGTTTGGTTTAGTTTAGTTAGTTAGTTAGTTAGTTTAGTTTGGTTAGGTTAGTTAAGGTTAGTTAAGGTTAGTTAGTTTGGTTTAGTTTGGTTAGTTAGTTAGTTACTTAGTTTAGTTTGGTTTTGTTAGGTTAGTTAGTTTAGTTAAGTTAAGGTTACTTAGTTATTTAATTTAGTTTGGTTTGGTTTGGTTAGTTAAGGTTTGTTAGTTTAGTTTAGTTATTTAGTTAGTTAGTTAGTTAGTTAGTTTAGTTTGGTTAGGTTAGTTAAAGTTAGATAGACATGTGACCAGCCACGTCACCGCCACGTCACCGCGGACAAATTCATACAATAACGCCTTTAGAAAAGGCGTCATTAGATGGTGGTGACGTGGCTGGCCACATGTATAGATAGCGCCTTTTGAAAAGGCACTATCTATACACAACGCCGCCACGTCACCGTCACGTCACCACACCATAACCAACATCACACAATAACGCCTTCTCACAAGGCGTTATTGCCTACATTGGGTATTTCAAAATAAACCACCCTATTTTGTGAAATAAATTGTAAATGCCCCCTAGTTTTGGAAAAACACCTAAAATTCATGACATAAAAGCCCTTACGATTTAATATAGTATAACTTATTAATAGGATCATATTTGTAATTTGCTTAAACTGCCTAAACACAATAGTTGTATTACAAATAGGATTTTAAGTGGGGGCTTATCACACATATAAATAAATGGTAAACCCCTAAAATGAAATAAGATTTTCGTTTTTGCAAATTTTGAGTTCTTTGGATTTTGGGAAACATTTTCAATCTCTCTTGGGGTAACACTCCTAATTATGGTCATTATTCGTGAATGGATTTTCGATAGAGGACGCGCACTTGAACGACTTGGAGATCGAACAATCAAAGAAGAAATTAAGGTATGGTTTACTTTTTAGATCAAATTTAATGGAGCTTATTTTCAATCCTATTAGGGTTTTTCAAAAATCATTTATAGTTTTTTGCTGCATATAAACCCCAAAACCCAACAGTCCTTACACAATTCGACTACTGGTTCAAACTAAATTGGGGCCAAGTTGGCCCCTAATCTACTATAGCGGCCATTTTGGCCCCTATACAAAAAATAAAAAAATATATAATAAAAATAATATATATATATAATAAAGTAAAATATAATAAAATAAAAAATATTCTTGTTTTCAAAAGGGCGCACTAGCGCATCCTTGAAGGAGACTGACTGGGTCCCACCCCTCGACCCTTACACCGTATGACGAGGGACCCTTGGTGTTGGGGCATGTGTCCTATGTCAATTTACAAACATTATTTGTCTTATAAATTTAGTTAATAAAATTGAAGTTTTCATTTGTTGTTTTATTATAAGTAATTGCTTGTTTACCTTATAGTAAGATCCATGAATATTTGTTGAAATAACATAAATGTCCATAGTCGATCATTACACTAAGAACTATAATGAATTAATACTAGTGTGAAGCTTGATTAATGGTCATGTGATGGTTATGCATATTGGGAAACAAATCGAGATCATGAGTACTTGTTAGGGAACAAGGTATTGGACCGACCCGCCATGAGAACACTACATGAATTAAGGCAAAGGTGCTACTCAGGATGGGTATAACATGTAGTCCTTCGACTTGAGATTACCATAGACTTTAATATTTGGAGTATGGTAACTTGACATAATCAAATGTTGTCTTTAGCCGAACGATTTGTCACTCTCATGTAGAAAGAGATATTAGTGGATCCCTCAATATGATAGACTAATAATGGCTAAGTCCATGTGAATTTATATGATCAATGTCACTTGGATGTTTTCGGTTTACCTAAAAATCGAAACTAGTATGATTGAACATTAAGTGTGACTTTCCATGCCTTATGTTTAGTCAAAGGATATCGCAAGACAAAATGATATGATATATGTTATTCATTAGGTTGTATCGATTTTGATATTCATGCTACTTGGGTAGTCATAATGCCTTGTTAGATACCACTTATAACTTGTGTACCAAAATGTTTATGGTTCATTGCAAACGTCGCATGAACCTATTGGGTCGCACACAAAGAATGAGATTGCGAAATTTCAATTGGTCCAGAGTAATGAGTTTTATATGATAAAATTCATGACATAAAGCCCTTACGATTTGTTATATGATAATTTATTAATAGGAGTATATGTGTAATTTTCTTAAACTACCTAAATACAATAGTTGTATTACGAATAGGATTTTAAGTGAGGGCTTATCTACATATATAAATAAAATGTCAAACCCTAAAATAAAATAAGATTTTTGTTTTTTGCAAATTTTGAGTTCTCTGAATTTCTGATAAAGGATTGGCACTTGAACGTCTTCAAAGTCTAATGATCAGATAAGGAAATCAGGGAATAAGGTATGATTTACTTTTGTAGATCTAGTTTAATAGAATTTATTTTTTTTTCCAGATTTGGGGTTTTTCAAAACTTGTTTTGAATTCTTCTCTTCGAATAACCCTAAAAACCCAACACACGGGACCCATACTAGTGGACCCCAAAATAAATTCAAAAATAAATTAAAATTAATATATGACTTGTCAATGATGTGAATGTGTCTTGAATTGTTTAGATTCGCGAGGCAATTCAAATAGGACCCCAAGCACGTGAGGATAATAAATAGGATTCGCAGTGAGTCGAGGTAAGTGGGGAGCTTGCTCAATCGTCAAATATGGCTTGATATCAGTTATGTTAGGACATACGTTTTTAATTAAAGACTAGGGAAATGGGTTGCATTGTGTTATTGACTTGATTCTACTCATCTATTGGATGTATGTGTGTTGCATCAGACTTGGGATTACCTATTCCAAGGTAAGGAGTAGGATTAGCCTTTCAAGGGTAAGGAGTTCGGATTACCCTCTCCTAGGTAAGGGGTTGGGATTACTTGCTCATAGAAATCGTTAAGGTCGGTTACTAAAGACATGAGCGGTGGCTAACTTCTCATGAAAACCTCAAATGATTTTGGTGCATATATCCATGATGGCTTTGGACAAACCTATTATTGGTTTGATGGGACTAACAAGACGGCACATAAAGCATTGTGTCATCTAATGGTTGTCATCACCTTGAGAGTAGGGGAATCGATCGTTCGATTCTTATTAATAACTAGTATTAATATAATGAGACCACGACTTTATATTATTACTATTTTCTATCGTGTTAAAACTGATTTAGAAAAAGCTTATGACTGCTTAAGTTGAAAATTCATTGAAGACACTAATGGCATGTTCGCTTCACAAACCCAATAATCTTGTATTATGTGGGATTAACTTATACATTGGATTGTAGCTTGGATTAAGTGATTAGTCTCGAATAGGTCACTTTATCAGTTTGATGTATTCAAATTGGGATTAAGCTTTTTGAGATGATGGATTGACAAACATGCCCCTCACTCTATGCCCTTATCAAAATCGTTACTTTATCAAAACTTGTTCGATATTTGGGAGCTTGAGATGAAGGAAGCTTTTTGTTTTGGTTTGCAGGAAGAGGATCTCTAGATAAAAGAAGGTTATAACAGTGGAGAAGAGAAGGACGGAATGCTAAAGAAGAACTATCCTACGAGGCTTGCAGACAAGTCCACCAACACTAACAATGACGTTCATCTACTCAGATATACGAGGTGATGTACACCACCTATCAATACAATCGGTTTGATCTTCCTTTCTCTAGTCTTTTTATGCAAATTTCTTTAATAAACAATTGCATCGTGTGATTAGAGAAGTTGAGATCCAACTAAAGGTAGTAGGATTTTATCCCTAACTCTGCAAATCTATCATTCTCACACAACAAATAATTCTGAAAATTTCATCTTGAACTTGTTTTGCTTCATTGTTAAATAAGTCAATTCTTCATGTTTGGATGATATGAGAATATGATCCTTTAAAAACAACTCTTTCAATCCAAACTTGTAAAACCATTTCCAAGGCGAACCGTTAAGTACACCCAATCACTTTTGTTGTATTCAATAACTCGGTGGTAGAGATCATAACCATTTTGACTTTTCATTAGCCAACATTTTGGTTTAATTAAAATTTATCTCCATTGCTTTGCAAATCCTTGCAATTTGTGAATTTCTGACGAGTTAAACAATCAACTTTATAGAATATCTGATAACCTTACTTCATTTCTCATCTCATACGTTGAATCTCATTCAAGTATTAATACATAGTAAGACCTAGCCTATCTTGCTTTTCATAACATAATTCTCATTCTAATCTGAATACTATTCCGCAAATCGTTGGTAATTCTTTCCATACCCACTCCAACTCTAGTACACATCCTAGTTTACTTTCTCATCACTAACTATCCATTTTTATTTCAATTATTAGCTTATTAATTCTTAAACTATCATCAGTCTAAAATTATATTTTGATGCAAATAATACTTGAGCACAACATTAGATACTAAGTAGAGTCGCGTATCTATCTTATCCATAACCATTCTAACGTTCCCTACCAAAAACCTGGAATTATATAAGTCATCTTATGGCTAAAGATCTCGTAAACATCTGTTATCCCATGACAAGATGTCTCGAATTCGCAATCCAATCAGAAATAGAAACCTGACACATCATGCAACTTTTACTCATTCTCTTATTATCTACTCACAATATTATTTATATTATGGACTAAAAATCAATTACTAATTCCAACTCGTCGGCCAATTCATTTAACTTCTTCTTTTGACTGGTTAGAAAATAATCGACTTTTCTAACTTTGCCATATCATTCTCTAATGATAAGTTCATCAAGAATCTCATTCCTTTCACTTAACTGAGACCTCCCACATACCCACGTCTTAATTACTTACTATTCACGAAATTCTCTCATTGCATGAATAAACACAGTTATCCTTAACTTGAGTAGATATACATTTTTAAATAGAGATATCAACATATTCGATGATTATACTCTCATAGTATAACTTTTAAACTTGTATTTCATACAAGTTTATAAATATGTTATCTCTTTTGCATTTCTACTCAATTACAATTGAAGAATATTCAATTCTTCAAACATATCAAGTCAGATACACTGTACTCTATTCAATATTTCCAACCTAATAGATAATAAAACTAACTGAATGAGCTATAAGCCGTGCATTTCTCTTCATTTCATTTATATCATCACTAACATACAAGCATCTTACATCATATCCAATTTACAATAACTAGAGCTTTAAACTTCACCACTGACTAATCGTGAGGTGTAGTACTACAATTGAAACAATGTACAACATATTCACTGATATTAGTTGTGTATAACTTTGGCTCAAAACTTCATCATTCAGAGTTTGACTCCTTGTAAAATTCTTGTAAGATACATTATGTTTTATCAAACTTATAGTTTGATATTCTGAGTCTTATGGGGACTTGTTTACCTAAAACTTCCATTTTTCTTACTCATGTGAGAATTTATTGACCATTTGTTAACCTATACATAAGCTTCCAATTGACATCAACAATACTTCAAAGACTCTTTTATTCTGACTACCATCAATTCATTTGAGTATTCAAAGACAGATGGGCGCCATACAACAATCTTCTATACTATGAATGAATTGTAATTATGAAATGAAGTTACTTAGACTTTTGTTCATGCACAACTACTCTAGCGCTTTACCTCGACTAAAGGAGTTCGTCCGTATCACTTCCAACAGTCACAAGTCATCTCAAAATCTCATTTCATTTTATACATTGAGTCTATTCCATTTAGTTTTTGTCAATCTTAGTTATTCTCACATTGATATTGCTTTTAGTCCTTTTACAATCTTACCACGACTTTCGCTCAACAACCAACCCATTTACAGCTCCTTAATCTTAACTTAGAAATGCAATTTATATCTCCTCTTTTCAAAACATAGCTAATTAAGGATGGTGCGACTTTTGATTATCATTTAATGAATCGAAGTCTTCCTTAGCTAATCTTAATTCGAAACAAAGAAATTTTACGACTCAAACAGTTAAACTGTTTGTTATTGCCTTACATTATTTCCATTAAAGTCAAATATTTCAACTTTTTTTTCTCAAAAAATATCCGGTACTTTTTAAGAGACTATGTAAGCTAACTTTGTATCTTATCATTCATCAAATTACTTTTGATGAATTCACCTTTACATTATTATTCAACCGAAGAGATAGATGAATTTGGATTTCCAAACTCAGATTATCTTAACGACTAATCAAATTCTTAAAGGTTGATATTTCAATCCTTTAAGTCCTACAAATGAAAATTCTCACAATATAGGAGCTCATACTAACATCCTATACAAATCATTTACTGATACTCAATCAGTACATATATCTCTTCATTAGTTATATTTTAAGTTATAGTGATAAGCATCATAACTCGATGTCATTAGAAGTGATTATTGGGTATTTCAAATCTCAAAACACAATCACTTGTATTGATTTTTAATAGCTAATCCAAGCATTGCTAGACGACTTTCCCTAATACCTTGACTTCTTACACGTTGATCTTGTTGTTAGGTTTTAGGGTTCATACGCAGCGGAGATTACAACAAAATTTTCATAAAAACCCCAACAGGATCCGAATCTAATTCCATTAAAAACGTTTAAACCAAAAAAACGTAATCATACCTCGATAGCAAAATACCTTTCAGAAGGTTGATCAATCTCTAAGGCGCTGCCAACGACGAACGCCCTCTACCAGCAGTCCACACACGAACAGCGGCCGAGATTCGAAGTGCTAGCTTCGAGAGAATACCAAACCTTTATTTCTCTCCAAAACGATCCAGAGCGTACAAGAAAACCCTAAGTCGTTTCTAAAATGAAAATAGAGTTTTGGCCCTTAATCATTCGTCCGTATGTTCTAACTTAAAACGTCTATTTATACAACCCTTGTATATAGACGGTTAAGTAAATTGCACATATACCCCTACTTAAAGAAGTATAAGTGTAATACACCACAAGGAAGTTCTGTCATGAGTTTTATCATATAAAATTCATTTTTCTAAACCATCCGAAAATCTCGCAAAACCATTCTTAGTGTGCGACCCAATAGGCTCATACAACGTTGGCAGTGAACCAAAACACATTTTGGTATACAAGTCATAAGCGGCCTCTAGCAAAACATTATGACTACCCAAGTCGTACGAATATCAAATTGATACAACCTAATCAATAGTGTATATAACATTCTTTTGTCACACAATATCCTTTTGATCAAACATAAGGCATGGAATTGTCATCCAACATGTTCAATCGTACTAGTCTCGATCTCTAGGTAGACTGAAAACATCCAAGCGACATTGATCAATATCAATTCACTTAGACTAGGCCTTTTAACAACTCTAACACATCGAGGATCCACTAGATGTCTCTCTTTATATGAGAGGGACAAATTCTATCTCGATTACACAACTTCATCACATTGCTCACACAGTAACCAATCAGAACCTTTATAATCGTCCGGTTAAAGACAACGTTTGATAGTGTCAAATCACTATGTTCCTAATGTTGAAGTCTCCGGTAATCTCAAGTCAGGTGACCGAAAAATATACCTATCATGAGAAATAACTATGACTTAATCCATGTGATGTTCTCATAGCAGGTCAGTCCAGTACTTTGTTCCTTAATAAGTACTCGTGATCTTGATTCGTATCCCTATACATATAATCATCATACGATCATCAATCAAGACTCACACTAGTCTTAATTCATTATAGTTCCCAATATAATGATCGATTAGGGACATTTAGGATATTTCTGTAAATACCCATGGATCTTATTATAATGTAAACATGCAAATTAATTATAATAAACAGCAAATGAAATCCTCTATTTTATTAACTAAAAGTATTCATAAAGACGGTAAATGGATTGACCTAGGGCACATGCCCCAACATCTCCCACTTGCACTAGGGCCAATCATACATGCATCTAATGCCTAGTGATCTAACATGACCATCATGTTTTGCTTGTGGAAAAGCTTTTGTCGATGGATCCGCAACGTTGTCTTCAGTAGGTACTCTGCAAATCTGTACGTCTCCCCTCTCAATAATTTCTCCGATGATATGAAAACACCTGAGTATATATTTAGATATGTGGTGTGATCTAGGCTCCTTGGCCTGTGCTATTACCCCGTTATTGTCACAATACAAATAAACAGGGTTAGAAATATTTGGAACCACACCTAGTTCAGAAATGAACTTTTTGATCCAAACTACCTCCTTTGTTGCGTCGGACGCTGTAATATACTCAGCTTCTGTTGTAGAATCTGCCACAATCACGTGCTTCAAACTTTTCCAATTTACTGCACCCCCATTCAAAGTAAACACATATCCAGACTGCGATCTAAAATCATCTATATCAGTTTGAAAACTTGCATCTGTAAAACCATTTACAACTAGATCATTTTCAAAACCTCCATAGACCAAGAACACTTCCTTAGTCCTTCTTAAGTATTTAAGAATGTTCTTTCTTGCTATCCAAAGGACTCGCACCAGATCCGATCGATATCTGCTTGTAGTGCTCAAAGCATATGATACATCGTCGAGTGCATAGCATGGCATACATGATAGATCCAATAGCTGATGCATATGGAATCTTATTCATACGGTCTCGCTCATCATTTGTCTTAGGACATTGAATCTTACTGAGACTTATGCCATGAGACATTGGCAATAATCCTCTTTTAGAGTCTTGCAAACTGAATCTATTCAGCACCTTGTCTATGTAAGCACTCTGACTTAGACCGATTAGCCTCTTAGATCTATCCCTATAGATCCTTATCCCTAGGATATAGGCTGCATCTCCTAAGTCTTTCATTGAAAAACACTTCCCTAACCAAGACTTGACATTCTGCAATGTTGGGATGTTATTTCCAATGAGTAATATATCATCAACATACAAGACTTTAAAAACAACTACACTCCCACTGACCTTCTTGCATACACAAGGCTCATCTTCGTTCTTAATAAAACCAAAATCCTTGATTTCCTCATCAAAACGAAGATTCCAACTCCGAAAAGCTTACTTTAATCCATAAATGGGTCTTTGAAGCTTGCATACCTTCCTAGAATTCTCAGGATGTACAAAACCTTCAGGTTGTGTCATATACACCTCCTCAAGAAGCTTTTCATTAAGAAATGTTGTTTTTACATCCATTTGTCATATCTCATAGTCATAATATGCAGCAATGGGAATTAAAATTCTTATGGATTTAAGCATGGCTACCGTCGAAAAAGTTTCATCATAGTCAACACCTTGAGTCTGCCTGAAACCTTTTGCTACAAGTTTTGCTTGAAAAGTATGCACTTTGCCATCCATGTCAATTTTCTTCTTGAAAACCCATTTACATCCAATGGTCTTACCACCTTCAGTCAAATCAACCAAGTTCCAAACTTGGTTATCATACATGGATTGCATCTAGGAGTTCATGGAACTTAGCCATTGATCTGAGTCTGGTCCAGACATAGCCTCCCGATAAGCGGTGGGCTCATTTTGGTCCATAAGCAACACATCGCGACTATCAGTAATGAGAAATCTGAATCTTTATGGCTCATGTCTTACCCTACCAGATTTACATGGACCTTGTGTCACTGGTGGAGGTTCAACTGGTTCTGAACGTTGTTGAACTTCCAGTAGCGGTTCATTGTTTATTTGTGATTCTTGAACTTCTTCGAGATTTATTTCTCTCCCACTAGTGTCTTTTGAAATAAACTATTTTTCCATAAAGGCACCGTACCGAGCAACAAACACTTTGTTCTCAGCGGGATTATAAAAGTAATATCCTTTTGTTTCCTTATGATACCCCACGAATAAACACTTATCAGATTTAGGTGCTAGTTTTTCTAAGACTTGTCGCTTTACATAAGCCTCACAACCCCAAATCTTAAGAAAAAATAAACTAGGTCTCTTCCCGTACCATATCTCATATGGTGTTTTATCAACCGCTTTAGAAGGAAGTCGATTTAGAGTAAAAGCTGTAGTTTGTAATGCATAACCCCAAAAGGATAATGGAAGATCTGCATGACTCATCATAGATCAAACCATATCTAATAAAGTTCGATTTCTCCTTTCGAAAATTCCATTCCATTGTGGAGTTGCTGGTGGAGTCAATTGGGAGACAATCCCACAATTTCTAAGATGATCATCAAATCCTTTCGAAAATTCCATTCCAATGTCCGGGTGCATGATAGAAATGACAATTTCCTTCCTTTTCTTTTGGGTTTTTTGAAGCAGGAAAAGTCTGGGGCTTAACTCGTTCCACAGGCTTTGCGACAGGTGCAGCAACAGCCTTGCCAACTCTAGCCTTGCCATTGCCTTTTTTCTTCATTCCCTTTCACTTTTGGACCATCAACACATTACTAGAGGGTTTCTTGATATTTTGTTCAGCAGTTTTGAGCATCAAATGCAACTCTGAAATTGATTTCTCCATATTATTCATATTGTAGTTCATCATAAATTGTGAGTAACTCACTGGTAATGAATTCATGATCAAATCCGTAGCCAACTCTTGGCTTATGGGAAATCTGAGTCTATCAAGCTGATCAACATAGCCCTTCATCTTCAAAACATGAGGACTAACTGACGCACCCTCAGTCATCTTGCTAGAATGTAGGTTCTTGATTGTCTCGAACCTATCTTGCCTAGCTTGCTGTTGGAACATTTCCTTCAGAGTTATAGCCATGTCGTAGGCTTCCATTAGTTCCATGTCCTTCTGAAGTTCAAGAACCATAGTTGCCAGCATAATACATGCAACATCGGTAGAATTGTTGACATGCTTATTATGCGCATCCTTCAAAGCTTTCGTAGCATTGGCTGGTGGGTCCTTAGGGATTGGAGCATCCAGGACATACAACTTGCGTTCATGCTTAAGAACAATTCTCAAGTTTCTGAACCAGTCTAGAAAGTTAGTCCCAGATAGCTTATCCTTCTCAAGGATGGATCGCAATGACAGGGGATTATTGTTACTTGAAGAGGTCATTGATCTACAATAAAGATTATGCAAAGTTTGTTTTAGTATAGAGGAATAGACTCCCACTAAATTAACAACCCTCCTAAAACATACTATTTATTTAGGGGACTAAAATCCATATTTCACCTAATTCTATGACAGCTATGGCATGAAACACATAACTAGATTATTTAGGTGGTAACAGTTACCAATTACATCTTATGTAATTTTAGATACTTTTATGAGATACGGGACATCTTATGTCTTATCATATTTTTTATCTCATCATGTGCCTAAAGCTCAAAACTATTTTGATAGCTTTATTAAGTCGGACCATTTTAAACATTTAGGTAACTCTTATCCAACTTGTCTCACCAAGATAACACAATACACCCAGTTATGGCTGAAACTGCATTAGTGTGATCGAGGCCTTAACAAGTGTTTAAAACGGATGGCATGAGACTTCAAATTTAATAGAGGGATTTTATTCAGTTTTAGTGATTTTATGTAAACAATGAAATATCATATATTTTTATTGATTTGTTAAATCACTAAACAATTTGGGGATTTTTATACTGTTCACTAATAAAAGAATTTTCGTGCGCTAGGATTAGTTAGATTTGGTCCATTGTCCCGTCATTTGGTGACTGATCGGGTACAAAGGGGAGAGCCCATTTTTTTTTTTTTTAGTAGACGAATTTCAATTCCGAAAATTAAAATTCGCTATAGGAAATCATATTTTTTGCTGATTTTATTATCCTAAATTTACCCCTTAATTTATCCAAAATTAAGTCAATTAAAACATTTTTAATTAACCCGGACCCACATCTAACTAAATATCTTATCCTAATCCAATTAGGACTTAAGAAATTTGAATCCTAGCATATCACCAATAGCGAATCTTTCCATATTTATCTCCTATCCAATAAGGATAACAAAACCGATTTTGCTTATATCTCCTAATCTAATTTGTTATCTATCTTTATCAAATAGAAACTTCATAACAGAATATATATAACAAGATAAATAAATAATTTCGAAAATTAATTATTTGCAATTTTGGTCCTCATCCAAATAATCACAAACATGTAATTGAATCATGAACTACTATCCCAATCGAACCTAATGGTGTCATGGATCACAGAACACGAAACTCAATTCATTAAAATTATTCGAATTAACCTAACATGGTTACTAGCATATACAGAAACTAATTTCAATTAAATCACGAATATATGTATCATATACACAAAACATGATAATAAATCTCACAGAAAACTTATGTATATCACATATACATCAACTATTAACATGTTTTCAATCATATATCATGTATATATCAGAAGAAAACATGCAACGAATTTAATGGAATCGAACTCGAAGGCTTTGATACCAATGTTGGGTTTAGGGGTTCATACGCAGCGAAGATTACAAAATAATTTTCACAAAAACCCCAATAGGATCCGAATCTAATTCCATTAAAAACGTTTAAACTAAGAAAACCTAATCATACCTCGATCGCAAAATACCTTTCTGAAGGTTGATCGATCTCTAAGGCGCTGCCAACGACGAACGCCCTCTACCAGCAGTCCACACGCGAACAGCGGCCGAGATTCGAAGTGCTAGCTTCGAGAGAATACCAAACCTTTTGTTTCTCTCCAAAATGATCCAGAGCGTACCAGAAAACCCTAAGTCGTTTCTAAAAAGAAAATAGAGTTTCGGCCCTTGATCATTCGTCCGTGTGTTCTAACTTAAAGCGTCTATTTATACAACCCTTGTATATAGACGGTTAAGTAAATTACACGTATACCCCTACTTAAAGAAGTATAAGTGTAATACACCACAAGGACGTTTATGTCATGAATTTTATCATATAAAATTCATTTTCTGGACCATCTTAAAATCTCGCAAAATCATTCTTAGTGTGCGACCCAATAGGCTCATACAACGTTGGCAGTGAACCAAAACACATTTTGGTATACAAGTCATAAGCGGCCTCTAGCAAGACATTATGACTACACAAGTCGAACGAGTATCAAATCGATACAACCTAATCAATAGTGTATATAACATCCTTTTGTCTTACGATATCCTTTTGATCAAACATAAGGCATGGAATTGTCATCCAACATGTTCAATCGTACTAGTCTTGATCTCTAGGTAGACTGAAAACATTCAAGTGACATTGATCAATATCAATTCACTTAGACTAGGCCTTTTAACAGTCTAACACATCGAGGGATCCACTAGATATCTCTCTTTATATGAGAAGGACAAATTCTATCTCGATTACACAACTTCATCACATTGCTCACACAGTAACCAATCACAACCTTTATAATCGTCCAGTTAAAGACAAAGTTTGATAGTGTCAAATCACTATATTCCTAATGTTGAAGTCTCTGGTAAACTCAAGTCAGAGGACCGAAAAATATACCTATCATGTGAAACAATTATGACTTAATCCTTGTGATGTTCTCATAGCGGGTCGGTCCAGTACTTTATTCCCTAACAAGTACTCGTGATCTTGATTCGTATCCCTATACGTATAATCATCATATGATCATCAATCAAGACTCACACTAGTCTTAATTCATTATAGTTCCCAGTATAATGATCGACTAGGGACATTTAGGATATTTCTGTAAATACCCATGGATTTATTATAATGTAAACATGCAAATTAATTATAATAAACAACAAATGAAATCCTCTATTTTATTAACTAAAGTATTCATAAAGACAGTTAATGGATTGACCTAGGGCACATGCCCCAACACTTGTCACTACAATTCTCATTTTCAAGTAAGGAGTTTCATTGATCTTTGTTCTATAACAATACCTAATTCGGTGTTAACAAAGGTTATTTCTAAGTCGTGTATTTTCATTTGTTTTATCAGTATTTTATTCGATTCATATAACCAATATACTCAAAGTCACTTATGAATAAGTAACTTGAGTAATAAACAATCAAAGTTTTCATTATTTCTTTATAAAAGTCGTTTGATTGTTTTATTTTTCACTTGATGATTTGTTTCGAAAATGAGACAACACTTTACTACAAAATATTTCATTTTCATAGAAACCGACTTAGAAAACTTGACTTATCATATCACAATCTCATTGTAATTCCAAGTGAAGATTTAATTTGTCTAATCAATTTCCATTTTACATTTTCGATAACCACACGTCTTTTTTTTTTCTTTCATTTGAGACTCATTCAAAAGCAACTATTAGTTGCTTATAAATCAAACCAATATTTTATAGAATAGGTCTTTTCGAGTTAACCATGCAACTGGTACTAACCTTATTCTAAAACCCAAGATAATTCATATCTTGTGCTTCCCATAAGTCGTAATTTTATATTACATTTTCTAAATGATTCTCAATTGCTTGAGACTTAATTTGGGTCTATTTTAATGTTTTCTTGAACATTTGAAAATTGTAATAGTTTGGTATTTTCGATTTCCAAGAAATCCATGTTCAATGTTTATGTATACGAATCATTTGAACTTCTCTTTCAACCAATTTTCTATTGATTTCATAACTGATACTTTCATCAATTATATCGGTACCTTTTTGAATTCAAACTTCACAAGTCTATTTCACATCCAAATACACTCGGTTTCATATCCAAAGTTTATTCTCACATATAATTATCCGTTTCTAAACTTACTCGTCATATCTTACGAGCTAATTATCGAATGGATAAGAAAAATAAACTTCCAATCTCATATTTAGTGATAATGCACATATACAACACAAATATAACACAATAGTAAAGTTTTTAAACTTTTTAACCTCGTTCCATCGCGTTACTTCCCAACTAATCATGCACTTATCCTTAATTAAGCCAAACCTAGGCTCTGATACCAACATTATCAGACCCTACCTAATTAGGGCATCTGACCGGCCTAGATTACCTTAACCCTTTGATAATCTAGCAGTCTTTACCTCTCCATCAATAAACAAATAATATTAAGTTCTTATTATCATCAATTATAAAATTGTATTAACCATAATCGATTTAAAGTGAATCTTAAACCTCAAAGTTTCGTAAAAGAATTTTGACAGCACCTCCTCAATTTTTAAGTTTAAATATGAAAATCTGACTTTCAAGAATCTTCAACGAAACATGTCTAGCTTTGGTGGAAATGTCGAAGGACTCACAATCCACCACATAACAATATATTGCATTCACAAAAAATGTTTATTCATGCTAACCTATTTCAGGTTTACCAAATCTTTAAACCATTTACCTTAGTTCTACAACATTCCATTCCGTCCCAACACAAATCCAGCCGTTCCAAAATAGATTCTAATCAAACTTGAACCCAAAAACTCATTTATACAATATAAGCAATACATGCATAGAGAAAAAACTAAACAAGTTGTAAACAGTCGGAAAGCTTTCCCTTTCCTTTGTCGCTGCTAGAACCTGTCATTATCCAATTATAAAAATTCGATAATGTTAGATAAGCAAATCCCACATTATCCAGTACACCTATAATAATCAAATGCATCATAATTCAAGGAATTTAAACAAAGAGTATAATCTAAGGAACTTAAATACAATCATGAATCCATCTCATTTTTGTTATCCAACCACAATCAGATAATGTTCTCTGGAAGTGGTAAGTAAACAATAATAAGGACTCATGCGCAAGTAGAATAACCAAACAAGTCTTGTTCCTCTAGACTTTGGGAATATGATCTGGTTCAACGGGATCTCATGATAACTACATAATGCAAATATCACCATGTCACACTCCATTATAAATTCTATAATATATGCCATATGCACACTGTTCTATAACCACGGTATATTCTACACTATAAGGAGACTCATAACGCCTTGTCATCCCAAACCGTGTATGCATCTACAACAAAAGTGCAATTTCAATAATCAATGCAGTTTATACAAAATTATAATCATACAATGTAAAGGTTACTATGGGATTTACTTAACCGTACAAACGTGATATTGCAACTCCTTTGCGCTCCAAGTCGATAAACTAGTCCACACGGGCTCCAATCACGGTTCTACAATTCATTAGTTCATCTTGTAAGCCTTCACAATAACTTCACCATTTTTTTTATTATTTGCAATTTACTCTACAAAATTGTGTCCCAAAACCCCTTAAATACTTTCAAAATAAGTTCTTCGATACTCAAACTTCGTTTTTTGACTCAAAATCAATGTTTGGTATTGAGAATTACATTGTCTAGACTTAAATAAAATTTATTTTTCTATTTTTTATATATTTAACTGTCCTACTCAAACCGAAAACCCCAGAATCCCTCTTAACCAAGTCCTCAGATGTCTGGATCCCAATTTCGACTCCAAATTGTTATTAGAAATCAAAAATTACCCTTGACTAGGTTTTTAAACAATTTTCCAAAAATCCCATTTTTCATAATATATCATAATTTCTAGCATTTTATTTAATCTTTTTTTATTTTTAAAACCATATATATTATTTTTTATTATATTTTTATTTTTTTATAAAGGGAAGGGGTCGTTCCCTTCCTCCCTCACGATTCTTCTGTGTTTCAACAGAGAAAAAAGAATTTCCATTTTCATTGGGGTTGGGCTCCCAACCCCAATTCCGGATTGGGACTGGGCAGGGGATATCATTTCTTGCCATCCATCTTTCTCGGTTTATCCAAGCTTGACACCCCAACTTCCATTAACAACATCGACATCAACCAAATCAACAACTACTAAAACAATTCACCTTGATCTCGAAATCTCTCCCTTTCCATCTCTCTCTCGGTCTCCCTTTGTCCCTCTTGGTCTCCCATCTCCCAATTTTGAATTTTTCCTCTCCTCTGGTTTGGTCAAACAAATGGAGAAGAAGCTACTATTTGCTTCCCACATTATATATTAGATTTTCTCAAGACAAATCTAATGATTTCTATTTTTATAATATAAATTTGCTCTTCCTCGATATATGTACTACGTATCTCAAGGTCAATCTTTTGCTTAAAGCAAATTGAATGAGGCGGTGTTTGCTTTGTTGATATATATTATGATTTTTTTATATTCGCATCACACGAATCTCGAGGCAACTCTAATGATTTATTTATTTAGTTTTATTGTTTTCCTCGAGATATGATAGCACGCATCTCGAGGCATGTAACACCTCATTAATAGTGGCGTTCAACCATTCCTCGACACTCATGCACACGTATCTCGAGGTGCATCTAAGGTATACTTTTATTTAGTTCAAACTATATGATCCATTTATATATATAAATATATATATATATAAATACATATACACCTAGGTATTCATGGCTATAAATTCGCCACACACACCAACGACAAACTTTGGGTGTGCACACTATTGTACATCTCACGCGTGTCACCCTCGACCCCGCGTGTCACAAGGTGTCTACCAATATATTTATTATTTTACTTAATTTTGTGATTATCCTTTCAATTTATGTCCACATAAATCCCCAAAAATACCCTAATGTTGCCAAAAGTTGGAGGTTTTACCAAAGCACTTCAAAACTTTCAAACAACTAGTCTTACATGTAAATCGAGGTGTCGGGCTCACGTTATCTCGTTAAGTTCATTTAAAGTTCAAAACTCAAATTCTAAAATTTACTTATAAATATTTTTTGTGAAATTCGAAATAGTTGCTCAGGTCGACATTTGAACTTCCAAGGAACTCATGTCGATACGTTTTTCGAGATAATACCCAAAAATTACTAAAATTGGAGAAAATTCTCCAACGCACTCCGGAACTCACAGAAACCGCGTATACATTCCACTTAACCCTATTTCACGTCGAAATAGTGTATAATACATCAAATATGCACACAGCACATAAAAATAATATTAAGTTTATGATCTCCGATCCATAACACGTGGATCCCACCTTAAATATTTAATTTTGTAATTAAGTCCGAAAATACTTAATTAGCTACCTAATCAAGTTTATAAAATTCTCGAATGTCACAACGCACGTGCTGCGGAGGATGCCCTTGAGGATGTGGACGACGTTCATGACTCCATCAGTGAGAGTGAGACTTAAGCATTGCCCACTGACGAGGTCGATACAACTCCTACTTCATCAAAGTCCAGGATTGCTACTCTTAGTGTAATGGGAACCAAGATAAGAAGAAGAAAAAAGGTGAGTAGTGATGTGTACTTAGGAGATCAAATGGTGGCAAGGGCAAAGGTCATGGCGAACGAAATCTCAATGGTGACTAATGTCATTCTTGTTGAACAGAACATGCATGACTCTTTTATTGTTGTTATGGATGAGGTCCACGAATTGACAGACGTTCAAAAAACAACTTATGGAAGCAAGATAATGGGTTGCGTAAAGCTTATGGCAGCCTTCATGATTTTGAAACCTAAGTTCATACTCTCGTGGTTGCATGCAATGTTCGATAGACCATGTGGACGTTTTAATTGTGCAGAAAACATGCACTTTTGACTGGAGTTTTATGAATTTAAACAATGTCGATCAGTTTACATTTATGTGTGGTAATGTTGAACATGTGTGAAGAAACAATGCAGAATTCCATGTTGGGTTTTTTACAACTTTATTTAATCTTAGAGAGATTACTTTTGTAGATGTGGACAAGTTTCTTTTAGTTATTGTATAGTTTTGTTTGTCGTCAATGTTTATGGATTTGTTTCAACATGTATTTACCTTTTGTTTAAGTTTGTCATTGTGGAAGAGTTTTCTCATTTAGTTTGTCCTCACATTAGCATGAAAACCAATGGACAAGAGGAATTCTTGCCATTAGATTGAATCCGTTGGTGTTCTTGGCTATATGTTTTGTTTCGACAAATAATCAGACTATAGATTGAATACTCATTTGTATAATATTTTCAACTCCAACAAACTCAAAATGTAGACCATGTCAAGCAAATGTAGAAGAAATAAGTACGCATGAATTCAAAGTAATGTATCATTTTGCATGTCTTTAAATAGAGTTTTGAATGGTTACAAAATTCAAGAGGCAAACACTTTCTCTCATAGTGATGCACCATGCAAAAGAAAGGAAAATAAGACAATAAATATTCCTTTATTTGTACAACAAACTTTCACTCAAATCCACGGATCCATAACAGCTTCATAACCTCCGCCTATTTTTTGATAAAGGCAAAAGTCTCAAAGGAATAATTCAACACGTTTATCGTTATCAAAAAAAGGTGAACGTGGCGGAGTGACTCTGACAGCCTCGTACAACTCTTCGATCTACTTTCTTGGAGGTAGCAGCGGTAGTGGGATTTCATCTAGTTCTGTGAGAGCACCCTCTAGTGTAAGTTGAGCATGAACCTCCCTAGCACTTGTCGATCCGCCTATGAACCTATCGAAGGCAGCTATTGCTCATTCCTTCATGTCGAAGTGATTATAGAAGAACCAATCGTAGTTCTTCCCTTATTTGTAGCATTCGTACCATGTCCTATATACACCCGGGTCCCAACTGAAAAACACAACATACCATTTCCTGTTACTTTTCATACCTTGCAAGGAACATGACATAGAAGATCAAAGAGGATTTTAGTACTACTTGCACTGATAAAACTATACGACCCATTACAAATGGTGTCAAACAACAGTCCTAACAACGAGCATTAAAATGCAAGAAGTTCACATCCAACAAACTTCTCATGCTTGAAAAATATAACATAAGAGACTCCAAAAATAAAAATATACAAGCAAAATTAAAAAGTAGTTCACATCAAACATATTCCACATCATTTGGATTGATTCGATGGTAAGAATCTCACATATTTATGGCAAGATTGTTGTGAAATGCGGTCCATGCATAAGTGGGCCCCACTATGTTGATGACCTCGGGTTGGTTGTTCATTGTGTTGTCTTCGGCCCCCAACTCTTTCCCATCGGGCAACGCGTTGTCCAACAAGTCATATGGTGTCTCCATTGTTAGGTAATTGTGAAGGACAACACATGCAATAATCATGAGCGTCATCATTTTGACATTGTAGTAACCAGGAATTCGTAACACAAACCAACATTGTTTCAACGCCTTAAATCAAGTTTTAATAATGTTTCTTGCTTTTGCATGGCACATGTTGAAAACTTCTCCCGGTGTTTGCGTAGGACATTTACTAGTAGCTCATTTCGATAAGTGGTATTGTTACCATGGAAAGATGCTAGAAAACCTTGACTATTGGAGTACCCTGCATCAACCAAATAGTGATTTTCATTACAAACTTTTAAACCATTATGAAGTGAGACAACATCTATTAGAATCCTCCCATCAATGGCCGAGCCTTCCCAACTCGGTAGGATATATGTAATTAGTTTAAATGGCGTATAAGCGCACATGACGTTCATTTTTGTGAAGCCTTTCCTACACCTGTATCGCACCTTCTGGGTGTTACAAATGATAGCTGGTACGTGTGTCCCATTAATAGCACCAATGCATCTCTACATTAACAAAACTAATTAAATATATGTGGTAGTACCATGCAAGATTTGTATGAATAAAGCAACATAAAAAGAGCAAGTTTTTTCATAATTAATTACCTGAAAACATTTCCACCTCATATCGATTTTTTTAGGACCAATTGGCTCTGGGTGCTTCAGAAGTACGCATTGCAATCATATAAATGCGTGAATAGTTCTCCTAAACACCTTGCTTACAGTGTCTCCCGACCTTTGGAGCCATTTTGAAATAATCATATTACGTATGTTATGCCTTAGTATGTGGAGGGTAATGGCTAAATATTCATCAACACGCACACAACGCTTATCCCTTAATTTCCATGTTCATATATATAACACATCTCTTAATTTTTCAAATAGCTTCCATTTCATCCAAAGTATTTTGTAGCAATTTTCATCAGACTTGTAGACGAGCTCATGGATAATTTGTTAATGCTCGTCATAACCTAGTTCATAAGTTCGTTCTACACGACGCCTACGACTTGCTACAATTCTAAACATATGTAGCATAATTTCAATGACCCGTAGGCAAATGAGGAGGTGATTGATTGCCACGTCCCTTGAATGAGATGGAGCTTTTGATGAATTTGAATCCATAAGTGGGTAATCTATATCAAACCAACTATCCTAAAATAAATCAGTGAATGTCACCCAAAAAAGCATATGGTTTCAGTATATGATCGAATATGTTTAATAATGAAACATTAAATATTAAAGTTTAACTAAAAGTTGACATAACTTAGGAGATCCAACACATACAAGGACTAAAATTCCCATTTTTATTTCTTGATGAATTGATGCCAATATGAGATATAAATAAGGAAACTAAAACATATAACACAATCACATCATCTTTCTAGTTTAAAGAAATAGTTGAAGCCGAAATTACGTCTCAATAATTGATCAATAAACTATACAATTGGTAATTTCATATTGAATGTTGATTAAAAAAGGCAGCAGCTAAAAAGACATCGGTTTTTACTAAACAGACACCATTACTACACTGTACCCCCAAATTTGAATTTTTTTACCAAACTACCCCACTTTTTTTACTTTATTCCTAAATCACCCCTGCCTTCAACCAAACAAACCCCTTTCACCTCTTCCAGGCGTTCCAATCGAATCCCAAAACTTGAATCCACCAATACTCAACTTCTTCGCTACTTGGTGAATTTGAGCCTTTTATCGAGGTCGAGGGTGCACGAGGAAGGCTAGCCATGATCGAACTCCATCAGATACATGCTTGGCAGAGGTCGACAAGTAAGGGGAAGCTCCGTCAGAGTCATCGTGTTTTTTCAATCAATTGGGTAGGTTTTTACCATTAAAACTCTATGGGTTATTATCATAATGAGATTATGTGTTTTTTGGTTTGTATTTTGGTCGATTTTGGCTGGTGTAATTTGAGTGCATATTTTTTTGGTTTTAAGTAGTGTGATTCGTGACCAACGGACTTACAGGGCCGAGAATTGTGAATCCACAATGGCCCTGTCCAACTGAGTTAGATTCTTAACTTTCGAAATTGTATGACTAAACGGCTTTACTTACTTTTGATACTTTTTGTCCGAATGCACTACATGGTTTTAGACATCTGTAACCATAACCGGTATGGAGGTTTCGATTTCATTTTATCAAAACCCAAGTGAACCTTATGAAGTTTACGTTTTGTTTACATTTTTTAGGTGTGCTTATAGTGCTTTTGTAGTGGGACTATATTGAGCATCATTTATTTTGTTTTTAGATATGGAGAGAATAAAAAGCCAAACAGGGAGGTCTCTGACTATTGGGCAAGGTGGGAGGGGTAGCAAGGTCGGTGATGGAAGTATCGCAACCTCCCAAGTGGAGGTTGCCCTTCTCGAAAGGAAGCATCTGACTTCATCAAACCAGAAGAAGAAAGTGGACCATAATAATCTTATCCCCAAACGTAAATGGGTAAAGTAGGCCAATGAGAGTAAGGCGCGTCTGATGGAGACTAGTTTCGATGACGGGGTGCAACTTCTTTTGTTGGGGATAGAGGTGTACTTACAGCTTGGGCTTGGATTAAGGAAGATACTTAGCTTAGTCGTACACCATCGGGTGATGTTGTAGCTATTGAGGCTAATGCTGCAGATATTAAAGGTGCAGATGGCTCCTCTAGTTCATCTACACATGCAGAAGATGAAATAGCCACTTCATTTCCTGGTGGCTTGGCTAATTTATCGCTCTTACCTTCATTTTGACACCATGTCTTGCAAGACATTTGGAGGAACAAGGTACATATTTCTATGCTTTAGTTAATTTTTGAAATGTTATGGTTCATTATTATCTGACTCTTGCATAATTTGTTTTGTAGAGTCAAGGATTCATAAATTGCATTAACCATGGTTCTCAAGTTTTAGTTTGGGAGACTATTCAAGGACATCCAAAGAAGGAAAGGGTGAAAATGTTGATTGACGGCTCTAGCTTGGAACCCTTAAGTTATGTCTCATATGATGGAAATAACCAGGTGTTAATCTCTAGCATTGTTGAGGGATGGCAGCCTGAGACCAATACGTTTCACATGCCCTTTGGCAAGATGACTACCATATTAGATTATATGCGGGTTTTTTTTAGGATTCATGTTACTGAAAATACAGTTGTTGTCAAGTCGAATGAGCGTACTGAGGTCACTTCGATGGTAAGTTGTTTGCCAGGGATTTCAATCAGTTAAGTCGATAAAGAGATTAAGACTATGCATGGCCTCACCGTAAGGTTGGCATGGTTAAAGGAACAATTTGCGGTCTCAACTAAAAGACTTTTAGAGGAAGAGGAAAGTGAAAAGGAAGAGGAAGATGAGGAAGAAAAAGGGTTTGATGGGAAAATGGAGGTTATGTATACCCTCCCATTGAGTGCTTGGTTAGAGCCTACATCCTATAGCTACTTGGGGCCACCCTTTTTGCGAATAAGTCTGGTACAAGAGTCCCCTTACTCTCATTCAACTTTTAGAAGACATGGACATGATTGGTAAGTACGCATAGGGTGGTGTGGCACTTGCTTACATGTATCGTCAGCTTGGCATTGCAAGTCGCGTTGGGTCACTTAAGTTTGTGGATACATGACATTGTTAGAGGTAAAGTATTGAACCATTTTATTTTGATTGTTTATTACTTTGTTCGTAACATTTGTTTTATGTAGGGATGGATGTACTAACGCTTGCCATTCATCGAGTTGCGTCTGCGTAATGACTACAATGTGAGAATGCCCTGAGTGATAAAGTGGCACCATAAGAAAGAGTCTAGGCTAACGTTGGATTTTCTCATAAAATCTAGGAGGCGACTCGATAGGATGTGACCCCATGAGGTGATGACCCTACAGTACACTACAACCACAAATAAGTTTTGCCTAACTTTGTTTAATATATGGAATGTTTATAAATAGTTTTTTTCCTAGGTACTTTGGTGTACCACAAAGAAGAGTGCACCTCCAGTCCATGAAATGGCATTCTATTTAGGTTCGATGAGATTTTAGGATGTTATTGAACCACACAATCTTGCAAAGGATTTGAGGCAAATGGGACATGTTCAAGGCATTTCAAAAGAACCATACTTATCCATTTCTGCTGAGCCCATACGTACTCAGTGAAGTATAATTATGACCCCCCAATTTTGGGAGGAATGTGAGGACCATCTCATTGCTAAAGAGCGGCGTCCATGGCAAGTTGCACTAGTATACCTTGACTGGTTTCAGTCTGAGAGTCACTCATTTGCTGAAAATACTAAACATGTATCCGGGGTGGATGAGGAAGAACAGCCAGCCTTGGCATGAATTTTACTTTTGTTATATTATATCTTCTTCTATGTCGATTGGGTATATGTTATCAGTCAATTTATTTTATTGAAAATATAACTGTCAGGCACTTGATGTTGCATTGCAGTTCAAATCTACGTAAAGGGCCAACATTACACCCGAAAATGCAATCGCAATAGCAGATGCCATAATCGCCTTATTATCTGGTGTTGAAGATGATGAAGAAGAGATGGTGACTGCCACGACCACCCACATCGATGGAGCTACAACATCCACTGTCGTTGGACATGGCTCAAAATTCGAGGAAGATCTTTAGTTGTTGGGCATCCTCCATTAACTTATGTTCTCTTCTCTTTAAAACTTATGGACAAATTTGGATTGTTCGTGCTTGAATGTTGTTGTTTACATAACTTTCTCATTTTGAATATATCGTTATCTTTGAATTAGCAGTTAATTTCCCTTTGGGAACCTGCTAGAATTTGATTTCTAAATGTTTGAAATGTTGTTCCTTATTGTTTGTGTGTCCGTGTTTGCAAAATTTATTGACTGCAGACTTGCAGGACTAATATGTGTTGAAGAGTAATAGACCAGGAAAGCCAAATACATCCAAGAGTTATTTTAAAGCTTCGGCAGGATGTAGCCGATAGTTGGTCATGGTGCTCGGCACTACATCTCCGAGTACAACTAAAAATTTATTTGAAGTTTTTTTAATATGGTTTATGCATAGTAAATTTATAGGGTATGCCTAAAACTTTATGGGGTTTCCAATAAGGTACGGCAATGTATTGCTGACATTATGTGTAGCCTCTCGAACTACGCTAGTCGAAGCTTCAAATACATTAGTTTAGTTATCAAATGTGTGGTATGCATAGAAACATAATGGGATATGCTCAATGATACAGAATTCTAAGTCCGTCCTTCTTTGATAAGTTACGGTCACCTATTGGTGAAAGTCAATAAAGTCTCTCGAAATACTTGCTCCGAACAGTATTATAATTAGTTAAGTTCTCAAATGTGAGGTATACGTCGAAATATTATGGGGTATGATCATCAATATGGTGTTCTTTGTTCGTTCACCATACTTAAGTTACTGCGCAGTATGGCTAAAAGTTTATATCGCGTTTCGGATAACTACCTCCGAACATTCATATAATATAGTTATATTTCTCATACGCAGGGCATGTATTGAAATTAATGTAGGGTATGTTTTAAAACTTGAAGGAGTATGCGTAGCAAGATGGTTGTATGTGTCTGAAGTCTATTGAAGCATTTCGATCTTCAATCTCCGTAGGTCATGTTCTTAAGACACGATGTGTTACAAATAGAATAATGGTGTGGTATGAATATGAAAACGGTTAGAAGATACCATCCTCTTGGTACATGTTACGATTACACATGGTCATATTAAACAGGTCATCACGACACTGCATACCCAAATCCTCTAAATATCAAGTTAGAAATTTATTTTCGTGGTTGGTTTAGCAATATGGTGGGGTATGCATAGTATAACGATGGTATGTGGCCGAAGTAGGACTTCCACTCTCGGACATGCAGTACCGTGACTTAGGAAGAGATATTGGTCTTGTCAGACCGAAAGCACGCAGGACTTACAAAATAGATTTCATTTCTCAACAAAGCCAACAACAACCAACATAACATTTAATGGAAATCAACTACACACCATTTGTACATCATTCCAAACACGAATAAACAAAATTAAAAACGTAATTATTCAAAAAAAAGATACATTGCTTTCAATATTTGAAAGTAACCACAAAATGAGAAGGCATGTTTCAAGTTTCAGCCAAAATAGATAGCATCTATGCATCATGTAAGTCTAAATAGCAACTAAACTTGTCCATAATTGATATACTCATTTATTTACACCCACATACAACATTGTATACTAAAAATACATGACACATACACGCAAAAAAGGGCATGTACCATTTTTCAATCATTCAATCAAGCAAAAAAAAAGTCAAGACAAAGTATCAATCTAGACAAATGCATTCGATGGGTCTAATAGCTTATGGTCGAGGTAGAACGTTCAACCCATCGAGCCACGACCTACTTTCTTCCAAGGCATATACATCCCATTTCCTCATAGGTGGTAAAGGTGCCTCGCCCATCATTCGTAACTACAATTCAAAAATAGTAAAATTCAATTATAATTGAACAAATAACACTATAAACACATTAAAGAGATATACAAGACTCACCATAACAAAATGAGAAGTGTTAACCAAGTACAACTAGATGATTCGTCTCTCAGAGACAGAAGGGGGTGAACCAATAGCAGGAAACCAAGTCGCGGACCCGCCATGAGATAAAACCATCCTGTAGCAATTGGTAACATTTAATCTCATGTCCGGTAATGTAAGCCAAGAAGAACCCGGTGCAAATTCGGTCTCAAAAGTGTTAACGGCATTTCTAATAGTTTCAAAGTGGGCTGGCAAGTGGAACAAATGGATGTAGAAATCCCTGTTGCTATCAAGCTCCTACACTAGCTCCCTTCTCGCCCTAATCCAACCAGAAATAGGTTTATATACTAATGCCTCGCTTATGGATCGATACGCACAATTGCCATCAGACTCGACATTCTTCGTCTCAAACCTATATGGTATCCACATATCAGGAATCTAATCAACAAACCCAGCTAAAACTTGAGATCGAGTCTTTGATCGCCTAGGTGGCACAAATGGGATTGAAATAGTAGCTCGAGCGCATCCCTTCCCCTTCCCCCTTCCCCTGCACCAATATTTGAAGATTGGTTTGGCTCGATGGAATTGGAATCACCATCAACAGACTCTTGGGTTGCTCGAGCCTCGGCAACACGCCAAACCTCCTCAACAGTAGGTCGAACATTCTCAGTAACTCACTGAACTTCCTAGGCAACAAACCGAGCCGCCTCGGCAAGAAATCAAGCCTTCTCGGCAACGAACTAAGCCTCATCGGCAATAAAACGAGCACGAGCGGCAAACCTAGCTTAAGCCTCAGCAAACTCGAACAAAGATGGAGTCCTCGTAGTAGATTTCTCGAGTTTCTCATTTTTCTCTTTTTTCGAAACTTCTTCTTTTTCGGACCCAACAGACCATTACGCGATCGACCCCAAGTCTTCACTTTTTCTTTGGTTATGAAAATTATAGTTGAAGCCGGACATGTGATTTCCCTCAACTTTTGGATAATTTTCGCTCTCAAATCGGGACCGCCGCTTTGAAACTTAGCCTGAACTGCTTCCATTTCAGTACGATACTCAAAGTCATCTTCTTGTTCTTCACCAACTTTGATCGGGTGCAAGTTCAATTTCCTCCAATATGGTAACACCTCTTCAAGAGTAATTAGGCTACCGTCCAACACATGTGATGCAATCTCATGGGCACACTGCAACCCATGAGTGGCCCGTAATACACATCCACAAATGGATCTATCGAGCCTAACATTTTTGTTAACCTTCTTCAACTCCTTATTGATCTCATCCAGTGCATACTGAGAAACAAACCTAATGATTGAGCTAAAAATATGATGTTCATACTGATGCGCAACGAGATGCATTAAACGGTTGAATGAATCCTCGATGGCTCTTTGCTGGTGGTCAAGAACTAGGTGCATGGACCTCCACGCATCCCCAATGTGTCCTTGCGAGGTCCCCAATCTTTCTTCAATACAGAATGTGCATCCTCCACCCGATTAGTATTGTCGCTCCCAAAATGCATCACCTTATCCGTCGAAGTCGCAACAAATTTCTTTTTTTGACACAACCAAGTGTCTCGAATGTAATCTACCAAATCGGGCACTCCTTCATATTCATCTTCAACCTCCTTTACCCTACCTCTATATGATAACTTTGTCTGAGTGTGTACCAAATCCATCAAATTCTCATACCATCGGTCGTAGTCGTCCTCTTTAGAGAATAATTCTCTTGTCTTGGAATCGACATTCATATTTACATGCCAACCACACAGTAAGTGCGCATAAGTTAGGAATACTTCTTCTACGGCCCTTATAAGAGCTTGATCTATATCAGTCAAGATGACCCCAGGGAGTATCCACCCATCTAATAAATCTCCCAATTGACTCAAAGCCCATGCATAATCATGCATCGTCTCCTTGGCTAAGAATGCATGCACCGCAATGAAAGTCATGTTAGTGGAAGTGACACCGACAATCTCGAGCAAAGGGTACTTGAACCTGTTAGTTTGTAGGTGCAATCCATAATCAACACATGAGGAAAGCACCGAAGAAGCTACAACAAAGTAGGGTGAAAAAATAATAGGCCCTTGACGATGTCCGATCCCTTCCAAAATACATGCTGCTCCATATACCGATGCTCGTTCGATTTCTGAAATAACATATGCATATTTGTCTTTCCTTTAGTTTCAATGTTTCTCAATCGGACTCTCTCATTATAGATCGTTTTCATGACAGTCACATTGGCTGGATTCTTGTCCTTAATGTTGGCTAGAATGTGTTGAGGTTTTAATAATAGTTTTACTCAAATCTTTGAGAATAATCCTCTCAGGTTTGGTAAGCCTTCTAAGATATGCATGGCCAATCAAGTTGTTTGAAAACTTGTGGTTGTGCACCCCATACACAACACGCACATGTCATTTCTCCTCAGCCTCATGTTTCATATTCATCTTAAATTGATGACCACACTTCTTCAAGGCAGTCTCTTTAGGCTTATCCTCAGCCTCAGCCTCATCCTTTTCTTACACATTTTTTCGGCAGCTAACTTTAACTTCTTCGCCTTAGAAATCTTAGGAGCAAAAGAACCGAACCTTTGCATCCAATGAATAGCCTAGCTCGCAGACTAATGGGAGCATCTGATTTCAATATAATGACCACAAATCCAAACTCTTTTGCTGTAGCCTGTGCTCAACTAACTATTTCCTCTCTACTATCGAATGGCATAGTCGATGTTAAGGTATATGTGAAGTTCGGAAAGGTGTCACTAGATGTACACCTTGTGTCGTTTGTAGGAACTTACAAGGACGAGAAAATCACTCATTAAACATAGAACAATGGAAGAAAACTCAAATTTCATCATTTATAATATGTACAAAACAGAAGGTTCGAGGGACACAATATAAACTTATGTTTACCCTAACCGATTACTTTAGTGTAAGTATCGGACAGATGGAGTCGAAAGGTATAAATGGATAACATAGCATAATAGCTAAAAGTTAAATAATCATATTAGGTTTAATTGGCCGAGTAGTGTTTGCTACTTACGACGTAGTAGAGCCGAGATACATGTTGGATGTCTCAGCCATGTGAGTTCGAAAAACATGGGCAAGAAGAAACATCAAAAATCTCTACGTAAATTGATGAGAAACTTGAGTACTTACCTCATTCTGCTCTGCTTCGCTTCAATTTGGCACTTCCTTTACGTTTTTCGTCTTCAGTGGCTTGGTTCGTCCCAAGAATTGATGACCTAAAAATTGCGAAAATGGAAACAATGTGAGCATTCAAAATAAAACTAAACATGCTAGTACAACAACAAAAACGATGAGAAAATGGGCTTATTGGCCGATTTCATGAGGATTCAACCTTGTTTGACCGAAAAATGAGAATGGAAGGAGTTGGGGTCGGAGAGGGTTTGGAAAAGGGTTCTAATTTCAAAAGGTTGGGGTATGATTGCACAAAAGCCTCTGATATATCAGGGGCAATAAGGACATTTTGCTAATAGGTTCTAAAAAATCAGTTAAAATTTCAAAATTGGGGCCCGTTTAGTAAAAAAAGGATTGAGTCCATAGTTTTACTTCAACAAAAATAAAAAAGAAAAGGTGTAATACAAGCCTATTGCTTAATTTTCTGTGGACTGAGTTTAACAACTGTGGAAGTTGATCCATTACTATACAACAAAGTACAAATACATTCAATTCATTCTAATACAAAAGTCATTAATACTTATCTAAAGCATTTTGGCATTTTAAGGCCATTGCAACAAAGCATGTTACCTAATGAGTAAAGAATATATATATATATAGGTGAAATGGGGACTCTCTACATATTTATAATCAAGAGAGCTTGCTTTGTTTTTGCTGTGAAGCCTCGATGTATTGTTCCACGAGTGTTTTCACTCTTTCGCCTTAAAACAATACGATTGATTGAAGAAACTAAAAAGAAAGCAATATGAATTGGGGCAAAATACACCTACTATCAACAGATCATTCACCTTCAACATGAAGTTGAGAGTTTTTTAACAAATAAGCTTTAATTATGAAATCGTTCATTATCACTTTATGTAGTTACTAGATGAGATTAATTCTTTCAACACGGTCGAGGTTGATCTATCAAAACTAGTACTAGTTTTAATGTTATTTGCATTATTTGTCCTTGAATAGTAAATCGAACCAAATAACACAACAAAGACGACGATTGTGTGAACAATTGATTGTCTATCAAGTGCATGCCTCTTCATAAAACACTCAGTATTATATCTCAATTAATCAAACATAAATAAAAAGTCACCACCGGTAATCTTCATTATAGAATAATTACTCATGCACACAATCACAACATATACAAATGTATGCATTTCAGTGATTTTTAAACTTGGTTTCAGGATCAATATTTCCTTAGGTCATCTACTCTTTTACTCGTATAATAATTCATGCCTCTGTGACCAGAGCAAAGCTCTGCCACGATCCAAGTCTAGTTTCTCTATATCTAAATATGCAACTCATTCAAGTTTATGATCATGGAGGCTCTTAGGATGGTGTAGTCACCAACGATATTGATCGTTATATATGTGATTAGTTTTTATGTTGGTGAAAGTTGGCTCACTGATCCCTCGATTCAGTTGGTTCACTTTCAGGTCAGCAACTTCTAATCACATCCGGGGGTTCCTCTAATTGAAGAAACTTAAAAAGAAAGCTCCACGAATTGGGAGGAAAATATACCTACTTTAAACAAACCATTTAACATGATGGGATCTCCTTAAAACAATCAATTGATTGAAGAAACTTAAAAGAAATCAATATGAATCGGGGGAAAAATATACATACTATCAACAATCTTATCACTTTGGGTACAACTGGAGATGATAAACGAAGATAATGCAGTGGTACAAGTGGATAGAGACAATGATGTTCGCGTGCCGCCTGAAGTTGTTGTCGATCTCCTCTCGTACGCCCTTCAGTCTCATTCCTCGGTTGGCTAGGTTAGGTTTCTGTCTACCCTTTGCACACTAACGAAGTTGATGAACTTCTCCAAATCGATAGCACTGCAATGATTTTGTTTAAGAGGAAGGGGAAGTAGTTTGGTAATGTCCTAAGTACAAGCATTGGGACTAGTTAAGGAGCCTAAAAGGATGATTTAGTTTAGTCACATGTATTAGGTATTAAGTAGTCTGGTTGACTAGTTAATCCTTCCAAGCGAACACCTGATTAGCCAGTCCAGTGTGGCTAATCCACTGAATAATCCGACCTAAAAAGGAGAAGCGAACATGTCATAAAGGAAGCAAATATCCCAGTTTTTATCTAAGGTCATCCAAAACAGTCGATCCTCCAACTCTTTCTAGCTTCTATGGAATGGCGAGATGTCTGATCCATTCTCACACACTAGAGGTGTGCGATAAGTTGACATGTTTCCCCATATGTCTTTATGCTTTATATGGAGACTTTCTCAAGCTATTGTTGATACAGTGAATCAAGGGACTTGGGTTGCACCTAAGTTTGGTAATGAGGTATGTATTTTCCATTTACTTTTCATCGATGATCTCATTTTTTTGTAGAGGCGACAAAAGTACAGGCAGATGTTTTATCCAGCATCCTCCGCTCTTTTGTGGTCATTATGGACACAAGATCAACTATGCTTAATCTTAGGTTTTTTTCTCCTAATGTGGAAGCTAATCTTGTTGGTAGAATTATGGGGAAACTGAATTTCTCTTTCACCGATGGGTTGGGTCATTATCTTGGGTCATTTTTCTCCATGGGAAAGTTGTAGCGGTAACCTATAATGCTCTGAAACAAAGGTTCATTTACGAGCACAAAGCTAGAACCATTCAAATATCTCTCTTGCAGGTCGAGCAACTCTCTGCAAGTTTGTTTTATTTTCAATCTATTTGTATATAATGCAAACGACGCTCCTACCTAAAGATCTATGTGAATATATTGATGTAATATGTAGCTGATTTCTATGGGGCTTGTCCAGTGGCATTTGAAAGTCAAGTTTGCTAGCATGGGATAAAGTTTTTCAACCCTAGAATAGCGGTGGCTTGGAGACGCATGGGATGTATGATATGAACAAAGCCTTTTTTATGAAGTCGGGCTGGAGTTTGATCTCTAATCATGATCCCTTATGGGTTAAGCTCATGCAAGCGAAGTATAGAACTTATCCTAACACGATCCTAATGAGCCCTACTATAATGAAATCCTCTCATGCTTATAAGAATATCTGCAAGGTCTTGGACCGTGTACTTGATTATATGAATTGGGTTATTAGTAATGGCCAAAAAATTCATTTATGGCTAGATAAATGGGTAGGACTCGAATGACCTCTCATTAAGTCTGCATTATCTCATATACTAGAGGCTTTGTGGGAAGATATGCTCAACGAATATGTATCCATCTCTGGTGAATGGTGGTGGTCAGAGTTCCATACTCGCCTAACTGCAGAGGTACTTCTCCATATTACGGCCATTCCGCCGAACCCTCTTAGCCTTAAAGAAGGTTCGATTTATTAGGCTCATTTGGACGTAGGTAAGTCCTCTATTTCCTCTGCATACTCTAAACTAACGCATTTTTGTGGTATGTAGGGAAATCATATTGGAAGGTAATTTGGAAGTGTGCGGTCCCCGAGAGAGTACAAACCTTCATTTGGTTGGCCTTCAATGATGCAATACGTACTAATGAAGTTCGCGTTCGTATGCATATATATGATTGATACCGATGGTTGCGATTTGTGTGGAGGTGCATCTGAATCTCTCGATCACATTCTCAGGGGTTGTCCATTATCTCTCTAATGGTACGGGGACACTTTCTCACCACTGAACAACTTAAACCCTTATCATCTCTACCTCTCTAAGAGTGGCTCTTTGAGAATGTGAGGTGTAGTAATCATTTCATGAGTGTGGGTTAGTCCATTTTCTTTGCTACTACTTGTTAGCTCTTCTGGGACACATGCAATGGAATCCTAATTGAAGAGGAGGAAATCATGTGTATAAAGTTATGTCGTATGATTATAGCTAAAGCTAAATCCTTCTAGCAAGCTTCTGATAATTTCATCTCTTTCATATTTGTTGGTACCTCCTATAAGGAGCACTTGATTGGCTGGGAATGTTCGCCTGAGCATTGGGTCAAAATTAATACAGATTGGGGCATTGAAAAATGACCATCAGGATGTGAATGCAAGTGGCCTTATCAGAAATGGTGACGTAACGGAGATTGGTTGAGTGGTTTCATTGTTAATCTCAGCACTTGCTCTGTTTTTGGGCCGAAACTCTTGGGAACTCTTCAAGGCCCACAATTGGCATTAGATATGAGTTTTCGAAAAGTCGTTTTGGAGGTGGATAACAAAAGCGCAGTAGAGTTACTGAATGACGAACATACTCTAATCAGACATCATCGTTATATGGTTTTGTACATTTGAGAGCTACTTCGGCGAATATGGTCATTTAGAATTGTTCACGTTCATCGTGAAGGAATCGAGCAGTACTATGATTGGCTTCCTTTGCGATAAATCACTCGATGGATCTCACTTACTTTCCCACTGCCCATTGGGTTCATCTACGCTCTTAAGAGAGGAGATTACTAGGGGTTTCTTTTCCCAAAATTTGTCATTTGTAAAAGGATATTATTGTCTCTTCTTCATTTAAATAAATAAAAAAAAAAAAAAAAAAAAAAAAAAAAAAAAAAAAAAAACAAAACCAGAGACATGTGTCTGACATTGTTCATTTCCTGATGATACTCGCATTGGATGATACATGTTGGAGACGGACGGTTCAACTATCTATCAAGGCGTAACACACCCGCATCTCGATCCACATCCACCTCCAACAAGTACACCTACACATTCACGTACCAAAACGCGTCATCCAATCACACCTCCAAACCCTAACAAACCTCAAAAGCAATTCACTACCCATCCCAAATGTTTCAATCTCTCAACGTCTCTCTAGAATCTCCCGCGAAAATGCCCCCCATAAACCATGAAATCGATCTCCGATTCGCAAACGAAACACAGAATTAGCACTCCAATTAAGCACAAGCGCATCAACCATACCGAATAATGTCGAATCCGAAGCCATGGACGATCGACTCCGACCTCGACGGGATCGATCTCGGACCGGAAGACTTCAAGGCTTCAATTCCTCTCAAGAAGGTCCCAGCCGGCGACGTATTCGAAGCGGCGAGAGCCGGGGATGTTGATAGGCTGAGATACTTGATTGAGTCGGGGGTGAATGTGAACGCGAGGGATCAATGGGACTCTGTGGCATTGTACTACGCTTGCTTGGCGGGTCATCTCGATGCGGCGCGGATGCTTCTCGAGAGCGGGGCGATTTGCTCCGAGCATACCTTTGATGGGGACCGGTGCCACTACGCTGCTTTGAATTTGAAAGTGAGGAAATTGCTTAAGGCGTTTGAGGCGCGGCCGCCGCCCTTGGGAGCGTTGCAGTCGGCATTGAGGGAGACTTTTTTGGGGTGTAGGGGTAACCGGGTTTACCTGGAAGAGTCTGATGGCTATGTACTAGGTGAGTTTTTTTGTTGACTTCTTATTTGATGCAATCAATTGATGTTTTCGTGGATTTTGGACTTTTTTTGTTTTTTTAATAAGAAAGAAACAACTTCGGCACCCACCAAGGTTTGAACCCATGAACTTTTACTTCCAAATTCCATATCAAACCATTGGGCTATCCAATTGGTTGGTGTGGATTTTTGACTTTTGACGAGAATGTTGGTGAATTAGAGATTGAACCAATCGCATTGCTTGATCATTTGGGTTAGGATTATGTATAAATTTACTTACTGAACATGGTTATATCAATTGGAATGACAAATGAAAGTGTAACCTTTTTAGTAGACAATTGGGAACTGCAAGCAATAAGTGTGAGTTTTGGAGAAAATTTCCCGGCGCGTGATCATATCATTTAAATAATACGCTAATTGTTCCTAAAACTTTTATGATTTGGTATTGGATTCCGGCATGACCATTCATTTTTATTTTGAATTCTGTTATCTGGATTACATTCACAATTAGGATGATTACAGAGTAAGAGGTTTTACTGAGTACAATAGTGTTAGTATTGTGGGACGACCCACTATCTCTAAGGTGTATGTGAGGAAAGCCAAGAAGACTACCGGATCAAACCCCCCTCCAGAAGGTTCTTCCCTTCCTGCAGTAGGCCCACCCGTCTAAACGGCATGGGTGTCGAATAGTGTAAGTGTGTGTAGGTGTGAGTATGATGTGTGCACAAAAGGGACTGAGCAATAGGTGTGTGTGTGGTTAGTGTTGTCAGTACTTATAGAGGTACTGTTCACATAGATGGGCATCGATTTATCTTGTCATTTTGGGTAGACTTAGGTCAAGGTAAGAGGAGTTGCATCCCCATATCTGGGTATACTCAGGTACAGCTCGTCCCCTTGTGTTTGTATTTCCATCTTGGGTGTTTAATTCCCTTATCAATAAACAAACCAAGGCATCGTCCTCTTTTCCCTTCCTGTATAAGTAGATCCTTAACATTGGTATCAGAGCACTCGATGTCAATGGTTCTTAAAAGGGATTCTCGCATGGAGGCAATGGAGGCGGAATTGAAGAAAATCGAGATCTCGATGCATGAGTTACGATCTGCGGTGGAGGCACAGAGATCAGCCATGGATACACAATTCATGGCATTGGCTCAGAAGCTGGAGTCCATCTGCGTTCAGCGACGATCAACGATGGGTGAGCACAGCGAGAAACCACCAGATTTGGTCGATCCAGGTATGACGATGTCCTCAACAACCAAAGAAAGAATAGATCTGAGATCTATCCTTACAGATCGGGCCCAAAGGTGCAAAAAATAAAGATTCCAACATGCGATTGTGCGAAACTCATCGTTTGGCTGAATCAAGCCGAATCCTACTTCGCTCTTCATGAGATGTCTGAGATCTCCAAGCTCCGAGCAGCCCGGATTTGCGTCGTCGACCCTGCTCATATTTGGCTCCAATCCAAGGAACGAGCTCATCCCTTCGAGAGTTGGGAAGATCTAAAGTCACAGTTGTCCCTCCGATTTACAGAGGCAGATCCTCTTCATTTGGCTCTGCAGTTTTTTGCTATCAAGCAAGAATCCTCGGTTAATGAGTACAGGGAACGTTTTGAGTTGTTGCTACTTCATCAAGAAGGTTTTTCTGAATGGCAAAAGATTGTCGTGTTCATCAATGGTTTGCAGGATCGGTTACGGGTGGAGCTTATGGTAGATCCCCCATCAACCTTAAAGGCGGTGGTGGCGCGGGCGGTCCGACTGGAGAAGAAATTTGCTGACGGCGATGTCCTGGGCCTGGGTTCCGGGTAAAGCTCCAAGGCCCAACCCAGCAGCACGGGCTCTTCTTCGTGTTTTAAGGCCCGACCCAGTAGTTGGGTGTCACACGTGGTAACAGGGCCCGCACGTGACCAACAACTTACCCCCAACCAAGTCCAGTTCCTCAGGAAGCCCATCTACCAAGCCCAATCCAGCCTATTTGAGCTCTTCCTGTCCATCTTCCTCTCGTCGAGTTACACCGAATGTCACACCACCCAAGGCCAAGCGTTTAACGGAGGCAGAGGCTCAACAACAGCACAAACATGGCCTATGCTATCGTCGTGACGACAAATGGTTTGTTGGGCACCGATGCGCAAAGAAAGTATTGAATGTCCTTTTGGTCGGGGATGAACCTGACGACGAGCCAACTAAGTCACTCCCGGATCATACCGACGAGCACGCTGAGTTGTTATCGTTGGAGTTGTGTGCACACGGGCTGGATGGTTCACCCAATCCCCACACCATCAAAGTCAAAGGGCAGGTACAGGACAAGGAGGTTGTGATCCTCATTGATTGCAGGGCTTCCCACAATTTCATTTCTCCATCTCTCGTTAAAGCTCTGGGCTACCCCTTGACACCTACGCCTGATTATGAAGTTTATGTGGGAGGTGGTGCTAAGCTTCCTGGTTCAGAGGTCTGTCGTGATGTCCCGGTCTCTTTCCAAGGGTATAAAGTACAAGCTGACTTTTATCCTATTGCAATGCGGAATCATGATTTAATTTTGGGCATGTCTTGGCTCAAGTTGATTGGCGTAACCACTGGTGATTGGCCAAATCTCTCATTGTCTTTCTTTCATCACGGGAAGTGGATTAAAGTAACGGGATATCCTACTCTTCATCGTGCTCTTGTGTCCTGCAAATCAATACAGCGTGCCTTAGATTCTGTTATGGGTTGTTTCCTCATTGAATGTTGTGGTGTTGAACCCGTGACACCAAGTTGTACTACTGAACAAGTTGAGCCTAGCGTCCAGCAGGTCTTGGATGAGTTCGCTTTGCTTTTCCAACCCCCAGTTGCTCTGCCACCATCCAAAGGTTGTGATCACGCCATTGTCCTGAAAGAGGGGGACTGACCCAGTGCGAGTACTCCCTTATAGGTACCTTCATATCCAAAAGACTCAGATAGAAAAAATGGTGAATGAAATGTTTGCTTCGGGTATTATACAACCTAGCAACAGCCCTTTCTCTAGCCCAATCCTCCTGGTTAAGAAGAAAGATGGCAGTTGGTGTTTTTGCGTCGATTACCGGGCTTTGAACAAGGCAACTGTCCCAGATAGATTCCCAATTCCCAACATCAATGAATTGTTGGACGAATTACATGACGCATGCATCTTTTCCAAGCTCCACCTTCGTTCCGGCTACCATCAAATCCGAGTTCAAGCTGGGGATGTCCATAAGACAACTTTCTGCACCCACGAGGGTCATTACGAGTTTTTGGTGATGCCTTTCGGATTATCTAACACACGGGCCACTTTTCAATCCTTAATGAATTCGATTTTCAAAGGTCTCATTCGTTGTTGTGTATTGGTCTTCTTCGACGATATCCTAATCTACTGTACCTCCATCCAGGATCATTGTGCTCATCTCCATCAGGTGCTCTCTATTCTAAAACTTCATTCCCTTTTTGTTAACTCGAAGAAATGTTGCTTTGCGAAACACAGTCTTGAATACCTTGGCCACATCATTTCAGGGAATGGTGTACAAGCTAACCCCGAGAAGGTTAGGGCTATGGATGTGTGGCCTCTGCCTTCCTCTCCTAAGGAGTTGCGTGGGTTCCTCGGTCTAATGGGTTACTATCGTCAGTTTGTACGGGATTATGGGAAGATAGTTGTCCCATTAACCCAACTGTTACGAAAGGAGGCTTTCTTTTGGACGGATGAGGCTACTTGGGCAGTACAACAACTGAAACAATCAATGAAAGAGGTGCCCGTGCTTGTTTTGCCAGCTTTTGATGCTTTATTTGTCTTGGAGACGGATGCGTCCGAAGTTGAGGTGGAGGTTGTTTTGTCTCAGTTTGATCGCCCTATCGCCTTCTTCGGCCAAGCTCTCTCTACCCGCGCTCGCAATAAGTCAGCTTATGAGCGCGAGCTCATGGCAATTGTGTTGGCAGTGCAGAAGTGACGGCATTACTTATTGGGGCGTAAATTCTTAGTCCCCACAAATCAACGCAGTCTGAAATTCTTATTGGAAAAACGCGTGGTTGCACCAGAATATCAATGTTGGCTAATTAAACTTCTTGGGTTCACTTTTGATATTCAATATAAACCCGGGGTGTCCAACATCGTTGCTGATGCTCTCTCAAGGTTTCCTTTTACTGCGGAATTGTGTTCTATGTCCTTCTCCTCTGTTCCTGATGTTGTAACCATTAATGAAGGCATAAAAGTTGATCCCGTACTCTCCTTCATTCGAGAGGATTTGCTCGCTGGTCGTGATTCTAAACCTAGCTGGTCTATATGCAGAGGTCAATTGCGTTTCCGGAATTGTTTGACAGTGTCTGCGCCATCCCCCCATGGAGGTTTCTTGAAAACCTATAAGAGATTGGGTGCAGAGTTCTACTGGGTGGGCATGCGTTTGGATGTAAAGAACTTTGTTGCTTCTTGTGATACTTGCCAACGCAACGAATACGACACCCTTTCTCCTAGGGGTCTGCTTCAACCTTTACCCATTCTAACAGCTGTATGGGAAGATATCTCAATGGATTTCATTGATGGATTGCCGGTTTCTCGAGGTTTCAATTCTATTTTTGTGGTAGTTGACCGCCTTAGTAAGTTCACACATTTTATATACCCCTCAAGCATCCCTATTCGGCCAAGGTGGTGGCTGAAACTTTTATCAAAGTGATAGTGCGTCTTCATGGGTTCCCTAATACCATTGTCTCCGACAGGGACACGATCTTCATTGGTCGATTTTGGACTGAATTGTTTCGGCTGCAACACACTTAGCTGAGCCGCAGTTCCGCCTATCACCCTCAGTCCGATGGTCAATCCGAGTTGGTCAATCGCTGTTTGGAGACGTATTTACGTTGCTTTATCCATCAACGTCCTAAGGAGTGGTCGTCATGGCTCCATTGGGCTGAATATTTTATAACACTTCGTTCCATTCTGCCATCAAGTGTTCTCATTTCAAGATCGTTTATGGTCGGGACCCTCCCCCCGTTGGTCCGTTTCGGCACTGCCCCATGCACTGTTCTACCAGATTTTGCAATGTTATTTGCTACTCCCGATCTGACGCTGCGTGAATTGCGGGATCAGCTGGCACTTGCACAGAATAGGATGAAACAAATCTCGGACTGCCATCGCCGCGAGCTCTCGTTTGTTGTAGGTGACCCTGCTTACGTTAAGCTTCGCCCATATTGCCAACAATCCGTGGCTCACTGCTCCAACCATAAATCGAGCCCTCGATTTTATGGCTCTTATCGTGTGTTAAAGCGCCTTGGACCGGTGGCCTATCGTTTGGAGCTACCGTCGGGTTCTTCCATTCATCCCCTTTTTCACGTGTCTTAACTACAGCGTGTATTGGGTTCTTTCCCTAATTCAAAGGAGCTTCCCCCTTTACCCTCAGATTCGATGGTTCTCTCTGCTGTTCTGAATGAGGTACTTGCATATCGCTACCTTGTAGCGGGCCCTGAAGTGCTTATTAAATGGACTGACCTTCCCGCGTCCGAGGCTACTTGGGAGTTAGTTAAGCACGTCCGTCGTGCTTTTCCTCCTTTCCACCTTGAGGACAAGGTGGCTGTCCAGGGGGGAGTAATGTTAGTATTATGGGACGACCCACTATCTCTAAGGTGTATGTGAGGAAAGCCAAGAAGACTATCGGATCAAACCCACCTCCAGAAGGTTCCTCACCTTAGAGATAGTGGGTCGTCCCACCCGTCTAAACGGCATGGTGTCGAGTAGTGTAAGTGTGTGTAGGTGTGAGTATGATGTGTGCACAAAAGGGACTGAGCAATAGGTGTGTGTGTGCGGTTAGTGTTGTCAGTACTTATAGAGGTACTGTTCACACAATAAGTACTGACAACACAGATGGGCATCGATTTATCTTGTCATTTTGGGTAGACTTAGGTCAGGGTGAGAGGAGTTGCATCTCCATCTCTGGGTATACTTGGGTACAGCTCGTCCCCTTGTGTTTGTATTTCCATCGTTGGTGTTTAATTCCCTTATCTATAAACAAACCGAGGCATCATCCTTTTTCCCTTCCTGGTATAAGTGGATCCTTAACAAATAGTTACCACACATAATGTGTAGTGTGTAAATTAGGAATTTGAGCTGTTTAGAAAAATACGGATTTAATAGAATTGCGTGGATGAGTATAGTTAACTAGGTGTTCAGGCGAAGTTTATATTTATCTCTATGAAAAAAATTGGTTTATTTTTTTATAAGAAAGAAACCAACTTATCACCCTTAATTTGCCTCCATTGTGTCTCGAACCCCCACCCTCCTACCTTAGTAGCCAAATACCAAATCATTAAGTAACCCACATGGTTGGTAAAACATAATCGCTTGGGAGGTTGGTGTATGACCTAGTTAACTGTTGTTTTGTCATGGTGAACAGGTCCCTTGTCAAATGACGAGTCAAATGCCTTTCTCTTCCCTTCAGATGTGGTATTTTTTGTGCAAGGTAGGCCAGTTGAGGCTCACAGAGTAATCTTAAGTGCCCGGTCGCCTTTTTTCAAGAAGAAGTTTGAGACGGACTGGAAACAACGGAGGGAGGTGAGGTTTTCGAGAGAGAAACTGTCTTATCATGCTCTTTATAGTCTCATCCATTTCTTTTACTCCGATAGACTTGAGATTTCTGTAGACGACATGGAAGATCTTGTGCGAATTTGTAAAGTCTGCAAGTGTGAAGGATTGCAGAGGGTTCTAGAGAAAGAAGTGATTCACCAAAAATACGCAGAGTATAAAGCATTGAAAGATGTAGACAACTCTCAGAAGCGATTTATATTACAGGCTTTGTCACTTCCAGAGCCAGACCGGCTCAGTTCTGCCTTGCACAGGATCCTTCAAGGGTCTCTTGCAAAGCAAAGTTGTGAAGGAGAGTTAGATGTGGATAAATGTGTTACTGGCTTCGAGGCAATCAAGATGACCGAGTCTAGTGATGATCTTGCAGATGTTTGCATAAAAGTAGACAAGAGGATTTTCCGTTGCCATCAAGTGATCTTGGCATCGAGGTCCGAGTACTTTAGAGCAAGGTTGTTTCGTATGACAAACTTTCTCGAAGGAAAATATAGTTTACCGGTACGCACACTTCCATTACTCGAGGAACGTGATTTAAGTTCTGAGGCATTTGAAAAGATGATAGAGTATATGTAAGTGCATTTGCTTGAACAAGAGTAATTTAGCCTATTTTTCATCTTTCGGATTAAATTTGATTTGAAACATCGAACAACTCTTTAGCTGTTTTACAAATATACAAAAAATATCTAGAGCTCAGCTCTCTATTGTCAATAGCTGTCATTATATTCCTTGGTATAATTTGGCCTGAGATCTTAAAGGATCCGTATAATATTTACATGGCTGAAACTTGAGACCATGGTCAATCAAATTGTATGTAATCAACAATAACAGATTGAGGGGTTTAATTATGTAGGTTGCACTTCTAATATTCAAGAAACTACTTTACAGGATATTCTGAAATTGAATTCTGACTGATTTTCTTTTTTCTTTTTCTTTTTTTTTTTTTTGTTCTTTTGGGGCACTCCTTTTAGGTATACTGATCGCTTGGAAGATATAGATCCTGATCAGGTATCTCATCAATGGCTCAAATCATCTTGGAAATGAAAGACCGTTCAATATTGTTTCTTTCATTTGGTTAATTTCGATAATGATGTGAGAATCTGATTGACCAGGCAGAAGAAATGTTTGATGCTGCATCAAGATATTTGCTGTTTCCCCTTAAACGCGCTGTAGCTGATGTATTGTTGCCACACTTGGAAATGGTTTCACCGGCAGAGTTGTGCCACTGGCTGATATTATCAGACATGTTTGCTTTCTTCTTGCCTACTTTATTTGTTTCTAGAAATTCCTCAGCTGTATATTTTGTTTTCTTTCTCCAATATTTGTTTCTCAAAAAAGACTATATTTGTGCTCCCACATTGCCAACAGGCATTCTAAGCTTGTTTATGACCTAATAGGTGCCAAAATTTACAATCTTTTTGGATATGCTACCTCTCCAATGGGGAATCTAGTGATTGCATCATATTACAGTAGATAATTTAAGTGTCTGCATGTGTTTAAACTTTATTGCATTTTGAATTAGTTACTGCCTTGAGAATCTTACAATTTTTTGCTGTTTTTTTGGGTAGGTATGGCGTTCTGAAGATTCGGGAATACTGCCTCGATTTAATTGCTTGTAATTTTGAGACATTTGCCGAGACCCTTGAGTTCAGAGCAATGCTTCTAACACTTCCACCACCCTCTGGTGACTCTTCAATGCGTACAACCCTTCCTAGCATTCCAGGAACTGCAGGGAATGCTGAGCAAGGAAATCTTCTTGACGATTTGCGAGAGAAGTGGCTCGAAGCTGAAGCTGCTGAACTTGATAAGAGAGATGAGAGTGCTGCACTATTCGATAAACGACTAGAGATGCTAATGCTTGTGGCTGAGCAAGAGCGCTCCACGACTGCTGAGCATCTCGATGATGATTAAATCTGCTGTCCAGTTTCTTACATCCAAGTTTCAATCTTCAACCTCAAGCTCCTAGCCCTGAAGTTACAATAATAGAAGATGGGGAAAGAAGAATGTAAAGAGTTTTGGCTTTTATTATGTTACTATCAAATTGTGAAATCAGAGAACTAGCACTGGTCGAGTGATGGTTAAGTAGATGAGCAGCCCAACAAGTCGACGATATGCACCAGGGTCATCCAGTACGTCACTATCATCCAAAGCCAATCTATGTTTTTGTTCCATAGGAAAAGGTAAAGTCTTACTTCCAAGGAGACCTGCCTCTTGTAATCTATTTAATGCATATTTGCGTTGAGACAGCATTATACCATCGGGAGAGCGAGTCACCTTTAACCTAAGAAAGTATTTTAGAGGGCCAAGGTATTTGATATGAAACCAAGCATCTAAATAATGCTCGAGTGCTTTAGCATGTGAACTGTTGTTGCTAGCAATGATAGCATCATCCACATATACAAGTAAACCGGTGAAGGAAGTATCCTTGCAATAAATAAAGAGAGAAGTGTCAGCTTTCGATTGAGTAAGCCCAAATTGAATGATAGCATAAGAGAATTTTGCAAACCATTGGCGTGATGCTTGCTTCAGATAAAAGAGAGATTTACGAAGGGGACACACACGATTATCAGTGGGAGCTAAATATTCTGGTGGAGGTGTCATGTACACTTCCTCATCAAAGGTCTTCGTGTAAGAAAGCATTGTGGACATCAAGTTGGTGTAATTCCCATGATTTAGTTGATGCTACTACCAATAAAGTTCAGACTCCGGTGAGTTTTGCAACAGGAGCAAAAGTTTCTGTATAATTGAGTCCTACTTGTGTGTAACCTTTAGCCACCAAATGGGCTTTGTATCTCTCAATTGTCTCACCAGAGTGATACTTGATTTTGTAGACCCATTTTAAATCAATGGGTTTCTTTCCGGATGGTAAAGAATCTAAAGTCCACGTATCAGTTTTTTTCAAGTGCATCTAATTCTTTCCACATAGCTTCTCGCCATGAAGCATCTTTAGTTGCTTGTGTATAAGACTTAGGCTCATCATGTTGAGTGATGGCCGCCAAGAAACTAGTGTGTAAATGAGTAAAATTAGAATAAGAAAGAAAATGAGACAATGGATGGGACGTACCTAAGGATGCAAGATTGGAAGAGGGGAGATGCAATTCATTTTGGCAACTCAACATGAAAGTCACTGAGGTGACTTGGCAGCTTTGTCATGCAAGGGGGACGTGCGTTTGGTGGTATGGATGGTTGTATGTTTGTGGAGGTGCTTGATGTCTCTGCATGTAAGTTTGGCATGTCAAGAGTAGTACGATGTACATAATTTGTGGATGAGTTTCGTGTGTCGAGTAGTAGGATGTACATGATCTATGGGTGAGTTTATGTGATCATCAATTTCAAAATTATGGGGTCATGGTCAAGGACGGGTAAAGGAATGGATATTGTAGAGGGTGGAGAGGGAGATAAATGTATAGGGAGGATCTCCTTACGGTAGGGAAAAATATGTTCATAGAATACATCTCTAGGGGTAAAAGTCTCGTGTGTTTGCAAGTTACAAACCTTATAGCCTTTTTTGACCATGAGGATACCCGATAAAAACACATGCTACGGCACGCTCAAAAAATTTATCTTTCGATCGAGGCAAAACAGATGCATAGCAAAGACAACCAAACACGCAAAGATTCGAGTAATTGGGTTTGTTGGAAAACAAAAGCTGGCAAGGACTTTGGCCAAATAAAAGGGGAGTAGGCATATAATTAATTAAATAAACAGTAGTTAGAATGCATTCCCCCAAAATTGAATGGGTAAATTTGCTTGGAACTTTAAAGCTCTTGCAACTTCAAGAATATGTCTATGCTTATGTTCTACAACTCCATTTTGTTGGGACGTAGATATACTTATGTTCTACAACTCCATTTTGTTGGGACGTAGAAACTCAAGAAAATTGAGTTAAAATCCCATGTGTTGACAATATGACTGAAGATTATGATTTATAAATTCAGTCCCATTGTCACTACGAATTATTTTAACACTTTTTCCAAATTGTTGAATTGTCATGGCCATAAATGAAACCAACCTAATATAAACTCACTAGAACATTTTTGGCCTTTAATAGAGGTTTTAAACCCCTATTAAATAGAGTGTTATTAAATGTCATGTGAAAATGTATTATGTTTTAATTTTTAATACATATATTACATAGAGGTTTTTTAAAACTCCTATTAATTAGGTGTTATTTAATAACACCCCCCTTTAATAGGGGTTTAAAAACCTCTATTAAATACCGAAATTGTTCTAGTGACTTCTGATTTTGTGGACATTAAATAAACCCAAGTGGTTCTAGTGTAGTCATCTACAATGCTTAGAAAATAATGAGCTCGAGATAAAGATGGAGTTTGATATGGTCCCCAAACGTCACACTGAATCAACTCAAAAGGTTCATCTGTTTTGATAGTACTAGTAGGGAAATGGTGTCCAGCGTGTTTAGCTCGATGACATGGGTCAAAACACTTACTAAAAGACGTAAAAGAAAATGGACCTAAATCTTTGAGAAGATACAACCTATCAAAAGACAAGTGCCCGAGACGTTGATGCCATAAACTAATTTGTGAATCAGAGGTAGCGCTCGTTGCTGCGACATGGATCTTGAGTGCCTGAAAATAATAAAAACCATCTCGTTATTCACCCATTCCAGTCAGCTTCTTCATTGCTAGGTCTTGTAAAACACAAAAGGAAGGAAAGAAATGAGCAACACAATTTAGCATTTTTGTTAATTTGCTAATAGCAATCAAGCTGCAAGAAAATGATGGTATGTAAAGGACATCTTTAAGAGTGATAATAGGAGTAAGGGTAAAAATCTCCATGTGACTTTGCCGAAACTAGAGACCATGGGGAATTTTGATTGGCATAAATTGAGATATTTCTTTTTGCTAAGAGAAGAAATTCTCTTGAGATGTCATATGATCTGGGGCACCTGTATCCAAGATCCATTCATTTTCATCAGTAAGTGAGAAATTTGTATTACCCGCAAAGTTGGCTGCACCTACAAAGTTGGTTGTAGAAGCATGACTTTTTTCAAGGTTGAGCATGGATATGAGTTGAGCATATTGTTCATTTGTCAAGCCTGCAATTGGAGAAATGTTGTTGCCTCCACTTTTCTCCATGTGTTGTGTATTGTGAGCTGTCTTTGACTTTGATGATTTCTTCATTTTATCCTACCATTTTGGGTAGCCATGTAGCTCAAAACAAGTGTCTTTGGTGTGCATTGCCTTTTTGCAGTGATCACAAAATAGCTTGGAGACATCTCGACTATTTGTGAATTTACGATTGTTGTTAGATCTGCTGAAACTATTGGTCAAGAATGTTGCTGCTTCGACGGATGGCATTCGCAAATCAACTATCAACTGTTGTCATTCTTCTTGAGCTACCTATGCATAAACACGAAATCAAGAAGGCAAAGGTTTGAGAATGAACAATTTTATATTTTTCATTCAAACCCATTAAGAACTGGTGGTTTTTTTTTTTTTTCTCTTTTTCCAACAAGCACTTTGGCCGAACCACAGGTACAAGGTGGAATTTGAGAATAAGTGTTGAGTTCATCCCAAATGCCTTTTAGTTTGGTGTAGTATGTCGAGACAGTCATGCCTAGCTGCAAGGTATTCATCATCTCGAATTTCAATTGATGAATTCAATGAGCGTTGCCTTGTGAGAAACGTTCCTCTAAATCCTTCCATAACTCTGTGATGTCGTAAAAAATGCAACACTATCATGTAGTGTACGATCAAGCGAGTTGAAGATCCAAGAAAGGACCATTGAATTGCATTTGATCCATGTAGCTTCCATTTTTGAGCCAGATGATGGACATGGGATAGATCCATTTACGAAGCCAAATTTATATTTGGCTTGGAGTGCATTGGTAATAGCACGGCGCCATGTAGTATAATTCTCTTCCTTTAGGAGACAAGTTACTAATGTTGTCCTTGGATTATCTGAAGCATGAAGATTGAAGAGTGTAAGGAGACGAGGTATCCAATGCATCGTTGCTTGAAGAAGTATCCTCGGCCATGGGAAACTTCGAATCTTAACCACGTTCCGATACCATATCAAATTGTGAAATCATAGTCCTTTTACTCTTGCTTACATTACTAATGATTGGTATTCATATATACAAGAAGGACCTTGAATTAGCTCTCTAATCAAGGAAACTAAAATGGATACAAATCAATATAGATCCTCAAATCAAGGATATTAAATGAATTAGGAAACAAATAATATTCAATCAAGGATGCTAAATATGGTAGATGAATATGCACAGCTGGTCTACTGCTAATAGTTACATTTTGATAGAACATTTATTAAACCTTCTTTGTTAATTTGTTGTACTGGTCGTGAATTGTGATACCTTTATTGTTCAATTTATTGAGAAATTGCTTTAATTCTTACAAAAATGAAAATAAAAAAATAAAAAACTAAAAACTGCAGATTGCTTGCAAAGATACCGGTTTTTTGTTTTTTTTTTTGGGTGAACTCAAAGATAACATTTGGAGCGTAATAGAAGGGTTGGTTCCATGTACCCGACCCCAATTTTTTGCTGTTGTTGTTGTCGTCTTTGTTCAAAGCTAGAATTCCTCCTTCAATTTCATCTCTATTTCTTCACCAAGAAATACCTTCAACTTTTCAACCTTTATACTGTACTTGTTTTAAACAATAGTACAATTTAAGAAAACTAAACATCTAATTACATAAAGTATTTCTATTTTTCTTTGATAATTAAGTATTTCTAAATTAACTGTAATTGAATGTGCATCCACCAGCTTCTCCCCAAATTAATTTTAATTTCTTTTCTAAACTATTTGACAAATAAGAATAACTGGGACTATTTGGTCATTCAGTTAGCACTATCGTTGTTTTCATCTTTTGAAGAGGACGTCATCTCTGCGGCAGCAGAACCATCATCTTCAGCCGCTGTCGTAGGAGAAGATGATTTCAAATCCTCAGCAGGTTGCTGCAGGCTCCAGTACATGATGCTGGCTGTTAAAGTAAGGATCATCTTCTGATTTACCTGCCATGGCAATAGATATAAGTTTGTGGTTAAAGAATTAATGGAAGGTTATATTAGGTAAATGATCCATGTTCAACAGTAATACGGCAGAAACATTCAAATAATTTTTTCCCATAAAGACTTTCAAAGAAACAAGGCAATTTCAAACGGACTAAACCAAGAACTTCGCAGTTTGAGTTCAAAATTAAACGCTCATTATCTTTTTACACAGGATAGATGTTCAAGGGACAGACCAATTTAAAAGCAAAAGATTGGACTACCATTCATATTTATAATCAAATATCATTAATAAGCAATCTGGGAGGTTACTTAATGGTATTATGGCAAATATTTGCTTTTAAAAAACCGCCAGTCATCACAATGATATTGGATATATTGAGAGGATAGTCAAGATTTAAGCACTCTAGGAGATGAAATTTTTGTCACATTATAATCTTAGGTATATAAAACAAATCCAGTACAAAAACAATTATTTCTTACCTCTATGATGTCCTCTGGCAACAAGAAAATAGAACACCCGAGCTTTCGAGCTACACTGATTATGTAAGTAGCATTCAATTTTTTTTCCTCATCTGTAATGTCCAAAGGAAACAAAAATGAGAAGAGTGATTTTGTTCTGTATGGGAAAAAGATGATTAGGTGAGAATGATGGGAGGGTAAAAAAAAATTTCATCTGCATAGCCTGAAATATGTCAGTGTAATGTTTTATGCAGCAGATGAGAAATGCCTGAACTTGGTATACTTCCCCATTTTCGTGAACCGGTAAAATGCTATCCAGTTTTGAAAAATGAAAATGGCATCGAAACTCATTAAGATATGTTCTAAAAGCAACATACCGTCTTCACCCTTTGTAACAACACTCCAGTTAACAACCCTCGGCTCCACAGCACTAAGAAGTTCGAGGAAGAAGACACCATCTGATAGGCTTTTATCCTAAAAGAAAAGTTCATACAAAAAATTAAGCAGAGGTATGAGAAGAATTTTAAGATGGTAGCAAGATTCCAGCTGTCTACCTTGAAGCTATCCATTTGTGAGTTTCGACCTGTGCTCTTCACCTTATTGTTTGCCCAATTTAAGATGTCAGCGTCTGTCATCTCCTTCCCTTGGCCTTGAGAATGAAATCTCAAGTTCTTCAAGAGTTGTAGCATATTAAATCTCATCAATTGCCAAAGAAAAGCTGGGAAAAGGAATGTGTATCAAATTAAGTTATTTAACCGCAACTCATTATTATCATAAACAACAAAGAGGGATTGCAAACCCACAAATTTTAAAAACCATATTTTTCATAATTAGTCTCAAATGAGGCAATTCAATCTTCCATTTCTAAATCACAGGCATAGAAGGTTCAAGTATAGTTTAGTTTCATTTTATAAAGAACTTGCAGCTCATGGTATCGAGATGGTTGAATTTATCAAACAGTAATTTTGTCCGCCATTCAGACAATAAAAGGATACATCAGATGTAGGTTGACACATCATTTTTCTCTTTGGCAGAGAATAGCAAAAGGGACATTCCATATTATCTTGAAAGTTTAACTAAACTATGATTATTAAGGAAAATACCGTAACAGAGAATCTCAGTCTCATTCATGTGTGTGAGAATAGCAAAAGGGACACCAAAGATTACTAAAGACGGCCAAGTTTTTCCAAGTTTTAAGTAATCGTGAAAACAGAAATAGATAACTGAAACACCAAAGATTGATTCCTTCTTACAAATAAAAACTTATAAACCATGATTAGCTAAATCATAGTCAATGTCACATACAAATGAAACAAAAATTGAGTATACGTGACCATATAAGAGAATGCAAAGTCATACACCATTTCCTCAATGCAGGTTCGTGTTTAAAACAATTTTTAATTCATTCATAGAGCATATAAACATGTATATAAACCATGTCCACTTGGAGAAAGTAAGAGGCATTAAACTGTTGCAAGAAATATATACTTGGGAAGTAATACATACCAAGTATGAGCTTCTTATTTCCCTGTACAATATCATTTCCAGCCACATTAACTAAAGAGAAATTTAGTTCTTTCCCAATATTCACAACCTGGTTACAATTTTCTAATTTTCTAAATGGCATCTTAATGGGAGGTTTTGATGCATGCTTCCATTTAACTGATCCAGGAGACGCCTTGTCAAGCACTTCCAAAAGAACCCACCTGGATGTAATTTTAAAAACATCAAGAAAGATAGGTAGATGCAGTACATATATGACTGCATAAAAAGTAAAGGCTCACCCATTTCGGACATCTTCAAACAAGTTATTAATATATGTAAAATTTCCGAGACTATTGATCCATAACCGGAAGCATCTCTCTTCTCTTGATGTTTGCTCATCCTCGGGCATCATCTCTGCAAAGGAGATCTTCTGGTTGTCCACTGCCAGGCCATTCCTGCAGAGACATCAAAACTCAATCGATAAGCATAAGATTGTTGAGAGCATAAGAAAAGTGCAAATGGAATGGGGCGCGTCCTACTTGTTGCTCAAAAAACCATTTATTCCAAAAACTGCACAGCACAGTCATGGTTTTATCTATCCAATACCAACAAACTTTCTAAAAGACAGACCACAAATTGCAGTATTAAATGGAAAATACATTTGAATTCTAACCTGTGATGGAATATATTTGCAACAAACGCAAGATTCAGATTTGTTGACCCCTCCACAATATCTTTTGGACTAATATATCTTTTGCAGTCCAATTTCTCTGCATGCTGAATAATTAGTTCTGCCCTTTTTGCTGGGTCTTTGGTGTCCAAAGTGGATACGCTGGAATGTTCTGGAGCGAGAGTATTAAGCAGGTATGCATAGGCTTCGCCATCCTACAAGTTCATATATTTTACTGTTACTAGAGAAGGTACTGATATGCCAAAGTTTGAGAATCATGTAAAACTACAAGAAGTTACACGTCTGCTAGGTAATGTTGTATACTTTTCATTTACAAGCTGTCGCTTAAAAACAGCTCCATTGCCCATAGAACCTCCCCTTTAAAATTAACCATATTGTCTCGTAGGCTTCAGGGAAGAAGCTTTGTAAAAAAAAAAAAAAAAATGATACAATTTGAACACCACAATGAAAGCACCTCTAATTAGACAGATGTGCCAATAAAAAATTATTGCTACAATGCAATACTACTTGCTTTAAAAAGGGAAAATTTGTTAGTCTAAAAAAAGGAAAATTGTGAAAATATCCTAACCTTCCAAGAAAGTTGAAATTATATCCTAACCTTTGTATCCTACGTCATTTTGACTTTAAATTTGTTGATGTGGCACTTAAAATTTTGTTTTTTAATTAAGATGGTGGGTTGTTAATTGATTTTTAAGTGCCGCATCAGCAAATCTGAAAGTCAAAATAACCTTAGGATACATACTCACCCAGCATACAAAGGTTAGAATATAATTTCAACTTTCAAAAGGTTATGACATAATCTCAATTTTCTTGAAAGATTAGGATATTTTTACCAATTTGGCCTTAAAAAAAATACGTTCATTCCTAATCATCAGTAGCATTGGCAGTTCAATCAGCGCTTTTATCATTGTCAAAGTTTGGTTACAACCATGTACACCTCATCCTTTTCAAACAAACAAAATAAGCATTGACAACAAAGATATAAGGAGCCACGTACCCCACTGAAACAAAATTATGTCATCTTATGTGAGTGTTAGCCATCCTACACGATCCATACCTTTCTTTTAAGTTCTAAAAGAGCAAAATGGAAGAAGGGCCAAGTATTTCACACACTAGTGACCCAATGAGAATTAACGACAACAAGTGAAAATCCATTACCTTCAAATCAGAGGAAAAATTTGTAATAGGCTTCTTGTAGCCTGCTTTTTGCAAATGGAAATTCATCCATTTTAGCAAGACCTTTTCTGGGGATAAACTCATAAGCTCCTCCACATCCTACAAAAAATGACATATGCAAAAACTATATGTTAAGTACTTGAAAAGCAGAAATGAATTAAACCACACCATTAAAAAACGAAATAGGAATCAAGACTCAAACATTGCTATCATCGACCAACTCCACCAATTGCGGGGTCTTCTTTAAGTTGAGGTCTGCTAACAATTGAATCTACCATTACAAGAATAGACAGAGTGAATATATAATAGAGGTCAGCAAAAGAAAAAAGTAAAGTAAATAAAACATCTTTAAACTGAACTTTCGTTGTTGTCACTTTTTAGTCTCGGCATCCTAGAAACACTACGTAGGGAGAGGGGAAATGGGGGGAAAAAGTCGAAGAATGTTAACTTGCACCTTTATAATTTGAGAGATCAATCCAAGGACAAGATGCGGCTGCGATAAAATGTACAAATATTGGTGAACAAATACAAAAAAAAAAAGATATAAAACTCAAACTAAAGGTTTAGACAGTTTTTACTCACCCTGGCTTCAATCAAATCCTGCGTACCAATGTTGACCACGGTACAGCCAATAGCCTTAGCAGAGTTAAGGCAAAGGGTATGGTTCTCATTCCTCTCCCATGGGTTGAGTATCTTTTTGGTGTTAATAGCACGCTCATCAATAGTTCCAGGCACAGCAATATTGATCAGCTTACTGCATCAAATCAGTTTTCATACATCAAATCAGTTTTGATACATCAAAAACAAAAACCAACCGACTAAATGAACTAGAGCAATATCGCAAATAGCTGGTACCATAAAAGAACTCCATCTTTTACAAGGTCAAAGAGATCATTTTTAGCAGGGTCCATAGGAAGATATTTCTTCAGGAAGGGATCTTCCCCGAGATAGTTGTTAATGTGGGCAACATAAGAAGTCTTCTCTGAGTCATTAATTGTGTGAAGGAGAGTTGTCGTAGCAGCTTTAAGAAACGTTGAAGATGTCTTAGAATCACCTTTTTTGGCAGCATCTAGAGCTTGCAAATTCAAGTAAGCCTGGAAGCACAAGAATCCACATTAACATGCTCTATCCTCTCTTAGCAATAGAAACCAAAGCAATGGAGCTCTGGTGGCCAATGAACTCACCCGAAGGAAGGCTTCAAAATCAATCTCATCACCCGCGTTAGGATTTGACTTGCCCAAAATCTCTCTTATCTCATCCTCAGTCAAATCTTTCAAACCGTTTAATGTCATCATTACTGGGGGTAAATCTCCAACCGTGACCTTACCGGATTCAGTCCTAAGTGAAACAAACTAGAAGCCAAGAGCGAGCACAATTTAAAAATCTTCCAACACCAGTGAAAAAAAACAACTCTTCAACTACATTCAACAAAAAATTTCGAGGAAATTCGCCGATCATAATACAAAATGAAACCCATTTTTTTCAAAAGGAGAATTCAAAATTTTGGCAAGGGAATGTTACACTTACTTTTGATTTAAGGCTGCGAAGTTGGACCTGAGTGAACTGGCTCTGAAGCCATTGATCAGAAACAAGAACCCCCACAAAGCCCGACATCTTCGCTGATGTACGCACAATTCTTCAATGTGGGAGAGAATCCAAATTACCTCCTAAAACACTATAAACAAAATCTCATCAAGCAAAGAAAACACACAAAAAATAAAACTCCAAACAGAAAGTTCAGTAAACAACACAACAATCCAAATAAACAAAAAAAATAAAAATAAAAATTGGGCATTCATATTTGAGCATTATTGATTCACTATTAAGCAATAGCCCTCTTTAGTTCTTAAAATGTACATCTACAAAATGAATTCCCAACAACACAAAAGGGCAAAAACAAGTACAAATCTTGCTAGGTTCGTACAAATTACTCAACAAAACAAAACAAGGATTGAAACCCATAAACGATTTGGGGAATTAAAGAGAACCCAGAAGCCCAAACCTGTTGAAATCAAAGACCCATGTTGGGGACCGATGAAATCATTCTCTCATTGTTCATTGAAACCATCGCCAGCGCACGAACGAACGGACGAGCGGACGAACGAACAAGAGCGAGGGACGCGGAGAGGGAGAGAGAACCGTTTTGTGCTGCGACCCGCGAAGGGCGATGGGCCAACCAAGGCATTGCAGGGTATCAATAGTGGGGTTGGTCTGAGATTGCAGCTTCAACACGCGTGTCGTTCGCCCATTTCTTCTAAGATACAGAGGGTCCCACTGAGAACAGTTCGATCAACCGTTCACAAATCAGAGTTCTATTCATCGGACGGCCAGGAGGGTTGATGTTCGTTTTGGGAATCGACGTCGGGGCACACTGGTATAGTGATTCACAAATCAAAGGATTTTTGGGTCATGAGCAGTGTACACCATTAATGAGTTATTAATCATAAACCACCTCCAGATATACACCATTAATTACGAGGATTAAGAAAACACGTTTTTGGTATGAGGGCATCTAAGGGCACCCCACCTTTTCATGAAGGCACCCAATTTATTTGTAAAAATTCCAGCAAAATTGGAAAAGACCATTTTACCCCTGTATATATAATGATTCAAACCCCACAAATCATTTTGACAAAGAAAAATGGCACCCCACCACCAAGCTTGAACCACAAAGCCACATTGCGTTTGGCGAGCGTTTATCGATTCTTGCGGATTGACATCATCCGACAGCGATGTAACAATGTTTGACAACCATATGATAGTTTCTTAGAACTGTTTAGTTGGGTAAAACTGTGAAAATGATGATTTGTTTGTCAACCTAGGGTTTGGTAATTTTCTCAAATCCGATCTTGTTTCCACTATATAATGGAGGATTGTACTGCTACGGTGCAAGAGGAGGTTGAGCTTGATGTAATTTTGTGAATTTATTGTGATTTTTATGAGGTTATCTGAAGTTTCTGTCGATGTTCGCGATTGTTTCGGCCTCGCAGGATCGAGATATATTAAAATGTCTCGGTCATAGAGGACCGAGAGGTGTACTTAGGTCACGGTATGGCACGAGCGAGAGTACTTCGTAACTCTCGGTTGTACGTGAGCGATAAGCGGAAGAAAGTATCGGACCTGTACAACCGAGAACCTATTTTTTGGGGTTTTTTGTGATCGTGCTGTACATTTTGGTTGATTATAATGTTACACTATTTGTATTGCAGGTAATGCCGGTTTCTACCCTATTTCCAGACTACAATGACACGTTTACACCTTGTAGGCCATTCCCCTCTAGAGAAACGGCTATTTCATGGCTTCAAATGATAGGCCTCGGGAACATGTTTGTGCTAGTGACAAAGCACTCTGATGCCGGGGGCATTTAGCGCAGGGGGATGGTGAAACTTGCGTGTGAGAGGTCTGGGACATATAGGGGAATGTCTCAGAGGGTAGGGAAGGGGAAAGCATTCAAAATTTCTCTGAAAGCAAGAAATGATGAAGAAGAGGAAAAGGCGAGGACCCGAACTGGTACGAAGAAATGTGGATGCCATTTCCTTATCAACGTAAAGGAAAATGCCGACTCCTCGTGGTATGTCACAGTAATATGTGGGAGACACAATCACGAACCCGCAAAAAACTTGGACGACCATTCATTTGTCGGAAGATTGGATAAGGGGGAGCAAGAGGTTGTGGGGCAAATGACAAAAGGGAATGTGAAGCCAATAGACATCCTAAATACGTTGAAGCAAAGAGATGTTAGAAACGTATCGACAATGAGGACTATATATAATGCAAGATAAAAAGTCTGAAATGAGGATGCAGGTGGGAGGACTCAAATGCAACGAATGTTGCACATATTGGAGAAGAATAAGTGGATGTCCTGGCATCGGAAGCATCCCGTTACGAATGTTGTCACTGACTTATTTTGGTCACAACCCGACTCAATAAAGTTGCTAAGGTGTTTCTCATCGGTAATTTTGATGGATTGCATGTACAAGACAAATAGGTACTGAATGCCTTTATTGGAGATTGTTGATATCACTTCTACGCACTTGACGTTCTCCGTTGGGTTTGCATTAATATCATCAGAGAGTCATGCGAATTATATTTGGGCACTTGAGAACTCGAGATCCATATTGGACGGGTGGCATAAACCTGACGTGTTTGTTACCGATAGGGACTTAGCCCTTATTAGTGTCGTAGAAGAAGTTTTCCTGTCATCGTCTCACCTCCTTTGCTCTTGGCACATCAACAAAGTAGTATTGGCCAAGACTAAGAAGAAGTTTGGGGAGAATGATGGTTTTGCGCGTTTTATGGATAGGTGGACGAGCGTGATGTATGCCAACTCGGATGCCTTATTCGAAGTTAGGATGAATGACCTGCGTTGTGAGTTTGGGAATGTCAAGGGTCTTACTAAGTACTTGGACAACACATGGTTAAAGAACTATAAGGAGAAATTTGTCCCCGCTTGGACAAATAGAATTATGCATTTTTGAGAAATGACAACGCAGATGGTGGATTCTACGCATTCCATTCTGAAGCTACACCTTGGGAACAGTCATGCCAATTTTGAGACTTTATGGAATGTGGTTGATGGCCTCCCAAGAATCCAACACAACAATATCAAGGCATCGTTTGAGCTAAGTTTGAATGTGGTCCAACATGAGTACATTGATGAGTTGTATCGACGATTGCGTGGTTATGTCTCTCAACGGGCGCTTAGGCTAATTATAGATGAATTGACACATGGAGAGGATGTTAGTCACGACTCCACTCGTTGTGGTTGCGAGATACGCACCATACATGGCCTTCCTTGTGCACATGAGCTAAATCATCATATATTTGTTGGGTCGCTCATCCCTCTCGAGGACATTCATGTTTACTGGCGAAAGTTGAGTATGATACCTTAGAATCCAGTGGATCCGTCTGGGAACAATGTGCACGATGAGATTGAACGGGTGTTGGAAAAGTTTCATGCTTGCACTGATGAGGACGATCGACTCAGGATTATTCAGCAGCTCAGGGAGATTAATCGACCTTCGTCTACACCGGGTGTTGTGCCGCCGGCGAAAATGAAGACAAAGGGAAGGACACCGGGGTCTTCAATCGGAGGCAAGGCAGTATCGAAGAGAAAACACGATGATGACGATTCTTCGACGAGACGGTTGCCGAGCGGATTTGAGTACGTGCTATCCACAAATGAGGCCTCCACTTCTAGGCAGAAGAAAAGCAAAGTTGTTCCTAAAATGCGTCGCGCCAGTCGACGCACGCAAAGTGCAACTAACATGGCTTACGGTCATTGCTTAGAACCAGATTGGTTGTCACATGTTGAGGACATTATCGATGTGGTTGCCGATGAAAATTGTGGATATCGGTGTGTTGCCTCTGGGCTTGGACTTGCCGATGTAGACGGGTGGAGGATAGTTTGTAGAAGGATGTATGATGAGATTATCGGGTATGAAAACCTTTGGCGGGAAGTGCTTGGCTCGAGTTACGAGAGTGTCAAGATTGCGGTACATTGCCCAGAAAATCAAGTTGGTGCATCTTTCAAAGAATGGTTGACACTTCCAGACATGGGGTTGTTAGTATCCACTGCATTCAATGTCATTCTTGTTAACCTCTCGCATGGGAGTGCCTCGACATTTCTACCTCTACGTAGTGCTCCACCGTTGTCGTTGCACAACAGACTTATCATTGCCATGATAAATGACAGGAATATCCATTGGGTTAGGGTAAGTTCTAATAATTTTCTTGAATTGTTATGTTTCCCCCCTGAGCAGGTTTGTGACAATATCTTCTATGTTATACTGTTTACTTTGACAGGTGAAGTTGTGTGTGAATGCACCATTGTCATCCTTATATCCATCGTGGGACCGGTATGTTGAGGACCGCGCCAAAGGTTGGCGAGATGGATTCGTATTTCGAGATATCGCACCCCTTGCCACTGTTGAAGAAGCCACCATATCCGTTGTAGATTTAGGTACACCGTAGTGTAAAACTTGTACCTACCAATCTTGATGGCTGTACATTTTTAGATTTAGAAATTTAGTCCGAATGTTCTATGGATATACAATGAGTTAAGTTTCGGTGCAAATTGTTGTATTGTTGTACATTTTGATTCTTGTAGAGTGAGTTTGAATGTTATATTGATATATAATTAGTCAAGTTTCGGTGCAAATTGCCTTGCTGGATTGTCATCCTTATATAGTTAGTTTGAATTTTACGGACGATCTGTAATAAGTTAAGTTTCGATTGAAAGTGATGTGTCGACCCTGAATGATCGAGACTGACGGTATAGTCTCGGTCATACTCCACCGAGAACTAACGTGAAGGCTCGGTCGCACAGTGTCGAAATGAAATCCTATCGGCGACCTATGCGCGACTATACTCAAGGGTTCTCGGCCATGAGTCACCGAAAGTCTCACAAATGTTTCGTCCATCAGTGACCGACACATTGAAAAAAACAGGATCCTCAGATATTCTCGGCCAGGCCATACCGAGAATCATGAGTTAAGTTTCGGTTGTTCTGTACCGAGAATTTCAAATCAGTGTCGGCCCTGCTTGACCAAGACACCCTCTGAATCAAAAATAACATGTAATTTAGACCAAAATTTTCCAAGATACAACTATATCACATGTAGAACAACAAGTAGCTCGCATCTAACAATGTCCATACTGTCACAACAAAGATTAATCAAATGATCCAAACTGTATTCATCAAACATTCATCAAGCATATTCATCAAATGTCGCAACAAACATTACTCAAATGAATAAAAAAAACCATGTATGAAGTTGTCATAAAACTGTCATAAAACATGTTCATCAAAGATTCGTCAACTAGTCTTGGCCAAGCAATAAAACAAATGTCTATGTTCCTCAAACACTCATTGCTCATTGCTTCGGTTTCTTCAAATTCTTCCTTTGATACTTCTTCTCAAGCATTCTCTTCGGAGGGCGAGCATCGACCTTGGCGGGCTGAGCTGTGGCCGGGGTGAAGTGTGTGGAAGTGCTACTATGCTGGGACTGTCGCAGGCCTGCTTCGGTAGGGCCGGATGTGGCGGTTGTGCCGGTCGCGGTCGTCGGAGTCGTACTCGTTGTGGTGGGACATAGACTCCTCCCCGAAAGAAAATTGACGATGTCACTCGCCATTGTCCTCGCAGACTCAATCGTATACAACTCCGGCGGGAGGTCCATCCATCGCAATGCTGCGTCCAACGCACGCCTATTACGCTGATGAAATAATCGGGTTAGTGTCAATGTAAAACATATCGGGATGAATAAGACATGCATAATACATATAACCATTTCAATACCTCCAGTAGCTCGTTGTCTACGATGGTTGTGGCGAACATGTCTTCGTCATCATGGCTCGGATTAGTGATCACGGGATGAGACACTTTGAGGAACCAAGGCAGGTAGTCTAGTGTAGCAAAAAATTCAAATTCTGCCTTGTCACCACGAACTTCATGAGCCAACAAATGGTTCTTCCAGCGCTCCCAATTGTCTTGCTGGAACCCATACTTGACTGAGTACTTATTTGCAGATGGCCCTCGGTGTGCTTCCAATGGACGGTACGGAGGATCTGGTATAGATTGCACATGGCTAAACTGTCTCAGAATCCTCTCCGGATGGTAGGGCTCCACCACATCCATGTACTTGATCGTCCCACTATAAAAGGTCATCGCGTGCACAACTCCATTATCCCTGATATTCACATATGGGTCCCAAGTGACCTAATCAAAATGCAACAACCATTGTTAAGGCAAAGAAATTACTAAAACATCAATCATCAGAGGATATGGATAACCATCTCACCTCACTTGGGCGCAACCTATCCAAGGTTCTCCTAATGGACCCGAGCTTGTCAACATTCGCCACCGTCTCGTGCTTTTGAATCCATCTGCAGACACGAGGGTGCACGTAGTCCATGTACTTCGCATTGGTTGTGGCGAGACCGAGTTTGAAATGGTCGTACACCCATCCCTGCAAATACATACAATGTTAGTTAGTCCACAAATGCAAGATGGCGCAATTATTATACAAAAAAGAAATTAAGTTTATTTTATAACACACCTCAAGCAATGTGAGGTAGCCAGCAATCTGGGACACTTGCACTCTCGTGGCGACCCCCAAGTGTCGATACAAGTAGGCCAACGCAGCCGCACCCCATGCGTACTTTCCCACGTTGTCCAAGTCTTCAAGAAGCTTCAGCAGCGCGATCGATACCCGAGACCCACTCTTATCGGCAAATAGGGTGCAGGACAAAAGGTACAACAGGTACGCTCGGGCGGTGCATTCCACAAGAGGATAAGTTCTAGGTCTCGAACCAGCTTTGAGGCACCATCGACTCTTTAACCAACATTTGCGCATTATGAGCCCCTTGCTGATATTCACCTCCTCCTCAGCTTCCTCGACGCTAACCCCAAGTAGGTTCGAGACCATCTTAATAGCGTCCGAGCGAGATTCCTCCGTGTACCTCGCAAAGTTCTCCACTGCCACGACTTTGTCCGTCACATGAATCTTCAGGAGGAAGCTCACATCTTCTAATGAGATAGACATTTCACCAAAAGGTAAGTGAAATGTGTTCGTCTCCGGCTACCACCGCTCCACAAATGCAGAGATCACCTCCTTGTTGGCCTTGCGGTATGAACAGTCTATCAGCGTATTCAACCCGGAACACTGAATAATCCTCTGAAGTCCCGCCGTGTCCGGGTGGCATGACTGTAAATCCCATTCTTGTATCTGAGCTCCGTGATTGATACACTTGAGAACAGGACGCTCTTGCAACAAATAAATACATCTCGACATTTTGTGAAAACCATGAGTATTAAGTTACCCCGTTCAATGAAATTGAAATTACCTCATTGCTCCAAATCGAGAATGCGACATGATCCTTAAAGCTCTTCAACAACGCCCCGTCTATAGGACCACCGGGGAATGGAGCATGCACTTCAACAAGCACTTCTGGCTCTCCTTCATTATGGCCAGCTCCACCACTACTACTCCCGCCCACATTACGATCAGTTTCTATCGTGTTCCCCGCCGCTGATGAGTCACTGCTACTAGACTCCGATGCATGCCCCTTCTCTTCCCCTCGGGCAACAACAAATCCTCAGGTCGCCCAGCATCTATGTTCGAACCCTCATCGTGCAATTGTAACCTTCCACGATTACCATCTACCTTCGCCTTTCCCTTAACATCCTCATTCTCCTTCTCTTTCTCTTTCGGTACGATGCTGTCGGGGGTCTCCGGCCACCTCGCCCCCGGTTGGGCCTCGGCACCTCAATATCAGCCTCCTCCCTAGTCACCGGTACCTTCGGACGAGCCATACCTGAAAACGGTACAACATATAAGCGCATGGAACAGAACCCAAAAAAAAATTACAAAAAAAAACGTTCAAATTCATCCATTTCTGATGTCTCGGTCAAGCAGGTTCGTGAAACAACCTATATTTTTGGTCACCCATGACCGACAAGGAGTCCAACATATCGGAAGTGTACAACAGAGTTCAATAGACAGTTCTCGGTTGTACACCACTGAGATGGATTGACCATTTCAATTCGCCCTACTCTCGCCCTATCACGATCGAGCCTACTCTAACCCTCTCGCCAGTATACAACTGATAGTAGGAGAAAATTCTCGGTTGTACACCACCAACGCCACATTACCTATCACTAATTGTAGCTCTCGTCATGTCTCGGCCGAGATAACTGAAGTATTCTCGGTCATGCGTAACCAAGACACTGTGAACTCTTCCGGCCTTCGTGGCCGAGACTGCGAGTTCCCAAAAATTTAGCTTCTGTCTCGACCATGCTTGGCGAGACGCTGACACGATCTGGCTCGTATGGCCGAGAACCGCGATTTCCCGATTTTTTTACCATTCTGCAAACCGCCACACACATTACAACTACTCTACCAAATGTAACTTAATTATACTATAAACGTACCTTCAAACGATCGATTTTGCGCAAAATCTGTGTGTTCGACGATCTTCAACCGAGCCTTAATTTGGAGACGAAATCGGCTCACAACCCGACCCTACAAACTGCAAAAAACTCGTACAACGAAGGAGAAACACACGGCGAGGGACGGAAAAGACGATTTCGAGGATTCCTCTCACTGGTCGGTTCAAAACAATTGGATTCTTCCACAAGGAGTTCGGTGAAGGTGGTGGGGGGTGGTGGGGTGCAAGAGGTTTTCACGAGGGATATTTTGGGTATTTCGGGTCTAATTTTTGGGTGCCCCAGGTAAATTGGTTTGTGCCCACATAAATTGGGTGCCTTCATGAAAATGTTGGGTGCCCTTAGCGACCCTCTTTTGGTATGCAGATGTAGGCTATATTTGGCAAGCACAAACTAGGTTACGGGCTAATTTATAAGCCACTTTAACTAATAAGTTGTGTTTGATTAACTAACTTATAAACATGAGATTATAGAACAGTGTATGCTTATTGTTTTGATTTTTTTTTTCTCAATTTTGCCCACATTGTTAGGCTAAATAACAGCCGATTATCTAATCTCATGTTTATAATATTGAAAATTGAACACAGTTGTCCGTGAGTCTTATTTTTCGCTCAAACACGACCCAACACTCATGTACCTATTCTACAGTTCAACACATTCTTCTATCAAAATATTATTTTTTTTTCAAAATTTGCAGCTATCAATTCAAAACATGTGTGGCTTCAAAAAATCAAAATAATAAGCATGTATTGTTCTATACATATATCCAATAATAAGAGCATAGTTTTATATGTATTACGCTTATTAAAAACGAAATAGTTTATAAACATATTATATATATATATATATATATATATATATAATAAAAAAAAGTTATGTTTGTATATTTAATAGATTTAATTTATATAAATAAGAATGGACTTTTATGTCATTTTACATTTATCAGCCGTCCTATCCGCTAGTTTTTTTCTAACGATTTTAATTGATCAGCTACATTCTCAGCTTTCAACTATTGGCTACTAACTTATCAGCTATTAGTTAGATTATCAGCTAATGTTGTCAAATAGAGCCATCATAATATTAGTAACCTTTTGTTAGTTCGAATGGCAAATGATTTTTTTTCTTTTTTAGAATTTCGAATGGCAAAGAACTTAATTTTCCTTCAACCGGATCTCATCAAACTTAGATCTTGTAGATGGAGCAAATTGGGTTGAAAGATCTACGTCGTAACGAGGCCAATAATGCTCAACACATGAGGTCGTTTAATTGCGCAGTAGTCAAGTGATAATTCGTGAGAAACCAAAAAAAACTATCACACAAGCTCTAAGTAGGTATATGACTTAAACATAGATACTAGATAACAAGAGATGTGATATTGTACCTTAAAAAAAATGTACGTGTATTGAAATAATTTATAAGGAAAGTAATGGTTTTTTTTAAGGGAATTTGAAATTTCATTAATCATCATTAATGGCTAAATACATGACTAAACATGGAATCAATTGCTCTAATAAAACTATATTGATTCGTTAATCCTACTTATTTAAAAGAACACTTATCTATTGTAACGGCTCGAAAATTCGACTCGTGCCACGCGTCATTTTAGGGTCGTATGTGGGACCCACTTGACGAAATGCGTATGTCCGAATCTCGAGTGAAGATGCTAATTGTTGAAAAAAATGTATAAGCGGAGAATTCAGTGAGCCGAAAGACGAACGGGGACGCACCTCGAGTCACGTGCCAACGTGGGACAGAGATAGTCATGTTATGTGGTTTTAATGTGTACATTGGATACACCTCGTGATGCGTGTAGCGCGAGTATCAAAATTTTGGAAATGAGGCAGGTTGGTGCCTCGAGATGCGCATTGCTCGGATAAATTTTGGTCAAGCATAGAGGCGGTGGACAAAGAGGTGAAATTATAGAGTTTGCCTCGAGTTTCGTGTTGCACGAATCTCGAGGACACTTTTGATTTTGAAATCAAAAAAAGAAATGTATATATATATAAGAAGAGAGAGAAAATAAAAGAAAAGTAAGAGAGAGAGAGAGAGAGAAAAAATCGAGAGAGAAGAAAAAAAGAGATATGAGAAAGAAGAGAGAAATGGAGGGAGAGAGTGAGAGATCGGGAAGAAAAGGAGTGACCGGATCCGCGACGGCGAGCAAGGCGACGGCGGCGACAATGCCAGCGGCTGAGCGAGCAGCGGCATGGGCGGACCAAGAAAGCGGCGGGAGATGGTGGCGGCGGACGGCGGCTCCAGCGCCGGGGGTGGCGCGATCGCTACGAGAGGACGCCGAAGAGAGACGGCAGCGGCGGCAAAAAGCACGCCCGACGAGCTACAACGGCGACGGCGGAGCTAGCGGCGCCGGCGAGCGGCCGATGGTGGCGCGACGATGACGACGGCAGCGGCGTAGTGACAACGGCGACGTCGGCGCGGCAGCGACGTCGGCTCGGCAACGGCAACGGCGCGGTGAACGACGCGATGGCGTTGTCGAATCGTTCGGAGGCGTGAATCGACGAATGTCGACAACGCGATTAAGGTGAGGTGTATTTCACCTAATTTTAAATTGTGATTTGCATGATTTAGTAGCTAAATGGTACAAATGGACACCAGGGACTTAGGATGATATAGTCAGGTGTCGGGTGCGCATATCGAGATGCGTGCGAGTGCGTTTTTGAGGTACGTAAGATTTCATCTGAAAGTCACTGAGGGTTTACTTTTCCATCGTTGATTTCCTATTCCTTGTTATTGTACTCTATTCCGTGATACATTTGGGTTGGTGGTCGAGTTACTCCCACTTGATATTCGTTGTGTACTTATAACATTCTATGCTGTAGCATGTGTGATCAGGCATTCGGTGAATTGCAACCCGAGTTGTAAGGGTGCACATGTCGGGCAAGCCCTGCGAGGAACCAGGTGAAAGGAAGTGGGAGCACCCACCGAAAGGATCCTGGGGTCCGAAGTACAGTTTAGTCTGACCGGGACGAGTACACACTTTGTTTCTCTCGTGTTATTTATTCATGTGATGATCTTAGCACAGTTGCCTGTTTAGTTTTCGCATGATTATTTGACATGTTTATTGGTATCTGTTTAAATTCTTATAAATGCTCGGTGTACTTCGTTGGAATCTTACTAACTGTACTCTCCATCTTACTTTTTGTGATGGTCGAGTGCAGACCCTGCTAGTAGGGGCAAGGAGATTTTGGACGACTTTATCTGACTGCTTGCAGTCAATGACCTACTAGTATGTGTGATTTTGATATTTTGCTTACTTTTGGGAATTAGGTGACTAGATAGACATTGTACTTGTATATATTATTGTTTAATATTGTCGCATATATACATAGTACTTTCCCTGGGTTTTCCACAATAGGAGTTGCTCTTATAAATGGTGTTTTATATGAAAATGAATTTAATTGTTTTACTTGCCTTAAATGTAAGACTTCCGCTGTTGTTTTAATGCTTAAACGGTCGAACTAAATTGCTTAACGAATGGAGTTAACACGCATTTCGAGGAGTCTTGATGTAGCAAAGGGCGTCAGTGGCGCGTGCGACCCAGTGAGTCAAGGATCCGATAGGACCTCTGGGGCAGCGCCTCCCCACGTGGCGACCTCGGGATTTGGGGTCGTCACAAGTGGCATTAAAGCTTAGGTTCAAGCGAACCTAGGGGAAAGTTTAATGGCTTAAGACATTGTGATACCACGCCACAAGTGGTATCAGAGAATGGTCGACTCCGTTGGAGGAAGCGTAGGTGTCCTTAAACTAATACCACGTCACAAGTGGTATCAGAGCGAGAGTTCGAGGAACCTCGAAAAATTAACTAAAAGAGCATAAGACTTAAAAATTTAAAATTTTAGATGTGGAAACCCGATGTACTTGCCTTAGAACTTTTAGTTGGAAGCAAAGTGAGCGGGTAGTACTATGACTTATATTTGTATACATTGATTGTACTACTTATATACATGTAGTACGACGCTGACATGTGGCACGTTCGCAGTTTACTCATTCAACATGGATGGACGACCAGTTCTTCATGCGGATAATGAGGCTAGAAGAGTAGTGCAGTATGGTGGACCGCCCATACAGCTGCCACGGAGAGCCGAGTACTTGGGCAGAATTCAAGGAAGTATATCCCGATCGAGATTCAATTGAGACTGAGAGATGAGTTTTTGATGCTGAGGCATGGTGGCGCAAAACATGAAGATATTCACACACTTGCGTACCTTGCGATGGACGTAGCTGGAATCGAGCGACTTCAGATCCATTATTTTATTCGAGGACTCCAACTAGAGATTAAGGGAGCGCAGATTGTACGCCAAGTCTAGTAAGTGCGAGTTTTGGCGTTCGGAGGTGAAGCCCTCAGGACATGTGATCAACGACAAAGGTATTCAGTGGACCCGAGTAAGATTCACGTTATCATCGACTGGCCTACACCAAAGTGCGAGACAGACATTCGGAGTTTTTTTTTTTTTTTGGATTGGCAGGATATTATCGACGCTTGTACATGACTTCTCCAAAAATTGCAGCGCCAATGACCAAATCGACCAAGAAGGATATGATTTGTTCATTTGGTCCAGTGAATGCGATGTGACCTTCATAGAGTTGAAGAAGAAGTTGACTTCTGCACCGTTATTAGTGTTGTCAGAGTCGGACTAAGAGTTGACTGTTCATACGGATGCTTGCGGCACCGGATTGAAATAAGTATTGATGCAGGGAGACATAGTGATAGTTTATTTATCGCGTTAGTTGAGGACTAATGAGATGGACTGGACAGTGAGACAGTAGTTCGCCAGATGACATACGAGTTTTGTTTACTCGAGGCGGCAACAACTATGAGTTTGTCAGATGTTCCAGATGCTGCAGAGACACATATTTACAGACAAATGAGAGTACCGACAATATTCATTCCGCGCGTGTTGGAGCGTCGGAGAGCTGATGTGATATATCAGAGGTTCAAAGACATGACGCAGAGTCTAGATTTTTCAAATTGGCGCTGAGATACATAAGACCATTCAGAGTCGTAGCACGAGTTGGCAGTGTGGTTTACAGATTGGACTTGCACAAGAGTTAGCTGGGGTTCATCCGACATTTCACATTTCAACGTTGACATTCGCTAGGTCAGGGTCGAGATCGACGGGTGAGTTGGGACATGTGAAGATACATTCTGACGTGACATATGAGGAAAGACCGATAGAGATTGTCGACGTCGGGTACGGATTCTTCGGAACAGGGAACTCGCGAAGGTCTTAGTTCGTTGGCAGCATCGTAGGACGAAGGGACTCACTTAGGAGCTCGAGTCAACGATAAGGACACGTTACCCTCAGCTATTCTCTGGTATGGGATTCGGGTTACAGTTAAATTTCGGGACGAAATTTCTTTTAGTTGGGAAGACTGTAACGACCCGAAAATTCGACGCGTGTCACGCGTCATTTTAGGGTCGTATGTGGGACCCACTTGACGAAATGTGTATGTCCGAATCTCGAGTGAAGATGCTAATTGTTGAAAAAACGTATACGCGGAGAATTCGGTGAGCCGAAACACGAACGGGGACGCACCTCGAGTCACGTGCCAACGTGGGACCAAAATAGTCGCGTTATGTGGTTTTAATGTGTACATTGGATACGCCTCGTGATGCGTGTAGCGCGAGTATCAAAATTTTGAAAATGAGGCAGGTTGTTGTCTCGATATGCGCGTTGCTCGGATAAATTTTGGTCAAGCATAGAGGCGGTGGACAAAGATATGAAATTATTGAGTTTGCCTCGAGTTTCGTGTTGCACGAATCTCGAGGACACTTTTGATTTTGAAATAAAAAAAGAAATGTATATATATGTATATATATATATATATCATATATATATATATATATATATATATATAGAAGAGAGAGAGAGAAAAAGAAAAGAAAGAGAGAGAGAGAGAGAGAAAAAATCGAGAGAGAAGAAAAAAAAGATCGAGTGAGAAGAGAGAAATAGAGGGAGAGAGTGAGAGATCGGGAAGAAAGGGAGCGACCGATCCGCGACGGCGAGTAAAGCGCGCGCAACGGCAGCGGCGCGAGCAGCAGCATGGGCGGACCAAGCGAGCGCGCGGGAGACGGTGGCGGCGGACGACAGCTCCAGCGCCGGGGGGCGCGATCACACGAGGACGCCGGCTAGGAGACGGCAGCGGCAAGCACCACCGCCGGCGAGCGAAAGCGGCGGCGGCGGAGCTGGCGGCGCCGGCGAGCGGGCGACGATGGCGCGACGGTAACGAGCTCCCGAAAACTCGACTCGTGCCACGCGTCATTTTAAGATCGTATGTGGGACCCACTTGACGAAATGCGTATGTCTGAATCTCGAGTGAAGATGCTAATTGTTGGAAAACGTATCCGCGGAGAATTCGGTGAGCCGAAACACTAACGGGGACGCACCTCGAGTCACGTGCCAACGTGGGAGTGAGATAGTCGTGTTATGTGGTTTTAATGTGTACATTGGATATGCCTCGTGATGCGTGTAGCGCGAGTATCAAAATTTTGGAAATGAGGCAGGTTGGTGCCTCGAAATGCGCGTTGCTCGGACAAATTTTGGTCAAGCATAGAGGCGGTGGACAAAGAGGTGAAATTATTGAGTTTGCCTCGAGTTTCGTGTTGCACAATCTCGAGGGCACTTTTGATTTTGAAATAAAAAAAAAGAAATGTATATATATATATGTATTTATATATATAAAAGAGAGAAAAGAAAATAAAAGTAAGAGAGAGAGATAGAGAGAGAGAAAAATCGAGAGAGAAGAAAAAAAAAGATTTGAGAGAGAAGAGAGAAATGGAGGGAGAGAATGAGAGATCGGGAAGAAAAGGAGTGACCGAATCCGTGACGGCGAGCAGCGGCGCGAGCAGCGACGGCGGCGACCAGCGGTTGAGCGAGCAGCGACATTGGCGGACCAGCGGCGGCGGGAGATGGTGGCGGCGGATGGCGAGCCTCAGCGCCAGGGGTGGCGCGATCACATCGAAACGCCGCGAGAGACGGCAGCAATGGCGCGTAGCACCGCCAGCGAAGCGGCAGCGCGCGGCGCTGTCGACGGTGTATGGCGATGACAACACGCCACACACGCAAGATGACGACGGCGGCGTCGGCACGGTAGCGACGTCGGCTCGGCAGCGGCAACAGCGAGGTGAACGACGCGATGGCGTTGTCGGATCGATCGGAGGCGTAAATCGACGAATGTCGACGACGCGATTGAGGTGAGGTGTATTTCACCTAATTTTAAATTGTGATTTGCATGATTTAGTAGCTAAATGGTACAAATGGACACCAATGACTTAGGATGTTATAGTCAGGTATCGGGTGCGCATATCGAGATGCGTGCGAGTGCGTTTTTGAGGTACGTAAGATTTCATCTGAAAGTCACTGAGGGTTTACTTTTCCATCGTTGATTTCCTATTCCTTGTTATTGTATTCTATTCCGTGATACATTTGGGTTGGTGGTCGAGTTACTCCCACCTGATATTCGTTGTGTACTTATGGCACACTATGCTGTAGTATGTGTGATCAAGCATTCGGTGAATTGCAACCCGAGTTGTAAGGGTGCACGTGTCGGGCAAGCCCCGCGAGGAACCAGGTGAAAGGAAGTGGGGGCGCCCACCGAAAGGATCTTGGGGGTCCAAAGTACAGTTTAGTCTGACCGGGAAGAGTACAAACTTTGTTTCTCTCGTGTTATTTATTCATGTGATGATCTTAGCACAGTTGCCTATTTAGTTTCCGCATGATTATTTGACATGTTTATTGGTATCTGTTTAAATTCTTATAAATGTTCGGTGTACTTCGTTGGAATCTTACTAACTGTACTCTCTATCTTACTTTTTGTGATGGTCGAGTGCAGACCCTGCTAGTAGGGGCAAAGAAATTTTGGACGACTTTATCTGACTGTCTGCGGTCAATGACCTACTAGTATGTGCGATTTTGATATTTTGCTTACTTTTTAGGTGACTAGATAGACACTGTACTTGTATATATTATTGTTTAATATTGTCGCATATATACAGAGTACTTTCCATGGGTTTTCCACAATAGGAGTTGCTCTTATAAATGATGTTTTATATGAAAATGAATTTAATTGTTTTACGTGCCTTAAATGTAAGACTTTCGCTGTTGTTTTAATGCTTAAACGGTCGAACTAAATTGCTTAACGAATGGAGTTAACACGCATATCGAGAAGTCGTGATGTGGCAAAGGGCGTCAGTGGCGCGTGTGACCCAGTGAGTCAAGGATCCGACAGGACCACTAGGGCAGCGCCTCCCCACGTGGCGACCTCGGGATTTGGGTCCGTCACATCTACCATGTATTTGACTGTGAATGTGATTGTAAAATTTAAACGGTGTGATAATCAAAGATTATTCTCTACAAACATCTGGAACACATGACAATACATAAAAACTACTAGAACCACATATATAACGACAAACAAAACTTTCAAGAAGGGAAGAAAACTTAAGATTTTCAACAAGGGATGACAAAATCAAAACTTTTAAACAAGAAAAATGACAAACTTCTTATTAAATGCGAAAACATAAAGAAAATCACTAATATAGCAACCGCATAAATTTATCAACAATTGTTGAGACAGTTTTACAGCAATAAGAATAGATCCAATCTTCACATATATAAACATATTTGTAGTATTTTATTGAATGAATCAAACACAAAAAATTATGATTAGAATCATCGCCAATCAAAATAGATGATCAGCAGTTGCTCAAGATTTGTCATCGTAAGGGATGAGCAAAAAATGAACTTTAGGGTTTGGAGAAATGCTCGATCGTGTTCTAGAATCTTAAATACCTACTTCAATTTAATTTAGTATTAAAAGGAACAGATCTGTATTATCAGCTTCTTAGTCCATAATATAGATCTATTTTAATTATAACTTTCAGAAGCTAAGCTCCTCTTCTCAAAAAATAAAATAAAATTTGGAGTATTAAAGGGAACTGATCTTATGTTCTCTAATGTCAGCGCTTTTTGAAAAGTCCAAGGAAAAGTAATGGTTAGATATCCCAATGGAAAATAATAGAATAACAACAACAACGTCAAACCGCAAAATACATTGACTCACAGAAAGACGTGTACGGCCTCAACCTGCATGTTATACGTTGTGATATGTGAATGTTCGCATTTTGAAGTGCGCATAGACGACTCTTGTGAGTCAATATGTCTTGCGGTATAACACATTGTTGTCATTCTAGCACTTCTATATTTTCATATAAGAAACATTAATTTGCTGGGAAAAAAATTAGGATCACGTTAATCAGAAGAACATGATATTGCATTATTTGGTTGGACACTAAATTTTCTATTATGGGCTTTGGCCCCTAGCTATTATCCCCAAGTCCTAACCAAAACCAATGTAAGAGAAAAATAAAATAAAATTGAGAGATAGATAGGGGTGGTAAGAACTAAGAAGCATCATCGATTAATATCAACAATGAACATTATTTCTTCCGAAAAAAAAAACAATGAATATTATTTCAACAAAAGCACATCCAAAATTAAACTGTAGTATCAGTAACAGATGTTCCCAAGACCAAAACCTCAAAACCAAAAACCAAAAGGCCAATGATGAATACATGGCTGCCAATATCATAAATTAAACGGAAACCCCAACATGCTCCCCTCAAAAGAATATCATGAATCCACCTGAAACAGCTAAAACCAAGCAATTCAACACCCCCCAACTGACACCCTTTTGAGAAGATGAAGGGGAAGACTTGGGAGTCGACTCGGATCCGCTAAGCCTCCCCGACGGAGCATCCGCGACAGGCCCAATATCCGGGGTCGGCGCAGGAGCAGGGGCGGGGGGAGGCGGTATCCCGAAGATGGCCTCGGGAAGCAACACCTTATCAACCTGATAGATTGCAACTGGATCTGTTGAGTGCACACTGCTACTCACCTTAGTGTTAGTCCAACCAGAACTCAAGTGCACAGTGCCAGAGATGTCTGTGAAGTTCAATGAGTAGTCTCCACCAGCAAATGTGCCAACAGGGCTGGCTTGGCTTAAGTTCTTGAAGTCAGACAAGCTGTAGTAGTGAGGCAAGGCATGGAAGAGAAGGAATGACTTCAATTGGTCTTGTGTGAGGTTTGAGAGAGATGGTTTTTTAAGAGATGAGAATGCTTGGTCTTTGGGGACAAAGAGAGTTATGCCTTCATCAGTGTTGTTGGCTTGGTTTTGGAAGGTTTGGATGACTTTTGTTGAGACAATGTAGTTGAGAAATGTGTGGAATGGACCTGCCACCGAGAGTAAGTCTGTGAGGTTCACAAATTCTGGCGCCGGCGCCGGTGCCGGTGTTGGTGCGAGAGATGGAGCTGCTCCAATGCTTTGTGCATTCACATGATGATTTGATCCAGAACTACTGATCAGCAAAACAAGCACAGCATTTGCAACGAAAATCGCAGCTGCCCTGGTCATCATTTTGTTTAATTAGAAAACTAGTCAAAGTCCCTCTTAAGTCCAACTCTCCAAACTCCTGCAAAAATTAAGCCTTATTAGTACTAGACTAGAAACAAGTAAATCACACCTACTAATTCTGTTTTGAAAATTTGATCAATCAAATATCCAAGAGATCAATAGCCCAATTGAAATAGGCTTTAATTAGATCTTGTGAGATCTGGTATTTATTTGCAAATGTGACAAGCAGAGAAATTAAGATATGATGACAATGCAATTAATGGACAAAAGCATAGAAGTGGATCAAAGAAGAGAGCCCACAAGAGTCAGGCCATGGAGAATGAAATGAAAGGTATGGAGAATGAAATGAAAGGTGAGTGTGCAGCAGAGGATTCACCTGGACAAACAGGAATTCAGAGAGAAAGAGGAGTGGTGAGAGAGAAAAACACAGGTGAGATGCAAATTGGAGAGACTATATATATAAGGATTTTAATTAGAGAGAAACAAAACAACAGTAGATAAAAAGTAAATTAGATGCCATGGCAGCTGGCATAGAGAGAGGGAGTTGGTGCCAAAAAACAAAAAAAAAAAACAAAATTTTACACAACAAATTCAAGGCTTTTTACTACCAGTGAAGGTTCCAACTGAGTATGGCCTTTTATTATACGTTTTTATTTGATTTATTTGCTTATTGCAGGTGTAGGAATCTTTTTTTGACAACTCCAAAGACAGTCTACAAACACCTCCACTAAAAAACTCAACTCAATAAAAACTGAAGAAATTCAACAAAGTAAGAGAAAATCAAGGCTAATTTAAGACGCATTGGTGATGAGAGATTTAAATGAGCTGAAAAGCCCACTATCAATCGTAATGGAGGAGTTCGATCCAAGTAGTGACCTCAACTAATTTGCAATATATCGAGGCTATGTTGTTATTTGAATTTCCTTCATTAACTTGGAAGAAATCAATATGTGTAAAGTTGAATTACAAAATTTGTTCTCATGACTTGATCACCAAGTACGACCCAACAACTTTGTGGTATCAAATCTAATAAAAAAATTCTTATTTTAGTTTTATGTTATATATATTTTTTAAATTTATTTTATATTATGTTAGTATTAGTATTTTTTTTTCAATTTCTAAGCGAAAAACTTAAGGGATGGTAATGTATGGTGGGATATCTAAATCAATTTCCAACCAATCAGTTTTTTTTTTTTTTTTCTAGGCCAACCTTGCACTCTACCCTATCTGCTTTACCTGATAATTTCTCATCACATCAACCCTCCTCTCTTTAGAGAAATCATGAAATGATCTGTACCAATAAGAAGAATGTGGGCACTTTAGTTGGGGCTCTTGCTAATGTGTGCATTGAATGCTAATTAATTGTCCCACACAAAAAAGTGTGTGGCGCTTGGCATGAGATTATATAATACTAATTTCTCAAGGAAACACCCATCAACTTAAGAATGACGGATATGCGCCACCGCCCACAAACCCTATTTTTTCATTTTTTGTCTTTAAACTTTTTTCCGCACGAGTTCATATTGTACGTAGACCTTTTCCAAGAAAAAGAATTACGATATACAAATGTTCGAGATTCTCATTTATATGATCCAATAAGTTTTATCTTTTAAATCGATTGGAGTGCATAAGTTTGATTTATATAGCCGGCTTCAATTAATTTAAATTAAGACTTTGTTATGAGCTAGTACTATTGTTATTGTATTTTATCATATTTACTATGTACGGAAGGAAAAAATATATCGTTGAGAGGGTCACTTACTGTATATCGTGCAAAAAATGAAGGATATATTGTTAGAAACCTCACTCACTATATGTGTCATTGATTGAATCCAAAGTAGTTGAAGCAATCCAAATAATCAATTGTGTTTCTGTTTAGTTTATAGGGGCGGAAAAAACAATTTGTCGAGTCGTGTTCCTCTTGAGTTGACCTGTTTAGGTGACACGATTAATGTCATTACAAACACGACACTATTTTTTTTAAGGCAAAATTGGTTAAAATATCTCAACTTTTTACACATTTTGTTATTATATCCTAACCTTTTTGAATTTTGTTATTATATCTTAACTTCTTTAGATTAATTATTTGATTTGTATCCAAAGTCATATTTTAACTTTAAATTTCATGAGTTAACACTTAAATAATAAATTTAGTAATTATTTTAGTAATTATAGGAGATGAGGTGGCTTTTTAAATTTATTATTTAGATGTTACATCTCAAATTTGGAATTAAAAAATGACTTAAGATACAAATTCAACAATCTATAAAAGTTACCATATAGTAACAAATTTAAAAATGTTAGGATATAATAAAAAAAGTTGTGAAATGTCAATATATTTTAACTATTTAAATGTGTTGACAGGACATGACATTTTTTTCTTAAGAAATATCAATTTTGTTAATCGTCAATGGTTCATAATATATAGCGGGAGCAATTTGGGTCTTGACATGTTTAAAACGACACGACGCGACACATAATAAGGATATCATGGATTTTGCATAAGTGGCTCTGAGTCATAAACACGTTAACACGTTTATACATGGTTAATAAACAAGTCATTAATATGTCAACCTGCTTAACTCGGTAACGACTCGCTTAACACGATTAAAAAATAATGTATAAATAATAAATATGGTATAATAAATAGATTCGTACAAAATTCACCCATTTGAATGTTGTTAATAACATGATTTATTTTTTTATTTGTAGACATCTTTTATCATATTTTATTTTATTTTTGAGAGGAAATATTTATTTTACTTTTACTATATTATTTATGTTTTAGATTTTATTAATAATTATTTATTAAGAAAAAAATAAAACTTTTCACCAAAGCAAAATTTAGATATCTTTTAGTTAATTCTTATAATTTTGTATATGTTATTATTACGAATCATTTTCGCCCTATTATTAAGAGTAATAAAGACTTGAATGAAAAAGTAAAGTAAATCTTACAACTTTATACAACCACAATTATTTTATTGGTTATTTAATTATATTTGTTTAAATTTATTCATGTTGATATATTTTAAAAAGTAGTAAACAAATTATAAAAGTTTGAATAAATTAAAAGTTTTAAATAAAATATTTAATAAATGGGTGACACGAATGCAAGACATGTTTAACACGACCCATTTAGACACGAAAATGATTAACACGATTAATAAACATTTCATGTAATGAGTTTACATTATATGGGTCATGACCTGTTTACGATGACACGCCGATATGAATTATCACCAATAATAATACATTTAATGAAATATGACCATACATAAAATTAAATTTCTTTAATTAGTACATTTCGCTAATCCTAATAATTTGGATTTTGCTAAAAAGAGCATAGAGAGCTGCCTCTTTTTCTCCAAAACCCTAAAATTCTTCTTCTTGATTTACTTTTGCGATTTTTGTTCTTGAACCACCGCCGATCATCCTCTTCAATCGGCGATAGTTTCAATTAAATCCTTTTTGCATTTTGTTCATACAATAACCAACAAATCTAATCAGATTTGTGGAGATTGGTCCATTCTTATTTTGTGCATCTCCATCAACAATGTTGCGTGGATTTGTGCGGTGCTAAATTGATTTTGTTTTCAGTTTTATTTTATAGTTAGTTTTCTTTCTAATTGGAAGTTTTTGATTTGTCTTCTCCTTGTTGGAAAGTTTTAAGTTTTCTTCTCTTTATTGAGAAGTTTTGTTATTTGTGTTTCTAGTAGTTTTGTGTATTGTCATGAATTTCAATATTGTAGAGAGTTGTCTCTAATTGTCAAAATGTTTTAATTTCGCATTTACACCCAAATTAATCACAGTTTGGTTGAACAAATAAGATTAACGAATCAATATACTCGATTTTATCTCTTGTCCTGTGTTGAGCCATACATGATTAATAAAAATTCTCTTCAAAACAATAAAAATAATAATAAGAGAACATTTAACTACCTTAAAATAACTCAAGTCTTGGATGGTTTGACACATGACAACTGTAACCAAGTTAAATGAGGTTGCACATCATATGGCAACATCATCTCAAAGTTACGTGGGAGTACAATTTTAGAGTGATTTATTTAACTATAATTCTGAAAGTTAACTTCAATGAAATTATTATTCCGATATTTTAAAAAAATTTAAATCCGATATAGTTCATTTAATACATTGATATATTTATTACACACATATATCTATACTATTATAATAGCAATCCCAAAACGGTTAACCGTGAAACTTTTTTGGCTAAAAGTCCCAACAATGACCCTATGTGAATTGATAAAATAGTTAAAATTAAGGATAAATTGATAATTTAATTGATAAGTCCAAATTAATATGCGGGTTTTCTTACTAAAGTGAGATTTAGAGGATTTTTCCTCTCTCTCCTCCACATTTCTCTCTTTCGCTCATTACACATTCTCTCTCCTCACGGTTATCTCTTCCCTTCTCTCTCCTTACGGTTATCTTTTTCCCTTCTCTCTCTAATATCTCCCTCACGTGCAACGCACGTGCTCATCGACTAGTATAGTGTAGTGGTAAATCATGGGGCAAGTATAAAATTGCCAATAAAAATACTTGAGCGGTTAAATTTTAATCAAACTTTACTTAAGAACTTTTCAAACCCTTGCTTTCATGTAAATTACTGTCTTACCAAGTTACCATCTTACCATTAGTTAAGATAGGAGCGCCGATCAACATACATGACACAATTTGTTAGTAACATGTTGGCTTGCCTACTTTCAGTGTGTCATAAACTAATCAACCCGTTTATTGCTACATTAACTTAGGGAAGAGAGACACAAACAACACCCACGCGCCTGCCTCAGTTTAATGTGCCTCTGGATAAATGCATGCCAAAAGTGAAGAACTGCCGAATAGGTGCGTGCATTTGCGCATGTCCACTTTCTTCGAGAACAAAAGAATTTTTCTATAACACAAATTTATGTAAGCTTAGTCCTAACCCACTACTCACTAGCGTTTGTGTAATGCCCATTTGGCCACCTATAATGCATAGATTGATGAAAAATGTTTGGATGACCGATCCGCTTTGAGTATTGAGATAGACGCATAGACTGGACCAGCATTGATCCATGCACTTGACGCATCTAGATCTTGAGGTATACTGTTGGAGTAGGAGTATGCTTACGTGAGTCTATAAATTAGAGAACCCCTCGCGTTATAATTAATGAGTTTATTAGAGTGATTAAAAAGTATGTCATTGCGGTGTCTCTAAACCTAACATGGCATCAGAGCAAAAATGAGATCCTCAGATCTGTGAGAGTTCGTTGTTAATTGAACAACTTATTCAGGGTTTTCTCAAGAGAGGAGAGAAAGTTCAAGTGAAGAAATAAATTGAGAAGTTCGAATTCGTGTGTTGTGCATCGACGCATAAAGAGGGTTGTTGTCGTTGAGTTGCAGCAAATTCGTTGAAGAAGAAAACGACTTGCAGAGTCGTGGTGGAGAAGGCAGAGAGAAATAAAGCAGATTTGATTGCGTGAAGGAGAAGAAAATTTGAAGTTGTTTAGTTATTTAACATCCAGCTTCATTAAATCGTAGCTTTTTCTTTTTGTCTCATCGAAAAGAAAGATCGTGGGACCTGTAGAGAAATTAAAATTTGAAAAAAATTATGTTCAAAGTATTTTAAGCATAGAGTAAAATAAAAAAATTGAGATTTTTAGTAGATTTTTTTATTTGGTGTGAATTATGGCGACATTGGGGAACAATCAAGTTCAACCGACTCTTCCGGCATTCGATGGGAATAAGTTTGATAGATGGAGCACTCAGATGAGAGTCTTGTTTAGTTCTTAAGACTTGCTCATAGTAGTTGAAGATGAGATCAGAGGCCACCGCTACCTCGACACAAAAGGAGCTTCGCAAGAAAGATCAGAATGCATTTTATTTTATTTTGCAAGTGCTTGATGACGTGGCGTTTGAGAAAGTGCAACTGGCGAATACCTCAAATGAAGCACGGGACACTTTAGAGACGTCCTACAAGGGTGTCGGAAAGCTAAGAAAGTTCGGTTGCAAACTTTGAGGCGACAATTCGAGTTGATCGAGATGGATGACTCAGAAGATATAGAGAAGTACACCAATCGTGTTCAGACAATCGTCAATCAGTTAAAGATGAATGGCGAAGATGTCGTCGATCTCGATGTGAACGAGAAGATTTTGCGCACCTTGATCACGAAGTTCGACCACGTAGTACCAACTATTATGGAGTCCGGGACAGATTATGAGACCAAGTCAGTTGAAGAAATCATTGGTTCATTACGAGCACATGAGCAACGAATCAATGAAAAAAGTGAAAAAGTCAAGCCTACTAAGCGAGCATTGAAGACTGCAGTTGTCCCAAAGCTAAACAAGAATTATAGGTTCAAATACCGTGATAAAGTCAACAATAATGGCAGAAGTCATAATAATAATCAGCAGTGGTGGATAGAAATAAAGGTCATGGATGAGACGAAGGTCGTGATCAACAGAGAAACCAAATTCAGTGTTACAACTGTCGCAAATTTGAGCATATAGCTAGACAATGCCGGATAAAGCAATCATCAAAGTCAGAGTCGAAGTCTGATGAGCAGACATATCAAGATGAGGAGTGTTATCAGACACTAATGATGGTTTCATCGGCCTAGGAGAATGCTTAAAGTAACATGTAGTATCTCGATAGTGCATGCTCTAACCACATGTGTGGCAATAAAGTATTTTTTGATGAGTTGGATGAGTCAGTGTTGACAGAGGTCAAGTTTATTGATGATAGGAAACTTCTAGTTAAGGGAAAAGGAAGAATTTTGATCCAATTGAAGAATGGTGATCATCAGTACATTTCAGATGTGTTATATGTACCGACATTGATATGCAATTTGCTAAGTTTGGGGCAGTTGCTCGAGAAAGGGAACACAATGGATTTCAAAGATAGTCATCTCACTGTGTTTAACTCTAAATGTATGATCATTTTTAAGTCTCATTTGAAAAATAAGTTGTTTCAAATTGAGAATAAGATTGGATCTTATCGATGTTTTAAATCAATTGTTTTTGACGAGTTGTGGTTATGGAATTTGAGACATGGACATCTGAACTTCAAGAGTTTGAAGTTGTTGACTTATAAGAATTTAGTGAAAGGATTGCCTGTGATTCAACATCCAAAGCAATTTGTGGGGTGTATTTTGGGGGAGCAACATAGACGAACGTTGGTGTCCAACACTCCAAGGTGTGCCAAATCTCTATTATGGTCCTCTATAGACTGCTTCACTAGGAAAAAACAAATATTTTATGACTATTATTGATGACTGCAACAAGATGATTTAGGTGTATACTGTAAAGAATAAGTCTGATGCATTTAATTGCTTTCAGAAGTTCAAGGCAACTGTGGAGAAACATAGTTGACGCTACATCAAGACTTTGAGGACATATGGTGGTGGTGAGTATACGTCATTGGCATTTTCAGAGTTTTGTGATCATCATGGGATTAAGTATGCGATCATGCCACCACAGACACTGCAGCAAAATGGTGTTGCAGAGATAAAGAATAATATGATTTTAGACATGGCTCATAATATGTTGAAGGTCAAAGGTTTACCTTATTCTTTTTGGGCTAAAGAAGTTGCATGTTCAGTTTATTTACTGAATACGTCTCCTACAAAAGGTGTGTTTCATATAACTCTAGAAGAGGCTTGGAGTGGTTACAAGCCAAGTGTCAAACACTTGAAGGGGTTTAGATCCAGTGCATATGTACATGTTCTTGATGCTAACAGGAAGAAGTTAGATGACAAATGCGTGAAGGTCATATTTATTGTCTATGTTCCAGGGAGGATTGAAACGTACAAATTGTACAATCCAGTTACCAATGCGGTAATTGTTAGTAGATATGTCAAGTTTGATGAGAAGAGTGCGTGGATTTGGGACATAAAAGGAAAGAGTATTGCTCAACCATCAACGATTAGATGTTAGGATCAAGCTTCCACTTCAGTTGGTATTGGCGCTAGACCCCAGAGTACTAGTTGCAAACCAAAGAAGTGTGGGACAACCAGCTCTACTTCAAGATTGTAAGATCACCCATGATAACATCGTTGATGACGAAGGCAATTGAGTGCAATGTGCACTGTTTGACATTGAGGAATATGTGCGAGATAGATGGCGGGTGAATGATAAAGGATGTTGTCGATGGAGGTCGAGATTTGCATTTCGAGAGAAGATCAAGTGGAAGATCATGAAAATCTAAACTATGAGGGGATGATGTTTTGTTCTTTAATTCAGATATATAATTTAGATTGTGGGGGGATTTTGGAGTTGTAATCTAAATTAGATTAGTGTTTGAGTTTGATTAGGACTTTGAGTTAGAGTATGAGTTTATTTAGGGTCTCCTAATTAGATTATGAGTATGCTTGTGTGAGTCTATAAATTAGAGTTAACCCCACACATTGTAATTAACGAGTTTATTAGAGTGATTTAAAAGTATGTCATTACGGTGTCTCTAAACCTAACATATACTGAGTGGCGCCTCTTGGTTGGTGTGTTTATCTTGATGCTCAAAGTAGGTTACTCTAGCAAGACTCAGAATAACTCAACCCAGGCGGTACTCAACCAAGGCAGTCCGATACTGTGATACACAAACAGCAGGCCCGTCAAAGGCCCAATGCTTATCATGTGAGAAGGATTCGAACCCAAGATGAGACACACCGTCAGAACAAGGCCAGTGATCCAGTGCACCACGTTCGCTGTGCCGAACGCCACGTGGGCTCACGATACAGAGATCAATCTCCAACCGTTTGTCTCTGACACAGTTGTTGTACACACTGTTTGGTCCACTGATCGAAACAGATTTGATCGAGTGGCGCTTTCGGTTATTCAGTGAGTCAGGAGCACGGAATCATCGTACTCCAACGAAATCTCGCGATACGACTTCACGAGAAGAAGAAGAGAACATGAGAGGGGTGATTCGGTGTGACAGCGACCCCACATGTTTATTAGCTCATACCTGACGCTTAGCTGGTGCTGCCACCTCACGCCACCACTCAATTCGGTTTGTGCGGGGCCCACACGTTTAAACTTACTAACACTGCACCGACGAGCCCAAAAAAATGATTTAACGTGTTTGGTGATAAAGAGTCTTACCTTCCCATTTTTGTGTCCCTTAATTGATCTTTTTTTTTTCTCATAATTTGTATTTTCTTTTTATTTCTTCAAGTCACCAAACAAAGGATTATGGTGGGAAGGTCTCAATTGTTAACAAGGTTGTTAAATGAGATCTTAAATAGAGGTTTAACCTAATAAGATATGAGATTAGAAAAAAAAGAATAAAGTTACATATATATATATATATATATATATATGAAATGACTAATGAGTTGAGTGACTGGAAGTCTGAAACTTGATTTCCCTCAATTATACGCCTCAAGTTCGGGCTCTTAATTGGAAAAAAAGAAAAGAAAAGTAAGTTGTAAAGAACCTGGCCTATGTATAATTCGAACTAGTCAAGATAGCTGGCGCTAATGCAAGTCTAAAAAAAATAAAATATACATAATATCTCATATTTAAGATGATTGACACGCTAGAGATTATGTCTCATGATGTAAACATCGCTAATCACTTGATTAAACTTGTTCATCATGCACCTTAATGGTATAATTGCGTTTTTTAATTATGTTTTTCCATCATCTGTCTTTAAGAGGAATATTTTTATATTTAAACTCATGATTTGATTTGTTAGAAAGCAAATCGCAGCCATCAATTTTATGGATCTATGATGCATTTAATGGTTGTCCATCTAGAAACATTGCAGACCAGCTTTGCACATCAAGTAAGACTACAACTTACTCAACTCAACAAAACTCTTTCTTTTTATAATCAGGAACTTGGTATTTTAATTCTTCTTTAAGGGTGAGTTTGATAGCAAAGAAAATGAAAAAAATCATAGAAAATTGTATACTTTTTTGTCTAACCGTTTTTTCCATTGTTTGATAGCTTTGTAACTGCACTGCAAAAAAAAAACCACATTCCCCTACTTTCTTAATTTATTTTCTCATCTTTTAGTGTGGAAAATTGAAAATCTCTCAATCTCTCTCACGAACTGATCATTTCTTCCACCCAAACAAACTTGACATCTGCTACTCTTTCGTGGATATACATTCTTTCTTTCTCTCTTCGTCTCCGACTTCGTCACCAACATCATCGTCGAGCCGCCCGACATCGACGATGATTTAGACGCGCACACGGATTGAACCATAAAAGAAAATTCTTTCTCGTGCAATCAAACAACTATGAAAAAATTTTCTTTATAAAATTCTCTCAAGAAGATTTGCTAAAAAAAATGTTTTTCTCATTGAAGATTTTTTTTGCTATCAAACACACCCTAAGAATTAAGTTCATTTGCCTCTTAATCGAATTTAGCCTAAATTGTACAAAAGAAAAAGAAGTTTGTTTTTCAATCACGTGCAATTTGGCTGTGCAGAGACCTAAAAGAAAACTATATTTTTTTCCTTTTTTTTTCCTGGTGTTCGAGGAAAAGAACACTATTTCAATCACAAACTATGAAGGATTTTTAAAGTGGCTTGGGAGCTGCTTATTTCAATTGTGATTTTACTAAGCAACTCCCTAAATAACAAGGCCAACGAATTTTATTTCTTAGCCTTTTTCCTTAACTTCAACACAGGAGTTGAATCCATGGCTTGCTCAAATTACCTTGCTTCTTAGCCCTAATATAATTGAAGTAAGTTGGGAGGAGGAAGTACAATTCTTAAAAACTATTATAACGAATCACCTCGAAGTACTCAAGATCTCAGTCACGCGAATGCATCCAAAGGTAAGCAAATCACAAAAAAATAAGAATATACGAATTTACGCGAAGAACTCCAAAATCAGAGAAAAAAATTATGAGCGAGAAACAAGACAATCTGCTATCAATAGTTTATTACACAAAGGAAAAACCTTCTCTATCTAAACCCCATATAGAAACTCCGATAAAATTCAATATCACAGTGTAACGTGCTTGTAGCCCCAAACACTACAACACTGAATAGAGAAATCAAGAAACTAATACAAAATTCTTATTCATTCCACTCTGTCAATACAACACTATAACCACTTTATATATTACATTATTTTCCAGTGTTACTATGTGTAACTTAAGTAACTAACATTTACAACATAAACACTCACTCACTCGTAACATTCACTAGTACTTGTACATCCCCCTCAAGATGGATTTAGGTGACAATCACATAAACCCATCTTGGATAAAAGAGAAGTAAAGATAGGACTAGGCAAAGACTTAGTGAACAAATTGAAAAGTTGAAGCCGTGAAGGAACAAACTTGGGAAATCCTTGCTTACATTGATCACGCATCAAATGAAAATCAATGTCTAAATGCTTCGTTCTTTGATGAAAAATTGGATTACAAGTGAGATGTAAGGCAACCTGATTATCACACCAGAGAGGAATTGGCAAAGACACTGGAATGCGAAAATCCCTGAGTAAGTAAGAAAGCCATAAAAGCTCACAAAAAGTGAAATTCAAGCATATATCGTGTCATGACCCAAGTCTCTAACCCCATTTTAATTCCTTAATTAGAATCACCGACCCTTGACGTGGGATCTACACCGTGATACATGCACCGACCGAGGCACGTGACCGAGGGATATTGTATTTTTGTATTGATGTATGCCTAGTGTTATGTATTGCGTAGACTTAGTAAGTCGGTTCGTACAGTTGTAGGCGTCGAGACGAGAGTGGCGACGTGCCTCGAGTAACGTGTGAGCCGGGGAATCGGGTAGTTAGCATTTTGGTAAGTCTTATTTAATACTAATATGAAATAAAGAATTACTTGTAAGCCTATGATTGTGTTGGTTAATGTAAATAAAATTAAAAGGCCTATAGTTTGAGTAAATTAAATGGAAAGCATAAGATTTGTCTAGAGATACACATTGGCACAACTAGGAACAAGGCGAGTAATGAAATGGTGTCACTTGAGGTTGAGTTAGTGGGATATATGACAAGAGGTGGACCATTAGATATACCTCGGGATACATAAATCCATGAAGATTAAGGGCTAGGAAGGAACATCACCTTAATATATAATATTAGTGATCAAACAACATGCAAACCAAATCACTCATTCATTTTTGCTGGAGAAGAAGAAGGAATTGCTGGAGATGAGTGAATCATCAAGGTGTTGAACGAATCCATGAGTTGGTGAGAAGTTCTCAAGCTAGGGTGCTACATCAACTAGGTACACATCTTTTTAGTTGAAATTAGAACAAGTTCTGGTTTTAAGCTAATTTTAGACGGTAGATGATTGAGTATTTGCAATTAATTTATATATTTGGATTCCTCATTTCAAGCTGATAATCTAGCTATATTGAAGTTATAAATTTGGTTTTGAAATCATAAAGATATGAATTTTTGAAATTGCAACACCAAAACTAGAATTCTGCATGTTGTATTAGGAATCAACCTGTGTAATTTTGTCATAATCTGCCCATTTTAGATCCAAATTGATCCAAGCTAGTGGCATTTGAAAGTTATTTAAAGGGTAATAACTTTTCTTAACCGAAGGTATTTCAATTCAAATGTTTTTATGTTCAAACATGCTCTACAAATAGGTGCTAGAATTAAAAAGGAAAGTTTTGAAACTAAATTTGTTAAGGGCATAAATCTCTAACTACTTATCTGAATGAGCTGATCTTTTAGTATGTTGTATTTGGATATATTTTCTGCCTTGTGAGAAAAAATCACATTTGTAAGAACTATAGATTGGGAGAAATAGATTTTCTAAATCCGACGGTCGGACTAAATTCCAATTAGACATATGTTTAGTAAAATCATGATATTTCTTTCATTTTAAATCAGAATTTTGCAAACTAAACCTTTCTAGAAAGCTAAGAGAGAGAACAACAATAATTGTACTAACAGAAGATTTCAATATTTGAACCATTTCATGCCTAAAAGTGCGTTAAAATGTAGGATTGAAATTAAAACTTAATTTAGTCTTTAAGGGCTGATTTAGGAAGATTGATTTAAAGTCTATTGAACCAATTTGAATACACAATAAACACCACTAAATTGAGCTTAAACCAACTACATTTGAACTAATGAGACACCAAACTCAGGAACCTAGGAAACGGGTACGGGAGAGCGAATACAAGATTTAGAGTATCGGGAGGCCAGTAAAGGTATGACTTTACTTTGTTGTTGTGAGTATACCCAATGACAACTTTACTTAGCATTTCATTTCTATTAATTGTTGTCCTTGCATACTCCTTTTGACTATTTTGCCTTTGTATTCTCATATCATGTGTTTTTTGTGTCTATGCTCACTTGATGAGTCTAGTTTGCATGATATCCATTCATTTGATTTGATTTCATTGATTCTATCCCATGCTATGTTTATTCTTGTTGTCTTAAATGTGAATTGAATGATAAATAGCATGCTATTAGGCTAGTGAAGATCTTATAAATGTTTAAGAGGACTTGTATTCCGTATTTGTTTAGGTGTGTAGATGTGCATATACCTTGACAATCCATACTTGATATTTCTTGAAATTTAAAAAATAGTTTTCGTATTTAGGTCCCGTAATCGATCGAGGTGTGCGCTAATCATAGGGTTAGAGTCCTTTGGGATGTCGACACATGTTACCTGACATTGTATGACACTCAGGGTTAGAGTCCCTGAGGTGGTCTACACATTGGGTTTAAAGTCCCTGGTAACACTTGGGTTAAAGTCCCTTGTGCTACATGATTATTGAGTCGGAGTGACACGTTTCACTGCCGACCGGACCTAAATCACCACTACTTAGCTCTGTGTTAGTATTATTCGTTTAACTCTGGTATTTACTCGTATATGGTTTATTTTTCAGTTTTTCCATTTATATGCTTTTAAATACCATTTGAATATTTGGAAATGCAAATTAAACTTGTCATTAAGGATTACCATTTTATTCTTGTACTCGCCGTCCTTTTTATGACAGTGGGTGCAGAGCCGTTTACCAGCAGGACGGGCAAGGAGAAGATCGGCGATCATCCCTGAGCCCTCGGCGCGTCACTGCATTTATCGATTATAGGTCTTCTTTTGGTATTTTGATTGTAAATGTTATATGTCTTTCAGATACTATTTGGGGTTGTATATTGGGTTGAGCGTTAGTTTCCCCGACTTAACTTAGACTATTTTACTATTTCACCGCATTTTGAGGACTTTATATATATGATGTCATTTCCTGATTTTCCACACTTAGGATTTTATAAATGGCTTCCGCATAAGTTACTAATTGCTTCTGCATAATCAATAAGACTTCCGCTAATTAATTAATTTAATAAAAAAATTTAATTAACTCTAAATTTTATAAACTGGTAGGACTAGTGTATTAATTATCCTGAACACGAGAAAGATGCGTCTAGGTTGTAAAGGCCGACTAATACGTAGCTAAATCCTGCGTGGATATGATTAGGGCTTAATTACTGGATTAGGCCGGGAGGTGTCCTAGATTAGGAGAGGGGCCAACACATATATATTCGGTGTCGGCTAAAGATTTAGAAATTGTAAGTTGTTTCTTTGTCTTAAAAGAAACTAATGCATCACTAAGAAAGACGTAATAACAAGAAATAGATCTTCTTGTAAATGGCAAACACCCCAATCAACGTTATAGTAGGTAGTAAGGGACATAATAGATTGAATAGGAAAAAATAAACCCTTCGAAAGAGAACCTTTGAGGTACTTGAGAACATGTAAAATAGCCTGTCAATGTTGTTCAGTAGGATAAGCGTTAGCAAAAACTCGGGTCGAGACGGGTTCGGGGTTGGACAACCCCTGCAATAAAGAAGTAAACTCATTATCTAAACCCAACCCGATTTTAAATTCGGACAAGACTAGCTTGTTCAGACCCATTTTGCTAAAAATTCAGGTTGTCCAATTGTCCAGATTTGTCGCAATCTTGAAAACTAACTTCTTATATTAAAAAATTCTTCAAATATTAAAATACCTAAACATTATAATCTCATGTGATGTAATTTGAAAAAGTATCGTTAAATTCATGTAATTAAACATTTAATGTCTATAAACAATTATTCAAGTATAAAAAAGTAAAACTTAATTCAGTCTACAGTCATAAGATATCTTTAATATATTAAATTTTATATGTATTATAATCAATTAATGTTATTAATCTATTTAATAAGTAGTAAGTATTTAATATACTCTTTTATCAAAGATATTTTTAACTTTTTTTTTAAAATTCGAACGAGGTCCGGACTGAGTCTGAGTATATAAACCTTGTCTATACCCTGCTCGATGCTAAATTCAGAAGAAAGATCTTTATCCAGACCCAACATGAATTTATTAAAATATTGTCTGAACCCTTTTCATTTCGAGCTAGACAAAATCGGGTTGGCGAGTCCGGACACTAAATTGGCAGCCCTAAGTAGGATGCTGAACAAATTGACGAAGTTGTTGAGTAGAATGAGTAATATCAGGGCAAGTCGAACCAAGATACAACAACCTTCCAATCAATTTTTGAAACTTATCATGTTCCGATAAAAGGGGAGAATCACGGTCATCATATCGATAGTTCATTGGTAAAGGTGTAGTCGCAGATTTACAAGTAGACAAGCCAGCATCAATGAGAAGATCCAATATGTACTTTCTCTGATTAACATATAAACTAGAGGATGATCGAGCCAATTCAAGATCCAAAAAATAGTGAGCTTGACCAAAACCCTTAATGGTGAATTGATGATGAAGAAAGTCTTTAACCTTATGAGTTTCCAAAATGGAGGAGCCTGTGAGCAAAACATCATCAACATAAACCAATAAGGCCAAAAACACACTGTCCCTCTCCAAAGTAAAGAGGCAAGGATCATTGAAAGATTGGAGAAATCCATAGGAATGTAATTTGGAAGTGAGCTCGATGTCCCATCGACGAGATGCTTGTTTAAGACCATACAAAGACCTCTTAAGCTTGCAGACTTGATTTGGAAAATAGATAGTATACCCCTCTGAAGGCATCATATAAGCTTCTTCAAACAAGTAATCAGTAAGAATGCATTGTTGACATCGAGTTGTTGAAATGACCAATTTTGAGCAACAGGAAGAGCTAAGAAAGCCCTAAGAGTAGCATGTTTGGCTACTAGGGAAAAACTATCTGTGAGATCTACACATTCAATTTGATTGTAACCCTTTGCAACACGTCATGCTTAATGCTTATAAAGAATAACATCATGAAGAAGTTTCACTTTATAGACCCAATTTGAACAAATAGCCTTCTTTCCAGGAGACCCGATGTACTATTGTCTTCCAAAACCTTTAACTCTTTGGACATAGCTTTCACCTATCATGGATCAGCTTGAGCCTCAACAAAGGTAGTAGGTTCTTTGAAGAAATAACATTCAAAAAATATGATGAGTATCAGAGATGTCAGGTGAAATAATGAAAAGAAAGTAGGTGGAATAGTGGACTGTGAATTAATTTGCAAAAGAGAGTGAGCATATTTTTGTTTGGTAGATGTATCAAAATCATTCAACCATCCTAGTGCTTTAGTAACGTTTATACTCTTGCTTGTAGTAACAACATTAGAAGGAGGAAGATCTACCTCCTTAACAGATTCAATAACCCCAATATCCTGAACATCATCAACAACAGCAACAAGAGAAGGAACAAAAACATCCTCAACAACATCTTCAGTAATAGGACAATGAATAGGTAAAATAGAATCATCAACATCCTCAACAACAACAGGTAGAACTGAAGATTTAGTGGGTAAACAAAAATTTATGTGGGACACTAATTTGAATTCAACTCAAATTACAAGTTTAAGCTACTTAATTCAACAAAAATTAAGCTGTTTGCTTTCTATATTGGGTTAACATTTTCGTAGTACTTCTCGAGAATAAGAAAGTTACCAACTTCTTGATTCGTGGAGGGAAATTGCACTTTCTTAGTGGACTAAGGACATGAATTCTTTGGAGGATTTTCTTGGGATAAAATTTACTTCCAACGTTTACTTAGGCATTATGGTGAACCATATCAATTTTGTTGGGGCATGTGCCCTAGGTCAATCCATTAACTGTCTTCATGAATACTTTTAGTTAATAAAATAAAGGATTTCATTTGTTGTTTATTATAATTAATTTGCATGTTTACATTATAATAAGATCCATGGGTATTTACAAAAATATCCTAAATGTCCCTAGTCGATCATTATACTGGGAACTATAATGAATTAAAACTAGTGTGAGTCTTGATTGATGATCATATGATGATTATACGTATAAGGATACGAATCAAGATCACGAGTACTTGTTAGGGAACAAAGTACTGGATCAACCCGCTATGAGAACATCACATGGATTAAGTCATAGTTGTTTCTCATGATAGGTATATTTTTCAGTCCTCTGACCTGAGATTACCAGAGACTTCAACATTAAGAACATAATAATTTGACACAATCAAACGTTGTCTTTAACCGGACGATTATAAAGGTTGTGATTGGTTAATGTGTGAGCAATGTAATGAAGTTGTGTAATCAAGATAGAATTTGTCCCTCTCATATAAAGAGAGATATCCAGTGGATCCCTCGATGTGTTAGACTATTAAAAGGTCTAGTCTAAGTGAATTGATATTGATCAATGTCACTTGAATGTTTTCAGTCTACCTAGAGATCAAGACTAGTACGATTGAACATGTTGGATGACAATTCCATACCTTATGTTTGATCAAAAGGATATCGTATGACAAAAGGATGTTATATACACTATTGATTAGGTTGTATCGATTTGATATTCGTTCGACTTGTGTAGTCATAATGTCTTGCTAGAGGCCGCTTATGACTTGTATACCAAAATGTGTTTTGGTTCACTGCCAACGTTGTATGAGCCTATTGGGTCGCACACTAAGAATGATTTTGCGAGATTTTAAGATGGTCCAGAAAATGAATTTTATATGATAAAATTCATGACATAAACGTCCTTGTGGTGTATTACACATATACTTCTTTAAGTAGGGGTATACGTGTAATTTACTTAACCGTCTATATACAAGGGTTGTATAAATAGACGCTTTAAGTTAGAACACACGGACGAATGATCAAGGGCCGAAACTCTATTTTCTTTTTAGAAACGACTTAGGGTTTTCTGGTACGCTCTGGATCATTTTGGAGAGAAACAAAAGGTTTGGTATTCTCTCGAAGCTAGCACTTCGAATCTCGGCCGCTGTTCGCGTGTGGACTGCTGGTAGAGGGCGTTCGTCGTTGGCAGCGCCTTAGAGATCGATCAATCTTCAAAAATGTATATTGCGACTGAGGTATGATTAAGTTTTCATGGTTTAAACGTTTTTAATGGAATTAGATTCGAATCCTGTTGAGGTTTTTGTCAAAATTATTTTGTAATTTCCACTGCGTATGAACCCCAAAACCCAACAGTGGTATCAGAGCCTTCGAGTTTGATTCCATTAAATTCATTGCATGTTTTCTTCTGATATATACATGATATATGATTGAAAGCATGTTAATAGTTGATGTATATGCGATATACAAAAGATTTCAGTGAGATTTATTATCATGTTTTGTGTATATGATACACATATTCGTGATTTAATTGAAATCAGTTTCGTACATGCTAGTAACCATGTTAGGTTAATTCGAATAATTTTAGTGAATTGAATTTCGTGTTCTATGATCCATGACACCATTAGGTATAATCTTTATTTTTCGTGTATTGATGCATGGATGAAATCTCTGTAATTTAGTATGCATATTTAGGTTACATTATTTTAAGTTTCTTAAATCGTATAAGTCTAAATATTAATTCGAAATTAATATGATTAGGTTCGATTGAGATAGTAGTTCATGATTCAATTACATGTTTGTGATTATTTGGATGAGGACCGAAATTGCAAATAATTATTTTTTGAAATTATTTATTTATCTCGTTATATCTATTCTGTTATGAAATTTCTATTTGATAAGAGATAGATAACAAATTAGATTACGAGATATTAGCAAAATCAGTTTCGTTATCCCTATTTGATAGGAGATAAATATCGAGAACTTTGTTATTTGAGATATGCTAGGATTCAAATATCTTAAGTCCTAATTGGATTAGGATAAGATGATTAGTTAGATGTGGGCCCAGATTAATTAAAAATATTTTAATTGACTTAATTTCAGATAAATTAAGGGGTTAATTTAGGATAATAAAATTAGCAAAAAATATGACTTTCTTTAGCGAATTTAATTTTCGGAATTGAAATTCGTTTCCTAAAAAAAAAAAAAAAAAAAAAAAAAAAAAAAGGCGCTTCCCTATACTCGTTACCATGACCAGTAACGGAACCATCGCTTGACCCATTGACCAATGGGACGTGGCAATGGGACCGTCTAACTGATCCTAGCGCACGAAAACTCTATTATTAGTGAACAGTATAAAAAATCTCCAAATTGTTTAGTGATTGAACAAATCAATAAAATATATGATATTTTGTTGTTTACATAAAATCACTAAAACTAAATAAAACCCCTCTATTAAATTTTAAGTCTCGTGCCATCCATTTTAAACACTTGTCAAGGCCTCGATCACACTAATATAGTTTCAGCCATAGCTGGGTGTACTGTATTATCTTGGTGAGACAAGTTGGGTAAGAGTTACCTAAATGTTTAAAATGGTCCGACTTAATATAGCTATCAAAATAGTTTTGAGCTTTAGGCACATGATGAGATAAAAAACGTGCTAAGACATAAGATGTCCCGTATCTCATAAAAGTATCTAAAATCACATAAGGCGTAATTGGTAATTGTTACCTAACTAAGAAATCTAGTTCTGTGTTTAATGCCATAGCTGTCATAGAATTAGGTGAAAAATGGATTTTAGTCCCCTAAATAAACAATATGTTTTAGGAGGGTTGTTAATTTAGTGGGAGTCTATTCCTCTATACTAAAATAAACTTTGCATAATCTTTATTGTAGATCAATGGCCTCTTCAAGTAACAATAATCCCCTGTCACTGCGATCCATCCTTGAGAAGGATAAGCTATCTGGAACTAATTTTCTTGACTGGTTCGGAAACTTAAGAATCGTTCTCAAGCATGAACGCAAGTTGTATGTCCTGGATGCTCCAATCCCTGAGGACCCACCAGCTAATGCTACGAAAGCTGTGAAGGATGCTCATAATAAGCATGTCAACGATTCTACTGATGTTGCATGTATTATGCTGACACTTATGGTTCTTGAATTTCAGAAGGACATGGAACTAATGGAAGCCTACGACATGGCGATAACGCCGAAGGAAATGCTCCAACAACAAGCTAGGCAAGAAAGGTCTGAGACAGTCAAGAAACTACATTCTTGCAAGATGACTGAGGGTGCGTCAGTTAGTCCTCATGTTTTGATTATGAAGGGCTATGTTTACCAGCTTGATAGACTCGGATTTCCCATAAGCCAAGAGTTGGCTACGGACTTGATCCTGAGTTGCATTTGATGCTAAAAACTGTTGAACAAAATATCAAGAAACCCTCTAGTAATGCGTTGATGGTCCAAAAGGGAAAGGGAATGAAGAAAAAAGGCAAAGGCAAGGCTAAAGTTGTCAAGGCTGCTGCTGCACCTGTCGCAAAGTCAGTGGAACAAGTCAAGCCTTAGCCTGTTCTTGCTTCAAAACACCCAAAAGAAAAGGAAGGAAATTCTTATTTCTGCCATGCACCTGAACATTGGTTCAGAAATTGCAAACTCTATCTGGAAGATATAAAGAAGAAAAAAGGGTAGTGCGACCACCACTATAGGTATTTATGTTATTGAAATTAATTTATCTACTAGTGATTCCTGGGTATTAGATACCGAATGTGGATCTCACATTTATATAAATGTGCAGGGACTCACCAGAAGTAGAAAGTTGAAGAAAGGAGAAGTCATCCTCCGTGTAGGGAATGGAGTAAGAGTTGCAGCCTTGGCTATTGGATCATATGACTTAGTCTTACCTAGTGGACTTATTTTAACTTTAAATAATTGTTATTTTGTGTCTGCCTTAAGCAGAAACATCATTTCTGTTTCATGTTTGGATATGGATGGTTTTGATTTTATTATCGCGAATAATAGATGTTCCATTTCTCGTAAAGACATATTTTATGCAAATGCTGATTTGTGTGATGGTCTTTATATTCTAAGCATGAAAAGGTCCACTGATACTCCAGTCTTTAACATAAATACAAAGAGATTTAAGTCAAATTATTTGAATCAAACATATCTTTGGCATTGTCGTCTCAGACACATAAATGAGAAACGCATAACGAAGCTCCATAAAAGATGGACTTCCAGATTCATTTGATTTAGAAACATATGAAACATGTGTATCTTGTTTACGAGGCAAGATGACTAAAAGTCCCTTTACTGGACATAGTGAAATAGCAAGTGATTTATTGTCTAATACATACTGATGTATGCAGTTCTATAAACTCAATGGCTAGAGGAGGTTATCAGTACTTCTTTACGTTTACTGATGATTTTAGCAGATATGGTTATGTACATCTTATGAAATATAAAGCTGAATCATTTGAGATGTTTCGAACGTTTCAAAATGAAGTGCAGAATCAACTTGGTAAAACTATCAACACACTTCGCTCAGATCGAGGTAGTGAATATTTGAGCTAAGAATTTGATGATCATCTTAGAAATTAAAGGATTGTCTCCAAATCGACTCCACCAGCAACTCCACAATGGAATGAAGTTTCCGAAAGGAGAAATCAAACCTTATTAGATATGGTTCGATCTATGATGAGTCATGCAGATCTTCCATTATCCTTTTGGGGTTATGCATTACAAACTGCAGCTTTCACTCTAAATCGAGTTCTTTCTAAAGCGGTTGATAAAACACCATATGAGATATGGTAAGGGAAAAGACCTAGTTTATCATTCCTTAAGACTTGGGGTTGTGAAGCTTACATAAAGCGACAAGTCTCGGAAAAACTAGCACCTAAATCTGAAAAATGTTTATTTGTGGGGTATCCTAAGGAAACAAAAAGATATTATTTTTATAATCCCGCTGAGAACAAATCGTTTGTTGCTCGGAATGGTGCATTTATGGAAAAATAGTTTATTTCAAAAGACACTAGTGGGAGAGAAACAAATCTTGAAGAAGTTCAAGAATCACATATAAACACTGAACCGCTACTGGAAGTTCAACAATGTTTTGAACAAGTTGAACCTCCACAAGTGACACTAGGCCCATTTAAATCTGGTAGGGTAAGACATGAGCCAGAGAGATTCGGTTTTCTCATTACTGATAGTCGTGACGTATTACTTATGGATCAAAATGAACCCATCACTTATCATGAGGCTATGTCTAGACCAGACTCAGATAAATGGCTGAGTGTCATGAACTCTGAGATGCAATCCATATATGATAACCAAGTTTGGAACTTGGTTGATTTACTTGAAGGTGGTAAGTCCATTGGATGTAAATGAGTTTTCAAGAAGAAAACTAACATGGATGGCAAAGTGCATACTTTTAAAGCAAGACTTGTAGCAAAAGGTTTCAGACAGACTCAAGGTGTTGATTATGATGAAACTTTTTCGCCAGTAGCCATGCTTAAATCCATAATAATCTTAATTGCCATTACTGCATATTATGACTATGAGATATGACAAATGAATGTAAAAACAACATTTCTTAACGGAAAGCTGCTTGAGGACGTGTATATGACATAACCTGAAGGTTTTGTACATCCTAAGAATTCTAGGAAGGTATGCAAGCTTCAAAGATCCATTTATGGATTAAAGCAAGCTTCTCGGAGTTGGAATCTTCGTTTTGATGAAGCAATCAAGAATTTTCGTTTTATTAAGAACGAAGATGAGCCTTGTGTATACAAGAAGATCAGTGGGAGTGTAGTTATTTTTCTGGTACTATTTGTTGATGACATATTACTCATTGGAAATGACATCCCAACATTGCAGAATGTCAAATCTTGGTTAGTGAAGTGTTTCTCAATGAAAGACTTAGGAGATGCAGCCTATATCCTAGGGATAAGGATCTACAGGGATAGATCTAAGAGGCTAATCGGTCTAAGTCAGATTGCTTACATAGACAAGGTGTTGAATAGGCTCAGTTTGCAAGACTCTAAAAGAGGATTGTTGCCAATGTCTCATGGCATAAGTCTCGGCAAGATTCAATGTCCTAAGACAAATGACAAGCAGGACCGTATGAATAAGATTCCATATGCATTAGTTATTGGATCTATCATGTATGCCATGCTATGCACTCGACCTAATGTATCATATGCTTTGAGCACTACAAGCAAATATCAGTCAGATCCTGGTGAGAGTAACTGGATAGCAGTAAAGAACATTCTTAAATACTTAAGAAGGACTAAGGAAGTGTTCTTGGTCTATGAAGGTTTTGGAAATGACCTAGTTGTAAACGGTTACACAGATGTAAGTTCTCAAACTGATATAGATGATTTTAGATCACAGTCTGGATATGTGTTTACTTTGAATGGGGCGCGATAGAAGTTTGAAAAGTTCGAAGCAAGAGACTGTGGTAGATTCTATAACGTGTTTGAGTATATTGTAGCGTCGATGCAAAGAAAGGAGGCGATTTAGATAAAAAAGTTCATTTCTCGAACTAGGTGTGGTTCCAAGTATTGCTAACCATGTTTGTTTGTATTGTGACAATAACGGGGCAATAGCACAGGCCAAGGAACCTAGATCACACCACAGATCCAAACATATACTCAGGCGTTTTCATCTCATTAGAGAAATTATTGAGAGGGGAGACGTGAAGATTTGCAGAGTACCTACCGAAGACAACGTTGCAGATCCATTGACAAAAGCTCTTCCACAAGCAAAACATGATGGTCATGTTAGATCATTAGGCATTAGATGCATGTATGATTGGCCCTAGTGCAAGTGGGAGATGTTGGGGCATGTGCCCTAGGTCAATCCATTAATTGCCTTTATGAATAATTTTAGTTAATAAAATAGAGGATTTCATTTGCTGTTTATTATAATTATTTTGCATGTTTACATTATAATAAGATCAATGTGTATTTACATAAATATCCTAAATGTCCATAGTCGATCATTATACTGGGAACTATATTGAATTAAGACTAGTGTGAGTCTTGATTGATGATCATATGATGATTATACGTACAAGGATACGAATCAAGATCACAAGTACTTGTTAGGGAACAAAGTACTGGATCAGCCCGCTATGAGAACATCACATGGATTAAGTCATAGTTGTTTCTCATGATAGGTATATTTTTCAGTCCTCTGACTTGAGATTACCAGAGACTTCAACATTAGGAACATAGTAATTTGACATAATCAAACGTTGTCTTTAACCAAACGATTATAAAGATTGTGTGAGCAATGTGATGAAGTTGCGTAATCAAGATAAAATTTGTCCCTCTCATATAAAGAGAGATATCCAATGGATCCCTCGATGTGTTATACTGTTAAAAGGCCTAGTCTAAGTGAATTGATATTGATCAATGTCACTTGGATGTTTTCAGTCTACCTAGAGATCGAGACTAGTATGATTGAACATGTTGGATGACAATTCCATGTAGGGGTGGGCAGCGGTTTTTGAAAAACCTCCCAAACCGCCCAAACCGACCAAACCGCGCGGTTTGGTTTGGTTTTTAAAGCTCGCGGTTTGGTCGCGGTTTTCATTTTGGGAAAACCGCGGTTTAACCAAACCGAGGGTATTTTGGTAATAACCACCAAAAACCCTAAAGTGCTCAAACAAAACCAAAAAAAAAAAGAAAAAATCTCTCGCTTCTCTCACTCTTGTTCTCCCTCCAGCCGCTTACTCTCTCCGTCTCTCAAAAAATCTCTCCTCCCTCTCCTCCCTCTCCTCCCTCCCGCCGCTCACTCTCTCCGTCTCTCGTCACCTCTATCTCTGGATCTCTGTCCTCCCTCCCGCCTCCCGCCACTCACTTTCTCGTTACCTCTCATCCTTCCCGCCTCCCGCCGCTCACTCTCTGGATCCAGGGTTTGGTGGTACGAAAGGGTTTTCTCCGCCACAGTTTTCGTCGAAAACTGTGGTGGAGAAAACTTTTCGAGCTTCCGCAACTGTCACTGCTGCCATGGCCGACCTCACAAATGCCGACTCCAATCCCCGCCTCTCCGTCGACACTCACCCCCACGTCTCTAAAGGTGTGCTTCCCCTCTCGATCTCGCTCTCTCGCCGATTCTTTCGGTTATGGTTTTGTTCGATTTGGTTCTGGTTCTGAGGATGTTCAATCCGTGCGATTCTAGGGTTGCGGGTTGTGTTTTGTTCAGATCGAATGGTTGATGAGTGGTTTTGTAGAAACCCTAGCTCGATTCTAGGGTTGCTGTTTTTTTTTTTCTTGCTTTTTTTTAATGCTTGTTTTTTTTTTGCTAATGAATAGATGAAAACCGCGAAACCAAACCGACCAAACCGCGCAAACCGCGGTTTGGTTTGGTTCGGTTTTCAATTTTCGCGGTTTGGTCGCGGTTTGGAAAATCACCGAACCGTAGACCCTCGGTTTGGTTGCGGTTTGGTGGTTTTCACCACCAAACCGCGGTTTGCCCACCCCTAATTCCATGCCTTATATTTGATCAAAAGGATATCGTGTGACAAAAGGATGATATATACATTATTAATTAGGTTGTATCGATTTGATATTCGTACAACTTAGGTAGTCATAATGTCTTGCTAGAGGCCGCTTATGACTTGTATACCAAAATGTATTTTGGTACACTACCAATGTTGTATAAGCCTATTGGGTAGCACACTAAGAATGGTTTTGCGAGATTTCAAGATGGTTCAGAAAAATGAATTTTATATGCAAAAGTTCATGACAAAAACGTCCTTATGGTGTATTACACTTATACTTCTTTAAGTAGGGGTATATGTTTAATTTACTGAATCGTCTATATACAAGGGTTGTATAAATATACGCTTTAAGTTAGAACACACGTACGAAAGATTAAGGGTCGAAACTCTATTTTTGTTTTAGAAACGACTTAGGGTTTTCTGGTACACTCTGGATCGTTTTGGAGAGAAACAAAAAGGTTTGGTATTCTCTCGAAGCTAGCACTTTGAATCTCGACCGCCGTTCGTGTGTGGACTGCTGGTAGATGGCGTTCGTCGTTGGCAGCGCCTTAGAGATCGATCAATCTTCAGAAAGGTATATTGCGACTGAGGTATGATTAATTTTTCATGGTTTAAATGTTTTTAATGGATTTAGATTCGGATCCCGTTGGGGTTTTTGTCAAAATTATTTTGTAATTTTCGCTGCGTATGAACCCCAAAACCCAACAAATTTATGTAAGGTTGCAAGTGAGGTGAGAAATCCCTGCAATGCTAGACGGGGCGGGATGCGGGACAAAATCTTGCCTCCCATAGAACGGGGTTACTCTCGCCTCGTGCCTCGGGTGGTCTTTGCGGGGATTCCTTACCTTCCAAGCCGCTTCCCCTATAAAATTCTTCATTTTTTATCAAGGCCTCCACCCATAAAACATAATATTGTTACCAATAAATCAATCATACTATACTATACTCTAATTTTAGAAGCCTAATATATTTAATTGGGTATGCTAATTACTTAATTAACATAACAATATCAAAAACAAAATTAAATTAGTCTTTCAATTTGAAAAAAATAATTTCTTATAAAATAAAAATTGAGAAAATATAGTTAAGCGGTAAAACGACTAAAGAGTGAAAATCTGAATGAACATTTTTAAAAAATTGATGGAGCGTGGGGATATCTTGCCTCGTGGGGCGTGGAGCGATAAAGTTCTCCCCAGGGAATCCACAAGGATAAATCCCTTCCTCGCACCTTACACTTGTCTTAGTTCTAACTTGTTGGTGCTTTCCATATTAGACTAGATTTTAACTCTCCTTGCAGTCTTCCAATAATTGACCCAACGAAGTCTTATGTATGTGGTTGTATTGACAAGACTTTTATTAGTGAATAAGGCATCAGACTCAAAAATCACTCTCAATTCCCAAATCTTGTACCCACTTAACCTTAGTAAGACTGAAGATGTTCATAGTGAGCTTGTAATATAAAAGGATCTATTGATAACTGCAATGATTATAGACTCGAATAAACTTGAACACAAAGAGAGCAGAAGATGAACACTTGAAAAATAGACTTAGATGACTCGCTTATTACTCGATGATTTACAAACATATACAAACTGTTATTTATAGGTAAACTGACGCGCTATCGTGGAAAGATAGCCCTACAATAGACTGACACATATACATTATCATAATATGCTTTATCTTTAGAAAAGTAAAAGTACTAAAATAAAAAGGAACGTCCAACTAGCTCTAGGCTTGAAGGATCGTACACTTTTTACTATAGCAACTTTTGACTTTGGTTGCAAAAGCTGGGCTTGATGAGAAAGCACATATAAGATTCATGATAAAAAGCAACATTATTCTTGATAGATTATAAAGCGAGATCATGATAAGATTCTTGATAAAGAGCAACTTTATTCGTGATCAGGATAAGATTCTTGATATATAACGACATTACGCAAGGCAGACAGTGTGGGTCTGGAAGCATGTGCTTGATAAGATGATTGACATGGGCCAGTTGGCAGGATAAATCCTGGAAGCATGAGCTGGACAAGATAATTGGCATGGGCCGGAATAATAATATTTTTTATAACATAAGGAATTCACAAAAGTTCGTAAGAGGCTCGTGGCGCAGAGTTCGCCATAATTCATAATGAATAAAATCAGCATAACTGAATGGTTCTGGATAATCTACATAGACTTTTATGGATGGACACTTCATAAGATACCAAGCAGTGATAAGGCGATTGCCCCGTGCAGGAGTCCAGCCATCAACAAAGTAAGCAAAAATAGCAAGATGTCGAGGCCTTTCTGGATGAACTTGAGAAAATAATCGAGCAGGAAAAGTATCAACTCCATAAGGAGAAAGATTGTCAAGAATTTGATCTAATAATAGATGTTGGATTGATTGATGCTGTAATGCTCTAGATAAATCCATTTATAACCCAAAATCTAAATCTTGTGTGGCTGAATCACCGTCAGAATGAGTCCTGGAAGAAGTAGAGTATTTATCTTCAAATTGCTTGAATCGGGCCTCCATATTTTTCTCAAGTTGTTGAAACCTTTGTTGAAAATTATTTTGAAGCTGTTGAATAATTGTATAGGCAAGATCAAGTGATATAGTTGAACTAGATTCGGCCGCTGCGTCCTTTGGTTTTGGTGGAGGGGTAGTAAGGCTAATGTCTTTATAAGTTTTTGAAAGAGAAAGGAATTCAAAGATTTTAGTAGGAATGATAATAGGGTTTAGGGTGGATTCTTGGATGGAATCAATATTAAACTTATCCCACCATTTGATTAAAATATATTGAGATAAATAGGTATAGGTATGATTATGGACAGTAGTGACTTTATGAGTGCCGTATTGCCATTTGAGAATCCATGGAATTGAATGTTTATGAAGAAATTGAAATAAGGATAGTTTTTCCTTTTCATATTCTTCATAGACTGCAGGAGGGAAAAATCCAATATTAGGACCAAATTTTGAACACCACTCAGCCATAAACCAAGGAGGAAGTGTGACATGCAGAGTCTTCTTGAACGTTATATACCAAGAATGTCCAGATGATGGTTCTTTGTAGAACATAATGTTTCTCCATGTATCAATATAATCTTTATAATTAACTTGCAAAGGTTGACGATCGGCAATGAGAGTCATAGTTTGATAAACATAAGGATTCTGGCGGATTGAATGTTGTTGCGACCATTTAGAACTGGATAAGACCTTTTGAATTTTGAATTTTGAATAAGCGATTTCATCTGAGTTTGGTTTTTTGACGTGTTCAATGAGTACAGATTGGGTATTAATAAGCAGAGTTCCATAGAATTTGATAATAATATTAGGTCGATTAGGAATGAAATGCAAAGAAGGTGGCATTATGAGTTTGGCTTGAGTGTCAATAGATTGTTCTAAAAGATCATAATTAAGAAGGGTTCAAAAAATGGGATCGTAAGGCCGATGGTCATGGAATTGATTCTAGAGTCATAAGATCTGATATCAGAATCATAATTGACACGACCTACCTTCTCACTTGTTGCAAAACTAGTATTCATCTTCGAGCACGATCTGTATGGAATAGATGAAGAAAAAAATTAAACCACAATTCCCGCTTACCATTCGGTCCTTGGCTCCTTGCAACCAAACACAAAAAAAAAAAAAAAAAAAAAAAAAAAAAAAAAAAAAAAAAAAAAAAAAAAGGATTTTGATTTGAGTTAAACTTTTTAGAATTCTAAATGAAGGATCGTAAAAATTTAAAATTTCCATTTAATTACGGGGGCAATGTCACAAAAACTTAATTGATATATACCTCTGCTGCTTGGTCTAACTTAAAAGATGAATAATGCCATGAAAGAGTTAGTAGAACCACTTTGAGTCTAAGAAAGCTATCTGCCAATGTGACTTTGAAACTATAGCATCAAATGGCAAAAGAATCAAACCAGACAAATAAAGAATATGGTTTGAAACTACCATAAATCAATCATAGACAAATAAAGAATATGGTTTGAAACTAACATTAAATATTAGAAAGACAAAAGCACTCATTCTACATAATATGAGCTTTACCAAATAAAGGGTCTCCTTCATTTCTAATCAAAATTACCAAACACAAGAAAACTGGTGATAAAGAGGAAAAATTTTCAAAAATTACTGAGACTAATTATGCTCTTATTATATGTAAGCGTTTCACTGGAAGGATGTCTGTGGTGCTTCTCTTGCTGGACTCCATTTGTTTTGCAGATCAGTGAAGGTGACGTAATTAATCAATTGTCAGGTAATTAGGGGGGAGGGGAGATGCATAAGAGAAGGTATCAAAGGTAGTCACTGGCTTTGAATTTTTTTGAATGAGCACAAACTGCTGAATCTCTTAGAAAGAAAATTTTCAACTAAGTTGAAGCCCATTCTTTCTTGATGTCGAAGGTGTAGTTCATTTCCAAGTAACACTTGTTATCGTCATCCAAGAACTGCAAATGAAGAAAAAACAATCAAACAAACAAAGGCAACACCGATACCAATTGAATTTAGTATTTTTTTTTAAATTATGTGGCATCTGCTTAAAAAACCACGGCAAACTGTGAACATGAGCGAAAACATGGCAAGGCATTGGAAGCATCATGAGGAAGTCATTTCTCAAGAGAACACTATATGCAGCGCACTGTATTCAGTAAGAGTGACTTCATGCACCATAACAATGCTCAAAAACAAGATCAGATATAAAATTGCAGCTTTCCTCCATCCACGGCCGAAAACAAGAAAGAAGGGGAAACACATTTTCATAAACTACTAAATAAAACCAATTTTATGCAATCTTGTGGGAGAACCGAGAAATTAAAAAGTTGATTGTCCACCAAGCCAAGTGGTGGTTTGTAGGGGCTGATTTAAATGTTAGCCTGTTATATATATATATATATATATATAAACAGGCATGTCCTACAACTCACATCTTGTTCTTCTCTAATAGTCTTGTGTGCTTGCTATCTACCTATTCCCACAATCTGTGAGACTCAAACACAGATCAATGCTAGCTAGGAGAACCTGAATACCAGTCCTTCAAGCCAAGGGGTGGTTGGAGTGCTGATTTAAATGTTAGCCCTTCCACATATAAACAGGCCTGTCCAAACGGTGAGACTCAAACCTAGACTAGACTAATGCTAGGAGAACCCAAATACTAGTCCTCCAAGACAAGGGGTGGTTTGTAGTGCCGACTTAAATGTTAGCACTTTGAAACATATAAGCAGCCTGTCTAACAATGGACACCTTGTTCTTGTGTAATGGACCTGTGTGCCTGCTCTAGGGACTAAAAGCACGTAAAATTAGTTAAACTAATGTTTGCATACCTTTGTTCTCGCAGAATAACTTCCTCTGGCAAATATTCCAGAAGGGGTGGTCTCCTCAGGCATCTCATGTGTGTAAGGCTCTGCTTGAGGACTGAAAGTTCCAAGCATCTCTTTGGTGTTATCCACTGAAATGAGCATTGTATTAGAATAGCAGCCAAAGTTCAACATTAATTCTTTTTTTGAGTGATCCAGTACAAAACCCATCTTTACGAATGTGCAAAACTCATTGAATCACTTGAAGTTCCACGAAACATTCATTTATTTCTGAAGTACAGATTCCAATATTTTTGCCCTATAAAACTATAGAAGATGAATAGATGATAAAGCGCCAAATTATCATAAAACAGCACGTTTCTATACTTAATTTTGAGATTTTAGCAAAAATTAATTTAATGCATAGGAGGAAGACAGTAAGTGCTTACCCCTGACACCAGTTTTCCAAACTGTGTTAGTGTACTTCAGGCCGGCGACTATGTTGTTGGTGACTTGGAAACAGAATTTAAGATGGTATTTGCTTCCTTCTTTCAAGGTGAACCATAAGCCTTTCGGGTTCCCTTCTGCAGGAATGGGAAGAAAAATATCTTGTCTACCAGCAGAGACAATTGAAAGGCTCAGAATCTTAACATCTGGTTCCAAAGTTTCTGCAGCAGAGAAATCAAAGCAACATGAAACAGTACCAGTCACTGTTTGGACCTTGGAAAAGAGAACAATAATGCACCTAAACCTCCAATAGGAGTGACAATTTGAAGTAGAATATGAAAAATTATGCAACACATAATGCACTTTCTTCCAAAAAGTAATGACAGAAAAACAAAGATCAATGCTAGCTTAAAGATCAGAAAACAGATGCGAATTAATCATTTGGACCAAGCCACCAATTTGAAATATTAAAATTGGAGAAAATAAATTGCTTAAAAACTCAACATTAGTAGAATACAAATATTAAATCAAGTTGAGTGTGACTGAAATATAGCCGACCTCAACTAATTTGGGATTGAGGCTTTGATATTGTTGTAATAGTCAAATTGGACATTACCAAATTCTGGATCTATAGCTCAAATTCAATAAAAGGAGAATGTACAAACAATGATACCGCAGAGAGAAAAAAGAATTTGTAGTGAGACCCATAAAAAACGGTAAACAAAAAAAATGTATAAACATGTCAAGATCTAATTAAATGTGGTTCAATTTCTACAAAATAAGAATGAAAGTAGTTAAGAAAGAAATGGTAAAATCCACAATAATTGTCACACAAGTATAAAAAATTACTGCAATTCTACTTTTTCTTTTTCAGGATCTATTCTTGTCAATTAACAAGATATGTAATCAATAAATATTTTTGTTAGAGAAAGCACAAGGGACATAAAAAAATTAACTAAAATTAACAAAATATTTTTATAGAAACTCAAAAAAAAAAACAAAACAAAAAAAAAACAGAAATGTAGTTAGGAGGAAGAATATGTTACCCCCAACAGAATTCAAATCTACAGTCCCAATAAGCTGTTCCTTCCATCTCCTCAGACTCTCATCATCCTGAACCCTCACACACACAGAAACATAAACACAAACAGTAACACATTATATATATAAAAATTCCAAATCTTACAAAAAAAAAAAAAGAAAAAAGAAAAAAAGAGATTTGTTTTTTTTGGCATTTGAAGAACAGACCTTATCCTTCTCAAGCTGTTCTTTGAGAGTGAACTGTGGGCCCAATTCAATTTTGGCAACTTCTTCATCTTCTTCATCTTCATGTGTGCCCATAGACTTGTGGCTCATCTGTCGGTTCAACTCTTCTCCACCATGACCAACCTCCTCTTCAGTTGTTGCAGCCCCTTTTGATGCCCTACTGTGCTCATCTGCATCACCCTTTCCTTTCTCATCAAAACCCATGTTTTTGGTTCCACTTGAAGATGCTTCAACAGCCAAAGACATCAACTCCTCATGAAACACTTTGAAATTTTGAAGAAAACCCAAATCCCCCAAACATCAAAAAAAGAAAAAAAAAAGAAAAAAAAAAAAAAAGAACACACCCTTAAGTGACCCCTGTGTCTGACAATCCCCAAAATGTGGACAATTCTCTCTGCCCAAGAAAACCCACTAGAGATTAACCAACAAATCCACAAAAACAAACTCAAAGAGGAGAAATAATCAAGAGAACCCAAGTGCGTAGGACACAAAAATGGGAGGAAATTGTTAGTGTTGTTTCATCAACAAAGCAAAGAATGGTCTCATGGTGATCCGGATTATCTGAATTTGTTATGTGTGTGCCCTCCACAAAGGCCACAAATCATGGGCGTTTCACCTCTCAAATTGTTCAAGTTATTAGCCTAAGATTTGGGTGGATAAAAGTTGCCTTTGACCCATTCTATGTGGCCGTTTCAAGTGTTCACAAATCACAAATTTGAGGTTTTTTTTTTTTTTTGTAATGGGTCCTCCTCTTCCATCCATTAATCACTCCAAAAAAAAAAACTGATGAAAACCCATTAATGAGAAAGCATAACTATCTATAAATCTCTCTTAAAAGTAGGGTTTTGGTTTTTTTTTTTTTTTAGTTGTCAACACTTGGTGGGTTCCCTCACTCACACCTGTCCAATCATCTGAACCCCAACTTCTCATCTTGAAAAATAATCACAGCTTATTGATGGCTAGGATTTGCCCACTTGGATTATTTATCTATGACGAATGTCGGTTGAGCACAAACATGATCATGGTTGTGTTAGTGTTTTGACTTTTGATGTTTTGAGATTCCTAACAATCTGTACAGTGTGGCAATTGTTTTTGCATAGTTTTATTGTTTTCCGTGACTTGTCAGGCGTTTTTTCCTCTTGGGATGCGTTGGTGGGGTGTCTCAAAGACCGTATAATGGTAGGTGCTGACCATTTCACAATAGTCCAAAGAGACTTCTTGAGAACTGAAGAGGGTACCAAATGAAGACTAGTTAGTTTGATTAGAAGTTCAATTTTTGTTCAAATATCACCTAATGTTCCTAAGTAAAAATATCATCGTCTTTGACGGGTCTTGAATGCAACATTTTTTTTTTTGTTTTGTTTTTTTTTTTTTTGCAATTCTGATATTTGCATTAGTCTAATTATTTCGAGTTCAAGCACATACACTATACACATGTAGTGAGTAACCTTATCAACATCAATATCTTCATGTACACTTTTAGAATTAAAACTCTGATGAGGTTTGAGCAACCTTTCAATCTTTTACCGTATCAGATATTTACTGGCGCATCATGGGTCCTTTTGATGTCAATAAGAAAGCCTTATTTTTAATCAAGTGTTAGACAAAGTGAAGTGAATGCTATTCTAATTGTCCACAGTGCAATCTTTAAGAACTTGCAAAAGAAATTAAGTGGGAGGACTAATCAATTTTATTTATATTTTGGTCTACAAGTCATTGAGGGGACTGTTGAAGTAGCAAGTAAATGCACATGCCTGATATTAATTACTTATCTTAGAAATGATTAGTGAAAGAAATTAAAGGATAAGAACTAAGAAGTTTTAGATATCATTGTTGATCAAGACTCTGGAAAAGTGGAGTCTCTTTTCGGTTAAGATGATAATACGTATACAACTTTATGTATCTACTGGCTAATAAATAAATTAAAATATAATTTGAGGGGAGAAGAGGAAATTAATAAATGTAAAATTTACTAGAACTAAACATGTGTGGAATGATTTTTTTTTAAATTAAAATTTAAAATAATTTAAGGTGAAGAAGAGGATATAAGAGGCTAAATTGAAAAAAAAGAGTTACATTTAGAAAAAAAAGTAAATTTAAAAATAATTTTAGGTGAAGAAGCGGAAATAATAGGTTAAATTGAAAAAAAAAAAACAAATTAAGTCAAGGATGGGTATAAGGAAAGGAAGAAGTTCCACACTGATTTGGGAATTTAAATAACTAGTCAGAGTATTAATATATCAGATAAAAATTAATTCGATGAGAAGAATAAAATTTTTAAAAAAACTTATTAGACAACCTCGATGATCGCTGAAACATTTATGATTAGATGGATGAGACATTGCTTACCAAAAGACAAGGTTTAGAGAGATCATGAGTTGGACTCCCGCATAAGTCTAAAAAAAATTTCGATGGTCTCGAACCAACATCATCCAATTTCCTTTGTAGAGAAAAATGAGATATAAAATCAAAATATACTTTTTATACATACACGTATTGAGTAATTATTTGGAGAAATTTATTTTCCTCCTAAAAATCACCAAATTGTTTTAATCACCTCCGCAACAAAATAGAAGACCCTTATCAAATCTAAGAAAAGTATAAACCTCACTCAATAATAACTAACGTTGACATCTTGTGATTCGCGATTTGCCTGAGTATTAATATCTACCTTAGATAAAAAGAATTTGATGAAATTTTTCAAACTATTGTAAGGATGTAAACGAATATGTACTATGAAATTTTCCATATCCATACCTATTTTACGATACTAATATTACGTACTTGTCCCAAATTGAATTATAATGCATAGATTTGAACACCGATACCCATCATTAACCTTATTAAAATTACCATAGTCTTTTAAGAACTAAGTGAGTAGGGTACTCGTAAAACATAATATATTAAAAAATAGCCACAATATTAAGTAAAAAACACTAGAACAATTTGAGCTTTTAATAGCACTTAATAGATAGAGGTTTTAATTAACCCCCATGAATTAGACAATTTAAGCTTTTAATAGCACTTAATAGATATAAGTTTTAATTAGCCCCTATGAATTAAACAATTAGACTTTTAATAGCACTAATTCATAGAGGTTTAGAAAACCTCTATGGAAACTCTGGCCCAAGAACAAAATGACCTCAACACTCTCACTCACTTATCTCGCCGTCTCGCTCGCCCGACTCACTCTCTGCACACTCACCTCGCTGTCTCGCTCTGGTCTCGCTCGCTCGCCTCGCTCGCGCGCTCGCCACGCTCGTCTGGCTCTCACGCTCAACCCTCACTCGCACTCAACCCTCACTCCTCGCGCTCGCTCCTCTCGCTCACACTCGCGCTCAACCCTCACTCCTCGCGCTCGCTCGTTTGGCTCTCGCTCGCTCGATCGTCTCGCTTGCACTCGCTCATCCGTCATCGCCATCGTCTGGCTCTCGCTTGCACTCGCTCGTCCTCACCTTCATCGTCTCTTGAGGTATGGATTCTTAGTTTTCTCTGTTTGTCGATAAGTCGAGGTTTTCGATCGATTGATGAGCCAATGCGCGTCGATTTCGACTTATTTGATCGATTTGGTCACGCATTTCGTGTTTGATCGGTAACGACGTCTTTGTGTTGGTTGGATCCGGATTTGAGATCGTGAGATTCAGATCTCTGTGCATTTGTGGATGTGTGTGCGTGTGTCTATGTGTGCATGTGTTCGATTGATGGAGCTCGTTCTGGATCCAGATTTGTTTTCTTCGTTGGTAGAGGAGGCCCGATTAGGAAATTGAATTAGGTTTTGATGCAATGTGGTTGTGGCTTTTATTTTGATTCATGTTTGGTTCTGGTTATATTGTGAGTTTTAGGTGTTAAAGTGTGAAATCTGATTAAAGAGTTGATGAATTTTGATGAACTTCTCTTATTTGATCTTGCATGCTCTGTTTTACAATTTCTATGGTTATCATGTATCCAATTGCTACTCACTTGGCAAATTAATTTCTCAAGGTAACGAGATTTGGTGTTTGATTTCTATATGCAATTGAGTCGAGTAAGTGCCTCCAAATTCCAAACTGAGATTTATTTCAAATTATGTTTATCAAATTCGTGTTAATTATATCACTTCCTTTTTTGCAGGTCTCTGCTGATTTGAGTATTGTTGATCTTGATGTCCCATTCGACCTTGCCTTTTCATTTGCAGCGACGATGAACACATATGCCAATCTCGGAGTATTGGTTGTTACTCTGGTTTTCGTTTCCTTGGAAATTAACCTATCCGTGTGCATTTTTTAGTAGGTTGTTAGGGTCCAAAATCTCCATTCTGAAAATGGAAAAACTAATCAAGCATAAAAAGTTAAGGAAGGTGCAAAAGATGTTGAAAAATGGCAAGGATACATCTTGGGGTCGTGATCCCCAGGCTAAGGTATGCCACACTTTTAAACTTTTGACATTCAACTATCTTAATCGCTTTTCCTATTTTGTAAGTTGTAACTAGAATTTAAGATCTTTTTACAACATATTTGCAGTTAAGAAGTTGTCTGATAAAACTATTGATAGAGTCAGCTTGTGTGCAACCTCCAGTGAGCCAATTATCAGATTGTCAGCCAGAAATTCGACCTGCATTCAGTCATAGAGTCAAAACCATTTTGAAGGAACCTGGGTATGGTTTTTGTTCCCACTGTTTGTTAACTGTTTGTTAACAATTTGTTAACTGTTTGTTAACGGTTTGTTAACTGTTTGTTAACGGTTTGTTAACTGTTTGTTAACGGTTTGTTAACTGTTGTTGTTTAACCAACCTCCATTCTGTGACCTTGGTCATTAGCTGACTTGTAGCACTATTTTGGCCAACAAGCGGCTTGCTTTATTATTAAATCCTATACAGTCATAGACTATGCATTTCTTGAATATATTTTATTTTCTATTTTATGACTTCTGAACTTTTCTCATACATTTCTTATATATACTGGATTGTAGGTTATACTTCGCCTGGCCTGCTTCTTTGGCACGATATTTTTGATAATGTTTTACCTTTCTTCTTGGATATTTATGGATATGTTCTAATGAATTTCGGATTGTCTCTTTGGTAGCAGTAAGAGAGGTGGTGCTAAGAAGTGTGAATTCATAGAATGTGATCCACTTGTGCAGAAGGGGCTGCACAGTACTGTATGTCATCTTCACTTTTTTTGCTTTGATTTTCTTTAGTTAATGGAATTTTGAGATTGTCCCAGTATTATTAAAGTAAATATGCTGTTGTAAAATATCGTCAATATGATTATAGTAATTTTCGGCATGGCGTGTGACTATAATATCCTAATTAGGATATGTTAGGCTCAATGAGATAAGGTGAAATGCATTGTTGATGGTGTTGTGGATATTCTGATTGAGTTTATACAACGTGATAGACAACTTGAATTAATTTATGGTTCATATGTGCTTTATTTTAGGAAACGTTGTCTTCTTTGCTCATATATGTTTCGCTATGTATTTGTATTTGAATGCAATGTTTGAGAGAACTGTGACAATGAGTTTGCAGTGGAATGCTCCCCAGAGAAGCCAAAAAAAAAAATAATTCTCTGATAGGTCGAGGAGTATTAATGGGAACCCGTTTGCTAAGTCTTCAGGGATTTCTCCAAATAGTGAGTTAAGTGACAAATCCAAAACCCCAAGATGTTTCATGTTCCCAACGGATGAGGGAATCTCCCCATCTAAGGGGTTAGAGTGCATAATCAAAACATGAAGATTTGGAAGTAATTTGCTAATGTTTGTAGGGATATAGCCTTGAAGTTTGTTGTTGGAAGCATCTAGTTGTAGCAATTCTGAAGTGGCCGGAAGATCTTGCAATGTTCTTGTGAAGTCATTTTCTTTCAAGTCCAGTACCTTTAATTTTGTGTTGTTCTTCAGTACCTTTAATTTTGTTGATTGAGGTTCAATCGCGTGTGCGTGTTTTGTGGTAGCAGTCTAGGGAAGAAGCCCAGTTATCAACTAGCAGCGACAGAGCTGGGAAAAGAATTGGTTGGTACGTCTATCATAGCTTTTCTTAAGAGAGTGATGTTTTGTTGATTAATAATATTAGCCATATCATGATTTCCGTACTAATCACTGTACATGGTAATTTGTGTTAAGTTAATTGTAACATTATTTGTTCATTTCCTTGATTAATTTTGTATAATTGTAGGTAGAGAAGAACCTCGTCTATGGAGGAGGAAATGTTGGATTGATGGGGCTTGTCTCCCAAGCTGTTTATGACGGGGGCCGCCACGTCTTAGGGTACCTGATTATACATTTAATTCCCCTCTCTTCGCCTACCTTTCTTTCTTAATTTCTTTGATTTTTTGATTATTATGAATACTAATTTTGGATCTATATAATCTCATTTTGTAGAGTGATACCTAAGACCCTCTTCGTCAAATTCTGAATCTGATAATAGTACTTTGAAACTGCCTTCCATTCCTGACACATTATACATATGTATAGGTGGCACATTATATGTATGTATAGGGCAACAACAATAATGCCCATGTCATGGGAACTTTATTTATACACACACACAAAATTTAAATTTTATAGTTTCTTGCTCTAACGAAGTAACTTAGAAGGATGATATGCAGGTCTTAATAAGGGAAAGCCTGGATTGCTTGCTCATTATATGAAGGTAATATTCAAGATGTTGTTTTCATAAGTCATTATATTATGTACAACAATTGAAAAAATTGTTTGTGTTAAAGCATATGCGAAGTTTACAAAGTTTTATGATCGATTATATGCTTTTTCTTCTTTTTTGTTTTTAGTATTATATCACAAATGAGGCTGTAAAATGCCAATTTACACCTTTACTTTGTTAAACTATAACAATCGCATAAGAAAACCTTTTAAAGCTTATTATTTTATCATAACCTTTCTAGATTGTTGTATTCCAATTCAGTTTTTAACTTAAACTACCTCATCTCAGTTCAGAATCTAGAGATACAAACGTACTATGCTCTATCAGCCAATGTGATTCGAACTCCTTATTGAATGAGGTAAAATTTCAAGTGGATATTTTGATCCTATATACTGCATTCGTTTTCTTTTTTCTTTTCTTTTTTGTATAGAAAAATGCATCTATTTTCTATTTGTTGTTTCTTGTACTCTTCTAGCAAGAGGAAGTTTAAGAAGTCTGTCATTTTCTCTTGCCATATTTTTCAGTTTCAGCTTCTTCATTATGTCTCTTCTTTTCTCTTTCTCTTCTCCCTGAATTGCTCTCATGATCTTCTTCTTTAATTCTCTTCAATCTCTCTTCTTACTTTCTTTGTTACCCGATTTTCTAATCAAGAAAATCGATTACATCGCTTTTATCTTCTAGAAACTTTTTCCTTTTTACCTGTGTTTTATCAATGTTAACTTATCCTCTCAATGCTTTGCACATTGGTGATGTTCACTCTTCAATTTTGACATCTAACATGCAAATTGTTATTTCTGGCATTGAACATGTATATATATATATACACTTTGTGAACGAAAATCAGGTTATTAACATGTTATTAAAAAGTCTTTGTAAGTTTGTATTGAAATCATCTAGAGCATTGGATACATCTTCCACTTTCTTAAGCATTACCTTGTTGGGATAGTTGATGAAATCGATGCGTTATCGTTGGACCTTGCGAGTTTTCTCTATCTCATGGTCTGCAGCCACAGAACTGTGAGTTCCCTCTTGCTATTTTTCTTTCATGTCCTGGACGGTGATCGATTGACTGATATTTTGTGTTTCATTAGAAAAATACCAAGTCTTAAACTTACTGGATCAATGGGTTACCAGCTTGATGGACTGAAATCATTAACTAATTAATCTGTAAGTTTTCTCATTCTGTTTTGATCTTAAATTACTTTATTTTATTCTAAAGTTGAATTAATGAGATAATTGTTCCAAATTGATACAATGATATTAGTGGCAACAGCCTCGGAGGCAGCATTCCTTATCAACTTCCCTCAAACTTGCAGTGACTGTGAGTTTCCTTTATTGATTTTTTGTCTATGTTCAGCAGTGATAAATATATATCTTATTTCTCTTTGTTATTGCTACTGTTGTCATTGCCGTTGTCTTCATATGCAACTATTACAGTTGGTTTTGTTTTCATGTACAAACTATATATTATGTACTTAGTAACTTGAACAAAATTTATACGCAGATCAAAGAGAAGCATATCATTGGATTGGGCGATGCGTCGTGACATAATTCTTGGGATTGCTAGATGAGTTTTATATCTTCATCAAGACTCCAGATTAAGAATTGTTCATAGAGACCTTAAAGCAAGTAATGTTCTACTAAGACGCGGAGATGAATCGAAAGTTTTTTATTTTGAAATGGCAAGAATATTTGTTCAAACTTTACATTATTGATTGAATGTAATAATAATATTGTGAGTGGAATGTAGATTTGTATATTTTCAATTGAAAATGGAAATGGAAATTAATTCTGGTCATTTTCAGCTATTATTTTTTTAAAATTACATTTGATAGGGGTTTGAAACCCCTATGTAAGCCTTTGACGATAATATAGAGGTTTCAAACCCCTATGAAATAGCCAAGATTTGATAGAGGTTTGAAACCCCTATGAAATAGCCAAGATTTGATAGAGGTTTGAAACCCCTATGTAAGCTTTGAAGATACGATAATGCCTTAGAAGATAACACTTTTCATAGAGGTCAAAAATCTCTATGAAAAGTCTTTCATAGAGGTTCAAAACCTCTATGAAAAGTAGAATTTGTTCTAGTGAAAAGATACGTAAAAAAACATGAAAAATAAAAAGTTAACTAAATATCCCAAAAAATAGGCGTACAATAAAAATACTTATTAAAAATATATAAAAATATTAAAAAACAAAAAATATCTAAACAGGAAAATCGAGAAGATAAATATATTAGGACACATTAACATTAGCTATCCAATTTCTAATATAACTTTTATTTAATAAAAAAATAACAAAAAATGAAAAATCTTAAAACAAATAAAAAATGGCTAAAAATAGGGAAAAAATTAGAAAAAAGGAACAAAAATACATAAGAAATTGGGTTAATCTACATGTTATAGTATTTAGGGTAAAAAAGGAAAAAATAATCCAAAAAATGAGACACAAAAATACACAAAAAGTAGAAATTAAAAAAGAAATTGACCCAAAAATATGCCACGTGTCATATACATAAGAAAATCCTAAAAATAAAAAAAGTAGGCGATAAGAAAAAATTGACCCAAAAATATGCCATGTGTCAAATACATAAGAAAACCCGAAAAAAACCTAAAAAAAAGGTAATAACAAATTCCGAAAATAGAAACACTCCATAAATAAGCCAAATAATAATAATAATAATAATAATAATAATAATAATAATAATAGATATTTAATAGATATTTAATATTTAACATCCTATCAAAATAAATAGTATAATAAACTACGAGTGACAAGTAAGACGAATAAGCTGGAATAGCTCAGTTGGTTAGAGCGTGTGGCTGTTAACCACAAGGTCGGAGGTTCAAGCCCTCCTTCTAGCGTTTCTAGCTTTTTTCCATGATCTAATTTAATGCTTTTTTTTTTTTCCAAAAGCATTTAACTAAATGTCTTCAATTTCCTGAAAAAGAAAAAAAATGTTGATTAAAATACCCTTTAACTAAGATGTTTTCCGAATATTTTTCAAGCCCTCCTAGCGTTTCTAGCTTTTTTCCATGATCTAATTTAATGCTTTTTTTTTCCAAAAGCATTTAACTAAATGTCTTCAATTTCCTGAAAAAGAAAAACAATGTTGATAAAAATACCCTTTAACTAAGATGTTTTCCGAATATTTTTCATGTTCATCATTTTTTTCCATGTTCTTACTTTAATACTATATTTTTTTGGTAAAACTTTAATACTATTTAATAACTAGCGAGCGAAGCACGTACTCTGCAAGTGAGGCGAAAAAATACCATCAAAAAAATTGTTTTCACCTCTTCACCTTTTCCCTATTTTTCTGCTTCGAATACGCTATTGTTGATATCCATAAACAGTTGAGGGGTTAGTATTTCATATCCAAAGATATTGTGAAAAATATATTGAAACTATTAATTTATAATAGCCTACGTATTAAAAAAAGTTAAAAACATAAAGGCAGTGATAACATGCAAAAATAAAACCCACACTCAATAAGAACAATTATCGATGGCGGCCGAAGGGTGGACCGCCATCGATGGTGCAGCACGACATGAACCAAGGTAGAAGATGGATGAATGGCGAGGCAAGACGACAAGGCGGAGCAGGACAGACCTATGCTGGACAAGACATACATCTCATGAATGACTGTAAATGGAGAAGATTTTGGGTTGAAAATAAGAAATTCACGGTTTCGTTCCTTGTTGAACGTGGAGCTTCCATTCAAGAGGAATCGCGTGGCCGTCGCTTTTTGATCTCTTTGGATTCACGAGAACTTGCCTGGGCACACAGAGTCGTGAAGAGTGTCTTGGAATCTAAGTAGTGGACTCGCAGAGGTTTTCACGGCGACAGGGGAATGGTGTATATCCAGACCATGTTGGATCACATCGGTATAGTCTTAAGGTTATGGAGAGTCGGACAGCATGGTTGGAGCATTGTTCTCGTGCCAAATGATGATAACTAAGGATGGAATGCACTTCTTATAGCATTGCAAAATGGTGATGAAAGCACCGAAGGGAGTTCTTTTGAAGCAATGGCTGCAGGTATGAGAACTCATGGGTGTAGAAAACATGTTGAAGCTCATGTCGTCCCAATGCTTGAAACTAGCGCCAATACCCCTGTCCCTGTACCTCAAGAAGTTGCTCGAACATATGGTATTCAAGAACTTGCCCCTGTTCCTCTTGAAACTGCTCGGTTACCGGGCTCTCTAACCCTAAGCCTGGTGAAGAAAATTGATGATGGAGCCCTGATTAAGGAATAACACCTTGCAGTTGTTGTCTTTCGTGCATCCCTTAGTTTGGGTGGAGTCTGATTGAGTACGTGGTTGGTGCGAGACTGAGGAAAGCGGCTTTACTGCGAGCTTTCGGGGCTGATCGTGCTATTTTTATTTGCAATATAGTGGATGAGAAGGGGGTGATTCTAAAATAAGGAAAACTTTTAGGGGGAGCCTTGATTGATAGAATCGAGAGCTGGGCGCTAACTCACCACGATGAGGTCAGATTGGCTTGTCATAACGAGTGGTTACGAGTAGAGGGAGTAGAGGGCCTACCTTTTAATCTATAGCATGAAGGGGCTTACAGGAAAATCGGTTAGCAGTTTGGGGGTCTAATGCGAGTGGCCAGAGTAACAATGAAAAAGAAGATAGTTGGCGGAGTTTGGTTGAAGGGGACATGTGACCCAAATGCCTTTTACGCTTCAAAGTTATCGATTCCTTGTTGGGGTTTTCAGGCGAATCTTGGGATTGAATGCCATAGAAACAAACCACCAGAGGAAGAAGACGATGACGTGGTGGGTGAGCAAGGTCTGGGTGTTATACTTCTACAGCCGACCAGTGAGGCAGAACCGCTTGGGACATAAAATTGAGGCACAGGGATAAGAGGGACAAATGCTGCAGTACCAGTCATTTATACGGAGGGCCTATCAAAGTCCCATCTTCGACAAAAAAGTATTGCTATCACCGAAATAGATGGCGTGGGGAGAGGTGGAGGGATCAATTATGAAATTCATCATGAAATGGAAAGAGTAAAAGTGTAGCTATCATAGAGTTTAATCGCTTGACCCTAAGTGATGACTCTAGTGAAATAATAGGCTTTGCAGACCCAAATATGAATGAGCTTGGGTTTGTAGGCAGCCCATTTACACGAGATATGGTAGAAAAAATAGGATTGAGACCTATTAGTATGACCCCAATGGTGGGCTACTACAAATGGTTTGCTCAGGATTTTTCCAAGATTGTTGCACCGATGATACAATTAACGAAGAAGGAATTCAAGTTTCATTGGAATTAGAGTTGTGAGCAGGCTTTCCTGACTCTAAAGGAACGATTAATGATTGCGCCGGTATTGATACTGCTAGAGTCATGAAAGGGTTTCGAGGTGAATACAGATGCTTCTAAAGTTGGTTTAGGTTGTGTTTTGATGTAAAGTGGTAAAGGATAGCTTACGTGTCTCGATAGCTGAAGATTCATGAAAAGAATTACCGTACTCACGACTTGGAGTTAGCGGTAGTGGTTTTTGCATTGAAGATTTGACGTCATTATATCTACAGATAGAGATTCACACTCTTTACTGACCATAAGAGTTTGAAATACCTCTTTACTCAAATGGTGTTAAATATGAGATAAAGGCATTAGCAAGATTTCCTTAAGGATTATGATTTCTCTTTGGAGTATCACCCAGAGAAGGCCAATGTTGTAGCAGATGCATTGAGCCGGTGATGAACATAACCAAAGATAGTGACTTGCCACATGACACACGAACATGGGCCACTCAAGGCAGCCTAGTTGATGAATTCAAGTGATATACCAACCACTACCAAAGTGTTGATTTGTGGGCAGATGATGACTTAGACAATGTCTATACAGAGTGTAATTGAGGGTCAGCAGGCAGATGAACAGTACCAGAAGTTTAGCGAGTAAGCTCAGAGTCCCGATCACCTAGAGTAGAGTCAGACGACAAACTTATGGCTGAGATTTGGAGGAAGACAGAAGATTACATCAGTGGCTGAGATTCGTGATGTGATACTTCAGAAGCTCACTATTTACGTTTTACGGTTCATCCGGATAGGACCTAGATGTATGTGGATATGCATCGTCTATTCTGGTGGCTGGGGATGAAGACCGATGTTAGTGATTACGTTCAAGCATGCGAGATATGCCAACAATTTAAGGCTGAGCATCAGAGACTCAGAGAATTATTACAACCACTTCCCATTCCTTAGTGGAAGTAGGATCATATTGTCTTGGATTTTTTCAATGGATTACCTCAATCTCAGCGTGGCATGAAAACATCTTGGTGATTGTGGATAGGATGACTAAATCTGCACACTTCTTACCAGTATCGACGACACACAAGGTGGATAAATTAGCTGCTTTGTACGAATGAGAGATTGTCAGGTTACTTAGAGTTCCATTGTAACGGTCCAAAAATTCAACTTGTGCCACGTGTCAAGTCAAAGTCGTATGTGGGACCCACTCGTCGAAATACCTATGTCCGACTCCAATTTGAGATGATTATGTTAGCTATGCGAGGAGTTCAGTGAGCCGAAACACGAAAGGGGACGCGCCTCGAGTCACGTGCCGACGTGAGACCGAAATAGTGGCTCTATATGGTTTAAAATGTACATTGGATATGCCTCGTGTTGCGTATAGCGCGGGTTGGTGCCTCGAGATGCGCGTTGCACGAATCACGAGGACACTTTTGATTTAACATTGAATAGAAATGAGATGAGATGAGATGAGATGATATATAGTATAATATATATATATATATCATATATATATATATATATTATATTATATATATATATAAAGTGAAAAGAAGATAAGAATGATCAGAAGGAAAAACGAGACAGAGAAGAAGGAAAGAAGAGAAAGTGTGATCGGGAGGAGAGAGACGTCGCCGGGGAAGGAGATCCGGCGGGATCGGCGGGATCGGCTCGCCGGCAGGGCAGCGGTGCGGCCCATGGCTGGCCGGCGGTGCGGCAACACCAGTACGTCGGCGCTCGGCTGGGCGCGAGGCAGCGCCGCAGCGGACAGACGCTCGAGCGCGGACTGACGAGCAGCGCAGGCGGCGTTCGGCAGCGGCGCCGGCAAGGCGCGACGGCTCGAGGCAGAGCCGGCAACGACTCCGGCGTGACAGCGGGTCGGATCGGTAGCGACGAACCAGCGCGCGCGATGCGACTCGGATGAACTCACCAGCGGTGGCGGCGGTGGTGGCCGGCGGCGGCGCTGGTGAGCGGCCAGCGGCAGCGACGAGATAGCGGCGCCGACAGCGCGGTGGCGCGTTATCGACCGGTCGGATGCGCGATTTCGATGAAATCGCGGCGACGCGGTGGAGGTGAGATTTATTTCACCAAATTTCAGTTTTATGTGAATATTTGAAATAAAATAGGCTTAAACTGTCTAAATGGACACCAGGGACTTATGAGTCGGGTGTCGGGTACGCAAATCGAGACGCGAACGAGACATTTTGAGATTCGCGATTTCTCGAGGTAAGTAAACCAGTTAGGAACTTATACAATATTTCATGTTTCTCCATTGACTATTGTTTATTGTTGTGATAGCTTTATTGTTGTTCACTGCTTGTGATGATAGCTATCGTTAAATTGTTGTCGATTGAGGGGGTCCATTGGCAAGTGAGTCATGGTTACTATGTATCCGCGATATGAGCTCTTATCCGAACGCTGTCGATATCTTCCAATTGAGTGTACGTTGGGGGCACTTATCCGGGTCCGTAGATATCTCATAGTCGGCAGGGGTTAGGGTTGGGAGGCATGGGGCTAGCCCTAAACCCGAGTCTGCTGGCTTTTGCCGCGACTCAACGACTTTATGGTCGGGACTCCTTGTTATTTGGCATCACTCATCGATGGATTGTTTACATTCCGTTATATTCATGCGTTCTTTATTCCTTTCGTTATATTTGCATGAATTCGACTGCTTTGGATATCGTGAACTGTTGTTTTGGATATTGTGAAATGTTGTGTATATGTCCTACTGGATTTACTTACCTGGGCTCGTCATTCCTACGTTTGACTGAGTGCAGCGCCGCAGACGAGTAGCGAAAGGAAGGCTTCATAGCTAGGTGATTTTTGTATATTTTGTATTGTTACTCTCCTCTGATGATATTGACTGGGTTCCACAATTAGGTTGCCTAACTCCCTGATCTTTTTGTTGAGTTATTTAATGTATTAGTCGCTTCCGCTAAAATTGTAAAACATCGAAAAACATTAATAACTCAACTGTAAAATGTTGAATGTACTAATAATGATGGATTTGAAGGCTAACTAGGCTCTCGTCGACCTTGCGAGACTGGCTCGGGGGTCCACGTGAGTTTAGGCCGGGCGGGGCCCAATTTTTGGAAAATTGGGGCCGTCACATCCATTATCCATCGTGTCAAATAGAGGATCAGAGTTCACATCGCAGATTTGGTAGAGCATGCAGGCACTGTTTGGCACCAGATTAGATTTAAGTACGGCTTATCACCCCACAGACAGATGGACAATCGGAGCGATTAATTCAGGTGTTAGAGGATATGCTTTGTGTGTGTGTACTAGAGTATGGTAGTTCTTGGGAAGAGTATCTTCATCTGTGTGAGTTTACTTATAATAACAGTTATCAAGCTAGTATTAAGATGGCACCGTTTGAGGCACTTTACGATAGGCCATGCAGATCTCCATCGTGTTGGGCATAGCCCGAGGATGTGGCAGTTATTTGGCTAGAGATTATGGTGGATCACACAGAGAAGATACGACATATCATATTACGTTTGAAAGGTGCGCAAGAGAGACAAAAGAAATATTACGACAAGTACCATTGTGAGTTAGAGTATGATGAGGGAGCTTAACACTAAGGTATACACATTTATTTTGTATAATATGTGTTAAATTGGTTGTATTATTATTAATCCGCATCGCACAAGTTAATATTCTTATTGGTCGTGTTGTGAGTGTGTAGTAGCGTAAGCGTAAAATATCATAGGGGCACGTAATGTGGGTGTATGGGGTAGTCAATGATTAATTTTCACAACAAACATCTCCTCACATCACCCATTAATCAATCCATCCCTCACTTTTTCTCTCTCCTTCCCAAATTAAAAAAAAAACAAAATCTCATCACTTTCTCCCTCTCTACTCGAACTCTCTACTCTCCCTCTCATTTTATTCTTCTTCCTCAACACTACTTCATCAACAAATTTGGTTAATCCTCGCCAAGCTCTCCTCCCACTAGACTTGGCTTTGGCGTAACCACCTCTCATGTCAGTGATCTTTCTAGTCCGAGGTAAGTGATAATTCTTGTTGTTAAAACTTCAAGAAGTTTGGAAGCATTTAATAGGGATTTTATTCTATTTAATGGAGATGTAGATGAAGTTTAAATTGGGTTGATGTTGTTCTTAGTGGTTGAGATAATGTTGTCGTTGTTGTTGTTGTTGTTGTTGCTTTTATAAAAAAAATTATGTTGAATGAACAGAGAGCCAAAGCTCTCTGTTCGTTCAATAATGGAGGGGAGGGGGCATGTGGGCCGGGTCGGGCCGACCAGACCCAGGTTGACCCAGGTCCGATTGGAGTGGGTTGGGTCGACCCGGGTGGACCGGGACGGAACGACCCTGGTCTGACTGGACCGAGTCGGGTCGACCCATAGGTGGAACAGATCGAACCGACCCGTGTTCGACTAGACCGGGTCGGGTCGACCCAAGCCCACCCATTAATAAAAAATAATTAAAATTTAATTACATGAAACTGGTTGTTTTAATAAAATAAATTACAAAAAACAAATAAAAATTATGGAAAAATCCAAAAAAACTCCAAAAAAAAATTAAAAAAAGCTAAAAAAACGAGTTCGAGGCCTTTTTGGGCATTTAACACCCCAGTATAATTCAAAAATGGTGCTAAAAATTAAAATTTTTTGAAATAAAATTACAAATTTGTGGTCTCATAATATAAATTCACTGAATGTGACTCTAAAATAGTTAAAATGGTATAAATAGACGTTAGGGACTTGGGAGGCGATAGTCAGTGTTGGGTGCACATATCGAAGCGTGAACGGGACGTTTTAAGAATGATTTGCGATTGTTTGAGGTAAGTAAAATTGGCTAGGACATACACAATAGTTCAATTGAGGTTATATTCTATTGATATTATACTGTGTCCCTTTCTTTGAATTCCCACCCATCTATGAGTGTCCGAGGGCCAAGTGAGTCATGCGAGTGTTTCTGATTGGAGTGGTTACCAGCTTACAACCGGGGCCATGACCGTGATTCATTTGAGTAATTGGTCGAAATGAGATGTGTTTTATCTGAGGGACTGTTGATATCCCTCATTCGCGACCGTCTAGGTTCAACAGGCGACGTCGCGTCCTAGGACCCGAGTCTACTTGGCATTGTCGCAACTCTATGACCCCGACCCTGTGGCACCCGCACTCGGTGGTGTTGGACTACTTGGACATCTTTGTATTGTTTCCTTTGACACTCATTTCTCATTTTATTTTCATTTTTACAGTCTTATTATCATGCATTCCATATAACTTTCTTTCTATTCGCATGACTTTTAGACTGCTTTATTTATTTTGAATTACTGTTTAGATCTTACTGACTTTTAATTACTGGACTCGACATTCTTGTATTTGACCGAGTGGATATCCGAAGCCACGTAAGGGCAAGACGCTGATACTTGGCGATCTACTCTGAGGATATCGGAGCGGCCCTCCTCCGCTCACTTTTATAGGTTTTTTACTTTTTCTATTACTTATTTATGTTGCTATCACACTTGGGATACTTGTTTGGGTTGAGAGATACACATGACTTGTATATCATTTTTGCTTAGTTATAACACTTGACACAAGAAATACATGAATCTACATGTTTAGAGGGTTCCACATTTAGGATGTCCAACTCTTTTACTTTATTCTGAGTTATTTAACGTATTAATTGCTTCTTCTAACTTGTAAAACTTGAAAAAATACAAATAACTCGACTTAAAATTATGAATTTACTTATATGGATGGATCGAAAGGCTGACTAGGCATACGTTGACTTTGTGAGATTAGTTCAGAGGTTTGCATGGACCCAGTTTGTGGGAAACAGGGGCTATCGCAATTTCGAATTATCAGGATTTTAATATGATCAACGACAAGTCTCTACTTACTTAAGTTCATGACTAGCCGAAGACTATTAGTTATCTTTAAACGGGTGTAATTTCTCTTGAAGAAGAATTTCAAATAGGTGTAATTATTTCAATCTGACTATTTCCAACCTGTCGTCAGATTGAAATAATTACAAGAAGAAACTCATTCATGAGGAAAAGAGTTATATTCTTGAATCCCTCCAACGACATTTTCGAATTGAGGAAGACTTTTGAAAGAGAGAGAGAGGGAGAGGACTGGAGATGACTTGAATTTTGAATCCTGTTCAAGGGCACATTTAGTGGAATCTCACAATTCCAAGAAATTAAAGGCCATGAATGATTCGAAATTCAAGGGAAATGCCAAAGAAAACACGTCAAGTAAGAAAATGAAGTGTTATTATTGTAACAAATTAGGACAATATGCACGAAATTTTCGTTCCAAGAAGAAACTCTTGAAGAATAAGGAAGTGGTCAAAGAAAGTCACAATGTGAAGCACGTGGACATAGATATCATAGCAATGGTTCACCAAGCCAGTTCAATTGCAAATGAAGTTGGGTGGTGGCAAGATACCAGTGCGACCATACATATTTGCAAGGACCATATTATTTTTAAGACATACCAAGATCTTACTGCTAGTGAAAAGTGCGCGCAACGAATAACAATCGCACCAAGGTGGTTGGCAAAGGAACGGTGGATATAAAACCTACTTCGGGAAAAGTCTTACATTTAATTAATGTTTATTTTGTATTCGGAATGTGTAAGAATCTTGTATCTGGTGGCCTCCTTAATAAGAGAGGTTTTTGTTTTGTCTATGAGTCATATAGATTTATCTTTTCCAAGGGAGGTGTTCCTATTGGCAAGGGGTACTCATTTAATGGTATGATTAAGTTAAACACAATAACGATGAACTATTCTTCTTATATTATTAACTCATGTTTTTCAATTGTTGATTCATGTTCTTTATAGCATGGTAGATTAGGCCATATTAATTTTTATTGCATTAGAAATATGCATACCTTAGGCTTAATTACTGATTTTAAAATTGATCATAATACAAAATCCGAGATATATGTACAAACAAAGATCACAAGACAATCACACAAATCGGTTTAAAGATCTTCTAAAATTCTTAATTTAATATATAGTGACATATGTGATTTGAAAAGTAATATTACAATAGGAGGAAACAAATACTTTTTCACTTTTATTGATGATTTTTTAAAATATGTCAATGTTTATCTTTTGAAAAGCAAAGATGAGTTTTATGAAAATTTTCTTGTTTTCAAATCAGAAGTTGAAAATCAACATAACAAGAAAATTAAGACTCTAACATCCGGTAGAGGTGGTGAGTATTATTCCAAGGAGTTCACAAAATTTTGTAAGACTAATAAAATTATACATCAAGTCACATAACCTTATACACCACAATAAAATGGTGTAGTGGAAAGGACAAATAGAACTTTAGTAGAGATGGTTAATTCAATGCTAATAAGTTCTAACTTGCCTTTGAAATTATATGGGGAAGCCATTCTTTCGGCTTGCTTTATATTGAATAGGGTTCTATTAAAGAACATGAAGTCACTCCATATGAGTTATGGTTCAAGCGACAATCCAATTTTAAGATACTTAAAGTTTGGGGTTGTTTAGCTTATATAAGGAAACCGAATCCAAAGATGCCTAAATAGGGAAGTGAACTTATAAATGTGTTTTATTGGTTATTCAAATCATATTGTGACATATAGATTCTTGAATTTTTAAAATAATGATATAATTGAATCTATAGATATATAATTCTTTGAACACTTAAATAAAATACATGACATGCTTTTACATCCGAATTTCGGGAATCTAGAGGAATTGACTCAGAACTCTTCTAATGAACAAAGTCATAGGAATCTAGAAGATTTGCCTTCAAATTCTTCTAATCCTACTAACGATGGTGAGAATGTTGAAGTAAGGAGAAGTAAAATGCAAAATATTGATAAATCTTTTAGCCTGGATTTGATAACATACTTTATTGAAGGAAATAGATGTGAAATTAAGGAACAAACAAATTTGTCCTCAATGTAGATAATGATCCTATTTCTCTTCAACAAGCAGTTTCATCAAGGGATGCTTCATTTTGGAAAAAAAATGATCAATGATGAAATGAATTCGATTTTATCTAATCAAACTTGGATATTTTCTGATCTTCCAACATGATCAAAGGCAATTGGGTGTAAGTGAGTGTTCAAAAGAAAATTAAATGTCGATGGAACTATAAACAAGTTCAAAGCGCATCTAGTAGCTAAAGGTTACATACAAAAGCATAGCATTGATTATTTTGACACATATGCATCGGTTGCAAGAATAGCATCCATTTGAGTGTTAATATCTCTTGCTTATATTCATCATTTAGTTATCCATCACAATTTTTCTAAATGGTGATCTAGAGGTAGAAATATATATGGAACAACTAGAAGGTTTTGTTATGCCAAGTCAAGAGATGAAAGTTTGCAAATTGGTAAAATCTATTTATGTCTTGAAGCAAGCTCTTATGCAATGACATGAGAAGTTTGACACAATTGTGCAATCATTTGGATTCAAAGTCAATGTTGCTGATAAATTTACAATAATTTTGATAATGATGTTGGTATCATCATATGTTTACATTTGGATGACATGCGTATAGTTGAGATTAACTAGCCATGGATTTTTGTCTACTAGATTTGACATGAAGGACTTAGAAGAAGCTGACTTAATTTTGGGAATCAAAATCTTATGACAAGATAATGTTCTTACATTATCTCAATCTCTTCATAATAAAAAGATTTTAACAAAATTTGGTAATTTTGATCGAAAGTCAGTTGGTACTCCTATCGAACCTCATTTAAAATTAGTAAAGAACACTGGTAGGTGTTTATCACAATAAGAGTACATTAGTGTGATAGGAACTCTCATGTATGTTATGCATTGCACAAGACCGAATATAGCTTACGCGATTTGTAAGCTATGTCGGCTCACTAGTAATCCAAGCAAATAACATTAGGATGCAGTTGCTAGGATCTTTAGATACCTGAAAAGGACTTTGAATTATGGTCTACATTTTAATAGATATCCCCCAGTCTTAGAAGATTAAAGTAATGCTAGTTGGAATAATGTGGTATCAAATTCCAAATCAACTAGTGGATGGATTTTTATGCCAGGAGGAGCGGTTGTTTCTTAGAGCTAAAAAAACAAACACTTATTTCTCATTCAACAATGACATAAAAAATAATTGTCCTGACAAATGCAAGCAAGGTAGTGGAATAGCTAAGGAACTTGTTAGTGGAGATACCATTATGGAACAAGCCATGTCCAGCTATATTAATCAATTGTGATAACAAGACAACTCTATATAAGGTCGCAAGCAAGACTTATAATGGAAAGTCTAGACATATAATTCTAAGACAATCTTTTGAGATAGTTACTCAAAAAATGTGGTTGTCATAGTTGATTACGTAGAATTTGACAAGAATTTAGCGGATCCATTAATAAAAGGTCTTGTTAGAGATATAGTGTCTCAAACATCAAAAGGAATGGGACTTAGGTTTGCTTAATTCGATCGTTAATTGATGGGAACCCAACTTAATTCTTGAAAATATAGAATAAGTTCAATGTGGTACTAACAAGTCAAGTGAAGAGTACGAAATACTAGAATTTTATATTATACGATGTTCCATCCTGGTTCTGGTGTTGGTTTTTTAATGATGGAGGTTGACGATTGGGTCTTAATATGTTGAATAGAATGACTCGAAAATTCACTTAAGTAGACTTACCTATATGGGTGTAAAAGTGTTGCCGCTTCTTATGAGCCTAACTGACTTTAGTCCACTCAAGAAAAACAGAATTTACACAAGGCCATAATGTGCAATAATCAAAACACTGTTACTTACATGAAATCGATATGTGTGATATATATATGTTTGATTTTATCGCAAGGGTTCTTGGTTCAAGATTTGTTCACCATAGTGCCTAATGAAACTTTGAAGTGTTTGCACTAATTGAAAAGTTCAAGTCCAAAAGTCGCTTCTCATTTATGTATCAATTTCATAATGATGCTATATGTTTTTTGGTCATGTTATTTTCTAAGTGTAATTTTCAATTTATATGTCCTTATAATTAGAAAATGGGGGAAAATTGTAGAAAATAAAAAAAGAGTTTTGTGTCTAGTGTTGAAATGCCAGCCTCAACACCCCGCCGCTAAAGTGCCACTATTTTTGGCACTTCTGGTCAGCGCCTTAGCGCCCTGAATGAATTGGTGCAAGTTTCGAGTGTTATTTAGTCCATTTTTTGTCCATTTTTTGGTACTTATTCACATAAAAAATCACCTCATTGTGGATAGACACCAAGTCTCTTGATTTTCTATAAATCAAATAGATCTAGTACGTACTAAACATATTGAGACACATTGAGAAACACATTAAAACACAAAAATCATTTTAATCAAAGTGTGTTCTTATTCATAGCGTCATTTTCTCAAAAGTTCTTCAAAGAGTCTTCTTGGTTGGAGTTGTGTTATACACACGTCATTCAACAACCATTAGAGATTTGATTGTATCAAGAAGGCAAGTTTCGATTTTCCCATTGTGTATACGCAGTTTCGGCCAATAGAGAGAAATCTTGTCTAAAAAAGAGAGATTACGTGCCTCAAGTCTTTGTTTGGTTCTCCAATTCTCATCTTGTATTTTCTGTCTGAAGAGATCTATTCCAACAAGAGGTTCATTAATTGTTTTTACAACCCACATTATGAATTAAGAATGAAATACTTTGATGTCATAGACACATTAGCTGGGCCGCTATGCTTATATGAATTCTTATATACTTTTTTAAAATTTCTTGTCATATTTTATTTTTCTTTTTTAATAGAAAAAATTATATAATATTGTTCGTGGTTTTGTGTTCATCATAGAGTGCATAAATAAATCATTCTTTGTTTTTTTTTTTCACTTTTCTTTTTGATAAAGTATTAATGCATTTTATCTATTATTGATACTTGATCTCTTATGTGCTGATCTTTTGATATAGTCTCTGCTTTTTGAGAAATTATATGACATTGCTCTTAGCTTTGAGTCTGTCGGAGATTAAATAATAAGTTAAGTATTTTATATTAATACTCAATCTTTCCCGTGCTCAAAGCGTGGAATACCGACTAATTTGAGAATACACTCTTAAAATCTAACAATACCAGTTTGAGGGTTGATTACATCTTAACGCCCCATATGTCATTCGATGGAGAGAATAAAAGAGGGAGAATCTACTTATTTTTTTATTATTAATTTACCTCGACGTCTTCTCTTAAGTTGGAGGAAAAAAAATTACACATTAACCCTTAAGATGCCTGTGCACACTGTTTTTGGTGCATAACACACGAGGTGTGTATCTCAAGATGCACACAGACGGCTCCTAAAGTCGATGTATGTTTGAAATGTGTGTTTGATGATGCCAAAAAATTATTTTCCTTTGTTATTATTGAAGGGTAAATTAGTAATTGAAAAATTAATAGATTCTCCCTCATTTACTCTCTCCATCAAATAGACGCATGACGCGTTGCGATTAGTAATTGCGCAAATCTTATAATTTGCAATTGTATTGAAGTAGATTCCCTTGTAAGTGTTGTCATCAAATGACATTTATTACATAATGTAACATTTTTGTTTCTACAATCAGCTCCCTTTTCACAGCCTTCATATTTTCAACATATGGAATCTATTTCGGCATAAATTAGAACAAAAGCTATTAATCAACTAGAAAAGCAAATGTTTTCAAAAGACAAAAAAAACGTAATGATATGGTGAAATACTTTTTGCTACCTAGTTGATGTGGTCCTTAGACATACATGAAAAGAGAAGTAGCCACATGGAAGGAAACTAAGTCAGAACTAGTTAAACAACTTTTCAGTTCAGAGAAATACAATTAATTAGCTAGTCATTGAGTAGCATCTCCAACATAAATACATGACTTTAGTCATCTAAAATACTAAACTAATTTAATTTATGATCATATCATTATTAATTTCTCAACACATGAGCACCTAGCCTAGATTAATTAACTTGATCATGGGAACATCGACTCAATCTCTTTGAACAAATTGATCCTAACACGACATGCTTTCGTTGCCGATCTTCGTTTCCTCGTTGCCCGCAACTTCGATTTCCTCGGTGCAAGTGGGCATTGCTGCGTCGCTGGTATCTTGTGATCAGTTGAGGCTGGAGTTCTGAACTTTTGATCGTGACCATCTTCATGACCGTCTTCCACCTTGAAGTCTCCGGGTGATTGCATTGTGTTTGAAAGCAGCTCTTCAAAAGAACCAAGAATATTTGATTATGGGCCCTCGAAAAACACAATTTAATGGCATTATTTCGGACTCTTCAAAGTAAAAGATGGTTAAGAAGAGATGTTGACCTGCAATTGGGACGGCAAAATCAAGGGGAAAGTGTGAAGCACGCATCGAAGAAAACAGAGAGTCAAGACAAATGAACTAAGAATATTTCGAGTGTAAAATATGGGTAGAGAGGGAACCAAAAAAATGTTGTCAGTGGAAGCGAATTTTAACCTTTTAACTTTTTTTTTTTAAATAAAAAAATATATTAGTGTATAAAACTAAGCATAACAAGAAATTTTTTTGATAATGCTACACTCGAGACACTTCAAATACTTTTTTTTTGACAATGCTACGCTCCGATATTTAGAGAGCGTGTGTGGATCATAGAAGAGGCGGGAAGGACGAATACGTAAGGGTGTCATAAGGCGTCCCATGAATACATAGAGGTACTATAGGGTCCCAAGGAGTTAGAGGTTGACTGCCATCTCTGGCTCCCTTGGTTCCGCCACTAAATATAGGCACGATACTAATCGATTGGGTGGCTTGGTAAGAGTTTGGGAGTAAAGCATCATGAGGTTTGACATTATTTCTTTCTTATAAAAAAAATAAAATGTACTAAGTTCCATTGGTCTTTTTAACTTAATTTTTTTTATTATTATAAGAAAGAAACCAACTTGCTCGAGATCAAAACGAATGGTCTAGGGTTTTCTTGATGCGGAAGAAAAAAAAGAGAAACCACAAGACACCTTTACCACTGATGAAAGTTCATTGTGCTCTCAACTTGCTGGCATGGGGAGTGACCCCTTAATTTTGAAGTTCGGCTACATGGATTTTATGGTTAATTTGAATTTCGAACTAGCTCAATTTGTTGCAGGTTTGACGCATATACATGCAGGTGAGTGTTGGAGATTAAGAACACCAAAATCTTGGTTCAAGACAACTACTCTATGATTGAGAAGTGTTAAGGTGGACTTGGTGAAGCAAATTCAGGACAACTATGCAATGAATTGAAAATTGTTAATGTTAAGGAAACTTTAGTAGTTAACAAGAACATCGGAACTGCAGAACTGCAGAAAAACAGATCATCGGATATCAGAATAGCAAAGCAACAGAGTCGACGGAGTTGACGACAGACAGACAGCGGGGTCGACATAATCGACAGTAGGCAGACAATGTAGTCGACGTAGTCGACGAGAGATAGACAACAAAGTCGATTTAGTCAATGGTAGCAAAACAACAGAGTCGACGGCAGGCAAAATAGTGAACGACGGGCAGGCTCCATGCAATCATATCGTGGTAGTAGCAATTTTTTTTTTATTTCCTTTTAACCATAAAAGATACTTTCTTATGATGGGCGTACATATGGGTAGAACGCACCTGCGGGCACGGGTAGGACAATTGGGCAAGAGGGTTTAAGAACAGTTACACACACTCACGAAAAAGATCAATATGAAGAAAACCAAAAAATTCTATCACCTTGTGGCCTTCACACCTTTTTTTTATTGATAAAATTGATTCCATGCTTTTAAGAGTTGGTTAGTGAAAGCAACTGTCAATGAATCTCTAAATCTTCTCGCTGCATGCACGGGTTGATTGACTCGGGTAGACAGATGAGCATGAAGATGCGCACACGTGATGTAGGTAGGATGATGCAGACAATGCGCGCACAAGGGGGAGAGACATATGCAGTGAAACAGGCTGATGTTGAACGCATAAGGCTTGCACACAGTCAACCAGACAGATTGGATGGAGATCGCATGCACTTACGCAAGTGGAGAGATGCACACGGAGATGCACGGGCAAATTGGGATAGATGAAGTGCAAATGCACGAACAGAGAAAGAATCGCAGAGTGGAAGCAAAATGATAAAGAAGAAAGTCAAAGAAGCGAGAACGAGAACACACTAATGCGAGTACCACAGAGCAGGCGTCGACTTGAAGTCGACTGATCTAGTACTAGAAACAAAGCTTTTATACTATGATAGATTTCAAATATGAGTCTAAGAATTATATTAATGTGGGCAAATTAAGTATAATAGGTTGCTCTTATTTATAGACCTAAACGAAACATAAAATATGGAAAATTACCTAAAACTACCTTAATACCAAAATATAGAAACTTCTCAAATATCTAAACTACTGAAATATAATAACTACTACAGTTTCCTTAACAGTTTAAGTGGATTTGCGAAGCAAATTTTAATTCAATAAAAGCCCAAGCAGTCGCGATGAATTTAGAAGTGTTAAGGTGGACTTGGTGAAGCAAATTCATGACAACTACGGTATGAACCGGTCCACCCAATGTGGGTCTAGCTCGAGTTATATATGTAAGACCATTAAGTGTCTTAAAGTTATGTTTAATTTATGTTACTTATGAATTACTTGTAAGACCATTATGTGTCTCAAACTTATGTCTTAAATTATGTAACCTATGAATCACCTAAAAACTCTTGAGTTTCCATTATCGTTACCAATTTGATGGAAATTGACATTAATGTGGGAAGCTTAAAGGTTCTCCCTCAAGCTTATAAAATGATACTTGTACCAGCAAACAAGGTGCTGAATCTGTTGAGGCTCATGAGGGCGATAAGGTGTTGGTGTTGTTCTTAAAGTATTTCACTTAGATAATCGCTTCCAAAGGTAATTCTCTAATTGATCTATTATTCTTAATGTTTTGAATGTTTACATGCCTACTATATCATTGGAGTTTTCCACGAATGATTTGTGTGTTATCGATCTTATGATCTAATTAGATGTTGAATATTGATCTAAGAGTTCAAATATGTATATTTCATTTGTCTAGATCAATTGATGCATGTAAATGTTGTTGTTGACGTAACACACCAATTGATTATGGATCATTTTTTTTTTTTTGGGTGGATTAAGCTACTGGTGCATCGCATATTTTACATGTGTTAAGGAAACTGGTATGTTAAGGAAACTACCAGTTATGGAAACTCAATATTATTCAGCAGTTAAGGAAATTAGTATATCGTGTAATTAGTAGTTTCCATTTGTGATTGCACTTTACTTTTGTACTCTAAGCCTTGTACGTGTATATATCGATTACCTTGTACACAAGATGAACATATAATAAACATATTCTATTCACAAACTTACATGGTATCAGAGACCTAATTGTGGGTTTCTCTGGTTGTGCGAAACACAACTTTGTCCTCTCTGGTTGTGCAAGACACGACTCTGACCTCTCTGATTTTGTGAGACACAACACTGTCAAGCCTCTCTGTCCTCTCTGAGTGTCTCCGCCGCCAGCACCATCTGCTTCCGCCGCCGTTACTTCTGTTATTGGTCCTCGCCACTGCTCGTCGTACGACAACGCCGCCGCCAGTCTGCACCAGTCCGTTACTTGTCCTCGCCGCCTGCTATCTGTCCCTTGTCGGATCTCCATCCATCGCATCTACAGTCTGTCCATGCAAGCTGCATCCCCGGACCTGTTTATAGCCGCTGTCGCCGCTCACACCAGTATGTAGCTGTCGTCGCTCGCCTGACCTGCCTCCTGTACGCCGTAGTTGTCGCTCCGTCGCTGCCGAACCGCCCGGCCGTCGCTACGCCACTCCGACGTCGCTACGCTACCACCCCTGTGCCGCCACTACCGCCGCTCAGACCTGATCACCGCTGCCGCTTACACCAGACTCGTTGCTGCCGCTACACGCCGTCATTGCCTGCGCACCAAATCAGTCATCCGACAATTGGACAAGTTTCTTATTCGATTGAGAAAAGTGAAGTCTCATAGCCTATCTCCATGATTCTTGATAGTACAAATTATTCACTTTGGTCCTAACGAATTAAAAGTTTTTTAATTGGTCGAAAGCTTTGGAGAATCGTTACGGGAGACAACCCTAAACCAGAAAACGATGTCACAGAGACACAAGCCAAATTTCTTGACCAACTTGACGACCGGGACAGTAAGAATCATCAGATAATCACCTGGTTCTGTAACACATCTACTCCCTCTATTCGTATTCGGTTTGTTGATTTTGAGACGACTAAAGAAATTTGGGATTTTTTGGCCGTTAGATATAAAACATTTGGTTTGGCATAGTATTATCAATTGTTCACCACCTTGAACAGTTTGAAACAAGAAGCTGGTCAGTCTATCAATGAATTTTTAGCACTAATTCAACCAATCTGGAACCAGCTACAACAGGTTGAAATCAGCAAAGACCACCTTCATCTCATCCAAGTTCTCGTGGCTCTTCGCCTTGAATATGAACCAGCCGTGCGACCCTCCTGCATCGCGATCCACTACCTTCTCTTGACGCAGCTGTAAAAGAAGTTTTGTTTGAGGAAACTCGGTTTGACTTGGTCAACTCTGCCCCTTCATTAGAAGTGGCCCTTGCAACTACTCAATCATGGCCTAAATCTGCCTCCCACCCTTGTAAGAACTGCAGAAAAATGGAACATTCGTTTGTTAATTATGCTACAATTGAGTGCCGATAATGTCATGAACGCGGTCACATAGTGCAGAACTGCCCAAATATACGATCTCGTCCCAAAGGCACACTTAAGTCTGCATATGTCTATAACACTGGTTCTTCTGTTGTTTCTGCTGTATCTAATGGGTTACCTCCTTCTCCGATGTTCTCTATGAGTGATTTGGAAGCAATCATCAAACATGTGATACCTACCCAACCCACTGCCATATCTGTAACCTCAGGTAACCAATGGTTATTTAATTCTAGGTGTTGTAATCATATGACACCAAATCTATCTCTATTATTTAACAATAGTCCTTCGCTGCATTCTTTGAGAATTCAAACTGCAAACGGTAGCTCCATGTCAGTTACCCACTCAGGAACCGTGTCCAACCATAGTTTGAATCCCCCCGACACCTATTGTGTTCCTGACCTCACTCTAAACTTAATTTCTGTCGGTCAATTATGTGACCAAGGCTTGACTATTTTATTTTCTCCCACTGGTTGTCAGGTACAAGACATTCATAAGGGTTAGATTCTGGGAATGGGGATCAAAGTAGGACGATTATTTGAGCTCATGTCACTTCACATGCCTGCCGTCAAACAGATTTCTGCAGCAGTTTCCAACCCTCAGTCTGTTAGTGGCAACTTCATCTTGGTCATACATCAACCAATAGATTCCGTACTCTTATTTCCAGTGGGTCATTAGGTATTTCTAAATTTGAGTCTTTTAATTGTGTGCATTATCAGTTAGCAAAACAACCTGCTTCTTCCTTCAGTCTTAACAAGTCCATCAATAATACTTCATTTATGTTAGTTCATTCTGATATTTGGGGTCCTGCACCTACTTCCACTATGAATGGTTATCGATATTTTGTACCGTTCATTGATGATTATTCCAGACGCACTTGGATATATTTTCCAAAGCATCGATCCGAAATATCTCAAACATATATTGATTTTGCTAATATGATCAAAACTCAATTTGCACGTATAATCAAAATTCTTCCTACTGACCATGCTTTAGAATACCGCGATTCTATGCTTCTTTAATTTCTTAAACATCAATGTACCATTGTTCAATGTTCCTGCCCGTATACCTCTCAACAAAATGGTCGAGCTAAAAGAAAAGATCAACATATCCAAGATTCTGTCTGAGCCCAACTTCTCTCTGCATCTTGTCTTGAAAAGTTTTGTGGTGAAGCTGTTTTAAGTTGTGTCTTTATCATTAATCAACTTCCTACACCAGTGTTAAAGAACATCACTCCCTTTGAACGATTATATGGTATACCACCAGACTATTCTCATCTTCGGTATTTAGTTGTGCATGTTTCATTCTTCTTAACCCCCCTGAACATACCAAACTTAAACCGCATGCTCATGTTGTTTCCTTGGTATGGAATTGAACATAAGGGCTATAGGTGTTGGGACCCTCTTTTTAGGAGATTACGCATCTCCACACATGTCACTTTTTGGGAGAATACCATGTTCTCTGCCTTATCCAAATTCGACAGTTCACTATCCTGTCCTCAACCATTTTTCACTAACCTATCTATTGAGCTTTTCCCATCTCCTGCTGTTGGTACGTCAGATGAGCTCAATGATCGTAATCCCGTTCCCGCACCCGCTATCAAAGAATTTGTCCCCTATGATAATCTTGTTCCTGCTCTTATCCTACTTCGCAGGTCTGAACGGATTTTTGAGCCTCCCCCTTACCTCAAAAATTATCATTATTGTTCTACTATTTCTTCTTTACATGAGCCCTCCTCCTATCGAATGGCTAGTTCTAAACCCTTGTGGCAGCAAGCAATGGCGGAAGAACTGAGTGCACTATAGAAGACTCATACTTGGGACTTATTGGAGCTACCCTTTGGCAAGACTCTGATTGGATGCAAGTGGATTTACAAGATAAAAACTCGCTCTGGTGGCTCTATTGAGCGGTAGAAGGCTCGTCTGGTTGCTAAAGATTACACACAGCAATATGGTATTGATTACGAAGAAATGTTTGCCCCTGTAGCCCGCTTGACCTCTATTCGAATTTTACTTGTTGTAGCGGCAGTTCGACATTGGCCTTTGTTTCAAATGGATGTTAAAAATGCATTTTTGAACGATGATCTTACGGAAGAGGTTTATATGTGTCCACCTCATGGCTATTCTCATTCTCCAAAATAAGTTTGCCTTCTCCGTATATGGGCTTAAACAGGCTCCCCGTGCCTGGTTTGCCAAGTTCGGTTCCATTATTACACAACTTGGCTTTCACTCAAGTCCTCATGATTCTGCCTTGTTTACTTGACGAACTGACAGAGGCATGGTTCTTATCCTACTTTATGTTGACGACATGATCATCACCGGGGACGACTCAATTGGGATTTCTGACTCACAACAATATCTCAAAAGCCACTTTGAGATGAAAGACATGGGTAATTTGAGCTACTTTCTCGGTATTGAAGTCAATTCTACTTCTGATGGATATTATCTTTCACAAGCAAAATATGCCTCTGATTTGATCTCTCGTCTATCATCACTGATACTGATATTGCATCCACCCCATTAGACACGGATGTCAAGCTGACTCTGTCAGATGGTACACTTCTTTCAGATCTTACCTTATATCGTCAGCCTCTGATTTGATCTCTCGTTCTATCATACGGTTCAAGTTGTCAGTAAGTTCATGTCAGTCCCCCGTACTGCTTACTTCACTGCTATTCTCCCCATCATTCGATACGTGAAAGGTACTCTATTTCATGGCCTCCCCTTCTCTAACAACTATCTATTGGTATTATCGGGTTACTCCGATTCAGATTAGGCAGGTGATCCTACCGACCGGTGTTCTACTATTGTTTACTATTTCTTCCTGGGTAACTCGTTAATCACCTAGCGAAGCAAGAAACAAACAGTAACGTCTCGCTCTAGTACAGAATCTGAGTATCAGGCTCTCGCTGATGCTAACTCTGAATTACTTTAGCTTCGATGTTTACTTGAAGATATGGGGATTACACATGATTTTGCTACAATCCTGCATTATGACAATCAAAGTGCGATCCAAATTGTACAAAATGATGTTTTTCATGAGAGAACAAAGCATATTGAGAATGATTGTCACTTCGTCCGTCGGCATCTGGTTCGGGGCACTCTTCAGCTTTCTTCGGTTTCCTCCTCCAATCAGACGACTTATATCTTCACTAAAGCTCATCTTCCGGGTCGCTTTCATGCCTTAGTAGACAAACTCAAATTGATTTCATTGAATCCATCTTGAGTTTGAGGGACGGTGTTAAGGAAACGGGTATGTTATGAAAACTACCAATTATGGAAACTCAATATTATATTCAGCAGTTAAGGAAATTAGTATATCGTGTAATTAGTAGTTTCCATTTGTGATTGCACTTTCCTTTTGTATTTTGAGTCTTGTACATGTATATATAGATTACCTTGTACACAAGATGAATATACAACAAACATATCATATTCACAAACTTACAACATGTTTAATGGATATAAACACACATCGATGGACCACCACTATCAGTAACTTGCAGCAGGCATCTCTTACTAACGTTGCCACTAATGGTGTTAACAAGATTAATGAAGTGGTTGTGGAGCATTGTATGCTTTTACTAGTCGGTAAATGATTAATTCATGAACCATTTGAGAAGGTGAATTGTTTTGCTGAACAACTATATATGGTTGGATGAATCTTGTGACCATTATAACCATATATATGAAGTTTTCAGCATGAAGATAGGTACTGGTGTGTTTACACTTGCTGTTGTGTTTAATCAAATAATTTGCATCTTTTTAAGAAAGAAGAAGTCAAGAAAAATAAAGTTAATTAGACTTCTTAAAAGACATGAAAATCCTGATTATATGCTTAAATTTTTTATTATATCAATTTCTAAATTTATGTAGTTCAAGTTGGTTTAACTAGGACAAGCATTATGCTGATAAAAGATCCCGTGGGTTAATATTTAATGTACACTTATGTGCCATCACAATTAATTAATTCTTAACTATTGAAGAAGTTGAATAGTTTGATGTTCTCTGAGAGATATTAAAACTTAGTTTTCCTTAACTAAAAATATTTAATTTATAGGTCTAAATAATGCGTTATAATTTATTGCTAAATGCACATGTGTGGGCCAGTACATACTGTTCTATATTACTTGGACCGTTCACACTACTTATTAAAATCTTATTAACGAATCAAACAACATATGATTCTATTTTAATGGACCACAACATTTAGTGGAAAATAACTATAAATATTTTTATATAATAAAAAGAAACACTACAAAAGAATGGATTTGCGATGGGAGCCTTTGTTGACTTGTTGACAAATTTAGCGACAAGGTTAGTGATGGACCTCCGTTGCTAATTGTTGGGCGAAATAGTTCCCGCCCGAAAATGAGTTTTACCGCACGCATAGCAGTGGGGCCCACGCTCTCTTTATTACACTCAAACCCAAATCTATCCCCCTTATAAACTCTCCAAAATATTTTCTCTCCCCTAAAACCATATCTCCTCCTGCCTCTTCCCCTCTTCATAAAACCATATCCCCTCTTCGTCGTTGACGTTGTCGCCCCTGCTCTCTCTCGATCGTTGCCGCCCCTCCTTTCCTCACTATCGTTGATGTCACCATCCCTACTTTCCTCACTTCTCCTGCTCTCTTCACCGTAGTTCCTGTTTCTCCTATCCACCCTCACCTTCGTTGATGCCACCGCCCCTGCTTTCCTCACCGCCCCTACTTTCCTCACTATCGCTACATCCCCTCCTCTCCTCACCGCCACTGCTGCCCTCGCCACAGTCGCCCTCGCCCCCTCGATCGGCCTCATGCTCTAGCCTCTGCCTCCTACCACATCAGTTAGTTCGTGCCATCACCACTGCCGGTGGACATCATCCTATCACCGAAGTGAGATGTTAGATTTTTTTTCGTAATTCTAGGATTTGTTCTTTTGGACTTTTTTAGGGTTTTGATTTTTCTTTGTTTTTTGTTTTAGTAGTATTTGTTGTTGTTGAATAAATTTGTGTTTTTTAAGGATTGTTTTTGTTTTAGATTAAATTTTATAGATTTTTTCTTGTGTTTTTTTGTTTGATTTTTTTGTGCAAAACATCACTATTTCACTTTAAAAATAATACTACAAAAAATAGCTGATTAGAAACGAAGATTTTCGTTGCTGACCAGCATAAATTACGTCTTTCATTTAATTCTGCAATGGAATAGAGACGGAATATAGTCTGTCTCAAAAAGTGTCGACGCTAATTAGTCAGCAACGGAAATATTTTTCGTTATTGATTAGAGACGGATTTGAGACTAACTTAGAACTGGAATAGAGACGGAATAGAAATGGAAAGTTTTCCAAGGTGAATGGTTTAGCTTGCATTCCGTTGCTGATTCTTTGCAAATTAGGAACGGATCAAAAATGGAATGCATGAATTTTGTTTCTGATCCAGTGCTAATTTGCTAGGGAACTTAAACATAAATAATGGATTCCGTTTCTGATCCGTCTCTATTCCATGTCTAAATTGAGTATACCTAATTTTTTTTTCAGCTATTTCCTCGTAGATTAGAGACGTAATAGCAACGAGAAATTTGAATTCCGTTGCTAATATGTCTCTGTTCCGTTTCTGTGGCTAATTTATTTTACTACTAACAAGAATCTAATTGGTTCTCGAAAACCTCTAAACCTGAAAATACAATAACAGGGCCTACTCCATCGCTTGTACCCTCTCCAACAACTCCTTGGGGGTGCTAACATCCCAAAAAAAATAGAATTTGACATACATACATCAACAATATATATCAACAACAAAGATTCAAATGAGAAAAAAGTTCAATTCGACATTAAAAAAGATTTATATATCCATGAAAGGTAGTCAAGTATAATAATCATCTAAAATACCTAAGTATCCACAAAAAAACACCAATCCGATTGTTCTACAACAACCACAAAAAACCACCAATCCTTTAAATATGCACAAAAGAACTATCAATCTAAAAGTTCAATAAACAACCATAAAATATATCAAAGTATCATCAAATTGTTTATCCTTTGCACCTCAGTCCTCTAAATATCCACAAAAGAAGAATTACAATCTCAAAAGTTATGCAAACTACCATAAAAATACATAAGTATCCCCAAGCTGCTCATCTCTCATAAGCCAATCTTGTATCTCCCAATCAACATTGTCTTGTTGTTGTGGTGGATCAGCGGGATCTATTTGCACTTGGTGCTGCTCATGAGGTGGTGGTGGTGGCTGAGATAGGCCTACTCCATCCATGGTCATCCCGAACTGCCTATGCATAAACACTACAACCTATCGTAATTGCTCAGTAACACTATCGAACTTTGAGCATAGCACCATCTCTGACATTTAGGATGTGGTAGCACCAGGATATGCATATCTTATCTTCTTTCTCCCTAACGACCCGAGACCATGGACACGTCCTTTGGGACACTCACCCTCTACATTGTAGTACCCCGCCTCATCATCTACCGGTTGGTCTGGTGTAGCCTGGGTCAGCTCCCGACGTCTCCTCTGGAGCTTAACCTGCATGGATCAACAATAAACAACTTAAATGATGTGTTTTTAAGTAAAGTTACTACTATTTAGCTCGTATTTCTATACTTACAAAGAACCGCTCCGATCTAGTATCGATGAATGTAACCCTGTCATGATTTACAGTGTAAAGATGCAAATATAATTCGTTCACGATAAGTGGCATCTCGGATGTATTAGTCAACACACAAAAGTTATAAAAATCTTAAATATGTCAATTACTAGTTGGTTAACGCACTTATATTCGTCAAGTACAAATCAATTGCGTAGAAGTGATATAAAATGAATTGAGGTGAACGAGATTTATATAATGCAAATGAGTTAAACTAGGATCAATGTGTAACAAATAAAAAAATAAGATTAAATGCAAACCACAAGCATAATGAAGAAGTGTAGAAATGAGAAAAATAAACAAAAGTATAAAAACACTTACCAATCTTTCATTGGTAGACATAAAAGACATCAAGCCACCATCGTGCTTCGAGGGTCAAGTCCCAGGTCCTTCAATCTCAGTGATCCTTTTCAAAGATGCCTGCCTATACCTGGTAAGAAAGTCCTCGCTTTCCCAGTACTCCAAGTATTTCCTCCATGCCTCATCTGTAACAAAGTTTGGTTGGACACGATTTTTCTTTAACTTATGCATTAATGCGGTGTACCTGGTGCCTCTATGCATGTCATATGTCGCACTAATGAGATCCTCATGAATTTTTTCATCCTATATAAAATATACCTATAAAATGGCGAGTGTAATTGTTACGAGACATTGGAAAACTTTTATAAATCCTAAGACATTGTTTTGTCCTGCATACCTATCATTGGTGCCAATAGTGGTCCCTATGATGATTCGGTACCTCTTCTAACAATACCGTTCTGGAATCATCCATCTCTTGAAAACTGTTGTTATCCTCCGTGCATAAGAATGAGAAGGATGAAATTCCCCGTGGTTCATTAAAATGCATAACATCTTAAAAACATGTTTAATAGTTTACATGGATAATTAGAAATACGCTAATTAATCAAATACAAACTTACGTATTATTCGCAATCAATGTGATCAGGATCCTATGCGCCCCTCTCCTCTGAGGTGCTCACGGAGCGCTTGTAACTTGCAAGCCTATTCAGCCTGCATAGGATGGGGATGCTGCTGGTTATGTGGTGGCTGGAGGAACATGCATCGTTGGCATATGAGTGTCATGTATTGATGTCACCGATGGTGATTGAAATGGGCAATTATGTATGGTTCCAGATGACGATGTCGATGGTATAGGCGATGTGGATGGTATCGAAGGCGAAGTTGACGCTGACTGTAACTCATGATCGAGTGAACGAGAAGCGAGAATCGATAGGACAGGTCGACCGCTATCACCTCCTCGTGTTGCCGGTCCATGAGGTCCATTCAGTATATCAGTTCTTGGAGTCTATGCTGCACCTCTTCTAATTGGATGAGGACGCCCTAAGGGTATCCCTCGACCGCCCTGAGGTACTGTGCGACCTCAAAGTGGGGGCTGATCACTGAGAGCCATAAAACCTAAAAAAACACCAATCATAAACATTCGTGAATGAATGTTTAGAAAGTTCAAGTAACGTCGATCAAACATTGACATAACATAGACAAACGTTACTCTCTGTCATCGGTTTCAAATTCACTCTCATGACTAGAAGTTGATGATTTTTCTTTTGAATCATCTCTATTATCGAAAATGAAGTCATTGTTTTCTTGACTTCTACCCGCTTCAACAATGACGCGGGTCCTATTTAGATAATCCAGATTGTAGAAATCCTGAATTGCATCATCGATTATGCACGTGGTGGGTTCACCATCTTGGAATGCAATCTCTGCCGAGCTTTGGTCATTATCGTTTTTGCTCGTTTCCTTGTCGACGGATTTTGGTTGACAACAACAAAATGCTAGCCATTCTTGTCGCTCATTCCTCAAAGAAGGGTACAAAAGGTAGTACACTTGAATGGCTTGCATTCCAAGGATAAATGGCTTGTAGCTGTTATATCGTTGACTTCGGTGAATCTCTACTAATTTAAGTGTTGGGTGAGTCCTCATACCATGATTCGGTGTAGGCTTATACCATTCAAACTTAAATATCACCATACGCTTGAGACCAGTATATTCAATCTCTACAACCTTTTTTAATAGTCCAAAATAGTCATAGGGAACATCGATGTCGTTAGAACCTTTCACCAAAACACCGTTGTTCTGTGTCGATCTATTAATGTCGTTTGTTTCAGAATGGAACTTATATCCATTCACTAGGTATCCAGGGTACGCATTACAAGATTGACTAGGACAAACAAAAAGATCAACAAGCGTCTCATCTTTGATGGAATTTCGAGCCTATTCATGAGAATTTAGAAAGTTAAGACACATTATTTATGAAAGAGATAAACGAAGTAATAACCTACAATCATAATAACATTACATATGTTTGAAACCAAATGGGGAAGTTACGCTCTAGACTATGCTCTAGACTAGTATCGACTTCGGACTACCCCATTCCTTGAGTGATTTCATTGATAAAGATCGTACAAGAAACGAACATGTAAATATCATGTCTTGGTAAAATATGAATAATGAATGTACTGCATTCTTGAATGAAAATGACCGACATACTGGATGCATGGAGCGATCTCTGGAAAATTGAGTAGTATGTACAAATGAGCGGCATTGTACTCCTGCTCAGTTAAGTACCACTACTTTGACTTGCCCAAGGGTTGTCCAGGATAAGTAAAAATTGAGAAATTGCCCACAAAATGCAGTATGGGTTCGATACCACCATCGTCATTTCATTGCACTTCGTCGTGAAACGTATAAACATGGTCTTCAAAGTAGTAAGAACAAAATGATGTGACTTTTTTGACTAAATAAGCATTATACATCGAGCCCTTAACCATCTCTTTGTTCTGAACGTTGTTTTTCAAATGTTTAAGGTACCTATCAAAGTTTAGTTAATGTTAATTTAAGACTTTATCCAATGGAAAAACAACTTCAGGAACTTAAGATATTACCTTTCAAATGGATACATCCACCAAAATTGAACTGGATCGCCCAGACGGGCCTCGTAAGCCAAGTGGATTGGTAGGTGTTCCATAAAGTCGAAGAATCTTGGAGGGAATATTTTCTCTAACTTACAAATGATTTTAGGTATTTCAAACTGTAAAACCTCCATATATTTGAGATTGACACTTTTTGTACTTAGGGATAAAAAAAAGGCTCAGCTCGCTAATTGCAACCCAAAACGCATTTGGGAGGAGTTCTCTGAATGCAATTGGTATCAAGCGTTGTGTGAAAATATGACAATCATGACTCTTCATACCGAACAGTTGCAACTATTTTGGATCCACACATCGACCAAAACTCGAAGCATAACCGTCAGGAAAACACAACTTTTCAACCCACTCCCACAATTTTTGCTTTTTTGAGTTATCGAGAGCATATAATCCAAGGATGTAAGTATTTGTCGCCGAATCAATGTGTAGAGAAGGTTGATGACAATATTCACGAATATCTTGTTTTAATTTTGCATTTTCCTTACTTTTGCACGGTACACTCATAATAGTGCCGAATATGTTGTCAAAAATATTTTTCTCGATGTGTATGACATCTAAGTCGTGTATGATCAAGTTTGTCTTCCAATACGACAAGTCCCAAAAAAATGATTCTTTTTCTCCATACCGAAGTCTTAGCTATCCTCCCATTAATAGAATCATCTTCGATTTCTGTCACCTTAATCAAGCCCAACAATTCAATTTCTTCCAAAATTTCTTCGCCAGATAGCAAAGCAGGCGGTTCGTCGTTTAATACGATTTTGCCTCTAACAAATTTTTTTTCTTTCCTGAATGGTGAGTTCTTCGACAAGAAACGACGGTGACCGTCGAACCACGATGTCTTTCCACCACATCACAATTAAAAGGCATTTGTATCCTCCATACAATATGAACAAGCCGTCTTACTGTGCGTGCTCTAACCGGACAACATGCTATACACAGGGAAATCACTTAAAGTCCATAAAAGGGCGACTCGGATACGAAAATTCGTCTTTGTGAAAACTCCATAAGTAATCGCCCCGTTGTTCCATAAATCGTGCAACTCTTTCCCAAGCGGCTGAAGGAACACGTTGATTTTTTGTTTTGGGCAAGTCGGTCTAGGAATAATAACTGTTAAGAACATAAACTCAGATTTCATGCACATAGACAGTGGAAGATTGTTCGGAGTCAAAATTATGGGTAATGAAGAGTACGATTTACATGAAATCCCAAAAACTTGAAAGCCATCAGTGCACGACCCTAAACGAACATTCTGAACCTCGGCGACGAAGTCTCTGTTGACATCATTAAAATGCTTCCAAGCAATCAAATCAAAACAATGTTGCATAACATCTTCTAGCGAGGAATGCTCTCTATGCCACCACATATGTTTTGCCATTGACTCAAATGTGTACAATCGTTGCAATCGAAAGCCTAAAGGGAAGTAGTATTTTTTTTTGCAAGGGCATTTTTTGGTGTTACTTCACGACCTTGTCTCTGTGTAATGTATAATGATTTTCCACAAAATTTGCATGATGTTAATTCAGATTCCACTCCCCTGTAAATCATACATTAGTCCTCACAACAATCTATTTTCTCAACTAAAAGACCAAGACCTCGCATTAGTCTTTTAGTGGCATAAAAACTTTCAACCAATGAATTGTCAATTGGCAAAAAATCCATCGTGAATTTTATGATTTCTTTATACCTTTGTTCAGAGATATGGTGTTCTGACTTGATCATAAGTAATCTTGCCATTGCGGACAACTTTGTCATGGTTTCGCACCTCAGCCACAATTGTTCGCTACTAGCCTCAATCATCTCATATAGTTGGTGTGCTTGGGGGTTTGGTGATTCTTCCACGTGATTCGAATTAAAACTTGGACCTGCCATGTTATGTAGAATCTCATGGTAAGTTGTCATATCAAAACCTCCCCTATCAGCATCATCAATATGGTTATCAAATTGGTAGATGTTTGGTGGCTCTTGACCTCCATTCTCACTGTGTTCGTACCAACAGTGATATCCTAGAATGAATCCGTACCTACATATATGGTATTCAACTTTTTCGACATCCAGGTACGATACAAGTCGACATTTCTTATAATTGCACTAACATCTAATCTTCCTTTCACTTTGGTAGGTAGGACAATATTGCTTAGCAAATGCTATGAATTCTTTAACCCTCCCAGTGAATTCGATTCTAACGAAGCCGTTGTCAAGACGGTTTTACATCCGGTCTTGACTTGTAAACGACATTCCTATTTTAATTGTGCAATTCAATCACTCAACTAGTTTAATAATTCTCGACGGTACAGGTCTACCGATGTGTCCAACTTACACAATTTAGTAGAATGAGGAATCTGAGAACATCACTAACTACATGAACAAAAAGCTTTGTTTGTATGCATTGAATAAAGGTGGTTTGATACAAATAACATAAACAAATAAAAAGTGGCCACACCAAACAGGTATGACTAAATTATACTACTGGACCATACAAAAAACAAAATAAACCATACATTTGTTGATTTATAACTTCATGTGTGTTTGTGGCTTAAATTTAATACTCCTAATCTCAGGAAAAATGTGCCTAAATTCATGTCTATTTGTATAATTAATTCCATTTGTTGATTTCTACTTTCCTAATACCTAGCTCTTCCTAGGACTGATAACAAAGAAAGTAGGATACTTGGTTAAAAATAAAAGCAGTGAGGAGTTCAATAGTTCATAAATCATGTCATAAGCGGCATACAAATACCACATAGGATCAAAGCTCCTAGTAATTCATATTCAACAAATACCCAATGTCAATGAAAACATCAACAATTCGTGAAAGATAGAGCAGAAATCTCGAAAACAAACGAAGAAGAAAAAAATAACATGTGCTTGAAAGTTGATGCTACATCACAAGTTGAAATTGCAAGGGTGACACAAAAAAATCATGCATTGTAAAGCCTAAAAAACTTCCTCAAAAACTTGATTTCCAATTATTTCACCTTATTTGTCAACCCATCCAACATCCCATACCAGCTGAAAAAACTATCAATATTCAACAAATCAAACAATGGAATAGCATTGAAAGAATCTAGAGAAAGATAGAAAAAAAGGCTATTTTACAATCTAATTCCAACAAATCAAGAATGGATCAAAGTCATAAGTTAGCATGGATCAACTAGTTTAATTATAAGATCAAACAATGGAAGCTACCGCGGACTTCAAAATTTACACAAGTTGAAACAATTCTCTCCAACGCACATCTACAAGCCCTCAAAAATATTCAAATCTGTTATAGCTTAAACTACATCTATTCATATTATTTTAAGTCTTCTTTTCCACTATTGCTACCATGAATTGATGGTATTTGTTATATTTTACATTAATTCAGTACCAAAATTGAAAAGAAAAGAAAAATACACAAATACACATAATGGTAACAATACAATAGTAGCATTAAATTTATTTTTTTAAAAAGGGGTACCTTAAGCTTTACTGCTCATTTTCATGATTTCAAGAACTCTACTTTCGATACACGTCTTCTTGCATATAAAGATAAAAGGTGTAAGAAATTACTTGCGAAATGGATTAATAGGTAGGTAGGATGCAAGGATGCTCTCTCAGGGTGAGGAATTATAACTTTCATGTTGCTTACATTCCACACTAGCTAGGACTCGATTATGTATCTAGCTAATACAATCAGTTTATATAATTTGTTGTTTTTACCAACAAGTGGACAACTCGATTATCAGTTTGGTATGAAGTTAATCATTTGAGCTAGATGACGAGCAAGCAACCAAGTCACCAATAAAAATAGAGCTTGGAACCAATAACAATAACAACTACATAAGCGATTTACGAGTAAGCAACCAAGTCACCAGTACCCACAATGTCCTTATCCATGTTAATGCATGTCATGAAGTGACTAGATTAAAGACTATGGTACTTAGTTTAACTTGTAGATATTCTAAATTAATGCTCTTAATTGCTTTGTGTCATTTGTTCACATTCGACTATCATTGACAAGCTAGTATTGATCATGTCGATTTGTTTTCATTCTTAACCATATATGTAGTTATCTTAATGAAGATTATTGCCTATTTTGAAGGAGCAACCACTCATGGAGGGAGGAAATATTCAAGAATAGAATGATAGTATTCTAAGTGAACTTTTTGGCAATGAACATTGAAGGAACATTGATTTAATGATAGTATTCCAAGTGAACTTTTTGACAATGAAGATCATTTAAAATTATGCTCTTGCTTTTCAAAGCACTATAGTTTGTGTGGGGGAGTGGGATTAGTTACTATTTAGTTATTTATACAAGCCTCACAATATATATGCATCTATTTATACTTAACATCTATGACTTGGTTAGCAAAAGTGTTGCATAAATCATAGAATATGTCAATAAACATTGAAGGACCTACTAATGGAACATCAACGGTATTTTTAAATAGTACTTATGATCATCAGAGAAGTAGCTAATTAGGCTTTACTTCTTACATGGTGGAAAGAGAAAATGGAATTAAGCTTGGTGAAAGCAAATCCAATAAATTTAAAAGCATCGAGATACATGCAAGCACAATTAACAAAGATTGCAGATAACTAATGTTTATTAATGGAAGTAGCAACTTAACATTAATTCCAAATCTTTCATTTCAAGTCACTGATTCCAATTGAAATCAAATTGTTATAGTTTTCATTAAATTATCGTGTTAAATAAATAGTCTCCTACTAAATATTAGTTGGCTTGAGTTTCATGTACAAGTTTTTTGGATTGAGTTTCTAAGTTTATGAGTAATTCTCTTAAGCTTTAATTCAACCATTAATATCAATCATTAATGCCATTTGAGTAATCCCTAGTTCATCCACCACAACAAACCCTAAACATTAAATCAAGTACAACAAAGCAAATGAACCCAAACCTGATCATAGTGGTCGTCTTATGAGGGACTACGAATAAAGACATAAGCAGACGACGGTGAGGGATAAAGCAAATGATGGCAAGGAACAGAGCAGATGAAAGCAAGGGAAAGAGGCGAGGGACAAAGTAGATGACGACGGGGGACAAAATAGACGACGACAACAGACAGGGCCGACGATGGCAAGGCACAGAGCAGACAACGGCGAGGGACAGAGCTGACGATGGTGAGCTTTTTTGTGGCGGCGATGACTGAAGACACAAGCTCCAGTAGACGTCAACTCAAACTCTGAACACCACCATCAAAACCTACCAAATCCAAACCTCCATTTCAAAATCTCTTCAAACAACATCAAATCTCCCAAACTAGCTCTCCAATCTCTAAACAACAAAGCCATGATTACCCTCAATGGGGAAGAGATTAGATTTGGAGAGCGACTATGAACAATGGCTACCTGTGGTGAGTATTGAATAAAGATTTATGGCTTAGTAGAGAGAGAGAGTTGAGGAGTTGGAGAGCCGATGAAGAGAGGAGTTGCTGAGCCGCTGGTGAAGAAAGGTGTTGCTGAGCCTCTGGTGAAGAAAGGTGTTGCTGAGCCGCCGGTGAGCTCGAGAGAGATTTTAGTTGAGTTTAGTCGAGAAGAGAGGTTAAGATCGTTCGAGGAGAGAGAGAGAGAGAGAGAGAGAGAGAGAGAGAGAGAGAGAGAGAGAGAGAGAGAGAGAGAGAAAGTTTGTTCGAAGAGAGAGAGTTTGAGGAGAGAGAAGGGTTAAATCACATATAGTTCTCATCGATTCATGCACGAATCTCGGGACGTGATGGGAAGTTATAAACTATTAAATTTTTGGTGGGAAGTTGGCGCCATTTTTTAAATGGATTTTAATTCCGTCTCCATTTTCGTCTATAATCTGTCTCCATTATGTCTCCAATCATTTCTGATTAGCAATGGAATTAAATTATGTTGCTATTTTCGTTTCTAATTTACAGTAAAAAAATGGATTGAATAACAATGGGAATAGCGACGGATTTGCGATGGGGCATTTGTTGACTCATTGACCAATTTAGCAATGGGGTTAGCGATGGGTCCCCATCGCTAATTGTTAGGCAAGATAATTCTCACCCAATGAGGAATTTCACTGCATACGTGGCAGTGAGGCCCACGCTCTTTTTATTACACCCAAAACCTAATCTCTCCCCTTATAAACTCTCCAAAACATTTTCTCTCCCCTCAAACCATATCTCCTCCTGCCCCCTCCCCTCCCCTCCCCTCCCCATCAAACCCTATTTCCTCACCACCGTGACACCTCTCGCCCCCGCACTCTCACCGCCGCTACCGTCCTTCTTCTCCTCGACGCCGTTGAGGTCACCGCCCTTGCTCTCCACACCACTTTTGTCGCTTCTCCTCTCCTTACCATCATTGATGTCGCTGCCCGTGCTCTCCTCACCACCCCTGATTTCCTCACCGCCGATGTCGCCCCTCCTATCCTTTCCTTTGCTGCTTCCCTCGCCTCTCTCGATCGGCCTTACTGCTCCACTCTCCGCCTCTGCCTCCCGCTATATCACTTCGGTCGTGCCATCACCACTGCCGGTGGATGCCATCCTTTCATTAAAGCTAGATGTTAGAATTCTTTTTTTTTAAAAAATCTAGGGTTTGTTCTTTTGGATTTTTTAGGGTTTTAATTTTTCTTTGTTTTGTTGTCATAGTAGTAGTAGTTGTTGTTGTTGAATAAACTTGTGTTTTTTTAGGATTCGTTGTCCTTTTGGTTTAATTTTTGGATTTGTTCTTGTGTTTGCTTGTTTGATTTTTTTTTTCAAAATCATTACTCTTTCATTATAAAAATAATACTATTTTTAAACTTTTTTTGTGAACCGGTCAAAAAATAGCGATGCGGTTTAGCGATAAGACCCCTCGCTAATCCGTCGCTATTTTTGACACACGTCGCTATTTTGAAATTGCAACGAGATTAGCAACAGGTTCGTAGAAAATTAACAATGAGTTTTTCCGTCGCTAATTTTGTATTTTTTGTAGTGATGGTTGGCCTAAAGGTACACTACATTTTAGTAATGTATATAAATTTTATGAAAAGTTAAAAATGAAATGGATACCTAAGTGTACCATACATTTTTAATTTGTTTGCTTACTTATAGAATAAAGTATATTGTGTTTTTACCCAACAGTAAAACATAATATTACCAATCTTATGAATTATCCATATAAGCATACATGAATAATTTAACACTCCATCGATCTCTATTTAGTGAATATTATGAAAGATAAGATTAAATAATTAAATTATGTCTTAGTTCATTTGCTAAACTCCTTGAACGATATGATATTTATATTTAATACACGATACCTAGTATACACCTCTACAGAATTATGTAGTTGAACAACATAATCAAACATTAATAAAAATGATTAGGGATATACTAAGTAATTTTACATTCCTAAGTGATTTTAGACTAAAGCCTTAAAAACCGCTACATATTAATTGAATAAGGTTTCTAGTAAATCAATTCTTAAAATCTTGTTCGAGTTATGGACTAAAAGAAAACCTTGCTTAAGACATCTCAATGTCTGAGGTTATTCAATAAAGGCTAAAATTTATAATGAAAAAGAAAATAAATTAAATCTTGAAGCGATTAGTGGTTGCTTAATTTATTGTTGTAGCCATGGCATAAAGATTGCTAAAATCGGAAATGTAAGGATAATCTCAAATGGTAAAATCAATAGGATTGATGATCCACAAAATATGAAAGTAAAATTGCTTAACATGTCCCACTACCTGTAGCTTTTAATGAAGTAGTAATTTCTCCCACTAATGTTTCTCATAAAGTAACCATTAAAATAATTATTAATACACCCATTGATAATTCACGAGAATTAATATTTCAAAAACTGCACAGTGAGAAACATATTATACTTAATAATTTTATGGTATACTTATATGAGTCTAACTATAATATAAGGATATATATTAAAGATATTGTTTCTTATGATGAAACCATCAAAATGATGAGTTTATGAATTTAATTGATGTCATGGAAGATGAGTTAAAATAAACTTAAAATAAAGTCTAAAATCTCATTAAATTGCCTCTAAATCAGTTGCATGTAAATAGGTTTTAAAGTCTAATCATGATTTTAAAGGCAATATCAAATAATATAAAGCTAGACTTGTAGTTAAAAATTTTATTCATAAAGAAGACATTGATTATACAGAGACAATGTCTCTTGTATATAAGGACTCTTTCAAAATCATTATTAATAACATTTGTCACTTATTTGATTTAGAATTACACTGAATGAATGTAAAGATTGGTTTTGAGCGAAAATTTTGGATGAAGAAGTCTATATGAATCAATATAAAGGAATTCGTAATAAAAGATAGTGAACAACTAGTCTACAAACTTAAGAAGTCAATCAATAAATTAAAACAAGCTCTCATCAATGACATATTAAGCTAACAATACTATATCATCTTTATTACATAGAATAAATAAAAAAGTCATTAATTGATGCATATATTTGAAAATCAATGAGAGCAAGTTCCTATTTTGACTTTATACACTTATGATATTTTGATTAACAATGACGATCTCGATATGTTCTATGAGATCAAAAAGTTTCTTTTTTGGAACTTTGAAATGAATGATATACCAAATCGAGTTTCAGTTTTTCTATTGGTGTGTTGCAATGTTACGAAAATAACCCTTGCATAAACCATTAGTGAGCTGCAAAGAAGGTTTTACAATATTTATAATGAACAAAAGATTACATGGCCACTTATAGAAAGTTTGATAACTTAATAGATATTGGTTATTTAGACGTAAACTTTGTTGTTTGTTTTCAAACTATTAAGTCTATTTTTGGGCATGTTTTTTCACTAATTAAGAAATCTCTTTAAGTGCTAAACAGAAAATTACGACTACTTCTACTTTGACAGTTGAGTTTATAGTTTAAAATTATAAATTAAGATTACGGTTAATGAACTTCATTTAAGGGCTTTGTACTATTAACTTAATTTTTAAGCCATTAACAAAGTAGTTCAAAAGAAAGAGTGTCAATTAAACATATTAGCACATATCTTATGGTTACAAATCCCCTAATGAAAAGATAACATCAAAGCATTTAAAGAACATGTCGAAAAGAATGAGCCTTGGCTATAATTCTTTAATAATCTTAATTGGGATTTGATTATGTCTAAGTTTATGTTTACTTTTTGAGATCTTATTCAATGTGCTAATTATACTGTAATATGTGCATAGTTATGTTAATGATCATTATAAGTGAATTTAATCTTTGACACAAACATTATAACTTATGAATCATTTGAAATAAATTAGTAATGCTCTTTGTACATGGAAGGGAATGTGTTCAATTTTGATGTATAATCGCTATGACTCGCATTGCTATTTTATTTTATAATAATTTTAAGATACCAAACATATATGAGCACTAATATAAATGTTATGATATGTTTTGTTATTTGGGTCAACTGGGAGAACCATTAAGCTATATATGACCCACATATTGAAATAAAGTATGAGACAAGTGGGAGAATGTAAGACCATTATGTGTCTCAAAATTATGTTTTAAATTATGTAACCTATGAATCACCTAAAGACTCTTGAGTTTCCATTACCGTTACCAATTTGATGGAAATTAGTATTAATGTTGGAAGCTTAAAAGTTCTCCCTCAAGCCTATAAAATAGCACTTGTACCATCAAACAAGGTGTCGAATGTGTTGAGGCTCATGAGGGAGATAAGGTTTTCGTATAGTTCTTAAAGTATTTCAACTAGATAATCGCTTCCACAGGTAATTCTTTAATTGATCTACTATTCTTAATTTTTTGAATGTTTACATAATCTAAAGTCTTTTGAGCTTCCTTTACGTTACCAGTTTGATGAAAACTGGTATTAAAGTGAGAAGCTTAAAGGTTCTCCCTCAAGTCTATAAAAGGCACTTGTACCATCAAACAAGATGTCGAATGTTTGAGGCTCATTAGAATGATAGATCGTAGTGGTTCTAAGACTAAAAGCTTCCGCAAGTAATTCTCTGCCTGATCTATATGTGTTATGTTAAAAGAATGGGTACAATATAAACCCAACCATATTTAAGAGTGTTAAAGCTTGATAATTTAATGCTCGAGTTTAAATTTGCATTTATTGTCCAGGTTGTGCTCTCATAAAACATATAAAATATTTTGGTACATATATACTTCAAATGAGTTAGTTAGCTTATAAAACGTTATCGAAGACAAGATTGACTTAGGTCTGCCTAGACCTAGCTTAGCTCAAACCATAGCAAACTTGGGTGGGCCACGTAGAATAATTTTATGTCAAACAAAAATACTATATTAGTAAAAATTCAATTCAAAAAGTTAATAAATAATCATAATGATTTTTAATATAAATTAATAAGATACAAGAAAAATTCTATGAGAAGGAAGATAATTTTGCAATTTTCTATTGAATAAAAAAATATATTAGATCACTTCTCTATTATTTTTCCTCCTCCTAAGCTTTCACTTAAATATTTTATGATTCGAAACAATAAAAAATGAGGTTTGAGAGATTTTAAACTTTATTTCTATGGAGACATTTTGCAATTAAATATATATATTTTTTGAAGAATTAAATATAAGTTTTATCATCTTATAATTAAGTGTGTATTTGGCTATAACTTTCTGACCGCAACCTAGAATTGAGTTTTATTAGATTTTGGTGAAATTAGGTTTCAATATCTTTATGACAAGTGCTTATATATGACTCATTTAAACTTAGTAAAAAAATATATGTTTTTTAATTTTTTTTTAATAATGCTCTTAAATACATACATAAATTTATTTTTTGGGTTTCAACTATAAATATATTATTACCATGATCAATTATTCTACCCGAAGAGGGCGGTGGATGCTTACCAGGGTGGGAGTGTGTAAGGGGGCAAGGAAAGGATTTAAGGGCAAGGGACGCATACTAGGGTGGGATGCCTATAGGGTCCCATGGGGCGTGGGGATAGTCGCCCCCTCCGCCTCCTGGTTCTGCTACTTAACCCAAGCTCGTTCGACCTGCCCATCAAATATTTAAAATATCTTATTCAATATAAATATCAAAAAATATGTTGAAACTAAGATTTCGTCCTTTAACATCAAGTTTAATTGTATACCACTAAGCTAAGTTCTAATTGATGTTCAATTTTAATAATTTATTGAATATATTGACTTGATTAAAAAATATAAAATTTTTATGAAAACCTATTAAATTGGGTGAGCTTCGATGTCCTGTGCAAAAGCTTAAAAGCCCATGCCTGGCTAGGCCTTGCTCAAGCCCACCTAGTGAACAGGTCTAGCTCTAACTAGACCTGTTCATGGGCCAATATTGAGCTTTAACCTAGGGTCGTCTTACCACATATATGTGGGCATGTACATAATCCTAAGCACAACCCATGTAAAAAAATGAAGCCTAAGCCCAACCCATCAAGCCCATCTATAATTTCCTTTATATTAAAAATATAAAAATAAATTATTTATTCATTTCATAAAGTATTTATAGACTTTTTCCAGGCCATTTGTATTTATATGTATGTATTAGATACACATTTGTTGTACAATAAAGTGATGCAGCTCAAATGGTAAAGATCATGTAACGTGTGCATTAGATCTTATGATCAAATCTCACCTACTACACTACTTATTGTATAATATTTTAGTTATTAGCTTATATTCAGGTCAAGCTCAACTTGGGTCAAGCGAGTCAAGGCCCTCGAGCCCATGATTAGGTTTAGTTCTAACTATTCATAATACAATGAGTTATCAATCAATTAGTAATCAATGGCAGACCTAAGCACATCCTAGCCCTAGGCTGTATCCCAAGGCAAGCTGAAAATGTTCACTAATTTATAAGTATATGAGCTTACGAAGATTTACAAGCTAGCCCATCCCAAGCAAAGTGAATGACGCGCAACACAACCCTATACACGGTAGAGCGATAGTGTGAATAGGCGTCCACGCAAATTGGATTAGTTTCATCACCGATTTCACCTTATCTATGGTAGAGTTAGTTAGATTGAAAATGAGTAATCAAAGTTGTTAAAGATCGTTTCTAAATGAATGAAATGAATGAAAGAGGATTCAAATTACTATCAATCCTTTGTTTCTATCTTACTCTCATACATACCTTTCTTTCATTTCTAATTTTTTCTCTTCTCTTTTGTTCCCTTTTGCTTATTTCCTTCAATTAAGTGTGTAAGTAGCATTGACACATGTCGAGCTTGCATAATAATTTTTCGTATTTTTTTAGTATTTGTAATAGTGATAAATGAGATATCGTCTCCACAGGGATTTTTTACTTCTACGAAAAGTTTTTTATTTTTGTTAATTTTGTTAATCTAATTAAACGGGAGTTAAAATACCAAAGAATTAAAAACTATAATTACTAACTTAATTAACCAAATTAACTAGACTAATTCAAATAATTCAATGCAAACTAAATTAAACAATATTCAAATTCAATATAATGTAAATATCTAAATAAACATCTAAACAAACCCCCATAAAGCAATGTTATATGCTTAGATTGCATTCAAAGACGAGAACATAACATCACTTCATAACTTAGTTATAATCATATCACATGGAATCTCATAATCATTAAATCCTAATTCATAATAGGTTGATAGCCTTTAGCCAACCATTGATTTTTTTTTATTTAATAAAAAATAAGTCATATTCTTATCATTGTAGATCTATCTATTGGATAAAATGCAATAACATAGAAATACGATAACATAAACACTAAATGAAAATCACGCCTAATCTAAATCAAATATAAATCAGAATATGCTAATTAATATATAACATAGAACACAATCACTTAGAACACGAACTCAGAAATATAGTCCTATAGATTAATTATAGTTACTACTTCGATAATTGTCGTCAATAATCATAAACATAGATTCAAAATCAAAATACCACAATACATAATTGAAACTATGCATGCAATATCAATATTCATTAGTTGTAATACGCAAAAATAACTTATTAAATTCATGATTGACTTGTATGAACATATTTAAAGCATTAAGTTCATGATTCCTTAATTATAACTATATAGCAATCCAAAGTATATACATGTCTAGGTTTTGTTTAGAATAATAAACTATTCACTCACGCCGGACATAAAAAACATAATAATATAATTGAAAGAAATAATTAAATAGATAAATAACTCTTAAATCAATCAAAGCTCCAATGTAGCTTCAAATATAAACTCAATAAAATTAAGCTTATTACTAATAGAGGGTTTAGAGATGATACTAAATTCGAAGCCCTAAAGTCTTATTTATAGTTTCCTAAGTATACATATCATACATAAACTCAAATTCTTCATATTAATCTAAAAAACATGTAACCAACCTAAGCAATTTATCGGCGATTCCTTAGTCATACACAAATCGTTGAGTTAATCATTGAAAATTAGTCTATGTACTTCATCGACTCAGCTGACGATTTCTAGTATATTCTTCAATACGCTAAGGATTCATTGGCACTTCTCTACTAGGTGGAAATTCCCTATGTAATTATGTATCACTGGCTACTCCCTGGACTTCTTCTATAGTTGATCGTTTTGCTCTTTTCGTATTTTTCTTCCTTTCTTAATTTTCTAATTAAATCCTGAAATCATAAAAACAAGAGAATACCTAGTGTAATATCATCATTCATATTTAAAACCAACCTAAATTACCCTAAAAACATGTCTAACTATCGACTTCTCAAATACCCCCAAACTCGGTACTTTGATGTCCTAAGCAAAGGAATGCTCGAGGTCATATCCTCTTTTCATTCTAAATAAACTAATTTCAATCTGATTCATCTTAACTTAAAATAATAAAAAGTTTAAAATAGAAGTGATTTTCAGATGGAAACATATCACCCATAAGTAAATGAAAGTTATGATAGAATAGAATGACTTAAACAAAATGAAACATCCCTTATTGATAAATCAACCACTCAATGCAACACCCTTTAAAACTTAAAGTTCATTATCAATGCAATACATAATATAGGTTTTCTCAATCTCCACTAACAAGCATCAAGTTTTTGATGACTAGTATAGAATCTCCAAACACAAAAATCACTAAATTAATCTTAACTTTAGAAAATACTCTATAATAACACCACAATCAAAATCAATAAAAATTTTGCCAAAATACCAACAAATATATCATTTAAAACGTGTTAGATTAGGAAATACTTCAATCAACTCTAATTTTATGCACTTGAGCTAAATCTTTTCTTTGAAGAGTTTAAGGACATCCATCTTTTCATCTCTAATTCCTTTTTACTCTATCCTAATGATTATTTCTTTATTATATATATTTCTTTTGCTTTTGAGTCCCTACTCCATTTCCTATGGACATTCTCATAATTTCTTACTATAGATTTCCTGCTTCATTTCCTATGGAATCTATAGGACTCTCTATATATTGTAAACTTATGTTAACATTTCTCAATATCCGCTATAGTTGAAGAAAGTATTATTTCTTACTTATAGAAATCCATTGGTTTCTAACTCATTTCGTCTTTCAATAGTGGCATAATAACTTTCTATATATACTATAAAATACTTAATCAATAGCCTTATATCACAAGGTTCTTAGAAATCTGTCTTGTTCATCTTGCATTATTGTTTCGATCTTCTATACATTCTCATGACTAACACAAGGCATTCAATTTGGTGTATATATAAACTAGTAAAGTTAATCAAAAAGGGTATAAAAATTATTTTCTTCTATCATAGAATTCACTTGGGTAATAAAAATATCATTTCATTCAAAATATAATATATATTCATTTTTATTATCATTTTTTCCTAACAAAAAATAAAGTAAAATGAAATTCACACATACTCGAATTTGGAAGAGATTTGAAAAAACTCATCAACTTACTTGAATATTGGATCAAAAGTTTGAACTTTGCATCAATTCTTGACTTATTTTCTTCCTTTCTTTCCTTTCCTTGCTTTATTTGCTATCATTGTTCATATTTCACTTAGTGCATAAAAATTAGAATAAATAGATGCAAAGTATGTCACCAGATTTATATGGAAGACCTCACTCAATATAGAATTTTCATCAAACATAGTGCATAAAAATTAGAATAAACATTATCAATGTATAATAAATGTATCAAATCACCAATCACGGAGCACATAGTATAGCACCACCACAAACACAAACTATCACCACATATCACAACGTATGTCACCAGATTTATATGGAAGACCTCACACAATATCACTTAACGATAAAGACGATAAATAGAATAAGGAAATCAATGTCTGGAAGTCACATCGTCGTCATCTTCTACTAGATAAATCCTCTGGAACTGGTAACTCACAGCTGGTTCATAGAGGTGGTAGTCATGACCTGGCGGTCTTAGAACATTAAGACTACTATTAATCTATAGCCTAATCTTTACAGATGGTACATGAACCTCTGCGCCTCCTTGTATTCTATGTCTTCTAGTCATCGTTCGCTACATCTTGTGAATTCTCCTTGCTGAGGCCCTTTGTTTCTCGAATACCAATTCTTGGTTCCTCAGAGTTCTCATTTGATTCTGCAGAATTGTACCTATAAAGGCCAACTATAACTCCTCCATGTAAAGTCCATCATAATCTCTAGCAGGTTGTTTCACACTCGAATCATTTCTAGCTTCTGACAATGCTTCCAAAATTCTCCTTGTGCCATCTCTAATTTTTCTTCTATACTATGTTTCTCTTCTGGTTATCTCACCTTTTTTTCTCTCATCTTCAATGTTTCATATACATTAATTTCTCCATATCTCTCTACAACTTCATCTGTGATGGTCTTCTCCCATAGAACATCTATATCAAGCCCAACCATGTTTACTTGATCAACTCTACAAAAAGTCGTGATCATCAAAGGAAAAGGTAATACGTCGTTCTTCTTCATGGTAGTGTCACTCCTTATCGACTCGTAGATAGTTTTTTCAACATCTAAATATCCTAATACCATGGCGATATGGTAAAGTAAGTTGGCTTTGTAGTTCACTATCTCATAATATCCCAAACTTGACTATAAACTAGCGTTGATGAAATAACACGAAGCGTTAGTGATTTTCTTAAAAAAATGTTGGTGGTTATGTGCTTCAGTACCCCTCCATATAAAAAATGAATCCATCACCATGGATTGATTCTAAACCTCCCATAATTTTCTCGGTTGGATAGTGGTACTTAATAGCGTATTCGAGCTTTCTGTACTCATCATTTTATTTTTTTTTGGGAAATTACAGTAAAAAAATACCAGTTTATTCTAAAAGCAGAATAATCCACTATTCTTTCTCGGACTCATGACTTTGTTTTACTGTCACATCCATAAACGTTTTCATAAAACTCTTTTACTAAAATATCACAACCCCTCTCACTCGGAACATCATCTAAATCTAAGTGGTTATAGTCCCTAGTCAACAATCCCTAGTTTCTTGCCTTAATGATATCTAAGATCCTAGGCCTATATTTTAATTCATTCTTCACATTATATCTCCTCTTCAGGATCAACTTCCTATCTTTCACTAGATCATTCTTATATTTGTAAAACGGCTTCTTATCAATAAGTTTTTCCTTCCTAAGAACATAATTCCTCACCCCCATCGGTATCTCTTCTTCTATTTCTTCCACATCCTCACCCTCTTCTACATAGTCATCCTCATTAATATAACTAAATGATGAAGGTGGAGTAGACTTTGTTTTGTGATCAAATTCTAGGTACGTTAAAAGAAATTGACGTAGGTTAGATTTATGAAACTTTTCATTTATTATTTGTTTTCTCTACTAAATTACATTTTCCTTCCTTCTCCCTCGAACCTTTACTTTTTCCACTTCCGGCCAAGTGAACAAGTACAAGTAAAGGAATGAACTTGTAAAACTATTTAAAACCAAATTGTCAAAAAAGTGTACGGTAAAATTCAATGTATCTATCTAACGAGAAATTCATCGAAAAAGTTGTTTATGAATTGAGAGTTTGAAATTCATATAAAATTTATTAATAAAACATCATTGATAAAAACAATCGTTCGTATGTAATTCAAATCATGCGTTAGACAAACACAAAAACTCCAAAACTTATTTGAAACTTAGTCTCGAATTAATTTTAGTATAAAATTCAATCTATTCACCATGTACTAAAAATAGTTCAAAAATTCGATAGCAATAAACATATCATTACGTAATTCCCATACTAGCATTATAATTGAAAACATTCGACCTTAAAACCAATTTGGATAAAAAAATTGTAAAATTTAGTTTTTAACCTAATAACAACCTAAAAATCGATGAAAAATAAAAAATCTAATCGATAAAAGGTCAGGGATTTCACGAATTACCTTTGAAAGTGAATCTTTTAGGATCAAAATTCTAAACCTCCTGTAGAACAATCCTCCAATTTTCCACTCAAATTCCATTAGCCTTAGGTGGCTTTACACTCTCAATACTCATCAAATTTAGGGTTGAATGTGTGAAGATTGAGGTGGTAATCACTTAAACACACTAAAATGTAGCTTTGGAAAGTTGAATCTAGTTGAAGATTTATCTCTTGATCAAAAAGTTGCAATGATTTGTTGGAGTGAAATAGATAAATGTAATGATTTTAGCTCTCAGTTTTTAAAAACTCGTATTCATTCTCAACGAATCAGGGTTTAAGTGGATTCGTTAGGAAATTGCTGACTAAATCACTAAAAATGAGCATCGATGGTTTAGTAATTAGTTCAACATATCCTAGTTATAAATTCAAATCAGCGACAAATTGCTAACCTGAAATTACACTAAAAACTCTGCACACTGAAGCCGATTTTCTTAGCGAATTCTTGTACAAAATAGTGATTTTATTACTATAAATAGCCAATTAACATAAAAACTAACGCATAAAGATAATATAATACGAAAAGAAATTGGCTCAACCCTCCTTACATGAAATTATTTTGAAATTAAATTCCTAAAATATAAGAGTCAAAAGCTGAGAGAATATAAAAACAATTAACTAATCATAATAGTAAAATCGTAAGTAAATATAAAGTATGGGATGCTTTCTACATAACGCTTTTCTTTACTGTCGTTGGCTTGACTGAACCACGCAGATCTAAACTGGCTCTATAAACGTAACTATAGGATTGTACACTTTATTGCCATTCCGAGAAGTGATTGCTCGGCCATACATCATAAAAATGATTATCTGGTTCACATTATTGATGACAGCTTGCGAAGTGGCTAAAAGAGTTCTTCCTAAAATTAATTGAGGATTTTCGTCGATGAAGTGCGGCATAACCAAAAAGTCTGTGGGAATAATGTACTTGTCAGTTTGAACGCGTACATTAGTAACTACTCCTATTAGTTTAACTGAATAATCGTTAGCTTAAATAACCTTTTAGAAGCAAATACATCCAACTCCAGTTGAGTGTGAAGAAAGAAGTAAATTGGCTTATAGTTTGCTCTAGAACTTGTATCACAAATAGCTTTAAAATACCAAGCCCATTTGACTTTTATGTTTATGTATATATCTCTAGGATCATCGAGCTTGACAATTGCTACATTCTTCTTTTTCTTCTTCTTATTCTTTATAGCTTTAAATTTATCCATTTTAAGATCATTCTCAATATTGTTCGGTTTGTTAACCCTCCATTCTTGGGTTATTGTCTTTTGATTTGGAGTGTCTTCAACTTTCTTATTCTTTGTCATAACATTTTCATCTTTCATTGTTACTGTTACTGCATTAATGACATATACTTCGGCTTCATGACAATTTAATTCTAAAGACTCATTACCATTAGTTTGTTTATTATTAAATTCATCAGAACTATCGTAGACATCTTCATCATTAAAATAAAAAGTGACAATATTGTATTCAAATTCCATAGACATTGTTCTTTTAAAGATATCTAACTTTGTTTTACCTATTTTAAATGGTTTTCCTAAAAGTTTAGGTAGATATTTAGATGATACTGAGTCCCTCATTTCCATGACATAGAAGTCAACTGGAAATACTAAGTCATTTACTTTTATTAAGACATCTTCTAGTAAACCACAAGGTTTAATAATTGTATTGTCAGCTAAGGTAAGATTAATAGGTGTATTAGTAAATAAACTTATTTTCAATGACTCATATAGTTTAAGTGACATAACATTAATTGATGCTCGAAGATCACACATAGCGAAATCTATAAACGAAGTTCCTAATGTAATAGGTTTTCCAAAAGCTCATGGATCAGAACATTTCTTTTTTAATCAAAGTAGACACCTTTTGTCCTAAGTTTTTTTTTAGATTCTTCTAAAAAATTATCTTTTGGTTAAGAGAATTCTTTCAAAACTTCATCATAACTAGGAAATTACATAATTAATTCCATCAATGGTTTATTGATTTTTGTTTTTCTAAATGTTTCAAGAATGTCTTCATTGTTTTCTTCCTCCCTAACATCGGCTGATCATTGTAGAACGGTAAAATATGACTTCATATCTTCATTCAAATTATTAGAAATCGTATCATTTTCATTCTTATTAATTATTTCAGACTTTTGTAAAAATTTCTAATATGCATCACTTTGGCTAAATACTATGGGTATAGCCTTGCTGGAAAAGATGTATATTTCAATTGTTCGGCCATCCATTCTCTAGTTGGAATGACTTTAGCCATCATTTCTTCTTTTTCTTATTCTTCAATAGTTTTATGAGCTTTCTTTTTAATACTCTGTTTAAGTATCTTTCCAGCTATAAGTGCATTTTTCTCGTCATTAAATAATGCAATAACTTGTGCTTGATTAGTAGGAGCAACAATATCTTGATTACTCTGTTGAGTATTTAACCTATTTATTTGTAAATTCATTTGACTTAACTAGTTTTTTAGTTCATTAATAGTAGTGTCAGTCTTAATCTGATTTTGTAAAATATGTGTAAAGTTTTGATGACTTTGGTTCATAAAATTATGTAGGATTTGCTCTAAATTTTGATTCGTAGGTTGAGAATTTTGTTGAGGTTGCTGAGTACGTGTAGATTGCATATGAGCTCTTGGTTTATAAGTACTATCACTTTGATTTTGAGAACCATAACTATGATTTGGGTTTGGTCTTACAGGATAATAAGTATTATTATTATATTAATTTCTTGGGGAGACTAGAAAATTGGTTCATCATTGCATTAACCTTTTCAGTATTTTCTGCATCTAAAGGTGGACACACATTCGTATGATGTGTAACCTCGTTACAAAACCCAAAACCTTTAACTCGATTAGATATATCATTAATTAATAGCTTAACAATCTTAACTAATTCTTCAATTTTATTATCAGATGTATTATTTCTTCTATTATCAACTTCACGAAGTTTCTTCATTTGCTAAAGTAGGTGTTTTTTTTCAAATAAAGATCCACCGCAAACTATATCTAATAACCTTTGTTCAAAGTGATTGGGTTCTTCACAAATATTTTCTAATAAAGCTCATTGAATATATCCATGTTGTGGATAAGAAGAAAATAATCTTTGGAATCTATCCAAGAAATCATTAAAATTTTCATCATCATTCATCTTTGTAATTATGATTTGCTTTCTATAGGAACTAATTTTTCTAGTAGGCATATATTCATCTAGGAAAGCTTCTAACATTCGAGTCCATATAGTTATTAAATCTTAGGATATAACAACCAATCTTGTGCTTGATCTTTTAATGTGAATGAAAAAGATTTAAGTTTGAGTTGTTCTAGGGTACCTTCTTTTGATTTTATCTCGTTAACCTTATTTTGATATTCCATTATGAATTTATTTCAATCTTAATTGTCTTTACCATAAAAGTTAGGTAAGGCACCAATAAATCTATATATAAGTTCAAATTCAAGAAATCCATCAGATTATGCTATCCACATAGGCTCATATGCTGTAAGATTTGAATTTGCATTTCTAAAAGTAAGTTCTCTATTATTATTGTTGTCATTATTATTGATAATTCTAATAGCATTTTTATTATTAATGACATTGTAATTAATATTATTATTGTTATCCTCCATCCTATTAACTAAGTTTTAGCTAAGTTGTTGTTGTCTTAAATTTCGATTAAAAGTTATATCTATTTCAAGATCTAACAAATGTAAGGATCCTGTAGAATTTGAACAATGAAGTGTGTAGACTATACAACATCTAAAATCCTGAGAAATTATTTACAAATCTCTAGCAACATTGCTGAAAATTGACACATGTTGAGCATGCAAAATAATTTCTCGTATTTTTCTATTATTTGTAGTAGTGGTTAGTGAGATATCGTCTCCACAAGGATTTTGCAAACTTGTAAAAAATATTTTTTTCTTTTTTTATTAATTTAGCTAATCTAATTAAATGAGAATTGAAATACTAAATAACTAAAAATTATGACTATTAACTTAATTAGCCAAACTAACTAAACTAATTCAAACAATTCAATGCAAACTTAATTTCACAAAATTCAAATTCAATATAATATAAATATCTAAACAAACATTTAAACAAAGCCCTACTAAACGATGTAAAACATTTGGATTGCATTCAAACACTAGAACATAACATTACCTCATAACCTAGTTATAATTATATCACATGGAATCTTGGAGTCATTAAATCATAATTCATAATAAGTTGATAGCCTTTAGCAAACCATCGATTTTCCTTAATTCAATAGAAAATAACCACATCCTTATCATTGTAATACTACCCATTAGATAAGACGTAATAAAATAGAAATATGATAACATTAAAAGTCAATGAAAATCATGCATAATCTAAACTAAATATTAATTAAAATATGCTAATCAATAAATAACTTAGAACACAATCACCTAGAACATCTACTTGGGTAATTTGGCTCTATAGATTGATCCTAGTTATTAATTTTATAATTGTTGTCAATAATCATAGACATAAATTCAGAAAATCGAATATCACAATACATATTTGCTACTATGCATACAATATCAATCCTCATTATTGTAATACGCAAAAATAACTTGTTAAAACAATGATTGTTGTGTACGGATAGATTTAAAGCATTTAGTACAGGATTCCTTAATCATAATTATATAGTAATCTAAAGTATATCCATGTCTAGGGTTTGTTTAGATTAATAAACTACTCAGTCATACTGCAAATAAACAACGCATTAATATAATTGAAAGACATAATTAAATAAATACCTCTTATTGAAATAAACGGAGCTCTAATGTTGCTTCATGCTTAAACTCAATAAAAAATCACTTATAACTCTCATAAACTTGTTGAAAGAAAAGAGGTCTATGAGAGAGTGCTAATTTCGAAGCCCTAATGTCATATTTATAGTTTCCTAAGCTATACAAATCATAGATAAACTCAAATTCTTCGTAATAGTCAAAAAAATCTTGTCACTGACCTTAGTGATTTTTTTCGTGAATCCTATTATGTTCACAAATCGTTGAGTTAATCATTGAGAATTTCTTTTTGTGCTCCATCGATTCAACTGGCGATTCCTTAGTAATTCTCAATTCTTTGGTTATTCGCTGACTATTCTCTATTGCCAATTTAGGTAGTTATTTCTGTGTAATTTCATATCGCTGGCTAATCGCTAGACATTTTTTTCATTTGGTTGTTTTGAATTTCTACCTCTTTTTCTTTCATTTCTTCATTTTTCCAAATTAAATCCTGAAGTCACAAAAACAAGAGAATACCCAGTGTAATATCATCTTTTATATTGAAAACCATCCAAAATCACACTATAATATATGTCTAATTATTGACTTGTCATCATGAAAATAAGAGATTCAATATCACCTAATCATCTACCTATACTATTAGGTAAACCTTTTCTTAAAATAAATAAAACTAAGTAAGATATTTCTAGATAAATAATGTCTATGGAATTTGAAGACAAAATTATTACGTTCAAAACTAACAGTGAATATAATTATGTAGAATATGATGGGTTACTTGATAATGAAATTAATGATAATGATTTTCTAGAATTAAAATATTTTGATGAACTAAAAGATGAAATTTATGCAATTAATACAGTAATAATGGAAATTAAAAATGAAGTTTCAAGGAAAGAACAAGTTGAAGACACTTCAAATGAAAAAAAAAAGTAACTCAAGAATGGAGGGTTAAGCAACCGGAGATCGAGAAAATTATTAACAAGCCAGAGATTTTAAAGCCAAGAAGAATAAGAAGGAAAAATGGATTTAAGCCCTGTGAAGTTTAATGATCCCAGAGGTATACATTTAAACATGAAAATCAAATGAGCTTGGTACTTCAGAGCTTGGTGTGATACGAGTTCTAATGCAAATATTATGCCAATAAATTTCTTTCTACATACTCAATTGGAGTTAGACGCACTTGCTCCTGAACCAGTTTCTCTACCAGATGGTACTTTAATTTAACTAATAGAGGTGGTCACAAATGTACCAGTTCAAGAGGAAAATTCCATTGGACCCACGGACTTTTTGGTCATGCCACCCTTCATTAATGAAAATCCTCCTTTAATTTTAGGACAACCTTTCTTAGCCACTTCTCAAGCTCTTAGAGATATGCTGAACAAAACTATCACTTTGAGGATTAATGGTCGAGCAATCACTTTCTAGAATGACACTAGAGTGGACAATCCTATATTCATGTTTAGAGATCTAACCGAATTCTAGAATAGTTCAATCGAGCCAATGACAGTAACTAAAAAAGCTCTATGGGAGGCAACCTATTGTCTATGTTTATTTATGCTTTAATTTTAGTAAACGTTTAGCATTAGTATAGTACATTTTTAGTCTCTCATTTTTTGACTCTTGTATAGGGAATAGTTTCAGAATTTAAACTTTGAGATGCTTTCAAATGGGGGGTGATCGACTTGTTTTTGTCTCTATGGCCTTTATGCAAGTTTATATTATTTACTTATCTATTTATTTAATTAATAAAATAAAATTATTAGTTAGTTACAAATCCTAATTAAACTTTCAAATTTCTAGTAAATTATACTTTTATATTAATAATTACAAATAATACATACGATAAATTTGAAATAATTTGAAAAAACAGCAAATTAAGCCTAGCAATTCTTGAGTGATTTGGAATAACGCCAAAATCGCTGGCAAAATTAGTGACGATAAACATGACTTTTAAGTGAATGTTTGAGTCTGGTGAATCAACAATGATTTAGCCTTATAATGTAAATCGCTTGCCAAATCGGTGAAGCAACGAGCTTCAATTCTATCAATTTAAAGGCGATTCCCAAGCAAATCCACTTAAAATCTTAATCGTTAGGCCCAATTTTGAGTTTTTAAAAGAAAAGCCTAGTTCGTCGTTGATTCCATTCAACCCAAAAATAATTTCTTGCTTAGATTCAATCTTCCTAAGCTCAATTTTAGTGTATATTTTATGATTATATCGTTCATGTCTAGGTTAAAAGCTTCAATGGTCATGATAACTTCTAAAACCTAAGTTCATTAAACACTTGATCAAGACGTCTAAAGCATTACATTCATAATTAATACAAATTCTAACTATTACATTTTTTATTCCCTATTCAAAGCATGAAATTCATACCATAGGATCTATTAATTCCTAAGATAAATAGACTACTCACATTTCATTGAAACACGCATATTACAATACATAATGGAAATCATTGCAAATTAAAGATAAATATAATATTACCTTGAATTAATCAACTAAACCAAACTTGAATTTGCAAATGTGAAGTCGTCAATGTTTTCTTCATATAAACTCCTTAATACTCTATCTTAAAGTAAAATCTATGCTAAATTACTCTAATGGTGGCTAATAGTTGGTATGTGGTGTGTTTGTTATGTCTTAATACATATTTATACTCCCTAACAACAATTAGAACTACTTTACAATTTAACTCGAATTAAATCTTTAACTTTCTATTTCTTGCGTGTTTTGGGTTGTCACTGATGTCTCGGCGCCGTGCCTTATAAGTCATTGTGCCGCCCTTACATGTGTATATTTTGGCTCCCTGATGCCCCGGCGCTGTCACTACCATATCAGCATCGTCCCCTTTATACCACAAATACCACTGCACTAGACCTCTAAACTTGGTTTCCTTCACTTTTAATTTCTCTCCACGTCATGCCTTCCTTTCCCGTGTTGTGCCTTGTGTTTCCACAACGCCAACATGTGTGGCCATGGTGGCAACCATGTTTTTGTGGTTTTTGCTCCATTTCTTCTCGTTTTTTCCTTTTTTTTCTTCCTATACACATTAATTCCCTGAAAGTGCAATAATACCATGAATTAGAACTTATTTAGGGATATTTATACTAAATATACTATTAAATTAGCCTTATATACGTATAAATAATCACTTATCAAATACCCCCAAACTTAGAATTTTTCGTGTCTCGAGCAAAGGTGTATTCTACTAAGTCTCATAATTAATAATTCTCATTCAATTTACATTATTCATGGAGCATCCTTTAATACACTAAGTCTCAAGTTAATAATCTACTCAAGAGTTTTCTTTTGGAAAACTTATATTTTTAAGCCATGTAGCATTAACAACACATAATTTCACTCTCAAAACACCAAAGTAGATCACAATAAAAAACCATCACTACTCGCGAGTTTATTTCATCTAAATCTCAATTAGTAAGTATGCAATCTCATGATTTCTCATTGATTTAAGGAATTTACAAATAAGCATAAACTAAACTCATCTTTGATAGACTTTAGCACTTCAAGAGTCTATAGAACTCAACATAGTTGGAATGAAAACTTAACTTAATTATCTACTCGTACTCGAGCTAAATCTTTTATTTGAAAAGTTTAAGTTTACTTCCACATCCTTTTCTCTATTGTTCTTTACTTCTTCACTCATTCTTCTTCTTTTCATTTTTTATTTTTACAGTCCCTGCTCTTTTTCCTATGAACTCATTCTTCCTCATTTTTCCCAACCCTCATTTTTTCTATAGAACTTGTAGGATTCTCTCATTTTTTCTTTTATTTCTAAAATTCTTGTTAGCACTTCTCACTTTCACTGAATCAAGTAAGTTAACACCAACTTTTTGTTTACAATGCCTATTTATTCCCCTCTTTGCATTAAGTCTTTATTTGCTTTCTATTATCAAGTGAGATTCACGCTTATTATAGAATATTTAGAGATTTAGATTTTTCCACAAGAAGTGTTATAATTCTTTGCATTTGTTTCAAGTTCAAGGTCGTCCCTTACTCTAGGTTTCTAATCATGAAATCACACCGTTGTTTGCTACATTTTATTATTTTTTCTTCAAAATTTAAAAACTATCTCTTGAGTTTCATATCAATAAGATTTTTGTAATCTACCCATCCACAATTAAAGACATTAACATGCAAATGAACTACTTATTCATTACACATTACTACATATAACATAATATATACTACTTAAACATTCATATAATAAATAAAATTAAAGATTTAGACACTACCATGTTTTCTTCTTTAACTGCTTCAAAATAAAATTTAAACAATCATACTTGCAATGTTTATCCTTAATTTTTAGCTTATCTTACCACTTCTCAAAGTGTAGTGTAGTATTGATAGCCCCAAACTTAAAACCAAACCTTGACCTTAAGGTTTAAAAGTAAGCTTGAAACATGGACACACTAAAACACATAAATATATAATAATACAAGTTACAATAAGATGAACTAAACATAAAAATGAAATAACTAAATAGTTAACAAAATATCCCAAATGTTAAAAAAATAATGGTATCAAAGTCACTCTCAACTCCCCAGCTCTAAAGGATTCCTATGACACTAACTTCAGGGCTGTGTGACATCATCATTATCTGCATCACCAGCTACAGCTTTGGATGGTATCAATGGACGTTCCACCCTTATATTTTGCACCAAATCCTGATCTAACACATATTCTAGAGCTGTTGGATAGCCTAATGACCCGTCAGTAAATCTTAATTGCATGCTCCTCCTATATCTAGCTATGTCTTTATGAAGATCAATAAACAATATGAAATTGCGGTGCTCATTCTATGGGTGTTGCTATCGCATTTACATATCCTGCTCATATCTAAAGATGGTTGCCTAGTATTACATCCCGTCCTCTTGGTACAATGTCCTCATCTCTATTATCCTCAACCTCTGTGTTGAGTCAAGTTTTCTGAGGGTAGACAGGTGCCTATAGTAGAGAAGGTGGTGGAAAGACGTCAGGACCATCTAAGTCCAACTCTCTAAACTCTGGGTTTACAAACTCGTAGCCCTCAACAAGTCCCTAATGTAGTTGCTCATCCTCTTCTCCATATCCTTCCTCTTCTAGCTCTTGGGCTAATTCTGCTGCTGCTGCCTAATCCTCTAGCCTTTTGGTTAACACTTTGGCCTTAAGTCTAAGTCCCTCGACCTTTTCGCTCTCCTCCTTGGAGTCTTGGTAACCAGGTGATGACTTCAATTTGAGCATGAAAGCTACATCCATGGCGGGTTGGCCCTTTATATCAAATTTCTCGTCGTCTCTCAGTCTTACTCTCGTCTTAAAGCACATGTGAGTAATTATGATAGGAAACAAAAGTTTGTTGTCCCTTTCTGACATTATTGACTCCCTCAGACTATTGTGAATTATATCTCCAATGTTGATTTCCCCTCTCTTTGTAATCTTATAAAGACAAGCCACTTTTGGCTAGTTGATCTCGCCTTGCTAAGAAGTAGGGTATGGTGATGCAATAAGGAAATGTTTCCATATTCTGTAAATTTTTCTAATACTCCACTTCTTAATGTGCTTCGACACATTCTCAGCTCCTACGACCCAACCTTGTTGTCTTGGGGCAACCAATGCATTCCCTATAGCTCTAAAATGGTACAGGTTATAAGGTCTCTCATATAACTTCTTCAGGAAAGTCTGTTCAGATCCATACAAGCTTAATTCTTCCAACCTGTAGAAAGTATTGACCTCACGTATATTAAAGGGAACAAAGATCCCTTTCACTTTCAGTGGATCATCCTTAGAAGTGAACTTCGCATTAGCATAAAACGTAAAAACAATCTCACTCACTCTTTTAACATCATTCATTCTATAATATTGAGTGAGTTGCTCTCAATTTCGTCCCCTAGTGAAATTATTCACTATTTTATAGTACTTGGTTGGAAAATTAATCCCCCTTTTACAAATGAACTCCCTATGTAGGATTTTCTTATATCGGTCCTTAGCCTCCTTACTAAAGAGAATTTTGGATTTAAATGGTTTAGACTCCTCTTCATTAAGATTTCTAGAGGTGGATGCCTCAAAATCATTTGTTGTCATTTAGCTAACTTGTTTCTTTGTTCGTGCAATTTCTTCCAATTCAAGCAACTAAACAACAATGCAATGCAACTCGGTCTTCAAATCAACTAAAAATAAAAAATTCATATAAAATGGATCATGCATATGCTAAATAATCAACTAAGTCTCCATTAGTAATATTAGTGCTCAAATACACATAATCTTGTAAAACCTATCCTACAACCTGAAATCCATAATTTCTTACAACATCATCAAAATTTTAAAATTCAAATCATAACTAGATGAAATTGTAAATGTACCTCAATGTTAGATTTATTTTCGATATAGAACACTCCTCCAAGTCTTTTTCAATTCAAGCCCTCTAATGTTTCTCATCAACTAGAACCCTAGCTTTTTGAACTCAAACTCCAAAAATCCAAGCCCTAGTTCTTCCACTTATGCAAATCCATAATGCATTTTTTTCTTTCACTCTCAATCACTATGAACTCACTAATCTCACTTATAAATAATCAAACTTTAGCTCTAAAGGGATGTATTCTTGGAGTTTGTGGTGGGGTTTTAGTGCAATTGCAAAGAATGAATGAAAAATGGGTATCGACTCCGACGGTGCTACTGCATCAACAACACAGTGTGGTTTTTTTATTTTCTTGTGTACCGCCTTCTCGACGTTGTGGCCTACACCTATAGCGTCGTGGGTAATAACCACGGCGTCGATCCATGTGCTAACATCCTCGCATATATTTCTCGCTAATTCTCCTCCGGCGCTCCTCCGACTTTATGTATAACTTACACAAGGTGTCTTGACCACACAAAATCCATGAAAAAATAAGAATTAATACATTTTACTTGTTATTTTCCTATGCACCTTACCATCACCATTTTGAACTCTTTTGCCATTTTTTCTCTCTTTAAATAAGTTCGCAAGACATTTCCATTTCGATGAATCATCGCTCGACAAATGGTCTTCTCTGCATATTCGGCATAAGTTTTTGAAAGTTAGAAATAAAAATTTTATTAATTATAATTATTATACTAGATAACCAACTACTAACTGAAATTTAAAAACTTGAAATTTAAAACCTAAAATTTAAAACCATAGGCTGCCTCCCTATAGTGCTTAATGTAACGTCATTAACCTGACACCTTTTTGCTTGTTTAGTTTGAGTCTAAATCGAGAAGCTCTATCTGCAAATCAAAGATTATGTTCCGTTCGGATGTATTTTTTCACCATCGACAAAGACAACCTTCTCAGCATCATCACCCTCATCAATGATCATCGTGATCTTCCTCTCTCTTATGTACAAATTTGTTTTAGCAGTGTTCAAGAATGGCCTCCCAAGTATCATAGATACACTGTCCATTTTATGGTTCATGAACTTGAAATTCGCAATGAATATGAATCTACCACCATTCAAAACTCTTCCTATAGTAGGTACCAAGTTGTAATTAACTACTTACAAATTCATAATACCGGGACAATTGATCTTCGAGTCAACATGCAACATGTCCATTAATGGTATAATATTGACTAAGGCTCTAGTATCACATAAGACGTTTCTAAGTTGGTGTCCGTCGATGTTTATCAATATGCATATCTCTTCGGGATCTTTCCTTTTGATAGGTTGAAGTCGCGGGACATACTTAAGCTTTGGTTTCAGTTTCTTCATAACCAACCGCATGTCATTACCTTATGGGTCTTATTCGGAGGTTCTTTATCTTTTTGCTTGGCCTTCCATAGTTGTTTCCCTTTCTTTTTCTTTAAGGCATTAATTCTTTGCTTCTTGAAATGATCAATCTCATCTTGCCTCACTTCTATTTTATGCTCATACTTCTCTTCATGCTTCAACATAGCCAAAGTGTTGGATTTTTTCGGCATGTACATTACTTGGTCTTATCTTGGTTCCTTTGTTGACACAGTGGTCATTATGTGAATAGCACTCACATTCTCCTTAGGACTGATGATGGTGTTGCTAGGAAATTGTTCTTCTTTCCTCGAGTTCAAGCCTATACCAAGTTGAACAATTTTTCTCTCTAGTTTCTTGATGGATTGTGATGCTCACTATTCGTCTTCTTCATAGCTTATTTCACTCCCTCCAGCTATTTGTTTTGCTTATCGTGGTGCTCTCTATTGTTCACTTCCATGGCTTATACATATTTCTCAATTAACGTTAATGAAGTCATCTTTTCACTTTGCCCCAACTTCCCCTATTGGACTTGTTGATCAATCCCTTGAGGCAACTTCAGTGCATTATCAAGATTTTCATGTCGTTGTTGTTGTATCCTCGATAAAATCATTAAAGAGCCACTCCTCTCAACCTAAAGTTGTTCACGTAGCCTTGATTGTTCATGAAGTTGATTTCCTTACACTCCATTCCTTTTTGTATGTCCATTTGGTTATCCATCGTGCATTAGTGATTAATAGGTTGCTATGTTACTAGTGGACCTTGGTCTCCCATATGAAGTTTCACCATCTGACTGCTTAGATTTAATAGTTGTACCATATTTGCAGCTTGTGAGTCAATCTCGTAGATGCTTGTTGGTTTCCTTACTGTGAAATGAGTATCAACGATAGAGTTGTGAGACATAAGATCAAAAAGATCCAATGCTCCATCCTCATCCTCAGTAAGTAAAGAGCCACCTGATGCGGCATCTACTAGCGTTCTTGTGCAATGGTTCATCCCATAGTCAAAAATCTGGATTTGTACCCATTTCACATATCCATATCCCGGACATCTCCTCAGCACCTCTTTCAATCTTTCCCAAGCCTCGCCAAGAGACTCAGTATCTTCCTATTCGAACTAGTTGATCTCCGATTTCCTTTTGCTGACTTTCACTGGGGGAAAGAACTTGTCAAGAAATCTTTTATTGATTTCCGCCCATGAGGTCATAGTCCCTACATTTAGCCCTTCGAACTAGGATTTAGCTTTTCCACCCAATGAGAATGGGAAAAGTCACATCCGGATCACTTCCTTCGTTACTCTGGTGATGTGGACGAGGTTGCACTTCTCTATGAAGTTCTCAACATGTATAAGTGGATTTTCATTGGATAGCCTATTGAACGGACTATTTTACACAAAGTTTATAAGAGACGATATCAGTTCAAAGTTAGTGGTGTTGGTTGAAAGCCTCATTAATCCATTATACGTCTACTGACCTTTTGGCTTAAAGTAGTCATGAAGACATTTGTGTCCTCGCACTCTTTCCAGCAGTACCAGATCACCTACGAGTTAGTTATTCCCGTATCCTTGTTGTTGTTTTCTAGCTTGTGCCCCAGCCATCTTGATTCCTTTCTTTGTTTTCCTTTATTCGTTCTATCAATCTCGGGGTTGTAAGGCACTAGGTCCTTCTATCCCTTGCTATGCATACACTAAGTATCCCTGAAAAGAAAACACAAAAAGATCAAGTGCAGATTGTCAAACTTGAAACTCAAGTCTGTATTTTTTTATTTTTTATGAACCTAAAAATAAAGTGCTTGAAATAAAACTCTTAGCAACCTTTCAAACTAACTAAATAATCCAAATGGCTACCTATCTCCAGCAACTACGCCAAAAGCTTGATGCATACTACTGTAAGTATAACAACTAGCTAATAGTAATAGTATAACCAACTTAAGTTGACTACAGATGTCATCCTTAGGGAAAGGTTTTTGCACTAGTTAATTACCTATTTAACTTTGAACTATTGCTAAGGAAATCACTTTTATTATTGGTTTTATATTAACTAAATTAATATAACAAATCAATGTAAACTTTACTTAAACTCTTATATTAAGGATGTCTTAGTTCATAACTTCACCTAGGTAATTTAATATTATGTTTTTCAACAACTTTTACATCTCAATATGTTGTATGCAATGCTTAATTAGAATAGATAAATCTCCTTCAAATCCACTTTAACCCACTATCGTGACGAAAAAGATTCTAATGTGCAAACTAAAACTCCACCTATCATTGTAAATAACGTAAGCTCCACGTTGCTTTAAGTCCCAAATCATTGGATTCATAACCAACTAATTTTACTATTCGTGTCCTCCTAATAAATAACTATCGTTGAATGTTGTATATTTTACGATTGTATCATTCATGTCCAGATTAAAAGATTCAATAGCCATTACACTCATAATCAATAAAAATTCTAACCATTGCACTTTTATAATCACTTTGTATTCCTATTCAAAGTTTAATGTTCATACCAAAGGATTCATTGATCTCTAAGATAAGTAAATTACTCACACTTTATTAAAACACACATATCACAATTCATAATGGAAATCATAGCAAATGATGAATATATTACCTTAAATTAATCAACGAAACCAAACTTGAATTGCAAACATGAAGTTTTCAATGTCTTCTTTACACAAACTCCGTAATACTTAATTTCAAAGTATAACCTATGTTAAATTATCTAATGATAGCTATTAGTTGGTATGTGGTATGTTTACCACATCTTAATACCTATATACTCCCTAATAAACCCTACTTTACAATTTAACTTGATTTAATACTTTAACTTTCTATTTCTTGCGTGTCTACATTGTCATTAATGTCCCGACACCATGCCTTATAGAACATTGCGCCGCCACTGTATGTGTATATTTTGACTCCCTGGTGCCCCTGCGTTGTCACTACCATCTTGGTGTTGTCCCTTTTGCACCACAATGGTGTCACTGGACCGAACCTCCAGACTTGGTTTTCTTCATTTTTCCTCTCTCCCACACCGTGCCTTTCCTTCCCACGCTATGCCTTGTGTACCCATAGCATCAACAGGTGTAGCCATGGCGCCAACCATATTTTTGTGGGTTTTTGCTCCATTTCTTTTTGTTTTCCTTTTTTATCCTTTACACCTTAATTCTCTGAAAATGTTATAATACCATGAATTAGAACTCATTTATGTATATTTATACTAAATATACTATTAAACTAACCATATATATACTTATAATTAATCAATTATCAAATACCTAGTGTAATATCATCATTTATATATAAAATCAACCCAGTACAAGAATAATGAGGAATAACATCAAAAAATTGCAACTGTTGCTAAACAACAACAAATCGGCAACAGTTCTGCATCAGATAGACCATTTGACTCGGTTGACCAAAAAGCAACAAATCAGTGATAGATTTGTGACAACACTTGTGAAAAATTGCATTTTGTCACTAATATGTCGCTGATTTCTCCCGCCATTAATTTCCCGTCAATTCTGTGACTGATGTGCAACAGATCAGCGATAGACACTAGTTTGTCGTTGATCTGTAGCTAAATCTATGACAGATTTGCTACAGATCAGCGATAGACTATTTATGTCGCTGATCTGTCGTTGATCAGCGACAAATCAGCAACAGAATGTCAACAACGGAATAGTATGTTGCTGATCTGTCGCTAATCTCTAAATGGTATTTACAACCAAGGGCTCTCCACCTCGTCCCTGCAAACCCATTTCATCCAAAACGCCGAAGATCCCTACCGTCGCACCGTCGCCGAAGATCTGCCGCCACCACCGTTATTGTCGTCGTCCACTACCATCGTTGATGTCGATCGTGACTCACCGGCTCAGTCGTTCATCGGTAACCCACGTCAACCGTGAGTCACCGCGCGCCCTGCCCGATCGAGGCTGTTGGCCGGCGCCGCTGCCGCTGCGCGGTATTTTCCTCCGGCGCTGCTGTTCGCCGCCACCGCTGCTCTTTTTTTCGAACCACCGCCGCGGCCCCTTCTTTGGATCTATCACCGCTGCCCATCAACAGGGCTCCGCGCCCCCTATGCCGCCGACGCTGGTCGCATCCGTGTTCGTCCACCACCGCTGCTCAGACCTCACTCCGTCGTCGCCAGCTGCCTGGTCGCCTCCTCGATCCACTGCCACCGCTGGTTGGCCCCTGCTCTGCCACCATCGCTGCTCGACCTCGACTCCTCCGCAACCGCTGATCGCCCTCGGGTCCTCCTTGACTGAGTTTCGGGTATCATCTGCGACTCGTGGATTGCCTCTCGACTAGGCGTTAGGACATTCGAATCACAGTCCTGGTTTGCATTTTCTTGAACTTATATTTTGAAATTTTGGTTGATTTTTGTTTTCTTGTGACAACCGAAATTAGGAAATCTATGGTTTCCCTTTTGCATATCAAAGAGATCTTATGCTTAGCCTTCGAAAATAGCGACAACGCGACATTGTGTTGCTAAACAGCAACAACTCAATCGTTTGTTGCTAAACAGGAACAAATCAACAACTCAATTATATGTTTCTAAACAGCAACAAATCAACGTCAGAACAATCTGCCGCTAAACAACAAAAAATCAACAACTGAACAATCTGTCTCTAGACAACAACAAATCAACAAGTACAAAGAATTGAATTTGTATTTAGGTACGCAGTTTAAATTGTCACCATGAATTTGTGATATGAAAATCATCATTTATGATCGTAAACTGTAGTTCATATATAGTATTTTCATTGAATAATAATGTAGTAAATTAGTAAATCTGTACATTGTATAAATTACTGCTTGGTAGTGAATGCATTTCCATCTAAAAATGATATCTTATTGAGTTATAACTTATATATATTGTTATAATGTTTACTAATTGTGATTGTCATTTAGTTGGTACGTATTTATATTTGGAAACTCGATGTAGTGTCTATATCTGTTGAATTGAAGAATAATTAGATTTATTTGTAAAACAAAGAAAAATATATTAATTTATATACTTCATTAGTAAGAATTGATAAGAAATGTCGAGAGTATATGGAGTTTATCGAAAAATAACTTGGGCAATTCATGATGGTAAACTGTTAATGAGAGTCCCTTTTTTTAATAAGACACAACAAGACGTTGTTGGTTTATATAGATCACACTGATGACTAAATACCAAAATAAAAACGACTCATCAAATTTATTTGCCACAGGCAGCAATGAAGGTGGAAATTACCTTGGAAGTGCAATAAGATTCCTTTCAGATGGAGCCCATTTCTTGAAAACCTCTAGTAAGAAACCACCACTTATCATTCCTGGGGAGGCAAAGAGGATCAACGTCATCTTTTGGATGATCATGATGAGTTTATGGAGTAACTTATGCCGCCTCCGCGACCACCGCCACGTCAAGAGTGATTGGATGTCCAATTTTTTTTAATGGTAATCTGTTATTCTCGAGTAACGTAAATCTTCACATTTTTCCCCTTCTAATGTAGTCGATGTGATTACTTCATTTGCAGGTATGTGCACCGGTGACATTTGATATGAGTGTTGCATAGGGAGGCAAACTTACATCACCAATTGGGTTGCAAGTTTTAGAGATTCCTTTGGTATGCAACTTTCTGCTATTTGTTTTATTCACAAAATATCCATTTAACATGTGAGGCCCTAAAATAACTTGGCAAATATATAGGTTGAGCTTATTATTTAAATCATCGCCATGAATTTATCTTTTGAGTTTAATTGCAAAAATGGGAAAATTGGTCATCTATTTTTTCTAATTTTTTACATTACATGATGTTCTTAAATGAATCAAAAGAGTACGTGCAAGCTTAGTAAAAGTTAGTGTTAAATTAATTCATGATTTCTTAGACTTTGCATTTTAACATGTGAGGCCTTCAATAAGCTTTGGCAATTATATAGGTTGAGCTTATTATTGAAATCATCAAAAAAGGCTATGTTGATGCATATAAAAAAAGCTTTTATTTTATGTATTAGAAATCCTTAACTCGTTGTGTGTATTTTGGAGTGGTTGTGTTGGCCATGTTATACATCGAGATAGGAAGACTGTGATAGATAGCGTGTACTCAGAAACAACACTGTATTCAATTTTACTTTATTTGGATGCGATGTTATTTTCATTTGTGTTTAAATATTTTGGTTGCATTTCAAATATTAGTTTTATGCGTAAATTTATGTTAATCGCGTGGTTCTCTAGGTACTCTTGTCTACTATACCCTTTTTTAGGTACTGTTCCATGGCTCTTCTTACAATTGCTATTCATTTTTTTGGTCATTCCTCTTTTAGGGGAATGTTGCCCTAAGAGAAGGTTGTTATAGTTATAAGCATTCACTTTAGGGAGGAAATATTGGTTATTGAGGATTGGTAACATAAATGAATTCTGTTGGTTTTAGTTATGAAATTAATTGAAGTTCGAAACTTATGGACATGTAATAATATTATATGTTCAATGTTATCTAATATTGGAACTTGAACCACATGAAAGAATGTACAAGAGGAAAAAAACTGAAAAAAAAACATGGAATGTCATGTATGGAAGTTCATTTAGTCCCTTTTGAGTTGGAGATTTTTGTGTGTCTCACTGTGTGCGATCTTTTATGTATGAGATCGATCACCTAGGCTTAATTTTAGGATTTTTTTCATTTGTGTTTGAATATTTTGATTGCATTTCGAATATTATTCCTTTTCATTTTCAGGATTTGGATGGGACACGCACTCCTAGCCCCAGAATTTGTATGGTGTATATCTTCTATCGGTGAAACAAATGGGTAAGAGTATGGGATTGACATTATATATATATATATGTAAATTAATTTGTGTAGCCATCTGTCATTGGCGTGTAGTATTTTATATTTTGTTAAATAATGTTCATCTACTAGTATATAGTATAGTACTAGTTAATTATGAAATGTTAATCTCCCCCTTTTGTTGATATTGTTTGTCAAATTTTGATAATATACAAACAATTTCTCAATTTTCGTTTTAATTGCAGCAGGAAAAATTGTATTTTTGCTGATTTTACTGTTGTAAGATTCCAATTTACTATTTAATGTGAACTGTAATTTTTAAAAAAATCACAATTCCAAATTAGCGACAGACCGAGTTTGTCGCTGATTTGCACAATCAGCAAAAAGTTGTCTATTGCTGATCTGTCTCTGTTTAGCGACAGTACAATGACAGACATCGATTTTGTTTGATCAGTGCAAATCGAATGATAGACTTCGATCTGTCATTGAGTTGTAACAGATCAAGAATAATCGCTTGTCTTGATTGGGCAAATCAGCGACAGACCATGTCTATCGCTGATTTGCAACAGATTTGCAACAAAACCTTTTTTGCTGACTGTACTAAAATTAGCAACAGATTTGTTTCTTGTTCTGTTCAGCGACAGAATTTTGTCACAAATCAGTCGCTCAACTGCAATAGAACCAAAATATGTGGCTAACTTCAATCTGCAACAAAGAGTTTAGCAACAGCTCTGATATGTTGATGATTTGTTGCAAGTTCGCTTAGCAATAAATCCGTACCAATTCAGCATCAGATTTGTTTATTGTTGTTTAATTTTTTTTCTTGTAGTGACCTAAATTAGACTATAAAATATGTCTAATTATTGACTTGTCATGCATTAGGATCCGAGCCATTTGTTCAAGCTAGTCTCTCCCCATTAGTTATAAAAGTAATTGAATAACATAGTTTTAATAGATAAAAGCTTTGTTCAAGATGATTTTAACATGTATACATTAAAATGCGTACATACACTTCTATACGCAAAATTAAATTTGAAGGACAAACAGTTGTGTGGCCAATGATCACACTAAGTTTGTTTGTATATGCTATTAGGGCTTGTTTGGTTTAAGAATTAGTGAAGCATTCTTCACTTGCTTACCTAACACAACTGATATGTTAACTATTCCTTTATTTGCTTCCATGCCCATTTTGTTAGGTAAGATTTAGTTTTTGACAGTTATGCCCTTCCATTAATTGTGTTCCCAACCTCAGCAATCATCTTCATTGCCTCTAAATTGTCTTGCAAATCTCATCCTCTCATTGCCAAACCCCCTCCCCCACCCCACTTCAAAATGCTTTAATTTAAGACCATCAAAAAGAAAATGAAAATGTTTTCTTGTTGAATCTCATGTTTTTTCCCAAATTAGTCATGTTTTCTTACGTGATTGAAGGTATGATATTGCTCAAACAACAACAATTTAGAGAGAGATGAGGGGTGGATAGGGTAGTGAGATTCAGCATTGCAATGGCGAGGGAATGGCAGAATTGTTGAGAGGTAGAGGTGTTAAGGGGTAATGGGTGGCCAGCGCTCGCTGGCACTGGCAGTAGGGTTTAGGAAGGTAGGCGGTGTGTAATTAGGTAAGGGGTGGGGTGACCACTTATGAGAGAGAGAGAGAAAAAGAGAGAGATGGTCTACAAGATGGAAAAAATGATGTTGAATATGAGGGTAAAAATATAATTTTTTTTTACTTAAGTTGAGTTTATCTAATGAAAGGGTCCCCATTGTTATTTGGTAAGCATGAATGTAAGGGTTTGGTGAAACCGAGTCTTCGCTGACACTCCAACTAAACACCAATCTTACTGCTAAGCCTGACCTTAGCTAAGCTGACACTCTAAACAAATAGGCCCTTTGTACTTTTGGCTGACCACGTTAAGTTTACAATAGTTTGGTATTAACATTTTTCTCTTAAATATCAAAAGTACATGAGTTATATTCTTTAATTTATAATTTATTGTCATCAATTGCTTGTTAAAAACAACAAGAATACTTTCATAGTAAACTTTTAAATTTTATTTGTTATGCATAATTGTTTTTTTTTAAATGTGCTTGATTTGTATTTACATGAATGATTTTTTATGTAGATACAGCAACAACAACAACATAACCTCAGTCCCAAATTAACTGGGGTCAGCTACATGGATCAAACTTTTTCATTGTGCTCGATTAAGTGCAATTGATGGTGAGCTTTGCAGACCATTCAAATCCATCCTAATTAACGCATCACATATTAACTTCGGTTTGCCCTACCTCGTCGAGTTTCTATAGTTTCTATTGAGTCAAGTTTTTTAGTTAGAGCATTTGTAGGCCGTCTTTGCAGGTGACCAAACCATCATAACCGCCCTCCCTAATCTTTGTATCAATTAGTGCTACTCCTACTTGCCTTTGAATTTCTATATTTCTTATTCTATCTTTACGAGTTTTACCACACATCCACATAAGCATCCTCATTGCTGCTACATTCATTTTATGCAATTGTTATCGCTTTACCGACCAACATTCACTTCCATAGAGCATAGCTGGCTTAATTGCGGTCCTATAAAATTTTTCCTTTTAACTTAATAGGAACATTTCGATCACAAATCACTCTTGTTGCACTCCGCCATTTCTTCCATCCATCTTGAATTCTATGTGTGACATCATTCCCAATGTTACCATCATTTTGTATGATTGATCCTAGGTATTTAAAGTGGTTTACCTTAGGAACTTCTATTTTCCCTAATTTTCCTTTTAAAGTGATTTTTTTATGTAGATAACGTTATTAAATACTAATTTTGGGATTTAGGTATGTGCATGCTTAATTATATTTTGCAAAAATATATTAATGAAGGGAGTGGCTAAACGGGACCCATTAATTACTTAGAAGACCTCGTTTCAATTTTTACAGTAGTTCCGAAATTGCCTTTAGAGGAAATGACAATCTTACCCTTCACTAGTGTGAGGTTCCAAATACTCTTACCGACCCTCACAAGATCGAAGCTGACGAGCAAAAACCTATGATTCCACATGTAATCAACTCGGTAAGGCCGTTATCACCTTGTTTATGGTCATTTCGTAGGTAATTTTGAGTTTTTTAGGCATTATTTGACCGAATGTTGTTGTTTCCTATTTTTAGTTATTTGGGCCTTTGAGTTATTGTTGATTTCGACTTCATTGGTTTGAAATGTCAAAGGATTTATCAAAAAGAAGCCCTCCAGACAATAAAGAGGTATTTTTTGTTTTTATTGGGTTTTAGTCATCAAGGAAGAACATCCATTTGAGGCTGTTGTCCCTCTGCCGTAAACTCTAAGACATACAAGTACCTTTCAGTTTTCTTCAACCAAAAGATCACCTATATTTGTGGCACAAGTAAGGTGTTATCGATACTTAACTTTTGGCTCTAGCAAGCCGATACTCATGCTTGACGTGTCAGACATGTTTCTCTGACACCTTCCATATTTCACCTAAAATTTGTTTTTTGCCTTGGTTCTTAACTAATTTTTTTTCATTTTATTTTTTTTAGTTTGCTACGTGCGACATAGCAGGTACATTTATCGGGTTTTTCTCGGACTTAACGAGGATCTTTACCTCGGATGTGTCATTTCAGAGGAGAAAGGATGTAGTTTCTTGGGGTTAGACGACTGCTTGGCGTTGTGGTTTTGTAGTAATCATATTAAAGTCTGATTCAGGTGGCCTTTGCCAGGGTAGGCAAGCAAGGTTGTTAATAGGTTGTGAAAGATATGGGGCCTTTAAAGTGAGTGTCAAAAACATAGCAAATATTGAAAGGAATGGAAAATAAGACCAATGGGAAAGGAAAAGCTTGTTGGATCCTAGAAGTGTGGATCCTAATTTAAGATCAATGTAAAACACGATCTTGATGGATTGTGGCATGTATGGGTTGTGTGTGGGGTACACAACCATGGCTTCACCAATTATTTAATTGGGCACTCTTATACCGGGAGAAAGACATAGTGCAAGACATGAGCAAGACTAGTGCCCACCCTCGAGATATTTTAAGTAACATCAAGAATATGAACAAGGGCAACAAGACTGTTATGAAGAAAATTTACAATGAAAAGGCTAAGTTGAGAAAGATTGAAGCTGGCGAGAAGAGCAAAATGCAGTTTTTACTCCACTAGTTGGACGAGCACAAATACATCGAGCATCACTCATTTTGGCTAGATACGTATAGCGTGAGGGATCTATTCTTTCCTCCATCGTAATTAAGTGCAACTCCTTCGATGTTTTCCTCATGTATTGATAATGGATTACACTTATAAGACAAATCAATTAAAATACCTGCTTCTTGAGATTGTTGGGGCCACCTCAACGCACATGGCCTTCCTAGTGGCGCATCCTTTTTTAGCTAAAGAGACTAAGTCTGACTATGCGTGGCGCGTAGATAGTTGAAGTCATTATTGGATAGGTGGTAACTCCCGAGTATTGTTTTGACGGATATGGACTTTGGTTTGGTTGCAACAATAAAGGATGAGCTCCCCGACGCAACCTGCTTACTTTGTTCATGGCACGTGAATAAGGACATTGTCACGAAGACAAAGGACCTATTTTTTGAGGATGAGGATTATAATACTTGATATGGGATGTTGATTAAATGCAGTGCCAAACTTAATCAACTTATAATGGTTGCCTTAGGAAACTAGAGGCGAAATATGTTGGAGTCTCGATGTTGTTGGATTTTGTTAAGGACACATGTTTGTGTTAAAAAAAGAAGTTTGTGTATGCATGGACCAACAATGTATTGCACTTTGGGAATGCAACTACTAATCGGGCAGAGGGTGCCCATAATGTACTAAAGAGAGAGCTCGAGACATCACAGGATCATTTTGGAGATGTTTTTAAGTTGATACACGATGTTATTACCTACCAGTAGTGTAACTTGGAAGCTTCATTCAATCGATCCATGCACCTAGTGGCATATGAGTATCAGCACCATTTGTATAGTAACATCATAGTTTTCGTGGACTAACATGCATTGGGTGTAATTAGTAAGGAGGTAAGAAAAGTTAGTGAGGGTGTTGGCCTTGATAAAGAAATTTGTGGATATGCTTTGCAATCCACTCATGGCCTGCCATGTGCGCATGAGATCGTTGTACATTTGCTTGATGATAGCCCTATCACTCTTGATGAAGTCTACCTGCATTTGAAGAAATTGAACATGACCCCCATCGAGGCCTCATTGAATGGGGAGTTAGACTATTTATACCAAGTTTAAATGGAAGGAGTTGAGGTTAAGTACAAAAGCAGTATCACTGACTAAGGGGAAGTATTTTACAGAAATTAAAGGAAATCATTTACCCTGCATTGACTATTATTTCTGCATCCGAAGAGAAGATTACAACAAAAGGACGGCCGAAAAATAGCAAAATGCATCTTAACAAGAGGAAGTCGAAGAGTAAGAGGGCTCGAGTTGACAATTCTACCAAGAGAACTCCTTTTGCTTTCGAGTATGTAGAGGCTAAAGCTGCACAAGAGTATATGACATAGGTTTCCAAAGAAGCAAGCCAAATTAGAAAAGCCAACAAAATCAACCAAGCTTGCCAACTTAGGCAAGTCAAGTCCCTTGAGCTAGTCTACCTAGCCATCCTAGTCAGCCAATTCATCCAATTCAACCAGTTTAGCCAATTCAACCAAGTCAATTAAGTATGCTAAGTGGGGTAGTAAGTGAGGTATCGAGTGAGAGACCAAGTAAGGGACCACCCTCGAGAGCGAGTAAGGGGCCAATTGAGGGACGTGGGGGGCCAAGTTAGGGACCTTTTTCAACACATGGATGAGGAAAGTGTAACGACTCGTGTCCTTAACCTGGTTATTAACATTATTCTGATATCTAATTAACTCAAGTTAGACTCGTGGTTAGGCCAGACTTGTCTCGATTAGCGTATGAGTACGATTATTGTGTTGTATTGCATTTCTTTGGTATGGAGAAATAAATAAAATCGACAATACGTCTGGTGTGACACATGTAAATCATAGGGGATCACAAGGAAAAATGTGGAAGCAATATGTACGTTTGGGTGTACTCATTCGCGTACGTGGCAAGCAGAGAATCCGTAAAATATAAAGGTATATATATGTTGATATATATAAATATATATAAATAAAGCCTATAGTTGGAAATAAAAACAGTTAGAAATTATGGGATGTCTAATATAGTGTGTGGATAAAGGGTGACGCACATGCGTCGTAGGATAGCGTGCATGCCTGAGTGTATTAGGCGCGCACGACGAAGGATTAAACACATAAATATATGTGTTTATGCATATATATATATATATATATACGATGTATATATAAATATATATTTGAAATAATAAATAAATTTGTGGGTGTCTAGTGACATGTGCGATCGAGGGTGGCACACTTAGGGTGTAAAACATTGTGCTGCCCGAGGGTGGTCGTTGGCATGTATAATGAATTTTAAATGAGGAAAAACATAGGTGTATGTATTTATTTATATAATTGATATATATATATATATATAACCTATAGTTTGATTTAATTTAATTAAATCAAATGGATGTGTCTCGAGGTGCGTGTTGCATGGAAATTTATAAATATTTACATAAGGCCTTCGAAATGGTGGAATGGGTAATAACTATCAAGATTAACCTCGGGATACAAATTAGCATATATCGAGAATGATCAAGGTTTAAGTGAAAGGAATAAGGTCATTAGATTTGCCTCAAGATTCACGTTACATGAATCTCGAGGAAATCAAATACTCAAAAGCAAACTAAACCTCTGTCTTATCTATTCGATTTGAACATATAGAGGAAGAAGAAACGAGATCGAGAAAGGAAGAAAGAGCTCGTCTGAGAGGGAGAGACAGAGAGTTTGGCTGAAGGAGTGACAAAGATCGAGATGGAGAGGCGAGAGGGATCTCGAGATCGATGGTAAGTTTGTTTGTTAAGTTTGTTGTTATGTTAGTTGATCATGGAGGTTCTGTCATGGAGGTTGTATTGGAGGAGGTTTGACTGTTTGAGGACGGATACAATCGTGAGGTCATCTCCCTCCCCAGGATGCTCGAGGGTAGGGGTTGAACCCAACCCCAACGAGTCAAGAAAAAAAAATAAAACAAAAAACAAAAAACTAGATGAAACTGGTTTGGATGACGAGCATCGAAAGGAAAAATGAAAAATGGGGTTCCCCCAAACCGAGCCTATTGAACCGGACCGATCCAATTCAGGGGCCAAACCCATCCTTACATTAAAAAAAATATAGGAAAACTAGAGAAATAAATAGAAAATGCAGGGAATTTAAGGAAAATTCCAAAAAATTTGGGAAAAAATATATTTGTGGACCAAATCAATAAAAATTCAATATTTCTATAAAAAGTTGAGAATTTGGGATTCTCACGAGACTTTGTACATGAGGTTTTACCTCGTAAAGCATGAAATGGTGAAATTGATTTCTAATTGATTTCTAATTCAAATGGGACCAATTTAAGACTGTTAACTAATGAGAATTGGACTTGAATTGATGATTATCAACTTATTTTAGATGAAACAGAGGTTTAGTTTGGTTTTGAGTAAGTAAGTAAGTAAGTAAAAAAAGTTAGTAAAGCTCGATACAAGTAACTGGAACTCATAATTTTGTCAATTATGCAATATAAATTAGTATTCAGTAGATCACGTAGTGTTACGGACGGGGAATGGGGCAATGTACCATGACTTAACCTATATTTTATCAAATATGTTTTGAAACCTCAAAGTGAATCTGGGAAGTGGTTCATCCGGAGCGAATCCGACTGGGGTGGAATTTTGGATTGGGTGGCCCCTCGGTATAAGTCCCTAGCAACACGAATACTCCGTTAATGATTTCCATTTAAGAGCGGGTTGCTACTTTAAGCCTTGACACAGTGTAGAATTACCAGCCAGTGATTCTGTGGTGGGGTTTTAGGTGATGGGAGTACACAGCTCTTTTTACCAAAAAAAAAAGGAAATGCAAGTCATAGGTACAGTTGCAATTGACCAATGAACATGCATCTGTTTACGTATTGTTTGTATTATTTTAATGTCCTGATAACTATGATTTGGATTCATGTTGTTATAAATTACTCTTTGATATTAAATAGATAGTTGATGGATTTATGATAGTCACTTAATGAGCATGTAGAAGCTCAACCAACTTAACATTCCAGGTAATTGGCGTGTACTTCGACTTGGCAACGGAGAAGATTTAGGAGTTTAGTTTCTACTCTTCAATGTATTGAAAAACCTGGTCCTATATATTGCATTGACTTATTGATTTTTAATAATCAATGTTTAGATTTAGGTTTTAATACCAAGATTTATATTGGTTTTGTATATCACATGTTTATAAAAAAAAAGAGTTTTTAATTTCCATTGCGTTTAATAATTGTTTTAATTCGATATACGATATACAAGTTTGTGAACAGGTATAAGTGTAAGGTTGTTGGCTTTAGTTAGGCCCGATTTGGTTTACTGGGGCTTCACTAGGGATTCAGGTCGAACAATTCCTTAATTAGAATAAGGGTCGTTACATAAAGGATGGGGAAAGGTCAAAGTAATCCCACACGCCACACCTAAATGTTCCAGGATCCGAAATTGGCCCGATGAAGGGTACATTGATGAGATACCTAAAATATGGAGCATGTACCGTATCAACATCGTGGATATTACTCCCGATGAAAGTTATGGGTTTTGAGTGATAGCCAATGCTATTAGCTACAAAGGTAATGAGGAGTGGAGGAGGGTTTGGTGCGAGATGTATGAAGACGTTTAAAAAGATGGTAAGCAACGAGGTTTTGTATAGAATTGTGTTTCGGGACACTGAGTATGAAAAAATAGGGATGCCATTAATGTCTTCAAGAGCCCCACCCTGGGAAATTTTTGGCAACATTCAGATATGGGGTTGGTCATTATGACCCATTTTAAGATAAGTTTCGAAGTGTTGGCCAAGCGAGGCTCTGGTCTTTAGCTCCCTGTCAAAAATTCGGCCTCACCTTTATCTAAGAGAAGACTAATATGATTAAGCTTCGTTAACGAAAATCATTTTGTTAGAGGGAGTTATGTCACATTATGGTGAAATTCTTTTTCAGTTTTATAATGATTATCATTGTCCATTACTAACTCATATTTTGTTTTCCTTTGCAGCTTTTAATGAGAGATGACACTCCTTTACCACCAAATATGAGACAATGCGAGGTGTTCACTAATCTGCAAGGTAGAGAATGGCAGGTTGGCCTCAACATTCTACCGCGACCACAATCAAGTTATCCCCTGGACATCATTTCACTTGATTAGGATGCAGCATGCGCCAATATTTGAGAGTGTATATGCAACATAAATTATTTATATATACATTATACACAGATGTACATTGGGGTATATGGGATTTGTTAACTTTGTTTAGTCTGATTGGTTACCTTGTTAAAGCAGATATTACTTCGGTTTTATTTTTTGGGTCATGTTTTCAAATCTCATTTTGGATGAGGCATATTTTTTGTGAAATATGAATTGATATATCTTGCTCTATCATGATTGTATCTCATTTGTGGATTTTGTTATCTTCTATTATTTGATTGATATTGTTCAAGGCATGTGTAACATGCACATTTGTGTAAATTTGTTTGTCAGTTAATAGTGGCAATTCTTTCTAACCATTGATGGGTTCTCCATAAGTTAATTGTTACTGTCGGTCCTATAAAACTGAGAGCAACACATCTCTCTCGGACTTATATAACTGAAACAAAATGCTCTGTCTCAGACATGTTATGTCATTATTTTATCCATACCCCATTCAAACACCATACATAATAGGAATCATTTAAACCTTAGGAGTTGAGACGACTTTGATACCATTCATACATTATTTAACATTTGGGATATTTGTTATAATTATTTACTTTTTTTAATGTTTAGTTTAGTTTATAATAACTTATGTTATTATATATGTTTGTGTGTTTTAATATTTTCATATTTCAGGCTTACTTTTAAACTTTGAGGACAAGGTTTGGTTTATGTTTGGGGGCATCGACATTACACTACATAATGAAAAGTGATAAAATAGGCTGAGAACTAGGATAAACACATCCGATATGATCATTTTAATTTTAATTTGAAGCAGTTAAGGAGGAAAGCATGGTAGTGTACACATTTTTGCTTTTCTTACTTCATGAATGTTTAAGTAGTATAAATAAGGTTATATATAGTAATAGATAATGATTATGTAGTTCATTTGCATTTTCATGCCTTTAATTATGGATGAGTAGATTATAAGTATCTTGTTGATATGAAACTCAAAATAATGTTTTAAACTTTGAAGAAAAGAAACAATGAAATATAGTTAACAAAGGTATGATTTCATGATTACAAACCTAGAGTTACGAAAAACCTTGAACTTGAAACAAAAGCAAAAAAATAGAACACTTCTTGCGGAAAACGCTAGATCTCTAATGATTCTATAATAAGTGTGAATCTTAATTGCAAATAAAAAGCAAATAAAGACTTAGTGCAAAGAGGGAAAGAAATAGGCATTGTATATTAGAAGTTAGAGTTAAGTTACCTGATTTAGTTAAAGTAAGAAGTGCTAACAAGAGTTTTAGAATAAAGAGAAAAATGTATCTCACAAGTTCTAAAGGAAATGGAACAGAGAACTTAATGGTTGGAAAAAAGGATGAAGAATAAAGTGCATTGAAAAAGGAGCATGGGCTGTTAAATAAAAAAAATGAAAAGAAGAAGAATAGAAATGAGAGAAATAAAATTAAGAAAAAAGAAAAAAAGGTGAAAGTAAACTAAAACTCTTCAAATAAAAGATTTAGCTCGAGTACGAGTAGCTAATTGAGTCAAGTTTCCATTCCAACTACGTAAAGCCCTATAGACTATTAAAGTGCTAAAGTCTAGCAAAAATGAGTTTGATCTATGCTTATTTGTGACTTATTAAGTTTAATGAAAAATCATTAGATTGTATATTTGCTACTTGAGTGTTGAGATGAAATAAACTTGTAAGTAATGATGGTTTTTGGTTGTGATCTACTTTAGTGTTTTGAAAGTGAAATTATCATATTGTTAAAACTACAGGTCTTAAAAATATAAGTTTTTGCAAAGAAGAACTCTTGAGTGGATTGTTAACTTGAAACTTAGTAAATTAAAGGATACTCCATGAATAATATAAATTGAATGAGAACTAGTATTAGGGGGATTAGTAGAATATACCTTTGTTTGAGACGCGCAAAATCCTAATTTTAGCGGTATTTGATAAGTGATTATTTATATATAAGGTTAGTTTAGTTGTATATTTAGTATAAATATCCTTAAATGAGTTCTAAATCATGATATTAATGCATTTTTAGGGAATTAAGGTGTAAAGGAAGGAATTAAGGAAAAACGGGAAGAAACAAAATAAAAATCCACAAAAACACACTTGGCATCATGGACATAGGTGTTGCGCTGTGGGCATAGAAGGCACGGGCGTGTGAAGGAAAGGCATGATGTGGGAGAGAAGAAAAAGTGAAGATAACTAACTTTAAAGGTTCGACGCTGTGGAGTATAAGAGATGGTGTCGTTGAAGCAGTTGACAATGCCAACACACTAAGGAGCCTGGAAACATGCCTAAAGTGTTGGCACAGTAGTAGCGCAGTTGGCTATAAGGAACGGTGCTTGGTAGTAAATGATAACACCGGATAAGCAGGAAATAGAAAGTTAGAGTTTTAATTCGAGTTAAATTGTAAAGTAGGGTTGCTAATTGTTATTACGAAGTGACATGGTAAACTCACTACATACCAACTATTAGCCACCATAAGAGTAATTTAGCATAGAGTTTACATTGAGTTTGAGTATTAAGAAGTTTGTGTGAATAAAATATTGAAAACTGCATGTTTACAATTCAAGTTTGGTTTCATTGATTAAATTTAAGGTAATATTTTTATTCATCTCTAATTTTCAATGATGTCCATTATGAATTACGATGTGTGTTTTTGAATGAAGTGTGAGTAGTTTATTTATCTTAGGGATCAATAAATCCTATGGTATGAATGCTATGCTTTGAATAGAAGCAAAAAGCGATAATAAAAAGTGCAATGGTGAGAGTTTGTATTGATTATGAGCGTAATGCTTTAAACATTTTGATCATGCATATAATGAACTTAGGTTTTTGAAGTCATCATGGCATTGAAGCTTTTAATCTGGACTTGCACGTTACAACCATAAAATATACAACATCGAGCGATAGTTGTTGATTAGGGAGGCGCATATAGTAAACTTAGTTGGCTATTAATCTAATGATTTGGGACTTAAAGCAATGTGAAGCTTACATTATTCACATCGATAAGTGGAGTTCTAGTTTGTACATTAGAATCTTCTCCGTCATGATAGTGGGTTGAAGTGAATTTAAAAGAAATTTGTCTATTCCAATTACACATTACACACAAAATATTGAGATGTACACATGAACACAAATCATAGTATTAAATTACCTAGGTGAAATTGTGAACTAAGATATCCATAATATAAGAGTTCAAGTCAAGTTTAAATTGATTTGTTAGAATAGTTTAGTTTAGCAAAAAATCAATTAAAAGCGAATCCCTTAGCAATAGTTCAAATTAAATAAGTAATTAACAACTAGTGCAAAAAACTTTCTCTAAGGATGATATCCATGATCAATGTAAATTGATTGCTCTATTACTACAAGCGATCTTTTATACTTGCGGCACGCGCATCAAGTTTTTAGAGCCGTTGTCGGGGAAAGGTAGCCACTTAATATTACTTATTTAGTTAGATAAATTGCTAAGTTTTATTTCAAATACTTTACTTTCAAGTTAAAATAAAAAAGTCTTAAGTTGATTGACCCTACTACACTTTATCTACATTCTATTCTCTTTAGTGTTTTATGTTGGGTTTTGGGGTTCATACGCAGTGAAAATTACAAAACAATTTTGACAAAAACCCCAACAGGATCAGAATCTAATTCCATTAAAACGTTTAAACCATGAAAAACTTAATCATACCTCAGTTGCAATATACATTTCTGAAGGTTGATTGATCTCTAAGGCGCTATCAACGACGAATGCCCTCTACCAGTAGTCCACACACGAACGGCGGCCGAGATTCGAAGTGCTAGCTTCGAGAGAATACCAAATCTTTTTGTTTCTCTCCAAAACGATCCAGAGCATACCAAAAAACCCTAAGTCATTTCTTAAACGAAAATAAAGTTTTGGGCCTTTTAATTTGTTGTACGTGTATTCTAACTTAAAGCGTCTATTTATACAACCCTTGTATATAGACGGTTAAGTAAATTACACATATACCCCTACTTAAAGAAATATAAGTGTAATACACCACAAGGATGTTTCTATCATGAATCTTATCATATAAAATTCATTTTTCTGAACCATCTTAAAATCTCGCAAAACCATTCTTAGTGTGCGACCCAATAGGCTCATACAACGTTGGCAGTGTACCAAAACACATTTTAGTATACAAGTCATAAGAGACCTCTAGCAAGACATTATGACTACCCAAGTTGTACGAATATCAAATCGATACAACCTAATCAATAGTGTATATAACATCCTTTTGTCACACGAAATCATTTTGATCAAACATAAGGCATGGAATTGTCATCCAACATGTTCAATCGTACTAGTCTCGATCTCTAGGTAGACTAAAAACATCCAAGTGACATTGATCAATATCAATTCACTTAGACTAGGCCTTTTAACGATCCTAACACATCGAGGATCCACTAGATATCTCTCTTTATATGAGAGGGACAAATCCTATCTCGATTACACAACTTCATCACATTGCTCACACAGTAACCAATCACAACCTTTATAATCATCCGGTTAAAGACAACGTTTGATAGTGTCAAATCACTATGTTCCTAATGTTGAAGTCTGGTAATCTCAAGTCAGATGACTGAAAAATGTACCTATCATGAGAAACAACTATGACTTAATCCATGTGATGTTCTCATAGCGGGTCGGTCCAGTACTTTGTTCCCTAACAAGTAATCGTGATCTTGATTCGTATCCCTAATCGTATAATCATCATATGATCATCAATCAAGACTCACACTAGTCTTAATTCATTATAGTTCTCAGTATAATGATTGACTAGGGACATTTAGGATATTTCTGTAAATACCCATGGATCTTATTATAATGTAAACATGCAAATTAATTATAATAAACAACAAATAAAATCTTCCATTTTATTAACTAAAAGTATTCATAAAGACAGTTAATGGATTGACCTAGGGCACATACCCCAACATTTTAGGGATGTAAAGAATGTATAGTCATCATGTTAAGGAATCAAAAAGTGAAATCATTTATCGAATCTCTAGGTTGGTCTATCAAAGTGAATGTGTCCGAGAAAATACCACATACCAAGCATAATTAATCGCGAGTGGTTTAGCGTAGACGAGATATAATCAACCATATCATAACCCATATAGATTAAAAGGATTTGTGGGAAGTCAAGGGCATTACAACTATATACAAAGGAATAAATCGTGGAAAAATAATCAAAGTTTCTGTAACCCTCACAATCAAAATGTTTATCAATCATCATGGAGTTCTCCCGATAACTGGCAATCACTACAAAATCAAGAGATGGATAATGAGTCATCTTTTACGTCTCTAAAGCAATTAGTAAGAAAAATGGATGAGCAGAGTATAAGGAGATATTGGAGTTGTGTCCACAATCATTTAATATAAAAGAGGAATAAGATGATCTAGCATTTTTTAATTTAGAAAAGAGTTTAGAAGAGATTGCAACATTCATAAATTCAAGATAAGAGGTTTAGTTGAGTATAAGGATAACCAAGTGGAGGAGTTGTTAACAATTGATGAAGCATGTCATTAAGCATATAAAGAAGTAGAGAACCCCAGTCAAGATGATAGAAACATCTTTGATGCTTCGGAGCCAAATAATTTACTTGACCATGATAGAGAGGAGACTCGACTTGAGGATATTATGTAACATGATATTAGTGTCGACCTAAAGAATTTTGAAATAATAATTAGTAATGAAAGCACAAAAAACTTGAGATCACAAAATATAGATTTTATGTAAGGGACGATCAGTCGTGTTGATTCAATGACGCCATTTCAGCAAGAATGGCAAGAACAATGGATTGGTGAGACAATTAGGGTTTGTGTAATGATATGTGAGAAGTTTTTTTTAAAAAATATCCCTTTTGTTGAAGTATGGCAAGGCGTGCCAAATTACATGAAGTTTATGAAGAATGGGAAAGCATGCTAGAAAAAGATTAGGGGATATAAGGAACTTTGCAATGATACATCATTGAAGGAACCTTGGTGCATCATGATGATCATTTGAGAATAATGATGCATAAGTCAGACTAATGACGTTAAATTAAGCACTACATGGAGGTACCCCAGGGTTTTAAATTTTAAGTTTTATATTTCAAGTTTTTGATTTTTAGTAGTTATTTATTTAGTTTAATAATTACAATTAACAAGTTTTAGTTCTAACTTTTGAGAATTTGTGTTGAATGCGCAGGAAAGACCATTAGCCAGGTAATGATTCATCATAAAAGAAATGTCTCGATAACTTGTTAAAGAGTGAAAAGAGCAAAGGATTTCAAAGAAGTGAAGGTAAGGTGCATGGGCAAATCGAAGGTAAAATTTATTAATTTTTATATTATCATGGATTTTATGCGATTGCGACAACATGTATGAGTTATACACAAGAGGAGAGCACAGGAGAATTAACAAAAAAAAATATACATGAAGATGTGGGCTATGAGGTCGATGTTGTAGGTATTAGCCACGACACCGTGAGTGTAGACCACAGCGCCAAAGTGGCAATAGGCAAGAAATGAGAAAAAAGCCTACTGTGTCGTTGATTCAGTGGCTGCACCAGGGCTAATTTTAAGGGTTTTAACCCCATTTTGCATCCATCCTGCACACTTGCACTAAAACCTTACCAAAAGCCCCAAGCATAAATCCTTTTAAATCCAAAGTTTGATCATTTTTAAGTGAGATTAGTGAGTTCCTAGTGATTGAGATTGAAGAAACAAGCACATTATTGATTTGCACAATTTGGAAAGCTAGAGCTTGGATTCGTGGATTTTGATTCCAAAGAGAGCTATGGTTCTAGTTGGTGAGAAAATTTAGAGGGCTTGGATTGAAAAAACCTTGGAGAAGTGATCCACACAAAAAATTAATCCGGCTTTGAGGTGCGTTTACAATTTTATCTAGTTATGTTTGAATTTTGAGAATTTTGATGATATTGTAAGAAATTGTTGATTAAAGGTTGTAGGATAGGTTTTGTGACATCCAAGAATTTTATAAACTTGATTAGGCGAATAATTAAGTATTTTCAAATTTAATTTGGGATTTAGGTATCTGAGGTGAGACCTACACATTATGGATTGGAGATCATAAATTTAATATTATTTTAGTGTGACGTGTACCTATTTAATGTATTATACACTATTTCAACGCAAAATAGGGTCAAGTTGAAGTGTATACTCGTTGTTCGTGAGTTTTGGAGCACGTTGGGAATATTTCTCCATTTTTGGTGAAATTCGGGTATTTTTTGGAATTTAATTTGGACATAAATAGAAGAGATAATCAAGAAATTAAATAAAATAATAAATAAGTTGGTGGGTGCTTAGTGACACGCAGAGTCGAGGGTGACACATGTGGGATGTACAATAGTGTGCACACCCGAGGATGGTCATTGGCGCGCATGGCAAATTTATATCCACGAATATACATAGGTGTATATATATATATATATAACATAGTTTATATATAAATATATAAACGAATCATATAGTTTTAATTCAAATAAAAGTATATATTGGACGTGACTTGAGATACACGTAACATGAGTATTTATGAAGAATGGTTATGATACGTTGGCTGGAGAGAATTTATCCATGCCTCGTGATCCATGTAGCCTCATTTCAAGGAAAATCAAGAAGTTTATGGTTATAAACGATAAGATCTACCTCGTGATATTTGATACGTATCTCGGGAATGCCAATAAAATTGGCTTTACTTAAGTCAATAAGTGGTGAGGATTATCTTGATAATATCCACAAAGATTGATCTCGAGATACGTAGTACGTGTCTTGAGGAATATCAAAATAAATAAATAAATGAGTCATTAGATTTTTCTTGAGATTCGTGTAATGTGAATCTTGAGAAAATTTAATATATATCTCTAAACCATAACATAACACTGCCTCATACTATTTTGATTCAAAACAGAGGGGAGAGAAAAAGGGAAATCGAATATTGTGGAGGAGAGAGATCAGTGTGAAACTATGGGAAAGAGAATTCGAAATCGACTGAGAAAAGAGAGGGGATAGAAATCAATGGTAAGTAAGTCGCTAGTTGTGGTGTTGTTGTGTATTGTTGTTGTAGTCATTGAGTTGTTGTTTGTTGGATGGAACTAGTTTTTGTTTGTGATTTTGAATTTAAGATGGGAGATTTGGTTCGCTTGTTATTTGAAATGGAGAGGTAAGGAGATGGATCATTTTCAAATAAAGAAAAGAACTTTAAACAAATGAACCAGAGAAGAACAGGGAGAAAGAGAGGAAGAAGAAGAAGAAGAAGAAGAAGAGAGGAAGGGAATAGGTAGAGGGGAAAGGTGAGCTTCTCTACCCAAACCCAATAGGGTTGGGCACCCCAATCGAACTTAAAAACTAAAAATAAAACGTAGCAGAGGCCGAGTTTGTGTGAGGAGAAGATGAAAGGTTTGGTTCCCTAAACCAGAGCGAACAGAGTCCGATTCAGGGGCCAAATTCTCCACATTTGAAAAAGAAATTGTTTAAAAAAAATTAGAAAATAAAATAAAATCCCTAAAAATTAGGGGAAATTCAGGTAATAGTATTTTTGGACAAATTGTTGAAAATTGGGGATTTTGTGAAAAATAAGGATTTTGAGTTTTTCACATGAATTTATACTAGGTGTTTTCTTTATAATGCGTGCTACGATACCTGAAAATGCCCAATATTATAAAAGTTATTTTAAGCCTAGTCTAGGTTAATCTTCAATTCCAAACCATAATTTGGAGTTAAAATTGGGATTCGAACATGCGAGGATAAGATTTGGAGTAATTTCGGGTCGAAGCTGGACCAAATAAAATCGGATAAATTGAAAATAATTATATTTAAGCCTAAAAATGTAATTTTCGATGTCGAACAATAATTTTGAGTAAAAAACGGAATCCATGCATTGGATAATTTATTTTGGAGGTATTTTTGGGGTTTCGAGACGCGATAGGGTCAATTAAACTGCAATTAATTGAAAAATTGTGAAATTGTTGTGGAGTCTTACCGGGCTTATAAATTAATTGTAGGACCATAATTGGAACCCTGTCGCGTTTGTAAGGTTAAGTAAATCCCTTGGTAACCTTTACATTGTATGAGTATCTCAATTTATCACTACATATTTATTGGTCATGCATTCATGGACACGAGATGATGGAGGTTCTTGAGGGTCCCATTATGTTCATTAGCTATATGTTTGGTAGGAAGAACACCGTGGTGTTCTCTGACTAGGGTCACTAATCGTTGCATACACTTGTTTAGGATGGGTTGTAATGCCGGCCTAGATCATACTCCACGGATAGTCTAGGGTGTGGCTTCTCGATGGACTTCCTCTTAAACTCATAAATATTTATTATTGTTTATCCACCACTTTTAGAATACGTCATTTGATTATGGTTCGTCAACATAAACGGGATGGTTGCATACTTTTATATTAATGATTCCTTGCGATATTTTTGTTTGTTTAAATTCTTGGAATACAACGCATTTGATTATTACAAGTGTATTGGATAGCGTGGGATTTATTTATCAGACATTATCAAATTTTTATAATTGGATAATGACAGGTTATAGTAGCGATAAGTGAAAGGGAAAGCTTTCTGACTATTTGTGATTTGCTTAGTTCTTTTCTCTCTATGTATGTATTTATTTTTTAATATATTATATTGTATATATAGGTTTTGGGTATGAGTGTGATTAAAATCTCCTTTAAAATGGATGGAATGATTTTGGGAAGAATTGAGATAATTCTTGAGTTCAGGTAATGTTAGTTTAAAGTTTTTAATACTTCAGATTAGGTTAGAATGAATATATAGTCTTGTTAACGCAATATATATTATTATGGGTGGATTGTGAGTCATTCCGCATTTCCACCAAACTGAGCAGGCTTTGTTGAAGAATTTTGAAGGCTGGATATTTTGATATAGGCTTAGAAACAAAGGTGCTGTCAAAAAAAAAATTTATGGGATTTTGAAGTTTATTTAATTCATCTAAACGAACTTTGAGGTTTAAGATTTAGTTTAGAATCCTATGTGGTTAATAACGTTTTATAAATGATGATTACAAGATCTTAATTTTAATTATTTATTGATAAGGAGGTTAAGACTGCTAGATTATTAAGGGATTAAGGTAATCTAGACCGGTCAAATGCCCTAATTAGGTAGGGTCTGACAAGTTTTGCCAGATTGTGTGAATGTGAGCATTAATATCACCTATGGAGACTTAGTTGATATCTTTGCATTATTTGGCATATGGATGATCCATGCTATATGAATTTTGATCCTTTAGGTGATTTGAAGACCGAGTTGCATTAAGATGATCCATGTTATGTGAATTTTGATTTTTTAGGATGATCCATTAGTTGCTTGAAATTGGAAGAAAATGGCAAGAAGAAGAAAACAAGTTAGTCAAATTAGAGCAAATGTTTTGAGGCATCTACTTTTAGAAACCCTAATGACGAAGAGCCTAGACCTTTTAAATCCAAATTTTTCATTTGTAAAGATGTTAAGGAACAATACGAGAAAATCCTACATAGGGAGTTCATTTATGAAAGAAGAATTAATTTGTCAGCAAAATATGATAAAAGAGTAAATGATATCATTAGGAACCAAAATTGGGAACAACGTACTCAATACTATAGAGAGAATAAAGTTAAGGGAATGAGTGGGATTGATTTTGAGTTCTATGCAAATGTGAAGTTCACGGCTAAGGATGAGCTAGTGAAGGTGAGAGGGGTTTAAGTTCCCTTTAATAAACATGAGATCAATAATTTCTATGGGTTGGAGGAATTAAGCTTATATAAATCTGCACCGAATTTCCCAGCTAAATTATATGAGAAACCCTATAACATATAATCATTCAGAGCCATGGAAGACGCATTATTTGTCCTAAGCCAACAAGAATGGGTCGTGGGAGTTGAGAATGTGCCAAAGCACATTAAGAATGTGCTAGAGTGAGATTGATAGATAATGAAGAATTCAATATAGAGTCCCAACCAACCATGGATGAAGCTTTCATACTCACGTTGAAACCACCACCTAGATACCAAGACTCCAAGGAGGAAAGAGATAGGGTTGTGGGAGCTAGACTTGATGCCGAAGCGTTAGCTAAGTGGCAAGAGTATCAAGCAATAGCAGAAGTAGCAGCAACAAAACTAACCCAAAATCTAGAGGATAAGGAAAATGAAGAGTAGGAGGAGCAACATCGACAAGGATCTGCTAAGGGCTACAAGTTTGTAGACCCAAAGATAGGAGAGCGTGGCTTGGACAGTCTTGAAGTTTTTCCACCACCTCCTCCATCACAGGCATACGTACCACCACTAGAGGACTTAACTCCGTGACAGTAAAGATTGTGGATAATAAAGATGATGAAACACTACCAAGAGGATAAGGCATAGTACCAGGAAGTCATGCTGAGATATGAGTAGGATATGGAGAGGAAAGAACAGTATCGACGGAATGGGCTGCACAATTTCATATTGTTTGTTGATCGTCATCAAGACATAGTTAGATATGAGAGGAGCAAATAGTTAATACTTACTGATAAGTTAATTGGTTTTCCAACATCACCATTATACGTCTTTGATAAGGATTTGGTGCAAAGTATGAGGGTAGAACATCTATTGACACCATCCCAAACTGGAAGAAATAATGTAGATGATGATGATGACATATAGTCCTGAAGTTAGTGTAATAGGAATCCTTTAGACTTGTGGTTTTGAGAGTGACTTTGATACCATTTATACATTTTTTAACATTTCATGTATTTTTTAATTAATACTTGTTTTAATCTTTAGTTTTGTTTATTATAACTTATGTTATTATATATATATTTGTGTATTTTAAACTTTTCGTGTTTTAGGCTTACTTTTGAACCTTGAGGACAAGGTTTGGTTTAAGTTTGGGGGCATCAACATTACACTACACAATGCGAAGTGTTAAAATAGGCTGAAAAATAAGGATAAACACTGCAGGTATGATCATTTTAATTTTAAATTGAAGCAGTTAAGGAGGAAAGTATGGTAGAGTATACATTTTTCGCTTTTCTTACTATATGAATGTTTAAGTAGTATAGATTAGGTTATATATAGTAATAGGTAATGAATATGTAGTTCATTTTCATGTTCATTCCTTTAATTGTGGATAAGTATATTACAAGTATCTTGTTGATATGAAACTCAATAGAATGTTTTAAATTTTGAAGAAAATAAACAAGGAAAGTAGTAAACAACAATGTGATTTTATGATGATAAACTTAGAGTTAGGGAAGACCTATAACTTGAAACAAATGAAAGAAACTAGAACACTTCTTGTGGAAAAAGTTAGATCTTTAAGAATTCTATAATAAGTGTGAATCTTACTTGCAAATACAAAGCAAATATAGACTTAAAGCAAATAGCGGAAGAAATAAGCATTGTGTACTAGAAGTTGGAGTTAACTTACCTGATTTAGTAAAAGTGACAAGTGCTAATAAGAGTTTTAGAATAAAGAGAAAAATGAGAGAATCCCACAAGTTCTAAAGGAAATGGTGCAGAGAACTTGACGGTTGGAAAAAAGAAGGAAGAATAAAGTCCACAGAAAAAGGAGCATGGATTGCTAAATAAAAAAATGAAAAGAAGAAGAAAAGAAATGAGAGAAAAAATTAAGAAAAAAGAAAAAGGCGGAAGTAAACTAAAACTTTTTAAATAAAAAATTTAGCTCGAGTACGAGTAGCTAATTGAGTCAAGTTTCCATTCAAACTATGTAAAGCCATATAGACTATTAAAGTGCTAAAGTATATCAAAGATTAGTTTGATATATGCTTATTTGTGAATTCTTGAGCTTAATGAGAAATCATGAGATTGTACACTTGCTACTTGAGTGCCGAGATCAAATAAACTTATGAGTAGTGATGGTTTTTGGTTGTGATCTACTTTAGTGTTTCAATAGTAAAGTTATACATGTTGTTAAAGCTATAGGTCTTAAATATATAAGTTTTTGCAAGGAAAACTTCTTGAGTGGATTGTTAATGTGAAATTTAGTAAATTAAAGGATGCTCCATAAACAATGTAAATTGAATGAGAACTAGTATTAGGGGGATTAGTAGAATACACCTTTGCTTTGTATGCGCAAAATCCTAATTTTAGGGGTATTTGATAAGTAATTATTTATACGTATATATAAGGTTAGTTTAGTCTTATATTTAGTATAAATATCCTCAAATAAGCTCTAAATCATGGTATTTTGTATGCGCAAAATCCTAATTTTAGGGGTATTATTGCATTCTCAGGGAATTAAGGTGTTGACGTTATGGACATACAAGGCACAGCGTGGAAAGGAAAGGCACGACGTGGGAGAGAAGAAAAAATGAAGAAAACTAACTTTGGAGGTGCAGTGGCGGCGTTGTGGAGCATAAGGGACGGCGCTAGTGAAGCAGGTGACAACGCAAAGACATCAGGGAGCAAGGAAACATGCATGCAGTGTTGGCGCAATGGGTTATAAGGCACAACGCAAAGCAGTAAGTGATAGCACCAGACATGTAGAAAATAGAAAGTTGGAGTTTTAATTCGAGTTAAATTGTAAAGTATGGTTTCTAATTGTTATTAAGGAGTATAAATAGGTATTAGGACGGTAAACTCACCACATACTAACTATGAGCTACCATTAGAGTAATTTAGCTAAAGGTTTACGTTGAGTTTTAGTATTAAGGAGTTTGTGTGAGTAAAACATAGAAGACTTTACGTTAACAATTCAAGTGTAGTTTCGATGATTAAATTCAAGGTAATATTAATATTCATCTTTTATTTGCAATGATGTCCATTATGAATTGTCATGTGTATGTTTCAATGAAGTGTAAGTAGTCTATTTATCTTAGGGAACAATGGATCTTTTGGTATGAATGTTATGCTTTGAATAGGAACGAAAAGTGATAATAAAAAGTGCAATGGTTATAGTTTGTATTGATTCTGAATGTAATGCTTTAGACATCTTGATCACGTGTTTAATGAACTTAGACTTTAGAAGTTATGGTCATTGAAGCTTATAATCCGGACATGAACATTACAACTGTAAAATATACAACATCAAGCGATAGTTTTATATTAGGGATGCGCATATAGTAAAATTAGTTGGTTTTGAATCTAATGATTTAGGACATAAAGCAATGTGGAGCTTACGTTATTGACACCGATAGGTGGAGTTCTAGTTTGCACATTAAAATCTTCTCCATCATGACAGTGAGTTGGAAAGGGTTTGAAGGAAATCTATCTACTCTAATTAGGCATAGCACACAACATATTGAGTTGTACACATGAACACAAAGCATATTATTAAATTACCTAGGTGAAATTGTGAACTAAGATATCCTTAATATAAGACTTCAAGTAAAGTTTAAATTGACTTGCTAGAATAGTTTAGTTTACCATAAAACCAATTAAAAGTGAATCTTTTAGCAATAGTTCAAGTTAAATAGGTAATTAACAACTAGTGCTAAAACCTTTCCCTGAGGATGAAATTTGTGATCAACTTAAGTTAATTGCACCATTACTACAAGCGAGTTGTTATAATTGTGGCATGCACATCACATACCCCATTTTCTTACCGCTCATACCCCCATCCTAAAATGACTTGGTTATATACGAAATAGTATTAGAGCAATTACACCGTAAATCGTCTTCAACTTTCAGACCATATAAACCATAATATGTTTGTAACTTTCGATTCGGATAATCTAAAATTCTTTCTATATCCTACATTTTGACTGATCATACCCCATCCATTAATTTGTGCATAGAAATTGCGATAAGTATTAGGGATTTTAGTCCGTTACTTTACTTGGACTTTTGGTCGCACCCCACTTATCTACTGGTCGTACCCCACCCTTTAATGTATAATGTTAAATTTCCATTAATGTCAAACCCATTACTCCAAAATACTTCTAAAATTTTTGACTAGAATAGTCCGTGAAAATAGTCGCTCTCGGATCTTCAAGTCAGTTAGCCACAGATAAAACACCAAAACAAATAGAATGTGGATATTAATTTGTGGCCAAAAAGAGCAAACCATTACAGAATGCACGAAGGTATTTTTGTAATGGCCTAAATGTAATTCACCATTATTTATGACGTGGTTGCAGACGTGGCTAATAGCTCAGATGCTCAGGGGACCCGAAGTTAGGCCTGTGCACGCTTGGAGCTAGGTAAATAGTAACTTTTATGTGTTGAATTGTTTAAATTGCGATGTTTATATTGAAACAGCATAAATGGCATCGCAATGTGTGTTATTAGAGTACATTTGATGTGCGAGACTGTGTGTTAAGTAGTCGCCTCGATATTGCTGTCGACGCGGGACTGGGTAGTTTAATCGACTTAACACTAAGCCGGAGAAACTAATACACACAAAATGAATAAAATCGGCTAAATAATCACTATGGAATGTATATTTGGTGGTTAGGGACATGGTAGTACTCGTACGTCACGGTTCGGAACTCGAAACCGGGCGTCAGAACACTCGAAATGCCCCTTTTGGAGTTACATACAAGGGTTAGTGTGCCATCAGAGTCACAATTGGAGTCACTAGTGGTTAGAAATGTAGGAAATAAGGTCCATGTGATTGCCTTAAGATATGTAAATGAGTGGTGATGCAAATTAACTATAAAAGTCAATTAATTGACTCATTTTCCATAATCATTTCTCTCTCCTCATTTTCTACCTAACATTTGAATAAGAAAAATAAGGGTTTTGGTGATTTCTCTTGGAGATTCAAAGAGCTTGGAGGGGTGAAACATCAAATCCAAGGTGAGAACCATAAACATCACACCTTTCTCTCTCTTTTGATCTTAATTTGAGAGATGTTGGTGATGCTTTGGTAGATGGTGAGTTGTTGTTTAGATAAGTTTAAAGTACTTTGACGTTATGTTGTTGGTGTTGTGGTTGTGGTTGGTTTGGTGGGTTGTTGGAAAACCCGAAAATTTGCAGCTGGTTGTTATTGATAGTGCGATTAACTCACTAATGTGGTCATCTAGTGCGCTAATGACAATTAGCGCGCTAGGCCAGAAAATTGGCGCGTTAATGTTCTTCCTGATGAACAACGCATAACTGTCTGGGCATCTAGCGCGCTAAAGCCCAGACCTAGCACGTTAATGTACTATTGTTTTGGCAAAATTTGTGTGAAATGACTTAACACACATACAAATGATTGAATATCACTTATACATGGAAATAGGTCAATACGGGTTGTAATTTGGGATATCTTGGATTAGGCGGAGTCAGACTGTGGGTTAGTGATGGAACACGAAGTGTGGTGTGAGGTGTGCAATATCCCAACTAAAATTACTTGAGCAGTATTTATTTTTTCTTTTGAATTCATTTTATGTCTTTCGTTACTTTATTTCTGATGTGTTATAATGGATGAACATTAAGGCTCTCCCTCCGTGTTATTTCGGTGTGTACGTCCACTAGGCCATAGCACGCGTGCCATCTCGGTGAATAGGGCTACCTGAGAGAGTGACGTGCACGTGTGGGTGCGTCGTAGGTTCTACTCCAACCACCTAGCAGATTCAGATATTGTCCTTGCTTGAGTGCTACTCATAGGCAGTAGTCTATTGGGCGTCTGAAGTATGTTGCTAGTCTGACCCCAAGGGCTAGGAACACTCACTTTGAGCTTCCATTATTACATATGCATGCGATGAGCATAGTTGCCTATATTTTATTTCCGCATGCTTATTTAATAGTTTCGTTTACATTCCAATACTTACTTTCAATATTGCTAACTTAATTTCCTTCAGAATACTCACTCTAGACTTGTCATCTATCTTTTGTGATGGCTTGAGTGTAGATCCTAGTACGAGCTGGTTCAAGGGCAAGCTACCTGAATACAGAGACGTATAGCCAGGCTTGTACATTTTTATATACATATTTTGTTCTATTTTGGGATTTGGGATTGTGAGTGATACACTATGACCTTATACTGTTGATATTTTGTTACATTGAGGTACAGTTTTGATATAATGATACATTGATGATAGATGGGTTTTTTACACTAGGTATCAGAGTTCAATGCATGACTTAAGTGCTTAATAATTGATTTGACATTACAAAAGACTTTCGCTGAGTTTTATTTGAGATTACTATGATATTAGAAATAGATGATTTGAGGCCATTAATAATTTAAACAATAATGTTTTTGTTTTATTAAGGTTAATAATGATAAATGGTGGATGAGTTGGCATGTGGGACACAACTAGCGCTGGTAGGCCAGGTTGTGGGCCTGCATCGGCCCCCGTGGCGGTCCAAATAGGTTGTTACATTTTGGTATTATAGCAAGGTTAGGGAACCTTAGGGAATTGGAAGTTAACTCTGATACGAGTCCATTTGTGGTACAATTTGAGGATGAATTTGATGAATAAACTGTAGATCAAAAGAATTGCTTAGAGTCATAGCTGGGAAGAGAGGTAAGATGGGTAGAAACAAAAGATATACATGTTATATTTTGAGTGTATTATATATACGATACACGTATATTGATAGTGATGCGATTGGGTGCATGTTCCTCGATACAGATACCGATGGACACACTTCCATCAAATACACCTCAGCCTGAGGTTGGAGATACTAGTGATCCAACGAGACCGACCTTGACATTGGAGTTGTTAGAACGAACTATGGACGATAGGTTCGCATTGCTGATGAATATATTGAGAGCTCGGGAAGTTACTGTTGCTCCCTCTATCGTTGTGGTTGCACCGACGACTACGCAAGTAGTCGTAACTCCTGCTATGGCTGAGGCTCAAGTGCAACCGGCAGATCAGAGACAGAGAGGGCTGCACCAGCAGCAATACCAAAAGAAGTTGTAGTAGTGAATACACTTGCTACGACATAGCAGCTAGCAGTGGCACCAACTTTTGGGAGTCAAATAACATTAGAGGCTATGAAGATGAAGGACTTCTTCAAGTTCTCTGCAGGGTACTTTTATGGGGCTAGAGATCCAGAGGTAGCTGGTAGGTGGTTGTTATCAGATGAGCGGCTAAATGACTTGTTGTAAGTCGAGGAGATTGATCAACCGTAGTTGTCGGGTTCTTGTTTGAAAGCTGATGTTGTGATTTGGTGGACTACCTACACTGTGACTCGTCCTGTTGTTTTTCCTTGGGTAGAGTTCTGAACGTTCATGGATGAGTACATACTGATGGAGGCCGGGGTCCGCCTAAGGGAAGAGTTTTTATCCTTGGTGCAGGGTGATATATCAGTCATAGTATACATGGAGAGGTATCGATATCTACTGTCCTACTTCATGGACATAGCTGGTACCGACCGACTGTAGATCCGCTATTTTGTTCGAAGCGCGGATTAGTGGATAGAGAGTACGGTTGTATCTAGTGGAGCTCATACTTGTCGGGGCATGTGCCCTAGGTCAATCCATTAATTGTCTTTATGAATACTTTTAGTTAATAAAATAGAGGATTTCATTTGCTGTTTATTATAATTAATTTGCGTGTTTACATTATAATAAGATCCATGGGTATGTACAGAAATATCCTAAATCCCCCTAGTCGATCATTATATTGGGAACTATAATGAATTAAGACTAGTGTGAGTCTTGATCGATGATCATATGATGATTATACGTATAGGGATACGAATCAAGATCACGAGTACTTGTTAGGGAACAATGTACTGGATCGACCCGCTATGAGGACATCACATGGATTAAGTCATAGTTGCTTCTCATGATAGGTATATTTTTCGGTCCTCTGACTTGAAATTACCAGAGGCTTCAATATTAGGAATACAGTGATTTGACATCATCAAACGTTGTCTTTAACCGGACGATTATAAAGGTTGTGATTGGTTATTGTGTGAGCAATGTGATGAAGTTGTGTAATCAAGATAGAATTTGTCCCTTTCATATAAAGAGAGATATCCAGTAGATCCCTCGATGTGTTAGACTGTTAAATGGCCTAGTCTAAGTGAATTGATATTGATCAATGTCACTTGGATGTTTTCAGTCTACCTAGAGATCGAGACTAGTACGATTGAACATGTTGGATGACAATTCCATTCCTTATGTTTGATCAAAAGGATATTGTGTGACAAAAAGTTGTTATATACACTATTGATTAAGTTGTATCGATTTGATATTTGTACAACTTGGGTAGTTATAATGTCTTGCTAGAGGCCGCTTATGACTTGTACAGCAAAATGTGTTTTGGTACACTGCCAACGTTGTATGAGCCTATTGGGTCGCACACTAAGAACGGCTTTGCGAGATTTTAAGATGGTTCAGAAAAATGAGTTTTATATGATAAAATTCATGACGGAAACGTCCTTGTGGTGTATTACACTTATACTTCTTTAAGTATGGGTATATGTGTAATTTACTTAATCGTCTATATACAAGGGTTGTATAAATAGACGCTTTAAGTTAGAACACACGTACGAAAGATCAAAAGGCCAAAACTCTATTTTCGTTTTAGAAACGACTTAGGGTTTTTGGTATGCTCTGGATCGTTTTGGAGAGAAACAAAAAGATTTGGTATTCTCTCGAAGCTAGCACTTCGAATCTCGGCCGCCGTTCGTGTGTGGACTACTGGTAGAGGGCGTTCGTCGTTGGCAACGCCTTAGAGATCGATCAACCTTCAGAAAGGTACATTGCGACTGAGGTATGATTAAGTTTTCATGGTTTAAACGTTTATAATGGAATTAGATTCGGATCCTTTTGGGGTTTTTGTCAAAATTGTTTTATAATCTCCGTTGCGCATGAACCCCAAAAACCAACAGTGGTATCAGAGCCTTCGAGTTCGATTCCATTAAATTCATTGCATGTTTTCTTCGATATATACATGATATATGATTGAAAGCATGTTAATAGTTGATGTATATGTGATATACATAAGTTTTCTTGTGAGATTTATTATCATGTTTTATGTATATGATACATATATTCGTGATTTAATTGAAATTAGTTTCGTACATGCTAGTAACCATGTTAGGTTAATTCAAATAATTTTATTGAATTGAGTTTCGTGATATGTGATCCATGATGCCATTAGGTTTGATTGAGATAGTAGTTCATGATTTAATTACATGTTTGTGATTATTTGGATGAGGACCGAAATTGAAAATAATTAATTTTTGAAATTAATTAATTATAAATAATTAATTTTCGGAATTATTTATTTATAAATAATTAATTTTCGAAATTATTTATTTATCTTGTTATATCTATTTTGTTCTGAAGTTTCTATTTGATAAAGATAGATAACAAATTAGATTATGAGATAAATATCAAGAATCTTGTTATTGGTGATATATTAGGATTCAAATATCTTAAATCCAAAATAAATAATTAATTTTCGAAATTATTTATTTATCTTGTTATATCTATTTTGTTATAAAGTTTCTATTTGATAAAGATAGATAACAAATTAGATTAGGAGATAAATATCAAGAATCTTGTTATTGGTGATATACTAGGATTCAAATATCTTAAATCCAAAATAAATAAATAATTTTCGAAATTAATTATTTATCTTGTTATATCTATTTTGTAATGAAGTTTCTACTTGATAAAAATAGATAACAAATTAGATTAGGAGATATAAGCAAAATCGGTTTCGTTATCCTTATTGGATAGGAGATAAATATCAAGAATCTTGTTATTGGTGATATACTAGGATTCAAATATCTTAAATCCTAATTGGATTAGGATAAGATGATTAGTTAGATGTGGGCCCGAGTTAATTAAAATGTTTTAATTGACTTAATTTCAGATAAATTAAGGGGTTAATTTATGATAATAAAATCAGCGAAAATTATGATTTTCTATAGCGAATTTTAATTTTCTGAATAGAGATTCGTCTTCTAAAAAAATAAAAACGGGGGCGCTGCCCCATGTACCCCCGTCCGCTGACAACTGATCGGCCAGCGGGACCGCCGTCTAACTAATCCTAGCGTATCAAAATTCTTTTGTTGGTGAAAAGTATAAAAAAAAAATTCCAAATTGTTTAGTGATTGAACAAATCAATAAAATATATGATATTTCATTGTTTATATAAAATCACTAAAACTGAATAAAATCCCTCTATTAAATTTTAAGTCCCGTGCCATCCATTTTAAACACTTGTCAAGGCCTCGATCACACTAATATAGTTTCAGCCATAGTTGGGTGTATTGTGTTATTTTGGTGAGACAAGTTGGGTAAGAGTTACCTTAATGTTTAAAATGGTCCGACTTAATAAAGCCATCAAAATAGTTTTGAGCTTTAGGCAAATGATGAGATAAAAACACGCTAAGACATAAGATGTCCCATATCTCATAAAAGGATTTAAAAATTACATAAGATGTAATTGGTAACTCATTACCTACCCTAAATAATCTAGTTCTGTGTTTCATGCCATAGTCCGTCACGAATTAGGTGAGATATGGATTTCAGTCCCCTAAATAAACAGTACGTTTTAGGAGGGTTGTTAATTTAGTGGGAGTCTATTCCTCTATACTAAAATAAACTTCGCATAATATTTATTGTAGATCAATGGCCTCTTCAAGTAACAATAATCCCCTGTCACTGCGATCTATCATTGAGAAGGATAAGCTATCTGGGACTAACTTTCTTGACTGGTTCAGAAACTTAAGAATTGTTCTTAAGCATGAACACAAGTTGTATGTCCTGGATGCTCCAATCCCTGCTGTGAAGGATGCGCATAATAAGCATGTCAACGATTCTACTGATGTTGCATGTATTATGTTGGCAACTATAGTTCCTGAACTACGAAGGACATGGAACTAATGGAAGCCTACGACATGGTTATAACGCTGAAGGAAATGTTCCAACAGCAAGCTAGGCAAGAAAGGTTCGAGACAGTCAAAAACCTACATTCTTGCAAGATGACTAAGGGTGCGTCAGTTAGTCATGTTCTGAAGATGAAGGGCTATGTTGACCAGCTTGATAGACTCGGATTTCCCATAAGCCAAGAGTTGGCAACGGATTTGATCCTGAATTCATTACCCGGAGTTACTCACAATTTGTGATGAACTACAATATGAATAATATGGAGAAATCAATTTCAGAGTTGCATTTGATGCTCAAAACTGATGAACAAAATATCAAGAAACCCTCTAGTAATGTGTTGATGGTTCAAAAGAGAAAGGGAATGAAGAAGAAAGGCAAAGGCAAGGCTAAAGTTGTCAAGGCTACTGCTGCACCTTTCGCAAAGCCTGTGGAAGAAGTCAAGCCCCAGCCTGTTCCTGCTTCAAAACGCCCAAAAGAAAAGGAAGGAAATTGTCATTTCTGTAATCAAACCTATCTTTGGCATTGTCATCTCGGGCACATAAACAAGAAACGCATAACGAAGCTCCATAAAGATGGGCTTCTAGATTCATTTGATTTAGAAACATATGAAATGTGCGTATCTTGTCTACTAGGCAAGATGACTAAAAGTCCTTTACTGGACACAGTGAAAGGGCAAGTGATTTATTGGGTCTAATACATACTGATGTATGCGGTCCTATAAACACAATGGCTAGAGGAGGTTATCGACTTTATTACATTTACTCGATGATTTCAAAGAGATATGGTTATGTATATCTTATGAAACATAAAGTGAATCATTCGAGATGTTTCGAATGTTTCAAAATGAACTGCAGAATCAACTTGGTAAAACTATCAAAACACTTCGATCAGATCGAGGTGGTGAATATTTAAGCCAAGAATTTGATGATCATCTTAAAAATTGTGGGATTGTCTCCCAATTGACTCCCCCAGCAACTCCACAATGGAATGGAGTTTCTGAAAGGAGAAATCGAACCTTATTAGATATGGTTCGATCTATGATGAGTCATGCAGATCTTCCATTATCTTTTTGGGGGTTATGTATTACAAACCGCAGCTTTCACTCTAAATCGAGTTCCTTCTAAAGCGGTTGATAAAACACCATATGAGATATGGTATGAGAAGAGACCTGGTTTGTCTTTTCTTAAGATTTGGGGTTGTGAGGCTTACGTAAAGCGACAAGTCTCAGAAAAACTAGCACCTAAATCTGATAAGTGTTTATTTGTGGGGTATCCTAAGGAAACAAAAGGACATTACTTTTATAATCCCACTGAGAACAAAGTGTTTGTTGCTCGGTATGGTGCCTTTATGGAAAAATGGTTTATTTCAAAAGACACTAGTGGGAGAGAAATAAATCTTGAAGAAGTTCAAGAATCACAGATAAACACTGAACCGCTACTGGAAGTTCAACAACGTTCTGAACCAGTTGAACCTCCACAAGTGACACAAGGCCCACGTAAATCTGGTAAGGTAAGACATGAGCCAGAGAGATTCATATTTCTCATTACTGATAGTCGTGATGTGTTGCTTATGGGTCAAAATGAGCCCACTACTTATCAGGAGGCTATGTATAGACCAGACTCAGATAAATGGCTAAGTGCCATGAATTCCGAGATGCAATCCATGTATGATAACCAAGTTTGGAACTTGGTTGATTTACCTGAAGGTGGTAAGACCATTGGATGTAAATGGGTTTTCAAGAAGAAAACTGACATGGATGGCAATGTGCATACTTTTAAAGCAAGACTTGTAGCAAAAGGTTTCAGGCAGACTCAATGTGTTGATTATGATGATACTTTTTCGCCGGTAGCCATGCTTAAATCCATTAGAATTTTAATTGCCATTGCTTGCATATTATGACTATGAAATATGGCAAATGGATGTAAATACAAAGATTTCTTAAAGGAAAGTCACTGAGGACGTGTATATGACACAACCTGAAGGTTTTGTATATCTTGAGAATTCTAGGAAGGTATGCAAGCTTCAAAGATCCATTTTTGGATTAAAGCAAGCTTCTCGGAGTTGGAGTCTTCGTTTTGATGAAGCAATCAAGGATTTTGGTTTTATTAAGAACGAAGATGAGCCTTGTGTATACAAGAAGGTCGGTGGGAGTGTGGTTGTTTTTCTGTACGTATGTTGATGATATATTACTCATTGGAAATAACATCCCAACATTGCAGAATGTCAAGTCTTGGTTAGGGAAGTGTTTCTCAATGAAAGACTTAGGAGATGCAGCCTATATCCTAGGGACAAGGATCTATAGGGATAGATCTAAGAGGCTAATCGGTCTAAGTCAGAGTGCTTACATAGACAAGGTGCTGAATAGGTTCAGTTTGCAAGACTTTAAAAGAGGATTGTTGCCAATGTCTCATGACATAAGTCTCAGCAAGAATCAATGTCCTAGGACAAATGATGAGCGAGATCGTATGAATAAGATTCCAGATGCATCACCTATTGGATCTATCATTATGCCATGCTATGCACTCGACCTGATGTATCATATGCTTTGAGCACTACAAGCAGATATCAGTCAGATCCTGGTGAGAGTCACTGGATAGCAGTAAAGAACATCCTTAAGTATTTAAGAAGGACTAAGGAAGTGTTCTTGGTCTATTGAGGTTTTGAAAATGATATAGTTGTAAATGGTTACACGGATGCAAGTTTTCAAACTGATATAGATGATTTTAGATCGCAGTTGAGATATGTGTTTACTTAATGGGGGTGCGGTAAGCTGAAAACATTCGAAGCAAGAGACCGTGGCAGATTCTACAACAGAAGCTAAGTATATTGCAGCGTCCGATGCAGCAACGGAGGCAGATTGGATCAAAAATTTCATTTCTGAACTAGGTGTGGTTCCAAGTACTGCTAACCTTGTTTGTTTGTATTGTGACAATAACGGGGCAATATCACATGCCAAGGAACCTAGATCACACCACAGATCCAAACATATACTCAGACGTCTTCATCTCGTCAGAGAAATAATTTAGAGGGGAGACGTAAAGTTTTGAAGAGTACCAACTGTAGACAACGTTGCGGATCCATTGATAAAAGCTCTTCCACAAGCAAAACATGATGGTCATGTTAGATCATTAGGCATTAGATGCATGTACGATTGGCCCTAGTGCAAGTGGGAGATGTTGGGGCATGTGCCCTAGGTCAATCCATTAACTATCTTTATGAATACTTTTAGTTAATAAAATAGAGGATTTCATTTGCCGTTTATTATAATTAATTTGAATGTTTACATTATAATAAGATCCGTGGGTATTTACAGAAATATCCTAAATGCCCCTAGTCGATCATTATACCGGGAACTATAATGAATTAAGACTAGTGTGAGTCTTGATTGATGATCATATGATGATTATACGTATAGGGATACGAATCAAGATCACGAGTACTTGTTAGGGAACAAAGTACTGGATCGACCCTCTATGAAGACATCACATGGATTACGTCGTAGTTGCTTCTCCTGATAGGTATATTTTTCAGACCTCTGACTTGAGATTACCAGAGACTTCAACATTAGGAATACAGTGATTTGACATCATCAAACGTTGTCTTTAACCGGACGATTATAAGGGTTGTGATTGGTTACTGTGTGAGCAATGTGATGAAGTTGTGTAATCAAGATAGAATTTGTCCCTTTCATATAAAGAGAGATATCCAGTGGATCCCTCGATGTGTTAGACTGTTAAATGGCCTAATCTAAGTGAATTGATATTGATCAATGTCACTTGGATGTTTTCGGTCTACCTAGATCGAGACTAGTACGATTGAACATGTTGGATGACAATTTCATGCCTTATGTTTGGTCAAAAGGATATCGTGTGACAAAAGGATGTTATATACACTATTGATTAGGTTGTATCGATTTGATATTCGTACAACTTGGATAGTCATAATGTCTTGCTAGAGGCCGCTTATGACTTGTATAGCAAAATGTGTTTTGGTACACTGCCAACGTTGTATGAGCCTATTGGGTCGCACGCTGAGAATGGTTTTGCGAGATTTTAAGATGGTTCAGAAAAATGAATTTTATATGATAAAATTCATGACGGAAACGTCCTTGTGGTGTATTACACTTATACTTCTTTAAGTATGGGTATATGTGTAATTTACTTAACCGTTTATATACAAGGGTCGTATAAATAGACGCTTTAAGTTAGAACACACGTACGAAAGATCAAAAGGCCAAAACTCTATTTTCGTTTTAGAAACGACTTAGGGTTTTTGGTATGCTCTAGATCGTTTTGGAGCGAAATAAAAAGATTTGGTATTCTCTCGAAGCTAGCACTTCGAATCTCGGCCGCCGTTCGTGTGTAGACTACTGGTAGAGGGCGTTCGTTGTTGACAGCGCCTTAGAGATCGATCAACCTTCAGATAGGTACATTGCGACTGAGGTATGATTAAGTTTTCATGGTTTAAACATTTTTAATGGAATTAGATTCGGATCCTGTTGGGGTTTTTGTCAAAATTGTTTTGTAATCTCCTCTGCGCATGAACCCCAAAACCCAACAATACTCTGATTGAGGTCTATGACACGTGCCTCGCACACGAGACGTATATAGTTTAGGGGGCCAGTCGACGAGCATTTTAGGCTGCATTGCAGGGTCAGCAAAGTCACCTAGGATCAGGTTCTCAGTCTGATTAGAGACAAAAGAGACATAGAAAGGATCAAGACTGGTAGTGACAGAGCCAGAGTCCTTGACGAGGAGAGTGGTAGTCTGGTCAAGGTAGCAGAGAGGATATAGAGCAACGTGATGATCATTAGTTGGCATATTCTGCATCTTCTACACCCATTGATCAACCTAGGCAACAGAGGCTGGACATAGGTCCGAGAGGCCCGAGTCGAGGCCAAAGTCAGATGCCGAGTCAACTGAGTTATGGCAGATCAGAGACTCGCAAACGCTACGGTTAAGTGGGGCATATTATGGAAGATTATACCAGACCAGCACCAGTACCGCCACAGACGGAGCAGGCCAGAGATAAGGCTGAGTCTACAACATTTGTAGTCGAGCGGTTGAACAAAGAGGTGACCAGATAGTTAATTGAGGGTACGTTATCTGTATGTGGTAGTCCTATGCATATTATGATGGACTCTGGTAGTACTTTGTCTTTTATTTCTGGATGCATTGTAGGAGAGTTAGGGTTACCTACACAAATCTTAGATACACATCTTGTTCTCAGAACGACAGTTGGGGATAAGATTTTCCCTAATTGAATATGCCGGAATTGTATCTTGAAGATTGAGGGAAATCAGCCACCAGTTGATTTGAGATTGTTAGAGTACTTGAAGTTCGACACGATGTTCAGAATGGATTGGTTGTCATCTTATCACGCACAGATCGACTATTTCAACAAGATTGTGATATTTGACATCGAGGGGTTTCGAGGTTTACATTCGTCGGAATTGCGACTACATTACCTATCATTCAAGGCAGAATAGCTATGTTGCAGGAGATGGGGACGTATGCCAATATGGTTGAGCCGGAGCATAAGACAATGTCAAAGGTTGAGGATGTCCCTATTGTCTGTGAGTTTCTAGACATGTTCCTTGATGATTTGTCATGATTGCCACCACCGAAAGCTGTGGAGTTTATCATTGAGCTGATTCTAGGGACTTAGCCGATATACAACAGACAGTATAGGATGTCAGCATCAGAGCACGAGGAGTTGAGGACCCAATTAGAAGACTTATTGTAGAAGGGGTTCATTCGCCCTAGTATGTCACCTTGGGGAGCTCCAGTTCTGCTTATGAAGAAGAAGAACGATTCAATGCGGATGTATGTGGATTATTGGAAACTGAATGAGGTGACAATTCGGAATCGTTAACCCACTTCATAGGATTGACAATTTATTCGATCAGTTGGTCGGGGCCAAGTTCTTCTTGAAGATCGACTTATGATTAGGATATCGTCAATTGCGGATTTGAGAGGAAGATGTGGAGAAGACCGCATTTAGTATACATTATGACTTTTTGAGTTCACAGTCATCTCGTTCGAGCTGAATAATGCAACGTTGATCTTCATGGATTTGATGCACAGGGTGCTCAGGCCATACCCTGATCGATATGTCATTGTTTTTATTGACGACATTCTGATTTACAGTAAGACTCGTGTGGAGCACGAGAGGCATCTTAGAGATGTATTGCCGACACTGAGAGAGCACAGATTGTGTGCCAAGTTTAGAAAATATGCATTTCGGCTGAGTGAGGTGAAGTTCTTGGGCCATGTCATCAGTGGTTAGCATTCTCGAGGACGCACACCGGTCGCGATATAAAGTTCATCCTGGTCGGACCAAGATGTACAACGATCTGCGGAGATTGTTCTGGTGGCTAGGGATGAAGGCTGACATGGATAGATATGTTCGGAGTTGTCATATATTCCAATAGGTGAAGGTTGAGCACAGGAGACCGATTGGGTTATTGCAGCAGCTGCCCATTCCTCAATGGAGTGGGAACACGTGACTATGGACTTCGTCAGTGGCCTACCTCAGACAAATAGGAGACACGATGCGATTTGGGTGGTTATCGACAGGTTGACGAAGCCAGCACACTTTATACCGATCGTCATGACATTATGTTACACAGCTGAGCACTATTTTTTAAAGATAGATTATCAGATTGCACGGTGTACCGATCTCCATTCTGTTTGACAAAGATCTGCGGTTTGCATCGAGACTTTCGGAGAGTATGAAAGAGCATTTTGGCACCTATTTACAGTTTAGTATTGCGTATCATCCTCAGATTGACGAGCAGTTAGAGCGATTAATTCAGGTCCTTGACGATATGCTCGGGGAGTGTATTCTACAGTTCAGTGGATCATGGGAAGAGTACTTACCTTTGTGTAAGTTTGTCTATAACAACAGCTATCAGGCGAGTATCGGGATGCCACCGTTTGAGGCACTATATGGTGACCCTGTAGGTCATCAGCATGTTGGGTGGCACCAGAAGATACAGCGGCTATAGTACCTAAGGTTGTGGTGGACCATACTGAGAAGGTAAAACAGATCAGGCAGAGACTTCGGGCAGCGCAGGATATGCAAAAGAAATATGCGGATAAATACCTTGAGGGTCTGAGCTACGAAGTTGGGGACTTGGTGTATTTGAAAGTTTTACCCAGGAAAGGTCATCAGAGGTTCGACATTAAGGGGAAACTAGCACCAAGATACATTGGGCCATTCAGAGTTGAGGAACGCATTGGTAGAGTGGCATACCATCTGGAGTTTCCATTGCAGTTGGCATGGGTACATCCTATGTTTAATATTTCCATGGTGAGGCCGGCTAAGTCGGGACTGAGGCTTATGGTTGATATACGTCAGATTGAGGTGCGACCTAACGTGTCATATGAGGAACAGCCTGTGGAAATCATTGATAGGAGGACTCATATTTTGAGGAATAAGGAGATCCTTAAGGTTTTGGTACGTTGACAGCATCATCGAACCGAGGGACTCACCTAGGAGCTCGAGTCTACTATGCGACGACGGTATCCCCACTTATTTACCGGCAAGTATGTTCAGTTTAATTTAAATTTTGGGACGATATTTCACCTAGTTTGGAAGAATTGTAACGGCCTAAATGTAATTTCTCATTATTTATGACGTGGTTACAGATGTGGCTGACAGCTCAGACGTTTGTGGGACCCGCGGTTACGCTTGTGCGCACTTGGAGCTGGGTAAATAGTAATTTATGTGTGTTAAGTTATTTAAATTGTGATGTTTACATTGAAATAGCATAAATGGCATCGCAATGTGTGTTATTAGAGTACATTTGACGTGCGAGACCATGTGTTAAGTAGTCGCCTCGATTTGCATTTCGATGCGGGTACGTAGTAGTTTAATCGACTTAACACTAGGTTGGGGAAACTAATACACACAAAATGAATAAAATTGGCTAAATAATCACTATGGAATGTATATTTGGTGGTTAGGCACATGGTAGTACAAGTTTGTCGCGGTTCGGGACGGGAAACCGGGCGTCGGAATACCCTAAATGTTCAAGAAAAAAAAAAGAATGTATTCGAAAGTTAACCAACCACACAACAATTGTACATGAAAAGGATAAATTATTGTTTGGAAAATGCACAAAGGAATTTAGTGCACAAAGGCATCTAGTTTCAATTTTCAAGAACAAGTTTCATTCACTGCAAAGAACTAAGGCTTCACTTTTGGTGCTTGGCCTTTCGGCCATATTGACGAGCAGTCCCGATGGATGTTCTTCCTCCCTCGCTTTGAGTGTCGGTTTTGATGATTTCGTATGTATCGTTAGCTCCCGAAAGGAAGGCAATGATGCGACCAGCCATGTCAAACGCATCAGCCACTGTAACGTTGTCCTAGCCATCCAATGGAACCGCAATGCCGCATCAAGCGCACGATAGTTGCGCTGTATACATATACGTTTAAAAAATGTTAATATACTTCTAATAATATCATGAATATGATACGATAAAGGACAAGAGAAACAAATATAAACAAATTGCATAGAAATTCTTACAAAAGAATTCTTATCCTCATGGACCACCCTTATAACATGTTCAGGATTCACCATAAAAAGATGGTTGACTTAGTGAAACCATTCTATATAGTCTGGTGCTTCCTGATAAGGATAGTCCGCCTTCTTAGCAAGTCACTCAATATATTCAAGATGCCCCTCCCAATCCTTCCAAAATTGGGCCTTGTATGAGTACTTAATGGAGTACAAATTAGCCACATTCCTTTTATCAACGTCAATTGGTCGGTAAGGTTTTCTCGAGATTTGTTGAATGTATCCCATTTACCGCAGCACCCTTATGGGATAGTATGGTTCCATGATATCCATAAACCGCATGGGGAAAAATTAGAAGGCAATATCATGGATAGGTGAAGGACCCTTGAAATTAATATTCCAAATCACGTACAAAAAATAATAATATTTTTCGATAAATATTAGGGTATATGGTTGAATAAGCCAATTTGGTTCTCACATCATGGGATCTCAGCTGGTTGAGGCAGCGCATAAAAGATACAAGATGATCCAATGCAAACCTATTATCATTCTTGTATAGCTTCGACTCCTTCTTATGGTTCCACTTCATAACCCGGGGCTTATCAGATGAGTAGTTGCTACGCAAAGTGGACTTAAAAAATGGAATGTGGTTATACATCCACCCCTACATAAAAACAATTTTATGGATAACTTATAGAAACCAATTTAAATGCGGTGTTAAGGTAATAAATTTAAATATAGTACTTTACCTCTCTAGTAACATCATGTAATCACTAAGTTGAGTGACTTTGGCATGACTGGCAATGCCAAGTTGATGGTACATGTATGCAATTGTCACAGCTTCCCATATGTAAGAACTGATCTTTCCATATGTTCCAAAAGCTGGAGGAGGGAAAGAAAGACTTTTATACTAGACTTGTCTAAAAAAAGTGTCGCTTTAAGGAGGTACAAGAGGTAGGCTCGGACCAAGATCTCGGGACTACGATATACATAACGACCTCTTTTGATGTCATGTTCTACTCCTTTCTTTCGTTCAGAAAATTGATCCTTTAACTATGACAAATCAATGGTCAGCTCAGGCCTAGTCCTAATCTCCTTTTCAGCATCACTCACCAACACCCCTGACAAATTACTAACTACAATGCCGCCACTTTACGGTCCTTGTGAGCACAAATATGGTCTTAATGGTAACTAAATATCGAGAAAGACTTGCACATCTTTAAGTGTGATCATCATCTCACCAAAGGGTAAATGGAATATGTTGGTTTCGAACTGCCATATCTCGACATTGGTTGAAACATAAACCTTATTACCTCCATCGTATGAGATGTAGCTTAGTGGTGCTAAACTAGAGTTCTTAATCAGCTTTTCCACCCTTTTCATTCTCGGGATGTTGACTGCTTGTCTTTCAAACAGAGATCTAATAACCATTATTTTGTTAGGCTTTGGGGTTCATAAGCAGTGGAAAATTCAAAAAAATTCTGAAAAGGCCTCAACAAGATCGAAAATATGTTCCATTAAGCTAGATCTACAAAATTAAACTATACCTTAATTTGTGATTTCCATATCTAATTATTCAATTTCTTAACACATTCAAGTGCACGTCCTCTATCAGAAAATTCACATACGAACGGTGACCAAAATTTGGAGTGCTAGCCCCAAGAAAGATAGAAAACATTTTTCTTTCTCTCCAAAATTCAAAGAACTCGAAAAATAGCAAAAGCGAAATGTACTTTTTGTTTTAGGGTTTCAAGCTCTATTTATATGTGTAGATTACCTCATTTAAAAACCTATTCATAATACAACTATTATATTTAGGCAATTCAAGAAAATTACACAAACGCCCCTATTAATAAGTTATCATATAAAATTCATAAGGGATTTTATGTCATAAACTTTATCATGTAAAATTCATTACCCTGGACCAATTGAAATTATGCAAAACCATTCTTTGTGTGTGACTCAATAGGTTCATGCGACGTTCGTAGTGAACCAAAATCATTTTGGTACACAAGTCATAAACGGTCTCTAGCATGACATTATGACTACTCAAGTAGCATGAATATCAAATCAATACAACCTAATGAAAACATATATCATATCCTTTTTGTCATGCAATGTCATTTGATTAAACATAAGGCGTGAAAAGTCACCTTTAATGTTCAATTATACTAGTCTCGATCTTTAGATAGACTTAAAATATTCAAGTAACATTGATTATATCAATTCATTTGGACTTGGCCATTTAATAGTCTAACATATCGAGGGATCCACTGATATCTCTCTATATGAGAGGAACAAATTATATTATGATTACACACCTTCACATATTATTCACATGGTAACCAATCACAATCTTTATAGTCTTCTGGTTAAAGAAATGTTTGATTACGTCAAATTATAATGCTCATAATATTGAAGTCTATGGTAATCTCAAGTCGAAAGAATAAGTAATGTACCTATCATGAGTAACACAATACCTATGACTTAATCTATATGGTGTTCTCATAGATGGTCGGTCCAGTACCTTATTCCCTAACAAGTACTTATGATCTCGATTGTATCTCTATACGCATGATCATCATATGACCATCAATTAAGATTCACACTAGTCTTAATTCATTATAGTTTCCAGTATAATGACCGACTAGGGACATTTATGATATTTCAACAAATACCAATAGATCTTATTATAAGGTAAACTTGCAATTATTTATAATAAAACAACAAATGAAAAACTCTATTTTATTTACTAAAGTTATAAGATAAACAATGTTTATAGATTAACCTATGGCACTTGCACCAATAGGTTTATGCACCTCAAAAACCCACAAGCCTACAAAACATATAATACAGTTTTATAAAATAATATAACCAATAAGATGATGAAATTAGTTGTTCCAAATGTAACTGACCTTGTTCCTTATCCAAGAGCACGTGGTGCTTGAACGAAGGTAGAATACTTAAATCTAAGGGGCCACCAGGAAATGAAGTGGCATCTACGCCGGTCAGATCGATTGATGTATCAAAACAGTCATTTCCTTCCCTCATTTTCAGTAGAATCACTACCTGATGGTATATACACCTTTCAATACCCCCCTTAGACCCACTCCCATTGGATCCTCTAAGAAGGGCATCCCTCTCACCTACAAAGGACGTACTAATGCCCTCGATATCAGTCTCTCCTAAATCTAGTTCCCAGACTAAACTTTTTAACTCGACGCTCTTTGGCGTCAAGATTTTTTTGCTTCCTATGAGAGGAAGTCGGACGCTTCCTGACCATCCAGCCTAGCCTGCCCACCCTATAGGGAGGTCTTTGCACTTTTATTTTCTATCTTGCCATATTTTAAGATAGTTAAATGTTAGTATAATCGGTATATAGTTCAAATAATGAGAAAACATTTCAATTACAAAAGTGTCAATTTAACTTGACCGACACTAATGGAAGTGATATTAGTCTAAAATATTTGAAACCTCTTCAATGATGTCGGTGTGTACCAACCAATACTACATAAGGCATTACGACTTAACTAATCTGACAACATCTGAAGTCTATCGGTTCAACATCACCAATACCTATTACATGGTATTGGCTCTGAACAACTGTTTAGTACGGGAAACCCAGAAACCATAACCTCGCTATACCCAACTAATGGCCATAAAAGTAGATCAAAATGAAGTGTAAGATCATAAGGAACAAAACCCACAAGCTTAGAGTGACGAAGACTTACCAAATAAGCCTTGGTAAGCCAAACAATACATCAATGGTCCTTCATTCTTGATGCTCAGTCAACGGCTGATCCCCGACGATTTGATTAGAATACAACTTCGCATGACCTCAATGACTATTACAGATGATGAATTTGTGGTTATTTCTTAGTTTTAGGTACATTTGATTTGGGGTATGAAAGTGAGAAACGACTCAGAGAAATTTTTTTTGGGTTGAAGATAGGGTATTTTGGTGTTTTGAAAAAAAAAAAGTGGGCTCGATTTACTAAAAAATTCAAAAAAGGGGTACGTTAAAGTAATGGGGGTCCTCTAAGCAATAAATGGGTTCCGTTTAGCCGCTTGCTTAATGAATTTTTTCAGTTAAAAAGAGAAATAGGACACCACTATCTACAAAAAAAAATACACCACTTGTTAGCTACGTGAAGCCCAGGGCAACCCAAAATCCTAGGCTTGCCCTAATTAGTATAGAAAAAAATAACGAAACCTCATCTAAAAAAAGGGTTGGGTACAGGGACCTCCACCACCTCTTATGGTCCATAAAGTTATTTTTGGTATCATCTTATGGTCCATACACTATTGCATATATAAAATTCTTATATTTATAGAAAATAAAAGAAGTTATTCTATGCAATTAAGCCATCATTTTTTTGAGAAATTAAGCCATCATTATTTTCAATATATGTACATATGACTTCTATCTAATTATTAACAGAAAAAATAAATAAAAAGAACGAAACTTGTATCTTTGAGGCTTTCGTTAATTTTTCGATAAATAGTTTTAAATGCAAGGTGATCATGACTGACCTAACCATAACAATTATTCCCTTCTACAATCGCCAAAAAGAAAGCGTAATTCCCTTCTATAATCAACTAAAAAAACTATTACCGCAATCAATATGTTTTCACTAAATGCTAACTAAAAAATATTTCATTGTAATTTATAATGTAATAAAAGACTTGTACCTTGATTTTGCATGTGAATATTGTTTAGTTTATTTGTAGCTATATAACATATTAAGTAGAAAGAGACCAAAGATAACTTTTAGAGTCCGACCACCGTCTATGTGCAACCAACCTTCTAAATAAAGGAATGCCTCGGTTGTTTTTATTTTTATTTTTCTTTGTGTCTTTGTGTTGCTCTATTCTTCCTTTATTCTCTTTGTTTTTAAGTCTACATATATCTTCTTAGATCTAGGGTTTTTCAAAGAGATAGTGGCAGATTGTGTAGTAAGGTGGAAGAAGGTGAGATCGAACGAAGACCATGAGGAAGATGAAAAATTTTAGGGTTTTATGATGTGTTTAGAGCTTGTTGATGGCCTTCGACGGTGCGCAGACAACGATGAGTGCAAGTAGTAGCTAAGCAGATGAAGTCTTGACAACAATGTTGTGACATCAGAGAATTTCATAAACTTGATTATGATGCTAATTAAGTATTTCAGGTTTAATTTGAGATTTAAGTATGTGAGGTGGGACTCACACATTGTGGACCGGAGATCATAAGTCAAATATTATTTTCGTGTCTCGCATGTCAATTTGATGTATTATAAACTATTTCATCGCTTAATAGGATCAAGTTGAAGTGTATACACGGTGTTTGCAATTTTCAGAGCACATTGGGAATATTTCTCAAATTTTGACCAAATTGAAGTATTTTTTGGAATTAATTTGGACCTAAAAATAGGTGATAATCGTAAAATTAAATAAAAATAATTAATAAATTATTAGGTGCCTAGTCACACACGGGGGTTGAGGGTGACACACGCTAGATGTATAATAGTGTGCACGCTCGAGATGGTCGTTCGCGCACGTGACGAATTTATAGTCGCAAAAATACATTGGTGTGTATATATATAAATGAAACTTATAGCTTGATTTGAATTGTTTAAAATATTGGATTCGCCTCGAGATATGCACAGCATGAATCGAGGAGGCAAATGATTTAGAAGATTGGTAATGTTGGAAAGCTGTCCACACCTCGAGATATGTGCAACCGCATCTTAAAGAAAATCATGTGATGCATGGAGGTGATTGTATGGTTTGTTATAAAACCACATGATCTACCCGAGATACTTTATATGTATCTCTAAAAGATCAATATAATTGATCTTATGTAACTCAGTTAAAAGGTGATGTTTGTTTGAAAGCCATAAAGATTAGCCTCGAGTATGCAATACGTATCTCGAGAAAGATTAAAATAATAAAATTAAACCATCATATTTGTCTCGAGATTCTTGTGATATGAATCACAAGAAAACCTAATATTTATCTTTAACCAAACAAAACTGCCTCGCCAATTCGTTGATTCCCACAGCTGAATCGAAATAAAAGTTCAAAAAATCTAACCAATTAGAGAGGAAATGGAATTGATACCGAGGTAGACGATAGAAATCGAAACACATGATAAGGTAGAGTGTTATCTATATTGTTCGTTGTTGTTCAATTGTTACAATGGGTTGCCAAGGTTGTTGTTGATAATTGTTGTGTGTGTCGAGACAGATGATGGTAGGGGAATGGTATCCCTTACTCAGACCAAACTTAGGGTTGGGGTTGGGAGCCCAACCCAAATGAAATGAGAAAAAAGTTTTATTTCATTTGATGTAGAGAGTAGAACATCGAGAAGGAAGAAAGGGAGGGTCCCTGAACCAAGTCGGTTCGACTCAGTTGAGTCGAACCTAGTTCAAGCCCAAACTTTTTTCGAATAAGAAAAAGAGGCTGGAAAATTGTAAATAAAACTAGAAAAGTGAATTCCTATGATAATCAAATTAATTTTGATGAATTCTCCTAATCGTGCTCAATCACTCTATGATTGAATTGTTCTCCTATGAGAATATAATCATAGGAAGTTTATTATCCTAATCGTGAGCTGAGGTATTTGAATTACTATGTTATGTATGTATTATCACTAGATATGCGATAGAAAGTTTATTCTCCTTGTTCATTCGATACTTAACTTGTAGGATACAACTAGTAAGATTAGAAACAGATAATTAAAAAAAAGAATAGGCTTATGAAACGAAGTAGAGTGTAGATGGATGTGAAATAGAGTTGCGAAGTTAAAATTCACAAAGGTATTGTAGGTAGTTCGATACTAATATAACGATGAAAGTATCAGTTATGAAACTAATAGTAAATTCATCGAAAGGCAAGTCCAAATTATTCAAGTACGTAAGTATTGAACATAGATTTCGTGAAAATCAAAAGTATCGATTTATTATAATTATAAAATGCTCAAAAAAAATGTTAAAATAGTATCAACAAAGAAAATGGAGACATATGGTTTTGAAAGTAGAAATTGATTAGACAAACTTAATAATGACTGAAAATCATAATGGAGTTGTGATAGGATAAAAAAAATTTGTCTAAGTCAATTTCTATTAAAATAAAATACTTTGAAGTAAAGTCTTGTATCATTTTTGAAACAAAACAAAAAAAAAGTAAAATTGGAATAGAATCGCAGTTGAGAATAATTAAATGACTTCTAAAAAAGAAGTATTGAGATTCGTGATTGTTTACTACTCAAGTTACTTATCCATAAGCGTTAAGTAAAGTGATTATATGTTCGAATAAAGAAATGATAAAAACAAATGGAAATATACAAGTTAGAAATAATTTTTGTTAACGCCGATTAGGTGTTGTTATAGAACAAATATCAGAAAAACTTCCAACTTAAAAATCGAAAGTGTAGTGATAAGTTCAACATGTAAGAAGTTAAGATATTGGGGAAGTGGCCTAATAATAGCTTAGATTAGCTATTAAAAATTAACACAAGCGATGGTGTTTTGAGATTCAAAGTACACAATAATCACTTCCAATGAGATTTAGTTATAATGTCTATCACTAAAACTTAAAATAAAACTACTGAAAAGATAGATGTACTGATTGAATGTCGGTAAAGCGATTGGTATAAGACATCAGTATGAGCTCAAATATTGCAAAAATTTCCATTTATAAGATTTAAATGATTGAAATAGCATCCTTTAAGAATTTGACTAATCATTAAGTTAATCAGAGTTCGTAAATTCAAATTCTTCTATCTCTTTAGTTGAATAATAATGGAAAGGTGAATTCATCAAAATTAATTTGATGAATAGTAAGATACAAAGTTTTCTTATATAATCGCTAGAAAAGTATCGAATTTCTTTTTAAGAAAAAGAAAAATCGAGAAATCTAAATCTAATGGAATAAAACAAGGTAATAACAAATAGCAGAATTGTTTGAATTGAGAAATTTCTCTGTTTCGAACAAAAAATAGCTAAAGAAGATTTCAATTGATTGAAAGACCATAAGAAGTCACACCGTCCTTAGCTATATTTTCAAAAATAAAAAAGATATAAATTGCCTTTTTAATCAAGATTAAGAAGTTGTAAGTGATGTGAGTGCTAATTAAACCGTGTTAAGTCTATAAAAGGGACTAATAATGAGATAAATATGAGAATAGCTAAGATTGACAAAAATTGAATGGAATAGATTCTGTATATAAAATAAAATGAGATGTTGAGATGACTTGTAATTTCTGAAAGTGACACGAACATACTCATTTAATCAAGGTAAGGCACTGGCATAGTTGTGCGTGACCAAAAGTTTGAATAAGTCCATTCTATAATCACGATCCATTCACAGCGTAGAAGACTAGTGTAATGCGTTCACTTGTCTTTAAATAATCAAATGAATTGATGATAGTCGAAACGAAAGAGTCTATAATATTTCATTGGAGTCAATTGGAAGCTGAAGTATAGGCAAATAAATGGTCAATAAATTCTAATATACGCGTGAAAATGGAAATTTTGAGGTGAACACGTCTTTATCAAAGTAGAATGTCAAACTATAAGTTTGATTAAACTTAACATATCTTCACAAGGATCTTACCAGAAATCAAACTCCAAAAGTTGAAAATGTGGAAATGAAGTAATATACAGCTAATATCAGTGAATATGTTGTACATTGGTTAAAATATAGTGCTACACACCACGTGACTAGTCATTGGTGAAGTTTAAAGCATGTTTTTATTTTAAATTAAAGTTGATGTAAAATACCTGAATGACAGTTAAGATACAAATGAAAAAAAAACTCACACCTTACAGCTCAGTTAGTTAGTATAATCCCTGATGGTTTGAGTTACTGAATAGAAGACAATATATCTAACTATATATATTGGACAAATTGAATATTCCTCCATCGTAATTAGGTAGAGACAAAGAGAGATATCACATTTATAACTTGTGTGAGATACAAGTTAAAAGTTATACTATGAGAATATAATCATAAAAAATGTCGATATATCTATTTAAAAACGTATATCTACTCAAGTTAATGAAAACTGTCAGTTTTAGGTAACGCAAGAAGTTTGGTAAACAGTAATTATCGAGATGATGAGAAATCTCAAAAATATGGCAATAAATGAAAAAGAATGAGGTTTTTAGTGAACTTATGAAGAGAAAATGATCTGACGAAGTTAGAAAAGTTGTGAGTTTTCTAACCAATCAAATAGAATGTTAAGTGAATTGGCTGACGGGTTAGAATTGATAATTGCTTTCTAGTCCCCAATGTAAGTAAATTATGAGTAGACATTTAGATAATAAGCGAGAGTTGCACAATGTGTCAGGTTCCATTTTTTATCATGTTGTAAATCGAGATCTCTTGTCATGGGATGATTGTGTAATTACAGATCTATAGTGATGTAATGACTTGTGTAATTTCAGGTTTCTATTGAGAAACGTTAGAACGGTAATGGATCAGATAGATACAAGACTCTACTTAGTATTTAGCGTTGAGTTCATATATTATTTGCATCGTTATGTAATTTTAGACTGATGATAGTCCAAGAATTGATCGGCCGACAATTCTAATAAGGAATGATCAATGATGAGAAAGTAAACTGGGATGCGTACCAGAGTTTAGTGGATAGAGAAAGAATTATCAATGGTTTGTGGAGTTATTTTATAAAATCAAGATAAGTTAGATCTTTCAAATTATTGATCTTAAATGGAATTCAATGTGAGCTAAGAAATAAAGTAAGGTTATTGGATATTCCACAAAATTGATCATTTAACTCGTCAAAAATTCACAAATTGCCAGAATTATCAAAGTAACGGATATAACTTTTCATTAAACCAAAGATTTGGAAATGAAAAGTTGAAATATTTATGATCTCTGAAACAAAGTTGTTAATTACAATGAAAGTGATTGAGTCCACTTAACAGTTTACGTTGGAAATAGTTTTATAGTTTTGAATTAAAAGAGTTATATGTGAATGAATATTTTCTCATATCTCTTTTGGTTCATTAACCTGTAAGTTCAAATTTCGAGGACAAAATTTTTAATTAGTTGGGAAGATTGTGACATCCAAAAATTTTAGAAACTTGTTTAGGATGCTAATTAAGTATTTTCATATTTAATTTGCGATTTAAGTATCTGAGGTGGGACCCACATATTACAGACCAGAGATCGTAAATTAAAATATTATTTTTATGTGTCACGTGACTATTTGATGTATTATACACTATTTCGTCACGAAATAGGATCAAGTTGAAGTGTATACTCGGTGTTCACAAGTTTCGAAGCACGTTAGGAATATTTCTCAACTTTTGACGAAATTGCGATATTTTTTGAAATTTAACTTGAACCTAAAAATAAGAGATAATCATGAAATTAAATAGAATAATTAATAAATCCGTAGGCGCATAGTGACACGGGGTCGAGGGCGATACGCGTGGGATGTACAATAGTGTGCACGCCCGAGGATGGTCGTTGGTGCACATGCGAATTTATAGCCGTGAAAAATACATTGGTGTGTGTGTATATATATAATGAAACTTATAGTTTGATTTTAATTATTTAAAACATTGGATTCACCTCGAGATACGCATAAAATGACTCGAGGAAGTGAGTGGTTTCATACAATTGGTGATCTTGGAGAGTTACCCATACCCTCGAGATACGTGCAACTACATATCAAGAAAAGTCAAGTGATGCATGGAGGTGATTGTATGGTTTGTTATAAAACCACAAGATTTACCTCAAACCACACGATATGTATCTCGAGGAGATCCATACAATTGATCTAATGTAAGTCGGTTAAGAAGTGGTGTTTGGTTAAAAGCCACAAAGATCAACCTCGAGATATGCAATAGGTATCTCGAGAAAGATCAAAATAATTAAATTGAATTATCAAATTTGTCTCGAGATTCATGTGATACAAATCTCGAGAAAATCTAATATTTATCTTTAAGCAAACAGAACCACCTTACCAATTTGTTGATTCCTACAGTGGAGTCGAAACAGAGGGTTCAAGATATCGAACTAAGGAGAGGAAATGGAATCGAGACCGAGGGAAAATGTGGAAATTGAAACCTATGGTAAGGTGGAGTTGTTGTTTATGTTGTTCGTTGTTGTTGGCTTGTTACAGTGGATTGCGTGGGTTGTTGTTGATGTTTTTTGTTGATTTTCATTTCGCGTTGAAGAAGATGATGGTAGGGGAATGGTCTCCCCTGCCTAAACACAACTTAGGGTTGGGGTTGGGAGCCCAACCCCAACGAAACAAGAAAAAAATGGATTTAGTTTAATGCGGAGAAGTAGAACATTGAGGAGGAAGGAAAAGAGGATCCCTAAATCGGACCAGTTCGGCTCAATTGAGCCGAACCTAGTTTGGCCCAAACCTTTTCCAAATAAAAAAAGAGGCTGGAAATTTGTAAAAAATTTCAAAAAAAAAAAAGGAGAAAATCAGAAAAATTATATTTTTATACTAGATAAATAGAAATTTTGTATCTCTATGAAAATAGAGAATTTGGAATTAATACAACGGTTTTTTCTCATAATGCGTGTTATGACACTAATAATGCCCGAAATTTGAAAAATTATTTAAAAGCCTAGTTAAGTTCAATTTCGAACCAAAATTTGTAGTTAAAAATGGGATCCGGACATCAAGGAGTTGATTTGAAGTGATTCCGAGTTTTTATGACTTGAGAACACCAAAACAACTCAAAAATTGATCGAAAACTTAAAAAATTTGAATATAAAACTTATCCTGATTTCCCAATGATTTTAGATAATGTTGAGGATCCCGAAATCACTGAGAACGAAGCTCGGAGTATAGGTTCGAAGTACGTGAAAGCCTACAGTGATATTTACTATTTATTGAATATCTTTGTACGTGTAATTGCATCATAGTCTGCATTTTATTTTTAAATTCTTAGTCATGCATACAAAGAGAAAGTGAGGGAGATAAGCTTGTTTCGGAGTTTGGTTTGCTTGAAACTAGGTTTCAATCCTACCTGTAACAACGTCTAGAGGGACTAGCGGAGTCTAACGCTGACAAGTTATTTTTGCATTTCATGATCTCTTAATATTGTCTTTATACTAATTTTGGAAGTTGACATCTGATTATAGTTATGAGATAGAAATACACAGAGAAAACATGTCATGTTGACGCATATATTTTATTGTTTATTTGGAAATACAATAACAAATCTCCATGTATCAGACTAACAATTGCAAGAGTACAGATTAATGTAGGAATTTATTTACCATACATCTTTGAGTTGTTTTTATGGTTTCAAATTCTATTTGTAGACAAGAGACGAATGGATAAGACTCGAAGATTGTGGTGATTGTATTCAAAATTTAAAGTAAATTCTTATTTTAAATTATTTATATATATATATATATATATTTGGGATTCTTAGAATGAGAGTAGGACTTAAAGTTTCGTTGAATGGTTATGCGAGTCTTCTAAGTTAGTTTAAAATATGTTGAGAGGTTTTTGCTTTAATCTTGTTCTATTTGGAATTGTAAAATTATAGTTAAGCTATCGAAGACTCTAAGTTAGTTTATAAATCTAAACTTGATATATATTGTAAACTGCGAGGAATTGTGAGTCCTTCTAGGCCTTTTCCCAATTTTGTTGTCTATTAGTTAAGTTTTTTGGCAAGTACTTTTAGGGGAGGTGTCACCAAACCATACATGATTCTGCATGACCAAACCATACATGATTTGTCGACCATGTATAAACGACCAAAATGGATCTCGTTTCTTTATATTGGATCAATCATATAGGCCGAATGAATACATACAGATCGGTCCTGCATGACCAAACCATACATGATTGGTTGGTCATGTACGACCAACTCAAATAAATTGCATGTCCAAGTATTGAGTCGGTCATACATGACCGACTAAACATATATAGTTCGGTCATGTATGACTAAAAATATAAGATTGTTCAACCATGCATGACCAACCTACAACACGTGGTTCGACCAACATCATAAACTTGTTATATATGTTGAAGAGTATAAGATTGTTCAACCATGTATGGACAAAGAATATAAGGCTAGAAGCCTATAAGATGATTATCTCATTTTATTTTTTTATTTAAAATAATGTTTTTTTTAAAGTGATTATTATGATGGTAATTTTTTTCTTTTTTTTTTTTGAAACCTATTTATTGAATAACTTTGACACAGTATTTTCTCCTTTTTTTTTTTTTTTTACATAGTTAACAGAAACTTAATCGAACGGACAGAACTTGGCCAACATCAGATGGTATATATATCAAAGTTGTTTCTTAAACCCTAGAAAGCCCAAAACGTATTCGCCCAACCACTGCTCCAGTCGGAGTTTCAACATCACTTCTTCAAAATAACAGGTTCGTTTCAACTCTTCAGCTATTCGGATTATCTTCAAAGCTGATACGATTTGATTTCTGTGATTAGATCTCGTTCTGCAACGCTTTTCTAGGTCACACACATCTAGGGTTTTGATTTCCCAATTTGATCTAGTCAAATGCGATCTTTCATTGCTTATTTTGATTGGTTTTTGTGTCCTATCAGATGATGCTAAAATTTGAATTCATTGATTTTATTAGGTGAGTAATGGCACCACAGCAGCCAAACAGTGGCCTTTTTGTTGGGCTAAACAAAGGCCACATTGTTACAAAGCGAGAACTGGCGCCTCGCCCGTCTGCTCTAAAAGGGGTACTATTGAATTCTATGTTTTGTTTTTTTGTTGATTTTGTTTGTTATTGAGGTGGGCTGCTTTGTGTTAAATTTTGAAATCATGTGTGTTTCAGAAAACCAGTAAGAGGGTTCATTTTGTTAGAAGTCTGATTAGGGAAGTCGCGGGGTTCGCTCCTTATGAGAAGAGGATTACTGAGCTTCTGAAAGTTGGGAAGGACAAGAGAGCGCTTAAGGTGGCGAAGAGAAAGTTGGGCACCCACAAGAGGGCGAAGAAGAAGCGTGAGGAGATGTCTAATGTTCTTCGCAAGATGAGGTAATGACTCGCCGTCTTGATTTCTTTTATGTGAAATTTATTAGATGTGAATGAAATCTTTTAATGACTTTGATATATGGATTTTTTTTTTCTATTGCTGTCGCGATTTGGAATTGAGGAAATGGGAGCATTGAGAACCTAGAGAGGAAACATTTCGGAAATGAGTAGCGACTAGTGTTGACGAACATTGAGGAGCTCTAAATTTACCCTACGTTTTGATTGATAATGTTTTTCCCAATGGATACCTAATTAATTTGTAATCTAAAGCCGCTAGTGTAGCTTTGCAAGAGTTTGTACTGGAATTATTTTATGGCTGAAGACATGGCACTTCTAGTTCTAGTTGTAGAAAGTAGAAATGAGTGAATAGCCAAACCGATTGCAAAGATTTCCCTCCCTTTATTTCTCATAAACCCATTAGGAATTGAATAGGTTGTCTTATTTAGCATCTTGTTACCAAGGCTTGGTGGGAATGCGGGTCTTGTTTTCAATGGTTAAATTATAGGGGGACTTTGGAAATCATATTGTGTACTTGTCAAGTTAGTTTGATAATCTAGAAGCTCAAGAATTTGTTTCTCACGGAATCTTTCATCATCAAAGCTGAAAATATCTTTTGCGAGTCTGAGGCAACATCTGCTATGAAGAATTATTAACTGTGTCTATACATGCTGGCAAGTTTGCCCATTTTCTAATTTCTCTTGTTGTTGACCGTGTCATATCATATGCTGGCCCTTTTGGATATTTGGCAGCGTAACGAGTTTTGTATTGCCCACCTGCAAAGATTGCCACCACTTGATCTAAATATCTTTACATAACCATATTTACCTTTGATAAATGATCTGAGTTTTCCAGTGGTTTATGCGTAGATTTAACTGGAAGCTTAATAACCTCATTGTCACAACAAATGATGGTTCCCATTGTTACCCTTCCGATGCTTGTGAAATTAGGCATTTAGGAGGGCCTTAACCACCACATTTATCTTTAATGGATGAGAACACAACAAACTCAAATTTTTTGTTTCGAATTGAAATCTCTTAAGATGAACTATCTTATTGTGGACAGTGATCATTGCGGATGTGTTTATGAAGAACATTTTCTAGCTTTTTGTTTTGTGTAGTATGCCAATGTTGAATGGAGAACTATATACTAATAATCTATTGTGCTTGTGCTGCCCCTTTTTCCACAGATCTGCTGGAGTTTCTGAGAAGAAGAAATGAGGAAAGGGGAGAGAAGCATATCATCATCAAAGATTGTGTAGTTTCGTGGCTTATCATAGAGGACCCCTTTTTACTGTTTCAAGTGTTAATTATTTCTTCTCATTTTTGGGATAACAAACTCAAGATTCTGGCTGAATGGTTGGCAGTTATTTCTTGCGTTTTAGTCTGCTGATTATTGCTCATGCTTTAGAAGACGGTTTAAGTTAAAGAATAGAGTCCAGATATATTGATGCGCTTTTTGCACGCCTATTTTGCACGCGGTTGACTTGGCGTATGCCACGCAGGAGCCTGGCCCCAAAGCAACAATTTCGCTCCCAAATTATTTTCTTGAAAAAAAAGTCGAATCGACGACTGTTCATCATCATTGTTCACTGACGCTGTCAGTACGATTGCAGTGCAGTTGTTAGTCAGTATTTAAAGCCGTAGTTTGGGTGGATGATTCAAAATTTGTAGGCTGAACAAACTGCATTTTCTCTCGACAGACCATTTTTTCTTCAAAATTGAAAGTAGTCCTTTTCTACCACTTCAGTCTGTTTTGTTCAAGCTTGTCTTCATCGAGAGTGGTGTTTGAAAAGAAAATTCTCTCATTTTGGGAGCATCAGCCCGGAGGAAGCAGGGGAATCTCAAGGTAAAGCAAATAGGATTGGCAAAACGGGTTGATGTGTCGTATTCGTGTCAACTCGTTTATGACACTTACCCTTATAAGCTCAATCCTAACATTAACTCGTTAATTTTTAATGTTATTGTGTTAACCCATTAAACCCATTTACTTAATATGTTATTTACAGAGGTGTATTCAATTGAGATTTCAATATACTTTTGGTTACTTTTATATGTGAATGACTTTTACGAAGTTTGTAGATTTTCGTAAACTCTTAAAGACTTTGATAAACTTTTATGTAAACTTCATTTTGATGACTTTTATTAACATTTAAAATTTTAGTGACTTTTGTGAACTTAAACATGACTTTATAATAAAAAAAAATAGATGAATACTTATATTTCTTTTTCTTAAGAACTATTACTATTTTTTTTTTTAAAAGTATTATTGTATTTTAATAAAAAAAAATCATTTATACATATTAATGAATTACTAGCAAGATAGTAACATAGCAAATAAGTAAATAAATATCAACAAAACAAATAAGTAAATAAATCATTTTTTAGTGACAAAAAAAACCAAGTAAGATCATTATGTAAAAAATTTGCACTCATTTTTTACTTAAAAAATTATATTTTTTCTTTAAGAATGATAGTTTAAATTTCTTAAATGCTCTTCTTGCATTTGAAAAAAAAACGATTATTTTCTCCAAAATTAATAATATTACACTTTTTGAGATTGCAATTATACACTTAATAAACAAAACTTCTTTATAAAAAAATCCTATAAAAAATATACAATAATGCAAGAATGAGATCTTGTTAATGGCGACATCATTTTCATTTTCATCAACATAGACATTAGAGTATAATGAGTGAGCAATGAAATACATGAGTTGTGGAGTAGTTAGAGAAATTGATAAAAACAATTAATAAGAAAAAGTACCTCGTGAACAATGATGTCCTTATTGAATAAGAGAACTAACAAACATTAGAAGTCTCAAAAAGTTTATGGGTTGAGGTGATGAAAAGTTGAAAACTTCTTTATGTGTATTTTTATACAAAAAGTCTATAAAAGTCGAGATTTGTAACTAAACCACAAAAGTCACTAAAAAATTAAATACATCGTACTTTTATAAACTCTCTAAAAATTTAAATTGAATACCTCAAAACTTTTATAGACTTTAAAAAAGTTTATAAAAGTTCACATTGAATACAACTTACTTTTATACACTCGCTAAAAGTTTTAATTGAATACACCTAAATTTTTTTAGTAATTAAAAGTAACCAAAAATCCACTAAAATCTCAATTGAATACATCCATGTTAATTTGTTATTTTATAATTTGATATATGTAATATAAAATATAAAATTCTTTCAAAATAACACTTTATTCGTAGAATCTAATTCAAATTACTATTGAAACTATGTAAATGATTTTATTCTAAATAATAATAATAACACTTTACTGTGTTATTTAAACTCTTAAAAGTGCAATTCAACCATTAATATGATGAAATAACAACAAATATGCATTATATTATTATTTAAAATGAGTTAAATGGGTCATATGTTCAGTCATGTCAACCTATTTATGACACTAACCCGTATAAGCTCAACACTAACCTACTAATATCCCTTGTTAACTGTGTTATGTTATCATGTCATGACCCATTTTGCACCCTTAAAAGCAGAGCAAGAGTATATCACAGAAAGGTAGCTCATTCGATTATTCTCATATTCATTGCTTGGCTCCTTGCACATGTCGACTATAGGTTGAGATGAACTTCAATGGTTTGTTTTGATTTGCGTTTAAGGACAAACTTTTAGGGTTTGTACGTGTTGAGTTGCGTCAGGTAAGGGACAAAAACATTTGTAAGGTGTACATGTGGTTTATGGATTTTTTAGGGTTTAAAATTGGACTTTATTGTTTTGTATGTGTTTTAGGGTTCTAGGGTTTAAAAATGGAATTCACTGTTTACGTATGTTTTAGGATGTCTAAGGTTTAAAAATGAATTTACTATTTTACATGTAATGTTTGGGATTTAGGGTTTTGTCCCAACCACACTTTTTGGCCATGTATTATAGTATTATACATATTGTTCAAGGTTGATTGTTGGTTGTGATTTCGTTTTGAGCCTCATATGTTGATTTTGATGGTTGTTCGTAGACATTGATTTTTCCCCTGAATAGGATGCTGCTACCACAAAGAAATTTGTTTGGATTTCTTTTGCTTGTTTTTTGCATGAGCATTGTTGCAAATAGGGATTTCTTGCATGTAGATGGCACAAATGAATTATAACATAGGTTTAGAAGATGGAGTAAGAGGGGTTTTAGAAGAAGAAATTGAGGAGATTCATGACTCGAAGGAGGAATTAAGCGAGGAAGATATCATTGATTGCACAATTGAGGAAAAAGTCCCTGAAGAACGAATGGTATTTGATAAAATCGATGAAGCAAAGTTAGCATGGTTATGAGTGTGGGATTTAGGGCAAAAGTTAGGTCTTCACATAAGAAACACAATGTAGTTGTGAAGAGGGTTTTTGCATGCAACAAGGAGGGAAATCACAAATTAAAAGGTATATACCACACGTCATTAGGATCACGGTCTAATTGTAAGGCACAAATAACTGTTCAGTTGTTCTACGACGCAAAGTGGCATGTTACAAAATATTGTCTTCAACACAATCACCCGGTGAGCCCCTCGAAGGCCAGGTTCCTTCAATGCAACAAATTCCTCACAACTGCGACTAAGAAGAGATTGGAACTCAATGATAGTACAGGAATACCACAGTGCAAGTCTTTAATGGCTAAGTCGGTGAGGGCAGGGGGTTTTGATCAGCTGCCGTTTGAGGAAAATGATATCAAGAATCACATTCAAACTGCCTAAAAATTGAGACGAGGGGATGGTGACCCAGAGGCAATTTACCAATATCTTTTGAAAAAATAAAAGGAAAATGTAAACTTCATGCAGTTCGAGTGCTTTGGTGAGGAGGGCCACCTGAAACACATATTTTGAGGGGGATTCAAGGTCTAGAAGTGTGTACAAGTACTTAAAGGATGTGATTTGCCTCAATACTACCTATTTGACTAACAAGTACAATATGTTGTACTGCCCGTTCGTCGGTGTCAACCACTATGGGCAATCAATCTTATTGGGTTGTGCATTAATTGCTAATGAGACTAAAGGAATTTACGAGTGGTTATTCGAGACACGACTTGCTTGCATGGGCAAGGCGCTAAAGGCAATCATAATTGACCAGTGTCCATCCATTTTTGCCATAACGAAAGTCTTTCCTAATGCCAGACATATATTTTGCCTGCGACACATCATGAAGAAGGTGCTCAAGAAAATGGAAGGACTGAAATATAAGGAGCTCATTACTTCAATGTTGAAAACTATTGTCTACGACTTTCAAAGCCATAATGAGTTTGAAAGTCTTTGGTGGAAAATGATGACTGAATGTACGTTGAAAGGGGTTAGTTATACTTGGCTGGACACTATTTATGAAATGAGGGAGAAGTGGATTCCGGCATACGTCAATGCATGTTTTTGGCCAAGATATCCACCACTCATAAGAGTGATAGCATTAATCATTTCTTTAAAGATTTTGTTAACACGAACACGACCTTAAAGCAATTCATGGGTTAGTAAAAGCTTGTATTAAAAAAAAGACATGAAAACGAAACAAAGGCAAACTTTAGATGCATCCATATGCAGAGAGACACTGGGTGAGACATTCCATATGAATGACGAATACGTGATATTGATGTGTGCAACAAGTATAACGACTACCTTGTAGTAATAGTGCAATCGACTTACGTTGATAACAGATATCGTCCCCAGGGAAAGGTTTTTACACTAGTTGTATATTACCTACTCAACTTGAACTATTGCTAAGGGATTCTCTTTCACTTGATTTTATATTTAAACTAAACTATTCTAACAAATCACTTTAAATTTTAGTTGAACTCTTATGCTAAGGATATTTTAGTTCACAACTTCACCTAGGTAATTTAATATTATGCATTGTATTCACGTGTACATCTCAATATATTTTATGCAATGCCTAATTAAAATAGATAGATTTCCTTCAAATCCACTTCAACGTACTATCGTGACGGAGAATATTCTAATGTGCAAACTAGAATTCCATGTATTGATGTGAATAACGAAGTTCCACATTGCTTTAAGTCTCAAATCATTGGATTCATAACCAACTTAATTTACTATCTGTGCCTCCCTAATCAACAACAACATCTCGATGTTGTGTATTTTACAGTTGTACCGTTCATGTCCAGATTAGAAGCTTTAATGACCATGATAACTCTTAAAGTCGAAGCTTATTAAACATGTGATCAAGATATCTAAAACATTAGGCTCGAAATCAATACAAATTTTAACCATTCCACTTTTTATTATTACTTTTTATTTCTATTTCAAAGTATAGCACTCATACCATATGATCCATTGATCCCTAAGATAAATAGACTATTCACTTGTGACGACCTCGACCTTACAAACTGGGCACCACTCGATACTTGGCCTTCATTAACCTCTGGTAAACCAGTGTGAAGTTAATAAAGGCTTAGTCAGCCTCACAAACCGGTCTTCAACACCTGATGGTCCACACAACATAGTATATATATATATATATATGAAATCATATGCAGTGGAATTTAAATGCGGCGAAAACCCAATCACGAATAAATTAAACACACAATGAGTTCTAGGTGTGGAACTTAGAATGTGAAAACCCTGTACAACGGATACAATGTACAAATTATAGTAAGGAAGGGAAATACACGTATCTCTCAACCAAAATACCCATTTATAAAAATATAATAAATGTAATATAGATACATAAAATGACCTATGTATGCCACACACCAATATTCTCGAGCTCAGAGATTATGCCTGCAATTATCACTAAAAGTGGAGACAATTTTAGTGAGTAAATCCCGAAGAATCTCAATAGTAATTTAGATTAATCAATAAACAAGTCTATAAATCATGCAGTAAAGAAACGAAGCTAAAAAGAACAATAAATTGCATGATAGATAGACTACAACGGTCAACAATAGAGACAAAGTGACTCAAAAGCAAAAGATAGGTGTCTAAGTGGTCTTGACACTTTACACATGGGCTCAAAGCCACTAGACTACGGGTAAGTGTCAAATACTGGTACAGTAGGACCAAGTCCACTTCAACCACACCTGATCCGTTCGGCGCTGTCGGCTCACTTGAGCAGCGGCCAGAGAAAACTCCAAATGGAGCCACAATTGCAACTGGATGCTCAACCCATGAGTAAACAATGACTTAATTCGACATTTTAGACCCTAGGTCACTCGGTAGGGAAGTAGAGTCCAACAATAGGTATCATTTCCCTTAAAATATGCAAGGAAATGAAAAAAATTAATATTGAATTTCTTACTGGTTTACTTACAATAAAATAGCATTAATTGTCATGTCAAATCGATCATCCGAATAGTCTAGTTTAGTCATTCTTGTGTATCTACAGTCATACATAGTATAACAAAATTGTTTTAACAACCATTTGCTAAATAGAGGTATTGTGTGTAGCTTAAATGAACTAATTCATTATAAGAAACTTCACTGATATTTCTTATTTTTATCATTTTTATAGAATTTTTTACAACTTTCCAGCCTTATTTTTTTATTTGGAAAAGGTTTGGGCCAAAACCGAACGGAACCAGGTTTGGCTCGATTGAACCAAACTAGCCCGATTCAGGGACCCTCCCTTCCTTCCTCCTTGATGCTCTACTTCTCTGCATTAAACGAAATCAATTTTTTTTCTCGTTTCGTTGAGGTTTGGCTCCCAACCCCAACCCCAAGTTAGGTCTGGGCAGGGGAGACCATTCCCCTGCTATCATCTTCCTCAACGCGTAACAAAAATCAACAAGCAACATGAAAAACAACCCACGCAACCCACTGTAACAACCCAACAACAACGAACAACAAAAACACCTGCACCTTGCCATAAGTTTCGATTTCCACCCTTTCCATCGGTGTCGATCCCATCTCCTCTCTCCTTGGTTCGATCTCTCGAACCCTCTATTTCGACTCCACTGTGGGAATCAACAAATTAGTGAGGTGGTTCTATTTTGTTAACGATAAATATTAGATTTTCTCGAGATTCATATCAGTGAATCTCGAGACAAATCCAATAATTCAATTTCATTATTTTGATCTTTCTCGATATACTTATTGCATATCTCGAGGTCGATCTTTATGGCTTTAACCAAACATCACCTATTAACCAACTTACATTATATCAATTAGATTGATCTCCTCGAGATACGTATTGTGCGGCTCGAGGTAGATCTTGTGGTTTTATAACAAACTATACAATCACTTTCATGTATCACTTGATTTTTATTGATATGTGGTTGCACGTATCTCAAGGGTATGGATAACTCTCCAACATCACCAATCATACAAACCATTCACTTCCTTGACTCATGCTATTCGTATCTCGAGGTGAGTCTAATGTTTTAATCAATTCAAATCAAACAATAAGTTTCATTATATACACACACACAAATGTATTTTCGCGGCTATAAATTCGTCATGCGCACCAACGACTGTCGTCAGGCATGCACACTATTGTACATCCCACGCGTGTTATCCTTGACCCCGCGTGTCACTAGGCACCCACGAGTTTTTTAATTATTCTATTTAATTTCAAAATTATCTCTTATTTTTAGGTCCAAGTTAAATTTCAAGAAATATCCTAATTTCATCAAAAATTGAGAAATATTCCTGACGTGCTCAGAAACTCACAGATACTATGTATATACTAGAACTTGATTCTATTTCGCGACGAAATAGTGTATAATACATTAAATAGTCTTGCGACACACAAAAATAATATTTTGACTTATGATCTCTGATCCGTAATGCGTGGGTCCCCACCTCTGATACTTAAACCCCAAATTAAATCTAAAATATTTAATTAGCATTCTAATCAAGTTTATGAAATTCTCAGATGTTACAATCTTCTCAACTAATTAAAAACTTTGTCCTTGAGATTTGAACTTACAGATTACTGAACCAAAAGAGATATGAGAAAATGATTTTTCATATATAACTATTTTAATTCAAAATTGTAAAACTATTTCCAAAGTGAACCGTTAAGTGGATCCAATCACTTTCGCTGCAATTAATAACTCAGTTGCAGAGATCATAAACATTTCAACTTTTCATCTCCAAAAATCCTTAGTTTAATGAAAAGTCATATCTGTTACTTTACTAATTCTTGCAATTTGTGAATTTCTGATGAGTTAAATGATCAACTTTGTGGAATATCCAATAACCTTACTTTATTTCTTACCTCACCTTGAATTTAATTCAAGATCAATAATTCGCAAAATCTAACTTATCTTGATTTTATAAAATAATTTCACAAACCATTGATGATTCTTTCTGTATCCACTAAACTCTGGTACATATCCCAGTTTACTTTCTCATCACTGATCATTCTTTATTAGAATTATCGGTCGATCAATTCTTGGAATATCATAAGTTTAAAATTACATAGTGATGCAAATAATATGTGAGTTCAACATTAGATACTAAGTAGAGTCTCGCGTTTATCCTATTTATCACTATTCCAGCGTTTCTCTACAGAAACCTGAAACTATACAAGTCATTCCATCACTATAGATCTCTAATTATATCAGTCATCCCATGACAAGAGATCTCAGTTTACAATATTATCAAAAAATGGAACCTGACACATTGTGTAACTCTCACTCATTCTCTAAATGTCTACTCACAATTTATTTATATTATAAACTAGAAAGCAATTATGAATTCTAACCCGTCAGCTAATTCACTTAACACTCCATTTGATTGGTTAAAAAACTCACGACTTTTGTAACTTCGTTAAATCATTTTCTATTCATGAGTTCACCAAGAACCTCATTCTTTTTCATTCATTGCCAAATTTTTGAGATTTCTCATCATCTCGATAATTACTGTTTACCAAATTTCTTTCATTACCTAAAAAGAGACATTTATACTTAACTTGAGTAGATATACGTTTCTAAACATATATGTCGACATTTTTCATGATTATATTCTCATAGTATAACTTTTAACTTGTATCTCATACAATTTATAAATATGATATCTCTCTTTGTCTCTACTCAATTATAGTGGAACAATATTCAATTCGTCCAATATATATAGTCAGATATACTATATTCTATTCGGTAGCTCAAACCACCAGGGATTATACTGACTAACTGAGTTGTAAGTTGTGAGTTTCTTTTCATTTTCATTTATATCTTAACCATCATTCAAGTATTTTACACCAACTCTAATTTAAAATAATAATGTGCTTTAAACTCAACCACGGACTATTCACATGGTGTGTAGAACTATATTTGAACCAATGTACAATATATTCATTGATATTAGCTATATATTAATTTAGTTCCACATTTTCAACTTTTGGAGTTTGATTTCTTGTAAGATCCTTTTGAAGATATGTTAAGTTTCATCAAACTTATAGTTTGACATTCTACTTTGATAAGGACTTGTTCACCTGAAATTTCCATTTTCATGCATATGTAAGAAGTTATTGACCATTTATTTGCCTAATTTCAACTTCCAATTGACTCCAACGAGACATTATAGACTCTTTCATTTTGACTATCATCAATTCATTCGATTATTCAAAGACAAGTGAACGCGTTACACTAGGCTTCTACGCTGTGAATGAATCGTAATTATAAAATGGAGTTACTCAAACTTTTGGCCATGCACAACTATGCCAGTGCCTTACATTGATTAAAGGAGTCCATTCGTGTCACTTCCAGCAGTTACAAGTCATCTCAACATCTCATTTTATTTTATACGCAGAGTCTATTCCATTCAGTTTTTGTCGATTTTAGATATTCTCACATTTATCTCTTTCTTAGTCTCTTTATGGACTTATCACACTTTAATTAGCACTCGCATCACTTACAACTTCTTAATCTTGACTAAGAAAGGCAATTTATATCTCTTTTCTTTTTGAAAATATAGTTAAGGACGGTATGACTTCTTATGATCATTCAATCAATTGAAGTCTTCATTAGCTATATTTTGTTCGAAATAGAGATATTTTGCAACTCAAATAATTCTAATGTTTGTTATTACCTTATTTTATTCCATTACTCTATGATTTCTCAATTTTTATTTTTCTTAAAAAGAAATTCGATAATTTTTTAGAGGTTGTGTAAGATAACTTTGTATCTTACTATTCATCAAATTAATTTTGATGAATTAACTTTTCCATTATTATTCAACTGAAGAGATAAAACAATTTGAATTTACGAACTTTGATTACCTTAATGAATAATCAAATTCTTAAAGGATCCTATTTTAATCCTGTAAGTCCTATAAATGGAAATTCTTACAATATAGGAGCTCATAGTTATGTCCTATACCAATCGCTTTACTGATATTTAATTAGTACATTTATCTCTTCATTAGTTATATTTTAAGTTTTAGTGATAGGCATAGTAACTAAATGTCGTTAGAAGTGATTATTGGGTACTTGGAATCTTAAAACACCATCGCTAGTGTTAATGTTTAATAGCTAATCTAAGCTATTATTATACCACTTTTCCAATATCTTAACTTCTTACACGTTGAACTTATCACTACACTTTTGATTTTTAAGTTAGAAATTTTACTGATCTTTGTTCTATAACAACACCTAATCTGGTGTTAACAAAATTACTTCTAACTTGTATATTTCCATTTGTTTTATCATTTCTTTATTCGATTCATAGAACCACTATACTCAACGTCACTTATGGATAAGTAACTTGAGTAGTAAACAATCACAAATCTCAGTACTTCTTTTTTAGAAGTCATTTGATTATTTTCAACTGTGGTTCTATTCCACTTTTACTTTTTTTTTGTTTTGTTTCATAAATGAGACAATACTTTGCTTCTAAGTATTTTATTTTAATAGAAATTGACTTAGACAACTTTATTTGATCCTATCATAATCCCATTATGATTTTTAGTCATAATTCAGTTTGTCTAATCAATTTTTGCTTTCAAAACCACGTGTCTCTGTTTACCTTGTTGAGACTGTTTCAACATTTTCACGAGGATTTTATAATTACAATAGATCGATACTTTCAATTTCTAGAAAATCCATGTTCAGTACTTACGTACTTGAATCATTCGGAATTCTCTTTCAATTAATTTACTATTAGTTTCATAACTGATACTTTCATCAGTTATATTATTATTGAACTATCTACAACACCTTTGTGAATTCTGAGTTCACAAGTCTATTTCACATCCATTTACACTCAGCTTCGTTTCATAAGCCTATTCTCTTTTTTAATTATCCGTTTCTAATCTTACTTGTCGTATCTTACAAGTTAAGTATCAAACGAACAAGGAGAATAAACTTCCTATCGCATATCTAGCAATAATACATACATACAACATAAATGTAAGTATAGTACACTTCTATTAAAATTATGTACGTTTTCAAAAGGATTTCAAAAAGATTTCAAATTTGAACTTTGATTTTGTGATTTCTTTTTTTGAAAGTTACTCTTTCGCTTTTAAATTAATCTCTCTCTTGTTCAGTCTTAGGGGGTCAAGTTAGAACTTTCCTAGTCGTGTCGTAAGTCTAGCAAAATGATGAGTGTAAGTCTAGCAGTAAATTATTGACCAAGTTAGATCTTAAAGCCCTAAGAACAAAACATGAGTGAGTTAATTAAAAAAATGAAAGGTGCTCTTTTTTTTTTAAATCCAAATCCAAAGTTTGAATCATCCTCTTCTGAAAACCTAAATGACCATAAATCAATATTAAAGCCCAAAAAATACAGTCAAAAATAGACTTAAGAAATATCAGCAAAATTTCTTACAATGATAGAAAGCAATCTCCCCAAAATGGATATTCCCACGATTAATCCAATACGAATTTATACTCAATGATCATTTTCAAAAAATCAAGATTTTGTAGTTAAACTCGAAGAAAATACTAGATCAATAGACGCAGAAGGTCGAGAAATACTTTTAATTCCCCCAGAAAAAATTAGATTATATAAAGAAATATATAAATATTTACATATAGGATTAATTCAAGTAGCAATAAAACCATTAACTACCTTAGGTCTTAACATATTAGTATTAGCATATATCAGAGATAAACGCCATTTAGAATTCAATCATTCTCTTTTAGGAATGATTGAAGGAAGTTTGTCCAAAAGACCAATTTTCTTCAATTGCTTTTTTAATTTCACATTAAGTCTTCGTGATCAATTTGCACACGAAGCATCAATCTTTATACCTCAAGGGTTTAAAATGAAAAGAATATATTCTAATGTGGCGGTTGTTTTTAGAATTTATCATAAATTAATGCATACAAACAAACGTACTGAATAAGGTTACTACTATAAAATAATTAAGTTGGAAAGATATAAATATACCAAAAACATGGCTAATACAGGATAGAAATAAAGAAGAAAATCCCCGAGATAATACAAATGATCAAATTCACATCATAATAACTCATGATGATGGATTAGTAGAAATAAATTTTGCATCTAAAAAATATTGTTCAACAATACCTAGTATGAAAAATGAATCTATATATGAATCTCAATCAGCCCGAGCATCCACATCTAGAATCTCAACTTATATTGTCTATCGAGTTACACCCACGGACGATAATGTTACAATAAATGATTTTACCGATTATCAAATTAATATGATTAAAAAAATGAAGAATTTTTTGAAATGGACTATCAAAATTTGAAAAAAAAAATATTAAACATCCATTTACTCCAATATTTTGCAAGTTATGTTCTAAATCTCAACAAGCAACTATTAGAGAAAACTATTTTGCTCATATACACTATACAAAACAAAACATACAATTTTTTTATTACTTAGCTCAATCCTGCCTAAAAGTTATTAATAAAACTAATGCTATTTGGGAAGGCTCTAAAGGAGAAAAATATATTCAACCTCATCCACCACTAGCTCCCATCAAAGCAACAAAAAATATTAAAGCAGTTCCATTCAAATGAAGTTTTGAAGAAGATAAACCTATATCTAGAAAAGATTTAAACTATATTATAAGACAAAATAACTTCACCAATTTTCATTTATCTACACTATCTGAATAAAAAATCAAAGTAACGAAAAATATTAAATCAATCTGCCATATCTAAACCTCAATTAGAACAATCAGAACAATCAGAACAATCAGAAGAATTTTTAGCATTAAATTCTATTGATGATGAATCAAAAATAGATAATGATTCATCATTTGATTTAGATATTAATAGGGTTCATCATCCATGACGACATCGAACATATAATATTAAGAAATTTAAACACTATTATTTAAGACCTTCTCTAGTAGATTTACTACTCGAAGAACATACATCAAAAGAATTAAATTTACAGGAAATTCTATTTATGAATGGAACATCGATGGATTATTTGAATACAACGCAATAGAAGTTTTTCAACATATGTTGATTTATGCTAAAGTTTGTAGATTAGCTAATCATACAGAGATAAACATAAAAGGAGTAATAGCAATAAGTTTTACTGGTCAATTACATGGTTGGTGAGACTACGCATTAACTACCAAACAACTATTAGAAATTATGAATTCAGTAGCACGGGATGATAATAACAATCCAATTTTAAATGAGCATGGTCAAGACCAACCAAATGGAGCTTTATGTTTACTAACTAATGTAATAGGGCATTTTATAGGAACTCTTTCCCACAGGGAAGAAAAACTAGAGAACAATCACAAAATTTATGATGTAGAACATTAACTGATTTACGATGGTATAAAGATACATTTTGGAAAGAACATTTTATAGCGGGGATACCACCATCCTTTGCAGAAAAAAATAAAAATCTTACTAAGACAAAGGGGTGGAGGAACTATAAATTATAGTAGTTAGCTATATGCAATGATATAAAGTTTAAAAAATAATTAAACAAAGAAAATAAAACAAAAAAGAGATATTGGTATTTTTTTATCAATTTGGTCATGATACACAAATACATATTCTAGAAAATCTAGAAATTAAGAAAGACTACAACAATTTTCCAATATTACTAATTAAGACCCTATTATAGAACTAATAAATGACGAAAATATAAAAGAAATTATATTAAGACTAAAAATAAATCAAATAATTATTTTAAATGTGGAAAGAAAAGTCATTATGCCAATAATTGTCATTTAAAAAATTATAAAAAGAAAGTTAATGAAATTTAAGATGATAGCTCTACTGATTCTTGTCAATGTCTAGAATATACGCAAAATACATGTACATCAACTTCCACATCAGAAGATGAAATAAATGTTTTAACTGCACACGAAGAATTGATTTTAGAAATAGGAGAACAAATAGAAGATCCTACTTTAAAATACAAATATTATACAAAGATAATGATTAAAGGAAAAGACAAAGGAACAACATCTCAAGTTTCAAAATCTAATCCCAAAAATGATTTTCAAAAACAAATAAATTTGCATCGTAATTATCATACAATGCAAGATATTTTCAAAGAAGTTAACAAAAAACAAGCCTTACCAAAAGAATAAACGATAAATTCCTTACAACAACAACAACATAGCCTCAGTCCCAAATTAATTGGGGTCGGCTGCATAGCCTCAGTCCCAAATTAATTGGGGTTTACTACATGGATCAAACTTTTTCATTGTGCTTGATTAAGTGCAATTGATGGTGAGCTTTCCAAACTTTTCAAATCCCTCCAAATTAATGCATCCCATGTTAACTTTGGTCTAGCTCTACCTTGTCAAATTTCTACAGTTTCTATTGAGTCAAGTTTTCTAGTGGGGGCATTTGTAGGTTGTTTTTGCAGGTGACCAAACCACCGCAACCGCGCTTCCCTAATCTATGTATCAATTGGTGCTACTCCTACTTCTCTTTGAATTTCTATATTTCTTGTTCTATCTTTACGAGTTTTACCACACATCCATCAAAGCATCCTCATTTCTGTTACGTTCTTTTTATGTAATTGTTATTGTTTTATCGCCCAATATTCACTTCCATAGAGCATAGTTGGCCTAATTGCAGTCCTATGAAAATTTTTCTCTTAACTTAGTAGCAACATTTCTATCACTAATCACCCATGTTGCACTCCGCCATTTCTTCCATCCAGCTTGAATTCTATGTGTCACATCATTCTCAATATTACCATCATTTTGTATGATTGATCCTAGGTATCTAAAGTGGTTCACTTTAGGAACTTTTACTTCCCCTAATTTTACAACTTCATCATCTCGATGTCTAGTGTTTCTAAACTCACAATGAATGTATTCGATTTTTGTCCTACTCAACTTAAAGCCTTTAGATTTTAATATATTCCTCCAAGAGTTCTAATTTCTTATTCACTCCATTTTTTGTTTCATCCACTAAGACAATATCATCAGTAAATAGCATACACCATGGTATATCTTCTTGAATATGCTTAGTTAGTTTATCCATAACTAAAGTAAATAGATATGGGCTTAAAGCTGATCCTTGATGTACTCTTATCATAATGAAAAATTCTTTAATATCTCATTCAAATGTCTTTAAACTCGTTACTACTCCATCATACATATCCTTAATAGTGTCTATATATCTAGCATGCGCTCATTTTCTTTCTAGAACCCACTAGAGAACATCTCTAGGGACCATATCATAAGCTTTTTCTAAATCTATGAATACCATACGAAGATCTTTTTTCTTTTCTCTATATTTTTCTAACAATCGTCTTACAAGGAAAATCGCCTCCATAGTTGACCTCCCAGGCATGAAGCCAAATTGGTTCTCTAATATTGTTGTTTATTTCCTTAGCGTATAGTCGATTATCCTCTTCGAGAGTTTCATAGTGTGACTCATAAGTTTAATTCTCCGGTAGTTTGAGCAACTTTGAATATCCCCTTAGCGGATTGTTCTTCTCCAATCCATTAACATCCCTTTTGATTTTAAAATTTTATTGAAAAGTTTTATTAAACAAGTCAATCCAATTTCTCCTAAGCATTTCCAAACCTTTATGAGTATTTCATTTGGGCCACATGTTTTTCCTATTTTCATTCTTTTCAATGCCTTTTACACTTCTAGAATTCTAATATTATGTTTATAGTTTACATTTCTTTCTTGGCGTGGGTTTTCATCTATTATAGTATCAACTTGGCTATCATTAAATAAACTATCAAAGTAACTTCTCCATCTCTCCTTAACATCATCCTTGCATGTTAAAACATTTTAATTTTCATCCTTAATACATCTTACATTACTTAGGCCTTGTTTCTTTTTATCTCTTAATTTGGCTAGCCTATATATATATTTCGTCATCTCTATTACCTAACCTTGTATATAGATCTTCCATGAAATTTGTTTTAGCTTGACTAACCCCTTTTTAAGCTTGTTTTCTAGTTTATATATATTGATTGTACGCATCTTCATCTTGACACTTCGGTATTTTCCTATACATCTCTCTTTTAGTCTTAATTGCTCATTGGACATCCTTGTTCCACCACCATGTTTCCTTCTTTGGTGATCCCAATACTTTAAATATACCTAATACGTTAGATCTCACTCTCCTTATGCAACTACTCATTAGCATCTAAGTCAAAATTTCAAACATTTTTTAGTTTTTCTCTAAACTCTGCTTGTTTACTATTATTTAAGTTCCACCACTTTATTCTAGGATCGCGAACTCTTTTATTCATATTGTGTCGTCGTTTTAGCCTAATATCAAGTACTACTAACTTAAGTTGGATAGTTAGCACTTCACCAGGTATTACTTTGCAGTCTCTACATATTTTTCTATCTATTTTTCTTGTTAAAAGAAAATCTATTTGACTCTTGTTATGACCACTACTAAAAGTGATTATATGCGACTCCCTCTTCCTAAAACTAGTATTTCCTAAGACAAGATCGTATGCTGAAGCAAATTCTAAGATTGATTTTCTTTCTTCATTTCTATTATTGTAACTAAAACCTCCATGAACTCTCTCAAACCCATCGTTACTTGCCCCAACGTGCCCATTTAAGTCTCCTCTAATAAAAACCTTTTCATCTAATGGTATATTTTTCATAAATCCATCCATATCGTCCCAAAACTTGCGTTTCATGCTCTCGCTTAATCCTACTTGTGGTGCATTGGTGCTAAGTATGTTAATTGTTTCTTCTTCGATAATTAATTTAACTATAATCAATCTATCATCCATTCTCTTAACCTCTACAAACTTATTCTTATAATCATTATCCACCATAATTCCTACTCCATTGCATTTTCTATCTATACTAGTTTACCACAATTTAAACCCTGTGCTTCCTATTTCTCTACTCTTTTCTCCTACCCATTTTCTCTCTTGAAGGCAAGCAATATTGACTCTCCTTCTAATCATAGTATCTACTAGTTTTATTGACTTCCCTGTAAGTGTTTCTATGTTCCATGTTCCTAAACAAATCTTCTCCCCCCTTTGTGTTTGTTTTTCATTTCTATTTTTATTTTTTCTAAAAGATCTAGTATCTGTATCTATTATAAATTCCTTACATCAAGAAATAAATCAGTTAAAAATAGAAATAAAATCTCTTAAAGACAAAATTTCCAAATTAGAAGATGATAATGTAAACTTAGAAGACTTTTTACGAAAATAATGTTTTTATAGAAACATTTACCCATTATGTACATCATAGTTGGTTTACCCAAATTATGTACATCAAAGTTGGTTTAATTCCTTTAACATATTGTGAAAAAACTAATAGTCGAATCTCTACAACTGAAGGTAACAAATCAATTATTAAATTTTAAATTTCAATTGCACATATTTCTAGAAAAATGTTTGTATACCTAATTCTTTCATCATTGTCAAAGATATACAACATGATATGCTATTAAGAACCCTATTTTTACAAAAATCACAACCATTTTCTATTACAACCAACGCAATAAAACATTAATAGTAAATTAAGAAATAGATTTACTTTTGTTACTCCACCATGTAATAGATATCTAAGTCAAATTATAAACCAAATTGAATATAAACAAAATCACATAGGTTTTTGAAAACATAAATTAGAAATTTAAAGACAGACCAAATAATTAATACTATTTCTTTTCAATCTAATAAAAACTTTCAAGAAAATTTAGTCGCCAAATAATGTTCAGATATTCCATCAGCATTTTAGTATTGCAGAAAATATCAAATTTCTCTACCTTATATAACTGACTTTCAAGAGAAAAATATTCCTACCAAAGCTAATCATTCTCAAATGAATGAAAGGTTATTAAACTTATGTGATAAAGAGATAAAATATCTTTTACAAAATAAGCGTATTACACCATTTAGATCTCCTTGGAGTTATACAGTTTTTATGTTGAAAATGCAGTCGAATTGGAACAAAGATCACCATGATTAGTAATAAATTATAAACAATTAAACAATGTTTTAAAAACCATCAAATATGTATTACCTAAAAAAATGATTTAATTAAGCGAATTACCAACTCAGTTACATTTTCTAAATTTGATCTAAAATCTGGATTTTGGCAAATGTAGATTAAGAAAGAAGCTAGATATAAAACAACATTTAACACTCCTTTTAGACAATATCAATGGAATGTTATGCCTTTTGGTTTGAAAAATGCTTCATCTGAATTTCAGAAAATGATGAATGAAATTTTTCATCCTTATCATGAATATATATGTCTATATTGATGATATCCTTATTTTTTCTAAATCTCTCGATCAATATTGGAAACATTTAACTACGTTCCAACATATTATAATAACTAATGAATTAGTATTATCTCAGAGAAAAATAAAACTTTTTCAAACTTCAATAAACTTTTTAGGATTTAAAATTTTAAATCAAATCATAACTCTAGTAAATATAGTAATTAAATTTTCAGACAAAATTCCTGATCAACTTACAGACAAAAACAATTACAGTTGTTTTTAGGTTGCCTCAATTACCTATCAGATTTTTACAAAGATTCCGCTTAAGATAAGAAAATACTTCAAAACTTTCTTAGAAAAGATATAAAATTTCATTGGAGTCTGACACTTACGAAGGCTATTCAGTTTATAAAGTCGAATATCAAGTCTCTTCCATATCTTCATTTAGCCAACCTTATTTATCTAAAGATAATTTAAACAGATGCCTTTGATTTAGGTTATGGCGGTATCCTCCTCCAAAAAACCCACAAGGAATTGAGCGATTAGTATGTTATACCTCAAAACTATGAAAAAACTATGCTACAGTAAAAAAAAAAAAAAGTATTAGCAATATTATTAAGTGTTTAAAAATTTCAATAAGATATTTTAAATCAAAAGTTTTTAATACGAGTTGATTTTAAATCTTCAAAAGAAATACTTTTGAAGGATATAAAAAAATCTAGTTTCCAAACAAATATTTTCCAGATGGCAAGCACTTTTAAGTGTTTTTTTATTTTGATATTGAATATATTAAGGGAGAAAATAATTCTCTTCAAGACTTTTTATCTCAAGAATTCCTCTTGATATCTTGAATTCATTCCTTACGATCATGGCATATAAAGGTAAAATCCTTCTCTCATATCAAAATCCCATTTATTTCAATAAATTCTCTCCCTTATTTAATCAATACAACAAACCTAATGATCGTTCTACCTACTATCTTAGATGTCAACATTCATTTATCCTTCTTGAACATTCTCTCTTAGATCAAACCATAGGAAATTAAGTAAAAATTGTCACACCTCAAGGTTATAACTTTATTCCTAAGAGATCTCATGTTTCAATGAAGTTTTATGAAGCTCTTTCACAAACTCATTCCGTAATTTTTGAACATTTCAAAAAGGAATAAACTTAGGAAATAGCTTATTCAAAAATGAAGATTCAAAAGGTTATCACTATGGAAAAGTGGGCTTAACAAATTCTTATTAAGCAATGACCATTTTCTTATCAATTAGTAACTATCATATCCAATCATCATCCATTATATGTAAGTTGTAACGATTATACTGAACCGTGGAGAATTATTCTACTTCATAAACATCCAGCAGAAGGACATTCCTGGTATTTAAATACATCAATCCTTGGATATTTAAATAGAATTTTTTCAATTCATTCATCATCACATTCAAAAAATCACTTTGAATCACTCTTCCAGCATGGTTTCTTTAAGAATGGCGGCTATGATATGGTCCAATAATATAACTTTTACCACCTAAAGTCAAAACTCTACATGAAAAGGAAGGTCTATCATTTTTTCAATTCATTCAAAAATACATCAATCCTTGGATATTTAAATAGAATTTTAACACTACAAAGATCACCGATGCATCTGGAATATCTTCTCATTATCTAGTCCAAGAAATTCATGTTAAATGGTGGGATAAATTTGATATAAAGTCAATCAAGAAAGGCCAATTTACTCCCATTTGGTCCAAACCCACTCTTATAACTCCATAAGATTTGTTATCAAAACCACTATCTACTCCCAATGCCTACAAAAGGCTAGTCTCCCGAATGAAGAAAAAGCTATTCAACCATCTTCCTCCTTTAATCAGCTATCCCCAATTCTTGTAACTACTATACTTCAGCATTTACAATGAATGAAAGAAAAAATGAAGCGTGTCGAAGAAAGTCAATCCGCAACATCAAGAAATATATCTGAAGATGGGGCTACTTCTGTGCCTCCAGGTTTCTTTGAACATTAATTAGGCCCATGCCAAACTAAATTATTTAGGCTTGTGCCGTCAGACCCATACCTGCTTTCAGGTCCATAAATCGTATTCATGCCCATGTCAAACTAAATTATTCAAACCTATGCCTCTAGGCATGTGCCTACCTCTCCAGTCTTATGTCTGCCTTCAGGCCCATGCCATAAATCTTATTCAGGCCCATGCCTCCAGGCTCCATTAGCCTACCTTCTGATAACTATCCATATAAAATTATCTATAATTCAGGCCATCATATCAAAAACCCTTAATAATTCAGCGGCATTAACAATTCAACCCATCAAAAGGATTTAGCTGTCAAGGAAATGAAAGGAACAAGTTTAGCCATTTGATACAATTATTATCATGTCTGAAACATCAATAATTCATCAAGTGATACAATTACCATCATGTCTACAGCCTCAATAATTCAGTCCATCAAGTTGTTCAACAATAATTCAGCTAATTAAGTTATATTAGCTATATTACTTTTTGAATAAAGTCATGTATGTAAGAATCTAACTTACTTAAAGTAGATGTGTTGTTTCCTATCTAGATTTTGAAGATCCTTCACACCAATGGCTAGTTGGACTTAAATTATTGTTAATAGTCAGTTTGGAATCATCTTTTTATGATGATGCGTCTCTTTTTATTTTTCTTTTATTAAAGCATATGGTGAATCAGTTGGACTATCTTTCCATGATAATGCATCTTATGTCTTTTACTTTTGTGAGTGCATACCAGCACATTAAGTTTTGTATATTTGATTGTAAGCCATACATTTAGCATCTTTGTCAATGACGACAATTTTCTTATCTTTTGTAATTTTTGGTTATAAATACAATCTTTGTTTGAGGGATTCCTCATTCAAATGATTAAGCTTCCTTTGAAATTTTTTCTGGTCTTAAGTTTTTTACACACTTCCTTAATCTTTAAGTTTTTCAATCATTGATCCTTTTAAATTTCAACATAGAAATCCTTGGTCTATTTATTCTTGTCGTCCTCTGCCTCTACTCTCTATCTATTCTCATCGTCCTCTGTCTCCACTCTCTTTCGCTCCATTATGGTTTAAATAAAGCTTGTATTTATAACCAAAAATTACAAAAGATAAAAAAATTGTGGCCATTGACAAAGATGCTAAAGGTATGGCTCTCAATTTAAGATACAAAACTTAATGTGCTGGCATGCACTCACAAAAGTAATAGACAAAAAATGCACTGTTGTAGAAAGATAATCCAACTGATTCACCGTATGCTTTAATAAAAGAATAATAAAGAAAAAGGCGCATCATCGTAAAAAAAATGATTTTAGACTGACTATTAACAATAATAGAAGTCTAACTAGCCCTTGACACGAATGATTCTCAAAATCTTAATAGGAAATGACGCATCTACTTTAAGGAAAGTAGACTCTTACACACATGACTTTATTTAAAAAGTAATATAGCTGATAGAACTTGATGAGATGAATTATTGATGACCAGCTTGTTGGACTGAATTATTAAGGCTGTAGACATGATGGTAATTGTATCACTTGATGAATTATTGATGCTGACGACATGATAATAATTGTATCAGATGGCTGAATTTGTTCCATTCATTTCCTTGACAGCTAAATCCTCTTGATGGGTTGAATTATTAGTGTTGTTGAATTATTAAGGGTTGTCGATCTGATGATCCGAATTATGGATAGTTCAGTATGGATGATTATCAGAAGGCAGGCTAATGGAGCCTAGAGGCATGTGCCTGAATAAAATTTATGGCGGCTTGGGCTTGAAGGCAGACACAAGCTTAGAGAGGCAAGCATGAGCCTAAATGCATGGGCCTGAATAATTTAGTTTGACATGGGCCTGAATAATATTTATGGACTTGAAGGCAGGCATGGGTCTGAAAGCATGGGCCTAAATAATTTAGTTTGGCATGAGCATGATTAAAGTTCAAAGAAATCTGGAGGCGTAGAACTAGCCTCATCTTCAAAGTTATTTCTTGATGTTGGGGACTAACTTTCTTTAACACGTTTCATTCTTTCTTCCATTTGCTGTAAATGTTGAAGTATAGAAGTTGCAAGATCTAGGGATAGCTGATTAGAGGAGGAAGATGGATGAATAGTTTTTTCTTCATTCAAGAGACTAGCTTTTTTGTAGGTTTTGGGAGTAGATTGTGATTTTGATAACAAGTGTTGTGGAGTTATAGGAATGGGTTTGGACTAAATGGGAGTAAATTGGCCTTCTTGATTGAATCAATATCAAATTTATCCCACCATTTAACATGCGTTTCTTAGACTAGATGATAAGAAGATATCCCGAATGCATCAGTGATCTTTGCAGTGATAAAATTCCATTTAAGTATCCAAGGAATGGTGTATTTTTTAATGAATTGAAAAAATGATAAACCATTCTTTTCATGTATTGTTTTGACTTTAAGTAGTAAAATTTATATTATTGGACTAAATCTTAGCCACTATTCTTAAAGAAACCATGCTGGAATAGTGATTCAAAGTGATTTTTTGAATGTGATATACTAGGAATGTCGTTTTGCTGGATGTTTATGAAGTAGAATAATTCTCCACGCTTCAATATAATCATTATAACTTACATATAATGGATGATGATTGGATATGATAGTCATTGATTGATAAGACAATGGGAATTACCTAATGAGACTTTGTTGAGCCAACTCTTCCATAGTGAGAACCTTTTGAATCTTCGTTTTTGAATAAGCTATTTCCTCAGCTCTTTTTTTTTTGAAATGCTCAAAAATTACGGAATGAGTTTGTGAAAGAAGAGCTTCATAAAACTTCATTGAAACATGAGGTATCTCAGGAATAAAGTTACAACCTGAAGGCATTATGGTTTTTACTTAATTTCCTCGGGTTTGATCTAAGAGAGAATGGTCAAGAAGGATAACTGAATGTTGACATCTAAGATGGTAGGCAGAACGATCATCTGGTTTATTGTATTGATTAAATAGGGGAGATAATTTATTTGAATAAAAGGATTTTTGATATGTGAGAAGGTTTTTACATTTATCTACCATGATCTGTATAGAATGAATTTAAGGTATCAAGTTGAATTCTCGAGATAAAAAGTCTGGAAGAGAATTATTTTCTCCCTTAATATATTTAATATCAAAAGAAAAAATACTTAAAATTGCTTGCTATCTGGCGAATATTTGTTTGGAAACTAGATTTTTTATATCCTTGAAAAGTGTTTTTTTTTTCAGATTTACAATCAAATCGTATTAAAAAATTTTGATTTAAAATATCTGATTGAAACTTTTGAACACTTAATACTATTTCTAATACTTTTTTTTAACTGTAGCATAGTTTTTCTAAGTATTATTCCATATTTTGAGGTATAACATACTAATTGCTCATTTCCTTGTGGGTTGTTTAGAGGATGATATTGCCATAACCTAAAATAGAGGCATCTGTTTGACTTAACTTTAGAAAAATAGGGTTGGCTAAATGGAATGGAAGATACTTGACTTTAGACTTTATAAGCTGAATAGCCTTTGTATGTGCCGTATTCCAATGAAATTTTATAACTTTTCTAAGAAGTTCTTGAAGTATTTTCTTATCTTAAGAGAATCTTTGTAAAAATCTGATAGGTAATTGAGACAACCTAAAAACCACTGTAATTATTTTTTATCTGTAAGTTGATAAGGAAATTTGTCTAAAAATTCAATTACTCGATTTGTTAGAGTTATAGTTTGATTTAAGATTTTAAATCATAAAAGATTTATTCAAGTTTGAAAAAGTTTTATTTTTCTCTGAAATAATACCAATCCATTAGTTATTATAATATGTTGGAATGTGGTTAAATGTTTCCAATGTTGATCAAGAAACTTAGAAAAAAAACAAGCATATCATCAATATAGACTAATATGTATTCATGATAAGGATGAAAAATCTCATTCATCATTTTCTCAAATTCAGATGGAACATTTTTCAAACCAAATGGCGTAGCATTCCATTGATATTATTCAAAAAGAGTGTTAAATGTTATTTTATGCCTAGCTTCTTTCTTAATTTGTATTTGCCAAAATCCAAGTTTTAGATCAAGTTTAGAAAATATAATTGAGTTGGTAATTCGCTTAATTAAATCATTTTTGTTAGGTAATAGATATTTGATGGTTTTTAAAACATTGTTTAATGGTTTATAATTTATTACAAATCATGGTGATCTTTGTTCCAATTCGACTGCATTTGCAACATAAAACGTTGTACAACTCAAAGGAGATTTGGATGGTGTAATAAGCTTTTTTTGTAAAAGATCTTTTATTTCTTTATCACATAAATATAATAACATTTTGTTCATTTGAGAAGGATTGGCTTTGGTATGAATGTTTTTCACTTGAAAGTCAGTTATACAAGTGGTGATGGAATATCCGAACAATATTGGGCGACTAAATTTTCTTGAAAAGTATTTAGTTTTGATTGAAAAGAATGAGTATTAATTATTTGGTATGTCTTTAAATTTTAAATTTCTATTTTCAAAAATCTTATGTGATTTTGTTTGCATTCAATTTGGTATATATTTTGATTTAGATATCTATTTTGTGGTGGTGTAACAAAAGAAAATCTATTTCTTTATTTTCTATTAATGTTTTTATTCAGTTGGTGGTAGCCAAAAATAGTTGTAACTTTTGAAAAAATGGGGTTCCTAATAGCATACCATGATGTAGATCTTTGATAATGATGAAAGAAATAGGTATACGAACATTATTTCTACAAATATGTGCAATTGGAGTTTTAAATTTAATAATTGATTTATTACCTTCAGCAGTAGAGATTCGACTATGAGTTTTTTCACAATATTTTAAAAGAATTAACCCTTCTTGTATACAATTTAAATCTGCTCCTGAATCTATTAATGCATGGCCAGAGTATTTGAAATCTTTTATTTTTAGATTAATTGGAGTATTTGAATCTCGTATACAATTTTGATGTACATTATGGGTAAGCGTTTCTATAAATAAGTTATTTTTAGAAAATGAAAAGTCTTTTGAGTTTATATTATCATCTTCTAATTTGGTCATTCTATCTTTAAAAGATTTTATTTCTATTTTTAATTGATTTATTTCTTGTTGTAAGGAATTTATCGTTGATTGTTGGTAAGGCTTGTTTTTTGTTAACTGCTTTGAAAACATCTTGCATTGTATGATAATTACGATGTGAATCTATTTGTTTTTGAAAATCATTTTTGGGATTAGATTTTGAAACTTGAGATGTTGTTCCTATGTCTTTTCCTTTATTCATTATCTCTATATAATTTTGTATTTTAAAGTAGGATCTTCTATTTGTTCTCCTATTTCTAAAATCAATTCTTCATGTGTAGTTAAAACATTTATTTCATCTTCTGATGTGGAAGTTGATGTACATGTATTTTGTATATTTTCTAAACATTGCAAGAATTAGTAGAGTTGTCATCTTGAGTTTCGTTAACTTTCTTTTTATAATTTTTTAAATGACATTTATTAGCATAATGACCTTGCTTTCCACATTTAAAATATTTATTTGATTTATTTTTAGTCTTACTACAATTTCTTTTATATTTTTGCCATTTATTATTTCTATAATAGAGTTCTTGATTATTATTATTATTGGAAAATCATTGTAGTTTTTCTTGATTTCTTGATTTTTTTTAGAATATGTATTTTTTTGTATCATGACCAAATTGATAACAAAAATAACCAATATCTCTATTTTTTATTTTATTTTCTTTGTTTTATTTTTTAAAAACTTTATATCATTGCATATAGCTAATCCAACCATTTGAATGGTTTGAGTGAAATCCCCAAAGGTAAACTATTATAATTTATAGTTCCTTCACCCTTTTGTCTTAATAATTGTTTTTACTTTTTCTGCAAAGCATGGTGGTAGCCCTACTATAAAACATTCTTTCCAAAATAATGAGTCATTGGTGGTTAAGGTATAGACTTCAGATAAAAAGGTATCTTTATACCATCGAAAATCAATTAATGTTATGCATCTTAAATTTTGCAATTGTTCTATAATTTTTTCTTCCCTGTGGGAATAAGTTCCTATAAAATGCCATATTATGTTAGTTAGTAAACATAAAACTCCATTTGGTTGTTCTTGACCATGTTCATTTAAAATTGGATTGTTATTATCATCTTGTGCTACTGAATTCATAATTTCTTATCGTTGTTCGGTAGTTAATACATAGTTCTACTAGCCATGTAATTGACTTTTAAAACTTGTTGCTATTGCTCCAGTTTTGTTTATCTCTGTATGATTAGCTAATCTACAAACTTTAGCATAAATTAACATATATTGAAAAACTAATATTGCGTTATATTCAGATAATCCATCGATGTGTCATTCATAAATAGAGTTTCATTCAAATTTAATTCTTTTTATGTATGTTCTTCTAGTAGTAAATCTACTGGAGATGGTCTTGAATAATAGTGTTTAAATGTTGGATGTCGTTATGGATGATTAATCCCATTAATATCTAATTCAAATGATGAATCGGTATTTATTTTTGCTTCTTCATCAATAGGATTTAATGCTAAAAATTATTCTGATTGTTCTGATTGAGGTTCAAATATGGCAGATTGATTTTCTGGATTAGCTATTATGGGAGATTTATCCTTCTTATTTTTTTTTTGAATTTAGTTGTTATGTATTTAGCTTAAATGTTATTGTTTATGTTAATTCATCTGAGTAGTTGGGATTTATGATAGGTAGAGGTCCAAATGTATATTTTATGATAGGTTTATTCATGATAGATTCATGACCTGATTGTCTTTTTGTAGATGCTTTGGTTTTTTATTTTGATAATGTAGATAAATAAACATTGGTAAAGTTATTTTGTTCTATAATATGGTTTAAATATGTTCTAGATATAGGTTTATCATTATCAAAACTCCATTTTAATGGATCTGCTTTAATATTTTATGTTACTTTGATGGGAGCTAATGTTGGATGAGGTTGAATATATTTTTCTCCTTTAGAACCTTGCCAAATAGCGTTAATTTAATTAATAACTTTAGGGCAAGATTGAGCTAAGTAATCAAAAAATTGTATGTTTTGTTTTGTAGAGTGTTTATTATCAAAATAATTTTCTCTAATAGTTTCTTGTTGAGATTTAAAACACAATTTGCAAAATATTGGAGTTAATGGATGTTTGAGAAATTGTTCCTTTAAAAAACCATTTGTCTTTCTCTCCCAAAATAAAGAGAACTCAAAAATAGCTAAAACGAAAAATCTTATATCGTTTTAGGGTTTCAACTTATATGTGTAGATAAGCCCTCAATTAAAATTCTATTCGTAATACAACTATTATATTTAGGCAGTTTAAACAAACTACACATATGCCCTTATTAATAAGTTATCATATAACTAATTGTAAGAACATTTATGTCATGAATTTTATCATATAAAAATTCATTACTCTGGACCAATTGAAATTGCGCAAAGTCAATCTCTGTGTGTGACCCAATAGGTTTATGCGATGTCGGCAGTGAACCAAAACTATTTTGATACACAAATCATAACCGGCCTCTAGCAAGGCATTATGACTACCCTAGTAGCATGAATATCAAAATCGATACAACCTAATGAATAACATATATCGTATCCTTTTGTCGTGCGATATCCTTTTGTTAAACATAAGGCATGGAAAGTCACTCTTAATGTTCAATCATACTAGTCTTGATCTTTAGGTAAACCGAAAACATCTAAGTGACATTGATCATATCAATTCATATAGACTTGGCCATTATCAGTCTATCATATTGAGGGATCCACTGATATCTATTTCTATGCGAGAGTGACAAATTATATCATGATTACACACCTTCACATATTATTCACTTGGTAACCAATCACAATCTTTATAATCGTCTAGTTAAAGATAACGTTTAATTGTGTCAAATTACCATGCTCCTAATATTAAAGTCTATGGTAATCTCAAGTCGAATGACTAATGATATAACTATCATAAGTAACACCTATGACTTAATTCATGTGGTGTTCTCATAGCGGGTCTGTCCAATACCTTGTTTCCTAACAAGTATTCATGATCTCCATTCGTATCCCTATAAGCATGATCAATGCATGACCATCAATCAACATTCATACTAGTCTTAATTCATTATAGTTCCTAGTATAATGATCGACTATGGACATTTAGGGTATTTCAATTTACCTATGGATCTTACTATAAGGTAAACATGCAATCACTTATACTAAAACAACAAATGAAAACCTATATTTTATTGACTAAAATCATAAGATAAAAAATGTCTATAGATTGACCTAGGGCATATGTCCCAACAAATGAGGAGGTGGGGAGAAGTGATTGATGATGATGAATCACGTACGTGGCAATCGTGGTAATTAATGGATAGGATAGTGGGAGTAATAGGTGTTTAATTCTCTCAACCGTGCTCAAGTGAAGGTATTTAAATCATTCATTAATTTTTTTGAAGCACTTCCCTCTCTTCTCTCACAACTTTTCAAATCCCTTACAAACCCTAAGCTTTCCAAGCCAACAACTACGGTCGACTCAAGCACTATTGTGAAGACCATCCCTGTGAAGGCCACTCCTCCTAAAAAGACAGTGAAACCCTCCAAGACGACCAACAAGCCTACTGATGTTATGAAGGCCCTCACATCAACCCCTCCCACTGAAGTTATGAAGGAATTGCACTGCATGTGTGAATGTTGATATTGTACGAGGTTGTATAATGAGTGTTCGCATCGAAAGTCGTGTCGACGGGGGTGTCGAGTAGACGAACTATGGGTATATTAGGAAACTCCACTAATTCGCATTAAGATGATTAATTGATGAATTAAAATAGGTAATGTGATCATAGGCTAAGTTAATTCAATTAAAGTAATAGGCTATGGTGTACCTTGAATCTCGTGTTGAGACGCGGGGCACTGAGTGTCGGGTAGTCGAGGGTTAATGGGACCACAAGTTGATAATTTTTTGTGAATAAAACCATTAACCATAGATATTATGATGGGCCTAAGCTAAGGTGACTAAATCAAATAAATCAAGCCTTATAGTTTGAGTAAACTAAATGCAAACCATATGATAGTCCTTGAGATATACATTGACACTTCTAGGAACCAGGAGAGTATTAATTTGGTGTCACTTGAGTTTGGTTAGTGGGAGTAAGTGGGCTAGGTGGTTGCAAGTGAACCACTAGATAAACCTCATGATACGTAAATACATGAGGATGAAGGGCTAAGAATTAACATCACCTTGATATATATAAGCAAGATTGATCAAACCATGCAAATGAATCATATCAACTGAATGGCTAGATAGAAGAAAACAATTGTTGGAGAGATGGAATTCAGCCATTTTGGAGCTCAATTGAAAGAGTAAAACCTAGGTAATCATCTTCTCCATCATCTCCTTTATCTAATGAACCCATTTTTAGGAGTTTTGATGAAAAATTGAATTTAAGGGTTAGATCCATGGTTTTTATTGGTGATGTGTTGATGAATTATGTGTTAAATGATCATTTCCAATAAGGAATTATCAATGATTTTGAAGAATTAAGCTTTTGAACAATTTGGGAAAATTAGTGGATTTTATGAAATTAATTAATTTGATCTAATTGATGTTCTGAGGTAGATGTAAATGATGTTTTAGGGTCAATTTGTTATGGATAGGGTGTTGAATGGGGTTTAGTTAGCTAATTGGGGACTTTGGGGCATAATTTTTTAGTTGAAAATTCTACCACAGAGGGCAATTAGCGTGCTAATGAGGAAAATTAGCGCGCTAATGATTCTGGGCAGAAACTCGAATTTAGTTTCGCGATTAGCATGCGAATAAGCCTTACTAGCACGCTAACTTGACACAAAAAATTCGGAAAAATGTGTTTTAATAACTTAGCTAGTCGAAACCTACTTTTGACACACCGATTCTTAGATTTACTATTTTTTAACTTAATTCGACGTAATTAACCTAGTAAAAGACTATTTAATAATTTTTAGGTTCTGAAATAAATATTGGTTTTAAGAGTTAATAGACTCTAAATTGAGCTTAAACCCACTATATTTGAACTAATAAGACACCGAACTCAGGGACTATAGCTCGGGCACCGGGAGCTAGTCAGTTAGGGTTCGGGAGTTCGAGAAAGTCAGAGTGTGGATTGAGGTGCGTAAACCCAATGAGAATGCTTCACAGAATTCATGGTTTTGGTTTTATAGATATTGCGTTTCATGTGTGACTCTGCTGGTGGGCACACATGGGTTTTCCCTCTTATTCAGTTTGTATATATATATATATTAGTTATGGCTAAATCACTTGCACGAGTTACTTATGTTTAGTGCTTGTGTCGATGGCAGTAGAATATATCTACGACTGTCGGGAGGGATTTGGGGTGTTCCCTTGACTTAAAATAGCGTTTGGAGGGGTTCATTTGATAACCGAAGTTGGGGTTTAATCACTGTAAGCCTCTAAGTATATACGCGGTTCCTATTTGATTTATCGATTACTGGCTGGTGTGGGTCAGGGCTTTCTCGTGATTATATGGATGTTTTCTTATTATTGCTTTATTTCCAAGCTTATTTAATTGGTACATGCTGCTTATTTACTTCACGCTATTGCTTTTATTTGTCATATGTTGCCTACATTCATGGGAATATAACGTATTTTTGCCAGGAGTTATATTTGCATGTCTCATAGTTTATCAGTTTTATTTCATGAATATTGTGTGGACTTCTCTTTGGATTTTACTCACTGGACTCGTCACTGTATTTGTTGGGTGACTCAGTGCAGATCTTTCGACGAGCAAGGGCAAGGGCAAGGAGGTACTGGGCGACTACCTCTGAGATTACAAAGCCAGCTCGTGTGTGACTACAGTATGTATTGATTTTACTTTTGTTGGGTTTTGGGGACTGTAGAACACTGATTACACGTATACAGAACTTTTATTATGCTTATTTCGCCTTGATATATATATGGTATCTTTTGTCATGTTTTTCACTACTTAGGATTGTTAAATACTGCATAAATTACTCATTAAAAGATTTTCGCTGTAAAATTATCATATAACCTGATAAATTGAGTAACTGGCTAACTAAATTATTAATACTTGTGTAAAGGTTAGTTAGCATAACTAGGGTTAACTGAAAGAGTGTAAGCAACTAATTAGGTCGCGAGGTGTCAAGGATAAATATCACATGCATATAAATATCATAAGGATAATAACACAATGTGATAAACGAGTCTCAAGTTGGGAAACTATATGCTCAACTTAATATACAACCAAAAATGTACAGGAAAGACATAAGCATCAGTAATACAACAAAAGTCGAGTCATACACAAAATAATATAGGAAAGTCGTTGAAATGATTAAAGAAAGTTGCCGACTTTCTCCATACCTGGCATGCTGCTGCTCGATGAACCTACACCCATCGTCACAAACTAGACGGTGAGTATGGTGATATTTAAGTAATAACTGGAGAATTCTACACTACATTTCCAAAACGTAAGAAAGGTATTTGAAAGCATTAAGTAGCGAAAAATTTGTTGAATCAAGTAATACAAGTAAATACAACAGTTAAAAATGTATAGACTGACACAAGCTAAGTCGAGATTATTTACGTCCAGTCGGTGGTGAGAACGATCACCTAGCTTTTTCCACTACTATATAGAGCTGTGCTCTACATATTTCATAAATTCTATCAATCCTCAAATGGCGGAGCTGTGCTCTATGCGTATAAATCATATATCTCGTTATTGCTGACGACCCCGAGTCTTATACCCCTTGTGCGTGCAAATGTAGTGGTGAGTGCTGAAACCCTGGTAGATCTAAGTCCCCGTGAACTGTGCATCTCTTGTGCAATGGACACTAGATAATCCCTACTTTAATTTTCAAGGATCAATAATTCTAAGTCTCTAGGATTTCAAGACTAATTAAGCTATAAAGCCCAAGGAAATAGAATACAAAACTAATCCATTACAACATATCCTAATAGCATGCTTTAGATCAACTATATATCAAGAATATTATCAAACTTAGGAAAATGAATCAATGAAATACTTCACAAGGCAACATGTTGACAATATTTAATAAGGAATAGAAACAAGGATAACATGATGTGAGATTACAAGTAGCAATGTCTACAAATAGACTATAAATTGATAAGAGTCAATGAAATGAAATAGAGAGTTCTCACAGCTTTGCTTACAAGTCACAAAGCTAATCCTAGCTTATTTGGCCTCCCAACACCCCAAAATGCGTTCATGAAGCCTCGAGACTTCCCTTTAGTTTCCTAGAGTTGTTTGATATGTTTTAGAGTGGGTTAGAGTTGCTAGGTTTGGGTTTTAAACTGGTTTAATTGGGTTTAATGAGTTTTCAAAACTTTCAAAAATTTATATTCAGGGCCTCAGTAGCGTGCTGGGGAAATCCAAATAGTGCATTGGGTAACTTTAGCGCGCTAGTGTTTTTCTTGTCGAAGAAGACTTAGCTGCCTAGAACGTCTAATGCACTACCCAGAGGGCATAGCATGTTAGACGTTACAAAACCCATAATTCTAGTTTCTTGGACATCGAGGCCTCCTCCAACGCCTCTGATCCCTCACTCTCCTCCGCCAAGGGTCCGTAATAGACCTTCAATCAAAAACATACGCCAGACACTTCTATAATTCATTCATTTCATCTAATTAAACATGCATTTTGAAAAAAAAATCAAGAACACATAATAACTTTGAACAACCATAACTTGTTGATTTTAAAACTATTTTGGGAACTTCTTTATAGTAGGGTTATCAAAAAACACAAGAAATTTGAATGAGTTTAGATTTTTAAAACAAACACATCTACACTACTGAATCTTGAGAAATTGGTTTCATAAAAAAAAAACCCCAAACTTGGCCAAAACTTCAAAATCTGAAAATTGGGATTGAAACTCAAATCAATGATTCAATAAGTTTTATGAACCAGTGAGTTAGAGTTTCAAATACATTTAGAACAAGAAAACTCTAGCACCTAGCTCAATTCTTCAAAATTGGAAGCATAACAAGTGTATAAACCATTACCTAGGGTTCATAGTTTGATGACATGAGCTTGATTTGTCACAAACTTGATGAATTTGATCCTACTATCACCAATTTGAGAGCAAACCAACCATTAAAACACTCCAACCCTATTTTTCCCTCTCTTGCTTTCTTGTGCATGTTGATAAGGATTGTAGTAAAGTATAGTATATATATACCAACCTATTCCTTAATCTTGGTCATTCATTTTTTTATGAAATCTAATGGCTCACGATCACTCCTACCACCATTACAACACTCACAGTAACACTAAAAGTGCACTCACATCTTATGACATCTTGTGTTGGCGCATCTCTTAAGGTATATCAAGCATTGTTGGTTTATGTGATATGTTGTAGTTACCACTTAGACTATTTAAATTGATAAAACTAATTACCATAGATTTATGGAAGAATTAAGTTGGTTTCACTAATTCGCTCATTTTAAATAAAAGACTCACCATGCCAATCTACCCGGTCTCACAACTGCACACATCTTGAGGCGTGTCCTCGCTCAAATCTCGACACCTACAAGTGGGTAAAATGACTTAAATAGTCTACACAAATACATTACACTAGGAAAACATCAAAAAAATATAAAATATACCTCAGCAACATGCCTCGGTATGCCTGTGTATCACGGTGTGGATCCCACGATACAGGTCGGTGATCCTGTTTAAGGAATTAAACACGATTAGAAATTTTAGGTCGTTACAGCATACCAATTATACTTAGTTGATTTCTCAAATCGATAATATACTATTTAAGAAATTCTAACTCCTTGAGGTACACAGTAAATTAATAAAAAACCTCATTCTGCAAGTTTATGTTAGATCAAATTAGGGTGAACCCCAACCAAATTTACATCTCATGGATAAATAATAAAGTAGAACTATTGACATGCTAACCAAGGTATGCATAACTATTCGCTACACATCCTTCATTCAACAAGGTTTTTTTTGTGTCAATCATTAGTTCTATTAGTACTTGAGTTCCTTCTCTACACTAGAGTGTAATATATGCTATAGCTTATACAATTTTATTTTTTCAATCAAGGAATTACATGTAGTTTAGGCATCCTTGAATTCTTATCTCAATTTACGTACCTAGAATAGTCGTGGAAATGTCAGAATAGTATCATGTGATTCAAAGTTGACTAGTGTCACGAATTTTTCAAGGTTTTGCAACTTTGAAATCAACAAACTCTACATTCTCTACTAATATTCATTTATGACTCAATTATCATAACTAGTTTTAATTTAATTTATTGAAATCTATTACTTTTTTTATACTTCGGTATCTGCACACTTTACTTCTATCCAAAGATTGACCATTGTCATCACTTTTCTCTATTATCAATTTCCTCGAATCTCATAATTCTATAGTTTATTTTTTACAATTTACTCATTGTGCCTCACGTGAAACACAAGAGTGAATGTGCTGTAAAAATAGTTATATCGTATATCTATCGATACCATATAAGTTCTACAATTAAATACCATATAATAAGGTTTATTCACAATTTCCCTCGGTCCCACCTTCGCTCGCTTCCCAACTATGTCTCTAAGTTAGGTTCATAAGGTTTCTACACTAAGTTCGTTGGTGTTCCTAACTCTACAATTCCATGTTCGCAAGCTAATCTTGTTGTAGGCCTATCAAGAGCTAAAGTCAAAACCTTATGCTCTAATACCAACTATGACGGCCCCAACCCTACAAACTGGGCACTGCCCGGCACTAGGCCTCCATTAACCCTCGGTAAACGAATGCGGAGTTAATAAAGGCCTATTAAGCCTAACATACCAGTTTTTAGTGTCTAATAGTCCACACAACAGAGTATATATATGAAATCATATGCAGCGGAAGTTAAATGCAGTGAAAACTCGATAACAAATAAATTAAACATACAACGTGTTCTAGGTGTACAAATCATATGAAGCTAGAATGCGGAAACCGCGTACAACGGATATAATGTACAAATTATAATGATGAGGGCAAATACATATCTCTCAACCTAAATACCAAATTTTCCCAAATCACTTGAATCGTTCACAAAAGCTAAAAATCCATAAAAATCAAGTTATATTGCAAACAAAAACTAGAACCATGCTCGTTTAACATAAGTTAATCGACAAGAGCCAAACCTTTTAAAAATCAACTCAACTTAACAAGAATTATATGGTTTCGTAGAATTTTAACCTTGAACTTAAACTCAATATATTTTTAAAGGGTCTCACCATAGCCTCTAATGGAATCTCAACTCTAAGATTTTGGTTCTCCAAGCAAATATCAACACTCTTTCAACATTATGTACCCATTCTTCTTCTTCTGTTTCTTCTTTTTCTTCTTCGCGAGCTTCACGAACCTCACTCCCTTTCCTTCCCCTCGTCACTTTCCATGTTCGCCGCGCCACTTTCCATCATCAGATCCATGCCCTGACTGGAACCATGCCCACATTGGAGCTGTGTCGTCTTGCTAGAGTTGCATCGTCCACTCCAATGACTGACGTGAATAGGAAAAGGAGCGCTAAGAGGACGTGAAGAGGGAGGGGTCTCCCCCTCCTTGCGTTATGTGGATGAAATAGGGGTTTCACCTTATTATTATTTTTTATTGGCGAATTACCTAATTTCCCTTTTACGTATAATTTGATTTAAAGTTGGACCATAGCCACTTATTCAAATTAAGTTTTTAGTTAACTTAAATCAAATTAATTTTGTGTACATCACAAAATAGGCACATCAAACACAATTATTTTTTATTTGAGCACGTCGATCAACCGTAACTCTTAGTCAGGTTTTTATGACTAATGATTAACGATTAATTAACAAATTAAAAATACGGGTGATTACATTGCACATCATTGAAACAAACAAATCACAGTTTAATGTAGAATTCATTGCAAAACAGAGATGAAAATAAATATTGCCTTGAGTTAATCAATGAAACCAAATATTGATTACAAACATGTAGTCTTTAAGGTTTCTCCAACAGAAACTCCTTAATACTCAAACTCAATGCTAAATTACCTAATGGAGGCTAATCCCATTCTATATGGTTGGCTCTCCCTTATTTACCACATTCTAATACATATTTATATTCCTTAATAACAATTAGAAACCCTAAATCACAATTTAACTATAATTAGAATTTCACTTTCTAATTTTTGCGAAGTTGAGGCTGTCACTAATGCCCCGATACGGTGTGTCAAGTCACGATGTCACCACTGCGCCACAGCTTCATTATGTGATTTTTAGCTACTGGAGCCTCGGTCACGTCCCCTTTGTGTCCCGGCACTGTCCCTTGTTAGCCACAGCGTCGTTACTGCACTAGACCTCCAAAGTTGGTTTTCTTCATTTCTTCTTCTCTCCCATGTCATGTTTTTCATCCCTAAGCCATGCCTTGTCTTCCCACAGCATCAATACATGCTCCCATGGCACCAACTTCGATTTTGTGGGTTTTCGCTTTGTTTATTCTCGTTTTTCCTTGATTTCTTTTAATACACTTTAATTCCCTGAAAATGTAATAATACCTTGAATTCGCCCTCATTTGAGGATATTTACACTAAATATACTACTAAAAATTAACCCTATATATTCGTATAAATAATCACTTATTAGATATCTACTCTGATGGCATATTTGAGAAATTTCAAAAAGAGGTTAGGAAGTGCATGAATTGCAAAAGGAAAAGGTCACTCAGATAGTTATTGACTTTTGTGAGTACGAGGTGTGAGATATTACCATTCCACCTAGTCTAGACAACATAAAGCCTCCAACTTTCGAATTTGTATATAATGAGGCTTTCGACAACATGTTTTGTAACTGTCGATCGTTTGAGTCAAGGTGACATTTTTGTGTTCAATGAGCATGACATAATGCCCATGCCCTCCAAGTACATCATGGATGGGTGGAGAAAAGATTTTCGACATATTTATGCTCGTGATAAGGGAATTAAGGATTTGGATGCGGCTGCAAGTACCATTTTAGATCTTCGTGATGCAATATTGTCTTTTTGTGCTCATATTACTTATTTTGGTAGTTCCAGTATCCAAAAAATGAACTTGACTCTTCAAACTATTAAGAAACTAGAATAAGTGTTGATGGAAGATAATGATGAAGAATATGTCCAACTGGCGGTCACTAATGTAGGTGCCAACAAGAATATCAACACCAAGAGCCAAAAAAATGAAGGATCCACTTACGGTGACAGCAAATAGGCGACTGTGACGTAGGTTCAATGCAGCTTATGATGAACAGGTCGAGATAATTAAGAAGAATAAGGGAATTGTGATTTCACAATATGTTATATATTAATATAGGAGTTCAATTGATCACTCTCATATGAAGTTGTGATAGTTATTGTTACTACATGCAATTATGTTGAACAGTTCGCAGCTATAGCTGCAGTAGAAAAAGGGAATAAAGATGGAAGCAAATCAGGATCACCTGGTTGGGGTGTCAGTAGATGGACTTTGGTAAGTACTTGATGAGGAGTTGATTTTGCTACTTACATTCTTTTTAATATACATTTATGATAGATGAGATGTATGTAATTTTGTCGAATAAGCCACAACAGAATATGGGATTGGGAGTGGGAGCAAGTCAAGATTTCATGCTTGGTAAACCACTAAATGCACTTTGGTGAGTACTTTTTTATGTACAAAATTACTCCATCACTTTCAAACATACTCACATTGTATCATTGAGATTAGGAACGGTAACCCATTGTGCTCTATTGCAGGAGTTTGACGAGATTGTTATAGATATGGATGATCAAATTGAGATTGATGATGAGGATTGGGGAGTGTCATTGTCATCAGGTTCGCAAAGCGTTCGCATGAGCTAAGGTCAATCATCAAGCCGGCATGTTTTCCTCAACTACACATTCTAAACATAATTGTCACACACGAAAGCTTTTTTGTGTCTCCCCATCCCCTATCCATTGAACATGATTATGTTATTATTTGGACAAAGATAGTTTATTTACTTAGGTTGTGTTGGCCGTGACTGAGGTGGGTGATGATGATTAATCTAGGGTTTAACAACAAGTACAAGTGATGTGTTTTTTATGGTTGGTTGACGTTACTTTAATGATGTAGAATCTTATATTTTGTTTCTTAAGTGAAAAATTACACATTTATTGATACCATGTATATTATGTAACACATTCTATTTCTCATTTAATTTTTATATGTGTATAATTTCTTGAACATCTATATGGGTATCGTTTAGTAGTTTAATTAACTTGGTCACTCAGTTTGAGGACTTGCTTATTGAGACTGGTACTTTTGGAAAGGTCTTTTTGTAAGTTATATCTTTTAAACATAACCGATTTGTATTTCAATTATTACATACAAGGCAGATGTCTAATGTGTCTAAATGGGTGGTATGTAGATTGGATTGGGAAGTTGAAGTGGTGGAAGTGGCTAATTAGTTGAAGGATGTTAGGTTTTAGGGTTCATACATGACGAAAAATTCAAAAGAATTTTTGAAAAACCACAACATGATCGAAAATAAGTTCCATTAAACTATATGTACAAAAGTAAAATCATACCTTAATCTGTGTTTTCCTTTTTTGATTGTTCGATCTCTAAGACGTTCAAGCGTATTTCCTCTATCGAGAATCCACACATGAATACTGACCACAATTTTGAAGTGCTAACCCTATTAGAGATAAAAAAAATGTTTTTCTTTCTCTCCCAAAATCTAGAGAAATCGAAAATAGCTAAAAGAAAAATCTTACATCATTTTAAAGTTTCAACCTCTATTTATATATGTAGATAAGCCATCACTTAAAATCATATTCGTAATACAACTATTTTATTTAGGCAGTTTAAGCAAATTACACATACGCCCCTATTAATAAGTTATCATATAACAAATTATAAGGATTTTTTGTCATGAGTTTTATCATATAAAAACTCATTACTCTAGACTAATAAAAATTGCCCTAAGTCATTCTTTGTGTGCAAGTAATAAGTTCATGCGACATTGGCAGTGAACCAAAAATATTTTAGTACACAAGTCATAAGCGGTCTCTAGCAAGACATTATGACTACCCAAGTAGCATGAATATTAAAATTGATACAACCTAATGAATAACATATATCATATCTTTTTGTTGTGCGATATACTTTGATAAAACATAATGCATGGAAAGTCGCCCTTAATGTTCAATCATACTACTAGGTAGACTGAAAACATCCAAATGACATTGATCATATCAATTCATATGAACTTGACCATTATTAGCCTATCATATCGATGGATCCTTTGATATTTCTCTATACAAGAGTGACAAATTCTATCTTAATTACACACCTTCATATATTATGGTAACCAATCACAATCTTTATAATCATCCGGTTAAAGACAATATTTAATTATGTCAAATTAACATGCTCCTAATATTGAAGTTTATAGTAATCTCAAGTCGAAAGACTGATGATATATCTATCATAAGTAACACCTATTACTTAATCCTTGTGGTGTTCTTATAGCGGGTTTGTCCAGTACCTTGTTCCCTAACAAGTACTCATGATCTTATCCTTATACGCATGATCATCACATGACCATCAATCAAGATTCACCCTAGTTTTAATTCATTATAGTTCCTAGTATAATGACAGACTAGGGACATTTAGGATATTTCAACAAATACTCATGGATCTTACTATAAGGTAACATGCAATCACTTATAATAAAACAACAAATAAAAACCTCTATTTTATTAACTAAAATTATAAGATAAACAATGTTTATAGATTGAAGTAAGGCACATTCCCCAACATCTCCCACTTGCACTAAGGTCAATCATTCATGTATATAATACCCAATGACCTAACATAATCATCATGTTTCGCTTGTGGAAAAGCCTTCGTCAAAGGGTCTGTAACATTATCTTCTACAGGAACTTTGCAAACCTTCATGTCTCCCCTCTCAATGGTTTTTTGAATGAGATGAAAACATTTAAATATATATTTAGATCGGTCGTGTGATCTTGGTTCCTTAGCCTGTGCTGTCGCTCCATTGTTGTTACAATATAAGAAAACATGGTTAGTTATACTAAGAACCACACCAAGTTTAGATATGAAGTTTTTTATCCAAATTGTCTCCTTAGCTGCATCAAACGCTGCTATATACTCAGCTTTTGTTGTAGAATCTACCACAGTTTCTTGGTTGAACTTTTTCAACTTACTGTGTCTCCAATCAAAGTAAACATATATCCAAATTGTGATTGGAAGTCATCTATATATATTTTAAGGCTTGCATCTTTGTAACCATTTACAACAAGCTCGTCTTCCAAACTTCTATAGACCAATAACACTTCTTTAGTCCTTCTAAAGTACTTAAGAATGTTCTTTACTGCTATCTAGTGACTCTCATTGGGATCATACTAATATCTGCTTGTTGCACTTAAAGCATATGATACATCATGTTGAGTGCAAAACATGGCATACATAATTGATCCAATGGCTGATGCATATGGAATTGTATTCATGTGTTCTCGCTTATCATTAGTCTTAAGACATTGAGTCTTGCTGAGACTTATACCCTGAGACATTGGCAAAAACCCTCTTTTAGAGTCTTGCATACTGAACCTATTTAGTATTTTGTTAATATAAGCACTCTGACTTAGACCGATCAGCCTTATAGATCTATCCTTATAGATCTTAATCCCAAGGATGTAGGTAGCGTCTCCTAAATTCTTCATTGAGAAACACTTCCCTAACCAAGACTTGACACTCTGTAAGGTTGAGATGTCATTTCGAATGACTAATATATCGTCAACATATAGTACCAAAAAAACAACCACGCTCCCACTGACCTTCTTGTATACACAAGGCTCATCTTCATTTTTAATGAAACCAAATTCCTTAATTGATTTATCAAAATAAAAACTCCAACTCAGAGAAGTTTGTTTTAATCCATAAATAAATCTTTGAAGCTTATACACCTTCCTATAATTCTCAAGATGAACAAACCCTTCAGGCTGTATCATATACCGGTCTTCAAGTAACTTTCCATTTAGAAAAGTTGTTTTGAATTTCATTTGTTATATCTCATAGTCATATTATGCAGCTATGAAAATTAGAATTCTAATCGATTTAAGCATGGCTATAAATGAAAGTATCATCATAATCAACACCTTGAGTCTATCTAAAACCTTTTGCTACTACTCATGTTTTATAAGTATGCACATTGCCATCCATGTCAGTTTTCTTCTTGAAAATTCATTTACATCTAATGGTCTTACCACCTTCAAGTAAATCAACCAGGTTCGAGACTTGGCTATCATACATGGATTATATCTCAGAATTCATGACATTAAGTAATTTATCTACCTTAAGGCTAGACACTGCCTCCTGATAAGTAGTAGGTTCATTTCGATCCATAAGCAACGATGCCTCATTACTATCAGTAATAAAAAATTCAAATCTCTCAGGCCGATGTCTTACTCTATCAGACCTATGGAGGCCTTGTGATACCTGTGGAAGTTTAACTAGTTCAAGACTTTGAGGATCTACCACTGGCGGTTGAACGTTTATTTGTGGTTTTTGAGCTTCTTCGATACTTACTTTATTCTCATTGTTGTCTTTTGAAATAAACTCTTTTCCATAAAGACACCATTCCGAGCAACAAACATTTTTTTCTTAATGGGATTATAAGAGTAGTGTCCTCTAGTTTCTTTAGGATAACCAATAAATACATATTGGTAGATTTGGTTGATAATTTTTTTGAGATTTTTCATCATATAAAAACCTCACAGCCCTAAATCGTAAAGAAAGGCAAACTCAGTCTTTTCCCAAACCGCATCTCATATGATGTTTCATCAACCACTTTAGAATGAACACGATTCAGTGTAAACGCAGCAGTTTCTATGGCATAGCCCTAAAACAAAATAGGAATATATGTTTGTGATAAGCTGGTTTTTATAGGTTTTTAGTAGTCTATTTTAATATATTTAATATTTAAACTCTAAAATATATATTTAGTTATATTTATTTGACGTTTTCAGGTGAAATAGAATGCGCGGTTGAATCCAAGGCAAAGAACTGTGTGAAATAGAGTGTTTACAAGCAGTGATCAGATGCCGGTAGATCTGCCTCGAGTTACGTACTATGCAATTCGTTGAGTAGTGACCAGCAGACCAAACAACGCAGGAGAGTGACACAGTTAAGTCACTTGAAACCAGTTGCTGTTGGATTGCCTCGAGATGCACATTGTGTAGGCTCCAACTCCTTCGCATACATGTGCGATTTTCTCCTTCACAAATAGCCGCCACGCGTCCTCGCTTCTTTTGCCACCAGCTGCCACATGTCGCTCTTGCATTTGTCCAGCTCGTCCACAGCAAGCTCTTTTCCCTCCATAAACATCCAGCAGACTGTCCTCGAGATATGTATCGTGCTCTCTCCCATTTCTTCGGTGAGTCTTGTGCGAGATTTTCACCGCTTCCAGCCTGCCATGCATCATCATCGCACGCACTCAAGCACTGCACACTGTAGTCTTTCACCAATCAAAGCCTGCCACGTCAACGCCTCAATCAAACATTCCCAATCCGCTGCTCCCACGTGTCTAAGCCATGCAAAAAATGCCCAACAGCCCCTAGATGCTCCTCAACGCATGTGTTACGAGACCAATCCCCAAGATTAGTTTCTCAAACCTCTAGAGAGCAATTGTTTATGTTTTTTCATATTCGGAACTAGGGAATTCATCAAAGGAGTCGACATTGGAGCCGCCACACACAACTTTTCATACTTGATGATTGTAAAGACCATGTCCGGCTAAACTAATCTCCGTCTAGGTCGGAGGGGAAACAAGTGAAATTCTGAATTCATGGCATAAAATCGTGAGATCTATGATTTTTATTTAATTTAATTTAATTTAATTTCTCCTATTTCATTGTTGTTGACTTTAAGGATTATGATTTAGATCTAGGGTTTGTATATATCCATTGCATGTTTTTAGGTGGACAATCTATAGTTAATTTAACAATTTGTATCCGTAATTGTACTTTCGAACCAATAAAGTGACGAACAATCACCCGTTTGCTATAAAACCATTTCAGTTCTCGAGTGTGCAACAATTGAATCTAAGTTAAACTAGAAGCAGACGTAATTCGATTATTTAGGATTAGTATTCCCACAGATCTTTATTATTGCAGTTAGTATGTTAAACTTGATTGGCGAATGTCTAGGGTTATGAATTAATTAGGGAAGTAGTTAGAAGAAGACGTCCTAACTATCGAGATTAGGGAAATTAAGAATTTCTGGCGGACTTCGATTTTCTATACCTAATCTAGGAGAACTTGAATTAAGAACTTTTTGAAAAAGTTGAGGACCATAATATGCCATTGAATCTTGATTCTTGCTTATGGAACTATAGACCTAGGTGTTTTCAATCATTGATGTTATCTTTTGCAAATTTTTCATTTTTGCTAGTTTAGTTAATTATTTCCTTAAACTTTCTAAAAACCCCCATATTTTTGTTAACTTAGAGTCTAACTCAAGTCCTGAAGATCCAACCCCGTATTTACCACTACTACACTCTTGTGGTTGGTAACTCCATTACGAGTTATATTAGGCACGCACAACACATGATTAAATTTTGGCGTCGTTGCGAGGGACTTAGTCCTTACTCTGAATTTAGTTTTCCTTTATCTTCTTTTTTCTTAGTTTTATGCTACCACACCTCACTCGGTCAAAATTGACTGGTTCACTGTTACCTTTCGATCCTGAACTAGAGAGAACATTGCATAGGTGGATTAGAGAGACCCAACTTAGGCAACAACAAGGCCAAAATCCTCTGAACATGGCTAAAAATCGCTAAATCACTATAGGGCACGCCATACAACTATCCGGATAATGCTGGAGATTTTGTGTTGAGGTCCGAGTTTATTCATCTCTTACCATCCTTTCATAGTGGCAAGAATGAAGACCCTGTTACTTTCTTGAAGGAGTTTTAAACTAACTGCAAGTCAATGAAACCTTCCAATGCTGACGAGGACACAATTAAGCTTAGATCTTTTTTTTTTGCCTTAAGGAAAAAGACAAGGAATGGCTTTTCTACCTTCTGCTTGGCTGCATTAACTCCGAGAATGAGATGAAAACTGCGTTTTTAAATGAATACTTCCCTGAGGTTAGAGTTTCTCAGCTCATCAAGGATATATGCATCATCAAAATGAAGTTAGGTGAGTCATTTGGTGCATATTGGGATCGCTATAAGCGATTAATTACTAGCTTCCCATAGCATAGCGAATCTGAGAAGGCCATAATCCGTTTCTTCTATGTTGGCATGTCGCCCATAGAATAATACATGATTGATAATGCATGTGGGGGTCACATTCGAGATAAAACTCCTACCCAAATGAATCAACTGTATGAGGACATCGCACAACAAACACACCTTTATGGTGATCTTGGTGCTACTACTTACCAAAGTCTTACTGTAGGGAGTGTATCGAGTTGTACTAACCAGAAAATTAACCAACTGACCTCCATGATGGAGCATCTCCTCTCCTCTGGAAAAGTGCAAGTCAAAGCTTGTGGCATTTATACTGCTGCAAATCATACAACTGATGAGTGTACTACTCTCTTTGAGGACAATCAACAGGTTAATGCCATGGGTAATCAGTTCCAACAACCACATAGAGTCCCATATGGGAATACATACAATCACGCAATGGCCAGGAATAACCCGAACTTCAATTACGGGCCACAAAATCAAAACTACCAAACCTTTGTCCCGAGAGGTCAACCGTTGCTTACACCCTCCAATAATTCCTCTTCACTTGAGGATATGTTCAAAGCTCTTATGGCTCAATAGAGCCAATTTATCAGTGAGATGGTCCAATTCAAGGCTACCACTAAGAAATCCATCAGTGAAACAAATCAGCGGTCCAAACTCTTCAAGTCCAAATGGATCAAATGACGCATCAAGTGGACGGCTTGAGGATAAAGGGAAGTTTCCTTCACAACTTTACCTGAATCCTAACATGAGTGCTAGCGCAGTTACACTTCGAAGCAGTAAAGAGCTGGAGGGACCCAAAAGGAACAATTGGTCATCTGATGCCAAAGATCAAGCAAATGAGGAAGAACACGAGTCAATATTGACTTTGTCTCTCCCTAAATAGATGGTGACTACTCAAAAGGAAGCACCGCCTACATTCAAGGTCAAACCTCATTTTCCGCAACGACTCATCCTAGATAAGAAAAATGAGGAAGAGAAAGAAATTCTCAAGACCTTTCAACGAGTGGAAATTAATATTCCACTCGTCGACACTCTGGAGCAAGTCCCTATGTATGTAAAGTTTCTTAAGGAACTATGCACTAACAAAGGAAAACTAAAAGACAACGAAAAATTCTAAATGGGAGAAATCGTCAAGGCTATCCTACAGAAAACGTTGCCTCCTAAATATAAGGATCATGGGATGTTCTCAGTGTCTTGTGTTATAGGTGATGTAAGCATTCAGAGGGCTATGTGCTACCTTGACACTTCCATTAATGTCATGCCATTGTTTATTTATGAGACATTGAATGCATGCCCATTAGAGGAGACTGGTATTGCCATTCTATTGGTAGACCATTCAGTTGTCAGACTCATTGGTGTTATCGAGGACGTTCTAGTCTGAGTGAATGAATTTGTGTTTCCTGCTGACTTCTACTTAGTAGATACGAAGGAGGAACCATTCCTCAATGCTTCTTCAGTTCTCCTAAGATGACCATTCTTGAGAACAGCAAAAACGAAGATAGATGTTGATAATGGATCTCTTACCATGGAGTTTGATGGTTAAGTCTTCAAATTTAACAGCTATGATGTGATGCGATACCCTAGTGACGTGTCTTCTGTGATGTGTACCATGGACTGTGTGGATCCATTCATTTAGCATACCTTGCTTACGAGTGGCGATGATGAAGTTAAAGTAGTGTTAGAGAAACATTTCGATAAGTATTATTTTGTTTATTCATTTTAGTATTTTTTATCATTATGCATGAACACACATCATTTCGTTCTTCTTATATATATCATGTTCTTTCACCTTCTTCTTTGTTTTCTATGTGTGGACCTCTTGACTTGTTTTGAACATTGGGGACAAGGTTAAGAACAAATTTGGGGTATTTTAAAGATTTTGGATTGTGTTGGATGGATTTTCTTGCTAAACGCCGCAGGTATGATCGTTAAATTTTTTGAAATTATGCAGTTATCGGATGGTAATGGTGTTGTTATTCTCATTCTCGTATTTTTCCATTCCTATTTTCTTATCATTAATACTTTTATCCTCTATTTCACTAGAATATGATACATTTTCATGCATGCATTCAGTATAGTTTTTTTATTATTAGTAGTAAACATGTGTTTATCTATATTTGTTCTTGCATTTAGACCTTACATAGTGTCATATGTTGCATTTAGAGTCACCCGAGACTTTGTTTCATGACTTTGATTATGGACGAGTACACTACAGTTACCTTTTTGACTTGAAACTTAGAGAAAACTATGAGAAAAACTCAATTGAGTCCGTAGTTCAGCATTTTTATGATTTCATGATTAGAGAAACACTACAAGAAAAATGAAATTTAGAAACGGAATTCGCAACGGAAATAAGTTCCGTTTCTAAAAAAATTAGTTAGAGACGGAATTGAGACGGACTAATTCAGAGACGGAATTGAGACGAATCAAACACGAAAATAGAGACGGAAATAGAGACGGAATTAATTCCGTCTCTAAAAAATGGCGCCAACATTCCTACCAAAATTTTCATTTATTACAACCGTCCGTTACGTCTCGAGATTCGTGCGTGTTTCGATCTCGATAATTCAAAAATGAGGACCAAAACTCTCTCTCTCCCTAAAATCTCTCTCCCTCACCGCTCTCTCTCTCTCTCAATGAAACCTCTCTCCCTCATCGCTCTCTCTCAATGAAACCTCTCTCCCTCATCGCTCTCTCTCACCGTCACCGCCGCTCTCTCTCACCGTCACCGCCTTCTCCTCTCTCTCTCACCGTCACCGCTCTCTGCTCTCTCTTTCACCGTCACCGCTCTCTCTCTCTCTCACCGTCACCGCTCTCTGCTCTCTCTCTCACCGTCGCCGCTCTCTGCTTTCTCTCTCTCTCTCGCAGCTCTCTGCTCTCATTCTCTCACCCTCTCTCTCACCGCTCTCTGCTAGGGTTTTGTTGCTATAAAATGTGGTGCTAACTAGCAAACCCTAGTGCCACAAGTCTTCTTCTCTTCTCTCGTTTCGCTAGGGTTTTGTTGCGGCGATTTGCGAGAGGAATCTCCTTCTCTCGTGACGTAGAGGTGAGATTCTATCTTCTCTTCTCCTTTTGAGCTTGGATTCAATTCGTTTGTGATGATGTTCTTTGCTTTCCGATGTTGAGCATCGTGGTTGATCTTGTTCTGGATTTTAGATTTGAATCGTTTGTGGCTTCAAAGTCGGTGATTATCATGTTGTGTTGATGATTATTGTTTTGTGTAGATCTGGATCTGCTTAGTGTTTTTTGTTGTTCATAGATCTGGTTCTACATTTAGCTTTGATTCTTGGAAGGTTGAAAGGAAAGCCTTTTATGTATTATTTCCTTGTACATCCATTTTTGTTGATTCTTAGACTCTCGTTTAATTGTTTTAATTCATGGATATCGGATTCATGCATCGCGTGTCGTGATGATTGTTAGGTATTCATGTATTGATTCATTCTTGTGTGTTGTCTTACGCCGTCTCTCATTTGAACAAAGATGCAAAATTATTTTAATAAATGATTTGTTTGCGTGACTTGTAAGTATAAGCGCAGACTTGACTGTGATTTTTTCTGCTATTGGACTATTGATGCACCGTTTATTTCTTCGCAGCTGAAGATGTGCATATTACTCTCTTATACATGTATATTTTAATTATATATCAACATCATATATAAATATGGTGGACTTGGTTTAGTAATTGTTGTTTGAACTATGCATCTTTATCTGTATTTCGATTGTAATCTTGCCGTCATTGTGAATCAGGAGTTAGATTTGAATCTTACTTTTATGAAGTTATTTTTCAATGTCGAAAAATGCATGTTTGCAACTTTTCTTTAACTCTTTCTAGTAACATAAGGTGATTTTAGCTGGAAAGGTTCCCTAAGACTAAGAGAAGGTGGATTTGTTGTAAACAAATGTGAACGGGTACTTCAAATGTGCAGCTGGTTTACTTTATTTTCTTCTTCATTTTTCTTTGCTTAAGTAATGTAAGTTGTTTTGTTTGTGCTTTTTTCAGTTTGTGTGGAGGTCTGGTAATTCAGTGAAGTTCGAGACGAGTGAAATATAGAAGCCAGAAATTCTAACTTTTTGTATGCCATTTTCTATTTTTATCTAATATTATTTTGCTATTAATCCTATTTTCCTACAAAATATCATCTCAGCTTCAACTTGAGCGCAATCATGCTAATTTATAGTTTCAATATATTGGTTTCCCATACCATAATGTCTTTCATATATTGGTTCAATATTTTAGCGTTTAATTTTTTGGAGAGTTTGCTAGAAATTATAGATATCTTGATTCGTTTCAAGCACTTTGTATGAAGTAATAGTTGTATGTTGCTTACCATTTGGTCTTCCTCCACAGCCAACGACTCTGGATTACTCAATGGATTGATCAAGGGCTTTAAAGGGGTGAAAAGTGCGAGAATTCTTGGTAAGATAGAACCATAAAACAATCTGCCCATCTTACTTGACCAATTTTAGAGGTTTGTATCGAGAGGTGATCTTTGTGCTCCACCATTTGCTACAAAATAGGCAAAGTTAAAATTTGATTACATTATGGAAAACCTTTTATCTTTTGTTGATGATTAAAAGTAATGGTTGGACCTACGGGGATTTTATCAAATATGAGGGTGAGTTTATGTTTATATTTTTTTACGAAGATTTTTTTTTCCATCTTAACAAAATTATCTCGAGTCACTGGAAGGTAAATCTCTATTAGAAGAGCTTCAGTACTAGATCACAACTGTCGAGAACTATCTTTTCCTAATTAACAACCTATTTAGACATGGCAGCTAGGAAAGTTCCGTATGTACCATCACACCTAAAAGCTTTTAATATTCTAGGGCTACTATTAATGGATTGATTTGCTCACATGCACATTGAAAAAATTTCATTGTGATTGATTGTGAGTGCGTACCATGGGAGCAACTACGAACCATCCTATGCATAGCTATAGCTTGGTTCAAATGTCACTGTCTGATTGTGCTTTTGGATGTGCCATGTTTGACGTGATTCATTCACAAATTTTGATGCTCATTAAGGGATCCGTGCGTAACTGCGTATCATAGATGATTATTAACTTGATTACTATTGCTTCTGAAAATGAAATCATGTCTCTTACTGATGTTTTAGAGTTTTAGGGTGCATGACAAATTCACTGTCACATAATATCTTTCCAGTTTGTGTAATTAATTGTTTTCTCTGCATGGGAGATGATTCATGAATAAGTTGGTTGCAAAATTTTTGTTTAAACATGTTTCTTTATGTTCTGATGTATTGGCATTAAGTGTTATCTGCTCACTCTATTTGACATCTTGAGTAAAAAGTAAAGTACCTTCTCTACAGATTATTTAGGTTTCTGGGTCTGAAATTTCTAAACTGCAATGCCATTAAGTCTGGCCTCCATTTTTGTTTTGCATGTTTTTTGTTACTTCCTGGCTTGCGGTTGATTAAGAATTTCAAATTTTGCAGATAGTAGTAGAGTATACAGATTGAGGAATTGTATTTCCACAAGGCCCCCAACAAAGAGGAATTGCACCACGAGACATGTCGCAAGGTATACATTTAGTATTACTATGAATGCTGAAGAAGTACTTTGAAAGTGTCCGGTGCACCTTTGAATCTAGGAAAATCACATTGCAGTTTGACATGAATGTCCTTGATTGCTAGAGGTTAAGTTACTTCTAATTTGAAGTACCTTAATCATATAATTTCCTGTTTTATTTCTTCTCTTATTATATGTTGCCATTTACTAGTAAACCAGCTTCATTTTATATGTTGATTCGTTTTTTTATTCATTTTGTCAAAAAAAAAGTGAGAAAATAATTTGATACCTTAGTTGTTTTAGCTATTGTCAGTAAGGTTAAATTCATTTGCATTTAACAATCTACCCTGTATTTTGTTTGTGCTACAGTTTTGGTGCTATTAAGCTTGGTTTTTATTTCAAATATTCAATTCCTTTATTTATTTCATGGTGTTCATGGTAAAGTAACATCATATACATGTATGTATGTATGTACGATGAAGTTAAGAAACACTGCACCTACCACCATCTCGGATGATAATATGACGTTAAATTTTCTGAATATGATCGTGCAGGTCATAATTTGCAGTTCGCTTGTAATCTTTTCTTTGACACTGATTGCATGGTTAAATTTCCAAGTCCATTTAATTAATACGCGTGCTATTAGCTTGATTGAAATGTGCTTAATATAACATCCCACAAGCATACTCTGTGTTATATATTCTGCTTATTCAACTAATTATCAACATTTCCCTCTTTAAGCTCAAAAAAACTGCATAATAGTGGCAGATTCATCACGGTATTCTCTATATGTTCTCTTGACTGAAGTAGTTGTCTGTTCATCCAATAGTAACTGCTGTAGTTGTTCTTTGATGAATATTATATCATGAGTTGGTCAAGTAGTTGGGATTTGAACCTATGATATTAAGGCTTGCATGTTATTTGCTCTATTCAAACATATGTGATGTTACATAATTACATTGGAGTGCATTGGTGCATCTTATTTTCTTTCTGGATACTTCCTTTTGTTCTTGTATTCTATACTAATGTTGTGTCCTCAGTTTCCATCTTCCTAGTAAGAAAGTAAAAAAAACTAAAACAACAAACTGTTTGACTGCCTTTTTAAACGCGAGTGAACAACTTAGGAGAAGTTGCATAGTTGAGTGTTTCTTATAATATTTATTTCCTTTTATCTTTTGTTGATGATTAAAAGTAATGGTTTTTTTAGCTATTTGACATTTTACATTAATTCATTACTTATTCAGTTTAAATAAAGTGCGATTCGGATTGATTGTCTTTCACATGTTTTGCAATTCAGGTTGATTTGGGTTGGTTCAAATCATGAAATTATAGGAGCCACCATTTTGATTAGAATTCTAATAATTTGGCGGTAATAGTTATTCATCTGAAAGGAATATCCTGAATTGTTCTTTGATTATAATTGGCAACCTTTATTTTCTGATGGTATATTGTCTTTGCTAGTTTTGTCGATTTCCTTGCTTATGGATTTTTGACTTAACTTACCATTCGGGATTTTGAACAATATTCAACAATCCAAGGCGATAAAGAAGGGCAATCAGGTATAGACTTATCTGACTGCTTGATTAAGTTCTCTAAATTTCCATCATAAATTCATTATATGCAATATATCTAGTGGAACTTGCTTTGTTAATGTTATATTACCATCTTTGCGGTACAAAATGGTTTACTACGCCATTATATTACAATAATGTCCCAATAGAGATTAGTAGGATTCTTATTTGAAACTGGAATTTGTGGAAAAATAGGTCATAGAGGAAGTAAGACTGATAGCTATCTCTATGCTCGACTAATTGGTTACATTCTTCAGTTTCGTTTTGTCTACTTACTACTGAATGTATAATTTTGAAAATGAAGATTTTAAAGCATGAGTGGTCGGCAAGGTGGCAAAGCTTTGTTCCTGACTTGGTTTCAGCTGCAAAGACTAGTGAAACAATATGCGAAAATTTCATTTAGAACAATTTTTCCTTTTACTTTTGTAGAAAGATACGATATAGAAACTTTTTAGATTGTTTTTTTTTGTTTCGTGTACAAAGACATTGAGAAAAGATAATTTTATGGATATGTTAAGTTTATATAAAATGGTCAATATCAATATATTATTTAGCTATGATTTGTATTATATATTGGCAGGTTAAATGTGCTTGGATTGAGACCTATATATATATATATATATATATATATATATATATATATATATATAAGACTTTAAAAACTAAACAAAAATGAAAATTATAGACGGAAATAGCAACGGAATCTAGAGATTCCGTTGCTATTTCTGTCTCTGATTTTTCAGGAATAGATACATGAATCAGAAACGGATCAAATTCCGTCTCTGATCCGTCTCTGATTAGCAACGGATCAGAGACGGAAATAATCAGAAACGAAATTTATTCCGTCTCTAATCAGAAACGGAATTAGAGACGGAATAAATTCCGTCTCTGATCAGAAACGGAATTTATTCCGTTTCTGATCCGTCTCTAAATCAGAAACGGAATCGCATTTCCGTTTCTGATTAAATTAGCAACGACGTTTTTAGAGACGGAATTGATTCCGTCTCTATTCCGTTTCTGACTGCAATTAGAGACGGAATTTATGCAAATCAGAGACGAAAATTTTCGTTTCTGATTTGCTGTTTTTTTGTAGTGAAAACTAGGAGAAAACTACGGTTGGGCTTTGTGCTAGATCCAAAGGGAGTAGATGGTCAAACTTGTGCAAGTGTTAATATTTTAACCCATATTCGAGAATTTTCTTGATCATAGTGGAAGTGAGAAGGGCTAATATGAGTTTTTCCAAAAAATAGAGAGCCTATCAGGTTTCCATGGGACATGGAGCAGGGAATCTTGCGGTGGAAAAAGTGAGAAAAGTGGTCCACTGGAAATACAACAGGGATTGTATTACTCGAAAGAAAAATTGTGAAAAAATAGAGAAAATAAGATGAATAAAGGTGGAAGTTATGAAAAATCCTCAAATAAAAGATTTAGTTCGAGTGTTTTCACTTGATTAAGTGAGATTTTAAACTTGCGTGCTTGAATGTATAGTCCAAGAAAACTCGTGAGTAGTTGATGGCCTTTGTCTTAATCGAATATATGTCTTTAAATTGTGATCTTAATTGTGTTTGGGTTGCGAGTCTCGACATATCATAACTCTAAAACTTTCTAAGTTTCTTGTTAATTTAGTGGCTATGTAAATCAAAGGGACTCCATGAGTTTTGAATCAGGTATAGGTTTAGTTTAGTTTGTGTTGTCATTTACACTTTTGCTCAGGACGTGCAAAATCTTAAGTTTTGGGGTATTTGATAAGTTGATTTTATAAGTTTTTAGTAGTCTATTTTAATATATTTAATATGTAAAGCCTCTAAAATAAATATTTAATTATATTTATTTGTCATTTTCAAGTGAAACGAAGTGCGCGGTTGAATCTAGGGCAAAAAATTGTGTGAAATGAAGTGTTTTCATGCAGTGATCAAATGCTAGTAGATATGTGTTGAGTTACGTACTACGCAATTGGTTAAGTAGTGACCAGCATACCAAATAATACAGGGGAGTGATATAGTTAAGTCCTTGGAACCAAGTGTTGTTGGATTGCCACGAGATGTGCGCTGTGCAGGCTCCCACTCCTTCGCAAATACTTACACGATTTTCTCCTTCAAAAGTAGTCATCGCGCGTCCTCGCTTCATTCGCCACCGGCAGCTACGTGTCACTCTCGCATTTGTCCAGCTCATCCACAGTAAGCTCTTTTCCCTGCATCAGCATCCATCAGACTCTCCTCAAGATATGTACTGTGCTCTATCCCGTTTCTTCAGCGAGTTTTGTACGAATTTTTCACCGCTTCCAGCCTGCCATGCGTCATCACATCACGCACTCAAGCACGTAACTTTGCAGTCTTAACCAATCATAGCCTGCCACGTCAGCGCCTCAGTCAAACTCACCCAATCCGTTGCTGCCATGTGTCTAGGCCATGCAAAAAATGCCCAACAACCCCTAGATGCTCCCAGCGCAAGAGTTACAAGACCAACCCCCAAAATTAGTTTATCTCACCTCCAAAGAACAATTTTTAGTGATTTTTCAAATTAAGAACTAGGGCATTCATCGGAGGACTCGATATTCGAGCCACCACATACAACTTTTGATGATTGGTGATTGTAAAGACCATGCCCGGCTAAACTAATCTTCGTCTAGGTCGGAGGGGAAACAAGTGGGGTTCTTGATTCATGGCATAAAATTGTGAAATCTATGATTTTTTTTAATTTAATTTATTTTTTCCTATTTCATTGTTGTTAATTTTAACAATTATGGCTTAGATTTAAGGTGTTTATATGATCATTGCATGCTTTTAGGTAAACAATCTATAGTTAATTGGATCATTTATATCCGTAATTGTATTTTTGGACTAATAAAGTGACGAACACTCACCCATTTGCCATAAAACCCTAAAAGTTCTTGAGTGTGCAACAATCGAATCTTGGTTAAACCTGAAGCGAACATGATTTTGTTATTTAGGATTAGTATTCCCACGGATCCTTATTATTGTGGTTAATGCGTTAAACCATATTGGCGGATGTCTAAGGTTATGCATTAATTAGGGAAGTAGTTAGTGGCTGATGTCCTAGCTATCGAGATTAGGGGAATTAGTAATTTCTGACACACGTCGATTTTCTATAACTAATCTAGGAGAACTTGAATTAATAACTTTTTGGAAAGATTGAAGACCATAATATGTCATTAAATATTGATTCTTGCTTGTAGAACCATAGACCTATGTGTTTTCTCTCATTGATATTATCTTTTGTTAACTTTTCATTTTTGCTAGTTTAGTTAATTTTTTCCTTAAACTTTCTAAAAACCCCCATTTTTAGTTAACTTAGAGTAAAACTCAAGTCCTGTGGATTCGACACGGTATTTACCACTAGTACACCCTTGTGGTTGGTAACTCCATTGCGAGTTATATTTGGCATGCACAACATGTGATTAGCGTGACTCATCATAGATCGAACCATCTCCAATAAAGTTTGATTTCTCCGCTCATAAACATCATTCCATTGTGGAGTTACTGAAGGAGTTAAGTATGCAATCCTATAGTTTTTAAGATAATCATCAAACTCTTAGCTTAAATATTCACCACCTCAATCTGATCGAAGTGCTTTAATAGTTTTACCAAGTTAATTTTGTACTTCATTCTGAAATTTTCGAAACAACTCAAAAGATTCTCCATTATGTTTCATAAGATACACGTAACCATATTTTCTAAAATCATCAGTGAAAGTAATGAAGTACTGATAACCATTTCTAGCCATTGTGTTTAGAGGACTGCACACATCCGTATGTATTAGACCTAATAAATCACTTGCCCTTTCACTGTATCCAATAATGGGATTTTTTGTTATATTGCCTAGTAAATAAGATACACATGTTTCATATGATTCAAAATCAAATGAATCTAAAAATCCATCTTTATGGGGTTTAGAAATGTGTTTGTCATTTATACGGCTAAGACGACAATGCCAAAGGTAGGTTTGACTCAAATAATTTGCTTGAGTCTCTTTGTGTTTACGTTAAGAATATGAGTATCTGTGGACCTTTTCATGTTTAGAATATAAAGATAATTACACAAATCAGCATTCGCAGAGAAAATGTTTTTACAAAAAATGGAGCATTATTATTCGCAATAATGAAATTAAAACCATCCAAATCTAAACATGAAACTAAAATGATGTTTCTGCTCAAGGAAGGGACATAATAACAATCATTTAAAACTAACACAAGTCCATTAGGTAAAATTAACTCATAGCATCGTATAGCCAACGCTGCAACCTTTGCTCCAGTTCCAACTTGTAGGATAACTTCTTCTTTCTTTAGCTTTCTACTTTTGGTGAAACCTTGCATTTTAATACAAATGTAAGATCCATATCCAATATTTAATACCCATAAATCATTAGTAAGTAAGTTAACTTCAATAATGTAAATACTCGAAGCAGTAGTCGCGCTACTTTTCTTTTTCTTTAGATCTTCAAGAGAAAGCTTGCAATTTATGAACCAATGCCTCGGTGCATGGAAAAAATGACAATTTCCTTCTTTTTCTTTTTCCTTTTGGGAATATGAAGTAGAAGCAGCTTTAAGTTTGACTTGTTCCGCAAGCTTTATAACAGTCACAACAGCCTTGACAATTTTAGCATTGCCTTTGCCTTTTTTTCAAAGTCTTTCCTTTCTGAACCATCAACACATTAGCAATGAGTTTCTTGACATTTTGCTTAGCAGTTTTAAGCATCAAATGCAACTTTGAGATAATTTTCTCCATGTTATTCATGTTATAGTTCATTACAAATTGCGAATAACTATCAGGAAATTAATTCAGGATCAGATTCATAGCCAACTCTCAGCTTATGGGAAATCCAATTCTATCAAGACGGTCAATATAGCCTTTCATTTTCATGACATAAGGACTAACTGATGCACCCTTGGCCATTTTGCAAGAATAAAGGTTCTTTACTACCTTAAACCTTTCTTTCCTAACCTGTTTTTGGAACATTTCTTTAAGCATCGTAGCCATGTCGTAAGCTTTTATGTGTTTCATGTCCTTCAGAAGTACAAGAACCATGGTTGCCAACATAATACATGCAACATCAGTTGAGTCATTGACATGCATAGTATGTGCATCCTTCACGGCTCTTAAAGCATTGGCTAGTGGTTCCTCAAGAATAGGATCATCAAGATATACAACTTGCATTCATGTTTAAGAACAATTCTCAAGTTTCTGAACTAGTCAAGAAAGTTTGTCGCAGACAACTTATCATTCTCAAGGATGGATCGCAGTAACAAAGAATTAGTGTGATTTGAAAAGAACATAGATCTACAACAAAGATTATGCAAAATCTTTTTTTAATATAGATGAATAGATTCTCATTAAATCAACAACCCTCCTTAAAACACTATGTTAATTTAAGGGACTAAAATATATGTTTCACCTAATTACAAGACAGTTAAGGCAAGACACTTTAAATTAGGTTCTTTAGATATGTATCAATTACCAATTACATCATATGTAAATTTTAGTTGCTTTTTATGAGATTATGACATCTTATGTCTTAGTATGTTTTATCTCATCTTATGTCTAAAGCCTAAAGTCGTTTTGATAGCTTTATCAAGTTTAACCATTTCAAATAATAGAGTAATTGTTATCAACTTGCATCACCAAGATAACACAATACACTCTACAAAGATAGACCCATATTGATTTGATCGAAGCCTTAACAAGTGTTTGAGAATGGATGGCACTTGACTTAAAATTAGAAAGAGGGATTTTTTTTATTTATTTTAGTAATCATAAATTAAACAAGATAAATATCATATATTACAATGCATGTACAATTACTAAACAAGTTAGAAAACCTTACTAATATTAAGTAGCATACGAATTTCCTTGCACTACGAACAAATATCGGCGGTCCTGTTAGTAAGCGGACGAAGGTACAACCATTTTTTTAAATAACAAATTTTAGTTTCGTAAATTGAACATTGCCTAAAATCTCCCATTATTTTAATCCATCCAATTGACCAACAATGGCCCTTATTTTAATTCCAAAAAATTAAAATTAAAATATTTTTAATTAACTTGAGTCCACCTCTAACTTAATATCTTATCCTAATCCAATTAGAATTTAAAATATTTTGAATCCTTATCCAATCAGAATTTGTTATATATTTCACTTATCTTATAGGATTTGTAATTCTTATTCGAGTACAAGTTTATCTCCTATCTAATAGGAATATACTAACAGATAACCACAACGAGATATATGATCAAAATCAATTTCGATTCTTGTTCATACAAAACAAGAAATTGAATCAAGAAATGAAATATTAATCATACATTCAACACCAGAATCATATTAAATTAATCGTATTACCGTAATCATGATTTCTATCATGGAGACATATAATTATTGAACAAAAGAACTATGTATCCAACACAAGAATCACATTAACCTAAACACGACTTCTACAATTTGAACATACAAAATTCGCATCGTTCAATATTCAAACATATGTTAACCGAAATATTCTAAATATGAATTATATCATTTAATTAAATAATGCATATGTATCAAATACATGAATTGACGACATGCTTTAAAACCAATTCTTGATAACAATTATCACATAACCTATATGCACATCATATATATACATTAATCGAGATCATGTTTTCACACAAGATCATGTTTTCACACATATATCATATATACATCAAAGAAAACATGCAAATGTTTAATAGAACCGGGCCTAAGGCCTTGATACTAATATTGGATTTTAAGGTTCATATGCAGCGGAAAATTCAAAACAATTTTTGAAAAACCCCAATAGGATCGAAAATAAGTTCAATTAAACTAGATGTACAAAAGTAAAATCATACCTTAATCCGTGTTTTCCTTCTCTGATTGTTCGATCTCTAAGACGTTCAAGTGTCCGTCCTCTATTGGAAATCCACACACGAATGGTGACACAATTTGGAGTGCTAGCCCCAATAGAGATAAAAAAAAATGTTTTTCTTTCTCTCCAAAAATCTAGAGAACTCGAAAATAGCTAAAACGAGAATCTTATATCGTTTTAGGGTATCGACTTCTATTTATATGTGTATATATGCCCTCAATTAAAATCATATTCGTAATCTAACTATTGTATTTAGGCAGTTTAAAAAAACTACACATATGCCCATATTAATAAGTTATCATATAACAAATTGTAAGAGCATTTATATCATAAGTTTTATCATATAAAAATTCATTACTCTGGACCAATTGAAATTGTGCAAAGTCATTCTTTGTGTGTGACCCAATAGGTTTATGCGATGTCGGTAGTGAACCAAAACCATTTTGATACGCAAATCATAACTGACCTCTAGCAAGGCATTGACTACCCAAGTAGCATGAATATCAAAATTGATACAACCTAATGAATAACATATATCATATCATTTTATCGTGCGATATCCTTTTATTAAACATAAGGCATGGAAAGTCACCCTTAATGTTCAATCATACTAATCTCGATCTTTAGGTAAACTGAAAACATCCAAGTGACATTGATCATATCAACTCGTATGGGCTTGGCCATTGTCAGCATATCGTATCGAGGGATCTACTGATATCTCTTTCTATGCGAGAGTGACAAATTATATCATGATTACACACCTTCACATACCATTCACATGGTAACCAATAACAATCTTTATAATCATCTAGTTAAAGATAACATTTAATTGTGTCAAATTACCATGCTCCTAATATTAAAGTCTATGATAATCTCAAGTCGAATGACTAATGATATACCTATCATAAGTAACACCTTTGACTTAATCCATGTGGTGTTCTCATAGCGGGTCTGTCTAATACCTTGTTTCCTAACAAGTACTTATGACCTCCATTCGTATCCCTATACGCATGATCAATGCATGACCGTCAATCAACATTCATACTAGTCTTAATTCATTATAGTTCCTAGTATAATGACTGACTATGGACATTTAGGGTATTTCAATTTACCCATGGATCTTACTATAGGGTAAACATGCAATCACTTATAATAAAATAACAAATGAAAACCTATATTTTATTAACTAAAATTAGAAGATAAACAATGTTTATAGATTGTCCTAGGGCACATTTCCCAACAAAAAACGAGGTGGGGGACGTGATTGATGAAGATGAATCACGTACGTGGCAGTTGTGGTAATTAATGGATGGGATAGTGGGAGTAATAGGTGTTTGATTCTCTCAACCGTGCTCAAGTGAAGGTACTTAAACCATTCATTAATTTTTTTGAAGCACTTCCCTCTCTTCTCTCACAACTTTTCAAATCCCTTACAAACCCTAAGCTTTCCAAGCCAACAACTATGGTCGACTCAAGCACTACTGTGAAGGCCATCCCTGTGAAGGCCAATCCTCCTAAAAAGACTGTGAAACCCTCCAAGCCGACCAACAAGCCTACTGATGTTATGAAGGCCCTTTCATCAACCCCTCCCACTGAATTTATGAAGGAATTTGAAGCCTTGGTTGGACCTTCAATGCCAACTAGAAAAAATCCCCTAACATCCTACAATGTAATGGCCCAAATTAATTAAACTAGTATTAGCATTAATCTAGGGGATTAACAGGCGTAATTTGAGCATTACGCGAACAACTCGGTTGACAGGAACACGAGAAAAAAAAGGAAATATGTTATTTGTGGAATGGTGGTTATGTAAATGCGGTGTTTAAATTTATTATTATTATATTGCACTGCATGTGCGTATGTTGATATTGGATGAGGTTGTGTAACGGTGTTCGCATCGAAAGGCGTGTCGACGGGGGTGTCGAGTAGACGACCTGTGGGTATATTAGGAAACTCCACTCATTCACGTTAAGATGATTAATTGATGAATTAAAATAGGTAATGTGATCATAGGCTAAGTTAATTCAATTAAAATAATAGGCTATGGTGTACCTTGAATCTCGTGTCGAGACGCGGGGCACTGAGTGTCGGGTAGTTGAGGGTTAATGGGACCACAAGTTGATAATTTTTGGTGAATAAAACCATTAACCATAGATATTATGATGGGCCTAAGCTAAGGTGATCAAATTAAATAAATCAAGCCTTATAGTTTGAGTAAACTAAATGCAAACCATGTGATAGTCCTTGAGATATACATTGGCACTTCTAGGAACCAGGAGAGTATTAATTTGGTGTCACTTGAGTTTGGTTAGTGGGAGTAAGTGGGCTAGGTGGTTGCAAGTGAACCACTAGATAAACCTCGGGATACGTACATACATGAGGATGAAGGGCTAAGAATTAACATCATCTTGATATATATAAGCAAGATTAATCAAACCATGCAAATGAATCATATCAACTGAATGGCTAGAGAGAAGAAAAAAACTGTTGGAGAGCTGGAATTCATCTATTTTAGAGCTCAATTGAAAGAGTAAAACCTTGGTAATCATCTTCTCCATCATCTCCTATATATAATGAACCAATTTTGGGGAGTTTTGATGAGAAACTGAATTTAAGGGTTAGATCAATGGTTTTTTTGTGATGTGTTGATGAATTATGTGTTAAATGATCATTTCCAATAAGGAATTATCAATGGTTTTGAAGAATTAAGATTTTTGAGCAATTTGGAAAAATTAGTGGATTTTATGAAATTAATTAATTTGATCTAATTGATGTTCTGAGGTAGATGTAAATGATGTTTTTGGGTCAATTTGATATGGAAAGGGTATTGAATGGGGTTTAGTTAGCTAATTGGGTACTTTGGGACATAATTTTCAAGTTGAGAATTTTGTCACAGAGGGCAATTAGCGCGCTAATGATTCTGGGCAGAAACTCGAATTTAGTTTCGCGATTAGCGTGCTAATAAGCCTTATTAGCGCGTTAACTCGACACCAAAAATTCGGAAAAAAAAAATGTTTTAATAACGTAGCTAGTTGAAACCCACTTTTGACACATCAATTCTTAGATTTACTATTTTTTAACTTAATTTGAATAAATTAACCTAATAAAAGACTATTTAATAATTTTTAGGTTTTGAAATAAATATTGGTTTTAAGAGTTAATAGACACTACATTGAGCTTAAACCCACTATATTTGAACTAATAAGACACCAAACTCAGGGACTATAGCTCGGGCGCCGGGAGCTAGTTGGTTAGGATTCGGGAGTTCGAGAAAGTCGGAGTGTAGGTTGAAGTGCGTAAACCCAATGTGAATGCTTCACAGAATTCATGGTTTTGGTTTTATCGATATCGCGTTTCATGTGTGAGTGCTGGTGGGCACACATGGGTTTTCACTCCTATTCAGTTTGCATATATATTGGTTATGGCTAAATCACTTGCACGAGTTACTTGTCTTTAGTGCTTGTGTCAATGGAAGTAGAATATATCTACGACTGGTGGGAGGGATTTAGGGTGTTCCCTTGACTTGAAATAGCGCTTGGAGGGGTTTATCCGGTAACTGAAGTTGGGGTTTAGTCACTGTAAGCCTGTAAGTATATACGTTGTTTCTATTTGATTTATCGATTATTGGCTTGTGTGGGTCAGGGTTTTCTCATGATTATACGGATGTTTTCTGATGTTCGCTTTATTCCCAAGCTTATTTAATTGGTACATGTTGTTTATTTACTTCACGCTATTGCTTTTATTTGTCATATGTTGCCTACATTCATGGGAATATAACGTATTGTTGCCAGGAGTTATATTTGCATGTCTCGTAGTTTATTAGTTTTATTTCATGAATATTGTGTGGACTTCTCTTGGGATTTTACTCACTAGACACGTCACTGTATTTGTTGGGTGACTGAGTGCAGATCTTTCGACGAGCAAGGCAAGGAGGTACTGGGCGATTACCTCTGAGATTACAAAGCCAGCTCGTATGTAACTACAGTATGTATTGATTTTACTTTTGTTGGGTTTTAGGGACTGTAGAACACTGATTACATGTATATGGAACTTTTGTTATACTTATTTCTCCTTGATATATACATGGTATCTTTTGTCTGATTTTCCACTACTTAGGATTGTTAAATACTGCATAAGTTACTCATTAAAAGACTTCCGCTGTAAAATTATCATATAACCTGATAAATTGAGTAATTGGCTAACTAAATTATTAATACTTGCGTAAATGTTAGTTAGCATAACTAGGGTTAGCTAAAAGAGTGTAAGCAACTAATTAGGTCGCGAGGCGTCAAGGATAAGCGGGCCATGACGTGGCACGACTTGGTGATGTGGGATGCGACGTGGAAAGATCTCAAGGCGGCCTAGAATTTGAGGCCGCTGCACACAAGACTCCTACGACCTCTTCTATGGTTCCTCGACCCACCATGAAGTCTTCTAGGACTACCATGATTCCCCCACCCTCGATTAAGTCTCTACTACCCACCAACCCATATGGGTCTCACACCACTATTGTCTAGAGTCCCCCCACTGCTAAGACTCATTTAACTCGTAAAGCTCCTTCAGTCTTAGCCTAACCTCTGCCAAGGCTTATAATGTCGTTGTTTTGGCCATCCAAGCTCCTATTTTGGCTCCTACTTCCATGTCTTGCCCATCCCTGCATCTGTGAAGAGGCATAAAACCGCAGTTGATGTTACCTTCACACGAAGGCCACCCCAACGTCTACCAGGGCTTATGCATCTCACACAATGGCCACCCCAACATTTTCCAAGGCTCTTACAACCCATGCGAAGGCTCCCTCCACTTTTAAGGCTCTAACTACTACTGCCACTACGATGACTCAATCACAAAACTCGGAACCCACCACCAGCCCAAGTTCCCTACAACATTGCAAAGTCACTTATGGGTGAGAAGGGTGGCTCTGGGATAACTGAAGTCTATCCACTAATGATCCCAAAGTTGGAGAAAATTGAAGTAGTGACCAGGAGCAATGCTTGATTGAAGCAAAAGCAGGTCTCTTCTTTACCTCCAACCTCTTACACAAACCCTTTGCATGTCAATGCTAACGAGGAGACTGACATACAATCACCTACCTCTCAGCAAACCTCTAAAGCTGAGGGGAAAGGGAAGGCCAAGGTGGGCACCAATAAGGAAAACAGAAGGGGAAGGCAGAGCCTGTCTCAAAGGGCAAGCTGCAAAAACTGATGGTGTTAGGGGAAGAATGTGATGGCGAGAGATGACATGGGGTCCATGAAGACGGTGATGGAGATAGGTACTCGATTCATCAACAGAGAATGCCTAGACCCAATCAGGCTAGACTTCAACTACTTTGACAAGGTAAATTAAGGTTAGGGCTTTACTTGATAAGTTAGGGTAGACTAGATTTGTTTCAATGAGATTGACACTTGATGAGGAGTTGGTGAGGTTATTTTATGCCCACTTACACATCCCAAAACCACCTGATGAGACCACATTGCAAACTTTTGTTAATGGTTTGACGATTAAAATATATTAATGGGACCTTGATTAGGCGTACGTTTGATTTGCCTAGAAAGTCACTTATGGTTTACGATGCACCTTGGATAGTAGATGAAGTAGAGGGTTTTGATTACCATAGTGCATTGAGGAAATCGTGCAAGGGGAAAGATCCTAGGGACACCAGTAACCTCCTTGCTAGCGAGATGACTATTAAGGCACAACTAATACATAGGTTGGTGTGGAACACCATCATCCTTAGGATTGGAAGTCAACTATGTCTAAGACATTTTGGTGTGTTTATGATGTGGTTAGTCTTAAATACTAAGCATGTTGACCTAGTATACATAATTGTCACACACATGCACCGTATAACACTTGATGCAAATAAAGGCTTCCCTTATGGTTACCACCTATGCGAGGTATTTGTTCACTATGGTCTGCAAGAACCAACCCAAGAATAATATGATGCAGCTGACCGAAATGGCAAGATAATTGGGAAGGGGTGCCTAAAACAAATGTGCTATAAGTACTCCAATGAAAAATGGGTTAATGTGCCTAAAGATGAAAGGAATAGGTTAAGGATATAACCAACTGCATTGGCAAAGAAAAATGTTAGAATGTTGAGGGATGTTGGGTTCGAGCCTATAGAAGATGAGGATGTTGAGGATGCTCAGAATGAGGCTGTGGATGTTGTGGTTGAAGAGCAATTAGGCAGTAACGATATGAAGGAGGGACAAAATGAGGAGAATGAGGAGGTCGTGGACCAATCCATGGAAGAGAATGATGATGATGATGATGATGATGATGATGACTTTACACCATCCGAAAGGTGAAGATGGCAAGGAGGAGAGTGAAAATGACCAAGAAGAGGGCTTTTAGTATCGGTCCCCATACATGGAAAACTCTTATGATTACCACAATGTGGGCCGATTTTTGTTCACAGATAGTTCCATAGTGGCTCCTACCTCATTTTTGTTTTCATCTAAAATTAATCTTATAATTGTTAAATCAATTCCATGTTATGTATGGCATCAACTTGTAGACGATATGGATTAGGATTCTAGAGGTAGCAATGATAATATGGAGGAGGATCCTAAAATCCCATATGGGTTTTACAGACATGTGATATATGAAGTTTAGACTGCTCATTCTGAAACTAAAACTGCATAAGAATATGCTCACATTGCTAAATTTGAAGCTACCCATTTTGAAGCTGACACTGAAACTGCCACTGCGAAGGATGATCACTCACTCCAACCTGACAAAGAACTACATCACTCAGGCAAGGGGCAGAAAATGAAAGAATATGTGGAGAAGGCTATGACTTGAACTAGAATTACCCTATAGGCCAACCACACCTGTTTATAGACCAGTTATGTTGGACCTTCAACCCAATGATGACCAAAACGCAGGAGACACAAGTGAGGGGCATATTGATGCATAAGCCACAAAGGAGCATGCTCTAAGGGAGATGATGAGAATGGTGCAGAAAGACACTGCCCATGCAGTGCAGGAAATGAAGAAAGAGGTACAGGGCTCGGTTGTGGCAATTTAAGCGGGCGCAAAGCAGTTAGTAGCAAAGGCTCTACAAAGCTTCAAACGTGCCTTCATCAGCAACCTTGTGCATCACTATGCACTTTTCGAGGTAAGGTGAATCGATTCTAGCGGAACATAAAGGCAGACTTGCAAAGGGAGATGATGCAGCTTAGAGCTCTCATAGATCAAATGAAGGGGGAGATGAGTGGTGTTGGAGGCATTGGGCCAAGCAAGTAATGTGTGCGTGGAGACATTCAACTCGATACATTCTTAACTCTTTTAGTTTACTCAAGTATTGTTTAATTTAGTTAATTTGGGACAATGTTTATTTAGTTTTTTTCGGCCACGTTATTTGAAATAACAGTTATTGATAGTTGGTTTAAGTAAAGGAAGACTACTCATTAATCACTACTTCAATTCATTATCAATGCATTCTTCATTCGTTTTGCAACTAATATCCCTTATTTACTTTGTTCAACTTCGATATGATCACTACTTCAATTCATTATCAATGCAATCTGCATTTATTGGTTCAGCTTTTTATTTCTGCTTGATTTCAATGCTAGTAAGGTTTACATTGAGAGTGTTTCCAATTTGTGTCTTCATTGTTGTAACTTATCGTAGAGTATCACAATTCGAATGAAAGTATGTGGGTAAATCAAATTAGAACAACATAATAGATTTCAGTAACAACACAACTCAACCATAAAAAAGATGAATGTTCATCCAACAAAAAAAATATGATAAAAGAGAAATTCCTACTAATTGTCGACTTTCATGTACCCTTTATAGGACTTAACCACAACGACTCATAAATTTGATAATCATTTCTAATTTCACTTACATTCCCCCTTCCGTATTTGCGACTGATTATTATTGAATCCTCAAAGACACTCTTCAGCAAGTGAACTTGGTGAGAGTCCACTGTTGTTTAGAGTAAAACATTGCGAGTGGAGATGCTACCCATTAATTGCGAGGAATTACAAACTTCAACAAATGACATCTGAACTTTGTTGTATTGTTGTTGATGTTTCCACAGTTGACGCTAGATGAAGTTTCTCCAAGGTTGTCTTCCTATATAAAGGAATTGCAACGTGCATTGCTGCAATTTGAAAATGGTCGATGCTTGTTCGGACCTTCTATCGTCACATGTGGTTTTAGCCTAAACCCCGAGGAACACTTCATGCATCGCTCTGCCCAGGGACATTTGTCTGCAAAGTGTCTTGTTTTGCCACAGTTCCAACAACCATTATCTTTCACAAGTGTCATATCTCCCTAAACAATCGCAATCAAGTGAATGCAAAGTGTCATGTCTGCCACAATTCCAACGAGCATCATCATTCACATGTTAATGCTATTAGGAGGGAGATCTTAAGGCGAACAAGTAAGCAATGTCAATAACAGCGTGGTTGTTTACCTAAGTGAATGCAATGCAACCTCAACTAGGAAGTACTTGTTCAAGAAGTGAATGCAAATTAATATAAACCACAAACTACTTAATCAATCTAGGCTTAGATAGGGAGTACTTGGCCACCTGAATGGATGAAAAGTTAAGGCTCAAGGTCACTTAAGTCAATGCAAATTAAGGCTCGGGTAAAGATTTAACTACGATGGTTCATATTTGGGGGCAATTGGTCAACCACAAACAAGCATGGGATGCAATAAGTAAGGATGCAAATAAATATCAAACATCTGATTTTTTTGGATTTTCGCATGTAACAAACAAATCATTTTCTACCAACAACATAAGAAAAAAAAATCAGACTAAACCAACCATCACCTACATAAAAATGGCTAACAGCAACGAAAGACAACAAAATCAAACAACCATAAATCATAGATATAACACCATAACCATAATTTTTTCCATAGAAAAGACCTAACTAAAGAATTTTGTTACCTTCCTCATTAGTAAAGTTTGTCCAATTGTGCACACACCATCCTCCACCACTTTCGATTTGGCTTAACAAAACCCTAAAGACACTTCAACAAAATCAAAGGAAAAACAATAACCATTATAACCAATCGAAACCATAAAATCCTAATTACAAGTAATGGTAGCCTCACCCCGTTCTTTCCACAAACAAACGAGCTCCCTTTCGCTCCCTTTTCGATCAAACTCTAACTCTCCGTCACACAACCAACGAAAATGTTAAAGATAAGAAATTCTAATCCTTGTACCAGAACCACAATCTTCAACAACACACCTTCTTCGACTGCTCGTCCTACCAGTCGTGGCTCAAACCCTAACACAAACCCTAACCCTCCTCTCACACCCACAACGCACGAAAAAATGGGGTTTAGGTTTCACAGAGGAAAAAATGAATGTTTGTGCTTTGTTTAACCGAATTTTGAATTTTCCACCATAAAATTGTCTCTTTCCCACTGACAGCTATACTGCCTCTATACTGATAGTTGGTACTTTGACGGCTACAGACTAACTGAAGAGACAGTTTTTGGTGAGAAGAAAAAAAAAAACAAAAACATAAGAAATTTAAGTTGTTGATCTGGATCCCCTAAACTCGCCACCTCATTGTCCAAGTCTCCTCCACGTCAGCCGTGTGCGAAATTGCATGCGAAAATGACGTCAAAAAAAACATTTTCCTAAAGAATATGAAAACGAATGGTACTCTTGACAATTCCTTCCGTAGATGGTCTGTTAGAGTTGTATGACAAGCTTGCATTCATTCATAACTTGCGTTTTAAGTGCTTCCTTTAGAGAGCTGCCTTTCCACATCCCCCAAAATGAAACTTGGTGCCTTTTAGAAGATGATGACTGCTCAGAGTACTTGGCCTAAACTTTCAAGGAAACGCATGCTATCTTTAGAATTGTCCATTGAAGTAGTTCATTTTTAGGAAGTATCTTAATGAATCTAATCTGCTAGGTTTATATAGCTCATGGTCTTTCAAGGTGATTTTCTTTTTACCTATGACATTGAATTTGAGATAACTATAAGGGGCATTGAGATACAATCACTCAGTTTCACCATTTTTTACTACTAGCAAAGGTACGTAATAATCATGAAAATGAAGATGAGAGTGGCAGGCATGAGCGAAAACTCAATCAAAGCAGTAGTCCAGCTACAGCTCCCTCCACACAGATGAAAGTTGATGAAATTGAGGAGAATATGAAGGAAGAGAAGAAGGTGAAGATGAAGCGAAGGGAGAAGAGGAGGAAGTGCTAGAAGTTGTTTCAGTGGAAAAGAAAGAGAAGAAGTAAATTACAGACGAGTTCTGATTGTTTGTTCATCCACATATAGCTATATAATTTTATCTTATGAATTAGAGGGCACAATGTTTTTTTTTTTTTAGAGAGGGCTCAATTTTCATTTGTTGATCTGCATTAGTTTGTATTCAATGACCTCCACAGCTTTTATAATCCTTGCCCGTTGACCATAAATTATATTCTTGTACCTTCAACAAGTCCCTATATACTTAAAATCTTAGAATTAACTTGCATTACAGAGTGAAAAGTTATAATTGAACAAATGAATACTCGAAAGATTGGATAATTCTTTAGATCCATAACCTGAATGCAACTCTCAGAATTAACCTGCATTACTGTAATACTTAAGAACTTAAACAATAAATATTTGGGAGATTGGAGGATGTCACATTGCAAGTATCGGTGAAACAAGGAAAGTTAAATCCAACCGATCATTTTGACAAATTATTCCACATTGCTAGTCCCTGGTCATTAGATTATACTGCAAACATTTCTATCAATAAAGATTCCAGAAGTTCTTGGAATAACAGTGAAATCCATAGGACTTCTTTGTTCTTAAAAAATTGGTCATAAAACTCTATCAAGGAAAAAGGCTTCAGAAAATGCTAACTACTAAATCTCGAAGAAAAGAAAAATCCATCATATGCTTATGCCGATATCTTACAAAATTGAACCTGAACTAAGGTGCCATGCAGACATTGATGTAGCGGGAGCAGTCAAACTATCAGCACCTGATCTGAAGACCTCAGTCACTCCCCCATTTCCTGATAACGTTTTCTTTGGCCGATGGACGTGAGATTACTTCCTCCTTTGGCGTGTAATTCACAGTAGCATAAGCCGGTGACATCTTTTTCAGTAGCAATGATGTTAGAAAAGTCAAACTGTTTCGTGTCCAACGCAATAAATAGAGCAATGGATTGAAAATGACAGCGAGCAGCAATTCACCCTTTGCAACCAAAAGATACTGTGGAGTCCAAAGATAAAGATGAATTTTAGAATTTGTACCTAATGCAAGTATGAAAACCTCACTGGAGAAATCAGGGACTCACCACAAAAATGATACCTAAAATGGCAAGGGATGCTTGTTGAGCCTCTTCCCAAAAATGTTCACCGTCGGACCCTCCAAACCATCGTCTCCATCCAAACCAGCCACCTCCACCAGCATCGCCACCACCAATCATTTCTTCCCTTTTCTTAATTTCTTTGTTCCATTTCTCAAACTCATTTTTCTTTCCACCAAGAGCACCTTCTAATGCTTTCCTAGCTTGGTCCTGAAGGTAGAAAGATTTAGATTAGGATATAGAGTTTGAGCCAATTCCCAACACATCTTTCATTTGCATAATCAAGCGTTTTTTACTGCAAATTAAGCTTTGAAGGAGCACCGGAATCATGCAACTTACATTCAAGTCATATATGAGAATCAATTCAATGAAAGCTACATGGACTTGAGCTCCACTTCCATTTATCATCATTTATTTTATTACAAACCTCAATCCCAAATTAGTTGGGTTAGTTGCACGCAAGGATCCAAACTTTGATTTCGCCTTACAATTCGCCCTCTTGATAGTTGGAATTAATTCAACAACAACAACAACAACAACATAATCTCAGTCCCAAATTAACTGGGGTCAGCTACATGGATCAAACTTTTCGATAGTTGGAATTAATTCGAAGAAGTTTAATTCGACGTGAAGAATTTTGGTAAAAATTCGCTAATTTAGAGAAGTTTAAGAATTTTTTATTTAAATGGTAAATAAACTAAAACTCATTCTATGGGATGTCGAAACAAGCACAATTATGCATCTATACCTTAAAAATTCATAGTTTAATGGTTTTATGTAAATTTTATTGACACTAGTCTTGCATATTGTGTATGGTAGATCACTTTTTAGGGATAAATCTAATGTAATTCTTCTCACTAATGTGAGGTAAGCACGAACCTTCACTGCCCTACACACTTATTCAATTTTTTGACCGAAAAATTTGCAGTTTCTCCTTGTTTTAGCAATCCATATCAAAGTTGTCGATTTTAAACTACCTGTGAGCTTCGTTTCGACCCCTTCAACCTCAATAAACTTCACTTAAAATTCAGTTAATTTTATCAAATTTTCATTCCTTGGTTGCACGGATCAAACTCTTCAATTCTGCTTAATTTAATGCATTTGTTGGCATGCTTTTTGAATCCTTTAAAACCTTCTTAAGACCTACTCCTATATCATCTAATTTTCTAATTGGGGCATATGTAGGCCGTCATTGTATGAGTCCAAACCACCGCATCGCCCTTCCCTACTTTCCCTACTTTTTGCATTAATCAGTGCTACTCATACTTTTCTTTGAATCTTCGTATTTCTTATTCTGGTTTTTTTGAGTTTACCACACATCTACCTAAACATTCTCATTTCCATTATATTCATTTTATGTATGTGTTGTTGCTTTACCGCTATGCATTCACTCAGTTATTTTTTTATGTTCCTGTCACAGATGAAATAAAAGGTGCAAGTAATGAATAAAATTAACAATAACTAACTCGAATTCGGCTTATCTTTTCATAATGAGAGTAATCGGACCATCTAATTCACTTCATTGAATCACAACTCTCCAAAATCATACACAAAATTATATTTTTTAAGGTCAATCTTTCTCCCAAATAATCAACTCTAAATCAATTGGGCATGAAAACACTTCCAAGATCAAATTTTGAAGACTTGTACAAACAAAAGTAACGAAAATACGAGAAGGGTGTCGAAGAAAGAAACCTCTCTGCGATTGTTAGACGAGAAGAGACACGAGTATCTGCCTCTGCACTTGAGCTTCAGCTGCAGAGATGCCCAATTAGGGTTTTGATTCGAACGGCTAGAATAGACGGGTAGGTCAGAGAGAGACGAATCCATTGAGAGAGCAGCAGACCTTCGACGGCGGTGATGAAGTGTTGGGAGTGCCGGACCAAAATGTAGAAGCTGAGCCATGCCTCTAAACTTTGATGTGTTTTGGGCTCTTCTGAAACAGATTTTTATTGGTTTGGGGATTCTGACTATTTTACTGAACTATATTGTAGAGATTTACTGCAGTTAAAAGAAGGTTAGTCCATGACCCGATTAAGCAAGATCATAAATAAGAAAAATATTAACGTGAGCCAAAATGTTCTCACGAAATAGACACGCATTTGTGGATGTTAATGCACGCATGAAAATTGATGTGCATCTAATGGACATTCAACAAGTCCGTGTAGAGGCAGATCTAAAGGGGGCAGAGGGGCTTCCCCTAACCTCCAAGAACCATTTAGTAACCCTACGTATTCGTCATTCCCTCCCGTATGGTCAACACACACTCCCTATATAACAAGTGTAGCACTGTAAAAAAAAATGATGTATTTGAAATGTCTTAAGCATAGCATTGTCAAAAAAAAAGTGTTATTTTTAGTTTTCATACTAATGTATTTTTTTATTTAAAAAAAAAAGTTCAGGTTAAAGTTCGCTCCCCTAACAAATTTTTTTATTCCACTGCTGAGTGCGTGTTCATTTTTGCAAGCCCATTTTGGATAACCTAGCATTTCCCCTCAAATAATTGGTAGAGTTTACCCTTTTTATAGGGGATTGGGGTAGCTCGACTTTAAATTAGTAGCGGTACCTCAATGTTTTTTGAGAGTCGACCACTCGACCAAGGTCTAAACATTGTTTTTGGTATTTTTACTTGCTGCTTCTGGCTATTTTACTAAACCATATTGGTGAAAGTCACTGCAGTTAAAAAAAGGTAAGTAGTCTGAATAATTCTATGACCCGATTTAGGGGTGTCAATTTTTTGTCCTGCTCATTGGCCCGATTTTGTCCGACCTGAAAAAAAGGTTTGGGCAATATTTTTTAAAATATGGGTCAGGCCTGGACATGCCTTTGATGTCCAAATTAAAATTCGGGTCGAGTCTGGACAAGACCCTCTAAATTCAACCCGGCCAGATTCTAAAAGATACCTATTTTATTTTGAAAAATATTCATCGATACATTGCATAATTCACAAAACAACAATAGAAATAAAAAAAAAACTACGTAGCTTCTATAGATTAGTTTTGAGACTTAGCTAAATTGTTTGAGACAACATTATGCATTTTGTCTTTTGACAAAAAAATATTATTATGTTTTGTAATTTAAAATATTAAATGCAACTTGAACATTACTTTCTAAAATTATATTAGAGAAGATTATATTACGGGGAATTTACAATGATTTTAATAATTTTAAAAGCTTTTAAACATAAAATAATTTTTAAGAAACTCGACAAAATGCGAACATTTAAACAACCCGAGTTAGAAGTAAATCATGTTTGGGCAAGACATACTTGTCCGAATTTACAATTGGGTCGGGTCTGGATAATACAAATGCTCATTTATATAAAGGGTGGCCCAGACCCGGATCTATTTGAACCCGGGAAATTGACACCCCTAACCCGATTAATCAAGATCTCAACAAGGAAAAGAAAACATTAAGTTGACCCAAAATGAGCACACTTAACAAGCACGCATTTGTGGGTGTTGATTCATTTATGCATTAATTTGTGTTACGCACGAAAATTAATGTGTATTTAATATATGGACACCCACAAATTGACTCTGTATCATTCCAATTTTGTCGGATGTCTCTGAAGAGACCAAATTGACTCTAGCATGAGTTGAGCCTAAGAGTGGGCTAGGACCTCCCCCAACGGTCCAACCATGATCTTTTAGCAAATGATGTCTCTTCCAGATTTTCTTTACTACTAGGGCTGGCAAAAAAAGGGTCCGAACACCCCCCCTCCCCCCTTATAACAACTAAAATTAGTGTCCGTACCCGTTCCTCTTTTTGAAATGGACACCATTTTTTTTCCAGACTCGTATTTTTGTAAAACAATACGGCTTCCGTTTTTGTCCGATTTTTATTTTTAAATATGATTAAATATTTTATTCATCAATTATTATTTTTTTTTAAAAAGCCTCAACTACATGTCACCTAATATTCAATTACTAAAAAATAAATGCATAACATCACATTTTTTAATTTTCAATAAAAACATCGTAGATAAAAAATCTTCAAGGAATGCAAGGCAATGCATCACATCTCTATTGTCTAAGTTATAAAATTACATGCCTAAATCATAAAAGTTTCAAAAAAAAGAGATCATCTCAAAAGTCCAATTTATCAAAGTATGTCTTCACCTCATGCATCAACAACATAAGAAAGTTCATGACACAAACATTAAATAAAAGATTAAGTGTGGTTTTTTTGACTCGTCCCATACAATTCCACATCCTTCAACTCTCCGTCTCTAATCCCTCAAGTCGTTCATCTGAAAGACAATAGAAAAAAGAATGCTTTCATTAATTGTAAAAACTCAATCATTTAAACATAATAGTAAATAAAGCAATAGTACCTAAACTTTCAACATCATCATCTTCGCCATCTACATCTTCAACCTCCACATCATTTGAAGTTTGCTCAGAAGTTGTTGTGGATTGAGATCTATTTTCAATTTTAACATTTCTCCATTGATATCATCAAACTCTTTCTTTCGAGCATCTACATAAAAAAATCAAACACAAAAAATCAATTAAGACTTATAGTTTACCAATCAAATAACTAATTACATAATGCTCACCATATTTATTCTTCAACTTTGTTCCATTCACCCAATCACGACAACATATCAATGCTTCAACATTTTCGGGCGAAAGAGAATTTCTATACTTGTCAAGTGTTCTATCTGTTGTACTAAAAGCTGATTCGGAAGCAATAGTAGTCAAAGGAATGGATAAAACATCACGTGTTATCATACTCGACTTTGGATATTGATATTGAACGGATTCCCAAAAATTCATAATGTTTAAATTCTTCTTTCTATCAAGCAATGGCTCATACAAGTAAATATCCAATTCCGATTGTTGTTCATTAGAAACATCATCACCTTGAAAAAATTCATAACCCTAACACATAATTACGAACTATAAGATAATCATAAAGTAAGAACCACAGCTAAATCAAACACTAAAAAAATAAAATCATAATTGTAGAACATACCATAGCATAAAGATCATGTTCTCTTATATCATTTGATTCAACAAATTGTGGCATTTGGTTGCTAGTGGATGAAACATCTCCACTCGAATGATGAGATTCATGAGAATATGTCTCGAACAACAATTGAAGTTTATCGCGAATCGTAGCAGCCTTGAATTTGCATTCATCACCATAAATCCTTGAAAAATCAAAGTCGACCACTTTTGTTTTGTACCGCGGATCTAAAATGACACCAATTGCCAAACGTTCATTACAATCCTTCTAATACTTGTCAAATCTTAATTGCATTTTTGAAGCCATGGATCGAATGAAATGATTCGGGTTCTTCGATTCATCCTTTAACTGAGCTTGGATTTTCCACATTCCATGAAAGGAAAGATTGATTGTCGGATACTTTGCACCAGAAAATATATTAGTTAGATCATAAAATATTTTCAAAAACTTAGAAACACATTCCACTTGATTCCATTCTTCCAACTCGGAACAAAATACATGATTCGTGTCACTCAAAGCAAGATGAGCAAAAACATTATGATAATATAACGCAGATTAAATCATGAGGTATGTAGAATTCCATCTTGTAACCACATCTTGCACTAATCCTCTCTTGCAATCGATTGTCAATTGTGTAGCATTATCCAAAAACTTTTTCCTTCGAGACTGTGATCCTTTTACAAACTTGATACTATCACGAACTTTTTCAAGTCACTTTTCAATTTCTTTAAGACTATCTTGGACCATAAGATTTTAAATATGTGTGCAACATTGCACATGAAAGAAATCACCACCAACTAGAAATGCATCCTTAATTCTCAAAGTATTTTTGAAAATTCCAACGAAAGTGTCATTTGCGCTTGCATTGTTTAAAGTAATGGAAAACAACTTCTTATCTAACTTCCATGACCCTAACAAATCAAAAATTTTCTCAGCAATTGCTACACCACTATGTGGAGGTGGCATAAAACAAAACTTCAAAATCTTTTTCTGCAACACCTAATCCTCATCAATATAATGAGCAGTCAAAGTAATATAACCATCAGATATAATGGAACTCCACATATCAGAAGTCAAACGCACTCTCCGTGGAAGAGAATGCAACAAGTTAAAAAGTTTTCTCCTCTCCCTTTTGTAGATTTTCAATATATCTGCCTTGACTGTGTTTCTCGAAACACACTAAATTCAGGAACAAGAGAGGTATAAAAGTACTTAACATATTCATAGTCCACAAAGGTGAAAGGTAATACATGCATGATAACTATCATTGCCATATTTTCACGATGAACTCCAGAATCATAGTTTGTAGACCTTAATCTCATATTCTCCGTAACTAACAATTCTAATATCATTTGTCCCACATCACGGTTACCAAAACGACTATAATTAGGACAACTAGATAAGTGACGTTTCATACCATTTGTACCATTATTACCGTCAGCCAAAACAACACTCGTACAATGTTTGCATTTCCCTCTCTTCCTATTATCTGGATACTCTGAAGTGACAAGAGGAATTACAGTAAAATCTTCCCACACTTTAGACTGGTTTTTCCTCTTTTTTTTAGGAGGATTAGATGCAATGCTATGCATATTATCATCCATGATGCTGCGATTATATAAAATGAAAATCATATCTAAATTTAGTGGATTAATTTCATTAAAAAAATATGAAGAATGCACACAAAGTAATAAAATCACATTACATTCTTTTTTTTTCTAATCAAATAAAGGCAATTACTTAATGGAACCCCGCAACCCCGACCGCAAGGTTGAGTTAGAACAAAAAAATATGTGTTTATTGAACAACAACATCATCAAATTACATTACACCATGGATGTTTTAATATGTGTTGCTACATAATGAAGAATCAAATCTGTAATTCTTTATTCATCATTCAAATCATTCAAACAAAAAAAATCTCAAAATATCAATTCATCATTCAAAATTTCAAATCATAAGGTCATGGAAGTATGGAACATAGTAATGAAAAAACAACATCATCAAATCAGCTTAAGTGAGAAAATAAATTTGAAACAAATTTTAGAAAAATCAAACAAGAAACATGTATGTGAATGGAGAAGGAGTAGAAAAACTTACATTGATAGCAGAGAGATGAGTGGGCAGAGGCCAAAAATTGAGAGGCGAGCGGAGAGGTGAAGTGTTCACGAAGCCGAGAGAAGTGAGAGTCAGGAGAGTGGGAGGTAGAGCCGCGGCGGAGTGACTGACCAGTGTGACTGAGGGTGAGGCAGAGTGGCGGTGAGCCATGAGGTCGTGCGTGGCCGTGAAAGGCGAGGCGATGAGAGACGACCGTGAGGCGGAGTGACCGTGAGGCAGAGTGAGAGGCGGAGTGAGGCGGAGCAAGCGAGAGGCAGACTAAAGGTACGTTGTGCATGGTCGTGAGACGCGAGGCGGTGAGAGATGACCGTGAGGCGGTGAGAGATGACCGTGAGGCAAAGTGAGGCATTTTGATTTTGTGAGGGGAGTCGAGACTCGAGAGTTTGCAGAGCCGCAGAGAGACTCGAGAGGAATAGGAGAGGACACTAAAAAGTTAGGGTTTGGAATCTTTTGATGACATGGAGCGTGAGAAATTACTTATATACCCTTCAAATTAATTACTAAACATGTACCCGTTTTTTTGAAATTGTTGTCAGGACTCGGTCCCGTATTTTTAAACGACACAAAAAATTATCCAGACTCAGTATCTTGTTTTAAAAAATATTGCTTGAACCCGTTTAAGTGGTGGAACCTAAAACATAGTAAACAAGTAGAGTTTATAGAAAAACTACTAAAGGAAAATGTTTGGAATCTTGACTTAGATGCTAATACAATGTGGCTAGAAATGAGTAGTTGCATAAGGAGAGTGGGATCAAACATATTAGGTATATCTAAGGGCTTGGGAACTCCAAAAAAGGAAACATGGTGGTGGAACGAGGATGTCCAACAAGCAATTAAGACTAAAAGAGAGATGTATAGGAAAATACATAAGTGTCAAGATGAAGATGCGTACAATCAATATAGAGAAGCTAGAAAACAAGCTAAAAAAGTAGTTAGTCAAGCTAAAACAAATTTCATGGAAGATCTATATACAAGGTTAGGTAATAGAGATGGCGAAAAAAAAAAAAATAAATATATATATATATATATATATATATATATATATATATATATATATATATATATAGGCTAACCAAATTAAGAGATAAAAAGAAACAAGACCTAAGTCATGTAAGATGTATTAAGGACGAAAATCAAAATGTTTTAATGCGCGAGGATGATATTAAGGAGAGATGGAGAAGTTACTTCGATAGTTTATTTAATGATGGCCAAGTGGATACTATAATAGATGAAAACCCGCACCAAGAAAGAAATGTAAACTATACACGCAATATTAGAATTGTAGAAGTTAAAGAGGCATTGAAAAGAATGAAAATAGGGAAAAGATGTGGCCTATATGAAATACCCATAGAGGTTTGGAAATGCTTAGGAGAAATCAGATTGACTTGGTTAACAAAACTTTTCAATAAAATTTTAAAATCAAAATTGATGCCAATGGATTGGAGAAGAAGCACGCTCGTGCCAATCTTCAAAAACAAAGGAGACATTCAAAGTTGCTCAAACTACCGGGGAATTAAACTTATGAGTCACACTATGAAACTGTGGGAAAGAATAATCGACAATAGGCTAAGGAGAGAAACAACAATATCAGAGAACCAATTTGGTTTCATGCATGGGATGTCAACTATGGAGGCGATTTTCCTTGTAAGACGATTGTTAGAAAAATATAGAGAAAATAAAAAAGATCTTCATATGGTATTCGTAGATTTAGAAAAAGCATATGATAGGGTCCCTAGAGATGTTCTTCAGTGGGTTCTAGAAAGAAAAAGAGTGCATGCTAGATACATAGACGCTATTGAGGATATGTATGATGGAGTAGTAACGAGTATAAAGACATTTGGAGGAGCTACAAAAGAATTTCCCATTACGATAGGACTACATCAAGGATCGGCTTTAAGCCCATATCTATTTACTTTAGTTATGGATGAACTAACTAGACATATTCAAGAGGATATACCATGGTGTATGTTATTTGCAGATGATATTGTCTTAGTGGATGAAACCAAAGATGGAGTAAATAGGAAATTAGAACTCTGGAGGAATACATTAGAATCTAAAGGCTTTAAGTTGAGTAGGACGAAAACTTAATACATGCACTGTGAGTTTGGAAACACTAGATATCGAGATGATGGAGTGGTCAAATTAGGGGAAGTAGAAGTTCCTAAGGTAAACCACTTTAGATACTTAGGATCAATCATACAAAATGATGGTAACATTGAAAAATGATGTCACACATAGAATTCAAGCTGGATGGAAGAAATGGCGGAGTGCAACAGGGGTGATTTGTGATCGACATGTTCCTGCTAAGTTAAAAGAAAAATTTTATAGGACCGCAATTAGGCCAACTATGCTCTATGGAAGTGAATGTTGGGCGGTAAAGCAACAACAATTACATAAAGTGAACGTAGCAGAAATGAGGATGCTTAGGAGGATGTGTGGTAAAACTCGTAAAGATAGAATAAGAAATATAGAAATTCAAAGACAAGTAGGAGTAGCACCAATTGATACAGAGATTAGGGAAGGGCGGTTGCGATGGTTTGGTCACCTACAAAGACGGCCTACAAATGCCCCAACTAGAAAACTTGACTCAATAGAAATTGTAGAAATTCGACGAGGTAGGGACAGACCAAAGTTAACATGAGATGCATTAATTAAAAGGGATTTGAATGGTTTGCAAAGCTCACCATCAATTGCACTTAATCGAGCACAATGGAAAAGTTTGATCCATGTAGCCGACTCCAATTAATTTGGGACTGAGGCTATGTTGTTGTAGTTGTTGTTGTTGTATTGCTTGAACCCGTTTATTGCGAGTACGGACAAAACCGGACTAACGGGTCTGGACAACTTTTGTCAGCCCTATTTACTACATATTGAGCCCTCATTTCTCTCTTAAATTTGTTGGTATTCATCTGGAAATGTATATTTCAATTGTTCTTGATTTCGATTGTATCCCTATTTTTTCTAAAATCTTCACAGTTGGAACTTGAAACTTCTGATTCTGAAAGAGCATCGAGTCTCAACTTCTCGGCAAATTTATAATTTGAGAATAGAATTCTTCGATTTTTTTATTTTTTTATTTTTGAGAAGAGAATTACTCGTACAATGAAATGATTTTAAATTCTTCTTCAATTTTCCCTTGTCTCCTATTTTTAAAAGCTCCTCGCCATGCTTTCAGTCTGATCCAAGGACAACATGTACAACAACAACAGAAACAAATCAATTAATTCTTGAAACTAAATCCTCATGAATTGAACAATAAGAAGAAACAACTAGACCTTGGCATTGTTCATTGCTATAATAATCTAAATCCTTGGTCTACATTTCTTAAAGGAAATAAAGAAATAAAAAGCTTTGTAATTGTGTGGACCATGTAGTGCTCAAAATTGGAGGAGCTTTACAAAGCAAAGAGAAAAAATGGCAGTGACAATGCTGAGCAAAAGGTATAAGATGATCCTGCATTGGCCCTTGATGAAGCTGGAAGACTCAATTTTCTCCAAGACCGTCGTCACATAAGCAATCATTCTCTGCATAAGTAACATGCCCATATTATTTTAAGAACTCCCTAATCATAAAACTAACATCGATCTTTGTCGACAGGAGAGAAAGGGAAGGTGATATGCACCAATCTTAGGGGCTCAATATGAAGGAGTGGTTCCATAAACATTTCCATGTCCCTGAGTCATACAATACAGCAGAACAAAAAAAGAGAGATAAATTTCAGTTTGAGATTCTTTTAATTACTTCATTTTTCTTTAGAAAAATCTACTTTCACCTGATTACCACTTTGCCTTGGTAAGTATGGCATGTGTAGAAACTGAAACCCTTCCCTAGAGGAATATTATTCTTTTCCCACTCTGCCAACATGAGAAAGAAAGACAGTAACAAAAATTTGTGTCGCCGATGGATGGATAGCGTGTCGGAAATGAAGAAAAAATTAGAGCATAGTTTCTAATGAGAAGAGGAGGGCAGACCTAGTTTCCATGTAACACCAATGTTCATCCCTTCATGCAATGTGGGCTGCACAACAAATTGTATGTCTGGCCCCATGTGTTTCATCAAGAAAGAGAACAGCTCCAGCACTTGCTACAAAAAAAACACATAGTTTAGCATTCAACATAATTTGATGCATTTCAGATCTTAAATTAATTAATTTAATCTTAGGTGTACCTTCTTGCCCTCGAATGGATGAAAAGAAGAGATAAGATTGGAAACACATCGGCATTCATCGCCAATCACATTGGCCAACTCTTGAAGGTTCCTTCTCTTAATGGCATCATAAAACTTGAGGACTGTTTCAAGAGCTTTATGATTATCTTCTCCCCATGGTGCCGAGCCTTTAGCACCCGATGTAACTATTGGCGAATTCCCATTCCGTGGATAGATGTTCCTGTTGGTAATGCATTTGTCCAAGAGAGGTAGATGTGAATCAAAGAAACCATGAATTGGCTGTGCCAATGCTGTGTGACTTATATTTAGATTCGGAGAGGATAGGGATACGTTTCTTGATATAGAGATGAAATGGGTGGTTAATAGAGTAGTAATCTTTGATGAAGACGAAGACGAAGAAACAAAGCTGAGTTGATTGAAAGGGGAAGCAGAAATCATTCTGAAGATTGAATGCAAAACTGGGATGTTTAGATCTTCATTTAACAATTAATGATTTAGACAAAGAGAGACAATGCACTCATTCACAAAAGACTGTAACTGAACAGACAAAACAAGGTAGGAATATTTAAGAGTTGGCTTATATAAGCAAGGTATCAATTTAAGCACCACTACAAAAATGGCAAAAACAAGAAATGTCATTTATAGGGAGGAGAGGATGGTTCGGCTAGGAGAAGATATCTTGGATGGATTTCAGTCCAAGGTGAAAATTTTTAGAGACGTGTAGACCAAAAGTTTAGTCCCATATCGGATAAGTTTAATTTGTTAATGAAACATAAGAAACGAGACAAACCGGGTTCAAAATTGCAGTTAAGAACTTCACATTCAGTTGAGCAACAATTCAATGCGAATTGTTAGATTGAGAATGTCTGTTTATTGTGTATTCACTTGTATACATAGTACCCTATTTATATAGGCAAGCCTAGAATACAAGAAAGAAAAGTAATCACAAAAGGAACCTACGAGATATCGGGGATACTAGTTTCCTTATCAGTTGGATACAATATTCAGTTTCCTTAACACCCTCCCTCAAACTCAAGTTGGTTCAACTTGAGTTTGTCAATGAGTTTGTCAATGATCGGTAAACCTGACAAATCTAAGGGTCGTTGCGGAGCAGATCAACGACCACCGAAGATGACAAGAAACAGATTCTGACGTGGCGTAGTCAGAACAATGAAATTGTAGAACAACATATAGCGAAGTCGATGGAGTGTGTCTCTCACAATCGGATTGGTGTGTCGTCTCCCACACCTAAAATTGGTGCTTCGTCTCCCACACCCGCAGTGGTGCTTCGTCTCCCACTCCCAAAATTGGTGCTTCGTCTCCCACACCCAGACCGGTGTTTCGTCTTCCACACCCAAAATTGGTGCTTCGTGGGGTGCTTCGTCTCCCACACCTGATTGATGCTTACTCTCTCTCTTCTCGGTCTCTCCAATCTCTGTCCTCTCTCGCTCACTCTTTCTTTCTCTCTCTAATTGCTCCCGCTCCTCTCTCTCGCAAATCTCTCTCTCTCTCTCTCTCTTCTTTCTCAAATCTCTTTCCTCTCTAATCTCTCTCCTCTCTCTTAGCAGAGACGGCGCTCTCTCTCTCTCGCTTTCTCTCGGGTCTCTCCTCTCTCTTTCACTTTCGCTCTCCTCTCACTCTCTTTCCTCTCTTTCACTCTCTCCCTCGGGCTGTCTCTCTCTCCTCTCTCTTTTCTCGGCATCTCCTCTCTCTCCCCTCTCTCTCACCCTCTCACTCCTCTCGGTCTCTCACCCTCTCTCCTCTCTCGGCGATCACGGCGGCAGAGGGCGGCAGTGGCCAACGCGAACCTCCTCGGCTACGCGGCGGGGACGGCGAGGGATATGGCGGCAGCGGCGGCAGTGGTAGCGGGAGCCGGCTGGTGCAACGGCGGGCGGTGTCGGGTCGGTGCGAGACGGCGGTGGGCAGATCTGGGCGCCGGAGGATCAGACACCAGGTGGCGGCAGCGGTCTGAGTGGGAGATCGGGTGCAGATCTGGCGGATGTGGTTGCAGCGGGGTCTTGGCGAAAGGCAGATCTGACAACTGGTGCGGGCAAGTGGTGGCGGGCTGGTGGCAGCGGCGGGATTGGCGGGTGGCGCGGGCTAGCGCGGTGCGGCGGATCTGGTGGCGGGCTGGTGGCAGCGGCGGGATTGGCGGGTGGCGCGGGCTAGCGCGGTGCGGCGGATCTGGTGGCGGCAGTGGTGCTCGGCGGAATCGCTGGGATGGAGCGGCGTTCGGCGGATCTGGTGGGACCGGCGGAGCAGCCTCGGGCAGGCACGGGCGGACGCGACAGAAACAACATGAAGCGGTCGTCGACTCGACCTAAAACTAGAAATCAAGCTCTGATACCATGTTAGATTGAGAATGTCTGTTTATTGTGTATTCACTTGTATACATAGTACTCTATTTATATAGGCAAGCCTAGAATACAAGAAAGGAAAGTAATCACAAAAGGAACCTACGAGATATCGGGGATACTAGTTTCCTTATCAGTTGGATACAATATTCAGTTTCCTTAACACGAATATAACCAAAAAAGAGTTGATACCAATCATATAATTACGTTAGTCATGGTGATTGATCCACAATGTTCACTTTACTATATTATACTTTGATGCTTTTATTTCTTCTCATTTTGATCATTATCCTATATCACTCTATATAACTAATTAAAGATCTAGATGACTCAAAAAAGAATTTTGTGCTTTCTTTCACTTAACCGAGAATCTAGAGAAAGATATTTTTTAACCATGATGCACTTCATGATTTTAAAATTAATAAAGTGTGGCTTGGTCGAACAATGGTTGTACGACCATGAATCCAATGAATTACAAACAAAAGTTGATGTTTGTTATCAAAATTTGAAAAATTGAGCTCACATGTACACATAGTTATGCAAATAAAAAAATAAGAGAACAATTCAAGGCATGATATAATGAACATTGTATGCAACTAGTTGGAGTCTTTTTCTTGCGGATTTTTAAGTTTCTTGAGAGAGGTTGAAACCAAAATAGAGATTGTGCTAGATTTGCACAAAAAAAGTAAAGTAAAGTATGTGATATATTTGAAAAATCTAAAAGTTTGTTTTAGATTTGAAAAAAACCTAATAGTTTTTGTTTTTGTTTTTGTTTTTGTTTTTGTTTTTGTTTTTGATTTTTGATTTTTGATTTTTGATTTTTTTTTTTTGTTTTTTGTTATTGACCCTATAGTATGATAGACTTGGACTGCTTAGTTAAGCATGAGGATGGCCACTTGTTTTTGGTCATTCGAATATTAATTTCTCTTTTTTTTAGAGAGAAAGATATAGATTTCATTTCATTCAATCGACATTACATCCTTAGCACCACCTAAAATTAACATTACGAAGCTTAGCAGACTTTGCCATAGCATGAGCTACTCCGATAGCCTCTCGTCTCACAAACTGAACTTTTCCAATCCCTCGTGGAATGGAGAATAACTCTGCAGTCTTGAAGCAAACCACCATACTCAGTGAAATTGGGAGCACGCTAAAACCAAAGAATCCAGTTCAAACACAACTCTTGGTACATTCAACTGCTTCAGCTAACTAAGTGCCTCGCGGAATGCAATCACCTCAACCACATGTGATGTCCTCGCCCAAACACTTTGGTAGAGAATTCCTGCACCAAACAACCCCGCAGTCTCTAATAATCGTCCCCACCCCCCAAATAACCCGTCATCCTCCCATATAGTCGCATCAAAATTACACTTAAGAACCCCAACTTCTGGACAAATCCAATTAACCCAATCACCCGACACCAGTCACCACACCCGACCTATCCCTATCCCCTCCCTGCTGGCGTACTCTTCTCCAATCTTCCACCCAATGAACCACATCCCTAAATACTAAACTCAGTGGTTTATTTCTTCCCTTCCACACCCAATCATTTCTGAATCTCCAGACACACCAAAATTATGTACAAATGCGCTCCACCGTCTCAGAATCCAACCCATAACATGTGCTAAAGAACCAGTTTGAGAACCTTAAGTTACTCAATCTCAGATAGGAAATATGCCATTCCACACCTTATGGACCGCATTACACGTTGGAATACATGTAGGCACGTAAAGTTGTTTGGGGGTAGTTTTTGTAACTTATTAAATAATTACTTAGTAGTTATCTATATTAAAGATAAATAAGGAGATTTTGAGTTTAATCTCCTAATAAGAAACTCACGCACAAGAAAGAAAAAAGAAAAAAACTTTCATGTTTTTCTCTCTAATCTCTCTAAGAGTACTTAGGTTGTGATTATTGGGCATTTTCCCTTTGGATGATTTTGCCTATGACCAGTGAACAAATAAAGGCTATCTTTTGCTTCCGCTTCGGGTATGTGTTTTCTTATTTGATCTTTAAGGATTCAACATTGGTATCAAAGCATGATTTACTTGTTCCTTGTCTGTTATCATAGCGGTTTAATTTTAGTGGGTATGATGCCGCGAATTGATCCAAGTAAAAACTTTGATTGTCATTTTTTTTTGTTTCGTATAATATCAAAACTTGATTTTATTAAGGATCAAATTATTGAGGCTATTTGGGGGTATACTTATATTAGGATTTATACCTATCATTGATCTAAAGATTGGTTAAGTGTAAATAAAAAAAAATGTTTTTGAACTTTGTATCATGCATCGGTTAATTTTTTTTAACACATGTGAAATTTGATGTTGGATAAACATGAAATTATATAAAAAGGAACTCTATTAATTTATTATGGTATAGGATTATGTCTGTATGCAAATGTATGTATCAAAGTATGTCATCCAATTACATATTAAAACAGTGCATATATGCCATGATTTAAACAATGAATATTATTTTATTATTATTTTTTAAAATGAGATATACGTACGATTTGTTAGGCATGCAAACATGTATTAATAATTTATTATATACATGTATAGGCCATAATTTTTGTAACAAAAAAAGGGGCTTACAATTTTGGTTTTAAGAATGCATGCAATTAGTTGATGACAACATTGCTGAGTATTAATTGCATGCATATGCATAGTAGAATATATATTTTTTCATGCTTATGACATATTTACATGATTGCATACATATAGCATTTATATGTTTGTGGGAAAATGATATGATGAAATTTTATACAATTCGATAGACTAATAGTAATTACACACATAAATATAGATGATGATTGTGACACTTAATTTGTGCACTTTTGACTCTATACTATGTGAATAATTATAAATTATCTATTTGAATTGTGACAAAATAACTAAGTGTGGTATGCTAGGCATTAATTGATATGTGCATATATGTCTTTATTCGGATACATATTTCTTTGTGAAAATGGCAAGTGCTAGCAAGAACATTGTTGCTGAGCTCAATAAGGGTGAAAAATTGAACGGGGACAATTATGAAATCTGGAGTTTGAAAATCCAGTATGTTCTGGAAGAGCAAGAGGCTCTTGAAGTTCTGAACAATATCCTGACTGGGCCTGAAGATGGTAACACAGTTTAACATAGAAGGGACCGTGAGGCATTTGAGGCCTGGAAAAAGAAAAACTCAACGGTTCGCATTACATTGCTTAGTAGCATGGAAAATGATATAATGCGAGAGTTCAAGAGTTATGATGGTGTCAAAGTAATGTGAGAAGTCTTGAAGAAGAAGTTTGGTGGAACCTCTGTCACCAAGCTTCGACAGCTCACTATTAAGTTTGACACATACAAGAAATGTACTAACCATAACATGAGGCATCACTTAAGGGAGATATCAAACATGATCAGTGAGTTAAGGGAGGCCGGGCACATTCTGACCGATGAACAATAGGTTCAGGCATGTTATACAATCCTTACCTCATAACTGGGAGCATATGAAGGTCAATTTGACCCATAATGAGAACATCAAGACCCTTAATGATACCGGGCGTTATTTAGAACTTGAGGAAGACCGCATTGAGGATTCAAGGCCTGATACTGATGTGTATATGGCTAGCTCAAGTATAAAAAGGGTCATAGTGGCTATAAACGCAAGCCCCATAGTGGCTACAAATGGCAAGGATCAAAGAGAGCTAAAGGTGATCGTCATTGTGCAAAATATGATCATCATGGGAAGGGTAAAGCTCCTATGGCTCATCAGAAGAAGAACAAGGCTAAACTCAAGTGCTACAATTGTGGAAAAAAGGGTCACTTTGCTCGTGAGTGCAAAAAGCCAAATAAGGTACAATCCCTTGATGCATTTTCTATAAATAATGTTTTTAGAAATGCAATTTTTGTTTCTAGTTCTGTTTATTTGACTAAATCTCATCCTTTGTGGATTGTAGACTCAGGAGCAACATACCATGTAGCTAATGACCGTGATGTGTTTGTGGAGTTTCTTTGAATTCCTCGTGGAACAAAATGGATATATGTAGGAAACAACTTACGTGTTGAAGTAAAAGGGATTGGCACCTGCAAGTTGAGCATGCGTGGTGGACGACCTCTTATCCTATATGATGTGTTATATGCTCCAGAGATTCGACAAGATTTAGTTTCTGTTATTGTTCTTCTACAGTGTGGATTTATGAACTTTTATGGTACTAGTGTGAATTTGTTTCTAGAACAAACTTATTATGGTTATGGCCATGTGTCAAATGGTTTTATTGTATTAGATATTGACTATGTTTCGACTAGTAATATGTATCGTGCTTGTTTTTCCCTTGTTACATCTTCTATTGATTCAAATGCCGATGTGAATATTCGGCATGCTAAACTTGGACATATAGGTCAACACAAAATGGATAGATTAGCAAAAGAGGACCTATTGGGGCACCTTGAAAAGGTTAATTTACCAATGTGTGAAAATTGTCTAGCGGGAAAAATGGCAAGAAAACTATTTGGCAAAGGAATAAGAGCTGAATTTCCATTGCAATTGATTCATTCGGATATTTATGGTCCGATGAATGTGAGATCCCGGCATGGAGGTGTTTATTTCATCACTTTTATTGATGACTACACTTGTTTCGGTTATGTTTATTTGATTTCTCATAAATTTGAAGCTTTAGAGTGCTTCAAGAAATACATTAATCTTGTTGAGAATCAATTAGATATAAAAATAAAAAAGTTGAGAACGGACCGAGGACATGAATATTTATCTGATCAGTTCAAACAATTATGTGATGAAAAGGGAATAGATAGGCAGTTAACTATTCCATACACTCTACAACAAAATGGAGTAGCTGAAAGAAGAAATATAACTCTTCTTGAAATGGTTAGGTCTATGATGGCCCAAGCCAATTTACCAATCACATTTTGGGGTGATGTTTTGTTAACTGCCACTTCTATTCTCAATCGAGTACCCTCCAAATCAGTTTCATCCACTCCTTATGAGTTATGAACCAATAGAAAACCAGATTTATATAATCTAAAACCTTGGGGTTGTGGTGCCTATGTTCATGATTTACATCATCAACATGAAAAATTAGGTCCAAGAGGAAAAAAGAGTATATTTATAAGATACTCTGAACATTCAAAAGGTTATGTGTTCATTGGTGAACATTCGAGTGGGAGCATAACTGAATTTGAGTATCGGGATTCTACTTTTATGGAAAATGATTTTCCAACAAAGGGTAAGATAAATCAATCTTTATCTCTCTATGAGACGCAATATCAGGATGATTATACTTTGTTGAATCGTTTGGTTCATGTGTCTGAACAAATGCCAATAGTATCTCATCCAAGTGGGAGCAAGACAAAAGATGTTGAATATGTTTCAACTAAATCACAAATAAGGCATAGCAATCGTGGCAATATCCGCAAACGCCATTTTCTATTAAAAATAAGGTTTATATGATTGCACCTCAAGATGAGGATGAGCCTAAAAATGTTCAAGAGGCTCTTACTTGTCCTGCTAAAGAGAAATGAAAAATTGCAATGGAAGAGGAAATGGAGTCCATGAGATCAAAATATGTTTGGGAATTGGTCGACCTCCCTGAAGGACATAAAGCTATTGGGAACAAATGGGTTCTCAAAATTAAACGAAAGACTGATGGTTCTATTGAAATGTACAAGGCACGACTCGTAGCCAAGGGGTATACACAACAAGAGGGAATTGATTATGAAGAAACCTTTTCCCCAGTTACGAGATTTGCCTCTATAAGGTTAATTCAAGAAAAAAGATGTTGAATCTGTTTCAAATGAATCACAAATAAGGCGTAGCAATCGTGGCAATATCCCCAAACGCCATTTTCCTATTGAAAATGAGGTTTGTATGATTGCACCTCAAGATGAGGATGAGCCTAAAACTGTTCAAGAGGCTCTTACTTGTCATGCTAAAGAGAAATGGGAAATTGCAATGGAAGAGGAAATGGAATCCATGAGATCAAACAATGTTCGGGAATTGGTTGACCTCCCTGAAGGATGCAAAGCTATTGGGAACAAATGGGTTCTCAAAATTAAACGAAAGACTGATGGTTCTATTGAAAGGTACAAGGCACGACTTGTAGCCGAGGTGTATACACAACAAGAGGGAATTGATTATGAAGAAACATTTTCCCCAGTTGTGAGATTTGCCTCTATAAGGTTAATTCTAGCCATAGTTGCAAATTTAGATTTGGAGTTACATCAAATGGATGTAAAAACTACATTTCTAAATGGAGAATTGGAAGAGAAAATCTATATGGAACAACCTATAGGTTTCATAGTTGAAGGTCAAGAGCACAACGTGTGCAGACTATTAAGATCTATTTATGGTCTTAAACAATCTTTCAGGTAGTGGTACATAAGATTTCATCAATCAATCATTTCTTATGATTTTGTGATGATCGATGAAGACCACTGTGTGTATGTCAAAAAATCTAACAGTAAGTTTGCGATTCTTTCACTTTATGTGGATGACAAACTATTGGCTAGAAATAATGAGTACTTAATAACCATTAAGCAATGGTTGTCCTCCAATTTCGAGATGAAGGACATGGGTGAAGCAGCATATATACTTGGTGTAAAAATTAAAAGGGATCGATCAAAGAAGATGCTAGCTCGTTCACAAGAGCCATACATCAAGAAAATTCTCGAGAGATTCCATATGCAAGATTGCAAACCCATTGATATTCCTATTACAAAAGACCAAGGTCTAAATCAAAGAATGTGTCCTAAGACTCCACATGAAAGAGAACAAATAGCAAAAGTTCCTTACACTAGTGCTGTTGGAAGCCTCATGTATGCAATGATGTGTACAAAACCTGATATTTGCTTTGCTGTTGGCATGGTAAGTAGGTATCAGGCAAACCCAGGACAGACCCATTGGAGAGCTGTCAAAATGATACTTAGGTATCTCAAAGGCATTGTTGATTATTCATTATGTTATCAAGGCAATAATTTGCATCTAATTAGTTATACCGATGCTGATTGGGGAGGAGATTTAGATGAAAGAAAATCTACCTCAAGTTATGTTTTCTTACTGAACAATGGAGTGATTTCATGGAGTAGTAAGAAACAATCATATATAGCCTTGTCAACAATGGAAGCTGAATTTGTACCATGTTCAGCAGCAGTGCAAGAAGCGGTTTGGCTTAAGAGATTCTTGAGTCACTTGGGATTTGACAAAGATGCATTAAGTCCAGTTTTGGTGAATTGCGATAGTCAGGTTGCAATTGCATTGACAAGAGATCCCAAGTACCACTCGAAGACCAAACACATTGATACCAAGTATAACTTTGTCAGAGACATGATTGCACAAAAAGAAATGAAAGTGCAGTACATAGCTACGCAAAAGATGATTGTTGATCCTTTTACAAAACCTATACCTAGAGATGTATTCAATGGTCATATGAAATCTCTAGGACTGCATAGAGTTTAGCATGTATGTATTGTACTTGATGAAAAATAATTTGTTGTTATTCTTCCTTTATGTTTGTAATATACTATTTACTATATATTAATGCGTATCAAAGTTTTGTGCTTTGTCTTATCATGCATACACACACATCTATGTTATGTACATAAAAGTAAAGGTATGTCGGACAGTAGATTGGCCTTCTCACGCAGGCAATCGCTTCTATGACTTAGTAGTGCATAGAAATGAGATTGGTTTTAAGCTTTTGTGATATAAATTTGGAGAGCTCGAGCTTAAAACGGAAGATTGCCTTGATAGTGAATCCAGATGAGGTCATTAAATTAAATTGTGATCGAAAGGTAAAACCTCCCACAAGTTTACCTTAACTGTCTTTATATGCCAGGTGGGAGTCCTGTGATTATAATTTGAGAATTTAAAGTAGAGTTGTGGACTCAAGTTAGATATTGAGTTTATTTGATTTATCACCTGTACAATATTAGTTAGACATACGCTCCATAACAAAAGGAGAATAATATTGTAGCATGTGTTTCATACCACATGTGCATTTTGCGACCAATAAATGTAACATAAGTTTTTGATCTCTACCTCTAAGTTGTGTGAGCCTTAGAGATTAAAGAATCTCATTTAAGTACCCTCAATACTTTTTGACTAATCTTGAACTTTTATCTCAATGTTAGTTATCTTGAAATGTCACCCAATGATTATGAATCATTCGATCTAATGGGGCATATTTAGAGAACAATTGATTTAAAATGGAAAGATATAAGTTGAAAAGAAAGATCATCGAAGTGTCTCATTTGCTTAAGTTGTATCCACTGGTCGACCAATTATATTTATTTGTTAAATAAGATTGTGGGTGCACAAGAATTTGAAATAAGAATATAAAAGAGATCTTAAGATATTCAAATGTGACTGATATATCTGAGGTATTACATACATACTCTACTTACAAGTTGAGCTGTTGTATATACCTAACATTTATATATCTATGAGCTCTCAGATATTAATTGTATGCTGGTCGCACGGCCTATTTACTTATATGAATATGTTTTTGCAGAGATAAGAAACATTATTCTATATAGATGGAACTTATGAGAAATTAAACCCATTATGTGCGAGTGGGAGATGGTGGAATACACGTACGCACATAAAGTGGTTTGGGTAGTTTTTGTAACTTATTAAATAACTACTTAGTAGTTATTTATATTAGAGATAAATAAAGAGATTTTGAGTTTAATCTCCTAACAAGAAACTCACGCACAAGAAAGAAAAAAAGAAAAAAACTTTCATGTTTTTCTCTCTAATCTCTATAAGAGTACTTAGGATGTGATTATTGGGCATTTTCCCTCTTGGTGGTTTTGCCTGTGACCAGTGAACAAGTAAAGCCTATCTTTTGCCTCCGCTTCGGGTATGCATTTTCTTATTTGATCTTTAAGAATTCAACACCCATAAAAGATATGAACAATTGATTCAACACCCGAGTCACATAAAGCATAATGAGTAGGAATATGCAAACCCCTCTCTTGCAGTCTCCTTCTAACCTGAAGGCAAGCTTTCAACAAGCGCCAAATAAAATGCTTAATCTTCGATGGAAGATTTAAGTCCCCATAATATCTTCCAGTTACCATCAACTTTGCAAAAGTCAGGAGAATCTTTAATACTTAAAGTAACCTCATAGCTAGATTTAACATTGTACATCCCATTCTTTGAAAAATTCCACACAAAACCATCATCACATTCTCTACTGAAAGGTATCTGTGAGATCACATCCATGTCATCATAATTAAAATATTCTTACAGGAATCCAACATCCCACTCTCGACTTGAAGGCATCATCAAATCCCTTACCAGAACATCGTCCATCCCCTCCAATCGATTCGAGGAAATAAGTTTTCATCATTCCTCAACTAAGGATCATTCCAAACACGTATATTAGAACCGTGTCCCAATCTCCAACGACACCCTTTCTCCAGTATCACTCTTTCAGCTAGAATACCCTTCTCGAAAAATATTTAGCTTTGAGAACCCTTGGGGCCAAAACATCTGGCTGAGATAACAATATCTATCCCTGCTGTGCTAACATAGCAAGATTGGGACTATGGAGATCCTTAAAACCTAACCCCTCCGTCCTCCTTCCGTACACACATCTTACTCCAATTCATCCAATGCAAACCCTTGCCCCAAATGTGTTTAGAACCCCCACCAAAAAGTAGTCATCATTTTTTGAAACGAAGCCATTATAGACATTGGAATCAAAAAGGTAGCAGTATGTAGGCAAGGCTTGGGCCACATACTTCAACAAGACCTCCTTCCCTCCTTTCAAAAAAAATTTATGTTTCCAGCCAGCAAGTCTTTTTCACATTCGAGACTTCAAAAAAAAAAAAAAAAAATCTCACATATATCTCTACCAATCAATGATGGTAAACCAAGATAATTGCTATCTACCAATTCCGAGAAAACCCCCAAAGATTGCCAAACTTCAAATTCAATAAAGTTTGAAACATTCGACGAGAAAAACATTGCAGACTTCTGAAAATTAATAGCCTACCCTGAGGGTTCCTTATAAGCATCCAGAATCTGTCTCTGCTCCATAGCCTCCTCCATGTAAGCCCTAAAAAATAAAAAGCTATCATCTGCAAACAACAAGTGAGTAATTGTAGGAATGACTTTCTATTTCTCCCTATCTTTCCTTTCTTCCATGCATATCCCTCTCATATTATATTATAATATTATAATATATATATAATATTCCTATTAAAACCAAAACATTCCTAACTTATATCCTTAAATCACTCAAACACCACTGGACACATATATGTCTAGCTGTTCGCCACATCATCTCTTTCGTGTCTCATGTGTGGACCCCACCAAATTTACCTCGAGATACGTGCTAGCATGACTTTCGGTGTAAAATGGATCCAGACATATGAATACTCGATTTTGCGTAGTTTTTCGCCCCAAATTTAACCGCGCACTCCAATAACCCTGAAAATAATAAATAAACACAATTAGACTAGTATTTTGGAGACTTGACAATAAAAATATATAAATAACCTATATATAATATTACATAATTAATGACTTAATAAATACCCCCAAACTTAGGACTTTGCACGTCCCGAGCAAAGGTGTAAATGACAAACATGCAAATAAACTAGACTCATAATATAGATATGTACAGACTCAACTAATCCTATACCCGATTCAGAATTTATAGAGTTCCTTTGGTTTACAGAGTTGCCAAGTTAACAAGCCACTTAAGAAGTTTTAGAGTTATGATATGTCAAGAACTGCAACCCGAACAGAATTAAGATCACACTTTAAAGACATAGACTCGGTCAAGACAAATGTCATTAACTACTCATGAGTTTTCTTGGTCTACACATTCAAGCATGCAAGTTTATAATTTTACTTAATCTAGCTATAAGCACTCGAGCTAAATCTTTTTATTTGAGGAGTTTTTATGCACTTCCGCCTTTATCCATTTTATATGTATACTCTCTATTTTTTTTTTCTCCAAAAATTCTTGTTTTGTTTTTTTTCAAATAATACGGTCCCTGCTCCATTTCCTGTGGACCACTTTCCTCACTTTTTCCCACCACAAGTTTCCCTGCTCCATTTCCCGTGGAAACTTGTGGGACTCTCTATATTTTGAAAACTCATGTTAGCACTTCTCACTTTTACTATAATTAAGTGAATTCCCTAATGTGGGTTAAAGTCTCATCACTTGCATAATTTCAACCGTCTACCCATTTTGGTATCTAGCGCAAGGCTTAACCATCATACTAAGTCCCTAATCATGAAATCATAAAAATGTTGAGCTACGGACTCGAGTGAGTATTTCTCCTAATTTTTCATAAGTTTCAAGTCAAAAAGGCAAGCATAATGTACTCATCCACAACCAAAGGCATGAAACAAAGTTTCGGGTAACTCTAAACAATATAATAATAAATACATGCATGAAAGTGTATCAACTCCTAATGAAGTGAGATAGATGAGTATGGAGGGAAAAGAATTGGAAGAAATGAGAGAATAAGTGACATTAAACACCAACAATACCATCCAACAACCACATGTAACCGCATATAATTGAAAAAGATTTAAACGATCTCACCTGCGGTCTTTCGCAAAGCAATCCATCCTACTCAATCCACAAATCCTAAAGTACCCCCAAATTTATTCCGAGCCTTGTCCTCAAGGTTCAAAACAAGTCAAGGAACTCATGCAACAAAAAGACAAAGAATAGTGGTGAAAAAGAATATGGATAAAATAAGAAGATGATACAAGTGCATGCATAACAAAATTCTCCAAAAACTAGTGAATGCTCAAATCTCGCATGTCTAGGTGACTACGGAAACTATGAAATAAAATTATCATAATAAGAGCAAGAACTAATAAGCATGGGGTTTAATTCAAATGATTCCTATCAAAGCTTGCGAGCCCGAGTCTTTCAACTACGGGTGAAGTCAACAAAATGATGGAATGAGGTTTAGAGTTTTGGATCTACTTAAAGACCCGCCACTAATGTGGCAACTTAAGTTGGATATGTCCTAACCAAGTCTCAAAACACCTAAAACTCTAATAATATGTTAATTCTTAAAAAAAGAATATGCTCAAATTACTCCAAAAACAATGTAGTTCATAGTCAAACCTATCAAAACTCAGGGGGTGGTTTAGTGCCATCAGTGCTCATTAAACATTCATTACACCTGTAAAAATTCAAGAGACCAAGTTAGGGCTTTATTAAACATAAAAACTAAAACTAAATTAAAATTGAAATAAATGCAATAAAAAGAAAAACAAAGCTGGGCTGCCTCCCAACGAACGCCTTTCTTTTAAGTCTTTGACTAGACTTATTGTGATTCATCACGTGATGCCCTTTTCTTTGGAGATGTCAACAACAAATGACGCATCAACATATTTGGGCAATGTAGCATGCACGCCCTCCTTTAGAATTGGGAGCTCATTCGCGACCTCTAACACAAACGAATCTGTCATATCATGGTCATCCAATACAAAAGTGTCATCAGTGTAGAAAATCTGCAAACGCTCCTTTACTTTCACCCCCATATAAGGTTTAACAAATATGCATGGGAGGGTGGGTGGTTTCACCAACACCAGAGGTTGGTCTTCCTTGCTCTCTATCTTAGGCTCCTCTGGCCTTTCTGAAATGACTCCAATTTCTATCGCAACTTCATCATCGTCATTCCATGCAATGGAAATGTCCGACTCAATTTGAAGGACTTAAAGTCCTTGCGTTGTTTCGCGCCAATAGTTCTCCACCGGTGTATCAACATTCACCTCAACATTCCTTAATGTATCAACATTCACATTCTCCTCTGAGCAAGAAATTGGTTGTGTATTACACAACTCTTTCTCGTCAAGCATATTCTGGAGTGCGGCATTCACTTGAATAAATTGAGTTCCAAGTTTTGCAAGCTTGGAAACTCATGCGAAAATTGTTGAAGCTCTTCATGAAACTGATGTTTATCATCTAGTAATTTTTTCATCATATCTTCTAAAAAGGTGCTTTGTTGAGGAATCTGTGGACTTGACTTGAGCCCAAAAAAAGCGGGTTGTGGCGATGCATAGCTAGGATAGTGATAATTCTCATACTTTGGATAATACGGACAATCATATGTGGAATGAGAATAATCTTCACAAATTTCGCAAACCTCGACCTGTTGCACAAAAGAATGCATGTTAAAAAATTGATGTCCATTATATAACATACCTACCCCATTCACATTATAATAATGTGAGTCTTCGAATCGACCATAATTATGGGGGTAGGAGGCCATCGTGGGGTTGCCTGCATACATGTTAAGAACAAGGGACTAGATACAAAAAATAAAATAAAATAATAAATAATAAAAAAGAAAAATAAATAACCAAAGAAAGAAAAAAAGACTAATCCCCGGCAACGGCGCCAAAACATTGACGCGCGCCGAACGCGTTAATAAAATTAAAATACATAAACCAACTATTTCGTAGAATAGTGGCAAAGGGTCGATCCCATATGGATTGATAATCTTTCTAAGGTCAAAAATATTGAAAAGGGAAATCGAAGGTTTTAGAGAATGAATAAATTAACTAATGTTTAAAATAAATAAACATAGCAATGAAAATAATTTGAAAACAATCAATAAAAATACCTAGGTCAAGACATACAAGTTCTGTTCGAGAAAAGATTGAATTTAGTCGTCGATTTATGTAAAATATGCAAATCAAAATATCCCAGTGTAGCTATAGAACCGCTAACATACGCGGTTCCTCGCACTTCCTAATCTTGATAGCCAAGGTACGACGGTGACTATTTCCCTAATCAAACGTATAACCCTATACTCAAGTGCATTGGGTTTAACACGTTGATCGCAATAAGCTTTGTGAAGGCACTACACCTAGACAACCGAATCACTCGTGTGTCCGATTTAGCCTAAATTTTTAAGGTATTCAACCGGTCCCAAAAGAGACTAATCAATTGGTGAGGTCAATTGCCACTAATGTGGTCTTATTGCACAAGTACAGATATTTATGACACACTAACAAATAAATCAAGGTTTAAACCAGTGTTTAACTTCAATTGTTCAAATAATACCAAAGAAAATAAAATAATAATGAAAAGATTGAAATTAAAATATTTAAATCTCACAAATCCATTGATATGTGCAGTCGAACATCCCTCGCAGTCTTGCCTAGGTTAGAGGTTTTAGCCTCCCATAGTTGAAGAACACACCAGAAAAGAAAAAAACAGAAGGATCGGGGGACGTTCTGGACGCTGATCTCTGGCCTTTCTTCTCTCTGGCCGAACGCTCTTCCCCATTCTATTTTTATTTTTCTTTGTTCTTTGTGTTCTTCTGACTTTCTATTTCTCCCTATCTTTCCTTTCTTCCATGCATATCCCTCTCATATTATATTATAATATTATAATATATATAATATTCCTATTAAAAGCAAAACATTCTTAACTTATATCCTCAAATCATGCAAGCACCACTGGACACATGTACGCCTAGTTGTCCGCCATATCATCTCTTTCGTGTCTCACGTGTGGGCCCCCACCAAATTTGCCTCGAGATACGTGCTAGCATAACTTTCGGTATAAAACGGATCCAGACATATGAATACTCGATTTTGCGTAGTTTTTTGCCCCAGATTTAACCGCACACTCCAATAATCCTGAAAATAATAAATAAACGAAATTAGACTAGTATTTTAGAGACTTGACAATAAAAATATATAAAGAACCTATATATAATATTACATAATTAACGACTCAACAAGGAGCTCCCTTGAGAACACGACAACCATGAATCCTTTCGTCCATATTAACCTGAGAGAGTAAAGCAGATAATCCTTCAAAACATATAATAAATAGATATGGCGATAGAGGACATCCTTGACGTAATCCCTTCTCTAGTAGTATCGAACCGATCAATTCTCCATTTATACATACAGAGAATTTGACCGAACATACAAACAACATCACCAAACTCACCCATTTCTGAGAAAAACTAAGCTTCGAAAATATAGATTGGAGAAAATACCAATCAACTATCTCATACGCCTTGCTAATATCAATCTTGAGAGCTACACTCCCAAATTAACTATTTGTATTATATCTCATGACATGCAAGGTTTCAAAGGCAGCCTGGACATTATTTACGATCAACCGGCCAGGTATGAATGTCGATTGGACCTCTGAAATAATTTGAGGGAGAAATGTCTTCACTCTGTTCGCCACCATTTTCGACATGATCATATATATCACGTTGCACACAGAAATATGGCGAGAATCCTTCATGCTACGAGGTTGTTTCACCTTCGGAATTAAGACAATATTAGTCTCATTCACAGTATCGAGAAAGCAGAACTCAGACATCCAAGATAAGCAAGTTTCAAAAATCTCAGTCCCCATGAAACTCCAGAATAAATGCTGAAAAAATGCGGTATTAAAGCCGTCCGGACCTGACGTTTTATCCTTATTCATATCAAATAAGGTTGCTCTAAACTCCTCTAGTGTATAAGGTGCATCTAAAGTCTCATTCATCTCTTCAGTAACCTTAAGGCGAACTGCTGACATCGCTGCCTCACCACTGTTCTCTGAGCCTTTGAACAAAATTTTAAAATAATCACTAACCACGTACCGCATCCCATCAACATCCTTAACCCAATCGCCGACATCGTTTAATAAAAAGTCTATTCAATTTATATTTCTTCTTTGTGTAAAAACTGCATAAAAGAGTTTAATATTACCATCACCTTCTCTAAGCCATAACACTCGGGATCTTTGGCGCCAATAAATTTCTTCCTGCGCTAAGACTTCCCTTTAACTCCTCACGGGCTTCCAAAACTGTACAACTATCTGTTGTCTATTCTGATCTACACAACACTTTTGATTCAATTATAAATCATAAAATATAAACATACCTCCTTCCATTGCCAATAAGTTTAAGAATGTTTTTTTCCCCTCCCTTCCTTCTTCTGTAATACTTTCGTTGTTCTTGATGGAGAGATTTCAATGCGGTTTTAAACAAATCATATCTGTTATTTTGAAGAGAGAGGGAGGGAATTTAAAACCCCGTACTCAAAACAATTATGCCCAAACTACCATCAAGTTGTGGGCCTAAAACATAGAGTACGTAACAATATAATATGGGTCACATATAATAGAGATTAATTAGGAAAAGATAATCTAACAATCTCCCACTTAACCCATGTTATGACTTAATGATTCAAAATAAAATATAATTGCGCACTTTAATTGAATCCATCAAATCACTTGTTCACTGAATTAAAATGATCAGATCATGGCGGTCACAAGTCATTTAATCGACACGATTCCTTCCTTGTATCACAATCAACTTAACTAGTATAACTTTAATAAGGACAATTCAACCGTCTAACTATAATGTTATCTCACTTAAATATAATGAAGATAACAAGTACATAAGCAAAGACAAAGCTTTAATGGAATTCACAAGTGTCATGACAATAATATGAGCAATACAATTATAAATGTATGTATACATACCACAATATTATGTTAACAAGGAGTTGTCTATAATGCCCATACGTTCAACATGGCCAATAAACGTTTTGGGCGGTAATCCCTTAGTTAACGGATCCACCATCATCAGATCAGTACCAATATGCTCAATTGACACTCTTTGTTTTTGCATTTCTTCTTTGACAGACAAGTACTTCAAATCCATGTGTTTTGCACCTTTTGAATACTCGTCATTCTTCGAAAAGAAAACAGTTGCGGAATCATCACAATATAGCCTTATAGGTTTAGCTATACTATCAATAATAGCAAGTCCAGACATAAAATTCCGCAACCATAATGCATGAATAGTGGCCTCAAAGCATGCCACAAATTCAGCCTCCAAAGTGGAAGTAGCAATTACAGTCTGCTTCGCACTTTTCCATGAAACTGCTCCTCCAGCCAATAAGAACAAGTAACCGAATGTAGATTTCCTCTAGTCCACACATCCGGCATAGTCTGAATCAGAATACCCAATCACTTCGAGATGACTCGACCGTTTGTAGATCAACATGTAATCTTTGGTGCCTTATAATACCTAAGTACTTTCTTTGCGGCTTTCCAATGATCCATTCCAGGATTACTTTTATATCGACCCAACATTCCAACAGCAAAACTGATATCCGAGTACAAGTCTGGGCATACATTAAGCTCCCAACTAATGACGCATAAGGAATACATTTCATTTGCTGACGTTCCAAATCATTTTGAGGACATTGCATTAAACTGAACTTGTCCCCTTTTTGAATTGGAACTATTCCTGCAGAGCACTTGTCCATTTGAAATGTCTCTAATACTTTATTGATATATCCTTTATGAGACAAACCTAACAATCCTTGCGATCTATCACGAAATATTTCTATTCCTATCACATAGATGCCTCACCCATATCTTTCATTTAATAGTTTATAGAGAAATCTCTTTACATCATGTAACAAAGCAACATCATTCGCAGCAAGAAGAATGTCATCAACATATAGGACCAATAAAACAAACTTGCTCCCACTGATCTTCATATATATACACCGATCAACAGTGTTTTCTATAAAACCATAAGACGTAATGGTATTATTGAACTTAATATACCATTGTCTGGAAGCTTGTTTCAATCCATATATTGACTTCTTCAACTTACACACTAAGTTTTCTTTTCCTGTGGTCAAGAAACCTTCGGGTTGGTCCATTTAAACTTCCTCTTCTAAGTCTCCATTCAGAAAGACGGTTTTCACATCCATTTGGTGAAGCTCAAGATTATAATGAGCTACTAAAGCCATTATAATTCTTAAAGAGTCATTCTTTGAAACTGGAGAGAATGTCTCTTTATAGTCAATGCCATCTTTTTTATTATAACCTTTGGCGACAAGTCTGGCTTTATGTCTTTGATCAATATTGCCATGTGAGTCTCGTTTTGTTTTGAAGACCCATTTGCAACCAACTTGCTTTGCACCTTCAGGCAACTCGACTAATTCCCGGACTTTGTTGTCATCCATTGATTTCAACTCGTCTATCATGGCATTAAACCATTTTTCAGAATCATCACATTTCATGGCTTGTTTGAACGAGACTGGATCTTTGTCAATGCTCAAATCACATTCATGTTCAAGTGAATAAACCACATAGTCATTTGAAACTGCTGGTCTTCTTGTCCTTACAGACCTTCGTAATGCTATTTCTTGTGGCTCTACTTGATCATTTACAACTTGTGCATCATTAACTGGTTCATTAACAATAAGTTCATTTTCCTCATTTGGAACAATGATTTGTTGTCCGGGTTTATTACGTAACCGTGATACAACAAGAGGAACAACAATTTGAGGAGAAATGCTAGATGTAGGAGTTTTCAATTGAATTTCATGAATATCCACATTTCGTGATTCTTCACTCTCACTGTTTTGACCATTCTTAATGAACCGAGCATTACTAGACTCAACTATTCTCGTACTATGGTTAAGACAATAAAATATGTACCCTTTAGACTTTTCGGGGTAACCAATGAAGTAACCACTAATAGTCCTTGCATCAAGTTTTTTTTCATGTGGATTATATATCCGTACTTATGCTTGACAACCCCAAACATGAAGATGTCTTAAACTAGGTTTCCTACCAGTCCAAAGTTCATAAGGAGTCTTAGGAATTGATTTACTAGGAACCCTATTCAGCAGATATACAACAGTTTTTAATGCATACATCCACAATGATGAAGGTATAGTGTTACAACTTAACATACTCCGAACCATATCCATAAGAGTACGGTTCCGCCTTTCAGCTACACCATTTTGTCGAGGTGCACCAGGGGCATTGTGTACTGTGCACAAATACCTCGACTTTTAAGGAAATTTGCAAATGGACCTGGACATTGTCCACTTTCATCTTACTTTCCAAAGTATTCGCCACCTCTATCAGATCTCACCACTTTTACCTTTCTATCAAGTTGTATTTCTACCTCATTAATGAACACTTCTAAAATGTCCACTGACTGAGACTTTTCATGCAACAAGTATAGATAACAATATCGTGAGTAATCATCAATAAAGGTGATAAAATACTTTTGACATAATCTTTGATGCCAAAGAAAAGGACCACAAATATCGGTGTGTATCAATTCAAGAGGCTCACTGCTTCTTGTGGCAGGATGTTTTGATATATGTTTGGTTTTCTTTCCTTTAATGCAATCCACACATACATCCCAGTCAATAAAATCCAATTGAGGTAAGATATTATTTTTCACTAACATCTTTACTCTTTCTTTGGATATGTGACCTAATCTTTGATGCCAAAGAAAAGCAGAGCACTCATCATGTGCACTACGTTTATTTCCAATAACATGCTCAACATTAAACAAGGATTCAACAAACATACTATCAAGATTGAAACGATATAAGTTGTCAATTAAAATACCGTAACCATAATAGTATTTTTGTTTAAATAAAGTAAAACAACTGTTTCCAATCTTTAAGTTAAAACCTACACAATCCAATCTTGACATAGAAACAAGGTTCCTTGAACATTCAGGAACATAAAGACACTTTTCTAAATCCAAAAAGTATCTGGTATCCAGGATTAATCTGTAAGTCCCGATCCCTTCTATGCGCGCCTTCATTCTGTTCCCCATAAATAAGAACTTTTCAGTTCCGCTTATAGGATGGATTGAAAGGAATCCCTTCATAATATGTGAAACATGAGTAGTTGCACCAGTATCAAGCCACCAGGTATTATTAGGCACTTCAATTAAGTTTGATTCAAAACATACAGAAATGTAATGTATACCTTTCTTCTCAAACCATGCCTTTCATTTCGGACAATCTTTCTTGAAGTGTCCACTCTTCCTACAAAAGTGACACCTCAGCTCCTTATGGATTCGACCCTCATGAACTTTCATTGAGGCTTTGTCCTTTTTTCTGTCCTTCCTTCCTGGGATTGCTTTGCTGCTGCTAGCTCCATCATGCATAGTAAGATGAACTGAGTGACCCTTCAGTTTCCTTAATCTCCCTTCCTCCTGTACGAGCATGACCTTGATTTCTTGCAAGTTCCATTTTTCTTTTATGGTGTTGTAATTCACCTGGAACTGACCAAACTCAGGCATAAGGGAATTAATAATGAACTGAACCAGAAATGATTCACTCACGTCCATACCCATTGCTTTGAGCTTCGCTGCCAAGTCAGACATACTAGTCACATGATCATGGATGGGTTGTGACCACTAAAATTTCTTAGTGGTCAACTCACTCATCAAACTTCCCACAATGGACTTGTCAGCAATGTCCGATTGTGAGTACTCTTTTAGCTGAATTATGAACTCCATTGCCTCGCTTGTCTTGGGCATAGAAGGTTTGACATTTTCTGCAATCGTCATTCGCATCAAATTCAAACTTAGCCTATTAGACCGCTCCCAAGCCTCATATAAAGACTTTTCCTCTTCGGAGCTGGCCTCAGTAATGGCCGCAAGCTTTTCGTCTACAATGATTGCCAGGTCAAGGTCCATTACACCCAGTTTGGAACTGGATCTGTTCAGACCAATCATTGTACTTAAGCCCATTGAACTTAATCATCATATTACCTAAGGCAAACATATTAGAGGACGCTGCAAATATAACAAAATTATTTACATGAATGTTTTGAGTAAAATCTAATAGATTCAAACATACAATACTTTTATTATGTATTTAAGTTCACCTTTGGGTGATACTTTAATACATAATTCATGCTATATCAAATTCTTAATAAGCATACTTTCATAGACAATCAATCATACTTAGAAAAATAAGCAAGATATATTTGGATAAAACATATCTATTTTAATTAAGTATGAAGATAAATCTCTTAAATTTCATTAATTATAAGCAATGGTCCACCTTTGGGTGACCTCGTAGCATTATAATTAATTGATCTTAATTAAATATTTAACATTTATTCAAGCTATGCCACTTTGGTGACTAACAAGCTTTTCGTCAAATAAATATTTATTTAAGCATACTTTAATTCTAATTTAAAAAATTTTAAATTCTAATACATAATTAACGTTCTTAATTTTCATATATTGCATGTAATTAATTAAGACAATATTTAACCATGCAACTATAAAGACATTAATTAAACATGCAACTGTTCAGACATATACATATATATATAGTACATTGTCATGTTTTTTTTTTCTTAATTCACGTTGACCAACTGAAAATCAGGCACTTAATTCAAGTTGACCAACAAAATCAGCCACTTAAATCTCAAACGTGACAAATCAGCCACTTTTAGGAAAGATTAAGCCACATTAATAATCACGTTAATCAGCCAATTATAGAAATAAACAAACGTGACAAATCGGCCACGTTAATCAACACTAACAAATAGGAAAGATTAAGCCATGCACCTACTTTGTAGGAAATAATTTTTACCGAAAGAAACAAATAGCAAACAACGCATGCATATCAATAAAACCCAAATTTTAGTTCATCCAAAAACTTATTATCTAACGACATATATATATATATATATATATCAATTTATTATAGATCCGGCATCGAAATAGGAAAAAACTTAAAATATATAAATTACCTTTTATACCCAAATTGAACAATCGACTTCAAGAATTATTTTCAATAATGTCGATCGAAATTAAAAACAATAATGCGGAAACTACCTTCAAGAATCAAAGTGTTCAACCATTTCTCTGATACCAATGTTGTCTATTCTGATCTACGCAACACTTTTGATTCAATTATAAATCATAAAATATAAACATACCTCCTTCCATTGCCAATAAGTTTAAGAATGTTTTTTTTCCCTCTCTGCCTTCTTCCGTAATACCGTCGTTCTTGATGGAGAGATCTCAATGCCGTTTTAAACAAATCATATCCCAATAACTGTTTTACATTTATTGGGTCCGTTATTTTGAAGAGAGAGGGGAGGGAATTTAAAACTTCGTACTCAAAACAATTATGCCCAAACTACCATCAAGTTGTGGGCCTAAAACATAGAGTACGTAACAATATAATATGGGTCACATATAATAGAAATTAATTAGAAAAAGATAATCTAACACTATCTTCCTCTCAAAAAGTTGGGCTCTCTCAAGCTTGCCTTTTGCTTTTTAATTCTTCTTTAGAACTAGCCCTTAAAATCACTCGCCCATTTCGCCAAAGCAATGGCACATTTATTCAGTTTCATCCCTAAAGTGTCACTACTATTTCTTTCCTAAATAGCCTCACAAAATAAATAAATAAATAAACAACTTCTCGAAACAAACAATTCTCAAATTTAAAAGCAGATGTACTGACCTCTTTATATAGAATATTCCATTCAACCACCAACGGAGAGTGATCAGAGGTTGGAGGCTGAAACATTCAAGAGCCTCGCATTCGAGAAATGCTCCGCCCAAGTTGATGAAGCTAATGCAAGATCCAATCTCTCCATAAAATCCTATGTTCCCGTACCCCTTCCCCATGTAAACCCATACCCTTGCAAACTGATATCGATCAACTCGCATTCATCCACAGTGTCCCTAAACCCATGTAGACATCAATTTGGTTATGGTGCACCCCCCATTTTATCTTCAACAGTCAACATATCATTAAAATCCCCTATCATGCACCAAAGCAGAGTAGATTGGCGAGAGAGTGTTTTCAAGAATTTCTAAGAGCTATGACGCCTCCCACATTTAGGGAACCCATAAAAACAAGTAAGACGCCATATCTGATCATCAATGCACCTAATATTAAGATCAATATGGTTTTGAAAAGATCTAGTAACAACACCTTTCGAACTACATCTCCATAGAGAAGCAAGACCACCACTATTTCCTATTTTATCAACAACAAAACGTTCCTCATAATGCAATTTATTTTTTATTTCAATTAATTTTGACTTAATAGAAAGAGTCTCAATAAGGAAAACAACATCCAGCTTTCTTAGACTTAACCAAGTCTAAAAGAAATAACTCTGTATAGGATTGCCAAGTCTTCAATGGTTCCAGCTCAGCAACTCATGGCTGTCGGTCGGCCCTTGTCTTCAGGCCTACCGTTTTCTCTAATGGCATGTTCGCTTCATAGTCTTAGGGTGGATTAACCCCATTGGACTGGCTAAGCCGTTGTTCGCTTCGCGGATTAACTAGGCCACGGGATTAGCTAATAGGCAGTATAGGGGACTAAACAAAACCACCAATTTTAGTGGGACTAACTAATCCCAATGGTTGGTTATCACAAATTACCAATTTACCCCTCATCTTTACAAACTATACAACAAAATCGATCAACCCTAATCACAGCAACCAATCAACCCTCAAATCCAAATCACCAAGAACAGAGAGAGCGTCCACACAAGACCACCAATCAACCCTGAACCGATTGCTCACCATCGAACAGAGAGAGCGTCGACACAAGAACATCGATCAACCCTGAACCGATTGCTCACCATCGAATAGAGAGCGTCGACACAACAACCGATCAGCCCTTAACCGATTGCTCACCATCGAACAGAAAGAGCGTCGACACAACAACCGATCAACCCTGAAATCATTGCTCACCATCAAACAGAGAGAGCGTCGATGTGAAAAAGGAAACGTTGACGACGATGGAGACCGGACATAGAGAAGGCAAAGTGAAAAACACCGCTGAACTTTTCAGGGATGGAGACCGGACAGAGAACGTGATATGAAGAAGGAAGTGGAGTTCCAAAATTTATTGGTGATGGAACTTAAATGAAAGGGTACTTTTGTAAATGTACCATTATAACCACATTTACTCCAAGCCTTCAAACTCTCAACCGAACAAGTCCCATAAATGGGACTAATACATAAACTCATGTGTTAGTCCCATCACAAACTAATCCCATGATCTTAGGTTTCCCTAAAATGTGAAGCGAACAGGACGTAAGTCTGTAGAATTATTTTCCTTCACTTGTTCACCGCCATTCTGCAAGTCAACAACCCTCTTGTCTTTGGGCTCAGCACTAGGCCCAGAAACACATTTTTTGCGGCCACTATATTGTTGGGTTTTTGGGGATCATATATAGCAGAAAATTCAAACAATCTTTTTCAAAAAACCTTAATAGGATCGAAAATAAGTTCCATTAAACTTGATCTACAAAAGTAAATTATACTTTAATCCGTGTTTTCTTTCTCTGATTGATCGATCTTCAAGACGTTCAAGCGTGCGTCATCTATCGAGAATTCACACATAAACGATTGCCACAATTTGGAGTGTTATCCCCAAGAGAGATAAAAACGTTTTTTCTTTCTCTCCCAAAATCCAGAGAACTCGAAATTTGCAAAAACGAAAATCTTATTTCATTTTAAGGTTTCAACGTCTATTTATATGTATGTAAATAAACTCTCGCTTAAAATCCTATTCGTAATACAACTATTATATTTAGGCAGTTTAAGCAAATTACACATACGTCCCTGTTAATAAGTTATCATATAACAAATTATAAGGGCTTTTATGTCATGAATTTTATCATATAAAATTCATTACACCGGACCAATTGAAATTGCACAAAGTCATTCTTTGTGTGCGACCCAATAGGTTCATGCGACGTTGGTAGTGAATCAAAATTATTTTGGTATACAAGTCGTAAGCGGTCTCTAGCAAGACATTATGACTACTCAAGTAACATGAATATCAAAATCAATACAACCTAATGAATAACATATATCATATCCTTTTGGCGTGCGTTATCCTTTAATAAAATATAAGGTATAGAAAGTCACCCCTTAATGTTCAATCGTACTAGTCTCGATCTTCATGTAGACTGAAAACATCCAAATGACATTGATCATATCATTTTTGTGACGGCCCCACTTCCACAACCCGTGTCTACACCCGAAATTTGGACATACGGATCACGACGAGTGGCTCCCACATACGACCCTAAAATGGCATGTGGCACGAGTTAGATTTTTAGGGTCGTTACAAATTCACTTAGACTTGGCTATTTAGCAGTCTAACATGTCGAGGGATCCAATGATATCTCTTTTTATACAAAAGCGACACATTCTATCTTGATTACACACATTTACATATGATTCACATGGTAATCAATCACAATCTTTATAATCATCAAGTTAAAGAAACGTTTGATTGTATTAAATTACCATGCTCTTAATATTGAAGTCTATAGTAATTTCAAGTTAAAGGACTAATGATATACCTATCATGAGTAACACCTATGACTTAATCTATGTAGTGTCCTCATAGCACATCGTCCAGTACTTTGTTCCCATAACAAGTACTCATGGTCTCGATTCGAATCCCTATACGCGTGATCATCACATGACAATCAATCAAAATTCACACTAGCCTTAATTCATTATAGTTCTTAGTATATTGATCAACTAAGGACATAAGGATATTTCAACAAAAACTCATGGATCTTACTATAAGGTAAACATGCAATCACTTATAATAAAACAACAAATGAAAACCTCAATCTTATTAAATAAAATTATAAGATAAATAATGTTTTTAGATTGATCTAGGGTATATGCATCAACATTAAGCCCATCTTCCGCTTCTTTCGATCATCAAGAATCTCCAATTCAGAAAATGTGGGACTCGTCTCCACATCATCAACCACATTTATCTCTACTCCCAAATAAGTTATAGACTTATTTGGAAATCCTCCCCCGCGAAAGGAAACATTTCTAATATCTCTCATTGATTTGGGTGTGATTTCTGCCACTTCAATCTCGCGCTTAACTATCTGTTTCGGTGCCCAACGCACGACATCAATTCCTCGCCGGAGCCACCTCTCACCGCGACAGTCTTGACCTCTTTTGCTTTCCCTCAACCGCAAACCCCATTTCTTCTCTACAATCCCGTCTGTGCTTTCAAAAAGCTTAGGGAAGAATCGATCGTTGTGCCTAATGATCCCACATATGAAACAAAAACGTAGACACATTCTCATACTGGAACTGAACCTCAACATTTTTGCCTGAAAAGGTAGGCACTGTTTGCGCATAAACACATACCAACCTCCAGAATCTTGTCGACTGTCATACTCGAGAAAGCCCCCGCAAAAATCACCAATTTTTGTCGCAACCACAACTGAACCCACCAGAATATCATAAAGATTTTACCCAAATCGATATGTTGTGGAGGGGAGCCTCTTTGGGATTGTCTTCTTCATTCAGCTTGTTTAGCATGAGAACATATCCACTGAAAGTCCGAAGAGCATCCTCCAAGACGTTGTTCATATCGGCTGAGTGATACAACTGGAAGACAAACCTTTGAAGATGATACTCCTTAACAGTCATGCCATATCAAGGATGCCAAATTCTCTCCGTCCTTTACTGCATCACTGGAAAGTTAATTGATCTTTCGGTAAGGAACCCAACCAAGCAAAGATCAGCCCCTTGTACTACTTCCCCTTGCACACCAGACTCGATAACTAACTTTTCCTTATCTGAAATCATGTCTTGTTCAGAGACCACAATATTTTCCAAATCTAGCTTCATGAGAATAAAACACAACAAGATCAAACTTATCAAAAACACTCTCTACAAAGAAAGGAAAAAAGGGATGCTATGTGCACCCCACCAATTCATGAAGACACCCATTATTTTTCGTCATTCTCCCCTTTAAATTACACTTTGATGTAAATGACTCTATTGATCCTTCGTATAAACTCACTCCAACCTCACAACCCATTTTCAAACCAATTTTGGGGCACCCTACTACATTGGCTCCCAAGTGAAACCTAAAACCACAATTTTGTTTGCCCGTCGTGTATCGATTCTTGCATCTTCACATCATCCAATAGCGAGGTAACACTATTTTACAACCATATGAGGCTTTGAACGAACTATTTGTTTTGATCTAAACAGTGAAATTGATGATTTGGTTTGTCAATGTAGGGTTTGGTAAATTCGACCAATCCGAACTTGTTTCCACTATAAAATGGACCAATGTATTGTAATGGTGCAAGATGAGGTACAAGAAGAGGTATTTGTTGAAATTTATTGTGTTTATTTTTCTGGTTTTTCATGTTTTCAGTCAAAGTTGCAGGGGCGCGATTGTTTCGGCCTCTTAGGACAGAAACTTATATATAAGTCTCGGTCGAAAGCTACCGAGACTTATACGTAAGTCACGGTCATGCTGTGACCGAAACTAATAGTATAGTCTCGGTTTAAAACGACTAAGACTATTTTGTAAATCTCGGTTGCCATTGAACGAGAATTGATTTAGACTCATGGACCTCTGTACTACCGAAAATTTGGTTTTTTGGGTTTTTTTTGGTGAATTTGTGTGCATTTTGGTTGAGTCGTAATGTTACAATGTATGTATTGCAGGTAATGTCGGTTTCAACTTTATTTCCAGACTACAAGGATACGTTTACTCCTTGTAGGCCATTCCCATATGGAGAATCGGCTATTTCATGGCTTCAAATGATTGGTCGTGAGAACAAATTTGTGTTAGTAAAGAACACTCTAATGCTAGAGGGATTAAGTGCAGGGGAATGGTCGAACTTGCGTGTCAGAGGTCTGGTACATATAGGGGAATGTCACAAAGAGTAGAGAAGGGTAAAGCGGCAAAAATTGCTTTGAAATCAAGAACTGAAGAAGAAGAGGAGGAAACAAGGATGACTCAAACAGGTAAAAAGAAATGTGGACGCACTTTCCTTATTAACATCAAAAAAATGTTGATTCTTTGTGGTATGTCACTGTCATATGTGGGAGGCACAATCACGACCCTGACGCTCGCCGAACATGTCAAATAAAAAAAAATTCATAAACCAACTATTTTGCAGGATAGTGGCAAATAGTCGATCCCACAGAGACTGATTGTCTTTCTTAGGTTAAAACAACAAAAAGAAAAATCGGAGGTTTTAAAATAAATATTAATTTAACTAACTAATCCAACTAAATTAAATAAGTAAATTAACCTAACTAATTTCTAAAACAATTAATTAATAATTAATTAACACTTAAATAACACATAAATCTCCAGTTCCACAAATCAGAATCAGGATTAAATAGCAATCATGGTCTTCAATCTTTCCCAAAAAGTTATTAATTTAAATTCTCCTAGATTAGCTATAGAAAATTGACATCCGCCAGAAATTCCTAGTTCCCCTAATTTCGATAGTCAAGACGTCCACCATTAATTATTTCCCTAATTAATGTATAACCCTAGACATCCGCCAATTAAGTTTAACACACTAACCATAATAATATGGATCTATGGAAACACTGATCCTAAATAACCGGGTCGCGTCTGCTACCGATTTAACCTAGATTCAATTGTTGTACATTCAAGAATCGAAAGGGTTTTACGGCAAACAGGTGAATGTTTGTTACTTTATTGGTCCAAAACCACAATTACACGGATACTAATATTCCAAATAATAGTAGATTGTCTATCTAAAAGCATGCACATGCCTCATACATATCATAGATCTAAATCATAATCATTAAAATCAACAATAATGAAATATGAGAAATTAAAGTAATTAATTAATAAAATAAAAGATCTCACATAATATGCTATGAATTCATGATCCCGACTTGCTTCCCCTTTGACTTAGACAAGAAATTGATTAGACAGACATCATCGTAGAAAATCTATATTAAAAACTAATAATAGATATCTAAAAATATTAATTGATTGTTGTCTCTAATAATACCTTGGTTCCTAATATATAAAAGTACTCAAAATCGGTCTCGGATACTAATTTTAGGGGTTATGGAGGTGGCCCGTGTGTCGTGGAGCATCGTACGAGTGTTTTTAGATCAAAATTCAGACTCTGCCATGTGTAAACAGTCGATTGGTTGTTTATCTGCGTTGCGCTGAAGTGTCGAGACCTTATTGGGCTGCCTCTCTGCCGACTCGCTGATTTGTCGCCGCCTGATTCACCGAGAACTATGCGCTTGCATTGTGTGAGGGTGACTCAGCGCCACGTGGTTAGCTGAAACCCTTTCTGGTGACGTGTCTGGCCAATGGGAGCTCGCCACGTGGATGCACACTGGCAGAAGAAGAATTCGCGGTGCTCGCACGAATTACTTGGAGTCTGTGTGGGCACGCATCCCGAGGTCGATCGATAGGCTGCTGAAGCGAGGAGAAATGTCTTGCAGGTGACGTTGCTTCTCTGGTGACGTGGTGACGCATGGCATCTCCTCATTGGTGGTTGGAATTGCGGTGCTGACATGGCGACGCTGGATTGGCGAAAATCGTCCGGATGACGCAGTTCTTGGTAGAACGTCCACGTGGCAGCGTATGATTGGTCTAGAGTGGCTTTCACGCTGATGTGACATCACTTAATTGGCTGAAATATCATGTATGCTATTCAACACACTGCACAACGCGTATTTCGTGGCAAACTGTACGGCATCCGATCACTACAAGTAAATACTCTATTTTGAGTATTTTTCTGCCGCGAATTCAATCGCGTACTTCGTTTCACCTACAAAATGACCAAAAATATAATTAAATATATATTTTAAATACTTTGAATAATTAAATATACTAAAATAAACTACTAAAAACTTATAAATACTGACTTATCAAATACCCCAAACTCAAGACTTTGCACGTCCCGAACAAAGTTGTAAATGACAACACAAACTAAACTAGACTTCTAATATAATAATGCACTGACTGAACTAATCCTATACCCGACCCAAATTCATGGAGTTCATTTGGTTTACATAGTCATCAAATTAACAAGTAACTCAGAAAATTTCAGAGTTATGATATGTCAAGTCTCGCAAGTCAAACATAATTAAGATCTCGCTTTCAAAACATAGACTCGGTCAAAACAAAGGCCATCAACTACTCAGAGTTTTCTTAGTCTATACATTAAAGCACGCAAGTTCAAAATCTCACTAAATATAGTGAAAGCACTCGAACTAAATCTTTTATTTGAGGAGTTTAACAACTTCCGCCTTTATTCATTATTTTTATTTTACTTTTTTTTTCTCATTTTTTTCTTCTCCAAGTTTTTTTTTTTCGATTAATACGGTCCCTGCTCCATTTCCTATGGACCTATTTTCTCACTTTTTCCAACCACAAGTTTCCCTGCTCCATTTCCTATGGAAACCTGTGGGACACTCTACACTAAGAATACTCTTGTTAGTACTTCTCACTTTCACTATAATCAAGCAAATCCCCCAATGTAGGTTAAAATAATACTTGCATAAATTTGACCGTCTACTCATTTTCGTTATCTAGCACAAAGTCTAACCATCATCTAAGTCCTTAATCATGAAATCATAAAAATGCAGAGCTACGAACTCGATTGAGTGTTTCTCTTAATTTTCTCTGAGTTTCAAGTTAAAAAGGCAACTGTAATTTACTCATCCACAACCAAAGGCATGAACAAAGTTTCGGGTGACTCTAAAATAAATAAAACATACTAAATATATACATGAAAGTATATCAATTCCTAAGGAAATGAGAAATGAATATGAATGGACAAGAAATGGAAGAAATGGAAGAAATGATATAAAACACCACCATTACCATCCAATATCCACATATAACCGCATAAAAAAATAAAATTAAAATGATCTCACCTGCGGTCTTTCGCAAAAGAATCTCTCCAAATCAATCCACAATCCCTAAAACACCCCCAAACTTATTCTGAACCTTGTCCTCAAGGTTTAAAACAAGTCAAGAAGTCCAAACATATAAAACAAACAAGGTGGTGAAAGAATGTGATAAAAATAAGATGAAAGAAATGATACAAAGTCATGCATAATATAAAGTTTCTAAAAACTAGTGAATGCACTAAATCTCTCTTGTGTGGGCGACTAAGGAAACTATAAAAGAACAATCATAAGAAGAGCAAAAACTAGTAAACATAGGAGTTAACTGAGAAAAATCTCAATCAAGTCTTGCGAGCCCGAAGTCTATCAACTAAAGGTAAAATCAACAAGATGATGGAATGAAATTTAGGGTTTTGGGTCTACGCAAAAACCTGCCACTAATGCAGCAACTTAAGTTAGGTATGTCCCAACCAAGTCTCAAAACACCTAAAATCCTATAAACATGTTAATTCCTTAAAAAAATGCTCAAATTATGTTAAAAATGTAATCCAAAGTCAAACCTATAAAACTTAGCGCTCCAACCCTCCAATGAACGTTAAACATAATATATCACCTGTAAAAATAAAGAGACCAAATTAGAGTGTTACTAAAAATAATAAAAAACTAAAACTGAACTAAAACTAAAATAAATGCAAGAAGTGAATAAAATAAAATAAAAATAGAGTTGGGCTGCCTCCCAACGAGCCGCCTTTCTTTTAAGTCTTTGGTTAGACTTAACACGATTGGTCGCATGATGCCCTCTCCTTTAGAGATGTCAAAAACGAATGGCGCATCTACGTATTTGGGCAATTAAGCGTGCACGCCGTCTTTCACATTTAGGAACTCATTCGGGACTTCCAACACAAAAGAATCTATCATATCAGGCTCGTCCAACACAAAGGTGTCGGCATTGTAGAAGATATGCAAACGCTCCCTTACTTCCACCCCCTTATAAGGTTTACCAAATGTGCATGGGAGGGTGGGAAGTTGCACCAACACCAGAGGTTGGTTTTCCTCGCTCTCTATCTGCGGCTTCTCCGGCTTGTCTGAATTGACATCAATTTTCATCTCATCTTCTCCCTCATTTAATGCAGTGACAATCTCTGGCTCAATTTGAAAGACTTCACATTCCTTGGACGTGTCAGTCAAATAGTCTTCCATCTGTGTATCCTCTTTCACCTTAAGATTCGTCAACGTATCAACACTCACATCCTCCTATGGGTTAAAAGTTAGTTGTGTACTACACAACTCCGCTTCATCAATTTTTCTTTGAAGAATGGCACTATATCAATCGAATGAAGTTTGCAAGTCCTTCAAGGATGGAAAACTAAAATCAGATTTTCGAATCTCATTACAAACTTGTTGACACTCTTGCTGCATTCTTATCAATTGCATCACCATATCTTCCAAGGAGAGGCTTTGATGACACTGTTGATTTCCTTCATGTCGAGGAACCTATGGGTGTGACATGAATCCAGAGAAGTAGGGTTGTGGCGATATATGGCTAGAATAGTGATAATTCTTATATTGTGGATAATAGGGACAATTGTGTGCTGAATGAGAATAGTTTCGACAAATTTCGCAAACCTCAACCTGTTGCACAAAAGAATTCATGTTAAAATATTGATATCTATTATGTGGCATACCTACCCCATTCAATGTGAGTCTTCATGTCGACCATAATTATGGGGGAAGGAAAAGTCCATCGTGGGGTTAACTTGCACTTCACCAGAGGAGAGGAGATGTTCCATCATGGTGATTAGTCGGTCAAGTTTCTGGTCGGTGGAACTCGAGATATTGCCTGGATACATGTTAAGAGCATGAAACTAGATAGAAAAAATAAAAAATAAATAAAAAATAAAAATAAAAATAAAAATAACAATAAACCAAAGAAAGAAATATACCAATCCCCGGCAACGGCGCCAAAAATTTGACGCGTGCCGAACACATCAAATAAAATAAAATTCCTAAACCAACTATTTCGCAGGATAGTGGTAAAGAGTCGATCCCACAGAGACTGGTTGTCTTTCTTACGTTAAAACAACAAAAAAATCGGGGGTTTTAAAATAAATATTAATTTAACTAACTAATTCAACTTAATTAAATAAATAAATTAACTAAACTAATTTCTAAAACAATTAATTAATAATTAATTAACACTTAAATAACACTTAAATCTTTAGTTCCACAAATCAGAATCAAGATTCAATAGCAATCATGGTCTTCAATCTTTCCCAAAAAGTTATTAATTTAAATTCTCCTAGATTACCTATAGAAAATCGACATCCGCTAGAAATTCCCAGTTCCTCTAATTTCGATAGTCAGGATGTCCGCCACGTACTATTTCCATAATTAATGTATAACCCTAGACAACCGCCAATCAGGTTTAACACACTAACCGCAGTAATATGGATCTATGGAAACACTAATCCTAAATAATCGGGTCGCGTCCGCTACCGATTTAACCTAGATTCAATTGTTGTACATTTAAGAACCGAAAGGGTTTTACGGCAAACGGGTGAATTTTTGTTACTTTATTGGTCCAAAACCATAATTACACGGATACTAATATTCCAACTAACAGTAGATTGTCCATCTAAAAACATGCACATGCCTCATACATACCATAGATCTAAATCATAATCATTAAAATCAACAATAATGAAATAGGAGAAATTAAAGTAATTAATTAATAAAATAAAAGATCTCACATAATATGCTATGAATCCATGATCCTGACTTGCTTCCCTTTCGACTTAGGCGAGAAATTGATTAGCCGGACATCATCGTAGAAAATCTATATTAAAAACTAATAATAGATATCTAAAAATATTAATTGATTGTTGTCTCTAATAATACCTAGGTTCCTAATATATAAAAGTACTCAAAATTGGTCTCAGATACTAATTTTAGGGGTTAGGGAGGTGGCTCGTGCGCTGATGAGCATCGTACGAGTTTTTTTAGATCAAAACTCAGACTCTGCCATGTGTAAACAGTCGATTGGCTATTTTTCTACGTTGCGCTGAATTGTCGAGACCTTATTGGACCGCCTCTCTGAAGACTCGCTGATTTGTCGTCGCCTGATTCGCCGATAACTGTGCGCTTGCATTGTGTGAGGGTGACTCAGCGCCACGTGTCTGCACGTGGTTGGCCGAAACCCTTTCTGGAGACGTGTCTGGCCAATGGGAGCTCGCCACGTGGATGCGCACTGGCGGAAGAAGAATTCGCGCTGCTCGCGCGAATTACTGGGAGTCTGTACGGGAACGCATCCCGAGGTCGATCGATAGGCAGCTGAAGCGAAGAGAAATGTCTTCCAGGTGACGTGGCTTCTCTGGTGACCTGGTGACGCATGACATCTCCTTATTGGTTGTTGGAATTGCGGTTCTGACATGGCGACGCTGGATTGGTGGAAATCGTCTGGATGACGCAGTTCTTAGTAGAACGTCCACGTGGCAGCGTATGATTGGTCTAGAGTGGCTTTTACGCTGATGTGGCATCACCTTATTGGCTGAAATATCATGTATGCTATTCGACACACTACGCACCGCGTATTTCGAGGCAAACTGTCCGACATTCGATCACTGCAAGTAAATACTCCATTTTGAGTATTTTTCCGCTACGAATTCAACCGCGCACTCCGTTTCACCTAACAATAACCAAAAAATATAATTAAATATACCTTTTAAATACTTTGAATAATTAAATATACTAAAATAAATTACTAAAAACCTATAAATACTGACTTATCAGACCCCGCCAAAAACTTGGACAACCACTCATCTATAGGAAGATTGGATAAGGGTGAGCAGGTGGTTATAGTGTCGATGACTAAGGGTAATGTGAAGCCAAGATATATCCTCAATACGTTGAAGCAAAAAGATGTTAAAAACGTATCGACAATGCAGACAATATATAATGCACGACAAAAATCCCGAATTGAGGATGCGGGTGGGAGTACTCAAATGCAACAACTATTGCACATATTGGAGAAGAATAAGTGGATGTCGTGGCATATGAAGCATCCCAATACAAATGTTATCACTGATTTATTTTGGTCACATCCTGATTCAATCAAGTTGCTAAGGTGTTTCTCATCGGCAATTTTGATGGATTGCACTTACAAAACAAATAGGTATCGAATGTCGTTATTGGAGATTGTTGGCATCATTTCAACGCATTTGACGTTCTCCGTTGGGTTTGCTTTCATATCATCGGTGACTCATGCAAATTATACTTGGGCACTTGAGAACTTGAGATCCATATTGGATGGGTGGCCAAAACCTGACGTATTTGTTACGGATCAGGAGTTAGGCTTTATTAGTGTCATCGAAGAAGTATTTCCATCATTTTCTCACCTTCTTTGCACTTGACACATCAACAAATGGTTGCGCCAACGTTCCCAATTGTCTTGTTGGAACCTATACTTGACCAAGTATTTGAGTGCAGATGGGCATCGATGTGTTTTCAATGGGCGGTACGGAGGATCTGGTATAGATTGCACGTGATCAAACTGTCTTAGAATCCTCTCCGGGTGGTAGGGCTCCACCACATCCATGTACTTCAGTGTGCCACTATAGAAGGCCATCGCGTGCACAACTCCATTATCCCTGTAATTAACATAAGGGTCCCAAGTGACCTAATCAAACATAGACAATCATTATTAGTAACCATAAACTAAATGCAACATTTACCAACAAGATTGGCTAAGTATCTCACCTCACTTGGGCGCAACCTGTCCAACGTTCTCCTAATGGACCCAACCTTGTCAATATTCATCACGGTCTCATGCTTTTGAATCCATCTGCAGACACGAGGTTGCACGTAGTCCATGTATTTTGCATTGGGTATGGCGAGTCCAAAGTTTGAAATGGTCGTACACCCATCCCTGCAAATACATACAACGTTAGTTAGTTGGAAAATGCAAAACTTAATACTAATTATTCGGAAAACAATGTAAGTCGATTTAATAATAAACCTCAAGTAATGTGAGGTAGCCGGTAATCTGAGAAACTTGTACTCTGGTGGCAGACCCTAAGTGTCGGTACAAGTAGGCTAATGCAGCTGCACCCCATGCATACTTTCCCACATCGTCCAAATCTTCTAGAAGCTTCAACAACGCAATAGATACCCGAGATCCACTCTTATCCGCAAAAGGGTGCAAGAAAGTAGGTACAACAAGTACGCCAGGGCTGTGCATTCTACAGGAGGATAAGTTATGTTTCTCGAACCAGCTTTAGGGCACCATCGACTCTTCAACCAACATTTTCACACTGTGAGCCCCTTGCTGATGTACGCTTCCTCCTCAACATATTCAATGCTAACCCCATGTAGTTTGGACACCAACTTAATCGCATCCGAGCGAGACTCCTCGGTGTACCTCGCAAAGTTCTCAACTGCCACCATTTTGCCCATCACATGAATCTTTAGGAGAATGCTCCTCCAATGAGATCGACATTTCACCGAATGGTAAGTGAAATGTGTTCGTTTTCGCCTGCCACCACTCCACAAAGGCAGATATAACTTCCTTGTTAGCCTTGCGGTATGAGCAGTCTATCAGCGTATTCAACCAAGAGTGCTGAATAATCCTCTAAAGGCCCCTCGGTGTCAGGGTGGCACGACTGTAAGTCCCTTTCTTGGATCTGAGCACCGTGATTGATACATTTGAGTATCAGATGCTCCTGCAACAACAAAAAACATCTCATCAGCTTAGTGAAAACCTTAAGTGTTTAAGTACTCCATTTAATGAGACTTTATATACCTCATTGCTCCAAATCGCTAATGCGACATGATCTTTAAAGCTTTTCAACAATGATCCGTCTAAAAGACCACCAGGGAAAGTAGCACACATATCTAAATGCCCTTGTGACTCTCATTTATTATGGCCACCTCCACCACTAGTACTCCCACCCACATTACGATCAGTATTTGTGGTGTCCGCCGGTGCTGATGAGTCACTACTACAAGACTCTGATGCATGAGCCTCATCTTCGCCGCGGGCAACTATAAGATCTTTTTGTCGCCGCGTGTCAATGTTAGAACCCTCATTGTGCAATTGTAAATTCTTTGCACGATTTCCATCGATCTTACCCTTTCCCTTCACATCTACATTCTCTTTCTCTTTCTCTTTCCGATAAGATGTAGTCGGGGGTCTCCGACCGCTTCACCCACGGTTGCCCCTCGACACCTCAACACCAACCTCCTCCCTAGTTACCAGGGTTTTCGAACGAGACATACATGATAAGACTACAACATTTAAGCGCCTAGAGTAGAAACATAAGTACAATTCAAAAAAATAAGAACAAAATCTTCCATTTCTATAGTCTCGGTCAAGCAGGTTTGAGAAAACAATTAGAATATCGGTGACGTGTGACCGAGATAACACTATAAGTCTCGGTAATGGACAACCGAGAAATATGCTACATTCTTGGTTGTACATCACCGACATGACATCAACTATACACTTCAAATTACTCTCGTGATGTGGTGTCCGAGAGCAATCACATCGTTACGCTACCTAAAACAATAACACAATTAGAATCTTAGTGACGCGTGATCGAGATAACACAATTAGTCTCGACCATTCTTTGCCGAGACTGTATAAACTATTCTGGCCTGTCTGGCCGAGAACCACGAGTTCCCAAACACTTCCCCTATGTCTCGGCCATGCTTGGCCGAGTCTGTACAAATTATTTCTGGTCTGTGTGGTCGAGAACCACGAGTTTGCAATGAACGAACCATTGAATGCACCACTACACAAACATAACAAATACTCTACGAAATGCAACTTAATTACACTATCGACGTACCTTCAAACGATCGATTTCACGACTTGAGTGCGAGAACAACACCTAAACCCGAGCCCTAATGTGGAGACGAAATCCAACAAATCACAGAGCCTCCAAACTCGAACAACCGCCTACGACAGAGGAGAGAGACGGAGAGGAACGAAGACAAATTCGGGGTTCGTAGGTTGCTTGCAATGAATCGAGCAAAAATAGTGGGTTCAAAAGCACGGTGGTGGGGTGGTGGCATGCCTCTATTTTGAATGAGGGGTATTTTGGGGATTTCGGGCCTCAATTTTGGGTGCCCTTGGTAAATGACTTTGTGCCTTCAACAAAAGAGTGCCTTCATGAATTGGTGGGGTGCCCATAGCGGCCCTAAAAAAAATACTTCTATGCAAGGAGAAGCAAAATAGTATCATTCTTTTGAAAATTCAACAAAATAGGAAGCTAGAAAAAAATAAAGTCACTATACACCTTCATATTATAATATTCTTGATATGTAGATTGTCAGTTAAAAGAATTACACTGCGATAGGAACGCAAAAAAAAATTGAGCACAACCAAAACACATTGGTGAAATCTAACATGACAGTGAAAAAGATGATACTTCTCAAATATCATTTAAAAGATAAAATCTTCGTTTTTATCTAAGAATTTTCCGATTTTGACTCAAAAAAACATTTTATCAATTTATAAACCTTAAATATTCCTTTTGATCCCCGGGTTTGTGTTTTTTTTGTAAGATGATCCTCCAATTCTCTAAATAATTTAGTAAAAAATAATAATAGAATGACAATAATAATGTCACACAACAAGATACATTAGCTTATAAGACTTTTTTTTATGGGAACTCAATTTGCATGTTATACATCAAGATTTGTTCATATTAACATCCCCACGTATAATGTTTCCACAATTTAATTAATAAAAGTTAATTCACAAATATTTTTTGTACGTTCGCATAGAGATTCGTGTTTCTTGGGCGAGTCTTCTCTACTTTTCTAGAGAGAGAGGTTTTGAACTTGGTTTCTTCGCAAAATCTCGAGAGCCGCAGCTTCAACAATGGCGGAAGAGTTGGTGTTGGACACAGCGATCAGAGACTGGGTTCTAATCCCTCTCTCAGTAGTGATGGTTCTCATCGGAGTCCTTCGCCACTTCGTAGCTAAGCTCATGCGATCTAATCAAACTCTGGACGCCAAGATCGTCAAAGAAGGGTTTGTGTTTCTCAATCTTCATAGCCCTAATCTTGTTTTCGGTTTCTTTCTCTTAAAGATCCGATTTTGATGGTGGGTTTTGGTTGTTTTGTTCAGGCAAGTCATTGTTAGGGCTCGGAACTTGAGAGCCGGAGCAAATTTCATACCTTTGAAGTCGTTTCGTGCTCGTAAGGTTTACTACAACAACGAGGTTAGGTTTCGATTTGCGTTCTTGACTGTTCTTTTCGATTGAAATTGTTCTGATCTGAGTAATAATTGTCGAAATTTTAGTGTTCTGTAATTGAGTGGTTAATATTTGGGACTGAGGCTATGTTGATGTTGTTGTTGTTGTAATTGAGTGGTTAATGAGTTGGAGCGATTTCGAGATTGATTGTTGTTACTTTTTTTGATCACCTTTAGTGTCTGTGTCATTGGATTTGATGTCTTTGTACAAATTCAGTTGAGGAATCTGCAATTGAGGGATGTTGCACTTAATGGGGATTCAGGGATTGGTTCAGTAGTTCTAGTTATGCTCCTTTAATTTCGACACCTGTAGTCGACCTAGTCGAAGATGAAAACCTAATTCTTGCTTTACTTACTGACTGTTGCAAGTGATTTTGCTCATTGATTGCTTCTAGGATCAACTAATAAACCACAGGGTTGAGAAACTAATATTTAGCCGAATATCTTCTTCTCACTTGATAGAGGAGTGAATCATCCCAATAGAACAACAATATTCCGTGATTGAATTTGTGTCCGTTTGATAGTTTGTTGTCTGGAACTTCATCGATTTATATTTTTGGAATTGCCATGCTGATACTACTTCCCTTATTGGATTCTCTAGACTTGCAGTCTTATAGAATTTCCTTTATAGCTTAACAAGGATACTTCAATTACGTATCATACGTGTTACAGTCCTTCCACTTCTTCCATTTAGCTTGAATCCTATTTATACCTCTTTATGTTTAAATCGTCGCCATCAAATCCTATTTGTTGCACCTTGGCAGGAGAATGGTTTGCTTCATGTTCCTAAGGGCCAGGCTCAAAATCCACAGGCTCAGATGTTCTCTGATCCAAACATGGCCATGGATATGATGAAGAAAAATCTTTCAATGATTATACCACAGGTATTACTCTTTGCTACTCTTGGTAATCAGATGCTACCAATTGGAGTTGCTTCATTTATAGTGATTCATCACAATACTATCTTATTTGTTGTCCGACAGACGCTCACTTTTGCATGGGTCAACTTTTTCTTCTCTGGATTTGTAGCAGGTCCGTTCCTCCAACTTTTTCTTATTTGTTCATGCACATGACTATAAGACCTATGAATTTTTCTTTTTTTTTTTCATTCTAGTTTTCTTTGATTTTTTTTTCGACTTTCCTCTCCTTGATTATCGTTTGATTTTTATTTTTATTTTTTATGGTAGATTTAGGAAGATTCTGATAGTATGATGATTTTGCTTTCAGCAAAGATACCGTTTCCACTTACACAGAGGTTCAGATCAATGCTGCAAAATGGAATCGACTTGAGCACTGTAGATGTCAGCTATGTTAGCAGTCGATCATGGTATTTATGCATAAAAGATGGTCTTCTATTTGTTTGGATTGATGTATGACACAATATTGCATATTGTTTTTTCTTATGGGTTTTCCATACTTACGTTCCTTGCTTATTAACAATTTAATTCTTTCCCTCCTCGTAGGTATTTTCTCAATTTATTTGGATTAAGGGGTTTGTTCAGCCTCATCTTGGGAGAAGAAAATGGTTTGTATATCCAATTTATGTGTGAAGACATTTTGCTATCTTGACTCTCTATTCAGTATCTTTAGCTGTCTGATTACGCTGATGGCCTTTTGCAATTGCAGCCACTGATGACGCACAGCGGATGATGCAAATGGGTGGATTTGGATTTGATCCTTCAAAGGTAGAAAACAATTTCATTACACTTGATATTTGTTCCGGTACTGAGTATTCCTGTGAGATCTATGCTGATTGAAACCGGTATCTGCGCCCGTTTTTTCTGCTGTTATGTGCATGGTGAGAGATGATTCCTGACATATTTGTTGTTGTTTCTGCAGAGCTTGAGCGCTGAGAAAGATGGACTTGATATTGTTCAACACGAGTGGGCACTCCCCAAGTTTGAAAAGAGAGCTGAAAACGTCTTGAGAAAGCTTGTTGGTTAAGACAACCAGTTCAGCAACTCTTCGGCGTCTCCGTTAAATTATTCGATTTAGCTCTTTCCTGCGCCAGTTAGTATTTCTCTTCTCTGATTATGAGCTTTGAATTTTAGTCTTTGTCACGCAGGAAGCATAACTTGGGCATTAACAAAACCAGTTTGAATTACACTTTTTAAACTTTCAACTGTAAGGTTACATCTTCTTACATGCCTTTATCTTCAACCAAATTATGGTTCAACATGCATTGTACTGGGCATGCATCGACGGTATCAGTTGAGGTTGTTCGAGATGCATGAGTTAACCTCTGTGAGGACCCCCGAAAACAGGCCTCATGTATGTATCATCAAACTTCTTCCAGAGATTGTGTATAGTATAAACAGGTCTCTCTAGTAGCATAGTAAAACTGTTATTGGCGTGCAAGGGAGTGTAGAGTTGTTTTTGTGAACCCGGTTCTGAAGTATTAGGGCTCGTGTTTGCTGTATGGTGAGGAAGCAAGAAGGTTATAAGCGGCTTCGTTAGATAACCAAACACCTGCAGCAAAACCAAATTATCACATCTTTCAACCTAAAATATAGAGAGTGATGGACTGTCTAAACGAAAAAGAACCTCCTTTGAAAGCAAATCTCACCAGTGTACTGAACAGTACAACAATGGTGGTAGTGTTGATCATTGTGGCATCTGTGGGACTCCATGTAACGCCAGAATAGGTAAACTTCAATGCCAACCGATACAGTAGTCGAAGGAAATAGTTAGCAAATGTGAAAAAACCTCCCTTGATTGTCTAGTTTTTGAATGTCTTTTACCTGGTTGAAAGCCAATGCGACAGAAACAGCTCCTCTCATCAGCCCAGCCCACCAAATAATGACCTAGTTAAAATTGATGATGGTAAGTGAGGGTTTTGGTTTCATGATATCTGCCAAGGTCAGTAAAAGGTGACAGAACTATCCACCTGGTGTTTGAATGAGATGGATGGACATCCTGCTTCTCTATTGGTGTAATTCGATAGTGCAGACAAAGGAAATATGAATACCGCACGCCCAATTAGTATCAGGAAGATGAGAGTGGAACAGATTCCAACTGATGTCCCTAGACTGCAAAGGTTTTAGATTGGCATGCAATTAGGAACATAATCCTCTTAAAATGACCGACTGTAATTAAAACGATCGATGCACAATGGACTTCTCAGCTATCGATTCCAGCACGAATATGAAATATTTAGACTTGAAGTAAAGTAAGATTTGGCACCCTATCTTGGTTAATCTCCATTTCTCAATGTCAAGACTATCCATTCCAACATAAAGAAAGATGAATGTCTCTGCAATAAAGGACAATGTTGCAAATAAGTGCCTGAAAAAGAGTCAAGGACATGTGGAAGTGTCATGGCTCATGTAAATGTTAGGTCAATGAATAAGCTCATCAAACATGCTCACAGTATCATACTTGCCTGGTTGAGATTCTTGAACTTTCAGAGATATTATGCCACGCGTAATGTGACATTACAATTCCGCAAAAGAACACAGTGAGAATCCCGCTTAAACGAAGCAGCTGCACCAAGAGGATTTATAGTAACCAAGACAGTACTGATAGAGTTATGCTTGATAGTTGATAAGGAGCTTGTATATCATTTAGGAGATGATCTCTGAAACCATCTGCCACATCGCATATGAATCAAATTTCAAATGATTTGTACTTGTGAAATAATGGCACACATACCTCGGCCAACATGTAAGATAGATATGCCATCAATGCCATTAAAGCTATTTCACGATCTGTTGAGTGCCTAAAACGGGAAAAAGAACTTTGCACTTCAGAAAATTGGGATTTCACAGAAAGTTCGCTTCTTGAACATGAGCAGGGTAGATCATCTTACCTACCAAAGTACAAGATTTTAAGTACGTACGAAGTCATCAGACCGACCTACAAAAATATTCGCAAAATAAAAAAAATGTTGAAAAACTGACAAGAGAAACAGTAAAATTTCCATGTATAGCTAGGGTTAATAGCTTTCAAGAGATTGATTTAAACCCTTACGAAACTAAACTATGTCAAGCAAGGTATGTCAAAAATTTTAGAGACAAAATTCTTTTATCTATCTAGATCAATGACTCTGAAATGGAAGTTTCATTTGAGGGTTTGTATCTAATTTCTTATTTTGATCAATAGATGAGCAGTTTCCCATAATTGGCCATCGCCCTCTCTGTCTACAACCAAAGACTTTTGTGCTTGATAAACCTGGTAGCTATCAAATATGTTTAGAACTGGTTGATGTCTATTCTTGGAAATAAGGTTCTTCTCCTGAATTCCTTATTGAAAAAGACAGCCTCCATAGGAGCATAAAATAAGGTTTTGGAGCAAGAGATAAGTTCGAGTGCAATGCGAGGGGAAAAAAGCTGCCTGCACTAATAGTTCAAAGGATATAGCATCTTACTGCAGCACCAAGAACAGTGCTAGTGGAAAACAAATAGAAGAAATCTCCAAGGACATGAACTGCTGCCCAACCATTAAGCTCAGAAACATCAAGCTTTTGAATCGCATTGAAGAGCACAACGGATGTTGCATCATTAACTACTCCTTCCCCGAAAACAAGGCTATAGAGTAGAGGAGTCTCATCTTGGTGCAGAACCTGATAATTTTTTTTATCAACATGAATTAGATAACTCGCCATACTTGGTTGCTAGAGAGGCCAGAATGACTACCTGCAGAGTGCACACTGTATCGGTTGAAGAAAAGATGGTCCCGATTGCTACATGTAATGACATGAATTGCATATAAGTTAGAGTTTAAATGCAAAACAGAAGAGTCAGTTTGCAATTTCTTCAGTCAATTATTATCTAATAGACTCATGAAATCATACCGAGATAGTCCATGGCACTGAGACTCGAAAACCCGATTTTCGGAAATAACCACTTGCTTCCTGTGTCATCAGCAATTGAAACTTGAGCAAATAAATTTTTGGCATTCAAAAACAAGCAGTAAAACCGCGTTCCAAATGTCAGTAAATCTGAAGAAACATTTAGGGTTATAGTTCATGATAATAATTGATACCTAAAACCACATTCGACCGATAAAAATGTCTCAACAATTATTTGCAATCTTAAAATCATGATGTAGTGAAGCAATTTTTATCCTAGTTAATTTAATTACCAGCTGAAATAATGGCTGATGAAAAAAACGCCCCAACCACTCCAAACAGCATGATGGTTGTGAAGTTCTGAAAGAACTGCTTCTTCTTGACCTGAAACCTGTTGAATCACATTTTAGCAGCATAAATACCAAAACAAAAGCCCGTTTGGTACAAACATTGCTTAATGCTTATGTTGTCGTGACACTAAAAAAGTAGCTTCTGCATCATTTATGTACTATTTGATATTTTTTGTGATTGACTGATGTAGCACTAAGCCCCCAAAATTACCAAATGAGTCGGAATTTTTACAAAATCTCTATTTGTTTTTTACTTTCTACAAGTACTTGTTCAAGTATGCATAGCATATACAATGAGCAATCGCGGTACGAAATAATCCCTAAATACTATTCTTAGTCAATACCGATATTATGCTCACTAACCCTGCATTATAAATTATAGGAGGTAGAAGATAAATGAAGAACAAGTCCTCATCAAATCTCAAAATGTGAGAACTTGTGCCTTTGCTCAACAACAGAATCACAGTTCCACTGATGCACCCCTGACAACATCAAAACATTTAAAAAATCAACTCCAATACAAAAGCTATCTAACTATAACTCAGTAGCACCACTAACAAATCAAGTAAACCGTAGCACAAAATTAACAAAACTTACAATGAGAATTGCAGTGATGGACTCGTTGAGCCATCGACCCTTACCAAGCAAGCGACCCACGACTATGCTAAAGCAAATCACTGCCACAAATAATGATACAGACACCACTTGTGCATGGTCAATGCCATTCACAACTCCTTCAATTCTAACATTAACACCACTACTACTCGCCATTTCTGGTGACACCAATCTAACATGCCTCTCAACCCAAAATTAAAAAATGTATATATCTAATTTTGTAATAATTTTGTACTCTATAGCAGCGTCACTGCCACGTTGAAGTGTTAGGCGACGTGGAGAAGTGTAGGAGCTTCACGTGTCATTGCTGGTGAGGCATATTGGATCGCAAAGGACACATTGTTTTGCGGCAACGGTTTGGAATTTAGTCATAAGACTTGGGCTTTGAGCCCAAAACTAAAACCAATAGTTAAGCACGGTCCATGGGGAAGACCCGGAAGAAACATCTTTAGGCCGTGTTTGGTTGACAGTAATAAAATTATTTTTGTAAATAAAGAATTTTTTTTTTCTTTTGAAATATTTTTTAATTAAGAACATTATTGGGTGACTCTTTTGACACACACCATGGCCAGTGGTTAGTAAATGTATCTTCATTTATGCATCAATATTTGTGCGCACACAAGATGATGTGTATCTAAGGAACACCAACTACTAAGAGTCCATTGTGTGTGTCGAAAGTAGGTCGTGGAGAGGCCTTGAAGAATTGATTAAAAATAACAAGAAAGACTGACCAATTAGATTATCCTATTCTAACTTAAATAAAGACATGCCCTAGATTTGACTTTTTCTTTTGATTTTAGTTTTTGAGTCACCTCTGCCAGTCAAAAGAGACCAGCAGCGGCTATTTTTTTGTTCGTCAAATAAAACATATTTGATTAGATCTAAGATATATAGATGAATAGTTTATTTCGTGTTGCAGTTATTAGATTCAATATTGGCATAAGTTGAAACTTGAACTCTAGATTTTCATTGACGCTTGTGTGGGGGTTCGCCCTAGATTCAGCTATTTCATTGACGTTTGTGTTGTAGTTATTAAATCTTCATTGACGCTTGTGTGCGGGTTAGCGGGTTTCCTTCTTTGAAAGTCTTAGATTTTCTTCCATAGCTCGAAGTTTGATTTTCTTTTCTTGTTGGAAGTTTAGGGTTTGTAGGCAAGCGAATGAGTCCGTTCATATAATGGCGCGATTTTCTCATGCATATATTACCCAAATGGTCAAATGTATGAAATCAACCTCTTGATGAGGTAGCTATGATTGTACTTAATTATCTCAGTGTTGAATGAAATATGAATAAAACTTTTTTATCCAAAAAAATGCCTTAGACGCAAAGGTAAGGAGTAGCAAATTGGAACCTCATCCTTCAAAGGTTTGGTGTATTCTTGTCTAACTAGACCTTGCGTTTACTTTGTGGTAGGGGATTAGAGTAAGAGTTTTTGAGGGAAACTCGTGACCCTTAACAGGCTAAACATCTAGGAATTAATTAAACGAATGTTGGATATCTCCACTTATTGAGTAAATCACTGCTAATGGGCGATGGATATCCAATCGACTTCGGATAAACAAAAATAGGAGAGTTGAGGATAGTAGATCTCATGTTAGTGACTTCAATAACAAAAGGAATGTGAATTTAGGAAAGAACGTATGAACTCGATCTGTGACAAAGGTAAGCTCCTTTAGAATAGTTATTTCTGAAACTAATCCATATGTGTATTTATTAGATTCAATTTCCAACCAAGGCGGGAGGCCCGTCATATCCTTAAAAAAACCTGCATAAGTGGTTGCTTTTACGTTTACAGGGGGCTTGGATCTTCCCTTTGTCACCACCTCATCCAGCATATTCATCTAGAGCAGGAGCATATGAAAACCCTAATCACTATCATTTTATATGGGTTAATTGTAAGTTTTATTGGGTATACCTTGTATGTTTTTTCTAGTTAACCCTCTTAATGAGTAAGAGATCCATTTGATGAACTCGGGGACTAGTTAAAGTAATGAGCCCCATGTGACGGTCCCGATTTCCCACAAACTAGGCCCCCGCCCGGCCTAAGCTCACGTGGACCCCCGATCCAGTCTCGCAAGGTTAACGCAGGCCTAGTCAGCCTTTCGATCCATTCATATAAGTAAATTCATAATTTTAAGTCGAGTTATTTGTATCTTTTTTCTCAAGTTTTACAAGTTAGCAGAAGCAATTAATATGTTAAATAACTCTGAAAAAAGTAAAAGAGTCGGACATCCTAAATGTGGAACCCTTTAAGCATGTATATTCATGTATATCTTGTGTTAAGTGTTATAACTACGCAAAAATGATATACAAGTCATGTGTATCTCTCAACCCGAACAAGTATCCCAAGTGTGATAACAATATATATAAATAATACAAAAAGTCAAAAACCTACAAAAGTACATAGATGAGGGCCGTTCCGATATCCTCAGAGTAGATTGCCATGTGTTGGCATCTTGCCCTTACTTGGCTGCGGATTTGCACTCGGTTAAATACAAGAATGCCGAGTCCAATAAATAAAAGCTAGTAGGATCTAAACAGTAATTCAAAATAAATAAAACAGTCCAAACGTCATTTGGATGGAAATGAAGTCATATGGAATGCTTGATAATAAGACTGTAAAAATGAAAGTACAATGAGAAATGAGTGTCAAAGGAAACAATAAAGAGGAGCCCAAGTAGTCCAAGACCACCGAGTGCGGGTGCCACAGGATCAGGGTCATAGAGTCACGACAACGCAAAGCAGACTTGGCTCTTAGGACGCGACGTCGCCTACGGTACCTAAACCGTCGCGAATGAGGGATATCAATGGTGCCCCGAATAAAACACATCTCATTCTGATCAAATACTCAAGTGACTCGAGGTCAAGGCCCGGTTGCAAGCTGGTAACAACTCCAATTAGAGACACTCGCATGACTCACTTGGCCCTCAGACACTCATAGGTGGGTAGGAATTCCAAAAAAGGGACACAATACAATATCGATAAAATATAAGCTTAAATGAACTAATGTGCATTTCCTAGCTGGTTTTACTTACCTCAAGCAATCACAAATCGTCCCGCTTACGCCACAAGATGCGCACCCGACATCCGACTATGGCCTAAGTCCCTGATGTCCAATTATACTATTTTAATTATTTTAGAGTCACATTAAGTGAATTTATAACATGTGACCACAATTTGTAATTTTATTTCAAACAATTTTGATTTTAAACACACTTTTCGAATTATACCGGGGTGCCAAATGCTCGAAAAAGCCTCGAAACTCATTTTTATTGCTTTCTTTTTTCTAATTTCTCATATTTTCTGGAATTTTTTGAATTTTTTCATAACTTTTATCTATTTTCTGTGATTTATTTTATTTAAAAATATGTTTTATTTAATTTTAAAATTAATTATTATTATTTAATGGGTTAGGCCTAGGTCGACCCGAACCAGTCCACTTGGGTCAATGTCGGCTCGACCCAGCCCACTCGAGCCTGGGTCAGCTCGACCCGGCCCACATGGGGGTAGCCAGGCCCGATCCGCTGGCTACCCCCCTTCCTTGTTCGTGGAGAACGAAGAGGGAAAATCAATAACCACAATAACCACGATAAATTAATTTTTAAATTAATTTATTTGCTCTCAGTTCCTTCTTCAATTTTGTTTCTATTTCTTTCTCATTTTCTCTATTTCTTTATTTCTTTCTTCCTCCCTTATTTGCTTCATTTCTCCATTGAAAACCAATAACCACAATAAATTAATATCCACTATTAGACTTTAAAATCCCCAAACCCAAGCACATTAGCTACATGAAATTGAAGGAAATGCAAAGATTGAAGAGTTAATTACTTGAAATTGAACAAATGTAAAGATTAGAGAGAAGATTAACTTATTTGAATTTCTTTTTTTTTTCTCTTGTTATTCCTCTCTTTTCCAACCAAAAACATAACCTCAAAACCCAAATGCACACCCATCGATTTCTCTCTCTCTCTCTCTCTCTCTCTCTCTCTCTCTCTCTATCTCCCTCTCCCCCTCTCTCTCTCTCTCTCTCTATCTACTCTCATTTTTCACACTCACTTATCACACTCCCTCCACCAACAAGTGACACATGTCCAATTTAGGAATTTTCTATTTTGCCCTTAACAATTAATTAATAAATTTACCTAACCATTTCACACAATTTAAAACTTTTGAAACTTTTGAAATTTTATTTTTGATTTATTGGTCAAGCTATAGTCCTATACTTGTAAACACACGTATTTCGAGAAGTTAACTCGCTCGTAACTCGACGATCGAAATACAATAATTAAATTGTATGCGTTTTTTTTAAATAGATAATACACAAACCACTGAAAAATAAAATACCTCGGTGTCGACTCCCGAGGGTTGACTGAGTGTGCCAAATCACGACAAGTCTAGATTACAGTCCTGAAATGCCATATGACATGGGTTAAAATTTTAAGGTCGTTACAGTCTTCCAACTAATAAAAATTTCGTCATCGAAATTAAAATAGCTCAGAGTAAAACTTATCAGAATCAAAATAGATATGGAAAGTGTTCGCGCATATAAGACTTTGGTTCCTAAGTCAACTCCTCGTCCCCGTGATATTGCCATTTAACGAGGATTGACGGGATGTTCTTATTCCTCAGTCTCTTCACCCGACGATCCAAAATCTGAATAGGCTGCTCCTCGTATGTGATGTCCTCCCTCAGATATATCTGACTCAAATCCACTATTGGTCGTATGCCTCATCTCGACCTATCCAGCCGAAACATCGAAATATGAAATACGGGGTGGATCTCGGCTAACTGAGACGGTAACTTTAACTCATATGCAACCTTGCCGACTCTCCTCTCGACCTTGAAAGGACCGATGAATCTCGGCGCGAATTTTTCTTTGGTTCCAAATCTCCCATGACCTCTTCAAAAGCGAGACTTTCAAGTACACATATGCTCCCTCATCATACTCTAACTCACCATGGTACTCGTCTTAATATTTCTTTTGTCTCTCATGCGCACCCTTCAGACTTAATCTGATCTGTCATATCTTCTCTGTGTGATCTATCATAATCTCTGGCCCAATTACTACCGCATCCTTGGGCTCTGCCCAACATGATGGAGATGTACATGGCCTACCGTAAAGTGCCTCATATTTTTCCAATGATCCACCGTACTCCAACACACACATCCTCAGCATATCCTCGAGAATCTGAATCAATCTCTCTGACCGTCTGTAAGTCTATGGATGCTGGGTTGTACTGAGATCCAACCGTGTGCCGAACTATGCCTGCATGCTCTGCCAAACTTGAGATGTAAACCATGGCCCTTTGTTTGACATAATCGATAACGAAACGCCATGTAGTCGAACAATCTCTCGCTCGTATAAATTCGCCAACCTATCCACCCGATGTATGGTAGAGATCGGTAAGAAGTGCGCAGACTTCGTCAACCTGTCCATAATCACCCATATACTATCATGTCCATGCCGAGAGCGAAGTAGGCCACTAACGAAATTCATTACAATATGCTCCCATTTCTACCGAGGAATGGGAAGTGGCTGTAATAGCCCACCGGGCCTCCGATGAGCAGTCGTAACTCGCTGGCATACCTCAGATGCTCGAACATAATCAGAAATAGCGGTCTTCACCCCCAGCCACCAGAAAAGACGACGCACCTCAGCATACATCTTTTTCCAACAAGATGAACTGTAAAACGTGAGTGGTGAGCATCATCAAGTATCTCATCACGTAACTCAGCCACTGATGGAATCCACAGTCGAGCTCTAAATCTCAAGTATGAGTCTGTTGACTAACTCTCATCTGGATGATCCAGACTCTGAGCAAACTCCAAGAACCTCTTGTATTTATCATCTAGTACACTCTGAATCGACACTGTCCGAGTTCTCATCTACCCATAAATCAACACTCTGGTACTAGTCGGTATATCAACTGAATTCATCAACCCGACTTCCTCGAGTAGACCATGTTCGTGTGTCATGTGGCAAGTCACTATCTCTAGATCTGCTCCTTCTGGCTTAATGCGTCTGCTATGACATTGGCCTTCCCCATGTGATACTCCAAAGAGAAATCATAATCTTTAAGGAACGCTAGCCAACACCTGCGTCTTATATTCAACTCCTTCTGAGTAAAGAGGTACTTCAAACTATTATGGCCAGTAAGAGTGTGAATCTCTCTCTGTAGAGATAACGATGCCGAATCTTTAATGTAAAAACCACTGCCGCTGACTCCAAGTCGTGAGTAGGGTAATTCTTCTCCTAAATCTTTAGCTATCGGGACGCGTAAGCTATCACTTTACCATTCTGCATCAAAACACAGACCAAACCAACTTTAGAAGCATCCGTATTCACCTCAAAACCTTTTCTAGACTTTGGTAGTAGCAATACTGGAGCAATCGTTAATTGTTCCTTTAGAGTCTGGAAAACCTGCTCGCAATTGTCATTCCACTGAAATTTGATTTCCTTCTTCGTTAACTATGTCATCGGTGTAACAATCTTGGAAAAATCCTGAACAAACCGTCTGCAGTAGCTTGCCAATCCTAGAAAACTATGAATGTCTGATGTCGGTGTAGGAAATCGAACACTGCTCTAATCTTAGCTGAGTCCACTAACATTCTACTGGCTATGACAATATCTCCAAGAAATCCAACTTTAGTGAGCCGAAACTCACACTTAATGAACTTAGCGTACAGTTTTTGCACCGTCAAAATCTATAAGATTGTCCGGAGGCATCCCTCGCGATCCTCACGAGTTCCGAAATTGATAAGAATGTCATCGATGAACATTATCACGAATCTATCTAAATAATCTCTCAATACTCGGTGTATAAGATCCATGAACATCGCCGGAGCATTCGTTAGCCTAAACGGCATGATAGTAAATTGATAGTGATCATATCTCGTGCGAAAACAATATTCTCCCTATCCTCATCTCGAATCCTTAGCTGGTGGTATCCTGATCTCAAATCAATCTTAGAGAACCACTGTGCCCCTATCAGCTAATCGAACAAGTCATCAATACATGGGAGTGGATACTTGTTCTTCATTGTGACTCTGTTGAGCTGTTGGTAGTCAATGCAAAGTCTCAAACTGCCGTATTTCTTCTTGACATATAGTATTGGTGCACCCTAAGGTGACATGCTCAGATTTATGAATCCTAACTCTAACAACTTATCTAGCTGGGTCCTCAGCTCTTCTAACTCCTTAGGAGCCATCCTGTACAGTGGAATGGAAATGGGTTTGGTCCCCGGAACCAAATATATGATGAAGTCATTCTCTCTGGGTGGTGGTAACCCTAGTATCTCAGCGGGAAAAACATATGAAAACTCGCATACAACAGGCACCTTTTCTATCTTCGCCTCAACTCTCTCGGACGTACTCAAAACACTAGCAAATGTCTCGAGATCTGAACTTGTTGCCACTCTGGCTCGGGTGATTGGCAACATGGTCGCAGTCCCTCGAAAACTAAACTTTGCTTGACTCGGAAGCCAAAACGTAACCACCTTGCTGAAACATTTAAGCTGTGCGTGGTATGCGGCTAACCGATCCATGCCTAATAAGGCATCAAGGAGCTCCAATACTCTCAAGTCTGCAGGCATCTCTTGTCCTTCTATATCAACTGAGTAGTCAACACATAATAAGTTAGGGTATATCTTATCCCCGGTAGCGCTGCCGAGGATCAACGCTCTAGCCTAATAGGTCTTAATCCTAACTCATCAATCGTATGACCCAAAATAAAAGATACAGTATAACCTGAATCAATCATAGTATGCATAAATTGATTGCAAATGTAAATCATACCCTCGATAAGGTTACGAGTGGCAGCTGGATCTAGTGCAATGATGGTATGCACTTGTTCTTTGCGTTGCTGTGGCTGAGCCTTGCCTAGTCGTAGACATGTACAGACGAAGTGCCATATCTGTCCACATTTAAAACATGCTTGATGTGGTCCCGGCCCTAGTGGAATCCGCAATCCTTGTCCCTGCGTCTGACTGGGCCTTTGTCTTTGTCCCCAGTCATATCTCTGTCCCTGAACATGTTCGTAACTCTGCCCCTGACCACCGCCTCTGCCTCTACCCTCAGTCCGCTGATACTATTGTGGCGGCCTTGACTGTGCTGGCTGTTATGGTGGTGTACTGGCATAACTCTGTGCCGAAAATGATGGTACTGGCGCGGTGCGCGCTGGATTGGATGGTGGCGCCACAGATCCTATACTCTGTGCTCTGTCATCTCTCGACCTGAGTGGTCGGTGTCTCTTCTGGCCAGGCTCCTCTCTTATGCAGCCTGTAAACTCCCTGGCTCAGTGGTCACCACAGTGCCTCTAATTTTCCTCAACAAACAATCCACGAAATAGTGTGCCTAGTCGGCGTCTGTATCAACTATTCCTCTAGCATAATCCAACCGCTACAAATACCTGCCCATATACTGCATCATCGAATCTCCAGTGTACTGTCGGATACTCAGAAACTGGACCCTCACCTGGGTAGCCACCATACTGCGCCACCACACGTCGACCTCTCTAAACATTAGACCCGAAGATATAATTAGTCTCATATGGTCTTGTATGGCTAGGATGTCATGTATTTTCTCTTGGCTTTTCACAAACTTCTCTGCCGCCTCAAGATTTGTGCCCTGTAGAACTCAGCTGGTCTATGTCTATGGAACTCTCGTGACTCTCTCGCCTTAGCTCTCACCCAGTGCTCACATCTATAGGCATAGTCAGCGTGGTCTCTACCGGTGTAGGTGGTACGGCCAATAACGTCTCAGTCTGAACCGATACTATCTCAACTATAATGGGTGGTGTTGGTACGATGAGAGCCACTTGAGTGGCCTGTATGTTAGGCGCACTCCTCTTATGAACAATGGGCACTATCGACGAAGATGGTGCTGGTGTAGGTGTGATATGTGCCCTGAGTATCCTAAGGATCTCATCCAATCGCTGACCTTGAGATGTGACTCTCTAAGTCAATGAATGCACCTCCTCAATACTCGCGAATCGAGGACCTACTTCCCCACTATCATCATTCGAACTAGGCTGATCTGCTATCGCGATCTGCAATAGCAAGCGAGTCTCTAATCAGCGTATAGTTACCAGTATAGTATAATACAATATAATAATTAGCATATACAGGATCCAAGTTTTAATTTTTCCCAACTCTCCTCACTTCCCAACTAAGACTCTATGTTAGGATCATAAGGTTCCACTCTAAGTTCCAACTGTGACCTAACTCTATTTTTAATTTGTGTCTTATATTGGTTGTGGGTTAATCAAGAGCTAGACGTAAAAATTTAGTCCCTGATACCAACTGCAACGGCCCCAGTTTTCCACAAACTAGACTCCGCCCGACTTAAGCTCACGTGGCGAGTCAGTCTCGCAAGGTCAACGCAGGCCTAGTCTGACTTACGATCCATCCATATAAGTAAATTCATAATTTTTAGTTGAGGTATTTGTTTCTTTTTCTCAAGTTTTACAAGTTAGCAGAAATAATTAATACGTTAAATAATTCAGAATAAAGGAAAAGAGTCAGACATCCTAAATGTGGAACCCTGAAAACATGTATATTCATGTATATCTTGTGTCAAGTGTTATAACTACGCAAAAATGATATGCAAGTCATGTGTATCTCTCAACTCAAACAAGTATCCTAAGTGTGATAACAATATATATATATATATATATATAAATAATACAAAAAGTCAAAAACCTACAAAAGTAGGTAAAGGAGGGCCGCTATGATATCCTCAGAGTAGATTGCCAAGTGTTGGCGTCTTGCCCTTGCTCGGCTGCGGATTTGCACTCGATCAAACATAACAATGTTGAGTCCAATAAGTAAAAGCTTGTAGGATCTAAACAGTAATTCAAAATAAATAAAACAGTCTTAAGGTCATGCGGATGGAAATAAAGCTATATGGAATGCATGATAATAAGATTGTAAAAATGAAAGTACAACGAGAAATGAGTGTCAAAGGAAACAATAGAGAGGTGCCCAAGTCATCCAAGACCACCGAGTGCGAGTGCCACAGGGTCAGGGTCATAGAGCTACGACAACGTCAAGCAGACTCGAGTGTTAGGACGCGGCGTCACCTGTTGTACCTAGACCGTCGCAAATGAGGGATATTAATGGTGCCCCAGATAAAACACATCTCATTCTAACCAAATACTCAAGTGACTTGAGATTATGATCCCAGTTGCAAGCTGGTAACCATTCTAATTAGAGACACTCGCATGACTCACTTGGCCCTCGGTCACTCATAGGTGGGTGAGAATTTCAAGAAAGGGACACAATACAATATCAATAAAATATAAGCTCAAATGAACTAATGTGCATTTCCTAGCTGGTTTTACTTACCTCAAGCAATCACAAATCGTCTTCAAAACGTCTTGCTCAAGTCACGAGATGCGCACCCGACACCCGTCTATGGCCTCCTAAGTCCATGGTGTCCAATTATACCATTTTAATTATTTTAGATTCACATTAAGTGAATTTATAATATGGGACCACAACTTGTAATTTTGTTTCAAACAAGTTTGATTTTTAACACACTTTTCAAATTATACCGGGGTGCTAAGTGCTCGAAAAAGCTTCGAAACTCATTTTTCTTGTTTTTTTCTAAGTTTTCATATTTTTCTAGAATTTTCTTAATTTTTTCATAATTCTTATCTAGTTTTATGATTTATTTTATTTAAAAATCTATTTTATTTAATTTTTAAATTAATTGTTATTATTTAATGGGTTGGGCCCGAGTCAACCCGACCCGGTCCACTTGGGTCAAGGTCGGCCCAACCCAGCACAAATGGGGGTAGCAAGGCCCGACCTACTGGCTACCCCCTTTCCCTGTTTGTGGAGAGCGAATAGAGAACGTTTGTTATGTGTTTGTTCTCCAATCTTTTTTTAATGCTATCTGTTCGCTCTGTAATTTTTTTTTCTCTATTTCTTTCTTTCTTTCTTTATCCCATATTTCTTCCTTTCTCCATTAAAAACCAATAACCACAATAAATTAACATCCTCTACTAGACTTCAAAATACCAAAATCCAAGCACATTAGCTACATGAAATTGAAGGAAATGCAAAGATTGAAGAGTTAACTACTTGAAATTGAACAAACGTAAATATTAGAGAGAATATTAACTTGAATCTTTTTTTTTTCTCTTGTTTTTCCACTATTTTTCAGCCAAAAACACAACCTCAAAACCCAAATACACACCCATCGATTTCTTACTCTCACTCTCTCACTCACTCTCTCTCTCTCTCTCTCTCTCTCTCTCTCTCTCTCTCTCTCTCTCTCTCTCTCTCTCTTATCTACTACCACTTTTCACACCCACTTATCACACTCCCTCCACAACAAGTGACACATGTCCAATTTAGGAATTTTCTATTTTTCCCTTAACAATTAATTAATTTATTTATCCAACCATTTCCCACAATTTAAAACTTTTAAAACTTTTAAAATTTTATTTTTGATTTATTGGTCAAGCTATAATCTTATACCCATAAATGCACATATCTCGAGAAGTTAACTCACTTGTAACTCGATGATCGAAATATAATAATTAAATTGTGTGCATTTTTAAATAGGTAATACACAAATCACCAAAAAATAAAATACCTCGGTGTTGACTCTCGAGGGTTGACCGAGTGTGCCAAATCATGACAGGTCTAGGTCACAGTCTTGAAATGCCACGTGGCACGGGTTTGGATTTTTGGGTCATTACACCCTAGGCTCATATAATTGCCTTTTAAATTAACACATAAACTGGTTGCGAGGTATGTGACATCGCCAATTCCTACAAACTGGGCCCCTCCAATCGTTAGACCTATGTGGATCCTCAGTTGACCTCCATGATGTCAATGCAAGCTTAGTCAGCCTTTTTATGTTGTTTAATAATTTGTTTGATGTTTTAGTATTGAGTTATTAGGTTTCTAAGATTTAAATTAATAAGCAACAAAAGAAAATAACTAAAGCAATTTAAATAACTCATTTGCACGTGAATCGAGATATCTTATGTGTGGAACCCCATAATAGATATCACACATAAGTACAGTGAAGAAATGATCATATACATGTATTTAAGTGTCGATTAATTCTAATATACTGAAGTTTTACAAAAACATCATAATAGATAAATATAATACAAAAACTACAATATGGTTAAAGCAGGAGTCGCTCTAAGAGTCCTTAGAGGTAGTCAGGCTCTTTCCTCTTGCTCGACGCAAGATCTTAAATTATCACCAAAAGCAACAATTCTAGTGAGTAAAGCCAGATGAGTCTCAATAGTATTTCGAGGAAAACAATGATTAAGTCAATAAATCATGTGGGTAAATAAATAAAAGAAAACAATAAAGTGTATGATAAATAAGCTAACTAAACAAATAAGGATAAATGAGTTTCGTGGAACAAAGGATAGAAGACTAAGTGGTCCAATCCATCAAGTTGCAAGTCATGACCACAACTTGAATTCCAAGTCCATCATCTGCAGATCTCAACCACATTTGATGTCCAAAAGGAGTTGCATGCTAGTCTTGGTCACAACTCAATGTAGTCGCGCTACACTTAAATCCAGTAGTCACGAGAATACCAAGGATTGTGATGGTAGATCTCACTCATGAGTAACTTCTTGACCACCTATCAAATGACTCGTTACCTTAAGTAGGTTATTAGAGTTAATCCGAACCCTAATTAACCCAAGCTAGACTTGTGGTTAAGTTCAGCTAATCTTAATTAGCATGTGAATATGATGGTGTGATTGTATTGTGTTTGTTTGGCGTGGAAAATGATTAAATAGAACTATAAGCTATTAATGGAAATTAATGTAAGACATATAATTGGAAAATAAATAGTAACTTGGTGGGTGCGCCAATGACACGTGGGAGTTGTGGTTGTCTCGCGTGGGACATGAATATAATGTGCACACCTGAGTTTGCTGGTTGGCACGTGTGATGAATTGATAGGTGCCAAAATGCATATGTGTATATATAGTTTATATATATATAAATATAAAACTATGATTTATATTAAAAAAATGTAAAGCATTGGATGTGTCAAATCCTTAAATTTCTAAATCGGTAATTACGACTAAACAAGGATTATGAGATCCTAATTATGGTTTTGACTACGAGTTGGGAGTTAAACACTGGTGAAAATAGAGATTTATAATTAATTTTATTATTGTGTGATGTTTGCCTTGTGTTATGTATTATATATTATGTTATTTTGTGAAACTCAAGTTAATCGAATAAATTCAAGATTTTATGGGGTTTTATCTCGAGATACGTGTCAAAATGGGTCCTGGTAGAGTTAAAATATCGACTCGAACTATTGTTTCGAGTTTTTATGAAAAATAATTGAAAAGTCAAAGTTCAAATTTGAAGTTTTAATGGGCTTAAAGAGCCAATGTGGGGATTTGACCTCGATATGTGTGTAAGTCGGTATTGAAGGTAGTGTAAAATGAGACAAAGTTGTGTGAGATCTTATTTCGAGTTAGTGTCGATTGACGGTAGTCGAGGTTGAGATTTGATCTAAATTGGTGCACGTTTGGTTAACTATGACAAGAGGATTGGTCTCAAAGATTTTAGTATGTAATGGAAAGGTTATGACTTTTGGGTTTTAGTGTGACAAAAACCAGTATTATGGACATTTTATGATGATTGACTGTTTTATCAAGAATTTGACTCAATTTGGTGAAAAAGGGGATCGAAAATAAGCACTGGATGTGAAAGCACGTCAAAATAGGGTTTTTAGGAATTAATAATGAAAACATTAAGTTGCTCAAGCAAGCAGTTGATGGTTACATATATAAAAAGGAAAATAAAAACAATCAATCATTTTATATATATCAGCAGAACGTTTAGTTCGGACGTTTCTAAACCCTTCCGCCTATTCCTTCACTCGCGGAGCTCCCAATGTCCGATTTCTTTCCATAAAACTATAGAGCATCGCGATATGATTAATTTGAGCTAAATATCTATAGTGTAAATGATGTATTCGTCTCACAATTTGGTAAATTCTCAATGCCGGGCATTTTTCCACAATTCAATTTGAATTATCGCGATTTTTTGATTTCTTTCGCGGGGTTTCGATAGAAATTGGTATGAATTATTGTTAATTAGTGTATTGGATTGATTTGCGTTAATTTGGGTCAAATTCCACCAACGTGGGTTAGGGTTTTGATGAGGTGAACTAATGCAATTCAGTTGATAACTATTTCAGAGATGTTTTAATTGTTGATATTAATTTATATTAGGTTTCTGGATGAACTGATAATTGATCATGATCCAATTTGACCCCACGGGCTGTGAAAATATTTTGGTGTTGGTATCGGGTTGTTTCGTGGCGTTATTGTCGAGTTTTGAGGATTAAATTGTGAAAATATTTATTTAGAGACATTTTTTAGTTCAAAATAAATAAAGTTTGCCTAATTGACAGACTATATGGAAAAATTCATAACTTCTCCGTCAGTGACCTGATTTGGATGTTCTTAGAGTCTATGAAAAGTAGGACATGAGTACTACAAGTTCCTTTTAGTTCATAATGACAAATATTGAGGTTTTCAAGGTTACAAAATTACCCAAAAGTTGGCTAGTTGAAATAGTAATATTAATTAATATTTTTGAAAATTGTTCTTAAGCTTACTTTGATCGCGATTTTCATTAGATTTTGTGATATGTTTTCACTTGAAACGTAACCCATAACATAATTTGGTATGCAGGGAAGCTATTGGAACCATTTTCAAGGTGATCCGACGCTTCGAGAACCTCAAAAATTAAGCTTAAAGTTGGTTGTTTGTTAGGTAAATTAAATCCCATGGTAACCTTTACATTGTATGATTGTAATTTCGTATAAATTGCATTAATCCTTGAAATTGCATTTTTGTTGTACATGCATATACGGTTTGGGAGGATAAGGCATCACGAGTCTCCTTATTGGGGTCTACCTGACTATATTATAGGGTAGAACTATTTAGTGTCTGCCTGACTGTGTGCACATGGTATATTAAGTTACCTAATTGTGTATTACAGGGTAAGAACTGGTAGTGTCTACCCAACTGTGTACATAGTATAACTATATTATGCTTGTGGGGCTAGAGTCACTGATACTTTTGCATCAAGTGGTTATCATGAGATCACGTTAAACCAGATCATACTCTCATAGTCTAGAGGAACGATACTCGTTTGGTTACTCTCCTCGCGCATGACTCATTATTGTTTACTTATCACTTTTGAAGAACGCTATCTGATTATGGTCGGATAACAAAAACGGGATGAATTCATGGTTGTGTTTGAGTTCCTTGGATTATATTGTTCGTTTAAATTCCTTGGATTATTATGCATTTGTTTACTACAGGTGTACTGAATAGTGTGGGATTTACTTATCTGATATTATCAAATTTTTATAATCGAGTAATTACAAGTTCTAGCGACAACATGGGAAAGGAAAAGCTTTCTGACTATTGGTGACTTGCTGAGTTCCTTTCTATTTATGTATGTATTGTTTCGAATATAAAATATTGTATAAATGAGTTTTTTGGGATCGTGTGAGGTTATGACCTCTTTGTAAATAGTTAAAATAGTTTTAAGATGAATTGAAATTGTTATAATGGTTTTAGGATGAGTTGGAATGCTATGGACCTAAGGTAATTATGATTTAAAGATTTTGAAAACTTGAGATAAGCTAGAACGAATAAATAATCGTTATTGATGGGATATATATTGTTATGGGGGCGGGTTGTGAGTCCTTTGGCACTTCCATCAAGCTGAGCAGGTTTGTTGAAGATTTATGAAGATTGAGATTTTCTGTGTAGGCTTAGAAATAGAGGAGATGTTGACGAGTTTTTTTAAAGAAATTTTAAGAATAATGTTATCAATCCTATTGAACTTTGAGGTTTAAGACTCACTTTTGAACCCTTTGTGGTTAATTGAGAATCATATTTGATAATTACTCTGATAGATTTTTAATTATTTATTGAAAGAAACGTTAAGTCTGCTAGGTTATCCGGAGATTAAGGTAATCTAAGCCGGTCAGATGCTCTAATTAGGTGGGGTACGACATGATGAGCCTCTAGATTTGTACAAGTAAGGTATCATGTATGTGTAATTTTAATTTCTTCTCCATCAAATTAACCTTAAGATCGTACGATGCAAATCTCGAGGAAAATCACTATATAACATCAAAGCCCTACATGTTTATCTTCTCCAATTGATTGAAAGAGAAAAGAGAAGTAGAGGGAATCGAATGAGAGAAGAAGATGAGATCGATTAGTAGAGATTGAAGAATTGATCGGGAGCTTTGGGGAATAGCTATAGATCATCTAGTATGCCATGGGAGGTGAGCCTTTCTTTAATCTTATCTTTTTCGATTCTTGGGATTTTGTGACGTTTAAGTGGTGAAATAACGGGGGATCAGTTCTAGTTTTTTTTAGTTATAGAATTGGGTTCACCGGAACCTAATTATAGTAGAGAATTTAGTGTGGGAGTTGGTTTGACTCATAGTTAAAGTTAAAGTTTGGTTTTTAAAGTTTTTAATGATGAATTCTTGATTATTTTTGTTAATTGTTGTTGTTGGTGGTTGAGAATTAATATAAGACCTCATTAGAGGCCCTCCCCAATTGTTGTTTGATATGTTTTGGGGTCTAATTAGAAGCACGACAGTGCGGCTAGAGTTGTAGAGCATGTGCAGGGAGCGCGCTCCCTATATATACACAAAAGAGTACATTACATTGAAGGAGATCTCTAAGCACCTAAGTCTTCCATTTTCCTTTCTTTTTAGTGCTAAATCGTGTACCTGAAATGTTAAGAGCGATGAACGCTCATCTTGCTCAGTAAGTGACACTCATTTACCTATCAACTATCTACTAGTAATCAATGAATAAATGAATAACAACATAAACTAATAATATCTACTCAGGGTAATAGAAATGATATAAACAATACATATCATATGCAAGTTATTCAGTGCATCGCAATGGGTGCTTGCTTGGCGCCTTGGTGCCCACCCTAGGTACTTGCTGTGGCGGCCCCAAATCCCAAGGCAATCTGGGCCCCGTCATGCCGCCAGACACGTCACCAAGTTATGTCATGTCATCTACCTGTCTGTCCATGATGGCTCGAGAAAAGTGCTCAATTTTTACATTTAGCCTAACTATTTCAATTATCATGCATTTTAAGAAAATATGTCCTTAATTTAGTTTAGTTATTCTATCCATTTAACTCACTTAACTTATATGGTAAGTCATTTAGTTGTTCCTTGGTCTTTTCAACTAAATATGTAAGTTACCAATAATAGCATAAGTCTTTCATTTTAGATAAAGAAAATGATAATTATCATAAACTTTACTTTATTGATAAACTACTGGAAACCCCATCAAAAGGATACCATGTATATATAAGGCGACGAAATGTATAATAAAATCAATATACATGTATTAGTGTATTAAGTCTCCCAAACTATTTACAAAAGTCGTAACATAATATATACAAACAACTACGAGATGGGCTAGTGGAGGCTCTCAATAATTAGATGAAGTCGCCAAGTATGGCCTTCCCCCGGCTCATTATAGGATTTACACTCGGTCATCCATGCAAAAATTCGATGACAAGTCAAGTTAGTAAATCCCCAGAAGAAACGCAAGTTGCATTTAATAAGAATGTAAATAAAGCAGCTACATATCATGCTAGTCAATAAGAAATGCAATGAAAGGGGATAATAAGCATGAAGAGAAGTCGCTAGGAAGGCAATAATGTCGGACGTGAGCGTGGTATATATCTGCTGAACTTTGGGACTAATAACGGTGGACTGAGGAGACTCTGGTGACGAAGTAACTCCCCACCACCGCTCCAAGTTTAACGAGGGACTCTGTTAGTCAGGAGTTTATAACTCCTGGCCAACTACCTCAAATGAGAGGAATCTGTGTCAGAGATAACTCCTCAAGACACCATCTCTCAAGTCATCGACTCGCAGAGTAAGTCTCATGCGTAGCCTAAGGCATGACCGGAGCCGTAGCAACAATCAGATTACTAATAACGAGGGAGCCAGTGAGGGATGATACCGTCCCATCGACCATATACAGACACACGTGGGAATGGAGTAGTCAAACAAACCAAATTGGCATATTTTAATAGAATAATGAAATAAAACAGTAAATAAATACTACTTGTTTTTTTGTGGAGTTTACTTACGAAAATGCAATAAAAACTCGGTCATAGCCACTCGCTCATCTCCGGAATACTAGTCCGTCAATCCCCTAAGCTTCCCTAGGCCTTGAGTGTCCTACATACCAATTTTAATAATATATGGTCACATTAATTGATTTTATGTTATGACAACAAAAATTAGAATTTTTATTCTAATTTTTCTTTTAGTTGTAACACATTTTTTAGATTACATGCATTGCCAAATGCCCAAAATTTATCAAAACCCAATTTTATATATTTTTCCTAATTCCTCATATTTTCTATGATTTTTTTTGAATTTTTCTAAATTTTTAATTTATTTTTACGTATTTTTCTATAATTTATTGTATTTATTTTGTATTTTATTTTGTATTTTATTTTGTTTTAAATAAATTTTTAATTTTTTTTATGGAGTTGGTCCCACTTGAACCGGGCCCGGTCTGCAGGTTTGGCCCAAGCTCATACATGCGTGCGTATGAACATCCTCCCCCCATATCGATTTGGGGGAGAAGGAGGTAGACGTCTTTGCCCAAAATTGGATTTTTTTTCCTCTTCTTTTCTTTTTATTTTTCCACAACAACAACTCAACAAGAACAAATACAACATCAACTATGCTCCAGTAAACCATCAACATACATTATATTACCAAAAACTCCAAAAATATGAAATGGGTCTAATGCATCAAGAAATTTGTATTGTACACTAAAATTTGTGTTCAAAAATAGAGGAAGACTTTAATTAAAACTCTTGAAATTCATTTTACAACAAACATCCAATTTCTTGTTGCACTTCAAGACACCATTAAAGCAAAAAATGGAGAAGATGTGAGAGTGTTTGTTACCTTAATTTCTAACTTGATTTATTGACTCCCAATTGATCCAAAGCTCATCCAATAGATCAAATCCAACCCTTGCTCTCTTAACTTCCTTATCTAGTTAGGTTAGATGTAAAGAAAAACTCCAGATTTTCATGTTGAGCAAATGCTAAGTCTTCTTTTTATAATAATTCACATAATCAATTCCCAACACATATTTCGAGGTTCATCAAAGGACCCTTATTAAATCCAACCAAACCTTTGTGTCCACTTGGTTTCACTTTAAGTTACATTATCTTAGACTTAACTTTCTTAATAACTTAACTAATACTTCCCACCATAGAAACATTAATCAAATTAGCTAGCTTAGTCTTATGGTTAATTAACAATTTACACACCAAAATTAGACTAAGTCCTGACGCTATTGCACAACTCGAGGCGCACTGGGTCCATTCTCGACCTATTAGGACTTATTCATCCTAGTTCAAGTCAATTAATACTTAGCTTAGTATTTTATTGGATATTGATAAACTTATTCATCTAAGCTAATATCTCACTGTCCCAAACTATTTAAATTCTCATATCCGAATCTCACGTATCTCGAGAAGCTTCCACTGCACTCGTAACTAATGTAAAACGCGATAACCAACGATACATATGACGTAATGCTATAATTCATAGAAAAACAACCATAATAAACAAACATTACGCTAATATAATATTATAAATTGTACCTCGGTCGGCGTGCGACGTCCACGTGGGTCTGAGCTGGGTCCTAGTCTGAAGTTGGATAATTAAAAAAATTCTTAAATTAGGCGGACCATCACTCTTGCCGTCATTGACTCGACGTCAGATGTAACGATCCAAGAAATTAAAATCTGAATTACACGTTTATTGCAATATTTTAACCCTTGACCCAGTCTTCATATGGAAAACTCGGTCGAATCTCGAACATCATGGATGTAGTATATTATTTGTCATTGATGTATTTTATAATTGGTTAAACTATAATTCCAATTAATCCTAAATATGGCTAATAGTTTAGATAAATTAATTTAACTAGATCCTGACTATGCGCAACCACCTTTTCATAAGGGCACCCGAATTTCGAGTGCACCCTAAATTCAAATTTTAATTTATGAGGGCACCCCAACATTTTTACCAAAATACCCTTTCATCCAAATCGAAGCACCCAACTCTAATACCTTGGTCGAGACATCTATTTTAGGTTCAACGACATGTGGTTGAGAATTATCTGCTAAGTTCGATGTTGTCCAACTAAACCTCTTTCGTGGAATTTGGTTAATAGTTGCCGACCTAAATGTTCGGTGAGTTTCAATCGACTTTCAAATTAAAGGTTCAGTAGGCTTTAATAGACTCTTCAACTAGAGGTTTGGTACCAACTCTTCTACTAGAGACTCGAACCTGCAAAGCCGAGCCACTTAATGATACCCTATAAACCATAAAAAGATAGTGTTGGGAGGGATGATGGTGGGGTGCACAAAATGAGAGAAAAAGGGTGGCGGGGTGTACAATCGCAATGAGGGGCATAAAGGTCATTTTGCTGTAGAATTGACATTTTTTTAAGTTTGACTTTTTCGCTACTCGTGCCCTAAATAAACAATATGGTGCATATAGTTGGGCTATTTAATTAATATAAGTCGGGGAATCAATGTAATGACTTGTTACCTTAAGTAGGTGATTAAGATTAATTCGAATTCTAATTAACCCGAGTTAGACTCGTGGTTAAGCCTGACTTGTCTTAAGTAGCGTATGCGTGGATTTGCGTGTTGTTTGGTGCTTGTATGGATTGTATTATTAATTATGGAAATAATGATATTAATTGGCCTATAATTGAATAATTGACAAATTATGGGGAGCCTAATACTGTGAGTGAGTCAAGGGTGATGGACATGAGTCATGAAGTTGCAAGCACGCTCGAGTGTACTCATTGGCTTGCGCGGTGAAATTATAGGCGTAAGAATATATATAAACGTATATATTGTATGTATAAATATATATTAAAAATAATAAATAAATTGGTGGTCGCCTACTAATACTTGTGGTTGAAGGTGAACACGTGAGATGTAAAATAATGTGCACGCCCAGGAGTGGTCGTTGGCGCACACAGCGAAGCTATAAGCATGAAGAAATAGACATATATATATATATATTAAAAAATAAAAAATAGAAAAGTGAATTTAAATTGGTATCAGTTTAAGGAGTGTCACTTTGGCTCATATCCTTTAGATCGACATCAAAATTTATGCGTGCGAGGCTCGATGAAATCTTATATTTATCCCCAAACAAAACATACAAACACCGGTTCATTAGTCGAAATAGAAAAAGAAATCGAGGTTGTGTTTTCACAAAGAGATGGAAATTGAAACCAAGGGAGAGAGAAATAGAGAGATTGAAACTAAAGGGGAGAGACAAGGGAGAGATAGAACGACAATGAAGAACGTGAGGTTGCGTTTTTGTGTTGGTGTTTATTGTCGTTGATGTGAACTTCTATGCAGTTCATCTGAGGAAGGAGATGACAGGGGAATCGTCTCCTCTGCCTAGACTTGCCCTGAGGTCCTAATAAAAAATTAAAATTTTAGCAAGAGAAAAACGGAATGGTGAGGAAGTGGAAGGGGGTTTGATCCTACAGATCAGGTCGAATAAGGTCCTATTCAAGTGAGTCTGATTTTTTCAGTTTAGGGGTCAAACATCCCCTCACGTAAAAGTAAAAATAAAATAAAATGCTAGAATTTAGGAAAAGTTCCGAAAAATGGGAAGAAATTAGAAAAATAATATTTGTGGACCAAATAAATAGAAATCATGTATTTCTATGAAAAATAGAGAATTTGGGATTCTTTCGGGACTTTATACCAAGGTTTTCACCTCGAAAAACATGAAATGGTCTTGTTAAAATCAAAAACTAGCAAATTGGTTCTGGGTTAAATCAGGACAAATTTATAGGTTTTAACTAATAAGTATTAGACTCAAATTGATGATGATTAATCTTTTTTAAGTTTTTGATCGAGAGAAAAAGGTCAATAGATTCTGGGAGTTGAGTAAGTAGGTATAAAGTTAGGAAAGTTTGGTACAAGTAAGTGAGACTTGTATTCTTATCAAATTATGCTTCGTAAATTCGTATATTTAGTTCATATAATATTATTGATTGAGAATGGGGCAATGTACTGTGGTTTGACTATTTTAATTGTAAAAAATCACGAAAATGGTCGATAAGGCGGACTGTAATAAAGAACGAAATGGTTCGCCTAGACATGGATTCTGCCTTTTGTCTTAATGAATAGAAAAGGTATACCTGAAAATGGATTTCGCCCTTAGTTAGTCCCAATTTTACCTTAGCCGTCATTGTCCAGTTGGAGTTAGTAGCTTAGTCAAGCTTTAATAAACCAACATAATCCTTTGTCGGCCAACATGTGGATTCTATGATTGTATTCTCGAGTGACATTTAAAGTAAGACTTCGTAGCTAAACTCAAATTTACAAATCACCAGTGCAGTTGCATATTACCTAATTGACTTGCATTCAATTTATTATTGGTTATATAATTTTTAATGCCTTAATATATATGTTTTAGATTCATATTATTATTCATTGATCCATTGATAGTAGTTGATAATTGATATGTTTACGAGCATCATTTATTGAGTAAGTCGGTGCATTCATTCCCCGATAACATTTCGACTCAGGAATGGAGAAGATTAGGAGTTATAGTCTTCTATACGGTGTATTGATTTCCATATTATTTTACATATTGTATTGAATTAATGTTTTGTAATAAACAGGGTTGGGATATGTTTTTAATACCGAGGTTTATGCTGATTTTTGTGTATTTATGTTTTATCGAAAAGGTTTTAAACTATGTCGCATTTTGTTTTAATTTTTATTCGATTGTCAAGATATACATGATGTGTTTATTAGATATTGAGAAGACGTTGCTAGCACTAGTTAAGTCTGGCTGATGTACAGAGGATTAATTAAGGCTTTGGGCCGAGTATCGCCATAGTTAAGATAAGTGATGTCACAATTAAAGTGGTAAAGTTTGGTAATTTTAGTAGGATAGTGATATGGTGCAACTAGGTGTTGGTTAAAGAATAGTGTGGTCCAACATAAATGTGCCGCCTCACCACTTAAACTGGTTTCAAAACCACTTAAACTGTGACGGCCCCTCTCCTAATCTAGGGCACCGCTCGGCCTAATCCCGTAATTAAGCCCTAATCATCTCCTCCCAGGACTTAACTACGTATTAGTCAGCCTTTCAACTTAAACCTTTTATTAAATGAATTTATTAGCGGAAGTCTTATTGATTATGCGGAAGCCATTTATGATATCCTAAGTGTGGAAAGCCAGGAAATGCCATCACATATATATAGTCTTCAAAATTCATTGAAACGATAAACTGGTCTAAGTCAAGTCGGGGAAGTAACGCTCAACCCAATACACAACCCCAAAAAGTATCTGAAAGACATATATAAACTATACAATCAAAATATCAAAAGAAGACCTACAATCGATCCAATGATGCGTCGCGGGCTCAGGGATAATCACCGATCTTCTCCTTGCCCGGCCTGCTGGTAAACGGCTTTGCACCCACCGTCATAAAAAGGACGGTGAGTACAAGAATAAAACGGTAATCCCCAATGACAAGTTTAATTTGCATTTCCAAATATTCAAATGGTATTTAAAAGCATATAACTTGAAAAACTGAAAAATAAACCATATGCGAGTAAATACCATAGTTAAACAAGTGTTACTGACACTAGGCTAAGTAGTAGTGATTTAGGTCCGATCGGCAGTGACACGTGTCACCCCCGCCATCACCACCGTGAGCATGGGGTTCGGCCATGGAGGCCGAACCCCCCCTCCATGCTTGGTCCCGAACAACAAACAACGACAACTGCAAAAACTCACCTCAATTGTGTCTCTGGCTCTCTTCTTCCTCCTCTCCTTCTTTCCTTCCTCTCCTTCGATTTTTCTCTCTGTTTTGGTCGATCGTTTGTGTGTGTATGTAGTGGGTGTAGTTGGAGATGGAGGTGGTGAGTGTATGTGGAGCTGGTGTGGGTGATGAAAGCACGTGGTGGAGGAGGGTGGGACAGGTGTTGTTGGCAATTGGACAGCTGTTGGCTTGTTGTTTGGCCATGTGTTGGGGTGTTGTTGTGGTGACACCAATTGGTGACACCATTACGACACTCGCCGCGTTTTCGGGTGTATCGATGCCCGTTTTCGCGTTTGAAACGGAATGTCCGCATAACGTCGTGTTGATAGTTACAAAAATATATTTGTTTTCCTCGACATAATATTCGATTTTTTTGTCAACTACCCGACACCCGCGTCGGCACTCGTATCGAGACGTGTCCCCTCTCTCGTCTCTACGTCTACAACCGTACCAAATGACTAAGTAAGTCTACACATTACATAACACTAGGCACACATCAATACAAAAATACAATCTACCTCGACCATGTATCTCGGTCGGTGCACGTATCACAGTGTGGGTCCCACGTCAAAGGTCGGTGATCTTGATTAAGGAATTTAAACCAGGGTTAGAGATTTGGGCCGTCACAAATATTCCCAACAAAATGAAAATTTCGTCCTCGAAATTAAGTTTAAGTTACGGTTCCACCTGACTCGAACCGGTACGAGAATCTATCTCACATGTATGCCATTTTTCCGACTCGTTTCTTAATCATGAAAGGCCCGATATACCTCGGTGCAAACTTGCATTTCACCCTAAATCTCTGAAAACCCTTTCGAGGGGAAACCTTTAAAAGACAATGGCTCCCTCGAAATACGCGAGATCACTGCGATACTTATATGCATATCTCTTATGTCTCTCACGTGCTCCTCTGAGTCTCTGACGGATCAGTTTGACCTTTTCCGTGTGGTCAACAACAATTTCAGGCCCCACTATCTCCCGGTCCTCTGGCTCAGCCCAACACAATGGCGAGCGACACGGTCTGCCATACAAAGCTTCAAATGGCGCCATCTCAATGCTAGCCTGACAACTGTTGTTATAAGCGAACTCACACAACGGTAGGTACTCCGCCCAAGATCCGCCAAACTCCAACACACATGCCCGCAACATGTCCTCGAGGACGTAAATCAATCTCTCAGTCTGCCCATCGGTCTGAGGGTGGAAAGCCGTACTGAACTGTAGGCGCGTGCCGTACTTTGCTCTTGCATACTCCGCCACATCCTGGACGTATACGTAGCATCTCGATCTGACGTGATCGTTAATGGTACCCCGTGCAGCCTGATAATCTCTTTCTCGAACAATACGCTCAGCAGATCGAACGTGTAATGCGATGCCACTGGCAGGAATTGAGCAGACTTTGTTAGTCTTTCAACTATAACCCAGATGTAATTATGACTCCTCGCGATCCTCGACAATCCTCTGACAAAATCCATAGAGATGTCTTCCCGCTTCCATCGAGGAACGGAAAGCTCTTGTAGTAATCCCCCGGGTCTGCGATGCTCGGACTTCACTTGCTAACAGATACCACGGTTCCTGACGAATCTAGACACGTCTGCCTTCATCCCAGGCCACCTGAAATGTCTCCTCATGTCGTGGTACATCGTAGTCCTGCCTGGACGTACGGTAAATTTGGAACGGTGCGACTCTTGAAGGATCTCATCACCGATACCTCTGGTATCCACAACCTGCCCCGGTATCTCAGACACTGATCTGTCGTCTCTGCCCAAGAGCGAAAGATCACCGATTTCATCGTTTGCATGTCGTCTCGTGGTCGGGGTGCTGTAGTAGTAGCTGTGGCGACGGGGCGATCGAAACCAGTGCAGTCATCTGCGCCGACATGCAAACGATGAAATCGATGATCTTTCGCTCTTGAGCGGCCGTCCGGTCACACATCCTCTCAAACTTGTCAACTGATACGGTTGAAGGCTGACTGCCGCTAGCTCCGGTGTCTCCAGCCTCGCGCGAATCCCTCATCGATGTCTTCAAGTAGATATCGAACGCGAATCAGCTACGACGTGGCATAACACATATATATATACACATAGAAACTAACACGTACATATAAGAAATCCCCATCTCACCTCCACTCAATTCCCAACAAAATAGTTCTTAGGCAAGGATCATCTGGTTTCCACCTCTAAGGTTTGTGTTTTATACGAGTTCATGTTTTTCATATTTATCCCTAAGGTTCTTATACCTAGGCTCTGATACCAACTGTGACGGCCCTCTCCTAATCTAGGGCACCGCTCGGCCTAATCCCGTAATTAAGCCCTAATCATCTCCTCCCAGGACTTAACTACGTATTAGTCAGCCTTTCAACTTAAACATTTTATTAAATGAATTTATTAGCGGAAGTCTTATTGATTATGCGGAAGCCATTTATGATATCCTAAGTGTGGAAAGCCAGGAAATGCCATCACATATATATAGTCTTCAAAATTCATTGAAACGATAAACTGGTCTAAGTCAAGTCGGGGAAGTAACGCTCAACACAATACACAACCCCAAAAAGTATCTGAAAGACATATATAAACTATACAATCAAAATATCAAAAGAAGACCTACAATCGATCCAATGATGCATCGCGGGCTCAGGGATAATCACCGATCTTCTCCTTGCCCGGCCTGCTGGTAAACGGCTCTGCACCCACCGTCATAAAAAGGACGGTGAGTACAAGAATAAAACAGTAATCCCCAATGACAAGTTTAATTTGCATTTCCAAATATGCAAATGGTATTTAAAAGCATATAACTTGAAAAACTGAAAAATAAACCATATGCGAGTAAATACCATAGTTAAACAAGTGTTACTGACACTAGGCTAAGTAGTAGTGATTTAGGTCCGGTCGGCAGTGACACGTGTCACCCCGACCCAATAATCATATAGCACAAGGGACTCTAACCCAAGTGTTACCAGGGACTCTAACCCCGGTGTGTAGACCACCTCAGGGACTCTAACCCCGAGTGTCATACAATGTCAGGTAACGTGTGCCGACATCCCCAGGGACTCTAACCCCTTGATTCGTGCACACCTCGATCAAGTACGGGACCTAAATGCAACAACTACCTTTTACATTTTCAAGAAATACCAAGTATGGATTGTCAAGGCATAGGCACATCTACACACCTAAACAAATAATGAATACAAGTCCTCTTAAACATTTATAAGATATTCACTAGCCTAATAGCATGCTATTTATCGTTCAATTCACATTTGAAACAAGAATAGACATAGCATGGAATGGAATCAATGAATTAAATCAAATAAATGGATATCATGCAAACTAGACTCATCAAGTGAGCATAGACACAAAGAATCACATGATATAAGAGTACAAAGGTAAATAGTCAAAAGGACTATGCAAGGATAATAATTAATAGGAATGAAATGCCAAGTAAAATTGTCAATGGGTATACCCACTCAACAAAGTAACGTCCTAGCTTAACTGGCCTTCGCTCTCCCGTGCCCTTTTTCCTAGATTCCTGAGTTTGGTGTCTCATTAGTTCTAATAGTGAGTTTATTGTGTATTCAAATTGGTTCAATCAACTTTATTTTATTGGAATATAATTTTCCCAATTTTTCCATAATTTTCCAAATTTTCTTTCATTTTTCTCTTCTTTTCTATTTTTTTTTTCTTTTTATTTACTGTTTGGGTCGGTGGGCCCGACCCAGTAAGGGAGGGGGGTCGGGTCGACCCAGACGGGTCGGACCCGACTCGACCCAGACGGGTCGGACCCGACTCGACCCAGACGGGTCGGACCCGACTCGACCCGACGGGTCGACCCGACTCGACTGGGCCGAACAGGTCCAGGCTCGGCCCATGGGCCGAGCCTGGCCCGTTCTAGGCCCGGCCCAGCAAGGGGGTGCACACGCTCGTGATGCGCGCGTGTGCACCTCCTTCCTCCCGATCGACTGGTTCGATCGGGAGGAAGAAGAAGTTTTTTTTTTTTTTTTTTTTTGTTTCTTCTCCTCCGGTGAGGGGTGGTTCTCCACCCCACCCCGTGGGCGATGGCGGGGAGGCCCTGCCATCACCACCGTGAGCATGGGGTTCGGCCATGGAGGCCGAACCCCCCCTCCATGCTTGGTCCCGAACAACAAACAACAACAACTGCAAAAACTCACCTCAATTGTGTCTCTGGCTCTCTTCTTCCTCCTCTCCTTCTTTCCTTCCTCTCCTTCGATTTTTCTCTCTGTTTTGGTCGATCGTTTGTGTGTGTATGTAGTGGGTGTAGTTGGAGATGGAGGTGGTGAGTGTATGTGGAGCTGGTGTGGGTGATGAAAGCACGTGGTGGAGGAGGGTGGGACAGGTGTTGTTGGCAATTGGACAGCTGTTGGCTTGTTGTTTGGCCATGTGTTGGGGTGTTGTTGTGGTGACACCAATTGGTGACACCATTACGACACTCGCCGCGTTTTCGGGTGTATCGATGCCCGTTTTCGCGTTTGAAACGGAATGTCCGCATAACGTCGTGTTGATAGTTACAAAAATATATTTGTTTTCCTCGACATAATATTCGATTTTTTTGTCAACTACCCAACACCCGCGTCGGCACGCGTATCGAGACGTGTCCCCTCTCTCGTCTCTACGTCTACAACCGTACCAAATGACTTAGTAAGTCTACACATTACATAACACTAGGCACACATCAATACAAAAATACAATCTACCTCGACCATGTGCCTCGGTCGGTGCACGTATCACAGTGTGGGTCCCACGTCAAAGGTCGGTGATCTTGATTAAGGAATTTAAACCAGGGTTAGAGATTTGGGCCGTCACATAAACACATTACCACATGTTTACACCAATACAATCTCACCTCTCCACACTCGACACCTCATCTACCGAACCCACAATCTAACGAATAAAAGCACTTACACATTTTCTCATCTTTCCCTCTTTCATCACTCCCTTACTTGTCCCTTACATCACTACATACCTCACACCCTCATCTTTCTCACATCTGAATTCTCTATTCTCATTTCCGTTCCCTCCCCACCTCTCTCTCATTTTTAAGCTCTCTCTTGCTCTCTGCTCGAGATCACCATCACTCACCTCTCGGCCTTCCCACTTGGCGTCTCGCATTAACTCACGACAACATGCTGGACCCCTCTATCGGACCGACAAAACGATCTCCCACACCGCGACCTTGTTGGACAGAGGTGGGTGGCTATTTTATGTGTATGCTAGAGAAGATGGTATGTGTCTAATAGATTACAAGGTGAGTTTAGTGTGTGTATGTTTGTGTATGCATATATATGAATGTCTGTGTGTATGTGTCTGGGTGTGTACCTCGCGATTTATGTAGAGATTTAAAGAGTAGATGTTGCATCGAGATGTGTGATAAAAAATAATATATAAACAATATATTTGTGTATTTGGTACATATACATATATAATATGTAAACTTTATATATGCAATCAATAAAATAAAATGAAACAATAACCGATTAGTTAGGAAGAAAAAGAATAAAGGTTAAACTAGAAACAATTGGTCAAGCCAAGGTTAATCAATGAGGTTCGACCTGAGATACGACAAATGTGGTTGTGACATGAAAAACCTCATATTTTAAGAAATTAAGATAAATTGAAAGAAAAAAGAACTAAATAAGCTATTTTCTAAAGTGGGATTCTTCTCGATAAATGTGTAATGATTGAAAAAGCTTTTTAAGATGACTTAAGTCGATGTCAACCTCGTAATGTGAGCGTGACCTGAATAAAATATGAATAAAACTAGAGATGTTTCTAATAAAGATATCAAAACGACTAATGGAGTTTTTACACACCGAACACGGGATAATAATAAATATTTCAAACATTTTGAGTGATCGCACGATGTGACGAGTTACGTGGTTATTTGTAAATAAATGAGTAGAAGAATTTTCAGTAGTTCTTTTCTACTTTTTAGATTTAATTTCTATAATTGTGGTTATTTATAGATTTCTATTCCTAGTTAGAGTGTCCGAGAGCTAAATAAGTCAAGAAGGTAATATGATGCCTTAAATTCCTAAAATTAGAATTTAACCCTAGTGACGAGGGTATTTAGGTAAATATGTATGATATCGGTGTACTAGTGTGAATCGTGTATGTACTATATACTATTTAGTTGACTTAGGTATGAAACTTAGCCTAAGTGGAAAAGAACAAATTAAAATGACTTGTTAGATGGTTTAAAGCATAACAGCAAGGATTGTAAATATACGTAGGGTTTTCTTGTAAAAACATAAAAAATGGACTCACTAGGGATCAAAGGATTGTCCTAAAACTAAAGAAGACATGATGAGATGAAGGGCTAAGATTGCTCACTAAACCCTAAAACTCAAGAGGCTATATATTTAAGTTATAAGGGTTATAGCCACTTTGTTTTCCAACTTAACAAATAAGAATGAAGATAGGGTTGAGGTAGAAGTGAAGGAGAATCACTCAAAGAAGGTAAGAACCCAAACTCATCTTGTTTAACATGGAAAATCGATGGATTTGAGATGGTGTGATTTCTATTGAATTGAATTTTCTTTTGGATCATACCGCTACCCCTTGTCACTGATTTTCAGAGGAAATCATGTTGTTTACATCATTCTTTGATGGTTTCAAAGTGAATTCATATTTGGAAAAATTTTACAACAAAAGTTTATATTTTTGGCTTGTTTTTGTACAAATGCATTTGAAATTATTATTGGATGGTTATTAGTTAATGGAACACTTGATTTATAACTATTTTTTCTTTATGTATTCGAAGTCCCAAAGGGGCTAGGAATTGGTCAAAAGACGGGAAGAATAAAACCATAAATTCTAGGTTTTCCCTGACGTTGATGTCGTCCTGGTGTCATGTATACACACACAAGGTGTCGTGTGTGTAAAACATACTACATCATCAATGGGACGATGAATCGTGCATGCAATGGTGGTGACATCATCATAGCGCCGCGCGTGTAAACCTACAGCGCCACCACAACGTCGGCACGTTGTGACGATGTTGCTGCATAACCTACACAACGTCATCGCACTGGACATTATAAAACTAAACTGTGTATTCTATTTTCCAAAATAACCAAGTTTAATCGATATATAATGCTGAGACAAGGGTCGGAGTAGTGGTAACTAACCCCAAAAACCTTTATTCTAAAAGGGTTTTATTTCATTTTCAAAATATTAATACAAATTGAGTAAACTTACCTAAAAAAATCATGTTAATAACACATACATGAACTTATACCAATGTAGATACGAGAAGCAGATAGGATTTTCAAAGTTAGGGTTAGATTGGAAAGCATCGTAAATGTAAGGTTTGCTTTATTATCAATCAAGTTATGCTAGTAGATATGTTAGGATTCATTTCAGTAATTTTTTATGCGTTACTTGGAATCCTTATTGTTATCTCTTCTTGAAATATGCTTCGCATTATGTTCTCCTTTGTCACTCTATCTCTTGAATGCCTTTGAAACTAATGTAATGTGAATGATTGAATTGATACCTCAGATTGCAGGGCCGGAGGCCTTCAGTGACCTCCCTCTGCTATGGCTCTATGGAGTCTTCGGCTTAGAGTTGTGAACTGTATGTCGTTTGACCCGCAGTGTTGGGGGAAATGTAAGCTAAACTAGGGCAATAGGTGCTCAGACTTATGAACCTCATGTTGTTTAACCCGCAGTATTAGGGGAAGATAATTTAAAGCCTATTGCTTGAATAGGACAATAGGTGACTAGACTTGTGAAATTCGTGTTTTCTAAACCAAAACATTAGGGGAAGGATAAGATAATGCCTACTGCCTGATTGGACATATTAGTCGCCACTCCTCTTGATTTCTAAGGCATTCACTATCATCGTTTGTCATTTTCTGAAATATCAACTCGGGATTATTGTTTCCTTTATTTTGCTATATTATTATGCTTGTTTAAGTATTTCTTTAATGCCTGAAAAATGATAATTGCTCTCATGACTTAAAATTCAGAAATCTAGTTCAAAATATAATGTGTTACTTGGATGATTGATGGTAGAGCAGACTTCTACGTTACTAAGCTTGTTGAAGCATTGCTCATGACAGGGCCCGTCTTACTAAGTCCTGAACTAGCCTAGTTTCCCTTAAATAGGCACATAATCCATTCAATTAACTTAACCTCAAAATAACTTTTAATTCAATCCTCAATAATGTTCAAAAACTCATTTTATATCCTCAATGAAACCCAATTCATGATTTGTTTAATCCGAGCAAATTAAGAAATCATATGGATTGTTCTCCGTATTTTCTAAAAACTTCAGCAACACCTCCCTAAAAGTAGTATGCTAGAAAACTCATCTAATAGACAACAGAATAGGGAGTTCAATGGCCCAATTTTATTGGCGCCGTTATTCGAGTTATTTTCATACTCGGATGCTAGCTCAAGCCCACATAGATGTCTCGGATAGGCTAGAGCACGCCTGAATTGGTATAAATCGTTATTTTTGTCTATTTGTTGCATAATTGCGATGTTAATTATTATGTATTTCATAACTCATTGCGTGTGTGTATTTATATTGCCATACCATATGGGACTGTGTGACGGGTAAATACTTCGTAAAGTGTATTGACGCGGGTATCGTGTAGGCGTAGTATGGGTACACTAAGTCTTATAATACTAACTTAAATAAATGACTAGAATAAAAGAAAAAATTGCATAAAATAGATAATCAAACTTTAGGATAAGTCAATTAAATCAGGTACATCAAGGATTAATATGCATCGAGATACGTGTTGAGATGCAGGACACTGGATGTCGAGTAATTGTGTACTAAAGGAAGTGGTAGTACACCTATTTAAGGCCCTAAATAACCTACATATGTATAGAAGTGTTTAAGTTAAATTAATTGAATCAATTGATTACAAATGCCTATAGTTGGATAGAAAAATTGATGTAATAGATTTGTCTCGAGATTCGCACTAGAATGAAATCCTAAAAAATTGAAGTTAAAAATTTGTGTCAATAAGATGGAAGTTAGTGGAGTACGAGCTAAGAAGGACCATTATATTGACCTCAAATACGTGAACACAATTGATTCTAACATAACTTATATATATATATATAAGCTAAGTTAGTGTGAAATCATTTCATGCAACAACAACAACAACAACAACAACAACAACAACAACAACAACAACAACAACAACAACAACAACAACAACAACAACATAGCCTCAGTCCCAAATTAACTGGGGTCGGCTACATGGATCAAACTTTTCCATTGTGCTCGATTAAGTGCAATTAATGGTGAGTTTTTTCAAACCATTCAAATCCCTCCTAATTAGTGCATCCCATGTTAGCTTTGATCTGCCCCTACCTCGTCGAATTTCTACAGTTTCTATTGAGTCAGGTTTTCTAGCTGGGGCATTTGTAGGCTGTCTTTGCAGGTGACCAAACCACCACAACCGCCCTTCCATAATATTTTTACCGATTTGTGCTACTCCTACGTGTCTTTTAAGTTCTGTATTTTGTATTCTATCTTGACATGTTTAACCACACATCCACCTAAGCATCCTCATTTCTGCTACGTTCACTTTATGTAATTGTTGTTGCTTTACCGCCCAACATTCACTTCCATAGAGCATAGCTGGCCTAATTGCGGTCCTATAAAATTTTCCTTTTAACTTAGTAGGAACATGTCGATCACAAATCACCCTTGTTGCACTCCGCCATTTCTTCCATCCAGCTTGAATTCTATGTGTGACATCATTTTTAATGTTACCATCATTTAGTATGATTGATCTTAGGTATCTAAAGTGGTTTACCTTAGGAACTTCTAGTTCCCCTAATTTTACCACTCCGTCATCTCGATGTCTAGTGTTTCCAAACTCACAGTGCATGTATTCAATTTTCGTCCTACTCAACTTAAAGCCTTTAGATTCTAATGTATTCCTCCAGAGTTCTAATTTCCTATTCACTCCATCTTTACTTTCATCCACTAAGATAATATCATCTACAAATAACATACACCATGGTATATCATCTTGAATATGTCTAGTTAGTTCATCCATAACTAAAGTAAATAGATATGGGCTTAAAGCCGATCCTTGATGTAGTCCTATCATAATGGGAAATTCTTTTATAGCTCCTCCAAATGTTTTTATACTCGTTACTACTCCATCATACATATCCTTACTAGTGTCTATGTATCTAGCATGCACTTTTTTTCTTTCTAGAACCCACTAAAGAACATCTCTAGGGACCCTATCATCTGTTTTTTCTAAATCTACGAATACCATATGAAGATCTTTTTTCTTTTCTCTATATTTTTCTAACAATCGTCTTACAAGGAAAATCGCCTCCATAGTTGACCTCCCAGGCATGAAACCAAATTGGTTCTCTGATATTGTGGTTTCTCTCCTTAGCCTATTGTCGGTTATCCTCTTCCACAGTTTCATAGTGTGACTCATAAGTTTAATTCCCCGGTAGTTTGAGCAACTTTGAATGTCTCCTTTCTTTTTGAAGATTGACACAAGCGTGCTTCTTCTCCAATCCATTGGCATCCGTTTTGATTTTAAAATTTTATTGAAAAGTTTTGTTAACCAAGTAAATCCGATTTCTCCTAAGCGTTTCCAAACCTCTATGGGTATTTCATCTGGGCCACATGCTTTCCCTATTTTCATTCTTTTCAATGCCTTTTTAACTTCAACAATTCTAATATTGCGTGTATAGTTTAAATTTCTTTCTTGGTGTGGGTTTTCATCTATTATAGTATCAACTTGGCCATCATTAAATAAACTATCGAAGTAACTTCTCCATCTCTCCTTAATATCCTCCTCGCGCATTAAAGCTTTTTTTATTTTCGTCCATAATACATCTTACATTACTTATGTCTTGTTTCTTTTTATCTCTTAATTTGGCTAGCCTATATATATATATATTTCGCCATCTCTATTACCTAACGTTGAATATAGATCTTCCATGAAATTTGTTTTAGCTTTACTAACTATTTTTTTAGCTTGTTTCCTAGATTCTCTATATTGATTGTACGCATCTTCATCTTGACCCTTAGGAATTTTCCTATACATCTCTCTTTTAATCTTAATTGTTCGTTGGACATTCTTGTTCCACCACCATGTTTCCTTCTTTGGTGGTCCCAAGCCTCTAGATATACCTAATACGTTTGCTCCTACTCTCCTTATACAACTATTCATTTCTAGCCACATTGTATTAGCATCTAAGTCAAGATTCCAAACATTTTCCTTTATTAGTTTTTCTCTAAACTCTACTTGTTTACTATGTTTTAGGTTCCACCACTTTATTCTAGGGTCGCTAACTCTTTTATTCATATTATGTCGTCGTGTTAGCTTAATATCAAGTACTACTAACTTATGTTAGGTAGTAAATGCTTCACCATATATTACTTTGAAGCCTCTACATATTTTTCTATTTATTTTTCTTGTTAAAAGAAAATCTATTTGACTCTTTTTATGACTACTACTAAAAGTAATTATATGTGATTGCCTCTTCCTAAAACTAGTATTTTCTAAGACAAGATCGTATGCTGAAGCAAATTCTAAGATTGATTCTCTTTCTTCATTTCTATTACCGTAACCAAAACCTCAATGAACTCTCTCAAAATCATCGTTACTTGCTCCGACATGCCCATTTAAATCTCCTCCAATAAAAACTTTTTCATCTAATGGTATACTTTGCATAAATCCATCCATATATTCTCAAAACTTGCATTTGATGTTCTCACTTAATCCTACTTGTGGTGCATTGGTACTAAGTATGTTAATTTTTACGTCTCCAATAATTAATTTAACTAGAATCAATCTATCCCCATTCTTTTAACCTCTACGACCTTACACTACAAGAAAAATGATATTTAGAAACGGAATTAGCAACGAAATAGAGACGAGAATAGAGACGGATATAGAGACGGAATTGATATTTAGAAAAATGATATTTAGAAAAAGTGGTTAGAGACGGAATTGAGACATACTAATTCAGAGACGGAATAGAGAGATATCAGAGATGAGAATAGAGACAGATATAGAGACGGAATTCAATTCCGTCTCTAAATAACGGCGCCAACATTCCTACCAAAACTTTTTTTTTATAACCATTCATCAAATCTCGAGATTCGTGCGTGCTTCGATCTAGGCCCCCCCAAAACTTGTTGATCGACCAAAACAATTCCCAAATCTCTTTCTCTCGACTCTCTTTCTCTCTATGGCGCTCTGGTATCTCTCTCTCACCGCTAACCGCCTGCTCACGGCTCTCTGCTCTCTCTCCGGTCACCGCTCACCGCTCTCTCATTGGTCATCTTCGCTCATCGCTCTCTGCTCTCTCTCTCTCACCGCTCTCTGCTCTTTGTTCTCTCTGTGCTCACCGCTGCGCTGACCACTCTCTGCTCGTCGAGGACGTTCTCTCCCTCTCTCACCGCTCGCGGACCGACGTTTCCCAGCTCTCTCTCTCACCGCTCTCTCTCGTCGAAATCTCTATCCCAACCCCTAAATCTCTGTCGTCACTACGATTGCGGCTGCGATGAGGCCGTCAGCTCTGCCATCGCCGGCTGCCGGAGATTGGAGCCTCCGAAGCCCTAAGCCGTCGTCGACCTACGCCCCACCCTAAGCTGTCGCTGAACTAGTCAAGGTAACACCCTAAGCTGTTAGTCTTTTTCTTGTTTTTTATTTTTGAATGCGTGTTACAATTTGGATTGAATGATAGGTTTATTTGTTCAGATTTTGATACTATATAAGACTGATTGAGAAAACGAGAATGATAAAACTCAATTTGGATTGAATGATAAGTTTATTAGTTCAGATTTTGATACTATGTAGGAATAGGACTGATCGACGAAAAAACAAAACCATTTTTTGTTCATTGGGTTTCTATGTGATTACCTTGTTTTTTTTTTTTTTTTTGAAGATTGGTCTTACATTATTAAATTGGTTTGATTTGATTTGAAATGTAGATCGTTTAGCGGAGTTTGTTTGCAACCGTGCATAATTTTAGATGTCATGCTGGAGATAGGTTCTGAAAATTGTTTAGGGAGCTTTGGTTGCCATTAAGCAACAGACATTCACTGGTTTTCGAGCTGCCAATATTGTAAGCGGCCTCAATGTGTTTTTAGTTTCTTTTCGCGTGTTTTCTATTCTCTTAATTCATTTATCTTGACAATTCAAGAAGGAGTTTGGAGGCACGTATCAGAGGTGATGACTGTGGGGGAGATTTGTTTAACCACATGAGGTCAAAGAAGTTTCATCAACGAAAGATTTATAAAAAAAAAGGAAAATATAGTAAAAAAGAACGAAACGAAAATATAAAAATGCATGATAGGGAAATATGATTGAGCATGTGATCTGATTGAGCATTTATTCTATGCTTATGAGGTTATATGTTTCCTGAAATGCATATATTTTTTTTTTGGCTGTGTGTTTTCGGAATTTAATTTTAGTGCAACAATAGGCACATAGCATGCTATTTATGCTGCGCCAAGGACGTTGAATTGTTTTGGTTTTGGGTTTTGGTTTTGATGCAGAGTAGCGTTAGGGAAGTGGCTGAGCTATACGGAAGCGAGAAATCCTTCGTAGTCGAAGTGCAACATGCTTTGTCTGGATTGCGTTATACTTCTCTTAATGCTCTGGAGAGGTAAGGTTTTGTGCTATATTGTATTTTTTAATTTACATTCTTTGATATTGTTATGCCACATTTTTTCATGTATTTCCTACTATCTTTGATTCACTTGTGTGTATATGCATGTGTGTAGATAAAGCTACCAATAGAGTAGGTATAAATGAATAGTACCTATAGATTGTATATTTTCTACTACTAGATATGGTTCAAAAAACTATGATTACTCTTTGAGTTAATGTTGCTATTTCAAATAAAATGTCAAGAGAATTGAACAAACCTCTAACCTTAAGGAGGTACGAGTGAACAAGTACTAAAAGCTTTGATACTATGTGGTATTTGTATGCCGCTTATAACTTATGATTTATGATTTTTTTTGAACTCCTTGTTGCTTTTATTTTACGACCAAGTATCATACTCTGTTTGGTATCAGTCATGTACCGAGCTAGGTCTTAAGAACGTTGTTTCCAACCACATTTATTCAATGCATAAAAGCAAAGCTTTTTGTTCATGTAGTTAAGTAGGTTCTTAGATTCCCCCTACTAATAAATTGTGGTAGTTGGACACACAAGTAGCCATGTACCGTCGCAAATTATGAAATTAGTTGACTAATTTAATTGCACAATTACAATAGGAATGTCGTCTACAAGTCGAGACTGGATGTACAACCGTCTCGACAACGACTTCGTTCGAATTGAATTCGCGCCGAAGGTTAAAGAATTCATAGCATTTGCTAAGCAACGTTATCCTACATACCAAAGTGAAAGGAAGATTAGATGTCCGTGCAATTATAAGAAATGTCGACTTGTGTCGTACCTTGACGTCGAAACGGTTGAGTACCACATATGTAGGTATGGATTTGTTTCGGGATATCACTGTTGGTACGAACATGGTGAGAACGGAGATGAAGGCCCGCAAAACTTCTACCAAATGGATAACTATATTGATGATGCTGAAGTGGGAGGTTTTGATCCGACGACTTATCGCGAGACGCTACACAACGTGGCAGGTCCAAGTTTCAATTGGAATCACGTGGAAGAATCACCAAACCCCCAAACACGCCAACTATATGACATGATAGAGGCTAGTAGCGAACAATTGTGGTCGGGTTGCGAAACCATGACAACGTTGTTCGTAATGGTAAGATTACTTGCAATCAAGTCATAACATCATATATCTGAACGAGGGTATAATGAAATCATAAGATTCATGAAGGATTTTTGCCAAATGACAATTCATTAGTTGAAAAGTTTTATGCCACTAAAAGACTAATGTGAGGTCTAAGTCTACCTGTTGAGAAAATAGATTGTTATGAGGACCAATGTATGATTTATTGGGGAGTGGACTCTGAGTTGACATCATGTAAATTGTGTGGGAAATCACGCTACATTGCACAACGATGACGTCGTGGCCAGAACACCGAAAAACGCCCTTGCAAAAAATGTACTACTTCCCTTTGGGCCCTCGATTGCAACGATTGTATGCTTCTGAGTCAACGACAAAATATATGCGATGGCATGCAAAACATTCCTCGCCAGAAGATGTTATGCAACACTTTTCTGATTCGATAGCTTGGAGACATTTTAATGATGTCAACAGAGACTTTGCCGCCGAGGTTCGGAATATTCGTTTAGGATTGTGCACTGATGGTTTTAAAGTATTTGGGATTTCAGGAAAATCGTACTCTTCATGGCCCGTAATTTCTACTCTGTACAATCTTCCACCGTCGATGTGCATGAAATCTGAATTTATGTTCTTAACGGTTATCGTTCCTGGACCGACCAACCCAAAACAAAAAATCGACGTGATCCTTCAGCCGCTTGTGAAAGAGTTGCAAGATTTATGGAACAATAGGGTGATTACTTACGACGTGTCCACAAAGACAAATTTTTTTTATTCGAGTGGCCCTTTTATGGACTGTTTGTGATTTCCCTGCGTATAGCATGTTGTCCGATTGGAGCACACACGGTAAGATGGCTTGTCCATATTGTATGGAGGATACAAATGCATTTCAATTGCGAAATGGTGGAAATAAATCGTGGTTCGACTGTCACCGTCGTTTCTTGCTGAAGGCATCACATTTCAGGAAAGACAAAAAAAATTTCTTAGAGGCAAAATGGTCTTAAATGATGAACCGTCTGCTTTGCGTTCTGGTGAAGAAATTTTGGTAGAAATTGAATTGTTAGGCTTGATGAAGGTGACAAAAATCGGAGCTAATTCTGTGAATGGGCAGATAGCTAAGAATTCGGGATGGAGAAAAAAAAAGCATTTTCTTGGACTTGCCGTATTGGAAGACAAACTTGATCCGCCACAACTTAGATGTCATGCACATCGAGAAAAATGTTTTTGACAACATATTCAACACTATTATGTGTGTACCGGGCAAGAGTAAGGACAATACGAAACGACGATGGCGGTGTCGGGGCCCACACCGCATTTTGTGGGCAATTTCTCAATTTTCACTTATCCTAGTCGAACTATGGGCAAGTCAAATGAGCAGTACTTAACAGAACAAGAGTATAATGTCGTTCATTCGTACAAACTGCTCAATTGTTCAGAGATCGCTCCTTACATCCAGTATGTCCGTCACTTTCATTCAATAATGTAGTACATTCATTATTCATCTTTTACTAAGACATGATATTTACATGTTCGTTTCTTCTAGGATCTTCGTCGATGAAATCACTCAAGCAATGGGGGAGTCGGAAGTCGATACTAGTCTAGAGCACAACTTTCCCATATGGTTTCAAACATATGTAAAGTTATTACTATTGTTGGTTATCGCTTCATAAATTTCTTTCGTAAGTAATGTGTCTTATTACATTTCTAATTTTTTTAAATAGGCTCGGAATTCTATCATAGACGAGATGCTCGTTGATCTTTCGATTGGTCCTAGTCGATCTTGTACTGTCTACCCTGGTTACCTAGTGAATGGGTATAAGTTCCGCTCCGCAACATATGACGTTAATAGATCGACGCAGAGCAGTGGTGTTTTGGTGAAGGGTTCTAACTACACCGATGTTTCCCATAACTATTATGGAGTACTGCAAGAGGTTGTAGAGATTGAATATACCGGCATTAAGCGTGTGGTATTGTTTAAGTGTGAATGGTATGACCCTACACTGAATCATGGTGTGAGGACTCACCCAACACTTCAATTGGTAGAGGTGCATCGAAGTCGACGATATAACAACTACAAGCCATTTGTCCTTGCAATGAAAGCCACTCTAGTGTACTACCTTTCGTACTCTTCTTTGAGGAACGAACGACTAGAATGGCTAGCAGTTTGTTGTTGTCAACCAAAATTCGCTGACGAGGAAACGAGCAAAGACGATAATGACCAAGGCTCGGCAGAGATTGCATTCCAAGATGGCCTACCCCCCACGTGCGTAGTCGACGATGAAATTCGGGATTTCAACAATTTGGATGATCCAAATGGGACTCGAGTCATTGTTGAAGTGGGTCCAAGTGAAGAAGAAAATGACTTCATTGTTGATAGTGGAGATGATTAAGAAGAAGAATCATCAACTTCTAGTCATGAGAGTGAATTCGAAACGGATGATAGCGAGTAATGTATGTCTATGTTATGTCAACGTTTGATCGATGTTACGTGAATTTTCTATACCTTTCTTACAATTGTTTAAGATTGAAGATATCAACAGTAACCACTTTTATATGACAATCTCTGCTTTCACGTTCTTTAGGCTTTTTTTTTGGAACAAAAAGATAGTCTCATATTTTGGTGTACATATATAGTTTTACTTTAGAGAGTGCGTGCAAAGAAACAGATACCAATCAAGAAACAGATACCACCCCCCCACAACCCATACCAATTTGCTTGATATAAGCAAGCAGAGCCAATAACCGTGACCATGGACCACTTGGAGAGATGCATGAACCCCCACCATTGCCCTCCTTTTGTTTCTAGTACCAACAACAACCTCTGACTTCCAGAGATATAAAAAAGATAACCCTGAGACATGCCCTTGAATTCTGCATACTTGGATTGAGGAAAGAAAACAGTGTTTAAAGCTGCACCATTTTTTGCTCTCTTCTTGTCACCATTTATTTGTTTCTCCTGCAATGGTTGTCCTCTTATGGGTAGAGGCTTATGAAGTTAGAGAAATGGAGAGCGTTGATGATATTGGTTTTTGAAGGACATATATGAGATGAAACCATCATTTTCTAGGCTGCCTGATTCACCAGGGCACACATCTGCTTATAGTTTCTTTGATCTGCTTGGTTAGTAAAAGTTTGTTGCAAGGCTTGTATGTTGTGTATGTACATGTATTACTATCTTTTTTATCTTCATTAGTTGTGTTAGAGTGTTTGATTCTTATGAGAATTTGAAGATGAACCTCTTATTTACTTACATCTATCTGATCTTAAGTCTCACGTGGCTTTAATTTCACCAAGTATTCAAGTTTAGATTTAACTTTTAAGTCTTCTTTTCTATGTAGTTAAGAGATGTCAAGTTGATCTGATATTTGAAAAGGATGGCCTTTTTTGCTGCATTTAAATCATGAAATGCTATCTCTCATAAAGCTTATCTTTATACTTTGACATTTTTTTCAATCTTGTCCTTCTCTAAATTCTCCTGAGAATGGTGTTCCCATTTCATAAAATATTTATACAATTAACAAGTTAGACACAAACACAAGATAGAAAATGAGAATATATTAATACAAAATTCAAAACCAACACTAACAATAAGTATAGTCAAATTTATACCCAGTTTCGTCTATCTTCCTGGTGTGATTTTTCAAGTGATCTAATCCATCTTATTTGTCAAGTAGGATACAGTGTTGTAACTCCAAGCCGACGCAATATTGGGAAGGTGAATCTTACTCGCCACTGCATCTGAAAACTTTCATTCCAATGCATGCATCATTGCACTAATAATTATGTTTTTGTTCTGGCATTTGCAGGGGCTGTGGAATTACTCGAGCTTGACTCGTTTGGGTTTTCCATTATTCCTTCTAGTTTGGTGAGCATGTTTACCTTCTGCTGTTGCTGGAATTTGGTAACAGTACACCAAGTTGATTTATATATAAGTATAGTCTACAAATTTACTCTTTCATTCACAACGTTGGTTTAAAATTTGCATCTCAGTTATTGTGTATAGTTGCAGTTTATTTAGGGTGAGCTGGATCCTTCTTTTTCAGGCAAAATGGATAGCATCGTGTATTTCATTTCTCAGTAGTTTATTTGCCAGCAATGTTATATCCTATGTACTGTTTACAACATGTTCAGATCCCCGCTACATAGGAAATACAACAACTGAATATTTGTTTCGGATTCATGTATGAGGCTAAAATTGAAGTCATGACCTGAACAATTAGAAGCTGGAAATTTCAGACCAAGTACTAGGACTAGGAGTGCCATCAACAATAGTGTTTTCCACATAAATTCTCGACTTGCTTTATGTGGTTTCTTAGCGAACTGCAAGTTTCCCATTCGCAATAGTGTTTACTTTTGAAAGTTTAATTGTTGATCACTCGCTTACAACTGCCCTTTTGAATCTTATGTCTTTGTCAGTTCTTCATAACTTGTTTATATCATTGTATGATCTAATTTCTGTTGTTTTCTTTATAAAGTTATAAAACATAATGGGTTTCATGCTCTTAGTAAGACCCTTGTTCATGTATTTAATTTTATACTAGTTTATTGTTCAAGCATTTTCAAACAACCATATGATTCTTGAGTTGGCTCTCTAAATATTGGCTGATGTACATGCTTTTTGTATGTATGCTGATACACATATAATTATTGCAAAGCAAGAATAAGTACTAATTCTCCATAGTGAACAATTTATTTAGTCTTACATGTTTATTGATTATTAATATTGCTCTTAGTCAGGACGCCATTGTTGGTTTCCTTCGTTTAAAATATACCCTTCTTTAAGATGGTTGGAAACTTTTGACATGTGCTTTCTTTGGTTGTAAGTTCTAATTTATTTGTTAGAAGTCACAATTATTGGGGGAAGTGTGTTGGTTTTTAGTCTAGGGGGACAACATCCAGTCGTAGAGGTGCAGCACAGACCTCTGGAACCGAAATACAGACTGGGCCTCATGGTCAGGCCACACGAGGGGGTCAAAGAGGTTGTGGGGGTCGAGGTCGTGGGTCGATTTCTGTATTATCGATTCCGACTTCTCGTTCACTCGAGCATGAGTTACATTCAGCGTCACATTCGGCTTCCATACCATCCGCATCGCCTATACCATCAGCGTCGTCATCTAGAACTATACCAAATTGCTCGTTGCAGTCACCATCGCCGACATCGAGACATGACACTACTGTACCGACGAGGCCTGCACCTCCAGCCACTGCATCACCAGCAGCATCCCTATCTTATGACGGCAGAGCAGGCTTGCAGGTGACAGGCCCTCCGCGGGCACCTCAGAGGATAGGGACCGAGCCCCCTCGCGTGCAGCGGATCCCGATCACATTGATTGCCAATAATACGTAAGTTTGTATTTGATTCATATATGTACTTCTAATTATCGATGTAAATTATTAAAAAAGTTTTTAAGATGTTATGCATTTTCATGAAACACAGGGAGTTGCATCCTTCTCATTATTGCGCACGGAGGATGACAAAAGTTTTCAAAAGATGGATGATTCCAGAAGGGTATTGTTGGAAATCGGTACCGAATCATCATAAAGACCCCTACTGGCGCCAATGGAAGGTACGCATGACTAATAAATGTCTTAGGGTTTATACTAGTTTTTCAATGCCTCGTAACAATTGCATTCGCCATTTTATAGGTATATTTTAGATGGGATGACAGTATTCACGAGGACCTCATTTGTGCGGCGTACGACACGCATGCAGGCACAATGTACATCGCATTGATGCACAAGTTAAAGAAGAATCGTGTTCAGCCAAACTTTGCTACAGATGAGGCATGGAGAAGATATTTGGAGTACTGGGAGAGCGAGGACTTTCTTGCCAGGTCTAGGCAAGCGTCAACGAATAGGAACACCGAGGTCAAAGGACCTGGGACTGGACTCTCGAAGCACGCTGGTGGTTCGGTGTCTTTTGTGCTACCAATGAAAGATTGGTAAGTGTTTTTTACACTCTAGTTTGTTTTTTACATTTATACATTTGTTCACTGTGCAATTGATTTGTGTTTGGCGAATACGAGTTCGCTGACCTACTACTAATTGACATATTTAATATTTTTATAACTGGTCCTGTATGCAGACTAATACATCTGAGACACCACCTACCGTGAATGAATTATATTTGCATCTCTACACCGTAAATCACGACGGGGTGACATTCATCGATACTAGATTAGAGCGGTTCTATGTAAGTATAGAAGTGAAATGTTAAATAGTATTAAGTTTACTTTAAAGCATATCATGTAAGTTGTTTATTATTGATCCATGCAGGATAACCTCCAGAGGTGACGTCTAGAGCTGACCCAGGCTACACCGGACCAGCCGGTAGATGATGAGGCGGTGTACCTCAATGTGGCGGGCGAGTGTCCCAAAGGACGTGTCTACGGTCTCGGGTCATTAGGGAGAAAGAAAATGAGATATGCAGATCCTGGTGTTAGCACATCCCAGATGCCGGAGATGGTGCCACGTACAGAGTTCGATATCGTTGCCGAGCAATTACGAAAGGTTATGGCATTTATGCATCAGCAATTCGGGATGACTATGGACGGAGCAGGCCTATCTCAGCCATAGCCAGCACCACCACCACCACCACCACCACCACCTTATGACCAGCAACAACCGCCGCTAATAGATCCCGTCGATCGACCACAACAACAGGACAATGTTGAGCGAGAGATGCAAGATTGGCTTACGAAAGATGAGCAGCTTGGTCATACTTAGGTATTTTTTTTGTTGCTTGTGTAACTTTTGAGAATATACTTTTGCTTTTGTAGATAACTTTTGTAGCTGTTCACATGACTTTTAAATTGATACTTCTTTTTGTGCATATTTAGAGGATTGGAAGTGATAATCCCAAATCCATTAGTGCATATATCTCATTGTAAAGCTACACCCGACTTGATATATGGTTGTGTTCCCCCTCTTTTGCTATCCCTTTTTGAGTTTGGACTTTGGAGAGGAACATTGGTGTAGAAATTTGGAACGGTTATTAAACTTGACAAGCTTTCGTGGATATATAAATCCTTTTCAATGTCGAATTGTACATTTTTTTTTCTCTCATTTGAATATTTGTTGTTGATATATATTGTCAATGTATGTATGTCAAATTCTATTTTTTTGAGGGATGTTAGCACCCCCAAGGAGTTGTTGGAGGGGGTGCAGTCGATGGAGTATGTCCTATGGTTGTATTTTCAGGTTTAGAGGTTATGGAGAACCAATTGGATTGAGCTTAGGTTTGAAAACTACACAATGCGAAATTGAGACGGATTAGCAACAAATTCAGAGATTTCGTTGCTATTCCGTCTCTAATTTTCGAGGAAATAGCCGAGCCCAACTGGGCCAAACTAAACTTTGATACTAAATAGCAACGGATCAGAGATGGAATTCATGAATTAGCAACGGATCAGAGACGGAATGATTGCATTCCGTCAACGTTCCAAAGCTAATCAGAGACGGATCAGAGACGAAATATAATAATTATGTCTCTGATCCGTTGCTAATTAGAGACGGATCAGAGATGAAATACAAAATTCCATATCTGATCCTTTGCTAATCAGAGACGGATCAGAGACGGAATGCAATCATTCCATCTTTGATCCGTTGCTAATCAGAGACGGATCGGAGACGGAATTCAAGAATTAGCAATGGATTAGAGACGGAATGATTGCATTCCGTCAACATTCCTAAGCTAATCAGAGATGGATCAGAGATGGAGTTTTCCATTCCGTCTCTGATCCGTCTCTGATTAGCAACGGATCAGAGACGGAATGCAATTACAATTGTACCTTTTAGAAGAATTTGCATTTCTGTTCCGTCTCTATTCCGTTTCCAAATTTCGTCTCTAATCCGTCTCTAACCAGCAACGGAAACATATTTCTGTTACAGACTGAATCAGTGACGACGATTTTAGATACGGAATAGATTCCGTCTCTGTTCCATTGCATAATTGAATTAGAGACGGAATTTATGTTAATCAGAGATGGAAATTTCCGTTTCTGATCTGCTATTTTTTTGTAGTGTTATCCTTATAATCATTATCCACCACAATCCCGACTCCATTGCATTTTCTATCTATACCAGTGTACCATAATTTAAACCTTGTGCTTCATATTTCTCTACTCTTTTCTCCTACCCATTTTGTCTCTTGGAGGCAAGCGATATTGACTCTCCTTTTAATCATGGTATCTATTAGCCCCTCAATAATGTGACATGAGTAAGTTGGCTAGGCAGTGGGAAAACCTAGCAATATCCAGATTTTGGTGGGCTCGAAAGATTTCATGGGAGTTAGTTGCTGGACGGTGCAACACGGATGGTTCGCAGTATAGCACGCGAATGGGGAAATCATATGTGGCATAGACGAGGCAGCGTGTATGGGCAATGACAAGGTTGCGCCTTAGCGCGGCGCCTAGGCGGGGAGCACATTGGCGCCTTGGCATGGACCTCTACATGAGCACGGTTGAACTTTGGTTTGTTCCTTGGCAGGAGCGCAGTGGTGCCTTGGCGCAGGCCTTGGCATGAGCAAGGCCGTGCCTTGGGAGGTTCCTTTGGCACGTTCCTTGGCGGGAGTGCAGCGGCGCCTTGGCGCTGGCCTAGGCATGAGCAAGGTCGCGCCTTGGCAGGTTCCTTTGGCACGTTCCTTGGCGGGAGCATAGTGGCGCCTTGGCGCGAGCCTTGGCAGGTTCCTTTGGCACATCTCTTAGTGGGAGCGCAGTGGCGCCTTGGTGCGGGTTTTGGCAGAAGCAAGGCCGCGCCTTGGCAAGTTCCTCTGGCACAAGCAAGACACGAGCAGGGCGATACCTTGGAGACTCCCTTGGCACGAGCTAGGTCCTGCCTTGGCACGAGTAAGGCCGCACCTTGGCATGGACAAGGCACTGCCTTGGCATTGACAAGGCCACGCCTTGGCACGAGCAAGGCCCCGCCTTGGCACGGGCAAGGCATACCTTAGCAAGGGTTGAGAAATCTTGACTTGGGCGATGACCAGGTCAAAGTACGCTTGGTCTTACTTCTTGATGTTTCCCCTTGGAGCTGAGGAAACGGCTTAACATCTATTATAAGGGGATGTGTGTTGTCTCCTAGGGGTGGTATGGGCAAGGAAGCAAGGGAGACCCTCGAGCATGCCTTGGGCAACCATGCCAAGGCAAGACCCATGGACGGACCATGGTGTCGGCCACCCTTAGCCGGTGGGACTCAGATGGACCGAGCTCTAGCTAGCACCCAGGATGACTAGGTGCGCAGCTACGAACCTCAAATCAGACCTTGTCCCTTGAGCAAGGCGAATTATAGGCTTGGACGGACCAAGTCAAGTGCGGTTACAGGCGGTTATGTAACTACCTTAGTCATGGCTCATGGCATGACCAAGGCACGTCCCATCAACTTCTAGGCACTATGAGCATGTGCATATTGACCAGGTGGTCAAGACGGTTATGGAACCAGGTGGCAGAAAAAGAAAGAAACAGTTAGGTGACTGTTTTGAGCACTACATGGGTGTGGTGGTTTACTTAGTCTTAAGTAATGTACATAGGACAGGTGTCCTTGACAATTATGTAACCAACTTGGATGTTTTGCTATAAAGCCAAGGCACGAGTTCACGCATGAGAGGCATGAATTATATGAGATGCTAGAGTTGTAATCTCATTGAACTAAGTAATAAAATTTCTTTGTGTCATTGTTGCTGTTCAAATCACTATTCGTTGGTGTGCTGAACTAAGGCGGTCCTTAGGCACCACGGGTTGGGTTGGGTGAGAAATGTTTTCCTTCGGGTAAACCCCTCACTTAACGGCCTCATGAAAACTGGTATCAGAGCCAGGTTTTGGAGACGATGGTGACCTGAGCAGCAAGTGATTTGAGTGAGAGGGTAGCTCACTTAGACCACATGATGGCAACGTTGGGGGTTCCACTGGAGGCAGTGGATTATTCGATGATGGCGCAGCGCATTGAAAGGCTAGAGATGTTGGTGGCTTCCTTGGTTGGTAGGAAAGAGTCGCAAGAAGCTTTAATATCCATGTGGGAATCTAGATTCGAGGAGTTTGTTGCTGATGTTCGTGCAATGGGCAGACTCACCATCGAGATACTAGAGAAGATGGTTATGGAGGTCAGTCTGCTCAGGAGAGTCGTGAGAGGAACCTCAAAGGTGAGACCTAAGGTGCCAGAGCAAAAGAGATTTTCAGGCAAGCGAAGCACGAAAGAGCTTGAAAACTTCTTTTGGGACGTGGAGCAGTACTTTGCTACTGTCCAAACGGAAGAGGACCAAAAGATCACTTTAACTTCCATGTATTTGGAAGGAGATGCGAAACTTTGGTGGCAAACCAGGGTTGATAATGATGCAGCTGCTGGTCGACCAAGGATTGTAGAGTGGGAGGTGCTGAAACGGAAATTGAAGGATCAATTCCTGCCCACAAATGCGGCCTGGCAAGCGTGGGAGGCATTGTACTAATTGAAGCAGAAAGGGGCGGTTAGAGAATAAGTGAAAAAATCCTCTTCCTTACTGCTTGACATTAAAAATTTGTCCGAGGAGGACAAGTTGTTTAATTTCACTGCAGGATTGCAAGGATGGGCGCGGTCGGAGCTGCGAAGGCAAGGCTTAAAAGACTTGTCTCGTGCAATTGCGGTGGCGGGTAGCCTTGTAGATTACAAGACTAGTGGTGCGTCTTTTGAATCAAAAGAAAAGAAGTAAAAAGAGAAGGATTGAGCTGGTGGATTAAGGAAGGAGGAGGAGCCTTCTTCAAAACTTGATGCTAGTGCCAAAACGTTGATGTCGAAAAGGGGTTGTTTCATATGTGACGGTCCTCACCAGGCAAGGGATTGCCCAAAGAAAGAGAAGCTAAATGCTATTATTGCGGATGAACCAGAGGTTTGAATGAATCCATTGCAATTGCTCGACACGATGCATGTGCAAAATGTCGTAGGATCTGTGGGGCTGATGTTTGTGGAGGCTTAGATCAACAACCAAACGGTGAAGGTGCTGATCCACTCGGGAGCCACACATTCGTTTGTTGCAGAAAACCTAGCTGGGAGGCTTAGGTTGCAGCTTATAGAGAGTGCAAGCATGGTGAAGGCGGTTACTTCAGAACCGAAGAAGGCTATGGGTATAGCCTTGGACGTGGGCATTCGATTTGACACTTTAGAGGGCAAGGTAAATCTGATTGCTGCTCCGTTGGATGATTTTGAAATCATTGTAGGAAATGATTTCTTGATGGCTGGAAAATCGCTATGATTCCATCATTTCATGGCTTGCTGATCATGGATGAAAAGGGGTCGGGCTTTGTTCCAACAATGCGAGGTAGGTGCAAAAGCAATACACCAAGGCTGATGGCGCTGCAAGTACGGGATCAGATGGAGAAATGGTTCTTTGGTGGGCAGCAGTCTGATGGGTTGGCAGAGTTGGGGTGTTTGATGAGGGCATCAAACATTTCGGCGGGGGATATTTATCAGCACCTCAATAATGTGACCCGAGTAAGCTGGCTAGGCAGTGGGAAAACCTAGCAATATCCAGGCTTTGGTGGACTCGGAAGATTTCATCGGAGTTAGTTGCTGGTTGGTGCACCACGGATGGTTCAAAGTATAGCATGCGGAGGCTCGCGAATGCGAATGGGGAAAACGTATGCGGCATAGACAAGGCAGAGTGTATGGGCGTGGACAAGGTCGCGCCTTGGCACGACGCCTAGGCAGGGAGCACAAAGGCACCTTGGCATGGACCTTGGCACGAGCACGATTGACCTTTGGCACGTTCCCTGGCAGGTGCACAGTGGCGCCTTGGCGCGGGCCTTGGCATGAGCAAGGTCGCACCTTGGCAAGTTATTTTGTCACATTCCTTGGCGGGAGCGCAGCGGCGCCTTGGCGCGAGCCTTGGCATGAGCAAGGTCGCGCCTTGGCAGATTCCTTTGGCACGTTCCTTGGCGGGAGCACAATGGCGCCTTAGCGCGGGCCTTGGCATGAGCAAGGCCGCACCTTGGCTCGTTCCTTTGGCACGTTCCTTGGCGGGAGTGCAATGGCGCCTTGGCGCGGGCCATGGCAGGAGTAAGGTCGCGCCTTGGCAAGTCCCTTTGGCACAAGCAAGACACAAGTAGGGCGATACCTTAGAGATTCCCTTGGCACGAGCTAGGTCACGCCTTGGCACAAGCTAGGCCGCGCCTTGGCACGAGCAAGGCCGCTCCTTGGCACGAGCTAGGCCGCGCCTTGGCTCGGGCAAGGCATACCTTGGCAAGGGTTGACAAATCTTGCCTTAGGCGTTGATCTCGTCAAAGTCTGCTTGGTGTCACTTCTTGATATTTCCTATTGGAGAGGAGGAAACGACTTAACATCTACTATAAGGGGAGGTGTGTTCTCTCCTAGGGGTGGCATGGACAAGGAAGCAAGGGAGACCTTCGAGCATGCCTTGGGAAACCATGCCAAGGCAAGACCCATGGATAGACCATGGTGCCGGCCACCCCGAGCCGGTGGGACTCGGACAGACTGAGCTCCGGCTAGCACCTAGGGTGCCTAGGCGCGCAGCTACGAACCTCAAATCAGACTCTGTCCCTTGAGCAAGGAGAATCATAGGCTTGGACGGACGAAGTCAAGTGTGGTTACAGGCGGTTATGTAACTACCTTGGTCATGGCTCATGACATGACCAAGGCACGTCCCAGCAACTTCCAGACACTATGAGCATGTGCTTATTGACCAGGTGGTCAATATGGTTATGGAACCAGGTGACAGTAAAGGAAAGAAACAGTTAGGTGGCTGTTTTGAGCACTACATGGGTGTGGTGGTTTACTTAGTCTCGAGTAATGTACATAGGACAGGTGTCCTTGACAGTTATGTAACCAACTTGGTTGTTTTGCTATAAAGCCAAGGCATGAGTTCATGCATGAGAGGCATGAATTGTATGAGATGCTAGAGTTGTAATCTCATTGAACTAAGTAATAAACTTCCTTTGTGTCATTGTTTCTGTTCAAATGACATTTTCGTTGGTGTGTTGAACTAAGGCGGTCCTTAGGCACCATGGGTTGGGTTGGGTGAAAAATTTTCCTTAGGGTAAACCCCTCACTTAACGGTCTCGTGATAGTATCCACTAGTTCTATTGACTTCCCCGTAATTGTTCATATGTTCCATGTTCCTAAATCACTTCATGCAACAATAACAAAATTTTGTTCATGTGATGGAATGCTAGAAGATTCAACAAGAACAAGGAAGAAGGGAGGTTATCTAATAGAGGAATCAAGTTAGAAAGATCAAATCTAAAAGTTTATCATCTAGGTATAAAAACCCACTCTTTATGTGCTTAAATTCATCAAAATGTGTACATGAAAACTCAAGTTTTATGGATTTTGTGCAAAAAATAAATCTCAAAGATTAAACCACTATTTTTATTGTCCAAATAAGAGTTCTAAAATGATCTTGATGATCAATAATGTCTCAAACTAGTTTTGGCAAGAAATTAGAGTTTCAGGAGTTATTGATGCATACATAATTAGTTCTTAGCAAATTTCTTGACCCAACCTCTATAAATTGATTATTATTTTCTCATACAGACTCCAAATGGGATAGATCATATGTCGTTGGAAAGCTTACCTAGAGATCTACAACTTTTGTCACTAGAGAAAATTCGAAATTCAAACTCATTCTGGCTCAAAAATGCTCCACAAGTAGGCTACTGAAGTGCAAATAAGAGATTTTTAAAATGAATTTGGCAAGACATAACTCTCTCAATTTTTATCGGAATGAGCTCAACTTTTAGTATGTTGTCGTTGGCATATTAACCGCCATGTGACCAAAAATCGTGAGTTTTAAAGCTTTTAATTTAGAGAAATGTTACTGGTCAGATTTGATTCTAATTTTGGTTGTTTTGGGGAAATAAAGCTTTAAGCTTAATTTAAACGCCTTAGTCACTCTAAAACATAGGAAATGGATCATAAGGGACTCAGGGGCTATGTTACGGTAGTCAGGAGTCCGAGGAAGTAGGAACGCGTATTGAGGTGCGTAAAACCTACGAGAATGCTTCACAAAATCCAGTTCATTTATCCTTTGTATTTTACGAGCGTCGACCATTTTATTTCTCTATTTTATTCAAATACAAAATATAATATGTTATCATGATTCATTGTTGTTTTGTTCATGTTGAAAAATTGTGCTTTATGCGTGAATTTTGATTTTGCTGTGAAGACCGGTTGAGTTGGTTCATCTGGATTATATGGTGTTGTTGTGTTGGATAGAAATATTTACCAGTTGAGTGGTTCACAAGGTCTTTAGAAGAAGTGATATAGGAGTGAGTAATTAACCGGTTGAGTGGTTCACCGAGGTTATCTATGTTTACATCTCTGTTTACTTATATAACTGTTGTTCTGTCTTCCAATTATTTACATGTTGCTTTGATTATGTATTGCCCTACATTCATGGAAATATGTACTTATATTGCCAAATAGCATACTTGCATGTCTTGTAATTTTATTTGATTTCTTACTGAATATTGTATGGATTTCTCTTAGGTTTTACTTACTAGACTCGTCACTGTATTTATCGGGTGACCGAGTGCAGATCCTTCTACGAGTAATGGCAAAGGAGAATCTTAAGCAACTATCTCTTCCTACTGACGGTCTTGAACATACTCGTAGGTGCTTATATTTTGATATATTTTGCTTTGTTTTGGTTATTAGGGGACTACAAGAGACACTATACATGTATATACTTAGTTTTTTTATCTTGTTGCCATAAATAGAGTGTACTTTATTTCCAAGTTTTCCACTACTTAGAAATTTTGATAATATACATAAAATACTCATATATTTTAAAGTCTTTTGGTGTAAAATGATAATGAAACCTGATATGTTAATTAACTAGCTAAACAAACTCATTAATAATTTTATGAATAATAAATTGCTAAGTTAGTGTTAGTTAGAAATGTGTAAATCACCAATTAGGTCGCAGGGCATCATATATAAGCAGGCCATGATGTGGCAAGGCGGTGCCAACGGTATTCTCGGGATTTGGGGCCGCCACAAGGAGAGGCCTAGAAGGACTTACAACACCTCGCAGTTTACAATATATATCAAATTGGAATTTCTATACTATCTTAGAGTCTTCAATGCATTAGTTACAACTTTACAATTCCAAATAAACTAAAAGAGAATATAAACCTTATAATGTACTTATAACTAATTTAGGATACTCTCACAATCTACTCGAGAGTATTTCATGTCCTACACTCACCCCAAAGCCCAAAACAATATATATAATGATTACTACATGAAAATTAGACATTAAGAATTTAAAACATTCACCAAGATGTCGGGTAAGTAAACTCACACATTGCTCTGTACTCTTGCAAATGTTAGTCTGAATACATGGGGACATGTAATTACATTTTCAAATAATGACAAATTTATATAACAACGTGGATCCCTCATTTCCTTTTATGAGTTCATAACAAGTGGGCCCACTCATAATGAACCTGGAAGAATCATATGAGTTCAGTGCATATGCTACCCTGGAGTCAAAATTACCCGCCTTCAACGCCTGCAATACGTCCAATTTGGAATGGAGCACCTCACACTCTTACGACCGAAGCAAGGGCAACTATATTCGGATGGCATGTATGCATGAGCAAGAATGATCTGAAATGCAATGCAGTTACAAAGATAAATTCGATAAATAGCAAAGATCACTGTAGGGTATACTTATAGTCAAACTAACTCAAGGTTAGTATCAAAATGTCACACAATGGCCCTCAACTTTCACGTATTTCCACGTTTCCTATTAAGTCATAAAATTCATGTTTTAGGGTCATAATTCTATTTAAATACTTAAAATTCATTTTTCGACTTAAAACGAGATTAAAACCCATTTTCAACCTCATAATGGAGTTCAAACTACTTAATAACTCTAACAAAATTTTTAGAGTTCATTTCTATGTTTTTAAACTCCTTTAATTCATTATATCACTAATTTAGAGTTTGCATCAAGAGCTTAAGTTCTATTCAAAATATGATATATAGGGATTCGAAAAAGTCCAGCCTTAGTTAATTTGGATAGTAAATGCCCATTTAAATTACTACGCAAAGATGCAAAGTTACAACTGTCACAATTTGACAGTTTTGAGTCATACTAACATGTCATATTCTATTATATCTCCATTGACCAAACCAATTCCATTGGCCACAACCTATATCGATTATTAATGTAGGTCATACTAGGATCCAAACTAACCTATTTTCAAGTCAATTAGACCCTATTGGATGTCTCAAATCAATTTCTCAACATACCAACTCAAAACAGTGAAAAAAATGACAATGCAGTCCCCTATTTTGGCCTCCTTTTCAACCTTGAAAATGCTACCAAAAATTCTCTAAATTAAAATTTGATTTTTACTCATTATTATTGATATACAAGGACTAAGATCCATAAAATATCTCACTGAAAAAGGTCCATTTGATTGCTCAAAATTGTGTCTCAAAACAACCAAAAACTAAGACTTCGCAACTAATTTTTTATAAAAATGCAACTAATTCGACCACGAATGACCCACGAAAGTTCAACCAAAACCCAATGTGATTCTCGTGGTTTAAGTCTGACAAACATATAAAGCAAATCATCGAGAAATCGACCTTAGAAGCATCAATTGATCGACTTAAATCGAGCCCTAAAGTGGAACGAAGTTAAAGAATGTAAAGCATGGAATTGTGGACTGGTTTCCTAATTCTAGTTCGAGTCATACGAACCCAGTTTCAAAGTCCAAAAAGACCCTCATTAGATCAATGATGATATATAAGCATTGATTTCCATTGAAAGTTTTGAATTAAAATGATTCATTACCTAATTAAAATCATAGCCCAATATGTGACAATTCTAAGACTTCACAACTGCAAAGCACGTAATATTTTTGAAAATCTACTTCAAAACCATGTAATTCAATCTCAGACTCTCAAATCCAACTCCACACAATTGAATTCATCAATAACAATTCATTCTCATTGATTCAAAACAAAATAATCACACTTGGACTTTAATTCATTTACAAAACCAATAGGAACTCGCATTTTCTTACTTGATCACTACTTGTTCTTCTTCTTCTCTATCAATTTCTTCTTGATCATGCTCACCATCACCACCATGATAGTGAAACTGTGATACGAGAGAGAGAGAGAGAGAGAGAGAGAGAGAGAGAGAGAGAGAGAGAGAGGAAGCGCAGGGCCAAGAGAAAATGAGATGAGTGCAAAAGGGTCATAACTAAGAGAGTGAGAGAGCTTAAGGATAAGGGAGAACTGAGAGAGTAAAAATTGTAGATCATAGAATCGACGAGTGAGAGATGAAGGAGAGGATAAGCTCAACAAAGAGGAAAATAGAAGAGATGTTGAAGAAGGGGAAATAATGAAATAGGGAATCAAAACCCATTATGTTTTGATTTACAAATGAAGGGTTTGCCCATTTTACCTTTTACCCCTCCATTTTAATCCTTCTCAATACAAACCAAAATCATTTTTTGGTCTTTTGCTATTTTCTTTATTTATTTGATGCTTATCTCTTAATTTTTAATCCAAATTAAACCTTGGTTAATACCCTAATTTCGCTAAAAATCAACGAAAATACGAACGCACTCCAAAACTTGCAGACCTTGCGTCTACACTTCAACTTGACTCCATTTCATGACAAATAGAGTACAATACATCCACTAGTCACGTGACACATAATAATAACATTTAGACTTATGATCTCTGGTCCGTAATGCGGTGGTCCCACCTCCGATACTTAATTCCAATTTAAAACCAAAAAAAATCCTTAATTAGCTTGCTAATCAAGTTTATAAAAATCTCGAATTTCACTGCTCACCCCACTATTTTCCCACATGTATTTTAGATGTTGCTTAAGACAAAGGAAAAAGCAAGGTCATAGAGTAAGAGATCTCTTTCTTGTGCGTTATTTTGAGTTATATTTATCTATTTAGTTTATCAAGATGTTTTTTGTAATAAACACGGGACTTCATATGGGTAGATGTTTAAACCCATAAGACTTGGTTTAGTTTATGTGTTCAGTTTTTAGTAAGACTTTTACTATTTATTTCTCAATTCTTAGATTTTTAAGTATGCTTTTATTTCTGGACTTTTTAGCCTTAGTTATCTTTTGTATGACTTCTTGGTTTGTTTTCTGTAGGTTAAGGCTTACTAAATCATCTCCCAACTTGTTTGGTTATCTTAAAGGGTTCCACGATGGTTTAGGCCGAGCAGTCCAAGTCCGCTAAGGTTTGGATCTTCTCAATAATCTTTTGGGGTTGGCGATCGCCTCGCATTCAGAACCACACTTCAGTTACTAGATTTGGGTCGTGGACAGGAGGTGAAGTATTTGGGGCATCGCTGGTACCTATACGTTCATGATAATTTTAAATTTGTTGGCACCACCGCGATTTTAGGAAGTCAAGCTTGTGGCTACTAACACATGTAGAGCTTGTACACTAAATTTCTCGTATAGCCTTATTAATTGTAGTAGTGATAAGTGGGATTGTTTCCACACGGATTTTGCAACTTTCTTAAGAAAATGGTTTTTCAATAGTTTTTATTATTTTACTTTAATATAATTAATTTAATTAAAACGGGAATCATAATTATATACTCAAACTATATAAATTAATTAAACTAATTAAACTATCTTAACTAACTTTACTAAGAGAAATCAAATTTACTAAAACTAAACTCAAATCAAATCAAACCAATTTAATTCAATTAAATAAAAAATAAATCTAAACGAATATCCAGAACAACGAAACATTAATATGTTTTTTGTCCAAACATATTTCTTAAATCTTAGTCATAATCGTACTTTCACTATATTATAAAATATTTTCAAATTATTAAACTTAAATCATTAGTAAGTTGATAACCCTTATCAAGCCACCAGTTTTCCTTATATAAATGGAAAAGTCACATCCTAATTTTATTTAATTAATTCTTCTAAAGCTCAAAGAGATTAATTAGATAATAAAACAACATTAAATTCTATGAAAAATTTGAACTACTAAGTCTAATACATTTGGAAAGACACTTCAATATTAAACTTAGATCTCAATTAACCTAGGACATCTAATGCTAATAAACCCATTAAACTATCCTAGTTACTACTTTAAATTAGATATAGAATCCAAATATCACAATACACATTGCCCATATATTAAGTCATAGAATCGAAGAATACGATTAAGTTAAAAACATTAAGTACAAATCCTTGTTCACTATGACTACATAACAAAATGGATCGAGTTCATGTTCGGACTTTGTTTAGATTAATAAACTACTTACTCATGTTCATAATAAACATCACAATAAAGTAAATAAAACGCATTAATGAAAACACATCTTTATTGAATACTTGAGCCTTCAAATATTCTCCAAAGCAATCAATATAAAGTTGATAATGGCCTAAAACTAATTAAAAGTAATCAAAAGCTTTGCAAATTATTCAAGTTCTTCTATTTTCGAAGTCTATAGTTTATATATATATATAGTATTATAAGTGATATATTTCCAATCAAACTGAAATTCCTTGTTGTAATCCAAGAATCTCGAAATCGACTATAGTGAATCACCTATGAATCCTCTACTGAACCTGATTCATTGGGCAAATCAATGGAAATTTATCTTTGTCATTCACCGATTTAATTGGTGATTCCTTTATATAAGCTGATTCAATGCTCATTCGCTGGCAATGATTTCTAGTTCATTCTTGATTTGCTGTGCACTTTCTTCACTTGACTGAATTCTTTATTTTCCTTCTTTTTTCTCTATTTCTTCACATAATCTAAATATAACTTGAAATCACAAAAACAAATAAAACCTAGTGTAATATAGCCTTTTATATCCGAAATCACCATATAATATTCTACAAAACACTGTCTAATTATTGACTAGTCAACTACCCACAAACTCAACACTTTGCTATCCCAGACAAATGAACACTCTAAATTATATTTTCTTTTCATTGCTCATTCTGATTTCATAATAATTATATATTCTTTTTGTTAAACATAAATGATCATTTAATAGAAACATATTATCCTCATAAACATAAAAAAAATTATGATAGAATAGAAAGATTTAAAAAACAATCCCTTATTTGACAACTCAACCTTCTAGTTATGCAATATACCTTGAAACTCAAAGTTTAGGACATATCATTATATAGGTTTTCTCAATCTCCACTGACAAGCATCAAGCTTATGATGATTAATATAGAATTTCAAGATACAAAATCATTAAATTAAACTCATTTTCAAACAATATTTAAAAAATTCTACCACAATCAAAGTCGATAGGAATTTTTAATCACCAATAATTATTATTATTTTCAATTGTTGGGGTGTTGGAAAAGGAATATACTTCACCCAACTTAGCTATAAGTACTCAAGTTAAATCTTTTATTTTAAGAATTTTTCATAAACATCATTCCATTTTTCTATATCTCTCTTTTTCTTTTCTTCATTCTTTCCTATATTTTACTCTTTTCATTCTTATGGTTCCCCGCTACTGGTATTATTTTTATAGGAATTATTTTCACATTCCTCCACCACTAGGTTCTTTGCTCTATTTCCTTTAGAATATGTTGGTATCTCTATTTTTTTCATTTAAAACTCTTGTTAGCTCTTCTCCCTTTCACTATAGTTAAGGAAGTATTTTTTCCAACGAAGTAAAGTTTATTGGCTAATTTCATTTTTCTTCCCTTTATTGTGGCATAATTTTTTTTCGTTATATATATAATACTTGATCACTAATTTTTGTATAACATGATTCTTAGAAATCTATCTTGTTTATCTTAAACTTTTGTTTCGATACTCATTATAATATCTAACATAAAGCAATCAATCCCCTGTAAACTCCTCTAGTGTATACGCATTCTAGGTAAGTCAAATACGATATAATAATTCCTTTCTATCATAAAAGTTCTATTTTTTTGGATAATAAAAATATCACTTTTATTTAAATGCAAATTATGTTTAATTCATATTTTTCTAACTAAATAAAAAATAAAATGAAAAATATTACTTGTATTTTCAAAATTTTTGAAAACATTCAGTCAACTTTTAACATTGAATAAATAGATTTACCTCTCAAGTCTTCCATACTTCTCTTCTTTATACTTCATTTCTTCTAAATACACCTAAACTCATTTAAACCTTGTCCTTAAAATTTAAAAATTAAATTGGGTTTTCAACAAAATGAAAATACCTCGTGAAGTATAAACGAACTATATAAAATAAATTGCTTTCAACATTTATAAAATAAACAAAAAACATCATAAATAATCGCAGCACTGTAATGAACATTTTTCATTAATAACCAAAAATAAAGTTCACATTCTTTTCATTTAAGCAAACATTAGAAAGATTGCAAATTATGATGTCTAGAAGTAAATTCAATATTAGCTTCATTAGCTTCTTCTTCATTCCTCTCTGCAGTAGTTTGTCAATTGTAACTATCAGCGGGGATATAAACTCCCGATGGAAAGTGCAGCTGCAATGATGGAATATCAATTCTCATCCTATGGTCTTGCATATGTTCAACAAATCTTCTTTTTGTGGTGGAATGGAGAGGTGCCAAAGTTCTTTCATTCTCCTCTAGCATCCCTTGATTTTAGAAAATTCGATTTTTAGTATGCATAAAAGCCAAAAATAGGGATCGAAAAAATTAGTTCCTTTTAGCTCTTATTGGAGATGTAAAACTGCCTTTTGTCCTTAGAGCATTCACTTAAGCCATCATACTTGTTGCTTGTTTTACATCTTCTAATGTTCTACTGTGAACTTCCTGTCTACTGCTCATTTCCTTAATTCTTGATCTTCTTGATTTGTTAAGTTCTTTTTCATTTTTTGAATTAGTATAACCATTTACCGCTCTCATCGTTTTCACCGTGGCATCAATGATAGTCTTCCAAGGTAATAAATCAAATTCAACTTCGTTAAAACCCACCTTAACCTTCATATATAGCTTAATGATTAATATTAGGAATGGTACACTATCACGTTTCATGGTCTTCATTGCTTGTCTTATAGCATCATGAATTATGTTCCCAACATCAATATTTCCCTCTTCATAACCATGTGAGAAAGTAAAACAGCTTTATGTTTCTTTACTTCAAAATATTGTATAGTGGGATATAAACAAACGTCTATAATATAGCTCTAACATTTAATCATTTTTCTAAAATTTGTGGTTTCTAAAAATTTAGGATAACCTTCGGCATCGAGAGCAAATCCTCATCCCGGAATTACCTCCAAGGCTTCTTGAATCATCATAAAGGGTAATATTTCTTATTGAAATAGGTGATATTTGAATAATCAGCTCCTTATCAATATCTCATTTTAGGAAGTACATAATGTCTATTCAGTTTTGCAGGTGATATATTAATCTCTTCCCTTGAACTATTACTTCATTTAGATTATCACTCACATATCTATTCGCATAAAATTCTCGTACCTTCACAGAATATCCTCACTTTGATTCTCCTTCATAATCCATAAGAAGTGCCTCCCAATTCCATTCTTTTATGTTATTCACAATTTTATCCTCATACTTCCACACATTTTGAATTTTCGATCCTTTAACAGGTATTAAAACTCTTTTTGCTTCTCTAAAATATGATTGACAAATTGTAAAGGATCATAAGGTGCTAGTATGTTTGGATCTGAGTGCTTAAAATATATTTCCTCATAAGAACTAAATAGGGAAGGTGTTCTTAACTCCACTCTCTGTTACAGACCAAATCTTTAACCCTATTTTGATTCCTTAATCATGATCATCGACCCTTGATGTGGGACCTACACTGTGATACGTGCAACGACCGAGGCACGTGGCGAGGTATATCGTATTTTTGTATTGATGTGTGCCTAGTGTTATGTATTGTGTAGACTTACTAAGTCGGTTTGTACAGTTGTAGGCGTCGAGACGAGAGCGGGGACATGCCTCGAGTAACGTGTGAGTCGAGGAACCAGGTAGTTAGCATTTTGGTAAGTCTTATGTAATATTAATATGAAATAAGGAATTACTTATAAGCCTATGGTTGTGTTTGTTAATGTAAATCAAATTAAAGGCCTGTAGATGAGTAAATTAAATGGAAAGCATAGGATTGGTCTAGAGATACACATTGGCACATCTAGGAACTAGGTGAGTAATGAAATGGTGTCACTTGAGGTTGAGATAGTGGGAGTTAGTGGGATATATGAAAAAGGTGGACCATTAGATATTCCTAGGAATACATAAATCCATGAAGATTAAGGGTTTGGAAGGAACATCACCTTATTATATATTATTAGTGATTAAACAACATGCAAGCCAAATCACTCATTCATTTTTGCTGTAGAAGAAGAAAGAATTGCTGGAGAGGAGTGAATCATCAAGGTGTTGAAGGAATCCATTAGAGTTGGTGAGAAACTCTCAAGCTAGGGTGCTACATCAACTAGGTAAACATCTTTTAAATTGAAATTAGAACAAGTTTTGGTTTTAGGCTAATTTCAGATAGTAGATGATAGAGTATTTATAATTAATTTATATATTTTGATTCCTCATTTAAAGCTGATAATACAGCTATATTGAAGTTCTTCACTTGGTTTTGAAATCATAAAAATATGAACTTTTGAAGTTGCAACACCAAAACTATAATTCTGCATGTTGTATTAGGAATCAACCTGGGTAATTTGGTCATAATCTATACATTTTAGATCCAAATTGATCCAAACTAGTGGAATTTGAAAGCTTATTTAAAGAGGAATAATTTTGATTGACTGAGGATATTTTGATTCAAATGTTTCTATGTCTAAGCATGCTCTACAATTAGGTGCTGGAATTAAAAAGGAAAGTTTTGAAACTAAATCTTTAAAGGGCATAACTCCCTGACTACTTATCCAAATGAGCTCATCTTCTAGTATATTGTATTTGGATGTATGTTCTGCCTTGTGACCAGAATTCACATTTTTAAGAACTATAGATTGGGAGAAATATATTTTCTAAATCCGCTGGTCGGATTAAATTCAAATTAGACCTATGTCTAGTAAAATCATGATATCTCATTCATTCTAAATACGAGTTTTGCAAACTAAACCTTTCTGGAAAGCTAAGAAAGAGACTAACAATAATTTTCCTTGTTGAGGAGTTTAATATTTTGACCATTTCTTGCCTAAAAACTGCGTTAAAATGTAGGACTGAAATTGAGACTTAATTTAGACTTTAGGGACTGATTTAGGAAGATTGATTTAAAGTCTATTGAACCAATTTAAATACACAATAAACACCACTAAATTGAGCTTAAACCCACTATATTTGAACTAATAAGATACCAAACTCAGGGACCTAGGAAAAGGGTACAAGAGAGCGAATACAAGATTTGGAGTATCAGGGGGCCAGTAAAGCTAGGACTTTACTTCGTTGTTGTGAGTATACCCTATGACAACTTTACTTGGCACTTCATTTCTATTAATTGTTGTCCTTGCAGTCCTTTTGACTATTTTTCCTTTGTATTCTTATATCATGTGCTCTTTGTGTCTATGCTCACTTGATGAGTCTAGTTCGCATGATATCCATTCATTTGATTTGATTCATTGATTATATCCCATGCTATGTCTATTCTTGTTGTTTTAAATGTGAATTGAATGATAAATAACATGCTATTAGGCTAGTGAGTATCTTATAAATGTTTAAGGTGACCTCTATTCCTTATTTGTTTAGGTGTGTAGACGTGCCTATGCCTTGACAATCCATACATGGTATTTCATGAAATTTAAAAAGTAGTTTTCGCATTTAGGTCGCGTACTCGATCGAGGTATGCGCGACTCACGGGGTTGGAGTCCCTGGAGATGTCGGCACATGTTACCTGACACTATATGACACTCGGGGTTAGAGTCCCTAAGGTGATCTACACACCGGGGTTAGAGTCCCTGGTAAAACTTGGGTTAGAGTCCCTTGTGCTATATGATTATTGAGTCGGAGTGACACGTTTCACTGTCGACCGAACCTAAATCACCACTACTTAGCCTAGTGTCAGTATTACTTGTTTAACTCTGGTATTTACTCGCATATGTTTTATTTTCCAGTTTTCCCATTTATATGCTTTTAAATACCAATTGAATATTTGGAAATGAAAATTAAACTTGTCATCGGGGATTACTGTTTTATTCTTATACTCACCGTCCTTTTTATGAGGCTGGGTGTAGAGCCGTCTACCAGCAGGCCGGGCAAAGAGAAGATCGGCAATTATCCCTGAGCCCGCGGCACGTCACTACATCGATTGTAGGTCTTCTTTTGGTATTTTGATTGTATATGTAATATGTATTTCAAATACTATTTGGGTTGTATATTGGTTTGTGCGTTAGTTTCCCCGACCTGAGTTAGACTATTTTACTATTTCACTGCATTTTGAGGACTTTATATATATGATGTCATTATCTGGTTATCCACACTTAGAATTTTATAAATGGCTTCCGCATAGTCTACTAATTGCTTCCGCATAACCAATAAGACTTATGCTAAATAATTAATTTAATAAAAAATTTTAATTAACTCCGAATGTTATAAACTAGTAGGACTAGTTTATTACATATCCTGAACACGAGAAAAGAGGCGTTTAGATTGTAAAAGCTGACTAATACGTAGTTGAGTCCAGCGTGGATATGATTAGGGCTTAATTACGGGATTAGGCCGAGCGGTGCCCTAGATTAGGAGAGGGGTCGTCACAATTGGTATCAGAGCATATGTATTAGAACCTTAGGGATAAATAAGAAAAACATGAACTCGTATAAAACACGAAACTTAGAAGTGGAAACCAGATGATCTTTACCTAGGAACTATTTTGTAGGGAATTGAGTTAAGGTGAGATAGGGATTTCTTATATGTACGTGTTAGTTTCTATATGTATATATGCATTATGCCACGTAGTAGCTTATTCGCGTTCGCTATCCACTTGAAGACACCGATGGGGGATTCGTACGAGGCTAGAGACACCAGAGCTAGCGGCAGTCAGCCTCCCACCATATCAGTTGACAATTTTTAGAGGATGTCTGACCAGACGACCGCTTAGGAGCAACAGATTGTCGATTTCATCGCTTACATGTTGGCGTAGATGGCTGCACTAGTTTTGACCACCCCTGTCACCACAGCTACCACTACAGCACCTCCGACCACGAGACTCAGCACTACAAGAGTTCGACTTGCATTTAATGGGGAGATGGAGACTCTAGGTAGTGTTATACACATTAGTGGAGAGTCGGGGACCTAGAATAGAGGAGATACCAGTTGTTCAATACTTCCCAGATGTTTTCCCAAAGGATTTACTTGTATTACTACCACCGCGAGAGCTAGGCTTCATCATCGACCTAGTACCGGGTACCAGGCTAATCGTGATACCGTTGTACCACATGTCTTAGAGGGAGTTAGAGAAGTCGAGGACTCAACTTAAGGATTTGGGGGAGAAGAGGTTCATCACACTTTCAATGTCACCGTGGGGAGTGCTAGTTCTATTTGTGAAGAAGAAGGATGGTAGTTTGAGACTATGCATCGAGTATAGGCAGTTGACAAAGTGACAGTTAGAAACAAGTACCCGCATCCGTGAATATAGGATTTATTTGATTTGCTGAGAGGAGCACAATTTTTCTCCAAGATAGACATGAGATTAGGGTATCATCAGCTTAGTTTCAGGGATGAGGATAGGTCTAAGACATCATTCAGCACTAGATACAGACACTACCATTTCACGGTCATGCCATTCGGGCTGACCAACGCCTTCGCAGTATTCATGGATTTAATGCACCGGGTACTTAGACCATATCTCGGCCGCTTCGTGATACTCTTCATCGACAACATCTCGATCTACTCGAGGACACGTGAGGATCACGAGCAGCACCTCGGAGTGACGTTGCAGACATTGAGGGAACACCGACATTTCGCTAAGCTCAACAAGTGTGAATTATGGCTTGCAGAGGTCAATTTATAAGGGCACATTGTTGGACCATCAGGGATTGCAGTAGATCTGGTCCAGATTCAGACGATCACGAATTGGCCGACACCGACATCAATACCGGAGATCAGGAGCTTTCTAGGGTTAGCAGGATATTACCGTAGATTTTTGAAGGATTTCTCGAAGATCGCTTCACCGATGACGAGGCTGACACAGAAGGATGTTGCTTATGAGTGGACTGAGAAGTGCGAGGCTGCATTTACTCAGTTGTAGAGGTCATTAACTACCGCGCCAGTGTTAGTACTACCAAAGGTTGGACAAGGATTTCTAGTGTACACAGATGTTTCTCATATGGGTCTTGGTTTAGTGTTGATGCAGGACAGCGGTGTCGTGGCATATGCATCGAGACAGTTAAAGATACATGAGAAGAACTACCCCACGCACGATCTAGAGATGGCAGCGGTTGTATTTGCGCTGAAGACTTGGAGACACCTTCTGTGTGGAGAGAGATTCACACTATTCACTGATCAGGAAAGTCTAAAAATATCTTTTTACACATAAAGAGTTAAACATGAGACAACGCAGATGGTTAGAGTTCTTGAAGCACTATGAATTTTCCTTAGAGTATCACCCAGGAAAAGCGAACGTAGTCGCGGATACGCTGAGTAGGAGACTGAGTAGAGATGCTGAGGTGGTCACATGTCACATGATGCATGAGTATAGATTACTCGAGGCAGCGGTGATAGCATGTCAGACAGAGGTTCCTACCGATACTCAAGTGATGATTTGTGCACAGATGAGACTACAGACCGTATCTACACAGCGAGTGTCAGAGGGTCAGAGGACCGACCGATTGTACTCGAGACTCAGCGAGATAACGCAGAGTGCAGAATGTACAGATTAGGCAGAGATGACAGATCAGTGTCTGAGATACCGGGGCGGGTTATGGATACCATAGGTACCAGAGCTAAGAGATGAGATCCTTCAGGAGTCGCATCATTCCAGATTTATCGTACATCCAAGCAGGACTAAGATGTACCACGACATGAGGTGACATTTTCGGTGGCCTGGGATGAAGGCAGACGTGTCCAGATTCATCGGGAACTATGGTATTTGTCAGCGAGTGAAGTCCGAGCATCGCAGACTCTGGGGATTACTATAGCCGCTTCCTATTCCTCGATGGAAGTGGGAAAACATCTCTATGGATTTTGTCATAGGGTTGCCGAGGACCGCGAGGAGACATGATTCAATCTGGGTTATAGTTGATAGACTGACGAAGTCTGCTCATTTCTTGCTAGTGGCATCGCATTACACGTTCGATCAGTTGAGCGTACTGTTTGAGAGAGAGATTATCAGGCTGCACGGGGTACCATTAATGATCACGTCAGATCGAGATGCTACGTATACGTCCAAGATGTGGCAGAGTATGCAATAGCAGTACGGTATGCGCCTACAGTTCAGTATGGCTTTCCACCCTCAAACCGACAGACGGATTGAGTGATTGATTCAGGTCCTCAATGACATGTTGCGGGCATGCGTGTTGGAGTTTGGCAGATCTTGGGCGGAGTACCTACCGTTGTGTGAGTTCGCTTATAACAACATTTATCAGTCTAGCATTGAGATGACGCCATTTGAGGCTTTGTATGGCAGACTGTGTCGTTCGCCATCGTGTTGGGCTGAGCCAGAGGACTGGGAGATAGTGGGGCCTGAAATTTTTGTTGACCATACGAAAAGGTCAAACTAATCCGTCAAAGACTCAAAGGAGCACATGAGAGACAGAAGAGATACGCAGATAAGTATCGTTGTGATCTCGCTTATTCTGAGGGAGCCTTTGTGTATTTAAAGGTTTCCCCTTGGAAGGGTATTCAGAGATTTGAGGTGAAAGGAAAGCTTACACTGAGGTACATCGGGCCTTTCATGATTAAGAAACGGGTCAAAAACGTGGCATATGAGCTTGAATTGCCTCCACGGGTCCATCCGGTATTCTGCATTTCGATGTTTCGACTAGCCGAGTCGAAGGTAGGTGTGCGACCGATAGTTGACGTCTGTCAGATCCACTTGGGTGAGGACATCTCTTACGAGGAACAGCCCATTCGGATCCTAGATCGGAAGGTACATCAAGTGAGAAACAAGTCCATCCCGAAGGTACTCGTCAAGTGGCAGTTCCACGATGACACCGAACTCATTTGGGAGCAGGAAGACTACATGCAAAATAGATTCCCGTACCTATTCGAGTCAGGTAGAACTGTGACTTAAACTTAATTTCGAGGACGGAATTTCATTTTGTTGGGAATATTTGTCACGGCAAAAATCTTTAACCCTGTTTTAATTCCTTAATCATGATCATCGACGTGGAACCTACATTGTGATACGTGCACCAGCTGAGGCACGTGGCTGAGGTATATCATATTTTTCTATTGATGTGTGCCCAGTGTTATGTATTGTGTAGACTTACTAAGTCGATTTGTACAGTTGTAGGCGTCGAGACGAGAGCGGGGACATGCCTCGAGTAACGTGCGAGCCAGGGAACTGGGTAGTTAGCATTTTGGTAAGTCTTATTTAATATTAATTTGAAATAAGGAATTACTTATAAGCCTATGGTTATGTTTGTTAATGTAAATCAAATTAAAGGCCTGTAGTCGAGTAAATTAAATGGAAAGCATAGGATTGGTCTAGAGATACACATTGGCACATATAGGAACAAGGTGAGTAATGAAATGGTGTCACTTGAGGTTGAGATAGTGGGAGTTAGTGGGATATATTACAAAGGTGGACCATTAGATATTCCTAGGGATACATAAATCCATGAAGATTAAGGGCTTGGAAGGAACATCACCTTAATATATATTATTAGTGATCAAACAACATGCAAACCAAATCACTCATTCATTTTTTATGGAGAAGAAGAAGGAATTGCTGGAGAGGAGTGAATCATCAAGATGTTGAAGGAATCCATAGAGTTGGTGAGAAGTTCTCAAGCTAGGGTGCTAAATCAACTAGGTAAACATCTTTTAAATTGAAATTAGAACAAGTTTTGGTTTTAGGCTAATTTCAGATAGTAGATGATTGAGTATTTGAAATTAATCTATATATTTAGATTCCTCATTTCAAGCTGATAATCCAGCTATATTGAAGTTCTTAACTTGGCTTTGAAATCACAAAGATATGAACTTTTGAAATTGTAACACCCACTACAAGAAATGAGTTTTTACTACAAATTTGACGAATCATTTGTCACGGTTTAAAATAAGCGTATCTAATAGGCGTTTTAGTGACGGTACATTAATCGTAAACAAGGATTTTAAACATTAACACTTATTTTTGTCACGATTTAAATTTTGCGTGATGAAAAGAAGCCTTAGAGACGAACATGTTTAAATCACAAAAGGTAAAAAATCTTCGTCACGTAAAGTGTGTTTGCTCACAATCATTATTCCGTATCAAAAGAAAACACAAATTTTTTTTATGTACGCGGGAAACCCCCGCGACCTCCTTCCCATTTTTTGTTTCCATTTTTTTTTGCATGAAACACCCTAAAATTGTTTCCGCCCTTCTCGTCCCACTTCTCCAACTCCTTCATCCGCCCTACAACAAACACCAATCATCCTCCTCAAGCCTCCGATCTGCCATCGTCGTCATCCTCGTCGTCACGCCTCCACTTTGTCGTCGTCGCGCCTCGCACTCCTCCTGCCTCTACTTCGTCGTCCTCTTCCCTGGTCGCTGGTTGTCATCCTCTTCCCTGGTCGTCATCCCGTTCCCTGGTCGTCATCCTCGCGCCTCCTAACTGGCCGTACTGCATCTCGCCGATGCCTCACCTCGCGCATCTGCTCGCTGGTCGGCCGGTGCCTCTGCTCGCTGGTCGCTGCTCGGCGCCGCCGCTCCCTAGTCGCTGCTCGGCGCCGCCGCTCCTTGGTCGGCAAAAATAAAGGTAGACTTCCACCTCCATGGCCGATGACCAATATTCCAGAGAAGTCTTCTAATTTTAAATGAGTTTTTTTTTTATCTTGATTTGAGAGTAGCATGTCCTGTTTCACCTAAATGCTTGTGTAGTTTATTCCTGCAATACGGTAAAACATTTCTTGTCAACTCCTCGAAAATGTTTTGAAGAAGACACAATTGCACATCAGATCATGGATAGGCATAAGTTACAATGTGCAAGATACAACAATTACTGGAAAATGGCTTTGATACTTTTTAAGTGGAACACTCTTAAATCTTATAGATTCACTAGGTACCCAGATTCAAATTGAACAATATAACCACAAATTTGTATGCGACTCCACACAAACACATCCGCATATTGATCATTCATGAACCCCCAATTTTTTCCTACCAAGATCACCCGCATTAGTAATTTTGAAGCATATGGACAAATATTGGGATCATAATTGTTCACTAAATATAGTGGAAAGAATCACTCTCATCATTGAGAATAACAGAGTTACTAAGAGATAGCCACCGAATTTCCATGCTCCAACTCGTGACCATAGATTAATAGGGAATAAGAAAAGCAACATTACCTAGAAAACAAAAGTCATAAAAAGGAGATCCTTTTTCTCAGCAAATTTTACTAAAATGAGTAAATGCTGATAAAGATCAATCCATAAATATGGTATTTCTGTTGACTACTATAAGTCAAATTGATTAGCAGTTCCATAAAGGTTTTAATGGGGGCTTTCTTTACTGATGCACCTAAAAACCATTCAATGGATGACCTGGAACTTGATCGAATCCTCATATCTAACACAAAAGTAAGGGCATAGATGAGGTACAAGTAAATTCAGCTATAGATGTACTTCAACATGGTGCAAAGTATTGCCGCTATAGATGATGAGAAAGACAATGAAAAAGAGACCAAAATGGTACATTGTTTATAAACACAAATATAGAGCATGTGCATGACATATTGAGCGCACTGCATTACTATTATTATTAGTTTTTTTTTATCAAAAGAGCCCTGCGTTATTTTATGCCTTGCGCCAAATGAAAAACTAATTTTTCCCACCCTCTCTTGTCAACTTCTCCCGATAAATATATTTTCCATTTCTCCAATTACTATGGAATTTGAGTTTTCCCTCCAACACCTTAATTGGCTTGAGATTACTGAACTGATTCCACCCATCCTCCATTTGACACCCCTATTAAAACGTATAGCATGACACCTCTTGAAACCTGATTCACATCCTTGAATCCTATGATTTATGATTCAAATCCAAGCTCAACAACACGGATCCTTATTCAAAATCCAAGTACTAGTGATCTCACGATTACAGATTTGAACCTCATACGTTTTAACCATTCACAACAATTCAAGGTCTACTTTTGGTTTTGTTGGAATTTTTTAACTTCCAATTAAAAACCCACGAAATCACAAATGATCAAACAATCAAGTTCTCTCCTCTATCCTTTAATGAGATTCCTCTTTGAGACAATCATTGAAACTCCTCTCTTTAATTTTTCGGGTTGTTCACTAATTTCAGATTTTAATAATGCCGATTGTTTTTCATTTTTATCATTGTACGAATGCTTATAATAATTATACATTTTGATTTTTATTTATGTATTTGTGAAAGCTCTCTCGATTTTCCTTTCATATTTCTCATAGGATTTTGGATATTATAAAGAATCATGGATATTTCTCATAATAATAATAATAATAATAATAATAATAATAATAATAATAATAATAATAATAATAATAATAATAATAATAATAATAATAATAATAATAATAATAATAATAATAATAATAATAATAATTTTGCCTCTGATTCAAATCTTAATTCGATTTAGGTAGAGCCCTCAACAATTTTGCCTCTGATTCACAATTTCTACAACTATGATGTAATGTGAATCCTTAATTTTCGAAGCCATATAAAATCAAGAATTAGTCAAAACTTAAGCATCACGACTTTTTTTTCGAGCAGTATATTTATAAAAATTAACATATTTGTAGACATATGATCAAACCTCAAAAGCTAGAGGAAAAACAATATAAAAAAACTATGAAGTGCTAGAATGGCACAAATGCAGAAAGATTAAATCAAGGGACGTGGATGCCAACTCATAAACGACTTCTAAATTATCTAAATTATGGAGGATGCTAGAGGTGATTTAGAATTAGGTCTTATGTTTAGAGAGATTTGTTTGATTGGGACTTTTGTTAGATAAAGACTACAAACTTTGATAGTGTTGAGTATGCAATTGAAAGTACATGCTATTTTGTTGATGATCATTGAATATATATAAGGGATCAAAAGCATTAGGTTGTACCACTGTAAAAAGAGAAAATAATGCAACAACAAAGCCTCAATCCTAAATTAGTTGGGGGGGTGGAGAAATGGATCAAATTTTAGAAAATACAAGAAACGCTACTAAAAAAACAAAATTTAGAAAATAAACACAGCACTTTTCATCATGTACAAGAAATGTATCTATACATTTTCTCCAGCAAAGCTTTTCTTTATAATTTTTCTTAATTTGAACTTTTTCTCTTTGGGAGGTGCAAGGTTCACGCATAGGTCAGTTAGTCTTTAAAACCTCTATTTAATTTTTTTTTTTTGGTGGAAACAAGGCCTAACGGCTAGAACCTCTATTCAATTTAAATTAGAAGCAAAGAGTTGTTTTTGTACAAGTTGTCCTCAAAATCAGACAATGGATTGACCCATTATAATCCAACTCGGAGATGCAAGGAAATAATTTGAATATGGAACATTAAGGGCTTTTTTAAAAAAAACTTTTATTAACTTTAAGCCTTGGATCATAAATCTAAGGCATGGCAGAAAGTGCCTTTTTATATCGGAGACAGAAAGTGTCTATAATAAACTAATAAAGCAATAAAAATGACCTATTAGTGCTCAATGTACCTCAAATTTAATAAACCAAGACTGAGTTTTGTATAGGATTTGAAAAGAGTTCCCACTGTTTTACTTAAACATTATAATGCATTAGAATCATGTATTGAGGTAATTGCTTAATCTTTGATGTTATAGTTGTTTGTAATTTCATGTTCGTACACTTGCTAAGGATGATTAATATATTCTATTGTAATAATCTTAATTTATTTGTGTTAATGTCATGTTTGATAATCCCAGTGCAGAAATAATGGATAAGAGTTGGATATCTTTAGTTGATCGAAATTCTCAAGAATGTATGGATGGGTATGAACAATTTTTAGATTTCGCTTATGCCAATAAAGAAGAATGTATTTGACTTGTCGAATTATTTGATGCAAGTGAAATTTTTAAGAATCTTAAATTTAAAGGGAGGTTTTGCTGGAATTTATGTAATACATTATGATTCATGAAGGCGATTATATTTGACTTGTAGAATTATTTGATGCATGCGGAAGTTTGCAAAATGTTTAAAATTTTTTGCTAATCTTTAATTTAAGTGAAGGTTCTGTTGAAATTTTATTACTACGTTATGATTTATTAAAGATTTTTTTATTTATGTAAGTGTTTAAATGCAATTACTTATATTTATAACTTTGAAATTTTAGATGCGCAATTGGATGAGACTTCAAAGGGTAAAGATGATGAACTGGAAGAAAGCTTCACGTGAAGAAGAAATTGAAGATGCATGGAGTGAAAACATTGAAGAAAACATGGATTTATTTTATTTTACTATGTTAGACTTAAGCCATGAAGAAACCTGTCAAAGTTTAATTTTATTTTGCTATGTTAGACTTCCAAATTAAGTATTATCATTTTTTTGGTACTTTGGATTCAAAATTACAAAAATCAAACTTTTGAATAGATTGATAATGTTGGCCTTGTAATGCAAGTAAATTCTTAATATTTTAATAGATGCAATATTTTTATATTGACAGATGCAAGATAGTTACAACAACTTTTATATAAATACTTTTTTTTGTGACGGAGCAATGTACATGTAAAATATTATTATTTTTTGTCACCAGTAGAAAGTCGTAACTACATGTATTTGTGACGGACAAAGTCTTGTGACGTAAAACATTTTTATTCGTTGTTTAATGAAACGTTTATGACGCAAATACAGTCGTAACAAAAATGTGTTTTTTATGACGTGCAATACTCCCGTAATAAATATGTCAGAGATCCGTCATAAAAGGTATTTGTCACGCTAATTTTCATGACAAAAACGTTTTTGCAACGGAGTATACGCAACTTTAGTTTTTCCGTGACAATACCGTGACAAAAACTATAGGTGACGGAAAAACAACTTGTCCCTACGGAATCAAAGCCGTGACAAAAACTCTAATTTCTTGTAGTGACCAAAACTAGAATTCTGCATGTTGTATTAGGAATCAACCTGGGTAATTTGGTCATAATCTACACATTTTAGATCCAAACTGATCCAAACTAGTGGAATCTGAAAGCTTATTTAAAGAGGAATAACTTTTCTTAACTTGGAATATTTTGATTCAAATGTTTCTATGTCCAAACATGCTCTACAATTAGGTGCTGGAATTAAAAAGGAAAGTTTTGAAACTAAATCTTTAAAGGGCATAACTCCCTGACTACTTATCCAAATGAGCTCATCTTCTAGTATGTTGTATTTGGATGTATGTTCTACCTTGTGACCAGAATTCGCATTTTTAAGAACTATAGATTGGGAGAAATATATTTTCTAAATCCGCTGGTCGGATTAAATTCAAATTAGACCTATGTCTAGTAAAATCATGATATCTCATTCATTCTAAATACGAGTTTTGCAAACTAAACCTTTCTGGATAGCTAAGAAAGAGACTAACAATAATTTTCCTTGTTGAGGAGTTTAATATTTTGACCATTTCTTGCCTAAAATTTGCGTTAAAATGTAGGACTGAAATTGAGACTTAATTTAGACTTTAGGGACTGATTTAGGAAGATTGATTTAAAGTCTATTGAACCAATTTAAATACACAATAAACACCACTAAATTGAGCTTAAACCCACTATATTTGAACTAATAAGATACCAAACTCAGGGACCTAGGAAAAGGGTACAAGAGAGCGAATACAAGATTTGGAGTATCAGGGGGCCAGTAAAGCTAGGACTTTACTTCGTTGTTGTGAGTATACCCTATGACAACTTTACTTGGCACTTCATTTCTATTAATTGTTGTCCTTGCAGTCCTTTTGACTATTTTTCCTTTGTATTCTTATATCATGTGCTCTTTGTGTCTATGCTCACTTGATGAGTCTAGTTTGCATGATATCCATTCATTTGATTTGATTCATTGATTATATCCCATGCTATGTCTATTCTTGTTGTTTTAAATGTGAATTGAATGATAAATAACATGCTATTAGGCTAGTGAGTATCTTATAAATGTTTAAGGTGACTTATATTCCTTATTTGTTTAGGTGTGTAGACGTGCCTATGCCTTGACAATCCATACATGGTATTTCATGAAATTTAAAAAGTAGTTTTCGCATTTAGGTCACGTACTCGATCGAGGTATGCGCGACTCACGGGGTTGGAGTCCCTGGAGATGTCGGCACATGTTACCTGACACTATATGACACTCGGGGTTAGAGTCCCTAAGGTGATCTACACACCGGGGTTAGAGTCCCTGGTAAAACTTGGGTTAGAGTCCCTTGTGCTATATGATTATTGAGTCGGAGTGACACGTTTCACTGCCGACCGAACCTAAATCACCACTACTTAGCCTAGTGTCAGTATTACTTGTTTAACTCTGGTATTTACTCGCATATGTTTTATTTTCCAGTTTTCCCATTTATATGCTTTTAAATACCAATTGAATATTTGGAAATGAAAATTAAACTTGTCATCGGGGATTACTATTATATTCTTATACTCGTCGTTCTTTTTATGAGGGTGGGTGCAGAGCCGTCTACCATCAGGCCTGGCAAGGAGAAGATCGGCGATTATCCCTGAGCCCGCGGCGCGTCACTACATCGATTGTAGGTCTTCTTTTGGTATTTTGATTGTATATGTTATATGTCTTTCAAATACAATTTGGGTTGTATATTGGGTTGAGCGTTAGTTTCCCTGACCTGAATTAGACTATTTTACTATTTCACTGCATTTTGAGGACTTTATATATATAATGTCATTATCTGGTTACCCACACTTGGAATTTTATAAATGGCTTCCTTATAATCTACTAATTGATTTTGCATAACCAATAAGACTTCTGCTAAATAATTAATTTAGTAAAAAGCTTTAATTAACTCCGAATGTTATAAACTAGTAGGACTAGTGTATTACTTCAACTGAACACGAGAAAAGAGGCGTTTAGATTGTAAAAGCTGACTAATACGTAGTTGAGTCCTGCGTGGAAATGATTAAGGCTTAATTACGGGATTAGGCCGGGTGGTGCCCTAGATTAGGAGAGGGGCCATCACACTCTCCCAGGTCTTGATTCTCTAATAATAACTCATGTGGGTTGGACATGCATTTGTTGACCCGCATAATTCTTCATGGGTTTCTCTATCAAAACCCCTTTCCCTTTATATTGTTTACTACTACCTCATCCTCTACCTCTTCTCGTCATAGCAAATTAATCAACTATGATGAAATGCTAAATCAAAATCTTGTATTTAATATGAAAGTGAATTCAAAACGAATCATTCATTGAAAATCAGATTTTTATCGAGATATTTAAAACAAGTTTGTAAAAGGATTATTCACAAAAATTCATGAAAAAAATTCTTAAAATTAGTAAAGACAAATAATACGAAAGTAAATCCATCAAAAAGACTTTCAAATAACACCCTGAAACTTATTTTGTAGCAAAACTTCTCGTTTATACATATAGTAAAGCCTTTAACCTTATCCATTCAGCATTCAAATGTAATAGTTATGTAATTATAATTGAAAAGATCATTCAAAAACTGATTTTCAAAATATTGAAATTGATAGAATTGATAGAGTATCAAACAATTACTTCTTTAAGGGTGAATCTCTCAAGTATTGGACTCTTGACAACTCCTAAACTCATTTTTCAAGTCTCTTTACGTATCCCACTCGTTTAAGCCTTAATTTGGCTTTTTACTCTCAAATTACTCTCTTCATTTAGTTTTAATGAATCATTCTCAAGGTAGGAATTAGTCAAATAAGTTATAATAAGGCTTTGAAAAGTTGAATCTAGACAATGAACTAATTTATTGGTCAAAAGGGCGCAAAGGTTTGTAGTGTGAATGGAGTTTTGTGCACCGATTTAGGGTTTAAGTTTTTAAAGTTTGAATTTGTTCTAAGCTAATAAGGGGTTTAAGTGGATTTGTTGAGGAATTGTTATGCGAATCGGTGAAATTGAGTCTTTGTACCTCACCGATTTACCCAACGAATCCATTTAGAAAGTCAATTCACTGTTGAATCGCTACACTCGAGGTTTTCACTAAAAGTATGCTATCTGTCACTAATTTATCCAATGTTCATATTGTAAATACATATTGCTATGGATTCGCTGGTTATCAAAAACTGTTTTTTCAAGTTTAACTCGTAATTATCATATATATCACTTATAATAGTCAATATAAAACTAGAATTCACTAGAAATTTGGAAACTTGAACAAGATAAGTATCAAGCTATTAATTTTGGTACTTTATTAAATAATTAAATAAACAAATAATGTAAGTTTGCGAAAAAGCTAAAGATACATAACAACTCGACCATCCCCCTTCATATTGAAGCTACTCCGGAGCTTGTGTTTCGAAAATATTTCTAGAAGAGAGTGAAAATGAGAGAATAAAAGCATACTATACTAATTCTAGACTCCTACTAAAATCAAAACTATAATAAATAAAAAATATGGGTTGCCTCCAATTTATTGTCGCTGGCTCGATTGATAAAAAAAATCAATCTTCGTGTAGTGTGAGTGATTCAATTTTCATTTCAATATATTCTTCATTAAGATCATCTTCCTTAGTGTCGGAGAGACTTCCTTCATAATTTTTTCAAAATGATAGTTCTCATCTTCATAACCATCGCGTAATTGCTCTTTTTCATCATCATCACAAAGTTCTACCCCATCTTGGAGTGTCATTTCCACATCACCCATTCTAAGCGTAATTAAGCGATCACGTATGTCAATACTGGCTCCAGCAAGTGATAGGAATGGTCTTTCCAATAATAGCACATCGTCCTTGTTAGTCGAGGCATGATTAAGATATTCATAGTGAAAGTAAACCATTCCATTTGCACTGGCACAATCTTTGATATAGCTAATGGGACTGAAAATGTACCATTTTGCTTATATACTTTGATAGGAGTGCATTTACAATAAGTTTCCCATATCAAGTCGGACTCCATATAAGAAAATCTCATTGATTTGTATGTTAAGGAAGATATGTCCTGGATCATGTTCTAAGATTTTTGAAAGATCGTTGTTTTCATCATACTCTTCATTGTATAGGTCATCATCATCACACATGAACGGGTCTCTGACGGTTTGTTGTTCCTATGTGATTTTATATTCTTCTTACGTCTTGTGTCTTCACCATTCAAAGTTTGAATGTTTTATTAGGAGTTTATAGTCATAATGCTCTCCTTCGCGGTGTTCAAATCTTTTAGTAGATTGTTGACTTGATCTAAGGTTACGATCTCCATGTCCTGTGACACAAAGTTTTCTTGGTGAGCTTTTAATCTATAACCATTAACTTTAAATATTATTAATGTTTCCATACTTTTGATTTCAACAGCACTATGAGGGAATACATTTGTAATTACAAAAGGTCTCATCCATCGTGAATGAAGTTTTTTGAGAAGTAATTTAAGATGTGAATAAAAGAGTAACACTTTTTGCCCTACTTCAAAAGTTTTAATATTTAATTTATAATCATGAAACGCTTTAGTTTTATCTTTATAAATAAAAGCACTCTCATAAGAATCATTTCTCAATTCTTCCAATTCTTAAATATTTAACTTACGTTGTTATTCTGCATTATCATAATTCATATTACATGTCTTAATTGCCCAGTATGCTTTTTGTTCTAATTCTACTAGTAAATGACATATTTTTTTCGAAAACTTACCTATAAGATGTCATACCTATAAGTATCTTAAATGTTGTTCTATATGCCCATAGTGCATCCTCTAAATGAAAACTCTAATCTTTACGTGTTGGACATACTGTCTTTTCTAATATTGATTTGATTTCTATGTTTGAAGTTTTAGCATGTCTGCTAGTTTGAGGATGATATGCAATAGATGTTCTACATGTGATGTTATATTTGTGAAGTAGAGTAGCAGCTATTCTTTTGCAACTATCGCTAATTAATGCTTTAGAGGGCTCCAAAAATAGTAAAACTCCTTGATTTGAGGAAATTTACTACTTTTTTAGAATAATTAGTTTTAGTAGCTTTAGCTTCTACCTACTTGGAAACACAATCTAAAACTAGTAAAATTTAAATGTTTGCATAAAATAGTGGAAAAAGTCCAATAAGATCTATTCCCCAAACATCAAATACTTCACAAAAAAGTATAAGACATAAAGACATTTGGTTCTTAAGTCCTAAATTTTTGTTTCTTTGACAATTTAGAAAAGTTTTTGTATAAACATAACAATCATGAAAACAGGTGGGCCAAAATAATCCTGAATCGAATATTTTACGGGCTATACAACGTGGACCAAAATGTCCTCCACAAGCATAAGTATGGCAATGAGCCATAATGGGTTGTACCTCTAGTTGTAGAATACATTCTCGAATGGTTTGGTTAGAATATCATGTCCATAAATAAGGTTCATCTCATAAATAATACTTAGAATCATTTTTTATCTTATTGTTTTAGGCACTTGATAAATAGGTTGATAGACTATTAGTAGTAAGATAATTGACTATATCAGCGTACCACAGATTATTGGAAAATATGTTGTATTAATATTCATCTAGAAATTCATCTTTTAATGGTATTAGACATTCTCCATTTTCTAATTTACTTAAATGGTTTGTTACTAAGTTTTCAACATTTTTCTTATCTTATATAGTAAGTTCGAGTTCTTGTAATAATAAGATTCATCTTATTAATCTTAGTTTAACATCTTTCTTTGCCATCAAATATCTTAATACAATATGATCTGAGTAAACTATTACATTTGTTCTTAATAAATATGGTATAAACTTTTCTAATGCAACGCAAGTGCTAAATTCTTTGTTTTCTATAGTGGTGTAGTTTAGTTGAGCAGGATCCAAAGTTCTAAAGGCATAATATATGACATGAGAATCATTTCCTATCTTTTGGCCTAAAACAACTCCTACTGTATAATTACTTGCACCACACATTATTTCGAAAGGTTGTGACCAATTTGATTACTTTTATTACATGTGTGGTAATTTAGGCTTCTTTATAATTTGTTAAAATATGTCTTGCATTTAGTTCTGAATTCAAAAGGGACATCTTTTTGCAAAACTTTACATAAAGGTTGTGTTATTTTGGAAGAATATTTCACAAAACGTCTTTAAAATCCTAAATGACTAAGAAAATATCTTACTTCCCTCCTAGCGGTAGGGTAAGGTAATATCTTTATAACTTGTATTTTAGCAGGTTCAACTTCTATTCCTTTTTTGACATTATATGCCCTAGTATAAGTCCTTGATTGACCATAAATGACATTTTTCATAATTTAATACTAGATTCTTTGGAATGTAGCAAGTGCGTTACATAGACCAAAAGGCATACGTCTATAAGCAAATGTAGCAAAAGGGCAAGTAAATGTTGTTTTTACCCAATCCTTTAGAGCTACAAAATCTGATGAAATCCTGAATATCCATCTAAGCAATAATAATGGGTTCTTCTAGCTAATCTTTCTAACATTTTATCTATAAACGAGAGTGGGTAATGATCTTTTCTAGTTGCAGTATTTAGTTTTCAATAATCTATACACACCTTCCAACCGTTTTGGATTCTAATCGGTACTAATTCTCCTTGTTCATTTGTTATTACTGTAATCCATGTATTTTTAGGAACTACTTGCAGTGGGCTAACCCAATTACTATCTACTATTGGGAATATCATTCCCGCATCTAATAATTTTAATATTTCATTCTTTACCGCTTTCATCATCTATGGATTTAGTCTATGTTGAGCTTGTCTAGAAGGCTTTATATCCATTTCAAGATTAATCTTATACATACATGTGGATGGACTTAAAATATCATCTATTGTCCATCCTATTGCTTTCTTGAGTTCTTTGAAAACCATTATTAATTTCTTTTCTTCTAGATTTTTGATAATTTATTAGATATTATGACTAGTCAAGCATTGTTATTCTCTAAATATGCATATTTTAAATAATTTAGCAAAAAATTTAAATCTAATTCTAGAGCATTGACTATAATGGGTTGCGTTTTCGAATGAGTTATAGGTATATATATATAGTAAGAGCGTTTAGGGAGTTCATTATATAATTCTAAGGCATTAATGACCTATCTTATTTCCACTTATATATCATCATCCTCATTTAAATCTTTTATCATTATTTCCAGCTTGTATGATTTATTTTTTCTAAAAGATTTTTCTATTAAGGGTCAAACATATCTATGGTGCATACGAAAGAAACATCTAAAGGTTACTTCATAGTGTCATTGATGTTAAAATTCATCGTTTCATCAACTACTTCCATTGTTATTTTTATGAACGGGCTCCCACACAAAGGACGGATGTGGGTAAAAAAGCTAGTTCAAAACAAAAACAAAAACAAAAACAAAATCATAGATACGAACACTAGAGCTTTTAGACAAAATAGAAATAGAAAAGAAAAATAAATACAAAGGGGAGAAAAAATTCATTTAGGAACATGGAACATAGGAACACTTACGGGGAAGTCAATAGAACTAGTAGATACCATGATTAGAAGGAGAGTCAATATTGCTTGCCTCCAAGAGACAAAATGGGTAGGAGAAAAGAGTAGAGAAATAGGAAGCACAGGGTTTAAATTGTGGTACACTGGTATAGATAGAAAATGCAATGGAGTAGGAATTGTGGTTGATAATGATTATAAGGATAAGGTCGTAGAGGCTAAAAGAATGGGGGATAGATTGATTCTAGTTAAATTAATTATTGGAGACGAAAAAATTAACATACTTAGCGCATATGCACCACAAGTAGGATTAAGCGAGAGCATCAAATGCAAGTTTTAAGATGATATGGATAGATTTATGTAGAGTATACCATTAGATGAAAAGGTTTTTATTGGAGGAGATTTAAATGGGCATGTCGGGGTAAGTAACGATGGGTTTGAGAGAGTTCATGGAGGTTTTGATTACGATAATAGAAATGAAGAAAGAGAATCAATTTTAGAATTTGCTTCAGCATATGATCTTGTCTTAGCAAATACTAGTTTTAGGAAGAGGGAGTCGCATATAATTACTTTTAGTAGTGGTCATAACAAGAGTCAAATAGATTTTCTTTTAACAAGAAAAATAGATAGAAAACTATGTAGAGACTGCAAAGTAATACCCGGTGAAGCAGTTACTACCCAACATAAGTTAGTAGTACTTGATATTAAGCTAACACAATGGAATAATGTGAATAAAAGAGTTAGCGAACCTAGAATAAAGTGGTGGAACCTAAAACATAGTAAACAAGTAGAGTTTAGAGAAAAACTACTAAAGGAAAATGTTTGGAATCTTGACTTAGATGCTAATACAATGTGGCTAGAAATGAGTAGTTGCATAAGGAGGGTAGGATCAAACATATTAGGTATATCTAAGGGCTTGGGACCTCCAAAGAAGGAAACATGGTGGTGGAATGAAGATGTCCAACGAGCAATTAAGACTAAAAGAGAGATGTATAGGAAAATACCTAAGTGTCAAGATGAAGATGCGTACAATCAATATAGAAAAGCTAGAAAACAAGCTAAAAAAGTAGTTAGTCAAGCTAAAACAAATTTCATGGAAGATTTATATACAAGGTTAGGTAATAGAGATGGCGAAAAATATATATATAGGCTAGCCAAATTAAGAGATAAAAAGAAACAAGACATAAGTAATGTAAGATGTATTAAGGACGAAAATCAAAAAGTTTTAATGCGCGAGGAGGATATTAAGGAGAGATGGAGAAGTTACTTCGATAGTTTATTTAATGATGGCCAAGTTGATACTATAATAGATGAAAACCCACACCAAGAAAGAAATTTAAACTATACACGCAATATTAGAATTGTAGAAGTTAAAGAGGCATTGAAAAGAATGAAAATAGGGAAAGCATGTGGCCCAGATGAAATACCCAAGAGGTTTGCAAATGCTTAGGAGAAATCGGATTTACTTGGTTAACAAAACTTTTCAATAAAATTTTAAAATCAAAACGGATGCCAATGGATTGGAGAAGAAGCACGCTTGTGTCAATCTTCAAAAACAAATGAGACATTCAAAGTTGCTCAAACTACCGGGGAATTAAACTCATGAGTCACACTATGAAACTGTGGGAGAGGATAACTAACAATAGGCTAAGGAGAGAAACCACAATATCAGAGAACCAATTTGGTTTCATGCCTGGGAGGTTAACTATGGAAGCAATTTTTCTTGTAAGACGATTGTTAGAAAAATATAGAGAAAAGAAAAAAGATCTTCATATGGTATTCGTAGATTTAGAAAAAGCATATGATAGGGTCCCTAGAGATGTTCTTTAGTGGGTTCTAGAAAGAAAAAGAGTGCATGCTAGATACATAGACACTATTAAGGATATGTATGATGGAGTAGTAACGAGTATAAAGACATTTGGAGGAGCTACAAGAGAATTTTCCATTATGATAGGACTACATTAAGGATCGACTTTAAGCCCATATCTATTTAAGATGAACTAACTAGACATATTCAAGATGATATACCATGGTGTATGTTATTTGCGGATGATATTATCTTAGTGGATGAAAGTAAAGATGGAGTGAATAGGAAATTAGAACTCTGGAGGAATACATTAGAATCTAAAGGCTTTCAGTTGAGTAAGACGAAAATTGAATACATGCACTGTGAGTTTGGAAACACTAGACATCGAGATGACGGAGTGGTAAAATTAGGGGAACTAGAAGTTCCTAAGGTAAACCACTTTAGATACCTAGGATCAATCATACGAAATGATGGTAACATTAAAAATGATGTCACACATAGAATTCAAGCTGGATGGAAGAAATGGCGGAGTGCAACAAGGGTGATTTGTGATCGACATGTTCCTACTAAGTTAAAAGGAAAATTTTATAGGACCGCAATTAGGCCAGCTATGCTCTATGGAAGTGAATGTTGGGCGGTAAAGCAACAACAATTACATAAAGTGAACGTAGCAGAAATGAGGATGCTTAGGTGGATGCGTGGTAAAACTCGTAAAGATAGAATAAGAAATATAGAAATTCAAAGACAAGTATGTGTAGCACCAATTGATACATAGATTAGGGAAGGGCGGTTGCGATGGTTTGGTCACCTGCAAAGACGGCCTATAAATGCCCCAACTAGAAAACTTGACTCAATAGAAACTGTAGAAATTCGGCGAGGTAGGGGCAGACCAAAGTTAACATGGGATGCATTAATTAAGAGGGATTTGAGTGGTTTGCAAAGCTCACCATCAATTGCACTTAATTGAGCAAAATGGAAAAGTTTGATCCATGTAGCCGACCCCAGCTAATTTGGGACTGGGCTATGTTGTTGTTTGTTGTTTTATTTTTATGAACGGGCGTCCTAATTAGAAAATTGGTCTTCTTTCATGTCGAAGACATAAGAATCGGCTGGAAAAACTAAATCATTGACCATAACCAATACATCATTTAATATTCCAAAAGGTTGAACAATAAATATATCTGCTAACTGTATTACTATATCAATTTCTTTAAAGGTATGGTTATCATTTGCAAATAGATTGACAAATGCATAACATTAATTGATGCGCTTAGATCACATAATTCTTTGCAAATCCCTATATTTTTTATTTTACATGGAACAAAAAATATTCTAGGATCAGAACATTTAGGAGGTAATTTCTTTTGGGTTAGTGCTGAAACATGTTCTCCTTGACTTAGTTTTTCATTTACTTTAATCTTATTAGTGCATATGTTTCTCATAAATTTTTGATATTTGGGTACATTTCGTATGACTTCAAATAAATGTATGTTGACTACCATTTTCCTTAAAGTGTTTGAATTTTATTTTCTTCTTGCAATTTCCTATTGTTCTTAATGTTTTCTAAACAATGGGGGAATGGTGGTCTTACAATATTTGGTTTATTCTTATCAAAATCACAATTGTCTTCTTCGAAGATTTTATTAACTTTGATTTTAGTTTCCTTTTTCAATTCACCTATTATCTCTTTTTGGGGAACCAATTGTTCTTGCATTTTTAGTTCTTCCATTTCTTTATTATTTCTCAAAGTTATCACTTTTGCATATGAACTAGAGTTAGGTTGAGATGGTAATTTTTCTTGGTTAACCAACGGACTCATTTGCATGGTCGTTTAATTTAATTGATTTTTTAATTCGACTATATCACATTGTAAAGATCAAATTTTTTGATCTTTTTTCCTTTCTTTGAATTTTCTAATGTTATGGCTCTATCTGTTAATGCATGTAATCTTGAAACCGCAAGTATAGGCTCGATTATTGTAATAATGCAATCAACTAATGTTGATTAGGGATATCGTACTCCGAGAAAGGTTTATATTGACACTATTCACAAAGTTAAGTTCACTTTATGTCTAAGAAGCTATCTTTTTAATTGATTTGAACTAAACTACTCTATTATATAAAACAATGTAAAATAACTTGTACTCTTATATTAAGAATAATCGTAATTCACAACTTCACCTAGGTAATGAATTATTATGCTTTCATATCTCATTTCCTTCATCTTCATTATGTATGGGCAATGCTCAATTAGAATAGACAAATTTTCTTAAGATTCCCTTCAATCTACTATCGTGATGGAAAAAATCATAATGTGCAAACTAGAACTTCATCTATCGGTGTGAATAATGCAAGTTCCTTATGCATAACATTAAGTTTCAAATCTTTAGACTTATAACCACTTAAATTTACTATCATTACCTCATAAATCAATAACTATTTATCAACATTATATATTTTATGGTTGAAATGTCCATATCCAGCTTAAAAGATCTAATGGCCATGGTAACTCATAAAACCTCTAATCAACAAACATGTGATCAAGATGTTCATAGCATCACGTATAGAATCAATAAAGATTCTAACCATTGCACTTTTTAATCATTATAATCCATTCATACTTTCTTTAGTATAACATACATACCATAGGATCCATTGATTCCTAGAATAAACAACTACTCACTCATCAATGAAATCAACATACATATCATGGTATTAATTGCGATCAGAGATTAAATCAAGGAAACAATATCAAATGACCACACGTGGAGTCTTCAATGTCTTCTCCTCCAAGACTTTTCTTAATACTCAAGAACAATGTAAACTATGTTATTCTATATTAGTGCCTAATAATTGGTGGTAATCTCTATGATTACCACGTTTTAAACTTTTTATTTTTTATGTCCCGCTGCTATTAATAAGTAATCTATGTCGTGTGTGTTAAGCCACGATGCTACCACAACTTCGACCTTTTTGTTTGTGTCTTCTCCATTCGCTGAGCTCGATGCCTTGTGTATGTTGTGTCGTTGCTGTGTGTACAACCCAACAGTGCCGCCACTGCATCATCTCTCATGTGTCTATTTATTGGTCTTCAAGCCTTCTCAACGCACTCTCTTTCCACACCTTGTGTTTTCTTCCCTCGGTGTCAAGCCTCCATGCCACGACCTCAAATGTGCATTTGTGCTTTTTCTCCTCGTTTTATCATGATATCACTCCTTTGTCTCCTTTATACCTCATATGCCTGAAAACATATAAATACTATCAATTAGAGCTCATTCCGTTATATTTTTACCAAATAGACTACTAAACTAACCATAAATATAAGTCTTATTAAAAAATATCAAATACCCCCAAACATAGTTCATGGAGTATCCTTTAATTCACATAAGTTCAAGTTAATAATCCACTTAAAAGTTTTTATTTGCAAAAACTAATATTCTTAAAAACATGTACCGTTAACAACACATATAATTCACTATCAAAACTTGAAAGTAGTTCACAACCAAAATCATCACTATTCACAAGTTTATTTCACATCAATACTCAAGTAGCAAGTGTACAATCTCATGATTTCTCATTAAGCTCAAGAATTGACAAATAAGTGTAGATCATACTAGTTTTGTAGAATTTAGTACTTAAAGAGTCTATATGACCTCATATAGTTGGAAAGAGAAATTAACTTAACTAAGTTACTTATACTCAAGCTAAATATTTTCATTTGAAGAGTTTTGATCCAACTTTCACATTTCATTCCCTATATATATGACTCTTTTTCTATTCTCCTCCTATTTATTTAGTTGTATGGTCCCTTGCTCCTTTTTTATGGATTATGTTTTTTCTCTCTTTTTCTAATTATCAAGTTCTCTACTCATTTTCCTATAAAACTTGTAGAAGTTTTTAATTTTCATTTAAAACTCTTGTTAGTACTTCTCACTTTCACTTTATCATGCAAGTTTTACCTCCAACGTTTCATTAGACACCATGCCTATCTCTTCCCCTTTTAGTACTAAGTATTTTTTTTACTTTATACTCAAGTAAGATTTATACTTATTATAGAATTATTTAGAGATCTAACTTTTTTCTCAAGAAGTATTATCGTGTTTTTCTTGCTTTTGTTTCAAGTTCATGGTCTTCCCTAACTCTAAGTTTCTAATCGTGAAATTATATCGTTGTTTGCTAAATTTCTTATTTTCTTCAAAAATTTGATAATAATATCTTGAGTTTCATATCAACAAGATACTTATATTCTCACTCATCATCAATTAAATGCATGAACTTCGTAAATGAATTATTCATTCATTATATATTACTATATATAACATAATCTAAACTACTTATACACATTTATAATAAGTAAATGAAAAATATACACTACCATTCTTTCCATTTTAACTGCTTCAAAAATAAAACTTGCCACCATACATGTAGTGTTTATTCTTATTTCATCATTTCTTACCATTTCATATAGTGTTGATGCCCCCCAAACTTAAACCAAACCTTGTCCTCAAGGTTTACAAATAAGCCTGAAATATAAACACACTAAACACACAAACATAATATAATATAATAGAAGAACATAACATAAAAATGTATCAGCGTAAAACTCAAACAACTATTAAAGTGACAAAATATCCCAATTTTTTTTAAAAATCAGTATTTATGTATCTCTAATCTCCCCAAGGTCTAAAGAAATCAGACTCTAGGATCATGCATCAACATCATAATTAGCTCCAACATAGGATGAGGACAAAGGATGTTCCCTTCTACTCTGCACCACGTCTGGATCAAACATGTAGTTCGGTGCAGTTGAAAATGTGATACGCCTATCAATAGGTCTCAACCTTATGCTCCTCTTATATGTAGCTATATCTATCTAATTATCTGCAAATAACAAAAAATCTCGTTGTCCATTTAGTCAGTCTTAAATCCTTCTTTGCCTATCTTGATCATATCTCAATAAGGCTTCATGATACTGAGTCATATCCTCTCTGTACTATCCCCTCATCTTAGCAATCCACAATATCAACCATCATTGAGTCAAGTCTTAAGGTTGTAATATCGGTGCCTATGGTGGTGGAAGTAGTGAAAAAAGCTTCGAGATCATCTAATTCTTACTCTCATATCAAAGGGTCTGCAAACTCGTAGCCCTCAGAAAATTCTTGTTAGTGATCTCATTCCTCTATGTATCCTTCATTCTGCAATTTTTGGGCCAGCACCACTGCTGCTGATGTTGTTGCTTGATCCTCTTGTTCCTTGGCTAACAACTCTGTCTCGAGTTTGCCCCTCTTAGTTTTCTCTCTCATTCTATCTTTCTCTTTCTCATCCTAAGAGTATTGGTATTCAGCCGGTGATTTCAAAGTTAGCATAAACTCCTCATCTATTGTTGCTTGGACCTCCATATCAAATTATTCATCTTGAATCAATTACACTTCAACCTTTAAGCCTTTCTAGGTTATAAGGATGGGAAACAATAACTTGTTATCTCTCTCAGTCATGATTAACTCCCTCAAGTTCTTGTAAATGATCTTCCCTTTAGTGATCCTCCCATTCTTTATAATCTAATATAAATAAGTCGCCTCAGGCTTTTTTATCTCACCCTGCTGAGTAGTCAAGTATAATGAAGCAACCAAAAAATGTTGCCACATTCTAAAGAATTTTCTCACGCTCCCCTTCTTAATGTGTTACGGCACATTCTTAGCTCACATTATCCATCCTTATTTTCCTCGAAAAATTAATGCTCTCTCTATTGCTCTAAAAGGATATAGGTTATAAGGCCTCTCATACAAATCATCTCTGAAGGTCTATGGTTCTTCATTCCTGCTCAAACATTCTAACCCGTAGATGTCGTTTATGGAATACTTATTAAACGGGACCATTACTCCTCTAACCTCAACTGGATCACCTTTCTTTTTAAACTTCGCATTTGTATAGAACTCGTAGACCATTTCGCTCATTCCATTAACCTTGTTCTTTTTATAGTCTTGAGTAAAATGCCCCCAACCACATTGCCTAATGAAGTTATTAATTCTCTTATCATAATTAGCCGGCAGGTTTATTCCTCCTTCGCAAATGAATTCCTTAATTTAATTGGCCTCATACCTCTTCTTAGCCACTTTACTAATGTAGAACTTAGACTTGAAAGGCCTCAGGGGCATCCTCCTTCAGGGCTCTCGAGAATGACGCCTCATTATAATTTGCCCTTGTTTCACGAACTTGACTTGTTTTGCTCCTTGTTGCCTCTTTGTTCTTGGCATATTCTCAAAAATTCACAGAACACAACAATTTAACATTGTCTTCAAATCACCTATAATCAGAATTTTTCATTCATAAGGGTCATTCAAATGCTAAATTATTCAAAAGACATAATAATTCACCATAAGACAAGTTGATGCTCTAAATCCACACAACTTTAAATTCCTATACAATAACTTAATTTCTACAATTCATGTGATTTCATCAATAATATCCAAAAACTCAAAGCATAACTAGTGAAATTATAAATTTAACTCAATGTCGAGCCACTTTCTATTGTAGATTACTTCTCCAAGCTTCTGCCAATCAAATCCATCTCACTTTACTCACAAACTAAAAATAATTGCTCTTTTTAGTCAAATCTCCAAATTAATGCCCTAACTCTCCTCTTTCGTGCAAATCTCCAATGCACCTTCTCTTTTCAAACTTGATCATTAGAAACACTCTTTTCTCACTTAAATTTGCTTAAACTAGGATTCTAGAGGGATGTATACTTTGGTTGGTGGTGTACAGACTAGGGTTCAAGTGTGTAAAACTTGGGTTGAAAGAGATTTTAAAACCTTCTCCTCTCATCGACGTTGTCCCGTATGAGGGATGGTGTTGCCATAGCGTGGTCATGGCGTCGATCCCACTGTAAGCAATTTTGCAAACTACTTGGCATCGCCATGGCGCTTCCCGTGTTAGCTCATGGCGCCATGTGTGTATACACACGATGTCAACCGGTCTGTCTCCATAAATTTCAAATCTTCCTTAACTCCCTATTGGTTGTCTCTCGGCTCTGTGTATTACTACACAAAGCGTCGTGACAGCATCAAATACCCTATTTATATAAAAATCCCATAAGAACTTTCTCATGATTTTTCCATTTACTTGACCTTACTACTTTTAATCCTTTGCTTTTTTACGCTCTTTGCTGAGTTTGTTGAGATTTTTCCATTTCGATGAAATTTCACCCGACAAATGGTCTTTCCTAAAAATCTAGAATAAAACTTAAAAATCAGGAAACTGCTAAAACGTTTGGATTTTTCTACCTAAACGAAGTAAATAACTAAAATTTAAAATTGAGTTCAAAGAACCTTGGGCTACCTCCCAGTAGCACTTCATTTAAAGTCATTAGCTTGACGTATGCATTATGGCTTTTGAATAATCACCATGATGCAACAAGGTTACTTCAATCATGTATCTTGGCAAAGTTCCTCATATCCTCTAATCATTTTCTGGCATGCTATCATATCATTCACAAACTTCATGTAATGTAACATGCCTTACCATTCTTTGACAAAATGGATCTTCTTCAAAAATTTCTCATATATCATTGCACAAACCACAACTGTCTCACTAATCTATTGCTCTTGCAATTTGTACTGAAATAGCATCTATGATACAACAAAATTGATTGTCTCTTGTACAAACTTTATATTGTATGATCTCAAGTCTTCCTTGCTTTCGTTGCTCCTTATTATTTCAAACTTCTTTAAATCAACACCACTATCATGTTATACAATATCCTCAAAACGAATCTCCTCTCCAAAATGGTCAAGTGAATCACTTGCTCTGAAGCATCAAAAATATCATAATCCTCTTAATTAGGCTTCTCTACTTCTTCATATCCTCATGACGTGCTTCCTCAATCGTTAACACTCTTCCACTTGGTTCCTTCGACTCAACCACAAGCTCTTGTCTTGAATTTATGAATATTGCAATTTGCTCTAAATTCCTTTCTAAATCGAAGAAAGCTTGGTCATCTTCTTCCTCCATCATGTTACATAATTGCACAGAAATCTCTAATATTTCCTCTTACTTCTTCAGATCATTCTCACTCTCTCTAGTCATTTTTCTTATCATTTGCCCTAGTGAAGTAATAGATGATTGTTCATCCATCTCTTGATCTTTTCATGATTTCTGGTTATCCTAAGAACTCTGTGATTGTTGATAGACATTTTGAATGCGAGGGTTATAAAAGCTGTGATAACTATGTCATGACTTTCTTCTTTATTTCTAGTTGCGAGGCTCTTGACTTCCTATAAATCCTTTAAATCTACACGGATTATAATATGGTTGGTGATATCCCCCCAATCCAACCCATTCGCGATTGATTGCGCTTGGTATATGGTATTGTCTCGAGCTGCTTCACTTTGATAGACCAACCTAGAGATTCGATCAATGATTTCATGTTTGATTCCTTAACATGATAGCCATACATTCTTTACATCTGTGAAACACCAAAGACAAAAGAAAGTAGATTAAGTGCAATAGAGTTAATCAAATTTAAAACTAAAATTACAAAAACTTACGAAAAATAAAAAATTCTTAACAATTATTGAACTAAATTGAACTAGTGTTGCTGCCTATTCCTGGCAATGATGTCAAAAACTTGATTGTAAACCTGCAAGTATAACGGCTCAATTGTAGTAATAATGTGATCAACTAATGATGATTACAGATATCGTCCTCACGGAAAGGTTTATATAGACACGGTTCACTTAGTTAAGTTCACTCTATTGCTAATAAGATCTCTTTTTAATTGGTTTTAACTAAACTACTCTATTTTATAAGACAACGTAAAATAACTTGTACTCTTATATTAAGAAGACTCTTAGTTCACAACTTCACCTAATTAATGTAATACTATGCTTTCATAGATCATATCCTTCATCTTCAATACGTGTGTGCAATGCTCAATTAGAATAGGCAGGTTTTCTTAAGATTCACTTCAACCCATTGTTGTGGTGGAAAAGATCCTAATGTGCAAACTAGAACCCCACCTATCGGTGTGAATAACATAAGTTCCACATAGTATTAAATTCTAAAGATTTAAACTCATAACCAATTAAGTTTACTATATGTGCCTCCCTAATCAATGACTATATGTCGACGTTATATATTTTATGGTTGTATTGTCCATATCCGGCTTAAAAGCTTTAATGGCCATGGTAACTCCTAAAACCTCTGATCAATTAACACGTGATTATGATGTTCATAGCAGTACATATAGAATCAATAAAAAATTTAACCATTGCATTTTTTAATCATTATAATCCATTCATACTTCCTTTAGCATAACATTCATACTATAGGATCCATTGATCCCTAAGATAAACAAAATTACTCACTCATCATTGAAATCAACATACACATCAAGTTATTCATTGAAATCAAATATTTAATCAAAGAACTTCAATAAAATAAAGGAAACAATACTGAATAACCACATGCAGAGTTTTCAATGTCTTTTCCTCCAAAACTTTTTTGAATACTTAAAAACAATGTAAACTATGCTATTCTATGTTATTGGGTAATAATTGGTGGTAGTCTCTATGTTCACCACATTCTAATACCTATTTATACTCTTTAGACTCCTACAAATACAATTAAAAACCCTAATTAACAATTCCAAATAAACTAGAATTCGAAACTTTCTATTTTTATATTCCAGCGTGGTCAATAAATTATCCATGTCGTGTGTGTTAAGCCACGGTGCCGCCATATCTTCGGCCTTTTGTGTATATTTCTTCCATTCATTGAGCTCAACGCCCTATGTATGTTGTCCCAGCGAAGTGTGTATAACCCACAGCCCCGCCACTGTGTAACCTCTCATGTGTCTATTTCTTGGTCTTTAAGCCTTCTCCATGCCATAAAGTCTCTTCTCACACCTTATGCTTTCTTCCTACGGCGCCAAGCCTCCGTGCCACAACATCAAATGTGTATTTGTACTTTTTCTCCTCATTTCATCATAATATCACTAATTTGTCTCTTTTACATCTTGTACACTTGAAAACACATAAATATCATCAATTAGAGCTTATTTGCGGGATATTTATACTAATTAGACTACTAAACTAACTCTCTATATAAGTCTAATTAAACATTTATCAGTCGGTGTACTATTTCTTTGATAGCTCTGGTTGTCTATGCCACTACCTATGTTTGGTCGTAGATAAGTTGTACAGTTACTTGAGATATAATTAGGTCGAGTAGGCCTATCATAATAATTGTTAGCTTCTTTAATTTTGTTTTGATACATCATAGGATATTCATCATTTAGATGGTTAGTCTCATTGCAAAAGCACAAGTTTTAACTTGAATTGGTCTATCTTTTACTAGCTACTTAACCATGCTTTTTAACTCACCAAATTTATCATCTTACGTCTTGATTATTTTTCTATTAATTTCACAAGATTTTTTTCTTACAAATTTATTTTTCTCACCATATTCTTTTGATTTTTTAGCCATTTTATTAATAGAATCTTTTACTAATGTTGGTGTTATGTCAAAGAAAGATCCTCCATATACTATGTCTAGGAATCTTTATTCTAAATGGTTTAATCCTTCATACAAGTATTCTAATGAAGTTTTTATGTACATCCACGTTGTGGACATAATGATATCAATCTTTAGTATCTATCCCAAAACTCACCAATAATCTCTTTAATTTCCATCCTTGCATTAGTAATTTATTCTCTATCCAAACAAGTTTTGCGTGTTGGAATGTATTGATCTACAAAGACTTGTAACATTTTGGACCATGTGGTTATGTAGTTTTGAGGAAGTTAGAATAGCCAATCCAAGACTTGACCTCTTAAAGAAGAAGGGAAACCTTTTAGCTTAATACAATCTAATTATATTTTCTTGAGTTTTATCACACTTACTTTATATGTGTATTTCCTAATAAATTATTGAGGATCTTCATCACTTTCACCTTGAAAGTGAGGTAAAGAATTGAAAAACCCAGATTTTAATTCAAGAGCAGGAAACTCTATAGGAAAGGCAATATACATAGGTTCGTAAGCTGTGACATTTTTTTCGGCTTGCCTTAAAAAATAAATTCTTGCTTAACGTCTGCTATACTATATGACATAAAATAAGAAATATTTTTAAGAAATTATTTTGAAATCCCATGCAACGACATTAAAAATTAACACGTGTCAAACATGTATAATAAGTTTCCCATAAATCCTTATTATTTGTTGTAATGACAAGTGGGATCATCTCCATATGAATTTTGTAAATTTCTTAAGAAAAAAGGCTTTTTCAATAGTTTTATTATTTTACTTAAATATAATTAATTTAATTAACTCCACCTATGTAGAATACTATGTACACTACATAGCCGGTCCCAAGTCCGGATAAATGAGGACTTTAATGCCCATTTTTTATACTGAAAAATGGAAGGTCCAGTGCTCCTTGTTGTTTGGGTCTTGACCAGGTCCGAGCTTTCCAAGCTCTATATTGTTAGGGAAGTCAATAGAACTAGTAGATACTATGATCAGAAGGAGAGTCAATATTGCTTGCCTCCAAGAGACAAATTAGGTAGGAGAAAAGAGTAGAGAAATAGGAAACACAGGGTTTAAATTATGGTACACTAGTATAGATTGAAAATGCAATGGAGTATGAATTCTTGTGGATAATGGTTATAAGGATAAGGTCGTAGAAGTTAAGAGAATGACAGATAGATTGATTCTAGTTAAATTAATTATCAGAAACGAAAAGATTAACATACTTAGCACCTATGCACCACAACTAGGATTAAACGAGAGCATCAAAAGCAAATTTCGAGAAGATATGAATGGATTTATGCAAGGTATACCATTAGATGAAAAAGTTTTTATTGGAAGAGATTTAAATGGGCATGTGAGAGGCAAGTAATGATAGGTTTGCTTCAACATATGATCATGTCTTAGCAAATGCTGGTTTTAAGAAAAGTGAGTCACACATGATTACTTTAGTAGTAGTCATAACAAGAGTCAAATAGATTTTCTTTTAACAAGAAAAATAAATAAAAAATATGCAGAGACTCTAAAATAATATCTGGTGAAGTGCTTACTACCCAACATAAGTTAGTAGTATTTGATATTAAACTAAAACAATGATTTAATAGAAATAAAAGAGACAATGACCCTAGAATAAAGTGGTGGAACCTAAAAAAATAGTAAACAAGTAGAGTTTAGAGAAAAACTACTAAAGAAAATTGTTTGAAATCTTGATTTAGATGCTAATACAATATGGCTAGAAATGAGTAGTTGCATAAAGAGAGTAGCATCAAACGTATTAGGTATATCTAAAAGCTTGGGACCACCAAAGAAAGAAACATGGTTATGGAATGAGGATGTCCAAAGAGCAATTAAGACTAAAAGAGAGATGTATAGGAAAATACCTAAATGTCAAGATAAAGATGGGTACAATTAATATAGAAAAGCTAGAAAACAAGCTAAAAAAATTGGTTTGTCAATCTAAAATAAACTTCATGGAAAATATATATACAACGTTAGGCAATAGAGAAGGTGAAAATATATTTATAGGCTAACCAAATCAAGAGATAAAAAGAAATAAGACCTAATTCATGTAAGATGTATTGATGCAAATCAAAATGTTTAATCACGCGAAGATGATATTAACGAAAGATGGAAAGTTACTTTGATAGTTTATTTATTGATGGCTAAGTTGATATTATAGTAGATGAAAACCCACACTAAGAAAGAAATGTAAATTATACATGTAATATTAGAACTCCAAAAGTCAAAAAGGCAATGAAAATGATAAAAATAGGAAAAACATGTGGCTCAAATGAAATACCCATAAAGGTTTAAAAATGCTTAGGAGAAATTAGATTGACTTAGTTAACAAAGATTTTCAACAAAGTTTTCAAATCAAAACGGATACCAATAGATTGGAGAAAAAACACGTTTATTTCAATCTTAAAAAAAAGAAGACATTCAAAGTTGTTCAAACTACTGGAAAATTAAACTTATGTGTCACACTATGAGACTTTGGGAAAGAATAATTGATAATAAGCTAAGGAAGGAAGCAACGATATTTGAGAATCAATTTGGCTTCGTGTCTGAGAGGTCAACTATTGCGACAATTTTCCTTGTAAGAAGATTACGAGAAAATATAGAGAAAAGAAAAATATATTTATATGGTATTTGTAGATCTATAAAAAGCATATGATAGGGCTCCTAGAGATGTGTATTGATGGGATCTAGAAAGAAAATAAATGCATGCTGGATACATGGACACTATTAAGGATATGTATGTTGGAGTAGTAATGAGTATAAAAACATTTGGAGGAGCTACAAAAAAAATCCCCATTACGATAGGACTACATCAAATATCGACTTTAAGCCCATATCTTTTTACTTTAATTATGGATTAACGAACCAAGCATATTCAAGAGGATATATCATGGTATATGTTATTTACAGATGATATTGCCTTAGTAGATGAAGTAAAAGATAGAGTGAATAGAAAATTAAAAATTAAGAGGACTACATTAGAATCTAAAGGCTTTAATTTGAGTAGGACGAAGACCGAATACACGCACTGTGAATTTAAAAATACTAGACATCAAGTTGATAGAGTGATAAAATTAGGGCAAGTAGAAGTTCCTAAGGTGAATCATTTTAGATAACTATGATCAATCATACAAAATGATGGTAATATTAAGAATGATGTCATATATAGAACGTAAGTTAGATGGAAGAAATGACGAAGTGCAACATAAGTGATTTATGATCGAAATGTTCCCTACTAAGTTAAAAGGAAAATTTTATAGGACTGCAATTAGGCTAGTTATGCTCTATGGAAGTAAATGTTAGACGGTAAAGCAACAACAATTAAATAATATGAACGTAGCAGAAATGAGGATGCTTAGGTGGATATGTGGTAAAAATCTTAAACATAAAATAAGAAATATAGAAATTCAAAGATGAGTAGGAGTATCACCAATTGATACAAAGATTGGGGAAGATCGGTTGCGGTGGTTTAGTTACCTGCAAAGACGACCTACAAATGCTACCACTAGAAAACTTGACTCAATATAAGTTATAGGAATTAGATGAGGTAGTAGACCAAAGCTAACTTGGGACACATTAATTATGAGGAGTTTGAATGATTTAGAAAGCTCACCATCAATTGCATTTAATCGAGCACAATAGAAGAGTTTGATCCATGTAGCAGATCCTAATTAATTTAGGACTAAGGCTATATTATTGTTGTTGTTGTTGTTGTTGTTGTTGTTGTTGTTGTTGTTGTTGTTGTTGTGTAATTAAAATGGGAATCAGAATTATCTACTCATACCATATCAATCAATTAAACTAGTTAAACTATCTTATCTAACTTAACTATCACAAATCAAATTTACTAAAACTAAATTCAAAGCAAATCAATTCAGTTTAATTTAATTCAATAGAAAATAAACATCCAGAATAATGAAACATTAATCCATTTTGTGTCCAAACATATTACTCAAATCATAGTCATAATCATATTTTCATTATATTATACAGTATTTTCAGATCATTAAACTTAAATCAAAAGTAAGTTGATAACCCTTATCAAGTCACCAATTTTTTTTATATCAATAGAAAAACCACATCCTAATTTTATTAAGTTAATCCTTTGAAAGCTCAAAGAGATTATTTAGACAATAAAACAACATTAAGTTTCGTGTAAACTTTGAACTACTAAGACTAATACCTTCGGAAAGTCACTTCAATATTAAACTTAAATCTAAATTTTCTAATGACATCTAATGGTAATAGACATATTAAACAATCATAGTTAGTACTTTAAATCATATAAAATTCAAATATCACAATACACATTGGTCATAATGCATGTAACACCAAGTTTCATGATTGTAATTTGCAAACAACAATCAATTAAATCAATGAATTGAAGAATACAATTAAGTTTAAAGCATTAAGTACAAATCATTCTTCATTATGACTACATTACAAAATGGATCAAGTTTGTGTTTAGACTTTTTTTAGATTAATAAACTACTCACTCATGTTCATAATAACCATCACAATAAAGTAAATAAAATACATTAATGAAAATATCTCTTTATTGAATACTTGAGTCTTCAAATCTTCTCCAATGCAATGAATATAAAGTTGATAATGACCTAAAACCAATTAAAAGTAATCAAAAGCTTTGTGAATTATTCAAGTTCTTCTATTTTTGAAGTTTATAGTTCATATATATAGTATTCTAAGAGATACATATCTCAACTGAATTGAAATTCTTTGTTGTAATCTAAAATTCTTGAAATCGACTCCATCGAATCACCAACGAATCCTCTATCGAACCTGATTCGTTGAACAAATTGGTGGAAATTTATCTTTTTCCTTCACTAGTTTAACTGGCGATTCCGTTATTCAAGCTGATTAACTGCTGATTCATTAGCCGTGATTCCTAATTCATTCTTCATTCGCTCTTGATTCGATGTACATTTTCTCCACTTGACTGAATTCTTTATTTTCTTTCATTTCTTCACATAATCTAAATATAATATGAAATCACAAAATAAGAGAAAACCTAGTGTAATATTATATTTTACATCCAAAATTACCTTAATATATACTATAAAATATTGTCTAATTATTGACTTATTAGCTGTGTACCGGCACCCAATCATCAACCTCAACAAAATACTCAATATATGAATCTAAATCTGGAGCAAATAATGCATAACATTATGAGTCAAAGTCAATAAAACTTTACAAAGATTTCTCCAAATCAAATTAAGACTAACACTACTATCGATGAACTGAAAAACCAGTTACGTCCAATGAATTTACCAATAAATAGGTTGACTACTCAACAAAGTAGTCAAGCTAACACCTACTCAAGCCATTGTTGCTCCTACTAATCAAGCACAAGTTAATGTTAGATTTGGTTATAAGAAAGACACAACTATAATTAGCAAGACACCTAAACAAAGTAATAAAAAGAAATTTATAAGACTATTGAAGAAGAAGAAGACGAAGAAAAAATTATGGCTAACGCTATTCCTACTAAATAGTGGATGGCTAAACAATTGAAATACATACCTTTTCCTGAAAGGTTGTACCCATGGTATTTAGCCAAAGTTAAAGTATATAAAGAATCTTTACACAAGTCTAAATTAATTAATAGAGATAAAAACAATAAGATTTCTGATAATTCGAATGAAGATACATGTTCATATTCTACCATTCCACAATGATTAGCTGATGCTAAGGATGAAGAAATCAATGAAGAGATTCTTGAATCATTTAAAAAAAATAGAAATCAATAGACCATTAATAGAATAAATTATGTAATTTTCTAATTATGATAAAGTTTTGAAAGAATTCTCTGAATCAAAAGAAAGAATTTTAGAAGAATTTAAGGAAAACTTTAGACAAAAAGTGTATGTTTTAATTAAAAAGAAAATATATGAAAAATGTTTCGACCCAGGGATGGTTGGAATTCCTATCACAGTAGGAACTTCTTTAATAGATTTTTCTATGTGTGATATTGGAGCATCAATAAATGTTATGTCACTCAAGTTATATGAGTCAATGAAAATAGGTTCATTAACTAATACACCTATTAACCTTACTTTAGCTGACAATACAGTTATTAAACACTATGGCTTACTAGAAGATGTTTTAGTCCAAGTAAATGACCTAATATTTTTTGTTGACTTCTATGTCATGAAAATAGGATAGTCAATATCAGCTAAGTCCCCATCTATACTTTTAGGAAGACCATTCCTTAAAATAGTCAAAATAAAGTTAGATATCTTTGAAAGAACAATGTTTATGGAGTTTGAAAATAAAATTGTCACTTTTCACTTTAATGATGAAGATATCTATGAAAACTCTGATGAGTTTGATAATGAACAAACTAAGGATAATGAATCATTATAATTAAATCATCATGAAGCTGAAATATATGTTATTAATGTAGTAACAATGGAAGATGAAAATGCTAAGACCATGAACAAGCAAGGTGAAGATACTTCTAATCAAAAGATAATAACCCAAGAATGGAGGGTTAAGCAATCAAATAATGTTGAGATTAATAATATGGAGGAACCTAAATCTATGAAAAATAAGAAGAAAAAAGAAGAATCTAATAATTGTCAAATGATCCAAGATAAATATATATAGGTGATTCTACCATAGGGCTTAAGAAAAACCCATGTCATGGAGCCCCTCTTGTAACTTGCTATAGCAGGTAAAACAATGTTAGGCTATGCCATGTGGAACACTTTATTTAATGAAACCACGCAATACCCATATGAAACAATGCTTGGAAATTGATCCGACGCATTTAATGCAACACTTTTTTTTAAAGAAAACTACTTAAGCTATGCCATGTGACATTCCATATTGATTCTCATCGAGAAATTTATAACTACTAGTAATGTAGTTAAATTAATATCATTTAACTTTTTCAACACATTTATCAAATTACTTTCTATAAAAACTATAAATGGACGTTATGGGCACCCCACCAATTCATGAAGGCACCCAGTTGTTGAGGGCACAAAGTCATTTACCAAGGGCACCCAAAATTGAGACTCGAAATCCCTAAAATACCCCTCATTCAAAAAAGAAGCACCCCACCACCGTCCTCTTCAATGAGCCATGCTCTCTTGAACCCACATTTTCTCGGTTATTTGGATTTGTCTTCATTCCTCTTCGTGTCTCTCCTCTGTTGTAGACGGAATTTCGAGTTTGGAGGCTCAGTGTTTTATTCGATTTCGTCTCCACATTAAGGTTCGATTCTAAGTTTTCATTCACACACTCAAGTCGTGAAATTTATCATTCGAAGGTACGTTGATAGTCTAATTAAGTTGCATTTGGTAGAGTAGTTGTTATGTTTGTGTAGCGGTGCATTTAATGGTTCTCTGATTGGAAAGTCGTGGTTCTCGGCCACACAGGCCAGAGATGTTATTTACGGTCTCGGCCAAGCATGACTGAGACAGAGGGGAAGTTTTTGGGAACTCGTGGTTCTCGGCCAATCGTACTTAGAATAGTTTATACAGTCTCGGCAATGAATGGCCGAGAGTAATTGTGTTATCTCAGTCACTACATCACGAGAGTAACCACAAGTGTATAGTTTATGTCTTGTCGGTAATGTACAACCGAGAATGTAGCATTGCTCTCGGTTGCCCATTATCGAGACTATTATTGTTATCTCGGTCATGCGCCACAAACATTCTTATGGTTTTCTCAAAAGTGCATGACCGAGACTATAGAAATGGAAGATTTTGTTTTCTTTTTTTTAATTGTTTTAGGTAGCGTAACGTTGTGTTTGCTCTCGGTGGTTCTTGGCCGAGACTTATGTATAAGTTTCGGTCCTGCGAGGCCGAAACAATCGCACCCGTGCAACTTCGACTGAAAAAATGAAAAATCGAAAAAAAAAAAAAAAAAAAAAAAAAAAAAAAAAAAAAAAACGCAATATATTTCACCAAATACCTCCTCTTGCACCATTACAGTACATTCGTAGTGGAAACAAGTTCAGATTGGTCAAATTTACCAAACCCTACATTGACAAAAATTGTGGCTTTAGGTTTCACTTGGGATCCAATGTGGTGTGGTGCTCCAAAATTGATTTGAAAATGGGTTGTGAGATTGGAGAGAGTATATATGAAGGGGCAATAGAGTCATTTACATCAAAGCGTAATTTATAGGGGAGAATGACAAAAAAAACTGGGTGCCTTCATGAATTGGTGGGGTGCCCATAGCGGCCCTCAAACTATACTAGGGAATTATATGCAAACTTATTTGCACAACATTAACAATCATCTAGAACAAAATTATGTTAATAATATATGCATTACTTGTATATACTATTTGTTTAATATTTTATCAAAATAATATTAATCTATTTCTATTTTAAGACTGATAATTTATTAAATTTTGAAACTAGTAGTCTTAGTTACAAAAACTGCCCAATTTTTTTAAATCAAGATATTCTAATTTATTTAAATGCTGCAATAGAAAATATGTGATAAATATAATACTAATCAAAACTTTTTATTGAATAAATTATATATTTAGGTTTTACTTTGATTATAATACTACACTTTCAACCAAAAAATTTAAGAAAACTTATTACATTACACTATATATATTAATTATCATAAAAATTATAACACTAATAAATTTATAATTGATGTTTTTCAAAGTGTCAATAAAGATCACCACTAATTTATATTTAGTTTCTTTTTTAAAAAGGACAATAAAGATTACATTCTTCACAATTGATGTTAAAGAGTTATCCAAAACCAAATATATGATCTTACAACAAAAAAAATCATATATATATATATATATATATATATATATATATGTGTGTGTGTGTGTGTGTGTGTGTGTGTGTGTGTGTGTGTGTGAACTTGATGACTTTAAGTACTATAATTTTTTGTTTTATAAATATTGGTGATAGTTATAAAAATAATAACATATATTCAATCAATCACAAATAAATAAGGGTCGATTGGTTACATAAATCTAATGATTCGTTTAGCTCGATTTAAAGCAATTCGTAGTATACTTTAAAAAGTTTGCAAAGCTTTAAAATCAGTTGTTCACAAAATATAATCTAAACTTATATTATTTTGAATTTCATGCAATGATCTATAGCTTTTTTATTTATTTTTTTATTTTTGATGAGATGACTCCAACGTGAATCGAACACGCGACCTCTTAGACCTAGTTTTTTTAGCAAGTGATACATCGTCCATCTCACTAGAAATACTTTAGCTCTATATTGATTTTTTTTAATTATGCATGTATAAACTGAACACCTTCAAATAATAGTCATAATTTACAAATCACAATATTTTTAAAAAAATTTAGCAAACTTTCTTTTAATTAGATAATATAATATAAGTAACAAATGACTTTAGAAACACCTCCAAATTAAATATTTTGTAATTTGAAATATTTTTAGGACCGATTAGATTATTTTATTAGGGTTGTAAACTGATATTATAATTATTAAAATATTAAAATTATCTTCTACTCCAATAATCATTTTTTTTATGATTTAGTGAATATACCCGGTGTTGGATTTAAGATGCACCAAAATTGAAAAGAATAATAATTAAAAAATATTATTTTACTTACTTTCAATATTGTACTTTATTAATATATTTTATTTTTTTATTTCTCACGTGGTGTTTGCGTCAACCGCACACTCAGGTACTATCGGGCTTCATACGGAGGGGGAGGGGGACCCTCCCAACCCAGTTTTACTAATAAATCTTTTGTCGTTATAATAATACAAAATAAAATTTTAATATAATTATTTTATAGGTCTCCTTAATTATCAACATATAACATTGTAACTCTATCAATGTTTTACTTAAAAACATCAAAATTATTTGATTAAAAAAATTATATCAAATTTATTTATATTTTTGAAGCTAAATAGATCGTCATATAATGCGAGGTTAAAAATTGACTATTTACCAACGAAGAGTTGTACGAGTAGCTCGACATTCAGGTATCTTAAGTAGTGATTTCGAGTTGAAGTTCAATGTATCGAGTTCCCCTCCTCTATCTAGTGGATGTCGTCTTTATGTAGTCAATTGATTATATAGTAGAGTGTCAAAATCTTAATCGTTTCAATTTAAATTAGAATTTTGAATTAATGTATTCATTTATTTATTAATGAATTGTAATTTTATGTTCAATGTCTAAAAACGTTTTTTTAAGAAATGTTTAAGAAATGAAATAATTAATTAAAAGAAAAACAACAAATTAGCAATCTATTTTTATAAGGAAGAAGCTATGCTAAAGTCTAAATTTTGTATAATTAACCTTTCATTATCTTAATTCACTTTTTCTTATAGGTTCTATCTTGCAACTAAAAAATAGAGCATTTTGACATTAATTTAGTAATTTAACTTTCATATAATTAACTTCCCATGGAATATAATGCATGGTCGAGTTTTTCATTTGTTGTTTGACTGAAACCTCATTAAGTGGCATTAATTGTTTATGTAGCAAGTTAATGTGCTTACTTATAAGTGTCCAGTAACAATAAGTTACCAGTTTCTTAAGTTAAAATATTACATTAGATTTTAATCATTGGATTAAAAATCAAACAATCACTTTTAAGATCCAATGGTCATAATTCAAAGCTCCATGGCATGAGTATTTTCATAAATCTCATGATAGAAGCACCCTATAAATATATATATATATAAACATAAAGTTCAAATGGACTTGGTACTTTAGAGCTATATGTGATAGAAGTTTTAGAGTGAACTATAAGTCAATTCATTTTTTCCTTCACCCTCAATTGGAATTGGATGTACTTGCTTCCGAAAAAGTTGCCCTACCAAACGGATATTCAGTAAAATCGATAGGTGTGGTTACTAATGTATCAGTTCAAGTTAACAAGTATATTATTCTCACATATTTTTTGGTTATGTCACACTTCATCAATGAAGATCCTCTATTAATATTAGAACGCCATTTCTTAGCCACTTCGCAAGTTGTTATGGATACTCTAAACAAGACAATTACTTTTTGAGTGCATGACTGAGCAATCACTTTCTAGAATGGCACAAGAGTGGATAATACTACATTTAAGTTTATAGAACCATTCTAAAACTATGTGGTTCAGTCGAGCCAACGACAGTAAATAAAAGCGTTTTATGGGAGGCAGCCCATACTCTATCTTTAATTTTAGTTTTAGTATTAGGATTAGTTAGTTGTTTTTATATTCTCTCAACTTCTGACTCTTATAATAAGGATATTTTAGGAGTTCAATTCTGAATAGTTTCATGTAAGGGGGTTGATCGAGCCAATTTATTTTCGTGCTATATTTTTTATCCATTAGATTTATGTTAATTAGTTATTTATGGCAATAAAATAGATTATTTAAGACATATCATAGTTAAACTCAGAAAATTTTGAATATTTATACCTTTAGTGAATATATATGTGATAATTAAATGAAAAAATTGATTTAATTGGAAAGCAGTAAAAATTAAGCTAGTGTTTTCTAAGTGATTCTAGTTTGTACTAAAAATAACTGAGAAAATCAGGAACAGTATGTAGAATTTTCAATGCAAAATTGAGTTAGCGATTTCTCACCGAATCAAGTATATAAATGGAAATCACTGGGCAAATTGCTGAGCCACTAAGGCTTATTTTCAGCAATTTCATCAGCGATTTCTCAACGAATCCACTTAAACCCTGATTTGCTGAGAACGAATTCAAGTTTTTAAAAATAGAAACCTCAAATCGCCACATTTAAACCCTTCACACTCACAAACCATTACAACCTTTCGATCAAGAGATCAATTTTCAACTAGATTCAGCCTTCTAAAGCTTAGTTCTAGTGTATTTAAGTGATTTTTACCTCAATCCTCACAAATTCAAACCATAACTTGGTGGATTTTGAGAGTGTAGATCCACCAAAGGCTTAAACAAGAGAGTTTAGATTGGAGCTTATAGGAGTATCAAAGAGAGCAATTTTGAATTCTATACTTGATAGAATCACTTTTAAGAAGGTAATCAACGAAATCCTAGTCTTTTATCAATTAAGTTTTTTTTTATTTTTAGCCGGTTTTGGGTTGATTATTAAGATAGGAACTCAATTTCGAATTTTTAATTTTAAATGATTTTGATATCTAATGATTTCTATTATACTAATAGCATGGGAGTGATATGATGATTCATTTATTACTATCGAATTTTCAATCTATTTTTCATATATGACAAGTAGATTGAAATATATACGCAAGCTAATTTGAGACTAAGTTTCAAATGACTTTGAGTTTTTTTGAAAATATTTATCAATTGATTTGAATTACATAGAAAGTTTATTTTTCCCAATGCTATTTTATCAATAACTTTGATATAAATTTCAAACTCTCAATCTCAAAATGTTTTTCCCGATGATTTCTTATTTTTGATAGATAAGTTGAATTTCATCGAATCTTTTTCTGACAAATTTGGTTTCAAGTGGTTTTACAGGTTAATTCTTTTACTTATAATATTCCAAATGGCCGGAGGTGGTAAAGGTAGAGGCATAAGAGAAGAGGAAGGGAAGGGAAAGTTAACAGAGAAATCAAGAAAAAAAATCTAAAATTTTTCAAATCCAACCCACACACATCAATATCTTTCAACATGCCTAGGATTAGACCGTAAAGAGAACCTACTCCACCTTCTTCATTTAGTTACAACTCTAAGGATGATTATGTGGATGAAAAGAACGTAGAGGAAGTTGCATGAGAGATACCGATGAGGGAGCAAAACTATAAAATGAGGAAAGAAACTTTGGTCAATAAAAAGGCCTACGAAAAATTTAGGAATGATGTAATTAAGGATAGGACATTGATCCTAGAGAGAGGACTTAATGTGGAGAATGAATTGAAGTATAGGTCTAGGATCTTAGATGTTATAGAGGCAAAAAAACTGGGGTTTACAGACTAGGGATTACAACCACCTAAACCTAGAGGATGTTCCTAGTGAACGGGGTTGTGAAGCCTTAGTGAGAGAGTTTTAGGCCAATGCATATAGAAGTGAAAGTAAAATCGAGTCCCGAGTTCGAGGAAGGATAGTGGACTGTCCCGCAGCAAGAATAAACTAGTATTTTGGATTACCAGATTTTCACCAAAAACAAAACGACAAGTTCCATAAACTTGAGTATGGAATTAAGTATTATTTTCTCACGCTGACAATAAGGGGAGGTTTAGAGGCAATCCATGGAGATAGATTTATTTTTGATATATATGGAGGGGTATCCCAAACATATAACCATAAACTTCTTTAGGAAAACCACTAAAGCTTGGTGTTGTTTCATCAACACCAGCTTACAACCGAGCCTGCAGTATTATGAGATAGTGACCTACGAGGCGCCCTACTTTACCACATTGTTATGGGAATATGATACTTGGATGTTGAAAAAATCATTAATTAATCGATTAGGAGTGTCATCACCACCAAGAAGAACGATGGACTTATTTTCCCCTTGATGATTACGATCTTTTTTAAGATGGTCCAAGTGAACATGGCAGGCCTCGACATGGATGTTTTACCAGAAAAAACCATCAATTATAAGGTTATAAAGAGATATAGAAGAGTAAATGGTTATGGCGACATAAATGATGATAGAGAAAGGGCTGAGATAGCTAGAAGAGAAACCGAGCAGAGAATAAAAATCAGAGATGACACGAGGAGAATCTTGGAAGAGATATCGGAATTTAGAAATGATTCGAACGTGGAGCAGCCTTCTATGGATTATGACGGATTATACATGGAAGAATTGGAATTGGCCTTTATGGGTGCAATTATGAGCAATCAGATAACCACTCTTCATAATCAAGAACCGGTGTTTGAGAACCAAAGAGTCTTAGTAATAGCATCCATAAATGAGCATACAATGTCCAGGAGAAACAGACGGCAAGGAGGTGTAGAGGTTCCTGCACCATCTACACATTTAAGATTACCACTTAACAGTAATCTTGATGTTTCGACATTGCCAGATCAAGAACACCACCTCTACGACTCTATTGTGAGCAAGTAGTCCCAAAGGATTGACCCAATAGAGGATGATGACAATGCAAATTCCAGATGCCGACATTGTGTGACGGCCCCTACTTCTAAACAGGGCACTGCCCGGTCTAATCACATACTTAAGCCTTAATCTGCATGATCTAAGACTTAAGTATGTATTAGTCAGCCTATCATCCCTATATTCCTCCAAGTCCACGTATTGATATATTATCAACTTTAAAGGTAATTCAATTTCGATTATCATGTTAAGCAGAAGCATTCATTCTCCAAAAATTTTAAGTGTGGAAAACCAGGAAAAACTACAGCATCACATGCATGTATACATATGAAACTATTCACTCAACCCACTGTACAATCCAAAATGACATAAACAATAAGAATAATACAACAAAAGTCAAGACATACAAAATGAGTTAGGAGAGTTGCCAAACTGCTCAGAGGAAGTCACCGATCTTCTCTTTCCCCGGTTTTCTGCTACTCGACGAACCTACACCCACCGTCACAAACTAGACTGTGAGTATAGTGATATTTAAGTACTAACTGGATAATTTCATGTCACATTTCCAAAATAAACGAATGATATTTAAAAGCATAAAGGAGAGAAATAAATTGCAGAAACAAGTAATGCAAGTAAATATCGTAGTTAAATATGTAGAGACAGACACAGACTAAGTCGAGATGAACTACGTCCGGTCGGCGGTGAAACCTATCACCTACCTTTTCCCACTACGATATGGAGCTACGCTCAACATATCTCACATAAATAGCGAAGCTGCGCTCTACGCTTTATAACATCAATCTCATGTTTGCCGACCACCCCGAGCCCCATAACTCGTATGCCGCGCAAGTGTAGTAGTGAGTGTCAGACCCCAGTAGACTCATGTTCCCGTGAACCACGCATTTCTCATGCAATGGACACTAGATAATCCCTACTTTAATTTCAAAGACAAATTATTCCAAAATTCTAGGATACCAAGATAAGTTAGGCTACAAAGCCCAAAGGAAATCGAATACAAGTCTACTTAAAGCCAAATTAATCCAATGCATACTGTTTTATTTACAAACTATAGGCCCATTTTATATATACATTGATGTGGCTATATTACAATCACAACCATATATCATTTTGTTTTTCATTTTTCATTTTATGCAATATAATTGAACTAGTTACACTTACCCCGCGAGCTACTACCTCGGGCCCACGTCGGCACGCTACTCGAGGCACGTCTCCGCTCGTCTCAATATATACATACCCCTAAATGACTTAGTAGTCTACACATGTACAGTACACTAGGCATACAACACATAAATATAACATTTACCTCGGCCACCGTGCCTCAACAATGACACGTATCTCGCTGAAGGTCCCACGTCACGAGTCATTTTATCCTAATCAACGAATTAAACATGTATTAGTCAGTTGGGCCGTGACACATTGATTCCCTTATTCTATTTTATTCTCTTTGTCTTTGAGTGATAATGTGAGAATTCCTCTATGTAATACCGGTAGTGGTTATGTACCTTGTGTTTCTTGATGATACTTTATGTTTATGGCAATATACTATATGGTACATTCTATTCAGTGTTGGTTATGATAGTTAATTCACTTGTTATATAATGGTGATGTTTTTTTATTAAATTCTTATGCACTCTATCTTGTTATACTTTTAAATTAAATTAATTCTTAATTGTCAAATTTATGATTTTCTCAATTCTTTTGTACTTCACGTGGTATGTTTGTTATGTTGAAAATCGGACTTCATTTTTAAACCTTGAGGACAATGTTTAGAATGACTTTGGGGGTATTTTAGGTGAAGTATGACATTGATGGAAATGAAAAGAAAGAAACATAGAAGAAAAGTTCATAATTACTTTTAATCTAATATTCAAGTAACTTGATGAAAATTTTCAAATTTCTTCCGAAATCAAGTAATTATTAATTTCATTTTTCTTTATTTTTAGTTGGAAAAGAATGAAAATGAATATTTAATAGATCTTGAATTGAAGTGATATTTTACTACCCAAGTGAATTTTATGATAGAAGGAATCAATTTTTATACTCTGTTTTATTAATTTTACTAGTTTATGTATGTACTTAATTCAATGTCTTGTGTTAGTCATGATAATGAGTAGAAGATCGAAACAATAGTTCAAGATGAACAAGATAGATTTTTAAGAATCTTATAATACAAAGCTACTGATTAAGGATTTTTATAGTGTATATATAAAAAGCTATTATGCCACAATTGAAAGAAGAAGTGGGTTAGAAACTGATGAAATTATATAAGTTAGAAAGAATGTTTTCTTTAATTTTAGTGGACAGTGAGAAGTATTAACAAGGTTTTATAAGAAAATATATATAAAGTCGTATAGATTCCAAAGGAAATTGAGCAAGGAATCTATATTGGGAAAAATGTGAGAATGTCCAAAAAAAAGGAGGAGGGACTCAAAAGTAAAAGTAAAAGTAAAAGAATTATATTAAAAATTAATAATAATAAAAATAAAGTAGAAGAAAAATAATGAGATGCGAAAAAGACATACGTTCTTAAACTCTTCAAAAGAAAATATTTAACTCGAGAACTTGAAGCTAGAGTTGAATGCAGCATTTCTTAATATAATATGTTTAAAAGACATATTCATTGGTATCTTAACGAAATTCCTATTAATTTTGATTGTGGTACTATTATAAAGTATTTTCTAAAATTAAAATTAATTTAGTGATTTTTGTGTTTTGAGATTATAAATTAGTTATCACAAGCTTGATGTTTGTCAATGGAGATTGAGAAAACCTATGTTGTTCACTAGCCTCGGCAATGAACTTTAAATTCTAAATAGTGGTACATTAGGAGGATGAGTTATCATCAAGGGATGTTTTGATTTGACTAAATCATTCTATTCTATCATCACTTTCATTTACTCGTGGGTAATATATATTTTCATTTGAAAATCACTTCTATTTTAAAATTTATTTAAAGTTAAGATGAATTAGATTGAAATCAGTATATAAGAAAATAGAATATAATTAAGAGTATTCCTTTCCTCGGGATAGCAAAGTGCTGAGTTTGGGGGTATTTGATAAGTCAATAATTAGACATATTTTATAGTGTAATTTAGGTTGATTTTAGGCGTAAATAATGATATTACATTAGGTATTCTCTTATTTTTATGATTTCAGGTTTCAAATAGGAAAATGAAGAAATGGAAGAAAAGAGAAAGAAAAGCAAAATAGTCAACTGAAAAAATACGCCAACGATTAGCCAGCGATTTGAAATGACATTAGGAATCGTCATCTAAATCGGCAGCAGAAGAAGGCTAGCGAATCCACTACGAATTGGAGAATAAACTATAAATCGCCAGTTGAGTCAGTGGAGCACTGAGAGCTAAACTACTCAGCGATTTGTGTATAAGTTAGGAATCACTGAGAAATCGTTGAGGTCGGTTATGGGTTTTTTAGATTAGTATGAAAATTTTAAGTTTATCTAAGATATGTATACATAGGAGACTATAAAAAAAAAGACCAGAGAGTTTCGAAATAACTCTCCTGATTCTTTCTTTTTGCTTTATTTTTGCTCTATATTAGTTTTATTGTCTATGTTTGAAGATACTTTGGAGCTTTGATTTATATTAAGTTATTTATTTATTCATTATGCCTTTTAATTATATTTATGCATTGTTTGTTTCCTGTATGAGCGAGTAGTTTATCAATCTAAAAAAACCTTAGACAATGTAATATATTTTGGATTACTAGATAGTTATAATTAATGAATCATGTGTTTAATGCTTTAAGTCTATTCATATACATCAATCACGAAATTAACAAGTTATTTTACGTATTACAACTAAATAAGATCAGTATTGCGTGCATAGTTGCAAATATGTTATGTGATGATTATGAATCAATGTCTATTATTATTTACGACAATTATAAAAGTAGTAACTAGGATTAATCTATAAGTCATTTTTCGAGTGCATGTTCTAGGTAATTGTGTTCTAAGTTGTTTATTATATGGTTTTGGTAATATTGACTTAGATTGTGCATGATTTTCATTGAATTTAATGTTATCATATTTCTATGGTGTTGCGCTTTATCCAATGGATATATATATAATGATAAGAATGTGGCATTTTCATTGAATTAAGGAAAATCGGTGGATGGCTAAAGGCTATCGACCTATTATGAAATAGGTTTTAATGATTCTAAGATTTCATGTTTTGTGATTATAACAATAGTATGAAGTGATATTATGTTCTAATATTTGAAAGTAATCCAAATATATATTATATCGTATAGTGAGGGTTTGTTTAGATGTTTGTTTATTTATATCGAATTGAATTTGAATATTGTTAAGTTTAGTTTGAGTTTGAATTGTTTAGATTAATTTAGTTAATTTGGATTTAAGTTAGTAATCATAGTTGTTAGTTGTTTAATATTTTAATTCTCGTTTAATTAGATTAACTAAATTAATAAAAACAAGAAAAAAATCACTTTCCTTTAACATTTCAAAAATCCCTATAGAGACGATATCTCATTTACCACTATTACAAGTTAATAATAAAATACGAAAAACTATTGTGCACGCTCAACACTTGTCACATAATTTTTCGCAACAAAAATTGCAAGAAAAGTGAACAAATCAGGTTTTCAAAATCCCTAAACTATTATTACCTTAGCTCCACTACATTCCAATCCGTCCCAAAATCATTTCGGCAATTCTAAAAGAGATCCTAACTGCACACGAACCCAGAAACTCATTTATACAATATATTATATTCAAAAATAATACATACATAGAGAGAAAGAAATTGAGCAAGTTACAAATGATCGGAAAGCTTTCTCTTTCCCTTGTCGCTGCTAAAACCTGTCATTACCCAATTATAAAAACTTTACACTATACACTACACCTGTAATAATCAAATGCATAATAATCCAAGAAATTAAACGAAGAATATAATCCAAGGAATTTAAATACAACTGTGAATACATCTTGTTTATGTTATGTGACCACAATCAGATGATGTCCTCCAAAAATGGTAAGTAAATATTAATAAAGACTCATGCTCAGAGAGGATAACCAAATGAGTCTCATTCCTCTAGACTATGTGAATATGATTTGGTTCAATGTGATCTCATGCTAACCACATGACACAAAGTATCTACTCCAGCCCTTCAAACATAATACAGTGTTCTCCCCTATAATCACGACATAGTAAACACTATAAGGATACTCGAATCGCCCTTATCCTCCCCGCCCATGTATGCATGTACAACAAATAATGCAATAGCAATGATCAACGCAATTTATACGAAACTATAATCATACAATATATGTAAAGGTTACTATGGGATTTACTTAACCTTACAAACGCGATATTGCAATTCCCTTGAGCTCCAAGTTGGTAAACTAGTCCACATAAGGTTTCAATTGTGATCTTACAATTCATTTAAAAGTCTGATAAGATTACACAATCATTCCACAATTTTTTTTTCTAATTTATTTAATTCATTTAGTCCCGCCTCGACTCGAAAATCCTGAAAGTAGTCCAAATCGAATCTTCGGATATCCGGATCTCAATTTTGACTCAAAATTGTGATTCGGATTCTAAAATGAACCTATACTAGGCTTTAAAATCATTTTTCTAATTTTTGGCATTTTCAATGTCATAACACACATTACGAAGAAAATCCCCGATATAAATCCTTGTGAGATTTTAAAATCCTCATTTTTCATAAAAATACCCAATTTCAAATAATTTGTCCAAATTTTTTATTATCCTGATTTCTCTCTAATTTTCAGGGATTTTATTCATTTTATTCATTTTCAAAATATTTTTTAAAATGAGAATGATGGTTGATCTCCTGGACCGGGTCCGCTTCGGCTCAACTGAGCTGAACCCGGTTCAACAATCCGCCATCAAACCATTTTCTTCTTCATTGGGATCGAAACAGAGAAGTCTGTTTCGATCTCTGTTTTGTGGTTTTTTTTTTTTTTTTTTTTTTTTTTTTTTTTTTCTTCTCCTCAACTGGGGTGCCCAACTGGACAGGGGAGCTCAAGGCTTCCCCCTCCCCCATCGTCTTCCCCAACCCCCTGTGTTCTCTCCCTCCTTTAACTCCTCTATTCTTCTCTCTTTTCTCACTGTTTTTTTTATATAAATCGGTCATTCTCCTCTTTCCCATCTCACACAAGCAATCAACCACAACCCTCCCTCGTCGTTTATCACTTCAATCCAAAAACAAAAACAAAAAACCAATCTTTAAAATATACAATGCAAATTCCCATTGAACTTTACCTTCCATGGTCACTGTCTACCAACAACGACAACTACATCTACCCAATTTGGTTCTAAGCCACCAATGCACCAGAGACGAGAGTATGAAGGGAAGACGGTGAGAAATGAAGAAAAAATAGTGAGAAGAGCGAAGAAGATGAGAGGAGATAATGAACGCCACCATTAAAACAGATCCACAACACCCCTGTTTCGATTTCAATTGTAAATCAAAAGGGGTAGCAATATGACCGTTTTACCCTTCCAATATTATCCATTCACTAATAAAACCAATAAATTTTTGTCCATTAAGGGGAGTGTATTCAATTGAGATTTTTAGAGACTTTTAGTTACTTTTATAAGTGGATGACTTTTAGAGACTTTTAGAGACTTGTAGGATTTTGTAAGCTTTTAAAAACTTTGGTAGACTTTGATAGACTTTATTTTTAATGACTTTTAGTAACTTTAATGGACTTTTGTAAGGACTTTAATAGACTTTGATAAACTTTTATTTGGATGACTTTTGATAAACATCCATGTAAATCTCGAAATCGAACAGGGGTATGTGCCCCACTTTTCACCATCTTCAACCTTTGCTTCGTTCTTCCTTCGTCTCTCCTCATTGTCTTGTTGAATCTCTCTCTCTCAATCCCTTCTCTCGTTCTCTCTCAATTTCTCCCTACAAGCTTAGATATAAGCTTTGCCGCTGAATGGCAATTCACACATGCACGAAGATTCTTGGTTATTCTAAGAGTTGTCCCTGGCGGTGTGCTGATAAGGCCAAAAGCAATTGCTAGTCTCTCACCGTGATTGCAAAGACTCTCATCTTTATCCTCACTTGTTCAAATCACGCAACACGTAACTCTGTGTCGGGACAAAACCAGCCTCCTTCAACCTTCTCTCTAGATTCTCCAGCTCCTCAAAGATCTCTAGATCTAGGATGTGACTTGTCTCCGACACGGAAGGCTTGTAGTTTACCATTGATCTCAATCAAACCGTAACCCAAGTCCTTGCTCACCCTTTTCTCTCATCGAAATCCCGACCTTCCTTACATGGCTCCACATGCCACCGAAGCATATAGATTAGCAAGTGAACATAGTGTCCCGCATTGAATGGTTCTAATGAAAAAACACGCTCCGCCGCATATTCTCCCAATGCCACATTGCGATAAATCTTGCAAGCACTTAAGAGTGCACCCCATACTGTTACACCAACTTCAATGGGCATGCTTGAGATGAATTCATACGCCTCATTCAAATAACCAAAGACGACCAAGAAGATCAACTACAATAGCATAATGCTTTGGTGCCCGGGTTCAATCCCATGACCCCTGATGATGTGGAAGTATTCCCAACCCTCCTGTACAAGTCCAGCATGATTACATGCCAAGAGGAGACCAATAAAAGTGACATCGTTTGGTTTTACTCCAGCCCGTCTCATTGCACTGAACATATCGATGGCTTCATAACCTCGACCATGTAATCCATACCCTACAATCATAGCACTCCACACGACAACATCCTTACAAGGAGTGCGATCAAACACAGAACGGGCACAATCTACATTACCACATTTTGCATACATATCAATAAGGGTTGTATTTACCAGAACATCATTCCTATACAAACTTTTATCGATATAATCATCCATCCATCTGGCTAACTCAAGTGCTCCAACCTGAGCACATGCTATGATTGTTGACCGTAAGGTAATCGAATCGGGTCTAACATTGGCCGATATCATCCTGTGGAAAAGATCGACAGCTTCATCCGCATAACCACTCTTTGCATACCCCGATATCATAGCATTCCAAAGACGTTAGCGCAACAAGTAAGTCATGTTCTAACTCAAACCCCAGCTTGACCACCAAACCTTGTATAGACTTACCCCGCCCCAAGTCATCTACATCAGTGTAAGCCCTGAGAACACTCACAATAGCAATCCAATCAGGCTTAACATCCAACTCCCTCATTCGACTAAAAATCCTCGACGCCTCCATCGAGTTGCCATTATGGGCGTACCCCGAAATGATCGATGTCCACGAAACAATAGTCTTATCATTCAACACATCAAAAACAATCCAAGCTTTACCGATTTCGCCGCACTTAGCATAAAATGCCACAAGCCCATTCTGCACAAACACATCCGATTCAAACCCGCGCCTATAAATTTGACAATGTACCCGCCTACCCATTGCCAATTCCATCACTCCACTGCAAGCTTTAAGAACATTAGGCAATGTGAACCCGTCGGGGCTCACGCCTTCTACCTGCATTCTCGAATACAATCTTAAACACTCACTGAACATACTGTGCTTCGAGTAACATCGAATTATCGAGTTCCAAAGAAACACATTTGGTTCAGGAATTTCATCAAACAGTTTACGGGCATAACCGAATTCCCCTAAATTTGAACTTACATGAACGAATTTGGTAGCAAGAAAGTTGTTTTCTTTCAAACCAGATACAATGATCTGAGCATGGATTTGATGGAGATGAGTGTTGTGGGTCGATTTGTCGAGTAGGGAAGCGAAGAAGGAATCGTAATCGAAGGTTTTGATGTGGGCAGTAGCGTAGTCGTCATCATAGTAGTTCACAAGCAATTATGAAGATGATGAAAAGAATTTGAATGAAGCGAGCGTTGTGGGAAGAAATTTGAAGTGAATTCTTCTCGGAACAACTAAACTCGCAGTCATAGCAATCGCATCAAAGCAAGGATTACGCAGCGAAGGAGAGAGTTTGAACAATTTTGAGCCCAAATCGAAACCCTAAGAATTTAATCTCTTCATCAGTTGTTGCTCTCAAACGAGGCAGCGATGGAGAAGCAAGGCAGCGTCGAATGGAGGAGCGCAGACGACCGAGAGAGAAAAAGAGAGGGAGAGAGATTTCGCGATAAGAGAGAGAGGGCCACGAAGAAGAAAAAAGAAAGTCTCCAAAAGTTTCTCGTGGAGGCAAAGAGATGGAGAAGACTTTCAACATATATAGGGTTAGATGAAAAGTCTCCAAAAGTCATTCAAACCCACAAATCTTCCAAATTTCTAAACAAATTGAATACCCCTTACTTTTAGAGACTCTCTAAAAGTTTAAATTGAATACCCCATAACTTTTAGAGACTTTTTAAAAGTCTCTAAAAGTTCACATTGAATACACCAAACTTTTAGAGACTCTCTAAAAGTTTTAATTGAATACCCCTAAATTTTTTTAGTCAATAAAAGTAACTAAAAGTCTCTAAAAATCTCAATTTAATACACCCCTGTAAGTATTTTTCTATTATTTTCGTATTTATCTCCTCATTTTTTGTCCAAATTAAACCGTGAAAAATACTCCAATTCCACCAAAAATTAGAGAATTCACCAATGCGCTTCAAAACTTCTGAACAACTTGTCTTGCATGCGAATCGAAGTGTAGGACCCACGTCGGCTCGTTAAATCCATTTAACATTCAAAATTCAAATTTAAAACTTAAATGCAATTGTTTTTCGTGAAATACGAAACGAAATGTTTTGGTCAACATTTTAATTTTCTCGGGACCCAATTCAACACGTGTATCAAGACAGTACTCTGCGAAATATTGAATTCACTCAGTTAACTTGAATTTTACAAAATAACATATTATATGGTACACAACACTAGACACACATCACACGATAATAAAATTACTCATAAATCTCTTTTCACCAGTCCTTAGCTCCCGACTCGCGACCAAGACCATAATTAGGCTCCGTTAATCCCTGATTAGCCACAATTTTCGATTTAAAGATTTTTAGGATTTGACACCCCAAAAATTAATCTCAAAAGTAGTTGATTGTAAGTAAACCATACAATGACATCTATTATTTAATGTTAGTGCGTATCCCACAGGTTAATGAAGAGAGTATTGCAAACAATTTGAATGAGTGTGGCATGGCAATCAGGAAAAAAAAACCATTGTAAAAAATATAGAGGCTAGCATAATATGAGAAATAAATAGATCGCGATGCGAGATCGATTACAGTAAATCGCATAAAAGGGTTTCCTCAGTTCCTCAATGAAGATATGCTCTTGGAATGTTAGAGGATTGGGAGATGTAGTTAAGTGTATAATAATCAAAGCCGAAATACAAAGAATAAATTTGGATATTATTATACTATAAGAGACCAAAAAGAGTCATTTGATTGAAGAGTTTCCGCAAGCATTTAGGGGAGTAGATACAAGCAATAGGTGGACTTTCCAGCATGGGGAACTAGGGGGCGTAGCTGTGCTTTGGCATGTCTGTTGGGTTCAAGTAGTTGATTGTCTGATTGAGGGGTTTTTTGTATCGATCAATATTGATGAGAAGGAATGGACGTATTGTTGGTTATCGAGAGCGTATAGGTCGACAAGCTTATACCAAAGGAAATATTCTTAGGTAAAATTAGGAGATCTTTTCGAGTATGTGAGTCGAAATGTTAAGTATGGGTGGATATTAACATGACTAGGAGAAAAACATAATAGTGTTAGAAGCATAATAAGTGTGCATTTTTTTATCAATTGATTAGGGAGATGGAGCTAATTGATTTATCGTTGAATAATGGTCAGTTCACATGGCCTAAGTATCGAGAAGTTCCTATATGTCCCTAGTTAGATCGATTTCTTTTTTACAAAAATAGTAAGGGATCAATTTTTTAATGAGAGAGAAACGCTAGGGAATCGACCTACTTCGGACCATAACCCAATCATTCTTGACACGGTTCCTATCCGATAGGGTCCTGCGCCGTTCAAATTTGAGAATGCATGGTTACGACATAGAGCATTCAAGGATAAATTCAAGAGATGGTAAGAGATAGTTCTAGTTCGAGATGTTAATGGGCATAGCCTCATCCGAAAGCCCAAATACATTAAAACCTAAATTACGGACTAGAGTAAGTATGTGTTTGGACTGGTGCATTATAAAAAAAAAGTGTGCCACGTATTAATTCATTTGATTACGAGAAAGCATTTAGGGATTGGGACCATAATAAGAAACTGAGAAAGGGAACACCTTAAAAAGAAGATGGATGAGGTCCTAGCAACAGAACACAAAATGGTAAGACAAAAAGCCAAACTAAAATGGTTACGGGAAGGTGATGCTAACGCAAAATACTATCATAGAATGATGTTTGGCTTGAAGAATAAGAATTTTAAAAGGCGACTTCAGGATGAGGATCATAACTTCACTGAAGATGAGGAGGGCATCAAAATAATGATCTTAGATTTCTTTAGTAGTTTATATTCTTTGGACATACGTAACCGTTGGGAAGCTAAGGGGATTAATTCGGGATCCATTTCGCAATCGAAAGCTCTGAAATTGGAGAGTCCATTCACTTTTGAATAAGTATAGGTAGCAGTAAAAATATGTAGAGGAACAAGGCACCGGGAGTGGATGAGTACACCATGGATTTCTTTAAGGAATGTTGGGATATTCATAAGGATGATGTGATGAGAGCTATAGTTGAGTTTCAAAGAGATGTTATGAACGAGATGACAAATGAAATTTATATTTGTCTTATCCTTAAAAACGCCCAAACATGTAAGTTATCGGATTACACGCCCATAAGCTTGGTGAAATCTATGTACAAGATCATAGCCAAGGTATTTGCATCGCGGTTGTGTGAAGTTCTTGATAACACAATAGTAAGGGAAAAAATGGACGAATGATTTATTTAGCCCTTATTGCTTATGAAGTTGTTGGGGAAGCTAGGGAGCAGAGGAAGATAGTTTATGTATTAAAGCTTGATCTTATAAAGGCTTATGACCAAGTTGACTGGTGGTTTTTTGATTACTTGCTTTAAATGGCAGATTTTAGTTACAAATGGCGACAGTAGATCTAAAGGTATGTTTACTCGATTAGATACACGGTGATTATTAATAGTCGTCCAACTAGCAAAACTTACTTATGCACAAAGAGGGCTGAGGTGAAATGATCCACTATCCCCATCACTATTTCTCATGGTCATAGATGTACTTGGAAGAATGTTTAATGTGGTTAAAGAATAGGGGACCATCAAAAGCATTAAAGCAGGGCGATAGCAAATTAACATGACACTTCTAAAATTCGCTGATAATTCCCTTTTTTTTGCAAACAAAGATGATTTCTTGGTGAATCGGATTATGCAGATAGTTTGGGCTTTTGCTTGATTTTAGGGCTATAATTAAATTATTAGGAATATTTCATTGCATGAATCAATATGAAGCCACTTGGTTTTTAGGTAAAATCACAATCCATCTAATGTCAGGTTGGAAAATGGCCTCTCAAATATATTGGGCTCCCTCTAAGAGATTCCCCCTTGTGGAATGAATTTCGGGATCCTATCATCAAGAAAACTAGTCATCGCATTAATAGGTGGAAGTGGATTGGCTTTCGAAAGGAGGAAGAGTTACCAAGTTACGAGTGGTGTTGCACTCACTTCTGACTTATTATCGCTTATTGTTTAAGATACCCAAAAATGTAGTGGAATGGATTGAAACCAAGATGAAGGGTTTCTTATGGAACATCTTTGGGGAGGATAAAATTATGAGTCTTATAGGTTAGGAATGGGTTATTAAACTGACTAAGTTGGGAGGTTCGGTCATTGATGATCTTGAGGTGACTAATAGAGCTTTTGCAATGAAATGGTTGTGGCGGTTTACAAATGAACAACACTCCTAATCTGAAGTTGGTATGGCATGGATACGAATAAACGGGATCCAGGCATTACTCCACGAGTGAGTACTCGAAGCCTTTTGAGATTTTACCAGATTTTGTTCGAGGTTCCAAATTGACATTAGGGGATGGTCAGCATACCTAGTTTCGGGATAACAGATGATATAAGGAATAAAGTTTTAGTGCTAAATACCCTTTGGTGTTCGGCCTTGCCAAGACCCCTAATTTACTAGTGGTTGAAGCTGCTGGAGGATGAAGATACAATGAAGTTACGTCATAGGAACTGACATTGCGCAGATGAAGGACAACGGAGGCTATTGCACAATTCAATTCATTGATGAATAGACTGGCAGACGTTCGAATAAGATTGAGGGATGATTAAAGGCAATAGGGACATGGTAGAGTTGATCCATACTCAGTTAAAAGTTGTAAGATTTTTCTTCGGTTTGATGGAACATCCTCCTTTGGTGTTTTGCAATCTATATGGCAAACGTTGAGCCCTTCCAAAGTAAAATCTTTCTGCTAGACTCTTTCATAAAAAAAACTAATATTACTGATGTGATGCAAAGGCGCATGGCCGAATGTTGTTTCCTTCCTTCTTGATGCATGTTGTGCTATCATCATGAAGAGACAATTGATCACACATTCCTGACTTGATCCTACACTGAGGCGATATAGGTTTTGGTTTTTCATGAGTTAAGGCTCCACTGAACTAGGCCTACTGATCTAACAGAATGCATGATGGATGGGTTTTTTGGAGGGGCAGGCATGAGGAGAAGGACACTATGGAAAAGGGTGGTGCTAGCTTTATGTTGGGCGATTTAGGAAGAATGTAATGAGAGAGTTTTTGGTAAGAAATCGTGAACATGGGTTGAGGTATAGGCATTAGTCAAACATCAAGTTGGGATATTGGCTAAAGCTAATGGCCAAACAAGGAAATGGGGGTGGATTTCGCTCGACTGTGACTGGAAAGCTTTATGTGGAGGATAGTTGTAGAGTAATCAGGGGAAGTTATTGCGGTTCAGTTAAGGGGAGATATGTAAGCGAAGAAAGAGTGCAGAGTGTAATTCTATGATGTGTTTTTGGTTTTCCACTTTTGTAATTTCGAGTGTGTTTGATAGCAAATAAAGATTTCAAAGAGAAAAAACTATTTTCCAAAAAGAATTATTTCAAGAGAATTTTCTTGGAGGCATTTGATTGTAACAATCGAGAGAAATCCTTCAATAATTCTTTCAAGAGAATTGTTTCATGATTTTCTTAAAATAGTGCGTGGTTACCCTCAATTACTATTTTGTAAGCAATCATGATATAACCATAAAAAGTCTTCAATTTGAAGGTGAAGTTGATAAAAATAAATAAATAAATAAATCTTCAATTTCTGTTCTTAAAAACTTGCCTAGTTTGAATGACGATGATATTACAACATAAGAAAAATGCATGAAGTAATTCCATATCTGCTAATAGGAGATTCTTAGATTTGATAGGAGATAAATAGAGTTGGAGAGAGTTGTTTGCTAGAAAGAGATGGAGTTGGAAAGAGTTTGAGAGATTTGTTCGCCAGAGAGAGAGAGGCTCAGTGTTCGAAGTGATGATTTTTGTGGATTCCAAAATGAGCTACGACAGCTCGAGCAAGCACATTGTAGCCCCAACACTCAACATTTGGAACATCAAGCAACGCGCCCGCGCTAGAACCATTTCACTTTCATTGGCTTCATCCAAGCGTGCACTTGCAATCACTTCCATTGCTTTGTCTCCCAACTCTCCTATGACTTAAATTGGGTGTCTTACTTCATTGATAGGATATGTGTTCTGTCTTTTCAAATTTTGCAAGGTTTTTTAGGGTTTCGTAAATTGGGTGTCTTTGTTACTTTTTGGAGTGGAACTGGTTGATTTGAGATGGGATTAAGTTTGGTGTCTTTTAATTGTGTGGTTGAGAAAAGAGAGAGAGTGAGAGAGAGAGAGAGAGAGAGAGAGAGAGAGAGAGAGAATACTCGTTTGCTCGTGCACTCGTTCGGTCGATCGAGAGAGAAAGAAAACAATTTTCTTCGTCCAAATATGAGAAAGTAAATGTGGATTTCTTTGTATAGTTACAAACCTATCAAACAATGAAAAAAACAGTTATACTAAAAAAGTAGACAATTTTTCATGATTTTCTTTTTCATTTTCTGTGCTATCAAACACACCGTCCATGTCATACAATCACAGGTTCAAAATTGATTGGGTGAGCATATGACACCACATTGCGATGAGCTTGCACTATTAGCTCGGTCACAATATGGCGGAACGAAGGTATGCTTTTATAGGGACGACGCGTCTTTTTTCTACTACACTGATAGAGGCTTTTTTTAACTTTATTTTTAAGGAAACACATTGTTTCTCCTCATGTACATAATTAGTTTTGGCTATAATAAAAATAAATTCTCATTCTTATGAAAAAAAAAAAGTTCTCTTATGTTCGAGTTGGGCCACATAAAAAAAGAAAGAAAAAAAAAAAAGAGGAAGAAATTTGAGGAGATTCAAAACAGCCAACCAATGGAAAAATGTGTGCTGTACCATAAGTAAATTAAAGGCTACAGAGATGTGATGTGAAAACAACATCACTGCATGTACGTTGCAATGCACCTATACAATCTTGTCACAACAATCGGACAAAGGAGACAAATCGATACTTATATCCAAACAAGCATTTGTTGGCATCAATACTTCTTTTCAAGTCTTCCAAAACTCTTAAAATTGCTCCTACCTTGCATGTGACATGCAGCCCTCACCATACACTAATAGTATTAGTACCTCAACATCTCTCTTTTTTAAAAAAAACTGTCAATTACAGTTTTAGGTTTTATATGGAGATCTAATTCTAAACAAAGGAAGTTGTGCTTAATTGGTTATTGCTTTACATTTACGTAAGCTACTGCATACCCTTATAATTATCACGATTCAACTGGTGTCATAATCGAAAATGTTTTAGTAAACATTTCTGAGTAATTAGTTCACCCTCGAAATATTTTTTGGAGATCTACCAAAAACCTTCTTTTTTTTTCAGGCATTAAACAGATTTTTGTTTTTTACAAAACAATTAACTTTCCAGTAAAGCTGCATTGCTGAAGTGGCAAATGTAGATTTGACAGGGTGGAGAAGATGAGGTAGGTTCGATTGGAAGGTGAAGTTAATGTTTGTAGGGTGAAGATTTGGGTGGTCGGTGCAGAAAGTTGTTCTGCTTTTGCTTTACAGCGTGGATCCTCCTCTGCGTTCCAAAGTTAAAAATAACAACGCATTACACGGCACGGAACTGAAGACAGATCAAAAGCTCACGTCTCGAGATCCACAATAACATTAAAATAGTCGGTGGACAAAATCGTCCTCGGATCTCGAAAGAATGTTTCATAACGCCTCCAAATGACCGATTTACCCTTTGAGTCACAACAAAGTTGAAATCACACTAACAGTGTGGGGGTAGTTTCGTCTTTTGTCCGATTAAATTTTTGTTTTTGTTTTTATAGGGAGGTGTGTGTATGCAGATGTGGACGAAAGCGACTAGGGGACTTGCACTGACATCTACGTGGCATTCGAGTCAGCAATGTGGGTCCCAGCGGTGCGTCTCGTGAGAGACATGGTGTTGAATTGGGAAAAGCGTCCACGTAGGCAGAATGATAATGTAGGTGATGTAGGACCCACGTGGCACCGGCCTAGCAAACTTTGGCACTAGTTCCTGTCCACATGTCCGATGGAGTAAGTTTTTTTGTTTATTCTTCAAAATATACGAAGAGTCAAAAGGCAACATTTGAAGAAGTTATGGATTTAACTCCTGTTGAGGTAAAATAAATAGACTATTTTTTTTTTCTAATTTGGAGTTAATTAAATTGGGTGTCTTTTAATCAAAATCTCTAGTTCAATTTCTTAATACGGAAAAAAAAATGCATAACAAGACGTTACCTTTAAAGAAGGTAAATTCATTTGGACTAAACTGCACTAAGTTTTGATTAATATTTTGTATACTAAAATTGGATAAAGTTTTTTATCTGTTCGATCACCAAAAATAACTTTCAACTATTCCTTACACTTTGCATTAAATAGAGCATAATAAAAGAAATCGATTTGTATAAAAAATCAAACTAATTTAAAATTGAAACTTTATTTTTGTCATTGTTGTACTAGCATTCATCTTCACCAAGGCAAGACCCAAATTAAGAAAACAATGAAATATATTCTAAAATCATATATGAAACACAAATTTAGTAGGCCGATTGATCATTGACCACAATCTCTCTGAAGGTCTATTTTCTATTGCATATTGGGTAATAAAGTCATTACAAAAGGAAGGGCAGTTGTGAAAAAGGGCATAGGGAATGAGGAATGAATGTTCCCACAAGTCTTGGGCTAGTGAAAGGGGTTGCGTCACAAAGTTTTAAAATAGTAAACCAAGAACATGAGCGCATGATAATAGGTCACCTTCCAGCCCTACAGCACAAAACACACTGTAAAAAACAAAGAGAACTAACTAATTAAAGACTACTAGTTGAAAGGGGAGCTAGCTAGAGATGATGGCAGATGAGAAAATGAATGCCCCCCCTTCTTTTGGCGTTTGCTATCCAAAGTAGCCTAACTTATAATAACATCAACGCATACATCAACAAAACTTTCTTTTTAACATCAATGCTTCTGTACAGATCTATATAGTATATACGCTAGCTATAAGGTCCTTGTGAGATGTCAATTTGCTAAGATTCTCTATTCTTTATCTCTCTCTCCTCTCTCATCGGTTTTATCAATTCTAAGGCCCCTCACCTCTCTATAAATACTCCTTTCATTCATCTTTTCTCTTCATCTCCTCACTCACTCACTCACAGTCTTCTTTCAACTAGCTAGTTAGTAGCTTTTGTTCGTTCTTTCTTTTTCGCAATTCAGATTTGTATTTCAATGGCCACTGCTGAGGTATACAAATCTAGTCATGTTATGTTATTTGATTGGCATATCTATGATGAAATCATATAAACATGTAACTAATCCCAATCAGTTTCTACTTGTTCTCTTCTTTGATAAGGATTCATGTCCATAAGCTTGGTTTCGTGCATAAAAGGCAAACTATATATAATGAAAAGATTTGGATCCCATTGGATATAGTACTAGAAGTGATCATCTAAAAACTGTTTTGTTAATTCTTTCCCATTAATCTATGTACAAGATTAGTGAGGTTAGGCAGATTTGTTATCGATCGGATCATCTTCTTAATCACGTATCTCACTTTGATCATGTCTCTTTCTTGCGCTCATCTTCTTAACTATTAATCATTCTAAATAATGACCCTTTTTGCCATATTCGTTTCTTAAATGATTGGATCTTACAGGTTGCATCTGTAGCGAATGCATTGCCGGAGCAACAGACGACTGGAGATTTGAACAAGAGCCCAGTTGTCGAAAAGGTGGTTCATGAAGAGAAACCAACAGAAGGAGCAGCAATGCCGCCGCCGCCACCTCCATCGGAGGATGTCAATGAAGACAAGCCTGATGCAACAGCAGATGAAGCAGTAGCAACAGCAGATCAAGTTGATGAAGTCACTGCTGAAGGAGAGAAAGCAGGGGAAGCCCAAGTCGAGGCGGCAGAGGAAACAAAGGGTTCAGTTGAAGAGGAGAAAACAGTGGTTGAGGAGAAGAAAGAAGATCAAGTAGTGGTTGAAGAGCAGACCAGTGAAACTACCACTACTGCAGATGTTAAGGACACTGTTGTTGAAGCTGAAGAGAAAGTTATTGCATCAGAGACACCAGTTGAAGAAAACAAAGCAGTTGAAGCAGAAGAAGAGAAAGTTGTAGGCACAGAGACTACTCCAGAAGTAGCTGAGAAGACTGAGTGAATTGGTTCTGTGTTTCTCAGGTCTTTCTGGTAGTTGGCTGGCCAGCTAGTAGTACTGAATGTTTGGTGTAGTAGTAATGTTTTATGTGTATGGATTGCATGTTAGATGTCCCTATGAGGTTTTAAATGTAGTAGAAGAAGATAAGTAGGTATTGAGGCTTGGAAGCTAGTTTATTAACTTTGTATGTTCGCTAGGCCTACCAATAACCATTCCACCACGTGGCAATGACCCAATTTCCCTAGAGTAGTAACTCCCAATTTCTCAGAACTTTTTTAATGGAGTGTACACTCTTCTCTGTTGCAGGGTTGTGGTTGGTCTCATGTAATGGGGATGGAATTTGGTGTTGGTGGGGTTGCAAATAAAAGCATGAAGTAATGAAATAAATTTCTGTCATTCACGACTCTGGAATCTCTACTAGTTTGTTTTCATTGTTGTTTCATTCCATGTTTTGGGAAATCTTTCTACCTAAAAAAAATAAATAAAACTACCAAAAAAGAAAAAGAAAAAAAAAAAACAGGAAAAGAAAAAGAAAAGTGCTAGATTGACAATGGAATGTCGCATCGCAAGACACATAAGTTCACCATGCACACCTCGAGATACAGGCATACACAAATCCCGACATATAACGTAGTTCTTGGCAGGAAAAAAATATCTCTTAGTTAATACACTCGGCAAGCTGTAAATCGAAGAAATTCAAAGAAAATAGAAGTTGATAACTACTTGCATTGATTATAAAAGATTTTAAAGATTACCAGGTCAGATCATCAACTGCATCAAATCAAGTAAAATAAGAACATCACATCCATGTCACCGAGTGAGGCTTTTGTTTTTTATATAGTCAAGTATATCTCAAACGGTATTCAAATCAACTAATCAAGGGTTATACACAATAATATATGAAATAGACCTTGCAATATCCATGGTACCATAGATGAAATAGCGCTCAAGAGATGACAAAAACAAATCCGGTCTTGCAAAACAAAAGATAAACAGTTCAACCTGTCCCAAGTTGCAATACACTAGATTCCATTGAAAAAAAAAAATTCAAACAGGAAAGAGAAATGCCTTTTCAATTCAATCTGTACACATCTTATTGATAAGAATTCCTCAAACCAAAGAAATGATTGGAAAAATAAATAGACGAAAAACAGATCACTGTACACAAAAGAGAAAGCATCAGAGGTGTTGTTGTTGTTGTCGTAAGCCTGTATGATTTAAATGCATTCATGACAAAATGACAGGTAGAAGTTGTGAAGCATAATTTAACTAGAACATACAAAGTATAGCATACCCAACCTTTCGCATAACCCAGTTATTATTTAAGATTTTTTTTTCTTTTAAAGGAAGGTTGGTTGATCCTAAGATCTGTACAAGCTGAGTCTAATCCTATACAACCAACCTACCATCAAAAAGCAGCGCAAGTAAGATACCTCTCACCAAATGCCGAAGCTGCTGGTCACATGCTCTTGGGTTATGATTTGAAGACTTTTGTCCATGACACTCAGAGATTGATAAGCGGGGAGACACAACCGAAAGAAGCATGTGTGCGAAGTTGGTAGGCGACGATCAGCACAATCTGTTACCTTATATATGTACAAGCGCGACTGCAGGCCACGGAAACCTTCAACTGGTAGATACTTTAATGAGGTCCAGAAGACGAGAAGTGCCCTTTTTTGCTCTTCTGACATCTTCTTAACAAGCTGCGAGATTTTCAGAAAACTATTGAGTACATTTATTAAGAGATGAAATGTACATAAATTTCAATCCATCAAATTGGCTGCAGTAGGCAGCAAATTAGTTATATAAGTATCAAACACATTTGCAATCATAAAGGTTTGGAAATCAGAAATTGAAAACAAGGAGAGAAAGAAGGAAATACCAAACTACTATAATTAAAGGGCATAGCAAAAGAACGTTGCATGGGCTAAGATTTCTAAGATCAGTTTTTCACGTTTTAGGGGCTGGATCCATTAAGGGAAAACACAGAAGATTGACGACACAAAAGACCAGGAAGGAAAAAAAAAAGTTTGAAGTGCAATAGATAATGCAAGTACAAATTCACAAGTAACAGTCCAATAGGTACATACCTTCCAAAACCAAGAGATCTGACAGTCAGTTTCTTTGTAGCCATTGTAATCAGTGTGTGCCTTCCAATCATCAACACTGATTCCATCACCATTTCCACGAAGCATTTTATCAAGATCCTCAAGATCTAAACTTTGAAAGAAGAATGGCTGGAGGGTTGGACGAGAAAGAATATCTGCAAAACCTTGAGCAAAATGGGTTATTTGCTCAGAGATAGAAGTCATGAATCGATGATTAAGAAGAAGCTTTACATATTCCTCTCTATTCTGGCTATTCAGTGCAATGTCTTTCCCCCCAGGACACAGCTCAACAAGTAACTTAGATCCAAACTCTTCAATTTCAGTGACAAAGCATAGACCCAAACCATCAGAGTCCAAAAAATCAGCATCCATCTCTAAAATCTTTTTGCAGCTCATATACAAGTATGGATCTGCATCCTGCACATCTTCCAAACAGACATCCCTTCCAGCTAATGTCGAGAAAAATACACGATCAAACGCGATGCCTACTTGAACTTTGTGCATCAAAGCTAAAGCAATGACGCGGCCACAAAATCCAAAGTAGTTAAGGTGTTCAGGGTTCATTCTTGATGCTGCAATAAGAAGTAAACGATTAGGAAAAAAAGAAACATTAGTGTCCGTGATAAGGGCATTTATTCAAAATAAATGCGGATTAGTAGAAATAGAACTACCAATGTTGTCAAGACATTAAGTTGATGTTTAGTCAATTTGACTCATTAGATTACATGTTGCTGGAATGCAGCATAGGCAATAAATTAAATAAGTTTTATAATTTATACACATAAATATTTTACAAATGATATCTGTAATTTTAAGCCTTTGAATCTCAAACAAGGTGATTGATGTATCGATGTTCACAAAACTAGCTATTATAAAAATAAAAGACGAAATTGTGAGACCTCTCTTCATAACTATTGCAAATTATTTGCAAGTATTTAAATGGCAAAACCCATCATTTGGTCCCTGAACTGTGTTTTTTATGTTTTTGGTCCCTGAACTTCCATTACTACACGTTAGGTCCTTGAACTTTTACAAAGATCTACATTTAGTCCTTCCACCATTTAAAGTGTTAAATTTCGACGATGTGAGTAATAAGAGTGACGCGTAACTAGTTAAGAAGACTAAAGTGGTTTATATTGTTGAACTGAACGATTCACATTGACCAACAAAAGCGGAAAAAAAAAATAATTTTCATCAAAAACATAAAAAAACTCAAAGTTTAGGGGCCAAAAGCATAAAAGCATCAAAGTTTAAGGACCAAAATATATGTTTTGCCTATTAAAATCTAATAAATTTACATAAAATACCTATGGCTTCCTAGAGCATAGCCAAGAGGATTTGAGGTGACAATAACAAGGCTGTTGCCTAGACAAGGCCTTAACAGCACTGAATATTACTAAATATATTTTAAAATGCTGTGAGAAGCACTAGAATTCCAAAGTTAATCACTTAGAAATGTTGATCTATTTCGCAGAACAAACTTTTTAGAAAACAATCGCACACCTCAGATATACGAGACAACTAATCACAACAACAAACCATTTGAAATGAATATATCTATATATATATATACTAGTTTCAGGACGTGCTACGCACGATTGACCCGCTCGCTTCGCTCGCGGGAATTAATTTCTAATAATTTATTAATAAAACTCAAAATTTTAATTAAAATTTAAAAATTAGAAATACAAATACCTTTTTTAACTTATCAATATTCTCTAATGTGATTGATATAAGATGTTAATGAAAAAACAAAATGGTCATGCTAAGACATTACTTCCTCAAAAAAAAAAGAAACAAGGAAAAAAAAAAAACACAAGTGGTTTGACCCATCAATTTGTGAACACTTGCTTGTGGAGATTCCATAGAATTGTACATAAAGTTCAATCTTTACCTCAAACTCTATAGATAGAAATGATAACTTTGAAATTATGAATGTAAATAATTGAATTAGTTTGGATTAAAGCTTTAGACACCTTTTTTCACATGATTAATCAGCATTTTTCTCATTAAAATTTCTTATGGGTTTTGAGTTTGTTCCCTCCCCAACACCTTTTTCAAACCATTGAAACAACTATATATACCATTTAGAGAACTCTAGATGAATACGTTGCATATATACCATTGGAAAAACTCTGAGTTTACAATTTGTGATATTTAGCTGCTTTTATATATATAGTTGTTTTTATATATATGATAGATATATATGGGCAAATAAGTAAATTTCATTACAACTCAAAAATTTGTGATTTGTGCTTTTATATATATGATAGATATAAAATTCAAAATTCAAAATTGTAATTAAAATTTAAAAATTAGAAATATAAGTACCTTTTTTAGTTTATCAATATTCTATAATGTGACTGAGATAAGATGTGAATGAAAAAACAAGCTAATCATGCTAGGACATTACTTCCTCAAAAAAAGTGTATTGGATTGATGAGAATGAGTTCATGATTAATTTGGAGATAAAGAAAAAAAAGTGTAGTGGATTGATAAGGAGTTAGAGTTTGATTTGGATAAAAAGAAAAGGTTGATTTGGAGATGAAAAAAAAAAGTATGGGCAAATAGGTAAATTTCATTACCACTCAAAAATTTGTGATTCGTGCTTTTATATATATGATATATATATTTCAACTGATACTGACATCAGTAGGAAATAACAAATATGAAACCCAAAGATTGATGCATGACTAATGTTACAGATAGATGGAATAAGAGTAATACATCACAAAATAATGATATGTAGTCTATGCTGACATCTCCATGCCTTCAATCTAGTTGCGTAATTGACACTAAAAGCAAACAATAAGCCCCCAATTATTTATCCCAACAATGAGCAGTTGACCAGGCATTGGCAACTAAATGGATTTGATGATGTACCCAAATCATTTACTAAATATTTCATATGTAGAAATCGTGATCACAGTAACTTAATGGTCTTCACCCTCTACATTATTGTAAAGCGTAACTCAAATACCGAATGTTAATTGAAATTTCAGTAAGATTTCATTGACCATAAGCAATTACAGCATCCTTCCGTGTGGAGAATGGACAGATAGCTAGAATGTCAAATTTGCAAACTTCAATTAAAAAAAAAAAAAAAAAACACAAATCAGGTAATCAGAGACCTCTTACAAACTAGAGCTCTAATGAGTTGTGCTAATTTCGGACCTCTTAACTGTTTCTTTCTCCTAAGAAGATCGAATTTAATGTCACTCAATCCCTTAAAACAGCACTACTCTCGGGATTGACTTTTGCATTACAAAAAACAGAGCTCTAAGAAATAAATAGATTCAGTTTCAATATAAATACCAAGCTCGTCACTTTCTCAGCACTACAAATGTGAAAATTCAATAAATATCTAGTTCTGACTGCATTGTACCAGCAAGTAGCAAAAAAGAATAGCTTTTGCAAAGACTTATGTGGTAATCAAAGAATTTTAAACCGTGCGGGTCACGATGCCTATAAGTATGTATGTGATCCGTTGAAAGACATCATAGTGTATTACGTTGCTTTAAAAGAAAATTTTGTACACACTGTCCACCGCCCATTTAGATCTCATCGCATGTCATCTTCTTAATTATTTATTTTTTGATTCTGATTTCTCCATTTTTTCACCAACATTGGTGTCAGGGCTTCTTGATTCTCAAAAGGGCATGTAAGAATCTCAAAATGGTTTCCACCACAACACCATCATCGCTTCCACCTCCAACTTTCAATGGTGAAATCTATAAAGTTAGGGCTGTCAAAAATGATGGCTCATTTGAAAGGTCTTTGTCTATGGCAATGTGTTGAAGGCGATTAAAGGGAAGTTCCTCCATTGGGGAACAATCCAACTCTGAATCAGATTCAGGTGCATGAAGAACAACTCGCGAAAGCTCCGAGGGCGTTATCTCATATTCATGCTACTGTTATAGAATGCATTTTCACAAGGATTATGACTTTTGAAAATGCTAAAGATGCATGAAGTCTGCTGCAAGCAATCTACCAAGGCAACGAATGAACCAAGCGTCAACATATACTGAATCTGAAAAGAGATTTTCTAATCATGATCATGAAAGAAGAGGAGACCATGCAAGAGTACTCTAATCGATTAATGAACGCGGTGAAAAAGATTCGATTGATGGGAGAGGAATTACCAAATAGCATGATCGTGGAGAAGGTGTTATTAAGTTTGCTCGAAAGATTTTAGGCAAAAATCTCTTCACTCGAAGACTCGAGAGACACCACTTAAATGACATTGTCAGAGTTGATTAATGCGCTGCAAGCTTAGGAGCAACGAAGAACGTCGATGTACGACGTAAGCAGCCTTATCCAAAACATTACAAGAGTAGAAGTAAATATTGATTAGAAGTTAAATGTTGGAGTCCTTGTAAGATTAGATGTTTAGTTTCTATTTTGATTAGGAATAGAAGTTTCTATTTTATTAGAAGTTTTGTGTTATTGGAATTAGTAACTTTTAATTATTTTTGTCACTTTATTTAATGTAATTTTATAAGGTCAATAGGACTTCAAATTCCTAATTTTATTAGGAGTTTGAGGACCTTGATCCTATATCTATCATATATATAAAAGCATGAATCACAAATTTTTGAGTGGTAATGAAATTTACCTATTTGCCCATATTTTTTTTAACTCCAAATCAACCTTTTCTTTTGTCTCTAAATCAAACTCGAACTCTTTATCAATCCACCACGCGTTTTTTTTTTTTTTTATCTCCAAATCAATCCCGAACTCATTCTCATCAATCCAATACACGGTTTTCTCTTTCTCTCAGTCTTCAATCGATCAATCGATCAAAGTGGATGATCGGTCTTCAAAGTATGTTTTTTTCCTTGTTTACTTTTTTTTTGATGAAGTAATGTCCTAGCATAACTAGCTTATTTTTTGTTTGAGTGGTAATGAAATTTACCTATTTGCCCATACTTTTTTTTAACTCCAAATCAACCTTTTCTTTTCTCTAAATCAAACTCGAACTCTTTATCGATCCACCACGCGTTTTTTTTTTTAATCTCCAAATCAATCCCGAACTCATTCTCATCAATCCAATACACTGTTTTCTCTTTCTCTCAGTTTTCAATCGATCAATCGATCAAAGTGGATGATCAGTCTTCAAAGTATGTTTTTTTTTCCTTGTTTCCTTTTTTTTTTTTTTTTTTTTTTTGAGGAAGTAATGTCCTAGCATGACTAGCTTATTTTTTCATTCACATCTTATCTCAATCACATTAAAGAATATTGATAAGCTAAAAAATGTACTTGTATTTTTAATTTTTAAATTTTAATTACAATTTTAAATCTTGTTAATAAATTCTTAAAAATTAATTCCCGCGAGCGAAGCGAGCGGGTCAATCGTGCGTAGCACGTCCTGAAACTAGTATATATATATATGTGTGTGTGTGTGTGTGTGTGTGTGTGTGTGTGTTTGTTTAGGTTAAATTTTATAATATAGAATATTGAATAAGATTGATATTTGTTGAAATTCCTTCTCTATTCTTCTACTTGATTTCTTTCCTCTAATCCTCCATTGATTTGGTATCAGAGCTTAGGTTCTAGTGCTCCTCCTTCCATTTCTTTCTCTCTCTTAAGCAAGAGGTTCTTAGATTCTTTCTTTCTTTCTTTCTTTATCTGTCATATAATTTCCTTTCTTTCTTTTTCTTTTCCGTTGTGCTGCCGTTCTACTTTCTTATTGGCTGCTGCATATTATTTTGTTACTGCTGGTGTTGTTTCTAGCTTGGTTTTCCATTGCGCTGTTCATTGTTCAACAAAATTCTGCGCAGTGTTTCAAAATTTTGTTGGTCTTGCAGTTTTGGCATTGTTTGGTGGTGTTTTGGGGTTGTTAAAATGTTGTTTTGCTATTGCTGTTGTGTGCTAATTATTAGGTGTTTTATCCGTTATCCTGTTGAACTGTCTTGGTGTAGCCACACTGAACTCGTTTGTGCAGGAAGCAACATATGTCTTCTTCTGATAGTGGATATCGTCGATATTTGGTGACTTGGAGGAATCTTCCACAATCTGATGCTTCATGGATTTTTGAAGATGAGTTCATACATTTGGATCGTGATCTTTTGGAGAACTACCTTGCTGCTAACTCGACGGAGTCGAGTTTTTTTGAAGCCGAGGAGAACTGATGTAGGGCGTGTGAAGCCTTATCCAAAACATTACAAGCGTAAAAGTAAAGATTGATTTAGATTAAGAGTTTTTATGTTGGAGTCCTTGTAAGATTAGAAGTTCGGTTTATATTTTGATTAGGATTAGAATTTTCTATTTTATTAGAATTTGTGTTATTAGAACTAGTAAGTTTTAATTATTTTCGTTACTTTATTAATGTAATTTTAGAAGGTCAATAGGACTTTGAATTCCTAATTGTATTAGGAATTTTAGGACCTTGATCCTATATATAGGTGTTTAGGACAATGAATAAAATTGATGTTTGCTGAAATTCCTTCTTTCTTCTTCTACTTGATAGTTTTCCTCTAATCCTCCATTAAACGGTGATGAATGGAGCGGAAGAAAAAGCGGTAGAAGGTGCTTATCTAGCTAAAGCGCCATTGTTAAAGACATGGTTTAAAAAATCGACAAACTTCCTCGAAGTTCAGGCGAAGTTTGTTGATGTTGAGGTGAGCGAAGCGAAGTTCAAGGGCAGTTGAAAAATTGCAAAACTTCAGCTCAACTTCAGCTAACTTTGACCGAACTTCGAAAACATCAATGGAAGTTCATAAAACATGAGTAAAATTGATATGTTTCGTGGAAGCTGAACGAACTTCGACTAAAACTTTGCCTATCCTAAAAATATACTTAAAATTCAAAATATCTTCCGCTGACATGAGTTTTATGCATTATTGTTGTATGATTGAGTATATTCCTAGCATCTCTACGAAGAAACTTGAATTTTCTAACTTTAAAGTGAAATTATGAAAACTTTCATACACCGGCGAATTTTTGTCAAACTTCCATCGTCGAAGTTAACTTCCTCGAATTAATTCCGAATTTTAAGTGAGCGAAGTCATATGCGAAGTCGAAGTTTCGAACCTTGGTTAAAGGTCAGAGAAAGAAATCTTCAATGTGATATTTCTAAGAAGATAGGCCATGAAGAAAAGGACTGTTGGCACAAAGGCAAACAAGTGCAAGAAATTTGGTCATTTGCAAAAGTATTGTAGGCCTAACAAAGAAGGGCATGCGAAATTGGTGGAGGTGATCTCAGAAGAAAATATCTTCTATAATGTGATGAGGAGTGCATCATATGAAGTTTTTTGGAGAGATGTGCTCCAAGAAGATTGAAGAGAAGTGCTTCAAAGAATCGTTGAATTGAATCATGCAAAGAGAAGTGTTTTGCAAAATTTCAAGTTTAATTTATGTTTTATGTTTTATTTTTAGAAAATTTGAACTAAGGGAGAATGTTAGAATATATGATTCAAATTTAATAAAAGTTTAGTTTATTTAATTGAGTTGTCAGTCTAGTCACTATTCTTGCAAGAGTCAAAGCTGTCATTTGTGTTAACTGTTAAGTCAAGTAGTGGGTGTAATGGGTAGTTAGAGTAAGAATGTGGTTGGGACAAGTGTTGAGTTTTGAAGTTGTAGACTGCCATGAAATGGTGTAATGTGGTCAGTTAAATGTTAGTGGATGTGTAGTTGAATGGGGCATGGTTCACGGTGCCTATAAGTATGTATGAGATATGTTGAAAGACATCGGAGTGTATAATGTTGCTTTAAAAGAAAATTTTGTACACTCTGATCACTGTCCATTTAGATCTCATCGCATGTCATCTTCTTAATTATTATTTTTTAAAAATTCTGATATCTCCATTTTTTCACCAACAAACACTGGTGCATGAGGCTAATTTTTCAATTGTGTTTTGTCATAAAGTTGTGATTTAATGTGTGGGTGTAAGTTGCTAGAGATTGATTAGAAGTTGTTTACAAAATTCAAATTTGAGTTTTATTGAAGATTAGATAAATTTGATTTATTTTATTATGTAAATCTTTAGGTTATCTATCAACATGCCGATAGATATTCTTTTAGATAATCGGGAATTAAATTTACTAGGATTATTAGATGTCAAGTTGAAGGAATAAGTGTTAATTTGTGTTCTTGTGGGATTATGTGTTAGTGCTATGTAACCTTAAAGATAGGGCTAGACAATAGCTTAATTTTGGTTGATTGATATGGTTGACTTTTTTATACATGGAATGATAAAGTTTAAGTTTTCAAAGATTGGGAAATTCTCGTGTATTTCCTTATACTTGGAAGTTTTGAAGAAAAAGCTAGTAAGGAAACGTATATTCTTCAAGTTGGGCATTTGAAGACTAAACAAAAAGAGAAATTTATCTTTTTGCAGTAAGGAGAAATTCGCGAATTCCTCGCTACATCAGTTGGAGATTTCTCTTGTATTCTTATTTTGGTATTCTTTGAATCAACAAACAAAGAACACACGTGTTCTTTGCTATAGATTACTCATAGACAAAATAGTAGAACATCTTTGGAGTCTAATTCAACACCTGTTATTTGATCTACATCAAAATACCTAGTTCACAAGACAATGAACTCACATCAAAGGTTAGGATGTCAGCTCTTACCCTCGTATTGCTCATTTGACAAAATATAGATGCATTTAAGAGGTTTACCAAGGAACAATAGTGTTCTTCTTCAAGTGTTAGGCACATATTAACTAAAATCAAGAACTACTATTGAATCATTCTTAATGATTTTGATGTTTTTATCAGTTACAGTGAGTAGCAAGATCTATGATACAAATGCTTATCATTTCTAGATTATTTTAAAAAATATAATATAAAAAAACCTTTCCCACATCTCTAACTCATTCCAACTACATAAGCTTCTTGTGACGATCCTAATTTTTTTATTAATAACATATACCCTAGTTTTTGTGTGTGAATAAAGTGTGCAAGTTATACAAACAAACCCTAAAAGAATATTCTCGCGTGTGTGAGCCACAAGGTAGGCACACATTTAATGAGAATCGAAAATTGAGAAAGAGAATGGTGGCTAGGTTGACCCATTCTTACACGCACACACATAGTAGTTATGCACGGAAAGATTTGATTGAGATCGTGATTGATTTGGAAAAGAGTAATTTTAGGATCTAAGTTTGATCATAATCTCACGGGAGTTAATTGAAAAAGATGTGTGTGTGTGAGAGAGAGAGAGAGTGTATGTGTGTGCGTGCCCACAAAGAGAGAAACGCGCAAGTGACCGGGAGAGGGAGAAATCGCAAGAGAGAAGAGAGGGCTGAGGAGATATCAAGTGTGCGAGAAATCCTTGAATTTTGTGCGTTGACTCTAGATAATAATCCCTCAAACTAATTTTCTAATTTTAATTTATCAAATGATGAGATTTGTAATATTAAAACATTTATACGTTGATTTTCGCGACTAATCGACGAGGTTTAATTTCAAATAGATTAAGTCTTGATTTGATCACTTTCGAAACAATTCCAAAATTGATTGTGGAAAAATTAATGTTTAAAAAGAAAATAAAAATAAAAAAGGAACGAACTGCGCATCGACTGCACAGTTCGCAAAGTAGAAGGGGGAGCGCAGGGTGTGTGCACTCCCTGCCCCCATGTAATTTTTTACAAAGATTAGGCAGTTGGGCCGATCAGCTGGGACTAGATCGGTCCAGCTGCCCTAACTGGGCCTGGATTGAACTCAAGCCCAGTTTCTTAGGTGACCCGGGAGTGGGGGGAGCGTGCGCTCCCTGCCCCCATGTATTTGTTGGGCCTGATCGGCTCAACCTTATTGGTTGAGCCTGATCAATCCAACGGTTGAACTGCACCAAGGTTCACTCCCTGGCCGATAATCTTGTAGGGAGCTCGCACACCCTGCACTCCCCCCTCTTTCACAAACTGCGCGATCTTTTTTTATTATTTTTTTTTTCTTTTTAAACATTAAATCTTCCCACAATCAACTTGGGATTTGTTCCAAAAGCGATCAAATCAAGACTTAATTTATTTGAAATCAGACCTAGTCAATTCTTCACGAAAATCAATGTATAAAATTTTTAAATCACAAATCTCATCATTTTGATAAATCAAAACTAAAAAATCAGTTTGAGGGATTATTACCTAGAATGAACGCATACATATCCAAGGATTTCTCGCACACCTTGATATCTCTTCAGCACTCTTCTCTCTAGCAATTTCTCCCTCTCCCGGTTACTTGTACGTTTCTCACTGTGTGCGCACACACACACTCTCTCTCACACCTTTTTTAATTAACTCCAGTGAGATTGTGATCAAACTTAGATTCTAAAATTACTCTCTTCCAAATGAATCACAATCTCAATCAAATCTTTCCATGTATAACTACTATGTGTGTGCGTGTAACAAATGAGTCAACCTAGCTGTCATCCTCTTTCTCAATTTTCGATTCTCATTAAATGTGTCTGCCTTGTGGGCCCATACATGTGAGAATATTTTTAAGAGTTTGTTTGTATAACTTGCACACTTTACTCACACACAAAAATTATGGTATATGATATTAATAAGAAAATTAGGATCGTCACACTTCTCACTCTCAAGTCTTAATTGAGCTTTGCCTTTATCTATGCACTAAGATCATTTCACTTATAAATCGATGCTAGGATTATTGAGCGTGTTCTACCTCGCCTAATTTTTCGCCAAAACAAATATTGATTTTCAACTTAATGCAACCAACTTTCCTTTAACATAGCTGTGGTTAGTGTCTAACATTGCTTCCAGATAGTCTAAGATTTTGCAGTTTAAACCTATTGTCTCACCCCCTCCCATGGCTTGCACTACAAAGCTCCACGGCTCCACAACTACAATTCCAAGACTGCCACCTCCTATTCCAACTAGAGATGATAATTCATTTAAAATAATTTATTAATATAGATCCCGAATACAAATTGATGAGCATCCTATCCAGTGTACAAGATCTATTACTTTGTTGATTGTATCCATATATTGGCAAGGACTGCTACATTCACAAGCCTTGCGACCAAATACACCATAAGTAATGACATTACCACCTACAACAAAATAAAAAAGGGAAGACCTACTACACAGTAGTTAAGTGCATCAACATATTGTATCCATATATTGGCTTGCTTACTTCATCACACACCTTTTGCCCACTTGAGTAATTCTCGAAGTCTCAACTTTTGAGATAAAAAGTAATGTAGAGAGGATCAAAGAAAGAGGAGGGAAAGAACAACACACAAAGAAGATGGACAATAGAGACTACCCAAGCACAGGGCTCTCAAAACGTTTCATATAATTCTTCAAAATATCAAAAGCTACCATCTCTATGTGTTTACAAGTATTTATAGATGCCAAATGTGAGGGACATCTAAATTCCTAACCACGACAAAATAAAACTAATTAACAATACTTAAAATACTAATTCAAAACACATATCTTGTTCCTACATCAAAAAGAACTAATCTTTTTTAATCATTCGTAAATGCATTGGCGAAAGGAATCAAAACCCAGGAAAAATGCAACAACCTAAATTCTTAGTAAAAAAAAAGGACTCGGATCATATTTCAAGCATGTTCATGATCCAAGACCTTCAGGTGTTTCATATGTTCATGTACATAAATGGTGTGATACATAGAGGCATAGATTCCCCAACAGAAGCTTTAAAAAGAAACAAAAATAATTACAATATATTAAATTATCTTCATATTCATTCATATCAGAATAAATCAAAATTCTCATTCAATTAAAGTTGATAAGATTGTCCAACATTTTACAGTAAAACAAAATGAGACATAGAAATCAAGGCTCAAGCAATTGATTTTTTTACCAAGATTAGAGGGAGACCTAATTGAGCACAATCAGAGATCTTCTCAAACTCAAACCTACTCTCAAATTTCAATCTCTAATGCAAAGTAAACGTATCCTACCTTGACTCAAAAATACTTTTTTGATTGGAAAGAGAAGCTGAAAATAAAGCAAGACAAAACATAGAAATAAACACAACGGGCCTAGAAAAACCAAAAAGATGAAAAAATAAACATGAAAATGACCTAAATAACTAATTGTAGCTGTGATCTAGAGTTTTATGAACTATGTTAGGTGGTGGCTCAAACTCTATGGAGTTGTAGTAAGAGTTGAAGTTAAAGTTTATGTAGGAAAAACTTTGGTATCAATTTGACTAGAATTACAACATGGTGATGGACAAGTGTAGATGTCGCAATTGGACTAGGATAAAATTAAACACATATTATATGTATTATGTACAGTTATATGTGTGGTGTCCTACAAATGCCCCCACTAGAAAACTTGACTCAATCAAAACTGTAGAAATTCGACAAGGTAAGCGTAGACCAAAGTTAACATGGGACGCATTAATTAGGAGGGATTTGAATGGTTTGGGTTCTTTGGAAAATTTGATCCATGTAGCCGACCCCAATTAATTTGGGACTGAGGCTATCATGTTGTTGTATACGTGTGGTGTCCTAAAAGTTGGAGTTCAACAGTAACTCAACTTTAATTTCATGTACATCTAGGTAAGTTCACACATATGATATATATGTGTGTGCGGTCATATGAAACTATAGAGTGTTGTGGTGTTTGAGAGAGCCGAGAGTTGTGTCGAAGCATACGGGCCTACGAGCGATTACGCGACACTGTGAGATTAAATCTTGTTGAAATTTCTATCTGGGGTTTAGATAGAGGAAGTTTTTCCTTTGTGTACTAAATTATTGATAATGGATTGTCTAGTTTCTTGACCATGGTTTTTTACCCTGATTTTGGAGTTTTTCACGTAAATTCTTGTGTTCATCTTTTCTCTGGTGTTTATCTTTAGGTGTATTCGTGTGACTGCGATCTCGGGTATTCTACGGTGATTCGTCACAATAAATTGGTATTAAAACCAAGATTCAGATCTAGGGGGTTACACTATTAAGGTGAAGTTTCAGAGATGTTGAAGTACATAAGTGCGATGAAGTTCGATGTGGAGAAGTTTGATGGGAAGATAAATTTTAGCTTGTGGCAAATTCAAGTCAAAGATTTGTTGATTCAATCTGGCCTACGTCAAGAGTTGAAAGTTCGTAGGAAGGAAAATGATGAGAATTGGGAAGAGTTGGATTTGAGAGCAGAGAGGGTCATAAGACTCAATTTGGCAAAAAATGTTCTTTCGAACATGAGGAATATTTCTTCGGCGAAAAGTATTTGGGAGAAATTGAAGAAGCGGTACCATCACCTGAAAATGGATGAAGGTACAAGTAAAACTGATCATTTTAGTGCTCTTAACGAAATTGTCTTGGAACTTGAGAAGTTGTGAGAGCAAGTCAGTGATGAGGATTAGGCGCTCAAACTCATCTAGTCACTTCCACCTTCGTTTAAGCACATGAAGCCAACACTAATGTACGGGAAGGAAACCATCAGTTTAGCAGATTTCACTGCCATGTTAATATCTAAGGAGAAATTGATGAAAGGTGAAAACGACGATTCATCAGAAAGCTCGGCTTTGGTAGATGTTGGGAAGGGTTCCAAAAAGTACGGGAAAGCGATCTGTTGGAGATGCGGTCAAGCAGGGCGTCTCAGGAGAGACTGCGGGAATAGAAAAGGTAGAGGAACGGGTTCAGCAAAAAGCTTCGGTTCAACAAAGGGGGATTCTGATATTGAAGGTGATGACGCTGACAATCTGTTAGTTCTCAAGACTGATAATACTTATCTTATGTGTCCAGCAAAAAACAAGATTGGTGATCAAAAGGGAGAATGAGTAATTGACAGCGAGGACACTGGACATGTGTGCGTAAATAAGGCATTCATCGGTAATTATGCAAGTTGTGCGGGTAGCCAAGTTATGTCGATGGCTGACGGCTCTCTGCGACCGATATTGAGAGTCGGTGAAGTTCAACTAAAATCGTTTGACTGACGCATCATAACACTTCGAGATGTTCGACATGTGCCGAGTTGTACTCAAAATCTAATTTCTCTTTCCGAATTTGATTCTGAGGGTTACAGGTACTCTGAGCGAGGTGGAGTATTGAAAATATTCTGGAAGTCTTCATTGGTCATGAAAGGTGTGGGAAGAAAAACTTGCTTGTTTTGGTGCGGAAACATGGAGCAAGGTCTGAGCCTCAAAAGTTGATCAAGAAGTGGGTTCCAGTTGTTAGTAAGTCCAAACAGGCTGGATTGAACTTGGTTCATTCTCAGTGTTGAGGATAGTGACCCAAGAGAGCGGTGTGGCAAGAGTAAGGTGATGAGTTTTCGCCAAGGTGAAGATTTGTTAAGTGGTGGCTCAAACTTTATGGAGTTGTAGAAAGAGTTGAAGTTAAAGTTTATGTAGGATAAACTTTTGTATCAATTAGACTATAATTACAACATGGTGATGGACACGTGTAGATGTCACAATTGGACTAGGATTAAATTAAACACATACTATATGTATTATGTATGGTTACATGTGTGGTGTCCTTAAAGTTGGAGTTCAACAGTAACTCAACTTTAATTTCGTTTACATCTAGGTAAGTTCACACACATGACATATAGGCGTGTGCGGTCATGTGAAACTATAGAGTGTTGTGGTGTTTGAGAGAGCCAAGAGTTGTGTTATAGCTTACAGCCTACGAGCGAGTACGCGCACTGTGAGATTAAATCTTGTTCGGGTTTCTATCTGGGTTTAGATAGAGGAAGTTTTTCTTTTGTGTATTAAACTATTGATAGTAGATTGTCTTGTTTCTTGCCCGTGGTTTTTTTTATCCCGATTTTGGAGTTTTCCACATTAATTCTTGTGTTAATCTTTTCTCTTGTGTTTATTTATCTCTGGGTGTATTCGTGTGATTGTGATCATGGATATTCCGAGGTGATTCGTCACAACAAACTATATATTTGATAATATGCAGCTTATCAGCTTGAAAGTAGGACTAGGATTTGGAAGACTACTTATTTTTCTTTTGCTATATTCTCTCTTTTGGGGTGTGTGTGCATGTGTTTTTGAGAGAGTAAAAGAGAGGAGAGAGGAGAGAGGGAAGGAGGGAGGATAAATCAACATTCAAATGTTCAAAAGAGTATTAAAATATTTACCTGGATTTGGGTAAAACCTTCTTTGGTCATTTGGGCATGATATGAAAAGACCATTTTCTGGATTGAAAATCTCTTGGCAAAGCCGGTAGAACCACTCCCTCAATACACCAGGTCCAGTGGCTTCCTCATGCTTAAACTCCATAAAAAGAGGACTTCGCAGTGCCTCAGGTTCAGCCTGAGTTATATATCGAAATGACTCCACCAACAAGTCTGCTCTATCAATAAGCATCTCGTGCATCTCCTCATAGTCCTCTTTTATATCAGGAAACAACATCATAATCAGATGCCTTCTACTTTCAAAGAAAGTTACATCCTTATACTCGAGAAGCCACTGATGATTATCACTTTTCTTCGAATATCTAATAAGAGCATTTAATGGCAACTGTCTAGACTTCATAAGAGTGTGAAGCCTTTCCTCAGCACCTTCATAAAGTTTGGAGATGTTATTCAATTCTTTCAACATGGTAAGATATTGAATGGAACCAAGTAAACAAGTATCAATATCTTTCGCCCTCTTTGTCTTCAAAATGTTCTCCACCTTTTCCAAGCACTCACCAACACTTTCCAACAACTCCAAATAAACAACATGGAGTGATCCAATCTCCCCCACATAACAAGGACGATCATCCAGCAAACAAATGGGGATATGTTCCTTACCGCCCACCTGCTCCTCTATTGCATTACGCATAGGACCCACAAATGCCACAAAATCACGGACAATACTCGGATCCATCTTTGCACATGGAGCTGGCTTTACATTCAAATCCAGATTATTAATGAGCATGTTTGCCAACTCGCGCACAAAGGGGAACAATTCCTGAATCACAAAGGCCGGCTTCGCTTGTTTGAAATATTTTGAATTATGGACAATGCGAATAGTTTCCAACAACGACGCAAGCGTTCTACGACACATGAAATAGAGAGGATCATCAGGGGCCGTCTTACTAAGCAACTTACAAAACTCCAACACTATTGAAACACACTGAATTCGTTTCTTTTGGGGCAAAACATAAGTCTTAGCATTGACAAATTGCTCAATTGCCTCGGTCGAGCACTCCTTATTCCCCTCAATGGGAGACAAAAACAGCATAACCAAAGCAGAAGGCGCTCCTCCTGACTTAAACACATGAACATGCCCCGAATCCGTCCCGGTATCGTCATCATTTGGAATCATCCTAATGAACTGCTCTACTCTAGACAATACACCTCTAGCCATACTAGGCGACTCCTTCTTACACAACCTACATATAAAGGAAACCAAATCATCGACTACCTGCCATGTCTTGGGATACCCGGTGCTCCTCATCCTCCCGACCAGCTGAAGCCCTGCGTCGTTCTGCACCGCGCAATCCGCCAGCTTCTGCTCCCACTGCAGCTGCTTCCCCCGGTAAATCAACCTCTGCTCCATCAACGGTATCCCAGTGATCCTCATGATCTGGCGGTGCACCGACTCGACGGAATCGTCCGACCGCGCGTGGATCACTATCGTGTTCCCCCCGGACATCATCCGCACAAAGAAGTGCAGAGGCTCTGGCACATTGAGATCATACCGAAACCCTAATCGCGCCCCGAACATGGCCGATTCCTCTCGCTGTCGCTGCTCTCGCTCGCTCTCGGTCGCCGACGAAGACGAAGAATCAAAGGACTGATCTTTCTTCATCTTGTGAAGTGAATCGGCAGAGAAATCTTCATCTGTAGGAGCAAAATCTTCCAGTTTTCGCTTCCGATTGTGGCAATCCGCGCTTGACATCGCAACAGCGAATCAAGATAATCGATCATCGATCATCGATCATCGATGAGATGAGATTCGCATTTCTTCTTCTCTGAGCGTCTCTGAAACCCTAGACAAGTAGAAAATCGGACAATAAAGCCACGCTGCCATGCTTAATTATATGCTTATTTAGTACAACAACAAACAAGAACGAGACAGAGACGGTGAAAATCAATTCGGATTTTATATTATATATTTTCGGTGACAGGTGGCGATCGAAGAGGTGGGGGTTTTGGTAAGTGGTGATCGGGTGCACAAGGAGATTCGCGACCTTTGGTGTGTAATATTGGATGCCCAAGTTCGCGGATTAGGAGTTAATTTTGGGCGCTTAAAAGAGATTATGAACCGTTAAAGAGAGGTTGATGTCTTAATGGAGATTAGTCACCAAAATAATTTTATATGCGAATAATTAATTTACAGTATCGGCAACTTTGAATATTTCACTATACTAGCTTTCTAATATTGTAGGTTGGGACCTACATTATTTTTGTCAACTAAAAGCGTACTCTAGCTTCTAAATTACTCAAATATAAAAAAGAGATGCATGCCTCGTAATATTGAAAGATTTAAACACAATAAAGTATAAATGAATAATATGATTTTTGCCATTACAACAAGGTAATGATTGATGCAAATGCATTACTAGTTTTGCATACGTCTCAAAGAGACCACAAATTTAAATATTCTAGTTCTTTGAGCCAAAAGTTTTTGTAGGGTGATGTTGTTGGGGATAATTTTTGATTAGATACTAATTAAGAGATTATAAGAATTAGAAAGTTCACATATTAGGAGCTTGCATGAATTTGAAATTTCTAACTATTTGATTATGATTTATATTTAGCAGTTTAATTTAAATTAAAAAGCATATTTTTTTTATATATAGGCTATATAAATTGGTGAACATAACCCCAATAAAACTAATATCTTATGCCATATACCTATGCTTATGCCCTTTATGCTTTATATATATATAACTTTTTTTCGTGTCCAAAATGTCATCAGATGTGTCTTAAGTGAAAAAATGAAAAAAAAAAAAATTCGAGACAGAACACGGGAGTTGACGCCCAAAATGTGTTACGATGTGCGTTAGTGTTAGCGATGTCATTAGGGGTGTCAATTTTTATCCGACCCGCTGGCTCGATTTTGTCCAGCTCAAAAAGATTTGGACAATATTTTTTAAAATCTAAGCCAGGTCTGGATAATACCCTCTAAACTCGGCCCAGATTTCAAAAGATATCTATTTTATTTTGAAAATCTACTTCCATACATTGTATAATTCACAAAAACAACAATCAAAGAAAAAAATTGCATAGCTCATATAGAAATGTACTATTTTAATTTCGAGATTCGCTAAATTGCTTTAGATGACATTACGTGTTTTGTATTTTAGCAAAAAATATTATAATGTCTTGTAATTTAAAATAATAAATACACCTTAAACATTACTTTATAAAAATTATGTTAGAGAATATTATAATACAAAGAATTTGCAATGATTTTAATGATTAAAACGCTTTAAAACATAAAATATTTTTTTCAAAATTCAATAAATTCAGAAATTTAGACAATTTGAATTAAAAGTAAATCGGATTTAAGCAAATGATGTTTGTTCAAATTTATAACGGGTAGGGTTTAGACAATGCAAATGCTCGTTTATATCAAGGGCGACCTAAATTCGGAATCGGATCCGGACCCGGTCCCATCCAGACTCAAGAAAATTGACACCCATTGATGTTATACTAGCATTTTTTATTATTTTAATGGAGACGAAGACAAATTTGGGGATGTGCTTGCGGCCAAGTGCCAGTGGAGTGGGGCCATCACAGAGTTAAACCAAGGCACACCATGGATCGACCCTATGTAGCTTACTGTGGTCGGCAAGCGATGTCGGTGAATGACGACTTATTTAGCAACAACCAACACATAGTTTTGCTCGCAGTGGGTTGCTTGCTCGATTGACTAACAAACTCTCATTTTTCCAATTCATCCAGAAATATATCATCCCATGGATCTTCAAATGGAATTATGCAACTTATAAAATTAGCCAACCAAATAACTGAACAACTACCTATCTAGTGCAATAAATCTATGTAAAATGATGGGATAAATTCGATATCGATTCAATCAAAGAAAGATCTTTTACTCCCATTCAAGATAAACCAATATCTCCAATCGATCCAATCGATTTAATCCTTAAACCATCGTCTACATCAAAAACTTTTAAAGAAACCAGCCTCTCTAAAGATGACATTTCAGAAAAATCAAAGCAGCAGCCATCCCTGTTCTACCTAAACAACAACTTCAATAAATGAAAAAAAAAAAGAATGCAAGCCAAAATGGATGTCACAACCCAAATAATTAATACGAGTTTAATTCGTTAATCAGGACCAAATGACCCGTGACATGGGACCCGCATCGAGATACGTGTCACTACCGAGGGACGGTGGCCGAGGTAAATGTTATATTAGTTGTGTTGTTTGCCTAGTGTACTATACTTGTATAGACTACTGAGTCATTTACGGGTATGCAGATACCGAGATGAGCGAAGATACACCTTGAGTCGCATGCCAACGTGGGCCCGAGGTAGCAGCTCGTGGGGTAAGCGTAACTAGTTAAATTATATTGCAAAAACAAATGAATAACATGATATACGTTAATGTAGCCGCATATAGTTAGTTATTAAATGGGCCTAAGTGATTTATTAAATGGGCCTAAGTTATTTATTAACTGGGCCCGGGCCTTAATTATACACCACTAGATAGGCCCCTAGATTCACACACACACGCGCGCATTTCAACACAAAGGTGTCAAGTATTGGAGTCATAAGGGACAAGTGGTGTGAGCAAGACCCCATGATGTGCCTCGAGATACGTGTATGGTTTGAGATGTGTGGCTCACAAACACACCAACCCCAATCATATAAATGAGTCAAATTAACCTCGAAGTCTAAGTTTATCCTATTTGATTGATTTCGAAGTCGCTGGCCCGAAGAGAAAAAAAAAAGAAATAGAGGAGAAAAAGAAGAAAATCGGGAAGAAGGAAGAAGAAGAAAGAAGCGAGAAGGAGGAAGGAGGAGAGAGAGAGAGAGAGAGAGAGAGAGAGAGAGAGAGAGAGAGAGAGAGAGAGACGCAAGGTGAGTGTTGTGGTGTTTTGTGGTTTATTGTTGTGTAGTTTGTTGTTGTTGTTTGGTCGCGCTTGTTGTTGTTGTCCGACGTCAGGGACGGTAGGGGAGTCGTCTCCCATGCACGAACCTAACTTGGGGTTAGGGTTGAGAACCAACCCCAACGATCCAGCGAAGAATAAAAAAAGAGCAAAACAGAGCACTTCGTGCTCTGTTGAGGAAGAAAAAGAAGGAGGGGGTGAACCAGACCAGTTCGGCCCGGTTTATGCCCACCCAAAGAAACAAAATAGAAAACAGAAGGGGAAAAGAGGGGTTGGGTGAACCAGACTGGTTCGAAACCGGTTCGGCCCGGTCCAACCTAAACCCATAAAAAAAAAAGAGAAGGGTGGAAAAAATTCCAAAAAAAGGAAAAATTTTGAAAAATTATATTTTGACAAAATAAATAGAAATTGATAAATTTCTAAGAAAAATAAAATATTTGACATTTCGGATGCGACTTTTATGTAGTTTTTACCTCGAAAAGCGTGAAATTGACAAATTGATCTCAAATATTTTTACCAATTTAGGAATTTTCAATAATTAATCTTGAATCTAAATTGATAAATTGTCAAATGTTAGGACCGTAAAGGAGATAGTACGGGGTGTTGGGTGTGTACATCTTTGCGATGAGAAGCCGAATAGCTTGGGAATTGTTGTGGTATGTAAGTAAACTGATTGAGACATTTATTTACATTTCATTTCATTCCATTTATTTATTCATTCTCAGCTATTCGAACTGAATTTACCTTTGAAATTCATATGCTATGACTTGTTTATTTCTCATTTTATGACGTTGCTCATAGCATATTATGTTGTTTATATACTATCATTGATTCCAATTCCTATACTTTGTCATGTTGATTGTTGTGTTTGGAAGTCAGTGATATAGCATGCTATTAGGTTAGTTTGTTTATTTTGACTCTAATCCTTTGTGCATTAGTTTGCAGTTACATCTTTTGGATTCTATTACTGAGTCATTATTGAAAGTGAAACTGGTTCTTGTGTTTAGGGTCATTTGATGATAGAAATTCAGCTTTTATACGGGGTCACTAGACTTTTTCGGGATGTTAGGTAATTTCTCCACTACCTTGCATGACACACGAGGTAACGTGCCTCGAACGGGGTAACCAGACCTCGGGGTTAGTTGGCGCAAGAACAACTTGGGTGAGCGTGACGAGTTTTAAAACTCGGGTATGTTAGCAAGTATACATTCTGGTGACGACTAATTCACTTGGAATAGAAAAGGCGTAATCGTAAGTACGACCTTTTGAAATTATGATATAGAGCTCAATTTGTATTGAAATGCTATAGAGCAGAGCTCAAATTGTAGTGGAAAGGCTGATGTGAATCCATTACTACTTATCCTTGAAGCAATTTCATATTTGCTTAACTCAAATATCTCTTTGCATGATGTTTCTTTCAATATAGGTGCTATTTAAATTATGCCATTTGATACTTGTTGCCTATTTGGGAATGTGGATCAATGTCTCTCAGTATTACTTAAATAATTTCATGTACTCTAGTTTGTGATGGTGGGTGCAGATTAGTTAAGTAGCAGATCAGACAAAGAGAAGATTAGTGACTACCTCTGAGCCAGTGAAGGACTTCTACAACATATTTTTATACGTTTTGCATTCTTTTGTATTACATTTATATATACATGATCTTTTTTGTTTTTGGGTTGAGTGATATGAACATATGACCAGACACATGTTGTATATATCACCACTTTTGTTTATATATGCATGTGATCTCTATTTCCTGATTTTTCCACAATAGGTTAGGCCTTATGTTATACTTTCCACCAATAGCAAAATAAGACTTCCGCTGAATAATTTGTTAGATAGTAAATTTAAATTAACTCTGACTTATAGAAAACCATAGATTAGTCGGTAGAACTATCTAGTTAACTGTATGTGGTATTATAATTGGTAGATGTTTAGGTGTTTAAATAAGGCTGACTAGTTCCTTGTTAAGTTTTATATGGAAGATTAGGGCTTAATTAGGGATTAGGCTGGGCTGTGCCCTTATTTGGAGAAGGGGCCTCATAGGTGGTATCAAAGCCTTGGTTTATAGACCTAGATGGTTCAAGACAATATGATACGAACACAGTTGGTATTAGAGCCATGGTTTTGAGAATTCATGATTTACCTAGTCTGATACACTTACGATTGTAGAATCACCAGTTTCTACAATATAATACCATAACTATAATAGGTAGTGAATGGCCTACCTTGTTTAGCCAGAAACTACTAAAAATTTTAAAAAATGAAGAAGCTAGATAATCTTAGTTAGTGCTGGAAAACCAGATGATCATCACCTAGAAACTATTAGTTGGGAAGTGAGTGAAAACGAGTTGGGGATTTGATATATTAAATGCATGTTAATTTTGTTATATATATATTAGTTGTTGGGTTTTGGGGTTCATACGCAGCGGAGATTACAAAACAGTTTTGACAAAAACCCCAACAGGATCCTAATCTAATTCCATTAAAAACGTTTAAACCATGAAAAACTTAATCATACCTCAATCGCAATATACCTTTCAGAAGGTTGATCGATCTCTAAGGCGCTACCAACGACGAACGCCCTCTATCGGCAGTCCACACACGAACGAACGAACGGCGAGAGATTCGAAGTGCTAGCGTCGAGAGAATGCCAAACCTTTTGAATCTCTTCAAAACGATCCAGAGCATACCAAAAACCCTAAGTCGTTTCTTAAACGAAAAAGGAATTTTGGCCTTTTAATCTTTCGTTAGTGTATTCTAACTTAAAGCGTCTATTTATACAACTCTTGTATATAGACGGTTAAGTAAATTACACATATACCCCTACTTAAAGAAGTATAAGTGTAATACACCACAAGGACGTTTCCGTCATGAATTTTATCATATAAAATTCATTTTTCTGAACCATCTTAAAATCTCGCAAAACCATTCTTAGTGTGCGACCCAATAGGCTCATACAACGTTGGTAGTGTACCAAAACACATTTTGGTATACAAGTCATAAGCAGTCTCTAGCAAGACATTATGACTACCCAAGTCGTACGAATATCAAATTGATACAACCTAATCAATAGAGTATATAACATCCTTTTGTCACACGATATCCTTTTGATCAAACACAAGGCATGGAATTGTCATCCAACATGTTCAATCGTACTAGTCTCGATCTCTAGGTAGACCGAAAATATCCAAGTGACATTGATCAATATCAATTTACTTAGACTAGGCCTTTTAACAGTCTAACACATCGAGTGATCCACTAGATATCTCTCTTTATATGAGAGGGACAAATTCTATCTCGATTACACAACTTCATCACATTACTCACACGGTAACCAATCACAACCTTTATAATCGTCCGGTTAAAGACAACATTTGATTGTGTCAAATTACTGTGTTCCTAATGTTGAAGTCTCTGGCAATCTCAAGTCAGAGGACTGAAAAATATACCTATCGTGAGAAACAACTTTGATTTAATCCATGTGATGTTCTCATAGCGGGTCGGTCCAGTACTTTGTTCCCTAACAAGTACTCGTGATCTTGATTCGTATCCCTATATGTATAATCATCATATGATCATCAATCAAGACTCACACTAGTCTTAATTCATTATAGTTCCCAGTATAATGATCGACTAGGGACATTTATGATATTTATGTAAATACTCATGGATCTTATTATAATGTAAACATGCAAATTAATTATAATAAACAGCAAATGAAATCCTATATTTTATACGTATAAATGCATGTTAATTTTGTTATATATATATATATATTAGCGTTATCCACGTAGTACCTGTTCATGTTCGTTATCCATTCGCAGTCAAAGATGACAGATTCAGCGATAGCGGTGATACTGGTGCGAGCGGTAGTCAGCTTTCTATACTGTCAGCGGAGGACTTTTAGAGGCTTTTTGATTGTGTCGCTGCTCGGGGTAAGCAGTTGGCGGAGTTCATCGCATTGATGACTTCCCAATTTGCTCCACCAGCACAGCTAACGCAGATATCAGGTCCTATTGTGACTATTACTTTCATAGTACCGATTGTAATGTCGGTCGTACCTGCAACACCAGTGATAGCAGCTCGAGTAGTAGAGACAGTGTCTACACTGTCTTCCACATCTCCATCATCTAGTTCGACAGCAGTGGTTCAGTTGGTGAAAGATTTCATTAGACTGAAATCGGTATACTTCGACGGTCATAAAGATTTTGAGAAGATCAAGAAGTGGGTCCTGTCGCAGGAGAAGTTACATAAAGTCTTGCAGATTAATGATAGACTCAGAGCAGAGATATCGTCGTACACCTTATAACGAGACACCGATGTGTGGTGGCGTACGACGATAGCTGTTGAGGGAGAGTTTGAGTCTTGGGATGCCTTCAAGACTAAGTTTTATCAGCAGTACTTCCCACCTGCGGTGATGAAGAGGTAGAGGAAGGAATTGATGAATCTGAGACAAGGAGCCGACGAGACGATGATGAGTTATCGAGACAGATACGACTGTCAGAGCCAGTTTGCGGAGATCTTGTGAAGGAGGATGCTGATGATGAATATCATTTTGGCGACGTAGTGAGGCCGAATATTGGTTTTTATGTGGTCAATTCAGGTGCCAGGACACATGGAGAGATTTTCAAGCGTGCTTTTGTTTATGAGAATATTATATGAGCCGAGTTACTGATGGGCCACCCATAGTACCCGCGATGACACCTGATCAGATTGCTGAGAGTGAGCGGAGGAGACAAAAGGGCAAAGGACCGAGGAGATGGGATATAGTTTTTCAGGGGGCAATTGTGCCTTACGTAGCATCTCCTACACTTTTGCAGATGATTGCGGGTAGACCTCCCATACCATCACCAATTAGACCAGCATTGCCAGCTCCTGCTACATCTACTTTTCCAGCTTTACCAGCACCACCGGCTCCACGTCAGCAGCACGGTGGTAGAGGCAGAGGTAGAGGTAGAGGTAGAGGTAGAGGACGAGGACGAGATAGTTCTAGACCAGGGCAGAGACATGTATATACACATGCCCAGGATCGGGCGCAGGGTCAACCTAGAGCAGTCATTTATTTTTGATGTGGCTAGGTTGGACATGTGATTCGAGATCCACAGCCAGCGACAATGATTACACCACAACGTGGAGAGGTCATTCATGTGGTTGCACAACCTGACATAGACGCTACACAGAAACTCATTGAGGGTATGGTCTCCATTTGTAGTCGACAATCTTATGTGTTATTTGATTTCGGTTCTACAGTTTCTTTCATTTCTGATGGCATGGTAGGCATATTAGGGTTGAAACAGGTTAGTGTCGGAGTCCATTTGATCTTGAGTACTGCAGCCAGAGATAGAGTGTACCCTAATTATTTGGTGGAGAAATGTCTAGTAGAGATCAACGAGGTCGAGTTACATGCAGCTTTAGGGTGCTAGAATTTCTAGAATTCGATGCTTTTCTAGGGATGGATTGGCTAGCATCATATCATGTTCATATCGACTATTTTACAAAAACGTTAATATTTGAGATTCCAGGGCATCCAATATTCATGTATAGCGGTAGTACACCGAGAGCCGAAGGCACTCGAGGTCGGCTTGCGACTAGTGGAGAGATGGATATGCTGGTATCGGTATATATCATTACAGAGAGTCATTAGCCTAAACTTGAAGAGATTTTAGTTGTGTGCGAGTTTCCGGACGTGTTTCCTGAAGACTTACCTGGATTACCACCACCGAAGGAGATAGATTTCATTATTGAGTTGGTGCCCGATATGAAACGATATCCATACCACCATAGGCTCCACACGAATTAGAAGAATTGAGGACACAGTTGCGAGAATTAAGTGAGAAAGAATTCATCGTACCTTCGATATCATCATAGGAAGCACTGGTCCAGTTTGTGAAGAAGGAGGACGGTACTTTGAGACTGTGTATTGATTACAAACAATTGAACAAGGTCACAGTCGAGAACAAGTATCCATTACCATGTATTGACTATTTATTTGATCAGCTGAGAGGAGTGCAGTTTTTCTCCAAGATAGATATACGATCAGGGTATCATCACCCGAGGATCAGGGAGGATGATAGATATATAACAACGTTTAGTATGAGGTATGGACACTATCAGTTCACACTCATGCTGTTCAGTTTGACTAATGCTCATGCCATGTTTATGGATTTGATGCACCAAGTGATGAGACCATTTCTTGACCGCTTTGTGATCGTGTTTATTGATGGAAGACTCGAGAAGATCACAAGCAACATCTTGCAGACTTTGAGGGAGCATAGACTATATGCCAAATTTAGTAAGTGTGAGTTTTATTTGTCTGAGGTCAACTTTTTTGGGTCATGTTGTTGAAGTAACATGTATTATTGTATATCCAACAAAGATTCTGGCGATTTTGGATTGACCAACGCCGACGTTAGTGATTGAGATTAGGAGTTTTCTGGGGTTAGCAGGCTATTACCGAAGGTTTATGAAGGATTTTTCGACGATCGCTTCACCAATGACCAAATTGACCCAGAAAGACGTCGAGTTTCACTAGGCTGAGCAATACGAGGAGGCATTTGCTTAGCTGAAATGATTGTTGACTACTGCACCGGTTCTGATTTTGCCAGAATCTAGAAAGGATGGTGTACACTAATGCTTCACATATTGGTTTAGGTCGTGTGTTGATGCAAGAGAAAGACACAGTGGCCTATGCATCAAGACAATTAAAGATACATGAAAAAAATTATCCAATTCATGATTTAGAGTTGGCAGCAGTAGTGTTTACTCTGAAAATATGGAGACATTATCTGTATGGAGAGAAGTTCAAAATCTATACTGACCTTAAGAGTTTGAAATATCTTTACACACAGAAAGAACTGAATATGAAACAACACAGATGGTTAGAATTTTTTAAAGACTATGACTTTTCTCTGGAATATCATCCAGGAAAAGCTAATGTCGTTGCATATGCGCTGAGTAGGATTCTGACTGGAGATACCGAGATGTTAAGTTATCATATGACGCACGAGTATGGCTTACTCGAGGAGGCAGTGATGATGAGTCGGTCAGATATTCCTAATGACACGCAGGTACTGATTCGTGCTTAGGTGAGACTTCAGACACTATCAGAAGAGTGTCAGAGGATCAGAAAACTAACATTTTATATCCAAGATTAAGTGAGTTAGCCCAAAGTCCCGAGTGTACAGATTGGACTGAGACAACAAATCACTGTCTCAGATTTCGAGGCAGATTGTGGATACCGGCAGTGGTAGAGCTGAGAGATGAGATTCTTTATGATTCACATCATTCCCGATTCACTGTTTATCCAGGAAGGAGCAAAATGTGTCATGATATGAAGAGACATTTTTTGTAGCCTAGGATGAAAGTGGACATATCAAAGTTTATCAGGAACTGTGGGATCTGCCAACAAGTGAAGGCAGAGCATCGTAGACCTGGAGGATTACTACAATTATTTCCCATTCCACGATGGAAGTGGAAAGACATAGCCATGGATTTCGTTCGAAGATTGCCGAGGACTGTTCATCGAAGTGATTGCATTGGGTGATTGTGGACAGATTGACGAAATCTGCCCATTTCATACCAGTGGTAGCTCATTACACATTTGACCAGTTAAGTATATTGTTCAAGAGAGAGATTATTAGGCTGCATGAAATACCTTTGACTATTATGCCAAACAAAGATGTGATGTATACGTCCAGGATGTGGTGGAGTATGCAGGAGCATTATGGTACGCGCTTACAGTTTACCATAACCTTTCACCCTCAGAATGATGGACAGATTGAGAGGTTAATTCAAACTCTCAAAAATATGCTCAGGGCGTGCGTACTTGAGTTTGGCGGATCGTGGGAAGAGTATTTACCGTTGTGTGAATTTGCATACAACAATAATTATCAAGCGAGCATTGAAATGGTGCCATTTGAGGCGTTATATTGCAGGCCGTGTCGCTCACTATCTTGTTGGGCTGAGCTAGAAGACCGAGATTTAGTAGGGCCTGAAATTGTTGTCGATCACACAGAAAAGGTAAGAAAAATCCTCCAGAACCTTAAGGGAGCATAAGAGAGGCAAAAGAAGTATGCAGACATGTATCGCTGCGATCTCATATACGATGAAGGAGCTTTAGTGTATCTAAAGGTTTATTCTCGTAAGGGTCATCATCGATTTGGTTTGAAAGGCATATTAGCGCCGAGATTTATCGGACCTTTCACGATCAAGAAACGAGTTGGAAAGGTTGCATATGAGCTAGAATTACCTCCGCAAATGTCTGAAATTCATCCAATGTTTCATATATCGATGCTTCGACTAGCTAAGTCAAAGGCAGACAAGAGGCTGACAATGGATTTGAGTCAGATTGATTTGAGTGAAAATATCTCATATGAAGAGCAACTAGTTCAGATCCTTAATGGAAGGGTACAACAGTTAAGAAGCAAGTTTATCCCGAATGTATTAGTCAAACGACAGTTTCACAGAGATTCATAACTTACTTGGGAACAAGAAGACTATATGCAAGACAGATTTTCGTACCTCTTCGAGTAAAGTATATGTTACAATTCATTTAGTTTAAGTTTGAGGATGAACTTCCTATTAGTTTGGAAGTATTGTCACGACCCAAATAATTAATACGAGTTTAATTCGTTAATCACGACCAAATGACCCGTGATGTGGGACCCGCAGCGAGATACGTGTCACTATCGAGGCACGGTGGCCGAGGTAAATGTTATATTTGTTGTGTTGTTTGCCTAGTGTACTGTACTTGTGTAGACTACTAAGTCATTTATGGGTATGCATATACCGAGATGAGTGGAGACACACCTCGAGTCGCATGCCAACGTTGGCCCGAGGTAGCAGCTCATGGGGTAAGCGTAACTAGTTAAATTATATTGCAAAAACAAATGAATAACATGATATACGTTAATGTAGCCACATATAGTTAGTTATTAAATGGGCCTAAGTGATTTATTAAATGGGCCTAAGTTATTTATTAACTGGGCTTGGGCCTAAGTTATACACCATTAGATAGGCCCCTAGATTCACACACACACACACACACATCTCAACACAAAGGTGTCAAGTATTAGAGTCACTTGAGAGTGACACAAGGGACTAGTGGTGTGAGCAAGACTACATGATGAGCCTCGAGATACATATGTGGTTTGAGATGTGTAGCTCACAAACACACCAACCCCAATCATATAAATGAGTCGAATTAACCCCAAAGTCTAAGTTTATCTCATTTGATTGATTTCAAAATCGGCAGCCTGAAGAGAAAAAAAAAGAAACATAGGAGAAGAAGAACAAAACTCGGGAAGAAGGAAGAAGAAGAAAGAAGCCGAGAAGGAGAGAGAGAGAGAGAGAGAGAGAGAGAGAGAGAGAGAGAGAGAGAGAGAGAGCTCGAAGTAACGCAAAGTGAATGTTGTGGTGTTTTGTGGTTTGTTGTTTTATAGTTTGTTGTTGTTGTTTGGTCGTGGTTGTTGTCGTTGTTGTCCGACGTTAGGGACGGCAGGGGAGTTGTCTTCCCTGAACGAACCTAACTTGGGGTTAGGGTTGAGAACCAACCCCAATGATCCAACGAAAATAAAAAAAAAGCAAAACAGAGCACTTCATGCTCTGTTGAGGAAGAAGAAGAAGGCCCACCCAAAGAAAAAAATAGAAAACAAAATAGGAGAAGAGGGGTTGGGTGAACCGGGTCGGTTCAAAACCGGTTCGGCCCGGTTCAACCTAAACACATAATAAAAGAAAGAAAAAATGAGGAAAAAATTGGGAAAAATTCCAAAAAAAGGAAAAATCCCGAAAAATTATATTTCGACAAAATAAATAGAAATTTATAAATTTCTAAGAAAAATAAAATATTTGACATTTCGGACGCGACTTTTACGGGGTTTTACCTCGAAAAGCGCGAAATTGACAAATTGATCTCGAATTCAATTTCGACCAATTTAGGAATTTTCAATAATTAATCTTAAATCTAAATTGATAAATTATCAAATGTTAGGACAATAAAGGCGATAGTACGGGTGTTGGGTGCGTACATTGACGCGATGAGAAGCCGGATAGCTTAAGAATTGTTGTGGTATGTAAGTTAACTGATTGAGACATTTATTTACATTTAATTCCGTTTATTTATTCATTATCAGTTATTGGAATTGAATTTACCTTTGAAATCCATATGCTATGACTTGTTTATTTCTCATTTTATGACGTTGCTTTGCTCATAGCATACTATATTGTTTATATACTATCATTGATTCCAATTCCTATACTTTGTCATGTTGATTGTTGTGTTTGGAAGTCAGTGATATAGCATGCTATTAGGTTAGTTTGTTTATTTTGACTCTAATCCTTTGTGCATTAGTTTGCAGTTACATCTTTTGGATTTTATTACCGAGTCATATTGAAAGTGAAAGTGGTTCTTTTGCTTAGGGTCATTTGATGATAGAAATTCAACTTTTATACGGGGGTCACTAGACTTTTTCGGGATGTTAGGGAATTTCTCCACTACCTTGCATGACACACGGGTTAACGTGCCTCGAACGGGGTAACTAGACCTCGAGGTTTGTTGGCGCAATAATAACTTGAGTGAGCATGACGAGTTTTAAAACTCGGGTATGTTAGCAAGTATACATTCCGGTGACGACTAATTCACTTTGGAATAGAAAAGGCGTAATCGTAAGTATGACCTTTTGAAATTATAATATAGAGCTGAATTTGTACTGAAATGTTGTAGAGAAGAGCTCAAATTGTAGTGGAAAGGATGATGTGATGAAGATCACGACCGACCGACCCTAATCCATTACTACTTAACCTTGAGTCAGTTTCATATTTGGTTAGCTCAATTATCTCTTTGCATTATGTTTCTTTTAGCATATTTGCTATTTAAATTATGCCATTTGATACTCTATGCCTTTTTGGGAATACGGATCACTGTCTCTTAATATTACTTAAATAATTTCATGTACTCATCATCTAGTTTGTGACGGTGGGTACAAATCAGCCGAGTAGCAGATTAGGCAAAGAGAAGATTGGTGACTACCTTTGAGTCAGTGAAGGACTACTACGATATATTTTTGTACGTTTTGCATTCTTTTATATTACATTTTATACATACATGATCTTTTTATTTTTGGGTTGAGTGATAGGAACATTTGACCAGCCACATGTTGTATATATCACCACTTTCGTTTATATATGCATGTGATCTCTATTTCTTGGTTTTTCCACAGTAGGGTGGGCCTTATGTTATACTTTCCACCAGTAGCAAAATAAGACTTTTGCTGAATAATTTGTTAGATAGTAAATCTAAATTAACTTTGATTTATAGACAACCACAGGTTAGTCAGTAGAACTATCTAGTTAACTGTAGGTGGTATCATAATTGGTAGATGTTTTAGGTGTTTAAATAAGGATGACTAGTTCCTTGTTAGGTTCTATATGGGAGATTATGGCTTAATTAGGCGTGACGGCCCCTATTTCCCACAAATTGGGCACCGCTCGGCCTAAGTCCACGTAGACCCTAGAGCTAGTCTCGCTAGGTCAATGCTGGCCTAGTCAGCCTTCCAATCCATTATTACAAGTAAATTCATAATTTTAAGTTAAGTTATTAGTATTTTTTCAAGTTTTTACAATTTAGCTGAAGTAATTAATTAAATAACTCAACAATAATGTAAAAGAATTAGGCAACCTAATTGTGGAACCCAGTAAATATGTACTTTCATGTATTTCTCTCAACCCAAAAATAACATATAAATAGGTAATACAAAACCTACACAAATTCGAGAGGGAAAGTTGCACCAATGGCCTTACTGCAAATCACCTAATGTTGGTTCTTTTCCCTTACTAGTCTGTGACTCGGCACTCGATCAAACACGAGAATGACGAGTCCAAGTAAGTAAAAGCTAGTAGGATCTAAACAGTAATTCAAGATAAAATGAAGCAGTCTAAAAGTCATGCGGATAGAAAGAAAACATATGAGAAATGCATGATAATAAGACTCTAAAAATAATGAAAGTACAACGAGAAATTACTGTCAAAGGAAACGATAGAGAGGTGCCCAAGTAGTCCAAGACCACTGAATGCGGGTGCCACAGGGTCGTGGTTATAGAGTCGCGACAACGCCAAGCAGACTCGGGTCATAGGAAGCAACATCGTCTCCTGTACCTAGAACGTCGCGAATGAGGGATATCAACGGTGCCCCGGATAAAACACATCTCATTCCGATCGAATACTCAAGTGACTCGAGGTCATGGCCCCGGTTGCAAGCCAACAACCACTCCAATCAGAGACACTAGTATGACTCGCTTAGCCCTCGAACACTCATATGTGGGTGGAAATTCCAAGAAAAGGATACAATGCAACATCAATAAAACATAAGCTAAAATAAGCCACTGTGCATTTCCTAGTTGGTTTTACTTACCTCAAAAAATCTCAAATCGTCTTCAAGACGTCTCGCTCACGCCTCGATATGCGCACCCAACACCCGACTATAGCCTCCTAAGTCCTTGGTGTCCATTTATACCTTTTTGGGTTAAGTTACTAAGTCATTCAAATCACAACCAAATTAGGTGAAGTAAACCTCACCATGGCCTTCAAAATTCATTTGAATCCATCGCGTCGTCGAGCTTCGTCGAAGTCACGCCTCTCGTCGAGGATCGACCGGTCCGACAACGCGCCACTGCGCAGCTGCTCTACGTCATTCACCGCATCGCTGTCGAAGCCGCGCCGTCGCCGGAGTCGTGCCGCCGCCGGAGTTTAGGCCGTCTCGTCACCACCGTTGTTGTTGATCTCGCATGAGCCGTTGTCCGCGAGCTCCTCGGCGGCGTTCGATCCCTGGACCGCTATTCGCGGCCTTCGCGTCCCCCGCCGCCATCACCTGTGCTGCTTGCCCCCGCTACACTGCCTGATCGTCTGCGTCACAGGCTCCTCGGAGCTGCCGCCCTTCGCCGGCTTGCTGTCCACCAGATTCGTCCGTGCATCTGCTGGTCGTCGTCCGCACCAGCCGTCCAACCCGCTTGTGGGTTTGCTGCTACCGCGAGCCGTTGTCCGCACCTCCCTCTTCTTCGTCCGCACTGCCGATCTCCTTCTCTCTTTCTCTCCGCCATATTTTCTCTCTCTGGTTCCGCCATCTCTCTCTCTCTCTTTTTCTCTTTTTCTCTCTCCTATTCTCTCTCTCTTATTTTCTCTCTCTTTCTCTTCATTTCTTCTTGAGGAAGAAAATAAATATGTCCCCGAGATTCGTGTATAATGGAACTCGAGGCACATCAAAAACATATTTATTCTAATGCTTTCCTTAAAAACTAGTCAGTGCACATCTCGAGGCATCATAAATATTCACACCACTACCACCGTACCACCTCATTTCACAGTCTCGACACTCGCGCCACATTCATCACTAGGCGCATCCAATATACATTCTTTTTAATTTTAATGTGACTACAATAAAACCACTATAGCCACTACAACCACATTAAGCCATTACCTCGGTCCCACGTCGATATGTGGCTCGAGGAGCGCCTCCCTTTCGTGTTTCGGCTCACCGAATTCTCCGCATATACCTTTCTCGACAATTAGCATTATAATTTCAAATTGAATATTACTAAATTATACACACATCACAGAAAAATATCATATCTTGATGTCTCCACTCGAGACTCAGACATACGTATTCTGACGAGTGAGTCCCAAATACGACCCTAACCTGGCACGTGGCACAAGTCAAATTTTCGGGTCGTTACATAGGGATTAGGCCGGGCGGTGCCCTTATTTGGAGAAGGGGTCATCATAATGGATGCTAAAATCAAGCAGTTAGAAGAACTCTATTCCGCAACATCTCAAACAAATTTTAAAAAAGGAGCAGGTTCAATTGCTCATGATATCTTTAAATTATAAATTTCGGCCCAAGCCATCATTCCCCATTCAGGTCTATGCCATCATAAAACATTCAAAACAAATCATCAAACATTCATAATTTTCATGCCTATTTGCCATTCATCATTTTCAGGCCCATGCCTCCAAGCTTATGCCTACCTTCAGGCCCATGCCATTCATCATTTCAGGCCCATGTCTCTAGGCCCATTTGCCTGCCTCAACACTGCATCTCAATAATTCAATCTACAATAATTCCTTCGGCAATATTCGAAGCACTCAAGTTTACAACTGTCCATCCTATTATAGTTGTCCCTCCACTTTCGCATCAACTTCACAAATCACATCATCCAGCCGTCCAGCTGTCCATGCTGTTTGCTAGTCAGTTACCAGATAAGCATCATCAATTAACCAAATCAAGATATATAGTTGTCCAATCCATTTCATAACTTGTTTGTCTTGTTTTGTAACGTAGTAACCATTTTGCAGATGATCCTTCACGCCTCGGGCTAGTATGACTTTACTTTATGCCATATTGGTATCGAATCATCTTTTTAAAAGATGATGCGTCTACTTTTTTAAATATCTATACGTTTTATATTTTCTTTTGTATCTTTAATTATGAGCCATTCCTTTTGAAAATGGCGTTGTTTTGGCCACAAGTGTCATTGTTTTTAGAGTCTCGAAGTTTATATAAATGATAGCTCTAAGCTAAGAGTTATACATTTGAAAAATAAGATGAAAGTTTAAGCTTCATACATCTTCTCAACAATGGTTTGTTATTTCTTTTCTTTCTTTTTTTCCTCTTACTATTTCTTTTCTTTCTTCTCTTCCTCTATCCCCTTTCTTTGACTTTCTCTAACCCTTCTCTCCCCCTAGCACTTCACGCTTCTTCAAATGGTATAAGAGCCACGTTCATTCGTTAAGTATTTCAGTTCACAATCACTCCCAATTGTAAGTATTTTTATTCTGGATTTCAAAAAATAATTTTGAATCAAGTTCTACGATTGTGATTTTATTTGAAAGTTTTTCTTTCATTTTTGAATTATTTCATCTCTTGTTTAATCTTAGACTTTTAAGTGGAAAACTTTCCTTGTCGCATTGTAAGTCTAACAGCAAGATGAGAGTAAGTCTAGCAGTAAAAGTGAAGTTTTCGTCTGTTTTTGGAATCTCTATGGGATGTTTGAGTTTTGGCATCATGGCCAAATTGATAACAAAAATCGCTTAAATCTTTATATTTCATTTTATTATCTTTATTTAACTGTTTCTTGAACTTTATATTATTGCAGATAGCCAAAACTAGTCAATTGGATTGTTTGGATTAAATCACCATAAGTAAAATTATTATAATTTTTGGTTCCACCACCTTTTTCAAGTAATAAGACTTTAACCTTTTTCAGCAAAAAAATGCAGGTAACCCAGCTATGAATCGTTCTTTCTAAAATAAGGCATTGGTTGTTGTTAATGTGTATACTTTAAATAATAAATTATCTTTATACCATCAAAAATCGGTTTAGGTTCTACATCGAAGGCTTTGTAATTGATCTCTGATTTTTTCATCCATAGTAGATACTGTTCGTATGGAATGCCAAATTATATTTGTGGTAAGACATAAAACACCATTTTGTTGTTGTTGTCCTTGCGCATCTAAAAGTGGATTGTTGTTATCATCTGGTATAATAGAATTTATAATTTCTTATCGTTGTTGGTTAGTTAAAGCATAATTCCACTAGCAATGTAATTGACCAGTAAAGCCAACTGCAATGGTCCCAGTTATATGATTTTCTGGATGACGATGCATTTTACATGCTTTGGCATAAAGTAACATATGTTAGATTACTTCAATAGTTCTATATTAAGATAAACCATCAATATTCCATTCATAAACAGAATTGCCATCAAATTTAATACGTTTAGATTTATCTTCTTCTAAAATCAAATCTACTGGTGATGGTCTTGAATAATAGTGCTTAGTTTTTTGAAAATTATAGGTTGGATGGCGCCTTGGCTTATGGATTCGTTTTATTTCTAAATCAGATTTCTCAATATCAATATAGGTAATGTCAAGAGGATTTAATTCTACAGATTCACTTAATTGATCAGTTTGAGATATAATGGATTGATTTTCTACATTATCTAAATTGGCTATTAATGGCGACTTATCCTTTTTAACTGTACTGTTAGAATCGACTAGTAATAATTCTAATTTGGATGCTATTGCTTGAATTAATTCTTCTAAATATTTAGGTTTGAGACTAGGTAAAGGACATATTGAATCTTTAATCGTAGTTTTTTTCAAAATTAATTCATTATTAGATGGTTTACTAGTAGAAGTTGTAGTCTTAGAATGATTTGACAAAGTCGATAAACATTAGTAAAATCATTTTGGTCTATAAGATGATTTAAATCTTTTCGGGATATTGGTTGTTCTTCATCAAAACTTCCTTTTAATGGGATAGCCTTAATATTTTTTATTATTTTAATAAGAGCTAATGAAGGGTGAGACCGAATGTATTTTTCTCATTTAGATCCTTCTCATATCGTATTAATTTTATTTATTATTTTAGGGCAGGATTGAGCTAAATAATAAAAAAAATTGAATATTTTATTTTGTTTCTTTTTATATAATCAAAATATTTTTCTCTAATCACAGCTTGTTGTGATTTGGAACAAATTTTATAGAAAATAGGGGTTAAAGGATGTTTAAGAAATTGTTCTTTAAAAGAGTTATAATCCATTTCAAGTATTTTTTCACCTTGGTCAATTTGAATCATATGTATTTGATAATCTATAAAATCGTTTATACTACCGTTATCTTCAGAAGGTATAACTAGATAAGCTACATGTATAGGAATTCCTGAAGTTGATGCTCTTGCTGGATGTGTTTTATTTCCATAATCATTAGTTGTCGGTATTGTAGAGCAAGATTTTCGAGAAGTAAAATTTATTTCTACTAACCCGTCATCATGGGTTATGATCGTATGGATGTGATCATTTGTATTATCTGAAGGATTTTCTCCTTTATTTTTGTCTTGGATTAACCATGTTTTTGATATATTAATATCTTTCAAATTTAATTGTTGTCTAGTAATAACTTTATTTTATATATTTATTAAAAATAAAGTAGAAGTCCCTTTTTGCGAATTAGTATATGCAAATGCGGGAACTATTGTGTGTATTAATTTATAATATATTCTATAAACAACAACGACATTTGAGCATACTCCTTTCATTTTGAATCCTTGAGTATATAAACTTAATGTTGATGCTTCATGAGCAAATTGATCGTAAAGAATTAATGTAAAGTTAGGAAAATAGTTGAAGAAAATTGGACCTTTGGACAAACTTCCGTCAATTATCCCTAAGAGTGAGTCATTAAATTCTAGATGTCGTTTATCTTGAACGGAGGCCAAAACAGATGTGTTGAGACCTAGTGTTGTTAATAGTTTTATGGCAACTTGGATGAGTGCTAGCTATATGTAATTATTTATATTTTTCTCTGTATTGTCTAATTTTTTTAGGAGCAATCAAGAGTATTTCTTGTCCTTCTTCATCTATGGATTTGGGATCTTCTTCAAGTTTGACAATAAAATCTTGATTTTGGAAAATGAACCTTGAGTGTAGATTTGCTTTGGATCAATAATAGGCATATCCTAATTTTGAAGAGATTGTTCTATATCGTTATAAGAGATTACACTAATGTTTCGTAAATCTATTTTATACTGTATTTTCTCAGGTTTTGATTTATGATAATGTAGGGTTTCAGAAGAGGATGACGACTCAAATTTTATAGATAGATTTTTGAATGAAAGAACACCTTTCATTTTCATAATTATTTCACTCATGTTTGGAACTTAGGACTTAAGGTAACTTGGTCAACTGTTTCCTGCTAGACTTACTCTCATCTTGCTGCTAGACATACGATGCGACAAGGAAAGTTTTCCGCTTAAAAGTCTAAGATTAAACAAGAGATGAAATAATTCAAAAATGAAAGAAAAACTTTCAAATAAAATCACAATCGTAGAACTTGATTCAAAATCATTTTTTGAAATCCAGAATAAAAATACTTACAATTGGGAGTGATTGTGAACTGAAACACTTAACGAATGAACGTGGCTCTTATACCATTTGAAGAAGCGTGAAGTGCAAGGGGGAGAGAAAGGTCGAGAAAGTCAGAGAAATGGGATAGAGGAAGAGAAGAAAGAGAAGAAATAATTAGAGGAAGAGAAGAAAGAAAAGAAATAACAGACCATTGTTGAGAAGACATATGAAGCTTAAACTTTCATCTTATTTTTTAAATGTATAACTCTTTGCTTAGAGCTAGCATTTATATAAACTTCAAGACTCTAAAGACAACGACACTTGTGGCCAAAACAACGCCCTTTTCAAAAGGAATGACTTATAATTAAAGATACAAAAGAAAATGTAAGGACGCACTATCTTTGGAAATATAGTCCAACAAACGTATAGATATTTTAAAAAAGAAAAGTAGACACATCATCTTTTTAAAAAGATGATTCGAGACAAATACGACATAAAGTAAAGTCCTACTAGCCCGAGGCGTGAAGGATCATCTGCAAAATGACATACTACGTTACAAAATAAGAAAAACAAGTTATGAAATGGATTGAACAGCTATATATCTTGATTTGGTTGATTGATGATGCTTATCTGGTAACTGACTAGCAAATAGCATGAACAGGTGGAGACGGCTGGATGATGTGATTTGTCATGTTGATGCAAAAGTGGAGGGACAACTGTAAACTTGAGTGCTTCGAACATTGCCGAAGGAATTATTGTAGATTGAATTATTGAGCTGTAGTGTTAAGACAAGCAGATGGGCATGGAGGCACGTGCTTGAAATGATGAATGCCATGGGCTTGAAGGCATGTATAAGCTTGGAGGCATGGGCCTTAAAATGATGAATGGCTTGAGCCTGAAAATGATGAGTGTTTGATGATTGTTCTGAATGTTTTATGATGGCATGGGCCTAAATGGGGAATGATGGCTTAGGCTGGAATTTATAATTCAAAGAAATCAGGAGTTGCTAAACTTGCTCCTCCTTTAGAATTTGTTTGAGATGTTGCAGAATATAGTTCTTCTAATTACTTGATTTTGGCATCCATTTTGGCTTCCATTCTTTTTTCCATTTGTAGAAGTTGTTGCAAAATCAATATAGCAACGTTTGGGGTCATTTGGGTAGAACAGGATGGCGCTGCTTTGATTTTTCAAGAATGTCATCTTTAAAGAGGATGGCTTCTTTATACGTTTTTGATGTGGACGGTGGTTTAAGGATTAAATCGATTGGATTGATTGAGAGTAAAAGATCATTTTTTGATTAAATCGGTATCAAATTCATCCCACCATTTTACATGGATTTCTTGCACTAGATAGGTAGTTGTTTAGTTATTTGGTTGGCTAATTTTATGAGTGACATAATTCCATTTGAGGATCCATGAGATGATATATTTGTGGATGAATTGAAAAAAGGAAAGTTTTTCTTTTTCATGTACGGCTTTGACTTTTGGAGGTAGGATTTGCTCAATTGGGCAAAATTTTGGCCACCATTCTATTAGGAACTAGGTAGGGAGAGTTATTCGTAATGATTTTTTAAAAGTAATATACCATGAATGGTCTTCAGAAGGGTCTTTATAAAAAAGAATGACTTTCCAAGCTTCAATATAATCTTTATAGCTGACATGCATAGGTGGATGGGATGCTAGAATTGTCATGGATTGATGAGAAAATGGAGATTGTTTGACTAGCTCAGTTGAGTCAATTCTTCCAAAGTAAGGACTTTCTGAATCTTTATTTTAGAATAGGCTATTTCATCTGAACCTGATTTTTTCAAGTGGTAAAAAATAACTAATTGTGTTTGAGAAAACGAAGCTTCATAAAACTTCATTGAGACATGAGGGCGATTTGGAATAAAATGATAGGAATAGGGCATAATGATTTTAACTTGATTTTCAAAAAATTGATCCAGGAGAGAATTTTCAATAAGAATGACTATTTTGATTGCTACGGAAATAAATTGATCGATTATCATATTTATTGTAGAAATTAAATAGAGGAGAGAATTTATTGGTATATGTGGATTTCTGATAGGTGAGAAGGGTTTTCCTTTTATCAGCCATGATCTGTAGAGTGAATTTGAGGAGTTAAGAGGAATTCTCAAGATAAGAAATATGGAAGAGAATTATGTTCTCTCTTCATATATTCGATATCAAAATAAAAAAATACTCAAAAGAGCTTGCCATCGAGCAAATATTTGTTTTGAAACCGAATTTTTAATATCTTTCAAAAGAATTTGTTTTGCAGCTTTGCAATCAACACAAATAAAAACTTTTGATTTAAAACATCGAATTGAAAACTTTTGAACTTATAAAACTATTGCTAATATTTCTTTTTTGATTGTGCATAATTTTTTTGGGTGTCATTCCATAGTTTAAAGGTATAACAAACTAATTGTTCATTTCCTGTAGGGTTTTTGCAATAATACACCTCCGTAACCTAAGTCAGAAGCATCGGTTTGAATAATTTTTGGATAGGCAGGGTTTGCTAAATGAAGACATAGAAGTGATTTTACTTTAGATTTGATCAGTTTGATTGCTTTAATATGTTTAGACGTCCATTGAAATTCGACATCTTTATTGAGAAGATCTTGGAGCGCTCTTCTATCTTTGGCAGCGTTTTTGTAAAAATCGGTCAAAGAGTTAAGGCATCCTAAAAATCATTGTAATTGTTTTTTATCAAAAAGTTGATCAAGGAATTTATCAAAAAATTCAATAACTCGATTGATAGGTGTTATCGTTTGATTTGCTATTTTAAAATCTAAAAAAGTGATTGATGTCTGAAAAATCTTTATTTTGAGATAATATTAAACCACTGGTTATGATAATGTGTTGAGAAGTATTTAAATGTTTCCAATGTTGATCAAGAGATTTGGATAAAATAAGGATATCATCAATGTAAACAAGAATATATTTGTGATAGGGATAAAAAATTTCATTCATTACTTTTTGACATTCAGAAGGGGCATTTTTTAATCCAAATGGCTTGACATTCTATTGATATTGGCCAAATGGAGTGTTAAATGCAATTTTATACCTGTCTTCTTTCTTGATCTGTATTTGCCAAAAAGCAGATTTAAGATCAAATTTAGAAAAAAATAATATAGTTAGTGATTCGTTTTATTAAACCATTTTTATTGGGTTATGAATATCTAATGGTTTTTAATACTTTATTTAAGGGTTTATAATTTATTACTAATTTAGGTGATCCTCGTTCTAATTCGGCGGCATTTTGACATAAAAAGCGGTACAACACCAAGATGATATGGATGGAGTTATCAACTTCTTGTTTAAATGATCTTTTATTTCTTGATCACATATAGTTAATAGTCTTTCATTCATTTGTGATGGATTGGCTTTTGTTGGAATGCAATTTTCATGAAACTCATCTACATAAGGTAATGATACTTGATTTTTTTGCGTTCCCAAAATGTGGATGAAATGTCAGAACAACATTTGTTAATTAAATTTTCTTGAAAAATAATTAGTTTTGACTGGAAAGAGGGGGTGTTAATTATTTGATCCGTTTTTAGATTTTTAATTTCTGATTTTAAAAATCATATATAAGTTTGTTTATGTTCTATTTGATTTAAATACCTAGTTTTGGGTAAGTGAATAAAAGAGAAATTAATTTCTTCTTTATTTAGCATTGTCTTTATGCCTTCTGTAGTGACAGAAAAGGGTTGGATCTTTTTGCAGAAATGGTGTGCCTAATAACATATCATGTTGGAGATCTTTAACGACAATAAAGGAAGTTGGAATACATATATTATGTTTGCAAATATGTGCAAGAGGTATTTTAAGTTTAATAATAGATTTATTTCCTTTTCCTATAGAAATTCAACAATTAGTTTTTTTGCAATAATGAAGTGGGATTAGGCCTTTGCGTTTGTTATTTTGATATGCTCCAGAACTAATCAAGGCATGACTGGTATATTTAAAATCTTTTATTTTTAAAATAATTGGGGTAAACCATTATTTATGCATATAATGTGTAAGTGTTTCAATGGATACATTATTGTCATAAACCAAAAAATTCTCAGAATTAACTTTATCATCTTCTAATTTTGTCATTCAATCTTTTAGAATTTTTATTTTTATTTTTAATTGTTTTATCTCTTGTTGCAAAGTATGAATAATAGATCATGTAGGAACATGTCATTTTTTATTAACTGCTTGCAAAACAGCTTGCATCGTGTGAGTGTTATCATACAAATCCATTTGATCTTGAAAATTAAAATTAAATTTAGGTTTTTGAGATGTTGATTCTTCTTTGGTAGATGTATTCAAGATTTTGGTAAAATATTTATATTTTAAGGTAGGATCTGCTATTTATTCATCTATCTCAAGGATTAATTCTTCATGTGCTATTAATATATTCATTTCATTCTCTGTGTCTATATTAGAGGTCGAGGTGCAAGTGTTTTGGATATTATCTAAACATTGACGTGTTTCTGAAGAACTACTATATTCGTTATTGAATTCATTTACTTTTTTTTATAGTTTTTTAAATGACGTTTATTTGCATAATGCCCTAGCTTTCCATAATTATAACATGTACTTGATTTATTTTTATTTTTGCTATTCTTCGTATATTTCTTTAAATACTTTATTTAAGGGTTTATAATTTATTACTAATCTAGGTGATCCTCGTTCTAATTCGGCGACATTTTGACATAAAAAGCAGTACAACGCCAATATGATATGGATGGAGTTATCAACTTCTTGTTCAAATGATCTTTTATTTCTTGATCACATATAGTTAATAGTCTTTCATTCATTTGTGATGGATTGGCTTTTGTTGGAATGCGATTTTCGTAAAAATCATCTACATAAGGTAATGATACTTGATGTTTTTTGCGTTCCCAAAATGCGGATGGAATGTCAGAATAGCATTTGTTAATTAAATTTTCTTGAAAAGTAATTAGTTTTGACTGGAATGAGGGGGTGTTAATTATTTGATCCTTTTTTAGATTTTTAATTTCTAATTTTAAAAATCCTATATAAGTTTATTTATGTTCTATTTGATTTATGATTTGATTTAAATACCTAGTTTTGGGTAAGTGAATAAAAGGGAAATTAATTTCTTTATTATCTAGTATTGTTTTTATGCCTTCAGTAGTTACAAAAAAGGGTTGGATTTTTTGCAGAAATTGTGTGTCTAATAACATATCATGTTGGAGATCTTTAACGACAATAAAGAAAGTTGGAATGCATATATTATGTTTGCTAATATGTGCAAGAGGAATTTTATGTTTAATAATAGATTTATTTCCTTTTCCTGTAGAAATTCGACTATTAGTTTTTTCACAATAATGAAGTGGGGTAAGGCCTTCGCGTATGCAATTTAGATCTGCTCCGAAATCAATCAAGGCATGACTGGTATATTTGAAATCTTTTTTTTTAAAGTAATTGGGGTAAATCATTGTTGATGCGATAATCTGTATGTGTTTCGATTAATACATTATTGTCATAAACTGAAAAATTCTCAGAATTAACGTTATCAACTTCTAATTTTGTCATTCGATCTTTTAGACTTTTTATTTATGTTTTTAATTGATTTATCTCTTGTTGCAATGAATGAATAGTAGATTCTATAGGAACATGTCGTTTTTTATTAACTTCTTGTAAAACAGCTTATGCCATTTTTTATTAACTGCTTGCATTGTTGGAGCATGTGCCCTAGGTCAATCCATTAACTATTTTTATGAATACTTTAGTTAATAAAATAGAGGATTTCATTTGCTGTTTATTATAATTAATTTGCATGTTTACATTATAATAAGATCTATGGGTATTTACAGAAATATCCTAAATGTCCATAGTCGATCATTATACTGGGAACTATAATGAATAAAGACTAGTGTAAGTCTTGATTGATGATCACGTGATGATTATATGTATAGGGATACGAATCAAGATCACGAGTACTTGTTAGGGAACAAAGTACTGGACCGACCTGCTATGAGAACATCACATGGATTAAGTCATAGTTGTTTCTCATGATAGGTATGTTTTTCGATCCTCTAACTTGAGATTACCAGAGACTTCAACATTAGGAACATAGTGATTTGACACTATCAAACGTTGTCTTTAACCCGACTATTATAAAGGTTGTGATTGGTTACTGTGTGAGCAATGTGATGAAGTTGTGTAATCAAGATAAAATTTGTCCCTCTCATATAAAGAGAGATATCCAGTGGATCCCTCGATGTGTTAGACGGTTAAAAGGCCTATTCTAAGTGAATTGATATTGATCAATGTCACTTGGATGTTTTCTGTCTACCTAGAGATCAAGACTAGTACGATTGAACATGTTGGATGGCAATTCCGTGCCTTATGTTTGATCAAAAGGATATCGTGTGACAAAAGGATGTTATATACACTATTGATTAGGTTGTATCGTTTTGATATTCGTACGACTTGGGTAGTCATAATGTTTTTCTAGAGGCCGCTTATGACTTGTATACCAAAATGTGTTTTGGTTCACTGCCAATGTTGTATGAGCCTATTGGGCCGCACACTAAGAATGGTTTTGCGAGATTTTAAGATGGTTCAGAAAGATGAATTTTATATGATAAAATTCATGACAGAAATGTCCTTGTGGTGTATTACGCTTATACTTCTTTAAGTAAGGGTATATGTGTAATTTACTTAACCGTCTATATACAAGGGTTGTATAAATAGACGCTTTAAGTTAGAACACACGTACTTAAGATTAAGGGCCGAAACTCTATTTTCGTTTTAGAAACGACTCTGGGTTTTCTGGTACGCTCTGGATCGTTTTGGAGAGAAACAAAAGGTTTGGTATTCTCTCGAAGCTAGCACTTCGAATCTTGGCTGCCATTCGTGTGTGGACTGCTGGTAGAGGGCATTCGTCGTTGGTACCGCCTTAGAGATCAATCAACCTTCAGAAATGCATTTTGTGACCGAGGTATGATTAAGTTTTCTTGGTTTAAAAGTTTTTAATGGAATTAGACTCGGATCCTGTTGGGGTTTTTATCAAAATTGTTTTGAAATCTCCGCTGCGTATGAACCCCAAAACCCAACATGCATAACCCCAATAAAACTAATATCTTATGGCATATACCTATGCTTATGCCCTTTACGCATTTCTATATATATAATTTTTTTTGTGCCCAAAATATCATCGGATTATGTCTTTAGTGAAAAAATGAAAAAAAAAATCCGGGACAGAACAAGGGGGTTGACGCCCAAAATGTGTTACGGTGTGTGTTAGTGTTAGCGATGTCATTAGGGGTGTCGATTTTTATTTGGCCCGCTGGCTCGATTTTGTCCGGCTAAAAAAAAATCTAGGACAATATTTTTTTATATCTGAGCTAGGTCTGGATAATACCCTCTAAACTCGACCCGGATTTCAAAAGCTATATATTTTATTTTGAAAATATACTTCTATACATTGTATAATTCACAAAAACAACACTAGAAATAAAGAAATTACATAGCTCATATAGAAATGTACTATTTTAATTTCGAGATTCGCTAAATTGCTTGAGATAACATTGCGTGTTTTGTATTTTAGCCAAAAATATTATAATATCTTGTAATTTAAAATAATAAATACAACTTGAACATTACTTTATAAAAATTGTGTTAGAGAATATTATAATAAAAAGAATTTGCAATGATTTTAATGATTAAAATGCTTTTAAACATAAAATACTTTTTTTTTAATCAAAATTTAATAAATTCGGACATTTAGACAACTTGGATTAAAAGTAAATCGGATTTAGCAAACGATACTTGTTCAAATTTACAACCGGGTCGGGATTAGCAATGCAAATGCTCGTTTATATCAACGGTGACTTGAATTCAGACCCGGACTTGGTCCCATATAGACTCAGGAAAATTGACACCCTTTGATGTCATACTAGCATTTTTTATTATTTTAATGGAGATAAAGAAAAATTTGGGGATGTGCTTGTGACCAAGTGATAGTGGAGTGGGGCCATCATAGATTTAAACTAAGGCACACCACGGATCGACCCTATGCAGCTTACCACGGTCTGCAAGCGATGCCGGTGAACGACGAATTTTATAGCAACAACCAATACATAGTTTTGCTTGCGGTGGGTTGCTTGCTCGATTGACTAACAAACTCTAGAGTGGTTGTTGTTGTTGTTTTTTTTTAGGATGCATCTTTGTCCTAATTGCATGCTCTCCATAAGCAATTCTTACATCGTATTGGATTATAAAACTCAAGTGGATCACAACAAATTCAGTAAGTTCATTAGTGGGCCTTATGACATTAATGGGCTTGGATTAGTCTACCAAGATCTTCGATGGATTTTTACTATTTATTACGAATTTTACGAGACTTAAACCTTATCCTCTTTGATGGATATGCTTTTGTAATTATTCATTCAAGCGCGATGTTAAGAGAAGAGGAAAACTTAAATTAGGGTGATGGAACTTACGAGTTTTATGCATTATAATAGCTAAGATGTATATGATGTTATAAATATAAGATATTATACATTGAGAAAAAAAGGCGCGATTAAAGGAACCCTGATATTTTGTAATGGCAAGCCTTCGATTTAAGTGAGTCACCCTTTGGAATATACGCCATAATCATGCTATGTACACCCTCATTGCGTTATATGCACCCCACCTTTGTCCACCCACATTTCTCTTGTAATTTAAATGACATAATCCATTTGTCCTTATTTTTGGGGTTTTCTTAAAACGAAATGATGGAGGAATATGCAATGAAAGAATATTTGCAAGAGGATTATGTATTTTCTCGACAATTTTTTTGGTTTTTTTAGAATTTTTTAGAAGCGAAGGTGGGAACCCTTATTTTTCGAGTGGCTTGACCTTAATGGTATGAACCTCTAATTGGAGTGTCAACCATAGCCCACAAAAACTTTAAGTTAGACCGTTGATTGGAGTTTATCAAATCTATAGTTCGCATCTTTCAATCAAATTTCACCAAAGAAATTTCAATGGGAAAACATTGAATGTCAAAACATAAATCTCAACCCAACGAATCTGGTCCTCATGAACGACTCAAAACAAACCAAAACCTCAAGGAACGACAATTGATTGTTGGGTTTTTTGGGGTTCACACGCAGCGGAAATTACAAAACAATTTTGACAAAAACCCCAACAGGATCCAAATCTAATTCCATTAAAAACGTTTAAACCATGAAAAACTTAATCATACCTCAATCGCAATATACCTTTCTGAAGGTTGATCGATCTCTAAGGCGCTGCCAACGACGAACGCCCTCTACAACGAACGGCGGCCGTGATTTGAAGTGCTAGCTTCGAGAGAATACCAAACCTTTTTCTTTCTCTCCAAAACGATCCAGAGCATACCAAAAACCCTAAGTCGTTTCTCAAACGAAAAAAGAGTTTTTGCCTTTTTTTTTCTTCGTATGTGTATTGTAACTTAAAAAGCGTCTATTTATACAACCCTTGTATATAGACGGTTAAGTAAATTACAAATATACCCCTACTTAAAGAAGTATAAGTGTAATACACCACAAGGACGTTTAGTCATGAATTTTATCATATAAAATTCATTTTTCTCAACCATCTTAAAATCTCGCAAAACCATTCTTAGTGTGCGACCCAATGGCTCATACAACGTTGGCAGTGTACCAAAACACATTTTGGTATACAAGTCATAAGCGACCCCTAGCAAGACATTATGACTACCCAAGTTGTACGAATATCAAATCGAAACAACCTAATCAATAATGTATATAACATCCTTTTGTCACACGATATCCTTTTGATCAAACATAAGGCATGGAATTGTCATCCAACATGTTCAATCGTACTAGTCTCGATCTCTAGGTAGACTGAAAACATCCAAGTGACATTGATCAATATCAATTCACTTAGACTAGGCCTTTTAACAGCTAACACATCGAGGATCCACTTTGGATATCTCTCTTTATATGAGAGGAACAAATTCTATCTTGATTACACAACTTCATCACATTGCTCACACAGTAACCAATCACAACCTTTATAATCGTCCGATTAAAGACAACGTTTGATTGTGTCAAATCACTGTGTTCCTAATGTTGAAGTCTCTGGTAATCTCAAGTCAGAGGACTGGAATATATACTTATCATGAGAAACAACTATGACTTAATCCATGTGATGCTCTCGTAGCGGGTCGGTCCAGTACTTTGTTCCCTAACAAGTACTCGTGATCTTGATTCGTATCCCTATACGTATAATCATCATATGATCATCAATCAAGACTCACACTAGTCTTAATTCATTATAGTTCCCAGTATAATGATCGACTAGGGACATTTAAGATATATATGTAAATACCCATGGATCTTATTATAATGCAAACATGCAAATTAATTATAATAAACAGCAAATGAAATCCTCTATTTTATTAACTAAAAGTATTTCATAAAGACGGTTAATGGATTGACCTAGGGCACATGCCCCAACATCTCCTACTTGCACTAGGGCCAATCATACATGCATCTAATGCCTAATGATCTAACATGACCATCATGTTTTGCTTGTGGAAGAGCTTTTGTCAATGGATCCACAACGTTGTCTTCGGTAGGTACTCTGTAAATTTTTACGTCTCCCCTCTCAATAATTTCTCTAATGAGATGAAAACGCCTGAGTATATGTTTGGATCTGTGGTGTGATCTAGGTTCCTTGGCCTGTGCTATTGCCCCGTTATTGTCACAATACAAACAGTTAGCAATACTTGGAACCACACCTAGTTCATAAATGAACTTTTTGATCCAAATCGCCTCCTTTCTTTGCATCGGACGCCGCAATATACTCACTTTCTTCATTGTAGAATCTGCCGCCACGCTCTTGCTTCGAACTTTTCCACTTCTTTGCTCCCCCATTCAAAATAAACACATATCCAGATTGCGATCTAAAATCATCTATATCAGTTTGAAAACTTGCATCTGTGTAACCATTTACAACTAGATCATTTTCAAAACCTCCGCAGACCAAGAACATTTCCTTAGTCCTTCTTAAGTATTTAAGAATGTTCTTTATCGCTATCCAAAGACTCTCACCCGGATCTCGATCGATATCTCGCTTGTATTGCTCAAAGCATATGATACATCGTGTCGAGTGCATAACATGGCATACATGATAGATCTAATAGCGATGCATATGGAATCATATTCATACGGCTCGCTCATCATTTGTCTTAGGACATTGAGTCTTGCTGAGACTTATCCCATGAGACATTGGTAACAATCCTCTTTTAGAGTCTTGTAAACTGAACCTATTCGGCACCTTGCCTATGTAAGCACTCTGACTTAGACCATTAGCCTCTTAGATCTATCCCTATAGATCCTTATCCCTAGGATATAGGCTGCATCTCCTAAGTCTTTCATTGAGAAACACTTCCCTAACCAAGACTTGACATTCCGCAATGTTGGGATGTCATTTTCAATGAGTAATATATCATCAACATACAAAGCACTTTAAAAATAACTACACTCCCACCGACCTTCTTGTATACACAAGCTCATTTTCATTCTTAATAAAACCATAATCCTTGATTGCTTCATCAAAACGAAGATTCCAACTCCGAGAAGCTTGCTTTAATCCATAAATGGATCTTTGAAGCTTGCATACCTTCCTAGAATTCTCGGGATGTACAAAACCTTCAGTTGTGTCATATACACGTCCTCAAGCACTTTCCATTAAGAAATGCTTTGTTTTTACATCCATTTGCCATATTTCATAGTCATAATATGCAAAGAATGACAATTAAAATTCTTATGGATTTAAGCATGGCTATCGGAAAAAGTTTCATCATAATCAACACCTTGAGTCCGCTTTCAAACCTTTTGCTACAAGTCTTGCTTTAAAAGTATGCACTTTGCCATCCATGTCGGCTTTTCTTCCCGAAAACCCATTTACATCCAATGGTCTTACCACCTTCAGTAAATCAACCAAGTTCCAAACTTGATTATCTTACATGGATTGCATCTCGAGTTCATGGCACTTAGCCATTTATCCGAGTCCGGTCCAGACATAGCCTCCTGATAAGTGGTGGGCTCATTTTGGTCTATAAGCAACACGTCACGACTATCGCAATGAGAAATCCGAATCTCTCTCGGCTCATGTCTTACCCTACTAGATTTACGTGGGCCTTGTGTCACTTGTGGAGGTTCAACTGGTTCGGTTGACGTTGTCGAACTTCCAAAGATGCGGTTCAGTGTTTACCTGTGATTCTCAAACTTCTTCAAGATTTATTTTCTTCCCACTAGTGTCTTTTGAAATAAACTGTTTTTCCATAAAGGCACCATACCGAGCAACAAACACTTTGTTCTCAGCGGGATTATAAAAGTAATATCCTTTTGTTTCCTTAGGATACCCCACAAATAAACACTTGTCGATTTAGGTGCTAGTTTTTCCGAGACTTGTAGCTTTACGTAAGCCTCACAACCCCAAATCTTAAGAAAAGACAAACTAGGTCTCTTCCCGTACCATATCTGATATGGTGTTTTATCAACCGCTTTAGAAGGAACTCGATTTAGAGTGAAAGCTGCAGTTTGTAATGCATAACCCCAAAAGGATAATGGAAGATCTGCATGACTCATCATAGATCGAACCATATCTAATAAGGTTCGATTTCTCCTTTCGTAAACTCCATTCCATTGTGGAGTTGTTTGGTGGAGTCAATTGGGAGACAATCCCACAATTTTTAAGATGATCATCAAATTCTTGGCTTAAATACTCACCACCTCGATCTGATCGAAATGTTTTGATAGTTTTACCAAGTTAATTATGCACTTCATTTTGAAACGTTCGAAACATTTCAAATGATTCAGCTTTATGTTTCATAAGATATACATAACCATATCTCTTTGAAATCATCGGTAAATGTAATGAAGTACTGATAACCTCCTCTAGCAATTGTGTTTATAGGACCGCATACATCAGTATGTATTAGACCCAATAAATCACTTGCCCTTTCACTGTGTCTTGTAAAGGGACTTTTAGTCATCTTGCCTAGTAAACAAGATACGCACCATTCATATGTTTCTAAATCATGAATCAAGAAGCCCTTCTTTATGGAGCTTCGTTATGCGTTTCTCGTTTATGTGTCCGAGACGACAATGCCAAAGATAGGTTTGGTTACATAAATGACAATCTTCTTCCTTTTCTTTTGGGTGTTTTGAAGCAGGAACAGGCTGGGGCTTGACTTGTTCCATAGGCTTTGCGACAGGTGCATCAACAGCCTTGGCAACTCTAGCCTTGCCTTTGCCTTTCTTTTTCATTCCCTTTCCTTTTAGAACCATCAATACATTATTAGGGGGTTTCTTGATATTTTGTTCAACAGTTTTGAACATCAAATGCAACTCTGAAATTGATTTCTCCATATTATTCATATTGTAGTTTATCACAAATTGTGAGTAACTCTCTGGTAATGAATTCAGAATCAAATCCGTTGCCAACTCTTGGCTTATGGAAAATCCTAGTCTATCAAGCTGGTCAACATAGCCATTCATCTTCAAAACATGAGGACTAAGTAACGCACCCTCAATCATCTTGCAAGAATGTAGGTTCTTGACTGTCTCGAACCTTTCTTGCTTAGCTTGCTGTTGGAACATTTCCTTCAAATGCGTTATAGCCATGTCGTAGGCTTCCATTAGTTCCATGTCCTTCTCAAGTTCAGAACCATAGTTGCCGACATAATACATGTAACATCGGTAGAATCGTTGATATGCTTATTATGCGCATCCTTCACAAATTTCGTAGCATTGGGTGGTGGGTCCTCGTGGATTGGAGCATCCAGACATACGACTTGCGTTCATGCTTAAGAACAATTCTCAAGTTTCGAACCAAATCAAGAAAGTTAGTCCCGTATAGTTTATCCTTCTCAAGGATGGATCGCGATGACAGGGGATTATTGTTACTTGAAGAGGCCATTGATCTACAATAAAGATTATGCAAAGTTTATTTTAGTATAGAGGAATAGACTCCCACTAAATTAACAACCCTCCTAAAACGTATTGTTTATTTAGGGGACTAAAATCCATATTTCACCTAATTCTGTGACAGCTATGGCATGAAACACAGAACTAGATTATTTAGGTAGGTAACAATTACCAATTACATCTTATGTAATTTTTAGATCATTTTATGAGATATGGGACATCTTATGTCTTAGCATGTTTTTATCTCATCATTTGCCTAAAGCTCAAAACTATTTTGATGGCTTTATTAAGTCGGACCATTTTAAACATTAAGTTAACTCTTACCAAAGTTGTCTCACCAAGATAACACAATACACCCAGCTATGGCTGAAACTATATTAGTGTGATCGAGGCCTTGACAAGTGTTTAAAATGGATGGCACGAGACTTAAAATTTAATAGAGGGATTTTATTCAGTTTTAGTGATTTTATGTAAACAATGAAATAGCATATATTTTATTGATTTGTTCAATCACTAAACAATTTGGAGATTTTTTTTTTTAAGACGAATCTCAATTCCGAAAATTAAAATTCGTTATAGAAAATCATAATTTTCGTTGATTTTATTATCATAAATTAACCCCTTAATTTATCCGAAATTAAGTCGATTAAAACATTTTAATTAACTCGGGCCCACATCTAACTAATCATCTTATCCTAATCCAATTATGACTAATCTTATCCTAATCCAATTAGGACTAATCTTATCCTAATCAATTAGGACTAATCTTATCCTAATCCTATTAGGACTAATCTTATCCTAATCCAATTAGGACTTATCTTATCCTAATCCAATTAGGACTTGAGATATTTGAATCCTAGCATATCACCAATAACAAGATTCTTGATATTTATCTCATATTCTAATTTGTTATCTATCTTTATCAAATAGAAACTTCATAACAAAATAGATATAACAATATAAATAATTAATTTCGAAAATTAATTATTTATTTTGAATTTAAGATATTTGAATCCTAGAATATCACCAATAACAAGATTCTTGATATTTATCTCATATTCTAATTTGTTATCTATCTTTATCAAATAGAAACTTCATAACAAAATAGATATAACAATATAAATAATTAATTTCGAAAATTAATTAATTATAAATAAATAATTTCGAAAATTAATTATTTATAAATAAATAATTTCGAAAATTAATTATTTATAAATAAATAATTTCGAAAATTAGTTATTTGCAATTTCGGTCCTCATCTAGATAATCACAAATATGTCATTGAATCATGAACTACTATCACAATCGAATCTAATCATATTAGTTTCGAATTAATATTCAACCTTATACAATTCAAGAAACGTAAAATAATGTAACCTAAATATGCATATTGAATTACAGAGATTTCATCCATGCATCAATGCACAAAGAATAAAGATTATACCTAATGATTTCAATTAAATCACAAATATGTGTATCATATACACAAACGTGATAATAAATCTCAAAGAAAACTTATGTATATCACATATACATCAACTATCAACATGTTTTCGATCATATATCATGTATATATCAGAAGAAAACATGCAATGAATTTAATGGAATCGAACTTGATGGCTCTGATACCACTATTGGGTTTTTTGGGGTTCATACGCAGCGGAAATTACAAAACAATTTTGACAAAAACCCCAACAGGATCCGAATCTAATTCCATTAAAAACGTTTAAACCATAAAAAACTTAATCATACCTCAATCGCAATATACCTTTCTGAAGGTTGATCGATCTCTAAGGCGCTGCCAACGACGAACGCCCTCTACCAGTAGTCCACACACGAACGACGGCCGTGATTTGAAGTGCTAGCTTCGAGAGAATACCAAACCTTTTTCTTTCTCTCCAAAACGATCCAGAGCATACCAAAAACCCTAAGTCGTTTCTCAAACGAAAAAGAGTTTTGCCTTTTTTTCTTTTCGTATGTGTATTGTAACTTAAAGCGTCTATTTATACAACCCTTGTATATAGACGGTTAAGTAAATTATAAATATACCCCTACTTAAAGAAGTATAAGTGTAATACACCACAAGGACGTTTCCGTCATGAATTTTTGTTGGACTAAATGGTTAGTCACTCACACTCCGACCGAGATTTTGATGGAAACAAACAAGGTGAAAATGTACTAAATAAACATCCAGTGTATTTCAGTTTTTGTTAAAGGATGCAAAACAACATATCAAGGGTTCTCAAGAAATACAAGTTCAAGACTCGGCATTAATGAAGAAATGAAGATGAAAGTTCAAGCCGCAATTTGTAATTTCAATGTAAGGTATACAAATTCTTTCACGCAAGCCAAATGCATTAGTCCATGCATACATCATGTTTCTTAAACCATTTTTCAAAGTTATAAAGTTTACTCCAAGTTTCAAAATGGAATTTAAAACACATAACTAGGTCTATGAGTTTAAACAATGTGAAAACTTTGTGTGAATAGTCATTTGCATATTAGAGTTCATTATAAATGTTTTCGAAAAAGAAAAACTCGTTTTTCAAAGGTATTTAAAAAGAAAACTGAAAATTTGCGTAAAAGCCCCTAATAAGTTGTGAAACTTTGAATTTCCGTTTTCGGGGTTTGTAAAATTATCCGGACCACCCAATTAGGCTTAATGACTCATAATTAACGTGTATAACATGTTATATAAGGGTTGGTTAGGTCCCGACGAGTTTAAGGGTCGCTAACACAAAGGGACAGAATAATTATTCTCAGTCCTCAGCTTAGCGCGCTAATAATATCATTAGCGCGCTAAGACATGTGTTAGCGCGCTAACTCACAAGATTAGCGCGCTAAGTTCTCGACGACCTTTTTAAAAAGTGGAAAACACACTTTAATTTGAATTCTTGATCTATTTTGGACCCTTGGATCCCTAGAACGATCATAAACTGTCATATTGGAATACCTAGCACTATAAAACCACCAAGAACATGGTTTTAATAACAAGAAGAAAATACACACTCAAAAACCAAAAATCTACAAAGAAGAAACCTGATTTTTGTAGAAGCAAAAGGAGATCCTTGAGGTCGTTTTTCTTTGGCTCACAAATCCAGCACATTTAAGGCTTTCAAAGGAATTCAAGAATCACTCCAGAGCTGATCTCTTTTGTCATTCTCTTGTTTGTAAGAAATTCCTAGATCTAAAATCTTGTTTGTGCTTAATCTACATAGTTTTGTGTATTTGATTTGAAAATCATTTTGTTGTGTGTTTGAACACCTTATTCTTGGGTTTTGCACTGAAATTTATTTTATCAAACCCTAAGATTGATTTGAACAAAAGTTTTGCACTTAAACTTGATTTTTGTTAAACTATTGTTCTTAGACTTGAAATCGGTTTTACTCTAATATATTAAGTTTTTAAAACGATTTCACATTTGGGATTTGCAACAAAATCGGTGACATATTTGCATATTCCATCTATTCTCATACTTGCATGCATAAGAGTTGTTAGGCTCTAGGAGGCTTGCTAGTGTTTGAATTTGATACCACTTTGTGTTGTAAAGTGTATCTCATTATTTTTCAGCAACTTATTGTATTTGTATGATTGTAAGACTTAGTGGAATCTAAGTCAAAGGGGAAGACCTAGTTGAGGCTAGGCACAAATCCTAGTTGCGGCTAGGTGGGAAGTCCTAATTGTAATTAGGCACTCTAGGCTTGTATGCTTAGGTTGTAACACTTATTTGCAATATAAGTGGGGTTAAAAATCCTAACCGGGAGGTTAGGTAGTGGACGTAGATCGTTGGATCGAACCACTATAAATTGTGTGTCACTTTCCATCTCTTCCATTCCATTCACTTGCATAGCATATATATATATATATTCATTGATAGTGTATGCATTATAGTTGTAATTTGCGCATAAAAATTTAAAAGGGCAATAACTACTCTAGTAACCCAATTCACCCCCTCTTGGGTGACCTTCAATTGGTATCGTAGCGGGTTATTGCTCAAAGTATTACTAACGTATCTTTGAGTGTTCTTTTTGTGCAAGGATGCAAACCTTAGATCCGGCTCGCTTCGGGAAGGCAACTCTTCGAGTAGGCCTCCGTATTTTGATGGAACTAACTATGCTCATTGGAAAGTGAGAATGAAATTCTACATTAGAGCACAAAATAGATTCTTATGGAATGCAATTGAAAGAGGCTACACTCCACCGGATAAGCCCTTGGAAGAGTACACCGCCGAGGAGATAAAGATTGAGCTCTCAAATGATCAAGCCATGAATCACTTGTTTTGTGCGCTAAGTGAAAATGAATTTAACCGAGTAAGTGCTTGTCAAACGGCTAAGGAAGTATGGGAGAAGCTTGGGGTACACTATGAAGGTACCATGCAAGTGAAGAAGACCAAGTTAAGAATTCTTGAGGAGCACTATGAAACTTTCCGAGTTGGGTCCGATGAAGACATAGCCACCGCCATCACTCGATTCACTAAACTATTGAATGAGATCAAGAATCTTGGAAAAAATTATGATCAAGAAACCTCGGTGTATAAATTCCTTAGAGGCTTGCCTAAGGAATGGGATGCCAAGAAGTATGCAATCCAATCGGCACAAAATCTTGGAGATTACACATTTGATGCATTGTGTGGAGAGCTAACGGTCCATGAATTTGAACTTAAAGACCGAGCAAGATTGGAAGCATTAAGTGGAGGTACTAAAAGTTCAAGAAAAGATATCGCCTTGAAGGCAAATAGCTCCCCTAGTGCATCGGTAGAGATCATTGAAAATGAAAAATCATGTGATGACAATGATCTTGAGGAGGAAGTAGCTATGCTCTCAAGAAAGCTCAACAGGGCCATGTACAAGCGAGACAAGTATAAGAAGAAGTTTCGAAGTGGAAGCAAGGGAGTAAAATCAAATGAAACCATATGCTTCGGTTGCGGCAAACCGGGTCACATCAGGCGGATTGCAAATCCAAGAAGGTATTTGACAAGAAGAAAGGAAAGAAGAGTTTCAAAGCAACTTGGGATGACTCATCATCATCAAGTTCGGAATCCGAATCGGAAAGTGAGAAGGCAATACTTTGTCTCATGGCACAAGGTGAGGTAAATTCTAACTCTTTTAACTTTGATGATGTTGATGATTTAGATGATGTTCCAAATCTTGATGAGCTTAGGAAAGAATTGGAAAAGGAGGTCAAAAAGACCAAACAACTCAAAAAGAGCTTGACCATTGCAATTAGTGAAATAGAGTCACAAAATGAGACCATTAATGATCTCCAAAGTGACTTAAATGAAGTCATAGAGGAGAGAGATGCTTTAGTCAAGGAAGTAGAGGACTTGACTAGCACGGTGCATAAGTTTACAAATGGTAAAGAAATGTTTGACATGATGTTGGGAGCACAACGACGTGCACTCAACAAAAGAGGCATAGGTTATGGAGCAAACTTGTTAAGTTACAAGAAATTGCTAAATGATGATCGTAGATGCTCTAAATGCAACAAGACTCATGTGGTCGGGAAATGTGCATTACAAAAGGCCAAAGTGGGTAGACTAGCATGGGTAGTTAAAAATGTTTACTACACTAACATTCTCGGACCCAAAGGTGTTTGGGTACCAAAAACTAGTGTGTTTCCCATTGTGTAGGATGCGAGGAAGAGCACCCCATGGTACTTGGATAGTGGGTGCTCAAGACACATGACCGGAGATGCACATCAATTTATTGAACTAAAGCGGCATGATGGTGGAAAGGTTACATTTGGAGACAACAACAAAGGAAGAGTTATTGGTCTCGGAACCGTCGTCGGTAACAATTCACTTTCTATTTCTAACGTTTATCTTGTTGATGGATTGAAACATAATTTGCTTAGTATTAGTCAATTGTGTGACAAAGGATTTCATGTTATGTTTGAATCATCGAAATGCATTGTTAGGAATGAGAAGCATGAAACCTTATTTATTGCATATAGAGATAAAAATGTTTATGCCATTAACTTTGATGAGATGAATATGCAAAATGTTTCATGTTTGAGTGCACAAAGTGAATGTGATGCATGGTTGTGGCACAGTAGATTAGGACATTCTAGCATGGAGAACTTGTCAAAATTGACTAAGCATGATCTAGTTAAGGGTCTACCAAAATGCACATTTAAGAAAGACAAGGAGTGTGAACCTTGTATCCTCGGTAAACAAGTGAAATCGTCATTTAAGACGAAAGTAACAAGTGATGTGACTCGAGCCTTAGAACTTATCCATATGGATCTGTTCGGACCCACCCAAACACAAAGCCTAGGAGGTAAATCATATTGCTTTGTCATTGTTGATGATTTTACTAGATATACATGGGTGTATTTTCTCTCTCATAAGCATGAAGTGTTTGATGTGTTCGTAAAATTTTGTGCTTTAGTTGAGAATGAAAAGGGATACAAAATCACCATCATTAGAAGTGATAGAGGTGGTGAGTTTGTAAATAGAAACTTGGAGGATTTTTGTGCTAAACAAGGTTATACATACCAATTATCCTCTCCTAGAACACCCCAACAAAATGGAGTTGTTGAAAGAAAAAACAGACACTCCAAGAGATGTGTAGGACTATGCTAAATGAGTACAACATAGCTAAGCATTTTTGGGCCGAAGCCATTAACACGGCATGCTATGTTATAAATAGAGTAAATGTCCGAAAGCAAGTGAAAAAGACTCCTTATGAACTATGGAAAGGCCGAAAGCCCAACATAAGTTACTTTAAGGTGTTCGGTTGTACTTGCTATGTTCTAAATGATAAGGATCAATTAGACAAATTTGACCCAAAGTCAAAGGTATGTACTTTCCTTGGCTACTCTATGCACAAAGAAAGCATATAGGGTGTTTAATAGATCAACCAAAACCATAGAAGAGTCTATCCATGTGAAATTTGATGAAGTGGATCCCAAAGTTAAGATGATGCAAAACTTGGAAAAATTGAGGATCGATGATGATGAAGATGATGGCACCCTAGGACAAACTTCAAATAGTCAAGAAATTGAGGCATGTAAAGAATCCGACACAAGTGCGCCTAAGAATTCAAGACTTTTAATTGGCCATTCATCCCAACAAATAATAGGTGATCCAAACAAAGGAGTAATCACTAGGTCCACATTACATCGAGATGAAGGACATATAGCTTTTGTATCACAAACCGAGCCCACTAAGATAGATGATGCCTTAGGAGATGAATTTTGGGTAATGGCTATGCAAGAGGAGCTAAGCCACTTTGTTAGGAACAAGGTATGGACATTAGTACCTAGACCCAAGGACCACACAACCATAGGCACCAAATGGGTTTTTAGAAACAAAAAGAATGAAAAAGGTGAAATTGTAAGAAACAAGGCTAGGTTGGTTGCACAAGGCTACAATCAAGAAGAAGGAATTGATTATGAGGAAGCCTTTGCACCCGTAGCAAGACTAGAAGCAATTCGAATGTTACTTGCTTATGCTTGCTACAATGGGTTTTTACTATATCAAATGGATGTTAAAAGCGCATTCTTAAATGGCTTCATTAATGAAGAGGTATATGTAGAACAACCACCGGCTTTGAAGATCATGAACACCCAGTGTCATGTATATCATCTTCAAAAAGCCTTGTATGGACTAAGACAAGCTCCTAGAGTTTGGTATGACAGACTTAGTGCATTCCTACTTGAAAAAGGATTCAAGAAAGGAACGCTAGATCCCACTTTGTTCATTTTGATCGAAAAACGTGATATGTTACTTGTTCAAATTTATGTTGATGATATCATTTTTGGGTCATCCAACACAAGTCTATGTAATGAATTCTCATCATTAATGACAAATGAATTTGAAATGAGCATGATGGGAGAACTAACATACTTTCTAGGCTTGCAAATAAAGCAATCCAAACATGTCATTTTTATAAATCAAACAAAGTATGTGAGGGACATGTTAAAGAAATTCAAATTCGAAAATCTGAAAGCATGTGACACTCCTAGTAGTTCCACCATCAAAATGGATAAAGACCAACTAGGAAAACCCATAGATCCTAAACTTTATCGTGGAATGATAGGTAGCCTCCTATACTTGACCGCTAGTAGACCTGACATTATGTTCAGTGTGTGCTTATGTGCTAGATTTCAATCCGATCCCAAGGAGTCCCACTTAAAATGTGTAAAGCGCATATTTCGATATCTAAGTGGAACACAAGACTTAGGATTGTGGTTCAACAAAACTAAGAGTTTTGAACTCCGCAGTTTTGTTGACTCTGATTATGCGGGAAATCTAGTCGATAGGAAAAGTACTTCCGGATTTTGTCATTTGCTAGGAAATTCACTTATCTCATGGTTCAAAAAAAGCAAAATTCCGTTGCTTTATCTACGGCGGAAGCCGAATATGTGTCTCTGGGAGTTGTTGTGCTCAAGTTCTATACATGAAACAACAACTTCAGGATTATCAAATCCTAGTTGGGTGTGCTGAAATCTATTGTGATAACACAAGTGCGATAAACATATCGAAAAATCCGGTGTTACACTCAAGAACAAAACATATTGAGATTAGACACCATTTTCTTCGTGATCACGTCCAAAAGGGCGATGTTAAACTCATCCATGTGCCCACAGAGGATCAACTAGCCGATATATTCACTAAGCCTTTGCCTAGAGAACAATTTTCTAAAATTCGGCGTGAGTTAGGCATGTTTCGAGAATCGGACCTTCTACATATGTTTTAGCTATTCCAAACCTTTTTATATGGTGTTAGTGAAGTGTCCATGAAGTTTGAGGAGAATCGGAGCTATATTGCAAAAATCCAAATTTTTTGTCAAAAAATTCAGAGAGAATTAGCGCGCTAATATTTAGAATTAGCGCGCTAACACTTCAATGACCGAAAAATTCCAGAGAGAGAATTAGCGCGCTAACACCACTATTAGCGCGCTAATGTCGTTCGACCAAAGGCGTCTATAAATTCGTTTTTACCCTCAAAACTCACATCTAGATGAGCATTAGGTTCAAATATGTTAGTCTTAGATGTTTTTATTTATTTTGTCAAACTCGTGTTTAAGCCACAATTATGCTCTCATTTCTTTATGCTATCCATATCATGAATTTTTTTTTTTTTTTTTTTTTTTTTTTTTTTTTTTAACGTATCTCTCGAGTTTTCTATATGGATATTTCTTGCTTCACTATGTTTTATCGTCTATGCATTTATATCGCTTCCGTCTATTGTTTCTTGATATGCATAAAGTGAGGGGAGAGTATATTTCTCTCGTATTATTTCTATTGTGTTTATTTATGGGGATGCTTGACCCCACTTTTTGATGGTATCAAACGGGGAGAAAAATGTGGTTGAACTTGAAAAGGTTGATGTGTTTTGAACTTGCATATATGAAGTATAAAATCATGAATGCGATATACATTTAGATTACGTTTTACACCTTTAAAGTTCACATTGTTTGTTATCATCAAAAAGGGGAGATTGTTGGACTAAATGGTTAGTCACTCACACTCCGACCGAGATTTTGATGGAAACAAACAAGGTGAAAATGTACTAAATAAACATCCAAAGGTGTATTTCGCTTTTTGTTAAAGGATGCAAAACAACATATCAAGGGTTCTCAAGAAATACAAGTTCAAGACTCGGCATTAATGAAGAAATGAAGATGAAAGTTCAAGCCGCAATTTGTAATTTCAATGTAAGGTATACAAATTCTTTCACGCAAGCCAAATGCATTAGTCCATGCATACATCATGTTTCTTAAACCATTTTTCAAAGTTATAAAGTTTACTCCAAGTTTCAAAATGGAATTTAAAACACATAACTAGGTCTATGAGTTTAAACAATGTGAAAACTTTGTGTGAATAGTCATTTGCATATTAGAGTTCATTATAAATGTTTTTCGAAAAAGAAAAACTCGTTTTTCAAAGGTATTTAAAAAGAAAACTGAAAATTTGCAGAAAAGCCCCTAATAAGTTGTGAAACTTTGAATTTCCGTTTTCGGGGTTTGTAAAATTATCCGGACCACCCAATTAGGCTTAATGACTCATAATTAACGTGTATAACATGTTATATAAGGGTTGGTTAGGTCCCGGACGAGTTTAAGGGTCGCTAACACAAAGGGACAGAATAATTATTCTGAAGTCCCTGCAGTTAGCGCGCTAATAATATCATTAGCGCGCTAAGACAGTGTTAGCGCGCTAACTCACAGTATTAGCGCGCTAAGTTCTGTCTGACAGCCTTTTTTAAAAAGCTGGAAAACACACTTTAATTTGAATTCTTGATCTATTTTGGACCCTTGGATCCCTAGAACGGTCATAAACTGTCATATTGGAATACCTAGCACTATAAAACCACCAAGAACATGGTTTTAATAACAAGAAGAAAATACACACTCAAAAACCAAAAATCTACAAAGAAGAAACCTGATTTTTGTAGAAGCAAAAGGGAGATCCTTGAGGCTGTTCTTTGGCTCACAAATCCAGCACATTTAAGGCTTTCAAAGGAATTCAAGAATCACTCCGTAGCTGATCTCTTTTGTCATTCTCTTGTTTGTAAGAAATTCCTAGATCTAAAATCTTGTTTGTGCTTAATCTACATAGTTTTGTGTATTTGATTTGAAAATTATTTTGTTGTGTGTTTGAACACCTTCTTCTTGGGTTTTGCACTTTGAAATTTATTTTATCAAACCCTAAGATTGATTTGAACAAAAGTTTTGCACTTAAACTTGATTTTTGTTAAACTATTGTTCTTAGACTTGAAATCGGTTTTACTCTAATATATTAAGTTTTTAAAACGATTTCACATTTGGGATTTGCAACAAAATCATGACATATTTGCATATTCCATCTATTCTCATACTTGCATGCATAAGAGTTGTTAGGCTCTAGGAGGCTTGCTAGTGTTTGAATTTGATACCACTTTGTGTTGTAAAGTGTATCTCATTATTTTTCAGCAACTTATTGTATTTGTATGATTGTAAGACTTAGTGGAATCTAAGTCAAAGGGGAAGACCTAGTTGAGGCTAGGCACAAATCCTAGTTGCGGCTAGGTGGGAAGTCCTAATTGTAATTAGGCACTCTAGGCTTGTATGCTTAGGTTGTAACACTTATTTGCAATATAAGTGGGGGTTAAAAATCCTAACCGGGGAGGTTAGGTAGTGGACGTAGATCGTTGGATCGAACCACTATAAATTGTGTGTCACTTTCCATCTCTTCCATTCCATTCACTTGCATAGCATATATATATATATATTCATTGATAGTGTATGCATTATAGTTGTAATTTGCGCATAAAAATTTAAAAGGGCAATAACTACTCGGTAACCCAATTCACCCCCCCTCTTGGGTGACCTTCAATTTTATCATATAAAATTCATTTTTCTGAACCATCTTAAAATCTCGCAAAACCATTCTTAGTGTGCGACCCAATGGCTCATACAACGTTGGCAGTGTACCAAAACACATTTTGGTATACAAGTCATAAGCGGCCCCTAGCAAGACATTATGACTACCCAAGTTGTACGAATATCAAATCGAAACAACCTAATCAATAATGTATATAACATCCTTTTGTCACACGATATCCTTTTGATCAAACATAAGGCATGGAATTGTCATCCAACATGTTCAATCGTACTAGTCTCGATCTCTAGGTAGATCGAAAACATCCAAGTGACATTGATCAATATCAATTCACTTAGACTAGGCCTTTTAACAATCTAACACATCGAGGGATCCACTTTGGATATCTCTCTTTATATGAGAGGAACAAATTCTATCTTGATTACACAACTTCATCACATTGCTCACACAAGATAACCAATCACAACCTTTATAATCGTCCTAAGTTAAAGACAACGTTTAATTGTGTCAAATCACTGTGTTCCTAATGTTGAAGTCTCTGGTAATCTCAAGTCAGAGGACTGGAATATATACTTATCATGAGAAACAACTATGACTTAATCCATGTGATGCTCTCGTAGCTGGTCGGTCCAGTACTTTGTTCCCTAACAAGTACTCGTGATCTTGATTCGTATCCCTATACGTATAATCATCATATGATCATCAATCAAGACTCACACTAATCTTAATTCATTATAGTTCCCAGTATAATGATCGACTAAGGACATTTATGATATATATGTAAATACCCATGGATCTTATTATAATGCAAACATGCAAATTAATTATAATAAACAACAAATGAAATCCTCTATTTTATTAACTAAAAGTATTTCATAAAGACAGTTAATGGATTGACCTAGGGCACATGCCCCAACATTGATCACATGTCATGTATGTCAAATATAACCCGTAATAAGTTACCAAATCCTACTAGAATATAGCATAGGTAAGAATAGGATCGAATTCACATGATTCAGTCAATATGAGTTCAACAAATAGAAAAGTGAATTTGGGGATTTTTAAAAGAGTTTAATCTAAAACCCTACTAAACTAGAAAGTAAAATGATTGTAAAACAGAAAATAAATACATACCTAAGTCTTGGAATCTACAATCTTGCCTCATGTTTTTTTCGTTTCTTATATCATTGAGTTTAAAAGATGAGTTTCAAATCATTTTTCCTTAGATAGGTTAGAGGTGTTGGGGTCGCCAACATCCTAGTCCCCCTATTCTTGATAAATAGGGCATCCACTCTCTAAATACTTATCTTGCTACATCGTACAACCTTGGGCAACTGCTTTCAAGATTTAGCACATGAGCAGTATTAATAGCTTTGTGGGAACACCTACCCCTAAACAACCTTGTGCAACCGCTTTCAAGATTTAGCCTAGTTCTCAATGTTACTTGTAACGACCCGTTACCTTAAGTAGGTAATTAGCGTTAATCCAATTTTGAAGTAACCCGAGTTAGGCTCGTGGTTAAGCTCGACTTGTCTCGATTAGCATTTGCATAGATTTACGCATCGTTTAGTGTTTGTCGGGATTGTAGTATTAGTTATTGAGATTAATCAGATTAATTAGCATATAATTGAATAATCAAAAAATTATGGGACGCCTAATGGCGTGTGTAGGTCAAGGGTGACATACATGGGTCGTGGGGTAGCGTGCAGCCCGAGTGTACTCATTGGAGTACACTGCGAAATGATAAATGCATTAATATAGGTGTATGTATATATACATATTTATATATATTGTTGATGTGTTTTCCGTAAGTATAACTGCTTGGTCGTAGTAATAGTGTAATCAACTTACGTTGATCATAAATATAATCCTCAATGAAAGGTTTTTGCACTAGTAGTTTACCTATTTGACTTTGAACTATTGCTAAGGAAATCAAATTTTAATTAGTTTTATACTAACTAAACTACTGTAAGAAATAAATTTAGACTTTACTTGAACTCTTATATTAAAGATATCTTAGTTCACAACTTCACCTAAGTGATTTATTACTATGCTTTATATTTGTTTTCACATCTCAATATGTTGTGTGCAATGCTTAATTAGAATTTACATATTTATTTCAAATCCACTTTAACCCACTGTTGTGATGGAAAAGATTCTAATGTGAATACTAGAACTTCACCTATCAGTGTGAATAATGTAAGCTCCACATTGCTTTAAGTCCCAAATCATTGGATTCATAACCAACTAAGTTTACTATCCGTGCCTCCCTAATCAACAACTCTCTCTCGATGTTGTGTATTTATGGCTCTATCGTTCATGTCCGGATTAAAAGCTTCAATGGCTATGATAACTTCTAAACCCTATGCTCATTAAACACCTGACCGAGATATCTAAAGCGTGACGCTCAGAATCAATACAAATTCTAACAATTGCACTTTTTATAATCAATTTTTATTCCTATTCAAAGCATAATACTCATACCATATGATCCATTGATCTCTAAGATAAATCGACTATTCACACTTCATTGAAACACACATATCACAATTCATAATGAAACTCTTTGCAAATCATATATGGATATAAATATTACCTTGAATTAATCAACGAAACTAAACTTGAATTGCAAATGTGAAGTCTTCAATGTTTTCTTCAAAAAAACTCTTTAATACTTAAACTTAAAGTAAAACATATGCTAAATTACTCTAATGGTGGCTAATAGTTGGCATGTGGTAAGTTTACTATGTCCTAATCACAACAACAAATACGGGATTAACGACGAAAAAACTCATCGCTAATCCTGTATGACCCGTCGCTATATTGAAATAGTGACAGGATTAGCGACGGGAAAACTCGTCACTAATTCCTTCGTCACTATTTCAAATGGCGACGGGTGTCAGAAGTGAAGACGAGATTAGCAACAGGGTCGTGTCGCCAAATCCCGTCGCTATTTTTTGACCGGTTGATAAAAAAATAAAAAATAGTAATTTTTTTAAATTAAAATATTGATGTATAAAAAAAAACTTAAAAAAACAAAATGAATCGAACATAACAAAAAAGTAAAAACAAACCCTAAAAACTTATCAACAACAACAAAAAATCAAAATCTTTTAAAAAAATCTAGAATAACGAATTTGAGATTTAAAAATATTAGAAAATAACTTTAGCTTTGGTGGATCTTAGCAACAATGCGGTAGGGCGGAGATCTGGCAAGAGAGGGGCGAGATGAGGCAACGTAGAGGGACAACAGAGGTGAGAGAGAGGGTGGTGAGGTAGAGACACGGGACGAAAAAGGAGGCAGTGACACATGAGGGGGAAGGAGGCGGCGAAGCGGCGACGCAAGAGAGAGAAGGAGGCGACGTGGGAGGGAGAGAGGAAGCGACAAGGCAGCGAGGCGGCGAGGCGGTGAGGCGAGAGGGAGAAGGAGGCGACGAGGTAGCGGGAGGAGAAGGCGAGTCGCGTGGCGAGACAGAGACGAGAGGGAGAGGGAGAGGGAGGCAGCGAGAGAGAGGAAAAAAGTAGAAGAAAGGGTGGTTATAAGATGAGAGGCTGGAGAGAAAGAGAAGAATGTAGTTTATGTGTAGAATAGATTAGGGTTTTGGATGTTTTTGAAAAGTGTGGGCCCCCACTGCCATGTGGGGAGGAAACTCTTTATTGGGCGAAAAAACTCCTGCCTAACAATTAGCGATGATGGCTCGTTGCTAACCCTGTCGCTAAAACAGTCAACGGGTCAATGACGGGCCCCATCACCGGTCCAAAGCTAAAAAATGACATGAAATAACCTATCGTTGTTTCCCGTTGCTATTTAATGCAATATCTTGTAGTGAATACCTATTTATACTCCTTATGGTTCGCTCGCTTTGCTAGACTAAGACGATTATTCCTAGGATAAGACTTCAAGTCGGTATTCGCGTGGCACTATAATTTACGCGATGCACAAATTAATCGATACCCATATCGATTAAACAATCCCTCCAATTCTAGTGTCATTGTTAGTTCAGATTGTAGATATAACCAAAAGAACATATTACCCCTGACATTTATGAGACAACTAAACCTAATTTGGTGAGTTTTCTTTCCTCTCTCGCTTGATCTCGTTCGACTTTATGTCATTGCTCTTGTGACATCCAAGAATTTTGTAAAATTGATTTGAATACTAATTAAGTATTTTTGAATTTAATTTGCGGTTTAAGTATCCGAAGTGGGACCCACGTATTAAGGACTGGAGATCATATGTTTATAGATTATTTTTGCGTGTAGCATGTATAGTGGATGTAATATATGTTATTTTGTCGTGAAGTTAGGGTTGTGTTGAGGTGTATCCTCTGTTTTTCATACTCGGGGTTGCAAGTGCTTGTCTAAAGGGCACAAATGACATAATGTGGTGGCCCCTGCCACCCGCGGCGACGTGTCTCCATGTACTCCTTGCCGCCTGACCTAATTACATGTGTCCGACACCTGCCTGCCTCTTTATGTCCCGTAAATCATGTCCACCAGTGTATTATCCGATAAATTAGTATATTATCCTTATATGCTTTGTCCATTCTCGGTGGGAATCTAACTGTTTCAATTGTGACCTAATCGACAATTTATTGAGATCCTAACATATTAATGGGTTGTATTTTAAAAGTTAACATATTCAGCGGAAGTCTTAATTAATACCATTTAAACGAGGTAATTTAGCATGATAAACATTGTTCAAAGGCAAAACCTACTATGGAAAACCTTGGAAAGTACTCTGTATATAAGCGACATCACCACAACAAGTATATGTATATACATGTATGGTGTTATCTCAAGTCTCTCAATACCCAAAATATACAAAATATCCAAATAAACACGTACAAGTAGGTCCTCGATAGTGGGCAATCAGATGTAGTCGCCTAGGATCCCTTTGCCCCTACTGGTACTAGGATGTGCAATCAATCATCATAAAAAGACAGATGACGAGTACATTAAGTAAGATCCCAAGGAACTCCTCTGAGCATTCATATAATAAAGTAAAGGAAATACAAGAGATGTTGTAAAGTAAACATGCAGAATGTGAATAGACAACTGTAAATGGCTCATCGCATGAATAAACAACAGACAAGCTAACAAATGCGCGTGCTCGCTCCAGAGGGACTAGACTATACTTCGGGTCACCAAGTTCTCACCAGTGGTGGTGTCCGACTTACCCGACACTTGGTCCCTCGCGGCGCTGGCCAAATCTGCTGAGTCATCAATACGTGCACCAAAGCAAGCCCAGGTCACCATTCACTTAGGGTCGGGTAACACGTGCTACAGTTCAGTGCCTCATGAACACACAGCAACGAAATTGGGGGGAGTAACCTCAACCCACGTCCAAGTAACTGAATAGAATAATGAACATCAAGGAATGATAGAAACATGTGAGCATAATAAATACTCAGAGTTTTTCGGTTTGGTTTTACAAACCTCACACCGCTATTCGACCTCCCCGAATTCTCGGATCCAACCCGACAAGCTCCCCAACAGCAAGCTTCAATCTACTAAGTCCCTGAAGTAAAATTTTAATAAGTTTAGGTTGTTTATAAGTGCTTAGACATGTATTAAGTTGAGAATAACCAAAACAACCCTTAACTTCATAATTCATCCGTCATTAGCTTGCTAATTTGTCTACCTAGCATGCTAGTTTTGAGTTAGCGCGCTAAGGGGGGTGTACCTAACACGTTAGATGGAATTAGCATGCTAGGAATTTTAATTAGTGCGCTATTGTTCTACGTTTCGAAGAACAGCTGCACACTCAGGACAGTTAGTGCGCTAATAATTCCAATTAGCGCGCTAATTGCCTTCTGGGACATAATTCTCGATTCAAGAATTCTGTCGTGGCCCTCTCAATTAGCTATTCTAATTAATCTTTCACCCCGTCCTCTTCGAAATAACTTAAATCCATAAATTAGAACACTTAAGAAACCTCAAATAACATCCATTTCCATAATCATGTATTTACCACCATCTCCATTAACAACCAATTTCATTAAATATAACCAAACTAGTGATAAACTCTCCTTATATACAATCTAATAACATGAAATGCATCAAATTTACACAACAAACCAGAGGCTAAATCATCAACTCGAACTTCACTAAACACACCAAAAATGGATTCATTTGCAAGTTTAGAAGGTGGAGAAGATGATTACCTAGGTTAGATCACTTGGTTTGATGCCTATGTTGTAGAATTCCCAGCTAGAAGTCCTTCTTCTTCCACTGGATTTTCTGGTTCTTCATGAAATGGGTGAGTGTTGTGACCAAACACTCCACTAACTCTCCTATATATATGTTTTATGGAATCAATTGTGCATACGTATCTCGAGGCATATCTTAAGGTTCACAAAGCATGTTGTCTTATACCTCCTGGTGACTCTAATAGCACACTCATCATCTAGTACCACTCACTATGTTAATATAAATGTCCATCTCATGACCACTTTTATTTAATGTAAACTATAGGCTTTCATTTATTCTACTCATGTCACATTACATTAAGTCTTATTCAACCATATGGCTAGTGTTTTATTTATTAAATTAAACCAACTCATGGTCACACTAACCCTTGGCTACCCGTACCCGATGCCCCGCGTCTCGACATGCATTTCGAGGTGCGCTATAGCCTATTGTTCGAGTTTATTTAATTAGCCTATGGTTACATTAATTATGTCAATTTGATTACCTAGACATGTTTATGTAAGTTTATTAAGTTTTCTCTAGTGTACCGGTATCTTGCCTCTCAATACCCGCGTTAGCATGCACTTCGAGGCAGCTACCTGTCACACAACCTCGCACACTCTCGTGATTCAATGTATACATATGTGATGTATTTAACCAATATTCGAATAAACACACCTCAATTAAGGCATCCAACATTCAATTTAACCAGTGTACCTAGGTCGACGTCTGTCCTAGCCTACCCGTGGCGTCTACGTGGATATGAGCTAGTGTCCATGTCTACAATTACAAAGATAATTAACATCATTAATAAAATAGGTCATTACAGTTCTTCCCGATTAAATAAAACTTCATCCTAAAATTTAACCGTAACTTAATCTCATACCAGAAAATAGCTGAGGGTATCTCTATCTCATCGTCGACTCGAGCTCCCACGCGAGTCCCTCTGTCCTATGATGCTGCCAATGAACTGAGACCATAGAGAGTTTCATGTTCTTGAGAATATGTACTCTGCGGTCAATGATCTCTATCGACATCTCTTTGTAGGTCACGTCAGGCTGAACCTCAATTTGTCCCAAATCAATAGTCGGTTTCGGTCCTGCCCTAGCTATTCTCAACATCGAAATGTGAAATGTAAAATGAACTCTAGCTAACTCAGTAGGTAGCTCTAATCGATAAGCAACCTTACCCACTCGCTGTGCAATCTTGTATGGCCTAATGAACCTCGGCGCCAATTTCCCCTTAATACCAAACCTCTGTTCACCCTTCTAAGGGGAAACCTTCAAATATACCATGTCGCCCTCCTCATAGCTCAGTCCCTCATGATAACGATCCGCATATTTCTTCTATATATCATGTGCCGCTCGTAACCTTTATCGAATCTGTCTGATCTTCTCTGTGTGATCAACAACTTTCTCAGGCCCGACTATCAATGTATCTTTCGGCTCCGCCCAGTTGGCAGGTAATCTACAAGGCCTCCCATATAGTGTCTCAAATGGTGGCATGCCAATGCTCGCCTGATAGCTGTTATTATATGCAAACACACACGAAGGTAGATAATCCTCTCACGAAACTGCAATATACAAGCCCTGAACATATCCTCCAAAATCTGTATCGTCGCTCTGCCTGCCGTCAGTCTAAGGATGATAAGCTATACTGAACTGCAACCTGGTGCCAAACTGCTCTTGCATAGCCTCCCAAAGCTTCAATGTCAACTTGGGATCTCTATCCGATACGATGGAAATTAGCACTCCATGCAATCTAATAATCTCCCGCTCAAACATTATGCTCAGCTAAAGAAATGTGTATTTCATGGAAATCGAAATGAAATGAGTCAATTTTGTCAGCCTATCAATCACTACTCAAACTGCATCATGATGCCTCGATGTTTGCTGTAGTCCAGTAACGAAATCCATGGTGATGTGCTCCCATTTCCACTATAGAATGGGCAATGGTTGTAACAATTCACCAGGTCTCTTATGCTCAGCCTTCACCTACTGGAAAATGTGACAACTCCCGACGTATATGCCTACGTCAGCCTTCATCCCTGGCCATAAGAATAGTCTTCTCAAATTATGGTACATCTCGGTCTTACTAGGATGAACTGTGTAGTGACATCGATGTGCATCTTCTAGGATTGCGTCCCGCATCTCTTGATCCGCAGGTATCCGAAATCTTCCTCGGTGTATTAGACACCGATCTATGGCCTCTACTCAATTAGTGCACTCCAGATACCGAGCGAGACCACTGAACCACTCATAAAGCCCATTAACCCTCTGACATTCGACAGCTCTCTCAATCGATATGGTCGAAACCCTCATCTAACCAAAAATGTGGTGCTCAACCGTAGTGGATACCTCCGTCATGCACATAATTGATGCCACTTGTAACAAACTATGCTCGTGTGTCATAGCTCGCAAACCAGTCAGACTGTCAACCCCACTTCAACTCAATGAGTCCGCTACGACGTTCCCCTTTTCTGGGTGATACCCAATAGCAAAGTCGTAGTCCTTCAACAACTCCCTCCATCTCTACTGGCGCATATTCAGATCCCTTTGTGTAAAAATGTAACGTAAACTCTGATGATCTATATACAAGATGAACTTCTCCCCATAGAGATATTGCCTCTAAGCCTTCAGTGCAAAGACGATAGCTGCATGCTCCAGGTCATGCACGGGGTAATTTCCTTCATGAGGTCTCAACCGTTTGGAGAGATAGGCAACTGGTCTACTATCCTGCATCAACACGCATCCAAGACTAATGCTTCTGTGTAAACTGTGAAAGTCTTGCCAAGTTCCGGCAATGTCAATACGGGTGTGGAAGTCAACTTCTTCTTCAGCTCACAAAAGGCCTGCTTACACTCCTCTGACCAATCAAACCTAATATCTTTCTTGGTCAGTCTCGTCATCGGCGCTGCAATCGAAGAAAAACGCTATACAAATCGTCGGTAATATCCTGCCAGTTCGAGAAAACTCCATATATCGGCAACAAACTCCGGTGTTCTTCAATTAATGATAGCTCGAATCTTCTCTGAGTCCACTGAGACACCCTTATCACTAATGACCTGTCCCAAAAATCTCACCGCACTCAACCATAAGTTACTTACTGAACTTGGCGTACAATCTGTGCTCTCTTAGTGTCGTTAAAACTGCTTTGAGATGTCCCTCGTGATCCTCACGAGTCCCACTATAGATCAAGATGTCATCGATGAACACTATGACGAATCTGTCTAGATATGGTCTCAAGACCCTGTGCATCAAATCCATGAAGAATGATGGGGCGTTAGTTAGCGCAAACGACATGACTATAAACTCAAATAGCCCATATCTCGTGCTGAAAGTAGTCTTCTAAATATCCTCTTCTCGAATTCTCAATCGATGATAACCCGAGCAAAGGTCAATTTTTGAGAAGAATCTAGCACCCAACAACTAATCAATTAGATCATCTATCCTAGGAAGTGGGTAATGGTTCCTAACTTTCACCTAATTTAACTTCCTATAGTCTATGCACATCCTTATCGACCCATCCTTCTTTTTCACAAATAATACTGGAGCTCCCCAAGGTGACATACTAGGGTGAATAAAACCCTTCTCCAACAATTCATCTAGCTATCTCTAACCTCCTCCTGCTCCGATGGTGACATCCTATATGGTTTACTGGCAATCGGTTGCGTCCCTGGTATCAACTCAATGATAAACTCAATAACTCATGGCGGTGGCAATCTTGGTAGGTCATCCAAAAATATATCAACAAAATCTCTCACCATCGGTACATCCTCAATCATGACCTCCATCCTAATCTTCGGCTTAATTATCGCTACAAATGCCTCTATCTCTTGAGTTGTAGCTAGTCGGCCTCTAGTGATAGGTAAGCCAGTCGCAGATCCAACCAGTGCAAACTCTGATATCCCAAGAATACGAAACTTTATCTTCTTACCATAACAATCTATCCGTGCATCATAGGATGACAACCAATCCATCCCAAGAAGCGCATCAAACTCTAAGTACTCCAATACTCAAAGATCGGCTAGTAACTGATGTCCTTCAACGTCTATCCTCATGTTTCTACATATCCGATTAGGGTATATCTTATCCCTAGTGGTCGTATTAAGGACAAGGTGTGTGTCTAGTGTTTGTGTATTTAACCCTAACACTCCAACAACACGTCCAACAATAAATGATAAAGTACGACCACAATTAAACATAGCATGCATAGGTCACCCAAAAATATCCAACATACCCTCGATGAGCTGTCTGGTCACTCCGTCATCAGGTTGCGCTACCACATGAGCACTTTCTAGCTCGCTCTGGCTCTCGAGGTGGTGACGGTGGTGCCAGTAGTCCTCAAGTGTCCCTTGTGAGTGATAAATTCTCTTTATATACGATCTAATAACATGAAATGCATCATATTTACGCAACAAACTATAGGCTAAATCATCAACTCGAATTTCGCTAAACACAGCAAAAAATGGATTCATTTGCAAACTTAGAAGGTGGAGAAGATGATTACCTAGGTTAGATCACTTGGTTTGATGCCTAGGCTGTAGAATTCCCAGCTAGAAGTCCTTCTTATTCCGCTGGATTTTCTGGTTCTTCATGAAATGGGTGAGTGTTATGACCAAACACTCTACTAACTCTCCTATATATATGTTTTATGGAATCAATTATGCGTACATATCTCGAGGCCTATCTTGTGGTTGACAAACGTGCTGTCCTATACCTCCTAGTGACTCTAATAGCAAACTCATCATCTAGTACCACTCACTATGTTAATCTAAATGTCCATCTCATGGCCCATTTTATTTAATGTAAACTATAGGCTTTCATTTATTCTACTAATGTCACATTATATTAAGTCTTATTTAACCATATGGCTAGTGTTTTATTTATTAAATTAAACCAACTCATGACCTCAGTTATCCGTACCCAGTGCCCTGCGTCTCAACACACATTTCGAGGTGCGCCATAACCTATTGTTCAAGTTTATTTAATTAGCTTATGGTTACATTAATTATGTCAATTTGATAACCTAGACATGTTTATGTAAGTTTATAGAGTTTTTTCTAGTGTACCCGTATCTCGCCTCTCGATACTCGCATTAGCATGCACTTTGAGGCAGCTACCCGTCACACAATCTCGCATGTCCTTATGATTCAAAATATACACACGCGATGTATTTAACTAGTATTTGAAATAATTGCACCGCAATTAAGCAATCCAACATACAATTAAACCAGTATACATTAGTCGACGTATGTCCTAGGCTACCCACGGTGTCCATGTGGATCTGAGCTGGCATCCATGTCAGCAATTATGAGATAATGAACGACATTAATAAAATGGGTCATTACACATAAAAATTATTAGTTCCTCGAAAACTCGTAAATCAAGTGTTGATCTTCACATGAAGATTTCGCCTAGGTTTACGTGCGAGTCGGGATTGGTGGTAATATAATGCGTGAATGAAGTTGGTACACAACTTTGCCTCGAGTTTTGTATCACTTGGTGGTGGTCACGGTTGAGATCGAATTTAATCAGGACAAGTTTTTTAAATGTGGCAAGAAAATTGATCCTTAAGATTTTTTGTATGTCGTTGACAAAGTTAAGATTTTTGGGGTTTTGATGTGACCAAAATTAGTGTTATGGGCATTTTATGAAGATGGACTCTTTTCTTAAGAGTTTGGTTCAATTTGGTGAAAAACCGAATTGAAAATGAGCGTCAAAAGTTAAAGCACGTCAAAATAGAAATTTCGGGAATTCATAAATAAAAAGAAATCAAGCTGCTAACAAAGAGCTGAGAATTTATATATAAATATATAAAAAAAACCAAATGAATTTAGGTATGTCGATACTTGAACTTCTTAATTAGGTCTTTTGCTCAATGAGCTCTCGGCGTATGATTTTCACCCGGTTCGCAAAATGGTAGAACATCGAGAGCCGATCAGCTCAAACAAAGTTTCTATGATGGAAATGAGGTATTCGGCTCGCAATTTGGTAAATTATCAATTCACGGCATTTTTCTTAATTAAATTTGAATTCTCACGATTTTCCAATTTCTCTTACAGGGTTTTGATAAAAATTGGTAGGGATAGTTGTGAATTGATGTATTAGGTTGATGTGCCGAGATTTGGTATAAATCCCACCGCGTGGGTTAGGTTTTTGATGAACTGAACTAATGTGATTCAGTCGATAACTATTTTGGAGATGTTTTTAGAATTGATATTGATTTAAATTGGATTTTTGGACGAATAAATTATTGATTTTTATCCAATTTGACTCTTTGAGGTATGAAAATATGTGATGTTGGAATCGATTGGTTTCATGGCGTTTGTTGTCGAGTTTTGAAGATTTAATTACGAAAATGTTGATTTTGAGAAGTTTTTAGTTCGAAATAAACTAAGTTTGCCTAGTTGATAGATTATATTAAAAATTCATAACTTCTCCATCTGTGATCTAATTTGAGTGTTTTCAGAGTCTATGGAAAGTATGACATAAGTACTACAAGTTCCTATTAGATCATCATGACAAATAATGATTTTTCAAGGTTAAAAAGTTACCCTAAGTTGGCTAGTTGAAAGGCGGTTGAAACAGTTATATAAATTAATATTTTTGGAAACTGTTCTTAAGCTTTTTTTTGCTGTAGTTTTCACTGAGTTTTGTGATTAGGTTTCATTTAAAACTTAACCCATAATATAATTAGGTATGTAGGGAAGCTATTGGAACCATCTTTAAAGTGATCTGACATTCTGGGAACCTCAAAAAAGTAAGCTCAAAGTTAGTTCGGTTGTCGGTAAACCTTACATTGATCTTTATTATTGAATAAATATTTTTATACCTGTAATTTTATCATAATGAGATTGCATTTTATCATTCTTGATCATGCATACATAAAGTGAGTGCAAGGGATAAGCTTATTTTGGAGTTTGGTTAAATTGAAACTAGGTTTCAGTTCTGCCTCTACGTCATTTAGTGAGACTAGCAGAGTCTAACGCCAACAAGTTGTCTCAACATTTCATGATCTCTTAATACTATCTCTGTACTATTTTTGGAAGTCTATGTCTAATTATAGTTAACATATAATGACAAAGTGGATTGTATGTCATGTTGACGCATAGATCTTATTATTTATTTGGAAATGCGATTACATGTCTCTATGTATCAGACCAACAATCGCAAGAGTACATATCAATATAGGAACTCACTTGCCTTACATCTTTGAGTTTTTTTTGTTGGTGTAAGATTATATATGAAGATAAGGGAAGAATAGACAAGGCTCGAAGATTGTAGTAATTGTTTTCAAAAGTCAAAGTACATTTTTATTGTAAATAGTTTATATATAGTCTTGGGACTCTTAGGGTGAATGTAGGACGTGAAGTTACTTTGAATAGTTATGAGAATCTCCTAAGTTAGAAATTTTAAATAAGTTGAGAAAGTTTATATCCAATTTAGGTCTATTTGGGATTGTAAAGTTGGAATTTAATTATCGGAGACGCTAAGTTAGTTTAGAAGTTTGATTTTGATATATATTATGAACTGCGAGGAGTTGTGAGTCTTTCGAAGCATCTTCCCATTCTGCTATCTATTAGGTGAAGGTTTTCTGGCAGACCACTTTTTATGGGAGGTGGTGTCCAATTTTTTATGAAATACGAATACTATTTCTAAATTTGCTCCAATTGAATAAATCATGAAATGAGTTTCATTGAGGATATAAAATTAGTTTTAAAGCTTTATAAAGAATTGAAATAATTATTATTTTGAGGTTAAAGCCGAAATAATAGATTAAGCTGACTAGATTATTAGAGGATTAAGGTAATCTAGGTCGGTCGATTATTTTAAGGACAAGAGGGTTCACAAACTTGGTATCAGAGCCTAGGTTTGGCTCAATTGAGGATAAACTATCTGAGAATCAAAAGGTGATTGAGCACGATTAGTTGGGAAGTGACTATGAGCTAGGTTGTTTTTGTTATTATGTTACATTTGTGTTGTATGTTTGTATTATCGCTAGATATGCGATATGAAGTTTATTCTCCTTGTCCATTTGATATTTTAATCGTAAGATATAACAGGTTAGATTAGAAACAGATAATTAAAAAATAGAATAAACTTGTGAAATGAAGATGAATGTGATTGGATATGAAATAGAATTGTGAAGTCTGAATTCACACAGGTGTTGTAAGTAGTTTGGTACTAATATAACTGATGAAAGTATCAGTTATGAAACCAATGGTAAATTGGTTGGAATGAAAGTCCAAATGATTTAGGTATATAAGAACTGAACATGGATTTCTTGGAAATCAATAGTATCAAACTTCACAATTATAAAACGTTTAGAAAAATGTTAAAATGAGTCTCAAATAAAAGAAAAATGGAGACATGTAGTTTCGAAAGTAGAAATTGATTAGATAAATTGAATTTGACTGATAAATCATAATGAGATTGTGATTGGATCAGTCAAGTTGTCTAAAACGGTTTCCACGAAAATAAAACACTTTAAAGTAAAGTATTGTCTCCTTTCCAAAACAAAACATTAAGTGAAATGTGGAATGGAACCACATTTTAAAATAATCAAATGAAATTTAAAAAGAAGTACCGAGATTTATGATTGTTTATTAGTCAAGTTACTTATTTGTAAGGGACGTTGAGTATAGTGGTTCTATGAGTTGAATAAAGAAATAATAAAACAAATGAAAATATACAAGTTAAAAGTGATCTTTGTTAACACTAGATTAGGTGTTTTCATGAAACAAAGATCGGTAAAATTTTTAACTTAAAATAAAAATTATAGTGATAAGATCAACTTGTTAGAAGTTAAGGTGTTGGGGAAGTGGTCTAATAATAGCTTAGATTAGCTATTAAACATCAAAATAAGCCATTGTGTTTTGAGACTCAAAGTACCCAATAATCACTTCTAAAAACATTAAGTAATGATGGCTATCTCTATAACTTAAAATATTACTAAGAAAAAAATAGACGTACTGATTGAGAATTGGTAAGTGAATGGTATAAGATGTCAATATGAGCTCGTATATTGCGAGAATTTCTGTTGATATGAATTAAAGGATTGAAACAACATCCTTTAAGAGTTTGATTAATTGTTCAATTATTCAAGGTATTAAAACTTCAAATTCTTCTATCTTTTCACTTGAAAAATAATGGAAAAGTGAATTCATCAAAAATAATTTGATGAATAGTAAGATATTGTGTTATCTTACACAGTCTCTTGAAAAGTTTTGAATTTCGTTTTGAGAAAAAGAGAAGTCTGCAAATTTGAGACTAATGGAAACCAAGTAAGGCAATAACAAACAACTGAACTATTTGAGTCGTAAAATATTCTCTGTTTCGAATAAAGGTTAGCTAAGGAAGACTTCAATTGATTGAATGATAATAAGAAGTAACACCGTCCTTAGCTATATTTTTGAAAAAAGAAGAGATATAAATTGCATTTCTAAGTTAAAATTAAAGAGCTGTAAGTGACCTTGTCGTTAAGCGAGAGTCGTTGTCTGTTTGTAAAAATGACTTATAACTGTGGAAGTGACACGAATAGATTCCTTTACTCAAGGCCAGACACTTGAGTAGTTGTGCATGACCAAAAGACCGAGTAACTTTGTATCATAATCACGATTCATTCACAACATAGAAGATTAGTGTAACGCATTCACTCATCTTTGAATAATCGAATAAATTGGTGATAGTAGAAATAAAAGAGTTTATGAAGTTTCATTAGAGTCAATTGAAAAATAAAGTATAGGCAATTAAATGGTCAAGACAATCTAACATTATTAAAAAATATTAAATTTTAGGTCAACGAGTCTCAATCTATTAGGATGTCAAACTATAAGTTTAATGGAATGCGATATATCTTCATAAGGATCTTACTAGGATTCAAACTCTAAAAGTTGAATGTTTTGAAGCCAAAGTAATTTACAACTAATTTAAGCGAATGTATTGTACACTGGTTCAGTTTTAGTGCTACACCACTCGATTAAGCAGTGATGAAGTTTTAAGCACTACGTTATCTTAAGTTGGAGTTAATGTAAGATACCTAAAATGGCGGTGAAGATACAAATGAAATGAAAAGAAATGTACAACTTACAACTCAATTAGTTAATATTATTCTTAGTGGTTAGTACAATATTGAATAGAGGGCATTATATCTGACTTAATATATTGAAAGAATTTAATATTCTTCCACTGTATTGAGTAGAGGCAAAAAGAAATATCATATTTATAACTTGCATGAGATACTAGTCATACGTTATACTATGACATTATAATCATTGAATACGTAGATATTTCTATTTAAAAACGTATGTATACTCAAGTTAAAGATAACTGTCTTTATTTAGGTAATGAGAGAAGTTTAATGAACAATAATTATCGAGATATGAAATCATAGTAATTGAATGCAATGAGGTTCTTAGTAAACTCATAAATAGAAAATGATTTGATGAAGTTAGAAAAATCATTGATTTTCTAACCAGTCAAAGAGAAAGTTAAGTGATGGCTGATTAGTTGAAATTGGTTGTTGCTTTCTAGTCCACAATATAAATGATATTGTGAGTAGACATTTAGATAATAAGTGAAAGTTGCATGATGTGTAAGGTTTCATTTTCTGATCGGATTGTAATTTTAGATCTCTTGTCACATAATGACAAATGTAATAAGAGATCTATAGTCATGGATTGTGTGACGGCCCCAGTTCCAAACAAATTGGGCCTCGCCCGGCCTAAGCCCACGTGGACCCCCAAGCCAGTCTCGCAAGGTCAACGCAGGTCTAGTCAGCCTTCCAATCTATCATTACCAGTAAATTCACAATTTTACAGTTGAATTATTAATGTTTTGCAAGTTTTCCGATTTAGCGGAAGCAATTACTACAAAAAAATAACTCAACCGTAATTAAAAAGTTAGGCAACCTAATTGTGGAACCTTGCATAACTATATCATCATTGGAGGAGAGTAATTAAAAGATATACAAAAATCACCTAGCTATGGAGCTTTCCCTCTGCTACTCGTCTGCAACTCTACACTCAGTCAAACATAAGAATGACAAGCCCAGGTAAGTAAATCAAGTAGGACATATACACAACATTTCACAATATCCAAAGCAGTCAAATTCATGCAAATAGAACGAAAGGAATAAAGAACGCATGAATATAAAAGACTAAACGAATCAATCGACGAGTAAGGCCAAATAACAAGGAGTCCCGACCAAAGGTCGTTTAGTCGCGGCAAAAGCCCAGCAGACTCGGGCTTAGGACGAGACCCCAGCCACCCAGCCCTAACCCTTGCAACTATGAGACATTCACAGACCCGGATCTAGGACGAGACCCCAGCCTCCCAGCCCTAGCCCGTACGACTATGAAACATCCACAGACCCGAATAAGGGCCCCCAACGTAAACTCAATTGGGAGATATTGACGAGCGACTAGGAAAGACCTCGGGTTTCGGACGAGACCCCTGCCTCCTAGCCCTAACCCTCTTATATCGTAGATAACAGTAATCATGACTCACTTGCCAATGGACCTAATCAATCGACAACAATTCCAAAGATAGCTATCATCACAAAGCAATGAACAACAATAAAGCTATCACAAAACAGTAAACAACCACAGCCAATGGAAAGCAATGAAATACTGTATAAGTCCCTAGCTGGTTTACTCACCACGAGAAATCGCGAACCATAAAACGTATCTATCGCGTCTCGATTTGCGCACTCGACACCTGACTCCTAAGTCTCTGGTGTCCATTTAGACATTTTAGAGCCAATTTACTAAAATCATTCAAATCACAACTATATTTGGTGAAATAAAGCTCACCATGGCCTTCAAAACCATTTGAATCCATCGTGTCGTCGAACTCGTCGAAGTCACGCCTCAAATCGGTCGACAATGCGCCACCGCGTCGCAGCCACACCACCGTCGCACCATCGTCGCTGCCGGCGTCACCGCAGCTGCCGGAGCCGCGCCGTCCCGCTGCCGTGTCGCCGCCTCATTGTCGTGACGCTTGCTGGCGCTTCTGATGCGCCGCCAGCGCTGCCGCCGTCCGCGGGTCTGCTAGCCAAGCCGCAGCAGCCCGCCTACACCACGCCGCTGTCGCTGGAGTTGCTGGTGCCGCCGCAAAGCTGTCCAGCCACGGCCGCTACCGGCCGCAGCCGCGCCACTCCCCGCGTCCGTGAGCCGCTGGTGTTGTTTTCCATGGCCACCGCTAGTCGTCATCGTCTTCGCCACTGCATCGCCGGAGCGCCGTCGCTGCCATCACCCGCTGGCGATCTCGGCCCTGCGCGATCATTGGTCTGTGAACTTTGCGTAGCCGCGCCTCGCTCGTCTGCGGCCTCCCCGTCGCTAGGAAGCGGTCGTCTGCGCCGATGATCCGTGCCGATGATCCGCCGCAGGAGTCGCCGAATCGCCGCCGGATCTGCTGGCTCGCGAGCTCCTACACTTCTCTCTCTCTGATCTTCTTCTCTCTCTTTCTCTCTTTTCTTTCTCTCCCTGCCTTTCATTTCTTATCCGATCTTTTTTTTATATTTCAAATCAAAAGTAAATCCTCGAGATTCGCGCGGAACGAAACTCGAGGCACATCAAAACATATATATCTTTCTTTTTATTATTTTTATATGTTTTTCTTAAAAACCGAGTAGCGCGCATCACGAGGCACCAACCCGCCTCATTTCAAAATCTCGATACTCGCGCTACACGTATCACGAGGCGTATCCAATATCCACCTTAAAACCACATAAATGCACTATAGCCACATTTTGCTCCCAGGTCGGCACGCGACTCGAGGCACGTCCCCGTTCATGTTTCGGTTCACCGCATCCCCTGCATATACTTTTCTGAACGATTTACATTAAAATCTCAAATTGGATATTACACAGTACCTCGGAGTCTCCACCCGAGATTCGGACATACGCGTTTAGACGAGTGGATTCCACAAACGACCCTGACCTGACACGTGGCACAAGTCAAATTTTCGGGTCATTACAGTTTTCCCAACGAATTATAATTCCGTCCTCAAAATTGAAGCAAGTCTCAAAGGATAATGGTGTTTTATGAATGAAGACCCAAGGCCATACTTGCCTAAGGCCATACTCGGCCAAGGCCATACCCCCATCTCACTCCGTAGGGCTGGGCTCCTCCGCGACAAGCCGGGCTCCTCCGTGACGAGCTGGGCTCCTCCGAGACCTCCAAACAAAGAACACACCATCTGTCTCCTCCCATTAATATATGCCAGGGCAACATCCTCGCAATATATATTGGAATACAAATGAATACAAATGAACATTTTAATTTCATGATCCACCGTCACTAACATACGTATATCTGCTGTATATCCGCGAGAATGTAAATCAGTCTCTTTGACTGTCCGTTAGTCTCTCTGATCGAGTGAGTCTCAACCCAACCCGTCGTACCCTCTATCCGGTTACGGTGGATAGTAGTCGGACCTGACGTGGCAATAGCATGAACATGTTTTTGGCTTTTCTGTACCTGGCTGTCCATATGCCCATACAGGTACGTTGAAATCCCAATCCAAATGGAACATGTCAATGTCCTTGTCCCTGTGCATGACAAGATCACTGTTCTTGTCAGTGCACTCGACTGGATCTCTGACCCTGTCTCTAGCCACTGCTAAGGATCTGACGGTGCTAGCTGCTATACTACACTAGCGTAACTCTACGCTGGTCCATCTAACACTGGCGCTATACACGCCGCACATGGCGGAAACGCAATACGCTCTGAGGTTGATCTCTTTGCCACGACCGTCTAACCCTCGTTTTCCTCTGATCATTTCCAGGCCCTCGCACTGAATGTGACGATGCCGAAAATGCGACTGGTACTCCGATGCGTGTGCTCCCACACTCTCACTAGCTATTGATGACCCGTTCTGGTATATCAAGAGAAAATCCAATACTGTGAAGCATCAGACGTTCATTAACTTTGTCGTAAGCATGTAACATGACTAAATGGGCCTCCTTTGTTAAAGCCCTCAGTCCCGAAAGCAAAACGTCAGTAACAAAACTACAACCTCAAAAGGTAGGTGACCAAGACATTCAAGAACAAATCTCGATGCAAGAAAAACTGGTTCATTGAATTGGTTATCACTTGGGTCACCTTCTTTTTGTTTTATATGCATAAAAGCAGGAAGACAACAGTAGTTTCTCCATTGAATTCATCACAACTACTTTGCACAGCTGCTCTATCAACATAACTTTTCAAGATGACCTCCATCACTCTTTAAGCATGAGATTTTAATAGGGATAGAGGAACATGCTGCTTCCCACCATACGAAGCATACAAATAAAGTAATTTTACGGCTGTCTGGAATGAAGAACCCTTTAGTAAAGCATCAAAGAACTTATCAACAGAAGCTGAATGATTAACTCGTATTATCTTCCAATCTTTTGGTAACTAAACACAATAATTCCTTGGTGCATGATTCCTTTGACAACCTTTCTAGAAGAGAGCCAAGTGAGGGTGCAAATACATGATTAAAATGCATCCATGACATTGGTGCTTTGCACTCCAATGCTTCCTCAACTGAGACGGATCTTAGAGCCCCAAAAATAACCTTCATGTCACATGAATCTACCATACATTCGTGCTCTGCATCATTGTGTTTTGCGTGGAGCACATTCCCAAGGCTGCAGAAAACAAAATACAGCCTCAAGTGCTACAACTGCATTCTAAAAACTGAGCATCATCTCGAAAACCTCCTCAATAGAATGCATATTACATGCTTCCTTCTACGTGGCAATGAAAGTTTCCATTGTCGAGCTACTAAGTTGAAAAGACTCATGCTCAACCATATCATTGCATGAAGGTTGACTTTCAGCACACTTAAATTTATTTTTTTAATTGTCGAAAAATGATCTTCTAACATGAAAAAAAATGATGTTCAAACCCATCTTGTTCATTTTTCAGACAAGAAGAATCAAGTATTTAGGATTAAAGGTTTATCCAGCGAGGCACTAGTTTCCAATGCATAATTACATTATGATTGTGATGCTGACCTCATTGTGACAATATGATCAATATGATCTAATGACCAAAACCAAACTCTCCACTCTACAGCCATGGCTGCAACAACGGTATATAGAGACATGTCCATCTCTTTTCTTAGAGACTTTTTGAGTTACTTCGCCAAAGTGCACAAGTGGAGATGGAGATATAACTCCTAAACCTTTTTTTTTATCTGCACAATCTCAAAGTCCTAGTAAAGGATTATCAAGCAAAGACGAGATCATCATCGCAGCCTCCTTTAAGTGAAACATGTGTGTCACTTAAATTATTGTTGTCATTCTACCATTTTCCACTTTTCCACAATGTTCTAACCAACTAGAAAAAGCTGTTGATTGACCAAAAATGAAATCAAGTAGGCCAATGAAACATCGATCACTAACTGATTACATTTAATTTTTATCCAATTAATCATTACCATCAATCTTCTTTATTATCAATTTCTCTGAATCCGATAAAGTTATCGTCAATCTTTTTTAATTTTTTTTCTCATCGCGTCTCACGCGATACACAAGAGTAAACACAGTTATATCGTTGTTGGTCGTGCGATATATGCAGCTCATTAGCACTCACAAACCGCGAACCAACAGCCACACGATCATCTATCCGAAACGTCGTCGCATTTTCCATAGCCACGAAATCCTCGATATCGTATATATATTATAACACAACAAATATATCATATCAGATACATCGTCATTCCCCTCACTTCCTAACGAAGACCTAAGTCAGGATCATAGGTTCCACTCTAAGTTCAACCATTCCTAACTTCCGCTGGTTTTGTCTTAATTTCAAGGGTCGAGTATTTACAACTTCGGCTCTGATACCAACTGTAACGGCCCCCGTTCCACACAATCTGGGCCTCGCCCGGCGTAAGCCCACGTGGACCCCCAAGCCAGTCTCGCAAGGTCAACGCAGGCCTAGTCAACCTTCTAATCCATCATTATCAGTAAATTCACAATTTTACACTTCAGTTATTAATGTTTTGCAAGTTTTACAATTTAGCGGAAGCAATTACTACAAATAAAATAACTCAACCGTAATTAAAAAGTTAGGCAACCTAATTGTGGAACCCTGCATAACTACATCATCATTGGAGGAGAATAATTAAAAGATATACAAAAATCACCTAGCTATGGAGCTTTCCCTCTGCTACTCGTCTGCGACTCTGCACTCAGTCAAACATAAGAATGACGAGCCCAGGTAAGTAAATCCAGTAGGACATATACACAACATTTTACAATATCCAAAGCAGTCGAGTTCATGCAAATAGAACGAAAGGAATAAATAACGCATTAATATAAAAGACTAAACAAATCAATCAATGAGTGAGGCCAAATAACAAGGAGTCCCGACCAAAGGTCGTTGAGTCGCGGCAAAAGCCCAGCAGACTCGGGTTTAGGATGAGACCTCAGCCTCCCAGCCCTAGCCAGTACGACTATGAAACATCCACAGACCCGGATAAGAGCCCCCAACGTACACTCAATTTGGAGATATCAATGGGCGACCAGGAAAGACCTCGGGTTTAGGACGAGACCTCTGCCTCCAGCCCTAACCCTTTCATATCGTAGATAACAGTAATCATGACTCACTTGCCAATGGACCTACTCAATCGACAACAATTCCAAAGATAGCTATCATCACAAAGCATTGAACAACAATAAAGCTATCACAAAACAGTAAACAACCACAGCCAATGGAGAGCAATGAAATACTGTATAAGTCCCTAGCTGGTTTACTTACCTCCTGAAATCGCGAACCTCAAAATGTCTTGCTTGAGTCTCGATTTGCTGCATTGCCGGAGCGCCATCGCTGCCATCACCCGCCGGTCAGCCCGCCGTCCCCACCTCGAAGCCACTGGCGATCTCTACCTAGCGCGATCGCTGGTCTGAGAACTCCGCGTAGCCGCGCCGAGATCGTACGCGGCCTTCCTGTCGCTCGCGAGCAGTCATCCGCGCCGATGATCCGCGGTTTCTAGTTCGCCGTCGGAGTTGCCGAATCGCCGCCGGATCTGCTGGCTCGCGAGCTCCTTCACTTCTCTCTCCGATCTTCTTTTCTCTATCTCTCTCTCTTTTCTTTCTCTCCCTGCCTCTCATTTCTTATCCGATCTCTTGTTTTTATTTCAAATCAAAAGTAAATCCTCGAGATTCGTGCAGAATGAAACTCGAGGCACATCAAAACATATAGATCTTTCTTTTTTGTTTTTCTATGTTTTTCTTAAAAACTGAGTAGCGCGCATCACGAGGCACCAACCCGCCTCCTTTCCAAATCTCGAAACTCATGCTACACGTATCATGAGGCGTACCCAATGTCCACCTTAAAACCACATAAATTCACTATAGCCACATTTCGGTCCCACATCGACACACGACTCGAGGTGTGTCCCTGTTCGTGTTTCGATTCACCGCATCCCCTGCATATACTTTTCTCAACAATTAACATTAAAATCTCAAATTGGATATTACACAGTACCTAGGAGTCTCCACCCGAGATTCGGACATACGCATTTCGACGAGTGGATTCCATAAATGACCCTGACCTGACACGTGGCACAAGTCAAATTTTCGGGTCGTTACAGATTGACTTATGTAATGTCAGGTTTCTATTGAGAAATGTTGGAAATGATGATGGATCAGATAGACATGTGACTCTACTTAGTATCTAATGTCGTGCTTAAGTATTATTTGCATCACTATGTAATGTTAAACTGGTGATAGTATAAGATTTTGCCTCGATTTATGTGCAAGTCGGCATTAGTGGTAATATAATGTGAGAACGAAGTTGGTACAATAATCTGCATCGAGTTTCGTATCAGTTCATAGTTGTCGCGGTTGATATTGAGTCTAAATCTGGGCACGTTTGGCTAAATATAGCAAGAAAATTGGTCTATAAGATTTTTGTATGTCATAGACAAAGTTAAGATTTTTGAGGTTTCGGTGTGACTAAAACTAGTGTTATTGACATTTTATAAAGATGAACTATTTTGTCTAGAGTTTGGTTCAATTTGGTGAAAAATGGGATTAAAAACGAGTGTCAAAAGTTAAAGCACGTCAAAATATGAATTTTTGAAATTAATAAATAAAAAAACAAGTTTCAGACAAGCAACTGAGGGTTTATATATAAATATATAAAAAACCTAAATGAAATCAATTTCATTCAAAACGTTCAACATAATGTGTTGGTACGTCGATACCCAAACTTTTCAATTCAGCCTTTTGCTCCACGAGCTCTCGACATACAATTTTTGTTCGGTTTCTTTTCACAAAATGGTAGAGCATTGCAAGACGATCAGTTCGAGCTAAGTTTCTATGGTGTGAACGAGGTATTTCGCTTGCAATTTGGTAAATTGTCAATTCAGGGCATTTTTCTCGATTCAATTTGAATGCTCGTGATTTGTCAATTTCTCTTGCAGGGTTTTGATAAAAATTGGTATGGATAGTTGTGAATTGATATATTGGGTTGATGTGCAATGATTTGGAATAAATCCCTCTTACGTGGGTTAGGGTTTTGATGAACGAAACTAATGTGATTCAGTTGATAACTATTTTGGAGATATTTTTAGAGTCGATATTGATTTAAATTAACATTTGGATGAACGGATTATTGTTTTTGATCTAATTTAACTCCACGAGCTATGGAGATATTTTGATGTTGGAATCGAGTGATTTTCGTGGTGTTTGTTGTCAAGTTTTGAAAATTTAATTGCAAAAAGTATTGATTGGAGAAGCTTTTCAGTTCAAAATAAAATAAAGTTTGCCTAGTTGGCATACCATATTGGAAAATTAATAACTTCTTCGTCGATGATCTGATTTAAGTGTTCTTAGAGTCTATGAAATGTATAACATGAGCACTACAAGTTCCTGTTAGATCATCATGATAAATAATGAAGTTTTCAAGGTTAAAAAGTTACCGCAAGTTGGCTAATTGAAAGACAGTTAAAACAATTATATAAATTAATATTTTTGGAAACTGTTTTCAAGCATAATTTGACCGAAGTTTTTATTAGGTTTCATGATTTGACTTCACTTGAAGCTTGACCCATAATATAATTGGGTATGTAGGGAAGATATTGGAACCATATTCAATATGATCCGACACTCCGGGAACCTCGAAAAATTAAGCTTAAAGTTAGTTTGGTTGTAAGTAAACCATACAGTTATCTTTACTATTGAATGAATATTTTTGTACCTGTAATTGTATTATAGTTTAATTGCATTTTATCATTCTTGGTTATGTATATATAGAGTAAGTGAGCGGGATAAGCTTGTTTCAGAGTCTGGTTTGATTGAAACTAGGTTTCACTCCTACCTCGACGCCGTTTAGTGAGATTAGCGAAGTTTAACACCGACAAGTTATCTCTGCATTTCATGATCTCTTAATAATTTCTCTGTACTATTTTTGGAAGTCGACATCTGATTATAGATTGAAGACAAGGATAGAGTGGATTGCATGTCATGTTGATGCATCTATCTTATTGTTTAGTTGGAAATGCAATTACATCTCTCCATGTATCGACTAACAATCACAGGAGTACAAATCAATGTAGCATTTTACTTACCTAACTTCTTTGAGTTATTTTTGATGGCGTCAGATTATATATGAAGATAAGGGAATGGTGGATAAGGCTCGAAGATTGTGGTAATCAGTTTCAAAAGTTGAAGTAACTTTTTGTTGTAAATAGGTTATATATATTATTTTGGGACTCTTAGGGTGAGTGTAGGACGTGAAGTTACTTTGAATAGTTATGAGAGTCTCATAAGTTAGAGATTTTAAATAAGTTGAGAAGGTTTATATTCAATTTAGGTCTATTTGGGATTGTAAAGTTGAAATTAAGTTGTTGGAGACCTAAAGTTAGTTTAGAAGTCGATTTTGATATATATTATGAACTGTGGGGAGTTGTTAGTCCTTTGAGGCATCGCCCCATTCTGCTGTCTATTAGGTGAAAGTTTTTCGGCATGCCACTTTTAGGGGAGGTGTTGTCGAAGTTTTTATGAAAGATAAAAGCTATTTCTAAACTTGCTCTAATTGAATAAATCATAAAATGAGTTTTATTGAGGATACAAATTTAGTTTTGAAGCTTTATAAAGGATGGAAATAATTATTATTTTGAGGTTAAAGTTGAAAGAATAAATTAGGCTGATTGGATTATCAAGGATTAAGGTAATTTAGGCCAGTCCGTCGTCCTAAGGACGAGGAGGCTGACGACTTTCCTATCTCGAATTTGATCTTGCGTTTTTGGATTTGGAGTTCTGCAACAATTATATGATCTGGGAGAGTCTCTAAATTCGATATTTCTTTGTGGTTTTTATGGATCTATGTTAAGGTTTATGATTGGGGTTTTGGTGATAGTGAACTGATGGTAGCGGTTTCACTGGGGTACGTGGCTGGCGTGGTGTTCTTAGTGGGATTAGTGAATTTGAGAACCCAATTGTACCTTTCTGGGGCTCTACTAATGAAATTCTTCAATTTGTTATCAATCTTCATTTGTTGTTCATTGATCAAGAAACCTGTCATGTTATGGTGTTAGTTGATTTATGAGTTGTTCATGAATTCTTTTATTGGTGAACGTGAATTGTGAGTTTCTTGGTAACCAAGAGTATGTACGGTGGGTGGTTGGAATTGTGACGCTTTAAAATATGTGTAACGTGGATCTCGAGGAGATGAATATGTTAGTCGTTGTATGTTGCAAAGATTATTCGTGTGTTGAGATGCGTATAAACACATCTTAAGAAGAATTAAATAGCATGTGATATGAGACTGTCACTTTAATTTCTATTCTCTTAGATCAGTCTCAAGACTCGTGCATTCGAATCTCGAGAAAAGTTGTATTTGATTTTTTGTTAGTCGGTCAGGAGGTGATGGTCTCGTTAATAGCCATAAAGATCGACCTTTAGATGCGTAACACGTATCTCAAGAAATATCAAAACATAAAATGAGAAAAATAAATGATTTTGAACCATCAGATGTGCCTTGAGATTGGTGCTTACGAGTCTTAAGGAAATCTCATATTAATCCCAAAACACAACCGCATCCTCCGTATTTGTTTTGATTAAAGAAATTGATTGAAAGAGAAAGGAAACTGAGAGAAGGGAGAGACATGGAGATCGATGATGAAGATGATCAAGGTGAGATTGTTGTTGTCTTGTTGAGTTGTTGTTGTCGTGGTTGTTGTTGTTGTTCGTTGTTGCTAATGGGGAAATAAGGGGAGGCTCCGACAAACTGCATATGCAGTTCGTCTGAGGAAGATGGCGGTAAGGGAGTTGTCTCCCTTACGCATAGATGATTTGGGGTTGGGTTTGACCTAACCCCATTCAAAAATAAGAAAATCGAAAGCAGTTTTGAGTTTTAGGGAGGCAGAGGAAGAAGAAAGGGGCTGGACCCTGGTTTAAGCCTAAACCCTTCTCTAAATTAAAAAAGAAATTGCTGAAAAATAGAGAAAACTTCTAGAAAAATGAGGAAAAATTTAGGAAAATAATATTTTGACCAAATAAGTAGAAATTGGTGAATTTCTATGAAAAATGAAGAACTCGGGATTCGTTTGGGACTTTATATCGGGGTTTTACCTCGTAAAGCGTGAAAATAGTCAAAATAAATTGAAAAATTAAAAAATCGGTCTCAAGGTTTCGGATTTGAGTGGAATTTGAACATAGGGCTTAATGAGGGTTTCGGACTGGGTACCATCCTAATTGGGATAGGGGATGCTTAAAATATATTGTATTGTAATTATTTGGTATGAATGATGGTTATATTATTACTCTAATTGAGTTTGATTGGTGTACCGAGGATTAATTAGGGTTTTGGGTCAAGTATTGCCTTAATTGGGATATGGAATACTACAGTTGGTATCGAAGCTTAGATTATAGAGTGAGCTTCCATATTCTGGAATTGTTTGAGAATCAAGAACTACTCAGAAACAGTTTAGTGTCGGAACTTGAATTTATTACCCGTAATCTTAATAGAAGTCTAAGTTCACTGACTTGGAGATTAGTTCTCAAGTTGTTGATGACCTAGAACATAATAAATGATTTTTATCAATGTTTTTTTTATAGGGGGGATAGGGGTGATGAAAGATAAATGAATGAGTTATGTTATATGTTGTGATGTATTGTATCTAGGTGATAGATATAAATGTAATGTTTTTTTTGTATGCTATCCTAAAAGTCTTATCTCACATATTTCTTTATAATTCGATGAAGAGATGGTTAGGGTTTTTTAGAACATGGACTTTAGGGATATTACAACAATAAAGATAGTGGAAATGAAATAAGATGAGAGAGTATTGAAGATTGGGGTTTGGTCTATAGAAACCTAAGTCCTAATGATGTTTGAAACAAGGAAAGACATAAGAAATCTTACAACGAGAAAAGATAAATTCTTCTCCTATTGAATAGTCCCTATTAGTCTTTATTCTCATTGATATTGTTTGATTAATGATATTCAATGAAGAAGGAATTATTAAACCCGAACTTTAAGACATACGTTAGGAGAATGGCCATTGCACTTAATTGAGCACAATGGAAAAGTCTGATCCATGTAGCCAACCCCAATTAAGTTGGGACTGAGGCTATGTTGTTGTTGTTGTTGTTGTTGTTGTTGTTGTTGTTGTTAGGAAAATGGACATTAAGAAGTTAATGAATTTTGGAATGATTTCCAGTGAAGCTTATAGGTGATGATTCCCTTTTGAGTGAAATATATACTGGTAATGAAAGTAGTTAAACAAGATTAAAGGTCATTCAATGAGGAAATTAATGTTAAATGATGATAAGAAGCTAGTAAGGTTAGATAACAACTAGTGTATGCATACTTCATGAGTTATTATGAAGTATAAGTTTCTAGATATGGTGCTATTCCATATTGGAATAATGAGAAGAAGCCTGATAGTATAGTTATGGTGTAACCGCACATACTGAAGATAAAATTAAAATAAGAAAAGATTTATTAGTGATGTTGTGGTTTACCCGCACTCACTAATAGAATGATAAAAGAAAAGAGTGACATTATGGTGGATCCACATGTAGGGAAAGAAAACATGAGATTACTAAAATGATGTTTAGATCAATGTTGGGATATAAGAAAATGATCATAATAGTGAAATTACATTAAAAGTGAAGAGTCATAGCGAGATCTAGGAGATGAAAGATTATGAAAAATCTACATTATTAGTCAATTCTATCTTATCTATTAGACTTTTATCATTTTTATGGTAATTTCATATGAAAACTTAAAGTTGAGAATATGTATAGTCTGAGTTAGAACATGGCAGTAAGCTAGTGAGATGTTCTAGTCTGATCTTTTAGACTTGAATAGTCTAAATTAGAGAGAATGATTTGTCAATGAATCTAAGGATTTGAGAACTCAAAGAATACTTTATGATACTGGGAATGAATAGGCAAGTAGAATATCAAGAGGATTATATTAACTGCTACTTTTAACCAAGAGTTGGGTAAAATTTTAATTTTCTATGAGGGTGATTCGTAGAAACAAATTTATCACTTGAGATTCAAACGACTTGAACTTGTTGTAGAGATTTAGTAGATCCTTAACGAGAATTCAAGCTTGATGAACGAAAATCGTGACTCCAAAAGTTTCAAGAGATTTGTTTATCATAGTCTCTTAGAATTTCGTCACAATTTGAGAATAAATTCATCAATTTACTTGATTTTTGATATTCAACTAATGATCAATTCCATTTTTACTTAGTGTATTATGGAAATTGTAGGAGTTTGAAAACTCAACTCAAGTGATGAATTAATTTTAAGTAAATCAAGGATGAATATTCATTATGCAGAATCGAAAACTCATTTGGGTCTATTACATGAAACCAATCGTTCTTAAAGGTTGGTTGAGATATGGTTTTCATTAAGTTTACATAAGAATTATGAGTATATGAAAGTGAAGTTAGGCAATAGCTTTTTCATGTTGAAAACCATGGTGGAAACCATGAAAACTGACTAGAGCTCATGCTATGTTCATAAATGAAAAACGTAGAGTTGTCGAACTCTATTGGAAACATATTATTATTGTGTTAATAATGATAATATAAAAGGGTTGAAGAATTAGAAAAGGCACAAGCAATATCAAAGAGTTATGTGAACCCTGACGATAAATTGGTTTATATCAAAGACTGCTAATGCAAGTACTAAGCTTCAAGTATAAATCACTCAGATATGTGTTGAATGTTAATTGCGGATTAATGGATTTGACTAGGAATGAGGCAATTGGAGAATTGTCTTATATTCAACACAAAATTAGAAAAAAATATTGTTGTCTTGAAATAATTGAATTATACAAGAAAGGTATACAAAGATTTGTGGTATCATTGTGTTGTATGTTCAATTAACCTAAAAATGGAATTGAGATAAGTCATAAATAACGCAAGGATGCCTTGAGAGGAAATTGAAATATAGTTTGACTACAATAATTGCTTGGTTATACATGGAATATGGAAAACATTACAGGTTTAGCCTAATACTTTACTTCAGGTAGCTGTATGTTGACACAACGAAGCAAGAGATTGTAGTTTAAAGTATTATATAGTTCATGAAAGTTAGAGAAAAACTATTCTGAAATAACTGTTTTAATAGTCATACCAAACGATTTAAGGAATTACTTGTAGAATAAAAGCTTGAAATGTATTTCAAAAGATGAAGGGAATGAATTGCAAAGATAAATCTTAGAGTTGAGACTTAGGGTTATAAGATAAAGGTGTAGATCCGAACTTATTTGTGAATATGTTCAATTAAATAGGTTATGCAAGTTTATTCATTCATCGTAGGGTTTAAAATATTGATTTACCTAAATGAAAGGGGTTTGAATATAATTATCCCTAAGATTAGAGAATCGTAAAGGAAACACTAGAAGACAAATAAGAAGTACAAAAATCAAAGAGCTGGTGCAATGTGATTAGGGATCTTCAAGCTATGAGAGCTTGAAGAGTATAGTTGTCAAAATGAAAGAAATTAGAGGTGAAGTGAGTAACCTAAATTCATGAATATAATGAATTCACTATAAGAAATCACCTACACAAAGTGATTAATGTGATCAATACTTGGGGACGGGAGTTATAAATGGAAGAGCAAATTCAAATTCCATTACTCTTTAGAACTACTAGTAACTTGTACGTTTCCTTTAATCTTGAGGACGAAAATGTCTTAAATTGGGGAAATTGTAATGACCCGTTATCTTAAGTAGGTAATTAGCATTAATTCAATTTCTATTTAACCCGAGTTAGGCTCATAGTTAAGCCTGACTTATCTCGATTAGCGTGTATGTGGATTTATGTGATGTTTGGTGTATGTATAGATAATAGTATTATTCATTGGAGTTAATCACATTAATTGGCGTATAATTAAATAAACGACAAATTATAGGACGCCAAATGCCTTGCGTGGGGTCGAGGGTGACACAGATGGGTCGTTGGGCAGAGTGCACGCCTAAGTTTACTCGTTGGCGTGCATGGCGAAATGTTAAACAAATTAATATAGGCCTATGTATATATATTTATATATATTGTATGTATAAATATATATTCAAAATAATTAATAAATTTGTGGGCGCCTGATGACATGCGACATCGTGGGTGACAAGCGTGGGATGTACTATAGTGTTCACACCTGAGGGTTTTATTGGCACGCACAACAAATTTATAGGCGCGAAATACAAGTTATTTGTATATTTGTATATATTTTATATGTTAAATATATAATTGAATCCTAAAGTTTAAATCAAATAAAATAAACATTGGATTTACCTCGAAATACGCATATAGAGGATCTCAAGGAAATGAATATGTTGATCGTTGTATGTTGTAGAGATTATCCATGCATCGAGATGCGTGCAACCACATCTCTAGAATAATCAATTGGCATGTGATATGAAAGTGTCACTTCAATTTACGTTCCTTTATATTAGCTTTGAGATTCAAACATGTGAATCTCGAGAAAAGTTGCATTTAATCTTGTGTAAATCGGCCAGGAGGTGATGAGCTCGTTAATAGCCATAAAGATTGACCTTGAGATACGTAACATGTGTTTTAAGAAAGATCAAAAAATAAAATGAGGAAAACAAATGATTTTGAACCATTAGATATGCATCGAGATTCATGCTTATGAATCTCAAAGAAATCTTATATTAATCCCAAAAAGAAAATCACCTCTTCTATATTTGTTTCAATTGAGAAATCAATTAAGAGATAAAGAAGGAAACCGAGAGAAGGGGGAGATAGAGAGATCGATGATGGAGACGATCAAGGTGAAACTGTTGTTGTCTTGTTGAGTTGTTGTCATGGCTGCTGTTGATGTTCGTTGTTGCTAATAGAGATGTAGGGGGAGGCACCGATGAAATGCATATGCAGTTCGTCCGAGGAAGATGACAACGGGGGAGTTGTCTCCCCTGTCCATAGCTGATTTGGGGTTAGGTTTGACCTAACCCCATTCAATAATGGAAAAAAAAAATTGAAAGCGGTTTTGAGTTGCAGGGAGGTAGAGGAAGAAGAAAGGAGTTGGGCCCCAGAAACGTACTCGGTTCAAGCCCAAACCCTGTTCTAAATTAAAAAAATGGAAATTGGTGGAAACTAGAAAATTCCTGAAAAAATAAAGAAAAATCCAAATAAATAACATTTTGACCAAATAAATAGAAAGAAGTTGAATTTCTATGAAAAACGAAGAACTTGAGATTCGTGCAAGACTTTATATTGGGGTTATTACCTTGTAAAGTGTGAAGATAGTTAAAAGAAATGGAAAATTAGAAAATAGTCTCGGGGTTCTAGATTTGAGTGGGATTTGAATTGAGGGCTTAATTAGGGTTGCATGTCGAGTATCGCCCTAGTTGGGATAGGGGAAAGAAGTTGAATTTCTATGAAAAACGAAGAACTTGAGATTCGTGCAAGACTTTATATTGGGGTTATTACCTTGTAAAGTGTGAAGATAGTTAAAAGAAATGGAAAATTAGAAAATAGTCTCGGGGTTCTAGATTTGAGTGGGATTTGAATTGAGGGCTTAATTAGGGTTGCATGTCGAGTATCGCCCTAGTTGGGATAGGGGATGCTTAAGATATACTATATTGTGATTATTAAGTATGAAGGACGGCTAAATTGTTACTCTAATTGAGTCCGATTGGTCTACCGAGGCTTAATTAGGGTTTCAGGCCGGGTATTGTCCTAATCGGGATAAGGGATGCTACATTACTCACCTAGAACAACAAGTGTGTCAGGTTTTTTGCTCTAGGTGATTACCACTTCTCAACCTAGTTGGTATCACGGACTCAACCTGATTGATATCAGGTCAATAGGTCTTACGCTTAAGAATTTGCAATGAATATACAAACTCTAAACCACCATTAAGAGATCGTTTAAAAAAACTTCAAAAAGATAAAATAAAACTAAAATAAAACACTATTATTATAGAAAATCTCAACAAGGCATAGAAAACAACCTACTATTAGTTAGAGAGCTTCATCCTGGACCTAGGTATTAAAGAACTTAGTTGAGCATGGTCACTGTACCCTGCTCTACTCCTAAATCAATTTAAATACAATCTAGAGGTGCCTCCTTTATATAAGTGTGCTTGGGTACAAGAATAACAAATCCCGGGAATAAGAACCTTATAAAAAGTCCTAAAACTTATATTATGTGATGTTGGTACCGTTTACGGCGCTGTGGTTATGTGGGTACAACACCAGGTGCCCACGTGGAAATATATGGAAAGTCTTGGGCAGCAAGTCGGTCTAAAACTTCTATCTCTAAACTTGGCGTCGTGGATGACGCCATTAGTTTCAAATTCTAACACAGTAAGTTCAAGTTTGGCGTAGAGTGTTGTCCTGGTGTGATGCCTTACTTGACGACGTTAGTTTTCACTGGTGTCACCTGTCCACTCTGAAGGCGTCAAACCTGCTAAACTTTGACCAATGTTTGATTTCTTTCTCGATTTTTCTTGAATCACGCACAAATGCTTAAGTACCATGTAAATCTCTAAAGTAAACATATAGACCCATAAAACCGACTTTGGACTTGATTTACATAGCAAAACACCTATGAAAAGAATATAAATAAAGACTTATCAAATACCCCTAATTTTAGAACTTTGCATGTCCCGAGCATAGGGTTATTTGACTATAATGACTAAATATAATGCAACAAAATCGAGAGATGACTACATAAAGATTTTATACTCACAAAGCAAAATAATGGAGTCATTTCAATCCATACTCATTCGATCTGTTTAACAAGAGACTTGGAGTTTTCAACGACTGGTTTGGTTGCTCAAACTAAGTTACCTCACAAAACACACTTTTTCAAAACTTGAAGCATACCATAACCTTTAACTTACTCATAGATTTTCTTGGTATCGTTGTCAATACAGTATATCCTATTGATTTATGTATTAAGTGGATTCTTCTAAATGGAGTTTTTCATAACATCTTGCTTCTTTATGGATTTTCACACTTACAAGGATCCATATGACTTACTCAAGGGTAGTCTATTATTTAACTCAAGATATTGAAAAAAACTCGCTTAATCTTAACTTACAAGCACTCGTGCTTAAATCTTTTTAGAGGAGTTTTTTATGCACTTCACCTTGCTTCTTCATTAGTTATCATCACTTTTGCTCCCTTGGTTTTACGTACGGTCCTTGCTCCATTTTCTATGGATACCAATTTTTTTTATAAATTTTCCAACCATCAAGTTCCTTGCTCCATTTCTTTCGAAACTCGTGGTACTCTATATATTTTTTGTTAAAACTCATTTTAACACTTCTCGCTTAACTATAATTAAGGTAGCCATCCAACGTAGAATTTATCAAGTCAAAAAAATTATAGTAAATAAGTCCACTTCTTCCCTTTATAAGTATTAGATCCTTAACAATTATACTCCAAGTAGAGTAGTCCTAGTTTTAGAATCCTAGAGATTTAAACTTTCCCGTAAAAATAATTTGACTGTCTACCTACTTTGGTCTCAAGTTATGATTCATCATTGCTCCATATTTCTATTTATGTTGTCAAGGAGGTAAAAAAACTCTTTTAATTCTCCTACATCTTAAAGTAAACAATTTGACCAAGTTTTCCATTCCAAAAACAAAAAACTAAGTTTCGCTTGTAGGTAACTATAAACTATGAGATTATCTATTCTAACTTATGCACGCTAGTTGTATTGCTAAATAACATGGGAAAAATGGAGAATGGAAGAATACCAACATAACTCATTGTAGAAATGGAAATTTGATGTTTATACCTACAATTATTAATTTGGAAAATCTATTTCGTTAGTTTTTACCCCCAAATTATTTCGAACCTTGTCCTTAAGGTTAATATTTAAGCCAGGAAAATCATAGAAACAAATGGATAATATAAGTCAAGTGCATTTGTTACTTTTAATTCAAACAAACTATTTCAAAATACTGAAAAACAAATAAAGATAGTTTATGAAATATTCTCTCTCTCTCTCTCTCTCAAAATCTAACTATGGATCGTCATTGACGTTGCCTAATCCTAAAGCTTCGTTAAAAGACAGTGTGAGTGGTCTCTTCATGGTACTCCAAACACCTCACCATCATTTGTAAAAATAGTGAAATTGGTAGGGAAGTGAATAGTCCTATTCGTAGGGCGGAAGGCGGCTGCACTGATAACTTGCCAACTCTTTTGATGTAGTGCCACATCAACAAAACTCCTTTGGCTCCTTATCATTTCCTGCTACTACTGGACCCTGTCAGCCTGATACTAAGTCCTATCAACCTGATACCAACGGTCATACTTGTCATATCTCTGAGAATCTGAGCCCGGTGGTGGAGGTCGTGGTTTGGAAGGAAGTAGTGGTGGTATAGGGGAACCAGTGTGCTCCTCTTAACTAAAAGTTAGTCCATCAGACTTGTACCTTGCTGCAAAAGCAGATTGCGACATCCTTAGCTCTCATTCGCCCTCTAACTCAGCCCCCACTGCAAAAGATTCTGGAACAATCTCTTATTATGTCGATTGTTGTCCCTGCTGCATCTATTGTACCTCTCCCATCTCCTTTTCATCATTTGAATCCACATGTCCCCCTTTAGTCGGTCCCAGTGTATCAAAGAAACAAAAATCCAAAGTTGGTTGGGGACTAATGTCCACGTCATCACCTTAAAGTGGTTCCAAAGCCTGTATGCAAAATGTTGTGATCAACAAAAGAGAGAATCTGGTGTTCATGCCACTCATAATGACTTCTCGAATCTGGCTAGAGAAGACCTAACCCACATTAATGTATCCTCCCACGAAAATCTTGTACATAAGTCCCACTTGAAGGCGGTGAACATCATTCCCTTGCTTGCTCGAGAGGAGAGAGGCACAGATGAAGTAGTTCCACATTTTGAAGACTTTCTTAAAGGTCTCCTTGGTTAGCTGGAGGCAGGCGTTATTCTTATTTCTCTTCCATGTTCGTAACCTTAGAATAACTAAGATTTCAACAATTCGGTCATAGGGGTAAACGGTAAAGGGATGATCATATATCCAATGTGGGTATCTTGGCTCGAATTCCTCATTCACGAATGAGTCATAACACTTATTGATGGTACTACTGTCGTAGTGTAGCATGACTCCCATGAACTTTATTGGTTCTCTATCATTTTTTCGGTTACTATTAGCAAAAGATTCTAGACATAGTTTCGAGCACCCCTGGATTCCTTCTTTCACATAATATCTAGTGAGGAGTTGCCAATTCCTCTCTTGAATGACGTTGTTCACCCTTTTATCATATTTCCGAACCAAGTTAATTCCCCTATTTTCCACAAATCTTCTTTTTGGCTAATCACTCTTACATTTCTCCTTGGCCTCTTTGTCCAAGAACTCTTAGATTTGAATGGTCTAGGAGGCCCCTTGGCTAATCATTCTTACATTTCTCACATAATATCTAGTGAGGAGGTGCCTACGTCTCCCCTAGTACTTGATATGAATTTCACAACAATGATGTGCTGGTCGTACCAAAGATTCGACTTACGGCCGTGGTCGAAATTCTTTAAAATCCATTTTATCTCACGAAACCTTAGTTAGCTCAAACTAACTCTCAAATTCATAAATTTGTTGGATTGAGCTAGGGTTATGGTTGTTGACACTCATTCGAGCTTGTAAGAGACCAAAAATTGGTTGGGGATGTGCTTGAAATTGGTCTAGGGCCTGGCAAGAGGAAAAGGACTCAAAATCATTAGGTTTCATTTCTGAGAATGACCCATTGTTTTTATAGGCTCGGCGTTGGTGTCCTAGGTTTGAACATACGGTGTTAAAAATGCCATGGACGGTGTGATGAGGAAGGGCTCTGTCCAAAAAACAATTTTGGCAGCATTTATGGTGTCGCATGTGTGGCAGCCCCAATTCTCGAGGCGAAATGGGCATTGCCACGTTGTTGGACACGTCACCGAGCCCTGCCACGTAGTTGCCTACTTATTTATGATGCTCCGCGACCTAACTGGTTGCTTATACATTTTCCAATAATCTCTAACCTAGCCATTTATTTTTCAATTTATTATTAGTAAGTTTATTTAGCCAGTTTGTTAATTTACGAGGTTATAATAAGTTTTGTAGCATACATCTTCAAATATATGCATATTTAACAATCCTAAGTAGTGGACAACCCAGTAAAATGATACCATGTATATAATTGAGCATAATAGTATAATAGAAATCCATATATATATATATATATATATATGTATTCAGTGTCATATAGTCCCCAGACTTAACAAAAATGTAAATATATACATACTATATCAAATACGAGCCAACCTTACTCTCTCAGAGGCAGCCGCCTAAAACCTTCTTGCCCTTGCTCATCGAATGATTTGCACTCGATCAACAACAAATACAATGACGAGTCCAGTGAGTAAAATCCTCAGAGAACTCCACACAATATTCATGAAATAAATTGATAAAGCTACAAGACATGTAAGTAATACATCTTGCAATAGAAAAGTCATTATCACATTAATGTAGTTGGCAATCGACATGCAAAAATAGCAGCGAGTAATGTAACAACACATATAAATTAAGCAGGCTTTGAACTAAAGTAGTAGTAAATAAATAGCCATATAACACGAGAAAACCTCAACCTAAACCAGATTATACATTTATAAAACAGGACATGAACAGCATATATACTTGCAGGCTTATAGCGACTAAACCCTAACTACGATTAATAAGTGAACCCCTTCCAGACTCTATTTCAAGTCAAATGAACACCTTAAATCCCTCTCGATGGTCATAGATACATTCTACTGTCGTCAACACGAGTGTTAAAACAAGCAACCCGTGTAAGCGATTCAGCCACAACCAATATATACGCAACTGAATTCAAAATGAAAACCCATATGTACCTACCAGTAGTCACACATGTAATCCGATATCGATAAAACCACGTCATGAATTCTATAAAGCTTTTCAATTGGTTTTATGCACTTCAAAAGTCGCATTCCAATTTTCTTAGACTCTCAAATCCGGCCTCGACTCACCATCAGTCCCCTGAAGTTGGTTAAGTTTATAGTGGTTTTAGTTTAGATTAATGTGTTTTAAGTTCAAAGATCAGGATTTAGTCAAATACCAAGAATTAGTAAATTATTATCTTCTCGGCTAAATTCCTTAAAATTGCATGAAAACCACAAAAACATAAAATTGGTGTGTCAAAAATGTTAAATTCGAGAATTTTATAAACTTGATTAGTGACAACAACAACAACAACAACATAGCCTCAGTCCCAAATTAACTGGAGTCGATTAAGTGCAATTGATGGTGAGCTTTGCAAACCATTGAAATCCCTCATAATTAATGCATCCCATGTTAACTTTGGTATGCCCCTACCTCGTCGAATTTCTACAGTTTCTATTGAATCAAGTTTTCTAGTTGGAGCATTTATAGGCCGTCTTTGCAGGTGACCAAACCATCGCAATCGCCCTTCCCTAATCTTGTATCAATTAGTGCTACTCCTACGTGTCTTTGAATTTCTATATTTCTTATTCTATTTTTATGAGTTTTACCACACATCCACCTAAGCATCCTCATTTATGCTACGTTCATTTTATGTAATTGTTGTTGCTTTACCGCCCAACATTCACTTCAATAGAGCTTAGCTAGCCTAATTGCGATCCTATAAAATCTTCCTTTTAACTTAGTAGGAAAATTTCGATCACAAATCACCCCTGTTGCACTCTACCATTTCTTCCATCCAGCTTGAATTCTATGCATGACATCATTCTCAATGTTACCATCATTTTGTATCATTGATCCTAGGTATCTAAAGTGGTTTACCTTAGGAACTTCTATTTTCCCTAATTTTTTCACTCCGACATCTCGATGTCTAGTGTTTCTTAACTCACAGTGCATGTATTCGGTTTTTGTCCTACTCGACTTAAAGCCTTTAGATTATAATGTATTCCTCCAGAGTTCTAATTTCCAATTCACTTCATCTTTAGTTTCATCCACTAAGACAATATCATCTGCAAATAGCATACACCATGGTATATCCTCTTGAATATGTCTAGTTAGTTCATCCATAACTAAAGTAAATAGATATGGGCTTAAAGCAGATCCTTGATGTAGTAATATCGTAATAGGAAATTCTTTTATAGCTCCTCCAAAGGTCTTTATACTTGTTACTTCTCCATCATACATATCCTTAATAATGTATATGTATCTAGCATGCACTCTTTTTCTTTCTAGAACCCACCAAAAAACATCTCTAGGGACCCTATCTTATGTTTTATCTAAATATACTAATACGATATGAAGATATTTTTTCTTTTCTCTATATTTTTCATACAATCGTCTTATAAGGAAAATCGCCTCCATAGTTGACCTTCTAGGTATGAAACCAAATTGGTTCTCTGATATTGTTGTTTTTCTCCTTAACCTATTGTCAATTATCCTCTCCCAAAGTTTCATAGTGCGACTCATAAGTTTAATTCCCCAGTAGTTTGAGCAACTTTGAATGTTTCCTTTGTTTTTGAAGATTGGCACAAGCGCGCTTCTTCTCCAATCCATTGGCATCCATTTTAATTTTAAAATTTTATTGAAAAGTTTTGTTAACCAAGTCAATTCAATTTCTCCTAAGCATTTTCAAACCTCTATGGGTATTTCCTCTGGGCCACATGCTTTCCTTATTTTCATATTTTAATTTAAATTTGGATATCTGAGGTGGGACCCATGCATTACGAACTAGAGATCATGAGTTAAATATTTGTGCGGTATACTCTATTCGTCGCGAAATAGGGTCAAATTAAGGAATAGATGTGGTGTCCATGTGTATTAGAGCGCGTTGGGAATTTCCCAATTTTGACGAAATTGGGGTATTTTTGGAGTTTAGTTTGGTGTTAAAGTATAAGGAATAAACATGAAATGAAATAGAAAACCGGAAAATTACTAAAAGGGTATTTGATTTATATTGATAAAGATAAGTATTAAAGGGTACTTTGGTCATTTGATCACCTCAAACTCAATCAAATTATAAACGAGTGAGGGTTTTAATCTAAATCCCCACCTTTCTCTTTCGACTTCCCTATCTTATTCGTCAATGCTTCACCATGTTTCTTTCTCTCGATTCCTCTCTCTGTGCTTCTTTCTTTCTCGATAAACTCCTAATCTCTCTCGGCTCTTCGCCAGTCTTATAACTCTCCATCATTATCGTTTATATTTATTAAAAAATCATCTCTTTCTTGATGGCAGACATGGAAACATGAGCATGGAGCAGTGGCAATTGACGAGGAATAAGAGAGTATCAAAGGGATGCTGTTGTTGTTGGATATCGATTGGTGTTTTTTCCTCCTACTTAATCTTTCACTCTTTTCCTCTGGTTGTCTTCCTCTCAGTGTTCTCTACTATGCTCTGCTTGTTTCTTTCGTCAAATGCGTGCACGCGCGCGCTTGCTCTCTATTTATAGTCATGAAGCTTGATGTTTTGTTGGTGTGGAAGCATTGATTCAGGGCAGGACTTGTGGAAATATGTAAAGGTTGGGAACGTCATGTGAGGCTTCACAACCAACTTTAAGTTGGTTTGACTGTAAGTAAACTCTGTAACATCCCGTTTTATTAATGCAGTTATTAATTTTTGACAGCTTAAGATGCTAGCTCGGACCCACATAGATCCCACAGATAGGCTAGGGGCACGCTTAACTAAGTAATAGTTATATAATTGTCTAATTGATTGCATAATTGCGGGGTATTTGATTTAATATGACATAATTCATTACATATTTGTAAATATCGTATTATGTTGAGTGAGATGGTGCGATAGGTAATTGGTTCGTAAAACATGTTGACGCAGGTATCGGGTAGGTGTAGTACAAGTACACAAAATCTTATGATGTTAACTTGTATTAAATTAATAGAACCAAGGTGAATATGACATTAAATAGATCATCAAGTTTTAGGCAAAGTCATAATAATCGGGTACATCAAGGATTGGTGCACCTCGAGATGTATGTATGGACGCAGGGCCGCCACAGTTGATATTAGAGCCATATGGTTCAAGGAACCTAGGGAAATAACGAAAAAGCATAAAAATTAATAAATAAACCTTTGTGGCAACACGATGTACTTACCATAGAACCCTAGTTGGGAAGTGATTGTGAGGCAGGTAGAGTTAGTGGTTATATACTCGTTATGCTTTTAATGTATATTATATACTATATGTGTAGCATCCCCTATCTTTATTAGGGTGATACTCGGCCTGAAACCCTAATCAAGCCTCGGTAACCCGACCAGACTCACCTAGAGCCAGCAGCCTCTTCGTCTGTACCTGATAAACTCAACATGTATATTGATATTGAATAAATAATACAAGGTATACGCAACATAAAATTAAAAAGTTTTTCAATAATTAACAATATACAGAAATACATAGTTTATCGAAACCTAAAACCTCATTTATAAACCTCTTAACCTTAATCATATACAAAGAAATAACTCAAACAGTGTATATATAAAGGAAGGTTCATTACATTATAGAGAAGATACAAAACTTCAAAATCTTTTCTTTTCCCTTTGCAGAAGCACTAAGTTGTGAACCTAAAATATTAGATTTGGGGTAAGTGCTTCAACTTACTTAGTAAGGAAGGATTCACAAATCCATCAACATTCCATATAATAATCAAAAATATTGTGCACCAATGTTAACAAATAGAATTATGAAAGGCATATAATTCAATAAGTAATGGATGCAAGTCAAATCGTCAATGACTATTACACTGTGAATCCCATTTTATTTATAAAACAAGGGTCGATTACCTATTGACATCATTAATGCGATTGCTAGACAAACACATTGGCCGATATGTTGTATAGTCAATCCATTAATGTCCAATGGTTCTATCTGAAACCATATATGAGTATGTAATTCACACGACTTATATAACTGAGTAGGAAGTTACATATAAGCCGAGAAGGTAACCCATCTCCTATATAACCTGGTATCAATTCCAGGAACTTACTCTCATGAGTCACATTAAATATCATTTTCGATTATTTAAAACCATCACAGTGTGTATAGTCCCCCCATTTGGTCCATAAACTACATGAACTATATATATTAAAATAGCTAGACAACATCGATAAATAAGCGAATCTGTACTTACCTTAGTTCAGGTTTTTGTTAGCGAATTCTCTAAATTTCCTGGCACTCGAGCTTTCTTGGTAATCCAATACCTATCACAAACCACGTGTGATCAATATTGATCTAGTACCCTTTATTTAGAGCCCCTAATCCAATCCCTAAGACCTCAAGTAATTCTAACTAAAACTTATCATAATTGTTGTTTTTTGGAGTGGGAATGTTTTCCCTCACTTGGTGGGGTGCGCTCCACCAACTGGGTTCATCCCATTTGATGAAAAGACCATGCTCATCTGCTAGGTGGAGCACGTTCCACTCTGTACTATCTTAATAGTACACAAGGCGACAGCCACTGTTCCATTTACAAATCATTACAACAACAATAACAACCGCTCCCAAAATATACAATGGAGGACCTCTAGTGAGGTAACAATCCATTTCCAGTTATCGAACACAACAATTCACAGAGCAATCATCATCCACTATTGAATTTAACTTCAAAAATATCAAAACCAACTTATCAACAGTGATGGTCTCTGGATTTCTAGTTGTTTAAGCTTCTCAATTCACACTGAAACAACTCCCTGATTGATTCTTTAGAATCAACACACCATACCCTCAAATGCTATCTATTTCTCGATCAAATTATGAGATAACATGAAGGTTTTAGTCAAAATATATAATTTTTCTCAAGATACGCATTGCGTTATCTCGAGGTTGATCAAATGATCGATATGCTAACATGACACCTTTAAAGTGATACACATATTGACACTATCAACACTTACGCTCATCTCGAGGCGATTCGACGATCCATATAATTCAAACTAAACTTGTAGTTTTAATATATATATCAAATATATATAAACATATATATATATATATATATATCTCATGTATTTTCTCACCAATAAATTCACTGGACATGCCTACGAGTATTCTCCGATTTCGCACATTCATTTCACGATCCCCTCGTCACACTTGTTGTATCAGCTACTCATTGTCTATTTATGTATTTTTTTCATTATAGGCTTGTATATAAACTCTTTTTTATACAACAACCTATAAATTCCATTAAACATTCCAAACAAACACAAATCATCATATAAACTCACGCACATGCTAATAAAGGTATACATGACTTAACCACGAGCCTAGCTCGGGTTAAGTAGGATTTGGATTAACACTAATGAACAGCTTAAGGTAATAGGTCGTTTTAATACGTGTATATATATTGAGGCTGATTTGGTGCACGCTTCTCGATGCAAATCATGATGGACGAACAGTCTACTACTATACTAGAGATTGGTTAGACTAGCGATCCAATTAGGGCTACTACCATTGTTACTATATCGAGTGAAGACAACCGACTCGCGACACATCACGCTCAGTTAGCAGAGATCTTATGGTTACTGAGGACTCATATAGTACCAGTCACTACTCCTTACGTAGTCATAATTCCCGCCATCCAGATAGTCATCGCCTCGGTCATCCAGTAGATGCTAGTTTAGACTACTACTCCCACAGTTCTCGAGACACCTATTGATAGGGTTACTCCAGTTATGATACCGATTGTTGCACCAGTTGAGACACCAACTCCTATTTCTACACCGATGACCATAAAGATGGCTACTACAGCTACTACTTCTGAGTTCACATTGACTGACGTGCGCCGAATGCGTCAGTAAAATATAGTACCTAAACTAACTATTGTATATATTGGCAAAGGGTCGATCCCACAGAGATTGGTAATCTTTCTAAGGTTCTAAAAGAAAAGGAAAATATGGGTTTGAGAGCGAATGTTAGGAGAATTCAAAAGACATGAAATTGAAAATAATTTGTAACGAAATCAATTAAAAAGAGTAACCTAAACTTTTAGTATCAAAAACTTCCTCAATGGATCGTCATTGATCTATATAAAACATTCAATTCAAAGATATTCTAGAGTAGTAACATATGTAGTTCCTCACACTTCTTATTCTCGATAGTAAAGGTATGATAATGACTACTTCCCTAACTGAACACACAACCCTAGACTCACGCGAATTGGGTTGAATTCATTGATTGCATTGGGCTTTGTGAAGGCAGTACACCTAGACAATCAGATCACTAGTGCATCTGATTTATCCTAAATCCCTAAGGTGTTTGATTGATCCAAAAGGGGCAAATCAATTGATATGATCAATTGCTATTCGTGTAGTCTTATTGCGTAAGGACGAATGCGTACGACTTACTAGCAATATTATCAAGCTTAAATCTAAGTTTAACCTTAATTAATCAATCAACACCAAAGAGAATAAAACACCAACGAAGAGCAATTAAATTGAATTGAATAAGATGTCACATAGGTTTGACACCAAAAGAGTTGTTTGATCCACCTTCAATTTAGATCGATGAGATTAGCCGGACATGTTGATGGAAAACCTCAAATTCTTTATATTCTTTCATAAAAAAGGTTAGGAACAATGATTTCTTGAGTTACTATTTATACAAAACCTAAGATATTAATTCCAAAACAAAGTTCCTCAAAAATTGGACTAAAAAGCGGGTCTTCAAAACGGGGTCACGGATGGGGCCACGACGTGAAAATGTAAAATAGGGGCCATTATGCCATTATGAGGTGCGAACCATGGCCTGGATCACTATTTTTTGTAACAAACATGAAAATGAGGTCGTGAAGCTTGGATTTCATGCCACGACCTAGAATTTTGACTTATTCTCTCACTTAGTCACCATGACCGATTCTTCTAATATTTACACTAATTCTTTATTTTGAGTCACAACACCTATAAATCACATAAATGAGAGATTGTTACTACTAAATAGAGATTTATGGTTCAAAATCACACTAAAACTATATAGTATGATATCTAATTATACACCTCATTAACCCATGAGGCAAAATTGATCAAGGAGTTTATTCACTTTTAGCTTGGTTATTTCTATGAAGGTGGTGACCCAGAGGCAGCTGAGAGATGGCTACTTTAATACCAGCAGCTATACAAGTTGCTGAGAGTCGAGGAGAGTATACATGCATGGGTTTCTAGGTCATGCTTTAGAGAAGCCGCAACTATATGGTGGACACTTAATGTGACTTCACTCGGAGCCGATGACATGGGAACACTTAAACATGCGTTTTAAGATGAGTATATCCACTTAAAGGTTCAATTACAATTAAGAGGGGATTCTTTGGCCCTGAAATAGGGTAACTGGTCGGTATTACAATATATGGAGAAATAACGGTATCTACTTTAGTTTGCCATGGATGTTGTCGGGGCGGAGTAGTTATAGATTCGCTACTTTATCTGGGGGTTTGTGGAGGTCATGCTAGTATGATTGTGTCAATTGGGGCTCACACACTACAGGACATGTATAATTGAGCTCTATCTTTTGAGACGTACATATTGCGGAGGGGCGACAGGTGGGTACCTAGTACATGATAGTTTAAGAGGTAGACATGGCCGAGTTCTTGGTCAAACAGGAGGCTAATAAGATATAGGGATAGGTTTGACAAGAATTTTTGTCGGGATGAAAAATGGCAGGGCAGGGACTATAGTGATGACCAGTAGGGAAATAAGTTTAGATATGAGGACATGCAGTTGGTTTATTCTATTGCACCTGTACCACCTAAGCAACATCAATAACAGACTTAGTAGTATCGTTAAGATATGGAAACCAGGGTCACGGGCAGAGATCTGGAGAAAGGCAGGATAGGAGGTATGAGAAACATCGATGTCACCGTTGAGGTCAAAAAGGGCACTTGAAGGCTGACTGCATAACACCACCATCTCTGTCAGGAGCACAACAGGGTCAGGCCAAGGAGAGAGCATATGTAATTGCGCAGCTAGACACTGATGCCACCAAACAGCTCGACGAGGGTACGTTATCTATTATGGGTAGACTGATGCATGTTACGATCGATTCTAGTAGTACATTTTCATTTATTGTTAGACGCATGGTAGGAGAGTTAGGGTTAGCATAACATATATTAAACACATACCTTGTCCTCAGTATGGCCGCTAGGGATAAGATATACCGTAACTGGGTATGTCGTGACTGCACAATAGAGGTAGATGGGCATCAATTTCTAATAGACATACGAGTCTTAGAGTACTTTGAGTTAGACACACTTTTGGGGATGAACTAGTTGGCGGCGTATCATGCACAACTGGATTTCTTCTCAAAGACCATCACATTCCATGTTTCAGGGATTCCAAAGTTCACAATTACCCTAGTCACGACCGTACTACCCATAACTAGAGGCTGACTAGTTACAACTCAAGAGATAGAGTAGTTTGCTATAGTAGTTGAGACACAACCGAAGAAGAAGATCAGGATTGAGGATGTTTGAGTGATTAGAGAGTTTCCTGATGTTTTTTCGGATGATCTACCAAGATTACCACCCCTAAAGTGGTTGAGTTTATTATCAAACTTCTACCAAGAACATAATCGATTTGTAGCAGACATTATATGAGTTAGCATCCAAGCAAGTTGAGGTGTGGAGACAACTTAAGGATCTATCACAAAAGGGTTTCATCCACGTTCGTATGTCTCCTTGGGGAACGCCAATGTTATTTGTGAAGAAGAAAGATGGTTCCATGAGGATGTATGTGGACTACAAGAAGCTAAATTAGGTGACAGCCAGGAATCGTTACCCACTCCCAAGATCGATGATCTGTTTGATCAGTTGACATGTGCCAAGTTTTTCTAGAAGATTGATCTGCGTTTATGCTATCATCAGTTAAGGATCCAAGAAGAGGACATTAAGAAGACTTCTTTCAGTACGAGATATATATTATTTTACACTCATACCTTTTAGGCTAACTAACCCCCCGGGGATCTCCATGGACTTGATGCACAGGGTTTTGAGACCATACTTGGAAAGGTACATCATTGTTTTTATTAATGACATCTTGATTTACAACAAGACTTATATGGAGCATGAGAGTCACCTTAGGACAATATTGGCGACATTGAGGTAGCATAGGCTATATGACAAGTTTAACAAATGTGGTTTCTGGCTAAGTGAGATGAAGTTTCTCGGACACAATATCACCGATCAGGTTATCTTTGTGGATTCAACGAAGATTCGAACGATTATTAACTGGAGGACGCCAGAGTCTGTTTCTGACATATGAAGTTTATTGAGGCTAACATGGTACTACCATAGATTAATACAATATTTTCCTCGATTGCAGCACTGATGATGAGACTAGCCAAAAAAGATATGCAATTTAATTGGTTAGATGAGTGTGAGTGAGCATTCTAGGAGCCGAAGAGGATATTGACATTAGCTCTAATGTTGACATTACTAGAGCTGGATATGAGTTCTTCAGTTTACACAAATGCCTCAGGAGTTGGTCTTGGATGTGTATCGATACAGGAAGGCAAACCAGTAGCTTACTTATCTAGACGTCTAGGACCCCACAAGGGTAATTATCGAGTGCATGACTTGGAGCTTGCAGTAGTTGTGTTTGCACTGAAATCTTGGAGGCACTATCTATGCGGAGATAATCTCATTTTGTACACCGATCATTAGAGCCTAAGGTACATTTTCACTCAAAGAGATATGAGCATTCATTATAGGAGTTGGTTAGAGCTACTAAGGACTATGACTTCACCATTAAGTACCATCCTGTGAAGGCGAATGTCGTAGCTAATGCATTGAACAGGAACTGGATTCACAGTTAGACAATTGTTCAATGCATCACACATGAGCATGGACTATTAGAAACGACATCAGTCATGTATATGACAGAGATTCCTGTTATAGATAAGCCATATATTTGTTGTCTGATAAGGGTCCTGATAGTATTTGTTGAGCGAGTAGCACAATGTCAGAGGCCAGATTATTTATATGAGAATTTCAACAGGCTGGTACATGATCTTGAGTATACAGATTTATCGGAGACCACAGATCAATGTTTGAGGCATAGAGCCAGATTATAGGTACCAACAGTTCTAGAGTTACAAAATGATATTCTAGAGGTTGCCCACAGGTCTCATTATGTAGTTCATCTAAGTTGGACCAAGATGTACCATGATTTTAGATGACTATTTTGGTGGCCAAGGATGAAGGCTGACGCAGGCGCATATGTCAAGAGTTGTCACATTTGCCAATAAGTGAAGGATGAGCATTGGAGAGCAGGAGGTATATTGCAGTCGTTGCCCATTCCACAGCGGAAATGGGAGCACATCACTATGGATTTTGTTAATGGACTACCACTAAATTCCAAGAAACGTGACGTCGTCTGGGTAATGATGGATAAAATTAGGAAATAGGTGCATTTCATACTAGTTTCGATGAGGTACACATTCCCACAGCTTAGCACTTTGTTCAAGAAGGAGATTATTAGACTACATGAGGTACTAGTCTCCCTTATATCTGGCTAAGATCCAAGATTCACGTCTAGGTTCTGGGAGAGCATGCAGGAGCAGTTTGGCACGAGGCCGCAATTTAGTACAGCTTACCACCCTCTGACTAATGACCAGTTGGAAAAATTGATACATATTTTAGAGGGCATGCTCAGAGTTTGTATATTGCATTTTTAAGGTTCGTAGGAAGATTATCTATTGTATTGTGAGTTTGCCTACAACAACAGCTATTAGGCGAGTATCGTAATGCTTCCATTTGAGGCGCTTTATGGGAGGACCTGTAAATCATCCACGTGTTGGGTAGAGTCGGAGGATACAATGATCGTTAGCCAAAGATAGTTTTTGACCATACAGAGAAGATTCGGCAGATCAGATAGAGACTTCGTGTAGCCCAAGACAGACATAAAAAATTTGCAAATAGTACTATAAGGATCTAAGTTATTAGGAGGGTGACATGATATATCTAAAGGTTTCCTTTTGGAAGGGTCAGCAGAGATTTGGGATTAAGGGGAAACTAGCGCTAAGATTAATTGGACCATTCAGGGTCGCAGTACGAGTTGGTAGTGTGGCGTATAGATTGGACTTACCGCCACATTTAGCTATTGTTCATCCGATGTTTCACATTTCTATGTTGAGGCTATCTAGGTCGGGACCGAGACCATTAGTTGATGTGATATAGATTGAGGTTCAGCCTGACGCGACTTATGAGGAGCAGCCATTAAAGATCTAAGACCGCAAGATATAGACTGTGCGAAACAAGGAGATCCCTTGAATATTGGTTTGTTGGCAGCATCACGCGACTGAGGGACTCACCTTGGAGCTCGAGTCTACTATGCGGGAACGTTATCCTTAGCTATTCCATGGTACAATTCTTTAATATTACCTAACTTTCGGGATGAAATTTTCCCTAGTTGGGAAGAATTGTAACGACCCGTTTTATAACGCCATTATTATTTATTTTTTAAAGATTAGGACATTAGTTCAGACCCACATGGATGTTGTAGATAGTTATGGGTACGCCTGACTAGGTACTAGTTATATAATTATCTGATTGATTGCATAATTGCAGTGTATTTCATTTAATATAGCATAATTCATCGCATGTTTGTAAATATCATGTTATGTCGAGTGAGATAGTGCGATGGGTAATTGCCTCGTAAAATGTGTTGACGCGGGTATCGAGTAGGCGTAGCATGTGTACATGAAATCTTATGATGTTAATTTGAATTAAATGACTAGAACCAAGGTGGATATGATATAAAATAGAAAACCAAACTTTAGGCAAAGTCATAATAATCAGGTACATCAAGGATCGGTGGGCCTCGAAATGCATGCCGGGATACAGGGCCGGTACAAACCCTATAATGGTCTCTATTATTTATGGAAATCATCTTTGTACCTGCATTCGTGTTTAGTCTATATTGCATTTTGCATCATTCTTGGTCATGTATTCATTGCATACAGGACGCAGTGTCATGTTCGGTCTCGATCAGGTATCATGCATAGGTGAATAAGACTAGGTGTGAGTAAAGCTAGTCGAGACTAGGTATCCCGTCTAGGTGAAAAAGACTTGATGCTAATAAATATGTAAGCGGAAAATTTTGGTTCCGGAAATCATGCATTAGACTTCCAATACTATTTTTGGTTCATTTTTAAGTCACCCAACTTACTTGTGAACCTTAAATAGTAATGAAAGGGTTTCACGTTGTTATATAAATTTCTTGTTATTTGGAAATGTAATTACATGTCTCCATGTATTCAGACTAACATTTGTATGAGTACAGAGCAGTGTAGGAGATAGTTACCTGATATCTTTGAGTTGTTTTTGATGATGTTAGGTTCTTGGTGAAGATAAAGAAGAACAAACGACACTCGAAGATCTTTGGTGATTGTCAATTTTAAAATTCAATTTTACTAGTTGTAATCATTTTATATGTATTGCTTTGGGCTTCAATGTGAGTGTAGGGCGTGAAACACCTTAGTTGGATGATACGGTTGTTATGAAATGGCTCAAAGTAGTTTTGGGACCATAATTATTCAATGTTAGTTTATTTTAGGTTTGCGAAATTATAAATAAGGTATCAGAGACCTTAAGTTTGTTTAAATGAATTAAATTGATATATATTGTGAACTGCGATGAGTTGCGAGTCCTTTTAGGCTTCTCCCCATTCTATTGTCTATTATGTGAGTTTTTAGACATGCCACTTTTAGGGGAGGCGCAGACGAAATTATTACAAAAATACGGAGGATAATCCGTATGATTTCCTAATTTGCTTCAATTAAGTAAAACAATAATTGAGCTTCATTGAAGATATAAGTTTAAGTTTAGGAGCACTTTAAGAATTGAAATAAAAAGTAAGGGATTAAGTGCCTAATTAAGGTAATTAAGTTAAGTAAAGACTTAGTGAGATTGCCCTAACAAAAAAAAAGATCTTTGTAAGCCACATTACTTTAACTTATTTTTATTTAATTTTCTAGTAGTGCACTATTTTGGCTCTATAACGCATTATCAAAGTCAAAACGTAGAATTCCAACTCGGGGATTTTGAGTTTCTCCTCCCTAATGACCATCTCCAAGTGTCCCATCCTCGACTCATGGGGAATCAAAAGCTCCCATAACAGTAGAGCAACACATCCATAGCAATTTGTATCATCAATTCAAAAAATCATGCATTCATTCCCAATTTGATCCAACAACCCAATTCATTTCAAAAATCAATTTGTAAACTCAATAGTTTGATTGAAATGAGCTTAGAAATCATAGAGAACACTACTAAATCAGTGAACATCTTTGAAATTTCATTTTGAATAAAAAACCTTCCATTTGAGCTTAAATTCCAAGAATTTGATAAAGATAGGAATTACCTAGATGACGAACTCTTGGATTTGATCTTCCTTGTTTGATTCCTTAATTAGATGGCCTCAATTTCACCTAGTTCTTGTTGAACTTTCCAGCACTCCAACCCAAGAACAATCTTTGTTATGGTTGCATGAAGAGATTTTCCACTAACTTAGCTATATATAGTTATTGATAAAATCAAGTTTGTGCATATCTCGAGGTCTATCATATTGCTCTTAAATGAGTTTTCCATATACCTTTTAATAACTCCATTAGGACACTCATCAATTAATCTAGCACTAACTCTCATTCGGATACCGACATCCGGTGCCTCGCGCATCGACAAACATTTTGAAGTGAGCCATAGTTTGTCTAATTGATGCATTTGACTTAGCCTATAGTTTAATTATCCACTATATATCATTTCCTAACCTAGTCCGGTATCTCCACTTCACTCAAACTCTATATTCGCGTTGACACACTTCCCAAGGTAAATACCCGTCACACTAATTCATCCATTGGCAACGTATACACATGCAATGCAATATGATAATATGGCGATTTTAAACACCACATTATAAACAAAGCATCACCCAGAAATATATATATCATCGGTTCTCGTGTCCAAGTCAATAAAGTCTTTTTAGTAAGGCCTGAATTACGACCATTAATCTTCGAGATCAATGCTCATCCTAGTTTAATTAATTTGGGATGTTACAATTCTTACCAACTAGAGGAAATTCCGTATCGAAATTCAAATCTAGATGAAGACTTTGGTTCACCTAACCTATTCTTATGTGACCACGCCTCACACCCTGATAGTACTACTCTACGGTCCATTGAACACCTCATTACTCTCGTACCTATTACACGGGATGTAGTGTTGCACTGAGACATAGGGGTGTGTCACTGAGGTGATCACGATCCGTCACGCTCCTTGACACCGCCGCAACCTACCCATCAGCTCGATATCGTGCTCAAGTTACCCTAACCAAGTTACATATCAGTAAGTAACCTTAAAATGTCTACCATCGCTTTGGTAAGCCAAGTTTTCCCATCCAAAGTACAATCACTCCTGACTCCCACTTAGGGCCCCTATTATTTCCATGCTATGCAACCTAAAGTCTTTCATACCTTATGTCTCAACAATCTCACGTATGCCTAAACTTAACAATAATTACCAATCTACGTACCCTGAGCATGTTGCTGGGGGCTTCCCTCGGCTTGGCTCAGTTACAACATGAACCAACTCTCGAACGCACCAATGTCGCTACTACAAGTGTCATTGATCTCGGTAGATATTCTCTTTAGCCAACATTGGAAACACCTAACCCTATGTCCTAGTCCTACTTGCCCATTCCTTAACCTCTATCCTTAAAACGGATTTGGCGATCCCTAATCCCTACCTTCCCTAATCCCGAATATGCCTCTGTTGTGGCGCTAGAAGTATTGGTATTGTATAAGCTTTGGCAGTCAGAATGGCGTCTGTTCGGCAGGCATCCCTATCATACTGCTCTTTTTGTCCCTTCTTACCTTTGCTCAGTCAGCACCGCTCTGTTGAAAGGAGGTGTATATCGCTACACAAGTTTAAATACACTTGTATGTTGAAGTCTTCTTAAAGATATTTGGCGGGTAATTCAGAAACAACTCTGCTTTGGCGTAGTGTATCTTATCGCGCGTGTCATCCAAACTTTTGGTAACATTCGATTGCCCGTCCATCTAGATCAAAATAGCACATGTTGAATCATCTTCAATATACATGTATATATATATATACATACAAAACATAACAAATGTATAAGCCCTAACGCTACCCGACTCAAGTTTGCTTCCCAACTAGGATTCTCAATCAGGACCTTCAAGTTTCCATATCTAAAGTTTGTTTGTTAAGTTTTATCCTCTTTTCTTTTAGCCTTTCCCTAAGCTTCATTGAACCTCGCTCTGATACCAAACTGTGATGACCCCAATTCCTAAGGCGAAAAAGGCACTGCCACGTCACCGAATATGTCACTAAGCCTCACCACGTAGTGGCATACTTATCTATGACGCCTCACGACCTAACTGGTTGCTTACATGTTTTCCAATAATCTCTAACCTTGTGACACATGTCGAATGTGTTGGGTTTCGGGGATCAAGCGCGGCGAAAGTTTTCAAAACTTTTTTGAATATCTCCGAACCAAGATCATATCAATTCCATTAAACTGGTGTAACAAGAAAGAAAAACATACATTGACAAGAACAATCCATGTTTTCTTCGTTTGGTGTTGATCGATTCCTTTAAGATGCTATTAGATATGAATGTACTCTATCACAAATCCACACACAAATGGACGATCACAATCTTGAGTGCTAGTGCCAAAATTGTAGGTCAAGAACTCTCACAAAAATTCCCTAGAGAAATTTCTACCACAATTGTGACCCTAATGTCTTATTTATAATATAATAAGTCGATTTGTAAAAGAATTCCATCTCATAGTCATTCTCCAAATAAAGTCTTAGATAAAGTCCAACTCTAAAAAGGATAAAGTGATAGATAATCTACAATTACTAATCCAACAAGAGTTATAATTTATCTAAAACTCAAATAAGAATTAAAGTCATACTTTAATTCCCATTAGAATCCTATTCAAAATAGCATTTACAAAGAGACAAAATCTCTACTCACACTAGAAATATAGGAGAGTTTAAAATCCAAGTCAAATTAGGGCACTTAATGAGAATCTTCAAAACGAATTTTATCAAATAAAATTCATTAACCTAGACAATATTAAATCGCGTAAATCTGTTCTTTGTTTGCGACCTAATAGGTTCATCTAATGTTGGCAATGAGCCAAAACCTTTTTTGGCACACAAATCATAAGCGGTCTTTAGCAAGACATTATGACTAACCAAGTTGCACGAAGATCAATTAATCAATACAACATAATAGACATTGTATATCATATCCCTTTGTCACACGATATCTTTTGATTGAACATAAGACATGAAATGTTATCCTTATAGTTTGATTTACTAGTCTCGATCTCTGAGTAGACTGAAATTGTCAAGTGACATTGATACAATCAATTTACTAGAAATGGTCATTTATCAGTCTAACATATCAAAGGGCCCAATAGATATATATATATATATCTAAACGAGAGGGACAAATTCCATCTTGATCACACAACATCCACACATTAGTCAAACAATGACTAATCACAACTTTTATAATCATCCGATTAAAGACGACGTTTAATTGTGTCAAATCATCATTCACATAACGTGTCAGTCCAACATTTGTTCCCAACAGATACCCAGGATCTTGATCTGTATCCGTATACGCCGAATCATCACGTGACTATCAATCTAGACTCATACTAGTCTTAATTTATTATTGTTCCCACAATAATAAATGACTTGGGACATTTACAATAATACAATAATTATTCATGGATATTATTATAAAAGAAACATGCATATACTTATAATAGTTAAACAACATTTACAGAATTGGCCTAGGACATATACCCCAACAGAGCATGCATAATAATTTTTCATATTTTTCTATTATTTGCAATAGTGGTAAATGGGATATTGTCTCGACAGAGATTTTGCAAATCTATTTAGAATTAATGCTACCCTAAGATTTTATTGGATTTAATTTGCTTTAATTTAACTAATATAATTAAAACATGAATTAAACACTATCAATCTCGAAACAAAACAATCAATTAATTAAAATAATTAAACTATAAACAGTTAAATTCAATAAACTAATATAATGCAATTCAAACAAACAATCAAATAATCAATATAAATAAAATATCTAAACAATACATCTTAGACAATGATATGTAAATCGTTATATCTAGACATTTTCATTAAAATATAGTCATAATCAAATCATCATATTTATATAATGATCGTAAATCATTAAACTCTAATCATAATAGGTTGATAGCCTTTAGCAAACTATCGACTTTCATATATTCAATGGAAATACATCATATCCTTATCCTTGCAACTCTACTTATTGTATAAAACGCAATAAAATAGAAATTACAATAGCATTAACACTCAATAAAAGTCATACCTAACTCAAACTAAATAAAAACCAGAATTATGTTAGTCATTAAATAACCTAGAATACAGTCACCTAGAACATCCACTCGGTTAATTTTTTGCCCCATAGATTAATCTCAGTTACTACTTCTATAATTATTGTCAATAATAATAGACATAAGTTTAGATACTCTATACTAAGAAACATATTGGCCACTCTACACTCAATACAAAGAACCATTAGTTGTAATATGCAAAAATAACTTATTAATATCGTGATTAACGTGTGTGATTGGTTTAAAGCATTAAACATATAAATTCTATATTATGACTAAATTAATGAACGGTTTACAATCATGTCCAGAGTATTATTTAGAATAATAAACTACTCACACATATTAACAATAAACATTGCAATAAACAAATAATTGAAAGACATTAATGTAAAATACCTTTATTAAATAAGTCTTGAATTTTCAAAGAGTCTCCAAAAGTAATAAACAACGAACTCAACTAAAACCTAATTGAAAAGACTTTTAAAACTAATAATGGCTAATTAAGGGATTAGAGAGTTAATTTCGAAGCCCTAAGGTTCTATATATAGTTTCCCTAAGTATACAAATCATAGATAAACTCAAATTATTTCTTCTTATCTCAAAAACTCATCACTGGCCTCAGCAATTCCTCAACGAATCTAACATTGTACACAAATCGCTAAGTTATCATTAGAAATGGTTTTATGTGCTCCAATATTCTTCCAGCGATTCATGTGTATTTCCTAATTCGCTAGTGATTCGCTGGCTCTTCTATGCTACTAATTTAGACAACAATTCCTTTGTAATTTCGTATCGTTTGCTTTGTTCTCCGGTTGACTATTTTGCTCTTCTTCCTTTTTTCTTCCATTTCTTCATTTTTCTTAATTAAATCCTAAAATCACAAAAATAATATAATACTTGGTGTAATATCATCATTTTGATCTAAAATCAACCTAAATTACACTAGAAAAACTTGTCTAATTATAGACTTGTCACCTAGCCATTTATTCTTCAATTGATGATTAGTAAGTTTATTTAGCTAGTTCATTAATTTACGAAGTTACAATAAGTTTTACACCATAATTCTTCAAATATGTGACTATTTTGTTCATATTTAACAATCCTAAGTAGTGGACAACCTGATACAATGATATCATGTATATAACTGAGGATAATAGTACAATAGAAATCCATAAACATGTATTCAGTGTTTTACAATCACTAAACCTAACAAAAACGTAAATATATACATACTGTATCAAACATGAGCTGACGTCACTGTCTTAGAGGTGGTTGCCCAAAACCTCTTTGCTTTTGCTCGTCGAAAGATTTGCACTCAGTCACCCAACAAGTATAATGATGAGTCAAGTGAGTAAGATTCCAAGAGAAGTCCACACAATATTCCTGAAATAAATTGATAAAACTACAAGACATGTAAGTAATACATCTGGCAACAGAAAGTCATACTTACATTAATGTAGTCAGCATTCGGCATGCAAAAACAATAGCGAGTAATGTAACAAAACATACAAATTAAGCAGGCTCAGAAGTAAATCGATAATAAATAAACAACCAAATAACACGAGAAAAACCTCTAGCTAAACTAGCCGATACATAGATAAAATAGGATAGGAATGACATATATATTCGCACACTTATAGTGACTAAACCACAACTACAATTAATGGGTGAACCCCTTCTAGAAATTATTTCAAATTAAGGGAACACCTTAAATCCCACTTGAAGGTTATAGATACATTCTATTACCATTAACACCAGCACTAAAATAAGCAACCTGTGCAAGTGATTTAGCTACAATAAATATATATATATATATATATATATATATATATACATATGCAACCAAATTCAAAGTGAAAATCCATGCGTGCCCATTATCAGTCACACATGTAATCCGATATTGATAAAACCAAATCATGAATTCCGTAAAGACTTTTAATGGGTTTTACGCACCTCAAAAGTTGCTCTCCAACTTCCCCGGACTCTTGAATCTGACCCTGACTCGTTCCCAGTACCCGAGCTACAATCGCTCAGTCCCTCGAAGTTGATTAAGTGTGTTTATAGTAGTTTTAGATTAGATTAATGTGTTTCAAGTCCAAAGATAAAAATTTAGTCAAATCCCAAGAATCGTTAAAATACTATTTTCTTAGTTAATTCCCTAAAATAACATAAAACCACAAAAATAGAAATTAGTGTGTTACAAATGGGTTCTTGTAAACCAAGTTATTAAAACTTATTTTTATTTAATTCTTAGGTGCTTGGATAGCGCACTATGTTAGCCCTATAGTGCGCTATCAAGGTCGAAACACAGAATTTTCAACTCGAGAATTTTGAGTTTTTCCTCCCTAATGACCATCTCCATGGATCGTCGACCCCATCCTCGACTCGTTAGGGAATCAATACCTCCTAAAACAATAGAGAAACACATCCCTATCCATTTATATCATCAATTCAAAAACTTACGCATTCATTCCCAACTTGATCTAACAACCTAATTCATTTGAAAAATCAGTTTGTAAACTCAATAGTTTAATTAAATTAAGCTTAGAAATCAACGAGAACATTACTAAATCAATGGGAATCTTTGAAATTTCATTTTGAATAAAAAGCCTCCATTTGAGCTTAAATTCCAAGAATTTAATGAAGATATTAATTACCTAGATGATGAACTGTTATCCTCAATTATAGTTGCATGAAGAGATTACTAACTTAACTATATATGGTTGTTGATAAAATCAAGTGTGTGTGTGTGTATCTTGAGGTCTATCTTATGGCTCTTGATTGAGTTGTCCATACACCTTTTAATAACTCCATTTGGACACTCATAAATTAATCTAGAACTAAATTCACACTCGGATACCTAATATCCGGTGCATCGCGCATCGCCACACATTTTGAGGTGCAGTATAGCTTGTCTAATTGATGCATTTGACTTAGACTATAGTTTAATTATCCATTATTTATCATTTCCTAACCTATCTAGCATCCTCAATTTACTCTTACTCGATACCCGCGTCAACACACTTCCTGAGGTAAATACCTATCACACCAATTCGCCGATAGTAACATATTCACATGTAATGCAATATAATAATATAATGATTTTGAACACAACATTATAAACAAAACATCACAAAAAATAACATAAACCCTCAGTTCTCATGTTCAAGTTAATCGAGTTTTCAACGTAAGGCCTGAATTACGGTCGTTAATCTCTAATATTAATGCTAATCCTAGTTTAGTTAATTTGGGTTGTTATAGTATGTGATTCTCTCATTGTCGTGGATAGCGTTGGTTACTTGAAGCAATTTTGCAAGGGCCTCCCTACTGCACCGTAGGTTTTAGCCTGGTGTCGTGTGTTTAAATGCACGACGTGCAACACAGCGCCGTGAACAAAATAAGATTTTAGGACTTCAGGGTCCGGGGTTCACTTGACTGGGACATCCGAGCAACTTTCCTTGCGTGGAAACTTTAACTAGTTATTGATTAAGATTGAGAGATAGAGTTAAAAACATTACTAAATACCAAAGAAAAATAAAATTTGGGCTACCTCCTAGTAGGGTCGTTGTTTATAGATAATGGCTCAACTATTCCTAGTTTTATTAGCGCGTATCCAAATCTTTTTCCCCTATTATTATAGCAGAGAACCATAAACAATCAAAATATGGGGCGGCAGGCGCAATCATCGTTTCAAACTCCATCGAGAGATCTATCTCTTCTCCTTCCCATAACATCATGTATTTATCAAGCCATCTTAGCATAAATGTTTTTTTGTATGTTGATTAATGCAACTTAAGTTTCCAAGAAGGGTCGCCCTAATATCAATGGGGTTTGGTTTCATGTAAATTTGGAAAGATCGTAAACCTATTCTTATAGAAAAACTAATCAATTGTATAAGAACATCTTCTACTCGTCCCTGCTTTGACCTAGCTATCTTCTCTTATTATCATGAAATATTCTCATGGAACATTAAACTTAAGTTTGGTCTTCAAGAAAAAAGATTATGGCATTACATTAGTAGTGGCTTCGGTGTTTATCAATGTGTGCTCGTATACGAGGTTCTTTATCTTCATCGGTACCTAAATGGGTCCGTTGTCTTACACCTTCTTAGGGGACTTCTTAGTTTTTCCCTTACTTTGGGGCCTCCACTCCATTCTTTCCTTTTCCTTTTTATGGTGGGTTTCAAAATAAGGGAAGGCCCTGTATGTAAGCTTTATTGGAGATTTAATCGTGAAAATGCCTCAAGGCACTGAAGTGTCAAAGAGAGTTTTTCTTCACGCTTCCTTTGTTTCAGCTTCCTTCCTATGCTCTGGTAATGTTCTTTCCTTATTTCTTGCCAATTCGACTGAAGATACATCACTCAAAAATTGTACAACGTTATAGATGTTAAATTGGATTGTCTCTCTATCTAATTCCATGGTGTGGATACCCTAAAAAATGTCAATTTTTGTCCTTGTGGTTTTCAAGAAGCGTCTTATAAGGAGTACAAACGATGATTTTAGGAACTGTTACATATCATTCATGTCTTCGTGTACCTAGGAACCTATTTCAATGTGTCAAGAAGTGTGATGTTAATTTTCGTTCTCCTAAAGGTCTTAAAAATCTTTTTCTCTTCCTCCCTTTTCCTATCTATCATCAAGCGTTGAGGAAATGAGGGTTTGACCTTATAAATAGGCTGAGTTTCATTTTAGGGAACTTCCATCTATTTAGGGGTTGTCATAAAATCTCAACTTCATTTTCCTCCCTTTTTCCTATCTATGCATGTCTGCATAGGCAACTTTCCCTTCTTTGTTAACTCTCTCAGTTGTTATGTAATTTGGCCCACCCGGACCTCTGTGTTTCAGACCACGACATTTGTATCATTGTGAGATTTTTTAGTGTTTACTCGAAACTAGTCGATGTTTCTATAAAATTAGCTCTGTTAAGCAGCTAGAGATTTAATCATGTCCTCTAGTAAGGAATGATTAATCACTAGTTCAGGCCATGGTTGTCCTCTTGGCGCAAAGGATAGATAGTGTTGGTTTCGAAACCCATAATTAAAGTTAGGGTTGTTCCTCACCATTGCTTAATTGTAGGTATTTTCAAAAGGTGCTCGGGTCTGCCCTTGAAATTGATTACCTAAGATATTGGCATGCTGATGGTCCTCAAACAAAGTAGGACATTCATCAGTCGGATAGCTTAAGGCTGAGCAGAATCCACATGCTTTAATATGTGCTTAGAAATTACTCAAGAGACGTTCCACTAAGGAATTCAACTAATTGATTTTCTTGTTAGTGGAGCTAATGGTAGCTCCAACTAACAGACTTCGGTGCACATCAACACTAATATCCTCGTATATTTCAGACTGTTCCGCTATTTCCTTGTAGAGTTGATTCATTTGCATATGAGTTTTGTCAAGAATGTGAGCACTACAAGCACTATCAATCATATGCCTCCCTAGGGGGACATGCCGAAATAAATGAACTAGACAATGGCCCTATCGGACAGCCCCAATAATCACTAAAAAGATTATCAGTTTTCATCTTGATATTACATATCTCAGAGATCAATTATGCTACCTTATCTCATCTATCGTGTCATGCCACGAGTTAACGCAGCAAGGGCAAAGATAAAAGAGCTATTGTTTGGCTTTATCCTTTAAGCATAATAGGAAATCCTTAAGCTTTACCTCATTTTCTTCCGCTCGAGGAGGTTTCATAAATTGGCAACTTGTTTGAAACTCCTTCAAGAATGCCATCACGCTTTCACTCTCCACGCTATGGAAGGTGGGCAAAAGGTGAATAAAGCTAGATTTAAACTCTAAAGCTTTGTTGTTTGGTAGGAAATTTATGCAGAGAGCCTGCTGAGCAAGAAGATCTTAAAGATCTTCATTGATGTACCTCATGGCAATCTAGCGATCACAGCTAGCGTGACGAGCTTCGTCAGCTATAGTAGGTTAGGAGAAACTGGACTCTCTGTTTAGAGCTTCCTTTGCAGACCTCCAGTGGGTTTTATCGATTTCTGAATCAAAAGGTAATAGTGAACTAATAGATTTAGATCGAGTTATCCGACCGTGCATAAAATAGTAGAATCAAAAAATAAAACAAAAAGAAAAAAAATAAAAGTCAAACTCGATTTGGAACTGAGACCCCGACAATGGTGCCAAAATTTTCTTACGTGTCAAGCATGTCAAATATAACCCGTAACAGGTTACCAAATTCTACTGGAATTTAGCAGAGGTAAGAACGGGGTCGAATACATAAGATTCTATTGGGGCATGTGCCCTAGTTCAATCCATTAACCGTCTTTATGAATATTTTTAGTTAATAAAATAAAGGATTTCATTTGCTATTTTTTATAATTAATTTGCATGTTTACATTATAATAAGATCCATGTGTATTTACAAAAATATCCTAAATGTCCCTAGTCGATCATTATATTGGGAACTATAATGAATTAAGACTAGTATGAGTCTTGATTGATGATTATATGATGATTATATATAGGGATACGAATCAAGATCACGAGTACTTGTTAGGGAACAAAGTACTGGACCGACCCGCTATAAGAACATCACATGGATTAAGTCATAGTTGTTTTTCATGATAGGTGTATTTTTCAGTCCTCTGACTTGAGATTACCAAAGACTTCGACATTAGGAACACAATGATTTTACACAATCAAACGTTGTCTTTAATCGGACAATTATAAAGGTTGTGATTGGTTACTGTGTGACCAATGTGATGAAATTGTGTAATCGAGATAGAATTTGTCCCTCTCATATAAAGAGAGATATCTAATGGGTCCCTCGATGTGTTAGACTATTAAAAAGCCTAGTCTTAGTGAATTGATATTGATCAATGTCACTTGGATGTTTTCAGTCTACCTAGAGATCGAGACTAGCACAATTAAACATGTTGGATTACAATTCCATGCCTTATGCTTGATCAAAAGGATATCGGTGACAAAAGGATGTTTTATACACTATTGATTAGGTTGTATCGACTTGATATTCGTACAACTTGGGTAGTCATAATGTCTTGCTAGAGGTCGCTTATGACTTGTATACCAAAATGTGTTTTGGTACATTGCCAACGTTGTATGAGCCTATTGGGTCGTACACTAAGAATGGTTTTGCGAGATTTTAAGATGGTTCAGAAAAAAAAATTATATGATAAAATTCATGACAGAAACATCCTTGTGGTATATTACACTTATACTTCTTTAAGTATGGGTATATATGTAATTTACTTAACCGTTTATATACAATGGTTGTGTAAATATACGCTTTAAGTTAGAACACACTTATGAAAGATTAAGGGACAAAACTCTATTTTCATTTCAAAAGCGAATTAGGGTTTTTTGGTACGCTCTGGATTATTTTGGAGAGAAACAAAAAGGTTTTGTATTCTCTCGAAGCTAGCACTTTGAATCTCGGTCGCCGTTCGTGTGTGGACTACGATAGAGGGCATTCGTCGTTGGCAGCGCCTTAGAGATCGATCAACCTTCAGAAAGGTATATTGCGATTGATGTAAGATTAAGTTTTCATGGTTTAAACGTTTTTAATGGAATTGGATTCGGATCCTATTGGGGTTTTTGTCAAAATTGTTTTGTAATTTTCGTTGCATATGAACCCCAAAAATCCAACAAATTCAATCAAAATGAGTTCAAAAAACATAAAAGTAAATTGGGGAAGGGGTTGAAAGAGTTTTATCTAAAAGCCTACTAAATAAGAAAGTAAAATAGTTGTAAAATAGAAAATAAAGATAGCTATATCTAGGAATCCATAATTTAGTATCGTGCTGTTTCCATATCTTATATCCTTGACTTTAAAAAATGGGTTTCAAAATAGTTTTCCCTAGATAGGTTATAGGTAATGGGGTCTCCAACACCTTAGTCCCCCTATTCTCGATAGTTAGGGCAACTACTTTCTAAATACTTTTCTTAATCCACTGTAAGACCTTGGGTAATCACTCTCAAGTTTTAGCATATGAGCAGCATTAATAGCTATGTGGGAACACCTACCCCTAGACAACCTTGGATAACCACTCTCTAGGTTTAGCCTAGTTCTTGATATTACTCACTTAGAAGAACAAGTATACTAGGTTTCTTGCTCTAGGTGATCGCCACTTCTCAACCCGCTTAATATCACGGACTCAACGTGATTGATAGCAGGTCAACGGGTTTTACGCCTAGAAATTCTCAATGAATATACAAACTCTAAACCACCATTGAGACATCGATATAAAAACGTAAAGATAGAGAACTGAAATAAAACATTATTATTATAGAAAATCTCAACAAAACATAGAAAACAACCTACTACTGGCTAGAAAGCTTCATCCCCGAACTAGATTTTAAAACCCTAGCTATACATGGATACTCTACCTTGCTCTACTCCTAAATCACTCTAAATACAATATATCTTTGTTCATAGAGGTGTCTCCTTTATATAGGTGTGCTTGGGTACAAGAATAACAACTATTGGGAATAAGAACCTTATAAAAAGACCCAAAACTTCTATTATGCGATATTGGCATCGTCTATGGTGTTGTGGTCATGTAAGTACAGTGTCAGGTGGCGACGTGGAAATATATAAAAAGTCTTATGCTGCTAGCTGGTCTGAAACTTCTATTTCTGAACCTGGCATCGTGGGTGAGCCACCAGTTCAAATTCTCGCACTTTCGATTCAAATCTGGCACCGTGTGTTATCCTGCTATGATGCCTTACTTAGCGTCGTGGGTCTTCACTGGCACCATATTTCTAATTTGGCAACTTCAAGCATGCTGAACTTTGACCGATGTTTGACTTCTTTCTCGATTTTTCTTGATTCACAAATAAATGCCCAAGTGACCTGTAAATCTCCAAAGTAAACATATAGAGCCATAAAACCCGACTTTGGACTTGATTTACATAGCAAAACACCTATGAAAAAATGCATAAATAAAGACTCATCAACCATCGTAGTATAAGAACACCAAAAAATAACATCAAGATTATCAAAAACACATTTAGAAAAGCGAGGACGAGTGCAGTTTGGGAGGGTTTAGGCGTGGTTTCGATGATGGGGTGTGCCATTTAGGAAAGAGAGGCAGTTTGAGCATTTAGTGAAAAAAAGTGGGTTGCCTCAGATATTGTCTAATGGTATCATTACAAAATGTTAGGTCCTTTTAGGCTTTGGCCCCACACAAAAAATATAATATTATTTGTATATTAAAAAATTTTCAAAAAAAAGGATATAAGATTGAAACTAATTATTTGCAGGTATGAAAATTGAAATCGATGTCAAAAGACATGATTTCATAAAAACATTAGAGCCCGGCTATATGGACCACACTATTTTTTAGGACACCCTAACGAAAAGTCAAACTTGGAAAAATTCAATTCTACTACAAAATGACCCTTATGCCCCTCACTGTGATTAGTGCACCCTGCTGCCCTTTTGCTCTCGTTTCGTGCACCCTAACATCATCCCTCTATACACTATCTACTTGTGATTTGTAAGGCATCATCAAGTAGGTTGGTCTTACAAGTCCGAATCTCTAGTTGTAAAGTGGGTCAGAGCCCACCGAACCTCTAGTTGGAGAATCGATCGAAGGCTATCAAACCTTTAATTGGAGAGTCGGTTGGAACCCACCAAACCTTAAAGTCAGCAGTTGTTAACCAGATTCCACGAAAGTGGTTTGATTGGATAACACCAAACTTAGAATATAAGTCTCGACCACTTGTCATCGACCCTAAAATAGATGTCTCGATCAAGGTTTTGGAGTTAGTAGCTTCTATTAGGATAAGGGGTATTTCAGTAAATATGTTGGGTGCTCTCATAAATTGAAATTTGATTTTGGGTGCAATCCAAATTTGGGTGCCCTTATGAAAACGTTGGGTGTATAGCTGGGCTCTAAAAATAAAAGACAAAGGTAAGATATAAGTTGCAGCAATGCTTCTGAGAGCCACACATGGGCATGCCTAGCTTTTGTTCTCGTCGACTTATTCTCTCAATCTCTAAGATTTACTAGACTACATGCTCATAGGACGACCATCTTCACCTTCATAACCTTAGGGTCCCTTTTTTATTCTTATTCATTCGTTTTTTATGATATTTTAGAATCATTCTATTTATAATCAGGGTTCTTGTTACTTTTGATTTTCATGTTAATTTAGGTTTTGAGTAATATGGCTCAGCAGTTTTTATGGATCCATGGTGATTTTGATTCATTAGGGAAGATTTTGTCATTTTTTGATATTTTCTTGGACTAATATTTTATACTTTTGTTTAGATTTTTGTATAGATTTAGAAATCAATTAAGATCTTATCCGGGCCATTAGGGTACGCTCAGGCCAATTACAGTTGAGCCTCATGGGAATAGTTAGGCTTGCCTGGATACCCATGGATATCTAAAAAAGGTGTAACATTTAGGCTTTAATAGATTTATGTAATAATTTTGTTTAGTTTGAATTTAAATTTGAGTGTTAATTATGGAACAAGAGAGAAATGAGTTGAAAGGGGAAATAGAGGAAAGAAAGGTCGATTGTGTCACATTACAAGAATTGTTTTTTCAACTCTATATAAATGTTTCATGAATAAGCCTTAATGATACCAAGCGCTAGCCAATGAGGGGCAATGGTAGTGATAAGATAAAATATGTATTACCATTATTTGTACAACCAATACTCACTAAGAAACGTATATGATATAATCTCGTGAATTTATGCAGAGATGCTCATTCTATACACACATACTTGTCTTTAGGTATAGAACACGTCCCAGATAGATTTGCAAATATTCTCTAAATAAATACTCAGGACAGCTAGATAAGATAACAATGAAAACCTATATACGTCGAGCAAGGCACGAATATTTGATTGACAACTCATGAGAAAACTAAGGTAAGATTCTTTTAATCAATATAGAAAGAAGGAATGAATGTATTTGCCACATCATTAATTGAAGACGCAATATGGAAAGTTTCTTAAATCTTGTATTGTGTTTTTTTATAAATTGTGTAATCAAGAATTGCAAATTATACCTTCTTTGGAGACTAAAAGTCGATCTTGAGATAGATGAACACTAGTTTGATCTTTATTTATTTTATTTTTTTTACAAACCTGTCAAGGTGACTTAACTTCTAAGTCTAAAGGATCTCAGGTACTAACGGGATCTTGGGTTAGTTTAGGGTCATTGTAAAGGAGGTGAGTAGTGTAACAAAGTTCAATGAGGGATCACCAGCTAGACGATGGATCATTATTTAAGGACTTTATGTAAATATGTACATCACTTTCTCTTAGTGGATCTTACGCTTGGGTGTGACCTTGAAAACGTAGGATGAGAAGTCTGAACTTCATGCACAAATAAGATCTTCATATTGTTGTTTGGCGTATTCATTTTATTTATTGTTTTGCATTATCTACTTTTTAAGTGCATCAATCCTATGAAGTGGTATTAGAGCCAACACCTAGCCTTTTCGTTGTGTCAAAGAATGTAATCCTAAGTGAATCAATGACTCAAGTAATGCAATCAAATTAGGCGAAAGGAATATCCACTATGAAACTGCCATTATTCACCAACCCTAATGAAGTTGAATGGAGTTGCTCCTATATGAAAAGGTATAACGCTAAATCTTAGTTATTTCCTTTATTTGCAATTTTTTTGTTTTATTTTTTATGAAAGGGAACGAGTTCGATAGATCGACGATAAGTGGAGATGTTGAATTTCCTTAAAATGTTATTGCTTCTATACCCATAGACAGTCAGCATGCTTCAGTACCTACAAATAGTTAGCCTGTTTCTGTACCCACAAATAGTCAGCTTGCATTTGTACCTACAACAGTGTTTACAGACCCACTGCATGTGTCTATAACAGCTTCTGTTGGAGGTAATGATGAATTTATGGGGAGTGAGTGAAAGTATAAGAGTTTAAATGCATATTTTCATATTGCCTTGATAATGTCTCATGCTACAAATTTTTTATAGTATCTATATTTTCGTTGTGCTTACTATTGATATGGTAGTTAATTATTTTCCTCATTTCAAGTATTAATATTTTATGTCTCCAATAGGGAGACAATGCAAGGATGAAGAGGGAGTTCATTTTATTAATATATGATACCTCCTCTAAGTTACTTTCTCTTAATCTTGTATTTTATCATATCACAAATGATAGAGAAAAGCTTGTATTTAGGGCTAGCGTAATACACTTGAAAAGTTAACATTTGGTCATGTTTTGTAAACAACCCATATTTTTTACTTTTGTAGGATTTTAATATATTTACATCACATATGTTCACTATTTAGTTTTTAATCTTTACTTGCTTTAAGAATTGCATGTTTCTTTTGTTAACTCTGTCGTAATCCTTTTGTATTGAGTTGTGACAAATAAATGACAAATGAGAGAATGATAAGATAAAATATGTATTGTCATTATTAGTACAACCAATACTCGGTAAGAAAATGATATGATATAATCTTGTGAGTTTATACAAAGTTGTTCATTCTGCACCCATAGACTTGTTTGTGGGTATAGAACACGTCCTAGATAGATTCACAAATATTATCCAAATAGATACTTGAGACAACTGGACAAGATAACAACAACCTATATACGTCGAGCAAGGCATGAATATTTGATTGAAAACTGACGAGAAAACTAAGGCAAGATTCCTTTAATTGATGAATAAATAATGAAAGAGTATATTTTCCACATCATTGATTGAAGATGCAATACAAAAAGTTTCTAAAATCTTGTATTGTGTTTTCTTTATAAATTTTGTAATCGAGAATCACAAATTTTCCTTTCTTTGGAAACCAAAATCCAATCTTGAGATAGACGAATACTAGTTCGATATTTATTTATTTATTTATTTTCTTACAAACCTGTCAAGGAGACTTAACTGGTAAGCCGAGGGAATCTCGGGTACCAAGGGGATCTTAGGTTAGGGAATCTATGTAAATCTATACGTCACTCTCTTAGTGGATCTTACACCTAGGTGTAGCCCCGTAAATGTAGGATGGGAGGTCCGAACTACGTAAACAAGATCTCGATGTTATGGTTTGACACATTCATTTTGTTTACTATTTTGCATTATCTACTTTTTCGGTGCATTGATCCTATCAGGTAGGAATAAGTTATCCATAATCTACATTGTACATACAATATCTATGTCAAACAGATTATGTTGTGGCTAAAAATAGTAGCCCTGCATATATAGGTGTTGTGGGCAGAGATACAGGCGTTCTTTTTTGGTGTAAATGAATAACAACAAGATAAATTGCAGTAAACGAAATATACATAAGCTTTTTTACACATTTTGGACCTCCCGTCCTATATCTGCAGTGCCACGCTCAGGTGTAAATGCACTAAGAAAGATGATTACAGATTTACATAGACTCATAACTAGTTACCCCTCACTTAGCTAGTGATCCTTCACTAAGTTCTATTACATTAATTGCCCCCCCTTACACTTTGCACATACATGAAACCCCAAGTCTCCTTGGTGCCCGAGATCTCTTTGTGTTTTGGCTTAGTCCCTTTAGCCTGGTGTGTGTATAACCAAAGAGAATGTCCTTTTTTATCTCACTGTGAATGCAAAGAACAACTAATTTCTCAAAGGTCTTGCATCTGTGTTGACTACTATTTATAAAGAAAGCGTAGAGTCTCTAAATATATTTCTTTCCATCTTCATAGCCTTCAAAGTATCTTGCACATATTCATGTTTCTATTAAACCGAGGTTTGCAGGCTTTAGGAAAGAATTGAGTGTCAAATTTCTAGTTTCCTTTTTCCGCATCTTTGTTTGAGATATGCAAACTGAGCGCCAACAATCTTTCCTTTCCTTTTAAATACTTGCCAATCTTTAAAAAATACCCGGGATATTGCAAGTATATGTTGGACAACTATCATATCAAAAGCTACAAACTTCACATCAGTAGTAGGAGCAGAGGAAATATAAATGCTATAAAATAGTTATAGCATGAAAGTTTCGAAGTAATAAGGGAATATGCATATGGAACCTTATACTTACATTAACTTCATCTGAGTTCATTATTACCTCCAATGAAATCAATTGTGGTCACAAAAAGTGGCTCTGCAGTTGATATATGTAGACAGAAGTCTGTGGGCATAGATGCAGACAAAAGTTTGTGCATATGCGGGCTGACTGTCTATGGACATAGAAGCTATGGAATTCTAAGGAGGTTTATCTTCATTTATACTCAACTTTTTAACATGTTCCCTAATATAAAAAAAAACAAAAAAAATTACAAAAATAAAGAAAATAAATGAGTTTTAACATTATACCTTTCCATAACGGATATGGTGTCACTTTAAGATGTGAAACAAGAATTCAATAAAGGATTTAAGCCATTGCATTGATGTTGTGCCTTAGGAACCCACTTTTGTTGAAGATATGATCTTTTGTCCCTTTATTCCACAATAGTAGCAGATTGGCCTGAGCTGATGTGGAGGGCCTTCATCACTTTCTATGGGGGTGACATTTCTTTTAGCAAAAGGAGTTGTTTCTCTTTTTTGTATGGAAGTAGATGCTTCATTTTTTAATTAGAGCCCTTTATGGTCACATGAGCCTTTCCCCGTATTGAGTATATCATCTAGTTGTGCATTTTCCTTGTTTAGTTGCTTCATTATGTCATTGTACTTCTCTAGTGCCTTTCAAACAATGATAAGCTCCTTTTCTGCAGATTCAAGCTGTTGTTGGAGATTTGTAACTTCTTTTGATAGAAGAATGTTTTTGTCAACAGTTTCTGACCACTTCTTATAAATTTCCTCATAAGCTTCTTTTATATTCGTAATACTAGCAGAGTTAGTTGAATCTAAATTAGACTCATAAAGTAAGAGATATTGCACTCTCTAATAGTTCAGAAACTATGGGCAAAGATAGTGTTTGGTTGACTACAGGGTTTAACAGCATAGGTATTAGACATATGATTTAAGCAGTATGTGCAGAAAACTCAAAAGTTGTGGGCATATCAAAAGGCTCATTCAACTCTTCAAAGACAAAGATGAATGCGACATGATTACTCTTTTGTCCATTCTTGTTTTCATCATCAGACTTGAAGTCATTTAATGTTGTGTTAGGTGACTTTCCTTCATTCTTTATGAAGTTTAAACACTCAGATTGATAATGCCCGACTCCTCCACTCTGTCGATCTGATGGCTTTTTCTATCATTTTGTGATTTGAGTATGTCTTATCGAGCTGCTGGGCTTGATTTGATATGTCCTTAAGCTTTGTTGTTTACTCTGCAACCTCCATTCTTAAAGCTTCAAATTGAGATGCGAGAAGTGCCTTTTTTGAATACCTGACATCTTCGATTCCTTCGAAGACATTTTAAATAATTATCCATGCTTCCTTGGCTATCTCACACGATGAAATCAGTTTCAGGTGCTCTTGGTTCATGCCACTAAGAATCGTATTCAAAGCTTAGGCAATGCAAGTAAAAGTTGTTCTTCTGCCTCAGACCAAGAGTCTATATCTTTGAGTTTTCCATTAACTTCGAGGGATTTTTCGCCTTTCTCTATCGTTGTCCATGCCTTTACTTTGATTAACAATATGAACCCTTCCATTCATGACTTTCGATAAGTGTAGTTTGTGCTGGTGAGTAGTGGAGGTATTGTGGTTGACACTCCTTCACGTTGATCTGATTGGAGAGGCTGACTTATTGCTGCCATCAGGATCTGCCTTCTTCGACACAACAAAACGTATAGGCATTTAGCTTTAATACTAAACGTAAATGTAATATCTCAGTCTGACAGATTCCGCTATGGCAACAGACAGTAGCCTTGTATATATAGGTGTTGTGGGCACATATACGGGCTGCCTGTCTTGGCATAAATGAATAACAACAAGTAAAAAGAAATTGCAGTAAACAAAAGACACACAAGATTATTTACGCAGTTCAGACCTCCCGTCCTACATCTGCGGGGTCATGCCTATGTGTAAATGCACTAAAAAAGATGATTACAGATTTAAATAGAACTCCTAACTAGTGATCCCTAACTTAGCTAGCGATCCCTCACCAAGTTCTATTACACTAATCACTCCCCTTTACACTTTGCACTAACACGAAATCCCAAGTCCCCTTGGTGCCCGAAATCCTTTCGGTGTTTCAGTTAAGCCCTTTAGCTTAATGTGTGTATAACTATAGAGAATGTCCTTTCTTATCTCATTGTGAATGCAAAGAACAATTAATTTCTGAAAGGTTGCTTTGCATCTATGATGACTCTACTATTTATAAAGAAAGCCTAAAATCTCTAAATACATTTGTTTCGATTTTCACATCTTTCAAAACATCTTGCACATATTCATGTTCCCATTAAACCGAGATTTGCTGGCATTATGAAAGAATTGAGTCTAGTTTCATTTTCGCATCTTTGCTTGAGATATGCAAAATAAGCACCGGCAATATTTATTTGCGTTTTGAATGTTCGCCAATCTTAAGAAGATACACAGGATATTGCAAGAATATTTTTGTGATTTTCAAAGATCCAATAAGTTGTACAAATATTCCCAGAGTCTACGTAAAGATATCCTGGTAAGGCTATTAAAAATAATAACTAAATAGACTATTAGTGACATAATATATTTCATTTAAAAATGATGCACAAGGTGTGACACACAATGAAAACTTTAGGGAATTCATGTTTCAACATATGTTGATCTCGAGTTTCTCACTCCACCTTATAAGAGTACCATATCACTCTACAGAAGAGCTTTACATGTTTACAGCTTGAAATTATCTAGGTCAAGCAATGTGTCGTGTAACTTTGTGAGCTATAAGCATCATGGTTTACATTATTTATCCGGGATTGCCATTCCTAAGTTTTTAGTTTCTTGATTACCTACATTTACAATCAGGGTTGCATTTTTTATGGTTAACTAATAGTTAGTGTTTTTTTACTATGAATTAACGACAAGTGAACATATTACATGAGTCTTTTATTTGGAGGACAATGGATATTACTTCTTGTTCTCATTTCGTTTAGTTTTTCCAACGATAGGAGAGTTAATGTTGTGATGGTAATCATAATAGTCATTACTTTTGTTATTTTCAACCTACAAGGCACTTGCAGCTCTATCTTGTAGACAAATACCAAGTGAATTTAGGTTCAAATTATAGGTCTTTGGCTATAAGTCTGCTTGAGCCATGTATTTAAATGATAGTGCATGTACATAAATGGAAATTTATACGAATTTTTAAGGTGAAGAACAAAATATATGTTGAACTAACACTAGATAGGCTTTAAAATCAGCTAAGTTAATCTGATGATGTTTGAAAACACATTAAAAGGGAAATATGTTTAGAGGCACATCTCTCTTGTTCTTGGGAAGTTAGGCTATAACTGCACTACTCATTATGCACAATTCTGCGTAGGGGAGAGACGGCATAATGTCTTAACGCTCTACTAACACCCTGTTGATTATTTTCTTATCCAATTTGATCCGATAGACATTTATTTTCAATAAAAAAGATGGGGGAAGATATAGCAATGGTACATTTTAATTCTTTCCATTAAATTGACCCAGAGTTTTGAGATCAACCAATTTAATTGTGTTATTGAATGAGCACAATAGTAAACTTGTTTGTGTAGCAGATATTTCCATTTGATTAATTGATCTTGCTCATCAAACTATCATCATATTAATCAACTTGAGATTGAAAATGTAAGAATTAAATAAAAAAATTCAGTCAGCATTAGTCTATTGTTTGTACTATTTTTCAATTATGGGATGTTCATTAATATATCAGTTTCTTCTCTCGAAATTTAGATAAATGAACTTCTAAATATTAAATAAGCATTACAAGAAAAGTTGATGTTGTGATAAGTTATGTTATGGCAGTCAAAAAACTGCCACAAAAGCAATTATTAAGCCAGGAATTGCCTGCCACCATCAAATAATCAAGAAGTCAATATTTTTCTTTATAATTGGTTATAATTTATGTAAAGCAGGGATTGCCTACCATAATAAACAAAACCAAAAAAGAAACAAAAGTATACAAAATTAAAATCGCCTACGTTCAACAAATTAGTTAGCCACTCTTCGCATACGACTTTGTTAGTGAGAGGGTAATTTCATTTTTTCATGCAAAATTAAAGCAAACTCTCTCGTTCGTGTTCTCTAGTTCTCTAGATCTTAAACTCTGGGGCTCGAACGAGCCCTTCTCATTCACGATGTTGATGACAACGAATCTCTTATTTTGATTTGTCCAAGGTGAGTTGATTTTGATTTGATCTAGTTTAGCGATTTGAGCACAATATTTGATCTAGATTTGATTGTCGATTTTGTCCTTCTTAGCTCAAATTGACGTGGATTTGATGTTGCTTGGGCTGCTCTTACTCTATCTCTTTGTACTCAAATTATCAATTTGAGACTTTTTGATTTTGGTGAGCTTCTCAGGTCTCTCTGCTTAAATTTATGTGATTTAAAGTTTTACTATTGTAATGTATTAATAGTGTGATTTTAGTATGTGAGTATGCTTAGCGGTGAAGTTTTTGGATGAATTTGTTGATTCTAAGTTTTAGATGCTTTTGTTTGTTGTTGATCTGTACTTATTTGAGTTTTATGCATGAATGGTTAACGATGAAGTTTTGAGAAATTCGTTTATTCTAGGTCGTAGATGGTTATGTGTTCTCAATATTTGTTGGAAGTGATAATTTGGTTCGTTACTTTGTTGATAAGTTGCATGCATTAATTAATGCTTAAAGTCTTCTCCTTGGATTTGGTAGAACCTTTTTTTGGCCAAAAGGATTGTTGAAAGTAACAAAAATCATGGTATTCAGTTTTTGAATTCGCTACTGATCTTGTCGAACAAGTAAGCTTTCCTCTACTTAGTGACTTCTTTTTGATGATCAAGATGTGAGATCTAAAATTTCACTTTAGATCAACTATTTGTCCGCTAATCTTTGTGTGCAAGCACGGAGAACACCAATGAAAGTTAAATCATCTGGTGCTATAGAAGCTTCAAGCATCTCTGCGAATAAGTCAAGTGCATGCCAATTAATAGCAAGACCAACTATCACGGCTGTCCAAATATATTTGTCCTTTTGAACCATCTATTCAAAGATCTTCATTGCCCTCTCTACGTTCCCGCATTTCAAATACATGTCTATCAAAGCATTTCCCAAAAATACATCCCTCCTTATCTTATTCTTGTCAATGTAACACCTAATCCACTTTCCTACCTCCAGTGCTCCTAAATGCATGCAAACTCTTAGTATGCAAACCATGGTGTACCCATCAGCTCTTATGTTCGAACCTTCCATCTCTCGAAAAACATCCAATGCTTCTTTGAAGTGATTCGCCCTCAGATAACCATCGGCCATCACCATCCACGAGACCTTATCCCTATCAGGTATCTCATCAAAATACTCATTTGCTTGGTCTACTTGTCCTGCATTTGCAAAAACTGTAACAATTGTAGTCCAAGTTATCTTATCTCTCACATTTCTCACATTCATATTTGTCATGAGATTCAACCAAACATTGCACTTTACGGATGCATGGTCGATCTACTTGGTCGAGCAAGGCAGCTAAAGGAAGCACGAGGGTTGAAACTAGAAAACTTTGTCGGTAGTTTTGCTGGGATCTTTTTGTACTTGTTGAAGACGTTTAATTATGAAACTAGTTCTTTTATCCTACTAACATTTAATTATGAAACTAGTTCTTTTATCCTACTAGCATGAGTGGTCATTTTTTATCAAGCTTGCTTTGATTGTTAAAGACATATTGGAGGGCCAAATTTCATAAAAATCTAGTGGGGTACTCACTTATGTTCTATTTTGTAACTAGCCATGCATGTTTGTTGTAATAACAAAGAAAAACAATCTTTTGGAATGTTGATATGTATCATCGGTATTATGGGATCCCCAATATTATGTCCATCTAATTAAGTTATAATCTGTAAATAGCTATGTTAATTGTAAAAATGAGAAATGAAGATAATCTTTGTGTTATGTTCATCTAATTAATCATCAATTATATCCCTTATTCCTTAAAAGAGAAAAATGTGGATTAGTCATATTTGTGATTGACCATGAAACTTAAATGGACAATAAAGTTTTCTTATCATAGCTAGTGTTTGCATCTTTTTGGAAAATATATCATGTCCTTGAACATTGACAGATAAATACAATGATGAGAAAATGTAGTAGTCGATGTAAGCTTGTAATTACATTTCTACAAAACCATGCTTTTACGCATAATCTAGTCTTAGTTTATGTTCATATCATTAACATCTTGTCGATTTTTTGCGTGCTATTTTATTCTTTTCAATGGATTAGAGTTGGATAGATTTAGTGGATACAACATCTCATGCCTATGTTAGTGGGGTAGACAAATTTTTGGATTTTGTTTACGATAATAATAGCACTAATAGAAGAATTTATTGTCCATATATTTAATGTTTGAATCGATACTTGCAGTTTAGAGGCGATGTTAGACAACACTTAATTGTGATGATATCAATGGAGAAAGGCTAGTCAAGGATAATATGGTTAGGATGGTGCATGAGGCAATAGAATTTCCTAGTGTTGAATCAGATAATGAAAGTAGACAGAGTTTTAGTCCCAATGAAGAAACAAGGAAATTTCAAAAAAATTTGCTTTATGCAAAACAACCATTATATCCAGGATATGATGAGTTTACAACTCTTTCTTTCATTGTTTGACTTTTGAATCTAAAAGTTATTGGTGGATGGTCAGGTAAATCATTTACCGTGTTGCTAGAGTTGTTAAATGCACTCCCTATGATCACAAAACTCCCTAAGACGTTCTATGAAGCGAACAAGTTGATAAAGGAATTAGGATTCACTTGTGAGACATGGATGCATGTCCTAACAATTTTATGTTATTCAAAGACAAAGATAAGGATCTAGATGCATGTATAATGTGTTATGCATCTAGATATAAAGAATTGAATGGTAAAGTTGGTTTGGAAAATAATAGGGGAAAAGTTGCAAAGCAGGTGAGGTATTTTCCTTTAAAACTAAGACTCAAAAAGCTATTTATGTCATTTAAGATAGTGTCGCTCATGAAATGGGATGCACACGAGCGAATTAATGATGGTGTCTTAAGACATCCTGCAGATTCTCCAGCTTGGAAGACTTTTGATGAGAGAAATCCACATTTTGTTTAGGACTATCGCAATGTAAGGCTTGGACTATCAGTTGATGGATATAACACGTTCAGAACAATATCTATACCACATATCACCTGCCTTGTAGTGCTAATGTATTATAATTTTCCACTATGGTTATGCATGAAGCAACCATTTTTAATGTTATTTGTGCTCATTGATGGTAAAAATGGACCTGGGGACGAAATTGATGTCTTTATGCAACCATTGATCGATGAGTTAAAAGAGTTTTGGATTGAAGGTATCAAAACCTATGATACTTCAACTAATGAGATGTTCAATCGATGAGTTAAAAGAGTTTTGGATTGAAGGTATCAAAACCTATGATACTTCAACTAATGAGATGTTCAACTTACGTGTTGCACTATTATGGACGATTAGTGATTTTTCAGCTTTTACAAATTTATTAGGTTGGAGCACTAGAAGCCGATTAGTTTGTCCATGTTGCAATGTAAAAACTAAATTTCATTAGTTGCATAGTGACAAAAAATATTGTTACATGGGACATTGTTGGTTTTTGCATACAACACAAATGGCGAAATGATAAAGAATCATTCGATGGTGAGAAGGAATTGAATACAAAGCCAATCAAATTGACCGGTAGTGAGGTGGTACAATAACTGGAAAAGTTTGGCACGTTAACAATTTATAAGAAAAGATATTTTAAAGGCTAAGTAGATGAAGGAGGATGCAGATTAAAAAAGGAAGATAAAAGGTGTGGAAAAAATGATAATAAAAAGATAAGAGAACACCATTGGATGAAAAAAAACATATTTTTTGAATTGCCGTATTGGGAGCATAATTTGATTTTTCATAATCTTGATATTATGCACATTGAAAAGAATGTGAGCGATAATTTGTTGTACGCATTGTTGGGAATTCCAAGAAAGTCAAAAGATGGTTTAAAAACTAGATATGATTTACAAGTTATGGGTATCAGAAAGCCATTACACCCATAAGTAAAGGGCCTCTTTAAAGTTTGCTTGCCTCCAACATGTTTTTTCATGACTAAGGAAGAGATAAATGCATACTTGAAAGTGTTGAAGGACATCAAGGTACCTAATGATTATGTTTCCAATATCTCTCGATGTGTTTATTTGAAAGAACAAAATATATGCGGTCTTAAAACTCATGATTTTCATATTCTTCTTCAGCTTCTTCCTTTGGCCATTAGAAACATATTGCCAAAACATGTAGTCAAACCAATCATTTATTTGTGTAATTATCTCAGGCAATTATGGTTAAAAGTAAATAAGCCTTCTTATAGATCGTATACCACTTACTTTTTGTCGATTAGAGAAAGTATTTCCGCCATCATTTTTCGATATAATGGAACGTTTGCCAGTGCATTTAGTTGAAGAAGTATTGATTGCTAAAAGTGTTTTAATTTCAATCAATGTCTCCAATTGAAAGGTTCTTATTAACTCTTAAACAATATGTTCATAATAGAGCTCATCCGAAGGGTTCCATTGCACAAAGATATTTAACAGAAGAATGCATGACTTTTTGTTCGAGATGTCTAAATGATGTAGATACCAAGTCTAATTGACCGATTCGAGATTATGATGGTGGTGATCCCTTATGGACGTTTCTTTGGAAAAGTTGAAGTGGTACTGATTGAAGAACTTGAATGGATCCACACTCATAGATATATTCTAGTGAATATTGATGCCACTATTTCTTTTCAAAGGTATATATTTAAATAGTCTTTACATTTATCTAACTACCATTATATAAATTTGACTATTTGTTTGATACTATTTGCAATATTGATCTATTGCAAACATCTTGAAGAGCTTACAAGTCGAATGCCTCATGCATCAAAGCTTAAAATTCGAAAAGAGCATAACAACACATTTCACACTTAGTTTAAAGATCATGTAAGTTCATATAGTTTCATATTTTTCTTTTAATTTATGTTAATTCTAATATTCTATATATTGAATATTTTAAACGAAATCTATAGGTTCAAAGTTTACGGAGGACATCTAACATTAGATTCTCTGAGGAAATTGAAAAACTTATCGACAGTCCTAATCAACATGTAAGGAGATTCAAATGTTATATCATAAATGGTTTTCAGTCCCGCATCAAAGAGGCTGACAATAAACAACATACTCAAAATTCTAGTGTTTTTGTAAAAGCGAGTGGCGAAAGTAATGCCAGTACAAAAGACAAAACCCTCAGTCAGGAAAAGCAGACTATTATGGTTTACTAACTGATGTCTATGAAGTTACCTACTCCAGTAATGCGAAATATGCTTTATTCAAATGTGATTGGGTCGATGCAAAGGGAGTGAAAAAAGATGTCTATAATTTTACTTCAGTAAACTTTAATCACTTGTTATATAAGAACAGACAAGTTGGGGATGAACCGTTCATCTTAGCTACTCAAACGCAAAAAAAAATAATTTATGTTCGTGATTCTTTAGACTCTGATTGGCACGTTGCAATTAAAATGAAAACAAGAGATATTTTTTATAATACTTAATGTATCGACTCTTATGTATTGGAATCAAACGTGCCACTATTTGAAGAATTTATTTGTCAACAACAATTTGAATATTCATCTGCGCATAATGATGACTTTAATTGGGTTAGACAATGTGTAGACATAACAACATTAGAAGTAAATTGTGTTGAATAGGGTGAAAGTAGAGATAAAATAATGTGATAGGCCTTAAATTCAAATTATGTACTCTTGTAAGAAGAAAAACAGACACTTAAGTGATTGGATTTGATATCTTCTCTTATTTTTGAATTATTGTTTCTTGTTTCTAACTAGATTTTTTTTGTTTATCTTATTTTTTATTTGAGCCTCGTGTTAGGCCTTCGTTGCTATACTAGGTTAGTATTTTAAGTTGTTTTAAAAGGTGCCCAACAGGTATGCATTCGTATCCTGCAATTTTATGCACTTAATTACTTTCATCGATATTAATCACTTGTAGAGTAATTTCTTTTTGTGAGACGGACGAAAGGAGTTGGATGCATGATTAGAGTGGAATGCCTTTCAAATTATATTCTTTTGTATCTTTATTGTTGCCTTTAGCAAGTTAATAATATAGATTTTCCTTGCATGTGCAACTTACCACCTTGTAAAACTAAAAATAATGTTTACAATGTACATGATCAAACTTTATGTTGTTATTTATAGATTTCTCATGTTGAAAAAAACACCATGGACAATTTATGCAAGATTTTGTTGCTAAATTTCAGCAACAAGAACCACCACCATAAGAAGTAAATGAAGAAGAAAAGCATTCAAGTTTGTACTAATTATTAAGACATGTTTCAATATGTTATGTGTTCTTTTTTGTGAATTAAAAAATTAATTGAATTTATATTACAGGTGAGGAGACATATATTTCTTAAAGGAAGGGGAAGGGTCTGGCTAAACCTTGTAGCACATAGAATAATGGGCAAAAGTTGCAGTTCACCTTTAATAAATTTTTGCAACCAATCAGTGAAAATAAAAACAAATATATGTCACATCTGGGTATGATTGCACGTGGTGGGAAAGTCCCATTGACATACTTGACATGGGAAAATATTCCTGAAGATGCGTTAAATTCTCGTTGGAACGAGATTTATGTATGATTAATAAAATGTTCATTGATATTTTATTATTTATATTTTAATTTTTTATATTAAAGTAATGTTCCTTTTTTGTTGGATAACACAAATGCCCCTCCGGAGTATCAAAAATGATGTTTGCATTCTCTTAGTAAAAAGTGGAGGAGTTGGAGGCACACAGCTAAAAAGAAATATTTTATTGGATGTGAAAATGATGATGAGTATTTGGAAATGGCTCCTAAAGACATACATGATGATCAATGGGCATTGCTTGTGGAATATTGGAAAAGTGAAGAATCAAAGGTGAATAATATGTTTAAATGTTTGGTTATTGCAAAGGAAATATGGTAAAGGTAAGATAACACCTTTTTTTTATGAATTCTCAAACACTGAATTGAACTAGTTTAATTTGGTAAAAAAAAAAGGTAACTAACTTTTAATTCTTTTTAGGCTATTACAAAAAGAAGTTGTCAAAACAGAGCGAAGCAAGGATCACCTCATAAGGCCAAACGCATAGGGTTTTGTGATATTCATCATCAAGTAAGTGAGTGAATTTGATGTTTGAATTATTTTTATTTTTTTTAAGTCATTGTTGTATTGTGAGAATGCTAATCTTTCTTTTTTCTTGTGGCATGTATTAGATGCAACAAAATGGAGAACTTGTTGACTGCATGTCCGTGTTTTTAAAAACACGTGAAGCCAAGCCGGGTATCCAATTGGACCTCTACTACCCAAGATAAAATTGTAAGTATAAAGATATATTATATCTTATATTTGTAGTATTTGAATTTTATATCTTATATACAAAATGGTTAACTTATTAACCATACTCGTGTTTTGTGTTACTTATATCTTATATTTGTTTTTTAGTTTGAAATAAATGGTAAACTTACGGAGGTTTCTGAACTAGAGCAAACACCAAAGCTTAGAGAAAGATTTTTAAAGAGGTTATGGGTCAAGAGGGACATGTCCATGTTAGAACATATTGCTTGGGTCCATCATATAAAGATGTTTTTGGTAGTACTTCGAATGTGCATGCTGATTTTACAATTTAGGCATTGTGAAATGAAGTAACAACAACAAATGCGAAAGTAGACTCTCAACAGGTAAAATTGTTGATATATTGATGGACACTATATATGTTAAGTTTGTTACTAGTATTGTCAATATTGATTTTGATCTTTGAGTATGTTTGTAGATGCAAATAGATAGCATGGTTGAATTTTTTAGCAAAATGCAGGTATCGTTTTTCACCGAATTAACAAGTATAGGTTAAAATAATAGATATTATATGACATTTATTTATTTATTTATTTGTAAAGTTTTATTATTGAATTGTATGTTGTAAATGAAGCTTCCAGTTCTTAAATACTTTAGTTGGAACAATAAAGAAGAATTTTCTGGAAAGTAAGGTATATTTTAGTTTGTTCTTTGCTTTTTTAATCATCCTTGTTGATTTGTTGAACTTTATTTGTTTGATCTATTTTAGTATTTTTCATTTAAACCTGGGGAAGGAAGCTTAGGGAATCTTGAAAAGGTTGGAATCTTTGAGAATTGTGTTTATTATGGCACAAAATGATAAGGGTAGAAAACTATGATATTGATATTGCTTCAATCTTCATTTATTAAAATGTTGGAATGATTTGGAGTCTTAACCTCTGCAATATATGGACATTTTGTTGTGCATTGAGGGGAGTTGTTTCTACTAAAATAGTATTGTTCAATGAGGACCTAGCTAGGCTATGTTAAGAGTGGTTAAAAGTCGTGTTTCCAATATATGGACATTCTGCTTGCTATTAGTGAGGCATTTTATTAACACAACAAAAAGTAAAATCAGATGTTCACATTGTAAAATCTTTCCTATCTTCTCACTTGTTTTATGTTCATGTTCCAATTATTTATGGAAACAAACAATTGCTTGCAAATCTATGGATGCACTATTTATATTCTAAGTGCTGAAAAGATTTTTTGCTAGGTGGTCAAAGAAATATCAATCCTTCACAAAAGGATTGTTCTAGACACTAAATACTTGTTGTTGTTCCATAACTGAAACTTCAAGTCCTTTGGTGCCAAGATTTTTTGTTCTTAATATATAGATCTACTTGTTCTTGTTATCTTGAATCATGGGGGTACTATATGTGCCAACAACCCACTGTAAGCTATAATGGATGAATAATCTGCATTTGTGCTGATAAGAGGGAGTGAATGTAGGTTGTTTGTTGAGATTAGGCTTGCTTTCTAATTGTTGTCTAATTAAGTGTCGAGGACAATTTTTATGATCATTGCTTGGTTTTCTCTTTAGCGATTCTTTTCTGATTTCCCTAATGAAAAGAATTCTTCAAAATTAACAAGAAAAAGAATGGAAAAGGCTTCTATTGATGATCATAACCCTTGATTAGACATGCTCACATAAACAAACAAAATGAGAAAAAAGGAATAGTTGCAACTAGTGAAGGTACTAACTGTCATGAATTTCCTTATACAACTAATATAAGTAGGGCAATGATAGTCACATTAATTATCATTTTAAAGTTCTAGACTCCTATTGTGTTTGTGCTTGTGTTGTTATCATTGATTTTATTGTTCCTCTCTAATATGCTTTTGTCTTTGCAGTTCTCTTACATATTTTTTTCGATGGGATTTCTGTGACTTGGACAAATTGAATTCATGAAGATAGAAGAAATGAATCAATCTCAAAAATTCATCTTTTCCTTTTTCATCTTTTGCATTTTATTCTTAAGGAAAATCATGATGGAAGACATGACCCGCACATCCAATACATGTTATTCATTGTTTGTAATCTTAATCTGTATGTTTTGAACAATTTGATGGTTGCATTCTAATTGTACAAATATTATGAATTGTCATTGAACTAGGTTAGTTTTGTTCAATCTATAAAATTGTTGATTTTGTTATGCATTTGTTTCTTGTCAGATGTTTTTGTAATGGACTAGTTAACTTCTAGTTGTCAGTGCTCAATGTTTTTTGTGGTAGCAAATTCTTGTCACATATATATTTTTAACGATAGCTAATTGTTGTCACCAATGTAGCTGCCATATATGTATCTTATTTATGGCCGCTGAGAACTGCCACAAATATATATTTTTTGTAACAGCTAATTGTTGTCACAAACATATATTTTTTGCGACAATTTCTAATATGCCATAAAAAAGTGATATCTTTTGTGGCGGTAGAATGTTGTCACTAAAAACTTTTTATGGCGATGTAAAAGCTGCCACTAAAACTTTTTATGGCGTCACAAATACTTTTAGTGGCGGCACTTGCTGTCACAAAAGTTTTTGTTACATGCTTATTAATTGCACCATCTATCATGTCATATAGCTGCCATAAAAGGTTATTTGTGGCAGCAAAAGGCTTTTCGTGGCAGCTTTATTTCTACCACAAAATGTGCATTTTCTTGTAGTGAAGAAAATATGATCGCTCATTTTTTTTGTTGGACTTGTTAGTGTCGTGATCATATCAACAACTTAGATTTGTCATTATAGTTGTTACGATTGATGTTATCAGTAAATGAGTCATACAAATCCAACACATGATACATATGCTCGAAATTAGATCCAAAATAGTTGTAGATTTGGATAATGATGTGCGGTAGCAACCGATGGATTGAATCGCTTGCAACAGGATTTCTGGATCAGACAGTTGAAGATTTGATCTTATCCCAACCGGCTGATGGTTTACTGAAGATTACGAAGAGGTTGAAGATTGCGATTCATAAGATTTATCCCCACGTGTTAATCATGAAGGAACGTGGTTATTTAGATATGAATATTAGGCAGATCTTACGGTTATAGTTAAGATTGTGTAATCTACATTGGTCCATATGTTTGTCACAGTTGATAGAATCCATGTCCATGTTAACTTTGTATTTGTGAACGTGTTGTTCATTTCATTCTATCAAGATGTAATCCCAAGGGGACTTAGGGTGTTCCAGTGAGGGAGAGCCTCATAGTGCAAGTGGGAGACTTGTATTCCATCAAGGGGAGCTCGATGCACCGAGTGAAAGCTTGGGTATTCCAGTGAGGGGGAGCCTCGCCATGCAAGTAAATGGAGACTTGCGTAAAGTCCATTGTGAAGGTGAAGAGTAGTGTTGCAAGCCTAGTGAGAGATCACTAGTTCGAGTGTTGCGTAAATCTGTAACTCATTTATCTTAGTGGATTTTACATCTAGGCGTGGCCCCGCAGACGTAGGTATTGGACCGAACTGTGATAACATATCTGGTGTCCTGGTTTGATATATTTTCTTGCATACTTTATTTTAAGTATTTGCATTACTTTCTCTTTCCTTGTTACAACCACCTTCGTATTCGGTTATTTCAAGACTTATGTCCATTGTTTCTTTTTTTGGATGGTAAGAAAATTATGACCGAGATCTGCATTTTCCATTATTATCGGGCACGGTTCTTGAGAGAAAGATAGCAAGTCTACCTAAACGCAAATGTTGTTTTGTTGGATATTATGATAATGTTATAGAAAGAGCGAAAATATTCAATGAATGTTGGGACACTATATTGCAGATCAATCAGCACGACTGTCGCAATTATACCAATCGTACATATCAACTCTTATGGTTATATTCAAATTGAATGGTTGCTCAACTGAACATGAATTCTTTTAACAGCGATTCTAAACATGGTTTGCGTTTCTTATGTAGACTTGGTGGACCGCCTAACTAGTCAGAAACAAGTGTTGGAACATTTGAGCATCTGAAGCTTGATGCCTGGGGGAATAAATTGGCATTTCTACCATGTCGAGGTGGAATATTTTTTTCTTTGTATAGTGAGAACTAGATAGTGTATTACTCTTGTAAAATTTCAGCTTTTGATGATAAGAGTTCATTAATTCTTGATAATTATGAGTTTGATTTTTATTTTTTTATTTTTGCTGTGTTTGAAGATCTTTAAATCTGCAATGAGTTCAACATTAATTGCATCTCAACACATGGTAAAAAATAAATTTGAATGCACACCGAAAAAAAAAAAAAGATTTGAATTTGAATTTTACTCTTGAAGGGAAACATAACCTCGCTAGCAAAGCAGTATCATGTTGAAACTTGAAACTAATCAATACAAAGAAAAAAGATGTTTGCATGTTGTGTGACTCTGCAGATCACATATTGCAACCGACTACATCTACCGCAATTAACATCTACTAACAAACTGACTGTAACTTCATTAAAAAAAAAAAGACTAACTAACTATTATATTTACATATCAACACTTGTAGGTGCAAACTTCTCTTTTAGTATGTTGGCATGCCTCGTTTCTTTTGGTGATTCTCGTCATAATCTGATTCCAATTAACCTCAAAATATTGTTTTCAGGCTTTTTCCAGTAGAAACCATGTAAAAACATTGGCAAGATATTGCAGGCTGCCAGAATATAAAGCATCAAAGAGTGCCTCCCCATCCACTCCAGGAGCCAAGTTGGACGTTTATATCCACATACATCGACCAGAACATAGATTCCAGCGAAAAGAAGTCCAGCCGCGCCAGCGGTAACACATGTGTAACTTAACGAGTAGAGATTCTTGTTGACAGGCAACCCGATCATGTGCAAGCAGAAGCCGAGGAATGCAAGAATTGCAGCAGGGATTACCCAATGCAAGATCCTATTATTGTGATCCTTAAAGTGAACAATAATATGCCCATAGTGCAGCCCAATTAAACAAGTGACAATGGCCATAACTGAACTTAAGAGTCCTTCAGGATCAAAAGGAGCTTGACACCATGAAGGAGGAGTGCTATTCGGGGAGTTGGTGCTGCATTGCATTGTCCTTCTGTATCCCGGCTTCATATACAAATGTTGAATACCCAATATTTTGCGATCAACCATTCCCACAGCATTACATGCAGGACTAGTGTCGCCACGGACACCACATTTAACTGAGAACGCCTGTGCCGACCTGGAAAAGCAATCGCTTGAGATCTTATACTCCCAATCGGGCACATATAAAGCATACAACAAAACCACGTAAATGGTTGCTAGTAGAAAAGCTAGCACCCACTGGTATCGATACTTCTTTAGTGGAGACGCGTTTGAAGAAGTAGTTGCGGCATTATTGCGTTTGACGAGCCAAATCTCACATAGTGCTGCAGATAGGTATGCTATCGCAATTCTCTGCAGAGTTCCCATCAATCTAAGGCTTTGGATATTGACTCCGTAAGCTAGATCATGTAGACCATGAAAAAAACCACCCTGAATAACAAGACCCACTATAAGCAGTTTCAATGCCCTCAATAATGCGGTTTTAGTTGCAACTAATTTACTGCATGTGAGTTTCTTATATGTAAGCCCGAGAGAAACTCCAACGATAAACAAAAAGAATGGCATTACGAAATCGGCCAAGGTCGCTCCATTCCATGGCGAGTGATTAATTGCTGGAATAAGACCACCAATGTCATCAACAAGTATCATTAGTGCAACCGTGAGGCCTCGGAATACATCTAATGAGAGAAGGCGGGATGGCTTCGGAGCGTCGGACATCAATGCCAATGACGATGGAGGATTGTGGGCTTGTGTCTCTAAAGGTGGCATGGAGATGATATGCGACGGACAAGGACTACTCTCCATCTCTTTAGTTCACCTTTATAACAAGCTCTTGGTATCTAGCTCTATGCACTTAGTACGAAAGAAAAAAAAAAAAGGAGCAAAAACGTACCAGGCAAGTAGTTGCTCTGAATCTTTGAAACCCTTGTCCTCTATAATTCTATAAAACCGGGTGTATTTATAAACAAAAAAAAAAAAGTCCTAGTTTGGGACGGACACGGACATGGAGCAATTCGTATTTGTTTTATGTCTCCAATTTCCAAAATTCTCAATACAACTACAATACTAATTAACATTCTGCATATCCACAATTCATCTAATTTTACCACGTACGTACGTACGGGATATTAAAATTTCAAAATTATTGTTTTTTTTTTGTCAAATTCGAATATTAACTTGCTTCCAAAAAAACTAGAATATTAACTTTCTTGATTAAAAAATGAGTGTTAATTTTTATTTTTATTTTACTTTGGGTATCAATTAATTTTTATCCTCACAAAAAGAACTTTTTCCCCAAAGCCCTACCTTCATGGATCTACGCTTCGCGTCAATCGAATTATTAATTAACTAAGTTTCTACATTTTGTTTCTAATTTACATCGTTTTATAATTTATAAAAATTACACTCAAAATGTCATTAAAGTAAATAAATCAACACTAAATTCGTTGTTAATTAATTAATAAGAAATATTCGTAAATCCAACATAAAAGTTTACTACATAATTATAAGAAATATTTGTAAATCATTAGTGTGTAAGAATAAATCATTAAAATAAAAAGTCTAAGACTACATGCTGAACTGGCTCTCAAGGATCCTAAATGGAGAAAGGCCAAGGAGAAGGAATATGATGCACTCATCAGGACTGGTACATGGTCGTTGATGCACTTGCGCGCGTGTGCACCCCCTGCATGGGCCAGGCCCAGATTGAGTGGGGTCGGGTCCGACTCATTTAGGTCGACCCGACCCAAACAAAAAAAAAAAAATAGAAAAATAGAAAAATAGAAAAAAAAATTAAAGAAAATTTTGAAAAAATTCAGAAAAATTGGGAAAATTCCAAAAAAAATATATTGATAAAATAAATAGAAATTGATAAAGTTCTATGAAAAGAAAATATGTGGGAATGCCGGACGCGACATTTTGCGGAGTTTTGCCTCGAAAAGCACGAAATGGGCAATTTGGCCTAAAATTTTTAGAAATTTGTTGTAAATTGTCGTGCTAAATTAAATTATTGATAAATGGACATAGGTTGATACGGGCGATCAATAGGCGACCAAGGACTCAGTGGACTTGGACCCGGGGATTGATTACGGGGTAGTGGAGTGCGTTGTGAGGTTCGTAAAACCCAATGGAATAACTCTTAAATATTTATTTTGCTTTGTAATTCCATTCAATTTCAATATTCCTTGTAATTTTTCCTATATCTATATCTTGTCGTTGTTTGCACGGTTGGTTGAGTTACTCCCACCGAATTTTCCGTTGTGTGTCTATGCATTCTAGACCACAGCATGTGTATCAGGAATTCTCGGTGGATAACGACCCGAGCTATTGAACTACTACATGTATCTACGCCAGCCACCGAGAGGGATCAAGTGATAGCTAGTTAGGTGCGCCCACTAGTGGGATCCTGTAAGGGAATCCCAAAGTTTGGTCTAGTCTGACTGGAACAAGCACACACATTTGCACTTTATTGTTATCTATGCATGCGATGCCCTACTTACAGTTGTTTGTTTACATTCTGCATGTTTATTTAACAATATTTATTGACTTCCACTTATTTATATGAATGCTCGGAGGAGTTCCTTGGGATTTTATTGACTGGACTCGTCATCAATTTTCTTCTGTGACGATTGAGTGCAGATCCGAGCACAAGTAAAGGCAAGGGGATCTTAGGCGACTACCTCTGACTACCTACCTCTGAGAATTACTTGTACGTGTGATTATTTTGATATTTTGATTCTCTTGAGAACTGGGGAGTGACATGACATTGTACATAGATACTTTACATGGTACAGTCATCTACCTTTATATACAGTACTTTTCAGGGTTTTTCCACATTAGGTTTTGTTTAATTGATTCTTAATATTTTTTGCATTTATGTACGTCTTCCGTTGAATATGTTATTTATACACTGTACACATACGAGTGGATACATTTCAAGATATAAAAGGGACGGGCAGGTGCCGTACATGTGTAGTAGGGCCAGCTGGCAAGGAGTACACGCGGAGACACGTCACCCAGGGGCGGCGAGGGCCGCCACACATAATTGGTCAGTAATGAAGGAAGACATTGTTAAAATCATCATGAGGATCCTACAGCATGGAGTTTTTGATGCAAGACTGAACAGAACTCTAACCACTCTAGTGCTAAAGAAGGGGAAACCATAAACTATGACCGACCTTTGACTCATCAGCCTATGTAATATTGCCTATAAAATCTTATGTAAGATGTTAGTGATCAGGCTTAAACCTCTTATGGAACAACTTATTAGTCGGACACAGTCTATTTTATTAAAGGGCGAAATATCACAGATAATGTCCTATCCGGCCATGAACTTATCCATACCTTAAAGAAGAAGTGGACAAGAGGATCAGCTGTAGCCATAAAGATAGATATGTCAAAGGCATATGATAGGGTGGAATGGGACTTCCTCGACTTCATGCTAGCAAAGTTGGGCTTCCCCGACCAATAGAGGACATGGTTAGCACTTTGTTATGCAATAGTTTCGCACCAAGTCATAGTAAATGGCTATCTTTCAAATACTATTATCCTTCAACGTGGTTTCCCCTATTTGTTTATCCTTTGTACAAAGGAATTGCATATATGTTGGATCAGGTGGCGAGAAAACATAGAGTAGAAGGACTGAAAGTAAGGAAAATGGGTAATGACTATACCCATTTGTTTTTGGCAAATGATTCTTTCATATTTTGCAAAACTAAGAAGCTGGATGTGCAAACTTGTAGAAGCTCCTTGACAAGTACTGTATACTCTTAGGCCAACATCTTAAATATAAGAAGAGCTCCATTGTATTTAGTGATGTAATATAAAAGGAGGTAAGAGAGCAACTATCCTAGATTATTGGAATTAAAGAAGTAGAGGAGTTGGGGTTGTAACTAGGTTCACCAGCACAGCTTGGGAGGATGAAATGCACTGCTTTTCAATCTCTTGAATCGAAGGTAAAAAGTCGTATAGTGGGATGGAAAGAGAATTTATTGTCAACAAGGGGCAGAGAAGTTCTTCTCAAGGCCGTTGCAACAAAAATACCAATCTACCAGATCGATGGGGTGCCTCAAACTTCCCAAAACAGCGTATGATCGCATTAATGCTATGCTTGCAAGGTATTGGTGGTGTGGTAAACATGGGAAGGGTATCCACTGGTGCAAATGGGATCAACTAGCGGAATATAAAGAGAAGGGAGGATTGGAGTTCAAAGATATTGAATGCTTAAATATTGCATTTCTAGCAAAGTTGAGCTGGAAGTTATCTAACTCACCAAATGCATTATGGGAGCAAATTATAGTTGAGTTATAGCTAAGAAGTATTTTAAAGGGAAGTGTTTTTAGGAGGCAAGACTGGGGACTTCACCATTTTGGGTATGGCGTGGTTTGTTAGCTAGGAGGAAATTACTAAAATGGGTCTTTGATGGAGGGTAGAGTCTGGTGAGAATATTCGAATATGGGAGGATCCTTTGATTCCTAGGTGTTCGACTTTTAAACCACTCACAAAGTAAGTAACCATGGTGAGCAAAATTTCTGAACTAAAATGTGGGCAATCCTGGAATTGGCCTCTAATTTAGAGTTTATTCTCAGGGGAGTGTAAAAAAAGATTCTTTCTATTCCTCTCTCGGCTCGGATGGTGGATGACAAGTTAATATGGCACTATAGTTGTAGTGAACTGTATACTACAAAATCGAGTTATAAGATCGCGAGGATGATGAAAGCTGAGGGAGAATTCAATAAAAGAGCAAAGGGATCGAGAAGTGCAAACATAAAATTGACAAGGCTTTACAAACTCTTTGGAAACTATGACTACCCAGAAAAATCTTGATTTTTATGTGGAAGGCATTACATAATTTTTTACCTGTCAAATAAGAACTTTTCAAAAGGAAGCTGGTACTTGATCCCCTCTGCCCATTTTGTTATGAAGGTAGAGAAAGCATTACACACAAGTTCAGAGATTGTGAATCTGCTAGATGTTTCTGGTTCTCATCCCCCCTTTGCATCCGCACTGAAGCACTTAGAGGTAAATCATTTAAGGAGGTATGGGGAGCTTTTATAGAAGGCGAAAAAGGGCGATCTAACTTTACATATGCTTTGGAATGGTTTATGTTGGGCTGTTGGCAACTATGGAAGTGGCGAAATCTCTTCCACTTTAATGATGTTATATGGGGACCTGAGGAATGTGTACAACTTACAATGCTCCAACTAGAGAAGTTAAAATCTATAGAAAGCAGAGCTAATTTGGTGGGTGATAAGAGAGCAAGGGTATAAGCACTAGAGAAGGCGCAAGATACGTTAAGGAAAGGACACAAAAATTACTTCTTATTCACAGAAACAACAAGGGATCCAGTTTATGGTGCTACTGGGTTAGGTTGGGTGCTCATGCATAGTAACAATCTCATTTTGAGGATTGGGCATCAGTTTAAGGACTTAACTTTTTTGGGTTGAAGTGGCAGAAGTAAAGGCCATCTCTCTTTGTCTTCGACAATGTCGAGACGTAGGCGGCAAACTTTGCATCTTTTCGGGACGCGGAGATTGTCATCGAAGCTATCAAATGTTCTCCAAGGGAATACCCACATTTGGAACCCCTACTTTATGAAATAGGGGAACTTAGTAGTAATTGGAAGGAGATATCCTTTAACTTCCTTTATAAATAGTGTAATCACATAGCTGATTGTATATCAAAACACACGCATTGTGTTTCACTTCCATTTGGGTAGACAGCTTACCTAAATGGTTATTTAATGTTGTCAAAGGAATACGACGTTGATGTATTTGTTTTTTTTTTTTTTTTGTAAACTTGCTAAATGCCTTGTGAAAAAAAAAAAATAGTGGTTTTATTTTGTCACCACTAATATGTAGTATTGTGTGGAAAGGAAACTATAAGAGTTACTATATTTCAGTAGTTTAAATATTTAAGTAGTTTTTAAATTTGGACATTTAGATAATTTTAAATAACTTTCTTGCTTTGTTTAGCTCTATAAATAAAATCACTTTACTATATTCAATTAGTCGGCATTAATATAATTTTTAGACTCTAATTTAAAATCTATTATGGTATAAGCCTTGATCTAATGTCGATCGACTTTCTTTCCGTTCTCGATCGTTCTTGCTTTCTAATGTGCTTTTCTTGTGCGTCCCCCAATCGTTTGTGGGTCCCCACCAGTCCGCTGTACCAGTCTCATCATCACACGCCGCAGTACCAGTTCGCTGAACCAGTCCAACTCTGCACTACATCGTGTACTCGTCCTTGTAGGCTAATCGCTGCATCACAATCCGCCTCTGCACCAGTCCCCTCTGCTCAGCTCAGCCCATGCATCCGTCCATCTGTGTCGTCGATCCCCGTCGCTCGCCTCCTCCGGCGTGCACAACATATACGCCTCTTATCTCTATTGGGCCTTTTATTTTGTTCTCTCAAAAAGCCCACGTATAGAATCAAATTTGGGAAAAAGTTGAGAGTAGTTTAGTTAACCAATCCTCAAAGCATAGAATCAAAGTTCATTTTCCTTTGTGTAAAGACGAAAGTTAAGAAAATTCAAATTGATCTATGCTTGAGTGTGCGCCCAAGCGCCTGTCCAATCCGCTCCTTGTTACAATGTTATTCGCCTGCCTGTGCAATACGACTCTCTGCTTGTGCATCCTGCCTCGATATCTTTACATGCCTTTTTACACGATCTCCCTGTCGTTTGTTAGCTGCAACAATATTGTTGCAAGCTGTTTGCTTCTTGTCGACTTTGTCGACTTCGATATTTATCTGTCGTCGACTATGTCGACTCCGCTGTTATTTGTTATCGACTATGTCGACTTCGTTGTGTGCCTACTATTGACTACGTCGATTCCGCTGTCCATCTGTTGTCGACTACGTCAACTCTGCTGTCAGCCTGCCACCGACTACGTCGACTCCGCTATCTATCTACCATCGACTATATCGACTCCGCTATCTGTCTATTATCGATTCCGTCGACTCTGCTGTTTTGCTATTTTGATGTCCAATAGTCTGCTTTTTTGCAGTTCCAATGTTCTGCTGTTTTGAAGCTACCATATTTGAATCTGCTAGATTTGCTATTTTGGATGGTCGTTGATCTGCTCTGCAACAAACTATAGATTTGTTAGGTTTATTGATTTGATTGACAACCTCAAGTTAGTTTTCAAGAACTATCTTAAGTTTGAGAGAGGGTGTTAAGGAAACTATAATAATTCCTATATTTCAGTTAGGGGTGGGCAAACCGCGGTTTGGTGGCGAAAACCATCAAACCGAACCGAGGGTTCGCGGTTTGGCCACTTTGCAAACCACGACCAAACTGCGAACCATCAAAACCGCACCTAAACCACCCGCGGTTTGCTCGGTTTGGTCGGTTTGGTTTCACAGTTTTCTTGCGATACATTTTCAAAAAAAAAAAGTCACACATAATAAAAATGCATGAAATCAAGATTATGAGACTAATTAAAAGTGAGAAATTTCAAGAGATATGACAATAATGTGATGGTTTACGTAATGCAGCCAATAATGGTCACCTAATATTAAAGAAAACATTGAAATTAAATCATCACGAACTTTTTTGAAAAATAAATCATCACCAATTGGTCTAATATCATTTATATACGAATCATTATAATAAAAAAGTCATTTTTGCACTTAACCACATTCACTAACTCCATATAGTTTCTAATTGCAAAACATATGATTAGCTTAATTAGGTAGACAAATCAAAACGCATCAAAATAATTAGGGTCGTTATTACATTAAAAAAAAACTTCCTTTCTTTACAGAAACTAAAAAAAAAAAAAAGAATATGAACAGTAGCCAAATACTTTTGAATATACTGTAAAAAAATCTAAAACAAAATAGTCTTACCCGAGAAAATCTTATAGGGATTGGTGGGAGGAAGTGTGGAAGACGTGGTGGTGGGAATTGCAGCGAAGGGAGTCATGACTTATGCGAGGCACAGGCGGTAGTAGAAGGCGCAATTATAGAAGGCGGGACTGGTGGGAGGGGGGGATGTGGGAGGCACGAATCGCGTGAGGGATGGTGGGAGAAACAGCAGTGGAGGCGTCGACCGTTGGCATGGGGAGAGGCGGCGACGACAGGTGGGAGGCGACAGTGATAAGCGGCGGTGGGAGCCGAGGGTAAGAGGCAGGGTGAGAGATAAAGTAGGGACGGAGTGGGAGCTGGTGAAATGCTGAGAGGGACTGAGAGTGGAAAGTAAAAGTTTTGATTTTCAAGTTTTAGGGCTTTGACTTTTGAGTTGTAATTTTAAGGAATTGACTATACTATCCTCAGTTTGGTGAACCGTAGTTTAGGTATTTAGGTAATTTTTATACTTTGATATTTAAATAATTTTAAGTAACTTTCATGCTTTGTTCAACTCAGTACCTTACTGTACTCAATTACTTTGTATTAATACAATTCTTAGACTTTTATTTAAAATTTATCATCTAGCTAATCCTAGGAAGCGGACATCGGATTAGTCTATGTAAATGGTTAATCCGGCTTAAGAACGTGCATCGAACAAGCCTACTCCTCAGTACTTTACTATCATTCAAGGAGGGGAGGAGAGCGTGGACATAGAGATTTTCATGTTGCTTGCCCAGGAACCAGTGTAGCCATAGCCAAACATGGCAACGACTCTGAACTTGGGAGGTGTGAAATCGATGGACTCAAAAGGAAGGGATGAGATATACGTGGCAGCAATGCCTCTGAGGGGCACAAAGGGGCCTGCCCAGCTTTTGTTTTCATCAGCTTATTCTCTCAATCTCTGGGATTTGCAGCATTACATGGTCATAATCCGACCCTCTTCACCTTCACAGCCTCAGGTTCACCCTTTTTTTTCAGATTTATTTGTTTCACAATCAGAGTTTTTATGCTTTTGATTTTCATGTTGATTTCGTGGGTTTTTTGAGTAAGATATAATTGGTTCAGCAGTTTGTGTGGATCAATCCTTATTTTGATTCATTGGGGAAGATTTTGTCATTTTTTGATACTTTTATTAGATTCTTGAATAGATTATGAAATCAATTTAGATACTATGTGTGACATTAATTAAGCTATATAGATTGGTGTACTAATATTGTTAGTTTAGAATTTGAATTAGGGAACTTTAAGAGTTCTGCCTTGTCTAGAAACCCTATATAGCAAGTACTGTTTTTTTCAGCTCCATATTTAACAAGTGTTTTGTTGGAGCAATGTTAAATTAATACCCTTGCAGGACCCCCTAAATTAATACCCTTGATGTACCAAGCGCTAGTGAATTAAAGGCATGGGTAGGAACAAGTTCTCCACATTTATCCGAGGTTCTCGCTTCATCCTTATGGAAGTACCATGTTTAGACCAGCTTTTCATATATGTAGCTTGAAAATATTCAGTTCAAGAATGCAACATATACTTCTTGAGAGCTATGAGCGTCATGGTTTAAATTGTTTATCAGGGATTGGCATTGCTGAGCTTTTGTTTTTGATTTACTGACTTTTACGAAGTGGGATGCATCGTTTTTGTGGTTGAGGTAGTGTTTACTGACTCTATGAATGACAACAGATTAGATTACTTCGCAAATAGCAAGTCTCTTTTGTTTGGAGGCCATGCCTTGTTATTATCATTTCTTTTACTTTTTTCAAGTGGCGGTAGAGTTCTGTTGGTGAAGATAATCAGAATGTTCCTTTTTAGGCATTCGTTTTTGATTTCCAACCTGAAGACCCTGAGAATATCTATACAGCGCTTGCAGCTCTGTCTGGAAGAGGAATACCAGGTGAATTTAGTTTCGAGTTATAGGTCTTTTGCTACAAACTACGTTTTTAGTAATGGCACATGCAGATTACTGGAAATTTATGCGAGTTTTTAAGGTGGAAAACAAAATGTTGGACTAACACTAGCTACATTTAAAATTAGCGAAGTTTCAAAATGTATATTTAAAAGGAAAACTGGTTGTGGGCCTTGTGGCTCATCCCTCTAGTCTGTGGGTAGTTAGGCAATGATTGCGCGACTGGTGATGCCCCTGGCGGCCACAGATTTGTGGAGGGTGGAGGTGGACTGACATCCTACCACTCTACCGACACCTTGTTGATCATGTTTTGTCCAATTTGATTCAATATAGATTTGTTTTCAACGAAAAAGATGGAAGATATAGCACTAGCGTTTATCTCTTTCCATTTACTCGACTCAAAATTTTGAGATAAACTAATTTTGATGTGTTATGTGGATGAGCGTAACAACAATAAACCTTTTTGTGCAGTAGATCTTTTCATTTGATTAATTGATGTTTTTCATCGAACTGTCACCATTTAACTTTTGGGACTGAGGCTATGTCACACATAGAATTCAAGAGGATATACCATGGTGTATGCTATTTGCAGATGATATAGTCTTAGTGGATGAAACTAAAGATGGAGTGAATAGGAAATTAGAACTCTGGAGGAATACATTAGAATCTAAAGGCTTTAAGTTGAGTAGGACAAAAACCGAATACATGCACTGTGAGTTTAGAAACACTAGACATCGAGATGACGAAGTGGTAAAATTAGGGGAAATAGAAGTTCCTAAGATAAACCACTTTAGATACCTAGGATCAATCATACAAAATGATGGTAACATTGAGAATGATGTCACACATAGAATTCAAGCTGGATGGAAGAATGGCGGAGTGCAACAGGGGTGATTCGTAATCGAAATGTTCTTACTAAGTTAAAAGAAAAATTTTATAGGACCACAATTAGGCCAACTATGCTCTATGGAAGTGAATGTTGGGCGGTAAAGCAACAACAATTACATAAAATGAACGTAACAGAGATGAGGATGCTTAGGTGGATGTGCGGTAAAACTCGTAAAGATAGAATAAGAAATATAGAAATTCAAAGACAAGTAGGAGTAACACCAATTGATATAAAAATTAGGGAAGTGCGGTTGCGATGTTTTGGTCACTTGCAAAGACGGCCTACAAATGCTCCAACTAGAAAACTTGACTCAATAGAAACTGTAGAAATTCGACGAGGTTCGGGCAGACCAAAGTTAACATGGGATGCATTAATTAGGAGGGATTTGAATGGTTTGCAAAGCTCACCATCAATTGCACTTAATCGAGCACAATGAAAAAGTTTGATCCATGTAGCCGACCCCAGTTAATTTGGGATTGAGGCTATGTTGTTGTTGACTGAGGCTATGTCACAATTTAAACTTGAGATTGAAAAGGTAAGAACTAAGTAACATGATCATTTGGCCTTTACAGTCTGCACCCCTATATCTTGTATCTCATTTTCAATTGGAGGATGCTAATGAATATTATCAGTTTCCCTTCTCTTGGACTTTAGATACTCGAGCTTCTAAAGATTTATTAAAGAAAGAAAATACTCCTCTTTTTTTTTTTTTTTGTTTAACTTGTGAGTTGTGTCCATTGGTTTCTTAATTTGGATGATATAGAGTTATGAATGGATCTCATTTACTTGTACATTTTCCATTATATCAGGAATTGTTCTTGAAAGAAAGATAGCATGTCTACCTAAACGCAAATGTTGGTTTGTTGGATATTCTGATACTGATGCTGTTGAAAGAGCAAAAAGGTTTAATGAATATTGGGACACTGCGTTGAGGATCAATCAGCATGACTGTCGTAATTATACCAATGGTAGCAACACTTTATGGTTACGTTCAAATTGTTGTGCTTGATCAACTGAACATGGAGCTCTCTTAACAGTGATTCTGAACTTGGTTCGTCTCATTTCTTATGCAGACTTGGTCAATTGCCTAACTGGCCAAAAACATGTGTTGGAACATCTGAGAAGCTGAAGCATTACCTGGGGGAAAATTGGCATTTCTTCCATGTTGAGAACAAGATATAATGTTCAAATACTCTTGAAAATCTCAGTTTTTGATATAGTACGTTCTAGTTCGTTATGAGTTCATTTTTTTTTTTTGCGATGGTGCTCTTTTAAATCTGCGGCAAGCTCAATGTTAATTGAATCTCAACACATGGTAAGAAACAGATTTGAATTTGATTTTTTTTAGGCCATTTGAATTTGAATTTTACTCTTGAAGAGAAAACACAACCTTGGTTGCAATGTATCGCGTTGAAACTAATCTATAAACATGTAATTTGATTTCTGCAGCTCATGTTCATAGCCATTTCACTGACATCATGCTCCACGTATGACCAAAAATCTCTGTGATTATTGAAAGTTTTTTACTAGAACTTGGAAGACAAACAGGCCTCATCTTATCAGTCTTTGGATCATAACAGTAGTAGGCATGCTTATATTCACTTTAATTTATGCTTAAAAATATCTCATGATGTTTCCACTGCCCAAGAACTTTGCAGTATGTTCCACCGTGCGATCCTGCATTCTCTAGTCCACTGCTTTTTGCCGTCTCCCTTCAGTATCCAGATATCAACGTGGGTACTGAATGAATAGTCAACAACAGCAAGGTGCCCTTTTAATTCTGTAAGTTCTATATTCTCATTACTATTTGAACCCAGTTCCTTTGGATGATCTGCCATCCCGAACACTTCCTCATTCGTATCGTAACACAATGCGCTCCTGTTGGTTGTCTGACATTGGTCATCGATCTTCCAATACAAAACCCCATTGGCATATGCTGATTCACTGTAGATTGGATAAGGCGGCGCACTGGAAATAAGCCTCCAAACTTTGGTGCTAAATTCAAGAGTGCATACCTTCGCCTTGAGACATTTAAACTTCTCTGAAACTCCAGCGACTTTGAATGCTTGAGAGGAGGGACTGAAACCGAAGTCCAACGTCTGCTCAGGGGGCAATGGAGGTAAACTCGAAGGTCTTGCATTAGAGGATTGCACACAGACATCTCTGCAATAACCCCTTCATGTGCATAATGATAATCACACCCGCGGCAGGAATTCACCAAAGTAGACAATCTAGCCATTCGAAAACTCCCAATAGCCCAATTCCTTATACTGATCAAACTTTCTTTTCTTCCTTTTGAACCAATCTCCTCAACAATGTAAGAGTATTTGATTTCTTCCCGGAGATGCGACATGGCTATGAGCATTGGTTCTTCAACTGCTATGCTTAACTGTGCTAGTGCGAGTGACGGGTCGTCAATGGTGTCGCGCTACTGTTTACAAACAGCTCTGCATCGGAGAAGCATCTTTGCTGGTAATCTCTGAAGAACGCTGAAGCACAACTCGTACGGGAGAGCACCCATTGTGTTGAACTCAAACATAAACTAATGACTCGTCTTGTTTGTTTGTTAAGAGACCTTAGAAGAGCTTAAATTACCGTCCCTCCTTCCTTAACCAGCAAGTGTCTTGGTTTTCCCTTGAAACGAAAAACTTCCATGCTTTAGCCTTTGCGGTCCTTCCATCGGGATTAATAAGAGGCAAAACTCTAATTACCATAATATAATCTAAAATAAATAGGCTTCAATTGGTTTCTTAATCCAATTCAAAGCCTTTCCAAGTATTTATATTGTAGGATGAAATTTACTATTTTTATTATGACTACGGGTGCCCGAACTGCTTAAGCCTATTCAGATTAAGGATTAAGGCTGACTAATGCCACAGGTGTCAAGAAAGCGCCGCTACGGCTAAACAGATTAAAGATTCAGACGAAATCACGAAGACCCTTTTGAAATCTTAAAGAAATTGCTACGATCACTCTTGGTCGAATCTTCTTATAAAAGTGGGAACTCAACAAAACAGAATTTGTATCCAATTCAGAGATTGGAAGCCACCCAAATCAAATCTGATTGAGCGATTCAATCGGGCGTCAGAATTTCGCATTCTAGATACATAATCGATAAACATTTTCGTGCTCTTCGCTATTTTGTTAGTGGAATCAAAGTTTGATCGAAACAATGGAGCAAGACTGCCAGAGCAGATAGTTATGTTGTTGTTGTCGGGGAAACCACTGATCTCAGATTAAGGTCTCACTTATCACATTAGACTTCAAAAGAACATCCTGTTGCCTGTTGGGCTTCAGTAGCGTACCTCTTAAAGAAGTTAAATAGTGAGTTTGTTCATCCTTTTGATCATTTTAGAGACGCCTTAAAAGACACCCAGCTGCATAACGACAAACCTGTTGTGGAATATAGATGACCATACATATACACCAACATATTGTGTAGTCATGTAACTTGTATTTCTTACTTAATAGTACCTCCACTTGTCTATGTATTGTCATGTTACTTGTAACCATTTCCAATGTACACCAACTCTTCCATGTATTGTCAAATTACTTGTAATGTGTTGTATGCCATGGGGTGTATGTGTTACTTGTACACATTGTATAAAGTACATTTATCATCATCACCAAATGGCTTATATAAAGGGTGTCAACCTCATTGTAAATACACACCAAGTTGAATGAAAACTTCTCATTCCAACTATCTCATTTCTTCTCCTCATTTGTTGTAGTAGTTTGTAGTAGTAGAAGTTTTTAGTCTTCTATTTCCTTATCTAGTTCTTAACAAGTTCCAATTCAATTTACAACAAAACCAATAGATATATATATATATTATTTTTAAGAGTGCAGCTATGTGCACCCCGGCTCTTTCTCAGGGCACCCCATGATCAGGGCACCCAATCAATATCTCAGGGCACCTCGTGAAGTTTACTAAATTGCCTTTAGGTTCAAAAACGAGCACCCCACCCTCAAAACACCAAAAACTGAATTGTAACTCTTACCTCCAAGCCTTTGCTTCGTATAGATAGCCAACAATCCATGCACTCCCTTTGATTTGGACATCGAATATGTTATTTGGTGGGTTCCTCGCATTCGTTGAATCGATTTGCTATCGAGCACAATGGCTCAGTGTGTTAAGGTCGTTGGAGAAGTTACTAGAGGTTGGTGTTGTCGTTTCAGAGATCACAAGAAAGTTAGTGCGTATTTTCCATGAATTTGGATTTCATTTGGTTGTTTTGCATAGACTTTCTACTTGTTCTAGGAATGTAGGGTTTGTTTTTCAAACTCATAAGTTTTGGTCACGCAGGTCAGTGACGTGTTGTATTGTCTCGGTCTTCCACTGCCGAGACGATAAAGGAAGTATCGTTTAAACCTAAACGAAACTTTTAACAAAGGGACCCTGAACCTAGTCGGTAGTATACAACCTAGATAGGCCATGTGGTCTCAGATTTAAGGTACCGTAATAGTACATGTTGTTTTGGTATTACCTGTGACGGCCCCAAATTCCCAATGCATTTGGGTACGCCCGGCCTAGACCCGTGCAAGTCTCGAGTCAGTTTCTCAGCGAACTGGACGAGCCTAGTCAGCCTCAACTTATCAAAATTTTAAGGTTTTTAAGGTTTATGAAAGAGTTATTGCAGTTATAATACAGCGGAAGCAAAAATCATATTCTAATCAAATAATGGGAAATAACTCAATCAAGGGAAATTAGGAATCTATATAAATGTGGAAACCCCCAAGACAGTCATATCCAAGTCAACAAAATGAAATTATGGAAATCACCTCAAACCTAGTTCCCGGTTCCAAAACAACCATATATGTATATACATAAACGTCATACAAAAAGGATAGGTACGAGCCTACATCTCGGTACCTCACGTCCAGCTGCTCACAAAAAGTCTCCTAGACACGGTCCCTTGCCCCTACTGCTCTCCGTCTTATCGCACCCACCGTCACAAACTAGACGGTGAGCACAGCTGAGAGAAATTGAAAGTAAAGCCGAAGAATATAACATAATTCATGAAACGACAAACAAGACAGTCTAAATATCATGCGGATGAAATGCAGGAATATAAATAAGCAAGAATGCATGATAGACAGATGGAACCGATAGCAATCGAAACATGCGTGTTCTACGAGTCAAGAGAGGCAATAAGTAGTCCATATTCCACAACAATACCACAACAATCCACAACCATCCACAACAATCCAGTACATGGTATCACACAATCACTAGGGGTGGTCAAACACTCGTGCGCTCGAGTGCCCGCGTTTTATCCCTTCTAGTGCGGCCGCATGTACCTTCGAGACGTACTTATGCCAAGAACACACATACAAGAACATAGAATGGAATGCCAATGATGGGATAATAACGAACACAAGAAAAGTGAAAATGAATCACATGATATCTTCTTTGTTTGGCTTACTAACGTACAAATGCTTTTTAAGGCAAGTGTACTTACCGAGATTATCGTAATCCACGTAAAACTCCCGCGACTCCTAACGCGTATCCTCAAGTTTCCCGTTACTCCGACAAGGTCGGAAACTCGTGTTATTAGGTCGAGTCATTCACTAACACTTAGGTTTAAACTTATCATTATTTCCAATGTTTTGAATGGCTCGGACGGTCATACATTTTAATAAATAAAAGAAGACACTCTCTCTCGGGTTTTGAAGACAAACTACGTATTCGCTTCATCGCGAGTCATAGGCTCGGCTCAGTCGTATGCGGGTCACGTCATGGTCTCGCGGACCGGCAACATGATCACGACGTCATAGCCATTCATCGCCACGCGACGTTTGAATAGCAACTATATATTTTTTTCGACTCGACGATGGCATCACACGAACTAATTCCAAAAGCCTTACGTACGTTTGTTTCGGACTTAGCCGAGGATTGCTAGACGTCAACTAATATTAAGTGAGACCTCGACAACCTTTAATGATCGTGGTTCGACCGGTAGGACCGCCGGCGATGGTGGTTTCCGGCGAGCCTCCAACGTACACATCACATGGAATATCGATTCCTTTGCACCTATAAAACTGTTTTTGGCCACTTTTAGGGTTGTGGGACCCACATACGAGTTTTGGTGGGGTCCCCGACACGTTCCGGTCCTGGTGGTCCGGCGGTGGCACCGCCATGAGGGGCCTTTTCCGGCGAGAGGGTCAACACCTAGCAAAAACGAGTTTGTTGTATGTATACAACAAGTACTTTGCATGGGCCATGCGGGGGTGGTTCCGGACGTCTTGGACTCGGTGGGTCTCCTGAGGTCGCCCACGGCCGGCCCTCGTCACGGCAACCACATGCACACGTAACAAGTGTGACGAACAACAACAAAAACAAAGAGAAATGAAGAGAAACGTGAGCCGAGAGGAGAGCAAACCGTGAGGAGAGGGAGAGTGGTCGAGTGCTCACGGGAGAGAGAGAGAGTGTGAGACCTCCGGCGACCTTCCTCGCCACCACGGGACCTCCGACGACGGCTTGGTCTCGGCCAACCGAATGGTGAGCGAACCTAGAGAGAGAGAGCCCGTGAGAGAAGTGAGACGCGAGAGAGAGAGAGAGAAACCGAGGTGAGAGTGTTACCTCCGGTTGGCGGCCTCCTCCGGCGTCCCTGGTCCGGCACCGGCGAGAGCAGAGGCGGCGGTGAGCTGAGGGAGAGAGAGGCCGTGAGTGAGAGAGGTTTGAAGCCGAGAGGAGGTGGGAGTGTGGTTTGAAGACCGAGATGAGTGGGAGAGAGTTGACCGAGAGGGATGTGTGAGAGTGATTGAAACCGTGAGTGAGTGAGAAGAAAGATCGGGAGGAGAGAGAGTGTGATGAGAGTGTGACGTGAATGAGTGGGAGTGTGAGGTGTGAGTGATGGGAGTGGGTGGGGTGGTTGGTTTTTTGTTTGAAATTCAAACCAATATGGTGAGGTGTGTCCTAGGTGTGCCTTACCCACCCACAAGTCCCCAACCTTAACCCCGGGTTCCGGACTCACCTTACCTCATCGACCGTATTTTTCTCCGTCACGTGCACACTTTTACTGTATTTCCTCCCCCGGTTACCTAGGCGAGAACTCACGCATAAACAAAAAGGAAATCGCTCGAGTGGCTCGTGACACGCATTTAATCCATAATGCTATTACACATATCAAAAAAAATCGTAAAATTACCTCGGTGTCGACTCCCAAGGTTCGAAATACCGTCCAGTATCGCGTGGCCGGGTCACGATCCTGACACGTGTCACATAAGTCGTGTTAGAAATCGAGAGATGTTACATTACCTCACCGAGTGTAGTAGAAGGTTATTATTGTGGTTTGACATGGTTGTTAGTGACCGAGACATGTTGAAGAGTCTCTGAGGTGATTAATCGAGACAACCCCAAGTTCTCGCTGGTGAGTCACCGAGACATGTGACACATGATCGGACCTGTGAGGCCGAAACTTTGTAAAATGCCATATTTTTGTGTGTTTTTGACATGATTCTAATGTACTATTTTATTTCAATGCTTAACAGATATGGCCCGGAGTAAGGCTGGTATTTCTAAGGAAACAAAAGGCTACAGAGAAGAAGGTTGCACGTGTACGCTCTCCAAAGGGATATGGTGTATGAGCAAGACCTACGTATTGGTCGTGATGAGAGTAGGGGCGACATTTAAATCATCTAAGTCTAGTAACAACGGCCCAAGTGAACAAGAAAATAGGAGTACCCAGAGCCCAACGCCTTGTTCCAAGGAGTAGTGGTGGAGCAACTGGTGGAATTATAGAGGGGAGTGAAGATGCCCCATCCGCTCTTTTACCCTGTTGGTCCTTGTCGAAGAGCTTCCAAAATCATATTGTGGTGGCGATTTGGAATAATGAGGTATATTTATCTTTCTAAACTAAGTTTTCTAAATATGATTATGACTGCTACACATTATTCTAAGTTTTGACAATTTATTCTAACGTTTCTTTTCTTTTTGCAGCATCGCTCATCGCTTAAGTGCATAAACCACGGGGCTCAATTACTTTAGTAAGACTTATGGTCTTGCCACCCCCGACACCGGGGACCTACAGAGGATCATTCAGAGGCACAAGTTGGTGCCTCTCATAGATTTCTCTTATAGGAAAGGCAATAAGGAACTTATTTCCATATTTGTTAAGAGGTTGCAGCCAGAGACATACATTTCATTTGCCGTTTGGTGAAATGTCCATCACCTTGGAGGATGTGAGTGTCCTTTTGAACATCCCGGTGACCGGAAAGGTGGTAGTGGTGAAAAAATTTGCAAAGTACACTAAGGAGTCTCACACGGAGGCGATCAACTTAGTTTTCAAGGTCCTCGGGATTACTATTGAAGACGATGAGGAAGAGGTGAACATCACGAGAGGGCTCACTGTTAGAAAGTGTTGGTTGAAGAGTAGATGGTGCCCTAAATCCAAGCTGAGCTCTTACCCGAAGGTGGAATGCACTGCACGCGCATATTTGTTGTACCTCTTATCGTGCACTCTTTTTGCCGATAAGAGTGGATCACAAGTCTCCATTGCCTTGATCAAGGTTTTAGAGATTTTGGATGAGGTTGAAAGTTATGCATGAGGTGTAGCTGTGTTGGTGTACCTTTTCCGACAATTTGGATCGGTAACTAGGGTAGATGTTTCACATATCACAGGGTATTTGTGACATCCGATAATTTCATAAACTCTATTAGGATGCTAATTAAGTATTTTCGAGTTTTATTTGAAATTTATGCATCCGAGGTGGGACCCACGCATTATGGACCAGAGATCACAAAAAATATTTTATTTTTGTATGTTGTGTGCTTAGTAGTGTATTATGTAGTATTTTGTCGTGAAGCCGGGGTGTGTTAAGGTGTATCCTCATTGTAATGGGCCACTTTCCAAATGGACCGCCACGGGGGTCGATACAGGCCTACAACCTAGCCTACCAATGCCAAGCTATGTCCCAAATGCCAACTCATCCACCATTTAATCATTATTAACCTCAAATGCCAACAATTTACAGTTTAAATTGTTACTGAACTCAAGTCATCTGTTAAGATCATCTTAAACCCACAGCGGAAGTCTTTAGTATATAACACTAAAGTGATGCAATTCACTCTGATATCTATTGTGAAAAACCCATATATCATTAGAGATGAAAAATGTACCTCACTGTAACAAAATATCAACAGTATAGAGTTCTAGTGTATCACTCACAAGCCAAAATCCCAAAATAATACAAAATATATACAATACAAACGTATAAGTCTGGCTAAACATCTTTGTATTCCGACAGCTTGCCCTTGCCCCGGCTCATACTAGGATCTGCACTCAAGCCATCAAAAAAAATAGATGACGAGTCCAAAGTGAGTATTCCCAAGGAATTAAGTGAGCAATATGGAAAACAAGTACTGGAATGTAAACAAAACTATTATATAAACACGCAGAAACAAAACACTGGCAACTGTGCTCATCGCATGCATATGTAATAGTAAAAGCTCAAAGTGCTTGTTCTTAGCCCCAAGGGTTAGACTAGCGTCAAACTTCGGACTCCCAACAGACAACTGTCGGCGAGTAGTACTCAAGCAAGGCCAGTATCAGGATCTGCTAGGTTGTCGGCGTGGGACCTATGATGCACCCACACATGCCCGTCACTCTCTCGAGTAGCCCTATTCACCGAGATTGCACACGTGTTATGACCTGGTGGACATACACATAGAAACGGCACGGAGGGAGTGCCTCAACGTCCTTCCATTACAACACACCAAAAATAGAGTAATCAAAGACGTAAAATAAATTCAAAATGCAAAAGTAAATACTGCTCAAGAAATTTCAGTTTGGATACTACATACCTCACACCGCACTCCGTGTACCATCACTAACCCCCGGTCCGGCTTCGCCTAGTCCCGAATATCCCAAATTATAGCTCGTAATCACTTATTTTCATGTATAAGTGATATTTAGTTATTTATATGTGTGTTAAGACATTTCACATAAATTATTTCAAAGCAGGGGTACATTAGTGCGCTAGGTCTGGGCATTAGCACGCTAAATGCCTAGACGATTATACATTCTTAGCCCAGACGAACATTAGCGCGCTAGATGCTGCGATTAGCGTGCTAGATGCTGCGATTAGCACGTTAATCGCATTTTGGCTAAGATTTTTGGGTTTTCGACCACCCTACAACAATAGCCACAACACCAGCAACAACACTTCAAAACATTAAAAACCCATCATAACAACAACTAACCAACCTCCAAAACATCACCAATATCTACAAAATTAGAATAAAAAAATGGAGAAAGTTGTGGTGTTTCTGATTCTTACCTTGGTTTTGATGTTTTTCCACTCCAAACTCCACAAATCATCAAGTTTGTGAGTACAAACTCTTGCTTCTTCACTCAAGTTTTTGGATGAAATGGAGAGGAGAGAGAAAAGGTGGTGAGACTAAAGTCAAATATGACTTTATAGTTGAAATTTTCGTCTCATCTCATTTGTACATCACTAGGCCATCGAATGGCCTCTATTTGCTCCCTTTCCAACCACTAGTGACTCTAATTGTGACTCTGCTAACTCACTTGCTCTTGTTCTTAGCACAAAAGTCCATTTTCATGCGTTCTGATGCCCGATTTTAGTCCCGAAACATGACATATGCGTCCTACCATGTCCGTAACCACCAAATATGCATTCCATATTAATTATTTGGCAAAGTTTATTCATTATTTGTGTATTATTTCCCCGGCCTAGTGTTAAGTCGGCTAAACTACCCGGTACCCGCATCAACACGCATATCGATGTGACTACTTAACACACGGTCTCGCATGTCAAATGAAAATATCTTAACACACATTGCGATGCCATGTATACTATTTCAATATAAACATCACAAATTAACAATTCAGCACACAAAAATTACTATTTACGTAGCTCCAGGTGCGCACAAGCCTAACTGCGGGTCCCACGAGCGTTTGAGCTGTTAACCACGTCTGCAAACACGTTATTATTAATGGAAAATTAAATTCAGGCCGTTACAGTTCTTCCCAACTAGGTGAAACTTCGTCCCGAAATTTAAATTAAACTGAAAATACTTACTAACAAATAAGATACCGTTGTCGCATAGTAGACTAGAGCTCCCAGGTGAGTCCCTCAGTTTCGTGATGCTGCCAACGTACCAAAACCTTCGAGATCTCCTTATTCCTCAAAATCTGAGTCCTCCTATCCATGATTTCCACAGGTTGTTCCTTGTATGACACGCCAGGTCGTACCTCAATCTGACGTATATCAATCGTAGGCCTTGATCCCGACTTAGCCAACCTTAACATGGAAATATGAAACACTAGGTGTACCCCTGCCAACTGCGATTGCAATTCCAGATGGTATGCCACTCTGTCGATGCGTTCCTCAACTTTGAACGACCCTATATATCTTGGTGCTAGTTTCCCCTTAATTCCAAACCTCTGATGACCTTTCCAAGGAGAAACTTTCAAATACACCAAGTCTCTAACCTCATAGCTCAGACCCTCAAAATATTTTTCCGCATATTTCATTTGACTATCCTGTGCTGCTTGAAGTCTCTGCCTGATCCGTCTTACCTTCTCAGTATATGGTCAACAACAACCTCAAGTCATATAACCAATGTATCTTTTGGTGTCACCCAACATACTGATGACTTGTAGGGCCTACCATAAAGTGCCTCAAACGATAGCATCTCGATACTCGTCTGATTGCTGTTGTTGTAGGCAAATTCACATAAAGGTAAGTACTCTTCCCGCGATCCACTAAACTATAGAATACATGCCCTGAGCATATCTTCGAGAATCTGAATTAATCGCTCTAGCTGCCCATCAGTCTGAGGATGACACGTAGTACCGAACTATAAACTCGCGCCAAACTGCTCCTGCATACTCTCCTATAGTCTCGATTTAAACCTCAGATCTCTGTTAGAAATAATGGAGACCGCTACACCGTGCAATCTGACAATCTCTTTATCGAAGATAGTGCTCGTGTAATCGAATATCTCACGACGATAGGTATGAAATATACTGACTTCGTCAACCTGTCGATAACCACCCAAATTGCATCGTGTCTCCTTATTGTCTGAGGTAAGCCACTAACGAAGTCTATAGTTACGTGTTCCCACTTCTAATAAGGAATGGGCAGCGGCTATTACCCAGTTGGTCTCTTGTGCTTAGCTTTCCCCTATTGGCATATATGACAACTCCAGACGTATCTACCCACGTCAGCCTTTATCCCTGGCCACCAGAATAATCTCCGCAGATCGTGATACATCTTGGTCCGATCAGGATAAACTGTATATCGCGACCGGTGTGCGTTCTTGAGAATGTTGTCCCTAAGCTTCGATACCCCTGGTATCCATAATCGACTCCTATGCTCAAGCACCTGTCTGACCCCTCAAACCACTCTGTGCACCCCAGAACCTGGGCCAAGCCACTGACCCGCAAATATTGGTCATCAGCTCTCTACAACTCAACAACCCGCTCTAGAGACACTGTAGGAACTCGCATCTGACAGCAAATCTGTAGCTCTGCAATAGCCTCTGTCAAACACAACATCGACGCTGCCTCAAGCAACCCGTGCTCATGTGTCATATGTTGCAGTACTGTCTGGCTCTCCATGCCTCTCTTTCTCAGCACATCAACTACGGCATTTGTCTTACCCGGATGATATTGAATGGCGAAGTCATAGTCCTTCGGTAACTCGAGCCATCACCGCTCTCACATGTTCAACTCCATCTAAATGAATAGATACCTCAAACTCTGGTGGTCGGCGAACAACACGAACCTCTCACCATATAGGTAATGCCTTCAGGCCTTCAGTGCAAACACGACCATCGCAAGCTCCAAGTCGTGCACTGGATAGTTCACCTCATAAGGTCTCAACCGTCGAGATAAATAGGCCACTAGGTGTTCATCCTGTATCAATAAGCCACCCAACACTAGAACAAATTTGACTTTTAATAGAGATTTTGAACCTCTATAAAAGACTTTTCATAGAGGTTTTTGACCTCTATGAAAAGTGTTATCTTTTAAGGCGTTATCGTATCTTCAAAGCTTACATAGGGGTTTCAAACCTCTATCAAATCTTGACTATTTCATAGGGGTTTCAAACCTCTATCAAATCTTGGCTATTTCATAGGGGTTTGAAACCTCTATAATATCTTCAAAGGCTTACATAAAGGTTTGAAACCCCTATGAAATAGCCAGATTTGATAGAGGTTTGAAACCCCTATGAAATAGTCAAGATTTGATAGAGGTTTGAAACCCCTATCAATTGTAGTGATTTCATAGGGGTTTGAAACCTCTCTATATATTATCGTCAAAGGATTACATAGGGGTTTCAAACCCCTATCAAATGTAATTTTTAAAAAATAATAGCCGAAAATGCCCAGAATTAATTTCCATTTCCATTTTCAATTGAAAATATACAAATTTACATTCCACTCGCAATATTATTATTCCATTCAATCAATAATGTAAAGTTTGAACAAACATTCTTGCCATTCCAAAATCAGAAATCTTTTGATTCATCTCTGCGTCTTAGCATAACATTACTTGCTTTAAGGTCTCTATGAACAATTCTTAATCTGGAGTCTTGATGAAGATATAAAACTCCTCTAGCAATCCCAAAAATTATGTCACGACGCATCGCCCAATCCAATGATGTGCTTCTACTTTGATCTGCGTATAAATTTGCTCAAGTTACTAAGTACATAATATATAGTTTGTAGCAAACATTGAAAAGTAAATAATATTTATGGAAGCATATACGGAAGAGAAGAAAGTCCAAGTTTTTATTAGGCATGTATTCATAGACTAGCATTTTTTCTTCTTCTTCAATGCAACAGCCAAGAATTTGGACAAGAATCCTATGCTGAAGTTTTGCAATCAGTATAACTTCATTTTTGAATTTCATTACTCCGAAAAATTGACCTCCGAAATTTTTTTTCGAGATGATAAGAAAAACATATGCTCCGAATAACTTAAGTTTAATTATATTCAACCAAAAACTCCTTGAAATGAAGTTAGAAGTTTAGATTATCAGACAACAGAAACGTGTCAAACGAAAATTATCTAAAAGAATTATTTGCAGTGAAACAGAAAGATCAAATTATTCCAGTTGGTTACAATTTCAAACAGCCTAAAAAATACACCGCATAAAATATGATCCATGGAAGACTGATAGTTCACGAGTAATGACCCATAAGGATTTGTCATATAGAAAAATTGGCCCATTTAATGTAAATAACATTCATAAGATGACATAATTTGTACAAACCTCATACTAAATGATTTTATAAATAAGGAATATTTTATATTCTAAAAAATGGTAACAAGAAAAAATCTCAAGCAGGACAGTTTTTGTAGAATGATTACCCATCTCCTTACCATATAATCAAGCATGTAGGATACTTAAAATTGATTAGAAAAATAATAGAGCATGTAGGCCAGAAGCGCATCAAGTATTCTTCAATGACACAAATTAATTTTAGGATAATCTGTCTTTAGAGAGTTGATTAGGTATAATTTTTTTTTTATCCTAAGTCGCCTACTTGACAGTTCATGCTAGTGAATGTAACTGTGATTACCAGTACAAGGATTCACAAGAATAATTTCAAATAGGACGAGGAATAATATGCCTGACAAATCAACATGAAAATGGAAAACCACAACATAGAACAAAATAAGATTTCTAAACTGTAAGTAATCATTTCACTGTTCAGGTAGTAATGATTCAACGATAAGATTTCATGGTTTCCCACCCCCAACATCCCCTCCCCCCTCCCCTGCCAAAAAAATGTTATAGGCATTTCGTAAAACTAAAATAATCGAGTCTCTGGAACATAAATGAAAAGGATTCATACCAATCTGCAAAGTCGCCCCAAAAGAAATCATATGTTTCTCTCCCGATATCGCCAAAGAAAAACCTTTCATAGCTTGATGTTACAACATCAATAAGTTCATGAAGTTTCGAAACCTGGGGATTGATAGATCTGCTTTATCAGAACATTACATCAAATAGACGTGAAAACGAAGATATCATTGGATTTAACTTACAACCCAACATTCTGGCAATGGCAATCTTAGAAGAGATTCTTCAGTGTCAAACTGCAAAAATATGTAACTCTAAAATAAGCATGAAGTGCAAGTAGGAACAAAAATAATATAACCTCCGAATTAACTCGTAAAAAATCATTCAACAATTGCAAAAGCTAACGACCAATCATTATGAAAGAAGGAAAACTTTAGAGCCCCTTTGATGACGCTAACATTTCAATCGTATGAAAGTACAAAAATATATCTTTACCACAAAAATAAAAAAGCACAACTATTGAAAATTATGAAATAAAACTATGGGTTTAATGTGAAAATACAAAAAAATATAATGCCATATCCCAGCTAGTTGACTAAATTGCATCGCACTTAATCCAAATCAATCAGCAAAAGAAAATTATGTCGACGTTAGCTTGAGCACCTTCATATATTTCCTCATGACTCCAGTCCAATTTCCTTTTTTCGCATAGCAAGACTACTTTTGCACCATGAACTTACATGGCCTCACTCCCCACAAGTGTAATCCTTGACATATGACTCCATGCCATTTTTTCGAGATGATAAGAAAAATAGCCTACCCTAAATGAGGTCGCAATTTCTCACAATCAAATAATTAGGGAGTCGTGATAATGAACTTTGGCCACATCAGGAATAGAAGTAGCAACAACAAACCTTGTAAGCCAATATGTTCTCCCAAGCAGATACATTGTCTCGACTAGGCAAGTTCTGCAGAATGAACTTTCCAGCATTCCATAGTTTGTTAACGAAGGCCTTGTTTGAAGCCAATCGCTCAGTCGACAAATTGAGATCCTGTTAATCCATTAAAGTTATAAATAGAACACCACAATGCTGAAGCAAAGATGCGAATGCGCCTCATTCAAGAATTTTAAAACCGTGAAGACAGTAGTTACTTGACCAGCTGTTCCCAGAGACAGTTAAAACCGCAAAGCATCTGTCCCATACTCCTTCATAGTATCGATTGGATCGATGACATTTCCTAAAGCTTTAGACATTTTTCGTCCCTAATCAATGCACAGAAAGAAAAAATGCAGGCATAATGAGTAGAAAAGAAGCAAGGCAGAAGCATGAATAAATTTCAAGATATGTAGCAACGCGCCTACGGAATTCAAAAATGAATTTTCATAGAGGTTTTGCAATCATTTTTGAATAAGTTTTGCAATCAGTATAAATTCAAAAACCAAAATCAGTAGAAATTTCACCTGAACGAACAAATTGAATACTCCAAAAAATTGGCAACCTAAAGTGCAACCAATAGATTCAGAGAATCACATTTCTTCCAAATTCTCAGCAGAATCAACACGCTCTAGCACTAACACATGAGAAAAATGCCAATGCAAGCAAACATCCAAACCCTAGAAACTCAATTCCAAACCAGAAATTCAACAAAAATTAGTACAAATTCCATCTAAACAAACAAACTGAAAACTATCACCAAACAATCAGCAACCTAAAGTAGAACCAACAGATTCAAAGTCCAAAGAACCACATTTCTTCCAAATTTTCAGCAGAATCAACGTGCTCTAGGCCTAACGCATTAAAAACGCAAATACAACCTAACATCTATCTACCAAACCTAGAAACTCAATTCCAAACCAGAAATTCAACCAAAATAAGTACAAATTTCATCTAAACAAACAAATTGAATACCATCGCCGAACAATCAACAACCTAAAGTAGAACCAACAGATTCAGAGTCTAGAGAACCACAATTCTCCCAAATTTTCAGTAGAATCAACACTCTATAGCACTGACACATAAGAAAAACACCAATGCAACCTAACATCCATCAAACAAACCCTGGAAACTCAATTCCGAGCCAAAAATTCATCCAAAATCAGTACAAAATCCACCAGAACAAACAAATCGAAGAACAACGAAACGATCATCACCATCATCGTCATCATAAGAGAAGATCGATCACTCACAGAGAGAGATCGGCGGGAGAGAGGACATTGGAAGACCGAAGACTGGAGCAGATCCAATCGAGCAGCGACCGCGCGTCCTCGTACTGGAGCAGATCTAATCGAGCCATCTCGATGGCTAGGGCTCTGCCGAGGCCTCTTCCCACGCCTGTGATCAGCACCGTGTTGTGATGTCCTCCGTTCGCCATTTCTCGCAGCTCCTCCGCCGCCGCTGCTGCTATCGCAGCTCCTCCTCCTCCTCCTGTGCTCGAGGAGATGTTAAGTCCCTTGTGAATGATGCATGGATGAGACGTTGAGTTTTAATAACTTAATACATAGAGGTTTTTAAAAACCCCTATGAATTATGTGTTATAAAAAGCTTAATCACCTAATACATAGAGATTACTTAAAAACCTCTATGTATTAAGCGTTATAAAAAGCAATACATATGGGTTATTGAAAACCTCTATGAATTAGGTGCTATAAAATGCCTAATTTGTTCTAGTGCAACCCAATGTCTGATGCATCAGTATAAAATGAAAAACCTTTACCTGCCACTGGTAAAGCCAAAACTGGTGTCGAAGTCAATTTCATTTTCAACTCCATGACCCTTCACTTTTTTTCAACTTCATTTCTTTCTTGATGGGGAATCAAACATCGATTTGAACTTTGATTCTCGAATAGTCAGACTATACGTTGCCTACTGTTTTAAGATCTACCTTCACATACGAACCCAAGCAGTTACCAATAGCCATGGTAGTTTGTTATTTCATGAAGCCTACTAGAAGCTTATAAACTCTCACCCATATTTTGAAATCAAACAAGGCCACACCAGCCAAATCATGTGTTGGTTCCATCCATTTCAACAACAAGATTTGTTGATGAAACGTCCATGGACCATCGTCGATAACCCTTAATGCATCCCTCTCATGAAAGAAAGTGAACAAGTATAGGTTGAGATGTTTATCTCTTGAGCATCTGCAATGGGTGCACTACACCCCCCGTTGCATTCACGCGCCCCCATTGTGGGACTTGAATACGTTACTTGCTGTGCAATCAACAGTGGGCCCGACGTGCATCAATGCACGTGGGGCTCACCAATTTTTTATTTTTTTAAATAACGATTTCTTTTCAATTTTTTATTTTTTGAAATAAAAAATGTGAGTCCCAAAAAGTGGGTATGAAAGAGTTGAAACCATTATGGGAATGAAGTGTTGTAAAGGAGAATGTAATGGAATGATGATGTAACACCTTATTAAACTCAAAATGTGCAAAACCATTGTGTGCTCTCGTATGAACACCCTTCACTGGCCTCCGAAGAGGAGCTAATGTATCCCGCAATACTCCAAAATTTAATACTTCGATTAGGATTCTGTTTGGCAAGGCTAGCTAATAATCTAGCTGATAGCTGATAAACTAGCTGATAGCTGATAATCTAGCTGATAGCTGATAATCTACTAGTAGCTGGTAGCTGAAAGCCGATAAATTAGTTTGTACGAAACTAATTTCAATTAAATCACGAATATATGTATCATATACACAAAACAAGATAATAAACCTCACAAAAAACTGATGTATATCACATATACATCAACTATTAGCACGCTTTCAATCATATATCATGTATATAACAGAAGAAAACATGCAATGAATTTAATGGAATCGAACTCGAAGTCTCTAAACATGCAAATTAATTATAATAAACATCAAATGAAATCCTCTACTTTATTAACTAAAAGTATTCATAAAGACAGTTAATGGATTGACCTAGGGTGCCCCAACACATAATGCTTTCACTCATCTTGCTTTGAGTGACACAAATTACGTATTTTGTCCCGAGTTGGAAGTGTGGAATATGTTTCTAAGTTTTTGAAAATATTTTATGATATAACTAATATATTTTCTGGTGCAAAGTATCCGACAATCAATCTTTTCTTTCATGGAATGTGGAAAACCCCAACTCTGTTGAAGGATGAATGGAATAACCTGAATCATTTCATTCGATCCATGGCTTCAAAAGCGCAATTAAAATTTGACAAGTATCGGAAGGAGTGTAATGAAATTTTAGCAATTGGTGTCATTTTAGATCCTCGGTACAAAACAAAAGTTGTCGACTTTATTTTTTCAAGGATTTATGGTGATGAAGGCAAGTTCAAGGCTACTGCAATTCGCGATAAACTTCAATTGTTGTTCGAGGCATATTCTCATGAATCTCATCATTCGAATGGAGATGTTTCATCCACTAGCAACCAAACACCATAATTTGTTGAAGCAAATGATATAAGAGAAGATGATCTCTATACTATGGTATATTATACAATTATGATTTTTTTAGTGTTTGATTTAGTTGTGGTTCTTACTTTATGATTATCTTATTGTTTATAATTGTGTGTTAGGGTTATGATTTTTTCCAAGGTGATGATGTTTCTAATGAACAACAATCGGAATTGGATATTTACTTGCATGAGCCATTGCTTGATAGAAAGAAGAATTTAGACAATATAGATTTTTGGAAATCCGTTGAATATCGATATCTAAAGTTGAGTATGATAGCACGTGATGTTTTATCCATTCCTTTAACTATTGTTGCTTCCGAGTCATCTTTTAGTACATCAAGTAGAACACTTGACAAGTATAAAAATTCTCTTTTACCCAAAAATATTGAAGCATTGATATGTTGTCGTGATTGGGTGAATGGAGCAAAGTTGAAGAACAAATCTAGTGAGCATTATGTAATTAGTTATTTGATTGGTAAACTATAAGTCTTAATTGATTTGTTGTGTTTGCTTTTTTTTATGTAGATGCTCGAAATAAAAAGTTTGATGATATCAATGCAAAAATGCTGAAATTGAAAAAAGATCTCAATCCCACAACAACTTCTGGGCAAGCTTCAAATGATGTGGAGGATGAAGATGCGGATGTCGAAGATGATGAAGTTGAATGTTTAGGTAATATTGCTTTATTTACTCTTATGTTTAAATTATTGAGCTTTTACAATTAATGAAAGCATTTCTTTTCTATTGTCTTTCAGATGAATGACTTGAGGGATTAGAGACAGAGAGTTGAAGGATGTGGAATTGTGTGGGATGAATCGAAGAGCCACACTTAATTTTTTATTTCATGTTTGTGTCATGATCTTTCTTATGTTGTTGTTGATGCACGAGGTGAAGATATACTTTGATAATTTGGACTATTGAGATGATATCTCTTTTATTGAAACTTTTGTGATGTGGGCACATAATTTTAAAACTTAAACAATAGTGACGTCATGCTTTGCCTTGCATTCCTTGAAGGTTTTTTTATCTATGATGTTTATATTGGAAATTAAAAAATTGTGATGTTATGTATTTATTTTTTGGTAATTTAATCTTAGGTGACATGTAGTTGAGGTTTTTTTTTAAATAATCGATAAATAAAATATTTAATCATATTTAAAAATAAAAATCAGACAAAACGAGAGCCATATATTTTACAAAAATACGGGTCTGGAGAAAAAAATGTCCGTTTTAAAAACGGGAACAAGTCCGAAAACTAATTTTAATCATTATAAGGTTTGATGCATATGTTTGTCCGCGAGAATGTAAATCAGTCTCTTTGACTGTCCGTTAGTCTCCCTGATCGAGTGAGTCTCAACCCAACTCGTACCTTCTATCAGGTTACGATGGATAGTAGTCGGACCTGACGTGGCAATAGCATGCATATGTTTCTGGCTCTGCTGTACCTGGCTGTCCATACGCCTATACAGATACGTTGAAATCCCGATCCAAATGGACCATGTCCATGTCCTTGTCCCTGTGCATGACTAGATCGCTGTACCTATCAATGCATTCGACTAGATCTCTGACCCTGTCTCTGGCCACTGCCTCTGCCAATCAACCCTTTAATGGTACTGCCGAGGACCTGACGGTGCTGACTACTGTAGTGCACTAGCGTAACTCTACGCTGGACCAACTAACCTTGGCGCAATATACGTTGCATATGGCGGAAACACAATAGATCTTACGCTCTAAGCTCGATCTCTTAGCCATGACCGTCTAACCCTCGTTTTCCTCCGATCATCTCCAGACCCTCGCACTGAATGTGACGATGCCGAGAATGCGACTGATACTCTGATGCGTGTGCTCCCACGCTCTCATTAGCCATAGCCTTCTCATAGGCCTCCTAAATGTGCTCGAGTCTTCGTCACTACCCCAGAACCAATCGAGTCCAGTAGACCGTGCATAACTGACTCTCCGGTCCTCTGTCGAATGGTTTGAGAATCAGTTCTCTTCAGGTTACGAACTGTATGAGGAATGTACTTCCCCATCCTTGAACTCTGCTCAAATCAGTGAGCGTCCACATCGACACCACCGTAGTGCGCAACTAGACATCGGCCTCGTCGAACAACGAAGTTGATGAGATGCCCGACCCCATATAATCTTGTGTGGCCAAGACGTCATGAATCTTTGCTGCTCGGCGATCCGTACCGCCGTGAAATTTTTCCGAGTGATGTCGCTGAAAATCGCGAGATTTCCTCGCCTTAGCTGTTACTTTAACTCCCGTATCAGTCGGCGCGCTCAGCATTTCCTCATGTAAGTATGAATTCAACTCGTTCACTCGAACGCACTTTTTTTATTTTTTTCACATGTAATCATTGCACTAAAATTTCCTTGCAGAATGTTTTAGTAGGTGAGAATTCTTGAGATGTAAAATCTCATAGGATTTATACTTAGGTGGCAACTAACTTTTAGAACGATTTGTAGACTCTACCTCAACATGTAATTCATTTACAAGTTCCTAAAGGTGGTGGTCGACTTCACGAACCCTGAGACTATCAATGTTTAGTGTCACTAAATTGGAGTTACTTGGGCTTCTGATCCAACACTACTACTCCAAAACTTTCGTCAAAGCTAAGGAGTCCGTACATGATGAAATCATTAGCTCTCAAGTCATCTCAACACTCTGCTCCCTTAAAGTCTGCTCTTCGTCCTTTTTCCCTTTTCTTTTTCGCCTCCCAAGTCTCGAACCTGCGTATTTAAGACCACCGAGCTGGACCTAATCCATTTCTCTAGATCCGATAAATTTATCGTAAATCTTTTTCAATTTACTCGTCGTGTCTCACGTTATACACAAGAGTAAACATGGTTATATCATATATTTATCGATAGTTTCCCCAACTCTCCTCACTTCCCAATGAAGACTTAGGTCAGGATCATAGGGTTCCACTCTAAGTTCAACAATTCCTAACTTCCGCTGGTTTGAGTCTCCATGGCTTGTGATTTAAATCAAGAGTCGAGTATTTAAAACTTCGGCTTTGATACCAATTGTGACGGCCCCAATTTTCCACAAATTGGGCCCCGCCCGGCCTAAGCCCACATGGACCCCCGAGCCAGTCTCGCAAGGTCAACGCAGACTTAGTAAACCTTCCAATCCCCCATTATACGTAAATTCACACTTTTAAGTTGAGTTATTAATATTTTGCAAGTTTTACAATTTAGCGGAAGCAATTCCTACAAATAAATAACTCAACTGTAATTGAAAACGAGTTAGGTAACCTAAATGTGGAACCCAGTAAATATATTATCATCAGATGAGAGTAAATACAAGATATACAAAAATTCACCTAGATATGGAGCCCTCTCCTTGCTAGACCGTAGATCTGCACTCAGTCAAACCCAAAATGACGAGCCCAGGTAAGTAAAGCCGGTAGGACATATACAACATTTCAAAACATAACTAAAATAGTCGAATTCATGCAATTAGAAAGAAATGAAACATGTAACGCATGAATATAAAAGGCTGTAAACAAATCAATCAACAAGTCAATCGATAAATGAGGGTCAGAAATACAAAAAAAAAACAAACAACAATGAGTCCCGACCAAAAGGTCGTTGAGTTGCGGCAAAAGCCCGGTAGACTCGGGTTTAGGACGAGACCCCAGCCTCCCAGCCCTAACCCTTGCGACTATGAGACATTCACAGACCCGGATCTAGGACGAGACCCCAGCCTCCCAGCCCTAGCTCGTACGACTATGAAACATCCGCAGACCCGGATCTAGGACGAGACGCCTGCCTCCCAACCCTAGCCCGTGCGACTATGAAACAACCACAAACCTGGATAAGAGCCCCCAACGTATACTCAATTGGGAGATATCGAAAGACATCTAAGTAAAACCTCGAGTTTAAGACAAGACACCTGCCTCCCAGCCCTAACCCTCTCATATCGCAGATAAACGGTAACCATGATTCACTTGTCAATGGACCACTCAACCAACCAAAATTTTGAAGATAGCTATCACCAAGCAGCAATCAATAAGAATGAAAAGAAGCTATCACAAAGCAGTGAACAATAGCCAATAGAATGAGAGGAAACCATTATACAAGTCCTAACTGGTTTACTTACATCGAGAACTTCCCGCTCAAGCCTCGATATGCGCACCTGACGCCCAACTATAGCTTCCTAAGTCCATGGTGTCAATTTATACCAATTAAATCGCTTAAATCATGCAAATCGCAGTAAAATTAAGTGAAGTACATGTCACCTCCATCGCGTCGTCGAAATTCGTCGAAGTCACGCCTCCGATCGGTCCGACAACGCCATCGCGTCGTTCACCGCGCCGACGTCGAAGCCGCGCTACCGCCACTGCCGACACCACCATCGCGCCACTACCGTTGCCGGCGTCACCGACCCGCTGCCGGCGTCACTGCTGGAGCCGCGCCGTTACCAGCGTCACCTCGCCGTCGCTGCATCTCCTCACCTCGCGGCCGAGCCGAGCCGAGCTGCTGCCACCGCAACCATGTCGCCCCCGCCGTCCAGCTGCTGACGATCCCGCCGTCCTCCGCTGGTCGTCGTCGTCGTCAGCTGCTGGCCATCTCGCCCCTCTGCCGGACGTCACTAAGCCACCGGGGGTCCGCGTCCCACTCCCACCGCGCTCACTTGCCTGCGTCGTCTCCGATCTGCCGTCGCCGTGAGCCGCTGCTGGGATGCTGGCCGTCCGCCGCCGTCCAGCTGGAGTGCTCCGCGCCCTCAGCCATTTCTCTCTCTCCCTCTCTCTTCTCTCTCTCTTATCCGATTATCCCTATCTTATTTCTCTCACCTCCCGATCACTCTCTCTCTCTTGCTATTATCCAAATCTAATGTCATTGAGATTTGTGCGGTGCGAAACTCGAGGCACATTAAAACATAATTATTCAAATGCTTTCCTTAAAAAAAACTGTGTAGTGCGCATCTCGAGGAACCAACCAGCCTTAAAAGGCTGGGGTCTCGTCCTAAACTCTAGTCTGCTGGGCTTTTGCCTCGACTCAACGACCTTTTGGTCGGGACTCCTTGTTGTTTGTTTTATTTGTATTTCGGACCATCATTTATCGATTGACTTGTTGATTGATTTGTTTACAGTCTTTTATATTCATGCGTTACATGTTTCCTTTCTTTCTAATTGCATGAATTCGACTATTTTAGTTATGTTTTGAAATGTTGTATATGTCCTACTGGCTTTACTTACCTGGGCTCGTCATTTTGGGTTTGACTGAGTGCAGATCTACGGTCCAGCAAGGAGAGGGCTCCATAGCTAGGTGAATTTTTGTATATCTTGTATTCACTCTCCTCTGATGATAATATATTTACTGGGTTCCACATTTAGGTTACCTAACTCGTTTTCAATTACAGTTGAGTTATTTATTTGTAGTAATTGCTTCCGCTAAATTGTAAAACTTGCAAAATATTAATAACTCAACTTAAAAGTGTGAATTTACGTATAATGAGGGATTGGAAGGCTGACTAAGTCTGCGTTGACCTTGCGAGACTGGCTCGGGAGTCCACGTGGGCTTAGGCCGGGCGAGGCCCAATTTGTAGAAAATTGGGGCCGTCACATTAGATTAGGAGATATAAGCAAAATCAGTTTCATTATCCCTATTGGATAGGAGATACATATCGAGAATCTTGTTATTAGTGATATGCTATGATTCAAATATCTTAAGTCTTAATTGGATTAGGATAAGATGATTAGTTACATGTGGGCCCGGGTTAATTAAAATGTTTTAATTGACTTAATTTTGGATAAATTAAGGGGTTAATTTAGGATAATAAAATCAGCGAAAAATATGATTTTCTATAGCGGGACCGCCGTCTAACTAATCCTAGCGCACGAAAATTCTTTTATTAGTGAACAGTTTAAAATTTTCCAAATTGTTTAGTGATTGAACAAATCAATAGAATATATGATATTTCATTGTTTACATAAAAATCACTAAAACTAAATAAAATCTCTCTATTAAATTTTAAGTCTCGTGCCATCCATTTTAAACACTTGTCAAAGGCCTCGATCACACTAATATAGTTTCAGCCATAGCTGGGTGTATTGTGTTATCTTGGTGAGACAAGTTGGGTAAGAGTTACCTAAATGTTTAAAATGGTCCGACTTAATAAAGCTATCAAAATAGTGTTGAGCTTTAGGCACATGATGAGATAAAAAACATGATAAGACATAAAACGTCCCGTATCTCATAAAAGTATCTAAAATTACATAAGAAGTAATTGGTAACTGTAATCTACCTAAATAATCTAGTTCTGTGTTTCATGCCATTGCTGACATAGAATTAGGTGAAATATGGATTTTAGTCCCCTAAATAAACAGTATGTTATAGGAGGGTTGTTAATTTAGTGGGAGTCTATTCCTCTATACTAAAATAAACTTTGCATAATCTTTATTGTAGATCAATGGCCTCTTCAAGTAACAATAATCCCTTGTCATCGCTGATCCATCCTTGAGAAGGATAAGCTATCTCGGGACTAACTTTCTTGATCGGTTCAAAAACTTGAGAATTGTTCTTAAGCATGAATGCAAGTTGTATGTCCTGGATGCTCCAATCCCCGAGGACCCACCACCCAATGCTACGAAAGTCATGAAGGATGCGCATTATAAGCATGTCAACGATTCTACGATGTTGCATGTATTATGCGGCAACAATGGTTCCTGAACTTCGGAAAGACATGGAACTAATGGAAGCCTACGACATGGCTATAACGCTGAAGGAAATGTTCCAACAGCAAGCTAGGCAAGAAAGGTTCGAGACAGTCAAGAACCTACATTCTTGCAAGATGATTGAGGGTGCGTCAGTTAATCCTCATGTTATGAAGATGGAGGGCTATGTTGACCAGCTTGATAGACTCGGATTTCCCATAAGCCAAGAGTTGGCTACGGATTCGATCCTGAATTCATTACCAGAGAGTTACTCACAATTTGTGATGAACTACAATATGAATAATATGGAGAAATATATTTCAGAGTTGTATTTGATGCTCAAAACTGCTGAACAAAATATCAAGAAACCCTCTAGTAATGTGTTGATGGTCCAAAAGGGAAAGGGAATGAAAAAGAAAGGCAAAGGCAAGGCTAGAGTCGCCAAGGCTGTTGCTGCACCTGTCGCAAAGCCTGTGGAACAAATCAAGCCCCAGCCTGTTTCTGCTTCAAAACACCCAAAGGAAAATGAAAGAAATTGTCATTTCTGTCATGCACCTGGACATTGGTTCAGAAATTGCAAACTCTATCTGGAAGATCTAAAGAAGAAAAAGGGTAGTGCGACTACCACTACAGGTATTTATGTTATTGAAATTAATTTATCTACCAGTGATTCCTAGGTATTAGATACCGGATGTGGATCTCACATTTGTATAAATGTGCAGGGACTCACCAGAAGTAGAAAGTTGAAGAAAGGAGAAGTCATCCTCCGCTGTAGGGAATGGAGTAAGAGTTGCTGCCCTGGCTGTTGGATCATATAACTTAGTCTTACCTAGTGGACTTATTTTAACTTTAAATAATTGTTATTTTGTGCCTGCCTTGAGCAGAAACATCATTTCTGTTTCATGATAAGATATGGATGGTTTTGATTTTATTATTGCGAATAATAGATGTTCCATTTCTCGTAAAGGTATATTTTATGAAAATGCTGATTTGTGTTATGGTCTTTATATTCTAAGCATGAAAAGATCCACTAATACTCCAGTCTTTAACATAAATACAAAGAGATTCAAGTCAAATGATTTGAATCAAACCTATTTTTGGCATTGTTGTCTCGGGCACATAAACGAGAAACGCATAACGAAGCTCCGTAAAGATGGGCTTCTAGATTCATTTGATTTAGAAACATATGAAACGTGCGAATCTTGTTTACTAGGCAAGATGACTAAAAGTCCCTTTATTGGACACAGTGAAAGGGCAAGTGATTTATTGGGTCTAATACATACCGATGTATGCGGTCCTATAAACACAATGGCTAGAGGAGGTTAGCGGTACTTCATTACTTTTACTGATGATTTCAGCGGATATGGTTATGTATATCTATTGAAACATAAAGCTGAATCATTTGAGACGTTTCGTACGTTTCAAAATGAAGTGCAGAATCAACTTGGTAAAACTATCAAAACACTTCGATCAGATCGAGGTGGTGAATATTTAAGCCAAGAATTTGATGATCATCTTAGAAATTATGGGATTGTCTCCCAATTGACTCCACCAGCAACTCCACAATGGAATGGAGTTTCTTAAAGGAGAAATCGAACCTTATTAGATATGGTTCGATCTATGATGAGTCATGCAGATCTTCCATTATCCTGTGGGGTTATGCATTACAAACTGCAGCTTTCACTCTAAATCTAGTTCCTTCTAAAGCGGTTGATAAAACACCATATGAGATATGGTGCGGGAAGAGACCTAGTTTGTTTTTTCTTAAGATTTGGGGTTGTGAGGCTTACGTAAAGCGACAAGTCTTAAAAAAATCAGCACCTAAATCTGATAAGTGTTTATTTGTGGGGTATCCTAAGGAAACAAAAAGATATTACTTTTATAATCCCGCTGAGAACAAAGTGTTTGTTGCTTGGTATGGTGCCTTTATGGAAAAACGGTTTATTTCAAAAGACACTAGTGGGAGTGAAATAAATCTCGAAGAAGTTCAATAATCACAAATAAATACTGAACCGCTACTGGAAGTTTAACAACATTCTGAACAAGTTGAACCTCCATCAATGACACAAGGCCCACGTAAATCTAGTAGGGTAAGACATGAGCCTGAGAGATTCAGATTTCTCATTACTGATAGTCGTGATGTGTTGCTTATGGACCAAAATGAGCCCACCACTTATCAAGAGGCTATGTCTGGACCAGACTCAGATAAATGGCTAAGTGCCATGAACTCTGAGATGCAATCCATGTATGATAACCAAGTTTGGAGCTTGGTTGATTTACCTGAAGGTGGTAAGACCATTGGATGTAAATGGGTTTTCAAGAAGAAAACTGACATGGATGGCAAAGTGCATACTTTTAAAGCAAGACTTGTAGCAAAAGGTTTCAGAAGCAGGACTCAAGATGTTGATTATGATGAAACTTTCTCGCCAGTAGCCATGCTTAAATCCATAAGAATTTAAATTGCCATTGCTGCATATTATGACTATGAGATATGGCAAATGGATGTAAAAATAATATTTCTTAATGGAAAGCTGCTTGAGGACGCGTATATGACACAACCTGAAGGTTTTGTACATCCTGAGAATTCTACGAAGGTATGCAAGCTTCGAAGATCCATTTATGGATTAAAGCAAGCTTCTCGGAGTTGGAATCTTCGTTTTGATGAAGCAATCAAGGATTTTGGTTTTATTAAGAACGAAGATGAGCCTTGTGTATACAAGAAGGTCAGTGGGAGTGTAGTTATTTTTTTGGTACTGTATGTTGATGATATATTACTCATTGGAAATGACATCCCAACATTGCAGAATGTCAAGTTTTGGTTAGGGAAGTATTTCTCAATGAAAGACTTAGGAGATGCAGCCTATATCCTAGAGATAAGGATCTATAGGGATAGATCTAAGAGGCTAATCGGTCCTAAGTCGAGTGCTTACATAGACAAGGTGCCGAATAGGTTCGGTTTGCAAGACTCTAAAAGAGGATTGTTGCCAATGTCTCATGGCATAAGTCTCAGCAAGATTCAATGTCCTAAGACAAATGATGAGCGAGACCGTATGAATAAGATTCCATATGCATCACTATTGGATCTATCATTGTATGCATGCTTATCCCTCCAACCTGATGTATCATATGCTTTGAGCACTACAAGCGAGATATCGATCGATCCTGGTGAGAGTCACTGGATAGCAGTAAAGAACATTCTTAAATACTTATGAAGAACTAAGGAAGTTTTATTGGTCTATGGAGGTTTTGAAAATGATCTAGTTGTAAATGGTTACACAACTGCAAGTTTTCAAACTGATATAAATGATTTTAGATCGCAGCCTGGATATATGTTTACTTTGAATGGGGGTGCAGTAAGCTGAAAAAGTTCGAAGCAAGAAACTGTGGCAAATTCTACAATAGAAGCTGAGTATATTGCATCGTCCGATGCAGCAAAGGAGGCGGTTTGGATCAAAAAGTTCATTTCTGAACTAGGTGTGGTTCCAAGTATTGCTAACCCTGTTTGTTTGTATTGTGACAATGACGGGGCAATAGCACAGGCCAAGAAACCTAGATCACACCACATATCCAAACATATACTCAGACGTTTTCATCTCATCAGAGAAATTATTGAGAGGGGAGACGTAAAGATTTGCAGAGTACCTACTGAAGACAACGTTGCGGATCCATTGACAGAAGCTCTTCCACAAGCATAACATGATGGTCATGTTAGATCATTATGCATTAGATGCATGTATGATTGGCCCTAGTGCAAGTGGGAGATGTTGGGGCATGTGCCCTAGGTCAATCCATTAACTGTCTTTATGAATACTTTTAGTTAATAAAGTAGAGGATTTCATTTGCAGTTTATTATAATTAATTTGCATGTTTACATACAGAAATATCCTAAATGTCCTTTGTCGATCATTATACTGGGAACTATAATGAATTAAGACTAGTGTGAGTCTTGATTGATGATCATATGATGATTATACGTATAGGGATACGAATCAAGATCACGAGTACTTGTTAGGGAACAAAGTACTGGACCGACCCACTATGAGAACATCACATGGATTAAGTCATAGTTGTTTCTCATGATAGCTATGTTTTTTAGTCCTCTGACTTGACATTACCAGAGACTTCAACATTAGGAACACAATGATTTGACACTATCAAACGTTGTCTTTAACCGGACGATTATAAAGGTTGTGATTGGTTACTGTGTGAGTAATGTGATGAAGTTGTGTAATCTAGATAGAACTTGTCCCTCTCATATAAAGAGAGATATCCAGTGGATCCCTCGATGTGTTAGACTGTTAAAAGGCCTAGTCTAAGTGAATCGATATTGATCAATGTCACTTGGATGTTTTCAGTCTACCTAGAGATCGAGATTAGTACGATTGAACATGTTGGACGACAATTCCATGTCTTATGTTTGATCAAAAGGATATCGTGTGACAAAAGGATGTTATATACACTATTGATTAGGTTGTATCGATTTGATATTCGTACGACTTAGGTAGTCATAATGTCTTGCTAGAGGCCGCTTATGACTTGTATACCAAAATGTGTTTTGGTACACTGCCAACGTTGTATGAGCCTATTGGGTCGCACACTAAGAATGGTTTTGCGAGATTTTAAGATGGTTCAGAAAAACGAGTTTTATATGATAAAATTCATGACAGAAACATCCTTGTGTTGTATTACACTTATACTTCTTTAAGTAGGGGTATATGTGTAATTTACTCAACCGTCTATATACAAGGGTTGTATAAATAGACGCTTTAAGTTAGAACACATATATAAAAAGATTAAGGGCCGAAACTCTATTTTCGTTTTAAAACGAACTAGGGTTTTCCGGTACGCTCTGAATCGTTTTGGATAGAAACAAAAAGGTTTAGTATTTTCTCAAAGCTAGCACTTCGAATCTCGGCCGCCATTCGTGTGTGGACTGTTGATAGAGGGTGTTCGTCGTTGGCAGCCCCTTAGAGATCGATCAACCTTCAGAAAGGTATTTTGTGACCGAGTTATGATTAAGTTTTGTTGGTTTAAACGTTTTTTATGGAATTAGATTCGGATCCTGTTGGGGTTTTTTGTCAAAATTGTTTTGTAATCTCCGCCGCATATGAACCTTAAAACCCAACATTATGATAATATAATGTAGATTCAATCATGAGGTATGTAGAATTTCATCTTGTAACTACATCTTGCACCAATCCTCTCTTGCAATAAATTGTCAATTGTGTAGCACAATCCAAAAACTTTTTCCTTTAAGACTGTGATCCTTTAAAAACTTGATACTATCACGAACTTTGTCAAGTATCTTTTTAGTTTCTTTAAGACCATCTCGGACCATAACATTTAAAATAAGTGCACAACATCGCATATGAAAGAAATCACCACCAAATAGCAATGCATCCTTAATTCTCTAATTATTTTTGAAAATTCCAACAAATGTGTCATTTGCGCTTGCATTGTCTAAAGTAATGGAAAACAACTTCTTATCTAAGTTCTATGACCCTAACAAAGCAAAAATTTTCTCGGCAATTGCTACATCACTAAGTGGAGGTGGCATAAAACAAAAATTCAAAATCCTTTTCTACAACACCCAATCCTCATCAATATAATGAGCAGTTAAAGTAATATAACCATCAGATGTAATAGAAGTCCACATATCAGAAGTCAAACATACTCTCCCTGGAAGAGATTGCAACAAGTTAAAAAGTTTTCTCCTCTCCCTTTAGTAGATTTTCAATATATCTGCCTTGACTGTGTTTCTCGAAACACACTTAATTTCAGGAACAATAGAGGTATAAGAGTACTTAACATATTCATAGTCCACAAAGGTGAAAGGTAATTCATGCATGATAACTATCATTGCCATATTTTCACGATGAACTCCGAAATCATAGTTTATAGACCTTAATCACATATTCCCCATAACAGACGATTCTAATATCATTTATCCCACATCACGGTTACCTAAACGACTATAATTAGGACAACTAGATAAGTGTCATTTCATGCCATTTGTACCATTATTATCGTCAGTCAAAACAACACTCATACAATGTTTGCATTTCCCTTTCTTCTTATTATCTGAATACTCAAAAGTGCCAGGAGGAAATACAGTAAAACCATCCCACACTTTAGACTGATTTTTCCTCTTCTTTTGAGGAGGATTAGATGCAATGCTATGCATATTATCACCCATGACGCTGCAATAATATAAAATGAAAATCATATCTAAATCTAGTAGATTAATTTCATTAAAAAAATATGAAGAATGCACAGTTGCACACAAAGTAATAAAATCGCATTACATTCTTTTTTTTTTCCTAATCAAATAAGGGCAATTACTTGATGGAACACCGCAAGGTTGAGTTAGAACAAAAAATATGTGTTTATTGATCAACAACATCATCAAATCACATTACACCATGGATGCTACATAAAGAAGAATCAAATATGTAATTCTTTATTCATCATTCAAATCATTCAAATAAAAAAAATCTCAAAATATCAATTCATCAATCAAAATTTCAAATCATAGGGTCATGGAAAGTGTGGCACTTAGTAATGAAAAACAACATCATCAAATCACCTTAAGTGATAAAATATATTTGAAACAAATTTTAGAAAAATTAAACAATAAACATGTATGTGAATGGAGGAGTAGGAAAAAACTTACATCGAGAACAGAAAGATGAGTGGGCAGAGGCTAAAAATTGAGAGGCGAGAGGAGAGGCGAAGTGTCCACGAAGTCAGGAGAGGTGAGAGTCGGGAGAGTGAGAGGCAGAGCCGCGACAAAGTGACTGACTGGTGTGATTGAGGGTGAGGCGGAGTGGCAGTGAGTCATGTGAGGCGTAGTGGCAGTGACAGACGACCGTGAGACGGAGTGACTGTGAGGCAGAGCGAGTGAGAGGCGGAGTGGGGCAGAGCGAGTGAGAGCGAGTGAGGTATGCCGTGCGTGGCTATGAGACGCGAGGCGGTGAGAGACGACCGTGAGGCGGAGTGAGGCGTTTCGATTTTGTGAGGGGAGTCGGGTTGAGTATGCAGAGCCGCAGAGAGTCGAGAGGTTTTTTAATTTTGTGAGAGAGAGGGGAGAAAATCACTACACAATTAGTTGGAATCTTTAGATGACATGGAGTGTGAGAAATTACCTATATACCCTTTAAATTAATTGCTAAACGGGTACCTCTTTTTTTGAAATTGTTGTCCGGACTTATCCAGTATTTTTAAACGGACGCAAAAAATTATCAAGACCCGTATATTTTTTACAAAAATATTGTCCAAACCCATTTATAGCGGGTTCGGACAAAATCGGACAAACAAATCTGGATAACTTTTGCCAGCTCTAGTGAAAGTAACTCGGTGCCAAGCCACTTGCATCCTAGGACCAACATACCTTGCTGCCCAAGCTACTAAAAAACATTTTTAAGACACGTCCACAATCACAATCCACGAGTGAGGATTGTGTGTTTCTCTATATAATAGTGTCTTCATCAGATCTCAACTCGGGACATACAAAAAAAACAGAAAAAAAGTAAAATAAAACGAGTTCTTCCTCCTCTATTGTACGTGAAAACAAAGTGAGATCAATGATGGGAGCAGTAGAACAGCTGCCCGAACTCATAATCATGGAACTACTTTCACGCCTTCCCATCCCAGACGTCTTGCCGTTCAGATGCGTATCCAAAACCTGGAAATCTCTCATCGATCACCTCTTAATCTATACTAAGAACCTTAGCTTCATCGCTACTTCCGAGTACCGTCTCTTTCGTCTTCCCCTCTTCGACCTTCTATTCCAAACCCACCAACCAAATCAAAGAGAGATCGATTTATGCTTCGATGCTTCGCCGGTATTTGTTGAATTCTTGCTGACTACCTGTAATGGATTGATTTGCTTTCAAAGTCTTCAAATGGGGTTGTTTTTGCTAGACACGGTCGCTGAAGAACTGAAGAAATTGCCCAATTTGTGTAAACCCGTTTTTTGTAGATGTGGGTCTAGTTTCTATGTTTGGGGATTTGGGTTCAATTCAGAGACCCAAGAGTACAAATTGGTGAGGATAATGCCCTTTTCGTCTCGATGCGATTCGTGCCGAAACGGGGGAGATAGTGGAGAGAACATGGGGGTGGTTGTGCACGCAGTCGGCTCGGATTCATGGAGAACAGTTTCTCAAGTTCCTCCTAGAATATTTAAAGGAGATTCAGTTCAGGCTATTGTGAATGGTGCGTTTCATTGGCAAGGAACACGAGGCGGCGTCGGGGATGATTGCTACTCGTTGAAGATCATCTCGTTTAGTATTGTGGATGAGGTGTTTGATGAGATGCCTTACCCGGAAAGTTATGATAGGGATTGTAAAATAGATGCTCTTGGGGTGATGGGAGAGAAGCTCTGTTTGATGCGGTCTTCTTCGAGTGATCATGGGAATATAGAGATATGGGTGATGGAAGAGTATGGGGTTGTTAATTCTTGGAACAGGAAGATAGCCATAAGGGACTCGATTATGGCTGATTCTGTTATCCAGTCTAAGCCTTTGCGGATTCTTCCCAACGCTTTATTTTTAGCTCTATGTGGTGGGGAAAAGATTGTTTTTTATGATCCTAAGAGTGACATTGCGAGGACTCTTACCGTTCCATGTATCAAGAAATGGTATGAAGCACTGATCTGTGGTTGAAGTCTCACCACGTCGGATTAGAAGAGCATCTTCCTTTGGGCTTTCATGCGGCAAATGGAAATTAATGTGAAAATAGATAAATCCTAATTTCTTGCTAGGTTGTAGTTATAGATATTTAAGTCACTGTGATATTACCAATTTTGTTAGGCTTGTTATTATTATGTATGCTGTCTTACATACGTCATTAAAAAAGTTTGTGATATGTTATTCTATGTTAACTCATTGGCATTGGCCATTGACTGATTGCATAAGTTCTTCTGTTGATGAGATTAGATTCAGTTTGAGAGCTCTTAAGAAGTTAAATAGTAAACACGGTTTGATATGTAAACTTTACTTGCAGGGGTGTCGTTGGCATCTCTTAATCTTTCTTGATGTCAGTCTCAATAAATATTTGTATGTTCGACAGTTAAAATTTTTGTTGAACTTCTCTGATTTAGCTTAAAGCCATGGCCAACAATCGCAGGATGCTTTAGTGTGGTTGTTCGCTTGTCCAAAAAAGATTTATAACTCTTTGCGATTGTGCCATGATTTATCCAACCTTTGAAATGTCATGCAAATCAAGGGTCAGCTTCTGATGAACGTCATAAACTATTCTTTCACAACATTTTTTGTTCCTCAGTTTTCATTTTTCTTATATTCCAAATCTTACGCTCTTTCTATTTGAAAATACCTTAAAATTGTAGCATTCTTGTTGAATTTCATGTCTAGATCCTTCAATTTCTTAAGTTTGTTTTAATGTTTACCCTTGATTTCCTTTCATTACTATGAAGTCATAGATAACATGCTCAAAGTTCCTTCATTTTGGTTCCCACGTGTAACAACCCTTATCCTGACTAAGAAATCATTCGGCTTGAAACACAGATAAGCCTCGGTAAACCAGTCAAACTAACCCATGCCAGAAACCTAACTTTTAGTACCTAATAAACACAACCTATATATCTCGAGAAAACTCGATGTAAATAGAAGTAAACATCAGCGGAAGACTTAAACATCAAAGTTTTCTAAAATAAGATAAAATGAAATAGATACATGGTCTCATCCCTGTGATAATAATTATAGTACTATATTAAAACCTCAAACAGTATATAAACAACTAGAGTCTTACCACATACAAAGAAATGACGGCTAAGCTCTTAAGCTTTACCCTTTCCCTTGTCCTGAGTGCTAGCTGAGGTACCTGAGATTGTTGAAAGGGGAGTAAGCATTCAACAGGCTCAGTAAATGGAATTTCACTTAGACCATCCATTATCCACTATTACCTTATTTGCAATAACTAAATGAACAATAATATCTACAAAAGGTAATAACATAAGTAAATAAACAATAGATAGAATGGGATGCATATCAATAGGTAAAATTAGCTAATGTACTAACAATCATTTGAAAAGAAGTTAGAAAACAAGGACTGGAAACTAACTTACACAAATAGACCACAAAGTGGCCGCTGTCTGGTCTCGATAATGTATTCTAACTTAATTTTGCTCTCAAATATCCCTACTGATATCTCAATCATTCTGTGAACCTTTGCAAAGGCGGGTTTACACTGAATCCCAACTGACCTCTTTTTGGGATCTTCGTCACAGGCCTATCTTGCAGATTCACTTTATATGTTTATAAAAGATAGATTCCAGTATAGAGCCCCCCAACCCAGTCCATAAACTATATGAAACTAAATATAGCTATAGACATGGCATAAAAGATAAACTAAGTGAATTCCCACTTACGTCGCACTTCTTAGTTTTCCTTACTTTTCCTAAGTATGAGACACGTCAATTCTTTCCTCTGATTACGGACACCTAAAACCAATAATTTGGTATTAATTCGTACTCATTTAGAAGTGTATAGGAGCCCCTAAAAGCCCCGTAAAGTCTTGGCTAAACACAAGAACAAAAGTGCAATTGTGCAGTTTTGCTCCCTTTAAGGAGCAGCACGATCCCTAGTGATGCGGGTTGCTGTCATTTGACAGAAGTCCCTAATCTCTTTCAAATCGTTTGGGGCTTTCTTTGACTGCCCTGAACTTCATTAAATAGGGTATTACAGCCTCCCAACTCAACCAACAACATTAAATTTCATTAATCAAAGAGATCTAGCAACAAGTTCATATCACTTTAAACCCAAAATTTGATGATAAACTCATGACAGTTTATGACAGCAGTTTGGTTGAGTTGCTACCTTTCAGCTTGTACGTTCAATCAGTGCTATCCTAGCTAAGGAATGAGCTATTACATTGCTATCTCTAGGAACAAAATGGTAATTATATGGATCCCAGATCTTAGCCAAAGACTTGATGTCATAAATCAACGGATCAAGATATTCGTGTTCTGTATCATCCGAATTCAATGCTGCCACCACATTCATAGCATCCGTGTAGAGTTATATAATGTAACAGGATTTCTTATGTAATAGAGCTGTTTATGTAATCTGATGTATGTGTATTGGATCATCTATTATGGTGTAATGTAGCACAGGTTTATATTAGCTTGTTTTAGGTAGTTGTAACTGGGGTGTACAATGTACACCATATTAGTTTGTATATAAGCAATGTACAATGTGATTTCGACTGTATTGAATAAGAGATTGAAAGTTCTTCTTTGTATTTCATTGATTCATTGTTTCAATGTGTACTGTTACATTGATCAACTGATCTTTTGGTCATTGATCCACTGTTGGTGTATGAATTTGTTCATGGTATCAGAGCAGGTTCTACTGTTCTTGATTTGTGTTGATTTTTGGTTGAATTAAGTGTCTGATCATGGCATCTGTTCATGGTTCTTCAAGTTCTTCAATTCGAAATGGAGCAGGAAGAGCTCCTGATGCAGGTGATCTTGGAATTGAAAGTCCTTATCTCCTTCAAGGATCTGATCATCCTGGTATGATACTTGTCTCCAATTCTCTTACTGGTTCAAATTACTTGTCTTGGAGTCGAGCTATGATGATTGCGTTAGGTGCAAAAACAAAGATTGGTTTCATCGATGGCAGATGTTTAAAGCCAGATTCCACTGATCCTAATCTGGATCGATGGATCAAAGTGGATTATATGGTCACTTCTTCGATCTTGAATTCTATTTCAAAGGATATTGTTGAAGCTTTCCTTTATACAACTTCTTCTTTTGATCTATGGAATGAATTGAAAGAAAGGTTTGGAGAATGTAATGGTCCTCTCTTGTATCAATTGAAACGAGAAATTGCTTCTATAAGTCAAGGAGATCTATCACTTTCACAGTATTATACAAAACTTAAGAAGCTTTGGGATGAACTAAGTCAAGTTAGTCCCTTTACACATGTCGTGAATGTGGAGCTTCAAAGAACATTGGTCGCATTCGAGTCTAATGATAGGCTGATGCAATTTTTGATGGGATTAAGTGATATGTATGATCATATTTGTAATCAAATATTGGTGATGGATCCATTGCCAAGTATAAACAAAGCTTACTCTATAGTTCTTAGAGTTGAAAAGCAAAAAGAGGTACATGTTAGCTATTCACCTATGATAGATACAACCATGATGATGAAAACTACCAAGGTGAATTCAGGTTCATATGGTTCAACCAATGTTCATAGGTTTGCTGGAAAAATAAATCAAAAGAAATTTGTCAATAAAGATGATCTATTTTGTGATCATTGTAAGGCAAAAAGGCACACAAGAAAGACTTGTTTCAAACTTCATGGATTTCCATATTGGTATAAGAAAGAACTTGACAAGAAGCAGATGTCAAATAGTTCAAAGTCTTTTGTGAATTTGATGGAATCACCTCTGGATATGCAAGATGCAGGATCTCCTTAGTTTGAAGATTTTCAGTCTAATATTGCAGCAATGATACAGCAAGGGATTGAGAATTTCATGAAAGGAAAGTCAGTTTCCTTATTCATTGCTTCAACCCAAACATGATCATTCTTAGCTTGAACATAACAAGTAGGCTCCTTTATGTTTGAAACAATAGCCAAGAAGCACTTGTAATCATCAGTGATGTTTGGAGAGTGAATAAAAGGAAATGTAGGAGGGGTACCAGTAGACAAAGGAACCGTTGCAGGAGGGAAAACAGATGTTTGTACATTGTTTAGAACAAAATCATTCATCCAAAGAGGCTTGTGAACAGCACGATTACTTTTCCTAGTAATAACAGCTTCAGGAGCATCAAAAAATGTTTCATCAATAGGTAATTCTTGAGAATGAGGCACAGTAGCTGATGTAGGAGCAATATTTGGAGAAGGTACAACAATAGGAGCTGGAATATATCTTTAAGTAATCAGAGTTATCATCACAAGAGATAGGCACGGGACACTTTGAACTTGCAGTATCTTTATGAAAAGGAAATTGGTCTTCAAAGAAAATCACGTCTTTTGAAACAAAACAAGTATGTGTGGCCATGTTGTACAATCGATAAACCTTTTGTCCAGGAGAATAACCAAGGAAGATACACTTAATAGCTCGTGAATCCAACTTGGTTTTGCTTGGTGAAACATTAGTAGCAAAGCACAAACAACCAAAAGTCTTTAAAGATGTATAATTTGATATCCTTCCAAATAAAAGATGATAAGGGGACTTCCATTTCAGTAACTGTGAAGGTAATCTGTTAATGATGTATGTGGCAGTAAGAACAACATCACCCCAGAATTTTGTGGACAAATTAGACTGAAAAACCAAGGCTCTTGTAACTTGCAACAAATGTCTATGCTTTCTTTCAACCACACCATTTTGCTAAGGTGTATATGGTGTTGATCTTTGATGAACAATTCCCAAAGATTTTCAGTCTAATATTGCAGCAATGATACAACAAGGGATCGAGAATTTCATGAAAGGAAAGTCTGTTTCAGCTGAAGGAGCTTCTACACATGTGAATTCAACTATATCTGATTTTACAAGTAGCTCATATAAAAGGCTTTCTAGTTCTTATTCTTCTTTTAATTCAAATGCTTGGATTGTGGATAATGGAGCAACAAATCATATGTGTACTAGCTATGATTTGCTTGCTAATGTTACTGTCTTAGCTAAACCTGTTATGGTTTGTTTGCCTGATGGACATACTAAAGAAGTTAATTGCATTGGGGATGTGAAGCTGAGTTCAGACTTAGTTCTTTCTTCCTGTTTACATATAAACACATTCAAGTATAATCTTTTGTCAGTTAGTAAGTTACTCTCATCTACTAAACTGACAATTGAGTTTTATCCATCGTTTTGCGCTATACAGAACATTGAGAATTCTCAAGTTCTAGTTGTGGGAAGGATGATTGGAGGACTCTACATACTGGATTCCAGTTCTTTTCATAAAGATGTCATTGCTTCTTTTGTATCTCCTACGGAATTATCACTAGCCTACTGTAATAATGCTACTGGTAATTTTTCATGGCACTGTCGATTGGGGCACCCCTCTGTTAGTGTAACAAAACAACTTGATTTGTTACTTAACAGTCATTCAAATGTAAGACACAATGTACCTTGTGATGTTTGTCAAATGTCCAAACAATGCAGAATGGTTTTTCCATTGAGCTCTATTCAAACTTCTTATCCTTTCCAGTTGCTACATATGGATATCTGGGGACCATATAAGCGGTCTTCTATTCAAGGAGCTCATTATTTTTTGACTATTGTGGATGATTTTAGTCGATTCACATGGACATTTTTGATGAAATATAAGTCTTTGACATGCAACATCATCAAACAGTTTCTAGTTTTTATTCAAACTCATTTCAAGGCCTCAGTTCAAACCATTAGGACTGATAATGGTACTGAGTTTTGTAATAAAGATTGTCATGCTTTGTTCTCTAGTTTGTGAATTGTTATGGATTTCCTATATCCTTAAAGGCTTAGATATTCCTACTCCTCTTCCAATACCTCTTTGGTGTGATAATCAAGTTGCGATACATCTCTCTGCCAATCGTGTTTTTCATGAACGTACCAAGCATTTGGAGATTGATTGTCACTTGGTTAGACATCAGTTCAAGTCTGGTTTTGTTCTTCCACAGTATATTTCTACTCGGTTACAGTTGGCTGATTTGTTTACCAAGTCTTTACCAGCTCCTTTGTTCTCTGATTTATTGTCCAAGATGGGTCTATGTGATTGGCATAGACTTCCATCTTGAGGGGGGGGATGTAGAGTTATATAATGTAACATGATTTCTTATGTAACAGAGCTATTTATGTAATCTGACGTATGTGTATTGGATCATCTATTATGGTGTAATGTAGCACAGGTTTATATTAGCTTGTTTTAGGCCGTTGTAACTGGGGTGTATAATGTACACCATATTAGTTTGTATATAAGCAATGTACAATGTAATTTCGACTGTATTGAATAAGAGATTGAAAGTTCTTTGTACTTCATTGATTCATTGTTTCAATGTGTACTGTTACATCGATCAACTGATCTTTTGGTCATTGATCCACTGTTGGTGTATGAATTTGTTCAATCCGAACAGACCATCTTCAGTTCTCCAGAGTCTTGACAACCTTCCAAAGCACGTAGCATAGCCAAGGCCTCAGCCATCTCTACCGAAGATGATAAGCCGACTATAGAACTTCCAGCTCGTCGAATTTTCCTTGTCCTTGATACCAAGAGCCATCCAATTCTCGTCTCCCCTGTGAAGCAATCCCTTGCAGTGTCGACAAAAAGAACTTCCCCAACCTCTAGCAGACCTCCAAGTCCTTCCTCATTGTTCACTATTGCTCTGTGCCCAAAGCACCTATTGAAGTCCTGCACCTGGGTTGTTATCCTTTGTAGAAATATTTGTGGATCCTCTCATTTGTCTCGAAAGATGGCTTCGTTTCTATTTTTCCATAGCCTCCACCAGGCGAATGCATACCACTGTATTCTCTCCTCCAGGTTACCTGAATTCCTTAATAACAAAAAAAGGTCATCCCGTAAGTCTCGAAAGGATCCTCCTGTCAACCTACCTAATTGTAGTCCCCATGGAGGTGATAACCACACCCGCACTAAGGAATCACAAAAATAAAACAGATGTTAGATTCCTTATGTAATAACCCTAAAAATTTAACTCGTGTCACGTGTCATTTTAGGGTCGTATGAGGGACTCACTCATCGTGATCCGAACTTAATCGACGCGAAATAGGGTCAAGTTAAGGTTTAGATGGGGTATTTTTCGGAGTTTAATTCGGACACAAAAATCGATGAGATAATACCAATAATGTTTTTTGAAAAAAAGAGATCAGACAAGAAGAGAGAGGAGAGATGAGAGAGAGAGAGAAAAAAGAGAAAAGGAGAGGAGAGAAGAGAGATAGAGAGAGAAAGAGAGAGAGAGAGAGACACGAAGAGGGAGGGAAATTAGAGAGAGAGAGAGACAACGAACAGGGAGGGAAACTAGAGAGAGGGAGAAAGACGGCGGAGACGGTGGCGAGGAGCGGCGAGACCGGCCAACTGCGACGCAGGCGGTGTTGTGGCTCGGAGGAGCGCGGCTCCAGCGAGACGGGAGTCCGGCCAGGCGAACAGTTGCGGCGGCGGATGACGTGACGACGCAGACGACCAGCAGTAGCGGCGAACCGTGAGGTGGCGCGGCTGTGGGGAAGACGACGAGCAGCGGCACGGAGGACGCCGGCTAGGAGGGGCAATGTCTCGGTAGCCGCGCGGCCCCAGCAGTGATGCCGGCGAGGAGAAGCGACAGCGGCAGTGACAGGCTGAACGATGTGGAGCAACAACGCGGTGGCGTGTTGGCGGACTGATCGATCCCCAACGAGACACAACAACAGTGGACAAGGAGGCGTGACTTAGGCGAAGTTCGACGTCGTGATGAATTGCTCGCGAAGAAGACGAAAGACGTAGATTTTGGAGTTGGGACCTCCATTGAAGGCCATGATGAGGTTCTAAACCACATTGATTTCAACTAAAAGGCTAATTGATAAATCTTTTAATGAATTCCGATATGGTTTACTTCAAGTGGTTTGGTTTTTATTTGAATGACTTAAGTAACTTAATTGAGAATAAATATGAGCTCTAAATGGTATAAATGGATACCGGGGACTTATGAGACTATAGTCGAGTATCGAGTGCGTATCTCGAGGCATGAGCGAGACGCTTTGGAGAGATATTTGCGATTGTTTGAGGTAAGTAAACCCACAAGAAAGTCAGTTTAGAATTTACTTATTGTCCTTATAAATTATTTATTTCACATCACTTTTTGCTAGTTTAGCTTTCATGTTTACTCTATTCACACTATGTCTGTGTATGGTCGAATGGACGGTGTGACCCCTTTCCGGCTCTCTCGTTGATGATAATCTGATTGTTATTACGGTGTTGGTCATACCTTAGACTACGCGTGAGATTTCTCTCAGCGAGTCGATGATCTCGAAAGCGAGTTGACATGATGCTCACCTCCGTCACAGATTTCCTTTCATTTCAGGCGTTAGGCGGAAGTTTACCTTCCGACCAACATAGATCCTCATTTCGACGGTGAAGAGGGGTGTGGATTTCCTCACCTCCAGGGCTTCTCGATTTAGTATTTACGACCCAAGGCTCGACAATAGTACACCACACTCGCGTTCCATATTTTCGATTATATCACGACTTATATTCGTGCTTTACATTCATGTTCATTTACTTTATATGCATGAATTAAAGCCATTTTCTTGGATTTTTTGTGAATACTAACTGAATCTCTCTGGGATTTACTCACTGGAACTTGTCATTGTTTATTGGTGGCAAGTTGCAGATCCTTCGACGAGCCGGGGGAAGGCGGTGATTGCCGACTACCTCTGATTTGGAGCGCATCCAATGGCTTACTAGTAGGTGTTTGTATTTAATATACATACTTTTTGGGATTCATTCTAGGAGACTTTTTCACCTGATACATGTATATTGACACCGATTATACATTTTGTTGCCTTAACTGATATACATGGTATCCTTTTGCTGGGTTTTCACCTCATAGGTTGTTAATTAATGCATAACTTGTTTACATCAATTATATGCATGTTATTAAGACTTCCGCTATTAAAAATAACTTGAAAAGAATTAAAATAAACAAAATTAAGTTGTAAACTTCTTAACTTAGCATAATTCGATAGAATATTAATCTTTTAAAACAACGAAATGTACTAAGTCGGATAACAAGACGGATAGTTCATGGGCCGTTATAGACAGGTGTGCCGGTGATGTAGCATGGTTTCGTGACATGTATGGCAACGTGGCGGTGCTCGATTTGCCTCGAAACTTGGGGCGGTTATTGTTGGTTTCAGAGCCTAGGTTCAGGCGGACCTAGGGAAAAGTTTAATACAACCGAATAAAGCTTAACAACAAACATTAGATGTGGAAACCCAAAGATCCTAACTTTGAACTTTAGTTGGGAAGCAAAGTGAGCGGGTAGTACTAGGACTTATATGTGTATATATTGATTGTAATACTTATGTACATGCATTAAGACGCTGAAATGTGGCACGTTCGCGACTTGCTAATTCGACATGGATGGACGACCAGTTCTTCATACGGATGATAGGGGCCAGATAAGCGGCTCCACACCTGCTGACTCGGATCATACCTTTTGCGACATGGTCGCTCTCCATAGTTTACAACTCGAGGAGATTCTTCGATTGCTTCGAGCGTAGGCAGCGGCCACACCAGCCCCTGCCACACTCACCGCCGCTACTACTGTAGAGCAGACAGTTGTCGCCCCGATTGTTCCGGCGACCCCGTTCACGACCACTACTACCGAGATACTGCCAGCAGTCACTACACCATTGACTACGCCGGTCATGGCATCGACACTGATTCCACCCAGGAGATGAAGATCCTCGTAAGGATAGTAGAGTCCGATTAGAGGCAAGTGACCAGACTTAAAGATGTCCCAGCAGCACGCGAGTTCCTAGATGTTTTTCTTAAGGATATGCCTGGATTACCCCTGCCCAGACATGTAGAGTTTATGATTGAGTTAGTGTCAGGCACACAACCTATAGCGAGTGGACCTTACCGTATGTCACGGTCAGGGCACGAGGAGTTGAGGGCTCAACTAGAGGATATATCGAATAAGGGTTTCATACACCCACGTATGTTACCCTGGGGAGCACCGGTCTTATTTGTGAGAAAGAAAGATGGTAGTATGAGGATGTGTATAGACTATTGAGAGTTAAATCAGGTGACAGTAAGGAATATGTATCCCTTGCCCAGTATCGATGACCTATTCGACCAGTTGGCTGGAGCACAATTCTTTTTCAAAATTTATCTGTGATCTGGATATCATCAGGTGCAGATAAAAGAGGAGGATATACCTAAGATGACGTTCAACACACGTTACGGGTTATTTGAGTTCACTGTCATGCCATTTGGGTTGACAAATGCACTCGCTATGTTTATGGATTTGATGCGTCGAATCATAAGGTCGTTTTTAGATCGAATCGTGATAGTCTTCATCGATGACATCTTGATTTACTCCAGGACCTATGAGGAACACGAGAGGCATCTCAAAGAGAAGTTGAAGACTTTGAGGGAGCATATATTGTACGCCAAGTTCAGTAAGTGCGAGTATCATCTTTCTGAGGTGAAATTCTTATGACACGTGATCAGAGACCGAGGGATTTCAGTGGACCCGAGTAAGATTTACGCTATCATCGACTGGCCTACATTAGAGTGCACGATAGTCATGAGGAATTTTTTTAGGATTGGCAGGATATTATCGACGCTTTGTACATGACTTCTCCAAGATTGTAGCGCCGATGACTAGATTGATCAAGAAGGATGTGATTTTCCATTGGTCCAAAGAATGCGAGGCAACCTTCACAGAGTTGAAGAAGAAATTGACTTCTGCACCGTTGTTAGTGTTGCCCGAGCTGGGCAAGGAGTTGACTGTTCATACGAATGCTTGTGGCACCGGATTGGGATGCGTACTGATGCTGGGAGATAGAGTGATAGCTTATTTATCGCGTCAGTTGATGACCCATGAAAGGAACTACCCAGTGCATGACCTGGAGCTTGCAGCGGTCGTATTTGCACTGAAGGTGTGGAGACACTACCTTTATGGTGAGATGTTCAAATTGTATACAGATCATAAGAGTTTGAAGTATCTTTTCACCCAAAAGGACCTGAATATGAAACAGCGACAGCGGTTGGAATTGCAGAAGGACTATGACTTCGTCATCGAGTATCTGCCTAGGAAGGCGAATGTCGTAGCAGATGCACTTAGCAGGAGAGGACCAGACAGTGAGACGGTAATTTACAAAATGACCCATGAGTTTGGTTTACTCAAGGCGGCATCAACTATGAGTTTGTCAGAGGTTCTAGATGCTGTAGAGGCACATATTTGCGAACAGATGAGAGTACCGACAATATCTATTCCTTGCGTTTTGGAGTGTCAGAGAGCTGATGTGATGCATCAGAGGTTCAGGGACATGACGCAGAGTTTAAATTACCCAGATTGGAGCGAGTCTGTTGATGAGTGTTTGAGACACCGAAGTAGATTGTGGATTCCGGCAGTGACAGAGTTACGCGATGGTATTCTTCAGGAGGCTCACAGATCCAGGTTCACAGTGCATCCCGGCAAGACCAAAATGTATCATGATGTGCGATGGTTATTTTGGTGGCCAGAGATGAAGAAAAATGTCAGCCAGTATGTGAGGAGTTGTGAGATGTGTCGGCAGGTTAAGACTGAGAATAAGAAGCCTGAAGGATTATTGCAGCCACTATCTATCCTAAAGTGGAAATGAGAACACATCACTATGGACTTCGTCAGTTGGTTGCCGACGACTTTTGCGTAAGCACGATGCCATTTGGGTAATCGTGGATCGACTGACGAAATCAGTGCATTTTATCCCAATCTCCATGAAATATAGCTTTCCACAGCTAAGCACGCTCTTCGAGCGAGAAATTATCAGACTACACGAAGTGCCAGTATCTATAGTGTCAAATAGAGACAATCGACCTACTTCGCGGCTTTGGCAGGCCATGCAGGAGCAGTATGGTACCAGATTGCAGTTCAGCATGACTTTTCATCCACAGACTAAGGGGCAGTCTGAGAGACTTATTCAAATTCTCGAGGACATGCTAAGAGCCTGTGTGCTACAGTTTGGATGGTCATGGGAGAAGTTTTTGCCACTTTGTGAGTTTGCCAACAACAATAGCTATCAGGGTAGTATTGGAATGCCACCATTTAAGGTGCTATATGGGAAACCATACAGATCACTAGCTTGCTGAGCAGAGCTCGATGACGTAGCTACCGTTGAGCCTGATATAGTTGTATATCACACAGAAAAAATTAGGATGATTCGTCAAAGGTTACAGATTGCACAGGATAGACAAAAGAAGTACGCGAACAAGTATAGCGATAGTCTTAGTTATGAAGTGGATGATTGGGTCTACTTGAAGGTTTCTCCATTGAAGGGCCACCAAAGATTTGTGATCAAGGGAAAGCTTGCACCGAGATTCATCTGACCGTTTCAGATAGTCCGACGAGTTGGGGAGGTTGCTTATCAGTTGAGATTGCCGAGCTAGTTGGCAAGGGTGCATGATGTTTTTTACATTTCTATGTTGAGGCTAGCCAGATCAGGACCGAGACCGATGGTTGATATGACTAGGATCGAGGTCAGACTGGATGTGACATACGAGGAACAACCCATAAAGATTGTGGATCGCAAGGTACAGACTCTCAAAAAGAAAGAAATACCACTTGTACTAGTTTGATGACGAAATCATAAAAACGAGGGCCTCACTAGGGAAAGAGATAGTCTACCGCGCGATAGCAATACCCCCACTTGTTCCAAGGTAAAGATTTAATTAAATTTGAATTTCGAGGATGAAATTTTCTTTTAGTTGGAAAGACAGTAACGGCCCTAAAAATTTAACTCGTGCCACGTGCAATTTTAGGATCGTATGTGGGACCCACTTGTCGTGATCCAGATTTAATCGACGCGAAATAGGGTCAAGTTAAGGTTTACACGCGGTGTTCCCGTGTTTCGTAGTGCAATGGTATTTTCGTCAATTTTTGGTGAAAATAGGGTATTTTTCGGGGGTTAATTTGGAAAAAAAATCGATGAGATAATACCAATATTTTTTTTTAAAAATCGGATAAGAAAAGAGAGGAGAGAGGAGAGAGAGAAAAAAGGGAGAAAGGGAGAGGAGAGAAGAGAGAGAGAGAGAGAGAAAGAGAGACGACGAAGAGGGGGGAACCGCCGAGAAAGAGAGGGAGAGAGACAACGGAGACGGTGGCGAGGAGCGACAACACCGACCAAATGTGGCGTAGGCGATGTTGTGGCTCGAAGGAGCGCGACTCTAGCGAGACGGGAGTCCGGCCAGGCGAACAGTCGCGACGGCGGATGATGCGACAAGGCGGACGACCAGCAGCAGCGACGAACCAGGAGTTGGTGCGGCTGTGGGGAAGACGACGAGCAGTGGCACGGAGGACGCCGACGAGGAGCAGCGACGCCGGTGAGGAGCAGTGACGTCGGTGAGGAGGAATGACAGCGGCGCGATGAACCAAGCGGAGCAGCAGCGCGATGGCGCGTTGCCGGACCGATCGATCCCCGGCAAGACACAACAAAAGTGGACAAGGAGGCGTGACTTCGACGAAGCTCGAAGACGCGATAGATTGCTCGTGAAGAAGACGAAGGACGTAGATTTTGGAGTTGAGACCTCCATTAAAGGCCATGGTGAGGTTCTAAACCACATTGATTTCAACTACAAGGCTAATTGATAAATCTTGTAGTGAATTCCCATATGGTTTACTTCAAGTGGTTTGTTTTTTATTTGAATGACTTAAGTAACTTAATTGAGAATAAATATGAGCAGTAAATGGTATAAATGGATACCGGAGACTTAGGAGATTATAGTAGGGTATCGAGAGCGTATCTTGAGGCGTGAGCGGGTCATTTTGGAGAGATATTTGCGATTGTTTGAAATAAGTAAACCCACGAGAAAGTCTGTTTAGAATTTACTTATTTTCTTGTAAATTATTTATTTCACATTACTTTTTCCCAGTTCCGCTTGCATGTTTACTCTATTCCCGCGTGTGTCTGTGTATGGTCGAAGGGACGGTGTGCCCTTTCCGGCTCTCTCATTGATGATAATCCGATTGTTGCTACGATGTTGGTCATACCTTATACTACGCGTGAGATTTCTCTTAGCGAGTCGATAATCTCAAGAGCAAGTTGACATGAGGCTCACCTCCTTCACATATTTCCTTTCATTTGAGGCGTTAAGCGGAAGTCTACCTTCCGACCAACATAGATCCTCATTTTGATTATGAAGAGTGGGTGTGGATTTCCTCACCTCCAGGGCCTTCTCGGTTTAGTATTTTAAGTCCCAGGGCTCGACAATTGTAAACCACACTCGCGTTCCATATTCTTGATTATCTCACGACTTATATTCATGCTTTACATTCCTGTTCATTTACTTTATATGCATGAATTGTAGCCGTTTTCTTGGATTTCTTGTGAATACTAACTGAATTTCTCTAGGTTTTACTCATTGAAACTTGTCATTTTTTGTTGGTGGCAAGTTACAGATCCTATGACGAGCCGGGAGAAGACGGTGATTGGCGACTACCTTTAATTCGGAGCGCCTCCACTAACTTACTTGTAGGTGTTTGTATTTACATATACATACTTTTTGGGATTCATTTTGGGAGACTTTTTCACCTGATACATGTATATTGACACATATTATATATTTTGTCACCTTAACTGATGTACATGGTATCCTTTTGCTGGGTTTCCACTCCGTAGGTTGTTAATTAATGCATAACTTGTTTACTTCAATTATATTCATGTTATTAAGACTTGTGCTATTAAAAATAACTTGAAAAGAATTAAAATAAACAAAATTAAGTTGTAAACTTCTTAACATAATTTGATAGAATATTAATCTTTTAAAACAACGTAATGTACTAAGTCGGATCACAAGACGGATAGTTCGCGGGCCATCATAGACAGGTGTGTAGGTGATGTAGCATGACTTGGTGACGTGTCCTGCGACGTGGCGGTGCTCGGTTTGCCTCCGAATTTGGGACCGTCCCATCTTACCACATAGATGGCATGTTGAATCATCAATTAGTTTTCTCCGATGGAAAGCCCCTTTGGTTGGAAGATAGCCTCTTAAAGCATTTCCACAGGAACAACTGAATCTTCCTGGGTACCTTAATCTTCCACAGCCTTGACCAAGTCTCATCTGATGGTCTACCATTACTCGACTCCTCCACTGCTCTTCCATTCCATACTCATCCTTCCTCCAGTTTTACTTCAAGTCCGTAAGCTGATTTGATTGAAAATATGCCTGATATCTAATCTCTCTTAACTACACCCATGTCTGCTAACCGGTGTAGCCAAAATGAGATGGGCTTCATCTTCGCAGAAAATTCTTTCAATTAAATCCTTGTTCCATTGCCTAGTTTGGGGGTCCAACAGATCAGCCACCCACTCAACACCTTCCCTCTCTCGAGACCACAATTTATCCCTATCCTTCCCTGATACGCAAAAGTCCTCCCATACATGAACTTATTGCCCATCAACAACTCTCCACCTTAAGCCCTTCTCAAGCAGATCTCTACCTTCTAGTATACTCCTCCAAGCCCAAGAGGGCTTGGAACCCAGTTCAGCTTCCAAGAATTCCCCCCTTGCAAAGTACTTGCTCTTGAGGAATCTGTAGACTAGTTGGTTCTCCCCTCGAAAGACTCTCCAAGCCATTTTTGCCAGAAAACTGCGATTGAACAACTCCAAGTCTCTGAATCCTAGGCCCCCTGTTGTCTTTGCCTTGGTCATATTTTTCCAGCTGCACCAATGGATACCCCTCTCCTTTGAACCATGACTCACCAAAACTTGGCCATATCCTGAGAAATTGCTGATCTAATTCCGCTTGGCAATTTGAATATGTAAATGTGATGATTAGGGATGGCTTGGGCAATTGCTTTAAGGACTACTTCTGAACATCAAATCGTATATTACACCGCAACCTTTATATATATACAATCCATATGGTGTACATTGTACCCATTTGTTACAACCGACTAGAACTAACTAACATAAACCTATAGTACATTATACTTGAATATATGATTCAATACATAGGTATTAGCATACATAAAACAACACCACATTTGTGTATCATAATATCACTCATCCACACCTCTCGTCCACACACCAAACTCTGTCCATACCAATGAAGATCAACTCGTGAGCTCATGTCCATACCAAAGAACATCAACTTGACATATAATTCTACATCCCCCTCAAGATGGAAGTCTATGCCAATCACATAGACCCATCTTGGATAATAAATCGAAAAACAACGAAACGATAAAGATTTTGTAAACAAATCACCAATTGTAGCTTAGTAGAAATGTATTGAGGAAGAACAAATCCACATTTAAACCGATGTCGAACCAAATGGCAATCAATTTCTAAATGCTTAGTACGTTCATGAAATACTTGGATTAGCGAGATAAATGTATGGCGACTTGGTTATCACACCAAAGTGGAATTGGAAGAGAAGTAGGAACATGTAAATCCTTAAGAATATAGGAAATCCACAACAACTCACAAAGCTGTGGAAGATAAACTTCGATATTCGAACAAGAAGACTTGACACCGTAGCTCGCTTCTTAGCTTTCCAAGAAATCAAAGAAGATCCCATGAACACACAATAGCCGATGATAGATTTTCTTGAAGTAGGACAAGCGACCCAGATCTGAATCACGAGGTAGGCAACCGAGAGACAGATCTTGCTTTGAACAGGAAAGAACAAACCCTTGGAAGGAGTACCACTTAAGATATCTTAAAACATGAAGGCAGCGACAGACCAATGTTGCTCGTAGGGGATTGAATATACTTGACTTAATTGTTGTGTGGCAAATGTAATATCGGAGACGAGTAAATCCAAGATAAAGAAGACGACCAATGAGTCTTCTATATCTCATCAACTTCAAGTAACAAAGGTGAATCGGGATCTGTAAATTTGCGATCACGAGGAGTGGAGTAGCAAATGGTTTAGCCATGAGAATACCAAGACATCGATAAGTAGATCAAGAACATACTTACGTTGATGCACATAAAGACTGAAGAAGATCTCACCAACTCTAAACCCAAGAAATAACGAGCTTGTCCAAGATCTTTAATGGTAAACAAGGTGTGTAAGAAGGTCTTTACTTGATCAATTAAGTCAAGTGAAGTACCGATAGAAGAAGAACATCATCAACATACACCAACAACACCAAAAAATGACCACATTATTGTAAGTAAACAAGCGGGGATCATGAGCGATTGAGTAAAACCAAAAGATTGAAGCTTGGTTGTAAACTCATGATTCCATTGACGAAAGCTTCTTCAAACCATACGAGATCTATGAAGTTTGCGAGACTTGATTAGGTGAAACAACAAGATAACCATCGGGTGGCTTCATGTACACATCTTCATCTATGTATCCATGTAAAAAAGCATTTGTTAACATCCAATTGTTGTAAGGGCCAATCTCGAGCAGCTGCTAAAGATAAGACAATTCGAACAGTGACATTCTTGGCAACTGGAGAAAATGAATCAGTATAATCAACTCCTTCAATTTGATTAAAACCTTTTGCCACCAAACGAGCCTTACATCTATCCAAAGAACCATCAGGATGAAGTTTAACCTTGTAGATCCATTTAGAACCAATGGCTTTCTTACCAGGTGGTAGAGTAGTAAGACTCCAAGTTCCATTAGTTTCCAAAGCTTGTAACTCCTTTTCCATTGCTTCAATCCAAACAGGATCATGTTGAGCTTGAATGTAACTGGTAGGCTCCTTTAATATTTGAAACACAGCTAGAAAGCATTTGTAGCTAGCAGTAATGTTTGGAGAATGTATAAAAGGAAATGTAAGGAGGGTTACCAGCAGATAGAGAAATTGGTAGAACAGAAGTCTCTACATTGTTTAGAACAAAATCATTCGACCAAAGAGTTTATGAACCGCACGAGTACTTTTCCTAGTAACAACGACATTAGGAGGCGGGACATCTTCATTTAAAACATCGAGTAGTATGAGGTACCATTGCATCGGTTGGAGGTACATAGGAGATATCTTCAGAACATCGAAACTTGCTTCATTAATAGGTAAATTTTGAGAAGAAGGCACTGACAATTTGATGGAGGAGCATTAACATCGAAATGTCTATCAAATAATCGAATGATCTTCGAGATGGAATAGGCAGAGGACACTTTGAACTTTCAGAATCTTTATGGAAAGGAAACTGATTTTCAAAAAAATCACATCTCTTGAAACAAAACATGTATGTGTGGCCATGTTATACAATCTATATGCCTTTTGTCCTGGAGAATAACCAATGAATATACTTTTAACAGCTCTTGAATCCAATTTAGATTTACTTGGTGAAACATTTGTAGCAAAGCACAAACAACCAAAAGTCTTTAAAGAAGAATAATTTGGTGTTCTTCCAAATAAAAGACAATAAGGAGATTTCCACTTCAGTAACTGGCGAGTAGGTAATCTGTTGATGATGTATGTGGCAGTGAGAACAGCATCTCCCCAAAATTTTGTGGACAAATTAGACTGAAAAATCAAGGCTCTTGTAACTTGCAGTAAATGTCTATGCTTCCTTTCAACAACACCATTTTGCTGAGGTGTATATGGTGTTGATCTTTGATGAACAATTCCCAAACCAGAGAACAAAGCATGACAATCTTTATTACAAAACTCAGTTCCATTATCGATCCCTAATGGTTTGAACTGAGACCTTGAAATGAGTTTGAATGAAAGTTAAAAACTGTTTGATGATGTTGCCTGTCAAGGACTTATGTTTCATCAAAAAAGTCCAAGTGAATCGACTAAAATCATCCACAATAGTCAAGAAATAATGAGCTCCTTGAATAGAAGACTGCTTGTATGGTCCCCATATATCCATATGTAACAACCGAAAAATACTAGATGTTTGAATAGAACTCACTTTGGAAAAACCAATCTGCATTGTTTAGACATCGACAAACATCACAAGGTTCAGTATGTTTTCCACTTGATCGACTGTTAAGTAACATATCAAGTTGCTTTGTTACATGAATAGAAGGATGTCCCAATCTAAAATGCCATGAAAATTTATCAGTAGCATTATTACAATGAGCTAATGATAATTCTGAAGGTGATACAAAAGAAGCAATGACATCCTTATGGAAGGAGCTTGAATCCAGTATGTATAATCCTCCAACCATCCTTCCCACAGCTAGAACTTGAGAACTCTCAATGTACTGTATAGCACAAAATGATGGATAAAATTCAATTGTCAGTTCAGTAGATGAGAGTAATTTACTAACTGACAAAAGATTATACTTGAATGCTTTTATATGTAAACAAGAAGAAAGCACTAAGTCTGAATTCAAATTTTCATCTCCAATGCGGTTTACTTCTTTAGTATGTCCATCGTGTAAGCAAACCATGACAGACTTAGGTAAAATATGGACATTAGTAAGTAAATCATAGCTAGTACACATATGATTTGTTGCTCCACTATCCACAATCCAAGCATCTCGAATTAAAAAAAGAACAAGAACTGGAAGATCTTTGGAATGAGCTACACAGTAAAATCGATAAAAAGCGAATTCACATGATTAGAAGCTCCTTTCTCAAACGATTTCCTTTTCATAAAATTCTCAATTCCTATTTGTATCATTCTTTGCTATATTCGATGAAAATCTTCAACCGAGATGATTCGCACCTTGTATGTCCAGAGGTGATTCCATCAAATTTACAAAGGATTTCGAATTACTTGATATCTCGCTTCTTATCATAGTCTTTCTTGTACCAATCTGAAATCCATGGAGTTTGAAACAAGTATCTTTTGTATGCCTTTTTGCCTTACAATGATCACAAAACAGATCATCTTTATTCACATGATTTCTTTTGAATTCCTTTTCCAAACAAACTTATGGCCATTAGTTGAATTTCCGAATTCATCTTGGTAACCTTCATCATCATGGTATCCATCATAGGAGAATAATGGACATGTACTTCTTTTTGCTTTTCAACTCTAAGAACCATAGAGTAAGCTTTGTTTATACTTGGCAATGGATCCAACACCAATACTTGATTGCGAATATGATCATACATATCATTCAACCCCATCAAAAATTGCATCGACCTATCATTAGACTCTAGAAACGACCATTGCAGTGAGATGCTCCACAAATCCACACAGGTAAAGGATTTAGACAAATTTCAGTTCATCCCAAAGTTTCTTAAGTTTGGTATAATACTTTGTGAAAGAGACAGATCTCCTTGAGTTATAGAAGCAATGTCACGTTTCAACTGGTATAAAAGAGGACCATTACATTCTCCAAACCTTTCTTTTAATTCATTCCATAGATCAAAAGAAGAAGTTGTATAAAAAAAGCTTCAACAATCTCTTTTGAAATAGAATTCAAAATCCAAGAAGTGACCATATAATCCACCTTGATCCACATACATAAAACAACTTTCCTGCAGGCGAAAGAAGTCTCTCCCTCCATGTGAGGGCCTTATGTATCACCTTTTCTCAACAATACCTTCAAACTGTTGTTTTTGAGTTTGGCCTTCAATCAATTCAATTCCCAGGTATTTTCCCAAACCTTTCGATACAGGCGTCTGAGCAATTCCTTGCAAGTGTTGTCTGAGAATGGGCGAAACGCTCCTACTAAAATGGATAGAGCTTTTATCCATGTTTACTTGTTGGCCCGAGATCACTGAATAGGTTTGTAGTATCTTCTTCACAGCCTATATATTCTCCACGTTAGCCTTACAGAATAATAGAGTATCATCCACAAATATGAGATGAGGGATAGAGGGTGACGAGTGGTTCAATTTAAAGCCATGGAACTGTCCCTCTCTCTCCCCTTTCCCCAGTAGAAAAGACAAGGCTTCAGAACAAATCAGGAATGGGGAAGGGGAGATAGGATCACCCTGCCTTATCCCTCTTGTTGGTGTGATGACCTTAGATAATTCCCCATTGATGATGACCCTGTACAAAACTGTAGTGATACATTCCTCAATCCACCTGCACCATCTCTGTGAGAACCCCATTCTCCTCAACATCTCCAACACAATTGACCACTCCAACTTGTCGTAAGCCTTTGAGATATGTAGCTTCAGTATAGTGTCCAGTGATCTTCTGTCGCCTCTCTCCATTGAGTGAAGAATCTCATGAGCTAACAAGATATTATCTGTGATTTGTCTACCTGCAACAAACTCATTCTGAAAGGGAGAAATCAGTCTGTCCAAAACAGTTTTTAACCTATTTGCAAGAACTTTAGATAGGAGTTTGTATAAGGAATTACATAAACTTATAGGTCTATATTCAGATAGAGTTTGAGGAAAGCTTATCTTAGGGATGAGTACGATGTGAGCTTCATTGAGATCACGTTCGAAATGGCCTGAAGAGTGAAATTTTCGGAACATCTTCATAATGTCTTCCTTGAGAGTCTCTCATTTTTCTGCAACGGCTTGTTAGTCACCCCATCAGGACCCGGGGTCTTATTTGGGTGCATCTCTTTCAAGGCCTTGTAGACTTCTTCCTCACTGAATTCTCTATCTAACTCTCCCCCACTCCAGTTCAGCAATTCGTGTGTCAAATCCCCCAAGGCTGAGAAATCTTCTCCCCATCCTCTGGTACGAAATATCTCCCCAAAGTACTTCTCTGCTGTCCCCATCATTCCAACCTGCTCAGACACTATTCTTCCCTCCCCGTTACGAATGCTCAGAATTGTATTTTTCCTATGCCTACCCTTCACAACAGCATGGAAGAACGTTGTATTTCTATCCCCATTTTCAACCACTCCACATGAGATCTCTTCTTCCAATACTCTTCTTCATTTTTTTGAGCTTATCTCAGTTGCATTTCTAGCTCCCTAATTCTGCTCGTTTTCTCTCCCCCTCCTCGTGGAATGTTCAAATCTCCTCCTGCACCGCTTCCATCAGTCTTTTTGAATTGGCCATAGGAGTCTTCCATCTCCATTTTTAAAATCTGGGTAGTTAAATTCCTTAATTTCTCCCCCAAAGTAGAATTGGGTGTCAGTCTAGGATCCTTCCAGACCTTATCAATCAATTCAATACACTCCTGATTTTGCAGCCACCAATTATCGAATCTGAAGATTTTGGATATCCCTTTGGTTCTTCTATCAGTTTCAAGGAAGAGAGCTACATGATCGGACCCCGGAAGACAAATATGGGAAATTGTTGCTCTTGGAAAACGGTCTATCCACCTCTGATCCGCCACCCCTGTCTAACCTAGCAGCTATCTTCTGATCCCCACTTCTTCTATTCGTCCAAGTGAATCGCGGACCTATATATCCTAAATCTGTAGCCTCAATGTCGTTGATGAATTCAACCAACTCCAAGATCTCCTCCGAAATCCAGCGTTCTGCATTTCTCCTCCTTGAACAACAATAAACCAGACTAGTAGATCAAAAGATCGAATGATCAGTTGATCATCAATGTACCAGTCCAGAACATCAAACGAAGAAGAAAACATGAACAACATACAGTCTGTTATTCATTATCATCAAAAAATACAGAGTACATGACTATATACATACAAAGAAGGTGTACACTAGACACCCTTGTTATAACCAACTGAAGTAAACTAACATAAGCCTATGATACATATATGATACAATACATTACAGTGCCTGTACATTACATAACTCTACATCCCCCCCTCAAGATGGAAGTCTATGCCATTCACTAGGGCTGGCAAAAACCCGGGAACGGACATAAACGGGACCGGACACCCATTTCTAAAATTATTAAATTTGGTGCCCGGACCCGGTCCCATTTTTGAAATGGGCAATTTTTTTTGTCTAGTTCCATATGTTTTAAACATACGGCTCCCGTTTTGTCCGCTTTTTATTTTTAACCAAATAGATACGTTAGCAAATTTTACCAAATGTGCGATTATAAAACATACGGCTCACTGCCTCGCTGGTGGAAAGATTGTGTGCTTACAAGAAAGTAATCTTTCAAAGATCTATCTCGCTTCGATCATGCTTGCTTTCGCCTCATGACTGTTTATTATGAAGATCAATTCAATGCTATGAAGAATATAAATGCTCAAAGCATAATAGAAGCAATTTCTCCTTATATGAAGTGTGAAGTGAACCATTTCTAAAATTAGGTTGGAGTGTGGTCACCGTGAGTGAGGTGAGAATCGTGAGATGTGAGTAAGTGTGCTGTGTGAGTGACTGTGTGAAGTGTGAAGTGAATCAGTGAGGCAGTGAGAGTGAAATTAGGTTAATTTCACAGTAAAATTACCTATATGCCCTTCAAATTAATCACCAAACGGGTACCCATTTTTTTAAAATTTTTGCCCAAACCCAGTCCCGTATTTTTAAACGGACATAAAACATTGTCCGGACCCGTATGTTTGTCAGAAAAATATTGCCCGGTCCCGTTTAAAACGGGACCGGGCACATTTTGCCAGCCCTACCAGTCACATAGACCCATCTTGGACAATAAATCAGAAAACAAAGGAGATGGTAAAGATTTGGTAAACAAATCACTAATCATGTCAGTAGGAACATACTGTGGAAGAACAAAACCACATTTGAACTGATGACGAACCAGATGACAATCAATCTCCAAATGCTTGGTACGTTCATGTAAAACAGGGTTGCCAAAAAGGTGAATTGCAGCTTGATTATCACACCAAAGAGGTATAGGAAGAGGTGTAGGAATACCTAAGTCCTTGAGGATATAAGAAATCTATAACAATTCACAAACTGTGGAAGACATACACCTATACTCAGCTTCAGCAGATGATTTTGAAACAATAGCTTGTTTCTTAGTTTTCGATGAGATCAAGGAGGAGCCCATGAATACACAATAACCAATGAGAGACTTCCGTGAAAGAGGACTAGCAGCCCAATCAGAATCACAGTAGGCAACAATAGGAAAATCCAACTGAACAGGGAAAAACAATCCCTGAGAAGGAGTACCCTTAAGATACCGGAGAACATGAAGAGCACCAGACCAATGCTGTTCAGTAAGAGCTTGAACAAACTGACTCAACTGTCGTGTGGCATAAGTAATGTCAGGACGAGTGAAACCCAAGTAAAGAAGACGACCAATGAGTCTTCTATATCGATCAGCTTCAAGTAACAAAGGAGAATCAACATCATCAAATTTACAGTCACGAGGAAGAGAAGTAGCTGCTAGTTTAGCAATGGTAAGACCAGCATCAGTAAGTAAATCAAGGACATATTTACGTTGATGAACATAAAGTCCTGATGAAGATCGAACCAACTCTAAGCCCAAAAAATAACGTGCTTGGCCGAGATCTTTGATGGTGAACAATTTGTGCAGGAATTCCTTTACTTTGTTAAGCAGCTCAAGAGAAGTACCAGTAATAAGAACATCATCAACATATGCTAGCAACACCAAAAACTGACCATCGATGTTGTATGTAAACAAACAAGGATCATGGGCAGATTGAATGAAACCAAAAGACTGAAGTTTAGAAGTAAACTCATGGTTCCATTATCTTGAGGCTTGCTTTAAACCATATAAGGATCGCTGAAGTTTGCAAACTTGAGTAGGAGAAGCCAAAGTGTAACCATCAGGAGGTTTCATATAAACATCTTCATCAAGATAACCATGTAAGAAGGCATTATTAACATCCAATTGATGTAAAGGCCAATTTAGAGCAGCTGCCAAGGATAAAACAATCCTAACTGTGACATTCTTGGCAACAAGAGAGAAGGAATCAGTGTAATCAACAACTTCAATTTGATTGAATCCCTTTGCAACCAAACGAGCTTTACACCTATCCAATGATCCATCAGGATTAAGTTTAACCTTGTAAACCCACTTAGAACCAATGGCCTTTTTATCAGGTGGTAGATCAGTGAGACTCCAAGTACCATTTTCCTCCAAAGCTTGTAACTCCTTATTCATTGCTTTGACCCAAACAGGATCATGTTAAGCTTGAGCATAACAAGTAGGCTCCTTTATGTTTGAAACAACAACCAAAAAACACTTGTAATCAGCAATAATGTAAGAAGAATGAATGAAAGGAAATGTTGGAGGTGCACCAGCAGAAAGAACAAACTCTGCAGGATTGGAGACAGAGGTATGGACATCGTTCAAAACAAAATCATTCATCCAAAGAGGCTTGTGAACAGCACGATGACTCTTGCGAGGAGCAATTGCAGCAGGAGGCATGACAACATCAGTATGAGGCACTAATTTATCATCAACAAGCATAAAGGAGTTAGGCAAAAGTAACATCAGAAGACACTTCATTAGGATGAAAAACCTCAACAGGTAACTCCCTAAAATGAGGCATAGCAGCAGAAGTAGGTACATTACTTGAAGAAGGTACAACAGCAGAAGTAGGGACAGCTCTCAAGGAATCAGATGTGTCATTACAAGGAATAGGCAATGGACAATCTGAACTTGAAGAAACACTGTGAAATAGAAATTGATTTTCAAAGAAAATCACATCCCTTGAAACAAAACATGCATGTGTTGCCATATTGTATAATCTGTAAGCCTTTTGTCCAGGGGAAAATCCTAAAAAGATACATTTAATTGCTCGTGTATCTAACTTGGTTTTACTTGGTGAAACATTAGTAGCCAAACACAAACAACCAAATGTCTTCAAGGAGAGATAATTTGGTAATCTTCCAAATAAGAGATGATAAGGAGACTGCCATTTCAGCAACTGAGAAGGCAATCGATTGATGAGATAGGTAGCAGTACCCAAAATTTTGTGGACAAACCAGACTGAAAAATGAGAGCTCTTGTAACTTGTAACAGATGGCAATGCTTTCTTTCAACCACACCATTTTGCTGAGGAGTATAAGGTGTAGATCTTTGATGTAGAATCCCCAAACCAGAGAACAAAGCTTGACATTCTTGATTACAAAATTCAGTACCATTATCAGTCCTAATAGTTTGAACAGATGCTTCGAAATGATTGTGAATAAAAGCTAGAAACTGCTTGATGAGATTGCCTATCAAGGACTTATGTTTCATAAAAAAAGTCCATGTAAATCGACTGTAATCATCCACGATTGTCAAGAAAAAATGAGCTCCTTGAAGAGAAGATTGCTTATATGGTCCCCAAACATCCATATGCAACAGTTGAAAAGGACAAGAAGTTTGAATAGAACTCAATGGAAAAACAATTCTGCATTGTTTTGACATTTGACAAACATCACAAGGTACATTTTGTCCTCTAATTGAAGAATGGTTGAGTAACAAATCAAGATGTTTTGTTACACTAACAGAAGGGTGCCCCAAACGATGATGCCATGAGAAATTAACATTAGCATTATTACAGCAAGCTAATGATAATTCTGCAGGAGACACAAATGAAGCAATGACATCTTTATTGAAAGAACTGGAATCTAGTATGTAGAGACCTCCAATCATCCTTCCCACAGCTAGAACTTGAGATTGCTCAATGTTCTGTATAGCACAAAATGATGGATAAAACTCAACCGTCAGTTTAGTAGAAGAAAGTAGCTTACTAATTGACAAAAGATTATACTTGAATGAGTTTATATGTAAGCAGGAAGATAGAACTATGTCTGGACTAAGATGCACATCTCCTATGTAATTAACTTCTTCAGTATGTCCATCAGGCAAACAAACCGAAACAGGTTTAGCCAAAGCAGTGATGTTAACAAGCAAATCATAGTTAATGCACATATGATTCGTTGCTCCACTATCCACAATCCATAATCCAAGCAAATCATAGTTAATGCACATATAATCAAGATTACCGACCCGTGATGTAGGACACCATGATACGTGTATTTACAGAGGCGAGATGTTTGAGGTTTATGTTAGATTTGTTGTGGTATATGCCTAGTGTATTGTATGTGTGTAGACCATTAAGTCACTTCTACTTGTATATAGGTGTCGATACGTGAGTGAAGAAGTGCCTCGAGATATGTGTCAACATGGGACTGGTGTAGAGAATGGTGTGGTAAGTGGTTTAAGCTTAGTGTAACTTAAATAGTAGAATTAATGTGGCTATAGTTGATTTTATATTAAATGTTACTTAAGTTAGCAAGTTAAAAGAATAACCATTTGATGATTTTTGAGATACGTGTTGACAGACCAAGAGACCGATTAAGTTTAATATTGGTGTTAGTTGAAAGAAGTTAGTGGAGTGTTAGTGGGAAATGTGTCAAGGATAAGGCCATTAGATTAATCTTAAGATACGTTTATACATAAAAAATCAATGGCTATCAATCAATCTTATCTAAATATATAAGATTGGAATGATTTACACATGCAAACTAAACCATTTCATTTGAAAACTTGCTGGAGAAGTAAATTGGAGAAAAAATTAGAGAAGATCAAGGAGAAATCAATGGGTTTGGTGAAGGAATGATAAAGTTAGGTGATGGTGTTCATCAATTAGGTAATTTACTTATACTAGCTTAGCTTACTTTGATGAATTTATAAAAAAATGAAGCATGGCTATTATGAATAGCTTTGGTAGTTGTTTTAGAGCCTTGGTAGGTATAATAAGGATCCCAAGGTGTTGGAGTTGCCTATATGAGGAGAGACCTCAGAATTCTAAGTGCAAAATTCTAGGTTTTCCTGCACATAGTGCCCTAGGTGTGATCAGCTAGAGCGCTAACTTCATGTAGCGCGTTAGAAGAACTGTGAATCACACTAATGAGGTTATTAGCGTGCTTGGTAGTCGACCCAACGCGATAGTTGCTATGACAACCCAAAAAATCTGAATTTCGTAATTTCAACTTAAAACATTCTAATGAAACTCAATACCTTAACTAAAGGTCTAAACACATTCAAAAACATGTTAAATGATATTAAGAACCTAGGAAAGTGTATCAAGGGTTCAGATGTGAGACTTTGTACATTGTTTGATATGAGCATACCCGTTGATTATTTTATTTCCATTTCGTATCCACTATATACTTATTTATCGTAGTTTGTATTTACTATGTCCAGCGCTTTTCTCTCATTTCATTAACTTATTTAACATTCCTTATTTGTTTAGCTTAATTTTCATGATATTATGATGAATCGAATTCCTTTGAATCTATTTCTGTGCTTTATGTCATTTCTTGCCATTTCAAAGTAAATATAGTGTAAATAACATGCTATTAAGAATAGTGAATTTTTGAATGACTATGGACTTGCATTATTTAGGAATTGTGCTTTGTAGCATAGCCAAGCCTTGAAATCCTTAACAAGTCAATTTCTTGGAATTATAAAGTGGTTATAGAATCTAGAGTCCATTGCACTATGTTAGAGTTGATTGGCAAACACGGTTAGAGTTCTTTATGATGTCGACACTCACAACTATGATGTGGCTCACGGGGTTAGAGTCCTTGAGGTTGTCAATACATCACGGTTAGAGTCCCTAATGATATTAGATTGTGTAATGTCACTCACGTCCTTTGATGGTTTTAAAGGCTTCAATGTTTCATGTCATGGCTGACCAGATCTAGATCTTAACTACTTAGCCTTGTGTCAGTTTCACTTACTCAACTGTGGTATTTCTTAGCATATTTCTGGCACTAGTATTTCTTTATTAAACTTATGGATTTAACTACCATTTAGTCTTTTGGAAATGTGAATGAATATGTCAGCAAGCCGTACTGTTACTTTTTTGCACTCACTGTCCTTTTTATGATAGTGGGTGCAAAGCCATCAACGAGCAAGCTCGGCAAGGAAAAAATCGGTGACTATCTCTGAGCCATACTTCTGTATCAACATTTCGTAGGTTTTGATATTTTGTCTATTATACAATTATGTCTTTGATACATTTTGGAGTTGTATAATGGGTCGAGCTTATAGTCACCCAACTTATGATGACCTGCACACTGTTTATATTTGCCACTTAGTTATATATATGCATGTGATCGTTGTTTCCTGGTTTCCATACATAGGATTTAATGTATTGCTTTTGCATAATCTATTAAAGCTTCCATTAAATCTTATAACTCTTCAGAAAGTTTTTAATTACTTTGAAATCTAGTAATATGTTGACATGTGTATTACTTGAAGCATATAACAAGGAAAATAGGACAAAAAGGTTGACTAATATGTAGTTAAGTCATTTGTGGCCGACATTAGTGCTTAAATATATGATTAGGTCGGGCGGTGCCTTAGATTAGGGAATGGGTCATCACAGTTGGTATCAGAGCAATGATTTCTCAATACGTAAGACACAAAACTGAATAAAATTCAAATCTTAGATGTGGAAACCAGATGATCTTTGTTTAAAAACTTTTAGTTTGGAAGTTAAATAAATGAGATGGGGTGTATTTTATTTACATGTTAAATTCTATATGTACATAAATACGAGTTACGCCATGCAGCAGCTGATTCACGTTCGCTATTTACCTTTATACATCGATGGCAGAAATGCACGATGGCGGAGACATTAGGGCTAGCAGCCAACCTTCTACTACCTAAGTAGATGACTATAGGAGGCTTTTTGACCATGTAGCGGCTTAAGGGCAACAACTAGCCGATTTCATCACCTTTATGAAGGAGCATATGGCGGCTGTCGCACCAGCTCTCCTCGTTACACATACTACTATGGTGACACCCAAGACTACCAAGATTGAGACTGCACCAGGTACTACTACTTCAAGACCTCGAATACGAGCACCATAATTGCCAAAGCCAAAGTTATACCCCGCATTACCACGTCTACTGGAGTTACCGATAGTGACTGTACATGAGACAACTACTGCTAAGGACACGCCTACTCCTACACCTATGTCTTCTGAGACTGCAGCATTATCGATGGACGCCAAACTGGTGAAGGAGTTTATCAAGCTTAGGTCAGTGTTCTTTGTTGGAGAGCGTGATCATAAGAGGATAGAGCGGTAGATTGTCTCACAGCAGACGTGATATCTATTGTTTGGCATCAATGACATATTACATTCTCTCTTACTACACCCTAGGGGATGTATGGTGGAGGACTACTGTGACGAGCAAAGGCAGTTTTACCTCATGAGATGATTACAAGAAAAAGTTTTTCAAGCAATACTTTCTGGCTTCTATGGTGAAGAGAATAAAGAATAATTTTATGGCGCTAAGACAGGTTGAAGGCAAGTCAATGATGAGCTACATGGACAGATATGACTACCTTAGACGGTTTGTCAGGGACTGGGTTATGGGTGATGCTGATGACGCCTTCTAATTCAGTGATGGGTTGAGACCAGATATTGCATGATCATTTGTGAGCACTGAAGCCAGATTTCCTTAGGAGATGTATAAGAGGGCCTTCTCTTATGAGACATATGAGTTAGGCAAAGAGGATGATAAACGTGTTGAGTTACCAAAAAATAGGTGACTATGAGCAGAGAGGTCAAAGGTGCAAGAAACAAGATAGGAGATAGACCGTTTATGAGGGGCAGAGCACAGGGCACGTACATACATCCAATGGCACATGCATCGCCACCAACCCCTACACATGACACTTGTGGCATACCTCCCCCTTTTGCCAGGCAGACATTACCAGCACAACATGCACCTCGATAGCAACATCAACAGGGTAGAGGTCGAGATTTTGGACATGGACAAAGACCGGCATAAAGATAGGTCTAGCATGATCAGGGATAGAGACAATAATTTAGTCAGCGTGGACCCATTACGTATTGGAGATGTAGTTAGGTGGGACACATATCCAAAGAGCACATACAACAAGCGGCAGCATATCCATAGAAGGGTAGAGAGGGACCCTACATGGTAACACAGCCAAATCCCGAGTCGACACGAGATCTTATTGAGGGGTACAATTTCCATTTCGAGTACAGATGCTTATATACTATTTGATTCTGGTTCTACTATTTCATTCATCATTGGTCGCATAGTAGACATATTAGGGTTGATACCTATTAGGCTTATACTACACTTGATTTTGAGTACCGTAGTTGGGGATATGGTTTAGCCTAATAGTTTTATCGAGAGATGTCAAGTCGAGATAGGTAGGGTAGAGTTACCTGTTGACTTCAGAGTCCTCAAGTTCTTAGAGTTCGACGCGATTTTACGGATGGACTGGTTATCAACATATTGCGCTCATATCGAGTGTTTTAGTAAGACAGTGATATTTGAGATCCCAAGGCGTCTGATATTTACATATAGAGGTAGTTTAGCGAGGATAGTAGGCATGAGAAGTCGACCTGCAACTAGAATAGAGATGGAGGCATTAATTGCGTTATACACAATGGCAGAGAGTCGGGGACCTAGGCTTGAGGATGTACTAGCTGTTAGAGAGATTCCAAATGCTTTTATGGAGGATTTACCTGGTCTACCATTGTCGTGAGATATTGATTTTATTATTGAGTTGGTACTGAGCACCCAACTAATTTCCATACCGTTACCGCATGGCCCCGAGAAAGTTAGAAGAGTTGAAGACTCAGCTTTAGGACTTGAGACATAAAGGACTCATTACACCCTCTATGTCTCTATGGGGAGCACCTATCCTTTTTATGAATAAGAAGGATGATATTTTGAGATTGTATATCAATTATAGACATTTGAACAAAGTCACAATCAGGAACAAGTATCCACTAGTGAGGATTGACGATTTATTTGATCAACTGAGAGGAGCAAAATATTTCTCCAAGATAGACTTGCGATCGGGTATCATCAGCTTAGGATCAGGGATTAGGACAAGTCCAAGACAACTTTTCGTATAAGATATGGACACTTCCAGGTCACGGTCATGCCATTTGAGCTTACTAATGCCCCTACAATGTTTATGAATTTGATGCATCAGGTTTTTAGATTGTTTCTTGACTGCTTTGTGATAGTTTTTCATCGATGATATTCTGGTATATTTAAGGACCAGAGAGGATCAAGAGCAACACCTTAGAGAGATGTTGGAGATTTTTAGGGAGAATAGACTCTACGCCAAGTTTAGCAAGTGTAAATTTTGGCTTTTAGAGGTCAAGTTTTTGGTGTTATTATAGTAACAAAGATTACAGTGGATCTGGCCAAGATTCGAGCTGACATAGATTGGTCGGCACCGACGTCACCAATAGAGATCATGAGTTTTCTTGGTTTGGCAAGGTATTACCAAATGTTTGTGAAGGATTTTTCAAAAATTGCTTTAACGATTACTAAATTGACACATAAGGAAGTAGCATTTCAGTGGAATGAGGTTTGTAATCAGACATTTGTTGAGTAGAAGAGATTGTTGACTACCGCGCCAGTATTGATATTGTCAGAGGTTGGGCATAGATTTTTAGTGTATATAGATAATTCTCATACAGGTTTAGGTTTTGTACTGATGCATGAAAGGGGAGTTGTTGCTTATGCTTTCAAACATCTAAATACATAAGAGGAATTATTTCACACACGATTTGGAGTTAGCGGCGATTGTGTTTGCGCTGAAGGTGTAAAGACATTATTAGTATGGAGAGAAATTCACTCTATATGGATAACAAGTGTTTGAAGTATCTATTCACACAGAAAGAGTTGAATATGAAACATCGCAAATGGATGGAGTTTCTGAAAGACTATGACTTTTCCTTTGAGTATCACCAAGGAAAAGCCAACATAGTCGCAGATGTACTGAGTAGGATATCAGTTAGAGATGTTGAGGTTATCAGATTCGGCATGACTTATGAGTATGGGTTACTTGAGGTAGTGACGATGACATGCCAACTATAGGTTCTTATAGGTACTCGAACTGAGATTTGCGCATAAATGAGAGTACATACCATGTCTACATAGAGGTTGCTAAATGGTCAAAAGATCGACATGTTATACCTGATGTTTAGTGAGTTGGCACAGAGTACAAATTATGTTGATTGGATGAAGATGTCTGATAAGTGTTTGAGTTACAGAGACAGACTGTGGATACTATCGGTGCCAGAGCTGAGAAATGAGATTTTGCAGGAGTCCTACCATTTTCGATTCACCGTTCATCTAGGCAGGACGAAAATATACCATGACATTAAGAGACATTTTTTGTGGCATGAGATGAAGACGAATGTATCTGAGTTCATTTAGGAACTGTACGATTTTTCAACAAGCGAAGGCTGAGCATTACAAACCTGGAGGGTTGCTAAAACCACTTTCCATTCCACAATGGAATTGGGAGGTCATCTCTATGGATTTTGTGACGAGATTGCCAAGCACTGTCAGGAGACATGATTATATCTTGGTGATCGTAGATAAACTAACAAAGTCTGCTAATTTTCTACCAGTAGCCACGCATTGCACATTTGATTAGCTAAGTATATTGTTTGAAAGAGAGATTGTCAGGCTACACAGAGTACCATTGACTATTACATCTGACAGAAATGCTATGTATATCCAAGATGTAGCGGAGTATGCAGGAGTAGTGTGGTATGCGCCTACAATTCAGAGCGACTTTTCATCCTCAGATTGATTAGCAGATTGAGATATTGATTCAGATCCATAAGGATATGCTACGGGCTTATGTGTTGGAGTTTATTGGATCTTGGAAGGGGTACGTGCCATTTTGTAAGTTTTCTTACACCAACATTTATTAGGCCAGTATTAAGATCGCACCTTTTGAGGCTTTATATGGAAGACCATGCCGTTCGCCATTGTATTGGGCTGAGCCAGAAGACTGGGAGATTATGGGGCTTGAGATTGTTATGACTACATGAAAAACGTCAATCTGATTCATCAAAGACTCAAAGGGGGCCTACTATAGACAGAAGAAGTACACGGACAAATATCACGGTGATCTCATGTACATCGAGGGAGCCTTTGTATATTTAAAGGTTTCCCTTCAGAAAGAGGCATAAGTATATTTAGATTTGTTATGGTGTAAGTCTAGTGTATTGTATATGTGTAGATTACTAAGTCACTCCTACCTATGTATAAGTGTCGATATGTGAGTGGGACGTGCCTGGAGATGTGTGCCAATGTAGAATTGCGGTAGAAAATGATATGGTAAGTGGTTTAAGCTTAGTGTAGCTTAAATAGTATAATTAATGTGGCTATAGGTGATTTTATATGAAATGTAACAATAAGTTAGCAAGTTAAAACATTAGCCATTTGATGAATATCGAGATGTGTATTGACACATCAAGAGATCAATTGAGTTTGATATTGGTGTTACTTGAAAGAAGTTAGTGGGAAATGTATCAAGGTTAAGGCCATTAGATTAGTCTTGAGCTACGTGTATATAAAAATCAATGACTATTAATCAATCTTATCTAAATATATAAGATTGAAATGATCAACACATGCAAACTAAATCATTTCATTTGAAAACTTGTTGGAGAAGTAAATTGGAAAAGAAATAAGAGAATATAAATGAGAAATCAGTTGGTTCGGCGATAGTGTTCATCAATTAAGTAATTTACTTACACTAACTTAGTTTAATTTGATCAATTTATAGAAAAATGAAGTATGGTTGTTGTGAATAATTTTGCTAGTTGTTTTAGAACTTTGGTAAGTGTAATAAGGATCCCAAATTGTTGGAGTGGACTATATGAGGAGAAAACTCAAAATTTAAGTGAAGAATTCTAGGATTTCCTGAATGTAACACGCTAGGTGTTGGAGCGCTGGAGGAACTGGGTAGCATTCTATGACGGCTTTAAAATTTGAATTTCCTAATTTCAACTTAAACATTCTAATAAAGTCCAATACCTTAACTAAAGCTCTAAACACATTCAAAACACATGTTAAATGATATCAGGAACCTAGGAAAGTGTCTCAAGGGTTCGTTTATGAGATTAAGGGTGTCTAGAGGCTGTAAAGCTAGGACTTTGTATTGCTTAATTTGAGTATACCCACTGATTATTTTATTTGCATTTCATATTCACTTTATGCTTGTTTGTTGTAGTCTATACTGATTATTTCTAGCGTTGTACTCTTATATCATGAAATTATTTGACATTCCTCATTTGTTGAGCTTGACTTTCATGATATTATGATAAATTGAATTCCTTTGAATCTATTCATGTGCTTTATGTAATTTCTTGCTGTTTCATAGTAAATATAGTGTAAATAGCATGCTATTAGAAATTATGAGTTTGTGAATGACTTTATGGGCTTGTATTCTTTGAGAATTGTGCTTTATAGCATAGCCAAGCCTTGGAATCCTTAACAAATCAATTTCTTGGAATTATAAAGTAGTTATAGAATCTAGAGTCCATTGCACTATGTTAGAGTTGTTTGGCAAATTGGGCCAGAGTCCTTTATGATGTCGACACTCGCAAATATGATGTGGCTCTTGGGGTTGTCAATACACCAAGGTTAGAGTCCCTGGTGACACTGGGGTTAGAGTCCCTGATGACAATGTGATTAGAGTCCCTAGTGATATTAGACTGTGTAATGTCACACACTTCCTTTAATGGTTTTCAAGGCTTCAATGATGCATGTCACAACCGACCGGATCTAGATCATAACTATTTAACCTTGTGTTAGTTTCACTTGCATAACTGTGGTATGTCATATCATACTTCTAGTACTAGTATTTCTTTATTGAACTTATGCTTTTAAATACCATTTATTCTTTTGGAAATGTGAATGAATATGTCAACAGTGGTTGTTGTTGCTTTTTGTACTCACCGTTCTTTTTATGACGGTGGGTGCGACCATCAACGAGCAGGCCTGGCAAGGAGAAGATCGACGACTACCTCTGAATACTTTTGCATCGACATTTTGTAGGTTTTGATATTTAATGTGTTATACAGTTATGCCTTTGATACATTATGGGGTTGTATATTGAGTCGAACGTATAGTTCCTCGACTTATGATAACTATCACATTGTTTATATTCACCACTTAGTTATCTATATGCATTTGATTATTTTTTCATGATTTCCATACTTAGGATTGAATATATTGTTTTTGCATAATTTGTTAAGACTTCCACTGAATTTTATAACTCTTAAAAGTGGTGTTTAATTACTCTGAATTCTAGTAATATGTCGACATGTGTATTACTTATTCTAAAAGCATATAACGAGGAAAATAAAACAAAAGGCTGACTAATACTTAATTAAGTCCTACTTGGCTAAGATTATGGCTAAAATACGGGATTAGGGCGGGCGGTACCCTAGATTAGGGAAGGGCCAGTATATTGTTGCAATGATCACAATGAAGCTTGATGTTGTATCTTATGAAAGTATTCCATTTTGATGCTTCATTTGATTTAATTAAATGGTATTAAAGGCAACAACTTCTATAGTTGGCTTTTAAATTGATGCCAAAATTTGTTGTTTTTCTTCATTAATCACCTATGCGTACATTTTAGCAATGTTAGGCAAATGATCAATACTTAAAATATTAGAAGGAAAAACATTTAATTTGTCACTAAGACCCATAAGAAATTGATGTGCTTTTTTCTTTCTCGCGTTCAACAACAAATTATTTTGTTGATCTGTAATAGCATTGAGGAATGTTAGAATAAGTATGATGTTTGTCCCATAACCCTAATAAGCAACAACATTTATGGTGTTTTGTTGCATTAATGCAAGGCTTTGCTTTAAATCATTTATGCGAGGTGCATTGCCTTATGAAAATATTTTTTATAAATCTACCCACATCTCACGAATCGAATCAACATATGTTGCGCTATCATGTAACTAAGGGGCGAGAGAGTTAAAAAAGCTAAGAGATTACTATTAAATTGCACTTCACCCGAGCATGTACATTTGAAATGTCAATGGTTGGCTTCGAGATACTCCTATTAGCAAAACGAACCTTGTTTTTAGACGAAGCGCATTAATGATTGCTCGATTTCAAGTTGGATAATTTTCTCTATTAAGAAAGGATGATACCAACACGGTGCCAGGGTTGTCGAAAGTTTGAAGATGGTATATATGAAGGCGTCGGATCTGAAAAATAGAAGAAGTCATGGTTTCTCAAGCACCACTATGATCACGGGTTGATGGAAGTTCATCACCAGCCATGAAAACTAATGGAAGAAAGGATTATTCTTTTATACCTTATAAATTATTTGAGTAAAAGCATTTTGATTTTACATTGATGATCCTTAAGAAGAGATGTACACGAGATACATTGAAACGACTACATTGCTTTGATTGAGAGAATTGAAATTAGTACCTAATTTACATAGATTGAGAAGTACATATTTGGTATGAATTTACAACTTTCATATATTGATAAGATTTCCAAAATCTTTCCTTAATAAATCCGCATTTAGTAAATTGGATCAAGTGGATAAGCAAAATATATGGATTGGACTAGATTGTATTTTCTAAAGATAATTATATAGGACTAAGTATTGATTTAATTAAATTAGATCCAAATGCATGTGTAACAGCCCACATCACTAATAGTGGATTTGTCCTTAATTGAGGGTCATCGACCCGTGTCATGGCCTAATGGTGGGTACACAGTTTGACACTTGGCATGGAGGCCGAGATGTATTATATAGTTGTTTGGTGATTTCCAAGTGTGTGTGTGTGTGTAGATTATTAAATCACATTTATTATGTATAGGCATCGTGAAACGAGTGGGGACACTCTTGGAGATATGTGCAAGCGTCGGGACCAGGTAGAGAGTGATGAATGAGTTGTAAATTAAGATGTACACACATTAATGAGATCAAAACACGTGTATTAAATCATTTGGAAAATAGTTCACAAATCAAATAAATCAAAGTACTTAAGTTTATAAAAATATACATAGACCATGTATAAATCTCGAGATACATATTGGAATGAGTTTCATAAGATTTGTGTTAGTGTGTGTATGTAATTAGAGATAATGGGGTGATTATGGGCTTACATTTACATAAAGATGAACCATCAAGTAGAGATGTAAGTTTAACATCTTACTATAAATACATGTCTTGTTTACAAATCATGCAAAATCAAACAATGAAACAACTAAAACTCTGAGGTGAAATAGTTGCTGGGATTTTTGTATTCAAGGCTTTAAGAGAACTAAATTCATCAACATTTGGTTATACAACACCGAGACTTGAAGATCAAGAGCCTAGGTGAGCAAACCCACTACAATGCCCTCATTTTTATTAATGCATGTGAGATTTAAATCATGAATCATTAAGCTATTGATAAGAAAAGAAAATTGAATTTATTTCATGTTAGTTCTTATCAACTTGAAGACACAATTGAAGTTTCAAGTTTAAGTTTAAAGTTTCTAAGATTTTGGTAAAAATTCGGGTTTCTACATGACTTAGAAATCTAAAATTCTAATATACTTAAATTCCTTGTTTTCATAAAACAAGTTGATATTTAGATTCTTCATGAGATTTCACTCATTCTACTATATTAAATTTTTATTTTTGGGTAGGGAATGAATTTGTTATGAGTTTATCAAGTTCATGAGGTTCTTGAAAACAACAACAACATAGCCTCAGTCCCAAATTAACTAGGGTCGGCTACATGGATCAAACTTTTCCATTGTGCTCGATTAAGTGCAATTGATGGTGAGCTTTGCAAACCATTCAAATCTCTCTTAATTAATGCATCCCATGTTAACTTTGGTCCGCCTACCTCGTCGAATTTCTACGCTTCTATTGAGTCAAGTTTTCTAGTTGGGGCATTTGTAGGCCGTCTTTGTAGGTGACCAAACCATCGCAACCGCCCTTCCCTAATCTTTGTATCAATTGGTGCTACTCCTACTTGTCTTTGAATTTCTATATTTCTTATTCTATCTTTACGAGTTTTACCACACATCCACCTAAGCATCCTCATTTCTGCTATATTCACTTTATGTAATTGTTGTTGCTTTACCGCCCAACATTCACTTCCATAGAGCATAGCTGGCCTAATTGCGGTCCTAAAAAATTTTCCTTTTAACTTAGTAGGAACATGTCGATTACAAATCACCCCCGTTGCACTCCGCCATTTCTTCCATCCAGCTTGAATTCTATGTGTGACATCATTTTCAATGTTACCATCATTTTGTATGATTGATCATAGGTATCTAAAGTGGTTTACCCTAGGAACTTCGACTTCCACTAATTTTACCACTCCGTCATCTCGATGTCTAGTGTTTCCAAACTCACAGTGCATGTATTCAGTTTTCGTCCTACTCAACTTAAAACCTTTAGATTCTAATGTATTCCTCCAGAGTTCTAATTTCCTATTCACTCCAGCTTTAGTTTCATCCACTAAGACTATATCATCTGCAAATAGCATACACCGTGGTATATCCTCTTGAATATGTCTAGTTAATTCATCCATAACTAAAGTAAATAGATATGGGCTTAAAGCCGATCCTTGATGTAGTCCTGTCGTAATGGGAAATTTTTTTGTAGCTCCTCCAAATGTCTTTATACTCGTTACTACTCCATCATACATATCTTTAATAGTGTCTATGTATCTAGCGTGCACTCTTTTTCTTTCTAGAACCCACCAAAGAACATCTCTAGGGACCCTATCATATGCTTTTTCTAAATCTACGAATACCATATGAAGATCTTTTTTCTTTTCTCTATATTTTTCTAACAATCATCTTACAAGGAAAATCGCCTCCATAGTTGACCTCCCAGGCATGAAACCAAATTGGTTCTCTGATATTGTTGTTTCTCTCTTTAGCCTATTGTCAATTATCCTCTCCCACAGTTTCATAGTGTGACTCATGAGTTTAATTCCCCGTAGTTTGAGCAACTTTGAATGTCTCCTTTGTTTTTGAAGATTGGCACAAGCGTGCTTCTTCTCCAATCCATTGGCATCCGTTTTGATTTTAAAATTTTATTGAAAAGTTTTGTCAACCAAGTCAATCCGATTTCTCCTAAGCATTTCCAAACCTCTATGGGTATTTCATCTGGGCCACATGCTTTCCCTATTTTCATTCTTTTCAATGCCTCTTTAACTTCTACAATTCTAATATTACGTGTATAGTTTACATTTCTTGCTTGGTGTGGGTTTTCATCTATTATAGTATCAACTTGGCCATCATTAAATAAACTATCAAAGCAACTTCTCCATCTCTCCTTAATATCCTCCTCGCGCGTTAAAACATTTTGATTTTCGTCCTTAATACATCTTACATGACTTAGGTCTTGTTTCTTTTTATCTCTTAATTTGGCTAGCCTATATATATATATTTTTCGCCATCTCTATTACCTAACCTTGTATATAAATCTTCCATGAAATTTGTTTTAGCTTGACTAACTACTTTTTTAGCTTGTTTTCTAGCTTCTCTATATTGATTGTACGCATCTTCATCTTGACACTTAGGTATTTTCCTCTACATATCTCTTTTAGTCTTAATTGCTCATTGGACATCCTCGTTCCACCACCATGTTTCCTTCTTTGGAGGTCCCAAGCCCTTAGATATACCTAGTATGTTTGATCCCACCCTCCTTATACAACTACTCATTTCTAGCCACATTGTATTAGCATCTAAGTCAAGATTCCAAACATTTTTCTTTAGTAGTTTTTCTCTAAACTCTACTTGTTTACTATGTTATAGGTTCCACCACTTTATTCTAGGGTCGCTAACTCTTTTATTCATATTTTTCTGTTGTGTTAGCTTAATATCAAGTACTACTAACTTATGTTGGGTAGTAAGTGCTTCACCAGGTATTACTTTGTAGTCTCTACACAATTTTCTATCTATTTTTCTCGTTAAAAGAAAATCTATTTGACTCTTGTTATGACCACTACTAAAAGTAATTATATGCGACTCCTTCTTCCTAAAACTAGTATTTGCTAAGACAAGATCATATGCTGAAGCAAATTCTAAAATTGATTCTCCTTCTTCATTTCTATTTTCGTAACCAAAACCTCCATGAACTCTCTCAAACCCATCGTTACTTACCCCGACATGCCCATTTAAATCTCCTCCAATAAAAACCTTTTCATCTAATGGTATACTCTACATAAATCCATCCATATCATCCCAAAACTTGCGTTTGATGCTCTCGCTTAATCCTACTTGTGGTGCATATGCGCTAAGTATGTTAATTTTTTCGTCTCCAATAATTAATTTAACTAGAATCAATCTATCCCCCATTCTTTTAACCTCTACGACCTTATCCTTATAATCATTATCCACCACAATTCCTACTCCATTGCATTTTCTATCTATACCAGTGTACCACAATTTAAACCCCGTGCTTCCTATTTCTCTACTCTTTTCTCCTACCCATTTTGTCTCTTGGAGGCAAGCAATATTGACTCTCCTTCTAATCATGGCATCTACTAGTTCTATTGACTTCCCCGTAAGTGTTCCTATGTTCCGTGTTCCTACACGAATTTTTTCTCCCCTTTGTATTTATTTTTCTTTTCTATTTCTATTTTGTCTAAAAGATCTAGTGTTCGTATCTATGATTTTGTTTTTGTTTTTGTTTTTGTTTTGAACTAGCTTCTTTACCCACACCCGTCCTTTGTGTGGGAACCCTTGCTCATTTTTCTTCACATCCGGACGACGATGTGAAGGGACTAGCTTCTTTACCCACACACGTCCTATGTGTGGGAACCCTTGCTCATTTTTCTTCACACTCAGGCGGCGATGTGAAACACACCCTTGCTCATTTCTCACTACACCCGGGCTCCGATGCAGCGCGTCGCTAGGTGGGGACGCCTTAACGTTTATATATGTTTGATCCATTTCATGAAAAGTGACAAAAGCTTTACGCTGGCTATCAACCTATCGCAACCCTCCTCCATTTCCCAAGAATGGAAAATGAGCTTGGGGCCTCCCTCCCTCACTTTTCAGGTATGAAAAGTGAGTTTGAGACCTCCCTTACCCATTTTTCGGTATGAAAAAATGGGCGTCAGAGTCCTCCTCCTTTATCCGGACTTGGGACCGACTATGTAGCACACATAGTGTACAACATAGGTGGAGTTATGAGGTTCTTGAAAACAAAAACAGGAATTTTGTATGTTCCTATTCTGAACTAGCCTTTATAATTTGGCAATAACATTCTCATTTTAACTCCAAATTGACTCATTTTGTGGCATTGGAAAGCTTAGCCATAATGTTAAATCTTTGATCTCACGCATCATTTAAAGATTTAGACTCATTTCTATTAAAAAATGCTCTGCAATTTTGACGGTGAATCTGAAATTTATGGGTTTCACAGTTTTGATAATGTCTTGATGTATTGAGCATGACTTCATCATTTCTTATTGGATTGAGCTCATTTTTTTGTGTGACGTTTTGGGTATGTTTGTAGTCTTCAATATAAAAGAATCATGATTTTTGAAGCTATGGTATAGGAGAGAAAAATTTATCAAGTTTGTTGGTCGAAATGTAAAGTAGTTTTGAGTAATTTTGGTAAAATTCTCGTATCTCCTTTGTTTCTTATCGAAATTGCGCAAACCTTATAATTTCAAAAAGTTAAGACATCTCTAAAACTTCTCTTTATACTATAATAAATAATTTAAACGTCTTGGTAATTGAAATCAACTCACATATTGTTGCATCAAAACTATCTTTATTTTAATAGAATTGATTTCAATATAAACAAATTATTAAGGGGCTGATTTTATAAATCGAGATTTAAAACCACTTAACCAACCTAAAGCACGTCAAATTTAATTTGTTACGACATCTCATGAGCTTAGAGAGGACTTACGGAGTATGGAACGTGAGTTTAGAGTGGTCAAAAGTCGATTTAGATTAGGAATTGCATGCATTTGAGGTAAGTAAACCTGTCAGACATTCATTTCCATTTCAATTCTGTTTTATTGTTTGAATACAATCACTCAAATTATTTTTACTATTTTGAATCTCCTAATTCCATGACATGTATCAGTGTACTTTTAATGCTTAGTATAAGTTACTAAATTCATAGTTTTGAATTGTTTTCATGGCATTTAGTTCTATTTGTTTTCTTATCATAGTTTTGACTCTTTATTGTTTTTGATCCCCTGAGTTGTGTGTTGTGAACTAGCGTGCTAATGTATTATCATCTGGTGTCGTTGACCTCCATGTTCATATGTTTATGTGTTGGTCTTATTTGGGCTCATGTTATAGGAGTGTTATAATGTTTGTAAGGTAATCTATACATTTGGGCTACCTGACTTTTTTATGAGTGAGCGCCACACATGGGATTAGATTCCCTGGGCATGTCGGCACCCCTTATTAGCTGATGTGGCATAGCTAGGTTGAAAGTGGCGCAGGGTGGGGCGGGAATCTTAATTACCTATGACATACCCTTCTTCTACATTACTATCCCTGTCCCCACGGGGCACGGGGCGGGGATTTTTTCCCACAAGTTCCAGCAGGACGAACTTTGTTACCTTACGCCTCTCCCCATAGGGATCCTTGAAGGACGGGAAATCTCCGCGGTGCCCCATCAATTTTTTTAAAAAATATATATTTTGATCTTCATTTCTTCATCATTTTGCCACTTAATTACTACTTTCTCGATTTTTGTAAGAAACTATTTTTCTCAAATTGGAATTTAATGTAGATTTATTTTGTTGATTGAGTTACAATTTATCATACTTAATTAAATATATAAAATTCTCAAATCTTGTATGGCAAATATATTTCAATGATGTTCTAAATATAATTTTATATATCTTTATGATATAATATATACATATTAGAATTAATTTAATGGTAAAAATAAATTTTATTGCTGGAGATCTTGAGTTTCATTTCATATATTACATATGTTTTAAGTAAAAAGGTTATATAACGTTTTGTAAAAAAATAGAAAATGGAGAATTCTATACAAGGGATGCGAGACGGAGAATCCCTGCGGGGCGAGAACAATTAGTGTCCCCGCCTTGCCTCACGTGTCAGGGCAATATTTACCCTGCACCCCGCCGCTCGGGGAGCAAAAAGTGGAGATTGCTCGCCCCTTCAGGGTCGGGCACCGACGGGGAACGGGGATTTTTGCCCCACTTGCAACCTTGGGCGTAGCTTACCGCCAAATGCATAAGCTTATGTGAAGAAGCTCACTGCTGACTGAACTTCGACTTGTGTGACTATCCGGTCTGTCCCTTTTAGTGTATTTGGTACCTATTTGCATATATTTCTTTCAGCTTTTCTTTTGTTGATAATCATATGATTTCAATTACTGTTTCTTGTATATTTAAAAATGTGAATGAATAGCCGTAGGATTTACTCATTGGGATTGTCATCTTTGGCGACAATTGCATATCCATCGAGTAGCAGACCAAGGAAGGAGAAGATCGACCACTACCTCTGAGTCCTTGACGACTGTCAGCTACTTCTTTTGTAGGTCTTGTTTATATTTAATATATATAAATATTTTTTACTTGTTTTAGGCTTTATATTGGATTAAGAGACTATACTCCTCGATAGATGCATGATGTTACCCTAATTCTTGCCACTTTTAATATACATATATGTGATCTATTTCGTGATTTCAAAATATAGGTGTTTTATGAATGCTTCTATAATATTATTTAAGACTTCTACTAAATTATTAAAAATGTTTTAAAAACTTTAATTAACTTTGAAAATTATGAATAATGAGGGATGAGAAATACTAATCCTGAACGCAAGTTATGAGAAGAATAAAATAAAAGGTCGACTAATAAGTTGTTAAGTCCGACGTGGATGAGATTAGGGCATAATGATGAGATTTGGCCAGGTAGAGTTATGATTAGAGGTTCAAGGCGTCATAGCATGTGTACCCCTAGTTTGCTCCAATAATTTTTTGTAATGGTCACATCAAAATATGGGTTACTCATGTTGTAAACTAAATGGTAAGCCAACTAGAGTTTGTAGAACTAAAGTATGAGAAGCCTGAACTAAAGACTACAAGAACAAATAGAGAAGATGAGACAAGAGAAAAGAGAGCTAGAGTTAAGAAATGCAGAGATTTTTATTCCAATATTAATGTGTGTTTACAAGAGAATGAGCCATATTTATATGCCTTTGATCATGATGATCTTATATACTTTGAACAAAGATTACGAGATACACTTAGTGTGCAAAGTAAACAAAAGAGGACACAAAGTGGAACAAGTAACATAGAGTACAAGTAATTACATAGTTGATGTTACAAATACATTTCATGAAAAATCATCCAAATTATTTACAACACTCCCCTATGGATGATTCTTACTGAGAAAATATGCCTCATCAAAACCTCTACTAAAAATCATGTAGGAAAAAACTCAATAAAAGAAAAAAAGTACACTTGTAGTGGCTCATTCTTTAAAACAGGGCACTGCCTGACCTAATCTAGTAATTGAGCTCTAATTTCAGCCACATAAGACTTAACTACATATTAGTCAGCCTTTTTGTCCTATTCTCCTCATTAACCACGTTCATGCTAAGTAATACACATGTCACATTCATATTAAATTTTAGAGTTAATTAAAACTTCTACAGTTAAAAAGTTATAGCAGAAGTCTTAACAGTTAGGTGGAAGCAATTATCTAAAATCCTAATCGTGGTAACCAGGAAACAACATCACATGTATATAGATTTCAAAAGGATGATAATGTGATAACCAAGTCTCAAGTCAAGAAACTATACGCTTAGCCCAATATACAATCCAAAATGTATAGAAAAGCCATAAAATAAATTATACATCAAAATTCAAGACATATAAAAGTGGGAAGTAGAAAATCGTCGAATGCTCAAAGATAGTCATTAATATTCTCATTGCCCAGCCTTCTGCTCGACGGATCTACACCCACCGTCATAAAAAGGACAGTGAGTATAATGTAATAAAGTAACTCGTGAAGATTCTTATATACATTTCCAAACAAGATAGCAAAGAAGTGCTGAAAGGAAATATGCTAGGAAATACCATAATTAAACAATATGAAACTAACACAGGCTAAATAGTAATGACCTAGGTCCGGTTGGCTGTGAGTCTTATCACTAGGCCTTTATTCTACTATCTCAGGGTGGAGTTGTGCTCTACACCTCTACCGAAGGTTGGAGCTGAGCTATACGACTCCATGATCATCCATATCCCAATCCTCAAAGGCAGAGCTGAGCTCTACACGTAAATATATTATCAATATAAATATACTTGTCACCTACCCCAGGTCCCATACACCGTATGACGTGCAAGTGTAGTGGTGAGCGTTGACACCCCTGATAATCCAGTGACCCCGTGTGCCGCACGTCTCATAATCATGCAATGGACCCTAAATTCTACCACTACTTTATAATTTCAAGGAAGACTAGGATTAAAGATTCCAAGATAAGGAAAATACGCTTCAAAGCCAACATTTACAGAATACAAGTCCATATATATACTCTAATCTCATTACTTTAATCCTAATAGTATGTTATTCTTGATCATACTTTCCTCAAAATAGTAAAGAAGACGTAGAACATGAGAATAGAGTCAATGATCCCACAAACAAATGATATCATGATACAATACATATACAATGAGTAGAATATGAAAAAATTTCATGAAATTAGAAGACAAGACATTTCATAGTCAAATGGAATGTAAAATAGAGCATAATTGGAATGAAATGTAAACGAGGACCTCAACCAAATTACTTACAAATCACGCAACGTATTCTTAGCTTAGCTGACATCTCGACACTCCAAAACACGTACCCAAACTTTCGAGACTCTTCTATAGCCTCCTGGTAAAATTTATTACATATTAGAGTATTTTTGGACCCTTAGTTTAGGTTTTAGGCTAAGTTAGATATGTTAAGTGTGTTTTGAAAAAGTGTAGATTTTTGTTCTGTCAGAGTACCCGACGCGCTAGGTAATTTATCTAGCATGCTAATTACTCTATTAGCACACTAGGAGTTTTATCTTACATGCTAGAGCTAGTTAGCATGCTAGGAACAATGGAACCCAAAATCCTGCAACCAGAATTCTGAGTCTTCTCTCGGAAATAGCCTCCTCCAAAGCCTCAGATCCCCATTCACCACCACCAAGGATTTGTAACATCCTCCTCCATTAAATATCTACCAGGCACTTCGTATAATCCATCAATTACATTAAAATTAAGAGATTTAAATATGCATTTTGTTGAAAAACTCAAAACACTTTAAATTTAAAAAATTCACAACTTTCTCAAAACAAAATCGATTTTCGAAATTCTTAATAGCTGGAATATTAAAAAGTCCTAAGGAATTAAAATATGCAAATGAATTTTGAAAACAACATCTCTTGGACATTTATTATTTTATAAATTTACTTTCATTAGAATGAAACCCAATTTTTGAGCAATTCTTGAAATCTTACAAATTGAGATTAAAAACTTAAACCAAAGCTTCTATTTGAACATATTTGACACATGAGATATTTCGAAAACTAATTACATGAAAACTCCTTTGATTTCATGCCTACAACTAATGAAATTGAAAGCATAAGTGGGTAGATGCATTACCTAGAGTTATATTGTTACTATCTACACTTGATTTTTTATGATGAATTTGATCTCTTGAACCCCAATTCCAGCAACAATTCACCTCATAATTCTCTATCTAAATGGATCTATGATTTGCATGTTTATCCCAATCACTTATATATATAGTAATGTAGAATCGATTTATAGCCATTAATCTAAATGTTCACACTCATCTAGAGACTAATCTAATGAATTTCATTTTGTTTCAATTCCACTAACTCTCCACTAACTTACCTTTGCTAACACCAAATCATACTCCATTGGTCTCTTGATGTGTCCACACGTATATCGAGAAACATCAAATAGCTATTGTTTTATTTTACTTACTTAGGCTACATTTATTATAAATCAATTATAGGCACATTAAAATTTAGCTAATTAAGCCACATTAATACATCAAATTAAATAAATGACTCACCATATTGCTCTTTACCCGATCCCACGACGACACGCATCTGGAGGCATGTCTCCCCTCACGTATCGACACCTATAAATAACAAGTAGAGCTGACTTAGTAGTTTACACATGAAAGATACACTAGTAAATTATCATGCAAATGTAACATAAACCTCAGCCACGTGCCTTGGTAAGTGTGCGTATCACGATGTGGGTCCCTACGTCACAAGTCGGTGATCATGTTTAAGGATTAAAACACAACTAGAGATTTTGGGCTATGAAAACACTGTTCTCATCAATTTAAATATGGAATCTAATATTGTTAGTATTGATTCGTTAAAAACCTTGCTAGAAAAATTTAATGTAATAAAACCATAGCTAAAGAAAAAAGTACAACACATTGATAAACTTTGAGAGAAAATGCATCATTAAAACCTCTACTAAAAAAAACTTGTAGGAAAAATCTAGTAAAGGAAAATGAGTATATCACTCTCATAAATTTTTATAGGGAGTATGATATTGTTAAGATTGCCTCATCGAAAACCTTATTAGAAAAATCTAATGGAATAAAACTACAGCGAAGGAAAAAAATACAATACACTAATCAATTTTGATATAAAGTATTAATATTATTAAGATGGCCTAAAAAATCTTGCTAGGAAAACCCAGTGGGATAAAATCATAGCGAAGGGAAAAAAGTGTCATGCACTAATCAATAACTCATTTTTACTCTCCCTCTTATGTTAATATGGGCGAAACATCTAATTGTTTTACAAAAAATCTTTGTAAACACAAATTTACTCTTTTCAGTTAAATAAATTAATAGATGGACAACTATTTTACTTAGAAAATACTTGATTTTCAAATCAAGGCTATGTCTTGTTTGTCCAAAATCTTTCTGTTGAGTTTTGGGGTTCATACGCAGCAAGCAATTTTGACAAAAACCCCAACAGGATTCAAATCTAATTCCATTAAAAACGTTTAAACCATGAAAAATTAATCATACCTCGGTCACAATATACCTTTCTGAAGGTTGATCGATCTCTAAAGTGCTGCCAACGACGAACGCCCTTTACCAGCAGTCCATACACGAACGGCGGCTGATATTCGAAGTGTTAGCTTCGAGAGAATACCAAACCTTGTTTGTTTCTGCCCAAAACGATCTAGAGCGTACCAGAAAACCCTAATTCATTTCCGAAATGAAAATAGAGTTTCGGCCCTTAATCTTTCATATGTGTGTTCTAACTTAAAGCGTCTATTTATACATCCCTTGTATATAGACGATTAAGTAAAGTACACATATACCCCTACTTAAAGAAGTATAAGTGTAATACACCACAAGGACGTTTCTGTCATGAATTTTATCATATAAAATTCATTTTTCTGAACCATCTTAAAATCTAGCAAAACCAGACTTAGTGTGCGACCCAATAGGCTCATACAACGTTGGCAGTGTACCAAAACACATTTTGGTATACAAGTCATAAGCGGCCTCGGCAAGACATTGTGACTACCCAAGTTGTACGAATATCAAATCGATACAACCTAATAAATAGTGTATATAACATCCTTTTGTCACACCATATCATTTTGATCAAACATAAGGCATGGAATTATCATCCAACATGTTCAATCGTACTAGTCTCGATCTCTAGGTAGACAGAACACATCTAAATGTCATTGATCAATATCAATTCACTTAGACTAGGCCTTTTAACAGTCTAACACATCGAGGGATCCACTGGATATCTCTTTTTATATGATAAGGACAAATTCTATCTCGATTACACAACTTCATCATATTACTCACACACTAACCAATCACAACCTTTATAATCGTCCAGTTAAAGACTATGTTTGATTGTGTCAAATCACTGTGTTCCTAATGTTGAAGTCTCTGGTAATCTCAAGTCAAAGGACTGAAAAATATACCTATCATGAGAAACAACTATGACTTAATCCATGTGATGTTCTCATAGCGGGTCGGTCCAGTACTTTGTTCCCTAACAAGTAATCGTGATCTTGATTCGTATCCCTATACGTATAATCAGCATATGATCATCAATCAAGACTCATACTAGTCTTAATTCATTATAGTTCCCAGTATAATGATCAACTAGGGACATTTAAGATATTTCCGTAAATACCCATGGATCTTATTCTAATGTAAACATGCAAATTAATTGTAGTAAACAATAAATGAAATCCTCTATTTTATTAGCTAAAAGTATTCATAAAGACAGTTAATGGATTGACCTAAGGCACATGCCCCAACATCTTCTACTTGCACTAGGGTTAATCGTACATGCATCTAATGCCTAATGATCTAACATGACCATCATGTTTTGCTTGTGGTAGAGCTTTTGTTAATGGATCTGCAACGTTGTCTTTAGTAGGTACTCTGCGAATTTTGACATTTCCCCTCTTAATAATTTCTCTGATGAGATGAAAACGCCCGAGTATATGTTTGGATCTGTGGTGTGATCTAGGTTCCTTGGCCTGTACTATTGACCCGTTATTGTCACAATACAAAAAATAGGGTTAACAATACTTGGAAGCACACCTAGTTCAGAAATGAACTTTTTGATTCAAACTGCCTCCTTTGCTGCATCGGACGTTGCAATATACTCACTTCATTGTAGAATCTGCCACTTGCCTCTTGCTTTGAACTTTTCTAGCTTACTACACCCCCATTCAAAGTAAACACATATCCGGACTGCGATCTAAAATCATATATATCAGTTTGAAAACTTGCATCTGTGTAACCATTTACAACTAAATCATTTTCAAAACCTCCATTGACCAAAAACATTTCCTTTGACCTTCTTAAGTATTTAATAATGTTCTTTACTGCTATCCAGTGACTCTCACCAGGATCTGACGGATATTTGCTTGTAGTCCTCAAAGCATATGATACATCAGGTCGAGTGCATAGCATGGCATACACGATAGATCCAATAGCTGATTCATATGGAATATTATTCATACGGTCTCGCTCATCATTTGTCTTAAGACATTGAATCTTGCTGAGACTTATGCCAAGAGACATTGGCAACAATGCTCTTTCAGAGTCTTGCAAACTGAACCTATTCAACACCTTGTCTCTAAGTGTAGTCCAAACATAGTTTCCTGATAAGTGGTGTGCTCATTTTGATCCATAAGCAACACATCACGACTATCAGTAATGAGAAATTCGAATCTCTCTGGCTCATGTCTTACTCTACAAAATTTATGTGGGCCTTGTGTAACTTGTGGAGGTTCAACTGGTTCAGAACGTTATTGAACTTCCAATAGCGGTTCAGTGTTTATCTGTGATTCTTGAACTTCTACAAGATTTATTTCTCTCTCACTAGTGCCTTTTGAAATAAACTATTTTTCCACAAAGGCACCATATCGAGCAAGAAACACTTTGTTCTCGGTAGGATTATAAAAGTAATATCCTTTTATTTCCTTAGGATACCCCACAAATAAACACTTGTCAGATTTAGGTGCTAGTTTTTCTGAGGCTTGTCGCTTTACGCAAGTCTCACAACCCCAGATCTTAAAAAAAAACAAATTAGGTCTCTTCCCATACCATATTTCATATGGTGTTTTATCAACCGCTTTAGAAAGAGCTCAATTTAGAGTGAAAACTACAGTTTGCAATGCACGACCCCATAAAGATAATAGAAGATCTGCATGACTCATTATAGATCGAACCATATCTAATAAGGTTTGATTTCTCCTTTCTGAAACTCCATTCCATTGCGGAGTTGCTGGTGGAGTCCATTGTGGAATTGCTGGTGGAGTCAATTGGCTTAAATATTCACCACCTCGATCTGACCGACGTGTTTTGATAGTTTTACCAAGTTGATTCTACACTTCATTTTGAAACATTCAAAAAATTTCAAATTATTCAGCTTTATGTTTCATAAGATATACATAACCATATCTGCTGAAATCATCAGTAAATGTATTGAAGTACCGATAACCTCCTCTAACCATTGTGTTTATAGATCGCATACATCAGTATGTATTAAACCCAATAAATCACTTGCCCTTTCACTTTGTCCAGTAAAAGGACTTTTAGTCATCTTGCCTAGTAAACAAGATACGCACATTTCATATGTTTCTAAATCAAATGAATCTAGAAGTCCATCTTTGTGGAGCTTCGTTATGCGTTTCTCATTTATGTGCCAGAGACGATATTGCCAAATATAGGTTTGATTCAAATCATTTGACTTGAATATCTTTGTATTTAAGTTAAAGACTAGAGTATCAGTGGAACTTTTCATGCTTAGAATATAAAGACCATCACACAAATCAACATTTTCATAAAATATGCCTTTACGAGAAATGGAACATCTATTATTCGCAATAATAAAATTAAAACCATCCATATCCAAACATGAAACTGAAATGATGTTTCTGCTTAAGGCAGTCACAAAATAACAATTATTTAAAGTTCAAATAAGTCCTCTAGGTAAGACTAAGTCATATGATCCAACAGCTAGGGCATCAACTCTTGCTCCATTCCCTACGCGGAGGATGACCTTTCTTCAACTTTCTACCTCTGGTGAGCCCCTACACATTTATATAAATGTGAGATCCACATCCGGTATCTAATACCCAGGAAACACTAGCAGATAAATTAATTTCAATAACATAAATACCTGTAGTGGTAGTCGCACTACCCTATTTCTTCTTTAGATCTTCCGGATAGAGTTTGCAATTTCTGAACCAATGTCCTGGTGCATGGCAGAAATGACAATTTCCTTCCTTTTCTTTTGGGTGTTTTGAAGAAGGAACAAGCTGGGGCTTGACTTGTTCCATTGGCTTTGCGACAGGTGAAGCATTAGCCTTAACAACTTTAGCTTTACCTTTGCCTTTCTTCTCCATTCCCTTTCCCTTTTGGACCATCAATACATTACTAAAGGGTTTCTTGATATTTTGTTCAGCAGTTTTGAGCATCAAATGCAACTCTGAAACTGATTTATCCATATTATTCATATTGTAGTTCATCACAAATTATGAGTAACTCTCCAGTAATGAATTTAGGATCAAATCCGTAGCCAACTCTTGGCTTACGGGAAATCTGAGTCTATCAAACTGTTCAACATAACCCTTCATCTTAAGAACATGATGACTAACTGACGCATCCTCAGTCATCTTGCAGGAATGTAGGTTCTTAACTGTCTCGAACATTTCTTGCCTAGCTTGCTGTTGGAACAATTCCTACAGCGTTATAGCCATGTCGTAGGCTTCCATTACTTCCATGTCCTTCTGAAGTTCAGGAACCATAGTTGCCAGTATAATACATGCAAAATCAGTAGAATCATTGACATGATTATTATGCGTGTCCTTTACAGCTTTTGTAGCATTGGCTGGTGGGTCCTCAGGGATTGGAGCATCCAGGGCATACAACTTGCATTCATGCTTGAGAACGATTCTCAAATTTCTGAACTAGCCAAGAAAGTTAGTCCCATATAGCTTATCCTTCTCAAGGATGGATCGCAGTGACATGGGATTATTGTTACTTGAAGATGCCATTGATCTACAATAAAGATTATGCAAAGTTTATTTTATTATAGAGGAATAGACTCCTACTAAATTAACAACCCTCCTAAAATACGCTGTTTATTTAGGGGACTAAAATCCATATTTCACCTAAATCTGTGACAGCTATGACATGAAACACATAACTAAATTATTTAAGTAGGTAACAGATACTAATTACATCTTATGTAATTTTAGATACTTTTATGAGATACGAGACATCTTATGTCTTAGCATGTTTTTGATCTCATCATGTGCCTAAAGCTCAAAACTATTTTGATAGCTTTATTAAGTCGGACCATTATAAACATTTAGGTAACTCTTACCCAACTTGTCTCACCAAGATAATGCAATACACACAGCTATTGGTGAAACTATATTAGCGTGATTAAGGCCTTCACAAGTGTTTAAAGTGCACGACACAAGACTTAAAATTTAATAGAGGGATTTTATTCAGTTTTAGTGATTTTATGTAAACAATGAAATATAATATATTTTATTAATTTGTTCAATCACTAAACAATTTGGAAATTTTTATACTGTTCACTAATAAAAGAATTTTCGTGCGCTAGGATTAGTTAGACGGTGGTAACGTTGGCCGGTCAGCTGGCGCTGGTTCCGCTGACTGGTCAGTAGACGTGGGAATAGGGGCAATGCCTTGATTTATCCGAAATTAAGTCAATTAAAATATCTTAATTAACCCGGACCCACGTCGAAATAATCATCTTATCCTAGTCCAATTAGGACTTAAGATACTTGAATCCTAGCATATCACCAATAACAAAATTCTCGATATTTATCTCCTATCCAATAGGGATAACGAAATCGATTTTGCTAATATCTCCTAATCTAACTTGTTATCTTTCTCTTATCAAATAGAAACTTCATAACATAATAGATATAACGAGATAAATAAATAATTTCAAAAAAAATTATTTGCAATTTCGGTCCACATCCAAATAATCACAAATGGATCTTTGAAGCTTGCATACCTTCCTAGAATTCTCAGGATGTACAAAACCTTCAGGTTATGTCATATACACATCCTTAAGCAGCTTTCCATTAAGAAATGTGGTTTTTACATCCATTTTCCATATCTCATAGTCATAATATGCAGCAACGACAATTAAAATTATTATGGATTTAAGCATGGCTATTGGCAAAAAAGTTTCATCATAATCAATACCTTTAGTCTTCCTGAAACTTTTGCTACAAGACTTGCTTTAAAAATATGCACTTTGTCATTCATTTCAGTTTTCTTCTTGAAAACCCATTTAAATCCAATGGTCTTACCACCTTCAGGTAAATCAACGAAGTTCCAAACTTGGTTACCATATATGGATTGCATCTCAGAGTTCATGGCACTCAGCCATTTATCTGAGTGTAGTCTAAACAAAGCTTCCTGATATGTGGTGTGCTCATTTTGATCCATAAGCAACACATCACGACTATCAGTAATGAGAAATCCGAATCTATCTGGCTCATGTCTTACTCTACCAGATTTATGTGGGCCTTGTGTCACTTGTGAAGGTTCAACTGGTTTAGAATGTTATTGAACTTCCAATAGTGGGTCAGTGTTTATTTGTGATTCTTGAACTTCTTCAAGATTTATTTATCTCTCACTAGTGTCTTTTGAAATAAACTATTTTTCCATAAAGGCACCATATCGAGCAACAAACACTTGGTTCCCTGAAGGATTATAAAAGTAATATCCTTTTATTTCCTTAGGATACCCCACAAATAAACACTTGTCAGATTTAGGTGCTAGTTTTTCTGAGGCTTGTCACTTTACGTAAGCCTCACAACCCCAGATATTAAGAAAAGACAAATTAGGTCTCTTCCCATACCATATCTCATATGGTGTTTTATCAACCGCTTTAGAAAGAGCTCAATTTAGAGTGAAAGCTGCAGTTTGCAATGCACAACCCCATAAAGATAATAGAAGATCTGCATGACTCATTATAGATCGAACCATATCTAATAAGGTTTGATTTCTCCTTTCAGTAACTCCATTCCATTGCGGAGTTGCCGGTGAAGTCCATTGTGGAATTGCTGGTGGAGTCAATTGGCTTAAATATTCACCACCTCGATCTGATCGAAGTGTTTTGATAGTTTTACCGAGTTGATTCTACACTTCATTTTGAAACATTCAAAAAATTTCAAATTATTCAGCTTTAGGTTTCATAAGATATTTATAACCATATCTGCTGAAATCATCAGTAAATGTATTGAAGTACCGATAACCTCCTCTAACCATTGTGTTTATAGATCGCATACATCAGTATGTATTAAACCCAATAAATCACTTGCCCTTTCACTTTGTCCAGTAAAGGGACTTTTAGTCATCTTGCCTAGTAAACAAGATACGCACATTTCATATGTTTCTAAATCAAATGAATCTAGAAGTCCATCTTTGTGGAGCTTCGTTATGCGTTTCTCATTTGTGTGCCGGAAACGATATTACCAAATATAGGTTTGATTCAAATCATTTGACTTGAATATCTTTGTATTTACGTTAAAGACTAGAGTATCAGTGGGACTTTTCATGCTTAGAATATAAAGACCATCACACAAATCAACATTTGCATAAAACATGCCTTTACGAGAAATGGAACATCTATTATTCGCAATAATAAAATTAAAACCATCCATATCCAAACATGAAACTGAAGTGATGTTTCTGCTCAAGGCAGGCACAAAATAACAATTATTTAAAGTTCAAATAAGTCCTCTAGGTAAGACTAAGTCATATGATCCAACAGCCACGGCATCAACTCTTGCTCCATTCCCTACGCGGAGGATGACTTCTCCTTTCTTCAACTTTCTACTTCTGGTGAGCCCCTACACATTTATAAAAATGTGAGATCCACATCCGGTATCTAATACCCAGGAATCACTAGCAGATAAATTAATTTCAATAACATAAATACCTGTAGTGGTAGTCGCACTACCCTTTTTCTTCTTTAGATCTTTCGGATAGAGTTTGCAATTTCTGAACCAATGTCCTGGTGCATGGCAGAAATGACAATTTCCTTCCTTTTCTTTTGGGTGTTTTGAAGAAGGAACAAGCGTAGGCTTGACTTGTTCCATTGGCTTTGCGACAGGTAAAGCATTAGCCTTGACAACGTTAGCCTTGCCTTTGCCTTTCTTCTTCATTCCCTTTCCCTTTTGGACCATCAACACATTACTAAAGGGTTTCTCGATATTTTGTTCAGCAGTTTTGAGCATCAAATGCAACTCAGAAACTGATTTATCCATATTATTCATATTGTAGTTCATCACAAATTATGAGTAACTCTCCAGTAATGAATTTAGGATCAAATCCGTAGCCAACTCTTGGCTTTTGGGAAATCTGAGTTTATCAAACTATACAATATAACACTTCATCTTCAGAACATGAGGACTAACTGACGCATCCTCAGTCATCTTGCAAGAATGTAGGTTCTTGACTGTCTCGAACCTTTCTTGCCTAGCTTGCTGTTGGAACAATTCCTTCAGCATTACAGCCATGTCGTAGGCTTTCATTACTTCCATGTCCTTCTGAAGTTCAGGAACCATAGTTGCCAGCATAATACATACAACATCAGTAGAATCATTGACATGCTTATTATGCGCATCCTTCACAGCTTTTGTGGCATTGGCTGGTGGGTCCTCAGGGATTGGAGCATCCGGGGCATACAACATGCGTTCATGCTTGAGAACGATTCTTAAATTTCTGAACCAGTCAAGAAAGTTAGTCCCAGATAGCTTATCCTTCTCAAGGATGGATCGCAGTGACATGGGATTATTATAACTTGAAGTGGCCATTGATCTACAATAAAGATTATGCAAAGTTTAATTTATTATAGAGGAATAGACTCCTACTAAATTAACGACCCTCCTAAAATATGTTGTTTATTTAGGGGACTAAAGTCCATATTTCACCTAAATCTGTGATAGCTATGACATGAAACACATAACTAAATTATTTAGGTAGGTAACAGATACCAATTACATCTTATGTGATTTTAGATACTTTTATGAGATACGAGACTTCTTATGTCTTAGCATGTTTTTGATCTAATCATGTGCCTAAAGCTCAAAACTATTTTGATAGCTTTATTAAGTCGGACCATTATAAACATTTAGGTAACTCTTACACAACTTGTCTCACCAAGATAATGCAATACACCCAGCTATTGCTGAAACTATATTAGTGTGATTGAGGCCTTCCAAGTGTTTAAAATGGACGACACAAGACTTAAAATATAATATAGGGATTTTATTCAGTTTTAGTGATTTTACGTAAATAATGAAATATCATATATTTTATTAATTTGTTCAATCACTAAACAATTTGGAAATCTTTATACTGTTCACTAATAAAAGAATTTTCGTGCGCTAGGATTAGTTAGACGGTGCTACCAGCTGGCCAGTCAGCTGGCGGTGGTTCCGCTGACTGGTCCGTAGTCGTGGGAATAGGGGCAATGCCTTAATTTATCCGAAATTAAGTCAATTAAAATATCTTAATTAACCCAGACCCACATCTAACTAATCATCTTATCCTAATCCAATTAGGACTTAAGATATTTAAATCCTAGCATATCACCAATAACAAAATTCTCGATATTTATCTCTTATCCAATAGGGATAACGAAATCGATTTTGCTAATATCTCCTAATCTAATTTGTTATCTTTCCTTTATCAAATAGAAACTCGATAACATAATAGATATAACGAGATAAATAAATAATTTCAAAAAATAATTATTTGCAATTTCAGTCCTCATCCAAATAATCACAAATGGATCTTTGAAGCTTGTATACCTTCCTAGAATTCTCAGGATGTACAAAACCTTCAGGTTATGTCATATACACATCCTTAAGCAGCTTTCCATTAAGAAATGTGGTTTTTACATCCATTTTTCATATCTCATAGTCATAATATGCAACAACGGCAATTAAAATTCTTATGGATTTAAGCATGGCTATTGGCAAAAAAGTTTCATCATAATCAATACCTTTAGTCTTCCTGAAACCTTTTGCTACTAGTCTTGCTTTAAAAATATGTACTTTGTCATTCATGTCAGTTTTCTTCTTGAAAACCCATTTAAATCCAATGGTCTTACCACCTTCAAGTAAATCAACGAAGTTCCAAACTTGGTTACCATATATGGATTGCATCTCAGAGTTCATGGCACTTAGCCATTTATCCGAGTCTAGTCCAAACATAGCTTCCTGATAAGTGATATGCTCATTTTGATCCATAAGCAACACATCACGACTATCTGTAATGAGAAATCCGAATCTCTCTGGCTCATGTCTTACTCTACCAGATTTATGTGGGCCTTGTGTCTCTTGTGGAGGTTCAACTGGTTCAAAACGTTATTGAACTTCCAATAGCGGGTCAGTGTTTATCTGTTATTCTTGAACTTCTTCAAGATTTATTTCTCTCTCACTAGTGTCTTTTGAAATAAACTATTTTTTCATAAAGGCACCATATCGAGCAACAAACACTTGGTTCCCGGTGGGATTATAAAAGTAATATCCTTTTATTTCCTTAGGATACCCCACAAATAAACACTTGTCAGATTTAGGTGCTAGTTTTTTTCTGAGGCTTGTCGCTTTACGTAAGCCTCACAACCCCAGATCTCAAGAAAAGACAAATTAGGTCTCTTCCATACCATATCTCATATGGTGTTTTATCAACCGCTTTAGAAGGAACTCAATTTAGAGTGAAAGCTGCGGTTTGTAATGCATAACCCCTGAAGGATAATAGAAGATCTGCATGACTCATTATAAATCGAACCATATAAAATAAGATTTAATTTCTCCTTTTAAAAACTCCATTCCATTGTGGAGTTGCTGGTGGAGTCAATTGCTTAAATATTCACCACCTCAATCTAACCGAAGTGTTTTGATAGTTTTACCAAGTTGATTCTACACTTCATTTTGAAACGTTCGAAAAATCTCAAATGATTCAGCTTTATGTTTCATAAGATATACATAACCATATCTGCTGAAATCATCAGTAAATGTAATGAAGTATCGATAACCTCCTTTAACCATTTTGTTTATAGACCGCATACATCAGTATGTATTCAACCCAATAAATCACTTGCCATTTCACTGTGTCCAGTAAAGGGACTTTTAGTCATCTTGCCCAGTAAACAAGATACGCACGTTTCATATGTTTCTAAATCAAATGAATCTAGAAGTCCATCTTTATGGAGCTTCGTTATGCGTTTCTCATTTATGTGCTTGAGACGATATTGCCAAAGATAGGTTTGATTACAATCATTTGACTTGAATCTTTTTCTATTTACGTTAAAGACTATAGTATCAGTGGACCTTTTCATGCTTAGAATATAAAGACCATCACACAAATCAGCATTTACATAAAATATGCCTTTACGAGAAATGGAACATCTATTATTCGCAATAATAAAACTAAAACCATCCATATCCAAACATGAAACTGAAATGATGTTTTTGCTCAAGGTAGGCACAAAAAAATAATTATTTAAAGTTCAAATAAGTCCACTAGGAAAAACTAAGTCATATGATCCAATAGCCAGAGCAGCAACTCTTGCTCCTTTCCCTACGCGGAGGATGACTCCTCCATTCTTCAACTTTCTACTTCTGGTGAGCCCCTACACATTTATACAAATGTGAGATCCACATCCGATATCTAATACCTAGGAATCACTAGCAGATAAATTAATTTTATTAACATAAATACCTGTAGTGGTAGTCGCACTACCCTTTTTCTTCTTTAGATATTCCGGATAGAGTTTGCAATTTCTGAACCAATGTCCTGGTGCATGGCAGAATTGACAATTTCCTTCCTTTTCTTTTGGGTGTTTTGAAGCAGGAGCAAGCTGGGGCTTGACTTGTTCCATTGGCTTTGCGACAAGTGCACCAGTAGCTTTGACAACTTTAGCCTTGCCTTTGCCGTTCTTTTTCATTCCCTTTTTCCCTTTTGGACCATCAACACATTACTAAAGGGTTTCTTGATATTTTGTTCAGCAGTTTTGAGCATCAAATGCAACTCTGAAATTGATTTTTCTATATTATTCATATTGTAGTTCTTCACAAATTTTGAGTAACTCTCCAGTAATGAATTCAGGATCAAATCCGTAGCCAACTCTTGGCTTTTGAGAAATTTGATTCTATCAAGATGGTCAACATAACCCTTCATATTCAAAACATGAGGACTAACTGACGTACCCTCAGTCATCTTGCAAGAATGTACGTTCTTGACTGTCTCGAACCTTTCTTGCCTAGCTTACTGTTGGAACAATTCTTTCAGCGTTACAACCATGATGTAGGCTTCAATTACTTCCACGTCCTTCTGAAGTTCAGGAACCATAGTTGCCAGCATAATACATGCAACATCAGTAGAATCATTGACATGCTTATTATGCGCATCCTACACAGCTTTTGCATCATTGGCTGGTGGGTCCTCATGGATTGGAGCATCCAGGGCATACAACTTGCGTTCATATTTGAGAACGATTCTCAAATTTCTGAACGAGTCAAGAAAGTTAGTCCCAGATAGCTTATCCTTCTCAAGGATGGATCGCAGTGACATGGGATTATTGTTACTTGAAGAGGCCATTGATCTACAATAAAGATTATGCAAAGTTTATTTTAGTATAGAGGAATAGACTCCTACTAAATTAACAACCCTCCTAAAACATACTATTTATTTAGAGGACTAAAATCCATATTTCACCTAAAGCTGTGATAGCTATGACGTGAAACACATAACTAAATTATTTAGGTAGGTAACAGATACCAATTACATCTTATGTAATTTTAGATACTTTTATGAGATACGAGACATCTTATGTCTTAGCATGTTTTTGATCTCATCATGTGCCTAAAGCTCAAAACTATTTTGATAGCTTTATTAAGTCGGACCATTATAAACATTTAGGTAACTCTTATCCAACTTGTCTCACCAAGATAATTCAATACACCCAACTATGGTTGAAACTATATTAGTGTGATCGAGGCCTTAACAAGTGTTTAAAATGGATGGCACGAGACTTAAAATTTAATAGAGGGATTTTATTTAGTTTTAGTGATTTTATGTAAACAATGAAATATCATATATTTTATTAATTTGTTCAATTACTAAATAATTTGGAAATTTCTATACTGTTCACTAATAAAAGAATTTATGTGCAGTAGGATTAGTTAGGCAGACGATCTGCATCATTGGCGGTCAAATTGGCAAGTGGTTCCACTGATCAAGGGCAATGCCTTAATTTATCAGAAATTAAGTCAATTAAAATATCTTAATTAACCCGGACCCACATCTAACTAATCGTCTTATCCTAATCTAATTAGGACTTAAGATATTTGAATCCTAACATATCACCAATAACAAAATTCTCGATATTTATCTCCTATCCAATAGGGATAACGAAATCGATTTTGCTAATATCTCATAATCTAATTTGTTATCTATCTCTTTTCAAATAGAAACTTCATAACATAATAGATATAACGAGATAAATAAATAATTTCAAAAAATAATTATTTGCAATTTCGGTCCTCATCCAAATAATCACAAACATGTAATTGAATCATGAACTACTATCCCAATCGAACCTAATCATATTAGTTTTGAATTAATATTAAGACTTATACAATTTAAGAAACTTAAAACAATGTGCCCTAGGTCAATCCATAAACAGCAAATGAAATCCTCTATTTTATTAACTAAAAGTATTCATAAAGACAGTTAATGGATTGACCTAGGGCACATGCCCGAACTCTTTCATCTTGAATTCCTTTTCAAAAACTGATATAATGATGTCATCATGATTTCTCGTAATATTTAAGTCATCAACATATGATGATATATTATAATGGAGACATATGGATAATATAGATTACTTGCATATAATTTTCTAAGTAAATAATCATTGAGGCATTGATATGTTTATTTAACCATATTGTTTAAATCTAACAGGCTTCATGGCGCCATTTAAATATTCAAACTAGTAGTCTAAAAGTTCCTCAACGATTTTAGTGCTGTTTAGATAACCTTTTTTTGATAATTATGTATTTCGTTTTAGATTCATCCACTATTTATAGTTTTGGATCATCATTTCATTGAACTTAAATGGATACTTTGAATCTTTAGTGAATGATTATTTTGTTTTATAAGGAGTGTTTTACTTTTTGGCCCCCTTTTCTAGAGGTTTTGTATCTTTTGAACCAACATGCCTTTTATGCCTTAAGCATTTTGTTGGTTCTCGCGCATTTTGCTGCACATGAACATCATTGCATATATGAACATTTAATGCTGGGACATACTATTTTATCATTTTTCTACATTAGTGATTGCATCAAGTAAATAATTCATAATTTATTGCTAATGAATGACCCTTTGAACTTCAAGCTCATATTAATTTATGCATGGATCATAATGCAACAATTTTGATACGTTTTAAGCAATTTCATGACATTCTTGTGAGTTGACTTTATATATATATCCCCCTAATGGTGGGAAATTGCTTTATCGAAGTGCCAATCGACAAAACTTGCTTTGAATGAATGCCCTGTTAGGGGCTCAAAGCATTATACAATTGATGGAAATCAACATAAAATCCAAAATTTTTGTTGTACAATCATTTTAGTTTTATTTAAAGATCTGAAATAAAACATAAACTTTATAATCTAAAAATTCAAATGTGAGATATTTCTTTGTTTGTCTAAAATGAGTTGTATAGAACATTAAATGAACGAAATATGTTGTGTAAAGGACTTCATGTCTCAAAACTAAAATTCGTAACGATTCTTTTTGAATCAATAACCATTGCTTTAAAAAAAAAATCAAAGTTTGAATATTTTGAATATGAGTGACTAAGATTTTGTCTTAACCTATCACATTTTCAATACGGATAATCATTGGAAAAAATTTAAACTATAACATTATGCGTTAATAAAACGTATAAATATGTATGCGCCTATTTAGTTGATGCATAAGTTGAACATATTTACTAAAAGCATGGATATACCCATATGTTTTCACAAATGCATTATAGGCCGAAAACGGCGGTTTTCATAATAATTTTACGTACTTTAGGATGGTTTAACCAACAATCTACCTTGAGAGTAGCAACACAAATAATGTAATTTAAAAGAAACTTTTGCTTCCACAATGGGTGCCCATGTAGATTTTCAATATTTCTTCCATAACTGATTATCAAATTGATCATTTCATCTTATGAATTTCATTAGATCATATGCCGATATTTATTTCAATATGTCATATTCAAGTAAAATTAGAAGGTAAAGCTAAGTATATTAATTCTCAAATGAAACAAAATCATACTGAGTAACTTCTAGATAATGCATTTACAATATTATAGTTGTACCAAATATTGCATGAACATTAGCCTCTGCAAAGTTCATATTCGTGAAATACTCTCACGTAGTATAATAAATAAGGCATGCATTATTCGCTTTATTTAACTCATGATTTGAATACATCTTAATGCGTCAGTTTTATTGAGTTAGTTTCACTAGTAAAAATTATAATTTTGCCTTGATTTTGAAGGCATGGTAAAAGGGCGCAAAAATATTCGGGTATATATATGATAATATTTAGGCAACTAGCCTTTCATATGTGATGAAAAATATCACAATTACGGGCACTTATTGTCAATAATTATTTGTCATTTCTAATGGTGCATTACTTTTATTCCATCTTTTGATGAAATTATCAATACGACCTTCATAAGATCTTTTCACCATTTCCACGTCCATAAATTTATTATTGCGGCCATGATCATCATACGAAACATACACTTCTCAATTTGAAAGTGAACCAATTGGACGGGAGCGATATTATATTTTTAATATTTCATTATTTTATCCAACTAACGTGAGACAATAAATCAATCCATAATATTTATTGAATTAGTGTGCACGCTCGATATTTTGTTGTAGTAATAAAACGAGGCAGGCCACGTGGCCTTTTTATTGTCTCATCAATCATATTTTTGCATAGTCTCAAGTTAAAGGTCATTAAAAATGGGAAATGATAATCAATATTTGACTTATATAAATTTTCGTTGCTTGAGATCCAACCTCTCATTTTGAGCTCTTTGGAGCATTTCTTTTTTGGTACTTTTATATATATATATGACTCTATAAAGTGAAAAGATATATAAAGTGAAATATTCACTTTTCAAATCTCTAAAGGGATATTGGCGAATAATTGTGTATAACACAGAGCCTTGCACATATATGCTTTATTCATAAATTGTAGTATCTAATTGTCATAACAAGTAATTCTTCTTAGTAATATTATAAGGTAATAAATTCAACTATAGTTGAATAATATTTTGAAAATATATGTAATATGAAATAGTTTTCTCTTTTTTCATGTAAAGAACTAGAATATATGATTAAATATATGTTCACAATTTGATTGATTAATAAACAAAATGTTCTATTCGTATGAGTTAGGGAGACCGCCTTCAGGTTGGATGGCAAGACAAAGTCTACTTAATATCATGCCTCCTCGAACGAGATAACCCGTCTCCCTTTCAATGTTTAACTTTATCGGGGACAAAGCTCACTACAAGAAAAATGTGAAATTGCATCAAAATATTGCAACAGATTGAATTTGTTGCTAAACAACAATAAATTAGCAACAATTTTGCATCAGAAAGAGCGTTTGACTCGGTTGGCCAAAAAGCAACGAATTAGCGACAAAAATTGTGACAAATTATATTTTGTCACTGATCTGTCGCTGATTTCTCCCGCCATTAATTTTCCGCCCATTTTGTGACAGATCTGTGACGATCAGCCTACGAAACCTAGTTTGTAGGCGATCTCAGAAGCAATCTGTGACATGATCTCGCTACTGATCAATGATAGACATATTCTCTGCAAGCGATCTTGCTAATCTAATCAATGATTCATTCATTTCTCTCTCGATCAAGAATGAGAATAATATGTTGCTGATCTATCGCTGATTAGCGACAAATTAGCAACAACAAAATCAAGAATGACTGTCTGTTGATACGTCACTAAATTTGAAATGGTTTTTTCAAACCAGGGCTCTCCTATTTGGATAAAAAAATCCAATGGTGCTCTTAAGTAACCAATCCAAATTGTTTAATTCTAAGGTAAGGTAGTAATTTAAAAAAATTCCTTTTCTATTGGTGCTTTTTTGTTGCAAATTGAACTTTGAAAAAACTTGCGAATTGATTAATTAACAGCTTCCATTAAGTGCAGAACCATTAATAAATAGGCGGTTTCGTAAAATCAAAGATTCTATTTTTACTTGAAAACAACATGCACCTTTACGTAAAAAAAATAAAAACCACGTTTAAAATTTTTTTGAACCCAAACATTTTATTTTTCAAGATCTATATCCATATATATATATATATATATATATATATATATATATATATATATATATATATACTATATCTATCTATCTATTCAATATTAATGGCAAAATTTCTTAATTTCCTAATGTGCCCCTAATTTCAATTTTTTCATAGGATAGAGCCAAAAAAAATTACTTTGAATGTAGTTTAGGAAATTAAACCCCATTTTTAATTAAAAGATATATCTCGATTATACATGAACACTTTAATTATATAGGAACGCCATAAAACTTGACTTCGATATATAGTGGGTGGGATTAGTTAATTGATTAACAAAGACTTAAAATGGTTAATTAAGATCTAATGTTAACTCATGATATGCGAGTTACACAAGAAAGTATGTGATGTTCATGATTGTTCAGTGATCGAATCAATATGTCAATTATACATTATATTTTATCTAGTGTTAATGGACGTACGGGGACGGGCGTAGACATTTTTTTATTGTTGTTTATTTAGAGTAAACATGCATTGAACTATGAAGAAGATTAAAAGCAAATTTTATTTTTAGTCAACATTTACAAACTACAATGATGTATTTGTGACGAAAAGGGTAAAAGTAATTTGTTTTAGCAACTCAATTCATGGTGAGAATTGCAGTCGTAACTTAATTTCCCTTGTGATAGTCATATACTTTACCTTAAATATTATCGTTGTAATTGATTCGAACCATTTAAATAAAAAATATATAATTTGGGGAAAAAAATAATGTGTATACATTTGGTAATTTAGATTTTTTCATAAATTTGATTTAATGATGATGATCAATTATAATTTTGATTAAATCTTGAAATCTATAAGGTTTTGTGAATATATAATTATTTTATATCCAATCAATTAATTTTAAATGAAGCTAATATCCATTTAATTAAGTTTGTCTTTTTTTTAATTGAAATGCAAGTCAAATGCATTATATATATGCAAGTCATCTCTAATTATATACATATAGTTTATTGTTTAAAAGGGACAAGTTGCCCCTTTTAGTGTGCAAAGTAAATAAAAGAGTATACAAAGTGAAACAAGTAACATAGAGTACAAGTAATTACATCGTTGATGTTACATATACATGTAATAAAGAGTCATCCAAATTATTTACATCACCCCGTAATTTTGTTGCATTTTTTTCCCAAAATAGCATCATTCTTATCATTTATCAACTACAGTACCGAATCTCCCGACTATAATCAACTTTAATTGTTTTGTCAACTTGTCCCTTTTAAACAATAAATTAGATATGGATGAAATAAAAGTACAGCACTTAAACTTTATCTTTTATCACAAGGAGAAGGTGATGATCATCATGATCAAGTCTCAAAAAGAACTTATTATTATGCATTATCAGTAATTGCTCCCTTTCACAATGTGTGTTACAATTGTACTGCATAAAAATTAAGGAGATGAGATTAATTCACCAAATTTTTTTTTTTTTTTTGTCTAGAATTCTTCAAAAAGATTTTGTAACAAGACTTGCCCTTATGTATTTGCGTGCTTCTCTCTTTCAAGACATGTTTTAATACAATACTATATATGTATAAAGCTTTATATGGTTTGTGTATAGAAAATTAGTACTTTTGATACTGATCGAGATATGTTTAGGACCAAGGACCAAAACAATTCCTAATTGTGAAGGCACATTATCATCTATATATAACGCACTAGTGCACCTGTAGTTCCCACTGAACAAGTTGAGCAAGTTGGAAAGAGCTTGGCCTTTCCAGTCTTCCAAAAGGGATCCTCTCCAATTTTTAATTTGAAAATATATATGTTGCTCTCTACTTCTTTCTTACCCATTAATAGGTGTTATGCCTCTAACGTTATATAAAGTTAAGGGTCCCCAACCTGGAAAAAAAAAAAAAAAAGTTCGGGGTCCCCCATAGAGCCATGCAAAACTAACAAAACTTCGCACATTGAATGGAATGTTATTATAGTGATTTTTTTGGCCTAATAATGATAAAAATATCTTCAACTTTACTAGTAGTGTATATATAATATTATGGCGGTGAAGAAACAGAAGCTTCAACTGAGCATCCAACATCTAGACCGATCAGAAGCAGCTGGTGAGGGTAACAGAGACACTTGTACTATTAGGAAACTGCTTAAGGATGAAATAGAGGTGATCTTGGCTGAACAACAGATTTCGCATCAAAAGCTAAAAACAAAGTGGTTAAAAGAAGGGGGCTCAAACACGAAATTCTTTCACAGAATCTTGTTGGCACGAGGTCCAAGAACACAATCGAATGGCTTGATGACGAGAATGGCCAGGCAGTGGCCTCTGATGCAGGGATTGCAAAACTGGCTACGACTTTCTACTGGGATCTTTATACTTCACTGGCTACAGTGAGTTGGCGGCTTGAAGGGATTGATAGGGGCGAAATTTCGCGAGAGGACGCTAGGGTTTTGGAAAATGGTTTTAGCGAACAGGAGGTCTGGTCAGCAATTCAGGATTGCGCAGGAGATAAAAGTCCAAGTAAAGATGAGTTCTCAATGGAATTCATCAAACGAACCTGGGGAATTATCAAGACAGACATTTTTAAGGTTTTTGAGGATTTCTATAGGAATGGGGTTATAAATGAGATTACTAATGAGACACTAATATGCTTAATTCCAAAGAAACATCAAGCCCACAAATTGAAGGAGTTTCGACCAATCAGTCTTGTAACTTGTTTGTATAAGGTCATTGCGAAAGTTCTAACAGCTCGTCTCGGCAAGGTGATCGGAAAGACTATTGCCAGGGAACAAGGAGCTTTCGTTTGCGGGAAACAGATGATTGATCTCGTTTTGACTGCTAATGAGGCCGTGGAGGAATTTCGAGGAAAAAAATAAGGTTATGTCTTGAAATTAGACTTTGAAAAAAAGCATATGACCATGTGGAATGGAATTTTTTCGATTATGTACTTGAACGAAAAGGGTTCGAGGGGAGATGGAGATAATGGATTCGAGGTGTATAACCTTAGACTCAAGCGAATTGTGTTTAATAAGATGACCGCAATGGGTTTTGTAAACCTAAACAAGCGGATCGCTAGTGTGTCCAATTTATCCTAGATCCTAAAGGTACTTGATTGGTACCAAAAGGGTCGAATCAATCGGTATGGTCAATTGTCACTTGTGCAAGCCTTCTTGCATAGGTATGAATGTGTAAGACTCACTAGCAATGGGCTTCCACCTAGTACATGCAAATGCCTTTCACAGTGAATCAAAGTTTAGCCTTAATTAATCAAGCAATACCAAAAATAATAGAACACCTAAAAAAAACAATTGAATTAAAATAAATTAGATCTCACATAAGGTTTGATGCCAAGAGACTCGTTTGATCCACCCCTAGTTTATATCAATGGAGTTTAGTTGAACGTGATGTGGAAAACACCGAATTCTTCAAGTTCTTTCTTAAATAAAGGATGGGAACAAAAAATGTGAAAAATGTCTATGGCGAATCACCATACATCAAATTGTATCACCATACATCAAATTGAACTCCAAAAGCAAGAAACCCATGTGAGTTAAAGAAACCCATGTGAGTTAAATGTGACCAAAACAGCGGCAAACACATGTAGAAAATGCAAGCAAACCGACACATACACCACGCAAAAAATCGGAATACAAATGAGCCAAGAAAGCATGTAGAATTATATCATGTAACAGTATGTCATGTAATGTGGTCATTATATGTGTAAACTGTCTTTGTTGTAGTTTATATGTGTAGCTGTACTGTTGTAGTTGTGTTGTTTTATGTAATTGTTTTTATGTATACTGATGTATGTGGTGTAATGTACTACAGGTTTATAATAGCATGTTCTAGGCGATTTATGTAATCGGGGTGTACAATATACACCATTCTAGTTTGTATATATAGAATGTACAATGTAATTTTCGGATTATGCAATAAGAGTAAAAGTTCTTCATTGATTCATTGTGTTCTGTTACATAGATCAGATGATCTGTTCTTGTTATTGATTCACTGTCAATGTGTGAATCCGTTCATGGTATCAGAGCAGGTTATATTGTTCTCTTGATTTGTTGATTCTGATTGAATTGGGTGTCTGATCATGGCATCTGTTCATGGTTCCGCAAGTTCTTCAATTCGAAATGGAGCAGGGAGAGCTCCTGAAACAGGTGATCTTGGAGTTGAGAGTCCTTATTTTCTTCAAGGATCCGATCATCCTGGTATGGTACTTGTCTCCAATTCTCTTCTTCTGTCCGAATTACTTGTCTTGGAGTCGAGCTATGATGATTGCATTGGGTGCAAAAACAAAAATTGGTTTCATTGATGGTAGATGTTTAAAACCAGAATCTACTGATCCTAATCTTGATCGATGGATCAAGGTGGATTATATGGTCACTTCTTGGATCTTGAATTCTATTTCAAAGGAGATTGTTGAAGCTTTTCTTTATACAACCTCTTCCTTTGATCTATGGAATGAATTAAAAGAAAGGTTTGGAGAATGTAATGGTCCTCTTCTGTACCAGTTGAAACGTGACATTGCTTCTATAAATCAAGGAGATTTGTCACTTTCACAGTACTATACCAAACTTAAGAAACTTTGGGATGAACTGAGTTGTTTAGCTCCTTTACCTGTGTGTGAATGTGGAGCATCTGCTGCAATGGCTGTTCTAGAGTCTAATGATAGGCTGATGCAGTTTTTGATGGGATTGAATGATATGTATGATCATATTCGCAATCAAATATTGGTGATGGATCCATTGCCAAGTATAAATAAAGCTTACTCTATGGTTCTTAGAGTTGAAAAGCAAAAGGAAGTACATGTTAGCTATTCACCTATGATGGATACAGCCATGATGATGAAAGTTACCAAGATGAATTCAGGTGTTTCAACTAATGTTCATAGGTTTGCTGGAAAAGGAAATCAAAAGAAATCTGTGAATAAAGATGATCTGTTTTGTGATCATTGTAAGGCAAAAAGGCATACAAAAGATACTTGTTTCAAACTTCATGGATTTCCAGATTGGTACAAGAAAGACTATGATAAGAAGCAGATATCAAATAATTTGAAATCCTTTGTGAATTTGATGGAATCACCTCTAGATATACAAGATGCAGGATCTCCTCAATTTGAAGATTTCCAGTCTAACATAGCAGCAATGATACAGCAAGGGATTGAGAATTTCATGAAAGGAAAGTCTGTTTCAGCTGAAGGAGCTTCTGCACATGTGAATTCAGTTATATCTGATTTTACAGGTTGCTAATATAAAAGACTTTCTAGTTCTTGTTCCTCTTTTAATTCAGATACTTGGATTGTGGATAGTGGAGCAACAAATCATATGTGTACTAGCTATGATTTGCTTGCTAATGTTACTGTTTTAGCTAAACCAGTTATGGTTTGTTTACCTGATGGACATACCAAAGAAGTTAATTGCATCGGAGATGTGAAGTTCGAGTTCGATTTAGTTCGTGCTTCTTGTTTTTATATATAAACACATTCAAGTATAATCTTTTGTCAGTTAGTAAGTTACTCTCATCTACTAAACTGACAATTGAGTTTTATCCATCATTTTGTGCTATACAGAACATTGAGAGTTCTCAAGTTCTAGCTGTGGGAAGGATGATTGGAGGACTATACATACTGGATTCAAGTTCTTTTCATAAGGATGTCATTGCTTCATTTGTGTTTCCGACAGATTTATCACTAGCTTACTGTAATAATGCTACTGATAACTTTTCATGGCACTGTCAATTGGGGCACCCTTTTGTTAATGTAACAAAGCAACTTGATTTGTTACTTAACAGTCATTCAAATGTAAGACACAATGTACCTTGTGATGTTTGTCAGATGTCCAAACAATGCAGAGTGGTTTTTCCATTGAGTTCAATTCAAACTGCTTATCCTTTTCAGTTGTTACATATGGATATATGGGGACCATATAAGCAGTCTTCTATTCAAAGAGCTCATTATTTTTTAACTATTGTGGATGATTTTAGTCGATTCACATGGACTTTTTTGATGAAACATAAGTCCTTGACAGGGAATATCATCAAACAGTTTATAGTTTTCATTCAAACTCAATTCAAGGCCTCAGTTAAAACCATTAGGACTGATAATGGTACCGAGTTTTGTAATAAAGATTGTCATGCTTTGTTCTCTGGTTTGGGAATTGTTCATCAAAGATCAACACCATATACACCTCAGCAAAATGGTGTAGTTGAAAGGAAGCATAGACATTTACTGCAAGTTACAAGAGCATTGATTTTTCATTCTAATTTGTCTACAAAATTCTGGGGTGATGCTATTCTTACTGCCACATACATCATAAACAGATTACCTTCTCAGTTGTTGAAGTGGAAGTCTCCTTATCATCTTTTGTATGGAAGGATACCAAATTATTCATCTTTGAAGACTTTTGGTTGCTTATGTTTTGCTACCAATGTTTCACCAAGTAAAACCAAATTGGATTCACGTGCTTTAAAGTGTGTCTTTCTTGGTTATTCTCCTGGACAAAAGGCTTATAGATTGTACAACATGGTCACACATACATGCTTGGTTTCAAGAGATGTGATTTTCTTTGAAAAACAGTTTCCTTTCCATAAAGATACTGCAAGTTCAAGATGTCCTGTGCCCATTCCTCGTGATGACAATTCTGATTATTTGAGAGATGTTCAAGCTCCTCTTGCTCCTACATCAGCTATTGTACCTCATTCTCAAGCATTGCCTAATGATGAATCATTTCTTGATGTCCCTGAAGCAGTATCATCTATGCCTACGAATGCTACATTGGTACCTCCTACTAATACTGATTTACATGAAGATGTTACGCCTTTCTGCTCTTTATTACTAGGAAAAGTACTCGTGCTATTCACAAGCCTCTTTGGATGAATGATTTTGTTATAAACAATGTTCAAACATCAGTTCTTCCTTCTGCAATGATTCCTTTGTCTACTGGTACCCCTCCTACATTTCCTTTTATTCATTCTCCAAACATTACGAGATGATTACAAATGTTTCATAGTCATTGCTTTCAAACATAAAGGAACCTACTACTTATGTTCAAGCACAACATGATCCTGTTTGGATAGAAGCAATGAATAAGGAACTACAGGCTTTGGAAGCTAATGGTACTTGGAATCTTACTACCCTACCATCTGGCAAAAAGGCCATTGGTTCTAAATGGATTTACAAGGTTAAACTACATCCTGATGGTTCATTGGATAGATGTAAGGCTCGTTTGGTTGCAAAGGGATTTAACCAAATTGAAGGTGTTGATTATACTGATTCTTTCTCTCCTGTTACCAAGAATGTCACTATTAGGATTATTTTATCCTTAGCAGCTGCTCGAGATTGGCCTTTACATCAATTAGATGTTAACAATGCCTTCTTACATGGATATATAGATGAATATGTTTACATGAAGCCTCCTGATGGTTATAAGTTGGCTTCATCTAATCAAGTCTGTAAACTTCAAAGATCCTTATATGGTTTAAATCAAGCTTCTCGACAATGGAATCATGAGCTTACCTCTAAACTTCAATCTTTTGGTTTTATTCAGTCTGCTCATGATCCTTGCTTGTTCACGTATCACACTGCTGGAAAATTTTTGGTGTTGCTGGTTTATGTTGATGATGTGCTTCTTACTGGTACTTCACTTGAGTTGATTAATCAAGTTAAGACATTTTTACATACATTGTTCACCATCAAGGATCTTGGTCAAGCTCGTTACTTCTTGGGTTTGGAATTGGTTCGATCTACTTCAGGTCTTTATGTTCATCAATGCAAGTATGTTTTAGATTTACTTACTGATGTTGGTCTTACCATGGCAAAACCAGCTGCTACTCCACTCCCTCGTGATTGCAAGTTTAATGATGTTGATTCCCCTTTGTTCATTGAAGTTGATAGATATAGAAGACTCATTGGTCGTCTTCTTTACCTGGGATTTACTCGTCCAGACATTACTTATGCCACACGGCAATTAAGTCGGTTGTCCAAGCCCCTACAGAGCAAAGACTGGATGGTGCACTTCATGTTTTACGATACCTTAAGGGTACTCCTTCACAGGTCTATTCTTTCCTGTTCAAATGGATCTTTCTGTTGTTGTTCTTGTGATTCAGATCAAGGCAAACTTGTCCTATTTCTCGGAAATCACTCACTGGCTATTGTGTGTTCATGGGATCTTCTTTGATCTCTTGGAAAACAAAGAAACAAGCTACTGTGTCTAAGTCATCTGCTGAAGCTGAATATCGTAGTTTGTCTTCCACGGTTTGTGAATTATTGTGGATTTCTTACATCCTCAAGGATTTAGCTATTCCTACTTCTCTTCCAATTCCTCTTTGGTGTGATAATCAAGCTGCAATCCATCTCTCTGCCAATCCTATTTTTCATGAACGTACCAAGCATTTGGAAATTGATTGTCACTTGGTTAGACATCAATTCAAATCTGGTTTTGTTTTTCCAAAATATATTTCCACCAGGTTACAGTTGGCTGATTTGTTTACTAAGTCTTTACCAGCTCCTTTATTCTTTGATTTGTTGTCCAAGATGGGTCTATGTGATTGGCATAGACATCCATCTTGAGGGGGGGATGTAGAATTATATCATGTAACGTACGTTGTATGTGTAACATGGTCATTATATGTGTAAATCTGTCTTGTTGTAGTTTATATGTGTAGCTGTGCTGTTGTAGTTGTGTTGTTTTATGTAACTGTTTTTATGTATACTGATGTATGTGGTGTAATGTACTACAGGTTTATAATAGCATGTTCTAGGCAGTTGTAACTAGGGTGTACAATATACACCATGCTAGTTTGTATATATAGAATGTACAATGTAATTTTTGGATTATGCAATAAGAGTAAAATTTCTTCATTGATTCATTGTGTTCTGTTACATAGATCAGATGATCTGTTCTTGTTATTGATTCACTGTCAATGTGTGAATCTGTTCAAAGCACAAGTCACAAATCACCAAATCGCAAATCGTAAATCACCGAAGCACTCTAGAGCAATTTAGTGAGCAAAAGTGACTAGAAGATGAGAGAAAGTTACCTCACCGGTGGCAAGGAAGGGGAAAAGGTGTTGAATCGAATCATGCAAGGGAGTACGTACCTCGGAGAGATTGCCCATAAACTTAGATGAAGATCCATGAGAGAGTGTTTTTTGAGGTGAAAATCAAGTTTGGAACATGATTAGGATGAGATGTGGAGGTTGTTGCCAATGTTTATTGAGTTTGGGAGCCTAAGGCTTGGTTAAGGAGATGGGAGTGGGGTAGAGATTTGGGTGAAAGGCCCAAAAAGTGAGGGCAGGGGTATAAGTACCCCCAAGCACCCCCTGCTAGGCGATCAACATCATGGGCGTGTGCCCACACCGTGGGTTTGTGCCCATGATGTCATTTTCAGTAATTTTCTTTTTGAATTGAACATTACTACTAATTCCTATATCTAAGCATAAAAATAAATATATGCTAAATAAAACATTGTTAATAAATAAAAAAGTGAAGGTGGATAAGCTTACCAAATCCCAATTAGACTAACTATAGATAAATGGACTATGAGATGAGCTACAAGAATGATATTGAGCTCTCGCAATCTGGTGCGCCAAGTAGAGGTTGCAGCACTTGTAAGAAGTCACCTAAAGGATATAGATGAGTATACCACACAAGTAGGCAAGAAAGGAAATTAAATGGAAAAGGGATTCAAACTTGGGTTGCCTCCCAAGAGCGCCTTTGTTTAATTTCGTTGGCTCGACTCATTTGAACTCTCTTAGTTTATGTACTCTACAATCGCTAAAGTTTCATTCTTAATCTTGTACTGTGGGAAGTTCTCATAAAATGACTTCAGTAGGTGCACATTAACTTTAAAGACTTCCCCTAAATCCATGCTCCTAATCTCATTTGCACCTTGTCCAAAAATGTTAATAACAACAAAAGGTCTGAGCCATCGTGACCTTAACTTCCCTGAATGGAAAGTCAATCTAGAATAACAAAGCAAGACCTTTTGACTGATAGTGAAAGTTTTGCGAGATAGGTTGCGATCATGGAATGTTTGCTTTTGCCTTTTTAGATTGAAGCGGACTCGTAGGCATCATTTCATATCTCCTCTAATACTTGGAGTTCCAACTTTCTCTCTTTACTGACTGCATCGAGTATCATGTTGAGCTGTTTGACAGCCCAAAATGATGTATGCTCTAACTTGACTGGCAAATGGCAAGGTTTATCAAAGACTAAAAGATATGGCGACATTCTAATTGGCGTTTTATGTGCCGTTCAATAGGACCATATCACGTCTTCAAGGAGCATACTCTAGTCTTTTCGTGATGGATTGAATTTTTCTTTATTGATTTAATCTATCTATTTAACACTTCCGCTTGGCCACTCGACTAAGGATGGTAAGTCATAGATATACAGTGAGTAATATTGTACTCGCGCAAAAGATTTTCAACCATGCACATGCATAATTAGGTACCTCGATCGCTAATCAAGGCAGTTGAGCTCTAAAAGTAGAAAAATCCGTGATTTTAAGAAATCACATACCACTAAAGAATCATTAGTGCTTGTGACTTTAAATTCCACTCATTTGGACACGTAGTACACCATTAATAAGATATAGAGAAAATGATGTGACAGTTGAAATGCCCCCTTGAAATCGATCTCCCTAACGTCGAGAATTTCGCATAATTAGATCAAGTTTAATGGCATTTGATCCCGATGACTCGAGGTACTGGTCGATTGACATCTGGTACAGGTCTTAGCATATGTATAGGATTTATAAAAGATAGTAAGCCAATAGAACCCGCTCTCCAAGACCTTCACAACTATCCCACATGGAAAAAAAACATCGCCACAGGCAAATGAGGGACAAAATGTCAAGATAGATTTTGTCTCGGTTTGAGAGATGCATCAATAAATTACTTGATATGAGCAAAACTTCCAGAAGTATGGTTCGTCCTAAACAAAGTGTTTATATTCGCTCAGGATTTTTTCCTTCTATGCTCGTGTATGGTCAGGTGATAAATCTCGTGTCACAAGGTAATTAACTTAATCCATGAACCAAGGGAGTTTGTTAGAGATGACTAAGAGATGTTCATCAGGATAATCATCTCGAAGAGGGACACGTGCTACACCGTTCTCGATACGATTTAGATGGTCGGCTAATAGATTTTTTGCATAACTTTTATCCATTATTTCGATAACAAACTCTTGTAACCAGAGTATCCATTGAATAAGTTGTGATTTAGCTTCCTTTTTGGCTATTAAGTACTTTAAGGCAGCATGGTCGAAATAAATGACCACCTTAGTACCTAAGAGATAGGGCTGAACTTTCTCCAAAGCGAAGACGACAACTAGAAGCTCCTTTTCGGTAGTGATGTAGTTCAGTTGGATATGATCAAGAGTTTGGGAGGCATAGTATATTATCGGTGAAACACATTCGACTCGTTGCCTAATCATAGCTCCCACAGCATGGTTGTTGGCATCGGATATGATCTCAAAAGATAGCTCCTAGTTATGAGCTCTGACTGCAGGAGTAGAGATGAAAGAGAGTATTTGAGTGCATTGAATGCACTCTTTCATGTTTTGTTGAGATCGAAAGGCATATCTTTCTGAAAGAGGTGACATGCAGGTTATGCAATTTTGGAGAAATTCTTAATAAAATGTTGATAGAAGCCAGCATGGCCAAGAAAAGATTGGATTTCTCGCATAGTTGTAGGGTAAGGCAATTATTGAAATACTTTAATTTTTGTTAGGTCTACCTCCAAACCCCTAGAAGAGATGTTACCGAAGATAAAATCTTTATCCACTATGAAATGACATTTCTTATAATTGAGGACTAAGTTCTTCTCGATACATCTGTGAAGAACCTTAGTAAAGTGACTAAGACAACGATCGAATGAGTCGATGTAAATGATGAAATCATCCTTGAAGACTTTGATGAAGTGCTCAATGAAGTCAAAGAAGATGCTCATCATACACCTCTGAAAGGTGACATGTGCATTGCATAGCCCAAAAGGCACGCACCTGCAAGCAAATGTACCAAGAGGATAGGTGAAGGTGGTCTTCTCCTGATCTTCTAGTGCAACTGGAATCTGGTTGAAAATAGAGTATCCATCCTTGCAGCTATAAGTGAGACCTACCTGCTAATCGATATAACATCTGATCGATTAAAGGCAATGAGAAGTGGTCTTTCTGAGTAGAAGAGTTAAGCTTCATGTAATCCATGCAAATTTGTCATCCGTTTAAGATGTGAGTTGGGACTAACTCACCCAGTGAGTTCGTGACAATGGTAATATCTATTTACTTGGGAGCCACCTGAATACGAATTGCCCTTTTATTGTCAGAGACAAGATACGCGACATCCCTTATCCCTATTAGGGCGATACCCGACCAGAAACCCTACTTAAGCCCCATTACACCAGCTAGACTTAACTAGAGCTAGAAAACTCTTCTCAATACCTAATATATAGAACATTTATATCTTGAAAATTGAATAATAATTAAAACAAATTATGGCGGAATTTAAAAAATTCTCGATAAAGCACAAGATATACAAAAATCGGCATAAACCTTAGCCATAAAACCATATCCCAACCCTATTTATTAGAAAACAATAATTCAATACAATATACAAAATAATAGATAAATCAATTCACTGTAAAGAAGACTATAAACTCCTAATCTTCTCCATTCCTGAGTCGAAGCATATGTCGAATACTTGAAATGTTAATTAGTGGATGAGCGCTCCAACTTGCTCAGTAATTGATGCTCCTAAACATATTAATTGGTAACTAATATCAATAAATTATTGAATAACAATATGAATCCAAAACATATCTATTCAGGCATTAAAATGATATAACAATAGATAATGGTATGTAAGCTCAAACGTCAATTTCAAGTGTACTCGTGACTTGTAATTTTTATTTTTATTTTAGAGTTAAACTCTTGCCTTACATAATAATAAGTTTGCATAATTCATATGTTGACCGACATGGGGTTCTGCAGTGGATTCAAATGTAATCGTGCTAACAACTTTTAATAACTTGAGAGTCGTAGTCTCATCTTACCCTAAAAATACGATCCACATAACCCGCATGTTGTTCATCATGTGATTTTGTCGATGTATTCAAGTGTAACTGAGTTGCCAACCCTAAATGGATAGTGAACAACTAAGTTAAAACTCCGTACTACTGAGGATGATAGGAAGTAATCCATTTCTAGGCTAACATTTTCCTATTATTAAGACAAATGGCGCAATTCATTTTCAGGTTAACCTTCACATCCCTTAGTCCCGGTCCGCCTTATCGACACTTTCGAGGATTTTCACATTTAAAACAAATATAGCCAATTCACAGTACATTGCCCAATTCCTAATCCATAATTCTATATGAACTAAACATACTAATTACACTGCATTGTTGTTAAGAATACGAGTCATAATTACCTATGCGGAGCTTCTTAATTTTATGCCGATTTACTCAACTCTTGAAAATCCACAAACCTTTTTCTCTAGATCAATAACCTAAAAGAGATTGATCATCATCAACTTAAGTCTAATACACATTAATTATAACCCTTAAACTAGTCTTATTTGAATTTGGAACTAATTTATCACTTTTTAGGTCAATATGACTATTTCACATTTTTAAGGTAAAAACCCCAATATAAAGTAATTCTCCGATTTTCATAAAAATCCAAAATTTATACTTATTTCGTCCACAAATATATATATATATTTATTTTTTTCTATTTTTTGAAAAAATGTTTGCAAAATTCTAGCATTTTCTTTTATTTTATAAAATGGGGTTTGACTCTTGAATTGGACCAGTGCGAATTAGTTGAACCAGATCAAGTTCGGCCCGATTTAGGGATTAAACCCCTTTCTTCTTCATTTTCTGTGTTTCACTGCAACTCAAAGCAATTTCATTTTTTTATTCTTCGATTGGGGTTGGGCTAAACCCAACCTCAAGTCACCTCTAGGTAGGGGAGACGACTCCACTGCCATCATTTTGCTCGAATAAGCCGAGCTTCCTATCCTAACTTCTCCATTATTTACAACCATCATCCACAACAATGACAACAACAACAACAACAACAACAACAACAACAACAACAACAACCTTAATTTCATCGTTGTCGCCTCTCCCTCTATCTTGATTCCTTTCCCATAGTTTCTCCTTCCCTATATTTGGCTCGAATCAATTTCGACTTCCTTTTCTCTGGTTCGGTCTCCTTGTCTGTTTCAAAACAAATATGAGGCATTGTTTGTTAGTTTGAATAAATATTAGATTTTCTCAAGACTCACACAATATGAATCTCGAGGCCGATCCTAGGAATATAAATAAAAGTGTCACTACTAAAAGGGACGATTATTTTGACACATGCCTACTCATGCATATTGATTTTTTTTTAGATGTGGTTGCACGTGTTTAGAGGCATGTTGATTGATTTATAAATTAACAACACAACCTCACCACCACATGCCATCTCACACAACAGATGATTCCCTTAATCATTTTAGAATTGTGATTCATGCATCTCGAGGAATGGATAATTCCTTCAAAATCACCAACATCAACATCGTTCATCTCTTTGAGCTCCATAATACACGTATCTCAAGAAAAATTCAATGTATAATTTAATTTGATTTAAACATTATGTTTCATTATATATATAATATGTACTTTCGCGCCCATAAAATCGCCGCACGCGCCAATGACCATCCTTGGATGTGCACACTATTGTACATCCCATGCGTGTCACCCTCGACCTTGCGTGTCTTTAGGCGCCCACCAATTTATTAATTATTTTGAATATATATATATATATATGCATACATACAATTTATATACATATACAAATAAGCCTATATTCATGCGTTTATCATTTTGTCGTGCGTCAACGAGTACACTCAGGTGTGCATGCTATCCCACGACCCATGTGAGTTACCCTTCACTCGCACACGTATTAGGCATCTCATTAATTAGTCAATTATTCAATCATACACTAGTCAATCCAATTAATGTCATAATTATAAATACAATCCATATAAGCACCGAACGACAAGTAAATCCACTCACACACTAATTAAGACAAGCTGGGCTTAACCACGAGCCTACCTAGGTTAATTAGAATTTGCATTAACGTTAATTAGCTACTTAAGGTAATGGGTTGTTTCAAGATAGATCAACTCCTCGATCTTAGTATCGAGGGTAAAGGATTATTTCGCAAGAAGTCAGTGTCGAGATAATTTTCTAACACAACTTTCACATCATTGACTTTAACAAGAAAGGCATCTTGGACAAGTGAGTCCACAGTGTCTAAAGCAAGCACCAAAATAAGGAATCGCTAAGATGGCGCATCACATCATAGATGTTGAACTTAATGAGTTCACCATTACCTTATGCAAGTGATTAACGTTAATCCAAATTCTAATTAATGCGAGTTAGGCTCGTGGCTATGCCCGACTTATCTCGATTACCGTGTGTGTGGATTTGTGTCCCATTTGGTATTTGTGTGATGTGTATTTGTATTTATTGAGATTAATTGAATTTAATGTCCCATTTTTCAATTAAATAATTGAAAAATTATGGGGCGCTTAATATCGTGTGTGGGTCAAGGATGACCACGCGAGTCATGAGGTAGTGTGCATGCCTGAAGGTACTTATTGCGCGCACGATGAAATTATGAAAGCATAAATATATGTGTATATATAGTTATATATGGTATATATATTGAAAATAAATAAATAATTGATAATTGGTGGGAGCCTAGTGATACGTGGGTCGAGGGCGACACGCGTGGGATGTACAATAGTGTGTACGTTCGAGGGTGGTCATTGACACGCGCGCTGAATTTATAGGCACGAAAATACATATTTGAATATATATATTTATATATAAATGGTATATATATAAATAAATATAAATGAATCTGTAAGTTTAAATTAAATAAAACTATATATTGGAATTGCCTTGAGATACACATAGTGTGAGTATCGAGGAGGTGATTGGGTGTAGGTTGATGATTTTGGATGATTTTTCTATGCCTCAAGATGAGTGTCATCCTATCTCCATGACAATCAAGTGGTGCATGAAGGGGATTAAATGGTTAGTTATTAAAACAACAAGATCTATCTTGAGATAAACGACACATATATCAAAGAGATCAACATATATGATTTACATAAATGTGTCAGAATGTGATGGGGTTTTTGATTTGGTTAATAACCACAAGATCGACCTCGAGATATGTGTTATGTATCTCAAGAAAGATTTAAATAAGAAATAAAACATTATATTTGGCTAGAGATAAATGCAACACAAATCTCGTGAAAATGTAATTTATATCTCAAAACGCATAACAAAATTGCCTCCTTCAATTTGGTTTCAAAATAAAAAATGAGAATTAGAGAGGGACTGAGATAGGAGAGAAGGAGAAATTGAAATCAAGGTGAGTCGTTGTCGTGTTGGTGTTGTTGTTCATTGTTGTGTTAATGATGATGTTGTTGTTGTCGTCATTAGCTGTTAATGGAGTGTTAATGAGTTGATGTTGAAGATGGGAGGCAAGGGAGGGGACGGCTGAGGAGCTATCTCCCCAGTCCGAGAAGGCCTAGGGGTAAGGCAAAAAAACTTGAGTAGAGTAAAACATTCTATTCTATTGAGGAAGAAGGGGTTGGATGAATTAGGCCAGTTCGGCTCAGTTGAGCCAAACTCGGTTCGGCCCGGTTTAGCCCAAACCCCATTCCAAAATAAAAAAATAAAGAAAAAACTAGAAAAAATGGAGAAAATTTTAAAAAAAGTTGAGGAAAAATCTCAAAATAGTCATATATACCTCAAAAAATGTAAAATAGTCATATAAACCTAAAAATGAATAATTCGAGATTCGTGCTAGAATTTATGCTAGGGTTTTACCTCAAAAAACATAAAATAGTCGTATAAACCTAAAAACAATAAATTGATTCTAGATTCGATTAGGAAATTAATGTATATTGGACCCAAATTGATGAAAATTGGGTTATTTAAGGTTATTGGTCGATGGGGAAAGGTTTATGGATTTAGGGAGTCATGAAAATCGGTAAAAAGTTATAAAGCTAGGTACAAGTAAGTGGGACTCGTATTCTTATCAATTATGTAACGTAACTAGTATAATTAGTTCATATAGCATTATGGACTGAGAATGGGGCAATGTACTATGACTTGAATTGGTTTTTATCAAAAATTATCAGGAAAAAGGTACGATGGGCGAATCAGATTCGAGTGACAATAAAGGTGATTGGTCAGCTACCGACACCTTCCCTTCAGCTAACTATTAGGTACCCAATTGTTGCTTTCCTATTTGAGTTGGTAGCTATGCTATGCCTAGATACACCACAGAAATCACACGTCAGCCAATGTGTTAGGTTATGTGGACTGTAATTAAGGGTAACGAGAGTTTACAACTAAGTTTCGAAATGAAAATTCAATTCACGAGTACATTTGTGTTTGACCTGCGAACTTGCATTCCGTTATCTATTATTATATCACTTTAATGCCTAACTAGATATGTTTTGGATTCATTTTGTTATTCACTGATTCATTGATATTAGTTGATAATTGATATGTCTACGAGCATCACTTACTCAGCAACTTGGAACGTTCATTCCCTAATTAATATTTCAGGTTGCGTGCGCTTCGACTCAGGAACGAAGAAGATTAGGAGTTTATAGTCTTCTTTATGATGAATTGAATTCCCTACTATTTATGTATTGTATTGAAATAATATTTTATAATAAATAGTGTTGGGATATGATTTTATGACTGATGTTTATGCAGATTTTTGTATATCTTATGTTTAATTGAAGATTTTTTTAATTCAGCTACGTTTTCAATTATTTATTCGATATAAGATATACTATATTATGATTATCTTGTTTGAAGGATGGTTGTACTGTTACTTTAATTGAGTCTGATAGGTGTACCGAGGCATAATTAAGGTTTCAAGCTAGGTATCACCCAAATTGGGATAGGGGATGCTACATTTGGTATCAGAGCCTAGCTCATAGAATGAGCTTCTCTATTCTTTAATTGTTGGAGAATCAAGAATAACGTTAATACAATTTAGTGTTGAAACTTCAACTCACTACATATATGAATATAAGTCTAGGTTTACTAACTTGGAGACTGATTCTCAAGTTATTTATAATCTAGGACTTTATAAGCGATTTTTATCAATATTTTAGGAGGTAATGAAAGATAAAAGACTGAGATATGTTATGTGTTGTAATGTATGGTATCTATGCAATAGATATAACTATAATGTCTTCACTTCACATTATCCCGAAGGTTTTATCTCCCATTTATGTCTTAGCAACTCAATGAAGAGACGGTGAAGGTTTTTGGGAACATGAACTTCAGGAATATTTGAATAAAGGAAGACAATAGAAATATTATAAAATGGCTTATATCCATAAATATCTAAATAGTTGAGATAACATTGAGGTTTAAGGTTTATAAAAAACCTAACTCTCAATCAAATATGTAAAATGGAAATACATAAAAAGTCGTATGATGAAAAAAAGTAAACTCCTCTCTTATTGGTTAGTCTCTAATTGTCTTTATTCTTACTGATATTGATAGATTAATAATAGTCAGTGTTCAAGGATCGATTGGACCTAGACCTTAAGACATACATTATGAGATTGGAAAATAATAAGAAAATGATCTTAATGGTGAAACTACATTAAAAGTGAAGATTAATGGCAAGAGATAAGCGTTGAAGGATTCTAGAAAAATCCAAATTGATAGTCAACTCCATCTTAGTTTTTAGATTTCAATTACTTTAAGGTAGTTTCATAGAAAAAATTAAAGTTAAAACTTGTACAGTTTAGGTTAGAACTTGGCAGCTAGGGAGATGTTCAAGTTTGATCTTATAGATTGGAATAGCGTGAATTAGGGAGAATAAGTTGTCAATGAATATGAGAATTTGAGAATTCAAAGAATATTTCATGATACTGGGAATGAATAGGTAGGTAGAATATCAAGAGTTTAGTATTAACTACTACTTTTAATAAAAAATTAGATATAATTCTAGTTTTCTATGAGTGGTGATTCATAAAAACAAAGTTATTACTCGAGATTCAAAGGTTTGAACTTGTTGTAGAAACTTAGTAGATCTTTAATGAGAAATCAGGTTTGATGAACAAAAAAATTATGACTCCAAAAGTCTTAAGAGAATTTTTTATCAAGTTTTCTTGAGATTTTGTCACAATTTGAGATTAAATTAATTAATTAATTACTTGATTTCTAAGGTTAAACTAATGATTAATTCCATTTAACTTAATTTATACTAGAGTTGAATGAGTTTGAAAACTCAACTCGAGTGAGAAATCAAATTAAATTAAATTAGGAATGAATATTTATTGCTAAGAATCGACAACTCATTTGAATTATTGCATGAAACCAATTATTCTTAATAGTTTGTTGAGATTTAGTTTTCATTAACTTAAGATCAAGATCATGAATATATGGAAATGAAGTTAGGCAATGGCCTAATTATATTGAAAGAAACCATGAAAACTCATTAGAGAGCTCATGCTATGTTCATAAATGAAAAACATAGAATTGTTGAACTCTTACAAAATACGATTATCATTGTGTCACTAACGATAATATAAAAAGGTTAAAGACTTAGAAAATGCATAAACATTATCGCAGAGTTATGTAAGCCCTAACGATAAATTAGTTTACATCAAATACTGCAAGTGCAAATACTAAGCTTCAAATATAAATCATAGGGATATGTGTTGAATGCTAATTGCGAGTCGATGGACTTGACTAAGATTAACACAATTAGAGAATAGTCTTATATTCAACACAAAATCAGAAAACGTAATTTTATATTAGAATAATTGAATGATATAAACGACATATTTATTATAATACCTTTATTCAGGTAGTTGAATATAGACATAGTGAGGCAAGATATAATATATTGTAGTTTATATTATTATATAGTTCAAGGAAATTTGAGAGGGATTGTTGGGAAATAACTAATTTAGTAGCTGTACCAAACAATTTAAGGCATCGCTTGTAAAGTAAAAACTTATGATGTATTTCAAACAATGAATGGAATGAATTGCAAAAGCTGAGACTTAGTGTTATAAAATATAAGTGTATTTCCCAATTTATTTGTGAATCCGTTCAACTAAATAGATTATGCAAGTTCATTTAGTCATCTTAAGGTTTGAAATACTGAGTTATCCAAGTGAAAAAGATTTTAGAGAGTCTTTTAGTTATCCTTAAGATTAAGAAATCTTAGTGAAAACACTAGAAGACAAATGAGAAGTATGACTATCAAAGAGTTAGTGCAATGCGATTTAGAGATATTCAAGCTATGGGAGTTTGAAGAGTATAGTTGCCAGAGTGAAAAGATTTAGAGGTGAAATAAGTAACCTAAGTTCTTGAATATAATGAATTCACTTTGAGAAATCACCCACATAAAGTGATTGATGTGATAAATACTTTGAATAGGGAAAAGGACGCGAAGTGTAATTATAATAGGAACATCTCAATACTATCTCTTGTAAGAGATGTGTAATAATGATGATGAAATGAAGTCCTGCAGGTACATCATCAACTGAGTTGTTGGAATTGATAATTACAGGTTGGTTCTTTGAAGCATAGATTGAAACTGAGCCAGTGTTTGATTAATTGGTGATAAGATGATTAAGAAGTATAATTAAACTTATTTGATACGCCAAGAATTGGCTAATAAAAGTTATTATTCCAATTAGACCATCTAGAGAAATTATGCTAAACACATTGGATTTTGAAATGAAAATACTAGTTCAGAAAAAAAAAATTTAGGTAAGATTTACTTCGATGATCTCATGGATCTCTTTATATTGGTTATACATGCAATGTAATATCATATTAAGGTATACGAGAAGATTATGGATTGTTTGAGGCGATAATATATGTTATTAAATTCATAAAGAGATACGAGAGTTATTCAATTGGTTAAGATTGAATAATAAAACCTGAAGGGTTAAGTAATTTTTTGTCTATATTTAATGGTAGAAGGATAACATAACTGGTGGTTATTTAATGAAATTAACTAGAGTTCGACATCATCACAATGATGTATGAGTTGTAGTTGTCATCTTGACCGAAGTCAGCAATTTCTTGACAATGAGGTTATGTTATTCTTTTGATGGGTTGAGCAAGATATATGTATTTGGAGATGTGAAAGATATGGTGTTTTAGTGTTTGATTACCTGGAAGGAGATCCAAGGCTTGCTTCCAGTGGTGGAAGAAGTTATTGATATAGCTGAAAACTATTCTCAATCTCAGTACGAGATATTTTCTTCGTGTTGAAGAAGAAACTGAGCTACTAGTCCTAGTTTTTAAAAATAAATATTTTGAGCTTGTGTCTCCTAATGTTTAACTACTGAAAGAAAATAGATTTCTTTGTGCGAGCTCTTTGATAATGATCGCAGAGTAATAAAGCTAGATATACTTAATATTGTATATATTGAGGTATATAACTAAGATTGGAGTATAACTTTTTCATAAAATGAAATGATAAAGAGCCACATCGAGAGGGTATGACAGACTAGGTGATATATAACTACTACTAGGTTAAAATAAAGATGTCGAGTAGTCAAACATCATAGATTATTAGAGAATTCAAAACGCAAATTCGTTATGCTTTCGAAAGTCTCATCTATGAAGGGCTTTGTATGTTGGGATTAAGGAAAAAGAGAAGTTTCACGGGCAATAATAAAATCACTTGGGAACGAGAAATATACATGGAAGAGCAATTTCCATTTTTCTTTAGAACTACAGGTAACATGTATGTTTCCTTTAATTTCAAGGACGAAATTGTTTTAAATTGGGGAGACAGTAATGACACGTTACTTTAAGGAGGTGATTAACATTAATCTAAATTTTAATAACCCAAGTTACGAGGCATTTCGTCACTAGAACATTTTTGGCATTTAATAGAGGTTTTAAAACCCCTATTAAATAGAGTGTTATTAAATGTCATGTGAAAATGTGTTATGTTTTAATTTTTAATACATGTATTACATAGAGGTTTTTTAAAATTCCTATCAATTAGGTGTTATTTAATAACACCCACCTTTAATAGGGGTTTAAAAATCTCTATGAAATACCGAAATTGTTCTAGTGCGTGTTTGTATGATGTGTAAATTATTTATTGAAATTAATTGAATTTATTGGCCTATAATTGAATAATTGAGAAATTATGAGACGCTTATTATCGTGTGTAGATCAAAGATGATGCACACAAGTCGTGGTATATGTGTGCACGCCTGAGTGTACGCATTGGCGCGCATGACGAAATTTTGAACACATAAATAAATGCGTATATATAAGGTATATATATAAATATATATTGAAAATAAATAATTAATAATTGGTGGGCGCATAATGATATGCGAGGTCGAGGGTGACATGCAAGAGACGTACAATAGTGTGTAAGTTTAAGGGTGGTCGTTGGTGAGCCCAACAAATTTATAGCTGCAAGAATACATATTTGAATATATATGGGTTATATATAAATATATACTAGGTTACTTCAACTGGGCAGAAATGCAGTGCAGCTGCGGAGGTTGGGTGAATCTGGCGTTCCAACTTCGTAAGAGCCTAATAGACGAATGCCGCATGCGAAGCAAGAATTCGTTTGCTTTACAATGTGATGGTTATGATTTGCGAAAGTTAACATGACAAATAGTTTCATAGTCAGCTATCTTCTAATGGTAGTGAACCAGATGACCTGAAGTAATTGATTTATTGAGGCAGGTTAATTGTGTGACTACTTTGAAGTCGTTTATGAAGTAATTGATTTAGATTTTTGGACTAAGTTATTTATTTATTTATTTGGTCATTGTCATTGGTCAAGTTTGATCCATTTCATGAAGAGTGCTAAAAGTTTTACGTTGTCAACCTACCATAATTAAGCCAGTTATGTTTTATAGAAGTGAATGTTGGGCTATAAAGCAACAACAATTATATAAAATTAGCGTAATATAAATGAAGATGCTTAAGTGGATGTGTGGTAAAACTTATAAACATAAAATGATAAATATAGAAATTCAAAGACAAGGAGTAGCACCAATTAACACAAAATTAGGGAAGGGCAGTTGCGATAGTTTGGATCTGCAAAGTAGTGATGTTGACAAAAGTTTATTGGCAACATTCTAGCTCAGGACTGTTTTCTAGTTCCTCGGCCTATAAGGCGTTATCGCAGAGCACTGCGACCCCAGAAATTACTTGATATTATATTGTGTGGAAGTGTAAGAGAAGATACGTACTTTCCTTTGGCTAGCCTTTCAGGATGCATTGCTCACTAATGAAGTCCGCCTGCAGAGACACATGATAATGGAAGTTACTTGTGGATTGTGTGGTAATAACACTGAATCTCTGGATCACGTAATGTTTTTATGTCCTCGTTCTTCTATGGTGTGGAGTAGGTTCCTAAGTCCCATCAAAATGGAATCACTTTATTCTCTGCCTTTACATGATTGGTTGGCAGAGAATCTCCTTTCGGTGGAGGTGCTCAGAGATAGGATGGTCAACTCTCTTCGCTACCATATGTTGAATATTATGGACCAGACGTAACCGTATTGTTATTGGTGACGAGATTGTATCGCACTCGGAGATATGTCATACGGTTTAGGCGAAAACGAGGAATTTCCATTTCGCCTATGAGAATTTCTCTAATGTGAAGGCTCAGCTCCATTCCAAGAAGGAACGTCTGATAAAAATGGTCATTGTCTTCCCTATCAATGGTTCAAGATAAATGCAGACAATACTTTTATGGACGATTCCGATGCAGCTAGTGTCGGCGGTCTACTTAGTGATACTAGTGGGGATTGGAGACGAGGCTTTGTAATGAACTAGGGGAATTGCTCGGTGTTTGAGGTGGAACTTTGGGGTGCTCTTCAATGTCTACAATTAGCTTGGGAGGAGGGCTTTCTAAGAGTAATTTTAGAGATGGATAACGTAAGTGTTGTGGACTTGCTTAGTGGTGATCAAGAAGTATCGGCATTTGATCTCTTTAATCGAGATTTTTCTACAACGAGACTAGTCAATTAGGATTATTCACATTCATTGTGAAAGAAATCGAGCCCCAAATTTGTTAGCCTCTTTTGCTGCGCAGCACTCGATCTGGTTGTATATTTTATCGCAATGCCCCTAAGGGCTTTTCCTTATTTTTACCAATGATGTAATATGAGTGTCGTTCCCAATATTTTATCACTTGTAACTTGAGCTATTGCCTCTTGCGAAAAAAAAAAAAGACTGCCTACAAATGCTACCACTAGAAAACTTGACTTAACAAAAACTAAAGAAAATCTTCTCAAAATGGCCTCTCACTAGGCTGGTCGTGGCATATATGTGTTCCCTCCACTTCACACCCTTTTCCCCTTCACTTTCTCCATCGAATATCCCTTCATCAATACCGTAAATCCTTCAAATCCTTCTCAAATTCTAAATCCAAACAATGGAGAAAGACAAATCAAGTGAGCTCTTGATCAAGCAGACTCATCAAAACCTCATATAGATCACCTATCTCGCACTGTTAGCTTCACTACTTGATTTGATCTTCCAAGTGGCTCTAGGGCTACCCATTTGGGGGAATTCGAGACCTATTTGTGGATTTTCATGGAGAAGGGTTAACAATCGTCGTCATCATCGTCCTTTCTTGTTCTTGGGGTTTTGCATTATGTGCACTAGTGGGATGACACGTGCTACGCACGTTAATGTTTCTAGCAACTTGGCTAATTAAACCAAGAGACTCTCAATTAAGATAACTACCCATATCCACCAATAAAATTAAAAGATAACTACTATACAATTATCTCTCTCTCCTTCTCTCTTTCTCTCCGCGTTGATCACTTTCAAATCCCCACTCTCTTTATCTCTCTCTCTCCACGAGTATTACTTTTCAATCTACACTTTTTAATTAAGTCAAATTTACCTAAACATCTCTACTTCTATTTCTTCTAAGATTTTTCATCCAATCAAATATTAACATTGATAGGTACTTTTATCAATAAAGCTATTTTGGCTTCAAGAAAATCCTAGGGGGTATTTCATTACATATAACTAGTAAGAGAGCACGTGTTCCAGACATGAGCATAATTAAAAGTGTGATCAGTTAGAAAAATAATGTTCTTATGTTAGTGAATCTCCTATATGAAGGATTAAGTAGAGGGACCGCAGTGGATGGGTCGTTTTATTTTTTTCTTTTTGAGATAAAATATATAATTCTTTGTTTTGTATGAGATAAAATAATTTGAGATTGGGATTTTTTTTACCCCTTACCCAGCATTTAGAAGGTAGGTCTGCAATAGAAAAAAAAAAAAAATGTAGTCCATGCATATGAATTAGTTACGAATTTTTATTTCTTTCAAAAAAAATGTGAGGTTGCAAAACCAAACATTAAGTAAAGAGGTATGTTCAACTTCGTTCCTAATACTATATAAGAATAAATTTTAGAGACCGAAAAAAAAAGTTATAATTTAGAAACTAATAGAAACAAAATCTAAAAAAAAATTACATTTTAGAAACTAACATAAACAACATCTAAAACCAAAAGTTTTCTATTTTCATTTTCGAGAAAACCTAACACCGAAAGTTAATTTAACACGAAGGGATATAATATTATTTAAATAAAAAACAACAACTAAACAAATATTAAAATCAACAGCTTTTATAAAATCATTAGCATAAATTAATAATGTTACAGTTAGATGGCTGACATGTCCTGCTTAGAATTTTCAATTAAAACAATGTAAATGGAATCACAGTAAAAAAAAGCCTAAAATACTATACAAAGAATCCATATAAAATATAAAAGGAAAGTAATTGGAACCCAGATGGGTTGGCTCAACGGTAAGAGCGAGCTTGGGATTTTGTGGTTAGGCACATGGTCCCAAGTTAATCAAAGACAACTCCAGATTATCTTCCCATAACCCATATCCCTAAGTTCACTCCTGCCTCAAATCAAAGATATCATCACGTTCCGATGGTTCCTCGCTACATCAAGATTGTCCAGACCACTGTGGGACACTCCAAACCATTGAGGTATGCTCAAACTAATTATTCCATGACCTTGTGGGAATTTTCGGGCTCACTCGGATACCTATAAAAATGAAAAAGAATATGAAAGGAAATTGGGTGAATTGTGTCGTGCTCTAAATATGAAAGAATAATGGTAGAACTACATCACCAACACTGGCAAACACATCTGCGCACACCTTAAGATGCACTGAACATGTATAAACCGTTGAATGAGATTTGATGCTTGAAGAATTATAGCAATACTTGTTCTTCTATCTAGTCTAACCTTCCATACAATTTGATTAAAGGCAGAACATGAGTAAACATCCCATAAAACTTCACTTTAGGTTAAACCCTATTATTATAGATATCAGATATTGACAGACTGATACTCAATGCATTTATGAAGCCTAGAAAAAGGGAGAATAACATTGTTGAAGTGCTCGCATCCGTTGCCTCCTTCCACTCATAATCAAACATTTCCACATTAAAGTTGCGCTACATTTCTTCTATCAACTCGTATGTTCCATAATAGAAAAAAGACCAAGACGACAACAACAACAAAAATGGAGAGGTGAAGCATACCTTAATTGGCCTCTCTTTGATATTTCAAAGCCATTACATGAACTACAAAAAACAATTAGAGGAATTATAGACTCATAGAATGTAAAGAATTGAACATCTATGAAATTTAGAGATATTGTGTCTAATGGCAACCCATTAAATTCATAACTGCAACAACATTGTTACTACCCACCAAGTTACTCCTACTTTATGCTTTTTCGTTCAACAATGGATTTGGAAAACGTCATTTTTTTTAAAATTTTCACATGCATGATGAAGATTCAAATTAGAAAGCTTATAAAAAAACTCAAATTAAAACTCTATTGTTTTCAGTTTCAAAACTGAGTTCCGCATAGAAAATAACTGCCTGAGTGAGAGATAGAATAGATAGAGAGAAGATAAATGAGGAGAGAAACTTTAGGACAAATAATGGGACACGTATAAAACATGAGAATAGATATATTTTTGTTTAAGGGTGTGTTTGATAGCAAAGAGAATTTTCAATGAGAAAAAAATATTTACTTCAACAAATTTTTTGTAGAGAATTTTTTAAAAGAATTTTCTCATTGCTGTTTGATAGCACGTGGGGATTTTTTTCTCAATTTTCTGTTGTTTGATAACTAATGAATTTTTTTTCCATTTTTCTGCAGTACCACGAATTCAGACTAAAATTAAATCAAGTGAAAAATTAATCAAGGTTACGCACTGAAATTGAATCAGCTACAACTATCTTCACAACCATTAATGAACTCAAATAAATCATTCAATAATTAATTGATAAGTAACATAAATGAAAGAAAATAAACAATGTACTAAAAATTCTTAAAAAAAAACTTATGGTTTAACTTCTAAAAATAATCTAAAATTTCCTCTGCAAATATAAAACCACCCAATCTTTCTTCAAGTTTTCATCCAAGTGAAAAAATATATTCGCATCCTTAACTTCACATCCCAATAAAAGCATGGTATGCATTACGTCTTCTTGACTTAGTTTAAGAATATTATGAAGCTCTTTCTGAAGATGTGCACAGTCTGTATGCACAAATGCATCTGCTAGTCTATTGGCAGCTACAGTTAGGCCTTGCTTGGTAGCATCAACGTTACTACTCTTTTTCCTTTTAGTCCTCTGACCATTTGATCATGTACGAGTTACACTAGATGACGAGTGATCGACCTCATCTTTTTTTCTTTAGTTGGGAGTGACTTCTCTGCATTGCCTACAAAAAATAATAACATTACTTATAATACATGGATTATTTTTACGAGGATTTCACAAATTGGGCATGATAGTAACCAGAATTCAAGAGCAGAACAGTTGAGTTTCTTATATTGCATTTCTTTCAAATTGGACTTAATTGTTTACATCAAACTCTACAAAAGAATTGATCATTCAAAGTCAATGAAAAAAAATGTACAAAAAAGTGTAAAATTAAATAATCAATTATTTATTCTACAAATTACTTACACATTTCTTCCAAAGAAGGAAATTCTATGTTTGCCTCGTTACCAGTAATTGCATTCCCTCCAGTAGCTTGATCATATCCAAATATGACACATAGCTCATCATAGTACGACACACACTTTCTGCGATATGATTTCTTTTCTAGATGTTTCTGTTACATATAAAAATACACACAAACACACAAAGAGATATAGTTAGTTAATATATATCACTAATGCAATTGTATATTCCAACAAAACCTAAAATGTACCTGAAGATATTCTTTCCATGTCAAAACATCTGCCTTGGCAAGCTGTGTATCTGGATCCCATCCGAACCTACTTTGAGATATTACCTCCATTGCAAAGAAGTAATAGGCTTTCAATGTTTTGATTCTAGCCTTCACATTAGCTGGGTGTACTGGTTATTTTAATTGCTTTAGCAACTCTAGGCAAACTCGAGTATACACCTCAGGCTTCCATGAATTACCTGAAGCATTGCCAAATCCGTACTCTTCTAAAATAATGTCAAGCATGATCTTATCCATGCGGTCATTCCATCTCACTTGCCCCTTTGACACCACTTTCACGCTCCTAATTGATTCTTCCATATCCGTTTTTACATGATACTAAAGTTGTATATATTTTTAACGAAAAAATGGCAAACTATATGATATAATATAAGACTACATATGACATTGCACTAATTAAGAAAAGTTTCAAAGAAATCAAATTTAAAGTGATAAAAAATTCATACAAACTAGGTACCAATTCATACGCTCAACATTAGGGAACATTTCATCTAAAACTAGTCGGTAAGCTTGTCTAGGCTAGTTGTACTCATTCCACAGTAACTCGGCTAATGCATCTCGTTTAGCTATCCAAATTGGAGATTGATGTATGGAAATATTATCTTCTCATGGGCTATCATCATCTTCTTCATCTTCATAAATATCTTCATCCTCTTCACATATATCTTCAGGATCTTCCTCTCTCAAAAAATTATGTATCGCACAACATGCTAAAATGACATTTGATTGAGTTTTAACGTCATAAAATGGTTCGTGTAGCAAAAATGCAAATCATTTCTTTAGAAGCCCTATTATTCTTTCTACTACGTTACGCAAGGACGAATGTCGAAAGTTAAACAACTCTCTTACATTTCTAGGTGTACGAGCAACTTGAACTTTTAAGTGATACTTTGTACTGTGATAAGGTGCTAAAAATCCAAGAACATTAGGGAACCCAGCATTAACCGAATAATATTTTCATACATTAAAATGATATCATAGTAGTTGTAATTAGTTGAAATAATAACAAAAATAATAATAATAGTACTTATACAAATGTTACACAAAATATATCTAACCTAGTGGTATAGTTAGTCTATCCACTCGATTTGGCCTAACAATATCTCTTAATATATGATCATCGTGAGCCAAGCCCTCCCAACCGGCAAGTACGTATGTAAATCTCATATCAAATGTACATGACACTAAGACAATTTAGGAAGTAAAACCTTTTCTATTGCGGAACTTTCGCTGCTCTTCAATCGGTACCGTGCATGAGAAATGAGTTCCATCTAATGCTCCGACCGCATTCTAATATTTAATATTTATTTAGTTTATATCCACAAATTATTATAATATATTATTATGCTATTTACAGGAAAAACTTCAAAAATATCTTAAATAAATCCATTACCTCAAATAGTGATACCAAACACTTGGGTTCGATTCTTTGTCTTGTGGAGAATTATTTATATTTGCAGGCTCGACTACACCTTTGTACATACTTATTTGAGCTTTTGTAACAACGTGGAAGTAGCGACTAACTGTCTCACTGGAACGAACAAATTCAAAATTTGTTCGTCTCTTTCGATTATCGTATCCAACTATCAACAAAAACATAACTACTTGTTCTTTTACTTTTACACTGCGCCCGTCAACTAGCCCATGCATACGAAGAATTCTACAAAGCTCTTTGAATGGACCTCCTTTCAATCGTAACTGTTCCTTACAGTTTTTGTTAGATTCTTTGTAAAAACGCTTTAATATTATTTCCTTTCTTCATTGCTATTGACTCGAGGTTGTATGTTCAACGAGTTACGATGTTGTACGTAACCGAGCAATAACATCATCATCATTATATCTGCTATTTTTTCTATCTTCTTCAGTGGGCATCTAAGTAAATGCATGTAAACTTAATGAATGAGTGAATGATAGTAAATAAATCCTTAAAACAAACTCTAAATATGAACTCACAAATCTTAGTATGTCTCATAAGGAAAAGAAATCACGTTTTGGCTCCCAAAGGCCTCATGGGCCTCCCAAAACTAACTAGTGTAAGTTTTGCCAAGAAGATAAACACACAAGGAAAAAACCCTTAGAACTCTTAACACTATTTGGATAGAATTATATGGATACTTATTTCAATAGTATCATATATGTTTGAATTGGAGATGAAAGAAGACAATTAAACAACAAGAAAGTAATGAATGCAAATGAGAAGGTGTTCGTTTAATTTGTTTACCATATATTAGATAAGCAGAAAACTCTTTTGGCTTTTATAAAACAAATACATACTTAAAAGTTGATAAAAACTGTAAAACTTAAACTTCTTATTTGACATGAGAATTTTTTTTTTTTTTTTTTTTTTTTATGTAATGGAGGCAATACTACTCATGTATATTTGTATTGTATATGTAAATGTATATAAAAGTATGTACAAAACACCAAAAAAAGGTTATAGCCATAGACAGCCACCCATGTCTTAGTCAAAAGCACACTAAAAGCCATGGCAGTTGATGCTTTTCCCCTTTGCCCTTCGACAAAAATACCCTCGTAGTAAACACTTGGCTGGTATTGTGCAAAAATTGAAACAAAAGGGGGCATTAATGCTTAGAAAGATATTAAGCTACCCCATTATCATTCCAACCACCACGGTCCTATTCCTCAAAACCACCATTGCTCCTTAAATCCCTATTTGATGTGCAACAACATATTCAGATCAATGTGGAGGAAGCTGAATCCCTAACTAGGTTTTAATGGTGTTCATCTGAACAGGGTTTAGCACAACCACAAAATGCCATTCCCATACATGCACATATCTTGAGTTCTGCTCAATCTTTTGACAAATCCTTCAATACCACTTAGATTAATCGAAGATTGAGACAACCATTTCTCGGTTTGTCAATTGAGTGCGTAGAAAGATCAATCGAAGGCTCAATTGAATTGGGTGTTTTTTTTAGTTGATTGGATATGGAGGATGAGGAATTGAAGGAGTACCTATTCAAGGTTGTGATCATTGGGGACTTTGCGGTGGGGAAGTCGTATTTCTTGTCAAGGTATGCGAGGAATGAGTTTTATTTGCATTCTAAGGCAATGACTGGTGTGGAATTTTAGACGCAAAGCATGGAAATCGATGGGAAGGAAGTGAAGGCTCAAATTTGGGACATGGCGGGGCAGGATAGATTTCGTGCTGTCATATTGTGTACTACAAAGGTGCTTTTGGTGCACTTGTTGTAGCGATAGAGCACGAGTTTGGAGTTAATTGTTCTTCTTCTTCCTCCTAAAAACCCAAAACGTTAGGGCAATCCCTAATTCAAAGATTGGAGATGGTTGAAGCTTCGCAAAAGCTCCCAACAACATGAATAAGGAAACAAAATATGAAAAACACAATCAAAATAATACGATCGAATGGAAGAATCATTGAAGCTCAAACAAGAAAAAAAGATTCATACCTGAAGCGTTGGAGCGAATGCAGAGGTGAAGATTGGGTGACGAGATGAAGAGATCCGCATAGGCAAAAGTGAGGATTAAGAGGGGATAGTTGGAGTTTATAAATGAAGAAATTTGAGAGGAGATTGTTACAGCTAGGGTAGAAGACTTCTTGTAGAAGAAAGAGTTTCAGTCAATTACGGATTGGTTACGCAAAACAAATATGGAATTTTCGCATAGAAATAAAAGAGAAGAAACGAGGAAGAAAATGAGTGTAGATTTTTTTTCTATGCAGTTACCAAGTTTATCAAACACCTAATAAAAACAGTTGCATTAAAAAATTACATAATTTTCCACAATTGTTTTCATTTTCTTTGCTATCAAACACACCTTAAGAGAAAGTATTGCTAACCGTTATATGATTTACTGATTAAATTACCTCTTTGCCCAGATTTTGAACAAATTTTATTTAAGTATTTGGGGGCATATTTGAGAGATTTTGACAAATAGGAAATGTGAAATCAACAACTTTCACTAAGGTAGTTATCAAATATAGAAGTTGAGAAAATTAAGGAAAGTTTTATTTGAATGTAATTTGTCTACACAAAACACCCTCATCCTCTAATTGCCATTTATTTTTAAAACCAATAAGAAAAAAATAAATTAAGGGCAATATAAGCAATATTGCAAAGTTTTATTTAATAGAATCCTAAAAAGAATTTCCATTATATGTAGTATTGATAAATGAATCCCAAAGTCTAAATTAAATAAAACTATACATTGGATTTGCCTCAAAATATGCTTAGCATGAGTATCAAGGAGGTGAATGGGTGTATGTTGATGAGTTTGCTATTCTTTATATGCCTCAAGATGCGTGCCATCCCATCTCAATGACAATCAAGTGATGCATGGAGGGGATTAAATGGTTAGTTATTAAAACAACATGATCTATCTTAAGATATGCGATATGTATCTTGAGGAGATCAACATTTATGATTTGCAAAAGTGGTTAAAATGTAATTGGTTTTTGATTTGGTTGATAGCCACAAGATTAACCTCAAGGTACATGTTATGTATCTTGAGAAAAATCAAAATGAGAAATAAAAAATTAAATGTCTTGAGATTCATACATCATGAATCTCGAGAAAAATCTAATATATAATTCCAAACATATAATAGAACCATCTCCTTTAATTTAGTTTCAAAATCGAAACTGAAAGTGAGATTAAGAAAGGGACCGAGATAGGAGAGATGGAGAAATCGAAATCAAGGTGGGTCATGGTTGTGTTAGTGTCGTTGTTCACTGTTGTGTTGTTGTTGATGTTGTTGTTGTCGTCACTAGTTCTTAATGGAGTGTTGATAAGTTGATGTTGTAGATGGGATTCGTTTCCTCAATTCAAGAATACCTTAGGGTTAGGCAAAATCCAACCCTAGTGGTTAGTTTTTAAAAAATTAAACATAATAGAATGTTTTGTTCTATTTACAAAGAAGGGGTTGGGTGAACCGGGTCATTTCGACTTGGTTGTCCGAACTCGGTTCGGCCCAGTTCGGCCCAAACTCCTTGTCCAAAATAAAAAAAATAAAGAAAACACTAGAAAAAATGGAAAGAAATTCTTTAAAATTGAGGAAAAGTCCTAAAAAATAATATTTTGATAAAATAAATAGAAATTAATCATTTTTTTACGAAAATGAAGAATTCGGGATTGATGCGAGACTTTATACCGGGGTTTAACCTCTTAAAATGTGAAAATAGTCATATTTACCTAAAAATAATAAATTTGTTCCGAGTTTGATTAGGACCTATTTAAGGGTTCTAATTAATGAGTATTGGACCTAAATTGATGACAATTGGTCTATTTTAGGTTATTGGTCAATGGGGAAAGGTGTATGAATTTTGGGAGTCGTGAAAATCATTAAAAAGTTAGAAAAGGTTAGCGCAGGTAAGTGGGACTTCTAATTTTATCAAGTTTGCAATGTAATTAATATAATTAGTTCATATAGCATTATGGGCTGGGAACGGGGCAATGTACTATGAGTTGAAATGGTTTTTGTGAGAAATTATCCAGAAAGAGGTACGATGGGCGAATCAGACTAGATTCACGATGAAGGTGATTGGTTAGCTACCGATACCTTCCTTCAACTACTTTGAGGTACCAAATTGTTGCTTTCCTATTATAGTTGGTAGCTACGCTACGCTTGGATACACCACAGAAATCAGACGTCAGCAAACGAGTGAGGTTCTATAGATCGTAATTCAGGGTAAAGGGAGTTTATAACTCACTTTTGAAATGAAAATACAAGTCACGAGTACAGTTGCAATTGACATGTGAACTTGCATATTGTTATTTATTGTTATATCATTTTAATGCCTGAATAGATGTGTTTTGGATTCATATTGTTATTTATTGATATTAGTTGATAATTGATAAGTTTACGAGCATCACTTATTGAGCAAGTGGAAATGCTCATTCCCCAATTAATATTTTAGGTTGTCGATGAGCGCTTTGACTTAGGAATAAAGAAGATTATGAGTTTATAGTATTCTCTACGGTGAATTGAATTCCCTACTGTTTATATATTATATCAAAATAATATATTGTAATAAACAGGGATTGGATATTAATTTTATGATTGTTGTTTATGTCAATTTTTGTATATCTTATGTTTTATCGAAAAAAGAAGTTTTAATTCTACTGCATTTTCCATTATTTATTCGATATAAGATATACTATAGAGTGATTATCAGGTAGAAGGATGGCTGTATTGTTACTTTAGTTGGAATAGGGGATGCTACAATTGTGAACATTTAGTCTAGGACATCTTAAGGAAAGTCCTACCAAGTAAGACTGAAACGAAATGGGGGTAGGGCTGATTCTTCATATCAATAATATTGTGATAGCTCGTTTCCCTAAACAAGGTAACACATGGCCTAATCTCGCCATTAAGCCTTAATTACAGCTGCATAGTACTTAACAATGTATTAGTCAGCCTATCTTTCATATTCTCCTCGTAATTTGTGTTTAGGATAGGTACTACTCAAATCTAGATAATTGTTAATCTCAGTGTTTATTAACACTTTTTAATAACTCATTGTGTTTTATATGAAGTCTTAAATAGATTGCGGAAGCTTAAATTAATAATTCCTAAGTGTAGAAACCAGAAAAATAACTATGATAACAGTGTAATGAACATGTGTCAAGTTAGGGAATCGGTTGCTCAACCCAATATACAGCCCAAATGTATATAAAGACGTATTGTATGTAAATACTGACAATATAAATGGAAACCTACAAAATTGTGATATGCAATACACCAAAGGCTTAGATATAGTTTTTGATTTCCTCCATACCTAGCTTGCTACATGAGGGATCTGCACTCACACCATCAACAAAACAAGACGGCAAGTCCAGTAAGTAAATTTTGAGAAGCAATTTGTCCACATTTTCAAATATAAATAAAAGTTATATAAAAGCTTATAAATAGCGAAAGATTGCGTAAACGGGAATATAGTTGGAGACACCATAACTAAACAAAGTGAGACCGACTCTAGTATAAGTAGTAATTATCAAGGCTTGGTCAACCATTACTTTGATCCCATCAACCTATTATTCAACTATCTAGAGGCATGTGCTCTCTCACAAGTTCCTAATGTGAATATATATCCTTGCCGACTCCCCGGGTCTTATTAACCCGTGTGCCGAATAATACTAGTGATAAGTGCTAACATCCCTAGAGTTTAGATACCTCGTGTGCCACTCATCTCAATATCGTGCAATGGACCCTAGATTCGAGGACTAATTTCATATTGACAAGGAAAGACTCATGCTTTGATTGAAAGGAATTTATTTGCTTAGCTAAGCATAAGTAATAAAGTGCGAGTCCATAAGTTCATTCACAAACACATCTACATTAATTGCATGCTATTGAATTCATATACCATTTAAAACAACAAGGAAATACATCGCATAAGAATGGAATCAACGAGTCAATGAAAGAATATATATCATGATAAAGTAACCCCTCAAATGAGTCGACACAACACATAAGTCATAATCTTAGATTACAAGGGATAACTTATTAAAATGGACTACAAACATATAATGAACTGGAATGAAATGGAAAGAAGTAACTTAACAGGTTTAAGTACCTCAAATGCACGCAATCCTAAGTTAGACTGACCATTGCTCGCCTCAAATATCGTGTCCCCCAGCTGACATCACCTCCTATGTTCATGGTTTCAATTTTAGCTCATTTTCAACCTTGAAGATGAATTAATTTTTTAAAACCACAGGTTCTGGGTTGTTCCTCTCTTTTTTAGCTTTTCAGTGATATAGAGAACTCTAAAACGAAGTTAAAATGATGGAGATACGATTATTTTACTAAAAATAGTTAAACTGACCTGACTGCAATTAGCTCGATTATCAGTTTCATTAGTACGCTAATGGGCTGACATCTGCATTTCTACAGGTCAGGATTTGAGTTTTTGACCTTAAATCCTACTTAGGCCACTTCCATCATCCAAAACTCCCATAATGGGGTACAACCACTTCAAAAACATCATAGATGAATAATTTAATTAATAACATACATCATACAATTGAAATTAAATAAACATTTTGACATGAAACTCAAATACACAATAAACTTTGAAATTTCATAACTTTATTAAAACAAACTTAACTTTTGAACTTCTTTACAACAACTTTTTAGAATTTTGTGATGAATTAAAAAATGAGGTTGATTTGAAAAACATGTAAATTTATAAACCTAAGTTTAGCAAAATTAGTTTTATGCTTAAACTTTGGCCAAATTCTTCAAATTTGAATATTTAGAACTTAAGATCCAAATCAATGCTTAAACTTGATCATAAACAACATAAATAACACTTAGAAATGGACTATTCATAAAGCCCTTTTATTCATACTCAAATCCTATGAATTTTGAATGTATTGATGAGTTCAAAACATTACCTAAAGTTGTTGTGGATCCCTAGCTCTTGTTTATCGCATGGTTAGCCTTAATTGATTAATTCTAGCAAATAATCAATTATAGATTCTTTTTCGTTTGAAAGCATGCAAATGAGGAAAGAGATACGAAATGTGCCTTTTATACTTTCTAGTTCTTCTTGATGTGTTTTCTACATCTCTAGGTGCATCCAATGGTCCTTATTAAGTTAAACCTCTCCACTAATTCATCCTAGCTAATACACAATTCTCACACATGATCCATTGGAATAAGTTGCAGCACGTATCTTATGATAAGATATAATGTTGTGTAAGATTTTATTTCACAACTCTAGGCATTACAATTAATTTGATTTAAAACATAAATATAGGCTAAATATATTATTTACTTTATTTCCTTTAATTAAGTTTAGACTCACTATAATACTCTCTAACCCAGTCCCAAACCAATACGCATCTCGAGGCACCTCCTTGCTTGCATCTCGTTGCCTATAAATAACAAGTAAAAGTGACTTAGTCGATCGACACATATACAACACACTAGAAATACATCACATAAAATTAAAATATACTTCGGCTACTAGCCTCGATCAGTGTGTGTATCTTAATGCAGGTCCCGTCATGTATTAATGATCTCGATTATGGATAAAATTTAGGTTAGAAATTTAGGCCGTGACAATTCTTCCCAACTTATGGAAATTTCATCCTCGAAACTAAAATGAAATTAAGTTTATATCTAACTTGAAAAAGCACTAGAATCTTTGTCGCATATAGTCATCCCGCTCCCAAGCAAGCTTCGAGTCATCGTGGAACTGCTACTTATTAAGCAACTTCGAGATAGACTTATTCCTCAATTATTGTACTTTTTGTTCTAGAATCTGGATAGGCTACTCCTCATATGATATATCCTTGCTTAGGTCGATCAGACTCAAGTTAACCTTCGGTCATGCACTTGCCTTCGACATGGCTAGTCAAAGCATAGAATCATGGAGCACTGGATGAACCCCTGACTTATGTGAAGGAAGCTCAAGCTGATATACAACTTCTCCAACCTATCTCTTAACCTTGAAAGGCCTCATTAATCTCGGTGTTGACTTGCCTTTCAACCCAAATCTCTGAAGACCCTTTCGAAGGGAAACCTCAAGTAGACTAAGGCTCCCTCGTCATACGTAAGATCCCTGAGATATTTATTTGCATAATTTCTTTTTCCTCTCCTAAGCACCTCGAAGTCTCTGACCAATCTATCTCACTTTCTCTGCATGGTCAACAATAATCCAAGGCCCCACTAAATCTTTATCCTCTAGCTTAGCCCCACATGATGGTGAGGGATACAGTTTGTGATATAAAACCTTAAACGATGCCATTTCAATGCTAGCCCAATAACTTTTGTTGTATGCAAACTCAAAAAATTGTAAGTACTTCTCCCAAAATTTACCGAACTCCCTAACATAAGCCCGAAGCATATTCTCGAGAACCTGAATCAACCGTTGAGTATACCGTTTGTCTTAGGGTAAAAAGTTATGCTAAATTGTAGGCGCTTACCATACTGATCTTACATACTCTACCACATCTTGGACGTATACATAACATTTTTATCTAATATGATAGTTAATGGTACGCCATGTAGCTTGATAATCTCTCCCCCAAATAATAACGCTCAAATTGTCAAATGGGTAATAAGTTATGACTCATAAGAAATGATTAGACTTCGTTAATATATCCACAATCACCTAAATAGAATAATGTTTCCTAGTAGTATTCGACAATCATTTTAAAACACCCATGCAATGTCTTTGCATTGTCATCATGGAATGTGCAGTGACCGTAATAATCTCCCAGGTCTATGATGCTCAGCCTCCACCTATTGGCAAACCCCACATTTTTTGATGAACACATACCCGTTTTCCTTTATACTAGGGCAGCAAAAAATGTTTTTTCATATCATGGTACATCTTGGTCCTACCTTGATGAACTGTGAAACGAGAACGGTGTGACTCATGAAGAATCTCATCTCTCAACTTATCCATTGACGGTATACAAAACCTGCCACTTTATCTCAAACACTAATTTGATATCTCTGCCCAGTTAAGAGAATTTGCACTCTTCGCTAACTTGCTGAACATTAGGTACAACCTATCGGTCTTCTAACCCTTTGACACTCTTTATTTAGACACAGTCTGTACTTTCACCTATGCGCATACCATAACTTGAGTATCTATAGGAACACCTGATTGACTCGTTGTCACCACTGCCTTAATTAATCCATACTCATACGTCATATGACATCTAACAATCTCGACATATCTTATTAGTATCCTACTCAATGCATCCCTAACTATGATAGATTTTCCTGGTAGATAATCCAGAGAAAAGTCATCGTCCTTCAAAAAATCTAACCATCTACGTTGTCTCATGTTCAACTCTTTCTGTGTGAAGAGGTACGTCAGACTCTTAGAATCAGTGAAAAGTGTAAATGTCTCAACATATAAATGATGTATCCACACCTTTACGGAAAAAACAACCACTGCCAACTTTTAATCACGTGTAAGATAAATCTTTTCATGTATCTTAAGTTATCTGGAAGCATAAGCCACTGCTACTTTACCCTGCATCAACACAATACCTAGACCCATATGAAAAGTAACCGCGTATGCCAAGAATCTATGTCCTGCCTCTAGCAACTCTAACATTGATGTGGTAGTTAACAACCTCTTTAACTAAGCAAATGTGCTCTTATATATCTCACTCCACTCAACGTCAACATCTTTCTATGTTAATCTGTTAGAAAATGAAGCGATATTTGAGAAATCCTTCACGTATCGGCAGTAATAGCCAACCATACCAAGAAAAATCCTAGTCTTAGTTAGTGACGTTGGTGTTGCCCAATCCATAATATCATGAATCTTAGCCAAATCTAAAGATCTCCTCGCTGCCCCGACAACATGACCCAAAAACTTAACCTCTATAAGGAAAAACTTGAATTTATTGAACTTGGCGTAAAGTATATGCCCCCTCAACGTTTGCAACGTCTCCTGGAGGTGCTACTCGTGATCCTCTTGAGTCATCAAAGAAATCAAAATGTCATCGATGAACAATCTCTAAACAACTAAAAATGGTGTCATAACCTGGTGCATCAAATCCATAAATATGGTGTGGGCATTGGTTAGCTCAAATGGCATGACCGTGAATTAATAATGTTCGTACCTCATGTTGAACACTGTCTTGGATCTATTCTAATCCCTGATACTAAGATGATGATACCCAAATCTCAGGTACTCCTCTCCGCTGATTAAACAAATCATCAATGTTTCGAAATGGGTACTTATATATAACTGTAACATTCTTCAACTACCCATAGTCTATACACAATCTCAGACTATCACCTTTTTTCATAAAATGGATTGGCGCTCCATACAATGACATAGAATGTGTGATAAATCCATTCTTCCCCAAGTCTTAAAGACGAGTCCTCAACTCCTTTAACTCTCTCGGGGCAATGTTGTGCGATGGTATCAAAATAGGTTTCGTGCCTGATCCTAGATTGATGATAACTCTATCTTTCACGGTGGTAGTAAATAAGCTAAATCTTCTAAAAACACATTTCGAAACTCGAAAACAATTGGAATGTCCTCATATTTGGATCCCTGACTCTCTGCCACGGAATATAATGTACTAGATCCTCTATTTCCCTAGTAGTCGCAATTCGTCCACTCATGCCGCTAGCACTCAGTGTACTACCACTGTATATAAATATTAGAGGCCTTGGGATCTCCAATATCATTGTCTTACTAAAATAGCCGATTTATGCGCAGTACATTGCTAGCCAATGCATCCCTAACAATGAATCAAACTCTAAGAACTCGAGAACCCTGAAGTCTGTAGGTAAATTTACCACACCTATCTTTATTACGCATCCCTGAACAACACTATTAGGGTAAACCTTATCCCCGATTGCGGTACTTAAAATCAAATGTATTTTAAGCCTAATAGGTGTAAATACTAAGATTTTTATCATGCAACCTGCAATAAAAGATATTGTAGATCCAAAATCAAATAATATGTGTAAATTTCTATTACGAATGGAAATCATATCCTCGATGAGCTCTCATGTGGCATCAACGTCTGGTTGAGCTTTTGTGTGATCTCCCACTCGGCTATAAAGTGGGTACACCGCTATTGGCCGCAGGCAATCCTTCATCAAATGTCCATCCTGACCACATCCAAAATAAGTAATTAGTATGCTCTAACCCAATACTTGAACCTATATCTGAATATGTGGTTATCTCTAACCCTATCCCTATCGAGGTATATCTCGATCTCTGCTTTTGCATCGTCCACCCTATTGTTGTTGTCGTGGTGCCGGTGGTGTTAAAAGAACAGGTTTGGCTGAAGTTGGCAAAACTAGTCTGACTGGAGGTGGCTACGGAGTTATGCCTATTGCACTTTGAATTGGGTAGGGTAAGTTGCATAGGGCACACCCGGTGTGTAAGATGTGGCTAACCACGATCCCTGATAACCCCTGTCCCATCTCCTTTTTCTTTTGCCTTTCTATCCCATCCTCTCATACTCTGCAACCTAATTTTCTCGACAACGTTGGACCTAAAATTGTCCTATCTACAACTCTGCTCAAATAGTAAGTCTTGTAGGATAGTGCATGCTCATAGATTTTGTATAGTGTCGTGGCCCGGTGTTAACCACATGATACCAAATGAATGCCTCATGCCATCCCTAAAGTTGTAAACATCCTCCAAATCATCTTTCACTAAGTCCCCTACAAATTGCCTCAGTTAACCAAAATATTTTTGGTACTGCATTACTGACTCATCAATTCCCTATCTCAGATTCAAAAACTCTTTCCTCAACCAATTAATCACTGACAGTGGGTAGAATTGCTTATAGAACTTCATTTTGAAAGCATCCCAAGTCTCAAAATTTCCATCCGTCTCTATCATTGTATGCCACCAAACATCGACATCTCTTTATAGGGTGTACGAAAATATCTCAGCCTGAAGTCTATCCTCAATCTTTAGTATCTTGTGCGACCTTTCATAGGATAACACTATTTGTACACATTTCCAAATATAAACAAAAGGTATATGAAAGCATGTAAATAGCGAAGAAATGCTCAAACAGGAATATGCTAGAAAATACCACAGCTAAATAAATTAAGACACGCTCTAGGATAAGTTGTAATGATCGAGGTCTGGTCGGTTGTGAGTTTGATCCCATTAACCTATTATTCAACTACCTAGAAGTGTGAGCTCTCTCACATTGCCTAATATATATATATATATATATATATATATATATATATATATATATATATATATATATCTTTATCGACTACCCTAGGTCTTATTACCCAGTATGCAGCGTAATACTAGTGATGAGTGCCGCCATCCCTAGAGTTTAAAGACCTCATTTGCTACTCATCTTAATATCATGCAATGAACCCTAGATTTGAGGGCTACTTTCATATTCACAAGGAAAGACTCGGTGATAAGTTGGTTATTATATGTTTTTATTAGTTTAATTCAGTATATTTAAATATAAAAAGTTTCAAAAATATATATTAATTATATTTATTGGTCATTTTCAGGTGAAATGGAGTGTGTGGTTAAATTCACGGTGGAAAAATACTCCAAATGAAGTATTTACATGTAGTGATCGGATGCCAGATAGTTTGCCTCGAGTTACGTATTGTGCGGTGGGTAGAATATGAGACAACATATTTCAACCAATTAGAAGCTGCTACGTCAGCGCATATCTTCTCTCAACCAATCACGCGCTGCCACATCATTGGTTCTCATTACATCAGCTGCCAAGTATCGGCCTCTTACACCCCCAAGCAGGTCACTCATTGGTTCTCGACTAATCAAGTCTCGCCACGTCAGCGATTTTCATTCTCTCCTCCAATCAAGAACTACCACGTCAGCTAGCACGAAGCAGCAGCAAAACCATTTCTTTTTTCAGCATAATTGCTCTTTGATTTCCTCAGGATGCGCTTCAGAACCATATCCCAAATCTTTGATGGTATCACACGATTTTCTTCTCCGCCTCCCCTGCGCCACGTGGTGCTCGCTTACTATGCTAACAGTGTCATCACAGCAGTCTCAGCCAATAAAAAGTCACCACATCAGTGCTCTAGCAAGAAATGAACCAATGCGGTTCAAAAAAGCGGCAAACACCAGTTTTTAAGCCCAAAACCGCCCTACGATGCTCCTCTGCACACGAGTCACCTCCCCAACCCCTAAAATTAGTTTCTAATACAAATGTTTAGTAGTTTTATATATTAGGAACTTAGGTTTTATTGGTTTTATCACCGACTATTATTGTTTTGTCATCGACTTTCTTCAACGACGATGGTCTACTAATCAACTCATTGCCTAGGTCAGAGGGGAAACAAGTCGGAATCATGGACTCATGGCATATTATGTGAGATCTTTTATTTTATTATTTAATTTCGTTTAAATCCTCCTATTTCATTATTTTTGCTTTTATGGATTATGGTTTAGATCTAGGGTATATATACGATCGATGCATGCTTTTAGGTGGGCAATCTACATTTATTTGGACTATTAGTATCTGTGTAATTGTGCTTTGGACCAATAAAGTGGCAAACACTCACCCATTTGTCGTAAAACCCTTTTGGTTCTTGAGTGTGCAACAATTGAATCTAGGTTAAATCGGGAGTGGATGCGACCCAGTTATTTAGGATTAGTGTTCCCACAGACCCAAATTATCGTAGTTAGTGTGTTTAACCCGATTGGCGGATATCTTACGTTATACATTAATTAGGGAAGTAGTTAGTGGCAGACGTCCTGGCTATTGAGATTAGGGGAAATAGGAATTTTCTGTGGATGTCTATTTGCTATAGCTAATCTAGGAGAATATAAATTAATGACTTTTTGGGAAGGATTGAAGACTATGATTGCCATTGAATCTTTATCCTGATTTGTGGTACTGTAGACCTACGTGTTACTTAGGTATTAATTAATTGTTTTCAAAATTAGTTTAGTTGTTTTATTTATTTAGTTTAGTTAGATTAGTTAGTTAAATTAATATTTATTTTAAAACCCCCAAATTTCTTTTTTTATTATTTTTAACCTAAGAAAGACTACCAATCTCTGTGAGATCGACCCTTTGCAACTATTCTGCAAAATAGTTAGTTTAGGAAACTTAATTTTATTGACACATTCGGTGCGCATAAATTTTTTTCGCCGTTGCCAGCGATTGGTATTTTTTTTTCTTTTTGTTTTTATTTTAATTTTTATTTTGCCTATCTAATCCTTTGCTCTTAAAATGCATGTAGGAAACCTTGTGATTGACTCCTACCCCCATAATTATGGTTGATTCGAAGACTCACATTATTATAATGTGAATAGGGTTGTTATGTCACATAATGGATATCAATTTTCTAACATGCGTTCTTTTGTGCAACAGGTCGAGGTTTGCGAAATTTGTGGAGACTATTCTTATTCCGTACATAGTTGTCCATATTATCCATATTATGAGAATTATCACTATTCTAGCTATGCAGCATTACAACCCGACTTTTTTGGGCTCATGTCAAACCTACACGTTCCTCAACATGAAGGAAATCAACAGTTTCATCAAAACACCTCCTTGGAAGATATGATGAAGGAATTGATAAATAGTCAGCAATAGTTTCGACAACTTTTTGAAGAGATCCAACAAATTGATTTTGAGATTCCAGGCTTGAAGGACTTGGAAACTCAATTTATTAAATATAATGCCAAGCTTCAGAATATGATTGATGAGGAAGAGTTGTGTAGTACATAACCAATTCTTAACCCAGAGGAGGATGTGAGTGTTGAAAAATTTTGTAGTGACTGAGGTTACACAAGTGGAGGACTATTGGAGAGAAACATGGAAAGAATGTGAAGTCTTTCAAATTGAGCCAAAAATTGTCATTGCACTAAAAGAGGGGAAAAATGAGATAAAAGTTGATGTCATTTCAGACAAGCCAAAGAAGCTGCAGATAGAGAGCGGGGAAGACCCAAATCTGGTGTTGGTGCAACCACCCACCCTCCCATGCACATTCGGTAAACCTTATAAGGGGGTGGAAGTAAAGGAGTATTCGCAGATCTTCTTCACTACCGACGCCTCTGTGTTGGACGATCCTAATGCGACAAATTCTTTCATGTTGGAAGTCCCGAATGAACTCCTAAATCTGAAAGAGGGCGTGCATGCTTTATTGCCTAAATATGTAAATGCCATTTGTCGTTGACACCTCTAAAAGAGGACACCACGTGATCAACCACGCCAAGTTTAGCCAAAGACCTAAAAGAAAGGCGACTTGTTGGGAGGCAGCCCAACTTCATTTTTATTTTATTTTATTTATTTCTTACATTTATTTCAGCTTTACTTTAGTTTTACTTTTTTCTTATGTTTGATAACGGTCTAATTTTGTCTCTTTATTTTTAAGGGTGATATGTTACGTTTGACGTTCATTAGAGAATTGGAGTGTTGAGTTTTGTAGGTTTGACTTTAGATTACATTTTTAGGTTAATTTGAGCATTTGTTTAAGGAATTAACATGTTTATAGGAATTTAGGTGTTTTGAGACTTGGTTGGGACATACCCAACTTAAGTCGTCGCATTAGTGGTGGGTTTTTGAGTAGACCCAAAACCCAAGACTTCATTCCATCATCTTTTTGAATTCACCTTAAGTTGAAAGACTTCAGGCTCGCAAGATTTATTGGAATCTTTTCAGTTAACTCCTATGTTTACTAGTTCTTGCTCTTGTTATGATTGTTCTTTTATAGTTTTTTAGTTACCTACACATGAGAGATTTTGTGCGTTCAGTGGTTTTTAGAGACTTTTTGTTATGCGTGCATTTGTATCATCTTCTTATCCATGTTTTTCTTTACCATCGTCATTTTCTTTTTTGTTGGATGGATCCCTTGACTTGTTTTGAACGTTGAGGACAAGGTTCAGAATAATTTTGGGCGCATTTTGGGGATTGTGGATTGATTTGGATGGATTCTTTGCGAAAGGCAGCAGGTGATACCTTTTATTTTTTTATTTATATTTATATGTAGTTATATGCGGTTGTGGATAGTAATAGTGGTGTTTTATATCATTTCTTTCATTTATTGTCCTTTCATATTTCTCTCAAATTTCATTAGGATATGATACACTTTCATGCAAGTATTTAGTATAGTTTTTATTTTTTTTTTATTTTTTTATTGCATATAAAGTCACCCAAAACTTTATTCATGCCTTTGGTTGTGGATGAGTACATTACAATTGCCTTTTTGACTTGACACTTAAGGAAAATTAGGAGAAACACTCAATCGAGTTCATAGCTTTGCATTTTTATGATTTGATGATTAGGGACTTAGTATGATGGTTAAACTTTGTGGTAGATAACGAAAATGAGTAGACAGTCGAATTTGTGCAAGTAATATTATGTTAACCCGCATTGAGGGATTTGCTTCATTATAGTGAAAGTGAGAAGTAATAACAAGATTTTTTTAAATGTAGACTGTCCCACAGGTTTCCACAGGAAATGGAGCAGGGAAATTTATGGTGGGAAAAAGTTTGAAAAGCGGTCCACAAGAAATGGAGCATGGACTTTATTAATTGAAAAAATGTGAAAAGAATAAAAACAATAAATAAAGGCGGAAGTTGTGAAACTCTTCAAATAAAAGATTAAGTTCTAGTGCTTTCATTAGATTAAGTGAAATTTGAACTTGTTTCCTTTAATGAATAGACCAATAAAACTCGGGAGTATTTGATGGCCTTTGTTTTGGCCGAGTCTTTGTTTTGAAAGTGAAATCTTAATTGTGTTTGGGTTGCGAGTCTTGACAAATCATAACTCTAAAATTTCTTGAGTTGTTTGTTAACTTGGTGGCTATGTAAACCAAAGGAACTCCATGAATTTTGAGTCGGGTATAGGATTAGTTGAGTCAATGTATATTTATGTTAATAGTGTAGTTTAGTTTCTATTGTCATTTACACCTTTGCTCGGGATGTGCAAAGTCTTAAGTTTGGGGGTATTTGATAAGTTGGTTATTATATGTTTTTATAAGTTTAATTTAGTATATTTAAATATGGAAAGTCTCTAAAATATATATTAATTATATTTATTGGTCATTTTCAGATGAAACGGAGTGCGTGGTTGAATTCGTGGTGGAAAAATACTCAAAATAAATTATTTAATGCAGTGATCGGATGCCGAACAGTTTGCATCGAGTTACGTGTTGCGCGGTGGGTAGAATAGGAGACAACGTATTTCAACCAATTAGAAGCTACTACGTCAGTGCATATATTCTCTCAACCAATCACACGCTGTCACGCCAGTGGTTCTCATCACAGCAGATGCCAACTGTCGGCCTTTCACACCCCTAAGCACGTCACACATTAGTTCTCGACCAATCACGTCTCGCCGCGTTAACGATTTTCATTTTCTCCTCCAATCAGGAACTGCCACATCAGTGAGCATAACGCAGCAGCAAAACCATTTTTTATCCTCGAATAGCTGCTCTTTCATTTCCTCGAAATGCGCGTCAGCACCATTTCCCAAATCTTTGATGGTATCATGCAATTTTCTTCTTTGCCTCCCATGCACCAAGTGGCACTCGCTCCCCACACCAATAACGTCTTCACAGCGATCTCAGCCAATAAGAAGTTGCCACGTCAGTGCTCCCGCAAGAAATGAACCAATGTGGTTCCTACAAGTGGCAAACGCCAGTTTTTGAGCCCGAAACAGACCTACGATGCTCCTCGGCGCATGAGTCACCTCCCCAACCCCTAAAATTAATTTTTGAGACATATTTTTAGTAGTTTTATATATTAGGAACTTAGGTTTTATTAATTTTATCACGTAATATTATTGTTTTGTCATCGACTTTTTTCAACGATGATGTTCTGCTAATCAACTCCTTACCTAGGTCGTACGGGAAACAAGTCGAAATCATTGACTTGTGGCATATTATGTGAGATCTTTTATTTTATTATTTAATTTAGTTTAAATTATCTTATTTTATTCTAGTTTCTTTTAAGGATTATGGTCTAGATCTAGGGTATGCATACGACCGATGCATGCTTTTAGGTGGACAATCTATTGTTATTTGGCTCATTAGTATCCGTGTAATTGTGCTTTTAGACAAATAAATTGACGAACACTCACCTGTTTGCCGTAAAATCCTTTTGGTTCTTGAGTGTGCAACAATTAAATCTAGGTTAAATTTGGAGCGGATGCAACCCAATTATTTAGGATTAGTGTTCCCACAGACCTAAATTACTGCGGTTAGTGTGTTAAATCCAATTGGCAGATGTCTAGGATTATAAATTAATTAGGGAAGTAGGTAGCGGCAGACGTCCTGAGTATCGAGATTAGGGGAACGAGGAATTTTCGGCGGATGTCGATTTTCTATTGCTAATCTTAGAGAATATAAATTAATGACCTTTTGGGAAAGATTGAAGACCATGATTGTCATTGAATCTTGATTTTGATTTGTGAAATTGTAGACCTAAGTGTTACTTAGGTATTAATTAATTGTTTTCAAAATTAGTTTAGTTATTTTATTTATTTAGTTTAGTTAGATTAGTTGGTTAAATTTATATTTATTTTAAAACCACTAATTTTCCTTTTTTGTTGTTTTTAACCTAAGAAAGACTACCAATCTCTGTCGGATCGACCTTTTGCCACTATACAACAAAAAGTTGGTTTATGAGCTTAATTTTATTGATGCGTTCGGCGCGTGTCACTCAGGCTTAGACTACAAGGAAAATACTTGTTTAGTTAAGCATAGGTAATAGAGTGAAAGTCCATAAGTTCATTCATAAACTCATCTGCACTAATTGCATGTTATTGAACTCATATACCATTTAAAACAGGAAGGAAATACATCACATAAGAATGGAATCAATGATTGAATGAAAAAATAGATATCAAGATAAAGTAGCGTCTCAAATGAGTTGACATCACATATAAGTCATGATATCAACTTACAAGGGATAACTTCTTAAAGTAGAGTACAAATAGATAATGAATTGGAATGAAATAGAAAAAAAGTAACTTAATAGGTTTACTTACCTTAAATACACTAAGGTAGGCTAATTGTTGCTTGCCTCAAATCTCGTGTCCCGCGCTTGACATCAAATTCTAGGTTCATTGTGTCAATTTAATTTGTATAGGTGTGTTTTATTCTCTTATTAAGTGTTTAGACTAATTGAATATAAAACCACTCAAAACACTAGTCAAAATTGTCCCCGCACATAAACCTTGAATTTCACCTCTTTTTCAACCACGAAAATTACATAATTTTTAAAAACATCTATTCTTGATTGTTGCTATCTTTCTTAGCTTTCCAGCGATATGCAGGACGTCTAAAAAAGAGTTAAAACAAGGGAGATATGATTATTTTACTAAAACTAGTTAACCTATCCTGCCTGCAGCCTCATTAGCGCGTTAATCACCCTCATTAGCACTAATGATCTGACATGCATTTCTGCAGGTCGTGATTTGAGGTTTTTAACTCTAAATCCCACCTAGGCAACTCCCATCATCCAAAACTCCCACAATTGGGTACAACCAATACAAAACAGCATGTTGAATAATTTAATCAATAATATACATCATACTATTGAAAATAAAAATGCATTTCGATATTAAAACTCAAGAACATCGTAAACTTTGAAAGTTTATAACTTTAATAAAAAAAACTCAATTCTCGATTTTTTGTATAGCAAACTTGTTAGAATTTCATAAGGATCTCAAATATGTGGTTTAATTTTGAAAACATGTTTTGAACTTAATTGGGTATAATGGAAAACTTACCATCAATTGCACTAATAGGGGTATACCAAAGTTAACATGGGATGCATTAATTAGGAGAGATATGAATGGTCTGGAAAGCTCATTATCAACTGCATTTAATCGAACACAATGGAAAAGCTTGATCCATGTAGTTGATCACAATTAATTTGGGACTAATGCTATGTTGCTGTTGTTATGGATTTATGAACCTGAATTTAGCTAAATTAGTTTCATGCTTAAAACCCCAACTTTGGCCAAAACCTTCAAATTTGAAAATTTTGAACTTAAGATTCAAATTAATGCTTAAATTTGATCATAAACCACTTAAATAACACTTTGAAATATACTATGTATAAATCCCTTTGATTCATGCTCAAATCCCATGAATTTTGAAAATATGTATATTTTAAAACTCTCCCTATGTTGAACAATATGTGTAATAAATAGCCAGCCCCAAGTTCAAATAAAGGAAGACTTTGTTACCCATTTTTCATACCAAAAAATATATGAGAGGGTTCCAAACTTATTTTTCATACTCAAAAAGTAGGGGAGGGAGGCCCAAGCTCGTTTTTCATTCTTTAAAAATAGAGGAGGGTTGTGATAGGTTGACAACCAGCATAAAACTTTTATCACTCTTCATGAAATATATCAATCACATATAAATGTTAGGGCGTTTCCACCTAGCAACGTATTGCATCAGAGGTCGGGTTTAGTGAGAAATGAGTAAGGGTGTGTTTCACATGATCGCCTGCGTGTGAAGAAAAATGAGCGATGGTTCCCGCACATAGGACGTGTGTGGGTAAAAAACTGGTCCCTTCACATAGTCTACCAGATGTGAAGAAAAATGAGCAATGGCTCATACACTGATGATGGGTCTGGGTAAAGAAGCTAGTTCAAAACAAACACGAAAACAAAAACAAAATCATAGATACAGAGACTAGATCTTTTAGAAAAAATAGAAATAGGAAAAGAAAACAAACACAAAATGGAGAAAAAATTCTTTTAGGAACATGGAACAAAGGAACACTTATAGGGAAGTTAATAGAACTAGTAGATACTATGATTAGAAGGAGATTCAATATTGCTTGCCTCCAAAAGCCAAAATAGGCAGAGAAAAGTTTAAAGAAATAGTAAGCACTGGGTTTAAATTGTGGTACACTAGTATAGATAGAAAATGCAATGGAGTAGAAATTCTTGTGAACAATGATTATAAGGATAAGGTTGTAGAGGTTAAGAAAATGAGGGACATATTGATTCTTGTTAAATTAATTATTATAGACGAAAAGGTTAACATACTTGCACCTATGCACCAAAAGTAAGATTATATGAAAGCATCGAATGTAAATTTTGGGACAATATAGATGGATTTATGCGAGGTATACCATTAGATGAAAAGCTTTTTATTAGAGGAGATTTAAATAGGCATTTGGGGGCAAGCAATGATGGGTTTGAGAGAGTTCGTAGAGGTTTTGGTTAGGTTTATAGAAATGAAGAAGGAGAATCAATCTTAGAATTTGCTTCAGAATACGATATTGTCTTAACAATTACTAGTTTTAGAAAAAGGGAGTCGCACATGATTACTTTTAGTAGTGGTCATAACAAGAACCAAATAGGTTTTTTTTTAACAAGAAAAATACACTGCAAAGTAATAATGGGTGAAGCCCTTACTACCTGACATAAGTTAGCAATACTCGATATTAAGCTAAACCGATGACTTAATAGGAATAAAAGAGACAATGACAATATAATAAAGTGGTGAAACCTAAAGAATAGTAAAAAAATTAGAGTTAAGAGAAAAATTACTAAAGGAAAATGTTTGGAATCTTGATTTATATGCTAATGGAATGTGGTTAGAAATGAGTAGTTGCATAAAGATAGTAGGATAAAACGTATTATGTATATCTAAAGGCTTGGGACTACCAAAAAAGGAAACGTGGTGGTAGAACATAGATATCCAATGAGCAATTAAGACTAAAAGGGAGATGTATAGGAAAATACCTAAGTGTCAAGGTGAAGATACGTACAATCAATATAAAGTAGATAGAAAACAAGCTAAAAAGTAGTTAATCTAGCTAAAACAAATTTCATGGAAGATCTATATATTAGGTTTGGTAATAGAGAAGGAAAAAATATATTTATAGGCTAGCAAAATTAATAGATAAAAAGAAACAAGATCTAAGCAGTGTAACATGTATTAAGGACGAAAATAAAAATGCTGTAATGCGCGGGGATGATATTGAGGAGAGATAGAGAAATGAATTTGACAGTTCATTTAATGATGGCCAAGTGATATTATAGTAGATGGAAACCCACACCATAAATGAAATGTAAACTATACATGCAATATTAGAATTCTATAAGTTAAAGAGGCATTGAAAAGGATGAAAATAGGGAAATCATGTGGCTCAGATGAAATGCCCATAAAGATTTGAAAATGCTTAGGAGAAATTGGATTGACTTTGTTAACAAAAATTTTCAAAAAAATTTTTAAATCAAAACAGATGCCAAGGGATCGAAGAAAAATTACGCTTGGGCCAATCTTTAAAAACAAATGAGACATTTAAAATCGCTCAAATTACTAAGGAATTAAACTTGTGAGTTACACAATGAAACTTTGGTAATGGATAATTGACAATAGTCTAATGAGAGACAACAATATCATAGAATCAATTTGGCTTCATGCCTGGGAGGTCAACTATAGAGGCAATTTTCTTTATAAAAAGATTATTGAAAAAATATAGAGAAATGAAAATAGATCTTCATATGGTTTTTATAGATCTATAAAAAGTATACGATAAGGTTCTTAGAGATGTTCTTTGGCGGGTTCTAGAAAGAAAAGGAATGTGTGCTAGATACATAGACACTATTAAGGATTTCTATGATGGAGTAGTAACGCGTACAAAGTCATTTAGAGGAGCTGCAAAGTGCAACAGGGGCGATTTATGATCGAAATGTTCCTACTAAGTTAAAAGGAAAATTTTATAGGACCGCAATTAGGCTAGCTATACTCTATGGAAGTGAATGTTAGGAAGTAAAGCAACAACAATTTCATAAAATGAATGTAGCATAAATGAGGATGGTTAGATGGATGTGTGGTAAAACTTGTAAAGATAGAATAAGAAATATAAAAATTAAAACCCAAGTAGGAGTAGCACCAATTAATACAAATATTAAGGATGGGCAGCTGCGGTGGTTTAGTCACCTGCAAAGACGGCCTACAAATTCCCCTACTAAAAAAATTGACCCAATAAAAACTGTAAAAACTTGACAAGGCAGGGGTAGACCAAAGTTAATAAGGGATGCATCAATTAAAAGGGATTTAAATGGTTTGGGAATCACACCATCAATTGAACATAATCGAGCACAATGGAAAAGTTTAATTCATGTAGCTAACCTCAATTAATTTGGGACTAAGGCTATTTATTGTTGTTGTTGTTGTTGTTGTCGTTATACATTTATAAACCATAATTTACCATAATCTGTTTTGCTCTTAAAACCTCATCTTTGGCCAAAACCTTCAAATTAGAAAATTTAGAACTTAAGATCAACATCAATGCTTAAATTTAATCATAAACAACATAAATAACACTTTGAAATGGGCTATGCACAATGCCTATCGATTCATGCTCAAATCGCATGAAATTTGAACTTATCGAGGAGTCCAAAACATTACCTAAAGTTGTTGTCGATTCCTAGATCTTATTTATCACTTGGTTGGTGAAGCCTTAATAGAGTAATTCCAGCCAATAATCAATTCAGAATTTGTTTTTGTTTAAAAGCATGCAAATGAGGAAAGAGACACGATAAGTCATTAATTATGTAATTTTATATAAGTTATTTATATATTTTTTATTTTTAAGTCTACAAAATATTAGTCTAATTGTCCTTATTTATTATTTTTAGGGCTATTGGAGTGCGTGGTTGAATATGGGGCTAGAAAATACATGAAATAAAGCATTTAGATGTAGTATGAACAACTACTAGAGGGTCTGCCTTAAGACAAGCACTTTAGAGTTGGAGAAGAAAGGGGTAGCAGACAAGTCACATAGGAAAGTGACATTAATCACATAACCTTGAAGTAGGACAAGCGGCCCGTCTGAATCACGATAGGCAACCGAGAGGCAGATCTTGCTTTGAACAGAAAGAACAAACCCTTGGAAGGAGTACCCTTAAGATATCTTAAAACATGAAGGGCGACGGAGACCAATGTTGCTCATGTAGGGGATTGAATATACTTGACTTAATTGTTGTGTGGCAAATGTAATATCGGGACGAGTAAATCCAAGATAAAGAAGACGACCAATGAGTCTTCTATATCTCACAACTTCAAGTAACAAAGGTGAATCAGGATCTCAAATTTGCGGTCACGAGGGAGTGGAGTAGCAAATTGGTTTAGCCATGAGAATACCAGCATCAGTAAGTAGATCAAGAACATACTTACGTTGATGCACATAAAGACCTGAAGAAGATCTCACCAACTCTAAACCCAAGAAATAACGAGCTTGTCCAAGATCTTTAATGGTAAACAAGGTGTGTAAGAAGGTCTTTACTTGATCAATTAAGTCAAGTGAAGTACCAGTAAGAAGAACATCATCAACATACACCAACAACACCAAAAAATGACCAGCATTATTGTAAGTAAACAAGCAGGGATCATGAGCAGATTGAGTAAAACCAAAAGATTGAAGCTTGGTTGTAAACTCATGATTCCATTGACGAGAAGCCTGCTTCAAACCATACAGAGATCTATGAAGTTTGCGACTTGATTAGGTGAAACAACAAAGATAACCATCGGGTGGCTTCATGTACACATCTTCATCTATGTATCCATGTAAAAAAGCATTGTTAACATCCAATTGTTGTAAGGGCCAATCTCGAGCATTTCTAAAGATAAGACAATTCGAACAGTGACATTCTTGGCAAGCTGGAGAAAATGAATCGATATAATCAACTCCTTCAATTTGATTAAAACCTTTTGCCACCAAACGAGCCTTACATCTATCCAAAGAACCATCAGGATGAAGTTTAACCTTGTAGATCCATTTAGAACCAATGGCTTTCTTACCAGGTGGTAGAGTAGTAAGACTCCAAGTTCCATTAGTTTCCAAAGCTTGTAACTCCTTTTCCATTGCTTCAATCCAAACAGGATCATGTTGAGCTTGAATGTAACTGGTAGGCTCCTTTATATTTGAAACAGCAGCTAGAAAGCATTTGTAGCTAGCAGTAATGTTTGGAGAATGTATAAAAGGAAATGTAGGAGGGTTACCAGCGAGATAGAGAAATTGGTAGAACAGAAGTCTCTACATTGTTTAGAACAAAATCATTCAGCCAAAGAGGTTTATGAACTGCACGAGTACTTTTCCTAGTAACAACAGCATTAGGAGGCAGGACATCTTCATTTAAAACATCAGTAGTATGAGGTACCATTGCATCAGTTGGAGGTACATAGGAGATATCTTCAGGAACATCAGAAACTGCTTCATTAATAGGTAAATTTTGAGAAGAAGGCACAACAGCTGATGGAGGAGCATTAACATCTGAAATGTCTATCAAATAATCAGAATGATCTTCAGATGGAATAGGCAGAGGACACTTTGAACTTTCAGAATCTTTATGGAAAGGAAACTGATTTTCAAAAAAAATCACATCTCTTGAAACAAAACATGTATGTGTGGCCATGTTATACAATCTATATGCCTTTTGTCCCGAGAATAACCAATGAATATACTTTTAACACTCTTGAATCCAATTTAGATTTACTTGGTGAAACATTTGTAGCAAAGCACAAACAACCAAAAGTCTTTAAAGAAGAATAATTTGGTGTTCTTCCAAATAAAAAACAATAAGGAGATTTCCACTTCAAGATCGAGCTAGGTAATCTGTTGATGATGTATGTGGCGGTGAGAACAAAGATCTCTCCCCAAAATTTTGTGGACAAATTAGACTGAAAAATCAAGGCTCTTGTAACTTGCGAAATGTCTATGCTTCCTTTCAACAACACCATTTTTTGAGGTGTATATGGTGTTGATCTTTGATGAACAATTCCCAAACCAGAGAACAAAGCATGACAATCTTTATTACAAAACTCAGTTCCATTATCAGTCCTAATGGTTTGAACTGAGACCTTGAAATGAGTTTGAATGAAAGTTAAAAACTGTTTGATGATGTTGCCTGTCAAGGACTTATGTTTCATCAAAAAAGTCCAAGTGAATCGACTAAAATCATCCACAATAGTCAAGAAATAATGAGCTCCTTGAATAGAAGACTGCTTGTATGGTCCCCATATATCCATATGTAACAAGCTGAAAAATACTAGATGTTTGAATAGAACTCACCGGAAAAACCAATCTGCATTGTTTAGACATCGACAAACATCACAAGGTTCGATATGTTTTCCACTTGATCGATCGTTAAGTAACATATCAAGTTGCTTTGTTACATGAATAGAAGGATGTCCCAATCTAAAATGCCATGAAAATTTATCGGTAGCATTATTACAATGAGCTAATGATAATTACGAAGGTGATACAAAAGAAGCAATGACATCCTTATGGAAGGAGCTTGAATCCGAGATGTATAATCCTCCACCATCCTTCCCACAAACTAGAACTTGAGAACTCTCAATGTTACGTATAGCACAAAATGATGGATAAAATTCAATTGTCGATTCGATAGATGAGAGTAATTTACTAACCGACAAAAGATTATACTTGAATGCTTTTATATGTAAACAAGAAGAAAGCACTAAGTCTGAATTCAGAACTTCACATCTCCAATGCACGGTTTACTTCTTTAGTATGTCCATCGTGTAAGCAAACCATGACAGACTTAGGTAAAATATGGACATTAGTAAGTAAATCATAGCTAGTACACATATGATTTGTTGCTCCACTATCCACAATCCAAGCATCTGAATTAAAAAAAGAACAAGAACTGGAAGATCTTTGGAATGAGCTACCTGTAAAATCAGATAAAACTGAATTCACATGATTAGAAGCTCCTGCTCTCGAAACAGATTTCCTTTCATAAAATTCTCAATTCCTCATTTGTATCATTCTTTGCTATATTCGATTGAAAATCTTCAACCGAGATGATTCTCACCTTGTATGTCCGAGGTGATTCCATCAAATTTACAAAGGATTTCGAATTACTTGATATCTGCTTCTTATCATAGTCTTTCTTGTACCAATCTGGAAATCCATGGAGTTTGAAACAAGTATCTTTTGTATGCCTTTTTGCCTTACAATGATCACAAAACAGATCATCTTTATTCACGATTTCTTTTGAATTCCTTTTCGACAAACTTATGGCCATTAGTTGAATTTCTGAATTCATCTTGGTAACCTTCATCATCATGGTCATTGTATCCATCATAGGAGAATAATGGACATGTACTTCTTTTTGCTTTTCAACTCTAAGAACCATAGAGTAAGCTTTGTTTATACTTGGCAATGGATCCAACACCAATACTTGATTGCGAATATGATCATACATATCATTCAACCCCATCAAAAATTGCATCACCTATCATTAGACTCTAGAACGCACCATTGCGTGACAGATGCTCCACAATCACACAGGTAAAGGATTTAGACAGCTCAGTTCATCCCAAAGTTTCTTAAGTTTGGTATAATACTGTGAAAGAGACAGATCTCCTTGAGTTATAGAAGCAATGTCACGTTTCAACTGGTATAAAAGAGGACCATTACATTCTCCAAACCTTTCTTTTAATTCATTCCATAGATCAAAAGAAGAAGTTGTATAAAGAAAAGCTTCAACAATCTCTTTTGAAATAGAATTCAAAATCCAAGAAGTGACCATATAATCCACCTTGATCCATCGATCAAGATTAGGATCAGTAGTTTCTGGTTTTACACATCTACCATCAATAAAACCAATCTTTGTTTTTGCTCCCAATGCAATCATCATAGCTCTACTCCATGACGGGTAATTTGAACCAAGAAGAGAATTAGAGACAAGTATCATACCAGGATGATCAGATCCTTGAAGAAGTAAAGGATTCTCACTCCAAGATCACTGTTTGAGAGCTCTTCTGCTCCAACAACATTTCGAATCAAGAACTGATCATTGATCAATGTAACAAGACATTAAATGCGTGATGATCTATGTAATCGTTTTCACAATTATTCGATCAAGCATCGAGTTCAGTATACAGATCACATCAGATGAAAAGGAAGTTCAAGATCCATACTATACTATCTCCTATATATTTGCTGTCTTTCGTACGTATTTTCTTCTCTTCAGTAACCCTTGAACGTTTTAAGGATGTATGTCACACGAATTCCCAGATTTTCGATCGAGCTCTCCCATTTGCATTCTCTTCTCTCCAGCAGACACTGATCAGCTTTAGGATCCATATGGGTGCTTTATCCTACACTTTCGGTTGAGTTTTCTTGTACGCCCTTCCATCTCCGCGCCTGCCAAGTGTCGACATTCCAGGCGTTTGCCGTGTTCTATTCTCTAATCTCTGCGTGCCATGTCACCACAAAAGCCATGCTCAGCCAACCAATGCATGCCACGTGTTTCTGACCCTGCAATAAACTCTTAATGGCCACATGATTGTCCTCGGCGCACATGTCATTCTCACCCCACGAAAATTACGTTATCTCTCTTTCAAGGAGCAAATTAAGTGGGTAGGACTTCGATTTGATAAAAAAAACTCTCTCTAACTCTTGACTTCTATTTTACTTTTATTTTGTTTTGTATTCCTCATCCATGAGACACTAATCTCATGGTATAGAAAAGACTGTGAGGGAGGTTCGATCATTCGTATATATAGGCTTATGTGATTTATTTATTTTAATATAATTACTTTTCATTGGTATTTTATTCCCTTTGTTATAGATTGATTAATCTAAATCTAAATTTAGATTTAAACCCTGATTCTTTTGCCAGTGAATCCTAAACATCATACCTTATGCAAGAAGAGATTGACCAGACCAATTGATTCAACTCTTTCGGGATCGGTCAAATACCTTAAGTATCTAGGCTAAATTGGATACACTAGTGATCCGATTGTCTAGATGTAGGGACTTTACAAACCCATGGCAATTTTCATGTTAAACCCAATTTCTTGAGTATAGGGTTATATGATTGGCTAGGGAAGTCGTCATTATTGTATCTTGGCTATCAAGAATTGGAAGTGTGAGGACCGCGTACGTTACCGGGTCTATAGCTACATTAGGATACTTTTGATTTGTATACTTTACATAAATTGATGACCAAATCCAATCTTTTATCGAATCAAACTTGTATGTCATGGTCTAGGTATTTTCATTCATGGTAAATTTGTTCATTATCTTAAAACCCTGTTTTTCTCTTTCTTTCCAAACTTTAGAAAAATATTAATCTCTATGGAATCAATCCCTTAACGATATCTACAAAATATTTTGTTTAGGTTATATTTTTTTTAGACCTTAAAAAAATACAAATTTTCATCTCATTTTTTGTAACACTAATAATTATGTAAATATATAGATGGTTATTTATATATTTTTATTGTTAATTCTCCAAAATATTGGCTTAATTGTTCTCAATTGTTAATTTTAAGGTTAATGGAGTGCGCGGTTTAATCCGGGGTGAAAAATTATGCAAATTTCATGTTTTTCTTTTTCTCTTTATTTTTTTTTCTTTTTTTTTCTTCAAGCCATGAGACATAAATCTTTTGGCCTAGGGATGACAATGAGGGAGGTTCGATCGTTCATATCTATGGATTTGTGAGATTTATTTATTTTAATTTCATTATTTTTCATTGGTGTTTTATTTCCTTTGTTTTTGATTGATTAATTGAGGTTAAATTTAAATTTAAACCTTGATTCTTTTGCCAGTGAATCGTACGCATCCGTCCTTATGCAATAAGACTACTTATGTGGCAATTGACCATAACAATTGATTTGCTCCTTTTGGGACTAGTTAAATACCTTAGGGATCTAGGCTAAATCGAACATACTAGTAATCCGATTGTCTAGGTGTAGTGCCTTCACAAAACTCATTGCAGTCATCCTAATAAACCCAATTCGCTTGAGTATATGGTTATATGTTTAGCTGGGGAAGTATTCATTATCGTTCCATGGCTATCAAAATTAGGAAGTGCGAGGAACCGTGTATGTTACCGGGTCTATAACTACACTAATATACTTTTCATTTGCATACATTACTTAGATTAATGACCAAATCCAATCTATTATCAAATCGAACTTGTATTTCTTGACCTAGAATTTTCGTTCGTTGGTAAATTTGTTAATTATCTCAAAACTCTCATTTTTCTCTTTCTTTTAGAACCTTAGAAAGAATACCAATCTATATGGGATTGACCCTTTACTGATATCTACAAAATAGTTGGTTTATGAATTATATTTTATAGACACCATCGGCTCGCATAAATTTTTAGCTTCATTGTCGAGGATTGGTTTCTTTTTCTTTCTTTAGTTTTCTTTTCTTTATTTTTATTTTTATTTTTTCTATCTAGTACCTTGTTCTTAACATGTGTGCAGGTAACTGTGCAATGGTATTCCATTCCCACTATTATGGTCAGTTCGAAGACTCACATTTTTACAATGTGAATGACGTAGGTATGTCACATTATGGACATCAATTTTCTAACATGCATTATTTTGTGCAACAGGTTATGGTTTGTGAAGTTTATGAAGATTATTCTCGTTCCACATATGATTGTTCTTACTATCCAAAGTATGAGAAACATCAATATTCTAGCTATGCATTAACATGAAGAGAGGTATATACAAGAAATGATGAATTACTTGATTTTCAGCTAAGAGCTACCTTTTTAATAAGTTCATCAATAGCGTCTTGAAGAGAACCAACAATTTTAACAAAACATATCCTTGGAAGATATGTTGAAGCAATTAATAGTTGGTTAACAAAACATTCATGAAGAGTTTCAACAATTTCAGCATGTGAATCATGGGTTGCAAAATTTGGAAACTCAACTTATTCAAGTGAATACCAAATTCTCGAATATGATTGAAGAGAAAGATTTGTGTAGTACACAACCTATTTTTTACCAGAGGAGAATGTGAGTGTTGATACACTAAAAAGTGTTAAGGTGAATGGAGATACATAGGTGGAGGACTATCGGAGTGAAAGAGTGGAAGGACTTGAAGTCTTTCAAACTGAGCCAGACATTATTATTACACAAGATGAAGAAGAAGAAAATGAGATGAAAATTAAAGTTATTCAAAAAGGCTGGAGGAGCCATAGAAAGTGAACTAGGAAGAACAACCCCTAGTTTTAGTGAAATCACCCACCCTTCCATGCATATTTGTTAAACCTTACAAAGGGCTAAAGTAAATGAATGTTCATAGATTTTCTACATTGCCGACACCTTTCTGTTAGATTATCATGATGTAATGGAATATTTTGTGTTAGAACTACAAATGAGCTCTTAAGTCAGCGAGATGGCGTGCATATTTCACTGCCCAAAGCTATAAAAACACAATTTGTTGTTGATATCTCGAAAGGAGTGGGCATCACATGATAAATCAAGACAAGTCTAGCGAAAGACTTAAAAGAAAGGCATTTGTTGGAAGGCAGCCTAGCATTATTCCTTTTACTTCTTGCGTTTATTTCAGTTTTAGTTTAGTTCTTAGTTGTTTTTATGTTCAATAAAACCTCAACTTAGTTTCTTTGATTTTTACAAGTGCTATGAATGTTTAATGAGCACTAAAAGCAATAGAGCACCACCTGAGTAATGTTGGGTTTAACTTTGGATTATATGTTTTAGGAATAATTTGAGCATTTTTAGGGAATTAACATATTACTAGGATTTTAGGTGTTTGGAGACTTGGTTGGGACATAATCCAATTTAATTCGCTTCATTAGTGGCGGGTCTTTGAGTAGATCAAAAACCCTAGACTTCATTCCATCATCTTGTTGATTTCACTTTTAATTGAAAGACTTCGAGCTCTCAAGATTTGGTGGGAATTATTTAACTTTTATGCTTATTGGTTCTTGCTGTTATTATAATGATTTTCTTCCATAGTTTCCTTAGTCACCTAGACATGAGAGCTTTTGTTCTTTCACTAGTTTTTGGAGACTTTTAATGCTATGTTTAAAAAAATGCAAGCCTTTGTATCATCTTCTTATTTATTTATCCATGTTCTTTTTCACAAATACTTTTTTCTATTTGTTGTGTGCACCTTTTGACTTGTTTTGAACATTGAGGGCAAGGTTTGAAATAAGTTAGGGGGTGCTTTTAGATTTGTGCATTAAGTTAGATGAATTGGGTTTCTTGGCGAAAGACCGCATGCGAGATCTTTTAAATTATTTAGTTATATGCAGTTGTACATAGTTGAAGGATGGTAATGGTGGTGTTTAAAATCAATTATTTTCTCATTTCTTCCATTTCTTTTCCATTCATGCTTCTCTTTTTCATTTTATTAGGAATTAATACACTTTCATGCATGTATTTAGTATAGTTTTCATTACTATTATTATTGTATAGAGTCACTTGAAACTTTGCTTTATGCCTTTGGTTGTGGATGAGTAAACTGTGGTTACCTTTTTTAGTTGAAACTTAAGAAAAATTAGGAGAAACACTTACTCTGGCCCGTAATCCAGCATTTTTATGATTTCATATTAGAGACTCAGTATGAGGGTTAAGCCTTGTGCTAGATACCAAAGGGGGTAGACGGTCAGAACTGTGTAAGCGAAAAAAGTCAAATTTCTATGGTACTAGAACGATGATGTAACCCATTCGAGGCTGAGTTCTTATTAATAAACCACTTTTTGGAAAATGATTTAAGCCTTTTTTTGAATGAAAAACCTTAGCTTTAAGACTATTTAGAGTAATTTCCCCAGTTAACTCATTTTGAACTAACCTAACGTTTATTTCTTTCATACGCAATGTTAAACACATATATATAGCCTAATATATTCCTTTGCCTAGTTGGAAGCTAGTCTTAGAATTCAAATCTTTAAAAAGAGATATGAAGAGAAAAGATTTAAAGAAAAAAATTGTTTATATGCCCAAAATATGGGGAATGAATTGCAAGAAATGGAACAGGGAGATGGGTGGTTGGAAAAAGGTGGGGTCTGCATATATAAAAAGAATAATGAAATAAAGTGCAGTGTAAGTAACTTTAATATTCTTAAAAAACCATTTGATAGTCTAATTTTTAGTTTTCCAATGTTTCGTATTACCTTCATATCATTTCCTCTATACACTATTTAAATTCCTATTGATTTTCATTGGTGCTAAGTCTATAATAGTAGAGAGTGTGGTTGCATTTCTCGCCTATAGTACCTTCTGAGCATTGATGCGTTATTTATGTGGAGCTTGTATACTAGCGTGTTTGAATGTATAGACCACGAAAACTCGTGAGTAGTTGATAGTCTTTTTCTTGAGCGAGTCTATGTTTTTAAAGCTTGATCTTAATTGTATTTGGGTTGTGATTCTTGATATATCAACTATGTAAAACAAATGAATTCCATGAATTTGGAATCGGGTATAAGGTTTGTTAAGTTAGTGCAAAACTATATTAGGAGTCTAGTTTACTTGTGTTTTGTTATTTACACATTTTCTCGGGACGTGTAAAGTCTTAAGTTTGGGGGTATTGGAACAAATGAGAGAATAGCTGGTATTAAACACCACCATTACCATCATTTAACCACGTAAAGACGCATATAATTAAAAAATTAAAAAGACCTCAACTATGGTCTTTCGCAAAGTAATCCAATCCATCCAACCCAATGCACAAATCTTAAAGTACCCCCAAACTTATTCCGAACCTTATCCTCAAGGTTCAAAACAAGTCAAGAGGTGCACACAACAAATATAAAAAATAGTGGTGAAAAAGAACATGGATAAATAAATAAGAAGATGATATAAAGGCATGAGTTTTTTAAAACATTGCAACAAAAGTCTCTAAAAACTAGTGAATGAAAAAAAAACTCTCATGTCTAGGTGACTAAGGAAACAACAAAAGAAAATCATCATAATAATAGCAAGAACTAATAAGTATAGGAGTTAACGTAAATCATTCCCACCAAATCCTGCGAGCCCCGAAGTCTTTAAACTAAGGATGAAATCAATAAGATGATGAAATGAAGTCTAGGATTTTGGGTCTACTCAATGACCCACCACTAATGTGACGACTTAAGTTGGAGTATGTCCCGAACAAGTCTCAAAACACTTAAAATCGAAGTAATATGTTAATTCCCTAAATTATTCCAACAAAATGTAATCCAAAACAAAACCTATCAAAATTTGAGTGGTGCTCCAGTGCCTCTGACGCTCATCAAACATTCATAGCATTTGCAAAAATCCAAAAACCCAATATAAGGTTTTATTGAACATAAAAAAACTAAGAACTAAACTAAAATTGAAATAAATGTATGGAATAAAAGTAATAATGCTGGGCTGCCTCCCAACAAACGCCTTTTTTTAATTCTTTGGCTAGACTTGGCGTGATTTATCACGTGATGCACGCTCCTTTCGAGATATCAATAAAAAATGGTTCATCTAAAACTTTGGGGAATGAAACATGCACGCCCTCCTTCAAACTTGGTAGCTCATTCAGGACCTCTAACATAAAAGATTTTGTCGCATCATGATCATCCAACACAAAGGTGTCAAAAGTGTAGAAAATCTGCGAACTCTGTTTTGCTTCCACCCCTTATATGGTTTAACAAATATGCTTGGGAGTGTGGTTGGTTTCATCAACACTGGAGATTGGTCTTCCTTGTTCTATTTATGTGGCTCCTCAGGCCTTTCTGAAATGACTTCAATTTTCATATCACTTTCGTCCTCTTCATCTTGTGTAATGATAATGTCTGGCTATACTAGGGGCTTTTGATGGCATGATTATAAGTGTTACTGAAATTGTTGCCATATTGATTCCTTGGTGGTCCATGGAATCTTCCACCTATAGCTTTTACTTTTTCATTCTCGAACAATGTGGTATAAGAATCAGTGGAATGGTTCGTGGCTGAGCAGAAATTGCAAGCTTTAACTTAAGCTTTTCTGGAGGCAAGGAATCTCTCCATAAGATCAGTGAGTTTGTCAATCATACTATTGGTAGGATTTGACCTTCCTCCATTAAAAAGATTTCTTAATGGTCCCTCTTCCTCATCATCAATGTAATGGCGTGATTGACTTCTATAGATTCATACAAATCAAACATCTCTTGAGTTGTCTCACAACAATATTTGCCTTCACAAACATTATCTATCATGCATTTCTAAGGGAGCGTAAATCTCATATAGAAAAAATGAACAATAAAGAAGTTGCTTTGGCCATGTTGGGTTATTACGCAAGCAAGAACTTATAATGACCCCAATAGTGATTTGCCCAATTTCATTTTGATACTGCATATCTCTAGTGAGTTAGGAAGATCTAAATTTAGGGAAAAACGTTTTGAGGAATATAGAAATCATATCGTTCCAATTTGTTATAGAACTTGGAGGGAGATAGAAGAGCCAGTCTTGGGGATTTGTCATTAAGCCAAAAAGGAAAAGTTGAGAGTTTGACTTCGTCTTCATTGAATCTAAGGGGAATCATGGTCCTACACTTATAGTGAAAGTCCTTAATGAAAGTCATTGGATCTTCACGATCTAATCCATGGAAGACATGGAAAAGGTTTATAAAATCGGATCTGAGCTCAAAACTGCCCTTATGTGTTGGGAATGCGATGTAGTGTGGTTGATGAGCTAGGAGATCCTGTATCTCATCATTCGCCATCCCAATAATAATGCAATGTTTAGCCTGAGTTATGCCCAAGGGTTAGCTTGTGCCTTTGTGGAACAGAATCAACCATTATTTGATTAAGTGGTTGATATCGAGGTACTATAGGCCTTTGCGACGCCACTAGTGTGTGTGTGGCACAACAGGTGCTACAAATTGTTGTGGAGGAATAACTAGGTGTTCCTCTCGCCCCTTAAGTGGTGGGTTTCCAATATGGTTCGCCATTGTAGGGGATTGCTCGTCGCTTAGTTGAACTCTTGAGGATTGGTTCCTCTGCCTTATTTTTTTTTATTTCTGAAGCAAGTCTTTTCGATCTCTGAATCAAAAGGAGTAAAGATCCCGTGGACTTTGATCTAAGAAGAATGTGGTACATAAGGGTGAACGCATAAAAAGGAAAAGAAAAGCCTTAGTAAAAAATGACTTGGTGCCTCAAATGGTGCCAAAATATGATGCATGTCGAATGCATCAATATATATAATCCCAATGAGATTACCAAATACCACAAGATCTGTAGCAGTGGAAAGCACAGGGTCAATCCATGAAGACCAAGTTTCTAACCTAGGCTAACGAACAAAAGTGGGAATTGGTGGATTTGTAAAAGTGTTCTCAAATGTTCACCAAGAATAGGGAATAATAATACTGTGTAAATAAATCAATATGGAAAAGTAACATAAACCCTCGGCATCACAAAATTTCTAATTTGGCATAATTAAACATATGGCCATCAATCTAGATAAAGTGTGCAATTTAAATGTAATTTAGAGTAGCCATAGACCTGGTAAATTACTCGGGTCCTAGCACTTCCTAGTTTCCGTAGTTGAAGTACAACAATGACTACTTCTCTAATCAAACATACAACCCTGGACTCAAGCGAATTGGGTTTAATGCATTGATAACAAAAGGGATTCATTAAAACAAAACATATAGAGAATCAGATCACTAATGTGTCAAATTTAGCCTAAATCCCTAAGGTATTCAACCGATCCGAAGAGGGGCGAACCAATTGGTATGGTCAATTGCCACTAGTGTGGTCTTATTGCATAAGGATAGATGCTTACGACGGCTACGCATTCTTGAATTCTCTTTTTTATCATAAACAATTGTTCTCTCATTTCTCATTTATTTTAATGGAGGTTTCAATCAACAAGTCTAGCTAACTTCGTCGATCTAGACCGGAGGTGGAGCAAACTCTCTTTTGGCATAAACATATGTGAGATGTACTTTAATTTATTTATATTGATTTTCATTCCCTTTGTTATGGATTGAATAATATGGGTAAGATTTATATTTAAACCTTGATTCTTTTGCTAGTGAGCCCTAAGCATCCGTCCTTATGCAATAAGACCACACTAGCGGCAATTGACCATACCAATTGGTTCACTCCTTTTGAGACCGGTTAAATACCTTAGAGATCTAGGCTAAATCAGACGCACTAGTGATCCGATTGTCTAGGTGTAGTGCCTTAACAAAGCCCATTACTGTTGACAAATTAAACCCAATTTGCTTGAGCCCAGGGTTGTTTGTTTGGCTAGATAAGTAGTCATTGTTATACCTTGACTACCGAGATTGGAAAGTGTGAGGACCCGCATACGTTACCGAGTCTATAGCTACTGTAAATTACCTTTGAATTGCACGCTTTATCTAGATTGATGACCATGTGTTTAATTATGCCAAATGAGGAAGTTTGTGTTACCGAGGGTTTACGTTACTTTTATTGCTTTATTTCTTCACATAGTCTATTCATTCTTTGTTTTAGTGAATTCTTGAGAACACTTTTGCATATCCCCCGATTTACATTTTTGTTCATTAGCCTATGTTAGAAACTTAGTCTTCGTGGATTGACCCCGTGCTTGCCACTGTTGCAGTTTTTATGGAATTTAGTAATCTCAATAGGATTATATATTTTGACGCATTCGACATGCTTCAAATTTTGGCGCCGTTGCCAGGTATTGGTTTTTTTCCTTTCTTTGGTTTTCTTTTATTTTTTATTTTTATTTTAAATTTTTAAATTTTTCTATCTAGTCCATTGTTCTTAACATGTACGTGGGTAATTCTACAATGGCCACCTACTCCCAAAATTATGATCGATTCGACCTAACCTTATTACAATGTGAATAGGGTAGGTTTATCATTTAACAGACATCCATTTTCTAACATACATTCTTTTGTGCAATAGGTTAAGGTTTGTGAAATTTGTGAAGATTATTCTCATTCCAATATGATTGTTTTTACTATCCAAAGTTTTAGAAGCATCACTATTCTAGCTATACATCACCACAACTAGACTTATTTGAGCTCCTGACAAGTCCACAAATTCCTCGACATGAAGAGAGGCTTATACAAGACATGATGAATGACTTGATCTTCAGGCAAAAACTACGTTTTTAACGAGTTCATCAATAGTGTCATGAAGAGAACCTACAATTTCAATAAAACACCTCCTTGGAAGATATGTTAAAGCAATTAATAGTTGGTCAACAATGCCTTGATGAAGAGTTTCAACAATTTCAACATGTGAATCCTGGGTTGCAAAATTTGGAAATTCATCTTATTCAAGTGAATACCACACTTCTGAATATGATTGGTGAGAAAGAGTTATGTAGTACATAACCAATTTTTTACCTAGAGGAGAATGTGAATGATACACTAAAAAGTGTTGAGGTGAACGAAAATACATAGGTGGAGGACTATTAAGGTGAAACAGCGGAAGGACTTAAAGTCTTTCAAACTGAGCCAAACATTATCATTGCACGAGATGAAGATGAGGAAAATGAGATGAAAATTGAAGTCATTTCACAATGGCCGGATGTGCCGTAAAAAGAGAACGAGGAAGACCAACCTCTGGTGTTAGTGAAACCACCCACCCTCCCATGCATATTTGTCAATTCTTACTAGGGGTGGAAGTAAATGAGCATTCGTAAATTTTCCACACTATCGACACCTTTCCGTTGTATGATCATGATGCGATAGAATTTTTGTGTTAGAGGTCTCGAATAAGCTCCAAAGTTTGAAGGAGGGCATGCATGTCTTATTACCTAAAGCAATAGATGCACCATTTATTATTGATATCTCGAAAGGAGACGACAATATGTAATAAATCATGCCAAGTCTAGCTAAACACTTAAAAGAAAGGCGCTTGTATGAAGGTAGCGCAACGTTTTTTCATTTACTTCTTGCATTTATTTCAGTTTTAGTTTATTTTTGAGTTTTTTATGTTCAATAAAACCCTAACTTGGTTTTTTGGATATTTCCAGGTGCTATGAATGTTCGATGAGCGCCTGAGGCACTGGAGCACCACCAGAGTTTTGTTAGGTTTGGCTTTGGATTGCATTTTTTGGGATAATTTGATAATTTTCAGGGAATTAACATATTACTAGGATTTTAGGTGTTTTGAGACTTGGTTTGGACATAATCTAACTTAAGTCGCCGTATTAAGGGCGGGTCTTGGAGTAGACCCAAAACCTTAGACTTCATTCCATCATCTTGTTGATTCACCATTAGTAGAAAGACTTTGGGCTCGCAATGTTTCGTGGGAATTATTTAAGTTAACTCCTATGCTTAATAGTTCTTGCTTTTATTATGATGATTTTCTTCCATAGTTTCCTTAGTCACCTAGATATGAGAGCTTTCGTTCATTAACTAGTTTTTGGAGATTTTTATTGCTAGGTAAAAAAAATAGCATGCCTTAGTATCGTGTTCTTATTTATTTGTCCATGTTCTTATTCACCACTATTTTTTTCTATTTGTTATGTGCCCCACTTTACTTGTTTTTAACCTTGAGGACAAGATTTGGAATAAGTATGGGGGTACTTTAGGATTTTTGCATTAAGTTGGATCGATTGGATTTCTTTGCGAAAGACCACAGGTAAGATCGTTTAGATTTTTTAATTATATTTTGTTATTCATTGTTAAATAATGGTAATGGTAGTTTTTAATCTAAGTTATTCTTTCATTTTTTCATTTCTTTTCCTTTCATACTTCTCTTTCTCATTTCATTAGGAGTTTATACGCTTTCATGCATGTATTTTGTATATTTTTCATTATTATTATTAATTAGAGTCACTTGAAAATTTGATTCATGCCTTTGGTTATGGATGAGTGAACAATGGTTCCCTTTTTTACTTGAAACTTATGAAAAATAAGGATAAATAGTCACTTTGGCTTGTATCCCAATATTTTAATGATTTTATATTAGTGACTTAGTATAGGGTTATGCCTTATGCTAGATACAAAGGGGGCAAACAGTCAGAACTGTGCAAGTGAAAAAAGCCAATTTTTTAGGGCGCTAGAACGAGGATGTAATCCACTCGAGGCTGAATTTTTATGACCAAAGCACTTTTGGGGAAATGATTTAAGCCTATTTTGAATGAAAACCCTTAGCCTTATGTCCACCTGGAGTAAAACCCACATACATAGTCTAATATATTTCTTACCTTGTTAGAAATTGTTCTTAGACTTAAAATCTTTAGAAAGAGATGTGAGGAGAAAAACTTTAGAGAAAAAAGTTTTTTATATACCCAAAATAACTGAAAAGTTATTATTAAAGAGTCACACCTAAAATGATATCCATAGAAAATGGAACAGCGAGCAAGGTGGTTGGAAAAAGGTGAGGATTGTGCATATTGAAATAAAATGAATTAAAATGCAGTGTAAGTCACTTTCATATTCTCATAAAATCATTCGGTAGTCTAAGTCTTTATTTTTTGATGTTTTGTATTACCTTCATATCATTTCCTTTGTACCCTATCCTATCCATGTTATAACCTATTCAAAATCCTATTGATTTCCATTAGTGCTAAGTTCTCAATAGTGGAGAATGTGGTTGCATTTCTCGCCTATGGTATCTTCTGAGCATTGATGTACTATTTTTGTAGAGATTGTAAACTTACGTGGTTGAATGTATAGACCAAGAAAACTCATGAGTAGTTGATAGTCTGTCTTAACCGAGTCTATATCTTTAAAGTGTGATTTTAATTTTATTTAGGTTGCGGTTCTTGATATATTATAACTCCAAAATTTCTTGAGTGGCTTGTTAACTTGGTGACTACGTAAACTAAATGAATTCTATGAGTTTGGAATAGGGTATAGGGTTATTTGAGTTAGTACATAATTATATTAGGAGTCTAACTTACTTGTGTTATGTCATTTACACCTTTACTCAGGAGGTGCAAACTCTTAAATTTCGGGGTATTTGATAAGTCATTAATTATGTAATTATATATAGGTTACTTATACATTTTTATTGTTAAGTCTCCAAAATATTAGCCTAATTTTCCTCATTTGTAATTTTTAGGGTTAATGGAGTACGCAATTGAATCTAAGGCGAAAAACTACGAAATATTAAGTATTTATATGCTCGAATCTATTCTACACAGAAAGTCATGCTAGCGTGCATCTCAAGGGTGATGATATGGCACACAACATCACATACTTAAAACCTGCGTGCATTAATGAGTAGAGGAGTTGATATAGTGTGGCGAGGCATATGAAGATTGATGTTCATGCATGAAATGTCTTTGAGATCAGCCTCGAGAAACATGCCATGATGAGATAATGAAGATCCGGATTCACATGATAAAATTGTTGAAACTCTTCATGAATGCGTCTAGAAATTAGCTTGGCATTTTTATAACGTGATATTAGGGACTTAGTATGGTGGTTAAACCATGTGCTAGATACCAAAGGGGGCAGACAGTCTGAATTCTGTAAGTAAGGTTTCTAGGGTGCTATAATGAGGATGTAACTTATTTTAGGCTGAATTAATGTCAGTACCCATACCGTAAATCGACGGTCTAACAAGCTCGAACCATCTCCTGAGGCGTATGTTCACCCCATCAACCCCAAAAGACAAACTGGACCCGTTCATCCATTTTTTTACGATTAAGTTAAATTCAAGTGTGTACAAAATTCAGTGAACATGTAATAAATTCTGAAAAGTAAATGGCAACCTAAGCGAGGAAAAAACTTGTCATATCATTAGTACCATAAATCCAAGTCGAGGAACATGACTAAAAGTATAGCATAAGTGATACGTGAACAAAATACGAGTTTAGTATATGAAACAATATAAATACACAAAAAAGATCATCCTATGGTGAAGATCAAGGAAGTTTGATGTCATCGTCTCATTGGTGCGCCTTGCCTTCCCTCGATCACTAGAGGATGGATTTAGATTCCAAAAGGCCTCCAATAAGTGAACAATAGCTTTTATAAAATTTATTGCATAATATAATTCGACAAGGGCTAATGTAAGTAAATTGCGAAAATAAAAAATGATTAAATCCTTTTCTAGTATGAAGAGGCATTTCCAATGAATCCTATATGTAAGGACCATGCCTAAATCCTGTTGGCCCTTTGGCGTTCAACATCGACGATCACGGGAGGTCTTGTACGTGAATTGGTGAACCTGAACAACATCGATGTACTCTAACTACGTCGAAGGAAAGGCCGGAGGGTGGAAACCTCCTCCAACTACCATACTAGTTGAAAGGAGATGATCATTGTATAGTCATCCCTTGAAGCTGGCCGACTAGCTGGAGGGTGAGATTCTCTGCCGTCAAAGCTGAACCACTAGTTCTCGGAGACGCCTCCTATAAGTCCTTATATTTAAATGCATGACCACAGATTATCATGATGTGATGCATACCTAACTTATACGATCATAATATGATGCATAACAAACTTTATCAATTCCCAGCATTCACAAACCTAGCATGTAGAGTACCAAAGCTCTGACCGCATGTCTAATACATCGTGGTGCTTGTTGATGTTCTCGTTAAGTTATAATCGAGCCGTAGCGACATACGTCGACATTAGTGCGTAAAACGAGGTCCTAAACCCCCGAAACCCCATGCATATGTCTCAATAAATCCCCTAAAGTTTTATTAAATTTTTATGTTTTACTATCACGGGACGTGCATTTAGGCCAACACTCGCCTTAAACTGTGTGTGCCATACCTGACACTAGTTCTCTTGATTCTTGGTATTGTTTTGTATTAATTTAGGTATGTTAGGATCTTATTTGAATACTTTTTAGTAATTATAGTTTAGCTATCTACTTTTATTGAGATTATTTCAAGCTATCTTTAAGTCTGCTTAATTATAACATTTAATATGCTCTAAATAACAACGTTCAACATGCCTAAAAGTACTAACATTTGAACTTTGAGCAAACTCAAACAAAGTCAAAACAGTCTTAATCCAAATAAGCAAGCTAAAAAATTCATAACAATTTTATTTCTATTGAGCATGCTCAAAAACTCATAACAGTCTAAACATTATCGAACACATTAGAAATTTATCATCTTTTAGTTTGCTCAAAACTGGACATAATGAGTTTTATTCAACTCTAAAGCTTTCGACTCTTGAGTCTGAAAATATTCAAGTCACCTCAAACTCAGTCTATTGGCTTAGAAACAACTTTATTGAGTTGCAACATCAGCATGCAATCATTTATATTCAAATTCCATGAAATAATATCCAATTACCATTAAGTAAATTTACCATTCATCATCTTCTTCACATAACACTACTTATAAATCATGAATATCTCCACAACAATCCTATTAATGGATTTTTCAGTAATGAAGAGTTGATATACTCTTATGAACCCACATTTACCAAAAATCATCAATAAAAATAACTTGGAACATAATTTTTGTAGAGATTTGGTGAAGAAAAACATACCAAGAGCTTTAATGGGGTTATTTCCTTGTGTTCTATGAGCTCAATTAAGTGTGATTCGTACCTTCTAGCATCAACCTTCTTAGATGTTTGAAAACACCAATAATAAAAACAAGATTTTTCTACATCTTCTTTGATCTCCAGATTTTTCTCTCGAGCTCTCTAATGGTGTTGGAGTTATTTTACATGTTGAATAAGAAAACATAAAAATTATATAGTCCTTTGACTTTAGATCTCACCACACTGACAATTTTTTAGGTAAATCAAAGGCTCACACTTAAGCCATCATATTACACTAGTCAAAATCAAGCTTACACTCGTCCCTTTTTGCATGACATATAACATGTAGGTCTCGCACTCCCGCGTGAACTCTTGGTCGCCGTAGAATTTCCACTTGACCTTCATAAGGGGAATTTCTTTGTGTCTCAAAGTCTGTACCTTCTAGTCAATAATCTCAATTAGCCGCTCCTCCCAAGTCATGTCTAGTCTAACCATTAATCTGTCCCAGTCCACTATATCTCATGTCGTACCCTCACATCTCCCCCACGTATGAGCGTGAAATACTGGGTGCACAATAGACATCTGCGGCGGCTATGCTAATCGGTAAGAAACCTTCCCAAGTCTCTTAGTGATCTCAAATGGTCCCATATAATGCAGTGTGAGCTTCCGCTTTAATCCAAATCACTGGTGTCCTTTTATAGGAGACACTTTAAAGTATGCAAAGTCTCCCTTCTCAAACTAGACTGCTTGACATTTCAGATTGGCATATTTCTCTTATCGATCCTGTGCTGCCATAATCTTTGACAAATCACCTAACTTTCTCTATGTGATCATGTACAACCTCAAGCCCAACTACTACTGTATCAGCCACCTACGCCCAACATGACGGTGCCTGCACGACCTATCATATGAAGCCTTTAACGTTGCCATCCCTATGCTCGACTGATAACTAATATTATAATAAAACTCAAACTAGTGTAAATAAACCTCTTAATGACCCCAGAATTCAAGTACGTAAGCCCGTATCATGTCTTTCAGAACCTGGATCAGCTCTCTAACTATCCATCCATCTGCGGGTAATAAGCGGTATTGAGGTGAATCCGAATGCATAGTTGATCTTGCATGCCCTGCCATAACCTTAATGAATACTTAGAATCCCTATCTAACACTATGCTTAGTGGCACCCCATGTAACCTAACTAACTACCACTCATAAATCTGACTTAGGTTAGTGAATGAGTGGGATAGTCGAATAGATAGGAAGTGCACTGCCTTCATAAGTATGTTAATGCTAACACATACTATATCATGGCTCCTCGTTGTAGTCGGTAATCCTATCACCATGCTCCTCGTAATGTGATTCCATTTCCACTTAGGAATAGGTAATGGCTGGAGTAGTCCTCCGAGTCTTTGATATTCAGCCTTAACTTGATGTCATATACCTCATTTTCCGATATACTTGGATATATCTGTCTTTAAGCTCGGCCACCAATACAATCGTTGTATGTTTGGGTACATATCGATGATACCTAAATAATGCTATAGCGTGATTGGTGTGATTTCCAGAGAATGTCTTCTCTCAACTCTGATATTGCTGGAATCCATATTATACCTCGAAATCTCATACTAATTCATTGCCAATGTCCAATCTCTGTAACCCAGACTATCAGCCAAACTACGATACTTATTATAGTTTGAATCAACCCTCTATCCATCAATAATCGCTTGGACTGACATTCCTTGTAACCCCAACTTTGCACAAATCCCCATGTGTACTAGAATTTCTAAAATTCATATCACAAGCACCGCGTCTAACAACTCAAACGTTGGTCGAATCCGCGGCGCTAACTATCTACGGATCAAAGTGTCTGCAATAAAGTTTGCCTTTTTAGGGTGGTACTCTATCGTGAAGTCGTAGTCTTTCAACAACTCAAACCACCTTCATTATCTCATAATCAAATCTGTCTTAGAAAACAAATACTTAAGACTCTAGTGATCCATAAATAACGTAATCTTTTCTCCATAGAGATAGTGTCACCACAACTTCAGTGCAAAAACTACTAGCGCCAACTCGAGGTCATGGAGGGAGTTTTTCTTCTCATGCACCTTCAGCTGGTGAGAGGCATAGGCCACCACTTTGCCCTCCTATATCAGTAATGCTCCTATTCCTATCCCAGAAGCATATGTGTAAACTATCAACTCCTTGCCATCCTCTTGTAATACCAACACTGGTGTCGTAGTCAATTTCTCCTTATACTCTCTTAAGGAATCCTCATACCGCTTGGTCCAATCAAACCCAACGTCCTTCCTGGTCAAACTATCATAGGTGCGGCTATCTTAAAGAAAATATGAATTAACCTTCTAAAGTAGCCCACTAATCCATGGAAACTTCGGACCTCTGTAGGTGTAGTAGGCATAGGCTAGTCAACAATCACTCTGACCTTCCTAGATCTATTAAAATATCTTCTACTGCAACTACATGCCCCGAGAATCTGACTAGATCCATTCGAAACTTACATTTGCTGAACTTTACATATAGTTTACGTTCATAAAAAATTTGCAATGTAATCCTAAAGTGATGCTTGGTTCTAAACTGTCTGTGAGTAGATGAGTATGTTGTCAATGAACACTATCGCAAACTAATCTAAGTAGGTTCTGACCATATAATGCATCAAGTCCACAAATGTAGCCAGCGCGCTTGTGACTCCAAACGGCTTCACTTTGAGCTGGAAAGACCCGTACCTTACGCGGAACGTGGTCATCTCACTGTCTTCATCACTGAATCGTAATTGATGGTAGCCCAATCTCAAATTGATCTTCAAAAGTGTTAGGCACCACTTAAGTGGTCGAACAAGTGATCAATCCGAGGTAGCGGGTACTTGTTCAGGATTTTGACCTTGTTCAATTCCCTGTAGTCAATGCAAAGCCTCAATGATTCGTTTTTCTTCTTGACAAATAAAATAGTTGTGCTTCATGGAAAACTATTCGGCTATTCAAATTCAATGTCAGTTAGCTCATCGAGTTGCTTTCTTCAGCTCAATTAACTCTGATCTCGCCATCCTATAGGGAGCCTTCAAAATTGGCTTTGTTCCCACATTAACTTCTATAATGAAGTTGATCTCGTGGTGTATAGATAAACCCGTGGAGAACATTTGAACACCTAAAAAAAAATTTATATGATCGGGATGTCCACAATTTTTTTCTCGAATTCTGAAGCTCTGTAAAGTCTCACGTGATCCTCGATCTCTCCATAGGTCGCAACTTGTCCTTTGTGAGAGAAACTCCTTTCTATTCCTCTTCCTTAATGACAGAGTAGCGAAGTTCCCAAAGAAGAGTCATCAAAAAGTATCCGATCCTCAACTGCTCCCTATGTGGCATATACAAGATGCCACCACTCATCGGCAACTCCCTCTAAGGGCATAGTCGATAAATCAATGCAAAAATCCTCGTCCGTCTTGATTGAATGATGAATCTTCTCATGATTACGGATTGACTTCTCTTCCTTCTCCTTATCTCTATCTTTGCAGAACTTCAGAGTCTTAAATCTATCAAAGCTCTTCCAAAAATGATCGAGCCTGACCACCTTACTCTCACTCGTTGTCTATATTATTAAAATCTTTGTTGGTGCTAGTGAAAGAGGTGCTACTACTAATATGAGATCTACTGGACCTGTATGTGTCACTGTCATTGATGGCACCACTGGAACCTATGCTGGTGTTTGCATCCTAATATATGGTCGAGCAATCTAATTGCTCTACAAGATGTGCTACCACCATAATCGATCCTCTCATATTGGTGGAGTCTGCCTTTTCAGTAACCTAGGCTATTATACCCGAATTTTCAGCATCGTATCGTGAATCGGCAGTCTAACCGACCCAAACCATCTCCTAACACATCTGGTTAACCTATCAACCCTAAAAAATGTTCTAGAAATGCTCATCCATTCTTTTTACAACTAAGTTAAATTCAAGTGAATGAAGGATTTGGTGAATATGTAATAAATACTAAAAAGTAAACTGGAACCTATGTGGGGAAAACACCTATCGTACTATCAGTACAATGAATTTAAGTCTAGGAACATGGCTAAAAGTATCCTGCAAGCCGTATATGAACAAAATATAAGTTCAGTATATAAAACAAAATAGATACACGAAAGAAATCATCCTATAGTGAAGTCAGGGTAGTCTGAAGTCGTCATCTCACTTCTTCTCCTTGCCCTTCCCTCGATCACTAAAGGATAGATCTGGGTTCCAAAAGGCCCCCATTATGTGAATAGTGGGGTTTTATAAAAGTTACAGTATAATGTAATTCGACAAGGAATAATATAAAAATATTGCAGGGAATTAAACATGATTCTATCCTTTTCTACTATGAACAGGCGGTTCCCATGAAACCAATATGTAAGGACCTAGCCTGAACCTTGTTAGCCCAGTGGTGTTCAGTATCGACGATCGGGGGATGCCCTATCATGCGAATTGATGAACCTAAGCGGCACTAATTGACTCTAACTCTATTGTAGGAAAGGCTAGAGGGAAAAAACATCCTCCAACTGCTATACTGGCTGAAGGGTAGAAGATCATCGTATAGTTATCCCTCGAAGCTGCTCAACAGGCCAAAGGGGGAGACTCTTCGCTATCAAAATGACCCCATCTAATTCTCATAGATGGTTCCTATAAGTCCTTATGTCTATATGCATGACCATTAATAATCTTGATGCGATGCACACCTAACTTATGCGATCATAATATGATGCATGATAAAGTTTATAAACTCTCACTGTTCACAAAGCTCGTGTATGGCGTGTTGAAGCCCGACCACGCGTCTCGTACCTCAGTGTGCGTGTCGATGTGCTTACTAAGTTGTAGTCGAGCCCTAGTCACATACATCGACGTTAGTGCATAAATCGAGATCCTAAAATCCCCAAAACACCGTGCACGTGTCTCAAGAAAACACCTAAAGTTTTATTAAATTTTTAAGTTTTACTATAAATGCGCCATACGTTTAGGCCACCACTCACCTCAAATTGCACTTCCGATAACCGAAGCTAGTTCTCTCTGTTCCTAGTATCATTTTGTATTAATTCGGGTGTGCTAAGATCTTATTTGAATACTTGTTAGTAATTATAGTTTATCTATCTACTTTTATTGAGGTTACTTCATGCTATTTTTAAGTCTCCTTAATTATAAAATTTAGTATGCTCTAAATAATAGTGTTTAGCATGTTTTCAAAGTACTAACATTTGAACTTTAAGCAAACTCATACTAATTCTAAATAGTTTTAATCCAAATAAGCAAGCTCAAAAATCCGTAACAATTTTATTTCTATTGAGCACATTAGAGATTTCTCCTCTTTGATTCTACTCAAAACTTCATAGAATGAATTTTATGCAACTCTAAAGCTTTCCATTCTTGAATCTAAAAATATTCAAATCACCTTAAACTCGATCTATTGGCTTACAAAAAACTTTATTGAGTTCCAACATCATGATACAACTATTAAGTAAAGTTACTATTTATCTTATTCTTCACTTAACATGACTTATAAATCATGAAAATCTCCACAACAATCCTATCAAGGGATTTTTCCCTAATCAAGGGTTGATACACTCTTATGAACCCACTTATAACAAAAATCATCAATCAAAATAACTTGGAACATAATTTTTGTAAAGATTTGGTGATAAAAAATATACCAAGAGCTTTAATTAACTTGTCTCCTTTCATTATATGAGCTCCACTAAGTAAGATTTGTACCCTCTAACATTAACCTTCATGGATCTTCAAAAATCCCAACAACAAATACAAGATTTTTCTACATCTTCTTTGATCTCCAGATTTTTCTCACAAGCTCTCTAATGGTGTTGGAGTTATTTTGCATGTTGAAAAAGAAAACATGAAACTCATGTAGTCCTTTGACTTTAGATCTCACTCATTAAAAAACCTTTTGGTGAATCAAGGGCTCACACTTAAGCTATCACATTACACTAGTCAAAATAAAACTAACACTTGACTCTTTTTGCATAACACATAATATGCATTTATTTTCATTGGTCCACCTACACATATCAAGGCATTTCCTATTTTGCTCATGGCCTTTAAACTAATTACATGCAAGTCTAATTCCATAAATTTTAAAGTCTTCGTTTAATTTTATTTTATTTACGCTCAAACATATGGCATATTAATCAAATTTAGTATACCATTTAGGCCAAATTAAATCAAGTTAATAGTCGATCACGATGCTAACATAAGTTATGTATTTTCCTACCAACGCATATCCCGAGGCAAAACCCACGCCTCGCCTTGCCATGTGTCACGTGTGTATTTATAATTATTTAATTATTTATTAAACATTATTTTCACACCAAAAATATTATTTTATTATTTACGGTACATAATTGTCAAGCACGACCACGTCACCCGGCAACATAATTGTCCAGTACGGTCGTGACACTTGACTAATCCGAGTTCAGGCCTCTGATCCGATTGGATTGGGCTGAGTTCGATCTGGTCGGTGATGAGATGTCACAATTGCTATGACTGAACCACTTTTGGGAAAATTATTTACGTCGTTTTTGAATGAAAACCATTACCCTTAAGTCTACCTAAAGTAATTTGCCTAGTTGACCCATTTTGAGCCAACCCAACCTTTAGTTCTTTCATATCTAATGTTAAACCTATAGAAAGTCTGATATATCCCTTTAACTAGTTCGAAATTAGTGTTAGACTTGAGATTTTTATAAAGGGAGAAGAGAAGAAAAAAATTTGAGAAGAAAGTTTTTTAAAAAAATCCAAAATAAGGGGAAAATGGTGAGGACTGCACCTATTAAAAGAAAAATGAATTCAAGTGCAGTATAAGTAACTTTCATATTCTTAGATAATCATTTGATAGTCTAAGTTTTAGTTTTCCAATGTTTTGAATTACTTTTATATCATTTCCTTGGTATTCCTATCCTAGCCATGTAGAAACTATTAAAGTCTTGGTGATTCCCATTGATGTTAAGTCTACGATAGTGGAAAGTGTGGTTGCATTTGTCTCCTATCCTATCTTTTAATCGTTGATGCGCTATTTTTATGGAGATTGTAAACTTGCGTGCTTGAATGTATAGACAAAGAAAACTCTTGAGTATTTGGTAGTCTTTGTCTTGACTGAGTCTATGTCTTTAAAGTGTGATCTTAATAGTGTTTGGGTTGCAGTTGTAGAAATATCATAACTTCAAGATTTATTGAGTTGCTTGTTAACTTGGTAACTATTTAAATTAAAGGAACTCCATGAATTTGGAATTAGGTATAAGGTTTTTTGAGTTAGTGTATAACTATATTAGGAGTCGAGTTTACTTTTGATTCGACATTTACATCTTTGTTCGGGATGTGAAAATTCCTAATTTTGGAGGTTATTTGATAAGTCGTAAATTACGTAATTGTACATAAGTTATTTATATATTTTTTATTGTTGAGTCTCCAAAATATTAGTATAATCGTGCTTATTTATTATTTTTAGGATTATTGGAGTGCACAGTTGAATCCAGGGTAAGAAAATACGTGAAATTGAGTATTTACATGCTGTGTGAACAGCTACCAGAGGACGTGCCTCGAGACACGCACAATAGAGTTGATGAAGAAAGGAGCAGCAGACAAGTGACACACTAGATCACACAACATCTTCATAGTTCTTTAATAAAGACTCGAGATTAGTACGTAAATACCAACAGTTAAGGAATAAGGGGTCGAATTTACCTCGAGATCTATGTTGCATCGTCTCTCATATTTTCGCTGTGTTTCATTCTCATTTTCTGTTCTCTAGCATCCCTTGATCGTTCTTAGGATGCGTGTCATACGAATTCCTAAATTTTCGATCGAGCTCTCCCATTTGCATTCTCTTCTCTCCAGTAGAGGCTGATTAGCCATGGGATTCATGCGAGTGCTCTCTTCAATATTTTCACTTCAGTTTGTTCATATGCACTTCCATAACCTGTGCCTTCCACGTGTCGACATTCCAAACACTTTCCATGTTCTCTTCTCTAATTACAGGGTGCCATGTCACTACACAAGCAATGCTCAACCAACCAATGCATGCTAAGTGTCTATGACTTTGCAATAAACTCCCAACAGTCACCAGATTGTCCTCGATGCATGTGTCAGTCTACACCCCATGTAAATTGCATTCTTTTCTTCAAGAGAGCAAAATAAGTAAGTTTTATAATTAGGACTTAGGGTTTGATAAAACAAAAACTCTCTCTAACTCTCGACTTCTATTTTTATTTTGTTTTTTGTTCTTCATCCATGAGGCACTAATCTCATGGTCTAGGCAAGACTGAGAGGAAGGTTCGATCATTCGTATATATGAGATTTATTTATTTCAACTTAATTGCGTTTCATTGGTATTTTATTCCCTTTATTATAGATTGATTAATTATGGTTAAATTTAGATTTAAAACCTGATTTTTTTGCTAGTGAGTCGTAAGCATCCATCCTTATGCAAGAAGTCGACGCAAGTGACAATTGACCATACCAATTGATTCGGCCCTTTTGGGACCAGTGAAATACCTTAGGGATCTAGGCTAAATCGAACGATCTAGTGATCTAGTTGTCTAGGTGTAATGCCTTCACCAAATCCATTGCGGTCATCATATTAAACTTAATTTGCTAGAGTATAGGGTTATAGGATTGGTTAGGGAAGTAGTCATTATCGTACCTTGGCTATCGAGAATAGGAAGAGTGAGAAACCACATACTTTATCGGGTTTGTTGTTACACTAAGATACTTTTAATTTGCTTACATTGCATAGATTGATGACCAAATCCAATCTTTTGTCGAACCAAACTTTTATGTCTTAGCCTGGGTTTTTTCATTTATTGGTAAATTTGTTAATTATCTCAAAACTCACGTTTTTATCTTTCTTTTAAAACCTTATACAGAATACTGATATTTGTGTAATCTCCTTTTTACCTTTATCTACAGAATAGTTGATTTAGGTTATATATTTTATTGACGCGTTTGATGCGCGTCAAGTCACTAAGTGTGCCTTTTTATAGTTTCTATTTCCCCTTGATGTGTTTTCTACATCTCTAGGTGCATCTAATGGTCCTCATCAAGTCCTATATCTCAACTAATTAATCCTAGCCAACATACAATTCTCATATATGATCCATTAGGATGAGTTGTGGCACGTATATTGAGGTAAGATCTAAGGTTATGTAAGATTCTATTTCACAAATTTAGGCTTTACAATTAATTTGATTTGAAACATAAGTATAGGGAAATTAACGGGCCTACATATATACAAGACACTAGGAATGTATCACACAAAACTAAAATATACCTCGGCTACCTGCCTTGGCCACTAGGGTTCCATATCATGGGTCGGTGATCTTGATTACGAAAAAAAAACTAGGGTTAGAAATTTTGGTCTTGACTTATGTAGTGATCAGCAGGGAACATGAGCTTACTAACTTTAATAAGAATATTTTCCAAAACACCCATAAGATGAACGATAAATCAGTCTGCCAAATGTATGACAAGTCTAATATCTTTTAGAGGGCTAGCCTTCAATGTCTCATATATGGATAATGGCATGAAATTTATGGAGGAGTCGATATTGCACATAGCTTTCTGGATCTTAACTTCATAAGTAGTTCAAGGCATAATGAACATGCCCAGAATCCTCACTCTTAGTGGGCAACTTCTTGCATATGATTGCTCAAACATTTTCACCTACTCTAATTTTCTTGTTGCCTTTGAGTCAAACTTTGTTGCTACATAGATCTTTTAACAACTTAACATAGCAAGGCATATGTGCTGAGGCATAAAAAAAGTGGGACATTCATCTCCACTTTCCTTATAATTTCCATAATTGTTTTCTTTTCTCGCCTTTTTATTTTTAATGAGGCGTTGAGAGAATGGGTTAGAGTTTTGATAGAAGGTTATGTTTCATTATGAAATATTACCATTTCTTGATGAGCCTGTTGAACTTCGAGCTCCTACTCGACTTTTTTGGAATTAAATGTAACATCCTTAGGCTTGGGTCTTTTTGGGTTTTCGCCAACTCTTTAACACTTCGAAGTGTGACAGTGTTAGCATTCACATTGGGATTTGGGTGTGGTTAAGAAGACAACCAGCCTTTTATTATCCACTTGCCCTAATTGTAAGGCTAGTTGCCCCACTTGGACATTGAGATTTTTAATATTCGCAGAGGAATCAATTTTTAATTGGGCTAAATATTTAGGGATTATGTTTTGACTAGTGACGAGTATCCTCACCATGTCTTCTAAAAATCTCGAATTTTGGGTAGGTTGGGATTATTGAGGATGAGGTTGTCATTTTGAAACATATTAGAGATAGTTCTGGTTTTGAGGCTCATAACTCTGATAGAGGCTTTTGATGACATGATTATAAGTGTTATTGCTTTTTTCACCATATTGATGCCTTAGTAATCCTTGGAATCTGCCGCCTATAGCATTCACTTATTTATCCTCGAACAAGGTTGGAAAGGAATCAGTGGAATGGTCCGTGGTAGAGTAGAAACTGGAACCTTTACCTTGAGCTTTTCCAGAGGTCATGAATCTCTCGATGAGAATATTGAGTTTATCAGGCTTGTTATTGGTTTCATTTGACCACTACTCCATAAAAAGGATGTCATGAAGGTCATTCCTCATTGTCATCAATGTACTGATGTGATTGACTTGCTATAAACACATACAAGTCAAACATCTCTTGAGTTGTCTTACATCTATAATCGACTCCACAAGCATTAGCAATCATACATTTCTCCAAGGATGAAAGTCCTAAAATAGAGGAAACGAATAAGAGAGAGAGGTGACTTTGGCCATGTTGGGGACATTTTATGAGTAAGCATTTATATCAGCCCTAATAATTGCCAAAGGATTCAGCCCTTTTCATCTTGACATTACATATCTTCCTAGTTAGTTTGGAAGATTGAGATTCTGAGAAGAACTCTTTAAAGAATGCAGGAATCATGTCGTTCCAATTTGTAATGGAACTAGGGGAGGTAGGATAGCCAATCTTTGGCTTTATCTTTAAGGCAGAAAGGAAAAGCAGAAAACTTGACTTCATCTTCATTGACTTATGGGGAATCATTGTCCTACACTTAGAATGGGAATCTTTAATGAAGGTCACTGGATCCTCATAATCCAATCCATGAAAAACGGGAAAAAGGTTTATAATAGCGAATTTGAGACAAAAATTGACACTATAAGTTAAGAATGCATTACATTGTGGTTTATGTGCTAGTGACATGTCAATAATTTGACATGTTTTATAGTTAATTTTAGGATGATTTTAGATGTAAAAGACTATATTCCATGGGGTTTTCTCTTGTTTTTTATATTTCAGGTAATAAATGGAGAATATGAAGAAATGAATGAAAAAGGAAATATTATAAAGGAATTAATTGAGTGGAAGAAGTATACAAAGAATTATCACCAAGGAATCAAAGAAGAACTGAATTTTTGTACCAGCAACGATTCCTAGAGGCACTAAATCATTGGCTAAATTGGTGGACATAAGAAATGTCTAGAAAGCTCAGTTTTTTTTATTTCCTAGCGATTACTCTCACACCTAAATCACTAGGAATTATCGAGCAAGATTTCATTAATTTTAGATAGCTATGAGTTGTTTGAGCTATTTTGGGATGTTTACTACACAAAATACTGTAAATACTAGCCTAGGGCTATGTAATTAGTTGCCTTTTACTACATATATCAAAATTCCATTGCACTTGGTGTCATTATCTATTAGTTTCATAATTTATTGCTTTTGGACGAAGATTGAAGATTAAAATTATTTTAATTTAGAGGTATTTTCAATTATATATTTTATTTAAATTATTGCAATGTTATTTATGATTATGAGTGAGTAGTTTGTTTGATTCAAACAAAGTCCAAACATGAACTAAATCTATTTTGCAATGTAGTTAGATGAGAAGAATATGTGCTTAATGCTTTATACTAATTATACTTTTGGATTCACTTATTTAATAGGTTAATATTTGTTGATTTTAGTTAAGTTAATATACAGTTAAGTAGTATTATTATAGTTAGTTATTAGTTAGTTTAATTACTATTATTAAATAAAATAAAAGTAAAAAATAATAAAAACATGTAAGAAGTTTGATATATCCCTGTGGAGAATATTCCCACTTGCCAATACTATAAAATATTTTAAGAATAATATAAAAAGGAAATTATTGTACACACTCGACACGTGTCAATTTTTGGTGCCATTGCCGAAGATCTAAACACATTTTCTTAGGAGTTTTAGATGTGTTATGGTCTATCCATTTTGGTATTCTAATTCTACATGATCCTTACATTTTTTTATCCTGATGTAGATAGGACATTTAATTGTAATTTAAGCTAACAATAGCGTAATAGACACCAATCTACCACAAAGGAAGCTAATAATAACTTTAAACTTGATAATAATAATATTAATTATAATAGAGAACTTACTCTTACGCAAGCGAATTAGAATGTCATTGCTTATAAACCAATGTGCATTGCCTATCCTGAGGGATTTCCTAAATTTGAACTTAATCTGGATTTATTAGTGCTCTACCTGATTTCTATGATAAGAATAATAAAGACCCACAAAAATTTATAATAGAATATCAACACAAAGTCAAATGGGATGAAACCTAAAGACTGTATGTTAGAACAAGTCAAACTCAAGGCTTTTCTTTTTGTATTGAAAGATTAAGCACAAGATTGGTTGTTTTATCTTCCACCAAATTCGATAACCATATAGGCTCAAATGTTAGAAGCTTTCTTAGATAAATATATGAATGCAAGAAAAATTAGCACTTATAGAATATAAATTATAGTCATGAAGATGAAAGACAATGAAAACTTTAACAAATTTTAAGATAGATTTCAAAGATTAATTCCATCTCGTCCACAACATGGATACACTCAAAAAGATTTATTAGAATACTTATATGTAGAACGGAGTCATTTTGAACAAAGATTATTAGATATTGTATAAGGTGGATAATTATTCGATGTTACACCAACTCTAACAAAATAAGCTATTAACAAGATGGCCAAACAATGTAAACAATATGGTGAAAAGACTGATAGATCAAGAAAGAAAGTTTACGAGGTTTATAATAGAACAAATAATAAATTTGACAAAAAAGTTGAAGAATTATTTAACATGGTTAAGCTACTATTAAAAGATAGATCACATCAAATTAAACAATGTGGATTTTGTAATGAAGTTAGACATCCTATAGATGCATGTCTTACTTTACAAGAAAAAAACAATGAAGAAGTCAACACAGTTATGAACCAATATTCTGGTCCGCGGAGAAACTAATACAATAACAATGGTTTTTACAATGGAAAACCAAAACTCAAATCTTAGTTATGATCCACAAAATCAAAATTATACCACCTGTAGACCGAGAGCACCAATACAACTTATACCAATGCACCAGCATCAACAAACTATTCAACCGACGCAACCAAATTTAGAAGAAATATTAGACAATTTTATGATCCAAATTCATTACAAATTTATATAAATTTCTCAAAACCAAATTAAAATTGACACATCTATTGACAAGCTGAAAAATTAATTAAGTAAAATGACTCTACAAATAAATAAGTTAAGCAATCAAACTAAAACAACTACTCAACCTACGAACACTGTTAATCAAGCACAAGTTAATGATTTTTTTTATAAAAATGAAAAAGAAATAAATACGGAACAAAAGAAACCAAAAAGAGGCAAAAAGAAAACAAAAGTACCTTGGACGATAGAACAAGAATTAGAGAAGATGATGGTAAATGTCATTCCTACTAGGGCATGAATGGCCGAACAATAAAAATACACATCTTTTTCTGAAAGGCTACACTCATGATATTTAGCCAAAATAGAAGCCTACAAAAAATCTTTACAAAATTATGCATTAATTAAACAACACAAAAATAAACAATATTTATAAGTTGAATGAAAATACTCATTCAAATCCTCACACTCCACAACGATTAGCAAATTCTGAAGAAGATCCTTAAAAAGACATATCTGATTTATTTTAGAAATTAGAGATTAATGAAAACATAGAACAAAAGATTTCCCCTTTAAAAAGAATGCATGAGAAATGCTCTGACTCAGGAATGTCATACCTGTCATAATAGGAAATTCTTTTATTGAATTTGTTATATGTGATCTAAAAGCATCAATTAATGTTATGTCACTGAAACTTTATTAATCATTGAAAATAGGATCGTTGACCACACGCCTATTAATCTTACTTTATCAAACAATATCATTATTAAACCGTATGGATTATTAGAAAACATCTTAGTACAGGTACATGATTTACTGTTTCCAACTTATTTTATATCGTGGAAATGAAAGATTCTACATCACCCAATCCTTTGCCTATACTATTAGGTAGACCTTTTTTAAAGACGGTTGGGACTAAGTTAAATATTTATGAAGAAACAACGTTTATAGAATTTGAAGACAAGATTGACAAATTCAAGATTAATAATGAGCTTAACTATGACACTTATGAAAACTATGTTAATAATGAAATAGATGATAATAAGTTTTAGAAATTAAAGTATTATGATAATTTTAACGCTGAAATTTATGCAATTAATGTAGCAACAATTGAAACTGATTAGGGGACTCAAAAGAAAGAAGCAGTTGAAGACACTTTAAAATAAAAGAAAGTAGCTCGAGAATGTAGAGTTAAGCAACTTGAGAGTGGAAAAATCATTAACAAGACATAAGTTTCTTAGTCCAAGTACAATAAGAAAAAAAAGCTGGACTTGAATCTTATAGAGCTTAATGATCTGGAGGCATACACTTGCAAATTAAAATCAAATGGGCTTGGTACTACAAAGCTCAGTGCGGTACAAACTCTAATGCAAATATGATGCCCATACATGTTTTACACACTCAATTGGAGTTGAATTCACTTGCTTATGAACGATTCTCTTTATTGGATGTAGCTTCAATTTAACCAATAAGAGTGGTTGCGGATGTGCCAGCTCAAGTTGACAACAACACCATACCCATAGACTTCTTGGTAATACTTCACTTAATCAATGAAGATCCCCTTTTAATATAAGGACGACCTTTATTAGCCACTACTTTACCATTATGAATATTCTAAAGAAAATAATTACTCTGACAATCAATGGCCAAGCACTCACTTTCTTGAATGGTACTAGAGTGAAAACCCTAAATTTGAGTTTAGAGATCCAAACTAATTCTAGAAGTGTTAAGTCAACTAAACGATGATAAACAAAAACGTTCTATTGGAGGCAGCCAATATTTATGTTTATTTAATTTTATTAGGAACTTAGTTTAGTTTAGCATGTTTTTATTCACCAATTTTTCGACTCTCGTATTAAAAATATTTTCGGGATTTCAACCCCTAGGTGATTTCGATTGAGGGGGAGTGCTCGGGTTTTTTTTTATTATATGTCCTTTATGCGCATCATATTATTTACTTGCTTGTATGTTTATTTAATTATTTTACGTAATAAAAGTATTTAGTTTGTGATATGTACAACTCAAACTTTCTAATTTTCAGTGAAATCTACCATAATATGCGTGATTATGAATGATGAACAAATTAATTACAAGATAACATGAAAAAAAATAGTATAATAAGCTTAGAGATTCCTAGCAATTCAGATTAACGCTAGGTATCGTTGGCTAAATTGGTAGCAGTACACATAAAAATTAATGCAAAATTGAAGTCCAACAATTTCAAGTGATTCTAGTTAAACAAAAATCGCTGGTTAAATCAGTAGGTCCTAACATTTTTTAGCAGCTCAATTATTTTTTATACTCCTAACAATTCCACTTAAATAGAAATTGTTGGACTGATTTTTGGTTTTAAAAACAAAAAACCCCAAATCTCCACACATTTTACACATTTCATATTTGCAAACTGTTACACCTCTTCACCTAAACTTGAGTTTTAGAAATTTTGGACCTAGAGCTTGAAAGGACGGTCTAGAGGAATACAAGAGCTTCAATCTTTGGAGATTCATTCTCAAAAAAGATAATTACATCAACTCTAGGTCTTTACTTTTACAAAAATTTTATTCGAGGATTTTTGCAAAATTTTTAAAATTTTTCGAAATTGATTTGTTGAAATTTATTCAATTGTGTTGCACAAATAGTTTTATTAATTCCAATAGACTAAGAATAGTGATTAGATTGATCTTTGGTTTACAAATTCGACAATTTTGAAATTTTTGCTATATTTACATATATTTGCAAATGGTTTTCAAATACAAGTTTGAAATGAGTTTGGGGGTTTAGTTATGGTTTTTTTTTTCAATTTAAGTTGCTATAATTTCAAAAAGGCATAAAAATTGTCACCAAATTATTTTACAATATTTAGAAAATCAATTTTCAAGTTTACAATTTACTTATCCCTTCAATGCCAAGTTTGTTTTAAACTCATTTAGAATTTCAATTAGCTTTGCAAACAAATTTCTCCTTTAGAAAACAAATTCTTGAATTTTACCGAACTATTTCTGGCAACTTTGTTTCTATCATTTACACGTTTCTTAAGTTTTCAAACTTGTGATTTTTTAAATTCGATACAATAGCCGGGGTGGAAAAGGTAGAAGTTCTCGAGAGGAGAAGGGAAAGGCATAAATTGTAAAAAAAAACCCAAACAAAAATCCAAAGCTCCACCTAAACTAGTTAGGCCAACAAGGATCTTAGTAAATAACCCCAAACTAGAGCACACAGAGAGCCTTTACTACCCTTAAGTGTTGACAATAATTCAGAAGGAGATGAAGAGATTTAAGAAACATCCATCATTTTTTCAATGCTCCTAACCTCATTAATGCCAAAGCAATTGCTAAGATGGAGAGCGACATTAAGAATAGAAAGAGTTTCAACATCAAAAAAGAAGTAAAGTACGGGCTTAAGATCCTAAGCACAATAAGGGAGAGGAACTAGAGGTTATTGAATAGAGATTACAATGTCAATAACAACATGGTGTCCTTAGTTGAAATGGAGTGTGCCATATTAGTTAGAGAATTTTATTTTAATGGCTATAAAGATGAGAACAATATAGTAGCCATAGTTTGAAGAAGACCAGTGGACTACTCACCCAAAAGACTAAATCAGTATAATGATTTACCAGATTCTCATTTGAGACATTATAATGAGTACCCTAAACCTAAATACTTTTATTGACACAAATTTTCCCAAGAGACCTTTATGAACTGTTTAGAAGCTATTCTGATTGATGGTTTCTATTTTGATTTAGATGTGTACCCAGAGCAAATACAAGCCAAAATTGTAGGAAAACAACAAAAGCTTAGATTTTTTCTTGAATGCAAGCTTACAGCCTAGTTTACAACACTATGCCATAGTAAACTATAGCGCGACTCTTTTATACCAAATAGTTTGAGGGATTGAGTATATTAATGTTCGCCGAATAATCAATGAATCAGATAGAAATGCCAAGAAAACCAAGAAAAATGAAGGAATGCCTTTTCCCTTGATGATTAAAGAGTTCTGCAAGTAAGATCGAGTTTTGATGAGAGGAGTCGAATTTGGTGTATTCCTGAACAAGACAGTAAATGACAATTTCATTAAGAAGAGAAAAAAGGTGTCGAGATATGATCACTTAGAGGAGGAATGAGAGAGATATGCCACAAAAAGGAGAGAGACAATATAGAGAAGAAGTGTATGGGTTGATAACCAAAGAAACTTAGAGGAAACTAAAACTGCCACATAGAACGAGTAGATGAATCAAACCACGGAGCCACCTACAGAGGACTTCACTGGTGTAGATGCAAAGGACACATAAATGGCCATGATGCATTTAATTTTGCATAATCAGATGCGAACTATGAGATATTAAGAGTTCATATTTTAGAACTAATGTGAGATTGCCCAAAGCATCTATGGATTAGAGAGACACAAGACTAAGAGGACTTGAGGCCGAGGTGCGAACATTCATGTTCCATCACCCCAGCTGAGAATGCCTAACCAGGGAGTCTCTACTGAAGATAACCCGATGGAGCTATTAGACTACACACTATATGTTCTTAAGGCAAGCTACCAATCCCAACAGTTTGATCATGGGGATGATGATGATGATGTGATGTCTGAACGACGGTTCTGAGATTTTTTATTATTTGCACAATCTTATATTAAGTGTTACTCATAGGAGGTCTATGTTTGTAATCTTATACTTTGATTTATGTGGTATACGCTTCGTATGATTTCACAATTTGATACAATGAAATGGTTTGATATGCTCCATTTTATGCAATTATGCTTGGACATGTTTAAATTTTCTTTACTTATTCATTTTATTCTTTCGTTAGTTAAGTATTTAATTTATTAGTTTATGCTTCATGAGGTATTATTATTTTTGTTGGGAAACCCGACTTCATTTTAAAACCTTGAGGATGAGTTTAGACTAAGTTTGAGGGTATTAGGTGAAGTATAGTATGATGATGTGAAGTATGAAAGAAATGAGAGATATAATCTATTAATTTATTTAAAGTTGACTAAAGTTTTCAAGATTTTCCACAATACAGGCAAGATTTTTACATTGCATTCCATTTTATTTAGTTAGGAACATGGAATATGAGTACAATTTGAATTTGAATAAAAATGGAAGTGATATATTGTTATTACCCATAAATATAGAAATTTTATGATGGAAAGAAATTTTTATACCCTATTTGACTTCACCTAGATTGTGTATATACAAGATGAGTTTAGAGGGGATTGTTTACTTTGTATTAGACATTATAATAAGTAGAAGATCGAAATGATAGTTCAAGATAAATAAAATATATTTCTAAGAATCTTGTTATACGAACATTATTGATCAAGTTATATATATGTATTGAAAAGAATTTATGCCACAACTAAAGAGAAAAATAGAAAATAGCTAATAAACTTTAATAAGTTGGAAAGAGTGCTTCCTATACTATAGTGAAAGTGAGAAAAGAAAATGAGAGTTTTTAAATGAAAAAAATAGAGAGACCTACAAATTCCAAAGAAATGGAGAAAGGAATCAGTGGTAGGGAAAATGAGAGGAATAATAAAAAGAAAAACAGATTCCTAAGGAAATGAAGTATGAAACCATAGGAATACAATATACAATATAAAAAAATTTATATAACATGAAGAAGAAAGAACTAGAGATAAAAGAAAATGAAGGAAGTTTATGAAAACTCTTTAAATAAAAGATTTAGCTCAAGTGCTTATAGCAAGCTTAAATGACATATGTCTTTTTATTCCAACAAATGATTATAAAATGATGATTATTGGTAAATACAAATTCCTATCGACTTTGATTGTGGTGATACTTTAACTACTGTTTGAAAATGAGATTGACTTAGTGATTTTTGTATCTTGAGATTCTATATTAGTTATCATAAGTTTGATGCTTGTAAGTAGAGATTGAGAAAACCTATGTAGTGCCTTGACTTTGGTTATTGATTTAACTTTGAACTTGGAGGTGTATTGAACAATTAAGAGGTTGAAATATCAAATAAATGGGTTATTCTTTAGTTCTTTCTATTCTATTTTGATTCTTATTTTTATAAAGGTAATATATTTTTATTTTAAGATCATTTCTGTTTAAGATTAGGAGTTTGCATTTTTAAAATCCAAAAGAGGGAAGAAAAGAGAATATGATGAGATTATTCCTTTTCTCGAGATGGCAAAGTGCTGAATTTGGGGTTATTTGACTAGTCAATAATTAGAAATATTTTATAGTTCATTTTAGGATGATTTTAAATATAAAAGATTATATTATACATAATTCTCTCTTTTTTATATTTCATGTAATAGATAGAGAATATAAAGAAATGAACAAAAAAAGAAGATTATGAATGAGTTAATAGAGTGGAATAAGTATAGAAAGAATTATCAATAAGGAAGCAAAATAACTAGACTTTTTTACCAGTGATTCTCAATGACTCTTGGAAGACACTGAATCTCTAGTGAAATTACTAGATACAAGAAAAAACTAGCGTGCTCAATTTTATGAATTTTCCCAAAGATTCTTTACACACCCAAATCGCTAGAAATCGATGGGCAAGATTTTGTGAATTTTAGATAACTACAAGTTATTTGAGTTGTTTTGGAATGTCTACTACTTAAATTACCATAAATACTAGCTTTAGGTTACAAAATTAGTTGCCTTCGAGTAAGTAGATCAAAATTCCATTACACTTAGAGCCATTGTCTATTAGTTTCTTATTTATTACTTTCTGAGAAGATTGAAGATTTAAAGTATTTTAATTCAGAGACATTTTCAATTATATCTTTTATTTATATTATTGCAATACTATTTATAATTATAAATGAGTAATTTGTTTGATGTAAACAAAGTTCGAACATGAACTAGAACTGTTTTGCAATGTCGTTAGATTAGAAGAATAGGTACTTAATGCTTCAAACCAATTGTGTTTTTCGATTCACTAATTTCATAGATTAATATCTATTGATTTTATTCATAATCTTTGTATTGCATTCATAGTCTAAAATGTGTATTATGATATATGATTTTATTATCTACTTCAAGTAGTTACTATAATTATTTAAAAGGTAAACAACGTTCATATGTCCTAGGTGAGTTTGAGACATAAATCAAATGTTACAGTAGCTTTCTGAAGATGTTAGATTTAGTAGTTCGAAGTTCTCATAAACTTTAATGCGGTTTTATTGCGTGAAGTTTATTTTTTTGTGTATTCAAAGGTTTAACTCAATAAATTTAGAACGTGACATTTTCACCAATATAAGGGGAACTAATGGTTGGCTAAAGGATGTTTAATTACCTATGACAGGAGTTTAATTATCTCACTTTATTAAGTATGCTCATAAATATATATGGATTAGATGTAAAAATGGGTTTACGTTTCAATGTTCTAGATGTTTGTTGAGATATTTCTTTATTATTGAATTTAATCTATTTCTTTGATTGTGATTCTAGATTATGTTAGTTAAGATAAGGTAGTTAAGTCAATATATATAGTTAACTATTTTTATATTATAGTTAGTTATTAGTTAGTTTAATTACTATTATCAAATAAAATAGAAGTAAAAAATAATAAAAACATTTAAAAGTCCTTTTTTCCTGTAAGGTTTGATAAAACCCTATGGAGATGATTCTTACTTGCCATTACTACACAATATTTAAAGTATAGTATAAAAGGGAAAATTATTATTGTCGGATCCAACCTAATTAGGCCATCTGATCAGCCTAGATTACCTAGATAATTTGGAAACCTTAACCTCTTCATCAATAAAGAATTAAGATTAAGATATTATAATCATCAATTATTAAACTTTATTAACCATAATCGATTCTAAAGTTAATCTTAAACCTGAAAGTACGTTTAGATGAATTAATTAAGTCTAAAAATTTTGTAAAAAATTTTCAACCACCTCTTTTGTTTCTGAGCCTACATTGAAAATCCTGACCTTCAAAATTCTTCAATAAAACCTGCTCAGCTTTTGTGAGAATGTCGAAGGACTCATAATCTACCCATAACAATATATACTGCATCAACTAAATTATATATTCATTCTAACTTGATTGAAAGTATCAAAATTCTTAAACTAGCATTACCTCAATTTGTCCCAAAACTATTTTAGTCATTCTAAAGGAGATCGTAATCACACTCGAATCCAAAAATCGATTTATAAAATATAATATATTCAAAAATAATACATAAACATTAAGATAAAAACTAAGTAAGTCATAAACATTCTGAAAGCTTTCCCTTTCCCATGTCACTGCTAGAACTTGTGATTATCCAATTACAAAAATTTAATAATGTCAGATAGGTAAATCCCACGCCATCCAGTACACCTATAATAATAAAATGCATTGTATTCCAAGAAATTAAACAAAAATTAATATCACAAGAAATCATGAATATATAAGTAGGTAATCCATCCCATTTTTGTTGATTGACCACAATCAGATGAGTCTTCCAAAAGTATGTGCAATAATTAGTGACTAAAGTCGCAGAGCACCACTGTGTTCCTCATACCAAACATATAGCCAATGAAAACAATGAGACCCCCAAAGGCCTCCTTCCTCTCGTGTTCGTGAATGCATGATCAATAAATATGCACCAATAAGCCGTGCATGCAATATATTCGAGAAATACTCATACAATGTAAAGGTTACCATGGAATTTAATTAACCTTGCAAACGTGATATTGCATCTCTCTTTTACTCTAATTAGGTAAACTAGTCCACAGGGGCTCTATCACAGTCCTATAATTTCTATAATTTTCTCAAGTATTTGCAATTTAATTGACTCATTCCCTTTCCAAAACACCTTAATACTTTCAAAATAAATTCTCTAATGTCCAAACTTCATTTTTGAATCAAAATTATTGTTGGGCACCGAAAAACATGTTGTCTGGAGTTAGATATAAATTTTTCTACTTATTATATTTTATTTGGTCATCCTCGACCCGAAAACCTTGAAATCCCTTCAAATCTTATCCTCGGATGTCTAAATCCCAATTTAACCTCCAAATTGTGGTTCGAAATAAAAAATTAATGCAGACTAGGCTTTAAAACAAATTTTCAAATTTCAACATTTTCGGGTATCGTAGCACGTTTTACAAGGAAAAACCCACAGTAAAATTCTCAACAAACTTCCAAATTCACCACTTATTTGGTCAACAAATATATTTTCACGATTTTTCTAGAATTTTTCTCTAAATTCTAGCATTTTCATCTTCTTTTTTATTTGGGGTTTAATCCCTGATCAGCACCGATCTGGTTTGGTGGTTAGGGATTCAACCTCCCTAATCTTCCTCACATCTCAAGTTCTTCTTTGTTTCGTTGAACTTTATTTTTTATTCAATTTCATTGGGGTTGGACTTCCAACCTAAACCTCGGGTTGGGACTGGGCAGGGGAGAGTCCCCCTGCCATCGTTTTCCTCGGACGAACAACCATAGCAGTTCATCCGAGCCTCCTCTTTCCTTCAATCAATAATAACAAACCATAACACAACAATAAACATGACTACTTATCATCATCGCCTCCATCACCTCGGTCTCGATCCCCTCCCTCGATTTCTCTCTATCTCTCCCTTAATAACCATTTTTCGCCATCAGTGTTGGCTTCATTATAGTGAATAGATGATTCTATTTTGTTTGAAAATATATTAGATTTCTTCTAAATTCACATCACGCAAATTTTGAGACAAATCTAATGATTGCAATTTCATAATATAAATTTGATCTTCTTATAGATCTCGAGGTCAATCTTTGTCTCAAATAATAAAATAAGTTGGAGTATTGGTTTAAGATATATATATATTAAGATTTCCTTTAGATTCGCATCACACAAATCTCTAGGTATATTTAATAATTAATTTTCATTATTTTATTTAGTCTTTGTCGAGATACATAATACGTTTCTCGAGGTTGATCTTAAGGTTATTAGTAAGACAATCACCACCTCTTGACTGACTTATTGGCGATAAATTATATTGATTTACTTGATATGCATATTACGTATCTCGAGGTAGATTAAATAATTGCATAACCATACACCACTTATTCACTTGATTTTCCTTGAAATCTCGTTGGGTGCATATCGAGGTGTGGACAAAACTACTCAAACAGCAATGTATCACCGACTTTTTTCCTTAATGCTCATGCTATGCGTATCTCGAGGCGAATTCAAGGTATACTTTTATTTTATTGAAACTATCGGATTTTCTTATATAGATTTATATATAAACTATATATATATCTTTGTATTTTTGCGGCTATAAATTTTCCACGCGCGCCAACAACCATTCTCAGGTATGCATGTTGTTGTACCTCTAACATGTGTCACCTTCGACCTCGAGTGTAACTAGGTGCCAACAAATGTATTAATTATTTTATTTAATTTCGTGATTATCTCTTTTATTTATGTGCAAATCAAATTTAGAAAAATACTCAATTTTTTCAAAAATTGAAAAATATTCCCAATGCACTGCGAAACTCATGGACACATCGTATATACTCCACTTGACTCTATTTCATGTCGAAATAGTGTATAATACATCAAATAGGCATATGACACATAAAAATATTATTAAATTTATGATCTTTGATCCGTAACGCGTGGGTCCCACCTCGGATACTTAAATCGCAAATTATATCCTAAAATACTTAATTAGTTGTCTAGTGAAGTTTATAAAATTCTCAGATGTCACAATCTTTCCAGCTAATTAAATATTCTATCCTCGAATTTTAAACTTACAGATTACTGAATCAAAAGAGATACGAAAAAAACGTTCTCTCATATACAACTCTTTTAATCCAAACTTGTAAGACCATTTCCAAGGTGAATTGTTAAGTAGACTTGATCACTTTCGTTTTATTCAAAAACTAAGTGGTAGAAATCATAATCGTTTTAAATTTTTATTTTTTAACATTTTGGTTTAATGAAAAGTTATCTCCGTTACTTTGCCAATCCTGGCAATTTGTAAATTTTTGATGAGTTAAACAATCAACTTTGTGGAATATCAGATAATCTTACTTCATTTCTTATCTCACACCTTGAATCCTATTCAAGTATCCACACTTAGCAAGACCTAACATATCTTGGTTTTTATAACACAATTCTTATTTTAAAATAAATATTATTCCACAACCCATTAATAATTCTTTCCATACCCATCCAATCTTTGGTACTCATCCCGGTTTTACTTTCACTTCAATAATCTTCCCTTTTTACTTGAATTATTGGTCGATTAATTCTTAGACTATCATCAGTCTAAATTACATGTCGATGCGAATGATATTTGAGCATAACATTAGATACTAAGTAGAATTGCATGTCTATCTGATCCATCACTATTCCAACATTCCCTTATAGAAACCTGAAATTTCACAAGTCATCCCATGACTATAGATCTCAAAATGTATTTGTCACTCCATGACAAGAGATCTCGAATCTCAATCTTATTAGAAATAAAAAATACTTGACACAACGTGCTTTTCTCACTCATTCTCTAAATGTCTACTCGCTATATTATTTAAATTATGGACTAGAAAGCAATTACTTATTCCAACTCGTTAGCCAATTCACTTAACTTAATTATTAATTGGTTAGAAAATTTTATACTTTTCTAACTTTGTTAAATCATTTTTTAACAATGAGTTCCTTGAGAACCTCATTCCTTTCGCTTTATTGAGATTTCCTATAAACTCACATCTTAATCACATATTGTTCACCGACTTCTCTAATTGTCTGAATAAAGACAATTATCCTTAACTTAAGTGGACATATGTTTCTAAACAAATATATTAAGAAATTCATGATTGTACTTTCATAGTATATCTTTTAAGTTGCATTTCATACAAGTTTATAAATATGTTATCTCTTTTCATTTCTACTCAATTACAATTGAAGAATATTCAATTCTTCAAACATATCAAATCAGATACACTACACTCTATTCAATATTTCCAGCCTAACAGAGATAAGGCTTACAAACTGAGCTGTAAATCACACATCTCCCTTCATTTCATTGATATCTTCATCAACATACACACATCTTACATCATCGATAATTTACAATAAATAGTGCTTTAAACTTCACCACAAACAAATCAGGTTGTGTAGCGTTACAATTGAACTAATGTGCAACTTATTCACTGATATTAGTTGTACACTTCTTTGATTCAAAACTTTTAACATTTGGAGTTTGACTCTTTGTAAGTTTCTTGTAAAGATATATTAAGTTCCATCAAACTTATAGTTTAACATTCTAATTTGATTTGGACTTGTTCACTTGAAATTTCCACTTTCCATAGCTATATGAGAATATATTGACCATTTAGCTATCTATACATCATCTTCCAATTGACTCCGATGAAACTTCATAGACTCTTTTAAACCGACTATTACAAATTCATTTGATTATTCAAATATGGGTAGCGCATCACACCGATCTTCTATGCTGTGAATGAATTGTGATTATGAAATGGAGTTACTTGGACTTTTGGTCATGCACAACTTCTACAGTGCCTTACCTTGACAAAAGTAGTCCACCAGTATCACTTCTAACAGGTACATGTCATCTTAAAATCTCATTTTATTTTATACATTAAGGCTATTCCTTTCATTTTTTGTTAATCTTATCTATTCTCACATTAATCCTGCTCTTAGTCTTTTTACAAACTTATTACAATTTCTGTTCAACACTTAAATTAATTAGAGCTTCTTAATTTTGACTTAAAAATGTAATTTATATATCTTCTCTTTTAGAAAACATAGCTGAGGACAGTGCGACTTATCATTATAATAGAATGAATCAAAGTCTTCCTATAATTTTAATTTGAAACATAGAAACTTTGTGATTCAAACAGTTAAGCTGTTTGTTATTACCTTACGCCATTCCTATTAATCTCAAATATCCCTACTTTTCTTTTTCTCAAAAAGGAAACTTGGTACTTTTCAATAGACTCTGTAAGATAAATTTGTATCATATTATTCATCAAATTACTTTTGATGAATTCACCTTTCTATTATTATTCAATTGGAAAGATAGAAGAATTTGAATTTTCAAGCTCCAATTAACTTAATGACTACTCAAGTTCTAAAAGGATGTTATTTCAATCCCTTAAGTCCTACAAATGGAAATTCTCGCAAAGGAGCTCGTACTAACGTCCTATACAACTCACTTACTGATACTCAATCAATATTTTTATTGGTTATATTTGAAGTTGTAGTAATAAACATTATTACTTAATTTGATTTGAAGTGATTATTGGGTACTTTGAATCTTAAAACACAATCATTTATTTTCATGTTTAATAGCTAATCCAAGCTATTATTTGACAATTTTCCCTAATACCTAAACATCTTACACGTTGATCTTATCACTACAATTTTCATTTTCAAGTTAGAAATTTCACTATTCTTTGTTTCATAACAATACCTAATCTTGGGTTAACAAAGATCACTTATAACTTTATACGTTCTATTTGTTTTATAATTTCCTTATTCGAATCATAGAACCACTATTTCTAAAGTCACTTATGAATAAGTAAATCAAGTAATAAACAATCAAAAGTTTCAGTATTTCTTTTTAGGAATCGTTTGATTGTTTTAAAATATGGTCCTATTACATTTTTCACTTGACATTTTATTTTGAAAATGAGACAATACTTTACTTCAAAATATTTTATTTTCTTAGAAACCGACATACACAACTTGAATGATTCAATCTCATTATGATTTTTTAGTCAAAACTCAATTTGTCTAATCAGTTTCCATTTTCGAGAACTCATGTCTCCTTTTTCTTTTCATTTGAGACTCGTTCGAAAGCGACTCTTAGTTGATTATGAATCAAACCAATGCTTTATAAAATAGTCTTACCGAGTTAATTGTGCAACCAATACTAACTTTATTTTAAAATTTAAGATATTCATATCTTGTACTTGCCACAAGTCTCAATTTCACATTACGTTTTTCAAACAATTCTCAATCGATTAAGACTTTATTTAAGTCTATTTTAATGTTTTCCTTAGCATTTAAAAATTGTAATAGTTCGATACTTTCGATTGTCAAGAAACCAAAATTTAGTGTTTATGTACATAAATCATTTGGACTTCCCTTTTAACCAATTTCTTATTTGTTTCATAACTGATATTTTCATTAGTTATATTAGTAACGAACTACTTACAGCACCATTGTGAATTCAGATTTCACAAGTTTGTTTCACATCCAATCACGCTCGCTTTCATTTCAAAAGTTTATTCACACATTTAATTATCCATTTCTAGTCCTACTCGTCCTATCTTACAAGTTAAGTATCGAACGGACAAGGAGAATATATCTCTTATCGCATATCTAGTGATAATACATACATACAACATAAGTATAACACAACAATTAAAAACACCCCATCTCACATTCGCTTCCTAACTAATTGCGCTCGATCATCCTTTGGTTCCTAACCAAAATTTATCCTCAATTGATCCAAACCTAGGCTCTTATACTAATATTTTCAAACCCCACTTAATTAGGGTGTTTGAATGGCCTTAATTACCTTAATCCCTTCATAATCTACTTTAATCCCTTGATAATCTACCAGCTAGAACCTATCATAATCCATCCCCTTTTTGTTGACCGACTATAATCAAATGACGTTTTTCAAAAGTGATGGATAAATAGTAATAAAGATTCATGAGTTTTAGAGGAAGTCCCTCGAGAAGCCATACCCTTGACTATCCGTAGAGTATGATCATGGCCAACATCACAAAAACAACTAATCCTAAACAAGTTTCTACAACGATCAGTGACTCCAGTAGTAGAGCACCACGGTGTTCTTCCTACCACACATATACCTAATGAACATAAAAGGACCCCAAAGGCCTCCTTCCTCTCTTGTTTATGAATGCATGATCAATAACTATGTAGTCATAAACTGTGCATTCAATATATTCGAGAAATACTCATATAATGTAAAGGTTACCATGAGATCTACTTAACCTTACAAACGTGATATCGCAACTCATTTGCACTCCGAATTAGTAAACTACGGGGCTCCAATAGCAATCCTATAATTCATTTATAATTTCGATAAGTTTCTATAACAATTCTATAATTTCCCAATAAGTTATAGTTTATTTGACTCAATCGGGTCCCGAAACCACTAAAATACTTCCAAAATAAATTCTACGATGCCATAACTTCATTTTGGACTCAGAATTATTGTTCGACACCAAAAACTATGTTGTATAGGCCTATATATAAATTTTTCAATTCATTATATTTTATTGTCATCCTCAACTTGAAAACCCTAAAATCCCTCTAAATCTTATCTTTGGATGTTCGAATCCCAATTTCGACTCCAAATTGTGGTTGAAAATCGAAAATTGACCTAGACTAGGGTTTAATTTTTTTTTTCCAAATTTCACATATTTTTTAGTATCATATCATGTTTTACAAGGAAAGGCCTCGATAAAGATTCTTTAAAAACTTTAAAACTCTTCACTTTTTAGAGAAATATCCAATTTCAATTTATCTAGTCAAAAAATACATTTTTCACAATTTTTCTAGAATTTTTCTCCAAATTTAACAAGTTTCTTTTTTTTATTTAGGGTTTGATACCAGAATCGGACTCGGTTCGGTCCGGTTTTGGATCGAATCATCTCATCTTCCCCATATCTCTAGTTCTTCTCTGTTTCATTAAGATTATTTTATTTTTATATATTTTATTCAACTTCATTAGGGTAGGGCTCCCAACCTCAACCCCGTGTTCGGACTGGGCAAGGGAAAGTTCCCCCTACCATCGTCTTCCTCAGACGAACTACCATAGTAGTTCATTTGAGCCTCCTCTCTTTTTCAAGCAACAACAATAACTTTGACTACTTACCATCGCCGCCTCCATCACCTAGGTCTCGGTCCCCTCTTTTGGTCTCTCCCTCTATCTCTCCCTGAATCACCATTTCTTTCCTCTCACTTTCGGCTTTACTATAATGAAGAGACGATTATGTTTTGTTTGAAAATATATTAAACGTTTTTGAGATCCGCATCACGCCAATCTCGAGTTAAATCTAATGATTTCAATTCCATAATATAAATTCGTTCTTTGAGATACGTAGTACATATTTCAAGGTAAATCTTTGTCTTAAAACAATTGAATAAGGCATAAGATCGACCTCGAGAAATGCGGCATCTATCTCAAGGAAGATCAAATTAAACAATGAAAATGAATTATTAGATTTTTTCGAGATTCACTTTACATGAATCTCGAGGTAAATCTAATAATTCATTTTCATTGTTTAATTTGATCTTCCTTAAGATAGATGCTGCGTTTCTCGAGGTCGATCTTATGCCTATTAACAAGATAATCACCCTCTCTTGATCGACTTATTACTGATTAATTATATTGATCTCCTTGAAAAATGTATTGTATATCTTGAGTTAGATCAAATGGTTTCATAACCATACACCTCTTATTCACTTGATTTTCCTTGAAATTAGGTTGCACGCATCTCAAGGCATGGACAGAACCTCTCCAACAACAACATATCACCCACTCTCTTTCTTTATGATCATGCTACACTATCTCGAGGCGAATCAAAGGTATACTTTTATTTAATTTAAACTATAAGATTAATTTATATATTTATATAAAGACTATATATAAAAATATATATACTCCAATGTATTTTTTAGGCTATAAATTTGTCGCGAGCCAACGACCATCCTCGAGTGTGCACACTATTGTACCTCCCAGACATGTCACCCTCGACCTCGCGTGTAACTAGATGCCCACCAATTTATTAATTATTTTTTAAAATTTTGTGATTAACTGTTCAATTTATATCTAAATAAGATTCTGAAAAGTACCCTAATTTCGTCAAAAATTGAGAAATTTTTCTAACGTGCCTCCAAACTCACATACATCGCTTTTACTCCACTTGACACTATTTCACCTAAAAATAGTATATAATACATCAAATAGGCACACGATACAAAAAAATAATAGTAAATTTATGATCTCCAATTCGTAACGCATGGGACCCACATCGGATACCTAAGTCCTAAATTAAATTCGAAAATACTTAATTAGCTGCCTAATCAAGTTTATAAAATTCTTAGATGTCACAATTATACAAATCTGACATATGTCAGCTAGGAGATCATGTATCTCATCATAGAAATCCCTATGGAAATGCAATGGTTGGCTTGCACATGTGCCTATAGTTGTGCTCGTGGCTGACGAGTGTCGCGCGTGAACAATAATTTCTCATTTTATATTATAATTTAAATATTTTGTAATTGTGATTAGTGAGAATTATCTCCACAGGGATTTATCAAACTTCTCTTGGAAAAAAGACTTTTAAAAGCTGTTGTTATTTTATTATTTTTACTTTTTTAATAATAATAAATAAACTAACTGATAACTAACTATAATATCACAATACTTAACTATCTATATTATCTCAACTAACTTATCTTAACTAACACAATCAAAATTCACAATCAATAAAATAGATTAAATTCAATAATAAATAAATATCTAAACAAACATCCAGAATAATGAAACATAAACTCGTTTTGCATTCCAAACATGTAACTTCAATCAATATAGTAATGAGCATACTTAATAAAGTATGATAGATCATTAAACTCTAATCATAAGTAAACAACATTTAGCCAACCATTCGTTCTCCTTATACTGGTAGAAAAGCCACGTTCAAATTCTATTGAGCTAACCCCTGCTTTATTTACACAAAGACATTAACTTTACGCAATTTAACCACATTAAAATTTATAAGAACTTCGAACTACTAAATCTAATATCTCCAAAAAGCCACTCCAACACTAGATTTAGATCTCAAATTCACCTAGGACATTCAGATGGTGTTTGCCTTTCAAACAATCCTAGTTACTACTTCAAATAAATAACGAAACCATATATCATAATACAATTTCTAGACTATGCATGTAATACAAAAGATCATGATTAAAACTAATAAATAATAACATATTAAATCAGTGAATCAAAGAATACAATTGGTTTGAAGCATTAAGCACATATTCATCATATCATAACTACATTTCCAAATGGATCTAGTTCACATTCGAATTTTGTTTAGATCAAATAAACTACTCACTCATAATCATAAATAACATTGCAATAATATAAATAAAAGACATAATTGAAAATACCTTAGAACTAAAATGTTCTAAATCTTTAATCTTCTCTAAAAGCACAAAAATATGAAAATAATAGATAATGGCTCCAAGAGTAATGTAATCTTGATCTACACACTTAATGACAAATAAATAATTAGACACATTTTATAGTGTAATTTAGGTTGACTTCATATATATATATATGATATCGCACTAGGTATTATCTTGTTTTTGTGATTTCAGGATTTAAATAGGAAACAAAGAAATAGAAGAAAAGAGAAAGAAAAGCAAAACAACCAACTAAAAAATGTCCATCGATTAGTAGCGAATACAAAATATACAGGGAATCGCCACCTAAATCAGTAGCATGAAAGTGTCAGCGAATCTAGAAAAATTGGAGAATGAACTAGAAATTACCAACTGAATCCGTGGAGCACAAAATGCTATTTCTAGTGATTGAATTAGCAATTTGTGTTTAATTTACGAATCGCTAACAACTCGCTGGGGTCGGTTATGCTTTTTTTAGATTAATATGAAGAATTTGAGTTCATTTAGGATATGTATATGTAGGGAGACTATAAAAAAGGCTAAGGAGCTGCGAAATAACTCTTTATTCTTTTGCTCTACATTATTTCTATTTTCTATTCTGTATTTATAGTTAATGCTTGAAGATACATTGAAGCTTTGATTTATTTTAAGGTATTTATTTATTCATTTTGTCTTTTAATTATATATTTGCATTATTTATTTCCAGCATGAGTGAGTGGCCTGTCAACTTAAACAAACCCTAGACATGTATATACTTAGATTGCTAGATGGTTATAATAAAGGAATCACATACTTAATACTTAAAATCTATTCATACAAGGTGATCACAAATTGAAAAAGTGTTTTTACGTATTACAAAGAAGATTAATATTACATGCCTAGTTGCAAAATTGTTATGTAGGATTTTGATTCTAATTCTATGTATATAGTTATTGACAACAATTATAGAAATAGCGACTATGGTTAACTATAGGGTTTTCCCGAGTAGATGTTCTAGTTGATTATTTTCTAAGTTGTTCCTTATGCGGCTTTGGTTAATATTGGCTTAGATTAAGCATGATTTTCATTGAGTGTAACGCTATCATGTTTCTATGGTGTGGCATTTTATCCAATGGGTAGACTTACAATAATAAGAATGTGGCATTTTTATTGAATTTAGAAAAATCAGTGGCTGGCTAAAGGCTATCAACCTATTATTAATTAGGATTTAAAGATTCCAAAATTACATGTGTTATGATTATAACTATAGTATGAAGTGATGTTACGTTCTTATGTTTGAAAGCATTCCAAGTATATTGCATTGTCTAATAGGGGTTTGTTTAGAAGTTTGTTTAAGATATTTGAATTTTATTGAATTTAAGTATTGTTTAATTTAGTTTGAGTTGAATTGTTTATATTAAGTTGGTTAGTTTGATTAATTATGTTAGTACTTATAGTTTTCAGTTATTTAATATTTTAATTCCCATTTAATCAGATTAACTAAATTAAAAAACAAAAAAAAATATTGCCTTTGAGATTTGAAAAATCCTTTTGGAGACGATATCTCACTACCACTTCTACAAATAGTAAGAAAATATAGGAAACTATTATGCATGCTTGACATTTGTCAATTTTTGGCGTCATTGTCGGGGATTTTTAAATAATTTTTAAAGATTTTAGACGTTGTATTGTCTACATACTTTGTCATGTTAATTCTACATGATCTTTAAATCTGTTTGATCTTGAAATAGAGAGAATTTTTAATAAGAGTTTAAGATAACTTACAAAAACTTAGCTAAGATGATCGAATATAACAATAATGATATTAATGACAATGTCATTAGCAATAATAACGATAATAGAGTTATCAATAATAATAATAATAATAATAATAATAATCATCATCATCATCATCATAATATTAATAATAGAGAACTCAGTTTTAGATAAGTAAATCAAAATGTTACAACATATGAGCCTATGCGCATAACTTACCCCAATGGATTTCCTAAATTTGAACTTAGATCTTGATTTATTAATGCTTTATCTAATTTTTATGTTAAAGACAACGAACACTCACAAAGATTCATAAGGGAATATCAACATAAAGTTAATGGGATGAAATCGAAAGAATGTACTGTATAACAAGTCAACCTTGAGGCTTTTCCTTTTGTATTGAGAGATCAAGCACAGATCGGTTGTTTTATCTCCCATAAGATTCAATAACTACAAGGACTTAAATGTTAGATCATTTCCTAGAAGAATATATTCCTACTAGAAAATAAGTTCCTATAGAAAGAAAATCGTAGTTGTAAAGATGAAAGATGATGAGACTTTCATGTATTTTTGGATAGATTCCAAAGAATGATCTTTTTATTTTCCATAACATAGATATAATCAAAGAGCTTTACTATAATATTTTTATGAAGGAGTCAATCGCTTTGAACAAAGGTTATTAGACACAGTTTGTGGTTGATATTTATTTAAGACAACACCTACTTTAGCAAAAGAAGCAATTAATAAACTTACAAACAATTTAAGCAATATGGTAAAAAGTCTGAATCCTCAAGAAAAAAGTCTACGAACTGGATAATAAGAGCAATAATTCGTCTTACTATAAAATTGATGAGCTATCTAAGATGGTCAAACATTTAGTTAATGATAGATCAATTCAAGTTAATACTTGTGGATTTTATGATGAGGTTACACATCCTACAGGTGCGTGTCCTACTCTACATGAAGAAAATATCGAAGAGGTTAACGCAATGATGAATCAATTTTTCTGTCCCCCAAGAAATCAATATAATAATTTTACGTATTATCCAGGAAGACCGAATCCAAATCTTAGTTATGGTCATTGAAATAAGAATTATAATACTTATAGACCAAGTGCTCAAATAAAACTTGCACCTAATCAACAGCCTTAACAAAATACTTAACTTATGAATCCAAATTGAAAGCAAATTTTGCATAACTTTACGAGTCAAAGTCATTAAAACTTTACAAAAATATCACAAAATCAGATAGAGACTAATAATACTATTAATGAACTAAAAAATTAGTTTAAGTCAAATTAATTTACAAACAAATATGTTAACTACTCAATAGAGTAGTCCAGCTAAAGCACCTACTCAAGTCAATGTTGCTTCGACTAATCAAGCACAAGTTAATGCTTTATTCAATGATAAAAAAGACACACCTATTAGTAGGAAGACAATTAAATAGAGTAATAAAAAGAAGGTTCATAAGACTATTGAAGAAGAAGAAGAAATGAAGACTAATGTCATTCCTACTATAGAGTAGAGGTTGAACAATTAAAATATACACCTTTTCTTAGAAAGCTATACCTATGGTATTTAACCAGAGTTGAAAGATATGAGAAACCTTTATAAAAGTCTGAATTAATTGATAAGGATAAAAATGATAAGATTTCTGATAATTTGAGTAAAGATATGTGTTCATATTGTACCATTCAATAACGATTGGCTTGTTAGGTTTCAGGGATCAAGTGCAGCGAAAAATTTAGAAACCTTTTCGAATATCCCCGAACTAAGATCCTATCGATTCCATTAAATTGATATGTCAATAGAGAAAATTATACCTTAACAAGAACAATTTCATGTTTGCCTTGTTTTGTGTTGATCAATTCGTTCAAAATGCTGTCAGAGACAAACGTTTTCTATTAGAAATCCACACACAAGTGAATGATCACGATCGGGAGTGCTAGCCCTAAGATATCTAGGATAAAAGTTCTTACAAAAACTCTCTAGAAAAATCTCTACAACAATTGTGAACCTAATCTCTTCTTTATAGTACAATAGGTTGAGTTATAAAATAACTCCATCTCCTAGTCACACTCTAAATAGAGTCATAGATAATCTACAATTACTAAACCAACAAGAGTTGTAATTTATCTAAAACTCATATAAGAATTAAAGTTATAAGCATCCATTTATTAGTCTAGCAAGAAATTATGACTACCCAAGTTGCACGAAGATCAATAAATCGATACAACCTAATAGACAATGTCCTAACCTTTGGTATACACCATGAAAGGTTGGACATTTGGAATGGACCAATTTTGCAAAGCTTGTTCAAGATTAGCATATACTATTTCATGACTATTTTTAGATTTTTTATGTAATTGAGTGATAGACTCAGGGAGAGTAGAAGAAGAAGTTGAACTAGATGCAGATTTATCAGTAGAGGAGAAAGAAAGTACTTTAGATAAAGATCTTCGCAGAGAACTCATGATGATAAAATATTTTGAAAAACAAATCGATTTCCAGTCAACGATTTACTGCTCGTCTTACGTTCCTTTTGCGAGTCTTACAACGCGACGATAAAAACGACAAGTATCAAATAAGATACGATCAAGAAAAGCTCAGACGAAAATCCAACTAAAAGAAACACAAGTAAAAGTTCTTCCGTGAAAACAAAGAGAAGGCAAACTATTAAGAAGTTTGATATTGAAAATTCAGAGGAAAGAGGAGTTTTGTATGAAGGCATTGATGGAGAGGCCGATGGGGGAAAGAAAGGTTTTGTGGTAACCTTTGTTGGTTTGGGCGAGACTGTTGTTGTGGAGGATAAAGTAGAGGTTTTGATTGTAGAAAGATATAAATTAGTATAATTGTTTTGTTCAATGATATTATTTATATCTTTTTTTGTAATGGGTTCATCAGAATCAGGGGTGATTTTCAATGGAGCGGCCTTAAAATCTTTATGTTTTATGGCGGCTAAAGGTGGATTTGTTTGATCGAATTTTCGACCATTTGTTGTTTCCCAAATAACATTAACTTGGGCAGCAGTTTTGGGACTTTGAAGAGCTAACCAATCAAAGAAAGAAATGTTTTGCTTATGTAAAGTGATATAAGCAAAATATTTTTCTCTAAATATTGATTGATATTTGAAAGGAACCATCTTACAAAAAGCAGGTTTAAATGGATGGATTAAGAATTGTTGCTTAAGCATTTCATAATCCATGACGAAGTCATCAACATGATCTTCAATGGTTACAACATTAATATGATAATCAGCGAAATCTGAAAAGCTGACATTATCATCATTAGTTGTTGTAGGTTCAACAGTATTAACTGGGTATGCTATACCGTCAGAACTGGTTTTTGATGGTGCAACAGAAGTCTGTGCAACAGAAAAGTGGGAAGATGCAATTGTAGAAGTTGATGTTCGTGGCGCAAATAAAATATCAACTTTACCATCTTCATGTTCAATGATATGAGAAATTTGTTGAGACACATGTCTAGTTTGCTGTTCTTCTTTATTTGTGTCAGTGATCGTCCATTGATGAGGAAAAGCAATTTCTTTTGAGGCTAATTGATGTCTATCAATGACCGTATTTTTCACATTGGTAAGAAAAATGGTAGAATTGGTTTGTTGTTGGAGTTGATTATATGCAATATCTGGTATAATGGTATGCATGAATTTATAATAAAGTCGATAAACAACTGCAACATTTGATATGGTCTTGGATAAGGTAAAACCTTTGGTATAAATTCCAAGAGCAAGAGCTCGTGAAACAAGAGTAGGTTCATTTTGAAGATCAATTGTGAAGTTTGGAGCGCATTCAAAATATAGAGGACCTTTTGAAAGGCTACCTTCAATGATTCTCAAAATCGAATCTTTGAAATTGAGATGTCGTTTGTCTCTGACAGAGACCATGACATCGGCGTTAACATCGAGAGCTACTAATGGTTTAATTGCAACCTGTATTAAACCGAGATGGAGATATTTATGAGTTGAGGCATGGGAAGCGATTTTTTCTGGAGAGAGAATAACTAATTCCTGTCCATCTTCTGTAACAGAAATAGTATCTTCAACAAGTTTGATAATGTAATTTTGCTTTGGGGAGAAATCACCTTTGGTATACACCATGAAAGGTTGGACATTTGGAATGGACCAATTTTGCAAAGCTTGTTCAAGATTAGCATATACTATTTCATGACTATTTTTAGATTTTTTATGTAATTGAGTGATAGACTCAGGGAGAGTAGAAGAAGAAGTTGAACTAGATGCAGATTTATCAGAAGAGGAGAAAGAAAGTACTTTAGATAAAGATCTTCGCAGAGAACTCATGATGATAAAATATTTTGAAAAACAAATCGATTTCCAGTCAACGATTTACTGCTCGTCTTACGTTCCTTTTGCGAGTCTTACAACGCGACGATAAAAACGACAAGTATCAAATAAGATACGATCAAGAAAAGCTCAGACGAAAATCCAACTAAAAGAAACACAAGTAAAAGTTCTTCCGTGAAAACAAAGAGAAGGCAAACTATTAAGAAGTTTGATATTGATAAAAACATATACTTACAGTGGATGGCAGAAAGCGAGCACGATCTCTGGCTTTGATACCAAGTGAACGGCCTGCGACGTAGGAAAACTGAATGGGGTAGTAGGTTTCAAATGATCGATAGTAGGAAGTAATGCGGAAATTATATGGAAACTCAGAGGTATTAGTATATATATAAGGTGCAGGATACAAATAGTAATATGACTCTATGATTACAGACTTAACAAAGCAGAAGACTCTTAAAACTCTTATCTAGCTCTGCCTTAATACATAACATACATCCTTATTTATAGACGCATTGCTTTTGCAAAAGCAATCCTACAAACAACTCTTCGAAAAAGTAAATAACAAAGGTCTACAAGATAAACGACCTTTGGAAAAAGCAAACATTAAAGGTCTACGAAAGCGACCTTTGGAAAAAGCAAACATTAAAGGTCTACAGGACACGACCTTTAGAAAAAGCGAGGGGTAGCATAACTTTTCACAAAGTAGCGGGGCAAAGACATTGTAACGTGGCAAGGCAAGATTGATCAAAGATCAAAAGATGGATTACAAATCCTGGAGATGGAAAACGGCTGTCATAAAAACCAATGGAATTTACAACAGGAAGCCTGAGCTTGAAAATGGAAAATGGCATGGGCCAGAAGGCTGGACACGTCCAGGAACAACTTAGTCAGCTTGATAGTTTAGTTCAGGACGAAAGCAAATGGGATCTTCACCACGATAATAAATTATGTGGCAGAAATTGGTAACAGGTGAATTATGGATGAAATTCCATAATGGGGCGAAAACGTATTCAGGAAAGCGAAACACTTGCACTGAAAATCAACAAAGATGGAGATATGGGGACAATTTAAAAGATACCAGTTTGCAAGGATGTAATTAGTATCTTCGATGTCCAGTGAAAACAAATATTGGCTAAATGGATGGTCATGGAGTAAGGACGTCTACTTCGTAGGCAACGTAAACATCCACAAAATGGTTGAGAAGAGTATTGAATATCTACTCCATTGGGATAAACCAAATACGGGAGATAATTAACAATTGGTTGGATAAATTCTGGAGAGATCTGGCTAGGCGTCGTCATCAGATAGATGAACGCTACGAACTGATGGAGAAGATGAACACCTGGAAGTAACCTGTTCAATTTCATGGCGAAGTTGTTGGTTATCTTCATGAATTTTTTGTCTTAAAGCTTTATTGTCATCTTCAATTTGTTGCAATTTGGCCAAAATGAGAGCCATTTCAGAAGAAGGTTTGGACACAACATCTTTATAAGATGTTGAAGCAGATGGTAATTTGGTAGTTTTTGCTGGAGTTGGTGGAGCGATTGTCGGAGCAGCTAGAGCAGCTGTATAATTGAACTTGTTCCACCATTTGGACGAAATTGCTTGGGAGAGATAATTGACCTTATTGGTATTGGTGTTTTTTGGTTCATAAATGGAAACTGAAGCAGTTTCATATTCCCATTTTAAATTCCATGGAATATTATATTTGCATAAAAATTGAAGCATTGGAAGGTTATCTGTGGTAAATTGTTGTTGGACTTGTTTTGGAAAGATGAATTCATGGGGTCCAAATTTTGTCCACCAATTGATAATCCACCACTGGGGAAAGGATTTTGGGCAAGTTGGGGCAAAGGATAGATACCACGAATGGTGATCAGGATCCTTGTAAAATAATATATTGGTCCAGGCAGCGTGATATAATCTTTATAACTTATAGATACAGCAGGCTTATCTTTATTAATACTAATCTCTTTATAAGCAAATGGAGTTTTGGTGATAAACTTAAAATGGTCACACCAATCATCAGCAGATAAAACCCTTAAGATTTTGAGCTTTGAAAAGTCAATTTCAACAGAGTTTTCACGGGACTTATGGTCAAATTGAATGGACTGGGTAATGGTAAGGATGGATTCATAAAATTGGATTGTGGCATATGGGCGATCTGGAAGAAAATGGAGACCGGGAGGGAGTGTGCAAGCAATTTGGGTAGCAAGGGACTTGCTAGCTAATGGTTTGTCAAGAGGACATATTAAATTTTGACTGATGGTGAGATAAGCACAGTTGGGTTCTGGTTGGTCAAGTGGTGTGAATCTGTTGGACGGAGCGTAGGCAGCTTTTTTGGACATCTCAAATAATGGACGAAGGGGTAGTAAGAAATTCTCGAGACAAAAAGTCGGGAAGAGAGTTGGTAGTACCTGGTATATATTGTATATCAAAATCAAAGATACTTAATATAGCTTGCCGAGCAAAAATCGTTTTTGCGAAGAAGATTTTTAACATCTTTGAAAAATATAGTTTTTGCAGATTGACAATCAACACGAATTAAAAACTTTTGATTTAGCAAATCAGCTTGGAATTTTTGAACACACAAAACAATGGCAAGAACTTCTTTTTGAAATGTGGAATAATTGAGTTGGGCACCTTTCCAGGTTTTGGAAGTGAAGCAAACTAATTGCTCTTGGCCCGATGGGTTTTGTTGCAAAAGGATGCCACCATAACCAATGTTAGATGCATCAGTTTGGACAATTTTAAAATATTGTGGTATGGCCAGATGGAGACATGGTAAGGAATGGACCTTTTGTTTAATAAGTTGAACTGCATTAGTATGTACAGGCAACCAACGAAAAGGTTTCTTGGAAGATAATAAATCTTGTAGACATTGTTTATCGTTTGCAACATTTTTATAAAAATCGGAGAGATAATTTAGACAACCTAAAAATCTCTGTAATTGGAGACGATCAGTCAATTGATCTGGAAATTTATTGGCGAAAGCAATAACTCGATTGACCGGAGTCAGAGTTTGATCGGCTAATTTAAAACCAAGGAAGGTGACCTCTGTTTGAAAAAGATGTATCTTCTTTTGAGAGAGTACCAATCCATGTTTTTTAATTAGAAATTGGAATAATATGGTGGTTTATAGAAGTGAGGAAAATTTTTGGATTTCTTAGAATGCTTTGGTCGATGTTTGGGAGTTGTATATTTTGAAACATCAATATCTTGACCGAAATCAAAACAGAAATTACCTAAATCATGCTTTAAGGTAGATTTCTCTTTTTGAATTTGGCGATTGAGTTTCATGTCATTGCAAATGGAAAGGGCACAAGTTTGCACAGCTTGTGTTATATTCCCATAGGAAAGTTCAGCAAGAGTATTGTCATAATGCTCTTTGAGAAAGTCTTTGATTTTGGATGCAAAGTATGGAGGTAATCCAGCAATAAATCGTTCTTTCCAGAACATTTCATCATGTTTTTCGGTTAAAGAATACAATTTTGTGAAGAATGTATCTTTATACGAGCGATAATCATTAAGAGTACGACATCGAAGATTATGGAGTTGATCTCGTATCTTAATGTTAACAGATTTAACACGACCAACAAATTGCCAGATTAATTCAGCCATGAGCTGATTGACAGAATCATAAACCCATTCGTTATTGGGTCCTATAATGGGATTGTCTAAAGCATCAGTTTTAAGATGATTGAGAATTGATTCGCGTTCATCATCATCCATGGTATAATGCCACCAACCATATAATTGGCCCGTGAAGCCGCAAGCAATTGCTTTGGCTGTATCAGGTTCAGTATGGTTTTGGAGGATACTGGCTTTGGCATAAATATGCATTTTGAGGACAACTTCAATAATTTGATATTCAGAAAGTCCATCAATACTCCAATCATAGATGGCGTTTCCATCATATTTTTGATTGCGTTTGACCTTTTCTTCAAGAATCAGGTCTGATGGAGATGGTCGAGAGTAATATTTGATACTTGTGTTTGGGCGAGACTGTTGGATTTTCACGGAAGAACTTTTACTTGTGTTTTTATCAATATCAAACTTCTTAATAGTTTGCCTTCTCTTTGTTTTCACGGAAGAACTTTTACTTGTGTTTCTTTTAGTTGGATTTTCGTCTGAGCTTTTCTTGATCGTATCTTATTTGATACTTGTCGTTTTTATCGTCGCGTTGTAAGACTCGCAAAAGGAACGTAAGACGAGCAGTAAATCGTTGACTGGAAATCGATTTGTTTTTCAAAATATTTTATCATCATGAGTTCTCTGCGAAGATCTTTATCTAAAGTACTTTCTTTCTCCTCTTCTGATAAATCTGCATCTAGTTCAACTTCTTCTTCTAGTCTCCCTGAGTCTATCACTCAATTACATAAAAAATCTAAAAATAGTCATGAAATAGTATATGCTAATCTTGAACAAGCTTTGCAAAATTGGTCCATTCCAAATGTCCAACCTTTCATGGTGTATACCAAAGGTGATTTCTCCCCAAAGCAAAATTACCTTATCAAACTTGTTGAAGATACTATTTCATTACGAAGATGGACAGGGAATTAGTTATTCTCTCTCCGAGAAAAAATTGCTTCCCATGCCTCAACTCATAAATATCTCCATCTCGGTTTAATACAGTTGCAATTAAACCATTAGTAGCTCTCGGTGTTAACGCCGATGTCATGGTCTCTGTCAGAGACAAACGACATCTCAATTTCAAAGATTCAATTTTGGGAATCATTGAAGGTAGCCTTTCAAAAGGTCCTCTATATTTTGAATGCGCTCCAAACTTCACAATTGATCTCCAAAATGAACCTACTCTTGTTTCACGAGCTCTTGCTCTTGGAATTTCTACCAAAGGTTTTACCTTATCCAAGACCATATCAAATGTTGCAGTTGTTTATCGACTTTATTATAAAGTCATGCATACCATTATACCAGATATTGCATATAATCAACTCCAACAACAAACCAATTCTACCATTTTTCTTACCAATGTGAAAAATACGGTCATTGATAGACAGCAATTAGCCTCAAAAGAAATTGCTTTTCCTCATCAATGGACGATTCCTGACACAAATAAAGAAGAACAGCAAACTAGACATGTGTCTCAACAAATTTCTCATATCATTGAACATGAAGATGGTAAAGTTGATATTTTATTTGCGCCACGAACATCAACTTCTACAATTGCATCTTCCCACTTTTCTGTTGCACAGACTTCTGTTGCACCATCAAAAACCAGTTCAGACGGTATAGCATACCCAGTTAATACTGTTGAACCTACAACAACTAATGATGATAATGTCAGCTTTTCAGATTTCGCTGATTATCATATTAATGTTGTAACCATTGAAGATCATGTTGATGACTTCGTCATGGATTATGAAATGCTTAAGCAACAATTCTTAATCCATCCATTTAAACCTGCTTTTTGTAAGCTGGTTCCTTTCAAATATCAATCAATATTTAGAGAAAAATATTTTGCTTATATCACTTTACATAAGCAAAACATTTCTTTCTTTGATTGGTTAGCTCTTCAAAGTCCCAAAACTGCTGCCCAAGTTAATGTTATTTGGGAAACAACAAATGGTCGAAAATTCGATCAAACAAATCCACCTTTAGCCGCCATAAAACATAAAGATTTTAAGGCCGCTCCATTGAAAATCACCCCTGATTCTGATGAACCCATTACAAAAAAAGATATAAATAATATCATTGAACAAAACAATTATACTAATTTATATCTTTCTACAATCAAAACCTCTACTTTATCCTCCACAACAACAGTCTCGCCCAAACCAACAAAGGTTACCACAAAACCTTTCTTTCCCCCATCGGCCTCTCCATCAATGCCTTCATACAAAACTCCTCTTTCCTCTGAATTTTTTGATGTCTTAACATCTAAGCTTAGCCAATTATCCATCTCAAACCCGGCATCAACTTCTAAGCTCGCCGCACCAGCAGCGCAGCCGCCGCCTCCTCTTTCTATATCTTCCCCCTCTCGTTCTCATCCTAAAGAACCCAAAGACAAGAGTCCTGCCATCTATACTTTAGCTCCTGCTGCTAATAGTTCCTCTTCTCTGTCGACAAGTGATGAGAAACAAGAGTCCAACGACTCTCAACCTGATGACTCCTCCTCCAATTATGAATCTAATTCAGATTCTAATCTTCCTGAAATCTACAAGATTTTTCGTCGTCGCAAAAATACCAGACATCACTCAAATCCTCAATTTCGTCAAACTCGATATCCATTATCGAAACAATATTACTCTCGACCATCTCCATCAGACCTGATTCTTGAAGAAAAGGTCAAACGCAATCAAAAATATGATGGAAACGCCATCTATGATTGGAGTATTGATGGACTTTCTGAATACCAAATTATTGAAGTTGTCCTCAAAATGCATATTTATGCCAAAGCCAGTATCCTCCAAAACCATACGAACCTGATACAGCCAAAGCAATTGCTTGCAGCTTCACAGGCCAATTATATGGTTGGTGGCATTATACCATGGATGATGATGAAGGCGAATCAATTCTCAATCATCTTAAAACTGATGCTTTAGACAATCCCATTATAGGACCCAATAACGAATGGGTTTATGATTCTGTCAATCAGCTCATGGCTGAATTAATCTGGCAATTTGTTGGTCATGTTAAATCTGTTAACACTAAGATACGAGATCAACTCCATAATCTTCGATGTCGTACTCTTAATGATTATCGCTGGTATAAAGATACATTCTTCACAAAATTGTATTCTTTAACCGAAAAACATGATGAAATGTTCTGGAAAGAACGATTTATTGCTGGATTACCTCCATACTTTGCATCCAAAATCAAAGACTTTCTCAAAGAGCATTATGACAATACTCTTGCTGAACTTTCCTATGGGGATATAACACAAGCTGTGCAAACTTGTGCCCTTTCCATTTGCAATGACATGAAACTCAATCGCCAAATTCAAAAAGAGAAATCTACCTTAAAGCATGATTTAGGTAATTTCTGTTTTGATTTCGGTCAAGATATTGATGTTTCAAAATATACAACTCCCAAACATCGACCAAAGCATTCTAAGAAATCCAAAAATTTTCCTCACTTCTATAAACCACCATATTATTCCAAACCGCAATCAAAAGTTCGCTATTCCAAACAAAAACGCCCATCTTATGCTGTCCGACATAAATCAATTGATCCACATACCAAAGAAAATGTTTGTTTCAAATGTGGTCGACCTGGCCATTATGCTAACAAATGTCGTGTTACCCCAATGAAGATTGGCCATGTTGCATATTCTTCTTCGTCTTCTATTGACGAAAAATGTCATTGTGCTTCCAATCTTCCTCATACATCGTCATCTTCGTCTAATCCAGAGATTAATGTTCTCACTGCCTATGAAGACCTTCTTCTTGCAATTGGTGATAATATTACTGATCCTACTTTGAAGTTACAATACTTCAAAAAGATTGTTCCCAATGAAGCCTCCGCTTCAACATCCACAATTCCAAAATTGGATAAACGCCAACAAAAATTCACTGAACAATTATCCATTGATGACTCTCATCTTACTTTTTCCAATCTTATGGAAATTGTAAACAACAAAAAATCAACTAAACAACCTACCATTCAATCTCTCCAGACCGAAATTAACCAACTTAAAAATGAGATTAAGCAATTAACATCCCGTATTGTTCGACTTGAGCAAACTGATGTTGAAACTCATTATCCATTTGATGAGAATGATATTTTCTCTCTTTCAAAACCTTCTTCCAACTTCCAAAGATGGTATACGCCTATCACTTTTACAGTTAAAGATTTCACTGTAAAATGTAATGCAATTATTGATTCAGGTGCTGACCTAAATTGCATTCGTGAAGGTTTTCTTCCTCTCAAATACTGTACCCATAGCAAAGAATTCCATAGTATTTCTGTAGCCAATGGACAAAGCACTCGAATCAAATATGAAGTTCCTATAGCTCATATTTGTAATCAAGGAATTTGTCTTCCATTAACATTTATTATTATCCCTGGTCTCAAACAAGATATGTTACTCGGCACTCCATTTTTAAGAAAAATTCAACCTTTCTCTGTTTCTGAGATTGGCATCTCAACTACCATTCAAGGAAAATCTATTCAATTTCCTTTTTCCCAACCTCCTAATAATTCAAACATTGACCTCCTTATTCACCAAATTGAATATAAAACTATTCATATTGGTTATCTCAAAAATGAAATTTTATTATTAAAAACAGATCAGATCTTACAGTCTCCTGTTTTTAAAAGTAAACTTCAATCTTTCCAATCTAATCTTGAACAACAATGTTGTTCTGACATTCCCAATGCTTTCTGGTCTCGGAAACAGCATATTGTGCGTCTTCCTTACATTCCAGAATTTCATGAATCAAAAATTCCCACGAAAGCTAATCCATCACAAATGGATTCGTCTTCTTCGTCAAATTTGTCAACAAGAAATTAAAGATCTACTCAACAAAAAGCTAATTACTTCTTCCAAATCTCCATGGAGTTGTACCGCTTTTTATGTTGAAAATGCTCCAGAACTTGAAAGAGGTGTTCCACGCCTGGTTATTAATTATAAACCTCTAAATAAAGTTCTCCAAACCATTCGTTATCCCTTGCCAAATAAATCTGATTTGTTAAAAGCAACTACCTCTGCAGTAGTCTTTTCCAAATTTGATTTAAAGTCCGGATTTTGGCAAATCCAAATCCATCCATCTGATCGTTACAAAACCGCATTTAACACTCCATTTGGGCAATATCAATGGAATGTTATGCCATTTGGTCTTAAAAATGCTCCATCTGAATTCCAAAAGATTATGAATGACATTTTTAATCCATATAGTTCCTTCATCCTTGTTTACATTGATGATCTATTAGTTTTCTCTCAATCTGTAGATCAACATTGGAAACACCTTCAAACATTCCAATTTCTAATTAAAAAACATGGATTGGTACTCTCTCAAAAGAAGATACATCTTTTTCAAACAGAGGTCACCTTCCTTGGTTTTAAATTAGCCAATCAAACTCTGACTCCGGTCAATCGAGTTATTGCTTTCGCCAATAAATTTCCAGATCAATTGACTGATCGTCTCCAATTACAGAGATTTTTAGGTTGTCTAAATTATCTCTCCGATTTTTATAAAAATGTTGCAATCGATAAACAATGTCTACAAGATTTATTATCTTCCAAGAAACCTTTTCGTTGGTTGCCTGTACATACTAATGCAGTTCAACTTATTAAACAAAAGGTCCATTCTTACCATGTCTCCATCGGCCATACCACAATATTTTAAAATTGTCCAAACTGATGCATCTAACATTGGTTATGGTGGCATCCTTTTGCAACAAAACCCATCGGGCCAAGAGCAATTAGTTTGCTTCACTTCCAAAACCTGGAAAGGTGCCCAACTCAATTATTCCACATTTCAAAAAGAAGTTCTTGCCATTGTTTTGTGTGTTCAAAAATTCCAAGCTGATTTGCTAAATCAAAAGTTTTTAATTCGTGTTGATTGTCAATCTGCAAAAACTATATTTTTCAAAGATGTTAAAAATCTTCTTTAAAAAGCATTTTTTGCTCGCTGGCAAGCTATATTAAGTATCTTTGATTTTGATATACAATATATACCAGGTACTACCAACTCTCTTCCTGACTTTTTGTCTCGAGAATTTCTTACTACCCCTTATGTCCATTATTTATAGATGTCCAAAAAAGCTGCCTACGCTCCGTCCAACAGATTCAAACCACTTGACCAACCAGAACCCAACTGTGCTTATCTCACCATCAGTCAAAATTTAATATGTCCTCTTGACAAACCATTAGCTAGCAAGTCCCTTGCTACCCAAATTGCTTGCACACTCCCTCCCGGTCTCCATTTTCTTCCAGATCGCCCATATGCCACAATCCAATTTTATGAATCCATCCTTACCATTACCCAGTCCATTCAATTTGACCATAAGTCCCGTGAAAACTCTGTTGAAATTGACTTTTCAAAGCTCAAAATCTTAAGGGTTTTATCTCTGTGATGATTGGTGTGACCATTTTAAGTTTATCACCAAAACTCCATTTGCTTATAAAGAGATTAGTATTAATAAAGATAAGCTCTTGTATCTATAAGTTATAAAGATTATATCATTTGCTGGACCAATATATTATTTTACAAGGATCCTGATCACCATTCGTGGTATCTATCCTTTGCCCCAACTTGCCCAAAATCCTTTCCCCAGTGGTGGATTATCAATTGGTGGACAAAATTTGGACCCCATGAATTCATCTTTCCAAAACAAGTCCAACAACAATTTACCACAGATAACCTTCCAATGCTTCAATTTTTATGCAAATATAATATTCCATGGAATTTAAAATGGGAATATGAAACTGCTTCAGTTTCCATTTATGAACCAAAAAACACCAATACCAATAAGGTCAATTATCTCTCCCAAGCAATTTCGTCCAAATGGTGGAACAAGTTCAATTATACAGCTGCTCTAGCTGCTCCAACAATCGCTCCACCAACTCCAGCAAAAACTACCAAATTACCATCTGCTTCAACATCTTATAAAGATGTTATGTCCAAACCTTCTTCTGAAATGGCTCTCATTTTGGCCAAATTGCAACAAATTGAAGATGACAATAAAGCTTTAAGACAAAAAATTCATGAAGATAACCAACAACTTCGCCATGAAATTGAACAGGTTACTTCCAGTGTTCATCTTCTCCATCGATTCGTAGCGTTCATCTATCGATGATGACGACGCCTAGCAGATCTCTCCGAATTTATCCAACCAATTGTTGATTATCTCCTGTATTTGGTTTATCCCAATGGAGTAGATATTCAATACTCTTCTCAACCATTTTGTGGATGTTTACGTTGCCTACGAAGTAGACGTCCTTACTCCATGACCATCCATTTAGCCAATATTTGTTTCGCCTGGACATCAGAAGATACTAATTACATCCTTGCAATCTGGTATCTTTTAAATTGTCCCCATATCTCCATATTTGTTGATTTTCAGGCAGTGTTTCGCTTTCTGAATACGTTTTACCCCATTATGGAATTTCATCCATAATTCACCAGTTACCAATTTCTGCCACATAATTTATTATCGTGGTGAAGATCCCATTTGCTTTCGTCCTGAACTAAACTATCAAGCTGACTAAGTTGTTCCTGGACGTGTCCAGCCTTCTGGCCCATGCCATTTTCCATTTTCAAGCTCAGGCTTCCTGTTGTAAATTCCATTGGTTTTTATGACAACCGTTTTCCATCTCCAGGATTTGTAATCCATCTTTTGATCTTTGATCAATCTTGCCTTGCCACGTTGCAATGTCTTTGCCCCGCTACTTTGTGAAAAGTTATGCTACCCCTGCTTTTTCTAAAGGTCGTGTCCTGTAGACCTTTAATGTTTGCTTTTTCCAAAGGTCGTTTACTGTAGACCTTTAATGTTTGCTTTTTCCAAAGGTCGTTTACTGTAGACCTTTGTTATTTACTTTTTCGAAGAGTTGTTTGTAGGATTGCTTTTGCAAAAGCAATGCGTCTATAAATAAGGATGTATGTTATGTATTAAGGCAGAGCTAGATAAGAGTTTTAAGAGTCTTCTGCTTTGTTAAGTCTGTAATCATAGAGTCATATTACTATTTGTATCCTGCACCTTATATATATACTAATACCTCTGAGTTTCCATATAATTTTACGTATTATCCAGGAAGACCGAATCCAAATCTTAGTTATGGTCATTGAAATAAGAATTATAATACTTATAGACCAAGTGCTCAAATAAAACTTGCACCTAATTAACAGCCTTAACAAAATACTTAACTTATGAATCCAAATTGAAAGCAAATTTTGCATAACTTTACGAGTCAAAGTCATTAAAACTTTACAAAAATATCACAAAATCAGATAGAGACTAATAATACTATTAATGAACTAAAAAATTAGTTTAAGTCAAATTAATTTACAAACAAATATGTTAACTACTCAATAGAGTAGTCCAGCTAAAGCACCTACTCAAGTCAATGTTGCTTCGACTAATCAAGCACAAGTTAATGCTTTATTCAATGATAAAAAAGACACACCTATTATTAGGAAGACAATTAAATAGAGTAATAAAAAGAAGGTTCATAAGACTATTGAAGAAGAAGAAGAAATGAAGACTAATGTCATTCCTACTATAGAGTAGAGGTTGAACAATTAAAATATACACCTTTTCTTAGAAAGCTATACCTATGGTATTTAACCAGAGTTGAAAGATATGAGAAACCTTTATAAAAGTCTGAATTAATTGATAAGGATAAAAATGATAAGATTTCTGATAATTTGAGTAAAGATATGTGTTCATATTGTACCATTCAATAACGATTGGCTTGTTAGGTTTCGGGGATCAAGTGCAAATAAAAAATTTAGAAACCTTTTCGAATATCCCCGAACTAAGATCCTATCGATTCCATTAAATTGATATGTCAATAGAGAAAATTATACCTTAACAAGAACAATTTCATGTTTGCCTTGTTTTGTGTTGATCAATTCGTTCAAAATGCTGTCAGAGACAAACGTTTTCTATTAGAAATCCACACACAAGTGAATGATCACGATCGGGAGTGCTAGCCCTAAGATATCTAGGATAAAAGTTCTTACAAAAACTCTCTAGAAAAATCTCTACAACAATTGTGAACCTAATCTCTTATTTATAGTACAATAGGTTGAGTTATAAAATAACTCCATCTCCTAGTCACACTCTAAATAGAGTCATAGATAATCTACAATTACTAAACCAACAAGAGTTGTAATTTATCTAAAACTCATATAAGAATTAAAGTTATAAGCATCCATTTATTAGTCTAGCAAGAAATTATGACTACCCAAGTTGCACGAAGATCAATAAATCGATACAACCTAATAGACAGTGTATATCATATCCCTTTGTCATGCAATATCTTTTGATTGAATATAAGACATGGAATGTCGCCGTTATAATTCAACCTACAAGTCTTGATCTTTGAGTAGACGGAAATTGTCAAGTGACATTGATCTAATCAATTCACTAGACATGGCCATTTATTAGTCTAACTTATTTAGAGGCCTATAGATATCTCTCTCTAAAACAGAAGGATAAATCCCATCTTGATCACATAACTTCTACACATTAGTCGAACATTGACCAATCACGATCTTTATAACCATCCGGTTAAAAATAACGTTTGATTGTGTCAAATCATTGTGCTCTTAATGTTGGAGTCTTTAGTGATCTCAAGTAAAAGGATCGAATGATATAACTCTCATGAGAATCACTTATAACAATGACCATTTAGTGTTCTTTTAGCAAGTCGGTCTAACATCTGTTCTCAATAGATACCCATGATCTTGATATGTCTCCGTATACGCATAATCATCACATGATTATCAATCAAGACTCATACTAGTCCTAATTTTTTATTATTCCCACAATAATAACTTACTAAGGACGTTTAGAATAATACAGTAAACATTCATGGATACTATTATAAAAGAAACATGCATCTACTTATAATTGTTAAACAACGTTTACAGAATTGGCCGAGGGCATATACTCTATCATCTCCCACTTGCACTAGATCTATAATGAGACAAAAATACTCAAGTAATTGTTTAGATCTATAATATTATTAATTTAGGTTCCACACCCTAATTTTGTCCATTAGTTTTACAATAAATGCTAAGGTTATTTACAACACTTGGAATCACACCTTGTTCAATCATGAACCTTATGATCTAAACATTTTCTTTGGTTGCATCAAATGTTGCTGAAAAAAACATTTTATGTTATAGAACTTATTAGAGTAAGTTTATAACATTTCCAACTCATTTCTATGAAGTTTAACACATATCCATATTGCGATCACTAATCTCTTATATTAGCTTAAACTTTTTCATCTTGTAACCATTTACAAAACTCATATCTTTCAAACGTATGCATATCCAATAACATATCTCAAGTACTTCTGAATACTTAAGAATGTTATCAATAAATATCCAATGACCTTCAGTAGAATCTATGAGATATATGTATGTTTTTCCCAAAGCACGTGACATATCAAATTGAATGCAAAGTATAACATATGTGATGATTCTCATAGCTAATGCGTATGAAATCAAGTATCTTCAGTAAAAGTTCTGCAAGGTTAGGACATTGTTTCCAATTAATAATATATCATCAACATACAAATTTAGAAAGATTATAGTGCTCCCACTAACCTTTGTGTATACACAAGGTTTATCTTTGATTCGATGAATTTAATTCGTTAATTATTTTATCAAAACAAAAAAACTAACTCTGATAAGCTCACTATGATCCACACATGGATCCATTTAACCTTGCATACCTTTCTTAAATATTCAAGATAATCAAAACCTTTAAGTTGTGTCATATACATGTTTAAATAGCATAGAGCAATGCTATTTTGAAACTCATTTTTCATATCTTATAGTCAAACTATAAAGTAATAACAATCAGAATTCTACAACTTGGGCTTAGCTATTTGTGAAAAATCATATCATGATCAACACCTTGATTTAGATTGAGATTTTTTGATAAGCCATGCTTTTAAGTATGCATCTTTTTGGTTTTCATGTCACTCTAACTCATTTACATCCAATGGTCATACCACCTTCAGGTAAATAATTCACGTTTCAAACTTGGATACATAAATAAATTAAAATTCAGAATTTAAAACACTTAGTCTCTTCATCTAATCTCGATGAGACACGTCTCTTGATAAGTAGTGATTCATTTTGATTCATTATCAAAACGTGTTACACTTATCAATAATAAAAAGTTTCAGATTTCTCTGGTCAATTTATTATTATTCTAGATTTTTAAGAGATATATATTACTTGTGTATACTCAACTACTTCGAAAGTTTGTTGAGCATCCTAAAGTGGTTCGATTCTCATTTGTGGCTCTTGAACATTTCAAAATTTATTTTATTCTCAATTGCGTCTTCAAAATAAACTCTTTATTTAGAAAGATATCATTTTGAGCAATAAAAAATTCCTTCTCAATTGTATAAAATAGTATCATAATAATCAACCACAAATAGAATCAAATGACTTAGGCATCAAACTTTATTTAACTTAGTTTCTTACGCAAGTCTCGTTGCTTCAAATTCCAAGAAAAGACAAACTAGTTTTTGTTCCATATCGTATATGGAGTTTATCAACCACTTAAAGAAAATAAAGTTTAGTGTGAAGTGTTGTTGTTTCTAAAGTATAGCCTCAAAAGGACATCATAGGAAGGTCTATGTGACCTATCGTAAATTAAATTATATCTATAAAGTTCAATTTACCCCTCTTAAAACATAATTTCTACAACTTGGGCTTAGCTATTTGTGAAAAATCATATCATGATCAACACCTTGATTTAGATTGAGGTTTTTTGATAAGCCATGCTTTTAAGTATGCATCTTTTTGGTTTTCATGTCACTCTAACTCATTTACATCCAATGGTCATACCACCTTCGTGGTAAATAATTCACGTTTCAAACTTGGATACATAAATAAATTAAAATTCAGAATTTAAAACACTTAGTCTCTTCATCTAATCTCGATGAGACACGTCTCTTGATAAGTAGTGATTCATTTTGATTCATTATCAAAACGTGTTACACTTATCAATAATAAAAAGTTTCAGATTTCTCTGGTCAATTTATTATTATTCTAGATTTTTAAGAGATATATATTACTTGTGTATACTCAACTACTTCGAAAGTTTGTTGAGCATCCTAAAGTGGTTCGATTCTTATTTGTGGCTCTTGAACATTTCAAAATTTATTTTATTCTCAATTGCGTCTTCAAAATAAACTCTTTATTTAGAAAGATATCATTTTGAGCAATAAAAAATTCCTTCTCAATTGTATAAAATAGTATCATAATAATCAACCACAAATAGAATCAAATGACTTAGGCATCAAACTTTATTTAACTTAGTTTCTTACGCAAGTCTCGTTGCTTCAAATTCCAAGAAAAGACAAACTAGTTTTTGTTCCATATCGTATATGGAGTTTATCAACCACTTAAAGAAAATAAAGTTTAGTGTGAAGTGTTGTTGTTTCTAAAGTATAGCCTCAAAAGGACATCATAGGAAGGTCTATGTGACCTATCGTAAATTAAATTATATCTATAAAGTTCAATTTACCCCTCTTAAAACATAATTTCTACAACTTGGGCTTAGCTATTTGTGAAAAATCATATCATGATCAACACCTTGATTTAGATTGAGATTTTTTGATAAGCCATGCTTTTAAGTATGCATCTTTTTGGTTTTCATGTCACTCTAACTCATTTACATCCAATGGTCATACCACCTTCAGGTAAATAATTCACGTTTCAAACTTGGATACATAAATAAATTAAAATTCAGAATTTAAAACACTTAGTCTCTTCATCTAATCTCGATGAGACACGTCTCTTGATAAGTAGTGATTCATTTTGATTCATTATCAAAACGTGTTACACTTATCAATAATAAAAAGTTTCAGATTTCTCTGGTCAATTTATTATTATTCTAGATTTTTAAGAGATATATATTACTTGTGTATACTCAACTACTTCGAAAGTTTGTTGAGCATCCTAAAGTGGTTCGATTCTCATTTGTGGCTCTTGAACATTTCAAAATTTATTTTATTCTCAATTGCGTCTTCAAAATAAACTCTTTATTTAGAAAGATATCATTTTGAGCAATAAAAAATTCCTTCTCAATTGTATAAAATAGTATCATAATAATCAACCACAAATAGAATCAAATGACTTAGGCATCAAACTTTATTTAACTTAGTTTCTTACGCAAGTCTCATTGCTTCAAATTCCAAGAAAAGACAAACTAGTTTTTGTTCCATATCGTATATGGAGTTTATCAACCACTTAAAGAAAATAAAGTTTAGTGTGAAGTGTTGTTGTTTCTAAAGTATAGCCTCAAAAGGACATCATAGGAAGGTCTATGTGACCTATCGTAAATTAAATTATATCTATAAAGTTCAATTTACCCCTCTTAAAACATAATTTCTACAACTTGGGCTTAGCTATTTGTGAAAAATCATATCATGATCAACACCTTGATTTAGATTGAGATTTTTTGATAAGCCATGCTTTTAAGTATGCATCTTTTTGGTTTTCATGTCACTCTAACTCATTTACATCCAATGGTCATACCACCTTCAGGTAAATAATTCACGTTTCAAACTTGGATACATAAATAAATTAAAATTCAGAATTTAAAACACTTAGTCTCTTCATCTTGATAAGTAGTGATTCATTTTGGCTCAAACATAATTTCTCAAATGACGTTTCTAGTGGAGTTTATTGCATGACAATCCCACAATTTCAAAGATGGTAATTTAAATTCTTGGCTCAAATATTATCCACCTTGATCTTATCAAAGTATGTTAATAGTTCGCAAAGTGATTTTTTAATACACATTTTGAAATGCTCGTACCAATTCAACATTTTTTCTTTTGATAGGATTTGTAATTCATTATAAAATGAATAATTTAATTATATGAAAAACAAAATTCTTTTTTAAGGCTTTCTTTAGAACTTAGCGAATTCTAGCTTACAACTAATGTTTCTGTGTACAACATATACACCTTTGGTAGCTTTTATTTATCTTTATTTACTAAGTTCCTCTATGTCACGAACCATCAAATATATGTCAAAGGCCCTTTTTGATATTTTGTCTTACAGTTTAAAAAATCATATGCAACTGTAAACACAAATCTCTCCATCTCATTCATATTATATAGTTCAAAACTATTTTGATAAATTATAGATCAAATCTACTGCCAACGTTTAGCACATGAAGATTCATGTCATTTGAGATAATTAATATAGTCCTTTCATGTTCCAAACATAAAGTCATACTAATAGGTTCTCAACTATTTTACGAAAATTTATGAATTTCGTAATCGTGTACCCTTCCTATGTGACTTACTATTCAAACATTTCCTTCAGTGTTACTGTCATTTCATTAGCATCCACGGTCCCGAATCTTTCCTAAAGCTCGATTTTATATTTATTGACATGACAAGACATACATTCTTATTTTTATGGTTGATAACACTTATCAATTTTCAAATCAAAATAGGAAAATTAATCTTAGAAATTATTTTATCCTTCTCAATGATTGATCGCAGTTATTTTTAATTAGTTTTACTAGGAGTTAAATATATACACCTAGAAGATTATGGAAAATTATTTAGTTGTAAGTAATTAAACCCCTACTAAATCAATGACCTCGTATGTATTAATTTAGTGGACTAAGATCCATATTTCACTTAATTTTGAGACAGCTACTCAAAATCAAGAAATTTGGTAGGTAACCCTTACAAATTGCATCACATGCAACTTTTAGGTTCTTTATGAGATCTAGATAATATATGTCACAACATGTTATGTCTCATTTATGCCTAAAGCTCAAAACTGTTTTGATAGTTTTATTAAGTCAAACCAATTTAAAAAACCCACATAATGATTACTCGGCTTGCCTCACCAAGATAACACACTACACCCTGTGGATGCAGACCTATATTTGAAGGTCACCCAAGAGGGGGGGTGAATTGGGTTACCGAGTAGTTTTTGCCCTTTTAAAAGCTTTGTGCGCAATTTACAATTATGATATATATATAAGCTATGCAAGTAAAAGAAATGCTGGAAATATAAAGTGACACAAGATTTATAGTGGTTCGATCCAACGATCTACATCCACTACCTAACCTCCTCAGTTAGGATTTCAACCCACTTATATTACCAATAAGTGTTACAACCTAAGCATCACCTAGGATTTTCCCACCTAGCCGCAACTAGGATTTTCCCCACCTAGACTCCTCTAGGATTTTCCTCACCTAGCCTCAACTAGGATTTTTCCCACCTAGCCGCAACTAGGATTTTCCCACCTAGACTCCTCTAGGATTTTCCTCACCTAGCCGCAACTAGGATTTTCCCCACCTAGCCTCAACTAGGATTTTTCCCACCTAGCCGCAACTAGGATTTTCCCACCTAGACTCCTCTAGGATTTTACCCACCTAGCCGCAACTAGGATTTTTCTCACCTAGCCGCAACTAGGATTTTCCCTTTCGACTTAGATCCCACTAAGTCTTACAATCTTTCAATTACAACAATTTTGCTGGAAAAACAGAGATACACTTTACAACAAAAGTGGTATCAAATTCAAACACAAGCAAGCCACCTAGAGCCTAACTCTTATGCATGCAAGTGTGAGCATAAATGGAATATGCAAAATATGTTACTGATGTTGATGCAAATTCCAAATCTGAAATCGTTTCAAAAACTTAATATATATGTGTGAAACCGATTTCGAGTATAAGAACAAAAGTTTATCAAGAATCAAGTTTAAGTGCAATACTTTTGTTCAAATCAATCTCGAGTTTGATAAGATAAATTTAAGTACAAAAACTCGAGAGAAGATGTTGTTACAAATTCCAAATTTGAAATCGTTTCAAAAACTTAATACATTCGTATGAAAACCGATTTCAAGGCTAAGAACAAAAGTTTGACAAGAATCAAGTTTAGGTGCAACACTTTTGTTCAAATGAATCTCAGAGTTTGAGAGTATAAATTTTAAGTACAAAAACTCGAGAGAATATGTTCAAACACACATACCAAAATGATTTTCAAATCAACTACTCAAAATATATAGATTAAGCACAAGTAAGATTTGTAGATCTAGAAATTTCTTACAACCAGAAGAATGACAGAAGAGATCAGCTCTGGAGTGAGTATTGAACTCCTTTTGAAAGCCTCAAATGTCTTGGATATGTGAACTAAAGAACGACCACTTGAGATCTCCCTTATTTCTTCACAAAAATATGATTTCTACCTTGTAGATCTATTGATTTTGAGTGTGTTTGTTCTTGTTGTTTAAAACCAAGTTTGAGGTGGTTTTATAGTGGTAGGAATTCCAATATAGCCGTTTATGACCGTTCTAGGAATCCAGAGAAAATCAAAAATTCAAATTTCAAGCTTGATTTCCAAAAGTCGAAATTGCAGGCGAGTGCAATTAGCGCGCTAATACTATGAGTTAGCGCGCTAACACTGCTCTTAGCGCGCTAATGACATTATTAGCGCGCTAAACTCAGGGACTTCAATTTTTCATTTTGTCCCTTTGTGTTAGCAACTCTTAAACTTGTCCTAGACCTAACCAACCCTTATATAACATGTTATACATGTTTATTATGATTCATTAAGCTTACTTGGGTGGTCCTGGATAATTTTATAAACCCGAAAACGGAAATTCAAAGTTTCACAACTTATTAGGGGCTTTCCCAACTTTTCGTTTTACATTTCAAAAACAAGTTTTTCTTTTTCAAAAACATTTATAATGATCTTCTAATATGTAAATGACCATTCACACATGATTTCACATTGTTTAATTTCATTTACCTATTTAGGTGTTTAAAATCCACTTTTAAATTTTGAAATCAACTTAAGACTTTGAGAAATGATTTCGAAAACTTGATGTATGCATGAACTAATGCATTTGGCTTGTGTGAAAGAATTTGTATACCTTACATTGGTTTTACAAATTGCGGTTTGAACTTTTCTTCTTCATTTCTTCATTTGTGCCGAGTCTTGAACTTGTATTTCTTGAATGCTCTTGAAGTCTTGTATTGCATCATTTATTCCGACAATTTCTTCATATTTCTTGAATACATTTTCACCTTGTTTGTTTGTCTCCATATTCCCCGATGTGTTGTATTGCATCCTTTAACACAAACTGAAATACTTGATTAGTACATTTTCACTTTGTTTGTTTCCATCAAAATCTCGGTAGGAATGTGAATGACTAACCACTTAGTCCAACAATCTCCCCTTTTTGATGATAACAAACAATGTGAACTTTAAAGGTGTGAAAACACAATCTAAATGTATATCACATTCAACACATCAATCTTTTCAAGTTTAACCACATTTAACTTCAAATATGCAAGTTCAAAACCAACAACCGTTTCAAATGTACCAAGATAAAAACCTTTCAAGTTCAACACCACATTTTTCAAACTTCAAACCTTTCAAGTTCACCACATTTTTCTCCCCTTTTGATATTATCAAAAAGCGGGGTCAAGCATCCACAATTTTTCTCCCCTTTCATGTATACCAAAAAAAACCAACAACTTTTTCAAGTATACCAATATATGCAGGTTAAAATTATTAACTTGATACCAGTTACAAAAATCAATAATATTAACTTATCAACTTGATACCAGAAATGAGAATTATGAACCCGATACCAATATATACCAATGAAAATAACACCCTTTCATATCGTCCTTTCAAAAATTATAACAATAGCAAAGATATCACAATATCTCCCTTTCAAGTTCTACCTTTTCTCCCCCGTTTGATATTATTAAGACAATGGGGTCAAGTATCTGCAAAGATAGACACGATTCAAACAATACGAGAGAAATAAACTCTCCCCCTCACTTTATGCTTATCAATAAGCAATATACCAAGATAAAAGCATTCTCCCCCTTACTTTAGCAATAAATTTCTCCCCCTTACTTTATGCATATCAATAAATAACACGGTATACCATGATAAAAACATTCTCCCCCTCACTTTATGCAAATCAATAAAGAACATACGGAAGCGATACTCATGCATAGACTAGAAAATATAGTAAAGCACAAAATAGCCATAAAGAAAACTCAGAGATACGCAAATAATCATGATATAAATAGCAAAAAGTGATGAGATAGCATAAGTGTGGCTTAACATGAGTTTGACAAATTAGAACACCTAAGACTAACATATGGGAGCCTAATGCTCATCTAGGTGTATCTAAACGCTTCTTCTAGACGATGGTGGTGGATGGTCAGAACTAGAAGCGTGATTATCTCGTACTGGCCGAGCTGGAAGCCGTTGACTCTCAATACGACGAAGCCGATCACTGTGATTCCGAAGAGTCGTCTCGACAGCATTGAATGATTGAGTCATATAATCATGCAAGTATCCCAGCTGTGCCGATACATATGCCAAAGAAGGTGACATATTAGGTGGAGGTGTAAAGCCGCCGAATGTAGAAGGAGGCGGAGGCGGAGGCTGTGCTGATGCATCCTGCTGCTTCTCCGGAACTGTAGAATCTTGAGCTCCTTCATTATCACCGTCATTATCATCGTGGCTTGCAGTTCCCTCTTCATTTGCCTGGTCATCATCACCAAGGTGATAGCTGTACTCCAAATAATCTGGCGCATCAAAAGGATAGTCCGTAGAGAGAGGAGACTCGTAACCGCCGTGATGCTGACTAAATGGAATAGCCTCGTCCCTAGTCCACTGCTTCCTCTCACGAATATATCTGTATTTCATGGCTTTCAATGTGGCCATGTCAATAGAGTCAAAAACACTGAGAGGACGACCGCCTAACGCAAGATCTACTTGTGCAGACTCCAAGTAGGATGTAATAAGATGGGCGTAAGGAAGGTGACGACCGGCGCTGCATGTGCTAGTCATATATCCGATGAGAATGTGAGGAAGGCTGAGGGGTAGCATGAGGAATAAATGACCGAGTATGAACATGTCAAGTAGAGTGACATAGTTCTTGCTACCTCCTCGTGGAAGAATGACTTTATGAAGTACCTTATGGAGAAGATGAGGTACTAACTTAAAGTCGGTATCCGTGATACCGGTCGGATAGACGGTTAAGTTACTCTTGGACCGTAGAAAGGAATTAAGGACTTCTAAACGGTCAAATGGCCAACTTAAGAATTTGCACACAACCGTGGTCGAAGGAGGGTGCAATGGGAGGTGAAGCCGTTGAGCGAGATTTTCCGGTGTAATCTCGATGGCTCGGCTACCAACGGATGAACGAAGGACAAATTGATTTGTGGTTTCAAGGTTGGAATAAAAGACTCTAACTAGAGAGGGGTTATAGTTAGACCGATGCGTACAGAAAGTAGTCCACCCCGCCGCGTCAAGAATTTCCCGAATTGGGAGATGAGCCTTATCAAAGAAGGCAACATCGACAATTGCGGGTCGTATAATTTTGGCGTCCGTTAGCCGTGGAACTACTAATTCTAGGACGGACGAAGACTCATGGATGGCTTTGGCACGACCCTCACGGAGTGGGGCATTTGCCGGAGGTGAAACAAGGTGAGTGGATTCATCACTAGATGAAGAGGATTGGACAATACGCCGACTAGAAGGACGTCGTGAGGACGTTGCTTGGGTAGGTCGAGATGGATTGGGAACGGTAGGTGCACCCGATCGAGAAGAAGGACGGTTTGAATGGCGACGTGTTGACATATTGAAATGAAAATGGAAGGAATCAACAAAGAGTAGGGAAGATTTGTACCTTGGAAGAGTGGAGATCACGGTGGAGAGTACACACGGAGAGCGGATTTGGAAGAGGAGACGAGATACTTGTGTTTGAGGTGAGTGTTTGATGAAAAAATTAGGTTATAAAACCCTGGCCGATCGACATTAGCGCGCTAATAAGGCTTGTTAGTGCGCTAATTCCTCTCTGGAATTTTTCGGTCGCAGGGGTATTAGCGCGCTAATTTGCGCTATTAGCGCGCTAATTCCTTTCTCGGAATTTTTGACACAAAAATTTTGAACTTTTGTAATTTAGCTCCGATCTTTCTCAAACTTCATGGACACTTCATTAACATCATATAAAAAGGTTTGGAATATTTAGAACATATGTAGAAGGTCCAATTTTCGAGACATGCCTAACTCACGCCGAATTTTAAAAACTTGTTTTCTAGGCAAAGGCTTAGTGAGTATATCGGCTAGTTGATCCTATATGGGCATATGAATAAGTTTTAACATTTCCCTTTTTGGATGTGATCACACAAAGAATGGTGTCTAATCTATTTTGCCACAATCATGCATCACAATTACTTTGTGCATTCAAACATGAAACATTTTGCATATTCATCTCATCAAAGTTAATGACATAATCATTTTTATCTCTATATGCAATAAATAAGGTTTCATGCTTCTCATTCCTAACAATGCATTCTGATGATTCAAACATAATATGAAATCCTTTGTCACACAATTTACTAATACTAAGCAAATTAAATTTCAAACCATCAACAAGATAAACATTAGAAATAGAAAGTAAATTGTTACCAACAGTTTCGAGACCAATGACTCTTCCTTTGTTGTTGTCTCCAACTGTAACCTTTCCACCATCATGCCGCTTTAGTTTAATAACTTGATGTGCATCTTCGGTCATGTGACTTGAGCACCCACTGTCCGAGTACCATGGGGTGCTTTTCCTCGCATCCTATACTATGGGAAACACACTAGTTTTTGGTACCCAAACACCTTTGGGTCCGAGAGTGTTAGTGTCATAAACATTTTTAGCTACCCATGCTAGTTTACCCATTTTTACCTTTTGTAATGCACATTTCTCGACCATGTGAGTCTTGTTGCATTTATAGCATCTACGATCATCATTTAGCAATTTCTTGTAGCTTAACAAGTTTGCTCCGTAACCTATGCCTCTTTTATTAAGTGCACGTCGTTGTGCTCCTAACATCATGTCAAACATTTGTTTACCATTTGTAAACTTATGCACCGTGCTAGTCAAGTCCTCTACTTCCTTGACTAAAGCATCTCTTTCCTTTATGACTTCATTTAAGTCATTTTGGAGATCATCAATGATCTCATTTTGTGACTCTATTTCATTAATTGAAATGATCAAACTCTTTTTGAGTTGTTTGGTGTTTTTGACCTCCTTTTTCAACTCTTTTCTAAGTTCATCAATATTTGGAACATCATTCAAATCATTAACATTATCAAAATTAAAAACATTAGATTTTACCTCGCCTTGTGCCGTGAGACAAAATATTGCCTTTTCACTTTCTGATTCGGATTCAGAACTTGATGATGATGAGTCATCCCAAGTTGCTTTGAAACTCTTCTTTCCTTTGTCAAACACCTTCTTGGCTTTGCACTCTGTTTTGACGTGACCCGGTTTGCCGCAACCGTAGCATATTATTTCGTTTGGTTTTCCTTCCTTGCTTCCACTTCGCGGCTTCTTCTTGTACTTATCTCGTTTGTACACGGCCTTATTTAGCTTTCTTGAGATCATGGCTACTTCTTTCTCAAGATCATTTTCATCATATGATTCCTCATTATCGATGACCTCTACTGATGCACTTGGGGAGCTACTTGCCTTTAATGCGATTTCTTTTCTTGAGCTTTTAGTCCCTCCACTTAGTGCTTCCAATCTTGCTCTGTCTTTTAGTTCAAATTCATGAACTGTTAGCTCTCCGCATAATGCATCGAATGTATAATCTCCAAGATTTTGAGCTGATTGGATAGCGTATTTCTTGGCATCCCATTCCTTAGGCAAGCCTCTAAGGAATTTATATACTGAAGTTTCTTGATCATAATTCTTGCCTAGATTCTTGATCTCATTTAATAGCTTTGTGAATCTAGTGATAGCGGTGGCTATGTCTTCATCAGCCCCAACTCGGAAAGTTTCATAATGTTCCTCAAGTATTCTCAACTTGGTCTTCTTTACTTGCATGGTACCTTCATAATGTACCTCAAGCTTTTCCCATACTTCCCTTGCCGTTTGACACGCACTTACTCTGTTAAATTCATTTTCACTAAGTGCACAGAATAAGTGATTCATAGCTTGATCATTAGAAAGCTCAAGCTTTATCTCCTCTGTGGTATACTCTTTCAATGGCTTATCCGGTGGAGTGTAGCCATTTTCAATTGCGTCCCATAAAAATCTATTTTGTGCTCGAATGTAAAATTTCATTCTTACTTTCCAATGAGCATAATTGGTTCCATCAAAATATGGAGGCCTACTCGAAGTGGTGCCTTCCCGAAGGCGAGCTGGATCTAAAGTTTGCATCCTTGCACAAAAACACTCAAAGATACGTTAGTAACACTTTGAGCAATAACCCGCTCTGATACCAATTGAAGGTCACCAAAGAGGGGGGGTGAATTGGGTTACCGAGTAGTTTTTGCCCTTTTAAAAGCTTTGTGCGCAATTTACAATTATGATATATATATAAGCTATGCAAGTAAAAGAAATGCTGGAAATATAAAGTGACACAAGATTTATAGTGGTTCGATCCAACGATCTACATCCACTACCTAACCTCCTCAGTTAGGATTTCAACCCACTTATATTACCAATAAGTGTTACAACCTAAGCATCACCTAGGATTTTCCCACCTAGCCGCAACTAGGATTTTCCCCACCTAGACTCCTCTAGGATTTTCCTCACCTAGCCTCAACTAGGATTTTTCCCACCTAGCCGCAACTAGGATTTTCCCACCTAGACTCCTCTAGGATTTTCCTCACCTAGCCGCAACTAGGATTTTCCCACCTAGCCTCAACTAGGATTTTTCCCACCTAGCCGCAACTAGGATTTTCCCACCTAGACTCCTACCCACCTAGCCGCAACTAGGATTTTTCTCACCTAACCGCAACTAGGATTTTCCCTTTCGACTTAGATCCCACTAAGTCTTACAATCTTTCAATTACAACAATTTTGCTTTGGAAAAACAGAGATACACTTTACAACAAAAGTGGTATCAAATTCAAACACAAGCAAGCCACCTAGAGCCTAACTCTTATGCATGCAAGTGTGAGCATAAATGGAATATGCAAAATATGTTACCGATGTTGATGCAAATTCCAAATCTGAAATCGTTTCAAAAACTTAATATATATGTGTGAAACCGATTTCGAGTATAAGAACAAAAGTTTATCAAGAATCAAGTTTAAGTGCAATACTTTTGTTCAAATCAATCTCGAGTTTGATAAGATAAATTTAAGTACAAAAACTCGTAGAAGATGTTGTTACAAATTCCAAATTTGAAATCGTTTCAAAAACTTAATACATTCGTATGAAAACCGATTTCAAGGCTAAGAACAAAAGTTTGACAAGAATCAAGTTTAGGTGCAACACTTTTGTTCAAATGAATCTCGAGTTTGAGAGTATAAATTTTAAGTACAAAAACTCGAGAGAATATGTTCAAACACACATACCAAAATGATTTTCAAATCAACTACTCAAAATATATAGATTAAGCACAAGTAAGATTTGTAGATCTAGAAATTTCTTACAACCAAAGAATGACGAGAAGAGATCACTCCGGAGTGAGTATTGAACTCCTTTTGAAAGCCTCAAATGTGCTGGATATGTGAACTAAAGAACAGCCACTGAGATCTCCCTTATTTCTTCACAAAAATATGATTTCTACCTTGTAGATCTATTGATTTTGAGTGTGTTTGTTCTTGTTGTTTAAAACCAAGTTTGAGGTGGTTTTATAGTGGTAGGAATTCCAATATAGCCGTTTATGACCGTTCTAGGAATCCAGAAAATCGAAAATTCAAATTTCAAGCTTGATTTCCAAAAGTCAGAAATTGCAGGCAGAGTGAAATTAGCGCGCTAATACTATGAGTTAGCGCGCTAACACTGTCTTAGCGCGCTAATGACATTATTAGCGCGCTAACTGCAGGGACTTCAGAATTTTTCATTTTGTCCCTTTGTGTTAGCAACTCTTAAACTTGTCCGGGACCTAACCAACCCTTATATAACATGTTATACATGTTTATTATGATTCATTAAGCTTACTTGGGTGGTCCGGATAATTTTATAAACCCGAAAACGGAAATTCAAAGTTTCACAACTTATTAGGGGCTTTCCCGCAACTTTTCGCTTTACATTTCAAAAACAAGTTTTTCTTTTTCAAAAACATTTATAATGATCTTCTAATATGTAAATGACCATTCACACATGATTTCACATTGTTTAATTTCATTTACCTATTTAGGTGTTTAAAATCCACTTTTAAATTTTGAAATCAACTTAAGACTTTGAGAAATGATTTTGAAAACTTGATGTATGCATGAACTAATGCATTTGGCTTGTGTGAAAGAATTTGTATACCTTACATTGGTTTTACAAATTGCGGTTTGAACTTTTCTTCTTCATTTCTTCATTTGTGCCGAGTCTTGAACTTGTATTTCTTGAATGCTCTTGAAGTCTTGTATTGCATCATTTATTCCGACAATTTCTTCATATTTCTTGAATACATTTTCACCTTGTTTGTTTGTCTCCATATTCCCTGATGTGTTGTATTGCATCCTTTAACACAAACTGAAATACTTGATTAGTACATTTTCACTTTGTTTGTTTCCATCAAAATCTCGGTAGGAATGTGAATGACTAACCACTTAGTCCAACAATATTGATGTGATTGTGGCTTTAGCAAATGTTTTGAAATTAGGTGGCATTGACTTAAAATTTTAATGAGGGATTTTTTTCTGTGATCCATTTATAATTTTATGATAATCAATTCAAGCATTTCTTTTAATTATGAAATATCCTATATACCTAATATGCTTAGAATAAATATCATAAAATAAAAGCAAAAAACAATTTCATGGACATAAGCATCATAGAAATAAATTCAAGAAATTTAAATACTATTCATTAATAGAAAAATATCTATGTGCAGTTGCATCAGCCGACCTGAGGCGGCCTCAAGTTTCAGGTCGCCTTGCTACCCGCCACGTTGCATCCCACGTCAACTAGCCTTGCCACGTCTTGACCCGCTTCTCCTTGACGTTTCGCGACCTAACAAGTTGCTTACAATTATCCAGCTAACCTTTGTTTCCCAAACTAATTTTTACAAAAGTATTAATAATTCAGTTAGTCAGTTACGCAATTTATCAATTTATATTATAATTTTACAGCGGAAGTCTTTTAATGAGTAACTTATGCAATATTTAATGATCCTAAGTAGTGGAAAACTCGACAAAAGATATCATGTATATATCAACGTAAGATAAGTATAACAAAAGTTCCATATACATGTAATCAATGGACTATGGTCCCCAAAATTCAACAAAAGCAAAATAAATACATATTGATATCACACACGAGCTGGCATCGTTATTTCAAAGGTAGTCGCCTAATACCCCCTTCCCCTTGCTCTTTCTTGTCAAAGGATCTATACGTGGTCAAGCAACAAATACAGCGACGACTTCAGTGTGTAAAATCCCAAGAGAAGTCCACACAATATTTATAAAATAAAACTGATAAATTACGAGACATGCGAATATAACTCCCGGCAACAGTATGTCCTATTCCCATGAATGTAGGCAACATGCGACAAGCAAAATAAGTAGCATGAAATAAATAAACAATACATACCAGCTGAAACAGCTCAAAAATAAAGCATTAATTAGTAAACATCCATATAATCATGAAAAAACCCTAACCTACGCCAGCCAGTAATCGATAAATCAAATAGGAACCACGTATATACTTACAGGCTTATAATGACTAAACCCCAACTTCAGTTATCGAACGAACCCCTCTTGACGCTATTTCAAGTCAAGGGAACACCCTAAATCCCTTTCAACTGTCGTAAGTATATCCTACTACCACTGACACGAGCACTAAACACAAGTAACTCGTGTAAGCGATTTAGCCACAACCAATATATACGAACACCAAATAGGAGTGAAAACCCATGTGTACCCACTAGCAATCACACATGAAATGCAACATCGATAAATCAAAGCTATGAATTCTATGAGGCATTCCAATGGGTTTACGCACTTTAATCTAGGCTTTGATGTCCCTAGACTCTCGTATCCGACCCGACTAGCTCCCTGATACCCGAGCTATGGTCCTCTAAGTTCCTGAGTTCCACTTTTAGATATTTAATATATTATAGGTGTTTGGGATGTGTTTTTAGTCAAAAATCTCAAAACAACCTATTTAATTTAGTTTTTGTACGTCGTTAGCGCACTCTGAGAATAGTGTAACACTACGTGGTGGCGGCGCACTATGGACTTAACATAGCCTGCTACTGTTCTTCATCCTTAAGAATAGTGGGAAACCAAAAATGATTAGCGCGCTAACTGTTCTAGGTAGCGCGCTATGTAGCCTCTGGGATAGAATTCTCAAATTGAGAATTCTGTATTTCTCCTTCAATTTGGCTACCTAAACCTATCTAATACACTTTACACACCTAATTTACTCGAAAACAACAACTACGCAACCTAAGAACAACAATTTGATCAAAACTTCTAACAAATGAGTTCAAAAGATATAGGAGATTATGGAGATGATGATTACCTTATGTCACGGCCCAAATAATTAATACACGCTTATTTTAATCAGGACAAAATGACCCGTGACGTGAGACCCGCAACGAGATACGTGTCACTACTGAAGCACGGTGGCAGAGGTAAATGTTATATTTGGGTGTTGTATGCCTAGTGTACTTTTGTGTGTAGACTACTAAGTCAATTTTACGCCTACGCAGATACCAAGACAAGCGGGGATGCGCCTCGAGTCACGTACCAACGTCGGCCCGAGGCAGCAGCTCGTGGGGTAAGTGCAACTAGTTCAATTATATTGCATAAAATGAAAAAAAAAATGTTATAAGTTAGTGGTTTTGATATGGCCACATTTGCTTAGATACTTAATGGGCTTAAGTTAAAAAGAAAAAAAAAACATATATCACTAGATATACTTCTAGATACACACACACTTATCTCTAGGAAGAGTGTCACACATAAGAGTCACTTGAGAGTGACATAAGGGACAAGTGGTGTAAGCAAGACCACATGGTGTGCCTCGAGATACGTGTGTGGTTTGAGATGTGTGGCTCACATTCAAGCCAACGTAAATCATATATATGGGTCAAATGAACCCAAAGTCAAAACTTATCCCATTTGATCTCCAAAGCCGGTGGAGAAGAAAAACCCGAAAAGAAGAAGAAAGAGAGAGAGAGAGAGAGAGAGAGAGAGAGAGATCGAGTTCGAAGTGAATGCAAGGTGAGTGTTGTTGTGTTTTGTGGTTTGTTGTTGTTGTTTGGTCGCGATTGTTGTTGTTGTTGTTGTTGTTGTCCGACGTTAGGGACGGCAAGGGAGTCGTCTCCCCTACACAAACCCAACTTGGGGATGGGGTTGAGAACCATCCCCAACGATCCAGCGAACCCGAATGAAAAAAAAAAACTTGAGCACAAAGTGCTTTGGTGAGGAAGAAGAAAAAGGGAGTGAACTGGGCCGATTCGTCTCGGGTGAGCCAAACCACCGAAAGAAAAAAATAGAAAACAGTAAGGGAAAAGAGGGGTTATGTGAACTGAGTCGGTTCGAAACCGGTTCGGCCCATTTTAACCCAAACCCATAAAAAAGAAAAAAAAAGGAGAAAATAGAAAAAATGCTATAAAATTGGGAAAAATTCCAAAAAATTAGGAAAGCGAAAGTGGTTATTGTGGTTAGGGTCATTTGATTATAGAAATTCAGCTTTCATACGGGGGTCACTAGACTTTCCGGGATGTTAGGGAATTTCACCACTAACTTGCATGACACACGGGGTAACTGCCTCGAACTGGGTAATCGGACCTCGAGGTCTGTTGGCTCAAAACTAACTTGGGTGAACATTACGAGTTTTAAAACTCGAGTATGTTAGCAAGCATACCTTCCGGTGACGACTAATTCACTTGGAATAGCAAAGGCGTAATCGTAAGTACGACATTTTGAAATTATGATATATAGCTCAATTTGTACTGAAATGCTTTAGAGCAGGGCTCAAATCGTAGTGGAGAAATTGATGTGATGAAGATCACGGCCGACCGACCTTAACCCATTACTACTTGGCCTTAAGTCAGTTTCATATGTAGTTAACTCAAATATCTTTTTGCATGATGCTTCGTTCAGCATAGTTGTTATTTAAATTATACCATTTGATACTTGTTGCCTGTTTGGGAATATGGATCAATGTCTCTCAGTATTACTTAAATAATTTAATGTACCCACCGTCTAGTTTGTGATGGTGGGTGCAGATCAGCCGAGTAGAAGACCAGGTAAAGAGAATATTGGTGATTACCTCTGAGCCAGTGAAGGACTGCTACAAAATATTTTTGTATGTTTTTTATTCTTTTGTATTAGATTTTGTAAATACATGATATTTTTATTTTAGGGTTGAGTGATAGGAACATCTGACCAGACACATGTTGTATATATCTGTGATCACTATTTACTAGTATTTCCACAATAGGTTAGGCGTTAATATCTAATTTCCACCAGTAACAATATAAGACTTCCGCTGAATAATTTGTTAGATAGAGAGTCTATATTAACTCTGATTTATAAACAACCATAGGTTGGTTAGTAGAACTATCTAGTTAACTATAGGTTGTATTACAATTGGTAGGTGTTTAAATAAGGCTGACTAGTTTCTTATTAGGGCCTATAGAGGAGAATAGGGCTTAATTAAGGTATTAGGTCGGGCAGTGCCCTTATTTGGAGAAGGGGTCGTCACACCTTAGTTTTTTCTCATTTGATTTTTCCTCCAAAGCCTTAAATTCATGATCTCCAGTAACCGCCTTGTTCTTCTCCAGCAAATTCAGATGATTTAGTTTTATTTTTATTCGTATGGTTCATGTTATATATATTATGGTGAGCTTGATTCTTGGCCATTGATCTTTATGCTTTTATGTATGTCAAGGGTCATCTAGTTATCCATCTCTTTCCATATATCCCACTAACTCAAGCTCAATTGAAACCATTTTGTTACTTACATGGCTCCTAGATATGCTAATGTGTATCTCAAGATAAATTATATGGTTTTTATTTACTAACCCTAACTATAGGCCTTTATTTATTTTAATTTCATCAAATTAACTTAGGCCCATTTTACTACACATGGTTATTGTTTTATTTATTAAAATTAACAAACTTGTGGTCTCACTAACCTTCGACAACTACATAGTAACCGTTGCTTTGCGTTTCGACAAGCATTTCAAGGCACGTCATTTCCTATTATTTAAATTTGAATTTACTTGGCCTATAGTCACATTATCCAATTTAATTGATTTATTATTCATCTGGACATGGATTAGTCCAGTTTCCTAGCATACCCGTAGTTCGCCTACCCGACACTCGCGTTGACATACCTTTTGAGGCGAACATCCGTCATGCAAACTCGCCCTATAGGAACATACAAACATGCAGTGCAATATAGTAATAATAATTTTAAAACACCACATATATATACAGCCACAATCTGTAAATAACATATTTCCTCGGTTCTTGTGTTCGAGTCAACTGAGTTATCCATATAACATCTGAATTACGATTGTTTTTCTCCGACATTAATGCTAATCCTAGTTTAATTAATTTGGACCGTTACAATTCTTCCCAGCTAGAAGAAATTTGTCCTTGGAATTTAAATCTCTAGTATACTCTTGTGTAACTATCCTATCCATGTGTGACCACTCTACACACCTTGATAGTCCTCTTTTACAGTCCCTTGAACACCCAACTACTCTCACAGTATGGTCATAGTGTTTCCTGGAGACATAGGCACATGTTGCCAAGGTTGTCAAGGTCAACCACTCTTTTCCAACATCTCCGCGACCTACTTTAATTTCGATTTTCACGTTCAAGTTTCTCTGACCCAGTTACCTAACACCAATAACTATGAACCTCTTATATCATGTATCCCAACATGATAGTCCTAACCAACCATCACACACCATGACAATCGCATGCCATGCCATAACCTATCTTTACTCACCATGACAATCCCATGTCAAGCCATGACCTATCCATACTCACCTTGACAATCTCATGCCATGCTACGACCTATGATAATCTCATGTCATAACACAATAAGCTACCATTGTACAGCTATCATCTACCATCAACCACTATTCATGCATAAACCTTAAAATATAATTACTAAGAATTTAAAATCATGTACCTTAAACCCGCTGTTGGGACGTCTCTCGGCTTGGCTCACTCACCACATGCACCAACTCTTGAGTCTACACCAGTGTCACCACTGCTCGAGTCTACACAACATGCTTGTTGACTCCCTAACCACTGGCCTTGACCCTGTGATCTTGAATTTTGCTTCCTTAGTCCTGAGTTTATCTCTGCGGCGGCGCCGGTAATGTAGATACAACATACGCTTTAGCTGCTAGATCATCATCCCTATGCCTTTGACCATACTCTCTGTCCTCATTATCATCTCGATCTCTTGGTCTTTTCTGCCCAGAACTCTGTTCAGTCTATCTCACTAATTTAGTAGATGAGCGCTCGTCGCTCTTCTGCATCAGATGTGTCTCATAAGTAAGTGCTCTATCGGCATCTCCTGCAATGTCTGCGCTCTAGAGGAAACTATGGCGGTGGCTATGTCCTAAATCAACCCTTAGATGAAGTAATAAATCTGCATTCTCTTAGTGCATGCGACGTTTGTGGCAAACTGTATCTGGTATCGGTATCTATCCATGTACTATAACACGGATCGACTACCCTGTTTCAATGCTAGAAACTCTTCTCTCAGCCTTAACCTCACATTCATGGGTATGTACTGATCGTAAAATAACTCCTTAAACTCTACCCATGTCGTCGGCTCACAGTGATTATCTATACACGTTATCGACCACACATTAGCATCCCTTCTAAGCGTATGCCCTGATACCCTAGTCTATATGCTCTCTGGCAACCGTAGTAGCTTGTGTAAAATCTTATGTGCAATCAACCACTTTCAAGCCGCCTCTAGGTTTCTGCCTCCATGAAAGTATTCAAGATCGAGTTTGATAAACTCTTTCATCAACTTGACTTCTGCCGTCATCGAAGCCTCAAACATAACAGTCGGTGCCAAAGTAGCACTCTGCATATCAGTCTGTCTCAATATCGGTGTAGCAACCACTTTTATAGGCTCTTATACCACTACATGCATTAGTACAGTATGGATAGTCGATGGAACTATTAGAGCAATTGTCGCCTCAGTCATGCTCTATAACTGAACGACGGTGAATGATGCTTTCGCTGCTCTCTATGCGCATATTATATCCATCATTAGCTCAAATACCTATCATGAGATATGAATTGGTGGCCACTGCCGAATCCAAACACTCATCTCTAGTTTGGTCTCTCGTCTAACCAACATCTATAGTAAGTGGAGTCCACTGGCCATCCATCATGATCTGCATTGAAAACGTGCATCAGATCACCTTCCATTTGCATGTATATAATATATATAATCAAAACCCTAACACGTATATAAACCCTATCACTACCCTTCTCAAGTTGCATCCCAACTAAGATTCTAAATAAGGATCTTTGGGTTTCTACATCTAGGACTTATTTGTTAACTTTTATTCTCTTTTCTTTAAATTTTTTTCCTAACCCCCATCAACCTCGCTCTAACACCGACTGTGGCATTAGTATCAGGTTAAATTATGCCTCATCCCCTTAGGCACCATCGACCATGCTGAGATACCAAACTATGATAGCCCAAAATTCCAGGCCACCTTGCTACTTGCCACGTCACATCCTACGTAAAGTGGCCTTGCCACATCTTTGCATGTTTCTCCTTGACACTTTGCGACCTAACGAGTTGCTAACACTTTTCCAGCTAACCCTAGTTACGTTAACTAATATTTACATAAGTATTAATAATTAAGTTAGCCAGTGATGCAATTTATCAAGTTATATTATAATTTTACTACTGAAGTCTTTTAATGAGTAACTTATGCAATATTTAATAATCCTAAGTAATGGAAAACCCTGCAAAAGATATCGTGTATATATAAATTCGATATAAGTATAACAAAAGTTTCATATACATGTAATCAGTGTCATATGGTCCTCAAAACCAAACAATAGTAAAATAAATACTAGACCTACACTAGCCAGTAGTTGGTAAATCAAATAGGAACCACGTTTATACTTACAGGCTCATAGTGACTAAACCCTAACTTCATTTATCGGATGAACCCTTCCAGACGCTATTTCAAGTCAAATGAACATCATAAATCCCTCTCAATGGTTGTAAGTATATCATACTACCGTCGACACGAGCATTAAACACAAGTAACTTGTGCAAGCGATTTAGCCATAACCAATATATACTCACATTTAATAGGAGTGAAAACCAATGTGTGCCCACCAGCAGTCACAAATGAAATGCGATATCTGGAAATCAAAACCATGTATTCTGTGAAGCATTCCAATGGGTTTACGAACCTCAATCTATACTCCGATGTTCCCGAACTCCCGTATGTGATCCGACTAGCTCCCCAATACCTGAGCTACGATCCCCTAAATCTCTGAAGTCCAATTTTACATATTTAATATATTTATAGGAGTTTGGAATATGTTTTAAGTAAAAAATCTCAAAATAGTCCTTAAATTCAGTTTATGTATGTCATTAGTGCGCTATGGGAATATTTTAACGCACTATATGCTGGTAGCGCGCTATGTACATGGCGTAGCACGCTACTATTCTTCATCCTAAAGAAAAGTAGAAAACCTAGAAAGATTAGCGTGCTAACCGTTCCATGTAGCGCACTATGTGGTCTTTAGGACACAATTCTCAAGTCGAGAATTATGTATTTCCCTTCAATTTGGCTACCTAAACCTATCTAATACACTCTCCATACCCAATTTATGCAAAAACAACAACTACATAAACTTAGAACAACAATTTAATCAAAACTTCTAACAAATGAGTTCATTATATAGAATAGATGATGGTGATGATGATTACCTTAATTTAATACTTTGATTTGTCCTCCAAATCCTTGATTCCAACTCTCCAACGACCGCCTTGTTCTTCTCCAATAAATTTAGATGATTTGGTTTTGTTTTCATTTGTATGGTTCATGTTATATATATTATGGTGAGCTTGATTCTTGGCCATTGATCTTTATATTTTTACGTATCTCAAGGTTCATCTAGTAATCCATCTCTTGCCTTGTGTCCCACTAGCTCCTACTAACTCAAACTCTAGTGACACCATTTTGTTACTCACATGGCTCCTAGATATGCTAATGTGTATCTCATGATAAATCATATGGTTTTCATTTATTAACCCTAACTATAGGCCTTTATTTGTTTTAATTTGATCACATTAACATAGGCCCATTTTACTACATATAGTTAGTGTTTTATTTATCAAAGTTAACCAACTTGTGGTCCTATTAACCTTCGATGACTACTCAGTACCCGCTGCTCCACGTTTCGACATGCATTTTGAGGCACGTCATTGCCTATTATTTAAATTTGAATTTACTTGGCCTATGGTCACATTACCCATTTTAACTGATTTACTATTCATTTGGACATGGACTAGTCAAGTTTCCTAGCATACCCGTAGTTCGCCAACCCGACACCCGCGTTGACATGCCGTTCGAGGCGACACCACTCACACAAACTCGTCTGATAGCAACATACACATGCGGTGTAATATAGTAATAATAATTATAAATACAACATATATACAACCACCATCCGTAAAAAGCATATTTCTCGGTTCTAGTGTCTGAATCAATCGAGTTGTCCACATAACGCCCGAATTACGATCTTAATCTTGAGATTAACGCTAATCCTAGTTTAATTAATTTGGGTCGTTACATGACCAGTGTGGGTAGGGAAAAAATGTTTATCAATGTTTAGAAATTTAATTATCAAATAATAAAATCTTTTTCTCTCTATCAATCTTATTGATAAAATAATACTGCCATTCAAATTAATGCAACAATAAAATTAATAAAATTAATTTCTAAACCTATCATAATCACGTGCATGTGCACCAAGGGTGTTCTAAATAGAAACCACTAATGGACACAAATAATGTAGATACGATTATATCAATCAAATTAGATAATCTAATTTAAAATTTATTCAATCAGATCATATTAATTTAATAAATTTATCTAATCTAATGTATTTTTTTAATCACTATTTAATCACCGTGGTTTGTCATGTTCACAAGTTCATTTCTCAACTTGTAGCCTAATTAACTTAGGGAAAATCTTACGCAATATTTACTTATGATGAGAATACATTTCTTGGGCTATCCTCCATTCCAATAGTCCTACCCCATGTTGAATAGGTCTCTAATTGTTAAAGAACCGGTACGGCTATGTCTCGCCTTGGGCGATGTCTTGAAAGAGGGTCATGTGATAAGTTCACGAGGGACCATTCGTTAGGTGCGCTTCAATAGAAACGCGCCCTTGAAGAGGTAGTTTCTTAGGCCAGTCCTCTGAAGCAGCAAAGAGCATTGCCGTGGAGAATGTAAGATCTTACACAAGTCCGTGGAGAACCTAAGATCTTACACAAGTACGGCACTTCGCAGCCCGTGGGCCCATTACAGAGTTATATAATTCTACATTGATTTCTTTGCTCAGCTAAGTATGGCTTGGGTCACCCCATAGGATCTAACAAACTTACCTTGCAGTTCTCCCTTATTGATGATAAGACTGAGGAATTGCAATTGCAAACATGTCGAAATAACTAGCATGTAGTTTCAATTAACAATAATATCAAATTTAATGTCCATATCAATTGAAAGCAAACATGTCGAAATAACTCAGTGCACACATAGCACCTGGACCAAGACCTTAGCTTACCAATCAATCGGTGTAATGAATCTAGTTCAAATAAAAATATATAATAAAAGAAAGATGCATAATAACTTAATGGAATCAAAATGTTGCTCTGATACCACTGTTGGGTTTCAAGGATCAAACACAGTAGAAGTTTTCGAAACCTTTTCGAATATCCCTAACTAAGATCATATAGATTCCATTAAATTGATATGCCAATAGAGAAAAATCACACCTTAACAAGAACAACTCTGTGTCTACCTTATTTTGTGTTGATCGATTCCTTCAAGACGCTGCCAGCGATGAACGTCCTCTATCAGAAATCCACACACGAACGGACGATCACGATCGGGAATGCTAGCCCCAAAATCTCTAAGACAAACGTTCTCACAAAAACTCTCTAGAAAAATCTCTAGAACAACTGTGACCCTAATGTCTTATTTATAGTACAATAGGTCGAGTTGTAAAAGAACTCCATCTCCTAGTCACACTCCAAACAGAGTCTTAGACGAAGTCCAACTTTAAAAAGAATAGAGTCATAGATAATCCACAATTATTAATCTAACAAGAGTTGTAATTTATCTAAAACTCACATAAAAACTAAATTCATACTATAATTCTAATTAAAGTCATATACAAAATAAGATTTACTAAGAGACAATTTCTATTCACACTAGAAATGTAGTAGAGTTTAGAGTCCTATTCAAACTAGGACACTTAATGAGAATCTTTAAAATGAATTTTATCAAATAAAATTCATCAACCTAGACAATTTTAAATCGCACAAAACCATTATTTATGTACGAACTAATAGTGTCATACAATATTGGCAGTGAAACAAAATCCTTTTTCGGCACACAAATCATATGCGGCCTTTAGTAAGACACTATAACTACCCAACTTGCATGAAGATAAATAAATCGATACAACCTAATAGACAGTTTATATTATATCCCTTTGTTATATGATATCTTTTGATTAAACATAAGACATGGAATGTCACCCTTATAATTCAATCTATTCATCCCGATCTCAGAGTAAACTGAAATTGTCAAGTGACATTGATCTAATCAATTCACTAGACATGGCCATTTATCAGTCTATATAACATATTAAGGGACCCAATAAATATCTCTCTCGAAAAGAGATGGAGAAACCTCATCTTAATCACATAACTTCCACACATTAGTCAAACAATGATCAATCACAATCTTTATAATCATCCGGTTAAAGACAACATTTGATTGCGTAAAATCATTGTGCTCCTAATATTGGAATCTCTGGTGATCTGAAGTCAAATGTCTAAATGATATAACTCTCATGAGAATCGCTTATGACATTGACCATGTATTTTTCTCATAGCTAGTTGATATAATATCAGTTATCAACAAATACCTAGGATCTTGATCCATTTTTGTGTACGCGTAATCATTACGTGACTATCAATCAAGAATCATACTAGTTTTAATTTGTTATTACTCCCACAATAATAATTGTCTAGGGATGTTTAGAATATTATAGCAATTAGTCATGGATACTATTATAAGAGAAACATGCATCTACTTATAATAGTTAAACAACATTTACAAAATTGGCCTAGAGCATATACCCTAACATGGCTTATGCTTGGGAGGAAGAAAATAATGAAGACATTTTTGAAGCATTTAGGAAAATAGATGTCAATAAATCATTGATGGAATCTTTTATGCAATTTTCTAATTATGATGAAGTTTTAAAAGAATTCTTTGAATCAAATGATATATTTTTAGAAGAATCTAAAAAAAAAACTTAAGGCAAAAAGTGTCAACTTTAATTAAAAAAATACATGATAATTGTTATGTTCCAAGAATGTTTGGAATTCCTATCACAATAGGGACTTCGTTAATAGATTTTGCTATATGTGATCGTGGAGCATCAATAAATTATAAGTCACTTAAACTATACGAGTTATTGAAGATTGGTTCGTTGACCAATACACCTATTAATCTTACCTTAACTGACAACACCGTTATTAAACCCTATGGTTTACTAGAAGATGTCTTAATCAAAGTAAATGGCATATTGTTTCCCACTGACTTCTATTTTATGAAAATGGGAGACTCGATATCATCAATGTAGCATCCCCTAACCTGATTAAGGCGATACTCGACTTGAAACCTAATTAAGCTTCGATAATTCCGTTAAACTTAACTAGGGCCAGCGGCCTCTCATTCTATCTCCTAATAAATATAATTGTATATCAATTATAGATGTAAAACAAATAATCAATGTAGCAAAGATTTAAAACATTTTCGATAATTAAACACAATGTATTATATCAAAATAAGGCCGAAATAAATTTCGGTTTTCCAAGATCTCCCATCCCTTGTGATATTACACAATTGTAATTAAATACATATATTTAAGATAAGGGAAGATTCATTACATCAAAAAGAAGATCAATACTCCTAAATCTTCTCTATCCAGTAATTGTAGCACTCGTTGATTTTCCTAAAATGTTAATTGGGATGAGCGCTCCAAGTTGCTCAGTAAGTAAGGATTCATAAAGCCATCAGCATTTTATATAATAATCAAGAACATTATGCAATAACAATACGCATCAAAGTTAACTAACGGGATTATGAAAAACATATAATTAAATAAATAACATTTGTAAATCCGTATGTCTATGACTATTACACTGTATTTCACATTTTGTTTGTAAAAATGAGGTCTATTACCTACAAACACTATTAATGCTTTTGCTAGACCAACACATTGGCTAACGTGTTGTCTAGTCAATCCATTAATGTCCAATGGTACCCTCTAGTGAATATGTAATCTAGGCAACCTATTGATTTGAGCAGGATTTACATAAAGGCAAAGTAGGTAACTTATCTCTTGTTAAACCTATTATCAAAACCAGGAGTTGCTCTATTGCATCACATTCAACACTGTTTTCCACTTTTTAAAAATACCACAATGTACATAGTCCCCCCATTTAGTCCATAAACTATATATAACATTGATAAATAAGCAAATCCATACTTACCTTGGTTTAGGTTTCCATTAAGAAATTTACTTACTTACTAAGTCATTCACGCTTTCCTCCTATTGCAAAACCTACACAAATCATTTGTTATCAATATAAGTCCACTCGCCTATGTTTAGAACCCCTAAGTTAGTCCCTAAGACCTCGTAAAGTTTTAAGTAATTTATAGCAGAGTTGTTATTTTCTAGGGTGAGTGCATGCTTCCTCACTTAATGGAGAGTGCTCCACCAACCGGGTTCATCCCAAGTGATGAATGGAGCATGCTTCTTTGCTACATGGAGCGTGCTCTACCCTGAACTATCTTGAAAGTGAACAGGGCAGTAGCCACTATTCCATTACTAAATCATCACAACAACCTCAAACACTCTCCCAAATCATCAAAGAGGACCTCTAGTGACGTATAAATCCATTTCAAATCAATAACAACAACAATTCATAAAGAAATCATCGACAATTTAATTTAACTTAAAACTCTAAAACCAACTCACCAAGATAATGAACTCTGATCTAGTGTTGTTTTGATCGCCTCGTCTCCACTAGAAATCCTCTTGCAATCTACTCCTCCCTATTAAACCTTCAACTGTTATTTCTCACTTTCTCTCGATTTATCAATGAACTGTGAGTATAAACTCGAAGCTTTTGGATTTATATATATTACGCTATCTCGAGGCTGATCAAATGATTTATGTGTCTAAATGACACCTCTTAAAGTGACATGCATTTTGACACCATCAACACTCACGCTCATCTGGAGGCGATCCAACGATCCTTATAATTCAAACTAAACTTATAGCTTTCATATATATATGTATATATATAAATTTATTTACTTAACGTATTTTCTTGCAATAAATTCACTGGACTTCCTATAATTGTTCTCAGGTGTGCACATTTATTTCACAATCCCTTCATTGCATTTAGTGTACCGACTATTCAGTATTCAATTACGTATTTTCTGATTATAAGCTTGTATATAAATTATTTTTATACTACAACCTATAAAATTCACTAAACATCTCAAGCAAACACAAATCATCACACAAACCCACAAACACGCTAATTAAGGTGCACCGGACTTAACCACGAGCCTAACCCGAGTTCATTAGGATATGGGTTAGCACTAATCACCAGCTTATGATAATGAGTCATTACAATCTACCCAATTTAAATTAATCTCATCCTTGGAATTTATGTAAATGTTAAATTACCTGTAGTTTCTAAGAGAAATGGAAATTGTTCATTTATATAAAATGTCTGCTTCTAGGTTAGTTCCTCATCTGCGAAGAATTGCCAATTCACTTTAAGTAAACAAATCTTTTTAGTTCACAGTATTTAAATCTTACGATCAAGTATCTAAATCGATTGCTCATTGTAAGATAATTCTTCTCGTAGATAAAATTCATACCAATCAATCCTCAGAGTGAATTAAGTCTCCAGTTTAAAAAACATAGACACATAGAGACATTATGAACATAAGTTAACTAAGAAGGAAAGTTGAACCTGAAAGCAACATGACCAATCCTTTCTTGCACTCTGAACGTCCCACTTTAATTAGGAGCTAGCTTACCTTGCAATCTAAATCCGTACAATCCTTTGATACATTATACTTTCAATAAAACAAAATCATCCCTTGAAAACTCCAACAACCTATGATGTTTATCGGTGGATCTCTTATGTCTAAGTTGTACCATTGTCAAATGCTGGGAAATCTGCTGAATTCATTCTATGTAGTTCTGCTCAACTCTGGTTCCATTAAAACTGTAATTCAACCTCTACCCAGACACTCTGGTGAATGATAAGGCTGACCATACAAAAGCTTCAAAAAGAGCATTCTAATACAATCCTAAAAGCCATTATTACAAAAGAACTCACACAACGAAATATATTTTTCCCAGTTACCACCAAACTTCAATATATAAGCTCAAAATATATCATCTATCACCAAATTCAACCGCTCAATCTGTTAATTAGTCCGCGAATGCTATACCGTACTGAGGTTAAGAATAGTTCCCAGTTGTCTCTACAATTCACTCCACAGTCTGACGTGAATCTCGAATCTCTAACCAAAGTAATCGATACTAGAAATTCATAAAATCTCAACACCTTACGTATGTACATCTCACATAATCGGTCAAGAGGATCTCGCATGGAAACTGGCAAGGAATTCGCGGACTTCATCAACTTATTAACTATAACCCATCTGTTGACGATGAAGTTAAGAATACAACCTTCTAAGGGAAGTGCTACAATGTTTATAGCCTGAAAATATTAAAAGTAGAGAACTTATGTAGCAAAATATTTGTTTTAGTAACTATTGCCTTCCAAGTCATAAGCTCAGAAATTATATTTTCTAGAACTAAGATTAGCTGCATATATATTATGTTAACATTGAGAAAGGTCCCTTCTAGCTATTAAGCATCTATTCCCTACTAGGAAGCAAACTTTTGGTTCCTCACTGAAATAATAATCTTTGTTTTCCATAAACTCTTAACTCTTTCTAAACACACATATCTCACTTACACTTCTACAAGAGTAAACCATAATACTGGCAAGAAATTTAAGACTCTATTAAGTCTACAACTAGAACATCAATAACCATCAATTGTGATTACAAATTAGGTTAATGCATCGTAAATCTTTGAGCATGAGATTTCATTCATATAGGGCAAGAATAGTATAACCCTCCAAGTTAATAACACTCAACTTTCACTTACCAATATATCTCGTATTTCTTTATTAAATTGACACAATCAATTTTCAGTTTAAGTCACCAACAACTCATTCTTATTAGAATGTTTTTGGATTTCACCTGAATGAATATTTTAAAGAAATTCATGAGATTCTCATAACATTCTTGCCTCACTTTTTGATTCGAGTTCCAAGAACTTTGTATGCATGCTCAATGTTTTGATATGAGATTATCCATATAAAATACCAATAACTAGTAGTCAACCCTTGATGTACTAGATAATATCAATCAATTCCTACAAAAATGCATCACTCGGCTAATCATTATTAGATCAGCTCCAATCTGAGCTCCATAGAACAAATTTGTAGTTATCAATTCATACAACTCACATGATGATGTGCCAACATAGGACTTCAATTGTTCATTATCACATATCTCATTCAAGAGATATTATTGAGCAGCTTTTATTGAAACTACATCCTTTGCCTTTTTTTTATTCAAGACATTACCATCATAATCACCTTAATGAGTGATGTTTCAGAGTGAATTCCTAACATTTAAGAAACCCAACTTATCAATCTCACCTTTCATTTCTATCACTCTGACCATTTTACTTTTTAAACTTCCGTAGTTTGAAAATTCACCACTTATACCAATCCACTGGTCTTTGTATCTCTAAAAATGATTAAAAGACTCTCAACAAACATTTCCTCGTATTTACAAGTGATTCATTTCCATATTTTGTACAATTACCAAATTAATTATCTTGACATTATCAATCTCCATTAGTTCTCCTCAAATCTTTGGAACTGTATACATATATAAGTATAAGCTATATGTTTGCTTTATTGTTTCAATACACATTCTTACCTGAATAAGAAGTGTTAAGTTGCACCTCTATCTTTTTCTATAGTTCAGGTACAATCAAACAAACATTGTAGTTAAACTATACTTCAACTTTCCTCTAAGGCATCCTTTTATTTTCTTAACTTCAACTATCATCATATTTCAGCAAACTTAATGAATTACACAATGATAGCAAAGATCCCTAGATCAATCATTTGTAATATACAATTATTTTAAGATTATTTTTCTCTTTTTCCTTTGTGTCGTATATATGACAATCTAATATTGTCTCACTCCCAGTCAAATCCCTTGATTTGTTGTTAATATTCAATACTCATATAAATAATTTACCTTTAAAACTTAGTACTTACATTTGCAAAATCTTGTCTGAACCAATTTACTATAACAATTTACAAATTTTTGTACGGTAATGCTTATGCACCTTCTAAGTCTTCAAAGATTCAAGGTTATTATTGATAATACAATAACAACTTGATTAAAATAGGATTTCAAAACTTGACATCCTACATTGACAAACATAGCAGGAATTATAGTAAGTTCTAATGGTGTCCACCATCCACTTAAAGTGATCCGGCAATCACCTGAAATCATATTTAAATATATCTTAACTCTGATTATATCATTGTGACAACCAGATATCAACTACACTTTAAGAACAAATGATTTCACCTTTTTGTCAAAATGATTTGTCGATCTTGGGCAATGAATATTCATCCCCACTACCATACATTATTTTTTGGATTCCTAAAATCCTTAGATTCATCGATAACTCATTCTCCCCAATTTAGACTATACCAATCTAAAATGTTAGATTATGATATCTTACCAATTCAGTGCTATGTTTTGGATTAAACTGTCTTTCAGCTTCTAATTATCAATTTTACCTTTCATTACTCAACATTTTGCTTGTCATTCCAATATGGATTCACACCATATATGAAATTTCTACTTCATAAAAATTTATGAAGTATAAATACATTAGTGGTTTTCTAACCTCAAATGGGCTTTTTATCATTAACTACTAATTTTTTACTGAACAACTTCCATTAATTCTCAACTATTCTTAATACTAGTATTAAATAACATCTCAAAGTGACTTACCTTCTTTGACTTTCCCCTAAAGTCATTCAATATTCCATGACTTCAAAAATTTCATTCTTGTAATACACGTTTTAATGTCTAGATCCAATAGATACTTCTTCACTGACTATTATTTATCTAATAATATAAGCTAGAACAAAGACCGTTGACAATAGTTAATAGGAGAAGAGTTTAATTTCATATTTTCAAATTCTCCTTATGTTTTTTTTCCAAACTCGAGGTTAAGATTCTCTTAAACTTTTACCTTTAATACTTTCTCATATCATAAGAAATTGATGGACTTCAACCATCTTATCATTATCCAGGAAAAATAGCTTTTATATCTACTACGAAGACATAATAAAGCACAACAAATAACATATCTGAATTTTTTATATTTTGGTTATCCCCACAATGATGATAAAACTGTTTACTATGTACTACGCTTCTTTGTAACTCATGATAACTCTTAAAGTTAGTAAACATAGGGTATGGTACAAAGGTATATCAAAGTCAATAACCTTAAACTTTAATACCAAACTATATCGGAATTATGACTTATTTCCAACTAATAAGATTGTTCTATGAAGTAAACTCTAATACCACATTATATCAAAGTTAATTACCTTAAGCTTTGGAGTAGGCTTTGAGTAGTCTCTGATACCAAGCTATATCAAAGTTCTCAAATGTAACAAAGCCCTTAATCTCAGTCTCTGATACCAAATTGTATCAGAATCACCACTTAATTCGAAAGTGATAAATCTTAGGCTTTGATGCCAAGCTGTAGCATCCCCTAACCTAGGGTGATACTCGCCCTGAAATCATAATTAAGCCCCGATAATCTCGCTAGACTTATCTAGATCCAACATCCTCTCCTTCTATCTCCTAATAAATACAACTTTATCTTGAATATCATTGTAAAAAAATATTAAATGCAGTAAAAATTTATAATTTTTTTGATAATCAAACACTATATACAGTATCAAAATAAACTAAAATAAATTTCAGTTATCCAAAATCATCCATTCCTTGTGATATTACAAAATTGTAATTCAATACAAATATTTAAGACAATAGTAGATTTATTACATCGAAGAGAAAATCGAGACTCTTAAATCTTCTCTACCCAGTAGTCGCAACACTCGTCGATTTTCCTGAAATGTATTGGGATGAGCATTCCAACTTGCCCAATAAGTGCAAAGCCATCAACATTCCATATAATAATCAGGAATATCATGCAATAACAATATGCGTCAAAGTTAACTAATGAGATTACGAAAAACATATAATTCAATAAATAACATATTCAAATTCTTTTGTCAATGATTATTAAACTGTGATGCCCATTTTGTATGTAAGACTAGGGTTGATTACCCGCTGATACCATTAATGCTATCACTAAACCAACACATTGGCCAATATATTATCGAGTCAATCCATTAATATCCAATGGTTCTATTGAAAACCCTCTAGTGAATATATAATTCACGCAATCTATTAAATTTAGCAGGAGTTACATAAAGGTCAAGAAGGTAACCTATCTCCTATAAAACCTATTCTCGAAACCAGGAATTACTCTCATGGGTAACATTAAATACCTTTTTTCGTATATTAAAAACATCATAATGTACATAGTCTCCCCCATAAATTACATAAACTACATGAGCTACATATACTAAAATAATTAGGCAACATTGATAAATAAGTGAATCCATACTTACCTTGGTTTAGGTCTTCATTAAGAAACTCCCTAACTTTCCAAGTCACTCACACTTTTCCCATGTTCCAACACCATCACAAACAATTTATGATCAATATAGGTCTAATACCATATGTTTAGAACTTCTAAGTTAGTCCCAGGACCTCGAGAAATTCTAAGTAATTTATCGTAAAGTTGTTGTTTTCAGGGGTAAGAGTGTACTCCATCACTCGATGGAGTGCGTTTCACCAACTAGGATCATCCCAATTGATGAAAGGAGCGCGCTCCTTTGATACATGGAATGCACTCCACCCAGCATTGTCTTGATAGTGAACATGGTGGCAACCATTATTCCATTACCAAATCATCACGACAACATCAAACTCTCTCCCAAATCATTAGGGAGGACCATTAGAGGTGCAAATCCATTTGTAATAAATAACAACAACAATTCACAAAGAAATCATCACCAACCATTGAACTTAACTTAAAACTCAAAAACCAACTTACCAAGATGATGATCTTCGATCTAGTGATGTTTTGATCTCCGTACTAGAAATCCTCTCTTGATCCATTCCTCATGATCAAACACTCAACTGCTCTCTTTTACTTTCTCTCGATTGATCGATGAACTATGAGGATAAACCTGATGCTTTAGGATTCATATATATAGATTTCCCTCGAGATATGCATCACATTATCTCAAGGCTGATCAAGAGATTAGTGTGTTAAAATGACACCTTTTAAAATGACACGCATTTTGACACCATCATTACTCACGCTCATATCGAGGCGATCTAATGATCCATATAACTCAAACCAAACTTATAGTTTTAATATATATATATATATACATCAAATATATATACTTCGTGTATTTTCTCGGCAACTAATTCACCGGACACGCCAACGAGTGTTCTCGAGTGCACATTCATTTTACGACCTCCTCGTCTAGTTTAGTGTATCAGCTGTTTATTATCTATTTACGTATTTTTTTATTATAGGCTTGTATATAAATTCTCTTTTATACTAAAAACTATAAAATTCACTGAAAATCCTAAACAAACATAAACTAATGAACACGCTAATGGAGGTACGCTGGACTGAACCACGAGCCTAACTTGGGTTAATTAGCATTTGGATTAACACTAATCACCTCCTTAAGGTAACAGGTTGTAACAATCAAAGTCACGACTTATACTTTTAGGAAGCGCATTCCTTAAAATAGCTAAAATGAAGTTAGATATCTTTGAAGGAACAATTTCTATTTAATTTGAAAACAAGATTGTCAATTTTCATTTCTAGGTGGAAGATATCTATGGAAATCCAGATGAATTTGATAATGAACAAAAAAATGATAATGAATCTATAAAATTAAATCATTATGAAGCTAAAGTATATGCTATTAATGCAATAACAATGAAAAATGAAAATGCTATGAGCAAGAATATGCAAGTTGAAGATACTTCAAATCAAAACACATAACTCGAGAATGAAGCGTTAATAAATTGAACAATATACTATGGTGGGATTTAAATCTAAGAAGACTAAGAAGAACAAAAACAAGAATCCAGACATTGTGAAGATTGTTAATCCAGGAGATATATACATAAATGTAAAGGTTAAATAGGCTAGGTACTTTAAAGCTATTTGAGATACGAATTCTAGAGCAAACCACATGCCAATTCTTTTTTCTTCACACTCAACCGTAATTAAATGTACTTGCTTCTGAAAAAGTTACTTTTTTTGGGGTACGTGCCCAAGGTCATTCTACAAATATTGTTTACCTTATAATTTTCAGTTAACAAAATAGAGGTTTTAATTTGAAGTTTTATTATAAGTGATTGCACGTTTACCTTATAATAAGATCTACTAGTATTTGTTGAAATAACCTAATTGTCCGAGGTCGGTTATTATAATAGGAACAATAATGAATTAAGACTAGTGAGAATCTTGATTTATGGTCATGTGATGATCATGCATAAAAGGATATGAATTGAGATTATGAGTACTTGTTACGAAATAAGGTATTGGACTGACCCGCTATGAGAACACAACATGGATTCACTAATAGGTGTTACTCATGATAGGTATATCATTTAGTCTTTCGGCATGAGATTACTTAAACTTCAATATTATGAGCATGATAATTTTACACAATCAAATGTTTTCTTTAACCGGATGATTATAAAGATAGTGATTGGTTACTATGTAAATAATATGTGAAGGCGTCTATCAAGATAGAAGTTGTCCCTCTCGTATAGAGAATGATATCGGTAGATCCCTCGATATGTTAGAAAGTTAAATGGCCAAGTCTAAGTGAATTGTTAAGATCAATGTCCCTTGGATATTTTCGGTCTACCTAAAGATCGAGGCTACTATGATTGAACATTAAAGGTCACTTTTCATGCCTTATTTTTAATCAAAGGATATCGCATGACAAAAGGACATGACATAAGCTATTCATTAGGTTGTATCGATTTTGATATTCATGTTAGTTGATAGTCCTAATGTCTCGCTAGAGACCGCTTATGACTTGTATACCAATATGGTTTTGGTTCATTGCCTAAGTCTCATTAATCTATTGAGTCACACACAAAGAATGACTTTATGCAATTTCAAAGATAGAGGACATACACTTGAATGTCTTAAATATCAAATAATCAGAGAAGAAAATCACGAATTAATGTATGATTCACTTTTGTAGATCTAGTTTAATGGAACTCATTTTCAAAATTGTTAGGGCTTTTCAAAAAAATTTGAAGTTTTCGCTGCGTTTGAACCCCGTAACCTAACAACTTTATCAAATGGCTATTCAGTAACACCAATAGGTAGGGTCATTAATATGAAAGTTCAAATTGATAATTACATTATCCTTCATCAACCTTTTGGTTATGCCACAATTAATGAATATCCTCCATTGATTTTAGGACTACCTTTTTTAGCCACTTCACAACCTATCATGGATACTCAAAAAAGACAATCGCTTTTCGATTGCGTAGCCAAGCAATCACTTTTTAATGGCATAATAGCGGATAATCATAAACTTAAGTTTATAGAGCCAATTTAGAACTGCGTGGTTCAATAAAGCCAACGACAGTAAACAAAGGCGTTTTATGGGAGGTAACCCATTCTCTATCATTATTTCCAATTTTAGTATTAAGATTAGTTAATCGTTTTGATATTCTTTCAACTTCTGACTCTGATAATGAGGGCATTTTAGGAATTTAATTCTGGAATAGTTTCATGTAAGGGGGTTGATCGAGATAGTTTATTTCTATATTATATTATTTTATGCATTAGTTTTATGTTAATTATGGTAATGAACTATTTTATTTAATACATATCAGAGTTAAATTTTGAGAATCTTAAATAATTCTACCTCTATTATATATATTATGATAATTAAATAAGAAAATCGATTTAATTGGAAAAATAGTGAATGTAGGCTTGCGATTTCCTAGCAATTCCAATTTGTACTGGAAATCACTAAGAAAATCGGCAACAATGTGTAGAGTTTTTAGTGTAATTTTGAGTCAATAATTTCTCACTGATTCGAGCTTATAACTAAAATTCACTAGACAATTCATTTTACCACCAAGGCTAATTTTAAGCGATTTCTCAGCAAATTTCGCTTAAACCTTTATTCGTTGTGAATGAATTCTAGTTTTTAAAAATCGAAACTCTAAATCATCACATTTAAGCTTTTCACACTCATAAACCATTGCAACCTTTCGATTAAGAGGCCAATTTTTGACTATATTTAACCTTTTAAAGATTAACTATAATGTATTTAAGCGATTTCCACTTCAATCCTCACATATTCAACCCAGAATTTGGTGAGTTTTTAAAGTGTAGAGCCACCTAGTGCTTGAGCAAGGGAGTTTGAATTTGAGCTTAGAGGAGTATTGTAGACAAGAGTTTTAGTTCCATACTTGAAAGAATTACTTTAAAGAAGGTAATCAACTAAAGCCTAACCTCTTATCAATTAATTTTTGGTTTTTCTTCTATTTTGGATTGTTATTAGATTAGAAGCTCAATTTCGAAATTTGTACTCTATAAATGGTTTAAATATCAAATAATTTCTATTACAATACTAGTATGGAGTAATGTGATGATTCGTTTATTACTATTGAGTTTTCAAACTATTTTATATATATGGCAAATGAATAGAAGTTTATACGCAAGCTAATTTGAGACTAAGTTTCAAATGACTTTGAGGATTTTTGTAAGTAGTTATCAATTGATTTGAATTATATACAAAGTTTGTTTTTCTCAATGATGTTTTATCGATAACTTTCATATAAATTTTAAACTCTCAATTTAAAAAAAACTTTTTGATGAGTTTTTCCTTTTCGATAGAAAAGTTGAATTTTATAAAACACTTTTCCAACTAATTTAGTTTTAAATGATTTTACACGTTCATTCTTTAGTTATTCTATTCTAAATGGCTAAAGGTAGAATGGGTAGAGGTCCAAGACAGGAGAAAAGTAAGGGAAATTTAGTATAGAAGACAAAAACTAAACCTAAAGTTTCCCAAACTTAACCATTGTCAATCTTTTTCAACATACCTAGGATTAGACCACAAAGAGAACCTAATCCACTTTTTTCATTCATTTTTAATAGTAAGGATTATTATATGGAAAAAGAGGACGATATAGAGGAAGTTGAATAAGAGATATTGATGGTGGAGAGAAATTACGTTCTAAGGAATGAGAACTTTGTCGAAGAGAAGCCTATGAAAAGTTTAGGAATGATATAGTGAAGGATATGAAGTTGATCTCGGAGAGGGATTTTAATGTGAAAAACAAATTGAAGTATATGCCTAGGATCATGAATATCATTGAGGCTAGGAGTAGGGGATTATTTACTAGGGACTATAACTACCTAGACTTAGAGGATGTTTCTTGTGAGTGAGGTTATGATATCTTGGTTAGAGAATTTTATGCCAACGCATATGGAACTTAGTGCAATATCGAGTCTCGAGTTCTAGGGAGGACAGTGGATTATTCCGTTGCAATAAAAAATGGCATTTTGGTTTACAAGGTTTTCATAAAAAATAAAACGACAAATACCCCAAACCTGAGTATAACATTAAGTACCACTACCCCACCTAGACAATGATGTTGAGTTGTACAACACTAATAATAGTTCTGATTTACCTTCAACTTAGATATCTAGCGAGGCAAGTACAAGGTCGAGCCCACAGGGACTGGGGTTAACTCTTGGTTATCAAAGGGGGTTTAAAAAACAAAACTAATATAAACTAATAACTAAGTAATAACTAGGAAAGTAAATGTTAGATTAAATAAACAAAAGTACTACTAAACTAGCAAATTAAATTATAATTCTAGATCAAGGAGACACATAGCCACTACAAGTATGATTCAGTCGTCGATTCGAAAAGGTTATTCTTCATCAAATCTTACAGATAGGCTTATAGTTACCTATGCCATCTTGTTCTCCTCATGTTAATGGAAGGAACGTACGATACAACCACATACTAACTAAACCCATAAAACCACCAGATATGCCATAGGTTTTCAATAGATTATCAGTATTAACATTCTATAATAACACATATCATCAGTTGTAATAGCATTGAATTGTCCACCTATCATGTGTGGAAATTACAATATACTGGTACCCATCTCATATCACAATGGCACATGGATACACCAGTTGCTAATAGATAAGGCCTAACTCGCCACCAAACGTAATCTCCCTTACCGAGCGACAGTAGGATCACTTGAAATGAATTATTATCTAACTAGTGTAAACATGCATTTACATATTAGATAAATAGAAATTCTTAGAATCTAAGCTGTAACAAAGAATCTCATAACAATATTGCAGTAAAAAATATAAGACTTTAATGAAAAATATGGAATTTAATCTCTTAAATCAATTATAGGTCTCCCTAATCTAGACTATAATTTAGCCTAATAATACCATATGAATCTCCATTACAAAATACAAATAAAAACATGAAAATAAAAAGAAAAAATGGGAAGAAAAGCAAAGAATGGAATGCCAGAGAGAATGGAATGGGGAATAGAGAGATTCCTCTCAATGGTATGGTGCGTATTGAATGATCGAAAAATGAGAGTTTTATAGTGTTTTTGGTATCAACAAAAAAGAAAATACCCCACTAATCACAAATTCAATTCCTAAGAATTGAATTTGTTTTTAATTGGTTAGATCAGTAATAGCACATGCAAAATCTTCCTAAATTGCAAAATCTGATCTTCAGATCTCATAACCGACCTTAGCGTCGTATGTACAAAGTTTCAAGGTAGTGAAGTTTTTTGTGGTGGTGCTACGGTGCATTATTTTTCGTTATGTTCTGTCTCGACTCGAGCTTTAACGCTATGCTGGCGACATACGTTCATACCCAAGGCGCTGTGAAGGCACTGACTCTTTTCCAATCAATTTCGTTTCAAAGATTTTAGGTCAATCTAAATCACTCGCAATGCCCTAGCTTTCCATACTTTATATCACTTTTATTTTTCTCTGGGATGTTAAACACCTTAATCCTCACCTAATCCACTATTATTTCGAAAATTCATGAGGTTTGGTCCTACACCTTGCTAGAGATTTAAGATTATATGTTTGTAAGGCACTGTCAAGGCAGTGGATTAGCTCTCATAATTTGAACCTCGTCTTTCTAATGAATTTATTGCAATAAGCCACTTTTTGTTTAGCAGTTTCTTGGCTATTTGTATATAAACTAAGGCGATGTCAAGGAACTAGGCCTATCATTAGCTTTTTTACTAGCTTTTGATGGGAAATCATACATTTTATTTCAATAGCTTGTTTTAACTTTAAAAATACAAAAATAAAGGATTAGTGATATAAATTAGGGTTTTAACCTCTGATATCATAGTAAATACACACTAAAATATAGCACAATTAGAGACTTATCAAGCCATAAGGGGAGGTTTAGAAGCAATCCATGGATGTAGATTTGTTTTTGATACTGAGAGGTAACCTAAACGTATAAGTACAATTTTTTTAGGAAAATCACTAAAGCTTAGTGTTATTTCATTAACACTAGTTTAATGCCATGCTTTCGGTATTACGAGATAGCGAACTACAAGGCCACCCTACTTTACCACATTCTAATGGGATTAGGTTACTTGGTTGTTGACAAAATCATTTATGAATCGATTCAAAGTGCCATAACCACTGAGAAGAATGATGGACTACCTTTCCTTTTGATGATTATGGCCTTCTATAAAGAGGATCAGGTAAGCAAGGCAGGGCTTGAAATGGATGTTTCATCAGAGAAGACCATCACTAATGAGGTTATAGAGAGATATAGAAGAGTGAATGGTTATGAAGAAATATAGGATGAGACAAAAAAGGACAGAGATATCCAAAAAAGAAACTGAGCAGAGAAGTAAAATCAGAGATGACATGAGGAGAATTCTAGAGACGATGTCAGAAGCTATAAATGATCCAAATGTAGAGTAGCTTGCTACGTATTATGATGGAATATATATGGAAGAGTCAAAGTTGGCTTTCATAGGTGCGATTTTGCTCAATCAACTGACCATTCTTCATAATTAAGAATTGGTTTTTAAGAACCAAAGAGCCTTAACAAGGAGCATCCACGTGATAGAGTGTACAATGTCTAGGAGATATAGACCTCGAGGAGGAGCAGAGGTTCATGTACCATCTACATAGATGATATTACCACTTAACATTAATCTTGATGTTCTGGTATTGCCAAGTTAGGAATACAACCTCTATGACCCTACTGTGAGTTCCTAGTCCCAAAAGATTGATTTAGTGGACCATGATGATGACTTGACTTCTGGACAAGGACAATTCTATGTATTTTCTTTATCGAATGATATTATGTGAGATCCTCTATGTAATTCTATTATGGGGGATATACTTTGTGACTAATGGTGTTACTTTGTGTATATAGTGGTATATTATGTGATAAATTTTATTTAGTGCCTTAATGTGAATTTTGATACATTTGATATATAATGTTGATGTTTATTAATATAAGTTTTATGCACTTTGTCTTATCAAAATCCTTAATTGAATTTATTTATTTCTTGATTGTCAAATTAATGATTATCCCAATTCTTTTATATTTCACGTGGTATGTTTGTATATTGGAAAATGAACTTCATTTTCAAACCTTGAGGACAAGGCTTGGAATGATTTTGGGGTCATTTTAGCTAAAGTATGACAATAAAGAAAAAGGAAAGAAAGGAAGAAGACAAGTTCAGAACTACTTTTTACTTTTGATCCGATATTCAAGTAAGTTAATGAAATTTTTTAAATTTCTTCCAAATTCAAGTAAGCATAAATTTCATTTTATTTTATTGTTAGTAAGTATGATAATGAATATAGAATAGATTTTGAATGGAAGTGATATTGTTATTACCCAAGTGAGTTTTATGATAGATGGAATCAGTTTTTATATCCTTTTTTATTAACTTTACTAGTTGATGTATGCAGTAAATTGAATACCTTGTGTTAGTCATGAAAACGGGTAGAAGATCGAAACAATAGTGCAAGATAAAAAGATAGATTTATAAGAATCTTGTAATACAAAAGCTATTAATTACATATTTTTATATTATATATAGAATGTTATTCTGCCACATTTAAAAGAAGAAATGGGTTAGAACCCGATGAGTTTTTGTAAGTTAGAAATAATATTTTCTTTAACTTTAGTAGATAGTGAGAAGTGCTAGCAAGAGTTTACAAATATAAATGTATAGAGAGTCTAATAAATCCCATCGAAAATGGACCAAGGAATCTATAATAGGAAAAATGTGAGAATTTCTAAAGGAAATGGAGCAGGAACTCAAAAGATATATATATATATATATATATAAAAAAATATCTAGGATGGAGTAGAAAAGAAAGAGATATGAAAAAGATAGATGTTTTTAAACTCTTCAAAGAAAAGATTTAGCTCGAGTGATTTAAATTAGAGTTGAGCGAAATATTTATTAGTATAACATGTTTTAAACGATATATTCGTTGGTATCTTGACAAAGTTCCTATTGATTTTGATTGTGGTGTTATTTAAGATTAATCTAGTAGTTTTTATGTTTCAAGATTCTATACTAGATATCGTAAGCTTGGTGCTTATCAGTAGAGATTAAAAAACCTATATTATGTAATGTTCTTAGTATTGAACTTTAAGTTCTAAGGGGTATTGCATTGGGTAGTTGAATTATCATTAAGGGATGTTTTATTTTTCCTAAATCATTTTATTCCATCATAACTATCATTTACTTGCGGGCAATATGTTTCTATTTGAAAATCAATTATATTTAAAATTTCTATTATTTAAAGTAAAGATGAATTATATTGAAATCAATATATAAAGAATGAAAAAAGAATATGATTTAGAGTATTCTTTTGTTTGGGACAACAAAGTACTGAGTTTGAGGGTATTTGAAAAGTCAATAATTAGATACATTTTATAGTGTTATTTAAGTTAATATTTAAATATATATATATGATATTACACAAGGTATTCTCTTATTTTTTTAATTTTAAGATTTAAATAGGGAAATGAAGAAATGGAAGAAAAATGAGAAAAGAGCAAAACAGTCAATTGGAAAAGAAGTCTAGCGATTAGTCAGTGAATCAAAAATACACTAGGAATCGCCACGTAAATCGGCAGCAAGAAAGTGTCAGCGAGTCCACAGTGAATTGGAGGATGAATTAGAAATCGCTAATTGAATCGATGGAGCATAAAAAGCTATTTCCAGTAATTGAGATAATGATTTGTGTACAAGTTAATAATCGTTGACAAATCGCTGAGGTAGGTTACATGTTTTTTTTAAATTAATATGAAGAATTTGAGTTTAGCTAGGATAAATATATTAGCAGACTATAAACAAATGCCAGAGAGCTTCGAAATAACTCTATCTTCTTTTTGCTCTACATTATTTCTATTGCCTATTCTATATTTGTGTTGATGTTTGAAGATACATTGGAGCTTTGATTAATTTTAAGGTATTTATTTATTCGTTATAACTTTTAATTATACATTTGCAATGTTTATATCCAACATAAGTGAGTAGTCTATTAATCCAAACAAATATAAACTTTGAATTGTTAGATAGTTGTAATTAAGCGATCACATGCTTAATGCTTTAAGTCTATTCATACGAATCAATCATAGATTTAATTAGTTACTTGTGCGCATTACAACGAAAGAAGATTAATATTGCATGCATAGTTGCAAATGTGTTATGTTGTATTTTGATTCAGATATTATGCCTATACACAATTATAGAAATAGTAACTAGGATTAATCTATAGAACTTTTTCCGAGTGGTTGTTCTAGGTGATTGTGTTATAATTGAATTATTATGCGGCTTCGATTTATATTAGCTTAGTTTAGGCATGATTTTTATTAAGTGTAATGCTATCATATTTTTATGTTGTTGCGTTTTATCCAATGGGTAGACTTACAATGATAAGAATGTGGCATTTCCATCGAATTTAGGAAATCGGTGGTTGGCTAAAGACTATCAACCTATTATGAATTATGATTAATTATTCCAAGATCCCATATGTTATGATTATAACTATAGTATTAAGCGATGTTACGTTCGAGTGTTTGAAAGCAATCTAAGTATATTATATTATTTAGTAGGGGCTTATTTAGATATTCGTTTAAGATATTTGAATTATATTGAATTTGAGTATTGGTTAATTTAGTTTGAATTGAATTGTTTAGATTAAGTTAGTTAATTTGATTAATTAAGTTAATGTTTATAGTTTTCTGTTATTTAATATTTCAATTCGCGTTTGATTAGATTAACTAAATGAATAAAAACAAGAAAAAAAATATTTTCCTTTAAGATTTGAAAAATCTCTATGGAGGCAATATCTCATTTACCACTACTACAGTTAATAGAAAAATACGAGAAATTATTGTACACGATCGACACGTGTCACTCAAGGGCAATTAATTTCGTAACCCTAGGCTTGTATATATAGTATACTAAGAGTAACATCCCTAACCTACTCAAACAACACGTAGTTATCTAAAATTCACGAAATATTGCCTAACGATTCCTAGCAATTTGAGTGAGTAAGATATCATAGGGAAAATCTAGAAAAATGAGCCCTCTTCTGATTTAGCCAATAATTCAACTGCATCTAGGAAAAGTTGAGAATCAATGGTACAAAAGTCCAGTTCTTCTTTGCTTTCTTGGTGATAATTCTTTGTATACTTCTTCTACTTGACTAATTCTTTTATAGTCTTTCCTTTTTTGTTCATTTCTTTATATTTTCCATTCATTATCTAAAAGATAAAAACAAAGGAAAACCCATGTAATATAGTTTTTGCATCTGAAATCATCCTAAAATGAACTATAGAAAATGTCTAATTATTGAGTTGTCAAATACCCCTAAACTCAGCACTTTGTCGTTCCAAGCAAAGGGATACTCTTAATCGTATTCTCATTTCTTTCGTCATTCTGATTTCATAAATATGTACTCATATTCTTAAACACAAATGATCTTAAAATAAAAACATATTACCTTCTTAAAAATAATAACCATGATAGAATAGAAAGAACTAAAGAACAACTCATTTATTTAACATTTCAACCTCTAAATTATGCAATACAATTCAGAATTCAAAGTTAAACCAATCACCAAGGTCACGACACTACATAGTTTTTATCAATCTCCACTGACAAGCATCATGCTTATGATAACTAATATAGAATCGTAAAATATAAAAATCACTAAATCAATCTCATTTTTTCAAACAATACTTAAAATATCAATACAATTAAAGTCGACAGGAACTTTTATTCATCAATAATAATTATTTCATATTTATTTGTTGCAATAAAACAGCATACTTCACTTAACTTAGCTATAAGCACTCGAGCTAAATTTTTTATTTGAAGTGTTTATGCATAAACTTCCTTCATTTTCTCATATCTCTTTTCTTCTTCAACTATATAAATTAATTTTCTTCTTTATATTGTATTCATATGGTTCCCCGCTTCATTTCTTTTGGAATCCATTATTCTTTTTGGATAAGAATTATTTCTCTCATTTTTTACCACTAGATTCCTTGCACATTTCCATTGGAATTGGTAGGTCTCTCTATTTTTTCATTTAAGAACTCTTGTTTGCTCTTTTTACTTTCACTATAGTCAATAAAGTACTTTTTCTAACTAAATAATATTTATTGGCTATTTCATAATTTTTCTCCTCAATTGTAGTGTAAACTCATTTTAATGCATAAATAAAAACTTGATCAATAATTGTGATATAACCAAGATTCTTATAAATCTTCCTTGTTTATCTTTCTCCATCGTTTCAAGCTTTTACCCATTATAATGTCTAACACAAAGTAATCAATCCCTTCTAAACTCCTTCGGTGTATACACAATCTAGATGAAGTCAAATATGGTATAACAATTTCTTTCCATCATAAGATTTTCGTTTTCATATGTAATAATAATATATCATTTTCATTCATATTCAAATTATAATCATGTTCATATTTCTAACTAAATAAAGTAAAATGAAATGGGAAAATATTACTTGTATTATAAAAAATTTTGAAAAATTAAATCAACTTTGGAAAAATAAATGGATAATATCTCTCGTTTCTTTTATACTTTGCATTTTCATACTTCATTTCACCTAATACCTCCAAATTCATTCCAAAATTTGTCCACAAGGTTTAAAATTAAGTTAGGTTTTCAAAGAAAAAAAAATATCATGTGAAGCATAAACGAATAAACTAAATAATTAACTAATATAACATAAGAATGAATTGAATAAGTAAAAATAGTTTAAACCTACCCAAGCATAATTGCATAGAATAGAACATATTAAACTTTAATATTGTATCAAATTGTTCAATCATGCCAGAGCAAATGTATCAAAGTGTGAACATATACCACATCAATCAAAGTATAAGATTACAAACATAGACCTCACATGAATAACACTCGGGATAAGATTACGTAGAAAAGAAAAAATATTAAACTTTAATATTGTATTAAATTGTTAAATCATACCAAAGCAAATGTATCAAAGTGTGAACATATACCGCATCAATCAAAGTATAAGATTATAAACATAGACCTCACATGAATAATACTCGAAATAAGATTACGTAGAAAAAAAAAATATCATAACTACAGTATAGATGTCACATCATCACCATTCTCCCCATGATCAGGCAGTTGGGACTGGTAGTAATGTAAATTGAATGAGAACTAGTTATTAGGATACTTAGACCTCATTTGTTTAGTCTTTTCCAACTTACAACGTAAATTAATATTTCATGTTTGGTTGAACTTTAAACTTGCAAGGAAGTTGCAAATTTCTAAAAATAGTAAAATGTGGGAATTGACATTAATGCCCTTCAAACATATTTTTAAAATAAAAAAGATGATTTTTTATAGAATTGGGAAAAAGATGACTTATGAGGGGTATTTTTGTCCATTTAACTCCTGGGAGATATCTCCCTATGGGGGAGGAATAGATAACTCACCCCTTCTCCTATAAGTTGGGAGATATCTCACCCACATACCAAATAAGGCGTTAATAAAATAAACTTTTGCTTGAGACATGCAAAATCTTATGTTTGGAGGTATTTGATAATTGATTATTTAGAATTATATATAGGTTTAGTTTAGTAATATATTTAGTATAAATATACCTAAATGAGCTCCAATTAATGTTCTTATTGCATTATTAGGTAATAAATTGTAAAGGAGGGAAATGAGCAAAAATGAAGTAAAATGGAGCAAAACCAAAAGCATGGTTAGCGTCGTGTCTACACATGGTGCACTGTGGAGTGCTAAGGCACAACGTAGGAAGGAAAGGCACGACGTGGGAAAGAAAAGCAAGAGGAGAAAATGAGACTGGAGGCTTGGCACTGTGATAGTGCTGTGGTACACAAAAAACTGCACTGAGACATCATAGGGACAGCACCGTGGTCACGAGAGCCAAAAGAAGTTCACGCGAAGGCAGCGTAGTGGCGACATAGTAGCTTAACACACACGACACTCGGGTATAAGTGACAATGGTTGACGGGACGAAAATTTAAAGTTAGAGTTTTATTTTGAGTTAAATTGTAAATGAGGGTTTCATGTTGTTATTAAGAAGTATGAATAGATGTTAGCACATGGTAAACTCACCACATATCAACCATTAGCCACCAATAGAGTATTTTAGCATAGGTTTACTTTGATTTTTCGCATTAAGAAGATTTGTGTGGAGAAAACATTAAAGACTCCACTTTTGCAATTCAAGTTTGGTTTCATTGAAGGTAATATATTTATATTCATCTATGATTTTCTATGATTTCAATTATGAATTGCAACGTGTTTGTTTCAATAAAGTTTGAGTAGTCTATTAATCTGAGGGATCAATGGATCCTATAGTATGAATGTTATGCTATGACCATTATTAGAAATTGAATATAAAAATGCAATGGTTAGAATCTTTATTGATTCTAAGCGGAAAGCTTTAGACATCTTGATCACGTGTTTAATGATATTAGACTTTATGAGTTATCATGGTCATTAAAGTTTTTAAGCCGAACATGAATGGTACAGCTTTAAAATACACAACATCGAGCAATAGTTGTTGATTAGGAAGGCAGAGATTATAAACTTAATTAGTTATAAATCTAAAGATTTGGTACATTAAATCAATATGGGATTTCCGTTATTCACACTAATAAGTGAAGTTCTTGTTTGCACTTTAAAATCTTTTTCATTACGGCAGTGGGTTAAATTAGATTTGAAGGAAATCTGTCTATTCTAAATAGGCATTGCATACAACATATTGAGATGTAAAAGTGGTTAAAAAGCATAGTATTATATTACCTAAGTGAAGTTGTAAATTAAGCTATCCTTAATATAAAAATTAAAGTAAAGTTTACGTTCTTTAATTAGATAGAGTAGTTTAGTATAAAACCATTCGAAAAAAAAGATTTCCTTAGCAGTAGCTCAAAGTTAAATAGATAACCAGCTAATGTAAAAACCATTCCTTGAGGATGATACATGTTCTCAACGTAAGTTGATTGCACTATTCCTATAAACAAGTTGTTATACTTGCGGCACACATATCAGTAGCTTGCATCAGGACCATATAGGGTGTAGTCTACTCCTTCTACCGGGTTATCTTTAGTAAACACTCCTTAGTTGGGCATCCTCAACTTGAGTGACGGAACGTGAATGTCGGCTCCCCCGCCTTGAGTCCTCCTAATCCGTGTCGCTCTGATCCATAAATGATTAGAGAATTCTCGTATTGGTTCTGGAACATGAACTCTTAATGTCTAAGAGTTATCATCTGATTACACAAGATTATTTGCATCATGGCCATTTTCGTGTCCTCCTCATCTACGCTAGTGCAGTCCTCTGCAGATGGCTTTATGATTTGGTTTATCTGCTCATGGTACGCGGTAGTCTGAGTTTCCTCTAAGTTTCTTTGGTTATCTTCATGTACTATTCTTCTTTCTATGTTCTGTCTCCTTTATGTGGTGTTTATCTCTCATTCCTCCTCTGAGTAAATATATCCCATTACTTTCTTAATTTTCCTAAGGAGATCGTCAGTGATGGTCTTTTTCGGGAATATATAGAATTCAACTCCTCTAATTGGAACTCGGCCTTGTATTCAAAACTCAGTAATCATCAAGGGAAAAGGTAGTCTTTCATTTTTCTTGGTGGTCACGGTGTACCTATTCGAATCATAGATTATTCAACTGATGTCAATGTACCAGATCCCTTGGACTATGTGTTATAGGAGAGTCATTGTAAAATCCAAGAATTTCATAAACTAGATTCGATAACCAATTAAGTTTTTTAGATTTTAATTGGAGTTTAGGTATGCAAGGTTAGACCCGTGCATTACAGATCGGAGATCGTAAGGTAAAATTTTATTTTTTTGATGATGAATGCCTGATGTGTGTATTATATGGAATTTTGTTGTAAAGTTGGGTGTGTTGAGGTGTATCCTTAATTTGTTGTAATTAGGTTGTAAGTGTGTGTTTACAGGGCACAAGTGCAGTAAATATTATTAGTCACTTGAAAATAAGTAAAGAAGTGTTAAGTATCACTCGAAAATTTAGCTTCGATTTACGTGCAAATTGGGATTAGTGGCAGTGTAAAATGAGAATGAAGTTGGTACAAGACCTTGCCTCGAGTCTTATATCAATTGGTGGTGGTTGAGGTTCAGATTGAGTCCAAATTGGTGTAAGTTTGGCTAAGTATGGAAATAGAATTGGTACTGAAGTGTTTGGTATGTTATGCAAAAATTTAAGATTGTAGGGATTTTAGTGTGACCAAAACCAGTGTTATAGACATTTTATGGAGTTGAACTATTTTGTAGAGAAATTGGCTCAATTTGGTGAAACATTGCATCCAAAACGAGCACCAGAAGTCAAAACAAGTCAAAATAGAGATTTTATGAAATTAATAAATAAAAGTAAATTAAGCTGCTTGTAAGCAGCTGAGGGTTCATATATAAATATATATAAAATCAAAAATTCATTCATTTAATTTTTCTTTCTTTCAACATAATGTTGAAATCGTTTTACCTGATTTTCGCCCAGTTTCTTTCTGCAAAATAGTAGAGCATCACGAGATGATCAGCTCAAGCTAGTTTTTCATGATAATAACCAGGTATTCAGCTATGCGTTTGGTAAATTGTCAATTTAGGGCATTTTTCCCCAATTTATTTTGAAGTCTCACGATTTCTTAATTTCTTTCATGGAGTTTTAGTAGAAATTGGAAAGGATTGTTATGAAATGATATATTGGATTGATTTGCACCAATTTGGAATAAGTTTCGCTGGCATGATTTAGGGTTTTGATGAATTGAACTAATGATATATTGGATTGATTTACATTAAGTTTTATAAGGAATCGAATATTGGTTTTTATCCAATTTGACTCCACGGGCTATGGAAAAATCTCGATATTTTTATCGGGTGGTTTTGTGGTATTAGTTGGTGATTTTTGAGTATTTGATTGTGAAAATATTGATTTGGAGAAGTTTTTGAGTTCAAAATAAATAAATTTTGCCTAGTTGACAGTCCATATTGAAAAATTTATAACTTTTTTATTAGTGATCCGATTTTAGTATTCTTAGAGTCTATAGAAAGTATGACATGAGTATTAAAAGTTTCTTTCAGATCATCGTAATAAATATCTAAGTTTTCAAGGTAGAAAAGTTACTTCAAGTTGGCTAGTTGAAAGCCAGTTGAAACAGTTATATAAATTAATATTTTTGGAAATTGATCTCAAACGCACTTTACCCGCAGTTTTCATTGGGTTTCATCATTTGGTTTCATTTAAAGCTCGACCCATAATATAATTCGGTATGTAAGAAAGCTATTTGAATCATTTTCAAGGTGATTCGATGCTTTGAGAACCCCGAAAAGTTAGCTCGAAATTGGTTGGTTCTAAGTAAACCCTACAATGGTTTTTTATTATTTTTGGAGTTTTTCTTTGCATTTGCATTAGTGTTTAGTTTACATTGCATTTCGCAACATTCTTGGATGTGCATACATGGCATCCGGATAGATTCGCCCCAACTTCGATCATTAGTGTATGAGGTGCTCCACTTTGGACCAAACGTATTGTAGGCGTCTAAAGCGAGTAATGTCGACTTCAGGGTAGCATGTACTGAACTTATAGGACTATTCTTGGTTCATCATAAGTGGGCCCGCTTATTATGAGCTTATAACAGGAAATGAAAGATCTACGTTATTATATAAATTTCATTGTTATTTGGAAATGCAATGACATGTCTCCATGTATTTAGACTAATATTTGTAGGAGTACAAAGCAGTGTAGGAGTTTACTTATCTGACATCTTTAAGTTATTTTTGATGACATCAAGTTCTTTGTGAAGACATGATGGAATGGGAAAAGCTCCAAGATCTTCGATGAATGTTTTAAGTTTAAGAGTTTAGTTTTCTTGTCGTAATCACTTTATATTATATATATAGGCTTTAGGGTGAGTGTAGGTTGTGAAACATCGTTAAATAAGTTTAAGAACAAGTTTAGAAGTTTTAATTTGATATTTATTGTGAACTGCGGGGAGTTGTAATTACTTTTAGTCCTCTCCCCAACACTGTAATCTATTAGGTGAGAGTTTTTTAGTAGGCTATTTTTTAGGGAGGTGCTAACGAAACTTTTATAAAAATAAGGAGGGTAATCCGTATGATTTTCTAATTTGCTCCATTTAAGTAAAAAAAAGTATTGAGTTTCATTGAGGATATAAATTTAGTTTTGGAGCTTTATTAAGGATTAAAATAGAAAGTATTTTGAGGCATAAAATTAATTGTATGGTTTAGGTGCCTAATTAGAGTGATTGGGCTAAGTCAAGACTTAGTCAGTTGGGTCCTGACAGAGTTGGTATCAGAACTATGGCTAAGCTCAATCAAGAAAATGATAATGACGATGAGTTTAGGATTAAGTTGATCGGGAAGTTGGTGTTAAGGCTCTTAGATTACATTAAGTTACATAAACTTAAGTGATGGTCTTGAGTAATAAGATTCAATAATGAGGTCACGATTAGTTGGAAAGTGATTGTGAGTTTGGAATACTTTGTTATTGTGATATGTTTGGTATGTATTTATTATATTATCATTTGATATACGATAATAAGTTTATTCTCATTATTTGTTTGATACTTAACTTGCTAGATATGACGAGTGAGATTAGGAATGAACAATTAAGAAGAGAATAGACTTTCGAAACGATAGTTGAGCCTGATGAGACGTGAAATAGACTCAAAAATCCTAAATTCATAAGGAGCTTGTAAGTAGTTCAATATCAATATAACAAAGGGAAATAGTCAGTTATAAAGCCAAATGGAAATTGGTTGAACGAGAAGTCTAGATTATTCCTGAACGTAAGTACTGAACATGAATTTATTGGAAATTGAAAGTATCAAACTATTATAATTATAAAACATGCAGGAAAGTGCCAAAATGAACTTAAATTGAGTCTCAAACGATTGAGAACCGTTTGGAAAACATAAAATGAAATTGAGACTTGTGGGAAGTGTTAGGACATATGCCCTAGGTCAATCTGTGAACGTTGTTTATTTTATAATTTTAGTTAATAAAATAGAAGTTTTCATTTGTTGTTTTATTATTAGTGACAACATGTTTACCTTATAGTAAGATCCATGGGCATTTGTTGAAATATCCTAAATGTCTTTAGTCACTCAATATACTGGAAACTCGAATGAATTAAGACTAGTGTGAATCTTGATTGATGGTCATATGATGATCAAGCGTATAGGGTTACGAATTAAGATTATGAGTACTTGTTAGGAAACAAGGTACTGGACCGACCCGCTATGAGAACACCACATGGATTAAGTCATAGGTGTTACTCATGATAGATATATCATTTTGTCATTCGACATGAGATTACCATAGATTTCAATATTAGGAGCATGGTAAAATTGTCTTTAAATGGACGATTATAAAGATTGTGATTTGTTACCACATGAATCATATGTGAAGGTGTGTAATCAAGATAGAGTTTTTCACTCTCATATAGAGACAGATATCAGTGGATCCCTTGATATGATATAGTGATAATGGTCAAGTCCATTTGAATTAATATAATCAATGTCACCTGAATGTTTTCAATTTACCTAAAGATCGAAACTAGTGCGATTGAACATTGAGGGTGACTTTCCATGCCTTATATTTAATAAAAGGATATTGCACAACAAAAGGATATGATATATGTTATCCATTAGGTTATATCAATTTTTTGATATTCATGCTACTTGGATAGTCATAATGCCTTGCTAGAGACCGTTTATGACTCATGTACTAAAATTGTTTTGGTTCACTACCAACATCGCATGAACCTATTGGGTCGCGTACAAAGAATAGCATTGCACAAATTCAATTAGTCCAGAGTAAAGAATTTTTTATGATAAAATTCATGACATAAAAGCATTTACGATTTGTTAGATGATAACTTATTAATAAGGGTGTATGTGTAATTTTCTTGAACTGCATAAATACAATAGTTGTATTACAAATAGGTTGTAAGTGAAGGCTTACCTACAAATATAAATAAAAAGGTGAAACCCTAAAATTATAGAAGTTTTTCATTTTTGCTATTTTCAAGTTCTTTAGATTTTAGGAAAGAAAGAAAATCATTTTCTATCTCTCTTAAGGCTAGCACTTTAAATTGTAGTCACCATTCGTTCGTGAATTTTTTATAGAGGATGCATACTTGAACTTCTTGAAAATCGAACCGCCAGAAAAGGAAATCGCAGAATAAGGTATGATTTACTTTTGTAGATTTGTTTAATGTAACTTATTTTCAATCCTGTCGGGGTTTTACAAAATTTGTTTTGAATTTTTCACTGTGTATTAACCCTAAAACCTAACAGGAAACATAAGATATGAATATCTTGAATTTTAGAATGAGGTTGTTACCAGTTTGATTTATTATCAATTAAGAGTTGCTTTTGAAAGAGTCTGAAATGAAAGGAAGAAAGAGACATGTGGTTTGAAAAATAGAAATTGATTAGACAAATTGAATTTGACTGAAAAAAATCATAATGGGATTATAATTGGATCAGTCAAGCTGTCTAAGTTGGTTTCTACTAAAATAAAATACGTTGAGTCAAAGTATTGTCTCCTTTGCAAAACGAAACACAAAGTGAGAAGTGGAATAGAATCATAGTTTAAAACAATAAAACAACTTCAAAAAAAGTATTGAGATTTTAATTGTTTATTACTCAAGTTACTTATACATAAGTGACTTTGAGTATAGTGGTTCCATCAGTCGAATAAAGAACTAATAAAATGAATGGAAATACTAAGTTAGGAATAATCTTTGTTAACAAAATATTAAGTGTTGTTGTGAAACAAAGATGAGTGAAAATTTCTAACTTAAAAAATAAAAGGTGTAGTGATAAGATCAATATGTTGCAAGTTATTATTTGGGGAAAATGCTATGAAAATAGCTATGATTAGCTATTAAATAAAACACAAGTAGTTGTGCTTGAAATTACGAGTACCATATTAATAGCCACTTCTAATTAAATTAAGTTATGATGTCTATCACCACGACTTAAAATGTAACAAAGGAAGAAATTGATGTATTGGTGGAATATTTGTAGGTGATTTTTATATGAACTCAGTAAGAACTCCGATACAGCGAGAATTTCCCTTTATATGACGTAAAGGGTTGAAATAGCATCCTTTAAAAGTTTGATTAAATGTCAAGTTAATAAGAGTTTGGAAATTCAAGTTCTTCTATCTCCTCAAATGAACAATAATGGAAAGGTGAATTCGTGAAAATGGAATTGATGAAGAGTAAGATACTTTGATATATTACATAGTCTCTTGAATAGTATCAAATTTGTTTTTAAGAAAAATACGAGTCAAATATGAGAGAAATGTAAACAACTTAAGGCAATAACAAACGTTAGAACTATTTGGTTTGCAGAATTTCTCTATTTCGAACAAAGATTAGCTAAGGAAGACTTTGATTCATTGAATGATAATAAGAAGTCGCACCGTCCTTCATTATAGTTCAAAAAGAGAAGACATGAAACAAATTTTTTTTATATGTTAATGTAAAGAAGCTCTAAGTGGTCTAAGTGTTGAACGAAGGTGTTATAAGTATGTAAAGGAACAAGAATGAGATCAATGTGAGAATAGCTAACATTGAAAAAATCGAACAAAATAGACTTTGTGTATAAAATAAAAATGATACATTGAGATAACTTGTGATTGCTGGAAATGACGCGAACAAACTCTTTTAGTCAAGGTAAGGCACTGGAGTAGTTATGTATGACCAAAAGTCTGAGTAATTTTGTATCATAATCATGATTCATTCATAGTGTAAAAGACCGGTGTGACGATACATGTCTTTGAATAATCAAATGAATTGATGATCGTCAAAATAAAAGGGTCTATAATGTTTTGTTAGAGTCAATTATAAGCTAAAGTATAACAACTAAATGGTTGAGAAATTCTCAAATATGCATGAAATTGGAAATTTCAGGTCAATGAGTTCCGATCAAATTAAGATGTCAAACTATAAGTTTGATGGAAATTTAATATATCTTCGCAAGGATCTTAAAAGGAAGCTAACTTGAAATGTCGAAAATGTTGAAACAAAGTAGTATACAGATAAAATTATTGAATATGTTGAATATTGGTTCAAATGTTGTGCTACACCTCGTAATCAGTTAATGGTGAAAATTCAAATCACTAGGCTATTGCAAATTGGAGTTGATATTAGATGTCTTTATGGATGGTGAAGATACAAATAAAAATTGAATAGAGATGCACAACTTACAGCTCAATTGGTAAGTATTATCCATATTAGGTTAAAATACTGAATAGAGTACACTATATCTGACTAAGATATGTTTGAAGAATTCAATATTTTTCCATTGTAAACTGAGAAAAGTCAGAAGTATTTATTATGTATAGATGAAAAAGAGATAATATATTTATAAAATTGTATATGATATAAGTTAAAAGTTATATAATGAGAGTATAATAAATGAATATGTTGATCTATATTAAAATGTGTATATTTACTCAAGACAAGGATAACTGTCTCTATTTATGTAAGGAGAGAAGTCTAGAGAACAGTTAGCGATTTCGATTGAGGTGAGGGAAAATCTCATAAATTAGAGAAATGATGAAAGCCAATGTGAGTATGTTGGTAATGTGAAAGAATGAGGTTTATTATGAACTCATGAATAATAAAAATTTTAATGAAGTTAGAAAAGTCATTAACTTTCTAACCAATCAAGGAAAAGTTAAGTGAATGGGCTGATGAATTGGAATTGTTAATTGCAATCTAATCCACAAATCTAAATGATATCTTGAGTAGACATCTAGAGAAGAAGAAACAGTTGCATGACTTGTCAGGTTGTATTTTCTGATCGAATTGAAATTTGTGATCTCTTGTTTTAGGATGACAGATGTAATTAGAGATCTATAGTCATGGGATGACTTCTGTAACTCTCAGTTTCTGTTAAGAAATGTTGGAATGGTGATGGATCAGATAGATACATAACTCTACTTTGTATCTAATGTTGTGCTCAAATATTATTTGCATCTTTACGAAATTTTAGATTAATGATAGTCTATGAATTGATCGACCAATGATTCTAATTAGAAATGATTAGTTTTGTGAAAGCAAATCGAGATGTTTATAGTAGTGTTTGGCAGATAAGGAAAGAATTATCAACGATTTGTGGAATAGTATTCAGTTAAAAATAAAAATTATGAAAAGCAAAATAAGCAAGATCTTGCTAAGTGTTTACTCTTGAATGAGATTCAAAATATGAAATGTGAATTACAATAAGGTTTACCTAATATTCCATAAATTATATCGTTTAAATCGTCAGAAATTCACAAAATGCAAGATTGGCAAAGAAGTTGTTATGGATTTTCATTAAACCAAGATGTAGGAAGTGAGAAATTAAAAATTTTATGATCTCTACCACAGAGTTAATGATTACAATGAAATTAATTAGGTCCACTTAACGGTTTTACCTAGGAAATGCTTTTTACAAGTTCTGATTAAAAGAGTTGTATATGAAGGATCATGTTCTCATATCTTTTTTGGTTCAGTAACTAGTAAGTTTAAACTTTGAGGATGAAATTTTTAATTACTTGAGAAAAACTGCAAAAACAAAAATTTCATAAACTTAATTAGATAACTAATTAAGTATTTTTTATTTTAATTGGAGTTTAGGTATCCGAGGTAGTACCCATGCATTACGGACCGGAGATCATATGGTAAAATGTTATTTTTTGATGATGAATGACTAATGTGTGTATTTTATGATATTTTTTCATGAAGTCAGGGTGTGTTGATTTGTATCCTCAATTTTTCATAATCAGGGTTGTATGTGAACGTTTGAAAGGCACAAGTGCAATAAAATTTACTAGTCGCTTGAAAACAAGTAAACGAGTGTTAAGTATCACACGTGGATTTTGCCTCTGTTTACATGAAAGTTAGGAATAGTGGCAGTGTAAAATGAGAATGAAGTAGGTGCAAGACCTTGGCTCGAGTTTTGTATCAATTGGTGATGCTTAAGGTTGAGATTGGGTCTAAATTGGTGTAAGTTTGGCTAACTATGACAACAAAATTTGCCCTAAATTTCTTGGTATCTTGTGAACAAAGATGACATTTTTGTAGTTTTCTCGAGACCAAAATCAGTGTTATGGACGTTTTATGGATTATGACTATTTTGTTGGGAACTTGCCTCAATTTGGTGAAAAAATGTATCCAAAATGAGGATCAGAAGTCAAAACACGTCAAAATAGGGATTTTATGCAATTAATAAATAAAAAGAAATTAAGCTAATGACAAGCAGATGAGGGTTTATATATAAATATATGTATATAATCAAAATTCATTCCTTTCATTTTACTTTCGTTCAATAGAATATTGAAATCATTTGACCTAAACCCCTCAAGTTTTTCTTTCGATCCATGATCTCTCTATGTCTCATTTTCGATCTATTTCTTTCTACAAAACAATGCGTCGCGACAATCAATTCGAGCCAATTTTCCATACTGAGACATGGTTTTCAGCTTCAAAATTTGGTAAATTGTCAATTCATGGCATTGTTCTTCAATTCAATTTGAATTCTTATGATTTCTTTCACAGAGTTTTAATAGAAATTGGTCAGGAATATTGTGAAACGATATATTAGATTAATCTTGTGCTAATTTGGAATAACTCTCATTGGCGTGGATTAGCGTTTTGATGAATTGAACTAATTTGATTCAGTTGACAACTATTTTGGAGATGTTCTTATAGTTGATATTGATTTACATTATGTTTTTGGATGAATCGATTATTAATTTTGATCCAACCTTACTCCACGAGCTATGGAATTATTTTAATATTGGTATTGTGTGGTTTCATGGTATTTGCGGTAGATTTTTGAGGATTTAATTGCGAAAATATTAATTTGGAGAAAATTTTGAGTTCAATATTAATAAAGTTTTCCTAGTTGACAAGCCATATTGGCAAATTAATAACTTCTTTGTTAGTGATCTAATTTGAGTGTTCTTGGAGTCTTTGGAAAGTAGGACATGGGTACTACAAGTTCCTTTTTGGTCATCATGAAAAATATCGAAGTTTTCAAGGATAAAAGGTTACCCCAAGTTTGTTAGTTGAAAGCCAGTTAAAATAATTATATAAATTATTTATTTTTGGAATCTGTTCTAAAGCGTACTTTGGCCGTAGTTTTCATTTGTTTTCGTGATTTGGCTTCACTTAAATCTCGACCCATAATATAATTAGGTATGTAAGGAAGCTATTTGATTCATTTTCAAGGTGATCTGACACTCCGAGAACCCTGAGAAGTTAGCTCAAAATTGGTTCCTTGTAAGTAAATCCTATGGTGGTTTTTACTATTGATAAAACTTGTTTTTGTACCTGCACTTATGTTTAGTCTATATTGCATTTCTCATCATTCTTGGAAATGCATACAAGGCATCCGAATAGAGTTATCCCTGCTTCGGTCATAAGCCTATGAGGGGCTCCACTACAGACTAGACATACTACAGGCGTCCAAGGCGGGTAATGTCTACTTCGGGGTACCATGCATTCAACTAATAGGACTATTTTAGGTTCATCATGAGTGGGCCCACTTTTGATGAGCTTAGAACATGAAAGAGGTATCCACGTTGTTATATAAATTTTGTTGTTAATTGGAAAGCAATTTCATGTCTCCATGTATTATGACTAACATTTGCAAGAGTTCAAAGCAGTGTAGGAGTTTACTTACGTGACAACTTCAAGTTGTTTTTAATGATGTCAGGTTCTCTATGAAGACATGATAGAATAGAAAAAGCTCGAAGATCTTTGATGAATGCTTTAAGTTTAAGAGTTTAATTTTTTTGTTGTAATATATATAGTTTTGGGCTTTGGGGTGAGTGTAGGTCATGAAACATCGTTAAATAGATTTAAGAACAAGTTTAGAAATTTCAATTTGATATATATTGTGAACTGCGGGGAGTTGTGAGTCCTTTTAGGCCTCTCCCATCTCTGCTGTATATTAGGTGAATATTTTTCGGCTGACTTTTTAGGGGAGGTTCTGCCAAATTTTTTATAAAAATAAGGAAGATATTCCATATGATTATCTAATTTGCTACTTTTAAGTAAAACAAGTATTGAGTTTCATTGAGGATATAAATTTAATTTTATGCTTTACTAAGGATTAAAATGGAAAGATTTTTTAGGCATAAAATTAATTGTATGGTTTAGGTGCCTAGCTAAGTCAGGAGTTAGTGAGTTGGGTCCTGACAATCACCCTATAGTTTACTATAACATCATGTTGGGAACTAGGCTATAGTCTCGCATTCAAGAAAAAGCTCCACGTTTTGGTTGTTTTCCTAAAATTTTCAGCTTATATGTGTTTTGGGACCCCGTCTAAATCTAAATGGAAACCATCCCTCATAATAGTTTCTAAACATGTCCTAATGGTTTTATGGGGAAATCTGTGTTTATATATGTATTTAGGTTTAAGGCACTCATTATTTTGCTTCAAATGCACTTCTGATAATATATAATACCAGTTTATCTCTGAAGTGAGTAGTCCACTGGTCTTTCTCGGACTATGGCTATTTTTCTATTTGTATCTTCATGCCCTAGTATGCATGCCCCATCTCAACCGAGGACCTGCGTCATTATCGGCATGGTAATCCCTAGTCAATAACTTCCAGTTCCTCTCCCTTATTATGTTTAAGATCCTAGGTCCGTACTTAACTTCATTTTTTTATTGAAACCCCTCTTAACTATAATCACTATATTCTTACTAATGTCGCTCTCTATCTTAGCAATGGATTTGACATTTATAAGGTTATGGGCATGAAAAAATACTGAGTGTTTCCTCAATCTCTTCCTCTCCCACCATATAATATTCAAAATTTAAGGGTGGAGAAGGCTCTCTAAGAGCTCTAGTTTGGGAGTTATTCATTGAAATCCTTGTTGGCCTAATTAGTTTGGCTGGAGCTTCGGATTTTTGTTTGGCTTTATCTTCAAGTTATGTCTTTCCCTTATCCTCTCGAGAGCTTCTACCATTTCTTCCTCCAGCCATTGTTTCAATTTTCAAAACTCACAAGTCCAAAAACTAAAGAAACATGTAAATGATAGAAACAACGTTTTTAGAAATAGTTCGGTAAAATTTATGACTTCATTTTAAAAAGGAAAAATCTACTTGGAAAGCTAATTAAAATTCGTTGTAAGTTAAAAAAAAAATTGGATCGAAGTGATAAGTAAAATATAAACTTGAAAATCGATTTTCTAAATATCGTAAGCTAATTTGGTGATAATTTCTAAGTCTTTTCGAAACCATATCAACTCAAATTGAAATAAAACCATAACTACCCCCAAGCTCATTGAAGACTCGCATTTGTAAACCATTGCAAATATGCATAAATATAGCAAAAGAATATTTCAAAATTGTCTAATTTCTAAACCAAATATCAATATGATCACTATTCCCAGTCTATTGGAAGCAATAAAATTATTTGTACATTATAATCAAATAAATTTCAACTAATCAATTTTGAAAAATATTGAAAAATTTATGAAAATCCCATATTCGAGAATTTATTAAACTAAAGAGCTAGGGTTGATGTAATTACCTTCTTGAGACTAAATCTCTCAAGAATAAAGCTCTCGGAGTCCTCTAGACCTTCCCTTCTAGCTCTAGGTCGAGAATTTCAAAAACCCTAGTTTGGCATATTACCGCCAAAATAGAAGTTTCTGGTTTAAATAAGACTAGGTTGAGGTGAGAAACACTTACATATTATGGGATTGAGCTTAGAATGGTTGAATCTAAGCAAGAAATTCAGATTTAGGTGAAGATGTGCAATGGTTTGTAAGTTTGAAATGTGTAAAGTGTGTGACGATTTAGGATTTTTTCATTTTAAAACCAAAAATTGTGCCAAGTGATTCTTATGTAAGTAGAATCGCTGGGAATCAGTAGGTGCATCAAAAATAAGTGAGCTGCTGGAAAATGTTATGACCTACCAATTTAACCAATGATTCATGTTTAAATGGAATCATTGGGAATCGCCAGACTCCAAATTTGCATTGATTTTCATGTGTACCGTTACCGATTTGACCAGTAATTCTTATTGTTCATCCAAGTCGGTAGGAGTTGCTAGGCTTATTTTACTGTTTTCTCAAGTTATTTTGTAATTAACTTATTCCTATGATAATAACTCATAGTAAAATAGAATTGACTGAAAATTTGAATGTTTGAGTGGGGTGTGTAACTAACTAAATACTTTTATTCATTAAAATAACGAAATAAACATATAAGCAAGTAGATAATGCTACTTGTATAAAGAACATATAAGCAAAAATAACTCAATCACTCCCCCTCTATTGAAATCACCTCAGGGTTGAAATCCTAAAAAAAATCTCAATGCAAAAATCAAAAAGTGAGAGAATAAAAACATAAAAAAATTAAACTAAACTAAATTCCTAATAAAATTAAATAAACAAAAATTAAACATAGAATAAGGGATGCCTCCCATATAGGGCTTTTGTTTATAGTCGTTGGCTTGACTAAACCCTTCTAGAATTAGGTTGCATCTTTAAACTTAAATTTATGGTTTTCCACTCAAGTACCATTCTAGAAAGTGAATGCTCAACCATTAAATGTCAGAGTAATTGTTTTGTTCATAATATCTATAATTGCATGAGTAATGGTTAAGAAAGGTCTTCCAAATATTAAAAGAGGATCTTCATTGATGAAGTATAGCATTGCCAAGAATTTTGTGGGTACTGTATTGTTGTCCACTTGAACAGATCTGTGATCACTTCTATTGGTTGAATTAAATTTCCATCCGATAAAGAGAATCATTCAGAAAAAACTAAATTCAACTCCGATTAAGTGTGTAGAAAGAAATGTATAGGCATGAGATTTGCATAAGAGTTTGTATGGCACTAAGCATTGTAGTACCAACTCCTTCTGGTTTTAATGTGCAAATGTATGCCTCCTGGATCATTAAGATTTATAGGATTTATGACCAGTTTTTCTTTTCTTATTGTACTTGGACTTAGAAACTTTTGTCTTGTTAATGATTTTTCTATTCTTCGAGTGCTTAACTCTCTATTCTTGAGTTCTTTTGTTGTCTTTTGAAGTGTCTTCAACTGTTTCTTTCTTTTGAGTCCCTTTATCGGTTTCCATCGTAACTACATTGATTGCATAATTTTTAGCATTAAAATTATCAAAATAGTTCAAGTCTTAAAATTCGTTATCATTTATTTCATCGTCAAATAATTCATCATATTCTTCATAAATGTCAAAGTTACGCTCATTATTAATCTTGAGTTTGACAATTTTATCTTCGAATTCCTTAAACATTGTTCATTCAAAAATATCTTAGTTTCAGTGGTCTTTAGAAAATATCTACCTAATAAAATAGCTAAAGGTTGATTGATGTAGAATCTCCCTTTTCCATGATATAAAAATCAGCTGGAAATACTAAATCATGTACTCGTAATTGGATATATTTCAATAATCCATAGAGTTTAATAATAATATTGTCGACTAAAGTGAAATTAATAGGCATATTTAATGGATGAATAGAGGAGAGAAGTCAAGTAGAAAAGAGAGAAGGAATTTTAGAAAGTATCAATCTTATTTAATGTTCTATATTGTAAATTTAACCTAAATACCTATATATACGACCAATATCCTAAAACTCTTAATACAATTACGAATTTGAAGTCCTAATAGCTTTCTAAAATTACATTAAATAAAGTAAAAAAATAATTAAAATTTATTAATTCCAATAACACAAAACTTCTAATAAAATAGAAACTTCTAATCATAATCAAAATATAAACTCCTAATCCCAATCAAAATAGAAACTATACTTGTAATCTTACAAGGACTCCAACAAAGAATCTCCTAATCTAAATTAATCTTTGATATTGATTAACACGTTCAGATCAATTTTCCCCGGCTTGAAAGAACTTGACTCCGATAAGTTAACAACAAAGTAGTTTCTAAAGGGCAAAAGATCATGATCCAGACGATGAACTCATTCTCGAGAATCCATGAAGCATTAGAAGTTGGACGATTTCTTAAAGTCACCAAATATCTACGATATCCACCGTCAGAGGAAGACATTATCTCATCATCTAATAAATTATCAATATGCTAAAAATGCAGAAGTGGAAGGTGTGGCTCTAAAGATGCAGAAGATGAACCTGTGTGAACAGAAACTTGCAAAGGAGGCTCAAAAACATCTCTATAAGGATATAAGTCCTCAACATTAAAAATTGGGTTTTAATCAGATGGTAAGTCAAGCACATAGGCATTTGGTCCAAGTTTTCAAAGGATACGAAATGGGTAAGAGGCACGGGCATGTAGTTTCTTAAATGAATATGGAAGGTATTACTTTGGACGAATGCGTACCATCGCCTAATCCCTTTCATGAAGTTCTACATTCCTATGATGCAGATCAATATTAATTTTATGATTTTCATTAGAAATTGCAAGCTTTCGTCGAATATCGGTATAAAGGTCATGTATGTGTTGGGCAAAAGTCTCAAGAGAAAAAAAAAAAATACGAAAAAAAGGTGCGACAATCTGGTGGTGGTGGAAAAAGATCCACAAGTTGACGAGGCCGATTTCCAAAGAAAACTTCAACGGACGATAATCTAGTAGATTAGTTAACTCAGCTATTATAGGAAGATTCTACAGTAGGTAACAATAAATTCCAACTACCAATTCTCTCACCCACAAAACATCTAAGCAATGAATCTAAACTACCGTTACTCACTTTAGTCTGACCATCAATTTTGGGATAAAAGGAAAAAGAATTTAGGTTAGTACCAAAATGTTTCTATAATGTTTTCCAAAAATAACTCACAAGCTTTACATCCCTATCAGACACTATTTAGGTATGCAACCTATGAAACCTAATAGTCTCTTTAAAGAACAACTCAACAAAATGAGAACCATCAATAGATTTGCTACAAGGAATACATATGCCATTTTGAAAACCACTTGGCACCAACTAACAATCTAACATGTCATCAACATAGGGAATGGTGACACAATATTTGACTATTATCTTATTAATGGCTCAACTATTTACATACCTACACCAAGAACCATCCTTTTTAGGATTTAACGAGGCGAGGATTACACATGGACTCAAACTATGTCTAATGAAACTTTTAGCCAATAAGTCATGACTTGCCTAGAAAGTTCAACACGCTCTTGGGGGTTCATTCTATAATATGGGATATTAGAAATTGTGAAATTTGAACGAGGTCAGTTGCATGTTGAATGTCTCGCGTATGAGGTAGCTTATCAGGAAGTTTAGAAGGGACGATATCTTGAAACTCCTCGAGTAAAGGCTTAACCTCTAGGGGTAAATCAAGTGCAGGCTCATACACATTATGGACAACTTCATGGCTAACTAATGCAAACACCAAACCGGATGGCACACTATCTTACTCAAACTTGCCATGGGTCAAAATGTTCAATGGTCTAATGATGGAAGCTCAAGAGGGAGGTTTAGAAGGCTAAGATGTAAAACGCTAATACATTGGCTTATGTTTGGGCTTACTATATACAACCTTCGCATGAAGTAAATTAAAGGATTTCCCCTTATATTTGAAAACATAGGTGTTTTTCTCTACCATGGTGGGTGACATCAAGATCATACAACCAAGAAAACCCTACCAAAACATGTGTAACATCCATAGGTAGAATGGCACACCAAATGCGATCACTATAATAATTTAATGTAAGTGGCACCGAACATCTTTCTATCACTTGCAATGAAATAGACATTAAATTCATAGAACTCCCACCGTCAATTACAATTTCGTATATTCCACATTTAATATTTGTGAAGAAAATGTTGGTATGCTTCCACTTGTCAATGAAGATAGGAGAAGATAAAATGCGTTTTATAACATTCAAAGGCTCATCTAACTCACGCTTATCACTTGAGTTCAGATTATCTAAGCGCATAATGAGTTGTTCATCATCCTTTACATCATGTGATTCATCTAAATCTATGTATATTTCTTCTTCCAAATCTTGAGGATATGAGATTGATTCAAATAGGAATAGTTATGAAATTCATTGCTAGTAGGGGTAGCACTAGTTTCATCTGCCATATGTTTACCTACCGAAGTAGTGAATTTGTTTATAGCATCTCTTATTCCTAGTATAAGTTTTTTTTAAATTGATTATCAATATGCTCTTGGATTTTTTCTAACTCGGCAATTAAATTCATTTAGGCTTCATACGTGATATGGGTATTCATTATGAAAGGCTTGAATGTGAAAATGTTAATTTCTTTTTCTTTTTGCTGATATATTACTGAATGAAAAATATAATGAACTTATAAAATTAAACTATGTGGATGCAAGAAGAGAAGTGCACAAAAGAGATGATGCAAAGATAATGGTTATGCTAACTAATAAAAGAAGGCTATAGGGAAGGCTTGGTTTGTTGGTTTAAGTAAGTAATATGGAATGGTTTAAAGACTTGACTTAGCCACCAAAGATGCAAAAATCTAGTTTCAAAGTGAAGAAATTATACCTTACTAGCTTACTTCTTGCACCAATGAGTTAGGCGTGGTTGCACCGAGAAAGTTCAACAAAATAGAACAACGCTAAAATAGCACCACAGCATTAGGGAAACAAGTACCGATTCAAAAAATAGCAAGTCAGCAAAAGCCCTAGAATAGGAGGCAATGGAACAACAAGCAAGAGGTAGTAGAATAGCAAGCATAAATAAGGATAAAGTGTGCAGAATTTGAGAAAAGAGGGGAAATAGTGCAAGAACCTTTTGCTCAAGAAAGAAAGAAATGGAAGAAGGAGCGCTAAAACCTAGGCTTTCATACCGAATTAGTGGATGAATTGAGGAGAGAAATAAAGTAGAAGAAGAGAGAAGGAATTTTAGCAAATAAAGATTTTATTCAATGTTTGATAGTTGGGTTTTAGGGTTCATATACAATGGAAAACTCAAAATAAGTTTTGAAAAATCCCAACAATATCGAAAATAAATTCATTTAAACTAGATGTACAAAATTAAACCATACCTTAATCCGTGATTTCTTTATCTAATTAGTCGATCTCTAAGACATTCAACTGTGCGTCCTTTATCAAAAACCCACACACGAACGGTGACCACAATTTGGAGTGCTATCCCCAAGAGGGATAGAAAATGTTTTTCTTTCTCTCCCAAAGTTTAAAGAACTTGCGAATAGCAAAAACAAATATCTTTATCATTTTTAGGGTTTCAACCTCTATTTATATTTATAGATACACCCTCACTTAAAATCATATTCCTAATACAACTATTGTATTTAGGCAGTTTAAGCAAATTACACATACGTCTCTATTAATAAATGATCATATAAAAATTCGTAGGGAATTTTATGTTATGAATTTTGTCATATAACAAAGTGATTCTTTATGTGCGACCCAATAGGTTCATTCAATGTTGGAAGTGAACCAAAATCATTTTCGTATATAAGTCATAAGCGGTCTCTAGCAAGGCATAATTATGATTGCCCCGAGTAGCATGAATATCGAAATTGATAAAACTAATGAATAATATATATATATATATATATATTATATCATTTTGTCATGTAATATCTTTTGATTAAACATAAGACATGGAATCACCCTTAATGTTTAATTGTACTAGTCTCAATCTTTAAGTAAACTAAAAACATCCAAGTGACAATGATCTTATCAATTCACATGGACTTAACCATTATCAGTCTATCATATCAAGGGGTCCACTGATATTTTCTCTATATGAGAGTGAAAAATTCAATTTTGATTACACACATCCACATATTATTCACATAGTAACCAATCACAATCTTTATAATAGTATGGTTAAATACAAAATTTTATTGTGTCAAATTACCATGCTCCTAATATTAAAATCTATGGTAATCTCAAGTCGAAGGATAAAATGATATACTTATCATGAGTAAAACCTATTACTTAATCCATGTGATGTTCTCAAAGCGGGTTGGTCCAGTACTTTGTTCCCTAACAAGTACTTATGATTTCTATTTGTATCCCTATACACATGATCATCACATGACCATCGATTAATATTCACGCTATTCTTAATTCATTATAGTTTCTTTCATAATGACCGATTATGGACATTTAGGATATTTCAACAAATACCCATAGATCTTACTATAAGGTAAACAAACAATCTCTTATAATAAAACAGCAAATGAAAACCTCAATTTTATTAACTAAAATCATAAAAAATAAAATATTTGTAGATTGACATGCCCTGTGACGTCCTGGTTCCTCAAATCGGGTATCGTCTGGCTTAATCCTGTCATTAAACTCTAACCCATGCCATATAGGACTTAACAATGTATTAGTCAACATTTTCATCTTATTAACCTCATTACACACAATCAACATAGTTAAAATTCATTTCTATATCAGCAGAGTTAATTAAGAGATTGTTATCATTATCTTAATTATAAACAGAAGACTTAATAAAATTAGCGGAAGCATTTAAAAAATACCCACTAATGCTCGTCGAACAAGTCAATAAAATATAGTATCTAAACCAAATATTTTGTAGAGTAGTGGCAAATGGTTGACCCTGCAGAGATTGATAATCTTTTTAAGGTCAAAAATAACAAAAAGGGAAATTGGGGGTTTAAGATATTGATTTACTTAACTAATCTAAATTCTAAGGAAAATAAATAAACAATGAAAATAGCTTTGAAAACAATTAATAAAAATACTTAGGTCAAGATGTACAAGTTGGGTTTGATAAAAAATTAGATTTGGTCATCAATTTATGTAAAATATACAAATCAAATGTATCTTAGTGTTGCTACGGACTCAGTGACGTACGCGGCTACACGCACTTCCTAATCTCGATAGGCAAGGTACGACAATGACTATTTCCCTAGCCAATCATATAACCTTATACTTAAGCACATTGGATTTAACATGATGACTGCAATGTTTTTTGTGAAGACATTACACTTAGACAACCGGATCACTATTGTGTTTGATTTAGCTTATATTCCTAAGGTACTTGACCGATCTAGAAAAATGTGAATCAATGGGTGGTGTCGATTGCAATTAGCGTGGTCTTATTACATAAAGACGGATGCTTACGACTCAATAGCACAAGAATCGGAGTTTAAATATGAATTTAACTTTAATTATTCAATCAATACAAAGGAAAATAAAATAATAATGAAAAGCAATGTAATTAAAATAACTAAATTTCATAAATCCATAGATGAGCACAATACAAACTCCTTCGCAGTTTTACGTAGGCATGAGTTTTGTCTCTCATAAAAGAATAACACAAAAAAGTAAAGAAGAATAAAAGTGGGGAGAGAGAGAAAAGAATGGCCGAGAGAGAGAGAGAATATAGAAGTCGAGTGTCCTAAATAATAATTAAAGTCCTAATTATGAAAAAACTACTAAAATTGGTCTTTAGATGAGAGAAAAACTGATTCTCGTGGTATCATTCTTGAGACGTGCACTGAAGACAATCTAGTTGCTGATGGGCATTTGATGCATGGTTCGAGATGGTCTCAGTGGCTGATTGGCTGAGCTTGCTTTGGACTGCTGACGTGGCGTGCTCTGGTTGAAGAAAGCAGTTGCTGGAGACGTACTGGTGAGTAGCAGACTACCACGTGGCATAAGACATGGACGAAGAGGACTCTCATGAATTCAAGCAAAGTTATGGGAGGCAACACCATACGCATCCCGAAGAGAATTAGAAGGCTGCTGATGAGAAGAGAAGACACGTTCTTAAAGACGCGGGATGAATGGGGTGAGTATACGTGGCGCAGCTGTGGCGAGAGAAGAATCGTAAAAGACATGCGAATAAGTGGGAGAGAGCACAAGTGCACCTCTCCAGGGAAATCCACCTCGGCTGGTTACGCGTGACTAAACTGTGTCCATTTGTTCCGTCACTTTAGCCTGCTGGTCTAGTACTTCGCCAACTGCACATTACGTAATTCGAGGTAGATTCTCTAGTAGCTATACATTGCATGTAAATATACCTTTCCACATAGTTTTTCATTCCAAATTCAACTTTGCACTCCATTAACCCTGAAAATAACAAATAAATATAATCAAACTAATATTTTGGAGACTTAACAATAAAAAAAATATAAAAAATTTATATATGATTACATAATTAGCGACTCATCACCTACTGTGGAAACCAGGTAAACAGACGATCAAATAATATTATCCAAAAGTAATACATGAAACAGTGTGGAAGTGTAGTCTCTCAACCTAATGTACAACCCCAAAGTTATACAAAAGACGTAAATAATAGATATACAAAATGATCACCTACCAAAGTAGCAGGAAGTATCCTCCGATGACTCAAAACTAATCATCGATCTTCTCCTTCCCGGGTTTGCCACTCAAAGTATATGCACCTATTACCATAAAAAGGATTGTAAGTACAATAATGTATAAAGGAATACTGAGAGACATTTAACCATATTTCCAAATTTACAAACTAGTATCTAAAAACTTAACAATAGCAAAAAAGAAAAAAATAAAAATAAAAATTGAACAAGAATCATGTTAAAAGATACTTAAATTAAACAATGTAAAACTGACACTCAACTAAGCAGTAATGATCTAGGGTCCGTTGACTATGATATTACATCACATCAGCTCTGTTCCATTATGTACGGTGTAATCAGTTTGTAGATTCCTTCACATTATTACAATGCCTTTTTTGTTATATATAAATACTTGTCCACAACCTAGAGTTCCATACCCCAGGATGCCGCTCAAGCTAGTGTTAAGATCTCGAAAATCCAAAAAATCTAGTGACCCCAGGAATACAAAATAGAATAGCTCAAACGATCACAAAAGAATATGGTTTACAACACCACAATGCATTCACCAAATAGCTTGCTTTTCTATTAACACTTTGAACAATCAAGAATGATATAGCACCTAATTAAGAGTAAATGAATACCATTTAAACAACAACCAATACCATGATTAAAAAAACTCATGAAATGAGAGAGGACAACAAATTCATGGCAGATAGAGTATAATAGCACATCAGTCCAAATGATTGTAAACACGAAGCATAATTAATGGAAATAAATATAAATAAATATCTCAATCAGTTTACTTATAATCAATGCAAATTCCTTGCTAATTCAGCCTCCCGATACCTTAAAACACATATTCAAACCCTCGAGACTCTTCTTGAGGCTCCCGGTATCATTTCATATGTTTTAGAGTGTGTTCAGATCTTAAATTACTGTTTTCGACTTGTTTAAAGTGTTGAACTTATAATTAAGAAATTGCATATTTTGCGATGTTTGAGCATTTAGCATGTTGGGTGGAATGTCTAGCACGCTAATGACGTCATTAGCGCACTAGTCAACTAGCTTAGCGCGTTACACGCAAGTAGCATGCTAGCTAGCATATCTAGTGCACTATGTGGAGAAAAACCTTGAATTCTTCACTTTGACTTTCAAGTTTTCTTCTTACATTGCCAACTCTAACACCTTTAGATCTATTATTCTAACCTACTAGAGACCTAAGACACCCATTAACAACATTGCAAGAGCCACACTTCATATTTTTCATCAATTCATCAACTTAAACTAAATTACTTAGTGTAAGTCGAATTACTAGTTAATGAATACCATACCTAGCTTCATCAACATCTCCAGACCTTTACTTCTTCTCTAAGTTTTAGAAATTAGAATAAAATGGTATGCATGAGTTGATCTATTTAATCTTATATATATGGGTAAGATTGATCAATAGCCATTGATCTTTATGTACATGTGTATCTCGAGACTTATCTAATGGCCTACATTTTGGCACAATTCCACTAACTCCATCTAACTAACACTAATTGCAACTCAATTGATCTTTTGATGTGACAACACATATCTCGAGAAATATCAATGACTAATGTTTTAACTTGCTAACTTTGCTTACATTAATGTAAATCAAACTATAGCCACATTAATGTAAATCAAACTATAGCCACATTAATCTAACTAAACAAGCTTCAATGCTTTTACTATTTAAGTTACACTAACTTAAATTAACTTAACTACCATATCACTCTCTACCCCGGTCTCACGCCGGCATGCATCTCAAGGGCATGTCCTCATTCATGTCTCTAAATCTATATATTAATAGGAGTGACTTATTAGTCTACACATATACATCACACTAGTCATCCACCACTCAAAAGTATTATACTACTTTGTTCTCATATTGAATATTCAGACTTGGTATCAACTCTCGAGCCACTTTATGGGTCAATAATTTTGATTAGGGACAAATTTACTATTAGTAAATTCTGTGTCGTTACAAAGTTCTCAACGAATAGAAATTTCGTCCTTGAAATTAAACTTAATCACAATCTAAATCTCATTACTCAGTCTTATTCCTAAAATGGAATCACTCGCTAGTCAACTATTATTTTTTCATCAATTAACACATAGGGTATAACTTTTTCCTATTTTATTTTCTCTATAATTATCCTAGACAAAATTTCAAATGATAATAGCCCCAAACCAGTGTTTCTCAACTACCACAGGTGGGTCCCCTGTCTGGTTATCTTAGGTTCAAATATTACTCTAAGTGAGTCTATGCTTAGTTAACTCATGCACATTATCACAATAAATGGCACTCTGGTCATAGTACTCAAGAGAAATCTCACTAGGCATAATTCTCCTTATGAAAGTGGTTAGTGTGCTTATCAAACATCTCTACTTTCATTATCTCATTAATTCATGTGATATGAGCTTATTCGTGTCATTCTCGTTAGTCAAGTGATCACTTTCAACTATCAAATCACTAATGCAGCTACTATTAAAACTAAGGCAAATAGTGCATGATTATTGTAATAACAATTAAATGTATACCCTCACTAAGGCGTATGTAATCTCTAGGTCCGTCTCTCTCTCAACGTAGCTCCATGTCCAACATGTGGTTGCATGGCGAACTGTTGATAGCTACAAGGCTACGGACATCATCCAAGCATGTGTCTGGTCGACCTACATCTATAGCACGCCGGCTATATTCTTGATATTGTCGAGGCTGCCTGATGGTGCGTCAATCTCTGTCTTGGTGGATTAATGCCACCATCTCTAGCCTTACTCTCTATCTCTAGCTGAAGGAAATTTATGGGTTGTGGACATTGTCGAACTATGTGTCAAACCTGATGACACCTATAACACATTGGAGCTCTTTTCTGCTATATAACTATGATCAAAGTTTGTCCTTATCTCGGTGCATCTCGGTCACTATCGCCTGATGTCTGCTAAATCTACGATGGCGGTAGTATCAATCCTGCATATAGTAGCATAGAAAATCTACCCACTGACTGTAGACCACAATTCATGAAATGTCCCTTTTAACCGCATATGTAAAACATCATATGAGCACCTATTGTTGAAACCAGGTAAACAGACGATCACATAATACCATCCAAAAGGAATACATGAAACACTAGGGAAGTGTAGTCTCTTAACCTGGTATACATCTCCAAAGTTATATAAAGACGTAAATAACAGATATACAAAATGATCACCTACTAAAGTAGCAAGAACTATTCATCGACTACTCAAAACTAATCGTCGATCTTCTCCTAACTTGGTCTGCTACTCGAAGTAACTACACCTACCGTCATAAAGAGGACGGTAAGTACAATAATGTTAAAAATAACATTGAGAGAAATTTATCCACATTTCCAAATTTATAACAAGTATCTAAAAGCAAAATAATAGCAATGAAAGCTGAACAAGAATCATATTAAGAGATACTTCAATTAAACAATGAGAAACTGACACTCGGCTAAACAGTAGTGATCTAGGGGTTGGCTAACTATGATATTACATAACATCAACTCTGTTCCACTATGTAGGGTGTAATCATTTTTCAGATGCCTTCTCATCATTACAATTCCCTTTTTGTTATATATAAATACTTCCCGACAACCCCTTGTTCAATACTTCGTGATGCCGCTCAAGCTAGTGATGAGATTACTATAACCTCAAAAATCTAGTGACCCCGTGTGCCACACCCACCTCTATAATAGTCCTAGATACAAGAACTAACACAATAAAGAATCCAAAATAAAATAGCTCAAATGATCACAAAGGATTATGGTTTACAACACCATAATTCATTTACCTAATAGCATGCTTTTCTATTGACACTGTGAAGCACTTCAGTAAGAGTCAATGAATACTATTTCAACAACAATCAATGCCATGATAACAAACTCAAAAAATGAGAGAGGACAACAAAGTCATGGCATCCAAAGTGCAATAATGCATCAGTCCAAATTATCGTAAACAATAAGCATAATGGAAAGAAATATAAAAAAATATCTCATTCAGTATACATTCAATCCACGCAAATTACTAGCGAATCCAGCCTCTTGACACCTCAAAACATGTATTTGAACCCTCGAGACTCTTCGTTAGGCTCCCAATATCATTTCATATGTTGTAAGGTGTGTTTATACCTTAAATTAGGGTATTGGACTTGTTTAAAGTGTTTAACATATAATTAAGAAATTGCAAATTTTGTGTTGTCAGAACACATAGCGCTCTGGATGGAATGTCTAACGCGCTAATGACCTCATTAGTGTACTAGTCAACCTGATTAGCATACTACGCGCAGAAAAACCCAGAATTCTAAAATTTGAATTTCGAGTTTTCTCTACGTATGGCCAACTCTAACACCTTGGGATCTCTTGTTCTAACCTACTAGAGACCCAAGACACCTATTAACAACATTACAACAGCCACACTTCATATTTTTCAGTAATTCATCAACTTAAACTCAAATTACGGTAATTCGTCAACTTAAACTCAAATTACTTAGTGTGAGAAGAATTACCTAGTTGATAAACACTACACCTAGCTTGATTGACATCTCTAAATCACCACCTTATTCTCTACCCCAGTCCTACGTTAGCACACATCTCGAGGTGCATCCCCACTCACATCTCAATATATATCAGTAAGACTGACTTAGTTGTCTACACATATACATCACACTAGTCGTCCACCACTTAAAAATATTGTACTTCTTAGTCCACACATTGAGTATTCGGACTGTACTCTTAGGCCATGTTACGGGTCAATAACCTTAAATAGAAAATTATTATTAGTAGACTTTGGGCCTTTACACGCCCCAACATCTCCCACTTGCACTAGGGTCAATCATTCATGTATCTAATACTTAATGACCTAACATGACCATCATGTTTCGCATGTGGAAGAGCCTTCATCAAAGGATCTGCAATAATGTCTTCTTTAGAAACTCTACAAATCTTCAAGTCTCCCTTCTCAATGATTTCTCTAATGAGATGAAACTTTCTAAGTATATGTTTGGATTGATGGTATGATCTTGGTTTTTTGGCTTATGTTGTCGCCCCATTGTTTTCAAAATATAAGCAAGCAGAGTTAGCTATACTCGGAACCACACCAAGTTCAGAGATAAATTTTTTGTTCCAAACTACCTCCTTAGCAGCATCGGAAGCTAAAATATGCTCAGCTTTATTGTAGAATCTGCCACATTGTCTTGCTTCGAATTTTTCTAGCTCGCTATGCCTTCATTCAAAGTAAACACATATGTAAACTGCGATCTGAAGTCATCTATATAACTTTGAAAACTTGCATTTATGTAACCATTTACTAAAAACTCATTTTGCAAACTTCCATAAACCAAGAGAATTTCTCTAGTCATTCACAAGTACTTAAAAATATGATTTACTAATATCCAATTGCTCTCACTGGGATCAGAATGATATCTGTTTATCGTGCTCAAAACATATGATACATTAGGTTGAGTGCATAACATGGCATACATAATAGATTTAATAGCTGATGCATATGGAATTGTATTAATGCATTCTCGTTCATCATTCGTCTTACGACATTTAGTCTTACCGATACTTATCCCATGAGACATTGGCAATGACCCTCTTTTAGATTCTTGTATAGTGAACCTATTTAGTACCTTGTTAATATAAGCACTTTAACTAAGACCAATCAACCTTTTAAATCTTAATCCCAAGGGTGTATGTTGCATCTCCTAAGTCTTTCTTTGAGAAACACTTTTCTAACCAAGACTTGACACTCTACCAGGTTGAGCGTCATTTCCGATGAGTAATATATCATCAACATATAGTACCAGGAAAACAACCACGCTCCCATTGACCTTTTTGTATACATAAGGCCCATCTTCATTTTTAATAAAACTAAATTCATTAATTGCTTTATCAAAATGAAGATTCCAACTTTGAGAAGCTTGTTTTAATTCATAAATGGATCTTTAAGGCTTGCACACCTTCCTAAAATTCTCAGAATGAACAAACCCTTTAAGTTGTATCATGTATACCTCCTCAAGTAACTTTCCATTTAGAAAAGATGTTTTCACATCCTTTTGTCATATCTAATAGTCATAATATGCGGCTATGGCTATTAGAATTCTAATAGATTTAAGTATGGCTACAGGAGAAAAGTCTCATCATAATCAACACCTTGAGTTTGTTTGAAACCTTTTTCTGCTAGCTGTGCTTTATAAGTACGCACATTGCCATCCATGTCAGTTTTCTTCTTGAAAACCCCTTAACATCTAATGATCTTACATTCTTCTGGTAAATCAACTTGGTTTCAAATTTTGTCATCATACATGGATTGCACCTTAGAACTCATGGCACTAAGCCATTTATCTACATTAGGGCTAGATAAAGTCTCTTGATAAGTAGTAGGCTCATTTTGATCCATAAATAATACCTCACTATTATTAGTAATAAGAAATCTAAGTTTCTCAGGCGGATTTCTTACCTTATCAAATCTACATGGGCCTTGTAATACCTGTGGAGGATCAACTAGTCCAAGACTTTGTTGATCTCCCACTAATGGTTGAACTTCTTGAAGACTTACTTTATTCATATTGTTGTCTTTTGAAATAAACGTTTTTTCCATAAAGACAACATTTTAAACAACAAACACTTTGTTCTTAGTGGGATTATAAAATTAGTATCCTCTAGTTTCTTTAGGATTACCAATAAATGCACACTTGGTAGATTTGGCTGATAATTTTTCTAATATTTGTCATCTTGTAAAAACCTCACAACTCAAAATTTTATAGAAAGATAAACTTGGTGATTTCCCAAACCACATCTCATATGATGTTTTATCAACCATTTTAAAAGGAACACGATTCAGTGTAAATGCAGCAGTTTCTAAGGCATAGCCCCAAAAGGAAATAGGAAAATTTGCATAACTCATCATAGATCAAACAATACCCATTAGAGTCCAATTCCTCCTATTTGAAACGCCATTCAATTGTGGAGTTGTTGGAGGAGTTAACTGTGAGACAATCACACAATTTTTAAGATGATCATCAAACTCTCAACTTAAATATTTATCACCTCGATCTAATCAAAGTGCTTTGATTGTTTTACCAAGTTGATTTTGCACTTAGTTCTAGAATGTTCAAAACATTTCAAAAGATTCACCTTTATGTTTTATGAGATACATGTTACCTTATCTACTGAAATCATCAGTGAAAGTAATGAAGTATTGATAACCACCTCTAGCCATTATGTTTATAGGACAACATACATCAATATGTATTAGACGCAACAAATCACTTGCCCATTCACTTTGTCTAGTAAAGGAACTCTTTGTCATCTTTCCTAGTAAATAAGATACACATGTTTCATATGATTCAAAATCAAATGAATCTAAAAGTCCACCTTTATGGAGTTTAGAGCTATTTTTCTCATATATAGACAATGCTAAAGGTAGGTTTGACGGTTTGACTCAATTCATTTGACATGAATCTCTTTATATTTACATTAAAATTAGGATTATATGTAGACCTTTTCATTTTTAGAGTATAAATACCATCACAAAAATTAGCAATTCGCATTAAAAATGCCTTTACAATAAATGGAGCATTTATTATTCATTATTCCAAATCCAAACATGAAACTTAAATGATGTTTCTGCTCAAGGCAGGGACATAATAATAATTATTTAAAACTAAAATAATTCCACTAGGTAAAATTAACTCATCGCATCTTTAAGACAACGCAACAACCTTTGTTGCATTTCCAATTCATAGGATGACTTTTCCTTTCTTTAGCTTTCTACCTTTTGTGAGACCCCGCACATTAATTTAAATGTGAGATCAACATCTAGTATCTAATAACAAGGAATAACTAGCAAAAAAGTCAACTTTAATAATGTAAATACCTGAAGCAGTAGTCGCACTATTCTTCTTTTTCTCTAGATTTTTAAGATCGAGCTTGTAATTTCTGAGCCAATGCCCAAGTGCATGGAAGAAATGACAATTTTCTTCTTCTTTTTTCCTTCAAGGACTGCAAAGTAGAAGCAAACTTAGGTTTGACTTGTTCTAAAGGCTTTATGATAGTCACAATAGCTTTAGCAACTTTCACCTTGCATTTGCCTTTTCTTTTCAAAGCTTTTCTTTTTTGACCATCAACACATTAGCAATGGGTTTTTTAATTTTTGCTCAGTAGTTTTAAGCATCAAATGCAACTCTGAGATTGGTTTTTCTATGTTATTCAAGTTATAACTCATCACAAATTGTCAATAACTATCAGGTAATGAATTCAGGATCAAATTAATAGACAACTCTTAGTTTATAGGAAATCCAAGTCCGTCAAGATGGTAAATATAGCCTTTGGTTTTCAGAACATAAGGACTAACAGACATACCCTAAGCCATTTTGTAAGAATGAAGGCTCTTGATTATCTCAAAATTTTCTTGCCAAGCCTGTTGTTGGAACATTTCTTTCAGTATTGTAGCCATATCGTACGCTTCCATGTGTTCCATGACGTTCTAAATTTCAGATACCATAGTTGCCAACATAATGCAACAAACATCAGCTGAGTCATTGACAGCTTAGTATGTTCATCCATCACAGCTCTTAAAGCATTGGCTAGTGGTTCCTGATAAATAGGATCATCCAGGACATACAACTAGCGTTCATGCTTCAGAACAATTCTCAAGTTTCTGAACCAGTCCTAAAATTTGTCCCAGACAACTTTTCCTTCTCAAGGATGGATCGGAATAACAAGGGATTAGTTCTATTTGAAGATGTCATAGATCTATAACAAATATTATGCAAAAATTCATTTTGGTATAGAGGAATAGACTCCTACTAAATTAACAACCCTCTTAAAAATGATATGCTAATTTAAAGGACTAAAATCCATGTTTCGCCTAATTCAAATACAACTAAGGCATGACAATTTGAATTAGGTTATTTAGGTAGGTACCATTTACTAATTACATCAAATGTAACTTTTAGTTGTTTTATGAGATTATCACATCTTATGTCTTAGCATGTTTTATCTCATCTAATGTCTAAAGGACAAAATCTTTTTAATAGTTTAATCACAATTAACAATTTCAAATAATAGAGTAATCGTTACTCAATTTGCTCGACCAAGATAACACAATACACTCTGCGGAGGTAGACCTATATTAATGTGATCGAAGCCTTGACAAGTGTTTGAGAATGGATAGCACTAGACTTAAAATCTCGAAGAGGGATTTTTATTTGTTTTAGTGATTATAATTGAAACAAGATAAATATCATATATTACAATGCAAGAACAATCACTAAATCAGTTAGGAAGTTTTAGACAACAAATTTCAGTTTGAAAAACTAAAAAGTGCCTAACATTTCTCATTATTTTAATCAATCCAATTGACCAAAACTGCCCTTTATTGTAATGTCAAGAATTATTAATGAAAATGTTTTTAATTAACTTGGGCCCGCCTCTTACTTAATATCTTATCCTAATCTAATTAGAGTTTAAGATACTTTGAATCTTTATCCAATTAAAATTTGATATATATCTCACATATCTTATAAGATTTGTAATTCTTGTCCGATTATAAGTTTATCTCCTATCTAATATAAATATGCTAACATATAACTAAAAAGAGATATATGATCAAAATCAATTTCGATTTTTATTCATACGAAACAAGAAATTCAATCAAGAAATGAAATATTTATAACGCATTCAACACTAGAATCATACTCATTCAATCATATTAACCTAATCATGATTTCTGACATGGAGAAATACATAATTATTGAAAAAAAATGAAATATATATTCAACACCAGAATCATATTAACCTAAACATGACTTCTACCATGAACATATGAAACTCGCATTGTTCAATATTAAAAACATATGTTAATCAAAATATTCTAAACATGAATTCTATCATTAAACCAATCATATATATGTATCAAATACATGAATTAACAACATGCTTTAAAATCAATTCTTAATAACAATTATCACAGAACCTATATGTAAATCATGTATACATTAATCAAGATAATATTTTCACACATATATCATATATACATAAGAGAAAACAAGCAAACATTAAATAGAGCCGAACCTAAACAAACTTGAAGGTGTATAATCAAGATAAGATTTCTCTTATGACAACCCATTAGGTTCATTCGACATTGGCAGTGAACCAAAACAATTTTGGTACACAAGTCATAAGTTGTCTCTAGCAAGTAATTATGACAATCCAAGTAACATCAATATCAAAATCGATACAACCTAATGAATAACATATACCATATCCTTTTATCGTGCGATATCCTTTAATTCAACACAAGGCATAGAAAGTCGCCCTTAATGTTCAATCGTTCTAGTCTCAATCTTTAAGTAAACAGAAAACAACCAAGTGACATTGATCATATCAATTCATTTGGACTTGGAAATTATTAGTCTATCATATCAAGGAATCTATTGATATCTCTCTTTATACGAGAGTGAGAAATTCTATCTTGATTATACACCTTCACATATTATTTACATGGTAACAAATCACAATCTTTATAGTCGTCCGGTTAAAGACAACGTTTGATTGTGTCAAATTACCATGTTCCTAGTATTGAAGTCTGACAATCTCAAGTTGAAGGACTAAATGATATACTTACCATGAGTAACACCTATGACTTAATATATGTGGTTTTCTCATAGCGGATTGGTCCAGTACCTTATTCCTTATATGCATGATCATCACATGACCATCAATTATGCTTCACACTAGTTTTAATTCATTATAGTTCCCAGTATAATGACCGACTAGAGACATTTAAGATACTTCATCAAATACTCATGGATCTTACTATAAGGTAAACATACAATAACTTATAATAAAACAGCAAATGAAAACCTCAATTTTATTAACTACGATAATTAGATATACAATGTTTAAAGATTGACCAAGGGCACATGCTCCAACACTATATCATAAAATTAAACATAAACACTTATATATACGACCAAGATCCTAAAACACTTAATAAAATTAGGAATTTAAAGTCTTAATGACCTTCTAAAATTACATTAAATAAAGTAACAAAAATAATTAAAACTTATGAATTCTAATAATACAAAACTTCTAATAAAATAGAAACTTCTAATTATAATAAAAAAAGTTTAAATCCTAATCAAAATAGAAACTAAACTTCTAATATTACAAGGACTCCAATAAAGAAACTCCTAATCTAAATCAACCTTGGATAAGGCTTCACACTCCTACATCAGTATAAGTTAACAATCCTATGTTCAATTATTCATAAATTTAAGTGACATAATATTAATTGATGCTTCGAGATCACAAACAGCAAATTCAATAGAAGAATTGTCTATCGTGATTGGTATGACAAATATTCTTGGCTCAGAACATTTCTCAGGCATTCTTGTTAAAGATGAAATCTTTTTTCCTTTTTTTAATCAATTTCTAATTTCCTCAATGGTTCAAATATGACTTATTTAAGTTCTTCCTCTCTAGCATATGCTAGTCATTGTAGAACGATAAATTAGATTGCATATCTTCTCTAGGAACATTCTCAAGGTATAAATGGTGATAGTCCCTAGTCAATAATCTTTAGTTTCTCGCATATATGATATCTAAGATCCTAGACCTATATTTCAACTTATTCTTTGCATTGTGTCCATCTCAGCGATCAAATTTTTTTCTCTTTATATATATTTCTTAATCTTAGCAAAGGCCTTATCATTGACAAGATTTTCTTCCCTACGAATATACTTCTTCACTCCCTTCGATATCTCTTTTTCTACTCCCTCCTCCTCATCCTCATATTCTTCCTCAGAATCATAGCAAAACGATGAAGATGGAGTAGGCTCTCTTTGTGGTCTAATCCCAGGTGTATTGACATAAATTTATATGGGTCTAATTAGTGGAAACTTGGATTTATCGTTAAGTTTATCTACTAACTTCCCCTTTCCTTTCTCCTCCTTTAAACTTCTACCCTTTCCGTTTTCGGCCATTTCAATATATGCAAGTAAAAGAATAAGCCCGTAAAGCCATTTAAAACCATATTGTGGGAAAAGTGTTCGATGAAATTCATCTTATCAATCTAATAAGGAGAAATTCATCGGAAAAAAGTTGTTTATAAATTGAGAGTTTGAAATTCATATAAAATTCATTAATGAAAATAATCATTCATAAGTAATTCAAGTAATGCAGTAAACATACAAAAAAACCCCCCAAACTTATTTGAAACTTAGTCTCAAATTATTTTGCATATAAAATTTAATTCATTTGCCATATGCTAAAAATAGTTCCAAAATCCAATATCAATAAACAAATTATTACACTACTCCTATACTAGTATTATAAATAAAAATATTCAACATCAAAATAAGTTTTTAGAAAAGATTTTGAAATTTAGGCTCTAACCTATATAAAAATCCATAAACCCATGAAAAATCGAAAATATAATTAATAAAAGGCTATGGTTCTTATTAATTACCTTCTTGAAAGTGAATATTTCAAGACTGAAATTCTAGAACTCTTCTAGAACACTCCTCCAAGCTCCAACTTTGAATTACCCTTACTCAAGCCTTATTTGGCTATACACTCTTTAAAATCACCAAATTTTGGGTTAAATGTAAGAAGATTTAGGTGGGAAGGACTAAAATATAATAAAATATAGCTTTGGAAGTTTGAATCTAGTAACAAATTTGATCTTTTAGTCGAAAAGTTGCAATGGTTTATGAGTATGAAGTTAGTAAATGTGGTGATTTTGGATTTTAATTTTTAAAAACACGTAGTAATTCTCAATGAATCAGTGTTTAAATGGATTTGCTGGGAAATCGTTGCCAAAATCGTTAAAAATGAGCCTTAGTGGCTCACCGACTAGTTCAAAGAATCCTAGTTATAAGTACTATAAATCTCTGACAAATCACTGACCTAAAATTACACTAATAATTCTGCAAAATGTGACTAATTTTCTCAACGAATTCCAGTACAAATTGTTGTATTAGTCAGCGAACTTATTTTCAATAAATTATATAGTTTAAGTGACATAATATTATTTGATGCTTCAAGATCACACATAGCAAAATCTATAAAAGAAGTCCCTGATATAATAGGAATTCCAAACATTCTTGGATCGGAATATTTCTCATGTATTTTCTTTTTCATTAAAGTAGACACCTTTTGTCCTAACTTTTCTTAAGATTCTTCTAAATATTTATCTTTAGATTCATAGAATTTTTTCAAAACTTCATCATAATTAAAAAATTGCATAATTGATTCCATCAATGGTTCATTAATTTCTATTTTCCCAATGCTTTAAGAATGTCTTCATTGTTTTCTTCCTTCCTCACTTCAGCTAATCATTATGGAATGGTAGAATATGAATACATATCTTTATTCAAATTATCGAGAATCTTATCATTTTCATTCTTATCAATTATTTCAAATGTTTGTAAAGATTTCTCACATGCTTCAACTCTGGCTAAATACCATGGGTATAGTTTTTTAGAAAAGGTTGTATATTTCAATTGTTCAGCCATCCATTCTCTAGTAGGAAGGATATTAGCCTTCATTTCTTTTTCTTCTTCTTTAATAGTTTTATGTTTTTTTTTCTTTTTACTACCTAGTTTAAGTATATTTCTACTTATATGTGTCTTTTTTATCACTGAATAAAGTTTTGACTTGTGCTTGATTAGTAGGAGCAACAACAACTTGAGTAGGTGCTTTAGCTTGATTACTCTACTGAGTACTTAACCTATTTATTTTTAAATTCATTCGACATAACAGATTTTTCAGTTCATCAATAATAGCATCAGTCTTAATCTAATTTTAGGAAATCTGCGTAAAGTTTTGATGATTTGTAAATTGAGCATTTGGTTGAGGTTGCAAATTAAGTACAGATTGCATCTGAGCTCTTGGTTTATAAGTATTATAATTTGATTTTCAGGACCATAACTAAGATTTGGGTGTTATCTTCCACGATAATAACTATTGTTATTGTATAAATTTCTTAGAAGACCAGAAAATTAGTTCATCATTGCATTAACCACTTTAGTATTCTCTTCATGTAGAGTAGGACGCACATCCATAGGAAGTATAACCTTATTACCGAATCCAGAAGCTGTAACATGATTAGATTTATCTTTAATCTACAACTTAACCATATTGGACAATTCATCAATTTTATCATCATATGTATTATTTCTTCAATTATCAACTTCATAAAGTCTTTTTTCTTGAGGATTCAATCTTTTCATCATATTTATTAGATTGTTTAGCCATTTTATTAATTGCTTCCTATGCTAAAAAGATGTTGTTTCAAATAAAGATCTATCACATACTATGTCTAATAACCTTTGTTCAAAGTGATTGAGTCCTTCATAAAAATATACTAATAAAGCTCTTTGAGTATATCCATGTTGTGGACAAGAAAAAATTAATCTTTGGAATCTATTCTAAAATTCATTAAAATCTTCATCATCTATCATCTTTGCAAATTTGATTTGCTTTATAGAAGAACTAAATTTTTCTAGTAGGCATATATTCATCTATAAAAGATTCTAATATTCGAGTCAATGCAATTATTGAATCTTGGGGGAGATAGAACAACCAATCTTATGCTTGATCTTTCAATGCAAAATGAAAAGCTTTAAGTTTGACTTGTTTTAGAGTACCTTCTTTCGATTTCATCCCATGAATCTTATGTTGATACTCCCTTATGAAGTTATGTGGGTCTTGATTGTCTTTACTACAGAAGTTAGGTAAGGCACTAATAAATTCATATGTAAGTTCAAATTTAGGAAATCCATCGGTGTATGCTATGCACATATACTCATATGCTATAACATTTTGATTTGCATGTCTAAAAGTAAGTTCTCTATTATTGTTGTTATTATTATTGATAACTCTATTAGCATTATTATTATTATTATTAATGACATTTTCATTATTATTATTCTTGTTATCCTCCATCCTATTAACAAAACTTTTCCTAAATTGTTGCTGTATTAAACTTTGATCAAAAGTTCTATCTATTTTAGGATCAAATGGATGTAAAGATATTGTAGAATTAGAACGACGAAATGTGTAGACCATACAATGTCTAAACTCTTAAGAAATAATTTAATAATCCTCGGTAGCAGTTCCAAATATTGACACGTGTCGAGACAATAGTTTCCCGTATTTTCCAATTATGTGTAGTATTGGTATGTGGGATATTCTCTCCACAAGGATTTTGCAAACTTGTAAGGAAAATATTTTTTTTTGTTTTTCTTAATTTAGTTAATCTAGTTAAATGGGAATTGAAATACTAAATAACTTAAAACTATGACTACTAACTTAATCAACCAAACTAATTAAACTAATTCAAACAATTCAATTAAACTTAATTAAGAGAAAGTAAAATTCAATATAATATACGTATTTAAACAAACTCCCACTAAACAATGTAATATACTTGCATTGCATTCAAACGCTATAACATAACATTACCTCATAACCTAGTTACAGTTATATCACATGGAATCTAGAAATCATTAAATCCTAATTCATAATAGGTTGATAGCCTTTATTAAGCCATCGTTTTTTTTTATATTCAATGGAAAATAGTCATATCCTTATCATTGTAAATCTATCTATTAGATAAAATGCAATAAAATAGAAATACGATAGCATTAACACCCGATAAAATCATGCCTAATATAAACCAAATATTAATAAAAATACGTCAATCAATAACTAACTTAGAAGACAATCACCTAGATCATCCACTTGGATAATTTGTCTCTATAGATTAATCTTACTTCTATAATTGTTGTCAATAATCATAGAAATATATGTAGAAATTCGAATATCACAATACATATTGCACACTATGCATACAATATCAATCCTCATTAGTTGTAATAGGCAAAAAAAAAAACTTATTAAAACTTTGCTTGTTGCGTAAAAATAGATTTAAAGCATTAAGTACGGAATTCCTTGATTATAATTATATAGAAATCCAAAGTATATACATGTCTAGGGTTTATTTAGATTAATAAACTACTCAATCATGCTAGAAAAAAATAACGTAATAATATATTTGAAAGACAACTAAATAAATACCTCTTATTGAACTAAATGAATCTCCAATGTTGCTTCAAACACAAACTTGTTGAGAGAAAAAAAGGATCTTATTTAAGTAATAGGGTCCTATTTATATTTTCCTAAGCTATACAAATATAGATAAACTCAGATTCTTTATAATAATCTAAAAACACTCATCACCGACCTCGTAAATTTGTTAGCAAATTCTATATTGTTCATAAATCACTGAGTTAATCACCATAAATATCTCTATTGCTCCACCGATTCATCTGGAGAATTCTTTGTAAATTCCAATTCGTTGGCTCTTCTCTACTTACAATTTAGGCGGCGATTCTTGTGTAATCTCGTATAGTTGATGATTCGTTGAACCTTCTCTTCTTTCTTCCTATTTTTCTTCCATTTCTTATTTTTCCTAATAAAATTGTGAAATCAAGAAAATAAGAGAATATTGGTGCGTGCTACAAGTATAATGGCTAGCTTGTAATAACTGTGCAATTGACTTATGTTCATCACAGATATTTTCATCTAAGAATGATTTTTACACTAGTTACATATTACCTACCTAACGTGAATTATTGCTAAAGGATTCTCTTTTAATTTATTTTATATCTAAACTAAACTATTATAACAAATCACTTTAAATTTTAGTTGAAATCTTATATTAAAGATATCTTAGTTTGCAACTTTACCTAGGTAATTTAATACTATGCTTTGTATTCATGTGTATATCTTAATATGTTTTGTGCAATTCCTAATTAGAATAGACAGATTTTTCTCAAACTCACTTCAAACCTATGTCGTAACAGAGAAGATTCTAATGTGCAAACTAGAACTCCACATATTTGTGTGAATAACATAAGTTCCACATTACTTTAAGTCTCAAATCATTGGATTCGCAACAAACTAAGTTTACTATATGCGCCTCCATAATCAACAACTACCTCTCAATGTTGTGTATTTTACGATTATACTGTTCATGTCCGGATTAGAAGCTTCAATAGTCATAATAACTCTTAAAGCCTAAGTTCATTAAACACGTGATCAAGATGTCCAAATCATTATGATCATAATTAATATAATTCTAACTATTGCACTTTTTATTATCACTTTTTTTTTCAAAGTATATCATTCCTACCATCTGATCAATTGATCCCTAATGTAAATAAACTACTTGCACATCATTGAAAGACACACATCACAATTCAAGATAGACTTCATTGCAAAATAGAGATGAGTATAAATATTACCTTGAATTAATCAATGAAGTAAAAATTGATTGCAAAAATTGAGTCTTCAATGTTTCTCCAACGAAAACTCATTAATACTCAAACTTAATGCTAAATTACTCTACTAAAGGCTAATCTCTTTCTAAGTGTTTAGTTATCTCTTGTATGCCACGTTCTAATACCTATTTATACTCTCTAATCAAAATTTGAAACCCTAAAATACAATTTAAACTGAATTAGAATTTCGCTTTCTAATTTCTGCGAAGTTGGCGATGTCACTAATGCCCCGACGGCATGTGTGTTAAGTCATGGCGGCGCCATTGCGCCACAACTTCATCATGTGATTTTTAGCTCCTTAAGCCTCGGTGCCTTCCTTTTTATGTCCCGACGATGTCTCTTGTTATCCACTACACCGCCATTGCGCCAACCTCTAGAGTTAGTTTTTTTCATTTCTCTACTCCCATGTCGTACCTTTCATCCTACGTCATGCCTTGTCTTCCCATAGCGTTAATACATACTCCCACAGCGCCAACTCTGATTTTATAGGTTTTTTGCTCCAAATCTTCCTGTTTTCCTTGAATTATTCTAATACATCTTAATTTCTTGAAAATGCAATAATACCCTAAATTAGCACTCATTTGAGGATATTTATACTAAATATACTACTGAATTAATCTTATATAAATGTATAATTAATCACTTACCAAATACCCCCAAACTTAATCGTGTCTCGAGGGAATTTGTATTCTATTCATTCTCATTCGATTCACATTGTTCATGAAATGTCCTTTAATTTACTAAGTATTAAGCTAACAATCCTCAAGATTTTTTCTCTATGAAAACTTATATTTTTAGGATATGTTGCTTTAACAATAAATATAAATTCACTTTCAAAACTCTAAAATAGATCTCAACCAAAAACCACCACTACTCACAAGTTTGTTTAGTTTCAACACTCAAGTAGCAAGTATAAAATCTCATGATTTCTCATTAAGCTCAAGAATTCACAAATGAGCATAGATCAAGCTCATCTTTGGTAGACTTTAGCACTTCAAGGATCTATAAGACTTTCACATAGATGGAATGAAAACTTAACATAAGTAGCTACTTGCACTCGAGCTAAATCTTTTATTTGAAGAGTTTAAGTTTACTTCCGCTTTCTTCTCTTTAGTTTTTTTGTTCTCTTTTCTCTCATTTCTTTTCTTCTTCTTTTCATTTTTATTTAACAATCCATGCTCCTTTTTTATGGACTTATTCGTCCTTACTTTTTCCAACCATCAGGTTCTCTACTCTATTTCCTATAGAACTTGTGGAATTCTCACATTTGTTTCTCTTTTTTCTAAAACTCTTGTTAGCACTTCTCACTTTCACTAAATCAAGTAAGTTAACTCCAACTTTTATTATACATTGCCTATTTCTTCCCCTCTTGCACTAAGTCTTTATTTACTTTTTATTATTAAGTAAGATTCACACTTATTATAGAATCCTTAGAGATCTAACTTTTTTCACAAGAAATGTTCTAGTTTCTTGCTTTTGTTTCACGTTCAAGGTCTTCTTTAACTCTAAGTTTCTAATCATAAACTTGAACCATTGTTGCTACATTTCATTGTTACTTCTTTTCAAAAATTCAAAATATTCTCTTGAGTTTCATATCAACAAGATACTTGTAATCTACTCATCCACAATTATAGGCATGAACATGTAAACGAACTACTTATTCATTACATATTACTATATGTAACATAATCTATATTACTTAAACATTCATATAGTGAATAAAACAAAAAATTCAAACACTACCATACATTCTTTCTTAACTACTTCAAATTAAAAATTTAAACGACATACATATTTTTTTATCCTTATTTCTTATCTTATCTTACCACTTTCCATAGTGTAGTATAGTTTCAATGCCCAAACTTAAACCAAACCTTGTTCTCAAGGTTTAAAAGTAAGTCTAAAATATGAAAAACTCTAAAACACACAAATATATATAATAAAAAAGTGACAATAAACTAAACATATAATTAAAACAAGTAAATAAATAAGAAAATATCCTAAATGTTAAAAATTGGTATAAAAACACTCTCAACTCCCCAAGTCTAAAGGATTCCTATAACACTGACTCTAGGACTGTGCGTTATAATCATTATCTACATCGTCAGCTCCAACCCACAATGATGTCAATGGATGGTCCACCGTCCTGCTCTACACCAGATTTGAATCAAACACATATGCTAGTGTTATTGGAAAGCTAAATGACCTATCTCCATATCCTGCTTATATCTTAGTAGGGCTTCCTAGTATCGTGCCCTATCCTCTTGGCATTGTCTCCTCATCTTTGCTATCCACAACCTCTGCTATCGTGGAGTCAAATCCTCAAGTGGTGGTATATGTGCATATGGTGGAGGAAGTGGTGGAAAGACTTCAGGACCATCCAAGTCTCACTCTCCAATCTTTGGGTCTACAAACTGGTATGTATGATCTTTTCGATGTTGATGTTGTTGATGCTTCCATTGCTACTTGATCTTCTTTCCTCTTAGCCAACAACTCAGCCTCACGTCTAGCTCACTTAGCCCTCTTTCTCTCCTCCTCGGAGTCTTGGTAACTAGGTGGCAATTTCAACATAAGCATGATTGCTTCATCTATAGTTGGTTGGGCATCGCTTTATAATTCTTCATCATCTCTCATTCTTACTTCGAGCCTCAAACTGGTTTGTATGATTTCCCCAATGTTGATTTCCCTGAACTATGTAATTTCATAAAGATAAGCTGTTTTTAGCTTGTTAAACTCACCTTGCTAAGAAGTTGGGTATAGCGATGCAACTAGAAATGTTTCCATATTCTGTAAATCTTCTAATGTTCCTCTTCTTAATATGCTTCGGCACATTCTCAGCTCCTATCATTCATCCTTGTCATCTTGGGACAAGTAGTACATCTTCTATGGCTCTAAATAGGTATATGTTATAGCGTTTCTTGTATAATCTAGCTAGGAAACTCAGTGCGGATTCATACGAGCTTAATTCTTCCAACCCATAGAATTCATATATCTTACATCTATTAAAAGGAACAAAAATCCCTCTCACCTTCACTGGCTCATCCTTAGCCATGAACTTTGCATTAGCATAGAATTCAAAAACAATCCAACTCACTCATTTAATGTCATTCGTTCGATAATCTTGAGTAACTTGCTTCCAATTTCAGTGCCTAATTAAACTGTTCACTCTTTTATCATATTGGATGACAAATTAATTCCTCATTTTCAAATTAACTCCTTACATAAAATGTTATCATATCGGTCCTTAGCCTCTTTACAAATAAAATATTTGGATTTGAAAGGTCTAGGCTCTTCATCATTGGGGTTTCTAGAGGTAGATGCCTCAAATTCATTTGCTCTCATTTGGCTATCTTGTTTCCTTGTTCTTGCCATATCCTTCAAATTTCAAGCGACTAACAAAAATGCAAGGCAATTTAGTCTTCAATTCACTTAAAAATCAAAATTCATATAACACGGATCATGCATATGCCAAATAATGCAAAGACATCAACTAAGTCTCCATGGGTAATAGTAATGATCACATTCAAACAATCTTGCAAAACCCATCCTACAACCTCAAATCCATAATTTCATACAGTATCATCAAAATGTTCAAAATTCAATATATAATTAAATGAAATTGTAATGTAACTTAATGCCAGATTAATTTATGGTGTAGATAACTCCTCTAAGTTTTTCTTTTCAATCCAAGCCCTCTAACGTTTCTCACAAACTAGACGTTTAGCTTTCCTTGGAATCAATTTCCGAAAATTCAAGCTCTAGCTCTTCCACTTGTGCAAATCCACAATTTATTTGTATTTTCACTCTAAATCACTAGTAACTCACTACTGTCACTTGAAAATTATCAAAGTTTGGCTCTAAAGGGGTGTATGCTTTGGGTTTTTGCCAGGGTTTTAGAGCAAGTGTGGAGAATGGTGTAAAAAATAGGTTAAAAACCTTTGTTTCAACCTCGGCACCGCCACTTCATCAAAGACACAGTGGGCCATTTTTCATTTTTTAGCTTGCGACCACCTCGGTACTGTGGCTTATACTTATAGCACCTTGGGTATTCTCGCTGCCCATATCTCTGCATGTAATTTTTCATTAATTCTCCTCCGGCGCTGCTCCGACTTTGTGTATAATTCACACAAGGTGTCGTGACTACATAAAATCCATGAAAATATAAAAATTAATAAATTTTACATTTGATTCACCCATGCACCCTACCTTCATAGCTTAGAACTACTTTCTTCTTTTCGATCTATTAATGAGTTCTCGAGACATTCTCATTCTGATGAATCATCACTTTTTAAATGGTCTTTCCTGTGCATTCGACATAAATTTTTGAAAGCTAGAACTTAAAACTCATTAATTATAATTATTAAATTAAATAACTAACTACTAACTGAAGTTCAAAAACTTAAAATTTAAAACCCTGGCATGCCTCCCAATAGTGCTTAATTTAACGCCATTAGCCCGATGTTTGTATCACGACTCTTGAATGATCATCGTGGTGCACCAATGTTACTTCAATGATGTATCCTCGCGAAGTTCTTCATATCCTCTAGTCATTTTCTAGCTTGCTACCCTATCCTTTAAAAACCTCGAGTAATTTAGCACGCATTGCCATGTTTTGACAAATGTGATCTCCTTTGTAATATTCTCGTACATATCCACAAAGATCTCTATTTTCTCACTATTCCATTGATTTTGCGCTTCTTGTTGAAACATAATGGTGATACAATAAGATTGATTGTCCCTAGTACAAACTCTGTACTATGTGATCTTAGATTTAAGTGCTTTCATCTTTCATTATAATTTCAAAATTCTCTATATCAACACCACTATCATGTTGTATAATATCCTCGATATGAATCTCTTTTCTAGCATGGTCAAGTGAATCATCTGGCCCTGAAGCATCAACGGTGTCATAATCCTCTTGATTTCGCTTCTCTATTTCTTCATATACTTCATGACATACTTCCTTAGTCATTAACAACTCCTCGAATTGGTTTTCCTCGTATTCAACAACAACCTCTTTTCTTGTATTTATAAAATTTTGCAATTTCTACTAAATTCTTTTCCATATTCATTAAAGCTTGGTCATCTTCTACCTTGTTCATGTCAAATGATTGCAGAGATATCTTTAATCAATCCTCATAATTATTGAGATCGTGCTCTCTTTACTCAACTGTTCCTCTTACAAATTGCTCTAGTGATACAAGAGATGGTTTTTCATCAATCTTTTAATCTTTTCATGATTGATAGTTGTCCTCAGAACTCCGTGATGGTTTATAGACATTTTGATATTGAATGGTTGTAGAAGGTTCAATATTATGTCGTAATTCCTTATCTAGAATTTAGTTGCAATGCTCTTGACTTCGAAAAAATCTTGTAAATCCATATGGGTTATAATATGGTTGATGATAGCTCATCCATATTAAACCACTCGTGATTGGTTATGCTTGGTATGTGGTATTATCTTAAACAGCTTCACTTTGATAAACCAACCAAGAGACTCGATCTAGAATTTCACTCTTTGATTCCTTAACATGATAGTTATACATTCTTTATATCCTGAAACACTAAAGACAAAAAAGTAGATCAAGTGTAGTCGGGTCAATAAAATTAAAACTTAAAATAAAACATTACAAAAAATTAAAACTTAGCAACTATTCAAACTAACTAAGTAATACTAATGGCTACCTATTCCCAGCAACGACGCCAAAAACTTGATGTGTGTCGCAAGTATAACGGCTAGCTTGTAGTAATAGGGCATTCAATTTATATTGATTACGAATATCATCCTCAGGGAAAGGTTTTCGCTGTATTTGTATATTACCTACTTAACTTGAATTATTGCTAAAGGATTCTCTTTTGATTATTTTATATCTAAACTAAACTATTCGAACAAATCACTTTAAACTTTAGTTGAACTCTTATATTAAGGATATCTTAGTTCACAACCTTACCTATGTAATTTAATAATATGCTTTTTATTTACGTGCACATCTCAATATGTTTTGTATAATGCCTAATTAAAATAGACAGATTTCTCTCAAATCCGCTTCAACTTGTTGTCGTGATGGAAATGATTCTAATATGCAAACTAGAATTCCACCTATTGATGTGAATAACGTAAGTTCCATATTGCTTTAAGTCTCAGATCATTGGATTCATAACCAACTAAGTTTACTATATGCGCCTCCTTAATCGACAACTAACTCTCTATGTTGTATATTTTACAGTTGTACTATTCATGTATGGATTAGAAACTTCAATGGCCATGATAACTCCCAAAGCTTAAGTTCATTAAACACGTGATTAAAATGTCTAAAGCATTATGCTCAGAATCGATACAAATTCTAACCATTGCACTTTTTATTATCACTTTTTATTCATATTTCAATGCATAACACTCATACCATAAGATTTATTAATTCCTAAGATAAATAGACTACTTGCACATCATTGAAACACACACATCACAATTCAATATAGAAGAAGAAAAAACATTAATTTGAAAGCTATGTAGAGTTGACATGTCAACATGTACATAACTTTCTTATATATATATATATATTGATTCATTGCAAAGCATAGATGAATATACATATTACCTTGAATTAATCAATGAAACCAAATATTGATTGCAAAAGTTGAGTTTTAAAATGTTTCTCTAACAAAAACTCCTTAATACTCAAACTAAATGCTAAATTACTCTTATAGAGGCAAATCTCCTTCTATGTGATTGGCTCTCTCTTATCTACCACTTCCTAATACCTATTTATACTCCCAAATAACAATTAATTAGAAACCTTAAATTATAATTTAACCCACACTTCACTTTTTAATTTCGGCAAAGTTGGCGATGTCACTAATGTCGTAATGCAATGTATATTAAGTCATGGTGTTGCCACTGCGCCATTGCTTCATTAGGTGATTTTTAGTTCCTAAAGCCTTGGCGTCGTCCCCTTTGTGTCTTAGCATTGTCCCTTGTGAGCCATGACACTGCCACTGCACCGGACCTCCAGAGTTGGTTTTTTTCATTTTTCCTTCTCTTCCATGTTATGCCTTTCATCCACATGTCATGCCTTGTCTTCTCATATCGTCCATACATGCTCCCACGGTGCCAAGTCTGATTATGTAGGTTTGAACATTAGCCTCAGTTAAGTCCAAGTTAGAGAAATAGTCTCTCCTTTTAAAGATTGTGTGCGTTGTAACACAATCACCAAAACAAATATCACTCTTATTTGGCTCATGCTTTGAACACATAACTTAATGATTTAGAAAAATATTGTTTAATAAATTAGAAAAAAGACATTTCATTTATAATAAGAAACTAGTACATAAAAATTAGGAAGCATAACAAAAGACTAGTGCATAGAATTATAGAAATTGAAAAACATTACATATGATCATTAAAAACATCAAGACTAGTGTTTCGATCATCGTGAAAATTTGGGACATCCATATAATTAATGTTCGATGAGCCATCTCTGATAGTGAAATTCATCTCAAGTATTTTTCCTTTCTCCTTCAAGAAGGTTTGAAAAAGATCAGTAAAATATTTAGGTGTACAACATACATGGGCCTAATAGCCTTTTAGACCACACATGTGACATAGTTGGTCACGATTATGAGCATGCTAATTTTCAATAATGTTTTTTTCCTTTTTTCTGCGCGGCATCTTATTTGTTCCATTTGTTTTGGAACTTATCACCAGAGAATTTACGATAAAGCTTGCCACAATTTTTGTAAATCAATCCCTTCCCTTTTCACGTCCATAGTTTTTCTTTCCTTGACCATTTTTGTGGTCATAGTAGGATGCAACATTTGCTTTATGATTTAAAGCGGAACCAGTAGGACGGGAGTTGTGCTTCTTCAATAAAAGCTTATTATTTAGTTCAACCAACATGAGACAAGAAATTAATTCCGAGTAGTTTCTAAATTTTCAAGCTCATTATTGTTGTTGCAACAACATATTCAAGGCGTGAAAAGTATTGAATTTTTTTTTCCATCATGCCTCGTCGGATATATTTTCTCCACATGGTCTATAACGAGAGGTAATATTAAACATGGTGGAGTTATAATCACTGATTATTTTAAATTCTTATAGCCTAAGATTTAGCCATCATTGCTTTTAGAAATATCACCGTCTTTTGGTTATCATATCGCTCTTTCTAGATTAAATACAGGGCGAGAGGGTCTTTTAAATTGAGATATTAACTTTTCAAACCTTCATGGAGATGATGACGAAGGAATATCAGTGTTTTCGCATGGTCTTGCATTGATGTTTTATTTCCTTCCATAATAGTACCTTTCAAGTCTTTAGCTTGAAGGTGTAGCTTGGCATCTAGTTGCCATGACAAATAATTGTTGCCAGAGATATCGAGGGCAACAAATTCAAGTTTTTGAAGGTTTGTCATATTTTGAGAATACGTTATGAAAGTAAAATTGAGTAAATAGTTTTTCTTCTTTTATATAAAATAGATAATATATGATTAAATATATGTACACAACTTGATTATTAATATACAAAATGTACTACTTGCACAAGTTAGTGGGACAAGCTCCAGGTCAAGCGGCGAGACGAAGTCTACTTAAAATCATGCCTCCTCCAATGGGATGGCTCGTCTCCTTTTCAATGTTTAACTTTATCAGGGACAAAGCTTACTCACTATCAACCCAAACTTATAGTATTATTTGCATTATAAAATCAAGAATATAGCATAACTAATTGTTTATCGTATAGATAAAAAAAGTTATTTATGTCACATTGACTTTTAATTGTAAAAGATCATCCAAGACGCAACTACATTGCATACTTTCGCAGTCAGTGACATTATAATACATATTGTATTAATAAATTACATATGCCTCAATGATGCATGTAACAAAAAAATAAATTAACAATGATAAAATTGAAATAAACTGAACTTATTTAAATTAACAAAAATTATACCTTTCTAGCTTTGTTTCCATAGCAAGCCTTCTTTAACTTCAAGATTTCCTTTGTACAAGAGCAAGCTCGTGTTGATAACATGTTATAAACTAAGTTGGAACTTGCTAGAAACTAGAGAAGGAAAGTAAAAAACTAAGAACTACTACTGCTACAAAGGAGAAAAGAGAAGAAAAGAAAGAGTTGGAATGAGAAATTCTTCATTTAACTTTAAGTGTTCTTTACGAGTGAAGAAACCCCCTTATATAGGCCCTAAGTCATGATGAGAATGAGTACTTGCACAAATTATTGAAGTTACATCAAAGTCTCATGTTATACAAGATCACAAGTTACATGACAATACATGAACAAGTGAATATACATTAGAGATGATTACAAGTTACATGGAGTGCACAAGTTATATTCAATGTAAGAGTCATACTTGATGTTACAATTCAATCTGGGAGTCATGTTTGACAATGTGATTATCCACAAATTTGGTTAAGTGGCAACCCCCACACACACACACAGATATATATAATTTCTTCTTGCACAATTTAGTTAACTAATAAGTTCCACATAGCAAACCTAATTTTGCATTCGTGTCCACATAGATTTTCTTCTTGCACAACTTAGTTAACTAATTAATAAAAGCAATTGATAGGCGTTTATTTTAAGATCCTAGTCTTACTTTAACTGTAGAGTCAAATCCCGTAAATACATTATAATTTATAGCTAGACCTTTAATTGATATACATCTAACTAGCTCAGTTTAGCTATTAATTTTGATACCCTTTTGGAGATCCACTGTGGTCCACTAAGCTTGTCTAACTGCAGTTGTTCACGATACCTATCTAGGAAAAACTAATAAGTTCATAGCGTACTATTAAGAATTTAAGATATAATATTAATTAGGGTAAATAAAATAATATATCCTATCATTTAATATTTTTTACAAATTTATCTTAATATTTTCATTTTTAAAAATATATCCTAACATTTTGAAATTGTGTAAATGGTATCCTACCAAAAATCCGGGTTAATTTGAGATTACTTTTAACTTTATTGTTGCAAATGAGAAGAGTTTCTCTTAATTTATCTTATTATGGACTATAATTTGTAAAGTCTGAAACTTGAAAATAGGAAGATTTTAAGATAAATTTGTAAAAAACTAAAACCTTATGGTATATTTGTAAAAATTGAAACGTTATGATAAATTTATAAAAAACCAAAAATATTAAAATGTATTTGCAAAAATTGAAATGTTTGAATAAATTTGTAAGAAACTTAAAACTGTTATTTGCCCTACCAAAAAAATGATTCATTTGATAGTAATGCCATCACCAGGCCCAGCAAGCCCATAAGGAAGGCCTACCCATAGTGCAAGAAGGCCTAATAGAACTAGTGAGTCATAGAGACATTAGTATATTTGCATTCTAATCATAGCAAACTCAAAAATTCATAATACAAACGAACTACAAAAAATAGGGTTTTTTAGGCAGCTAAAACACTACACCAAAAAATCACAAACTGCCCTTTTGGGGGCAGACATGAGACGGTTTTGTGTTCGTTGCAATAATAAAGGCTACAAAAGCTATTTGGGGCACATGCGGGCGTCTCAAATGCCTTTTGCAACATCGTATTGTGATATATTGTCATGTCATCTAAATTATTATTTTAAAAAAAATAATAATTTACTTTTGGGACGGTCCTTCCGTCATTGCAAATAAGCCTATTGGGGCACCTGTAAACCGACCCAAAAAAATTTATTTGAACAACAACATTTTTTTAAGACGCACATTACTGCCCCAAAAAGTACCTTGATTTGAAAATACTAAAACATTTGGGCACCATTTTTTCAGTCCCTAAGAGTTCAACATGTTTCTATTTTTCCAAATAAATTAGATTTTGTACTAGAAAATACAAATGCCTAATAACTAAGAAAAATCATTTAAAATATATAAAACATAAACGCAAATAAAATTTCTCAATCAAAACACATGTAGTTACGTATAAATACATAATTATCACTTAATTTGTCCAAAAATAGTTCATACAATCCTTACAATATTCTTAAAACAAAAGTCTTTAAGGCCTATCATTCCAACATATGAAGCAAAAGTACATAAAATCCTTCTTAAAGAAATTAATCTATCGTTCACTTTTATGGGGAAGGTCCTCTCAATAAAAAAATAGCCCCTTGAGGGCATTCGTTTGAGACATACATTAAAAAAGATTTTAATTGCTATTATTCACCACCCTCGTCCTAAAAACCAACATTATTTACAATACACATACCAAAATACCAATTCTAAAAAAAATATAAAATATAAAACTTTCCTCTTTGACCTAAAAGATATTCACAGCAGGAAACAAAAACAAAAAAGGGCACTTCTATTTTGGGGTTTTTCAAAAACTAAGGAGAGAATAGTTTTTTATTCCAAAAATAAGGTTGGCTACATTTAATTTACAAAACTAAGGTATGTCTCCTTTTGAAAAGGAGTCATTGATGATGATGTGGCTCCATGTGGCGATGTGTGTTGATGAGGTGGAGTGAATGACTCCTTTTAAAAATGAGTCATCTATACAACATACACAACCTCTTTTTTACTCCTCAAAAGAAGTACTTTGTTCAACTCGAAGCGGTGAACCCATGCAAACGTCATGTAAGTATCGAGATGGACACGCCGCATCACGTACGTATCTCGAGATGGATAACCCGCATCACGCACGTATCTCGAACTAGACAAATGATGTTAAGGACATGCACATATATGGACGTGGACAACTCATGCAAACACTACACATGTATCTCGCCGCGGAGAAGTCATGCAAATGACGCGCGTATGTCGAGGTGGCCTACGCACGTATCAGGAGGGGCCAACTCATGCAAACAACACACCCGCATCTGGCGGTGGACAACCCTTGCCAATAACATGCACATATGTCGAGGTTGACAATCCATGCAAATATTACGCACGTATCTCGAGGGGACAACTCATGCAAATGACACGCACCTATCTGGCGGTGGGCAACTCATGCAAACAACACGAACGTATCTCAAGGTTGACAATCCATGCAAACGATACGCACGTATCTCAAGGGGGCAACCCATGTATATCTACTATAAACCATGCAACACAATCGTGATCATAAGAAGAAATTTGTAAATGAAAAACTGTAAAGGCCAAAACCACGTTATATATTTGTCTAAAATTTAAAATTAAAGCAATAAACAAGTTTTGAAAGTATAATTTCATTCCGTAAAAAAACTTATCATACAGGTCTATCGACGGTTACGTTGAAGTTGTTGCTTCGTGATACAAACCGGACGTACTCTATGTTGAGTTGGACGTTGTGTTTGTACATCCGGTTGAGTTTGTCGAGGTTCCTGATCTTGCATTGAATGTTGTCGAGTTGATTGATGTTCTTCCTCTGGTGCTTCACTCGACTCATCTCTGATATTAATGCTCCAAAAAATAGGAGGTTGAACTGTCCCAAAAACCTGGCTTCCTGTATGCGGTCGGCCGAGAGGAACATAAGGCGGTGGCGGCATGCTTAACATGTTCATGAATAAGCCATCTCCACTATATGACATATTATAATAATAACATGATGGAGTAAATGGGCTCGGCATGTATTGAGGCAATGAATGATACATTTGATGTTTAGGCATTCCATGGTCCATATATGAAGATGACGGCCCGGGTGCATAAGGATTAAAATGGTAAGGAGGAAGATTCATGATCGGCTCGCTAGGTACAAACATTTGAGGTTCTAGTTGCATTAAGGACAATGTAAGAATACACCCATGAGAAGAATGATGTGGCGGGGATGAGCATTGGCTATTGTCACCAACAGTCTTTGTTGTTCTAGCTCTCGAACGATATGAACGTAGTGTAGAAGAACGTCTGCTGCTCTCAGCAGCACTCTCTGTCCGACGGGAAGGACGTGGTGGACGAGGATGTCTAGTGCTCACACCCACAGTCTGTGTTTGTGTTTTTTTTCTTCTCGCCTCTCTATTTGATTCGCCCTGATCATCTTCTTCATCGTCATCTTCATTCTCCTCGTATATGCCCTCTTCGACATTAATTCCACTATTTCATAGAGTAGTCATTTGCTTATGATCTTCATCTAAAATCTTGATGCTTTCATCAAGCGCAGTAAGACCTTGCTCGTACCCATCGTCAATGAAAACTCGCTGCACTCGACGCGCCAAGTTACACTGATATAAAAACAGGAGGTTAGTACACACAATTTATGATGTAAATCGTGAGGAAAAAAGAATATTAGTTTAAAGGTTACCGAATAGTCACATAAAGCCCCGTCATGTCCAATGAATCTTCTAGTGACTGATCAATACCACGTCACGTCATGTAGTCTTATTGATTGTGACCTTCTTCTTATTCTGTTATGACTATGTTGTCACCATGCTTTTCCCACATCTGTATATAGTTTGCGTGAAAATCCGCCCAATTTTCTTGAACGCGTCCTCGTATCTCGATGCGGTGCAATCGGGTGTCATAATTATAGTTTGGTGGCACGGCCTATATCATTCTGAATTGTCTCAAAACTCTTTCAAGTCGATGCCACTCGACTAAATGGAAACAAATTAGGGGACACGTCAATAGCCAACTACCGTGACCGTCGATACACTATTCAGGAAGAGACTCGATGACTTCAGCATAAGGTTGCCACACCACGTCATCCTCATTATGCGAATCGAGTGCATCACGGTAAGCTGATAAAACGTGTGTTGCACTTTGAGTAATCGAGAATGCATCGATCCATCTGTATAGAAAACTCTTAATTAGTAAAATAAAAATACAGTTAATGTAATAAAAAATTACGATATAACATTTCTATTACTTGTGTCCTAAAGGAACGTCATTAAGCATCTCTTCTCCATCCGTCGTTCAAGGTCGAACTCTAGGAACACCCAGCCGCTTTGGTGCTATGAATGGAAATCTATCACATGCCCACAGTTGTAAAAGAATTGAAGCCCTTGCAACCTCATGTGCACCCGCGCGAGATCCGCGGCACAACTCCCTGTACAAAAAAGCTAAATAGGCATTCCCCCAACTATACTTTCGCGCTATGTCAAAATCCTCGAGCAACAGTAGAAACATCAAATGTACATATCGATTTGACTTATCGGCGAATAGACATCCACCGATTAGTTGGAGAATGTACGATCGAACATACCGTCGCACCGACTCCTCATCGTTGTCGTCAAGTATAGGTGGTACGTTACGTTCAAGCCATTCAACTTTAAGTTTATTTCCATGAAGGTCATCTCCAACAGGAATTCGACCAAGTAGCCTCTCACACACCTCAACATAGTTTGTATCGGTGGTTCCCGTCACAGGCATACCTTCGATAGGTAAGCCGAGCTGTACCTGTTCGTCCTAGAGTGTAATAGTGCACTCCCCACATTACATGTGAAATGTATGTGTTTTTGGGCGCCATTTCTAACGAATGCAATAATCAAAGCCCAATTACGGTTGAAAAATGATACACGCGAAATCCTATAAAACCCATTAGAACGTAGATATGGGATCATTCGAGAATGATACTCCACCGTTCGATCAACGACAGCCCGTCGTCGACGCACGCGAAATGTTTCGTACACCTTATAATTGAGAATAAGCTGTGATATATATGTATATTATACGTTTATTCATGAACATTGGATGTATTCATCTTAAAAAGTTTACCTGGCCCATCCACGCTCATGAGGATCTGTGTGTAGATTGGAGATGTAATAATGAAAGATCTGATGGACCTGGATCCATTTGTGTACAAACTACAATTTAAGGAGTTTTAAAAGTTAGTCGTGTTGTTTGATAAGTCGCTACAAATCATTATTAAAGTTTCAAACAATAACGAATACCTAAATATTTCATGACGTAAACTATTTGGATACTTTAATAGGTTCAATATTATCTAATTACATACATACTTAAGCCATTAGTAAACAATATACAAACTGGACTATTGGTTTTGATTGGAAGATTCAGCTCTGGCTGGACAATGTTTTTGTTATGTCCCTCTACACGACAAATGTCGCATCGGTGTTTCCTAGTAGGGACTTGATCATGATCTTTATTGGGACATCTTATTCTTTTACATCTTTCTTGATGACATATGTCACATCGCATGGCTCTTGAAACATTAGGAAGATCCATCTCATTTTACCTTCGTGTTCCCTTTGGTCTCCCTCGGCCACGTCTGCACCTTGGGTCTGGTATGATCTTCGTCGCAAAAGTCGACCAATATCTCTCATCTGGAACGGCTTTGAAATTAAAGGAGTAACATTGCACGTACATATCTATCCGGTAGTATGGTTCAATAAATTGCGAGTAGCTCACTCGAATAAAGGAACATGCAGCTAACACATGTGAGCAAGGAAAACCAAACGATTGCCATTTATTGCAACTGCACATGCGGTCCTTTAGGATAACGACTTGTGTATTGGTGCCTTTAAACATGTGATCTCCATGTCGTCTAGTAAGCACTTCAAACTCACCTATGCCACGATTTATCAAATTGACTTGATGCCTCCTTGCAGCTTGTTCGTAATGTGTGAGTTTATCCGTGACATATTTCGTGTACGATTGCCTGTTTGAGATTGTTTCATTGATTTCTTGTTTGCATTGATCGGGGTATGTCACTAATCTATAGTAAATCATCTTAGTCATTGCTGTCATTGGCAAGAATCGAGCCCCCTTCAATACACCGTTAAAACACTCTACAAGTGACGATAAAACTCGTGTAAGTAATATTACTTCAGCGATAACTATATAGTTGAGTGCAAGACATAACTTGCATTTCATACATACCAACACCATTAGAATTCATCTATTTGTACCGCATGCCTCCGTCGTGCGATTGAGTCCATAATTTTTTGGGGATGGCATTGGCATATTTCAAACATTGAGGGGTTCGCGATGATAAATATGCAAAATGCTCCATGCACGCATTAAGTTTTCGAACTTGATGTTGCCAGCTGCTCGAGAAAGTAGGTTTTTCAAGGGCTCATTTTTGAATTGAGTGTTGAAATTAATGATCAAGTGTCGCAGACAATAACGGTGGTATCCTTTCGGAGGATAAAAACCATTGGTCGGTGTGTTGATCGCCTCCAGAATGTCGGGTGACGATAAAAAATAATGCAAATACCATCTCTATCCGTCACGTGTTTGCGCAACTCCCTAAAAACCCATCCCCACGAATCCGTAGACTCGGTTTCCGCAATAGCAAATGCTACCGGTAGTATATGTCCATTACCATTAATAGATATGGCAATCATTAGCGTACCGCTATATTTGTCATATAAGAAAGTCGCGTCAAATTTGAAGCAGAGGCCTACAAAACCTGAAAGCTTGTATTGATGCTTCGAATGCAAAAAACACACGACGAAATTAAGGACACTTAGTCCTTATCTCATCAGAAGCCCATTGTCTATGTGACCACTCAATTGCGATCCCCAGACTCTTAATCTTCACGGGCGCCAACTAGCTAAACAATCTAGCGTATGACTCATCCCAATCTCCAAATGCATTTGCAATTGTATTCCTTTTGGCATCCCACATTCGCTTGTATTTTACTTTGTGTCCGTATTTTCCCTTAATTATTTGTATTAATGCCTTGATAGTTATTGCTTGATATATCTGGACAATGCTTTAAATCTCTCTCACAAACATATTGTGGCATGACCGCGTTCCCCGTCGGGATTTATACAGTTGTGCGGTGCGTCTAATTGTGTGATCTCCCATAATTGTGTTTTCTTTCGCAAACAATCACAAAAACGCCACATGCACCAGTCTTGCGCACTTCTGCACTTGATCGCCCAAAAAGTTGTAAACGATTCCATCACATGATATTGACAATGTATGTTAACATTCTACACTTTAACGCCATGTTGTAAGTCGTTTTTGTTGTCGAAGCACATCCCTAATTCCAAATCAAAATTAGAGAGGTCCCCCATCAGTTGATGAGAATGTTGGGTCGCAGTGGAGTTACCTACCTCCCAATCGATTTCATCGTACACCAGCAATGGTTAGTGAACTTCATCATCGATTGCTTCCTCCATGAAATTCTCTTCATTGATAGCAAACTGCTCATCATCTTACATTTTTCTGCCCCTAGAGGTTCATACCTTAAGTCATCCGCCACAACATTTAGGTTTTCCCAATCGACAGCTGGTGCAGCATCATCGGAGGGACGCACATCCTCGTCTGCGTCATTAATGTCATCATCGTCGTTCGGTTCATCATTACCATGTGGTGATTGCATCTGCAATCTTTCCATCATCGATCAGGAGTCTGACGTGCTGCCATCTTCATCTACTAGGTGTGAATGAACTGTACGATTTTGAAAATAGTATATTGGCTCAAATGTTAAATAAATATCTACCCTTGAAGTTAATGATAGATTGGCCACTGTCGCCGACATCAAGTCAAAGTGCGTCGCGTCTTCCAGCAATACGGGGATAAAATACTGTGAACCCTTGGGGAGGCTCATAGCGTGACGATAAGTCATCCTTACCATAGTGTCCATAGATGAGATATTGAATGTGTTACACACGTGATCCATCAATTATTGTTTATTCCTTCCAAACCTAAACATCAACACTGTTCACCGTTCGCATAAAAGAGAAATGATATGTTCCTATTTTTCATGACCTACATAATTTATTAGATAATGATGATGCAAAAAAATTTGCATATATATCAAACGTCATTCGTTCATCAAATTGAGGATTTAAATCGCAAGCAAACTTTTTGATGTAGATGATCGCCTTAATAGCGCAACTATAGAGCATACTTATTCGTCTACATGACATCGATTATTTATATCTGCTATGTCAAATTAGAGCATATTTTCAAAAACAAAAAGACTAAGCATAAAACTTTTTGGTTTCAACGAACAAACTCCACATATTAATTTTTAAAAAAAAAAATGCTCCAAATAAATTTATTTATTTTTACTAAATTAGCAAGTCAAACTTACTCAAACTTAAATAAATAAATTTTTAACTTGCTAATTTCCCTCTTTTTTCCTTTATCTTCAATTGGATTATCCCTGAAAAAACAAATAAAAAATTAACTTTTACTTATATAAATATTACTAACTACAATGAAATGACGTAAAAATTAAATAAAAAATTCCGAATCTTTTAACAACCTTCAACCCAGATTAAACCCACTAATGTTTATCTTCTATTTGATATTCCCTAAAAAAACAAAAAATTGACCCACCTCACAACCCAATCCCACAACTCGCCCAACTCTATCACACCAAGAAAATGACCTACCCAACCCACAACTCACCCACTATCACACTAAAAATAAATTATCCACCCCACAACCCAACCCAAGCCACCCCCAACTCTCTCTCTCTCTCTCTCTCTCTCTCTCTCTCTCTCTCTCTCTCTCTCTCTCTCTGTCGAGCTCCCCTCACTCTCTTTATCGATCACCAACTCTCTCTCTCTCTCGCGGTCTCTCGGTCCCCCAACTCTCTCTCTCCGTCACCCTACTCTCCATCTCTTTCTCTCTCGCGGTCTCTCGGTCCCCCAACTCTCTCTCTCTCTCTCTCTCTCTCTCTCTCTCTCTCTCTCTCTCTCTCTCTCTCTCTCTCTCTCCCTCTCTCTCTCTCGTCTCTCTCGTTGTCTTTGCTCTCTCCTCCCTCTCGCTCGTCTCTCCAACTCTTTCTCGGTCGCTACTCACCCCTCTCTCCCTCTGCTGGTCTCTCCAACTCTCTCTTGGTCGCAACTCTCTCCTCTCTCCCTCTGCTGGTCTCTCCCGCACGGATTCTCTCTCGCTCGCTCTGTCCCGCACTGGACTCTCTCTCGCTCGACCTCTCAGTTGCTCCACCACCCCACCAACACCCACCTTAAAAAACCCCTCAAAGCATGGCTACCCCTACCTCTAGCCCTACCCTACCCTGCAAAACCTATTCCCTGCGTTCTTGAGGAAGAGGACATCACGGGGGAACAGTACACGAAAGGCGCATTCGGAGAATGCGCCATTAGTGTATAAATATTGCCCAACTAAAAACGCAATTGCAAAACGCGATTTACCTTACTTTTGTAATAAAAACAAAACCTAACTTATGTTACTAATTTATTTTATTTTTAACAGTACATTTGTAATTTTTTTCCTTCTATTTCATTGAGTGAGAAGGAGGGGAAAGGAGCGGGAAGAAGGGTTGTTCATGTTGAAAGATGAAGGAGCAGCGTATCTTTGGTGGATTGAAGGTTTTCGAACATCTTGGACTTCCATTGGGAGACAAAGGATTGCAATGGCATCTTGGGTGAACTGAAGGTATAGAGGCGTCTTGACTGAACTGGAGACGCAAAGCAATGTCACGGCTTATCTGCTTCAGCATTTCCTTACCTTCAATGGTGGAAAACAAGTGAGAGAGAGAGATAATAGATCTGGAGAGTTGTAACAAAAGGGAAGCGTCAATCTCGAGTGAAAATCAACTCGACAACCATCGATTCTGAGTTAAAACCATTGTTCAGGTATGAACCTTTGTTGATTCAATTTGGTTGGTGTGCTGTGTGCGTTAGTCTGGTGTATGTAGCATATGGTTCCTTTTTATTATTTAAAATTATTATAGCTTCTATACGAAACTGTTCTAGTGTTGAACATGAAACCCCAAAAAAGTAACAAATTTAGGCTTAGAGAAGCACTTTCCCAAGCCTTAATTTTTAGGTTCCAAAGAGAAAAGTTTGAACGCAATAAAATAATTTAATCAATCATTGGTAGTGTACATATGCAAAAACATACTAATCTAAAAACCTGAATTTCTAGACTCCATAGAGGTATTTCATTGACGAATTTTTTGTTCCCGAGTTTCTCTTTTCTCTTTCACGCAGTCGCTCTCGTCTCTCTTATGTGCCTTTTTATTGTTCTCAAATTTCTCTGCTATCTGTGTTGTCTTGGTTTGAAATCAAATCTCTCTCCATCATCAATGGACTTCTCTTTCTCGCCCTCAACTCACGCCCAATAATGGGGTCCTTTTACTTAAAGTGTTGGGTTTTAATGCTTTGATTTTTTTTAATGCTCAAATTTGTGAGTCAAGGATTTATTCCAATGTCTCATCATATTGTCTTTATATCTAAGGTTTATTATAATTTCATCTCGATAATGTACCAACTTGCTACTTTTGTTGTTTTGTTATTATGATAGGGAGCAAGTTACGAAATATGCAAATGTGATTGATAATATATTAATGATCTTATTCATTGTGATCCTATCTATTTAATGTGATTAGTAGTTTGTCTAGCATCAGTTCACTGCTTCAGGACAGTTACGAAATGAAAGCATTCAAGAGAAGTTTAATGGAGGGAAAGAAGAAACTTTGCATTGGGAGGTTTTGTTAAAATAACGGAGGGTATATACTCTGTTTGAAGAATTTTTTCTTTATGCAAGCTTGGTGATCAATTGGATGACTACTTGGGACCATATGAAAGATGAGTGGGGAATTATTTTCAATTATATAGGTGCAGTCTTTATTGTTGTTTCTTTATCGCGTGAAAGACAATGAGCTGGGATTTGCATAAATTTATATGCATAGATTTACATGGATTTACTTGGAGACAAAAGTCATGGTTAATTGAATAAATATATACATAAAAATAAGGCTATTGTTTGTGTGACAATAAGATATCCAACACCAACTATTTCCTTGTGTAGCGGTTTTAGAATATATGAACTATTTACGATTGAACTCATCGAACTCCTCTCTCCCATCTTTCTGACTCCGTCAACGCTTTTGCTACTTTTTTATGTTTTGATTTTTTGCCCAAGGTTCTACTTGTCTCCGTTTTCTTTGAAGTGTGTTATGTCCATTCTATGATTTATGCACTACGATAGGCAAGGATTCCTCAACTTGACAATATAAATCATATTTTTGTGATGTCTCGATGGGGATTAAAACATATGTGCACTACTCGATTAGAAAAAATTCTTATTCTCATTCCCTATCTTTAGTGGGTTGTAGTGAATTGGCATTCTAATTTTATGATTATAGATGTATTATAAGCAACAATTGGTTCACATGGTCTGCCTGCAATTGCGACGTTATTTTTTGGTACTTCACAATCTCTATCTTGAAATTCATTCAATAATTTAGTGGTTTTGAGATTTAATTTTTGGATTGACATGATTGATCAATGGATTTCAAGAAGGGTCTGATAATTATTTGTTGTAGGCAGGTCATATTGATGAAGATTATAGTTACAACTTAAGAAAGAATAATCAAATAATTTCTTTATAAACCAACCAATAAGTAATTGGCCTAATGGTTTAATTAGCGTTTAAGAGTAAGAGGTCATGGATTTAAACCATCGTGGGGACAAATCATGTTTCTTTCTTATAAAAAATAATTTTTTATATTAGAAAGAAACAACCCCGGGGTTCGAACTAATGACCTCTTACTCTAAAACCCCGTACCAAATTATTGGACCATTATCACGGCCCGAATTTCTAATTCTATTTTAATCTCTTAATCAAGATCAAATGACCCATGACGCGGAATCCACATCGAGATACATGTCATTACCGATGCGAGATTGTCAAGGTATGTGTTATATTTGTAATGATGATGTATGTCTAACGTTTTGTATATGTGTAGACTACTAAGTCATCCCTAGTTATGATTAGGTGTCGATACGTGTGTGGGAATGCGCCTCAAGTTGAGTGTCGGCGTAGGATCAAGGTAGAGAGTAATATTGTAAGTTGGCATAAGTCATATATAGCTTTTATAGTGATTTAAATGGGCAATGATTGATAATATATTAAGTATGCCTTAGTTAGTAAGTTAAGACAATAGCCACTTAATTTTCATCGAGACACATATTGAATTGACTCATCCCAACACCAATGGAGTTACATATTGGTGTCACATAGCATGAGTTAGTGGGACTTTTGTTAATATGTGTATCACTAGATGAGCCTCCAGACATGTATGCACAATGAGATTAATGGTTATTAATCAACCATATCCACTTACTATATAAAGCTAGTAATCAACTCATACAACTAAATCAACTTCATTTCATTTGCTTAATTGAGAAGGAAAATTGCTAGAGAGAAGGAGAAAGGCTTGAGGAAGAAGAAGACTAGCAACAAAAGTGGGTTTGGTGAAGGAGATATCAAGTTACTCTAGGTGTTCATCAAACTAGGTACATATCTTCCTATTTAATTGAAACCAGTTCTGGTTTTTAGTCAAATTCAAAGGATAGATGATTAAGATTTTGCAATTGGTTTATATATTTTGATTTCTCATTCCAAGCTGATAATCCGGCTATATTAAAGTTATTAATTTGTTTCGAAATCATAAAGACATGAATTTTTGAAGTTGTAAGACCAAAACTGAATTTCTGCATATTGTATTAGGGATTAGTCGATGTCATTTGGTCGTAACTTGCTCATTTTAGATTTAAATTGGTGGCATTTGAAAGCTGACTCAAATGTGAGAATTTTTGCTTAATTGGAGATTTTGTAATTAAAATTTTCTCATGTCCAAAAGTGTTCTACAAATAGGTGTTGGAATGCAGTCGAAGATTTTTGAAACTAAAATTATTAAAAGGCATAACTCCCTGCCTACTTTTTCAAATAAGACGATCTTTTAGTATGTTGTTATTGGGTATGTTTGTTGCCTTGTGACCAAAAATTATATTTTTTGGAACTATAAATTGGGAGAAATAGATTTTCTAAGTTCGCTAGTCGGATTAGGTTTCAATTGGAGCTATGTTTAATAGAAATATGATATTTTTTTCATTTTAAATCAGAATACTGAAAAATAAATTTTTTTGGAAAGCTAAGATAGAGACCAACAATCTTTGTAGTGGTGGAAGATTTTGATATTTAAACAATTTCATGCCTAAAATCGCGTTGCAATATAAGACTAAAATTTTAATGTTGTTTAGTCTAAAAGAGTTATTTTAGATTAGGGTTCCTAAACCCATTTGACCTGATTTAAAACCAACTTATTTGGATTAGTTTGATATCAGGAAACTAGGGAAGTGTTTCAGAGGTTCAAATACAAGTTTCGAGGCGTTGAGAGACCGGAGTAGCTTAAGAAATTGTGTGGGTTGTAAGTAAATTGGTTGAGATATTTATTTACATTTCACTCATATTCATAAATTCATTTCCAGTCATTTGGACTGTATTGCTTTTGTATTCCATATGTCATGACTTGTTTTTCATTCTCATTACATGAGGTTGCTTTCATGGTATAGTTTATTGATAAAATGATTTCATTGACGTCAATTCATATCTTATGTCATTATTGATTGTTAATATATGTGATCAGTGAAATAGCGTGCTATTAGGTAGTTATTATATAGTGTTGACAATGTATATCCTTTATGCATTAGTATGCAATGCTTTTGTTGGATTCCATTACTGTATTGTTCTTGAATATGAAAGTAGTCATTCTATCTAGGACCACTTTATGATGGAAATCTGGTAGACATATGGGGGTCACTAGACTTTCTAGGGTGATCGAGATTTTTGCATTATCTTGCGTAGCACACGGGGTATAGGACTTGGGGTTGTTGGCATGCATAACTTAGGTGACTTTACGAGTTATAAGACTCGAGGTTGTTGACAAGTATACATTCCAGATGACAGATATTTGGGATAATTATAAAGGTGTAGAGTGCAATTATGACCTTCACAAAGCTGTAGAGCACAACTCCATCCATATATAGTGGAATAGGCGTTGAGATAGGTCTCCCGGTCGACCGGCCCTAGATCAATACTACTTAGCTTAGGGTCAGTTTCATTTTGTTTAACTAAAGTATCTCTTTGCATGATTTCTTTTCAACATAGTTGCTATTATTATGCATTTTGATACTTATTGCCTATTTGGGAATGTGAAAATGTCTCTTAGTGTTACTTTCTACTTTCCTGTACTCACCATCTAGTTTGTGACGGTGGGTGTAGATCCATTGGGTAATAGGCCAAGCAAATAGAAGATTAACGACTATCTATGAGCCTATCATATACTTTTGGTGTTGTATATTATGAGTTAAGTGATTAGTACCTTAAAAAGACACATGTTGTTATATATCGCAATTTTCTTATATATGTGCATGTGATATTTATTCCCTAGTTTTTCCACAATTGTTGGGTATCACATTAGCGCTTTCCTTAATTTGGAAGACTTCCTCTGAATAAAATTGTAAGCAAGAATTTTAATTCATTCTGATTTATTATATTACATAAGACATTAAAACACATATTAAACTTATAATTTGTAAGTAGGTAAATGGTTATGAAAAGGCTGACTAGTTTTGTGTTAAGTTCCATGAGGTGAGGTTAGGGCTTAATAACTGGATTAGGCTGGGTGGTGCCTTAATTTGAGAAGGGGTCGTTGTAGTTAGTATCATAGCCTAAGTTTTAGAATATTATGGACAGTTTATGGAATTGTCCAACGTTGAGATACCATAGTCACATGTGGTATCATATTCTAAATTTATAAAGCTTAGGAAAGCATAGGTTTATAGAGCTTTGGATTGTGAAAAATAGTCATTCCACAAGGTGATACCAAAGCTACAATATGTAGCAAAATGCCTAACTTTTTTGATGAGTAACAAATAAAAATTTAAACATGAAAACATAAATCTTAGTTGTGGAAAACCAGATGATCATTGCCTAGAAACCATTAGTTAGGAAGTGAGTGAAAGTGAGATGGGGATGTCTTCTATCTACATGATATTTTCTATATGTATATATGCATTATTTCAGTAGTAGCTGATTTGCAAATGTTGTCAACTTGAAGAGCACACGGCAGATCGAAGCAAGATCGAAGATTTCAGTAGCTCTAGTGGTGCACACTCTTCCAATCATGACCACACCAAGAGTAGAGACATCTGAGACTCTATCGTTCCTCGATGCCTACATTTTCCAACATATCAGTCAAGCTCCAACTTTTGAAGGATTTCATCAGACTTAAGCCAGCCTATTTTGACGGAGTAAGGAACTTTAAGTATATCGAGAAGTAGGTACTATCTCAATAGAAGCTTCATAAGATACTGAAGGTCGAGGCAGAGGTAGAGGTAGACGTCGAGATGGTTCCCAATAGGGTAGAGGCAGGCACATGCCTAGGATCAGGCTCAAGGACAGCGTAGATCAGTCACTTGTTTTAGGTGTGGTTAGGTTGGGCACGTGATTCGAGAGTGTCCATAGCCAATAGCCATGATTCCACCATAGAGTCAAGTACGTGTACATATGGTTGCACAGCCTGATACAGATGGCACATGGAGACTTATTGAGGATATGATTTCCATTTGTGGTAGAGAGTGATATGTTTTGTTTAATTCAAGTTCTACAATATTTTTCATTTCTAGTCGCATGATAGGCATCTTAGGGTTGACATTGGTTAGAGCTAGCGTACATTTGATTTTGAGTACTGTAGCCGGGGATAGGGTGTACCCTAATCATCTTATAAAAGGATGTCCAGTAGAGATAGGCAGGGTAAAGTTACATAGGACTACAAAATGCTCGATTTTTTAGATTTGGACGCATTGCTATGGATGGATTGGTTAGTATTGTATCACATATAGTGGTAATATTTTGAGAGCTAAGGGCACTAGAGGTCGACTTACGATTAGTGGAGAGATGGAGACTCTAGTATCATTATATACTGTAGCAGAGTGTCAGCGATCTAGACTAGAAGAGATTCCAGTTATATGTGAGTTTCCTAACGTGTTTCCGAAGGACTTACCTAGTTTACCACCAACGGGAGCAATAGATTTCATTATTAAGTTGGTACCAGTACTAGACTTATATTTATACCATCATACCGCATGACTCAACGAGAGTTGGAGGAGTTGAGGAGTCAGTTGCAGGATTTAGGAGAGAAGGGATTCATCACACCTTCTATGTCACCATGGGGAGCATCGATCTTGTTTATGAAGAAGGACGGTACTTTGAGACTGTGTATCGATTATAGACAGTTGAACAAGGTCACTGTCAAGAACAAGTATCTATTACTGCTGATTGATGACTTATTTGATCAGTTGAGAATAACGCGATTTTTTTCCAAAATGGACTTGAGATCATGGTATCGTCAGCTTAGGATCAGGGATGAAGATATGTCCAAGACGGCGTTTAGCACGAGATATGGACACTATCAGTTTACAGTCATGTTGTTTGGTTTGACTACGCTCCTGCCATGTTTATGGATTTGATGCACCGAGTAATGAGACCATTTCTTGACCGCTTCGTGATAGTTATTATCGATGATATATTGATATATTTGAGGACTTGAGAATATCAAGAGCAACACCTCAAAGAGATGTTGCAAACTTTGAGGGAGCACAAATTATAAGCTAAGTTTAGTAAGTGTAAATTTTGGCTGTAAGAGGTCATGTTGAAATTGTAAGCATTACTGTATATCCAACCAAGATTCAGGCTATTATGGATTAGCTAGCACCGTTGTCAGTCACGGAGATCAAGAGTTTTTTGGGGTTAGCAGGATATTACTGTAGGTTTGTGAAGGATTTCTCGAAGATCGCTTTACATATGACTAGATTGACCTACAAAGATGTCAACTTTGATTGGTCTGAGGAATGCGATGAGGCATTTGCTCAAGTAAAGAGATTATTGACTACCACTCCAGTGTTGATATTGTCAAAGGCTGGACGTGGATTTCTTTTATATACAAATGCTTCCCATACAGGTCTAGATTATGTGTTGATGCAAGATAAAGGCACGGTAGCTTATGCATCTAGACAGCTGAAGATACATGAGAAAAACTATCAAATTCATGACTTAGAGTTGGCGGCGGTAGTGTTTGCTTTGAAGATATGGAGACATCATCTCTATGGAGAGAGGTTCGCACTCTATACAAATCATAAAAGTTTGAAATACCTCTTCACACAAAAAGAGCATAACATGAGACATCGTTGATGGTTGGGATTTCTAAAGGACTACGATTTTTCTTTATAATATTACCCAGGAAAAGCTAACTTAGTTGCTGATGCACTGAGTAGGATGTCGGTTGGAGATGCCGAAGTTGTTAGATGCCATATGACACACGTGTGACGGCCCCAATTTTTTTACACGAATTGGGCCTTGCCCGGCCGAAACCTACGTGGACCCCCGAGCCAGTCTCGCAAGGTCAACGCAAGCCTAGTCAGCCTTCTATTCCATCATTATTAGTACATTCACCATTTACAGCTGAGTTATTAATATTTTATTCAAGAGTTACAAATTTTAGCGGAAGCAACTAATAAGTTTAATAACTCAACAAAAAATAAAAATCAGGGAGTTAGGCAACCTAATTGTGGAACCCAGTAAATATCATCAGAGGAGAGTAAATACAATTATACAAAATTTTCACCTAGCCATGAAGCATTTCCTCTGCTACTCGTCTGCGGCGCTGCACTCAGTCAAACATAAGAATGACGAGCCCAAGTAAGTAAATCCAGTAGGACATATACACAACATTTCACAATATCCAAAGCAACAGTTCACAATATCGCAAAGCATCAGTTCACAATATCCCAAAGCATCAGTTCACAAATATTCAAAGCGTCAAATTCATGCAAATAGAAAATGAATCAAGAACGCATGAATATACAAGACTGTAACCAATCCATCGATGAGTGATACCAAATAACAAGGAGTCCCGACCAAAAGGTCGTTGAGTCGCAGCAAAAGCCCAGCAGACTCGGGTTTAGGACGAGACCCCAGCCTCCCAGCCCTAACTCTTGCGCCTATGAGGCATCCATAGACCCGGCTCTAGGACGAGACCCCTGCCTCACAGCCCTAGCCCGTATGACTATGACACATACATGGACCCGGATAATTCAACGGACGACCATAATTAGGACGAGACCCCTGCCTCCAGTCCTAACCTCTCATATCGCAAATATACAGTAACCATGACTCACTTGCCAATGGACCCCCCTCAATCGACAACAAGTACGATAGCTATCATCACAAAGCAGTGAACAAAAATAAAGCTATCAACAGTAAACAACAACAGTCAATGGAGAGAAATGAAATACTGTATAAGTCCCTAACCGGTTTACTTACCTCGAAAATCGCGAACCTCAAAATGTCTCGTTCGCGTCTCGATTTGCGCACCGACACCCGACTCCTAGTCCCTAGTGTCCATTTAAACATTTGATGGCTTATTTTATTTCCAATTATTCACATCAAACTGAAATTTAGTGAAATAAATCTCACCTCCACCGCATCGTCGCGATTTCATCGAAATCGCGCAACCGACCCGTCGACAACGCGCAACCGCGCTGTCGTCGTCGCCGCCGCCTCGCCGCGAAGCGACGCCATCGCCGGCCGCGCGTCATTGCTTGGCGCTGCCTCGCGCTTGCCGATCGTCCCGCCCATCCGTCCGGCCAGCATGGTTCGTCCGTCCGCGCTCCGCACTGCTGCGCCACGCCGTATCTGCCATTGCATTCATTGCTTATTGCTGCTTGGTCCAGTCCGCGCCACGCAGCGCTGCTGCCGCTGCCCGCCAGTGATCGCCACCGCCGCTTGCGCTTTCTGCTCGATCGCCTCATGCGAGCCGCTCCTCCCCATGAGCCATCGCTCGCGCTTTCGTTCATCCCCGGCCGCGCCATCGTCGTCCACCTCCGCGTCCTTCGCTAAGCCGCCGTCGTCGCGCGTAGGGAGCCGCGTCCGATCTCCCTCTCATCTTATCCGATCCTCCAATCTCTCTCACAACGTCTCTCTCTCTGTTTCATTTTCTCCTTTCTTTCTCTCTCTTCTCTCACGATCACTCATTCGATCTTTTTTTTTTTTTTTTTTCAAACTTATCCTTATCTTTTTCAAATCAACTTTATATATATATATATATATATATATATATATTCTATACATTTTCTTTTCTTTATTTAAATCACACGAATCTCGAGACAACTCGACGACCGCGCGACACGCATCTCGAGGCACCAATCCACCTCGTTTTCAAACTCTCAATACTCGCTCTACACGCAACACGAGGCATATCCAATGCACATTTTAACACCACATAAGTCACTATTTCGGTCTCACGTCGGCACGCGACTCGAGGTGCGTCCTTGTTCATGTTTCGGCTCACCAAATCCCTCGCATAATTAGCATTTCATTTTAAATTGAATTCAGATATACGTATTTCGACGAGTGGGTCCCACAAACGACTTTGACTTGACACGTGGCACAAGTCAAATTTTTTGGGCCGTTACAGTCTTCCCAACGAATTAGAATTTCGTCCTCGAAATTGAACCAAATCTCACAAGACAATGGTGTTTTACAGATAAATACACAAGGCCATACCCGCCCAAGGCCATACTCGCCCAAGGCCATACCCCCATCTTACTCTGTAGGGCTGGGCTCCTCAGTGACGAGCTGGACTCCTCCAAGACTTCCAAACAAAGAACGCACCATCTGTCTCCTCCAATCAATATATGCCAGGGCAACCCTCGCAACATATATTGGAATACCAACGAACATTTTAATTTCACGATCCACCGTCACTAACATACGTATATCTGTTGTGTGTCTGCGAGAATGTAACTCAGTCTCACTACTCGTGTGAGTTTCAACCCAACTCGTACCCTCTATCAGGTTACGATGGATAGTAGTCGGACATGACGTGACAATAACATGCATATGTTTCTTACTCTGCTATACCTGGCTGTCCATACGCCCATGCAGATACGTTGAAATCTCGCTCCGACTGGAACATGTCCATTTCCTTTCCCATGTGCACGACTAGATCGTTGTCCCTATCTGTGCACTCGACTGGATCTCTGACCCTATCTCTGGCCACTGCCTCTGCCATCAACCCCTTATGTTAAGGATCTTACGACGGTGCTAGCTGTTGTAATCCGCTAGCGTAAACTCCGCGCTGAACCAACTAACTTTGGCGCCGTATATTCCTCGTATGGCGGAAACGCAATACGTTACGAGGTTGCTCTCGTATGCTCCCACGCTCTCACTCCTCATAACCTTAACTGCACTCCAAAACGTCTGCATCGATGCCACCGTAGTTCACAACTAGACATCGGCCTCGCCGAACAACGAAACTTATACGATGCTCGACCTCGATCTGGTGTGGCCAAAACATCACGAATATTTGCTGCTCCGAGATTCGTACCACAGTGAAACTTTTCCAAGTGATGCCGCTAAATCGTAAAACTACCTCGCCTGCTTTTGACTTTCATAGTAAAAGTGTCATCGAGATTCGTGCAACACGAATCTCGAGGCACCACCTCTATGTGTGACCACAATTGTATCGAATCTCGCAAATTACGTATTTCGAGAAACCTCCCAAGTTTCGAACTCGCATTACCTAATCCAAATCTAATGTGTCCTCGAGATTCGTGCGGCGCGAATCTCGAGGCACATTAAAACATAATTATTTCCATTTAAAATGCACTTGTTTACTCTTTTCTTAATGATTTGTCAAGTGAGTAAATGCACTTGTTTATTTGTACGAAAATTCATGTCAGTACGTTTACTAACGCATCTGAGCAAAGTTTAGAATGCGAGAATTCATGATATATTCCATCTCGTAGGATTTATCCTTAGGTGGCCACTAACTTTTAAAACGATTCGCGGACTCTACCTCAGCTCGTAACATTTAATTCATTTATAAGTCCCTAAAGGTGGTGGTCGACTTCACCAACCCTGAGACTATAAATGTATAGTGTCACTAAAGTGGAGTTACTTGGGCTTCTGATCCAACAGTACTACTCCAAAGCTTTCGTCAAAGCTAAAGGAGTCCGTACATGATGTAATCGTTAGCTCTCAAGTCATCTCAACACTTTGCTCATTTTGAGTCCGCTCTTCGTTTTTTTTTTTTTTTAACTTTACGTTCACGAATGTTCCTTACATTCGATGTTCCTTACTCGAATGTTCCTTACATTCGAATATTCATTCATTTCACGAATGAGCTTTTTTTTTTTTTTTTCGAATGTTCCTTACCTTAATTGTTCCATTCGTTGTATATTATCCAACAACATTAATTTCCTTTATCAATTCCACACCATTTAGAGACTCGAACTTCCGTTTCAAGTCTCGCTACTTATAGGAAATTCTCAATTTCAGTACGAATTGAACAACTTTAAATGAATTTAATGAACTCTTTTTAGTCCTAAATAAGATCAAAATTCTTATAAATAGCTTGAAAATCAATTCACAAGTTTGTTTGAGTCATACATGGCCTGTTAAGTTTCAATTTGAAACCATACTATTCGTAATACCAAAGTTCTCGTTTTCCATTGGCTTCACCAAACCAACCAAGCTATTTACCTCAATTGATCAATTGAACTAACTAATTCTTAAGCCAATCCGCGAAACTGAATTAATTTTAAACCACTCCCGCATTTCCAAAGCACGAGTACTTATTCATGCAGCTCCACTATTCCCAAATACGCCACCATCACCAACATTGTCACATCTGATCCGTGCATGAAGGCAAAGTCACACGACCTCATATCAGATGGAAATATAACTTTTAAACATTTTCCTTCTTTGGGTTTGTACCTTCAATTTACCCAACTAATACTCATGCTGATTATTACGGAACAAATTGAACATTTAACCAAAGAATTCCATCCAAAATTGTGACTAGAAAAATCATTTGGTCGCTCGTAATTGATCCCCAACTCGGCTCAAATGAAAACAAGGACTATACCAAATTTAACTCCAACTCGGCTCAAATTTAACTCCAAATCATTTAAATATAGTTTAAGCGTCCTTGCAATATTATACCACGTTTATATGAAATCCTTTCACCTTTACCACGGATTTGATTCCCGTACCACATTCCAATTTCATTGATTATTTCGAGCGGATCCTCTAGAAATACTTGCAGGGTGTTTTCCTCAATAAGAAATCAAATGTGTCCTCGAGATACATGCAACACGAATCTCGAGGCAACCCCAATACTTTCACCCATTTGTCCATAATGTTGTAATTACTAAAAATGAAATCACGTATGCAAATGGAACATCAATCACTGAACTGATTCCATTTATTTTCTATCCAATTAATCAATTCAATAGTCACGATTCCTCGAATCAGTGTCTAATTATTGACATCTTATATAGTATATAACGTACCATATCTTTTATATATACGCCAGGGGTACAAGCCCACCTCGAAACGCATATAAGGAAAAAATGTTATAAACATTTTCCATTTTCCATTTGCCATTTCTCATTTTCCATTTTCCATCTCTCCTCACTTCCCAACGAAGACTCAAGTCAGGATCATAGGGTTCCACTCTAAGTTCAACCATTCCTAACTTCCGCTTGTTTTGTGTCTTAATTTATTGTGCTAATCAAGAGTCGAGTTCTTTAAAACGTCAGCTCTGATACCAACTGTGACGGCCCCAATTTTTTTACACGAATTGGGCCCCGCCCGGCCTAAACCTACGTGGACCCCCGAGCCAGTCTCGCAAGGTCAACGCAAGCCTAGTCAGCCTTCCATTCCATCATTATTAGTACATTCACCATTTACAGTTGAGTTATTAATATTTTATTCAAGAGTTACAAATTTTAGCGGAAGCAACTAATAAGTTTAATAACTCAACAAAAAATAAAAATCAGGGAGTTAGGCAACCTAATTGTGGAACCCAGTAAATATCATTAGACGAGAGTAAATACAATTGTACAAAATTTTCACCTAGCCATGAAGCATTTCCTCTGCTACTCGTCCTGCGGCGCTGCACTCAGTCAAACATAAGAATGACGAACCCAGGTAAGTAAATCCAGTAGGACATATACACAACATTTCACAATATCCAAAGCAACAGTTCACAATATCCAAAGCAACAGTTCACAATATCGCAAAGCATCAGTTCACAATATCCCAAAGCATCAGTTCACAAATATTCAAAGCGTCAAATTCACGCAAATAGAAAATGAATCAAGAACGCATGAATATACAAGACTGTAACCAATCCATCGATGAGTGATACCAAATAACAAGGAGTCCCGACCAAAAGGTCGTTGAGTCGCAACAAAAGCCCAGCAGACTCGGGTTTAGGACGAGACCCCAGCCTCCCAGCCCTAACCCTTGCGCCTATGAGGCATCCATAGACCCGGCTCTAGGACGAGACCCCTGCCTCCCAGCCCTAGCCCGTATGACTATGACACATACATGGACCCGGATAATTCAACGGACGACCATAATTAGGACGAGACCCCTGCCTCCAGTCCTAAACTCTCATATCGCAAATATACAGTAACCATGACTCACTTGCCAATGGACCCCCCTCAATCGACAACAAGTACGATAGCTATCATCACAAAGCAGTGAACAACAATAAAGCTATCAACAGTAAACAACAACAGTCAATGGAGAGAAATGAAATACTGTATAAGTCATTAACTGGTTTACTTACCTCGAAAAACGCGAACCTCAAAATGTCTCGTTCGCGTCTCGATTTGCGCACCGACACCCGACTCCTAGTCCCTGGTGTCTATTTAAACATTTGATGGCTTATTTTATTTCCAATTATTCACATCAAACTGAAATTTAGTAAAATAAATCTCACCTCCACCGCGTCGTCGCGATTTCGTCGAAATCGCGCAACCGATCGGTCGACAACGCACAACCGCGCCGTTCGTCGCGTCGCCGCTGCCTCGCCGGAGCGCCGCCACTGCCGGTCTCCGGCGTCATTGCCGGCGCCGCCTCGCGCCAGCCGGCCGTCCGCCCATCCGTCCGGCCTGCATGGTTCGTCCGTCCGCGCTCCGCACTGCTGCGCCACTGGCCGCAGCTGCCGCTGCTCATTGCGCTGCCGGCCAGGTCCGCCGCCACGCAGCGCCGCCGCTGGCCCCGCCGTGACCGCCACCGCCGCCTTGCGCCTGCTGGTCGCAGCTCCCGCGAGCCGCTCCTCCCGCGAGCCACTGCTCGCGCTACTGTTCATCCCCGGCTGGCCGCCATCGTCGTCCACCTCCGGCGTCACTGCTAAGTTGCCGTCGTCGCGCGTCGGGAGCCGCGTCCGATCTCCCTCTCATCTTCTCCGATCCTCCAATCTCTCTCACAACCACGTCTCTCTCTCTCTTTCATTTTCTCCTTTCTTTCTCTCTCTTCTCTCACGATCACTCATTCTGATCTTTTTTTTTTTTTTTTTTTTCAAACTTATCCTTATCTTTTTCAAATCAACATTATATATATATATATATTCTATACATTTTCTTTCCTTTATTTAAATCACACGAATCTCGAGACAACTCGACGACCGCGCGGCACGCATCTCGAGGCACCAATCCACCTCGTTTTCAAACTCTCGATACTCGCTCTACACGCAACACGAGGCATATCCAATGCACATTTTAACACCACATAAGTCACTATTTCGATCTCACGTCGGCACGCGACTCGAGGTGCGTCCTTGTTCATGTTTCGGCTCACCAAATCCCTCGCATAATTAGCATTTCATTTTAAATTGAATTCGGATATACGTATTTCGACGAGTGGGTCCCACAAACGACCTTGACTTGACACGTGGCACAAGTCAAATTTTTCGGGCCGTTACACACGCGTATGGATTACTCGAGGCAGCGACGATGATGACTCATTCAGATATTCTTACCGATACTCGAGTGATGATTTGTGCACAGATGAGGCTTCAGACAGCGTCTACAATTTAGCACAGCTTTTCACCCTCATACTGATGGGCGGACTAAGAGGATGATTCAAACTCTTAAGGATATGCTTAGGGCTTATGTACTTGAGTTTGGTGGATCATGAGAGGAGTACCTACCATTGTGTGAGTTTGCATGCAACAAAAGTTATTAGGCTAGCATTGAAATGACGTCATTTGAGGCATTATATGGCAGGCCGTGTCGTTTACCATCTTGTTGGGCTAAACCAGAAGACCGGGACATTGTAGGGCCTGAAATTGTTGTTGATCACACATAGTAGAAGGTACGACATATTGGCTAGAGGCTTAAGGGAGCTTGGGAGAGGCAGAAGAAGTATGCAAACACGTATCACAACGATCTCGCATGTGATGAGGGAGCCTTGGTGTATCTAAAGGTTTCTCCTCGTAAGGGTTTTTACTGAATTGGTTTGAAAGGCAAGTAAGCACCGAGACTCATTAGGGCCTTTCAAGATCAAGAAACGAGTCAAAAAGGTTGCTTATGAAATGAATTTACCTCCACAGATGTCAGGTATTCATCCAAGGTTTCATATTTCTGTGCTTCGACCATCCAAGTCGAAGCCAGGCGAGAGACCAACAGTTGACTTCAGTCAAACCGATCTGAGTGAGGACATATCTTATAAGGAGCAGCCCATACAGATCCTAGACCGGAGGGTAGAAAGGTTGAGAGGCAAGTCTATCCTGATAATGCTAGTCAATAGGCTGTTCCATGGAGACTCAAAACTCACTTGGGAACTGGAAGACTATATGCGCGATAGGTTTTTGTACCTATTCGATTCAAGTATAATTATAAGTTAAGTTAAATTTCGAGGACGAGATTTCCATTAGTTGGGAAGAATTTTCATGACCCGAATTTCTAATTCTATTTTAGTCTCTTAATCAGGATCAAATGACCCGCGATGTGGGACCCGCATCGAGATATGTATCGTGACCGAGGCGAGATGACCGAGATATATGTTATATTTGTAATGTTGTATGTCTAGTGTTTTGTATATGTGTAGACTATTAAATCATTTCTACTTATTAATATGTGTTGATACGTCTGTGGGAATGCGCCTCGAGCTAAGCGTCGATGTGGGATCGAGGTAGAGAGTGCTAAGTTGGCATAAGTCTAATATAGTTTTTATAATGATTTAAATGGATAATGGTTGATAATATATTAAGTATGCCTTAGTAAGTTAAAACAATAGGCACTTTATTTTCAGCGAGACATGTATTGACTCATCTCAACACCAACAACGTTACATATTGGTGTCGCATAGCATGAGTTAATGGGATATATGTTAATAGGTGTATCACTAAATGAGCCTCGAGACACGTGTGCACAATGAGATCAATGGTTATTAATCAACCATATCTACTTACTATATAAAGCTAGTAATTAACTCATACAACCAAATCAACTTATTTCATTTGCTTAATTGAGAATGAAACATGCTGGAGAGAAGGAGAAGGGTTGGAGGAAGAAGAAGACTAGCAACCAAAGTGGGTTTGGTGAAGGAGAGATCAAGTTAAACTAGGTGTTCATCAAACTAGGTACATATCTCCCTATTTAATTGAAATCAGTTCAATTTTTTATTTTTATTTTTGTCAAATTCAGAGTGTGGATGATTAAGATTTTGCAATTGATTTATATATTTGGATTCCTCATTTCAAGCTGATAATCTAGCTATATTAAAATTCTTAATTTTTTTTGAAATCATAAAGAAATGAATTTTTGAAGTTGTAAAACCAAAACTGAATTTTTGCATGTTGTATTAGGAATTAGTCTATGTAATTTGATCATAACTTGCTCATTTTAGATCCAAATTGACTCAAACTCGTGGCATTTGAAAGCTTACTTAGAGGGGAACAATTTTGCTTAACTAGACATATTGCAATTCAAATTTTTTCTTGTCCAAAAGTGCTCTACAATTAGGTGCTGGAATGCAGTAAAAAAAAATTTTTTGAAACAAATTGTTAAAGGCATAACTCCCTCCCTACATATCCAAATGAGATGATTTTTTAGTATATTGTTATTATGTTTGCTGCCTTGTGACCAAAATCACATTTTTTGGAACTATAGATCGGGAGAAATAGATTTTCTAAGTCCGCTAGTTGGATTAAGTTTCAATTAGAGCTATGTTTAGTAGAAATATGATATTTCTTTCTTTTTAAATTGGAATTTTGAAAACTAAACCTTTTTGGAAAGCTAAGATAGAGACCAACAATTTTTATACTTGTGGAAGATATTGATTTTAGGACAATTTCATGCCTAAAATCATGCTGCAGTATAAGACTAAGATTTCATTGTTGTTTAGTCTTAAAGGGCTATTTTAAGTTAAGGTTCCTAAACCCATTTGACCATTCAAACCCAGTTTATTTGGATTAGTTTGATATCAAGAAACTAGAAAAGTGTTCCGAGGATTCAAATATGAGTTTCGAGGTGCTGAGAGACTGGAGTAACTTAAGAAATTGCGTAGATTATAAGTAAACTAATTGAGGTATTTATTTATATTTCATTCCTATTCATATTTTCATTTCCAGTCATATGGACTGAATTGCCTTTGTACTTCATATGTTATGACTTGTCGTTCAATATCATTATATGAGGTTGTTTTCATTGTCTAGTTTATTGAGAAAATGAATTCATTGACTCCAATTCATGTGCTATGTCATTTTTGATTGTCAATACATGTGGTCAGTGAAATAAAATGCTATTAGGTAGTTATTACATAATGTTTAGAATTTATATCATTTGTGCATTAGTATGCAATGGTTTTATATGATTTCATTACTGTGTTGTTCTTGAATATCAAAGTAGTTCTTCTATCTAGGGCCACTTTATGATAGAAATCTGGCAGACATACGGGGTCACTAGACTTTTCAGGGTGATCGAGATTTCTCCACTATCTTGCACAGCACATTGGGTATGGGACTCAGTGTTGTTGCTAAGCATAACTTTGGTGACTTCACGAGTTATAAGATTCGGGGTTGTTGGTAAGTATACACCCTAGATGATTGATATTTGGGATAATTATAAAGGCGTAAGTGCAATCATGACTTTCATAGAGACGTAGAGTACAACTCTATCTATATATAGTGAAATAGGCATTAGGATGGACTCCCGGCCGACCGGCCCTAGATCGGTACTACTTTGCCTAACGTCAATTTCATTTTGTTTAACTAAAATATCTTTTTGCATGATTTCCTTTTAGTATGGTTGCTATTATTATACATTTTGATACTTGTTGCATCTTTGGGAATGTGAACAAATATATCTCAGTGTTACTTTTTACTTTCTTGTACTCATCATCTAATTTGTGACGGTGGATGCAGATCCATCAAGTACCTGGCCAGGCAAATAGACGATCAACGACTATATCCGAGCCAGTGGAGTGTTGCTACGGTAAATTTTGTAGGTTTTGATTTTTGATGTATTACTTTTATATATATATAATTTGTAAGTAGGTAAATGGTTTTGAACAAGCTAACTAGTTACGCGTTAAGTTCTACGAGGTGTGATTAGGGCTTAATGACAGGATTAGGTCGGGCGGTGCCCTAATTTGAGAAAGGGTTATCACGACCACTCACTTAGTTATAATCAAATAAGTTTTTGGTGTAGTATTTTTCAAAGTAGAATATAAATGAAGATAATATAACTTGGTGACTAAGATGAATGTAAGCATTATTGAAGTTGTTATTAAGTGTTATAAATGCATAAATAATTAAATATTTATGACACTTTTAATTCAAGAATTGCTCTCTAAAACTAAACGATATTTTCATCGTTCAAGGTGAGGAGGTCTCCGCCAATTTGGCTATGCCTTTTTAATCATATGATTTAATGACTATTATTGCTAATCAGAGATACTTATGCAAGAACTCTTCAAATTAGGGTTTTGATTAATTAGGTTTTGTATTTGTTAGGATTTCATCAAGTTAGGCCATTTGGCTGCATCCTTGACTATATTCAACATATTATGCATGTATAAGAGGACTAGGATAAGTTCATCAGATTTTAGATAGAGAGATCAACGAATAGCCTAAGCTCGAAATTTGAAGTCGATAAGCTTTTTGGTAATCTTCGACTCTTCAGTTCTGCGCATTCTTTATTGATGAACAAATAGAGTATAGGGTGAGTTCTTGACTTTTTTGTTGAAGGAGTCCGAGTTTTGGTTATCACATGCGAGCAAATCTTGAATTTTCAAACAGAGTTAAGAGAAAATAAATGAAACAAAATAAGAGGTGCGTTTTTTTTTTTCAAAGTAGTTTCTAATTGTATCAAACACCAAATAAAATGGTTATATATTTTTCATGCTTTTTTTCATTTTCTTTGACATCAAACACACCCTAAATTTGCAAAAACTCAAATTAAGTAAAAAATGAGAATGACCATTGCTTATAAGATGTTTGATTTGCTATATGTTTTAGATAGAGTTTATAACTTAATTAAAACAAAGTAAAAATATTTTTTGTTTGGTAATCAATTTTAAGTTCCTTCTTTTGTGAGTTAGTAATCTCTTAATTCATTAAAGTTCAAACTATTTTAATCTTGAGCTTATCAAAGGCTAAGTTGCTACTTAAGTCTAGTTAATCATTGTTTTAGGGAATGTTTTTAACTATATGATTCGTATATTGAAGAGTCATGCTTATCGATCTATTGTATGCACTACTTAAATGATCACATTTGTGCTATGTCTGCTTTATAAATTCCTATTTAAACCTTAAGCATGTTATTACAAGTTTTATGATTTTTTAAACTCCAATATTTGAGAGGAAACTCTGTCGCGATTTCGCTAGAAATGTAAGCATAAGATTAAGTTGAGTGAAAGAGTTTAATATGATTTTACAAGACTAGAAATGTCTTAATACCCACCCCAAGTTGAATTGGAGATTCATAAAATATTAAAAGGCTTTATAGGTCAAAGACTTTAATTATCAAACACATAGATCGAGCATTTCTTTCTTTCATGTTTTTTTAGCAATTCTTTCTTTCGTATTTTTTATTTTTGTGTTCAAGAGTCTCAATGTGTTTTTATTTTTTTTATTTTTTTTTATGGAAAGCAAAGAGGAGCTTCACTACAAAAAAAATGATAGATTAATTTCTTTAAGAAGGATTTTGTGAACTTTTGCTACATGTTTTGGAATGATATGCTTGAAAGATTATTGTTTTAAGAATATTGGAAGGATTGTATTAACTATTTTTGAACAAATTAAGTGACAATTATGTATTTATAGGTAACTACGTATGTTTTGATTGAAAACTTTTATTTGTATTTATGTTTTGTGTATTTTAAATGAATTTTACGAATTATTAGGCATTTGTATTTTCTAATGTAAAATCTAATTAATTTGAAAAAAAGTAGAAACATGAACTATTAGGGACTAAAAAAATGGTAACCCAAATGCTTTAGTGTTTTCAAATCAAGATATTTTTTTAGGTGGTTGTATGCGCCTTAAAAATATTGTGGTTGTTCAAATAGTGTTTTTAGGTTGATTTACAGAAGCCCCAAAAGGCTTATTTGCGACGGTGGAAGGACTGTTCCGAAAGTAAATAATTTATTAAAAAATAATAATTAGGACGATGTGGCAATACATTCCAATAAGGGGTTGCAAAAGGCATTTGAGATGCATGTGTGTGCCCCAAATAGCATGCAGCCCTTGTTATTGCAACGAACACATAATCTTCCAATGTTCGACCCAAAAGACCTTTTGGGTCGATTTGCGATTTTTTGGAGCAGTCTTTTAGCCGCCCCAAAAATCCTACTTTTTTGTAGTGTCTTTGCTTTCCCTGAAAAAAAAAACAAAACAAAATAAAAATCACATTAACACTCTTGAACACAAAAATAAAAAATATGAAAGAAAGAAATGCTCAAAAATATGAAAGAAAGAAATGGTCAATCGATATGTTTGATATTTAAAGTATTTGACTTATAAAGTCTTTTAATATTTTATGAATCTCCAACTCAACTCGGGGTAGGTATTAAGATATTTCTAGTCTTGTAAACTTCTATTAAACTCTTTCGCTTAACTAAATCTTATGCTTACATTTTCAACGAAATCTCGACAGATTTTCCCTCAAATATTGGAGTCTAAAGAATCACAAAATACGTAATAACATGCTCAAGGTTCAAATATGAATTTATAAAGTAGACATAGCACAAATGTGATCATTTAAGTAGTGCATATCGTATATCCACAAGCACGACTCTTCAATATATGAATCATACAATTAAAACATTCCATAAAACAACGACTAACTAGACTTAGATAGCAACTTAACCTTTAATAAGCTCAAGGTTAAAATAGTTTAAACTTTAATGAATTGAGAGTTTACCAACTCACAAAAGAAGGAAATAAAAATTGACTACCAAACAAAACATATTTTTACTTTGTTTTAATTAAGTTACAAACTCCATCTAAAACATATAGCAAATCATACATCTAACAAACAATGATTATTAAGCTCATTTTTTAGTTAATTTGAGTTTTTGCAAATTTAGGGCATGTTTGATAGCAAAGAAAATAAAAAAAAAATCATGAAAAATGTATAACTGCTTTATTTGGTGTTTGATACAATTAGAAACCGCTTGGAAAAAAACTTGCTTCTTTTTTTTTTTTTTTTTTTCTCTTAACTCCGCTTGAAAATTCAAGATTCGCTCACATGTAATAACCCAAACTTGGACTCCAAAAAAAAGTTAAGAACTCACCCTATACTCTATTTGTTTAACAATAAAGAATGTACGGAAGTGAAGAATCAGAGATTGCCAAAAAACTCATCAACTTCAGATTTCAAGCTTAGGCGATTCGTTGATTTATCTATCTAAAACCTGATGAACTTATCCTAGTCCTCTTATACATGCATGATATGTTGAATATAGTCAAGGATGCAGCCAAATGGCCTCACTTGATGAAATCCCAACAAATACAAAACCTAATTAATCAAGACCTTAATTCGAAGAGTTCTTGCATGAGTATCTCTAATTTGCAATAATAGTGATTAAAGCATATGATTAAAAAGGCATAGCCAAATTGGTGGAGACCTCCTCAGCTTGAACGATGAAAATAACATTTAGTTTTAGAGCACAATTCTTGAATTAAAAGTGTCATGAATATTTAATTATTTATGCATTCATAACACTTAATAACTACTTTGACAATGCTTATATTCATCTTAGTCACCAAGTTATATTATCTCAACTTATATTCTACTTTGAAAAATATTACACCAAAAATCTTATTTAATTATAACTTAGTGAGTTGTCCAATAGTTTGGTACGAGGTTTGAGAGTAAGAGGTCCCCAGAGGTTGTTTTTTCTTATAAAAGATTTATTTTTTCCATATGAAAGAAACATGATTTGTCCCCACAATGGTTTAAATCTATGACCTCTTACTCCTAAACACCGTATTAAACTATTGGACTCGTTACCTATTGGCTGGTTTATAAAAAAATTATTTGATTATTCTTTCTTAGGTTGTAGCTATAATCTTCTTCAATGTGACTTGCCTACAACAAATAATTATGAGACCCTTCTTGAAATCCATTGATCGATCATGTCAACCCAAAAATTAAATCGCAAAATCGCCATATTTTTTAATGAATTTCAAGATAGAGATTGTGAAGTATCAAAAAATAGCATAGCAATTAGCAGGCCCACCATGTGAACCAATTGTTTGCTTATAATACATCCATAATCACAAAATAAGAATGTCGATTCACTACAACGTACTAAAGACAAGGAATGAGAACAAGAATTTTTTCGAATCAAATAGTGCACATAGGTTTTAATCCCCATCAAGACATATCACAAAAACATGGTTTATATTGTCAAGTTGAGGAATCATTGCCTATCGCAGTGAATAAATCAAAGAATGGACACAACATATTTCAAAAAAAGGGAGACAAGTAGAACCATAAGCAAAAAATCAAAACACAAGAAAGTAGCAAAAGTGTTGATGGAGTCGGAAAGATGGGAGAGAGGAGTTCGATGAGTTCGATTGTAAAGAGTTCATACATTCTAAAACCACTACACTAAGGAAATAGTTGGTGTCGGATATCTTATTGTCACACAAATAATAGCCGTATTTGTTTATATATATACATTTATTCAATTAACCATGACTTTTGTCTCCAAGTAAATCCATATAAATCTATGCATATAAATTTATGCAAATCCTAACTCATTGTCCTTCATGCATTAAAGAAATAACAATAGAGACTGCACCTATATAATTGAAAATAATTCCCTGATCATCTTTCATGTGGTCCCAAGTAGTCATCCAATTGATCACCAAGCTTGCATAAAGAAAAATCCGACTAACAGAGTATATAGCATCCGTTATTTTAACAAAACCTCCTAATGCAAAGCTTCTTCTTTCCCTCCATTGAACTTTTCTTGAATGCTTTCAGTTCATAACAGTCTTAAAGCATTGAACTCATGCTAGAAAAACTACTAATTACATTGAATAGAAAGGATCACAATGAATAAGATTACTAAAATATTACCAATCACATTTGCATATTTAATGGCTTGCTCCCTATCATAATAACAGAACAAAAAAAGTAGCAAGTTGGTACCCTATCGAGATGACATTATAAAAAAACCCCAGATATCAAGACAATGTAACGAGACATTAGAATAAATCCTTGACCCACGAATTTGAGCATTAAAAAAAATCAGAGCATTGAAACCCAACACTTGAAGTAAAAGGATCTCATTGTTGGGCATGAGTTGAAGGTAAGAAAGAGAAGGTCATTGATGATGGAGAGAGACTTGAGTTTTAACCAAGACAACACGGGTAGCAGAGAAATATGGGAACAAAAAAGGCACATAAGAGAGAGACGAGAGCAACTTCATGAAAAAAAAAACAGAGAGAAACTCGTGAATAAAAAACTTGTCAATGAAATACCTATTTGGAGTCTAGAAATTCAGGCTTTTAGATTAGTATGTTTTTGCATATGTACACTTCCAATTATCAATTAAATTATTTTATTGTGTTCACGCTTTTCTCTTTGGAGTCTAGAAATTCAGGCTAGGGGAAGTGCTTCTCTAAGCATAAATTTGTTACTTTTTTGGGGTTTCATGTTCGACACTAGAACAATTCCATATAGAAGCTTTAATAATTCTAAGGTAATAAAAAAGAAACCATATGTTGCACACACTAGACCAATGAACACAGCACACCAACCAAATTGAATCAACAAAGGTTCATACCTAAACAGTGGTTTTCACTCAAAATCGATGGTTGCCGAGTTGATTTTCAATCGCTATTGATGCTTCCCTTCCGTTACAACTCTCCAGAGCTACTACCTCCCTCTAACTTGTTTTCCGCCATTGAAGGGAAGGAAATGCTGAAGCAGATACGCAGCAACGATGCCTTGCACCTCCAGTCCGGTCAAGACGCCTCTGCACCTTCAGTTCGCCCAAGACGACACTGCGATCCTTCGTTTCACAATGGAAGTCTAAGGCGCTTTCAAACGTTCAATCCACCCAAGACACACTGCTCCTTCGTCTTTCAACGTGAACTCTTACCCTTCTTCCCGCTCCTTTCCCCTCCTTCTCACTCAATGAAATAGAAGTGCCCTCTTTTGTTTTCGTCCCCTAATGTGAATAGCTTTTAGGTCGAACAGGCAAGTTTTTAGTTTTTATTTTTTTAGAAATGGTAAATAATGTGGGTTTTAAAGAGAAGGCTCGTGAATAATAGCAATTAAAACTTTTTTAATGTGCGTCTCCAAAAGAATGCCCTAAAAGGATTGTTTTTTTGTAGTGACGGCAGTTTCCCATTCTTCGTACACGCGCCGAATGCGTCAATAAAGAAAAGTTTTTAAACCAATTATTTTATAGAATAGTTACAAATGGTCGATCCAACAGAGAATAGTCTTTCTTAGATTAAAAACAATAAAAAAAATCGAGGGTTTTAAAATAAATTAATTTAACTAACTAATCTAACTAAATTAAATAAATAAAATAAATATACTAATTTTCAAAACAATTAACAAATACCTAAGTAACACCTAAGTCTATAGTTCCACAAATTAATATTAAGATTCAATTGCAATCGCGGTCTTCAATCTTTCTCAAAAAGTTATTAATTTATATTCTCCTAGATGAGTTATAGAAAATCGACATTCGCCAGAAATTCCTCATTCCCCTAATATCGATAGTTAGGACGTCCGCCACTAACTACTTCCCTAATTAATGTATAACCCTAGACATCCACCAATCGGGTTTAACACACTAACCGCAATAACTTGAATATGTGGGAACACTAATCCTAAATAATCAGATCGCATCCGCCACCAATTTAACCTAGATTCAATTTTTGCACACTCAAGAACCGAAAGGGTTTGACGACAAACGGGTGAGTGTTTGTCACTTTATTGGTCTAAAAGCGTTATTACACGGATACTAAAGGTCCAAATAACTATAGATTGTCCACCTAAAAGCATGCACTGACCACATACATACCCTAGATCTAAACCATAATCATTAAAAATAACAATGAAATATGAGAATTTAAATTAAATTAAATAATAAAATAAAAGATCTCACATAATATGCCATAAATCCATAATCCCGACTTACTTCCCCTTCGACCTAGGCAAGAAGTTAATTAGCCGAACATCATCGTCGAAGAAAGCCAATGCTAAAGAAATAATAGTAGGTGTTTTTAAAATAACAAAGCCTAAGTTCCTAATATATAAAACTACTAAAAATTGGTCTCGGGAGGTGAGAGAAAATAATTTTAGAGGTTGAGGAGGAGACTCGCGCGTCGAGGAGCATCGTATGACTGTTTTAGGCTTGAAAATAACGTATGCCACGTGTCGCAATGCTATTGGTCCGCCTGGTCAGCGTACGCTGACGTGTCGTCGTCTGATTGGTCGAGACGGCTGCCGATGACGTTTTGACTCAGTTAGCGAGATGACATGGCATCGTTTGATTGGTCTATAGGATATGTGATGACGTGATATACGTGGGTGAGAGAGTGTCACTTGGCGCACGCATAGGCGGAGTGAAATCACACGAGTTTGTGCGAAAATCTGGGAGTTTGTGCGAACACGTATCCCGAGGCAAATCGATGAAGGTTAAAGCGAGGAGAAATGTTAATGTGTGACGTGTCTTTGGTGGTGACGCATGGCGGCTTCTGATTGGTGGAGCCGGTGCCTTTGTTGCAAGCTAGCGATGTCTGATTGGTGGAATTAATTGGAGACGCTGACATGACGAGACGCGATTGGAGGAGGAGAGAAAATGAGTGATGTGCTTAGCGTAACACTTGGCATGCAAACTGCTGACGTGGCGAGTCGCGACTGGTCGAGAGAAGATGTGCGCTTACGTGCAACTCCTAATTGGTTGAAATATGTTGTCTCCAATTCTACTCACTGCGCAACGGGTAAATCGAGGCAAATTGTCCGGCATCCGATAACTGCATGTAAATACTTCGTTTTGAGTATTTTTTGCCACGAATTCAACCGTGCACTTTCTTTCACCTAAAAACGATCAAAAAAATATAATTAATATATATTTTAAAGACTTTTCCATATTTAAATATAATAAAATAAAGTACTAAATAACTATAAATACCGACTTATCAAATACCCCATAACTTAAGACTTTGCACGTCCCGAGCAAATGTGTAAATATCAACACAAACTAAACTTGACTCCTAATATAATAATGCACTGACTCAACTAATCATATACCCGACCCAAATTCATGGAGTTCATTTGGCTTACATAGTCACCAAGTTAACAAGTAACGCAGAAAATTTCAGAGTTATGATATGTCAAGACTTGATACCTAAACACAATTAAGATCTCACTTTCAAGACAAAGACTCGGTTTAAACAAAGGTTGTCAACTACTCGTAAGTTTTCTTGGTCTATACATTCAAACATGTAGTTTAAAATCTCACTTAATCATGCGAAAGCACTTGAACTAAATCTTTTATTTGAGGAGTTTCACAACTTCCACCTTTATTTATTATTTATTATTTTCTTTTCACATTTTTTTTTCAATGAATACGATCCCTGCTCCATTTCTTGTGGACCGATTTTCTCACTTTTTCCCACCACAAGTTTCCCTGCTCCATTTCCTGTGGAAACTTGTAGGATACTCTACACTAAGAAAACTCATGTTAGCCCTTCTCACTTTCACTATAATCAAGCAAATCCCCCAATGTGGGTTAAAATAATATCAATCGCACAAATTTGACCGTCTACTCATTTTCGTTATCTAGCACAAAGTCCAACCAATAACTAAGTCCTTAATCATGAAATCATAAAAATGTTGAGTTGCAGACTCGATTGAGTGTTTCTCCTAATTTTCCATAAGTTTCAAGTTAAGAAGACAACTATAAATTACTCATCCATAACTAAAGGCATGAACAAAGTTTCAGATGACTCTACATAACTAAAAAATAAAATAAACAATATATTAAATACATATATGTAGGAACATTTATCAAATCCTAGTGAAATGAGAAAAGAATATGAATGGACAAGAAATGGAAGAAATGATATAAAACATCACTATTACCATCCAATATCCGCATATAATCGCATAAAAAATAAATAAATGATCTCACCTACTGTCTTTCACAAAAGAATTCATCCAAAGCAATCCACAATCCCTAAAGTACCCCCAAACTTATTCTGAACCTTGTCCTCAAGGTTCAAAACAAGTCATCCATATAACAAAAAGAAAAAGACAGTGGTAAAGAAAAACATGGATAAGAAGATGATACAAATGCATGCATGACAAAAAGTCTCTAAAAATCAGTAAACACACAAAATCTTTCATGTGTAGGTGACTAAGGAAACTATGAAAGAACAACCATAACAAGAGCAAGAGCAAGAGCTAGTAAATATAGGAGTTAACTGAAAATAAATTTCAATCAAGTCTGGGAGCCCGAAGTCTGTCAACTAAGGGTGAAATCAACAAAATGATGGAATGAAGTTTAGGGTTTTGGGTTTACTTAAAAATCTGCCACTAATGCAGCGACTTAAGTTCGATATGTCCCAACCAAGTCTCAAAACACCTAAAATCCTATAAACATGTTAATTCCTTAAAAATGCTCTAATTATGCTAAAAATGTAATCAAAAGTCAAACATACAAAACTCGGTACTCTAATCATCTAACAAGCGTCAAACGTAGTATATTACTTGTAAAAATAAAGAGACCAAATTAGAGTATTATTAAATATAAATATAAACTAAAACTAAATTAAAACGGAAATAAATGCAAGAAATAAATAAAGTAAAATAAAAATGAAGTTGGGCTGCTTCCCAACGAGCCGCATTTCTTTTAAGTCTTTGGCTAGACTTGGCGTGATTGATCACGTGATGCCCTCTCCTTAAGAGATGTCAACAACAAATGATGCATCATTCATGCCCTCTTTCATATTTAGGAGCTCAGTCGGGACTTCCAACACGAAAGAATTTGTCGCATCAGGATCGTCCAAAACAAAGGTGTCGGTAGTGTAGAAGATCTGCGAACGCTCCCTTACTACCACCCCTTATAAGGTGTACCAAATGTGCATAGGAGGGTGGGTGGTTACACCAACACCAGAGGTTGCTCTTCCTCGCTCTCTATCCGCGGCTTCTCCGGCTTATCTAAAATGACATCAATTTTCATCTCATGTTCCCCTTCATTTAGTGCAATGACAATTTCTGGCTCAATTTGGGAGACTTCACATTCTTTCGACGTTTCTCTCCAATAGTCCTCCACCTGTGTAACCTCATTCACCTCAAAAGTTTTCAACATATCAACATTCACATCCTCCTTTGGGTTAAAAATTGGTTGTGTGCTACACAACTCTTCCTCATCAGTCATACTCTGAAGCCTGACATTATATTGAATTAATTTAGTTTCCAATTCCTTTAAGCCTGTAATCTTAAAATCAATTTGTCGGATCTCGTCAAAAAGTTGTCGAAGTTGTTGCTGATTATCTATCAATTGCTTCACCATATTTTCCAAGGAGGTGTGTTGATGAAACTATTGATTTCCTTCATGTTGAAGAATCAGTGGGTTTGACATGAGCCGAAAGAAGTCGGGTTATGGTGATGCATAGCTAGAATAGTGATAATTCTCATACTGTGGATAATAGGGACAATTATTTGCGAAATGAGAATAGTATCCACAATTTTCGCAAACCTCAACATGTTGCACAAAATAGTACATGTTAAAAAATTAATGTCCATTATGTGATATACTTACCCGATTCACATTATAATAACGTAAGTCTTCGAATCGACCATAATTATGAGGGTAAGAGGAGTCTATCGCGGGGTTACTTGCATACATGTTAAGAGCAAGGGACTAGATATGCAAAATAAAAATAAAAATAAAAATAAAAAATAAAAAACAAAAAACAAAAAAACTAAATAAAGAAAAATACCAATCCACGACAACGACGCCAAAAATTGACAGGCGCCGAACGCGTCAATAAAGTAAAGTTCCTAAACCAACTATTTTGTAGAATAGTGGCAAAATGTCGATCCAACAGAGATTAGTAGTATTTCTTAGGTTAAAAACAATAAAAAAAGAAAATCGGAGGTTTCAAAATTAATTAATTTAACTAACTAATCTAACTAAACTAAATAAATAAAATAACTACACTAATTTTCAAAACAATTAACAAATACCTAAATAACACCTAAGTCTACAGTTCCACAAATCAGGATCAAGATTCAATTGCAATCATGTTCTTCAATCTTTCCCAAAAAGTTATTAATTTATATTCTCCTAGATTAGCTATAGAAAATCAACATCTCCCAGAAATTCCTTATTCCCCTAATCTCGATAGTCAGGACGTCCGCCACTAACTACTTCCCTAATTAATGTATAACCCCATACATCCGCTAATCGGGTTTAATACACTAACCACAGTAATTTGGATCTGTGGGAAAATTAATCCTAAATAATCGGATCGCATCCGCTCCCGATTTAACCTAGATTCAATTTTTGACACTCAAGAATCAAAAGGGATTAACGGCAAACGGGTGAGTGTTTGTCACTTTATTGGTCTAAAAGCAGAATTACACGGATACTAAAGGTCCAAATAACTATAGATTGTCCACCTAAAAGCATGCACTGGCAACATACATACCCTAGATCTAAACCATAATCATTAAAAGCAATAACAATGAAATAGGAGAATTTAATTTAAATTGAATAATAAAATAAAAGATCTCACATAATATGCCATAAATCCATCCCGACTTGTTTTCCCTTCGACCTAGGCAAGAAATTAATTAGTCGAACATCATCGTCGAAGAAAGCCGATGCTAAAAAAATAATAGTCGGTGTTTTCAAAATAATAAAACCTAAGTTCCTAATATATAAAACTACTAAAAATTGGTCTCGGGGGGTAAGAGAAACTAATTTTAAGGGTTGGGGAGGTGACTTGTGCGACGAAGAGCATCGTATGACTATTTTTGGCTTAAAAATAGGTGTCTGCCACATGTCGCAATGTTATTGTCATCATCTGATTGGTCGAGACAGCTGCCGATGACTTTGTGAGTTAGTGAGTGAGATGATGTGGCATCGGCTGATTGTCCGATAGGAGATGCGATGACGTGCTATGCGTGGGTGAGAGAGCGTCACTTGGCGCACGCATAGGCGAAGGGAAATCATGCGAGTTTGTGCGAAAATTTAGGAGTTTTTGTAAACACGCATCCCGAGGCAAATCAATGAAGGTTAAAGTGAGGAGAAATGTTAATGTGTGACGTGTCTTTGGTGGTGACGCATGACGGCTTCTGATTGGTGGAGCTGGTGCCTTTGTTGCAAGCTAGCGGTGTCTGATTAGTGGAATTAATTGGAGACGCTGACATGACGAGACGCGATTGGAGGAGGAGAGAAAATGAGTGACGTTGGCGTAACACTTGGCATGCGAACTGCTGACGTGGCGAGTCGTGACTAGTCGAGAGAAGATGTGCGCTGACGTGCAACTCCTAATTAGTTGAAATATGTTGTCTCAAATTCTACTCACCGCGCAACGCGTAAATCGAGGCAAACTGTCCGACATCATATCACTGCATGTAAATACTTCGTTTTGAGTATTTTCTGCCACGAATTCAACCGTGCATTTTCTTTTACCTAAAAACGATCAAAAAATATAATTAATATATATTTTAGAGACTTTTCCATATTTAAATATACTAAAATAAAGTATTAAATAACTATAAATACCAACTTATCACATATCATCCTGGAAATGCAATAAGATCATAAAGAAATTGAGAATGAATTATAACTCAAATAAAGTTTTTTAATATTTAGTTCTCAAAGCTCAAGATTTGAGAAAAGATTAGAGATGGTATATGTTGAATTAAAAGTATAAACTCCTAAAAAGAATAGTGGCGAATTGGGTATTGTTTGAAAATTGATAAATTTTTTATGCTAACTTGGAAAGTTTAGAAGAATAAAAATCTTTCAATTTCCAAGATCCCCGAGGTAAAATTAGTTTTAAATCACTAACATATATTTTTTTGATAAAAATATTTTATTCATATTTCATCCGATACTAAGATCATTTAGTATAACCATAGCTACTTGTATGGCACTACAAAACATTGTGTGTTTAGCGACATTAATTTACTCATTTAACGACATTAATTAGTGTCTCTAAAAATTTTACCGACGCATCATGAAGTGTTGCCACTTGTGTTGGTAAAAGTGATGTCGCCCCAATTTTTTACGACACAAAACGTATGCGTTGGTAACATTTATTTAGGACACTTTTGCTATAAGCGTTGTTAAACTAGGGACACTTGTTGTTTATGTGTCTTTAATTTTAGGATATTTATTTCTTATGTGTCTCCAATTTAGAGACACTATTTATATATGCATCCCTAAATTAAGGACACTTGTAAGTTTAGCGTCCTTAAATTGACAACACTTGTGCACTTAATGTCTCTAAGTTGACAACTCATGTACACTTATGGCCTGTTTGGTTCGTGGGATTAGCCTGGATTAGCTACACTGGACTAGTTAATCCTCTGTTTGGTTGGAGGATTAACTAGGCCAGTGGATTAGTTAAGAGGCATGAGAGTGGATTAAACAATACCACCATTTTTGGTGGGATTAGCTAATCCATTGTAAGTGAAAGAGGAGATTACCACTTTACCCCTCAATATAACAATCGAATTGAAACGAGTTAAACCCATTGTTTCATCATCGTCTTCTTCGTTTCGTTTCTCACTGGTTTTCGTTGCTATCTCTCTCGTCTCTCTCACTCGCCCGAGTCTCTCTCTCTTTATAGTTTTGTTTGAAGAGGAGCTGTGATGGTGGTCTGAAGTTGAAGGCAAGGTAATGAAATTTTAAATTTTTTTTACTGTAAATTTGTGGTTGGGACTGGTTTTTAATGGTTCGGGTTGAGGAAAAAGGATTTAGGTAGGTTGGTTTGACTCATGGGATTGAAGGGGAGACGAAGAGATGAGGAGATGAAGTGGTTTGATGAAATCGAAGAAAAAAATAAAGGTGGTGGAGGTGGAGATGGTGAAACCGCGAGATGAAGAAGATGAAGAAAGGGATAAGAGTGTGAGAGGTTGATCGAGAGAGAACGTGAGAGATCGAGAGAGATGAAGACCAGTCGAATGAAGAAAAGTGTGAAATGGGGGGATTTTTGGTGTTATTTATCTAAGGGTATTTTGGTAAATGTACATGTACAACCTCATTTAATCCCAACCTTAATACTCCCAACCAAACAAGATACACAAATGAGACTAAACTATCTAAACCCATGTGTTAGTCCCATCACTAATTAATCTCATATGTTAGGATTCACTAAAATGTGAACCAAACAGGCCATTAGTGTCTCTAAATTGACAACGCATGTACACTTAGTGTCTCCAAATTAACAACGCATGCACACATAGTGTCTCTAAATTAACAACGCATGTGCACTTAATGTCTCTAAGTTAACAACACATTTATACTTAGTGTCTTTAAATTGGCAACGTATGTACACTTAGTGTCTCCAAGTTGACAACGCATTCATATATATTTAGCGTCGTCATATATATATAAATATATATAATAATTAATATTAATATTATTGGAAAGAAAATTTTATATATAAATTAAAGAAATTTCTACTTCTAATTTATTTATCAATAGAAAAAAAAATTATTTATTTCATTTGAACAAAAATTTAACTAACGAATGTGGACAACCAACTCGTTTCAACAGCAGGAATATTTTCCAAACACTTTCTGAACTTATGAAAATAATTCTCATCAATTGGCTCGCTGTCATTCTCAAACCGCAATAGCCTTGTGCATCGTGTCAAAATAAAAAGCAAACGTGTGAACAATCGCTTCATCAAGCCACTTGACACTGCTTGCCTCTTGATCGTCGATTCTCGCACAATTCCTCCACATTTTATACGCAACTCAACATAAGCCATTTCGTGCATTGTTGGGCAAGACTTAGAAGATCCTCCACTTCTTTCGTCCTCGAGGTGATGAATGCTCCTTCGCAAGGAACTCTTTCACATCTCTAGAAAAATGAGACAGCTTCATCATTCACCACTCCTTTGGCCGCATCGAATCTTGAATGAAGTGATCCCAAAAGCTCCTGAAATATCAGCCCAACAACAAGAAGTGCAATGTAAAAGCATTTTCAAAATAAACTAGATATATGTTTAACTTTACGTACACAGTTGACCAATTAAATGCAATAGGAAAAGGGATTTTCATCTCATGAACAACTTCGAAGGAAATTTTAAATAGTCGGAATGTGGCTGAGGTACCTTCAGATCATTAAAGCTATAGGGTCGGGGAGGAGTTGTTTGAATGCCACCTTTTGGTCCTAGCTCATGAGAAAAGCTTTTAAAACCTGACGATGATCAGAGACATGACTTGTACATTCAAGCAGAAAAGTTAAGATGAATGGCAGAGGCCAAAATATTCTGCATGTAGATTCAGATTTACCTTGGCGTTTGGATGAATATCCTTGTCGCTGATCATCCTTCATAAGATACGATGTGAACCAAATGAGAAATCCTTTTCCCTTTGTGAAAACCCGCAAAGAATAAAAAGGCTAATGAAATCAGGAATCTAATAATATATCTTGTCTTTAAGTTAAACTGGTCTCCTTAAGCTTTGCTCCTCTGCTATGAATACCACTGTACTTGCAGTCTTGCCCACTTGCATTTGGTCTCCGAATTGTCAACATATAGACGCTTTGCAAACTGACGCAGTTATCAAGAGTGAGTAATATGACGCTTCCCTTTTTCTTATTCGTTCGATGTTCTTGAGCACAGGCATTCCCTATAATGGCTTATTATTGGATATCTGTAAAATAATTCTATAATGTAAACTATAAATATCCAAAATGACATCTTAATCATAACTTTCCGAAACTAAGTATAGTAGTTCCAATCACTGGTCAAACTTTCAAATCTTTAATAAATATCGGCAAAGTTCAAGACATTTCTGATGATCTTGTGTTTTTTTTTTTTTAAAAGACGACATTCATGACCATCGAAGACAACTTCGAATAATAAGAACCCTTCGAGCTTCAACTAGAGTGAAGTTACAACAAGGTAGCCGTACTGCAAGGTGCACCTGGATCACCTCTTCTTCGGAGAATATAATTCTTCCAAGCACAACTTGCGTTGTACCGCGCTCTCCCAAAATAATAGCAACTATTCTCGAAATCTCAAAACACGCTAATTCTCACCTCTCCACGCGGTTTTTCATAGTTTTATGGTAAGTGAAATTCAAGCCATCGCGCAAGTTTCATACTTTATCTTGTAATCTATATCTCACAAAACCTAATTTCAAATCACTAATAAAAACTTCAACCAAATCAAGCACATATATAACTCATTCAAAATATAAACAAAACTAAAACCAGTTCTGTCATCACCTGTGTTTCCATGTCCGTCCTTCGCTTTCTTCTTCTTCTTCTCCGTGACAGGCCGCGGCGGCACCAGCGGTCCGCCATAGAACTTCGTCGGATCATCACTAGCAGAATTCAACAAACTTTCCTTCACCGATCGCTCGTGAAGAGTCTTGATTCGCTCAGGAAGATCAACTAGAAAGCTCGATTTAGAAGCAGAGACAGCTGCAGAGATACGATCCGATTCATGAACAGTTCGAAATCCTCAGACCTATCAAAATTCCTTGAAACCACATCAAAATCTGAAATTTCAAATTTAATGGAAACGAACTTACTTCTGCGCCGCATTCTTCCGCTTCTCGTACGAACTTGTCGATAGATTCCTCAAAGACGGCCGTGGGGATCACCGAGAGCGCATCCGCCATGAGAATCGCAAAATCTCGAACGCTCCTCGCCTTGGTTTCCGAGCATCCCAAGACATGTTAGGGCACCAGATCGAGTGAGTCCGAAATTGAAGAATTAGTTGCCCTAATTCGCGATTCCGCGAGAGAGATAGAGGAACGATCGAGCGATCGAGAGAGAGAACGATCGAGCGACCGAGAGAGAGAAATCGAACGATCAAGAGAGAGAGAGAGAGAGAGAGAGAGAGAGAGAGAGAGAGAGAGAGAGAGAGAGAGAGAGAGAGAGAGAGATCTACCTTAATAAGTGATTCACTTCTTCTCTTCTTCAAGTCCACAACCGAGAGGTTGTCCAGAGAGGTAAGAGGTGAGAGTGGAGAGCCGACACCAAGGGAGGTAAAGAGTGAAGGCACGACCGTGAGGGAGAGCCGAGACAGAGAGAACGCCGAGAGGGAAACAGAGCAACTTGAGGGATTCGAGAAAGGAGAGTCGAAAGAGGGAGACAGTGAGTACTGTCTAATTAATTTGGGGATTTAGACAGTACAATGGAGACCTCACTGTAAATCGTCATGGTAAACTATGTGTCTGTGTAGATTGAATTTTTTATTGTTTCAATGTGAGGGGGAGTGTTGGTCAATTTTTAATACTTACACTATTTTTTTTTGCTTAATGTTAGGTTGTAATAAAAATTTTATTTTTCTTGTCGTTGCTTACCTAAAGCAATGATAAATTATTTTCTCACTTATTAGTTTTTAAAGTAATAACTAAAAATTAATATCTAATTATTATTTTTGTTTAATAATTTTTTTTGAAAGAATCTAATCTAATTGTTTTAGTTATACCCTTAACACTAAATTAATTTTTTTTATTTTTTTATTTTGAAATTTAACAACACTTATAAATTATGTGTCTTTAAATTTAAAGTCTAACAACACTTTGTAAATTATGTGTCTTTAGATTTAAAATCTAACAACACTTGTAAATTATGTGTCTTTAGATTTAAAGTCTAACAACACTTGTAAATTATGTGTCTTTAATTTTAAAATATAACAACACTTGTAAATTATGTGTCTTTAAATTTAAAGTATAACAACACTTGTAAGTTATGTGTCTTTAGATTTAAAGTCTAACAACACTTGTAAATTATGTGTCTTTAATTTTAAAATCTAACAACACTTGTAAATTATGTGTCTTTAAATATAAAGTCTAACAACACTTTGTAAATTAAGTGTCTTTAGATTTAAAATCTAACAACACTTGTAAGTTATGTGTCTTTAAATTTAAAGTCTAACAACACTTGTAAATTATGTGTCTTTAATTTTAAAATCTAACAACACTTGTAAATTATGTGTCTTTAAATTTAAAACTTAACAACACTAGTAAATTATATGTCTTTAGATTTAAAGTCTAACAACACTTCTAAATTATGTGTCTTTATATTTAAAGTCTAACAACACTTGTAAATTATATGTCTTTGGATTTGAAATTTAACAACACTTATAAATTATGTGTCTTTAAATTTAAACTTAACAACACTAATAAATTATATGTCTTTAGATTTAAAGTCTAACAACACTTCTAAATTATGTGTCTTTATATTTAAGGTCTAACAACACTTGTAAATTATGTGTCCTTAGATTTGAAATTTAACAACACTTGTAAATTATGTGTCTTTAAATTTAAAACTTAACAACACTAGTAAATTATATGTCATTAAATTTGAATCTTGACAACACATGTAAATTAGGGTCCCCAAATTTTAAATCTGGTGTCACTAATTTACCAAGCGTCTCTAATATAGGAGACACTTATAAATTATGCATCTTTAAATATTGAAATTGACAACACTTATTGTTTGTGTCCTCATTTTTAATTTTAGCAACACTTATAAACTATGTGTCTTTAGAATTGAAACTTGACAACACTTTTAAATTAGTGTCTCCAAATTTTAAATTTGGCAACGTTTTTTTAACAAGTGTCCTTAATTTTGAGACGCTTTTACATTATACGTCTCGAGATTTTAAATTTGACGACGTTTTAATATCAAGTGTCCTTAATTTGGAGACACTTGTATGTTAAGCGTCTCAAAATTTTAAACTTGGCAACGCTTATATATCATGTGTCTCTAAAATTAAAATTTAAATACATTTTTTATTAGTGTTGGCAAAAAAATGTTGCTATAGACCCACTTTGTTGTAGTGTGGGAAAGCCACATTATTATATGAACAACCTCATTGGCTTGCCTACAAACCCTAAACTCCCTAAAAATTAAACTTCCAACAATGAAAGAAAATCAAACGTCCAGATGGAGAAGAAAATCTAAAACTTCCAACAATGGAAAAAAAATACTTATTTAATTAATAAAAAAACACCAATGAATAGTATCGATTCAATAGCCGTAGACGCAAATCCACACGCAAATGTAACTGAAGATGTAACTAGAGTTGAAGATTCGACTAGTGTCTGTGTTGAATCTGATAACTGCAATACGAGAGGAACTATTCATTGATCTCATATCTAATAAAATCTATTTTATTTGACAAACAAAAAGTGAAATCGATATTATTGGAGCCACCGCTGATGTAACGACCTTGAAATTTTAAGTAGAGTCGCGTGGCATTTCAAGACCGTGACTTGAACTTAGCGTGAGGTAGCATGCTCAATTGATCAACCCTTAAGTGTCGACACTGAGGTGATTTTATTTTCCCGAGATGATTGTACTACATATCTATGTCAAATATGCACAATTTAATTGATCTTATTTTTTTCATCGCCAATTTGGCGTGAGTTTTTTCGTGATGCGTGCTTAAGGGCGACGGGTATGAGATAGGTCAGTAATGGTGACACTTGGGTCAATGAATAACTTAGATTCAATCCTACTTATTTCACTAAATATGTAAGCTAAATTGACAAAAACAACCTAAATTAAATTACTTAAATTGAAATGTACGTTGGAAAAATTAATTCAATAGCCTAAGTTCAGGATTAATTGATATTAGTAACTGAGTTGTTAATAAAAAAAAAAATCTTACAACCACTATGATAAGAAGTAAATTAAATATATGCGCTTATGGTACATATTGTAACTATGAAGAATTTTATGGTGATAAATTAAGGAATTGACCATAAGTTGTATGGTAAACGAGTTGGTGGTCCATGAATATTTTAATCATTCTACATCAAGTGAGACACTTGTCATATGTAAGAGATGGATTGGTGTCCATGCTAAAGGGCCCATGAGGGATTAGTCTGATTAAAGCTATTTAGGTTAACAAATAACCCATTTACATATAAAAAAAAAAGAAAATCATGGACTTAACCAATTTGTGTGTTGGAGTTCTTAAAAATTTAAGAGAAGAAAATAGGAGTGTGTCTGATGTTATTATGAAATCTGAAGCTAAAAAAGGATCAATTAGTGTTGATCTTAGCTAACGTAATCATCATTAACAAGCTTACATGAAGTTCAAAACCCTATGTATCTCAATCTTTCTCTTTCTAGATACATAATTTGAGAAAATGAGTCGTGCATGAATTTGAATGTTTTGCTAACTTCAATAGGTTTGAAAATCTAGTTTTGAATCTCTAATTTAAGTTCCATTTTAACTAAGGGTAGTGTCATTTGGACTCGTGAGTCCGGACTCAAAACTTTTTTTAATTTCAAATACATCCTCGAGCAATTAATGAAACAACCATAATCACTTGTAAAACTTCTATTATACCCCTTAAATATTTACAAAAAATTTAAAAACCTTCCTATGAGTCCGGACTCATGAGTCCAAGTAGATTTATTGTTTAACTAATTTTCAAGCTTTTTGGTCTTAAATGGGGTTTTCTTGCTCATGAATGCAATTTGATCATTAATTGATGTTAAATGTAGGTATTATTGTTGTTTTGGTTTAATCGAGAATCATTGGGGTCAAATCATCCCATTAAGAGCAAGAATTTCTTGATATGTGTTAAATTTAGGTGATGAAGTAATTGTCATTTTCCACCACAAAAAAAAAAAATTAGAGATGGAAATAGAAATGAATAATATTCCGTTGCTTATTAGAAATGAAATGCAGACGGAATATAATGGTGAAACGCTTGACTTGTTAGAAACAAAATAGAGACAGGAGAGAGAGGAAATTTGATTCCGTTGCTACACAAATGGCCCCAAGTTCCCCGTTAAAATTTCTCACATGCAAATATTTTTTAAATGTATATTACGCCTCGAGATTCATACAATGATCGAATAAAAGAGAGACGGAATATATGCACACCCTTATATTTCTCTCTCATTTGAGCACGACTGTAACCTCTCCCCCATTCGACCCCAATCTCCTTCTGAGCCCTAATCCTTGCGTCAATGGTGATGCCATAGCCGGAGCTCGTGTTGTCTGCCATCGTTGTCGCAGAAGCCCTCGCCATCGTCTACTCTATCCTTCGTCATCGTCTGCTAAGTCCTTTCTTATCCATTAGACGATCGTCACCTCCACCTCTTTTTAGGTTAGTCTCAAAAGCCCTAATCGATTATGTTCATGCTTATGTTGTTTGATGATTGACACCTTTGAGCAAGAGGTATAAACAAAACTAGATCAAACATATAGGAGTAATTAAATTAACTAGCTAAGGTATGTTGCTTTAGACTTAGAAATGTTGAGTGTGGTGTAGTTGAGATTCAGCTGGAGTAGATTGATCTTCCTGGATCTAAAAGTATTTAAGTTAACTAGATCGATTTGTGTTGTTGTATCAATAACTCTACCAAGTTTGCGAATTCCATTCATTAAGGAATATGCTAAACGATTCATTTTGCAATCCCGCCGCGACATCAAAGAAACCTATTAGACCAAAATATTTAAATGGGGTTTCACCCAATGGCCAAATTGCAAAAGATGAATCAAACTATTCTTGTAAACGCTACCCCACCTAATTGATCGCTAAAGTCTTAATCTTGGCCGCCTCTCAATCTCTCTTGGTCATGCATCCTCACTGCAAGATACCCAATATAGTTGTTCTTGAACCTTACCCACCTTAACATTAATCAATCCACAAATTCCTCAGAGGCTAAAACCTATTTCACCTTGAATTGAAACTCTAAAAATAAAACCCTCAACAGTTATACTATTTCTTCAAATCAAACTAAAAAACCAGAGAAATTAAATGAAACATACAATGGAGAAATCAATATAGAGAAAGAAGGAAGGAAAGAAAAAGAGATCAAAAGAGAGATAGAGAGAGAATAGTTACATTTCAGCATAATCCACAGTGGAGACATTCTTCCTAACGGATGCCAAGCAAATTAATTATTGTACCGATGTTTCTCTCTCTTTCATTCGTTTAGTTTTTTAAGTTGTAGTTTTGTAGCGAAATATATAACTTGCAGTGGCAAATATCAGAATGATTTAACTTAATTGATTGGCTTGAATTAATGTGAATTAATTACATATTCCTCATCCACTAAAAAAAAAGTTTTTTTAGCAACAAAAGTTGGAGTTCTCACGTCAAACTTGTAAGTTATAAGCTATTGTCTTTCTACTTAACTAGTAATTATGAGAGTGTTATTACATCTCCAACAATCCCCTCAAGTAGGTTAGTTGTAACTAGTCTTGAAGTCATCAACTTGGAGGACCTGATTTTGTTTTCTTATTAATCTTAACTTGTGTTTTTTTAAGTCTCCAAGTCCCCTTCAACCTCAAAGGCCACTGGTCTCTTAACTCAAGTCTAGCGTAACTTCAACTAGTCTAACATTTGTGACTTATCATTATCAACTTTCATTTGTTCTTCTTTTGCTTTCCATGTGTGTTTGTGTTGCCTTGGCTTCCCTTCTGTGCTAGAAAGAAATAAGTAAAAGCATATGTATGTATATGGATGAAATGGGAGGAGTAGTATGGCTAGGGTTTATTTATTTGGATCTACTTTCATGTATTCTTCTTTTGCATTCCATGAGTGTGATTGTTGATTCGTTTGGTTTTTTGATAGATGTTGATGATCATGGTTTGTTTGTTCTTAAGGTAAATATGTGTGGTTGTTGTCATTGTAAAATAAAGGTGAGATTTAATGCATTCTTTGATGGTTTTAGGGATGAAACCGAGGATTTCAAGTGTTGGAAAGGAATATACTATTTTTTTGTTGCATATCAAGTATTTGATATTGGGTATATGCTCGAGTTTTAATTTTTATTTCTATCTCTGTTGTTTTGTGATGGGTTTCTCTGTTTCTTATCTTTTCTTCCCTTATTTCACTCCTATATATTGATTTGGAGAGATGGGTATTTGTGATTGAAGTCCATATATCGATGTAGATTACTGGGTGAGTTACAGTTTTAATTGATTATGGGGAGAGATCGAATTGGGATTTTTTTTTTTGAAATTAGTCATCTTAATAATACCTCATTTGTAATCTAGCTTTTAGTATGGTCTAATCTTTGTTACCTCTAATTGTAAAAGTTCACATAAAAGGTGAAGGTGGGGTAAAGAAAAAGAGAGATGGAGAGGCTAAAATAAGAGTAATTATGTAGGAGAGGTGGGGTAGTCCATGGGTACATATCAATCATCTCAATACATATGAGATCTAATAAGTGTGTGATAAGTGAATTAAGCTAATTTCAAACTACATTATGAACATGTATAGTTAACAAAAGCATGATTGTATAATTAATAAAGTACCTTAAAATCTATAGTTCATTAGTTCATCATCCTCAATTGCAATGCCATATATACAATAACAAAACAAATGGAATCAAAAAATTAGATATATATATATATATATATATATATATATATATATATATATATAAATAACACCATATGCAATGGCCCATAGTAGTTGAGACTTTATCTTAATTGATTGATTTTATTGAATCAATGACTCAAACAAAAAACAAGATCTATTAAAGATAGTCCATGACTGAATTAATTTAGAGAAGAAATTTATCTTAATTGCTTTCAATGAAATGTACACCAATGGAAAAAAATTATAGATTATGAATTATATATATATATTCTATAGTAATAATTCATTAATTATAACCTGTGAAAATAAAGCTAAAGAATAAACCGACTATATATTAAGTTAAGAAAAAACAAGCATGCATCAGCAAATCGAAGATCACAAAGCATTCTTCAATTGATGAAGAGGAAGATGGGAGGCTTAAAAATATGTATAGAGAAAATGTGAGTTTCAACACTTTATTAATCTTTTTGTTCTAAAGTCACCTTTAATGAATGTACTCTTGTTTAAAGTTCTAGTTTTAATAGATCAATCAATAGTGATTTCTCTAGTTCTTTATATGAACTACTTCACCGCTATGTTCGACTATTTTTTTGATGTTCGAGTGACATAATTTAGGTCTAAGTTCATGTCTTTAACTTAACCAAAAATCGGCTCCCAAGCATAAGTTTTTAAAGTGATTTGTTTTTTAGATTTGATTTGGGATTGTTAAGTTTGATTTGTGATCTACAATGTTTCAGCTAATTAAATGAATGGCAGATCAATTACTTCATCTAAGTATCAATTGTTGAATGAGACTCTGTATTTAATTCATTACTTCATTTTGGTATCAATTGTTTGTGATTCTCTATTATTAGGGTTAGTTCAATTGTAGAATGAAACTTAGTTTTTCTATTTTTTATGATAGAGTTCCCAAATCTTTCATAAATCACATTTTACTTTCACTTTGGAAATCGTACTTCACTTCACTGATGCTTACATAAAAAATATTTAATTAATACATTGAACAACAATTCGAAGACCCCTCCCACCTCTATATATTACTCCTATAATCCACTCACAGATCAACACCATTAGATGTTTCAGTCCACCCCGTGATACATCACCACTTTGTGAGAGATCATATCTATTTATGAGAAATGTGTAATCTAAACACCACCACGACCAAAACTACTTCTCTGGACACACAAGTAGACATTACACTAAAAATTATTAAATTAATTGACTAATTAAATTGCACAACTATAGTAGGAATGCCATATACAAGTCTAGACTGGATGTACAACCATCTCGACAATGGCTTGATTCGAATTGAGTTCGCGATGAGGGTTAAAGAATTCATAGAGTTTCTCAAGAAACATTGTCCCACCTACCAAATTGAAGGGAATATTAGATGTCCATGCAATTATAAAAAATGTCGAATTGTATCTTACCTGGACGTTGACACAGTTGAGTACCATATATGTAGGTATGGATTCGTTTTGAGATATCACTTTTGGTACAAACACGGTGAGAATGGAAGTCAGGAAATGCTAAACATCTACGAATTCGAGAACCATATTGATAATGCTGACATGGGAGGTTACGAGATGACAACTTACCATTAGATGCTACATAACGTGGCAGATCCAAGTTTTAATTGGAATCATATGAAAGAGTCAACAAACTCCTAAACACGCCAACTATATGGCATGATTGAGGCTAGTAGCGAACAATTGTGGCCGGGATGCAAAATCATGACAAAATTATCCGCAATAGCAAGGTTGCATGTGATCAAGTCAGAACACCACATCTCTGAGCGAGGGTACAATGATATTATACAATTCATGAAGGATTGTTCACTAATCGACAATTCATTGGTAGAGTGTTTATACGCGACCAAAAGACTAATACGAGATCTAGGTCTTCCAGTTGAGAAAATACATTGTTGTGAGGACTAATGTATGATTTATTGGGGAGTAGACTCTGAATTGACTTCATGCAAATTTTGTAGCAAATCACGCTACATGTAACAACGAAGAGGTCGTAGAAGGAACAAAAAAAATGACCTTACAAGAAAATGTACTACTTCCCTTTCGGCCTATGATTGCAACGCTTGTACATGTCTAAATAAACGACAAAATATATGCAGTGGCACGGAGAGCATTCCTCACCAGAAGATGTTATGCAACATTGTTCTGATCCAATTGCTTGGAGGCATTTCGATGAGGTCAATAGGGACTTCCTCATCGAGGTTTGGAATATTCGTTTTAGGTTGTGCCCTGATCGCTTTCAAGTTTTTAGGATTTCAGGTAAATCGTACTCTTTGTGGCCTGTAATTCTTACTTCATATAAACTTTCACCATCGATATGCATAAAATCTGAGTTCATGTTCTTGACGGTTATCGTTCTTGGATCGACCAAAACAAAAAAATTGGCGTGTTTCTTCAGTTGCTAGTGAAAAAGTTGCAAGATTTATGGAACAACGAGGTCATTACTTACGATGTTTCCCCAAAGACGAATTTCTTGATGCGAGTCACCTTTTATGGACTGTAAGTGATTTCCTTACGTATAGCATGTTTTCTGATTAAGCACACATGATAAGCTGGCTTGTCGATATTGTATGGAGGATACAAATGCCTTTCAATTGCGAAGTGGCAGAAAGACATCGTGGTTCGACTGCCACCATCATTTCTTGTCGAAGAACTCACTATTCAGGAAAGAAAAAAAAATTTCTTAGAGGCAAAATCGTACCAAACGATGAACCGCCAGCTTTGCTCTCCAGTGAAGAAATTTAGGCAGAAATTGAATCGTTGGGCTTGATGAAGGAGACAGAAATCGGAGTTGATTCTGTGAATGGGAGGATTGCTAAGATTTTAGGATGGAGAAAAAGAAGCATGTTTTTGGGACTTTCCATATTGGAAAATAAATTTGATCAAACACAACTTTGACGACATGCACATCAAGAAAATATTCTTGACAACATATTCAACACTGTTATGATTATACCAAGCAAAAGTAAAGACAATGCAAAACCGAGACAAGATATTCGTGAATATTATCGCTGACCTTCTCTACACATTGATCCGACAATAAATACTTACGCCCTTTGATGCTACGCTCTCGATAACTCAAAAATAAAAAAATTGTACGAATGGGTTGAAAATTTGTGTTTTCCTAATTGTTATGCTTCGAATATTTGCCGATGCGTCGATCTAAAGAAGTTGCGACTGTTAAAGATGAAGATTCATGATTACCATGTTTTCAAGCAATGATTATTACCAATTGCATTTATAGAACTCCTCCTAAACGCGGTTTGGGTTGCAATTAACGAGCTGAGCCTTTTTTCCGATCCCTAACTGCGAAAAGTGCAATCCCAAAGATATGGAGGTTTTAGAGTCTGAAATACCTAAATTTACTTGCAAGCAAGAGAAAATATTCCCTTCAAGCTTCTTCGACTCTATGGAATACCTACCAATTCATTTAGCACACGTAGCCCGTCTTGCCGGCTCAGTTCAATTTCGATAGATGTCTCTGTTTGAGAGGTAATATCTCGAGTTCCTGAAATTATTTTTTCATCCGATAAAGTTTTAATTTAACATCAACTAAACTTCGATAGGTATGTTAAACATTTGAAAAACAACGATAAGAGCAAAGCGAAGGTTAAGGGCTCGATGTCTAATGCGTATCTAGTTGAAGAAGTCACATCATGTTTTTGTTACTACTTTGAAGATCACGTCTTTTCGTTGCATGACAAAGTACAATGCAACGATGATGGTGGTGTGGAATCCATACCATATTTTGTGGGCAACTTCTCAATTTTTACTTATCCTGTCCGACATTTGGGTAAGTCAAATGAGTGGTACCTAACAGAGTAGGAGTATAATGCCGCTCATTCCTATGTATTGCTCAATTGTCCAGAGCTTGCCCCTTACATCTAGTATGTCGCTTACTCTTATTCAAGAGTCTTTGTTTATTCCTTATTTATCAATTTCCAAGACATGATATTTACTTGTATGTTTTTTCAAGGATCTTTATTAATGAAATCACACAAGAAATGGAGGAGTCAGATGGCGATTCTAGTCTAGAGCTCAACTTCCCCATTTGGTTTCAAACTTATGTAATGTTATTACGATAATAGTTAATCGCTTCGTTATTTTTCTTCATTAATAATGTGTCTTTACTTTTTTAGTTTTCGTGAATAGGCCCATAATTCCTCATAGATGAGACACTTGTTGATATTTCGGTTGGTCCTAGTCGATCTTGTAATGTGTACCCTAGTTACCTAGTGAACAGGTATAAGTTCTATAATGAAAAATACGACGCTAACAGATCGACGCAAAACAACGGTGTCTTGGTGAAGGGATCTAACAACGCTGATGTTTCTCATGACTACTATGGACAACTAAAAGAGGTTATAGAGATTGAATATATTGGCCTCAATTGCGTGGTGTTATTTAAGTGTGAATGGTTTGACCCTACACCGAATCATGGTGTGAGGACTCACCCAACACTTAAATAGGTAGAGGTTCATCGAAGTCGATGATATAACAACTATGAGCCATTCTTCCTTGCAATGAAAGCCACTCAAGTGTACCTTTCGTACCCTTCTTTGAGGAATGATCGACAAGAATGGCAAGCAGTTTGTGGTTGTAAACCAAAACTCGTTGACGAAGCTATGAGCAAAGACAAGAATGACCAAGGCTCGGCAGAGATTGCATTCCAAGATGATGAACCCACCACGTGCGTCGTCGATGATGCAATTCAGGATTTCAACTTCCTGGGTGATCCAAAAGGGACCCGCGTCATTATCAACCCTGATTCTTCTCAAGAAAAAAATCACTTCAATGTCAACAGTGGGGAAGATTCAAAAGAAGAAATACCAACTTCTAGTCGTAAGAGTAAAATTGAAACGAACGACAACGAGTGACATATGTCTATTTTATGCCAGTGTTTGATTGATGTTACACTACATTTCCAAACCTTTACTTACGATTGGTTATGATTGGTGTTTTTAAGGTTCATGGCTTGAGGTGATGATCCCCCCACATCGAGGTCACATAGTACCTCGGGGCGGTCGAGGGATACCTTCAGGGAATCCTCGTCCATTCGGAGGAGGTGCAGCACCGGGATGCAAAATCGGTATACTAACTAGACATTATGAACCGGCCACACGAGGGGGTAGAGGAGGTTGTGGCTGTCGAGGTCTTGGGATAGTTCTTGTCCTATCGATTCTGGCTTCTTGTTAACCCGATCATAAGTTACACTTGGCGTCACCTTCGCCTTCCATACCATAGGCATCGCTTGTACCATAGACATCGTCATCTAAAACCATACCAAACCGCCCATTGTAGTCACCATCGGCGATGTCATCGAGACATGGCATTCCTATAATGGTGATGTTTGTGCTTCCAGCCACCGCATCACCGACAGCATCCCGTGAGGGCATAGCAGGCTTCCAAGTTGCAGGCACCCCACGAGTGCCTCGGAGGATAGGGTCTGACCCTCTTTACATGCATAGGATCCTGATTACGCCGATCGCGAATTATAAGTAATTTTAAATTTGAGTAATTTACTTATTTCTAATTATTCATCTAAATGATTAACTTTGTTTTTACTTTTGCGTTTTATTGATATTCATGGAATTACATCATTCTAATAATTGTGCACGGAGGATGACAAAAGTTTTCAAGCAGTGGATGATTCCAGAAGGGTCTTACTGAAAGTCAATACTGGATCATCATAAGGACCACTACAAGCGCCAATGGCAGGTAAGAAGCAACAAAAATGTTTTAGGCAATATTGTTATTAAGTTTTTCTTCTCATAACAATTGCACTCACCATTCTACAAGTATATTTTCGATAGGATGATGCGATTCATGATAATCTCACTCGTGCAGCATACAACACGCATGTAGGCATCAGGTACACCGCATTGATGCATAAGTTGAATAAGAATTGTGTCCAACAAGATTTTGTTATAGATGAGGAGATACTTGAGCTCTATTTGGCATGCACAAACTAGCTTATCAGCTATCTTATCAACTAGCTTATAATCTACTTAGATAAATAAGTCGTGTTTGGTTAGCAACTTATTTTCAAAATAAGCTAGATGATCAGCTACCATCATAAACGCTATCCTCGGTAGCATTTCATTTTTAATACGTCATTTTAGAAATAAAATAGCGAATATATATATAATAAAAACCTCGTGTAATGTGCAATTACGATGGTGCAACAATGATAACATAATAGTTACAATACCCTATATGCGACGTAACATGATAAATGCATTTCTGCTAAAAAAACATGGTAAATACATTTACACAATTAGTATCACTTAACATTATTATGGTTTACAATAATATTAGCAATAGATATTTTATTGACCAAAACGATATATAGATACTTATTTAAGTAACATCACTTAATTTACTAATTTACTACATATGAAATTTGGAACATTATTATTCAAAAACAAAATGTTTAATATAAACATATGGGACATGACATGTTATGATTACTATCTAAAACATTAATATTACGTTATTCTACATATATAATAATAAATCTATTTGTATATGTAATGTAAATAATAGTTTGTATAAATATGTTTTTTTTTAAATGAGAAAGAAGGTTCTTTTATGTCATTTTACATTTATCATCTACTTGATCAGTTATTTCTTTCGAATATTTTTAATTGGATAGCTAGATTATTAGCTATCACTTACTAGTTTTTTAGCTATCAGTTAGATTATCAGCTTTCAACTGGATTAACTGCTATTAGCCAGATTATTAGCTAGTGTTGCTAAACAGAGCCTTAGAGTATTGGGAGAGCGATGACTTTCTTGCAAGATCTAGGCATGCGTCTTTGAATAGGGACACTAAAGTAGAAAGACCTGAGACTAGAGTCTCGAAGCACATGGCACCTCGACGTCTTTTGTGACAACAAATGAAAGATTGGTAAGTGCAAGTATAGTAAAATATGATTAATAATCAAGCTTTAATTTGATATAGCTCATTGTAGGGTTCAAACAATGTCATTCTCACGGATCACAATACCTGGTTTAAATTTTACTTTCCATGCATCTAAATAAGATGTTGAGAATATGCAAATTACAAGTGCCCGTTTGCATTTTCTTTTCACAAAAGTCTTCTTGCTTTCTTCGAAAAAAAAATAAAAAAAACAATATCATGCTTAAAATAGATTTATTGTATTCAAAAATACTTTGAGGGAATAGTGACACTCGATTAACAACTTAAATTAGTAGGTTAGTCTACACTTGTTCACTATGCTTGTGTTTGCTTTTAATCTTGCTTTTTATTTTTTACACATTGATGCTAATTTAACTCATTTGCAATGTACGTATTTCATTTATTTCAATTCATTTTATATCACTTTTATGCAATCGATTTGTGTGTGGTGAATATAAGTGTGCTGGCCTACTATTAGTTGACATTGAATGTTTTGTCCAACTTGGGGATACTAATTATGTATGCGTCCTCAAGTTAGAGACACTAAGTATGTATGCGTCCTCATATTTAACCTTTTTATAACTTTGGTGTGCAGACTCATACATCCGAGACGCAACCAACCTAAATGAGTTGTATTTGCATCTCCACACCGTAAATCATGACGAGGTGACATTCATCAATACTAGCTCCAGAGGAGATTTCTAGAACTGACCCGGGCTATACTAGACCAGCTAGTGGATGATGAGGCGGTGTACTGCAATATGGCGAGTCAGTATCCCAAAGGGTGTGTCTATGGTCTCGGGTCGTTAGGGAGAAAGGAAAGAAGATATGCAGATCCTAGTGCTAGCATATCCCAAGTTTGCTGATGGTGCCACATTCGGAGTTCGATAATGTTGCCGAGCGATTACGACAGGTTGTGGCATTTATGCAGAGGCAGTTCGAGATGACCATGGATGGAGCGGGCCTATCTCAACCACCACCACCACCACCACCACCACCACCACCACCACCACCATCACGTCATGAGCATCATCAGGCGCAAACAGATCTCGCTGATCCACTACATTGACATGACAATGTTGATTGGGACATACAAGATCGGGTTACAGGAGATTAACAACTTGGGAATACTTAAGTATCTTCTATGGTAGTTTGCATAACATTTGAAATGGTCATTCTTCTTTAGTGGATATTTAGAGGAATGAGTTGATGAAAAATTTGAGGATACTTAGATATCGCTTATGGTTATTTATAGAGCTTTTAGATTGGTAGTTCTTTTTATGCATATTTAGAGGACAACGAAGGATGGTCAGCTTTATGATACTTAGATATTTTTGTGGTTGTTGTAGAACAAGGAATTGGTGGTTCTTTTGTGGATACTTAGGTATCTTAGATATCTATTATACTTGACAACCTTTCGTGGATATGTAAATATTTTCTTAATGTCAAATTGTACGTTTATTTCTAATTTGAATATTTGTTGTTGATATGTATTATTTATTATATTATATGCATGTGAAATTTTGATTTTTTGGGATGCTAGCACCCCCGAGTAGTTGTTGGAGGAGGTGTAGGCCATGGAACAGGTCCTATTATTATTATTTTTTTCATGTTTAGAAGTTTCGGTGAACAAATTTGATTTTGTTGTATATTTTTAAAAAATTAGGCATAGTAATGGAATAGAGACGGATTGGCAACGAAATTCATGGATTTCGTTGCTAATCCATTACTAATTCACGAAGAAATAGCAAGAAAAATTAGGCAAAAAAAATTTGGGTAAACTAAGTTTAGAAACAAAATAGAGATGAATTAGCAATATAATTCATTGATTTTGTTGCTAATATGTCTCTAATTTGCAATGGATTAGCAACGAAATGCATGAATTCCATTGCTAATTCATCTTTGATCAGAGACAGAATAGAGACGGAATGCAAGCTCAAGCATTCGCTTTGGATGAATGCCCATTTCGATTTTGTCTCTGTTCGGCCTCTAAATCTATTTCAAATTCGTCTCTAATCCATCTGAAATTAGCAACGGAACCATATTTTCGTTGCTGAATAATTAGAGTCAAAAATTTTAGAGACGGAATATATTTCGTCTTTAATCCGTTGTAGAACTGAATTAGAGATGAAATTTATGGTAATCAGCAATGAAGATTTCCATTTCTGATCAGCTATTTTTTGTAGTGTTCATTTATGTCGAGTTGGTGAAAAAGATGATGAATAATGTCTGTAGCCACAAAGGATGTCCATACCCACAAGGGATGTATGTGCTCACAAGAGAGGTTAGTGTCCATAAGGGATGTTTTGGAAGGAAACGATATCATTTGTTTCTAATAATGTAAATGAAAAGGTCTCAAACATGCCTATACTATTTTAAATTGATACCAGGTAGCTAGTAGATTTGTGTCGAGTGTCGAAGATTAGTTTGCAGTCGTATAGGATCCACGAGAGCCAATATTTATCGTGTAGTTGATGTAACTAAACTAGTAAGAAAGTTAATAGTGGTTCATGCATCTTCATTACTTTTAAATTTTAATAAAATGTACCTATTTTTGTAATTCCACTCGTACTTAGAGTGTCCGCGGGCGAAGTGAGTGTGGTGACCAACTTGCAACAAGAACGACATCCCGAGTCATTAGATTTAAGGTCATGAATAAGAAGCAAGTTAGAACGGCTCAAATATTTTACCCTTATTTTATCCTTAATCAGAATCACCGATTTGCAATGTGAGACCAATTGATAGATACACGGTCTGAACTTGGCAAGTGCCTGAGGTATATTTTATATTTATTTCGTGGCTTCCCACTATATTTATGTATGTAGATTATTAAATCAATTTTCTCTATCTATTTCAGGCGATGAGTTGCGAGCAGAGATATGCCTCGAGATACATGCGAGCGCAAGATGCGAGTAGTAGATGTTGTGTTAAGTACTTAAATAGATTTTAAATTCATATAATGAATTAAAGTCCATACTTAGGTTATTGAATATATTTAAACAAAATGAATATTTGGTAACTTAATAAAACATGTCTATGGTTTGATTGTAAATATGTGAAACCCAAGGCTAATTATTAAGTGGGTGTTATAAGGCTTGCATGAAATTATTTTAAAAGATCCTGAGCAAAATGGGAAATGTCGTATGTCTTGTATAGGTAAACAAATGGAAACAAGGTGCATATTAAAGTGTCATACCAAAAAAGGACAAGGGGTAGTCGTGATTACGTAGTGCATTATGTGTTAGAGATATAGTAACCTTAAATGCCTCTTGAAATACCTACTTGAGGATCCAAGTAAAAACAATAACTTAACCCTCAAGTTTTTCTATTTTCTTTCCTCATTTGAACAAAAATATAGAAACAGAGAGAACATGTTCAACAAAGGAAAACTAGAGAAGAAGAGTTGGAGATTCGGTGGTATGGTGTGTGACGTTGTTGAAGATTTGTGAGCTCCATGAATGGTTGACTCTAAGGAGTACAAATCTAACTAGGCGAAGCTCAAAGAATCTACATAGAAGCAAAAAGGGACAACTCTATTAATGATTTAGGTATGTATCTTCACCAAATATCTACAAGAAATTATGTTTCAAGTTATTGTTATCTATGATTTTGATGCATGGAGGGTCAATCCCTCAATGAATGAGAATTTCTTATTGGGTATCATAATAAAGGTTATTGAGGTTGTTGAGTTGTATATGTTAAGAAGAAGATGAATAACCTTACTTAATGGAAATTAAGTATCCATTGCATGAGATTTTAATATAAATGATTGCATGATGATGTTGGAACTCAATGAAGTTGATTTTAAGCCTAATGGACCGAGTATGAAGTAATTTGAGTATTTTAAAACTCAAGAATCGCGAGTTTTAGAGTTGAATAAAATATGTGCTATTTGGGCACAATCAAAAGAGAATAATTTTTAGCGTGCTCAATAATATTAAGACTACTTTAAGCTTTATGCTTACTCAATAGGATTGAGTTTCCATAGGTTTTCGAGCTTGCTCGATTGGTTTAATACCGTCTAACTTAATTTCAAGTTTGCTCCAAATCCAAAAGTTATAATTTTAGAGCATGCTAAATGCTATTATTTAGATCATGTTAAATGTTGTATTTGAGTAGCCTTAATGATAGCATGATGCAACACCAATAAAAACCAACCAACTAAAACATAGTTTATAAATACTTAGATAAGATTTTAACATGTAAGACATTAGAAGTTGATCTTAAGTAATCAATATCGGCTTTGAGGTACACAATGTGAGGCGAAAGATGATTAATTTTAGCTAGGATTTTGCCTAGTTTGAAAGAAGTAAATTTGTCTAGCAGTTATTTTCATTTTATTCCTTTTATTTGAGCTGATTCGCAGTCATTTAGACTTTTGTTACCTAATATAAACTCTTCGTGCAATGACTTATGTGATTATTACCGGATAACAACTTTGATTTTCATGGCACGTCGACATCTTACTAATTTGCCAAGTTCTTTGATTTCTTACCATGTTAAATTGATGATCATTAATGGTTTTTATTATATTGATGTGCAAATAGCATGCTATTACCTAGTTGGTTGTTTTGATGTTCTTATCTATGTATATGCTTTTGAGTAGCATCGTCTTGTTGAATTCAATGTCTAAGTTGGTATTATGTCCCATAAGAGTATTCTTTAAGTCTAGGTTCTTTGGACACATAGAGATTAATGCGACATAAGGGATTAGATTTCCTGGGGATATTAGCACTCCGCCTAGTCAATGTGACATTGCTCACGTATAGCAATGGAGCCTCTTATGGGTTGATGTGGCTTAGCTCACGGCCTTACAGTGTGTGATAAATAAGCCGATCGGTGTGACAAAGCTCATGACAAACTAAACCTAAATTTTTGTAACTCATTCATTTACTCTCTTTCTAGCATATCGTGGTAACTACTAGTATATGTTTCTTTCGGCATTCCTTTTCAACTATTAATATGCTTTTAGTTACCATTATTTCTATATTTGGAAATTTGAATATGTGGCCGCAGGATTTACTCACTAGGATTATGACAAATCAGTAATTATACATGTTTTATATATCATTTTTAAGACGATTTTACATGTAAAAGACTATATTGCATAGGGTTTTCTCTTGTTTTTGTTATTTCAGGTAATAAATGGAGAAAATGAAGAAATGAACAAAAAAGGAAGATTATGAATGAATTAATCAAGTGGAAAGAGTATACAAAAAATCATCAACAAGAAAGCAAATGAATAACTTGAAAATCGAACTAGCGATTCCCAACGATTCTAAATCACTGGCGAAATCGCTGAAACCAATGAGCTTCGTATTAATTTGGGACTGAGGCTATATTGTTGTTGTTTCGAGATTAGTTGCCCTTGAGTACTTAGAACAATATTTCATTGCTTTAGGAGCCATTCTTTATTATTTTAGTTATTGCTTTATTGTTCTTTACTTTTGGAGAAGATTTGAAGTATTTAAACTAGATATATTTATCAATCTTTTATTTATATTATTGCAGTGTTATTTATAATTATGATTGAGTAGTTATTTCATCTAAACAAATTTAAAACATGAACTAGATCTGTTTTGCAATGTAGTTATGATAAAAAAAATTAAGTGATTAATGCTTTAAACTAATCGTATATCTTGATTCTTTGATTTAATAAATATTATCTATTGACTTTAATCATGGTCTTTGTATTGCATGCATAGTCTAGAATGTGTATTGTGATAGTTGGTTTCATTATCTATTTGAAGTAGGAACTATGATTATTTGAAAGACAAACATCATTTAGATGTCCTAGGTGAGTGTGAGATCTAAATATGATATTGAAGTGGCTTTCCAAAGATATTAGATTTAGTAGTTCAAAGTTCTCATAAAGTTTCATGCGGTTTTATTGCGATAGACTAAGAAAAGACTAAGAAAAGACTTACTCAAAACTCAAATTAATATAGTTACTTGAGTATTATCATATTATAGTTAATTATTAGTTAGTTTAATTACTATTTTAATCAACTAAATTAAAGAAAATAAAAAATAATAAAATCTTTAAAAGTCTTATGTCCTAGAGAAGTTTGATAAATCCTAGCTGAGATGATTCCCACTTATCATTACCACAAATTATTTAAAGTAAAATATAAAGAGGAAATTATTGTAGACGCCAGACACATGTTAATTTTTTCGTCATTGCCAGGTATTCAAACACGGTTTTTTAGGAGTTTTTGATGTTGTATGGTCTATCCATTTCGTCATTCTTATTCGATTAGATCTTTACATCCGTTTGATTATGATGTAGATAGGAAATTTAATCATAATTTAAGACAAAAACAACAACGTAGAGAACACCAACGTGCCACAATGTCAGCCATTAATAACTCTAATATAAATAATATTGATAAAAGAGAACATATTTTTAGGCAAGCTAATCAAAATGGCATTGCTTATGGACTAATATATGCATTGCCTATCCTGAAGGAGTTCCTGAATTTGAACTTAGACATGGATTCATTAGTGATATGTAACGGCCCAATATTTATTGCCACTGTTAATAAATTTATTTTCAGACTCGTACGCTAACTCAAGTTCACGTCGACACCTCCGATAGGCTAGAACATGATTGATCGAGCTTAAATCGTTATTTGTGTTTGTTGGTTGCATAATTGCGTTGTTAATTATTATTTATCTCACAACTCATCGCATGTATGTATTTATACTATCATATCGTGTGAGACTGTGTGACAGGTAAACACCTCGTAAAGCGTATCGACACGGGTATTGGGTATACATAGTACCGATACACAAAGTCTTATAATGCTAACTTGAATAAAATGACTAGAACAAAGGTGAATATTGCATAAAATAGATAATCAAATTTTAGGCATGGATTCATTAGTGATATGCAACGGCCCAATATTTATTGCCATTGTTAATAAATTTATTTTCAGACTCGTACGCTAACTCAAGCTCACGTCGACGCCTCAGATAGGCTAGAACATACTTGACCGAGCTTAAATCGTTATTTGTGTTTGTTGGTTGCATAATTGCGTTGTTAATTATCATTTATCTCACAACTCATCGCATGTATGTATTTATACTATCATATCGTGTGAGACTGTGTGACAGGTAAACACCTCGTAAAGCGTATCGACACGGGTATTGGGTATACATAGTACCGATACACAAAGTCTTATAATGCTAACTTGAATAAAATGACTAGAACAAAGGTGAATATTGCATAAAATAGATAATCAAATTTTAGGCATGGATTCATTAGTGATATGCAACGGCCCAATATTTATTGCCATTGTTAATAAATTTATTTTCAGACTCGTACGCTAACTCAAGCTCACGTCGACGCCTCAGATAGGCTAGAACATACTTGACCGAGCTTAAATCGTTATTTGTGTTTGTTGGTTGCATAATTGCGTTGTTAATTATTATTTATCTCACAACTCATCGCATGTATGTATTTATACTATCATATCGTGTGAGATCAGTGACAGTAAACACCTCGTAAAGCGTATCGACACGGGTATTGGGTATACATAGTACCGATACACAAAGTCTTATAATGCTAACTTGAATAAAATGACTAGAACAAAGGTGAATATTGCATAAAATAGATAATCAAATTTTAGGCATGGATTCATTAGTTATATGTAACGGCCCAATATTTATTGCCACTGTTAATAAATTTATTTTCAGACTCGTACGCTAACTCAAGCTCACATCGACGCCTCGGATAGGCTAGAACGTGCTTGACCGAGCTTAAATCGTTATTTGTGTTTGTTGGTTGCATAATTGCGTTGTTTATTATTATTTATCTCACAACTCATCGCATGTATGTATTTATACTATCATATCGTGTGAGACTGTGTGACAGGTAAACACCTCGTAAAGCATATCGACACGGGTATTGGGTAGACATAGTACCGATACACAAAGTCTTATAATGCTAACTTGAATAAAAGGACTAGAACAAAGGTGAATATTGCATAAAATAGATAATCAAATTTTAGGCTAAGTCATAATAATCAGGTACATTAAGGATTGGCGCACCTCGGGATACATGCCCAGATTTGGGGCACTGGGTGTCGAGTAATTGGGTACTAAGGAAAGTGGTAGTACATCAATTTAAGACGTTAAATAGCCTACATATGTATAAAAGTGCCCGAGTTAAACTAATTGAATAAATTGATTACAAATCCATATAGTTGGATGGAAAAATTGATGTTATAGATTGCCTCGAGATTCATAATAAAATGAAATCCTTAGAGATTTGAGTTGGTCATTTGTGTCAAAAAGATTGAAGTTAGTGGAGTATGAGTTATAAGGACCATTAGATTGACCTCGAGATACGTGAACACAATTGATTCTAACCTAACCTATATATAGCTAGGTTAGTAGGAACTCTCTTCATGCAATAATAACCAAGTTTGTCTTTTGGGATGGTGTGCTGGAGAACTTAACAAGAACAAGGAGTAATACTAGAGGAATTAAGATAAAAAGATTAAAACCAAGGTGACTATCTAGCTTCTCCATCTATTTTCCTTGAAAATAAGCTTGAAAATTTGGTTTTTGATTAAAAATGAATTTCTTAGTTTAGTCATTGATTTTTTTAGTCTATTTATGAATGGAGAGTTCATTATGTTCACCAATTTAAGGATTTGAAACTTATTTTTGGAATGGATTGTGTTCTTGAAGTTTCTTGATGCATGCATATTAAACTTCTTGACCTAACCTCTGTAAATTGAACGTAACTCTCTCATAAGAGCTCCAAATGTGGCGAATCATATGTCGTTGGAAAGGTTACTCAGAGATATAAAACCATTTTAAGAGAAATTCTGAAATTCAATGTCCTTCGAACTAAAAAATGCTCTATAATCAGATAATTTAAATGCTGATATGAGATTTTTAAAATGAATTTTGACAAAGCATAGCTCTTTCAATTCATATCGAAATGAGCTCATATTTTAGTATGTTGTTATTGGATATGTTAAATACCTTGCAACTAAAAATTATAATTTTTCGAACTATAAATTAGAAGAAATGATTTTTACAATATTGTTGCTTGAATTTTATTCCAATTTGAGATGTTTTTGGTAGAAGTTTGATATATCTTTCATTTTAAATAACAATTTCGCAAACCAGACCTTTCCATAAAGCTAAGTCATAGAGCAAACACTTTCTTTTTTGTTTCTTTAATGATTCGGAATTTAGAATGGTCTAATTTGCGCTGCAAAATATGATCCCTAATTGAAAGTTAAAACTTTATTTAGTTTTAAGGGGTTGTTTTGGGAAATATAACTATAACATTAACTTAAAGACCTTAAGTCACTATAAAACAATAGAAATAGATCCCAAAGGAGTCAAAAACTATGATACAGTAGTCAGGAGCATAGCGGGATCAAACTCAGGTGTTTTCAGGGTTTTGGAGTGCGATTTGAGGTGCGTAAATCCCTTAAAAAGCACATCTTGAGTATTTAATTGTTTCAATTGTATTATCTTGTATTCTATGTTGTTTATTATCTGTGTTCTACCATTGCTTTGATTTGTTATAACGGTCGGTATTTTCGTTCACCACCGAGGTCTATTCGGATGTTGTGTTGTACGGGCTATATATATGCTAGACCATAACACGTGTCACTTGCACCCTCAATGAATAGACACTTGAGCTATTAACCTTATCGGTGCACAAGTTCCACGAGTTGTGATCGATTGTTAGGTTTTGTGGTTCATACGCTGCGAAAAATTCAAATGTTTTTTTAAAAAAACCCCAATAGGATCGAAAACAGGTTCTATTAAACTAGATCTAAAAGTAAACCATACCTTTATCCGTGATTTTCTTCAGTGATTGTTCAATCTCCAAGACATTCAAGCGCACTTCCTTTATCAAAAATCTATAGACGAATTGTGACCACAACTTGGAGTGCTAGTTCTAAGAGAGATTAAAAGCATTTTTTCTTTCTCTCCCAAAATCTAGAGAACTTGAAATTTGCAAAAATAAAAATCTTATTTCATTTTAGTGTTTCGACTTTTATTTTTATGTGTAGATAAGCCATCACTTAAAATCTTATTCGTAATACAACTATTGTATTTAGACAGTTTAAGCAATTCACACATGCCCCTATTAATAAGTTATCATATAATAAATTACAAGGGCTTTTAAGTCATGAATTTTATCATATAAAATTCTTGACTCTAAACTAATTGGAATTGCGCAAAGTCATTCTTTGTATGCGATCCAATAGGTTCATGCGATATTGATGATGAACTAAAATTATTTTGGTATAAAAGTCATAAGCGGCCTCTAACAAGGCATTATGACTACCCAAGTATCATGAATATCAAAATCGATACAACCGAATGAATAACATATATCATATCCTTTTATGGTGCAATATCATTTGACTAAACATAAGGCATGGAAAGTCACCCTTAATGTTCAATCGTACTAGTCTTGATCTTTAGATAAATTAAAAATATCCAAGTGACATTGATCATATCAATTCACATGGACTTTGCAATTATCATTCCACCTTATCGAGGGATCCATTGATATCTCTATGTATACAAGAGCGACAAATTCTATCTTGATTACACACCTTTATATATTATTCGCATGGTAACCAATCACAATCTTTATAATTATCGGGTTAAAAATAACATTTAATTGTATCAAATTACCGTGCCCCTAATATTGAAGTCTATGATAATCTCAAGTCGAAAAACTAAATGATATATATCATGAGTAACACCGGTGACTCAATCCTTGTGGTGTTCTGGTCGGTGCAGTATCTTGTTCCTTAACAAGTACTAATCATCTCGATTCATATCCCTATACGCATGATCATTACATGACCATCAATCAAGATTCACACTAGTCTTAATTCATTATAGTTCCAAATATAATGACCGACTAAGGACATTTGAGATATTTTAACAAATACCTATATATCTTACTATAAGGTAAACATGAATTCACTTATAATAAGAAAACAAATGAAAGCCTCAATTTTATTAACTGAAATTATAAGATAAAAATGTTTATAGATTGACCTAGGGCATATACCTCAACTGTGATACAGACTCGTCCTCTACTAGTAGTCCGGATATGAGCCAGTATTGTATTGGTCGCTGAGATCATCTGGATTAACAAAGAATGGTCTGCTGTGCTACGCATGACACAATTATTTAGTTTCTATTGGTGTTAATTATGCATGCGATTATCTTACAGTTGCCTATTTATTTTTGCATATTTATTTAACATTATTCTTAGCTTCACTATTATTGAATGATCAGTGTTTTCTTTTGAGATCTTACTTACTAGACTCTTCATATATTTTGTTGTGATGATTGAGTGTAGATCCTAATACTAGTAAGGGCAATGAGGTGTTAGGTGACTATCTTTGATTACATACAGTCCGAGATTTACTAGTACGTGTTCATTTTAATATTTAATTACTTTTTGGGTCATGGGAGACTTAATAGACATTGTACATATATATATATATATATATATATATATTTACTTTTCAAAATATGTTGTCCCCTGATAAACAATGTACTCTAGTCTAGGTTAACTAAAGTAGGACTGGTGCTCTATAAAACGTAAAGGTTAATGAGAATCCATGTTTATGTACTTTAAGACTTCCGCTGTAAACTTACTGGTTACCTACTTGAAACTCTAAAAAAATACAAGCCATACTTGTAATTTAATGTATATATGGAATAATTGACAAATAATATAAAGAATACGATGAATAGCATGCACATTAAGGAATGATAGCGTGGCGATATACATCAGCAGGGCTGCGGAACTCGCGAAGGAGCTCAATCGATGGCCTTAATGCACAGGGCTGTCACATGATCTACCTAACTTCTGCAGAAAGGAAAATGAAGACCTACAAAAGTTTATAAAGGAATATCAACACAAAGTCATTGTGATGGAACCTAAAGACTGCACGTTACAAATTTAAAGCTTTTCCTTTTGTATTGAAATATCAAGTACAAGATTGGATGTTTTATCTTCCTCAAGATTCGATAACTACATATGCTCAAATGTTACAAGCTCTCATAGATCAATATATGTCTGCAAGAAAAATTAGTAATCATAGAAGACAAGTCACTGTTATGAAAATGAAAGACAATGAAAACTTTAATGAATTCTGAGATATATTTCAAAGATTAATTTAATCTTGTCCACAACATGGATACACTCAGAGAGCTTTATTACAATACTTCAGTGATGGACTAAATCATTTTGAACAAAGACTATTAAATATTGTATGTGGTGGATCAATATTTGATGTTACACCAACTCTAGCAAAAAAACTATAAACAAGATGCCTAAACAATCTAAACAATATGGTGAAAAGACCAATGCACCAAGAAAGAAAGTTTACAAGGTTAATAATAGATCAAGTAATAATTGACAAAAAAGTTGAAGAATTGTCTAACATGGTTAAGATACTATTAAAAGATAGTTCAAATCAAGTTATACCTTGTGAATTTTGTAATGAAGTTACACATCATACGGATATGTGTCCTACTTTACAAGAAGATAACAATGAAGAAGTCAACGCGGTTATGAACCAATATTCTAGTCCTCCTTAAAACCCAAAAAAATAACAATAATTATTACACCAAAAAATTGAACTCGATCCTTATCTACGGTCCATAAAATCAAAATTTTATCACTTATAGATCGAGAGCATCAACATAACTGGTCAAGTGTCGTGCCTGCCAAATATAACCACAATCAATTTACCAACCACAAAGGTGTAGTAACGATAAATACGAGTTTGAATCCATAGGACTTGAGTTTCACTCTAAGTTAACTAAAAATGGGGAGTTTTGGAAAGTTCGAAGAAACAATTAACTAAAACTAGCAAGGATGAAAAATTGTAAAAACTTGATATTAATGAGAGAAAACACCTAGGTCTACCGTTCCATGAGCAAGAATCAAGATTCAATGGCATATCATGGTCTTAAATCTTTCCCAAAAAAATTATTAATTTAATTCTCCTTGATTAGCTATGAAAAATCGACATCCACCAAAAATTTATAATTCCCCTAATCTCGATAGCTAGGACATCCATCACTAACTACTTCCCTAATTAATGTATAACCCTAGACATCCATCAATAAGGTTTAACACACTAACCGCAATAACAAAGATATGTGAGAATACTAATTTTAGATAACTAAATCGCATCTGCTTCCGATTTAACCAAGATTCAATCGTTGCACACTCAAGAATCAAAAAGTTTATACGACAAATGGGTGAGTGTTTGTCACTTTTATATGTCCAAAAGTACAATTACGGATACAATTGGTCCAATTAACTATGGATTGTCAACCTAAAAGTATGCAATGGCTATATACATACCCTAGATCTAAACCATATTCATTAAAATTAACAACAATGAAAAATGAGAAATTGAATCAAATTAAATAATACAAATCATAGATCTCACAATTTATGCAATAAATCAATAATCTCACTTGTTTCCCCTTCGACCTAGACAGAGATTGGCTTAGCCAGACATGGTCTTCATAATCGCCAAAGATCAAAAGTTGTGTGGCAGCTCTCGAAAACAATAAAAGTTGATCCCCCCAATAATACCCTAAAGTCATAATATGAAAAAATATTAAAATTAGTCCCTGGAAGTGAAAGTAACTAATTTTGGGGGTTAGTCTCGTAACACTTGCATCGAGGAGGATTCGAGGGCTGTTTTGGGTTTTTTTATAGGTTCTGCCACGTGGCAACAGTGGATTGGCAGAGAGAGTTGAAGACTGCTGACGTGGCAAAGTCTTATTGGTGGAAAAGTAGTTGGTGACGCGCTGTGCTAACTGGGAGGCGACACGTGGAGGCAGTTACTGGGGTTGCTTTGCTCGTACAGTCGTGTGAACACGTGGAAGATCGCATGACCGCATCTCGAAGATAGTCTGATGGATGCTAAAGCGAGCAATGAAGATTGCTTTGACATGCTCCAATGAAGGAGAACCACGTAGCATTGATGGAAGGCAAGGAACTCGCATAAGCTGTGCGTCAATATGGGATTCCTCACCGCACACATCTCAAGGCTTGATCAATGGCTATCGCTGCATAGTGACCTAAACGCGTCTAGTTTTTGCGACACTTAACCCGCTGTCCATTACTAAACCCATTATGGAACACTTGTCTTTGAGGCAGATCTTTTGGTAGCTGAAACACTCATATAAATACACAATTTTGCGTGTTTTTTTGCTCTAGATTCAACCACGCACTCCTTTTGCACCTGAAAATGAGAAATAAATATAATTAAATATATATTTAGAGACTTTACACATTAATAATATCAAAATAGACTACTAAAAATTTGTAAATACCCCTGACTCAAAACTCATGTAAATGACAAACACAAACTAAACTAGACTCCCAATATAATTATGAACCTAACTAAACTAATCCTACTCCCGACTCAAAATTCATGAAGTTCCATTGATTTACATAGTCGCCAAGTTAACAAGCCACTCAAGAAATTTCGGAGTTATGATATGTCAAGACTCGCAACTCAAACATAATTAAGATTACACTTTAAAGACATAGATTCGATCAAAACAAAGGCCATCTACTAATCATAAGTTTTCTTGGTTTATACATTCAAACACGCAAGTTTAAAATCTAACTCAATCTAGTGAAAGCACTCGAGCTAAATCTTTTTATTTGATGATTTTTCATAACTTCCGCCTTCATTCATTTTCTATTCTCTATTTTTTCACATTTTTCAAACAATACGGTCCCCGCTAAATTTCTTGTTGACCGCTTTTCTGACATTTTTTCCACCACAAGATTCCTTGCTCTATTTCCTCTGGAAACCTATGGGACTCTTTATATTAAGAAAACTCTTGTTAGCCCTTCTCACTTCCACTATAATTAAGCTAATTCTCCAATATGGGTTAAAATATTATCACTTGCACAATTTTGACCATCTATTCCCTTTGGTATCTAGTACAAGGCTTAACTATCAACTAAGTCCCTAATCATGAAATCATAAAAATGCTGAGCTACAGGCTTGATTGAGTGTTTCTCCTAGTTTTCTCTAAGTTTCAAATAAAAAATGCAACCGTAATTTACTCATCTACAACCAAAGACATTAAACAAAGTCTCTTGTGACTTTAAATGCAACATATGCAACATGTGACATTATTTAAGCCTAAATGCAAGAACAAACATAGATAGACACATGTCCACTACTACTAATAATAAAAACTATAGTAAATGCATGCATGAAAGTGTACCATATCCTAGTGAAATGGAATATAAAAGTATTAATGAAAAGGAAAGAGAAATGGAAAGATAAGAGAATGAGAATAACACCAACATTACCGTCCTTCAACCGCATAATTTTTAAAAAATTAACGATCATACCTGCGGTGTTTAGCAAGAAAACCCATCCAACATAATTCACAATCCCTAAAATACCCTCAAACTTATTTTGAAACTTTTCCCCAAGGTTCAAAACTAGTCAACAAGTCCACATATAAAAACAAACAAGAAAGTGAAAGAATATGATAGATATAGTAAGAAGGAAATGATACGAGTTCATGCATAATAATAAAAAAATATTAAAATTAATAAGAAAAATAAATACTTATCAAAATTTGGGTTGCCTCCTAATAAAGCTTTTGTTTAAAGTCTTTGGCTTGACTTGGTTTATGTCTGTCAATCAGGTAATGACTTTAGCTCAAGTGTGGGAGCTTAACCAAGGAGGGAGAATGTTTGGAATTAGTAGTAGGCAACTCCAAATAACAGACATTTTGGGATAGAGGTTAGAATGAATCCAACTCTAAAATAGCGTCATCGACATCAGAAGATTCAAGTGGATATGAGTAGTGCAGAGATGATTCTCTAACACTACTTTCACCTCATCATCGCCACTCGTGAGCGAAGCCTGCTAAATGAATGAATCCATACAGTCCATAGTACATAATACAGAAGACATGTCACAGGGGTATGGCATCACATCATAGATGTTAAATTTGATGACTTCACTGTTAAACTCCTCGAAAAAAGATCCATTATCAAAATGTATCTTCTTCTTCGCCATCTTCAAGAATGGGCGTCCAAGTAGCACTAACGAAGCATTGGAGAATCGTTCCTCCTTCGTATCTAACACATAGAAGTCAGTAAGAAACATAAACTCATTCACTCGGACTAGAACGTCTTCAAGAACACCAATGGGTCTGAGAACTGAACAATCTACCAACTGAATGATAATACCAGTCTCCTCTAATGGGCCTACATTTAATGCTTGATAAATAGATAATGGCATGATATTAATGGAAGCACCAAGGTCATACATAGCCCTCTGAATGCTTACATCACCTATAACATAAGGCATTGAGAACATCCCAGGATCCTTGCATTTAAGAGGCAACTTGTTTTGTAGGATAGCCGTAATGGTTTCTCCTATCTCGACATTTTCGTTGCCTTTTAGTTTCCCTTTGTTAGTGCATAGTTCCTCAGAAACTTTGCAAACCTATGGACTTGCTTCAAAGCGTTGAGGAGTGGAATATTGATTCCTACTCAATGAAAGGTCTTGAGAATTTCTTTTTCTTTCTCCTTTTTCTTATCTATGATGAGACATTGTGGAAAATGAGGTTTAACCTTGAATGTGGGCGATGCTTCCTTTTGAGTAGTTACTATCTATTTAGGGATGGACAAAGTTACTACTAACTCGTGCTTTTCTTCCATTGTTTGGTATTTGGAATCAGATGACCTATTGTTCCTTTTGGGTCCCTCCAGCTCATTACCGCTTCTGAGTGTAACTGCGTTAACACTCGTGTTAGGATTTGGGTAAGGTTGCAAAGGCAGCTTTCCCTTATCCTCGAGACGTCCCAATTGCTATGTCATTTGGTCCATTTGAACTTGAAGGTTTCAGACCGTCGATTTGGTTTCACTAAGGGATTTTTTAGTAGTAGCCTGGAATTGGGCAACCTTTCTCATAAATTGGCTCTATTGAGCTACAAGAGCTTTGACCATATCCTCAAGTGAAGAGGGATTATTGGAGGGTGCAGGCAACGGTTGACCTCTCGGGACAAAGGTCTAGTAGTTCTTATTTTGAAGCTCGTAACTGAATTTTGGGTTGTTCCTCGTCAGTATGTGATTGTATGTATTCCCAAATGAGATCTAGGTGGTCCCTAGAACTGATTACCCATGACATTGGCCTATTGATTGTCCTCAAAGAGAGTAGGACATTTATCAATTGCATGATTTATGGCAGTACAAATGCCATTTGCTTTGACTTGCACTTTGCCAAATGAGAGGGGACACTCCATCATGGAGGTCATTTGGTCAATGTTGTGGTCAGAAGAACTCGAGGCACCCCTTGTAGTCAGACTTTGATAAGCAGTAGCATAAATATCACCATAAAGGTGTGACAGCTGTGCGATGTCCGCATACAATTGCTTAATTTGGGCCACACATTATCAAACATGCATCGTTATATGGGCAACATGCCAACATAGAAGAAATGGACTATGGCCTTCTCAGACTGGCGATGCTACGGGCAACTAGCAATCCATCGCTTGTAGCGATCTTAATATGCACCAAATGATTCAACCAGTTTCATTTTGATGCTGCATATATCCTTGACGAGCTAGGCAACTCTATCCTTAGGGGAATATTCATTTACAAATGTAGTTTTCATCTTATTCTAAGAGTTAATTCAACCATGCGGAAAATAGAAAAGCCATTCTTTGGCTTTGTCTTTAAGGAAAAATAGAAAAGATCTAAGCTTAACTGTGCCCTCATCCTTATTAGATGGTTTCATAGACTTGTAGTTAGTTTGAGACTCCCTCAAGAAAGTAATGGGGTCTTCATTCTCGCCACCATGAAAAGACGATAGGAGATGAATAAACCCAGACCTTAACTCAAAATCTTCGGCATTATGCGGATAGTTGATTGGCATGCCCCATAGTGATTTGGCGATTTTCAGCCATGTTAAGAGGATTTTGGCCTTGTTATTACCTAAGTTGGCCCTCTCTATTCCACCAGTCGATTTTGACTGAGTGAGTCGTAGAATCATAAAACTAAGAAAAAAGAAATAAAAAAGGAAATTAAGCTCAAAGTAAGGATAAAGTCCCTGCAAACGGCGCCAAAATTTGGTTATATCTTGTGCATGCTAAACATAACTCGCAATCGAGTTGCCAACTAAAATGGTGTAGTAGTGGTAAATAGGGGGTCGAATCCACAGGACTTGAGTTTCACTCTAAGTTAACTAAAAATGGGGGTTTTAGAAAGTTCGAAGAAACAATTAACTAAAACTAACAAGGATGAAAAATTGCAAAAGTTTGATATCAATGAGAGAAAACACCTAGGTTTATGGTTCCACTAGCAAGAATCAAGACTCAATGACATATCATCGTCCTTAATCTTTCTTAGAAAAAGTATTAATTTGAATTCTCATAGATTAGTTATGCAAAATAGACATTCCTAATTCCCATATTCTCGATAACCAAGACATCTGCCACTATTTCCCTAATTAATGTATAACCCTAGACATCCGCCAATAAGATTTAGCATACTAACCGCAATAATGAGGATCTATGGGAATACTAATCCTAGATAACCGAATCGCGTCCACTTCCAATTTAACAAAGATTTAATTGTTGCGCACTCAAGAACCGAAAGGTTGTTACGGCAAACGGGTGAGTGTTTGTCACTTTTATTGGTCTAAAAATATAATTATGGATGCAATTGGTCCAATTAACCATAGATTTCAATCAAAAAGCATGCAATGACCATATACATACCCTAGATCTAAACCATATTCATTAAAATCAACAACAATGAAATATGAGAAATTAAATCAAATTAAATAATAAAAATCATAAATCTCACAATTTGTTCCATGAATCAAGAATCTCACTTGTTTCCCCTCCGACTAGGCGAAGATTGGTTTAGCCGGAAATGGTCTTCACAATCACTAAAGATCAAAAATTGTGTGACGGTTTCCCAAAACGATAAAAGTCAATTCCCCAATAATATCGTAAAGTCCTAATATGAAAAACTACTAAAAATTGATCCTTGGAAGTGAGAGAAACTAATTTTGAGGGATGGTCTCATAACACATGCGCTGATGAGGATCCGAGGGCTATTTTGGACTTTTTGTGCTGGTTCTGCCATGTGGCAGCAGCGGATTGGTTGAGAGAGCTAAAAAGAGCTAACGTGGCAGCGTCTTATTAGTGGAGAAAGTAGTTAGTGATGTGCTGTGCTAACCAAGAAGCGACATGTGGAGGGAGTTGCTGGGGTTGCTTTGCTCGCATAAAGTCATGCAAAAACATGGAAGATTGCACAATCGCATCTTGAGGAAAATCTGATGGATGATGAAGTGAAAAATGAAGATTGTAGTGATGTGCTGCTAAACGACACGGGGACAAGCTGGTCCAATGAAGGAGAGCCACGTGACACTGGCGGAAGGCAAGGAACTCGCACGAGCTGTGCATCAATATGGAAGTCCTCTCCACGAACATCTCGATGCTTCGTTAATGGCTAACACTGCACCGTGGCCTAAACGTGTTCGGTTTCTGAGTCACTTAACCTACTATCCATTACTGTACCCACTATGGAATGCGTGTCTTGGGGTGGATCCTCATGTAGCTTAAACACTACATATAAATACGCTAGTTCGCGTACTTTTTCACCCTGGATTGAACTGGCCACACCATTTCACCTGAAAATAAAAAATAAATATAATTAAATATATATTTAGAGTCTTTACACGTTAATTATATCAAAATAAACTACTAAAAACTTATAAATACCTACTTATCAACAACCTAAGACAATGCAATAGCCTCATCAAAACATTCAAGATACGCAACCAAATCTAGAACAAATATTACATAACTTTATTACCCAAAGTCATCAAGACTTAATGCAAATTTCTCAAAATCAAATCAAAATCGATACATCTATTAATGAGCTGAAAAATCAATTATAAATCAAATGACTTTACAAATCAACAAGTTAAGCAATCAAACTAAAGTAACTACTCAAACTACGAACGCTACTAATCAAGCACAAGTTAACACTTTATTTTGTGAAAACGAAAAAGAAATGAATACATAAGAAAATATACCAAAAAGAGGTAAAAAAACTAAAGTACCTAAGACAATAGAACAAGAAGAAAAAGAGATGATGGCAAATGACATTCCCACTAGGGAATGAATGGCCGAGCAATTAAATTACACACCTTTTCCCGAAAGGCTATACTTATGGTATTTGGCCAAAGTTGAAGTCTACGAAAAATCTTTGCAAAATTTTGAATTTGTTAAACAAGACAAAGTAAACAATAATTATAAGTAAAATGAAGATATGCATTCTAATTTTATCATCCCACGATAATTAGCAAATACTGAGGAAGAAACTAAAAAAGACATATATGAACCATTTAAGAAACTTGAAATTAATTAATACTTCGAACAAAAGATTTCATCTCTAACGAGAATACTTGAAAAATGTTCTGACCCATTAATGTTTGTCATACCAATCACAATAGGCAATTCTTCTATTGAATTTGTTATGTGTGATTTTGGAGCATCAAACAATATCGTTATGACGACCCATTTTTCTAAACGAGTACCTACCCGGCCTAATATTGTAATTAAGCTCTAATCCTAGCCACATAAGACCTAACTACGTATTTGTCAGCCTTTCTTTCCTATACTCCTTGATACATGCATTCAGGATAAGTAATACATATGTCATAATATCATTAGGTTTATGAGTTAATTAAAACTTTTTATCATTTTAATATTATCATGGAAATTTTAAAGGTTATGTAGAAGCAATTATTATTCAAAAATCCAAAGTGTGGAAACCAAGAAACAACATCACATGCATATAAATATCATAAGAATAATAATACAATGTGATAACCAAGTCTCAAGTCGGGGAACTATACGCTTAACCCAATATACAACCCAAAATGTACTGAAAAGACATAAGCATCAATAATACAACAAAAGTTGAGTCGTACACAAAATGATATAAGAGAGTCATCGATCTTCTATTTCTCCGGCCTACTACTGCTTAACGGACCTATACCTACCGTCATAAACTAGATGGTGAGTATAGTGATATTTAAGTAATAAGTTGAGAATTCTATTCTACATTTCCAAAACAAAGAAAGGTAATCAAAAGCATAAAGTAGCAGAAAAGTGTTGAATCAAGTAATGCAAGTAAATACCACAACTAAAAATGTATAAACTGACACAGGCTAAGTCGAGATGATCTACGTTTGGTCGGCGTTGGGAGAACTATCACCAGCCTTTTCACTGCTATATCTAGTTGTGCTCTACATATTTCATCAATTCTATCAATCCTCAATGGCGGAGTTGTGCTCTACGTGTATAAATCATCTATCTCATTCTTACCGATAACTTTGAGGCATATACCTCGTGTATCGCTCAAGTGTAGTGGTGATTGTCAGACACCCCGATAGATCTAAGTCCTTGTAAACCGCGCATTTCTTAAGTAATGAACACCAAATAATCCCTACTTTAATTTTCAAGGATCAATAGTTCTTAGCTTCTAGGATTTCAATACTAGTTAATCTATAAAGCCCAAAGGAAACGGAATACAAGTCTAATCCATTACAATTGATCCTAATAGCATGCTTTTGATAAACTATATCTCAAGAATATTATCAAGCTTAGGATTTTGAATCAATGAAATTTCATAAGGCATCATGTTAACAATATTTAATAATGATAGAAACAAGAACAATATGATGTGAGATTACAACTAACAATGTCTACAAATAGACTATAAATCAATAAGAGTTAGCGAAATGAAATAAAGAACTCTCATAACTTTACTTACAAGTCACAAAGTTTATCCTAGTTTATTCGGCCTCATAACACCCCAAAACGCGTTCCCGAACTCTCGTGGCCTCCCATAAGGTTCATGGAGTTGTTTGATATGATTTAGAGTACATTTAGACCGTTAACTATGGTATTAGACTTGCTTATAATGTTTAAGTTAATTTTAGAAAGTTCAAATTTTTGTGCTGCCCAAACATTTAGCGCGCTAATGACCTTAGTAAGCACGGTAATGACCTTATTAGCGCACTACCAAGATTATCTAGTGCGCTAATAAAAGTTAATGTGCTAGTTTTCCTACCTAGCGTGCTATGTGCAGGAAAACTCAGAATTCAGCAAAAAGAATTTAGATTTTTCTCCACACATAGGCCATGTTAATGCCTAAGAAACCTCTATACACACTTCTAGAGTTCCATTACATCAACCATAACATAAAAATCAACCTACAACATCAAATTCATTAATTCATTGATTTGAACGAAATCTATGGTGTAGAGAAGTTACCTAGTTAGATGCTGATGGGGCATGTGCCCTAGGTCAATCCATTAACTGTCTTTATGAATAATTTTAGTTAATAAAATAGAGGATTTCATTTGCTGTTTATTATAATTAATTTGCATGTTTACATTATAATAAGATCCATGAGTATTTACATAAATATCCTAAATGTCCCTAGTCGATCATTATACTGGGAACTATAATGAATTAAGACTAGTGTGAGTCTTGATTGATGATCCTATGATGATTATACGTATAGGGATACGAATCAAGATCACGAGTACTTGTTAGGGAACAAAGTACTGGACCGACCCACTATGAGAACATCACATGGATTAAGTCATAGTTGTTTCTCATGATAGGTATATTTTTCAGTCCTCTGAATTGAGATTGCCAGAGACTTCAACATTAGGAACACAGTAATTTGACATAATCAAACGTTGTCTTTAATCGGACGATTATAAAGGTTGTGATTGGTTACTGTGTGAGCAATGTGATGAAGTTGTGTAATCGAGATATAATTTGTCCCTCTCATATAAAGAGAGATATCTAGTGGATCCCTCGATGTGTTAGACTATTAAAAGGCCTAGTCTAAGTGAATTGATATTGATCAATGTCACTTGGATGTTTTCAGTCTACCTAGAGATCGAGACTAGTACGATGAACCTTGTTGGATGACAATTCCATGCCTTATGTTTGATCAAAAGGATATCGTGTGACAAAAGGATGTTATATACACTATTGATTAGGTTGTATCGATTTGATATTCGTACAATTTGGGTGGTCATAATGTCTTGCTAGAGACCGCTTATGACTTGTATACCAAAATGTGTTTTGGTACACTGCCAACGTTGTATGAGCATATTGGGCCGCACACTAAGAATGGTTTTGCGAGATTTTAAGATGATTCGAAAAAACGAATTTTATGCGATAAAATTCATGACAGAAACGTCCTTGTGGTGTATTACACTTATAATTCTTTAAGTAAGGGTATATGTGTAATTTACTTAACCGTCTATATACAAGGGTTGTATAAATAGACACTTTAAGTTAGAACACAGGTACGAAAGATCAAAAGGCCGAAACTCTATTTTTGTTTTAGAAATGACTTAGGGTTTTTGGTATGCTCTGGATCATTTTGGAGAGAAACAAAAAGGTTTGGTATTCTCTCGAAGCTAGCACTTCAAATCTCGGCCGCCGTTCGTGTGTGGACTACTGGTAGAGGGCGTTCGTCGTTGGCAGCGCCTTACAGATCGATCAACCTTTAGAAAGGTACATTGCGACTGAGGTATGATTAAGTTTTCATGGTTTAAACTTTTTAATGGAATTAGATTCGGATCCTGTAGGGGTTTTTGTCAAAATTGTTTTGTAATTTCCGCTGCGTATGAACCCCAAAACCCAACAGTGGTATCAGAGCCTTCGAGTTTGATTCCATTAAATTCATTGCATGTTTTCTTCTGATATATACATGATATATGATTGAAAGCATGTTAATAGTTGATGTATAAGTGATATACATAAGTTTCCCGTGAGATTTATTATCATGTTTTGTGTATATGATACATATATTCGTGATTTAATTAAAATCAGTTTCTTACATGCTAGTAACCATGTTAGGTTAATTCAAATAATTTCAATGAATTGAATTTCGTGTTCTGTGATCCATGACACCATTAGGTATAATCTTTATTTTTCGTGCATTGATGCATGGATGAAATCTTTGTAATTACGTATGCATATTTAGGTTACATTGTCTTACGCTTCTTGAATTGTATAAGGCTGAATATTAATTCGAAACTAATATGATTAGGTTCGATTGGGATAGTAGTTCATGATTCAATGACATATTTGTGATTATCTGGATGAGGACCGAAATTGCAAATAATTAATTTTCGAAATTGTTTATTTATCTCGTTATATCTATTTTGTTATGAACTTTCTATTTGATAAAGATAGATAACAAATTAGATTAGGAGATATAATCAAAATCGGTTTCGTTATCCCTATTGGATAGGAGATAAATATCAAAATTTTTGTTATTGGTGATATGCTAGGATTCAAATATCTAAAGTCCTAATTGGATTAGGATAAGATGATTAGTTAGATGTGGGCCCGGGTTAATTAAAAATATTTTAATTGACTTAAATTTGGATAAATTAAGGGGTAAATTTAGTATAGTAAAATCAAAAAAAAATATGATTTTCTATAGCGAATTTCAATTTTCGGAATTGAGATTCGTCTTCTAAAAAAAAAAAAAAAAAGGCGCGCCCGCTTTCCCAATTTCCCTTGTCATTGACCAAGGCCAATGGGACCGCCGTCTAACTAATCCTAGCGCACATAAATTCTTTTATTAGTGAATAGTATAAAAATTTCCAAATTGTTTAGTGATTGAACAAATCAATAGAATATATGATATTTCATTGTTTACATAAAAATCACTAAAACTGAATAAAATCCCTCTATTAAATTTTAAGTCTCATGTCATCCATTTTAAACACCTGTCAAAGGCCTCGATCACACTAATATAGTTTCGGCCATAGTTGGGTGTATTGTGTTATCTTGGTGAGACAAGTTGGGTAAGAGTTACCTAAATGTTTAAAATGGTCCGACTTAATAAAGCCATCAAAATAGTTTTGAGCTTTAGGCAAATGATGAGATAAAAACATGCTAAGACATAAGATGTCCCGTATCTCATAAAAGGATCTAAAAATTACATAAGATGTAATTGGTAACATTACCTACCTAAATAATCTAGTTCTGTGTTTCATGCCATAGGCGTCATAGAATTAGGTGAAATATGGATTTTAGTCCCCTAAATAAACAGTATGTTTTAGGAGGGTTGTTAATTTAGTGGGAGTCTATTCCTCTATACTAAAATAAACTTTGCGTAATCTTTATTGTAGTTCAATGGCCACTTCAAGTAACAATAATCCCCTGTCACTGCGATCCATCCTTGAGAAGGATAAGCTATCTGGGACTAACTTTCTTGACTGGTTCGAAACTTGAGAATTGTTCTTAAGCATGAACGCAAGTTGTATGTCCTGGATGCTCCAATCCCGAGGACCCACCACCAATGCTATGAAAGCTGTGAAGGATGCGCATAGTAAGCATGTCAACGATTCTACGATGTTGCGTGTATTATGCTTTGGCAACTATGGTTCCCGAACTTCAAAAGGACATGGAACTAATGGAAGCCTACGACATGGCTATAACGCATCAAAGGAAATGTTCCAACAACAAGCTAGGCAAGAAAGGTTCGAGACAGTCAAAAACTTACATTCTTGCAAGATGACTGAGGGTGCGTCAGTTAGTCCTCATGTTTTGAAGATGAAGGGCTATGTTGACCAGCTTGATAGACTCGGATTCCCCAAAAGCCAAGAGTTGGCTACGGATTTGATCTTGAATTCATTACTAGAGAGTTACTCACAATTTGTGATGAACTACAATATGAATAATATGGAGAAATCAATTTCAGAGTTGCATTTGATGCTCAAAACTGCTGAACAAAATATCAAGAAACCTCTAGTAATGTGTTGATGGTCCAAAAGGGAAATGGAATGAAGAAGAAAGGCAAAGGCATGGCTAGAGTTGCAAGGTCGTTCTTTGCACTGTCATGCAAAGCTCGTGGAACAAGTCAAGCCCCACTGTTCCTACTTCAAAACACCAAAAGAAAAAGAATGAAATTGTCATTTCTCATGCACTGGACATTGGTTCGAAGCTGCAAACTCTATCTGGAAGATCTAAGGAAAAAAAGGGTAGTGCGACTACCACTACGGTATTTTATGTTATTGAAATTAATTTATCTACTAGTGATTCCTGGGTATTAGATACGGATGTGGATCTCACATTTGTATAAATGTGCGGGGACTCACCAGAAGTAGAAAGTTGAAGAAAGGAGAAGTCATCCCCCGCGTAGGGAATGGAGCAAGAGTTGCTGCCCTGGCTGTTGGATCATATGACTTAGTTTTATATAGTGGACTTATTTTAACTTTAAATAATTGTTATTTTATGCCTGCTTTGAGCAGAAACATCATTTCTGTTTCATGTTTGGATATTGATGGTTTTGATTTTATTATTGCTAATAATAGATGTTCCATTTCTCGTAAAGGCATATTTTATGCAAATGCTGATTTGTATGATGGTCTTTATATTCTAAGCACGAAAAAGTCCACTGATACTCCAGTCTTTAACATAAATACAAAGAGATTCAAGTCAAATGATTTGAATCAAACCTATCTTTGGCATTGTCGTCTCGGGCACATAAATGAGAAACGCATAACGAAGCTCCATAAAGATGGACTTCTAGATTCATTTGATTTAGAAACATATGAAACGTGCGTATCTTGTTTATTGGGCAAGATGACTAAAAGTTCCTTTACTGGACACGGTGAAAGGGCAAGTGATTTATTGGGTCTAATACATACGATGTATGCGGTCCTATAAACACAATGGCTAGAGGAGGTTATCGATACTTCATTACATTTACTTGATGATTTCAAGCAGATATGGTTATGTATATCTTATGAAACATAAAGTGAATCATTTGAAATGTTTCGAACGTTTCAAAATGAAGTGCATAATCAACTGGTAAAACTATCAAAACACTTCGATCAGATCAAGGTGGTGAGTATTTAAGCCAAGAATTTGATGATCATCTTAGAAATTGTGGGATTGTCTCCCAATTGACTCCACCAAAGACAACTCCACAATGGAATGGAGTTTCCGAAAGGAGAAATTGAACCTTATTAGATATGGTTCGATCTATGATGAGTCATGCAGATCTTCCATTATCCTTTTGGGGTTATGCATTACAAATGCACTTTCACTCTAAATCGAGTTCCTTCTAAAGCGGTTGATAAAACACCATATGAGATATGGTACGGGAAGAGACCTAGTTTGTCTTTTCTTAAGATTTGGGGTTGTGAGGCTTACGTAAAGCGACAAGTCTCAGAAAAACTAGCACCTAAATCTGACAAGTGTTTATTTGTGGGGTATTTTAAGGAAACAAAAGGATATTACTTTTATAATTCCGCTGAGAACAAAGTGTTTGTTGCTCGGTATGGTGCCTTTATGGAAAAATAGTTTATTTCAAAAGACACTAGTGGGAGAGAAATAAATCTTGAAGAAGTTCAAGAATCATAGGTAAACACTGAACCGCTACTGGAAGTTCAACAACTTTCCGAACCAGTTGAACCTCCACAAGTGACACAAGGCCCACGTAAATCTAGTAGGGTAAGACATGAGCCAGAGAGATTCAGATTTCTCATTACTGATAGTCATGATGTGTTGCTTATAGACCAAAATGAGTCCACCACTTATCGGAGGCTATGTCTGGACCAGGACTCGGATAAATGGCTAATTGCCATGAACTCGAGATGCAATCCATGTATGATAACCAAGTTTGGAACTTGGTTGATTTACCTGAAGGTGGTAAGACCATTGGATGTAAATGGGTTTTCAAGAAGAAAACCGACATGGATGGCAAAGTGAATACTTTTAAAGCAAGACTTGTAGCAAAAGGTTTCAGCGGACTCAAGGTGTTGATTATGATGAAACTTTTTCGCGATAGCCATGTTTAAATCCATAAGAATTTTAATTGCCATTCTTTGCATATTATGACTATGAAATATGGCAAATGGATGTAAAAACTACATTTCTTAATGGAAAGTTTGAGGACGTGTATATGACACAACCTGAAGGTTTTGTACATCCTGAGAACTCTAGGAAGGTATGCAAGCTTCAAAGATCCATTTATGGATTAAAGCAAGCTTCTTGGAGTTGGAATCTTCGTTTTGATGAAGCAAACAAGGATTTTGGTTTTATTAAGAACGAAGATGAGCCTTGTGTATACAAGAAGGTCGGTGGGAGTGTAGTTGTTTTTCTTACAGTGTTGTATGTTGATGATATATTACTCATTGGAAATGACATCCCAACATTGCAGAATGTCAAGTCTTGGTTAGGGAAGTGTTTCTCAATGAAAGACTTAGGAGATGCAACATATATCCTAGGGATAAAGATATATAGGGATAGATCTAAGAGGCTAATCGGTCTAAGTCAGAGTGCTTACATAGACAAGGTGCTGAATAGGTTCAATTTGCAAGACTCTAAAAGAGGATTGTTGCCAATGTCTCATGGCATAAGTCTCAGCAAGACTCAATTTCCTAAGACAAATGATGAGCGAGACCGTATGAATAAGATTCCATATGCATCAGTTATTGGATCTATCATGTATGCCATGTTATGCACTCGACTTTGATGTATCATATGCTTTGAGCACTACAAGTAGATATCGGTCTGATCCAGGTGAGAGTCACCGGATAGCAGTAAAAAACATCCTTAAGTACTTAAGAAGGACTAAGGAAGTGTTCATGGTCTATGGAGGTTTTGAAAATGATCTAGTTGTAAATGGTTACACAGATGCAAGTTTTCAAACTGATATAGATGATTTTAGATCGCAGTTTGGATATGTATTTACTTTGAATGGGGGTGCGATAAAGTGGAAAAGTTCGAAGCAAGAGATCGTGGCGGCATTCTACAACAGAAGTGAGTATATTGCGGCGTCCGATGCAAAAAAGAAGGCAGTTTGGATCAAAAAGTTCATTTATGAACTAGGTGTGGTTCCAAGTATTGCTAACCCTGTTTGTTTGTATTGTGACAATAACGGGGCAATAGCACAAGCCAAGGAACCTAAATCACACCACAGATCCAAACATATACTTAGGCGTTTTCATCTCATCAGAGAAATTATTGAGAGGGGAGACGTAATGATTTGCAGAGTACCTACTGAAGACAACGTTGTAGATCCATTGACAAAAGCTCTTACACAAGCAAAACATGATGGTCATGTTAGATCATTAGGCATTAGATGCATGTATGATTGGCCCTAGTGCAAGTGGGAGATGATGGGGCATGTGCCCTAGGTCTATCCATTAACTGTCTTTATGAATACTTTTAGTTAATAAATTAGAGGATTTCATTTGCTGTTTATTATAATTAATTTGCTTGTTTACATTATAATAAGATCCATGGGTATTTACATAAATATCCTAAATGTCCCTAGTCGATCATTATACTGGGAACTATAATGAATTAAGACTAGTGTGAGTCTTGATTGATGATCCTATGATGATTATACGTATAGGGATACGAATCAAGATCACGAGTACTTGTTAGGGAACAAAGTACTGGATCGACCCGCTACGAGAACATCACATGGATTAAGTCATAGTTGTTTCTCATGATAGGTATATTTTTCAGTCCTCTGACTTGAGATTGTCGGAGACTTCATCATTAGGAACACAGTAATTTGACACAATCAAACGTTGTCTTTAACCAACGATTATAAAGGTTGTGATTGGTTACTGTGTGAGCAATGTGATGAAGTTGTGTAATCGAGATAGAATTTGTCCCTCTCATATAAAGAGAGATATCTAGTGGATCCCTCGATGTGTTAGACTGTTAAAAGGCCTAGTCTAAGTGAATTGATATTGATCAATGTCACTTGGATGTTTTCAGTCTACCTAGAGATCGAGACTAGTACGATTGAACATGTTAGATGACAATTTCATGCCTTATGTTTGATCAAAAGGATATCGTGTGACAAAAGGATGTTATATACACTATTGATTAGGTTGTATCGATTTGATATTCGTACAACTTGGGTAGTCATAATGTCTTGCTAGAGACTGCTTACGACTTGTATACCAAAATTTGTTTTGGTACACTGCCAACGTTGTATGAGCCTATTGGGTGGCACACTAAGAATGGTTTTGCGAGATTTTAAGATGATTCGGAAAAATGAATTTTATGCGATAAAATTCATGACAGAAACGTCCTTGTGGTGTATTACACTTATACTTCTTTAAGTAAGAGTATATGTGTAATTTACTTAACCGTCTATATACAAGGGTTGTATAAATAGACACTTTAAGTTAGAACACAGGTACGAAAGATCAAAAGGCCGAAACTCTATTTTCGTTTTAGAAACGACTTAGGGTTTTTGGTATGCTCTGGATCGTTTTGGAGAGAAACAAAAAGGTTTGGTATTCTCTCGAAGCTAGCACTTTGAAATCTCGGCCGCCGTTCGTGTGTGGACTACTGGTAGAGGGCGTTCGTCGTTGGCACCGCCTTACAGATCGATCAGCCTTCAGAAAGGTACATTGCGATTGAGGTATGATTAAGTTTTCATGGTTTAAACCTTTTAATGGAATTAGATTCGGATCCTGTTGGAGTTTTTGTCAAAATTGTTTTGTAATTTCCGCTGCGTATGAACCCCAAAACCCAACAGATGCACACTAGTTTGATCAATTCTCCACACCTAGATTGTTGGTCTTCTTCTTCCTCCAGTAACTCTCATTCTCTCAAGCAAACTTTTGTAAGTGAAATGAATGAATTGCATATGTTGATCTTCAACTTATATATGCATTAGATAAGGTTAACTAATAGCCATTGATCTTGAAGTGCATATGTATCCCGTGACCTATCTAATGATCTACACATTGGCACATGTCCCACTAACTCTCTACTAATTCATGCTTAGTGACATCAAATTAAACTCACTTGGCCTTTAGATGTGTCAATACGTGTCTCAAGAATCATCACTTGGCTATTGTTTTAAGTTGCTTAACTTAAGTACATTTAATATAAGACTACCTATAACCACATAAAATCACTATTTAAAGTTATATTAAGCCTAAACAAATTAACAACATTCACTCTCCACCCCGGTCCCACTCTGATACACATCTCGAGGTGCGTCTTTGCTCATGTCTTGACACCTACAAATGAGTAAAATGACTTAAATAATCTACACAAATACATTACACCAGGAAAACATCACAATAAATATAAAAAATACCTCGGCTACATGCCTAGGTAAACATGTGTATCATGGTGTGGATCCCATGGTACGCCTACTAATCTTACTTTAGTAGACAATACCATTATTAAACCGTATGGATTATTGGAAGACATCCTAGTAAAGTCGACAATTTAGTATTTCCAGCTAATTTTTATGTTATGAAAATAGGAGATTCTACGTCATCCAATCCTTTGCCTATACTATTAGGTAGACCTTTCTATAAAGACAACTAGAACTAATATATTTTTAAAGGAATAATGTCTATAGATTTTGAAAATAAGATTGTTACATTCAAGATTAATAATGAACAAAACTATGACACTTAATTAAGAATACGATGATTTATTTGATAATGAAATAGATAATAATGAGTTTTTAGACTTAAACTGTTATGATAATTTTAATGTTAAAATTTATGCAATTAATGGGATCTCGTCTCCCTAGATGTTAATGAGTTTTTAGACTTATATGGCCTTTACGTAAATCATATTATTTACTTACTTTAGTAGACAATACCAATTTCCCTAAATTTAATGGAAAAGTCACATTCTTATCATTGTAAATCTATCTATTAGATAAAATGTAACACAATAAAAAAATGATAGCATTACACTCAATGAAAACCATGTATAATCAGAGTCAATATTGACCGAAGTTGCATCATAAACAACTTAGAACACAATCATCAAGAACATCCACTCTGGAAAAGCCCTATAGATTAATCATAGTTACTACTTCTATAATTGTTGTCAATAACTATAGACATAGAATTAAAATTAAAATACAACATAACACATTTGCAACTATGGATGCAATATTAGTCTTCTCTAGTTGTAATAGACAAAAATAACTTGTTAAATATGTGATTGATGTGTATGAATAGATTTAAATCATTAAGTTCATGATTCTTTAATTATAATTGTCTAGCAATCTGAAGTATATACATGTCTAGGTTTGTTTAGATTAACAGGCTGCTCACTCATGTTGGAAATAAACAATGCAAATAGATAATTAAAAGGCATAATGAATAAATAAATAAATACCTCTTAAAATAAATCAAATCTCTAATGTAGCTTCAAACATCAACTAAAATATAGAATAAGTTTTAGAAAAGCAATAGAAATAATGAAGAGAAAAAAATGAGAGTTATTTCGAAGCTCTCTGGTTTTTTTTATAGTCTCCCTAAGTATACATATCCTAGATAAACTCAAATTCTTCATATTAATCTAGAAAACTCGTATCAAAATTTAGCGATTGTCGGTGATTCTTATTAATAGCATATTTAATCATTGGATTTATCTCTCTGTGCTCCACCGATTCAGCTGGCAATTTCTAGTATATTTTACAATTCGCTAAGGATTCGCAAGACTTTCCTACTACCGATTTAGGTGGCGATTCCTAGTATAAACTCAAATCGATGGCTAATCGCCGGACTTCTTTTCTAGTTGATTGTTTTGCTCTTTTTCCTCTTTTTCTTCAATTTCTCCATTTTCCTATTTAAATCTTGAACTCACAAAAACTAGAGAATACCTAGTGTAACATCATCATTTATATATAAAATCAACTTAAATTACACTATGAAACATGTCAAATTATTGACTTGTCAAATACCCCCAAACTCAGCAATTTGTTCTCCCGAGCAAAGGAATACTCTCAATCATGTTCTCTTTTCATTCGTTAGAAACTTATTTCAATCTAATTCATTTTAACTTCAAATAATATAAATTTTAAAATAGAAGTAGTTTTCAAATAAAAATATATTACCCCCAAGTAAATGAAAGTTATGATAGAATGGAATGATTTAGACGAAATAAAACGTCACTTAACTATAACTCAAACACCTAATGTAACACTCTTCAGAACTTAAGGTTCATTACCAAGGTCAGTACATAATATATGTTTTCTCAATCTCCGCTGACAAGCATCAAGCTTACGATAACTAGAATAGAATCTCAAGACACAAAAACCAATAGATTGATTTTAATTTTAGAAAATACTTTATAATAGTACTATAATCAAAATCAATAGGAATTTTTCCAAAATACCAATGAATGTATCATCTAAAACATGTTAGATTAAGAAATACTTCATTCAACTTTAGCTTCAAGTACTCGAGCTAAATCTTTTCTTCGAATATATTAAGAATATCCATCTTTCTCATCTTCTTATTTTCTTTTCTACGCCATTTTAATTATTTATTCTTATTATATTTCTTTTGCTTTTGGTTTTTAAGTCCCTGCTCCATTTTCTTTTGACATTCTCATATTCTCCCCACTATAGATTCCCTGTTTCATTTCCTTTGGAATCTATAGGACTCTCTATATATTTGTAAACTTTTGTTAACGCTTCTCACAATCCACTAAAGTTGAAAAAAGTTTTTTTCTAACTTATAGAACTTCATCAGTTTCTAACCTATTACTTCTTTTAATTGTAGCATAATAACTTTCTATATTTATATATATACTATAAAAATACTTAATCAATAGCTTTTGCATCACTAGGTTCTTAGAAATATGTCTTGTTCATCTTGCACTATTGGTTCGATTTCTACCTGTTATCATGACTAACACAAGATATTCAATTTAGTGTACACATCAACTAGTAAAGTTAATCAAAAAGAGTAAAGATTAATTTCTTCTATTATAAAATTCACTTGGGTCATAAAATTATTACTTCCATTCAAAAATCTATTCTATGTTCATTATCATTCTAACTAAATATAAAGTAAAATGAAATTCATACTTACTTGAATTTAAAAGAAATTTGAAAAATTGCGTCAACTTACTTGAATATCGAACTAAAAGTTTGAGATTTCTGGATTAATTATGAACTTATCGTCTACCTTTCTTTCCTTGCTTTCTTTGCTATCATTTTCATACTTCACCGAAAATACCCCCAAACTCATCCCAAACCTTGTCCTCGAGGTTTAAAATTGAAATCGGGTTCTAACAAAATAAACATACCACGTGAAGTACAAAGGAATTGATATAGCCATAAACTTAATAATCAATATATAAATAAACTTAATTTGGAATTATCATAAAACAGAGTGCATAAAAATTATATGAATAAATATCACAATTATATATCAAATGTATTAAATCTTACACTAAAGCACTGAATAGAATGTATCACAATGTATACCACTACCATAAACATAAAAGATCATCAGAAATCACAAGTTATATCACCAATACCTAAGTTACATGGAAGACCTTGCACAGTATCACTCGGAGACAAAGAAGATATATAGAATAATGAAACCAATATCGTCGTTCGGAAGTCACGTCATCATCGTCCTCCACTGGATCAATCATTTGGGACAAGTAACTAACAATGGGGTCATAGAGGTGGTAGTGGTACTTAATGGCATATTTTGGCTTAAGGTACTCATCATTTTATTTTTGGTGAAAACTCAGTAAGCCAAAATATTGATTTATTATTCCAGTGGAATAATCTATTATTCTTCATCGAACTCCTGACTTAGTCTTACTCTCGCTTCCATATGCTTTGCCATAAAACTTTTTCACCGTGATGTCACAACCCCTCTCATTATGTACATTTTTTAGGTCTAGGTGGTTATAGCCCCTAGTCGACAATCCCCAGTTCTTGGCCTCAATGATATCTTGGAACTTAGGCATGTATTTCAATTCGTTCTTCACATCAAATCCCCTCTTCGGGATCAACTTCCTATCCTTCACTAAATCATTCCTAAACTTTTCATAGGCCTTCTCATTAACAAACATCTCATTCTTAAGTATATAATTTATCTACCCCGTCGGTATTTCTTCCTCTAATTCTTCCACTTTCACCCCTACCTCTACATAGTCAACCTCAATATTATAGCTAAATGATGAATGTAGGGCGGGTTCTCTTTATAGTCTAATTCTAAGTGTGTTAAAAGATATTGATGTTGGTTGGATTTGGAAAACTTTGGATTTAGTCTTTGTTTTCTCTATTAACTTCCCCTTCCCTTTCTCCTCTTTTGAACCTTTACCCTTTCCCCCTCCGGCCATTTGGATAAGTGTAAGTAAAAAAATGAACCTGTAAAACCATTTAAAACCAAGTTTGTCAAAAAAAAGTATAGTAAAATTCAACTTATCTATCAAAGAGGAGAAATTCATCGAAAAAGTTATTTATAAATTGAAGTTTGAAATTTGTATGAAAAGTATCGATAAAATATAATTGAGAAAAATAATCATTTGTATGTAATTCATATCAGTTGATAGATCTACACAAAACCACCAAACTTATTTAAAACTTAGTCTCAAATTAGCTTGCGTATAATATTTGGTTCATTTGCCATTTTCTAAGAGTAGTTTTAAAATTCGATAATAATAAAGAAATCATCGCATCACTCCCATACTCATATTGTAACAGAAAACATTCGATATCAAAACCGATTGAGAGTAGAAATTTCGAAATTGAGTTTCTAACCTAATAAAAATTCAAAATCGATATAAAACCAAAAAACTTAATCAATAGGAGGTTATGGTTTTCATTGATTACCTTCTTAAAAGTGATTCTGTCAAGTTTGGAACTCAAACTCTTCTCTAGAACACTCCTCCAAGCTCTAATTCGAACTCCCTTACTTAAGCCCAAGGTAGCTCTACACTCTCTAAACTCACCAAATTTTTGGACCAAATGTGTGAAGATTGAGATGGAAATCACTTAACTAAACTAAAATCAAGCTTTGAAAGGATGAATCTAGTAAAAATTGGTCTATTGATCAAAACGTTGCAATGGTTTGTAAGTATAAAATGTTTAAATGTGGCGATTTGGGGTATTTATTTTTAAAAACTCAAATTTGTTCTTAGCAAATTAGTGTTTAGGTGGATTTGTCTAGCAAATTCTAGTTATAAGCTCGAATCAGTGAGAAATCTCTGACTTAAAATTGCACTAAAAACTCTACATACTGTCGCAAATTTTTTAACGAATTCCAATAAAAACTAGAATCGTTGGGAAATCGCAAGCTTATTTTTTCTGTTTGTTTACTTAAATTGATTTTCCATTTAATTATCACATATATTTATCCAATAAAAAGGTAGAATTATTCAAAATCATTAAAGTTTAACTATAATATGTACTAAATAATAATAGCATTACTATAAATAGCTATTTAATGCATAAAAAATAATATAATATGAAAATAAATAGGCTTGATGAACCCCCCTTACATGAAATCATTTTGAAATTAAATTTCTAAAATATCCAAATTATGAGATTCAGAAGTTGTGGGAATATAAAAACAACTAACTAATCCCAATACTAAAAATGAAAGTAAATATAAAGTATAACTTGCCTCCCATATAGCGCCTTTATTTACTATCGTTGGCTCGAGTGAACCACGCAGTTCTAAACTGGTTCTATGAACTTAAGAGCATGATTATCGACTCTTGTGCCATTCCAGAAAGTGATTGCTCAACCATGCACCTTAAAAGCAATTGTGTTGTTTTAAGTATCAATGATAACTTTCTAAGTGGCTAAGAAAGGTCATCCTAAAATTAGTGGAGGATCCTTGTTGATGAAGTGTGGCATAACCAAAAAGTCTGTGAGAAGTACTTATCGATTTGAACTTGCACATTAGTAACCACACCTATTAGTTTTACTGAATAACTGTTTGGTAGAGTAACTTTTTTGGAAGCAAGTACATCCAATTCCAATTGAGTATAAAGAAAAAAATGAATGGGCATGTAGTTTGCTCTAGAACCCATTTCATAAATAGTTTTAAAACACCAAGCCCATTTACCTTTATGTTTATGTATATATCTCCCGGATCATTGAGCTTGACAATTACTGAATTCTTCCATTTCTTCTTATTATTCTTTGTAGATTTAAGTTCCTCCATATTATTTTCGTTCTCAACATTATTTGGTTTCTTAATTCTCCATTCTCAAGATATTGTTTTTTGATTTGAAGTGTCTTCAACTTGCTTATTCTTGGTCATACCATTTTCATCTTTCATTGATATTGCACAAATAACATATATTTCAACTTCTTGATGATTTAGATTTTAAGATTCATTATCATTAGTTTGTTCATTATCGAATTCATCGGGATTTTCATAGATATCTTCATCATTGAAATGGAAATTGACAATTTTATTTTCAAATTCTATAGACGTTGTTCCTTTAAAGATATCTGACTTTGTATTAGCTGTTTTAAGAAATGGTCTTCCTAAAAGTATAGGTGGAGACTTGAGTCTTCCATTTTCATAACATAGAAGTCAGCTGAAAATACTAAGTCATTTACTTTGACTTAGACTTCTTCGAGCAAACCATAAGGTTTATAACTATGTTGTCAGCTAAAGTAAGATTAATAGCTATATTAGTCAATGAACTTATTTTCAATGACTCATATAATTTAAGTGAGACAACATTTATTGATGCTTTAAGATCACACATAGCAAAATCTATTAAAAAGTCCCTATTGTAATAGGAATTTCAAACATTGTCGAGTTGGAACATTTCTAAGGTATTTTTTTAATTAAAAGAGGCACTTTTGTCCTAAGTTTACTTTAAACTCTTCTAAGAATTTATCCTTTGATTTAGAGAATTATTTTAAAACTTCATCATAATTAGAAAATTGCATAATCGATTTCATCAATGGATTATTGATTTTTATTTCCCTAAACGATTCAAGAATATCTTCATTATTTTCTTCTTCCCTAGCATCAACCAATCGTTATGGAACAGTAGAATATGAATACATATCTTCATTCAAATTATAATAAATCTTATCATTTCTTCTTCTTCTTCTTTTTCTTCTTCAATAGTCTTTGTAAAAAAATTTCATATGCTTCGACTTTGGCTATCAATTAACTAAGAGTTTTGTAAAAAAAATCTCATATGCTTCGTCTCTAGCTAATTACCATGGGTATAGCCTTTCAGAAAAAGGTGTATATTTCAATTATTCAGTCATCCATTCTCTCATAGGAATGATATTATCCAGCATTTCTTCTTCTTCTTTAATAGTCTTATGAGTTTTCTTTTTACTATTCAGTTTAAGTATCTTCCTAGTCATAGGTGTCTTTCTTATCACTAAATAAAGCATTAACTTGTGCTCGATTAGTAAAAGCAACATTGACTTGAGTAGGTGCTTTAGCTTGATTACTCTGTTAAGTATTTAACCTATTTATTTGTAAATTCATTTGACTGAACCGATTTTTCGTTCATTAATAGTGGTATCAGTCTTAATCTTATTTTAAGAAATCTGTGTAATGTTTTGATAATATTGGTTCATAAAATTATGCAGGATTTGCTCGAAATTTGGATTCAAAGGTTAAGTGTTATGTTAAGGCTGTTAATTAAAGGCATATTTCATTTAAACCTTTAGTCTGTAAGTATTATAATTCTAATTTTAAAGTCTATAACTAAGATTTGGATTCGGTCTTACAGGATAATAAGTATTGTTGTTATATTGATTTCTTGGGGGACTAGAAAACTGATTCATCATTACATTGACCTCTTTAGTATTTTCTTCATGTAGAGTAGGACACAAATCCATAGGATGTGTAACCTCATTACATAATCCACAAGCCTTAACTTGATTAGATCTATCACTAACTAACAGCTTAACCATTTTAGATAGTTCATCAATGTTATCATTGAACGCATTATTTCTTCTATTATCAATATCAAAGAGTTTCTTTCTTGATGATTCAACCTTTTAGCCGTATTGTTTGGATTTTTTTGCAGTTTTATTAATTACTTCTTTCGCTAAAGTAGGCATTGTCTCAAATAAAAATCCACCACATACTGTGTCTAATAACCTTTGTTCAAATTTATTAAGTCCTTTATAAAAATATTCTAGTAAAGCTCTTTGAGTTTATCCATGTTGTGGGCAAGAAGAGATTAATCTCTGAAATCTATCCCAAAATTCATTTAAGTTTTCATCATCTTTCATCTTTACAACTGCGATTTGCTTTCTATAGGAACTAATTTTTCTAGAAGGCATATATTCATCTAGGAAAGCTTCTAACATTTGATTCCATGTAGTTATTTAATCTTGTGAGAGATAGAATAATCAATCTTATGTTTGATCTTTCAACGCAAAAGGGAAAGCTTTTAGTTTGACTTATTTTAAAGTACTTTCTTTTGGTTTAATCCCATTAACTTTATGTTGATACTCCCTTATGAATTTTTGTGGGTCTTCATTGTCTTTACCATAGAAGTTAGGTAAGGCACTAATAAATTAATATCTAAGTTAAAATTCTAGAAATCCATTGGTGTATGCTATGCACATAGGCTTACATGTCATAACATTTTGATTTGCTTGTCTTAAAGTGATTTCTCTATTATTGTTATTATTATTGATAACTATGTTATCATTATTATTAAGAATGACATTGTCATTAATATCATTATTATTATCCTCCATCCTATTAGGTAAATTTTCCTAAGTTGTGCTTGTCTTAAACTCCGATTAAAGGTTCTATCTATTTCAAGATCAAACGGATGTAAAGATCCCGTCGAATTAAAATGAAGAAATGTGCAAACCATACAACATCTAAAATCCTTAGAACTATTTAAAAATTCCTAGCAACAGCGCCAAAAATTGACATGTGTCAAGCGTCCACAATAGTTTGTCATATTTTCTTATTATTTGTAGTAGTGGTATATGGCATATTGTCTCCACATGAATTTTTCAAATCTCAAAGAAAAGTATTTTTTTCTTGTTTTTATTAATTTAGTTAATCTAATTAAACAATAATTAAGATACTAAATAACTAAAATCCATAACTACTAAATTAGTTAAATTAACTAACTTTACTTCAAACATTTTAACTTAAACTAAATTAATCAATACTGAAACTCAATACAAATATATATATCTTAAATAAACATCTAAATAAACCCTCACTAAAAAATATAATATACTTGGATTGCTTTCAAACACTAGAACATAACATCACTTCATACTATAGTTATAAATATAACACATGGAATCTTGGAATCATTAAATCATATTTCATAATAATAGGTTGATAGCCTTTAGCTCGCCACCGATTTTCCCAAATTCAATGGAAAAACCATATTCTTGTCATTGTAAATCTATCCATTAGATAAAATGCAACACCATAGAGATGTGATAGCGTTACTCAATGAAAGCCATGCCTAATCTAAGCCAATACTCATCAAAGCCGCATAATAAACAACTTAGAACACAATTACTTAGAACACAATTACCTAGAACATCTACTCGAGAAAAGCCTTATAAATTACTCCTAGTTACTACTTCTATGATTGTTGTGAATAACTATAGACATAGAATAAGAATCAAAATACCACATAACACTTTTGCAACTATGCATGCAATATTAATCCTCTCTAGTTGTAATACATAAAAACAACTTGCTAAATCTTTGATTGACTTTTATGAATAGATTTAAAGCATTAAGTTCATGATTCTTTAATTAACTATATAGCAATCCGAAGTATATACATGTCCAGAGTTTGTTTAGATTGATAGACTACATACTCTACTAGAAATAAACAATCAAATACATAATTAAAAGGAATAATGAATAAAAAAGTAAATAAATACCTCTTAAAATAAATCGAATCTACAATGTAGCTTCAAATATCAACTAAAATATAAAATAGTTTTTAGAAAATGCAATAGAAATAATGAAGAGAAAAAAAGAGTTATTTTGAATATCTCTAGCCTTTTCATAGTCTCCCTAAGTATACACATCGTAGATAAACTCAAATTATTCATATTAATCTAAAAAACCCGTAACCGACCTCAACGATTCCTAAGTTGTTCACAAATCAAATAGTTAAGCACTAGATTTGTCTCTCTTTGCTCCACCAATTTAGCTAGCAATTTATAGTATATCTTCCAATTCGCTGAGGATTCATAAAACTTTCTTGCTGCCCATTTTGGTGGCGATTCCAAGTATATAAATAGAAATAGCTGGACCTCTTTTCTAGCTGACTGTTTTGCACTTCTTCCTTTTTTTTCTTTCATTTCTTCATTTTTCTATTTAAATCTTGAAATAAAAAAAAGAATACCTAGTGTAATATCATCATTTATATATACAATCAACCTAAATTACACTATAAAACATGTCTAATTATTGATTTGTCACATGTCCCACTCAAAATTTCGATTTTTTAGTCAATTCTACCTTAATATGAATTTTTCTAAATAATGAATAAATTAATTATAAGAGAAATTGAAAAAATAGTAAAAATGGTTTAGCGATTTCCAGCGATTTGGATTAACACTTGGAATCAGGGGCAAATCAGTAGCATTACACGAAAAAAATTAGTGCAAAATTAGGGTCTAGCGATTCCCAATAATTCACCCATACAGGAGAATCACTGGGAAAATCGGTGAAATAGTAAGTCACATTTCACTAGTTTACTCAACGACTCTACTTATACATGAATCTTTGGGCACAATTTTCGATTTTTAAAACCAATACCTCAAATTTCCAGACACACTAATCTTTTACACTTGCAAACCATTGCACCTCTTTACCAAATTTTTATTTTTTGCCTATATTTAACCATTCTAAACTCAATTTTATAGTATTTTAAGTGATTCCCACCTCAACCTAGTCTCATTCAAACAAAGAGTTTTGATTTTGGGTGTGTTGAGTGGTTAGTCATTATTTGTACGCTCTTTCATAAGTGTTATGCTATTTAAATCAAGTCTAAAGTCATGTTTTATGGCTCTATATATTTACTTTAGAGATTTACTTGATAATCACAAATAAAATGTCTTATATCAAATAAATAAATGAATATGCAGTGAAATTAAAACTTTTTCGATAAAACATAATATATAAAAAATCGACATAATCCTCGATCATAAAACCATATCCCAATCATGTTTATAACAAAATAGTAATTCAAGAAAATATATAAATAATAGAAAAAATAATTCAACATAATGAAGACTATAAAATCATAATATTCTAAGTACCTGAGTTGAAGCGCACATTGACGACATGAAATGTTAATTGGGGAATGAGTGCACCAACTTGCTTAATAAGTAATGCTCGTAAAGTGATCAACTATCATCTAATATCAATAATTCAATGAATAGCAATATGAATTCAAAACATATATACCTATTCAGGTACAAAAAATGATATAAACAACAAATAACGAAATGCAAGTTCAAAGGTCAACGACAACTATACTCGTGATTTATAAATTTGACTTTAATTAATAAGTCATACTCTCAGCTACTCGGGAATACAATCACAGAACCTGCATGTTGGCCGACAAGTGATTCTATTGGTTTATTCAAGCTTGAGTAAGCTATTAACCCAAAATGGACAATGAACGACTAAGGTAAAATTTCAGTCTACTGAGGATATAAGGGCGAAATCTAGTTTCAGCCTACCATTTTTCTTTTGTTAGGACAAAAAGCGAAATTCATTTCATGGCAAACCTTCACAACAATCAGTCTCGATTCGCCTTATTGACACTTACGAGGATTTTCACATTTAAAACAATTAAGTAATAATACGTTGCCCCAATCCTAGTCCATAATGCTATGTGAACTAAAATACTAATTTATGATACATAATTGATAATAATACGACTCCTACTTACATGTACCGAGCTTTCTTAACTTTATACCGACTTACATGATTCCCGAGATCTATACACCTTTCCTCATCGACCAATAACCTAAAAAAGATTGAATATCATCAATTTGGGTCTAAAACTCATTAATTAGAACTCTAAAATTGGTCCTAATTAAATCCAGAATCAATTTTTAAATTTTAGGTCAGTACGATCATTTCACATTTTTTGAAGTAAAAAACTCATATATAAAATCCCGCATGAATCCCGAATTCTTTATTTTTCATAAAAATTCATCAATTTTTATTTATTTGGTCAAAATATTATTTTTTGAGATTTCTCTTAATTTTTTGGATTTTCTCCGTTTTTTATTATTTTTTCCTAAAATGGTTGTTTGATCCTTGAATCGGACCAATCAGATTCAGTTGAACCAAACCCGGTTCGGAGGATTAAACCCCCTTTCTTCTCCCTCCGGCAACTTTGTTCATCAATAATGAATTTTCATTTTTTTTATAAATCACTAGTCTCTTTTGAGAGAACTCCTTCCTCGGACTCGAGCCTCCCATCCATCTTCACCATTAATACAACAACACCATCAACAACAATAGTGACATCATTAGAAACCTACAATAACAACAACAGCAACACCGACCAACAACAAAGACAACATTAAAATTCACCTCCATTATCGTCCCTGTCGTGAATCTCTCTATCTCTCCACCTTGGTCTCTATCTTTCATTTTCAATTTCTCAATCGAAACAATATAGTGGAGGCAATTGCATTTTTGGGATAAATATTAGATTTCTTTGAGAATCGTATTGCATGAATCTCGAGGAAAATCTAAAGAATAAAAATCATTTGTTCTTCTTCATTTTTTTTATCTTCCTCGAGATACGTGATGTATATTTCGAGGTTGATCTTTGTGTAATATGTTTATTTCATCAAGATACATATCGTGTATCTTGAGTTAGATCTTGTGCTTATATAACTAACCAGTATCACCTTCATCCTACCCATGCTTGCCACTTGGTAGTTATGGAGAAGCACATGTCACTTGCGCCCTCGGTGAATAGCAACCCAGGCTACTGACCTCATCAATGCACTTGTTTAATGTGACGGCCCCAATTTTTCACGAATTTGGCCCCATCTGGCCTAAGCCCACGTGGACCCCCGAGCCAGTCGCGCAAGGTCAACGCGGACCTAGTCAGCCTTCCAATCCATCATTATCGGTACATTCAACATTTACAGTCGAGTTATTAATATTTTTCGAGTTTTACAATTTTAGCGGAAGCAACTAATAAGTTTAATAACTCAACAAAAATAAAAATCAGGGAGTTAGGCAACCTAATTGTGGAACCCAATAAATATCATCAGAGGAGAGTAAATACAATTATACAAAATTTTCACCTAGCCATGAAGCATTTCCTCTGCTACTTGTCTGCAGCTCTGCACTCAGTCAAAATAAAAATGACAAGCCCAGGTAAGTAAATCCTGTAGGACATATATACGACATTTCACAATATCCAAAGCAACAAATCATGATATCCAAAGCAGTCAGATTCATGCAAATATACGAAAAGAATAAAGAACGCGTGAATATACAAGACTGTAAACAATCCATCAATGAGTGATACTCCCAAGGTAGATGTATATGTCTCCCCAATTACTCTGAAAGACATATACATCTTCTATGTTTCCCCCATATGTGTGTGCGAACTACACATATGGGCATAGTACTTTCACGCCCAATGTAGATGTATATGCCTCCCCAATTACTCTGAAAGACATATACATCTTCTATGTTTCCCCCATATGTGTGTGCGAGCACGCTCTGCGAACTACACATATGGGCATAGTAGTTTCACCTCCCAGCTAGGCGAGCAAGCTCTGCGACTGCGACTGGCAAGGCAAACAACCCCGGAACCCCCAAAGTAGATGTAAATGGACACCGGCGAGCAAGCTCAGCGACTACGAATCCATATACATATTCTATGTTCCTCCCATATGTGCGTGCGAGCACGCTCAGCGAACTGTACATATGGGCATAGATTTGTAGTGAACAACAATAAAACTATCACAAAACAGTAAACAACAACAATCAATGGATAAAACATGAAATACTGTATAAATCCCTAACTGGTTTACTTACCTCGAGAAATCGCGAATCTCAAAATATTTCGTTCGCGTCTCGATTTTTTTTGCGCACCGACACCCGACTCCTAGTCCCTGGTGTCCATCTAAACATTTGATGGCTTATTTTATTTCGAATTATTCACATCAAACTGAAATTTGGTGAAATAAATCTCACCTCCATCGCGTCGTCGCGATTTCGTCGAAATCGCGCATCCGATCGGTTCGACAACGCCATCGCGTCATTCACAGCGTCGTTGCCGCCAATGCGTCGACGTCGCCGCTGCCGCCATCATGCCTTGCGCGTCACCGTCGGGCTCTCCGGCTGCTGCTGCCCGCTCCGCCACACCGGCCACCTCCGCCACTGCTGTCCCCGCCGGCCGCAGCGCTAACCATCGTCGTGCGCTGCGCAGTGTTACCACCACCGCACGATCGCGCCTCCTCTCGCGCCCACCGCGCCTCCTCGCTGTCGTCTCCCGCGCGCGCTCGCGACCACTATCCGCGCCTCCTGCGCGCGCGCCGCTGCCGGCCGCCACCGTCCTCGGCCACACGAGCCGCTGCGCCGTGACCTCCGCGAGCCGCTGCGCGGCGTCGTCCGGATCGGTCGCCCTCGCCGGCCCTCCGTCGTCTTCCTCCTCTCCCCGATCTCTTTTTCCCTCTTCTCGTTTTCATTCGCTCCTCCTCTGTTTCTCTCTCTTTCTCGTTTCTTATCCACTCTTTTTTTTCGATCTTTTTTTTTTTCTTTCATTATCTCTTTCTTTTATATATATAATATATTATATATTTAATATATATTATATATATACATTTTCCATTTTGATTTCAAATCAAAATGTCCTCGAGATTCGTGCAACACGCATCTCGATGCAAACTCAACAACCGAGCAACGCGCATCTCGAGGCACCAACCCGCCTCATTTTCAAATCTCAATACCCGCGCTACACGCAACACGAGGCATATCCAATGCACATTTTAAACCATATAGAGCCATTATTTCGATCTCACATCGCAACTCGAGGCGCGTCTCCGTTCGTGTTTCGGCTCACCGAAGTCCTCGCATAGTTAGCATTTTCATCTCAAATTAGATTTAGATATACGTATTTCGACTAGTGAGTCCCACATACGGCCTTGACTTGACACGTGGCACAAGTCAAATTTTCGAGCCGTTACAGTCTTCCCAACGAATTAAAAATTCCGTCCTCGAAATTGAAACAAATCTCACAGGAAAATGGTGTTTTACGAATAATTACACAAGGCCATACCCGCCCAAGGCCATACTCGCTCAAGGCCATACCCCCATCTTACTCTGTAGGGCTGGGCTCCTCCGTGACAAGCTGGGCTCCTCCGTGACCTCCAAGCAAAGAACACATCGTCTGTCTCCTCCCATCAATATATGTCAGGGCAACATCCTCGCAACATATATTGGAATACAATTTAATACATTTTCTATTCATGATCCACTGTCACTACATACCTATATCTGATGTATGCCCGCGAGAAATGTAACTCGGTTTCACTACTCGAGTGAGTTTCAACCCAACTCGTACCCTCTATTAGGTACGATGGATAATAGTCGGACCTGACGTGATAATAGCATGCATATGTTTCTTGCTCTACTATACCTGTCTGTCCATACGCCCATGCAGATACGTTGAAATCCCGCTCCAACTGGAACATGTCCGTATCCTTTCCCCTGTGCACGACTAGATCGCTGTCCTTGTCGGTGCACTCGACTTGATCTCTGACCCTATCTCTGGCCACTGCCTCTGCCATCAACCCTCTGATGGTACTTATGCTAAGGATATGACCGTGCTAGCTGATGTACTACACTAGCGTACTTTACGCTAAATTAACTAACTTTGGCGCCGTATACGTCTCATATGGCGAAAACGCAATACGTTATGAGGTTGCTCTCGTGTGCTCCCACACTCTCCCTCATCATAACATTAACTGCACTCCAAAACGTCCACATCGATGCCACCGTAGTGTACAACTAGACATCGGCCACGCCGAACAACGAAACTGATACGATGCTCGACCTACATGATTTGGTGTGGCCAAGACGTCATGAATATTTGTTGCTCCGAGATTCGTACTATCGTGAAACTTTTCTGAGTGATGTCGCTAAAACTCGCGAAACTACCTCGCCTGAGTCGTTACTATCATTCTCGTATCGGTAGGCGCGCTCAACATCTTCTCATGTAAGCACGAGTTCAACAAATTTACTCCAACGCGTTCACTTTTTGACTTTCAAAGTAAATGTGTCCTCGAGATTCGTGCGACACAAATCTCGAGGCACCAACTCTATGTGTAACCAAAATTGTATAGAATCTTTCGAGACACCTCCCAAGTTTCGAACTCGCATTACCTAATCCAAAACTAATGTGTCCTCGAGATTCGTGCGGCGCGAAACTCGAGACACATTAAAACATACTTATTTCCATTTAAAATGCACTTGTTTACTCTTTTTCTTAATGATTTGTCAAGCGAGTAAATGCACTTGTACGAAAATTCTTGTTAGTACGTTTACTAACGCCTCTGAGCAAATTTTAGAATGCGAGAATTCTTGAGATATACAATCTCGTAGGATTTATCCTTCGGTGGCCTCTAACTTTTAAAACGATTCGCGGACTCTACCTCAGCTCATAAGATTTAATTCATTTATAAATCCCTAAAGGTGGTGGTCGACTTCACCAACCCTGAGACTATAAATGTATAGTGTCACTAAAATGGAGTTACTTGGGCTTCTGATCCAACAATACTACTCCAAAGCTTTCGTCAAAGCTAAAGGAGTCCGTACATGATGTAATCGTTAGCTTTCAAGTCATCTCAACACTTTGCTCATTTTGAGTCCGCTCTTCGTTCTTTTTTTTTTTTTTTTTTTTTTTTTTTTTTGACGTTCTCGAATGTTCCTTACATTCGATGTTCCTTACTCGAATGTTCCTTGCATTCGAATATTCATTCATTTCACGAATGAGCTTTTCTCGAATGTTCCTTACCTTAAATTTTTTTTTTTTTTTTTTTTTCATTCGTAACATCAATTCCCTTTATCAATTCCACACCACAGAAACTCGAACTTTCGTTTCAAGTCTCACTACGTATAGGAAATTCTCAATTTCAGTACGAACCGAACAACTTGAAATGAATTTCCTACATGACGTTAAGTTTCGAATGAATTGTTTCATTTTACTCCAAATAATTTGTTTCATTTTCCATTAGCTTCACCAAACCAACATGCCAACCATGTTATTTATCTCCACTATTTGCGAAGCCGAATTGAAAACGACTCCCGCATTTTCAAGACACGAGTACTTATCCATGTAGCTCCACTATTCCCAAATATGCCACAATCACCAACATTGTCCCATCTGATCCGTGCATGAAAGCAATGTCTTACTCATAAACCTTTTCCTTCTTTGGGTTTGTACCTTCAATTTACCCCGCTAAACCTCATGCTGATTATTATGGACCAAATTTAACATATAGCCAAAGAATCCCTTTAAAAATTCTGACTAGAAAAATCATTTAGTCGCTCGTACTTGATCCCCAACTCGGCTCAAATGAAAACAAGGACTATACCAAATATCTCACCTTTACCACGGATTTGATTCCCGTATCACATTCCAATTTCATTAATTATTTCGAGCGGATCCTCTAGAAATACGTGCAGGGTGTTTTCCTCAATAAGAAATCAAACGTGTCCTCGAGATACGTGCAACACGAATCTCGAGGCAACCCCAATACTTTCACCCATTTGCAAATGGAACATCAATCACTGAACTGATTCCATTTATTTTATATCCAATTAATCATTTACATAGCCATGATTCCTCGAATCAATATCGACATCATATATAGTGTATAACATACCATATATTATATATATATATATATATATATGCCAGGGGTACAAGCCCACCTCGAAACGCATATAAGAAAAAAAAATGTTATAAACATTTTTCATATCCCAGTTGCCATTTCTCACTTTCCATTTTCCATATCCGCCAGGTGTTCTACCATTTTCCATTTTCCAACTCTCCTCACTTCCCAACGAAGACTCAAGTCAGGATCATAGGGTTCCACTCTAAGTTCAACCATTCCTAACTTCCGCTTGTTTTGTGTCTTAAATTATTGTGCTAATCAAGAGTCGAGTTATTTAAAAACGTCGGCTCTGATACCAACTGTGATGGCCCCAATTTTTCACGAATTTGGCCCCGCCCGGCCTAAGCCCACGTGGACCCCCGAGCCCGTCTCGCAAGGTCAACGCGGACCTAGTCAGCCTTCCAATCCATCATTATCAGTACATTCAACATTTACAGTTGAGTTATTAATATTTTTCGAGTTTTACAATTTTAGCGGAAGCAACTAAAAAGTTTAATAACTCAACAAAAATAAAAATCAGGGAGTTAGGCAACCTAATTGTGGAACCCAATAAATATCATCAGAGGAGAGTAAATACAATTATACAAAATTTTCACCTAGCCATGAAGCATTTCCTCTCGCTACTTGTCTGCACTCTGCACTCGGTCAAAATAAAAATGACGAGCCCAGTAAGTAAATCCCGTAGGACATATATACCGACATTTCACAATATCCAAAGCAACAAATCATGATATCCAAAGCAGTCAGATTCATGCAAATATAAGAAAAGAATAAAGAACGCATGAATATACAAGACTGTAAACAATCCATCAATGAGTGATATTCCCAAGGTAGATGTATATGTCTCCCCAATTACTCTGAAAGACATATACATCTTCTATGTTTCCCCCATATGTGTGTGCGAACTACACATATGGGCATAGTACTTTCACGCCCAATGTAGATGTATATGCCTCCCCAATTACTCTGAAAGACATATACATCTTCTATGTTTCCCCCATATGTGTGTGCGAGCACGCTCTGCGAACTACACATATGGGCATAGTACTTTCACCTCCCAGCTAGGCGAGCAAGCTCTGCGACGGCGACTGGCAAGGCAAGCAACCCTGGAACCCCCAAAGTAGATGTAAATGGACACCAGGCGAGCAAGCTCAGCGACTACGAATCCATATACATTTTCTATGTTCCTCCTATATGTGCGTGCGAGCACGCTCAGCGAACTATACATATGGGCATAGATTTGCAGTGAACAACAATAAAACTATCACAAAACAGTAAACAACAACAATCAATGGATAAAGCATGAAATACTGTATAAATCCCTAACTGGTTTACTTACCTCGAGAAATCGCGAATCTCAAAATGTTTCGTTCGCGTCTCAATTTTTTTTTCGCACCGACACCCGACTCCTAGTCCCTGGTGTCCATTTAAACATTTGATGACTTATTTTATTTCAAATTATTCACATCAAACTGAAATTTGGTGAAATAAATCTCACCTCCATCGCGTCGTCGCGATTTCGTCAAAATCGCGCATCCGATCGGTTCGACAACGCCATCGCGTCGTTCACCGCGTCGTTGCCGCTGCCAAGCCGACGTCGCTGTTATGCCAACGTCGCTGTCGCCATCGCGCCGCTGCCGGCGTCACTGTCGCGCCACCGCCGGGCTCGCCGGCGCCGCCGCCGGCCACCTCCGGCCACTGCCGTCCCCGCCGACGGCCGCGCAACCACCGTCGTGCGCCTGCAGGCGTTACCGCCGCTGCACAGTCGCGCCTCCTCGCGCGCCGCCACCGCGCCTCCTCGCTGTCGTCTCCCCGCGCAGTCGCGCAGCCACTGTCCTCGCCTCCCTGCGCGGGTTGCCGCTGCTGGCCGCCACCGTCCTCGGCCTCACAGGCCGCGCCGTGACCTCCGCGAGCCGTTGCCGGCGTCGTCCTGGATCCGGTCGCCCTCGCCGGCCCTCCGTCGTCTTCCTCCTCTCCTTGATCTCTTTTTCCCTCTTCTCGTTTTCATTCTCTCCTCCTCTGTTTCTCCCTCTTTCTCGTTTCTTATCCACTCTTTTTTTTCTGATTTTTTTTTTCTTTCATTATCTATTTCTTTTATATATATAATATATTATATATATACATTTTCCATTTTAATTTCAAATCAAAATGTCCTCGAGATTCGTGCAACACGCATCTCGATGCAAACTCAACAACCGAGCAACGCGCATCTCGAGGCACCAACCCGCCTCATTTTAAAATCTCAATACCCGCGCTACACGCAACACGAGGCATATCCAATGCACATTTTAAACTATATAGAGCCATTATTTCGATCTCACATCGGCACGCGACTCGAGGCACGTCTCCGATCGTGTTTCGGCTCACTGAATTCCTCGCATAGTTAGCATTTTCATCTCAAATTAGATTTAGATATACGTATTTCGACTAGTGAGTCCCACATACGCTCTTGACTTGACACGTGGCACAAGTCAAATTTTTGGGCCGTTACATTTAATGGGTTGTGATACGGATTGATTCTCCACTAGTAGTCTGAATATGAGCCAGTGTAGTACAGACCACTAAAATCATCCGGATTAACAAAGTATGGTCTAGTTTGCTACTCATGCCACAATTATTTGGTTTCTATTGGTGTTAGTTATCCATATGATTATCTTACAGTTGTCTACATATTTCTGCATGTTTATTTAACATTATTCTTGGCCTCTCTATTATTTAATCCTCAATGGTTTTCTTTTGGGGTCTTACTCACTAGACTCGTCATATATTTTGTTGAGATGACTGAGGGCAGAACCTTGTACTAGTAAAGGCAAGGAGGTCTTAGGCGACTATCTCTGATTGCATAAAGTCCATGACATACTAGTACGAGTTCATTTTGATATTTTGTTTTACTTTTGGGATTATGGGAGACTTAATAGACACGATACATGTATATATTCACTTTTTATAGTATGTTATTGCATGATATATAGTTTACTTGATTTTGGGTTTTCCACAGAAGGACCGATGATCTATATGACTTAAAAGTTATTAAAAATATATAGTTATGCTATGTTAAAAATCCTGTTGTAAATTATTGGATACCTATTCGCAATTCTATAAAACACAAGCCATAATTGTAATAATGAATATCATGAATAATTGGTAAATAATATGGAGAATATGACGACTAGTACGCACATTAAGGAGTGTTGACATGGTGAAAAACGTCGGCAGGTTTGTGTGACCTACGTAGCAGCTCGCACGACAGCCTCGGGCCACGGGGCTACTACATGCATTCTATAATTCATCAATTATAAGCCGATTTATCCAATTAATTCTAATAAATACTAATACACGTCAAACAAACGCCAAACATCATGCAAATCTACACACACGCTATTCGAGATGAGTCGAGATTAATCACAAGCCTAACTTGAGTTAATTAGAATTAGAATTAATGTTAATTACTTACTTAAGGTAACGAGTCATTACACTATCCCAAATTTTAGACAATTTCTTCCTTAAAATTAGAGGAAATGTACAAGTTATTAGTTGTTCCGAAGAGTAATGAAATTTGCTCTTCCATTTATCACTCCCATTCTTTGATTATCTTTTCTCTTCCATGATGCAACTATTTTATTGTAATTCAAATCTACAAAGCCTTTTCATAGATGAGGCTTTCAAAAGCATAATAAATTTGTCTTTTGGATTCTCCAACAACCTATGATGCTTATCTCCTTAATATCTTATCTTAACCAAGTTGTATTTATATATCACCTAGACTGCCATACTCTCTCTGTGTAGCTCTTTAACTATCTCATTTCTACAAAAGTTATATCCTCAATCTTAGTTATGTACATCAATGTACAATAAGATTGAGCATATTTAGCTTTATCATCTTACGATGTAATCCACATGATTACCTTTATTATCAAAGAACTCACATAAAGGAATCTATTTTCTTTCACCTGTCACACATTTCTATGACACAAGCCTAGAAATTTAGGTTCTAAATGGATAGTGAATGCTTACGGTGATTCAGGGTAACTGATGATAAAGGGAAAAGTTTCTCTCCTAGCTTACCTTTTCTTCATTCAGGCCTAATTCACCTTACCACATCCCACTTCCATGCATTTCTGATAATCTATTGACACTAACAAGAAAATATACACTCCGGTCATAATATCGACTACAACCAATACATCATTGTGTTAATGCCAAGATCTTGCTAATCTTGTTTCATAGTTTACAATTATGTTTTCATTTTACCATAAGACATAGACAAAAATTTAGTTAACCCTTCGGGTTCTCATTATTCAGTCTTAACTTACTGAATAGATCTCATATCTCTTTATGAATTTTGCAATCCAATTATTTCTATCAGATAATCTATATGTTTTATCGTATACCTTAATATGATATAACATTGCCTGGATAAACTATATTAAAGAGATCTATAAGACCATCAAAGTAATTCTCGCCTAAAATCCTTCATGAATATGAATTTTCATATTAGAATCTAGTGCGTCCAACACAATTTCATTAGGCAGTCTAATCTGGATGCTAATCCTTCATATCCAAATCTTGCCATATCAAGTGATTCTAATTAGACTTCTTAACTATCACCCAATTAATTTTACACTTAGCTATACTCAATTTGAACTTCAAAGAATAGGTTTGTATTTATCAATTCTAAAAACTCAGTTGATGATGTGCCGAGAAGTTTTATAAATCATCAACCTTATTACACATCTCTCTCAAGATATAATACTAAAAAATTTCAATTATAATTACAATTCAAGTTCTTTTCTCAATTCAAAGTATTGATCACATCAGTCACCCTATATGGGTGATTTCTGAGAGTAGATTCATTATATTCATAAATATAGGTTACTCATTTCACGTTCAACTTCTTTCACTATGGCAACTATATTCTCCAAACTCTCATAGCTTGAAGATCTCTAAATCACATTGCACCAACTCTTTAGTTTTCATACTTCTCATTTGTCTTCTAATGTTTCCTCAAAGATTCTCTAGTCTTAAGGATAGCTAAAAGTCTCTCCAAAATCCTTTCGCATGGCAAATTAGTATCTCAAACCCTACAATGAATGAATGAACTTGTGCAACCTATTCAATTGAATGAATTTACAAATAAATTGGGATGTACACCCATATCGTATAACCTTAAGCCTCAACTCTAGGACTTATCTTTGCAATTCATTCCATTAGTCGTTTGAAATGCATTTCAAGCTTTTATTCTACAAGTGATGCCTTGAATTATTTAGTATGACTACCAAACAATTATTTCACAATAGTTCTTCCCAACCTTCATTGAACTATATAATAGTATAAACTACAATCTCTTGCCTCGTTGTGTCAACATACAACTACCTAAATAAAGATATTAGAATAGATCTCTAACTTTTTTATAATTCAAGTATAATCAAGTAATTATTGAAGTCAAACTACATTTCAATTTTTCTCAAGCCATCCTTGTGTCACTTAATACTCACCTCAATTTCACTTTTAAGTTAATTGAACATACAACACAACAATACTACAAAATTTGTCTATGTTGTTTGTATCATTCAATTGTTCCAAAATAACACTACATTTCCTGAATCCGTGTTGAATATATGACAATTCTCTGATTGTCTTAGTCTTAGTCAAGTCCATTGCCTCGCGATTAGCATTCAACATATATCTGAGTGATTTACATTTGAAGCTTAATATTTGCGCTTACAATCTTTAACATAAACTTATTTATCGTCAAAGCTTACATAATTCTATGATAATCTTTATGAATCTATGATTTTCATGGTTCTCACCATGATTTCTAATATAATCAAGTCATTGCTTGACTTCATTTTTGTATATTCCTAATCATGATCTTAATATAATAAAAAAACCAAATCTCAATTAACCTTTGAGAACAACTGGTTTTATGTAATAAGTCAAATGAGTTGTCAATTTTTGGGCAATGAATATTCATTCCTAATTTAGTTTAATTTGATTCATCACTTATGTTGAGTTTTCAAACTCATACAATTCCTATATAACACCAAGTAAAATGGAATTGATCATCAATTTAACCTTGGAAATCAAGTAATTGATAAATTTAATCTTTGATTGTGAAGATTCCAAAAGAATCTGACAAACAAATTTCTTGAAACTTTTGGAATCACAACTTTTATTTATGAAGCTTGAGTTCCCATTAAAAAAACTATTATGTTTCTCTCACCAATTTAAACCATTCGAACCTCATGTGATAACTTTATTTATATGAATTATCATTCGTATAAAATAAGAGATTTATATAATTTTTAGGTTTAAGTAGCAATTAGTACCATCTCATGATATACGACTTACCAATTCATTATGGTATCATAAAAATATTCCTTGAACTCTCAACTTCTTAGATTCATTAACAACTCATTTTCCCCAAATTAGACTACACCAGTCTAAATGATCAGATTATAACACCTCACTAGCTCACTGTCATGTTCTAACACAAACTATACGAATTTATTAACTTTAACTTTTCATATGAAATTACAATAAAAATTATAGAAATCTAATCGATAAGATAGAGTTGACTAGTAATGCTGATTTTCCATAATTTTTCAACTCTCATCTCTAGCTATGAATCTTCACTTTTAATGTAATTTCATAATTAAATTCATTTTCTTATATCTCAGCATTGATCTATACATCGATCTGGTAATCTTATGCTTCATAAAACTCTTATGAAGTATACGTTATTTAGTGATATTTTATCTATCATAAGTACCATCAATGACAACTAGTATCAGTTCCATTAATGGAATGACTTTCCTATATATATCATCTGCTTTTAACTTAATTAGTATCAACTCTACTAGCAAGGAAAATCTCAAAGTAAATCATCAACATTAATTTTCAATCAAGTCATCAATTCTCCATTTGAATATACTAAAGTTTATTTGTTTTTGGCGTGTGCGGATCCGCGACAACGTCACCTTTTTCTTTTTATCATTCTAATAGCGAGTGTCGTTCAACCACAACAACACTAATGAGCTTTTTCTCATTTGAACTTTATCTTTAATATATACGCTTACACCACAACTATCTTGTCAAACTTCTTTTACTTATTCTAATATAGATTAGCACCATATCTAGAATCATATATTTCATAATAACTCATGAAGTACGCGTACATTACTGGTTATCTAACCTCACAAGGTTCTTATCATCATTTACTACTAATTTCCTCATTGAATGATCTTTCATCTTGTTTAACTAGTCTCTACACTAATATATATTCTACTCAAAGTGACTCCTCACCTATTGAGCTTCACTGGACATCCCTTTCTTATTAATATATATTCTCCTAATATATGTGTCAAAGTCCAGGTCCAATCAGTCCTTCTACACTTACTATTATTAATCTAACAATATCAGTGAGAATAAAGACCATTAGAGAAAATCCAATAAGAGAAACTTTTACTTTTTATCGTCATACAACTTCTTATGTCTTTCTTTTTTCCATATACTATTAAGATTTAAGTTTCTACAAACCTCGATTTTCAATATTTTCTCAACTCCCGAGATATTGATGGATACAAACCATCTTATTACATTTCTATTATTTTCTTTTATTGGAATATCCCTGAAGTGCAGGTTCCCAAGAACCATCACCATTTCTTCATTAGATTCGAAAGACATAAATGGGGGATAAGATCTTCAGGATAGCGAATAGGAAAGACATGATAGTTATATATATCGCATAGATACCATACATCACAACATATAACATAACTCAAGCTTTTATCTTTCATTGCCCCTCCTCCTCCTCCCTACAAAAAAATCAATAAAAACCATTTATTAAGTTATAAGTTATCAACAACTTGAGAACCAATCTCCAAGTCAGTGAACTTAGACTTCTATTCAGATTATAGGTAATGAAATCAGGTTCTAACAAACTATATCATAGTTATTCTTAATTGTTAAATGATTCAAGAATAGGGAAACTCACCTTATAACTTGGCTCTGATACCAATTGTAGCATCTCCTATCCTAATTAGGGCGATACCCGACTTGAAACCCTAATTAAGTCTCGGTACATCAGTCGAACTTAATTAGAGTAATAGTACAACCGTCTTTCACCCCGGGTAATCACAAATGCAGTATATCTTATATCGAATAAATAATTGAAAACGCACGAAACTAAGATTCTTTTGATAAAACATAAGATATACAAGAACTAACATAAACTACAGTTGTAAAATCATATCCTAACCCTATTTCTAACAAAATAGTAATTCAAAATAATATATAAATAATAGGAAAAGTAATTCACCGTGTTGAAGACTATAAACTCCTAATCTTCTCCGTTCTTGAGTTGAATCACACGTCAAAAACCTGAAATGTTAATTGGGGAATAGTGCACTCTAACTTGCTTAGTAAGTGATGCTCTTATATCGATAGACTATCATCTAATATCAATATTTCAATGAATAGCAATATGAATTCAAAACATATCTATTCATGTATTAAAAATGACATAAACAATAGATAACAGAATGCAAGTTAAAAAGTCAACTGTAACTATACTTATGACTTGTAAATTTAGCTTTAATTATGAAGTCATACTCTCAATCACTCAGAAATACTACCACAGAACTCGCATGTTGGCCGACAAGCAATTCTATTAGTTTATTCGAGCTTGAATGAGCTACTAACTCCAAATGGACTATAAACGACTAAGGTAAAACTTTGGCCTACTAAGGTTGTAAGGGTGAAATCCCTTTCCAGGCTAACCTTTTTTTTATTAGGACAAATGGCGAAATTCATTTCCTTCCTAACCTTCGTATCCCTTTGTCCCGGTCTGCCTTATAAACACTTACGAGGATTTTCACATTTAAAACAGTTAAGTCATATTACGTTGCTCCAATCCTAGTCCATAATGCTGTATGAACTAAATATACCGATTTACGATGCCTAATTACTAAGAATATAAGTCCCACTTCCCTATACCGAGCTTTCCTAAGTTTATACTGACTTACAAGATTTCCGAGATCTATACACCTTTCGCGTAAACCAATAACCTAAAATTGATTGATTATCATCAGTTCAAGTCAAATACTCATTAATTAGAACTCTTAAATCGATCCTAATTAAATTCGAAACTAACTTGTAAATTTTAGGTAATACGACTATTTCACGCTTTTTGAGGTAAAAACCCCTTATATAAAGTCCCACACGAATCCCAAATTCATTAATTTTCATAAAAATTAATTAGTTTCTATTTATTTGTTCAAATATTACTTTTCGAGATTTTTTCTACTTTTTTTGGATTTTTTTCTATTTCTTATTTTTTTTTATAAAAAGGTTGTTTAATCCCTGAACTGGACCTAATTCGGGGGATCAAACTCATTTGTTCTTTGTTCAGCAGTTCTGTTCATTAGAAATCAATTTTCATTTTTTTATAAATCACTAGTTTCTTTTAGGAGGGGAGATAGCTCCCTTGCATTCTCCTTCCTTGGACTTGAGCCTCCCATCCATCTTCTCATCTTCACCATTAATACAACAACACCATCAATAACAACAGTGACATCAACGACAACCTACAACAACAACACTAACCAACAACAATGACAACAACAAAACTCACCTTCATTGTATTCATCATGAATCTCTCTGTCTCTCCACCTCGGTCTCTTTTTCTCATTTTCGATTTCTTAATCGAAACAATATAGAGAAGGCAGTTGTATTTTTGGGAAAAATATTAGATTTCTTCAAAATTCATATTGCACAAATCTTAAGACATTTAAACATTGAAAACCATTTGCTCTTCTTTATTATATGCTTTGATCTTCCTCGAGATACATGATGTGTCTCAAGGTCAATCTTTATGTGACAGTTCAATATAACTTCCATCTCATCCTAACCAACTTAGTGTGATCAAATATATTGATCTCCTCGTGATACATATCGCTTATCTCGAGGTATATCTTTTGGCTGTATAACCAACCATTATCACCTCCATCTTGCACATGTTTAACACTTGATTGTCGTGGATATTTTTTTACACATATCTCGAGGCATGACCTATCCCTCCACTCTACCAAATCATTAATTATTCACTTCATCATGCTCACACTATGCGTATCTAGAGGTGAATTCAATGTATTATTTTATTTCATTTAAACTAAATAATTTATTTATATATTTAAACCATATATATAAATATATATAGATAACTTTTATTTCACACCTATAAATTCATCGTGTGCGCGAACGATCACTCTCAGACATGTACACTATTGTACATCCTACGCGTGTCGCCCTTGACCCCGCGTGTCGCTAGGCACCCACTAATTATTTATTACTCATTTGATTTCAATATATATTTTTATATAAAATTTATATACATATAAGTTCATATTAACATGCCTATGACTTCGGCGTGTGCACCAATGAGTACACTAGGGCGTGCACGCTACCCCATAACTGTGCACGTCACCCTTGACCCATACACTATATTAGGCATCCCATAATTCATCTATTATATGGCAATTTATCAAAATAGTTATAATAAATACTAATAGACGTCAAAAAAACCAAACCTTACGAAATCGAAGCACATGCTATTCGAGATAAGTCGGGCTTAACCGTGAGTTTAACATGGGTTAACTAGAATTCGAATTAATGTTAATCACTTACTTAAGCTAATCGGTCATTACAGCAACAAGCTTAACGTCATGCTAAAAGACAAGTCGTGCTAGCAAGGAACGGTGGCGCCACCAAGGTATCTTGTAATGGCCCAAATAAATTAAACTGTGATTAGGTATTAATCTTGGGGGTTAACAACTATAATTTGGGCGCTAAGTAGACAATTCGATTGACTTAGTCACGAGAATTGAGGGAATATATTATTTTTGGTATGATGAATGACTAGTGTATGGTATGTATGTAGACATAATAAGTTACTTCTACTTGTACATAGACGTAGAAACGCGAACGAGAATGTGCTTCGAGATGGGTGTCAGAGTGGGATGTGGGTAAAGAATACCGTGGTACATTCGAATTGAATTAATTATGATTAGAATGATCAATTAAATGTGGCTATAGTTAGATTTACCTAAATGTAGCCTAAATTAAAAAAAATAATAGCTATTGATGTTCTTCAAGATACCTGTGGACACCATCACAAGGCAAATTGTGTTAAGTGTGTTTTATGAAGGATGGGTTTATGTATAGATAATGGTTTGTAGTACACATTATAATCATATGATATACATGGTAATGAGTGTTTGAAATATGATCTATGGTCTTAAGTTCACCTCACTTAATATATATAGGTTTAGTGGGTTATTCTCATGCAAATGATCTTATTTTGATCCAAATACATGGAGAAGGAGATCTGGAGTGAAATCGATATTTCGTGAGGAAAGTTCTGGTGGATTAAAGAGTCTTTGATCAAGTGTGAAGTGTTCTACAACTAGGAAAGCTAATCTACAATTGCAATTTAAGAAATTCAATAAAAACAAATATTTAGGTTCAAGTTTTTCAGCAATTTCAGTGGGGCAAATGACTTTGTTTTCAAAATCTAATTCTATATTTGTATTCCTTGTAAGATTTTACTAATTATTCTCTAAAGAAGTTTTAGATTTGGTTTTATGTTCATATAGTTATGAATATTTGAAGTTATAAGACCAAATTCGAAATTCTGCATTTTGTATTATGAACCAACCTTTGTAATTTGGTCATAAATTCCTCATTTTAAATCGTAATGGACTTATTCTAGTGGCATTTGAAAATATACTCAAAGAGAAACAAATTTTTCCTACTGAAATATTGTGAAATTTGAGTATTTTCATGTTTAAAACCCTCTTCAACTTTGGTGATGAATATGAAATTTCTGGATTCACAATTTTGTAAATGTCTTGTTGTTATGAGCATAACTAACTCATTTATTAATGGATTAAGCTCATATTTTAATATGGATATGTTTCTAGGCTTCAGTAAAAAAATCATGAGTTTTAAAGCTATGGCTAGGGAGAAATAAATTTTCTAAGTTTGTTTGTCTGATTAAGTTCCAATTTGTGTTGTTTTTGGCAAAATTGCAATATCTTTTTCTTTTTAAATCAAAGTTTTGTAAACCAAAACTTTTCAAAAAAATAAGATAGAGACCAACAACTTTGTACGAGAGAAATTTTTTAAGATTTAGACCATTTCATGCCTAAAAACATGCTGCAACACAAGACCAAAATCAAGAATTTATTTAGTCTTTAAGGGCTGATTTGGTAATATTAATTTAAAATCTATTCAACCAATCAAAATAAACAATTAACACACTTAATTGACTTCAAAGGACTGAGAGAGTGTAGCTTGGGTATCAGATAGATAAGCGAGGTCTAATTTAAGAGATTAGAGTAGTCAAAGAATGTATTGAGATAGTAAGCCCATTGGAATGCCTCACAAAATTTATGATTTTGTTTTATCGATATCAGAATACATGTGTGAGTGATGGTGAGCACACATGGGTTTTCACTCTAATTTTGATTGCGTATATATTGGTTGTGGCTAAGTCATTTGCACAAGATGCTTATTTTTAATGCTCGTATTGATGGTGGTAGAATATGTCTACGATCGTTAAGAGGCATGTAAGTTCTAGAGAGGCTCATCCACTAACCGTAATTGGGGTTTAGTTACATTAAGTATGCGAGTATATACGTGGTTCCTATTTTTTATCGATATACTAGCTGGTTTCGATAAGGTTTTCTTGTACTATTTTAGATGTTTATTTCTTGTTTTTAAATTCGAGCATGTTTATTAAATCTTGCTTTATATTATTTTTTTTACATTTCTTGATGTTGTTTTTGCGTGTCGTATGCTGCCTACATTCATGGAAGTATGATTTTCTATTGTCAGATGTCATATTGCTTGTCTCGTAGTTTATTTGTTTTATTTCATGAATGTTGTGTGGGATTCTCTTAGGATTTTACTAATTGGACTCGTCATTATATGCGCTAGGTGATTAAGTGCAAATCGACGAGCAAGGGCAATAAGGTATTAGGTGAATACCTTTGAGCTATCAATGCCAGCTCGTGTTTAACTATAATAAGTATATATTTGCTTCTCTACTAGGTTAGGGGACTTGTAGACCACTGATACATGTATATGGATTCTTGTTGTGTTATTTCGCCTCTGTTATATATATAATATCATTTTGTCGGGTTTTCCACTACTTAGGATTTTTAAATATTTCTTAATTAATTTACTTAAAGAATTTCGCTGTAAAATTGTATTATAAATTGATAAATTGGTGAATTGGCTACGTAAATCACTAATAATTATATAAAGATCAATTAGCTAAGCTAGAGTTTAATGGAAAATGTGTAAGCAACTAGTTAGGTTGCAGAATATTATAGTTTGGTATTAGAGAGAGGTCGATGGAGCCTCGAAAAATAAACACCCGAGGTGGTGTGTGTTGGAACGTGGCGGTAACCAAGGTTGCCTCAAGATTTAGGGTTATCGTAGTTTGGTATCAAAGAGAGGTCGATGTAGCCTCGGGAATAGTTTAAAAGAAATCTAATTAAAAATAAATAAACAAACATTAAATGTAGAAACCCGAAGATCCTGAATTAGAATCCTAGTTGGGAAGCAAAATTGAGTCAAGTAGCGTTGTGGTGCATTATGCCAAAGCAAAACTGTTTCTGAATTACGGATCAAGTTATTTAAGAGGGCTTGACATGCAAGTGTATTCGAGGCCGTAGGGACGGTGACTAGACAAATAGAGTTATTCAGTACCTACATTTCGAGCGCCACAGCAAGGACATATTAAGACTAGAGAGGTTAAGCACGAGGATTTCATGATTAAGGTCAGAACCAATGATTAAGTATTGGTTAGGTAGAACTAGGAGATAGATATAGGTGTTTTCGATATGGATTGGAGGGACTATTTTCTAAGAGCGGTGCCATTTATGGCAGCAACATTGGTGCACTCAAAAGTCAGTGCAAGCTGTAACTAAGTTAGGGTGAGCAAAGCCTAGCTATTCGCTCAAGGTATGTAGATTGGTAGTTGAAATTAAAGTTAAAGCATGCATGGAAGGTTATGGTATGTTGCGGTAGGTCATGGTATGTCATGGTATGTTGTGGTTTTAATGGTATGTTATGGCATGGTTAGGTCTATTATGTTGCGATACATGATAGGAGAGATTTAGGGTTACCACGTGATAGGTAACTAGGTTAAGGTACTTGAGTAGAGTCTCGGGCTGAAAGTAGGTTGCGGAGGTATCGAGGAGCATGACAGATCTTGATCACCTAAGTGGCATGCGCCTATGTCTCAATGTAACACTATGTCCCCTGTAAGACAAGTGAGGTGTTCAAGGGACCGTATAATAGTATTATTAAGGTGTGAGGCATGGTCAAACAGGGATACTTTAGGTGAACTATATTGTTTCCTCGATATCTAAATTTTGGGACGACATTTCCCTAGTTGGGAAGAATTGTAACGGCTCAAATTAATTAAACTAGGATTAGCATTAATATTAGAGATTAATGGCTATAATTCGAGAATTGTGTGGACAACTAGATTAACTTAAACACGAAAATCGAGAGAATATATTATTTTTGGTATGATGGATGCCTAATGTATTGTATGTGTATAGACTTATTAAGTCACTGCTAATTGTATATAGATGTGGAGATGTGAGCAAGGACGCACCTCGAGATGTGTGCCAGCATGGGACAAGGGTAGAGAGTGACGTGGTAGGTTCTGATTGAATTAATTATTATTAGAATAATCATTTAATTGTGGCAATAGTTGAATTTACAAAAATGTACCCTAAATTACGAAAATAAAACAATAGTCATTGATGTTCTTCGAGATACTTGTGAACACCATCACAAGGCAAATTATGTTAAAATGTGTGTTATCAAGGATTGGTTAGTGGATAGATAATGGTTTGTATTACACATTATAAGCCATATGATATGCATGGAGATGAGTGTTTCAAATTTGATTAATAGTCTTAATGTCACCTTACTTAATATATATATATATATGTAGTGGGTTATTCTCATGCAAATGATTTTATTTTGATCCAAAGAGATGGAGAAGTAGATTTGGAGTGAGATCAGCAATTTGTGAGGAGAATTCTGGTGGATTGAAGAGCCTTTGATCAAGTTTGAGGTGTTCTACAACTAGGTAAGCTAATCTACACTTGCAATTTAAGAAATTCATCAAAAACAAAAATTTAAGTACAATTTTTTTTAGAGATTTTAGTAGGCAAATGAATTTGTTTTCGAAATCTAATTCCATATTTGGATTCCTCGTGAAATCTCACTAATTCTACTAGAAAGAAGTTTTGGATTTGGATTTATTTACAGATAGTTTTGAATTTTTGAATTTGTAAGACCAAATTTGAAATTATGCATGTTGTATTATAAACTAGCCTTTGTAATTTGGTCATAACTTCTTCTTTTTAAATAGCAATGGATCCATTCTGTGGCATGTGATAGCTGACTCTACTAGGAACAAATTTACCTACTGAAATATTGTGAAATTTGAATATTTTCATGTCTAAAAACCCTATTCAACTTTGGTGATGAATCTCGAGTTTTCGGGTTAACAGTTTTCTAAATGTCATGTTGTTATGAGCATAGGTAACTCATTTTTTATTGGATTCAGCTCATATTTTAGTATAATGTTCTAGGAAATGTTCTTAGACTTCAATAAAAAATCATGAGTTTTGAACCAATGGTTGGGCGAAAATAAGTTTTCTAAATCAATTGGTCTGATTAGGTTACAATTTGAGTTGTTTTTTGAAGAATTACGATATCTTTTTCATTTTAATTTAGAATCGCAAACCAAGCCTTTTTAAAAGATAAGATAGAGACCAACAACTTTGTACCAAGGAAAATTTTAGAGATTTAGATGATTTCATGCCTAAAAATGTGTTGCAACACATGATCGAAATCGAGAGTTTATTTAGTTTTTGGGGGTTGATTTGGGAAGATCAATTTATAACCCGTTCAACTATTATAATACACAATAAATATACTTAATTGACTTTAGGAGACTAAGAGAACGTAGCTCGAGTATTGGACAGATAAGTGAGGTTAGATTCGAGAGTCTAGGGAAGTCAAAGCATGTATTAAGGTGCATAAACCCATTGGAATGCCTAACATAATTCATAGTTTTGTTTATCAATATTGGGTTACATGTGTCAGTGCTGGTGGGCACATATTGGTTTTCACTCTAATTTTGATTATGTATATATTGGCTATGGCTAAATCACTTACACGGGTTGCTTGTTTTTAGTGCTCGTGTTGACGGCTGTAGAATATATCTACAAGCATCAAGATGGATGGAAGGTGTTTCCTTGACTTGAAATAGCTCCAGGAGGAGTTCATCCGTTAACTCTAAATAAGTTTTAGTCACCGTAAACCTGCGAGTATGTACATGGTTTTTGTCCTTTTATCAATATATTGGCTGGTTTAGGTCAGGGTTTTCTCGTACTGTTTCGAGTCTTTATTTCCTATCTTTAAATTCAAGCTTGTTTATTAAATTTTTCTTTGGATTATTTTCTGATGTTTACATTTCTTACTGCAGTTTTTGTGCGTCGTATTCTGCTTACATTCATGGAAGTATGATTTTCTGTTGTTAGATGTCATATTAGCATGTCTCGTAGTTTATTTGTTTTACATCGTGAATATTATATGGACTTCTCTTTGGATTTTACTCACTGGACTCGTCACTGTATGTGTTGTGTGATCGGCTGCAGATCCGTAGACGAGCAAGGGCAGCGAGGTCTTTGACGAGTACCTATGATTTATCGATGCTAGCTCATATTTGACTACAATAAGTATATAGTTGCTACTCTACTAGGTTTGGGGACTTTTAGACCACTAATAGATGTATGTGGATTCTTGTTGTGTTATTTCGCCTCTGCCATATACATGGTATCATGTTGTCAAGTTCTCCACTACTTAAGATTATTAAATATTACATAATTGATTTATTTAAAGAATTGCGCTATAAAATTTTATTATAAATGGATAAATTAGTTGACTGACTAATTAAATTACTAATGATTACATGAAGATTAATTAGCTAAGCTAGAGTTTAATGCAAAATGTTTAAGCAACCAGTTAGGTCGCAAAGCGTCATAGATAGTAGGCCCATGCATGGCAGGGCTAGGTGATGTGTGTTGCGACGTGGCGGTGCCAAAGGTTTCCTTAGGATTTGGGATCGTCACACGTCAAGCCAGATAAACAGATGACGTCAGAATCAAACTAATGGCGCCAGAATATATAAGTGGCGTCACCCACAATGCTAGATTCTAAAATAGAAGTTCCAACTGACTTAAAGACCAAGAATTTCTATAAAGACCCTACACCATAACCCAATGTCGTCCATAATAATGGCGACGCCATTAACGGCGCAAGAACTCTAGAATAAAAGTTTAGTATTTTTTAGAAGGTTCTTATTTCCTGGGCTTTCCTATTCTTGTACCAAGTTTTACCTATATAAAGAAGGGACCTCTATAAATAAATATATTATTGTATTCAAAGTGGTTTAGGAGTAGAGGTAGGTAAAGTAGTCATGTCTGGCTTGGTTCTTTAATATCTAGGTTGGGGATGAAGCTCTCTAGCCAGTATTAGGTTGTTTTCTATGGCTTGTTGAGATTTTCTATGATAATAATATTTTATTTAAGTTATCTATCTTTATGTTGCTATTTTTAACAATGTCTCAATAATATTTTGGAGTTTGTATATTCCTTGCAAATACCTAGGCATAAACCCATTGACTTGCTATCAATCAGGTTGAGTCTATGATACCAACTGGGTTGAGAAGTGGCAATCACCTAGAGAAACAAACCTAACAAACTTGTTCTAGGTGAATAACATTGAGAACTAGGTTAAATATTGAAAGTGGTTGCCCAAGGTTGTCTAGGGTAGGCATTTACATTGAGCTATTAATGTTACTTACGTGTTAAATCTTAAAACCGATTGCTCAAAGCCGTAATGTGGAGTAAGATAAGTATTTAGAGAATGATTGCCCTATCTATCAGAATAAGGGGACTAGGGTTTTGGTGGCCCCAACACATGTATCATATATAGGGAAAACTATTCTAAAACCCATTTTTAAAGTTAATGATACGAGACATGGAAATAACATAGGGCTAAATTGTGGATTCCTGTACTTAGGTTTGTTTTTACTCTATGATTTACAACTTATTTACTTTCTTGTTTAGTAGACTTTTAGATAAGATTCTTTCAAAAACCCCTAGATTTACTTTTATGTTTGTTAAATTCACTTTAACTGAATCCTGTGGATTCAACCCCATTCTTACCTCTACTACACTCCAATAGGATTTGGTAACCTATTACAAGTTATATTTGACATACACGACACGTGATCAAATTTCGGTGCAATTATCATAGATTTGGTTCCGAAATGAGTTGAAGTTTATTTTCTTTTTGTTTTGTTTTGTTTTTTTTTCTTGAGTTTACTAGTTTACGCATAGTAGGAGAACTCGATCTATATCGACTAGTTCACTGTTACCTTTCGATTCATAAATCGATAGAACCCACCGAAGATTAGCCAGGGAAGCTCTAAATAAAAAAAAATCTAGTTTTTCCCAACCTACTATAGTTGACGAGGATTTCCATGCTGGCAGTGATTGCCAAATTACCATAGGGAACATCAATAAAGATCTACAAAATCTTCTTACTTGGCATCCCCTATGCATAAAATTTCTATTTAATGCCAAAGCTTTTGAGCTTAAGTCTGGCTTTATTCACCTCCTGCTCACCTTCCATGGCATGGAGAGTGAAGACATTTTGGCATTCTTAAAGGAGTTTCAGACAAATTAGTAGTCTATAAAACAACCTCAAACAGAAGAAAATGTAGTAAAGCTTAAGGCTTTTCAATTCTGCTTAAAGGATAAGGCGAAGCAATGGCTATTTATCTCCACCCTAGCTGCATTAACTCGGCACAACATGATAGCTGAGTTCCTCAGGGAAAGTTTTCCTAAGGATAAGATTTCCTAACTCATCTCCAAGATATGTAGTGTTAAGATGAAGATTGGTGAGTCTTTTGGTGATTATTGGAACTGCTATAAGCACCTAATTGCCAATTTCCCACAACATGGCCAATCTAATAGGGCCATTGTCTGGTTCTTTTATGACGGCATGTCCCCTTAGAAAGGCATATGATTGATAATGTTTTTGGTGATCACATCCATGATAAAACCCCTGCGCAAATGAAGCAACTCTACAAGGACATATCGCAACAGTCTCGATTATACGGGGATATTAAAGTTGACATGCTCCGAAGTCCTTCAGTTGGAGCTATTAATAACTCCACTGACAAGAAAATCGATTAGTTGACTTCTCCAATGGAACATCTCCTGAGTAATGGCCAAGCGCATGTTAAAGCTTATGGACTTTGCTCAGCCATAAGCCATGCGACTGATGAATGTCCTATTCTATTTGAGGACTATCGACAGGTCAATGTCATAGGTAACCAATTCCAAAGGCGAGCCCAAGTGCCCATCAAAAATATCTACAATCAAGCAACGGTGAGGAACACCCCTAACTTTATTTATAGGCCTTGAAACTAAAACTACTCATCCTTTATCTTTAGAAGACAACTCTTGCTTGAACTAGTGGCTAGTCATTCCTCACTAGATGACATGATTAAAACTCTATCGATTAAATAGAGCCAATTTGCTAACATTAACCAATTCTAGGTGAACACTGAGAAAACACTTAGTGACACCAATGTCGCGGTCTAAAGCTTGGAGGTTCAGGTGAGCGAAATTGCACAACTAGAAAGATTTGAGGAAATGAAAAATTTCCTTCACAACCTTACCAATTCCAAATATGGATGCTAACCCACCAGGTGTGCAAGTGAATGTTATTGTCTATGATAGTGTTGCCTCATAGAAATCAAATTAGATGATAAACCCAAACCCCAATGAAGTCCCAATGACATCTCTCTAAATTGTGTAAATTCGGGGGTAGCAGGTATCCATTAAAATTATGTAGAATCTATTTGAAAAATGTAATGCTTGATTTAGAAGCATCAATTAATGTGATGTCTTCATATTTCCATGGTTCTATAGGGATTGGTGAGTCGATCGAGATGAAGACTCAAATTTGTGCCATTAGCGACAAGGAGATCTCTTCGAAATGAGTAATCCAATACCTAATGGTACATGTAGGGATTTGAAAATCCCTGCAAACTTTCACGTCATCGACATGACAGAATCACATAAGTCTAGGACATTCTCAGTCCTTTATATGAAGGTGCGGTGCTAACAATGACTTAGTCACAGACTCTCTGTCTGTTGAGCATAAACGAAGAGTAGTAAGCTTTAAAATCCCACATATTTTATATTCTTTGACTGATACTTTGTTTGCTTATTCCATTATTGTTTTAAACAGAACGTTTATGGATGTGTATGCATGGAGTGAGGAGGCCCTAGGATAGATCAAGCCAGAGATAGTACCAGAACGAAAGCCTTCATAGAGAGGTGTGCTTATTAGTACCAGACCACTACAAAACCTGCAACTCGCTGAACGAGTGACCAAACGTGTAAGAATGGATGATAGCAATGAAAAGAGGACTGTGCCCCCTAACATATTACACACTAGTTCTGGTCCAACAAATAGCCTATGATGATCGTGCTTTACTGTAAGATCAGATACAAAAGATTCTCTAGAGTGGTATGTGACATGAGTGCTACAGTCAACATAATGTCATCCAAAATCTTCAACCTATACGGATTATGTATCATGGGTGATGCTGAGACCAATGTGATATATCCAAACGAGAAGGTAGAGAAACCTAGTCAAATGGCTGAAAATGTATCTGTTCGCATATGAGATTTCATTTGATGGCCCTAAATTCTAATGCAATTCGATCAGCGCCACATCTCTTAACACGTCACTAAGACGCCACATCACTGCACTTATCGATGATGGCCCGTGAAATTATCTTTTATCTGAAACCTTAATTAGCCTAACTTAGTGATTTTCAAGTTATTAAGTCATTTACTTAATATACAAGTTAGATGTTTACTACAACTTGATAAGTTAACGTAAGTTGATTAATTTAAGCAAAAGTATTAAAACATGCATATAATAAAATTCGAAGATTTATGCATTAACAAAAACCTACAGTGTGGAAACCCAGTAAAGATACCATGCATATCATGTAAGTAACGAAACAATATATAAAAAAAGTTACTATGCATGTATCAGGTACATAAGTCCTCCCCAAAATCCATAAAACAGTAAATAAATATATACAACTACCTATACAAAATTTGGCAAGGTCTGGATACCTTAGAGATAATCACCTAGTACCTTCTTTTCTCGGCTTGACTGCGGATCTAGAGTTTGCAACCATTGTTGTTGCCACAAACCAAAAACCATTAGGGAAGTTCCAGTAAGTAAATTCTAGAGAATTTAGGGTGGTATTCAAGAGACTCAATAAAGCGGATAAACTTCATGCTAGTAATTTAAAGGATAGGAAAATAAGTAAATTGCAAGAAGATAAGTCACAACTGAAGTAAAGGAACATAAGTGTGGGGTAACATCACCCCGAATCGGGGGTCGAGATCTCTAAATTGTGTGGGCCCTACTGGAGAGTGACTTACACTAGCTCCGCATGGTCGAATGAGAGTTATCCAGCGGTCGATAGTCAAACTACCATCCAATCGCTCTCGGAAAGGGGTTGATGACGGGAGTACAGTCACCACCAACCTTTCTGAACCGTACACGGCATTTACGGGAGTAACCTCGACCACGGTTGCCAACTTATGCACCCTACTCAAGCAAACCTCGTGACGCACACCGAACGCGTCAATAGAATAAAATTTCCTAAACCAACTATTTTGTAGAATAGTGGCAAATAATCGATCCCACAGAGATTGGTGGTCTTTCTAAGGTTAAAAACAACGAAAAGGAAAAGTTAGGTGTTTTAAAATAAATAATTTAACGAATCTAACTAAAGTAAATAAATAAAATAATAAAATGACTTTCAAATAGTTTCAAGAAAACACCTAAGTAACACCTAGGGCTACAGTCCCGCAAATCAGGATCAAGATTCAATGGAAATCATTGTCTTCAATCTTTCCCAAAAAGTTATTAATTTAAATTCTTCTAGATTAGCTATAGAAAATCGACATCTACCAGAAATTCCTCGTTCCTCTAATCTCGATAGCTAGGACATCCGCTACTAACTACTTCCCTAATTAATGTATAACCTTAGACATTCACAAATCTTGTTTAAATATATATTTTAGAGATTTTTCATATTAAATATACTAAAATAAACTACTAACAACCTATAAATACCGACTTATCAAATACCCTTAAACTTAAGATTTTGCACGTCCCGAGCAAAGGTGTAGATGACAACACAGACTAAACTAGACTCCTAATATAATAATGCACTAACTCACTAATCTTACACCCGACTCAAAATTGATGGAGTTCCTCTGGTTTACATAGTCACCAAATTAACAAGCCACTCAAGAAATTTTGGATTTATGATATGTCAAGACTCGCAACCCAAACACAATTAAGATCACACTTTGAATACGTAGATTCGGTCAAAACAAAGGCCATAAACTACTCATGAGTTTTCTTGGTTTATACATTCAAGTACGTAAGTTTAAAATTCTCACTTAATCTAGCGAAAGCACTCGAGCTAAATCTTTTATTTGAGGAGTTTCACAACTTCCGCCTTTATTCAATTTATACTCTGAATTTTTTTTTCTTTTTTTTTTCAACAAATAAGGTCCCTGCTCTATTTCCTTTCGACTGATTTTCTCACTTTTTACCACCATAAGTTTCCCTGCTCTATTTCTTGTGGAAACCTGTAGGACTCTCTATATTAACAGATAAACTCATGTTAGCCCTTCTCACTTCCACTATAATCAAACAAATCCCCTACTATGGGTTAAAATAATATCACTTGCATAAGTCTGACCATCTGCTCATTTTCATTATCTAGCACAAAGTCCAACCATCAACTAAGTCCTTAATCATGAAATCATAAAAATGCAGGGTACAACTCGATTGAGTGTTTCTCCTAGTTTTCCCTAAGTTTCAAGTCAAAAAGGCAACCATAATGTACTCATCCACAACCAAAGGCATGAACAAAGTTTTGGGTAACTCTATATATAAAAAACAAAAATAAAAACTATACTAAATACATGCACGAAAGTGTATCATATCGTAATGAAATGAGAGAGAAATATGAAAGGACAAGAAATGAAAGAAATGATATAAAACACTACCATTACCATTCATCAATCGCATATAACCGCTTAAAAAATTAAACTATCTCACCTCTGGTCTTTCGCAAAGAATCCATCCAAATCAATCCACAATCCCCAAAATACCCCTAAACTTATTCAGAACCTTGTCCGCAAGGTTCAAAACCATTCTAGGCATCTATATAACAAAAAGAAAAAGACAGTGGTGAAGAAGAACGTGGATAAGAAGATCATTAAAACACATGCATGGCAAAAAGTCTCTAAAAACCAATGAATGAACAAAATCTCTCATGTGTAAGTGACTGAGGAACTATAAAAGAACGATCATAATAAGAGCAAGAACTAGTAAATATAGGAGTTAACTGAAAAGAGTCATATCAAATCTTGTGAGCTCGAAGTCTTTCAACTAAGGGTGAAATCAACAAGATAATGGAATGACGTCTAGGGTTTTGGATATAATCAAAAACCCGCCACTAATGTAGCGACTTAAGTTGGATATGTCCCAACCAAGTCTCAAAACACCTAAAATTCTATAAACATGTTAATTCCTAAAAAAATGCTCAAATTAAGCTAAAGAATGTAATCCAAAGTCAAACCTACAAAACACTTGGGGTTCTCCAATTCCCGGCAACGGCGCCAAAAATTGACGCGCGCTGAATGCGTCAATAAAATAAAATTGCCTAAACCAACAATTTTATAGAATAGTGGCAAAAGGTTGATACCACAGAGATTGATTATCTTTCTATGGTTAAAAACAACGAAAAGGAAAAATTAGGGATTTTAAAATAAATAATTTAACTAGCTACTATAACTAAACTAAATAAATAAAACAATAAAAGTAACTTTCAAATAGTTTCAAGAAAACACTTAAGTAACACTTAGGTCTACAGTTCCATAAATCAGGATCAAGATTCAATGGCAATCATGGTCTTCAATCTTTCCCAAAAGGTTATTAATTTAAATTCTCCTAGATTAGCTATAGAAAATTGACATCCGCCAGAAATTGCTCATTCACTTAATCTCGATAGTCAGGACATCTGCGACTATCTACTTCCCTAATTAATGCATAACCCTAGACATCGGCCAATCAGGTTTAACATACTAACCATAGTAATATGGATCTGTGGGAACACTAATTCTAAATAATCGGATCGCACCCGCTTCTGGATTGCATCCACTTTATGTTTAACCTAGATTCAATTGTTTCGCACTCAAGAACCGAAAGAGTTTTACGACAAATGGGTGAGTGTTCATCACTTTATTGGTCCAAAAGCATAATTACACGGATATTATCAGTCCGAATAAATATAGGTTATCCCCCTAAAAGCATGCACTGGCCATATATATACCGTAGATCTAAACCATATTTATTAAAATCAATAACAATGAAATAGGAGAATTTAAACTAAATTAAATAATAAAATGAAAGATCTCACATAATATGCCACGAATCCATAATCTCTACTTGTTTCCTCGCAGACCTAGGCAATCGTCAAGAAAAATTGATGCTAAAAATATAATAACCGGTGTTCTCAATTAATACCTTAGATTCCTAATATATCAAACTACTTAAAATTGGTCCTGAAAGGTTAGAGAAACTAATTTTGAGTGTTGGGGAGGTGACCCGTGCACCGAGGAGCATCGTATAGCTATTTTTGGGCTTGAGATCATGTTATGTTCATATGTCATAGCCGCATTGGTCATTTGGTCTGCCGCGCACTACGTGGCAGTGTGTTATTCGTCGAAAACGGCATAGTGATGTCCCAGGTGAATGAGAGCGCGCAAGTGGTAGCTATAAGGTGTTGGCGAGAATCACACGAACTTGGCGAAAATCGGGGAGACTATAGGCTGCGTATCCCAAGGAAATCAAAGAACTATTGAACGAGGATGAGTGGTTTTTCTGTGATGTGGTGATAGTGAGACGCCACGTGGCGTCTTCCTATTGGAGGAGCACGTTGTGATAACGTGCATGAAGACCTTGACTGCCACCACATATCGAGCCCAAATTGCTGGAAAACGCTAGAAATGACGTGCTTAGCCAATGGCAAAGTGACATGTGGTGGCCTACCGCTGTTGTCTCCTATTCTACCCGCTGGGCAGCACGTTACTCGAGTCAAATAGTCTGGCGTCCGATCAATGCATGTAAATACTCCATTCTGAGTATTTTTCACCACGAATTCAATCGTGCACTCCGTTTCACCTGAAAATAACCAATAAATATAATTAAATATATATTTTAGAGTTTTTCACATTAAATATACCAAAATAAACTACTTATCACCTCGGGGTAGCGAGCCCCTATGTGAATATATGTCATGCCCGACCCCATCGACGAGCTAAGCAACACTCACAGGAAGATAGTACAACATGGATAAAAATAATAGCACAAATATGAAGTGGAAATAAGCAGTGCAATAACTGAATGCAAGCCGAAATTCTAATAGTTTCAAAAAACTCACGCAGTCGTAATAACCCTATAAAATGTCCGCTTACGCCTCGAAATGTGTGCCCGACACTCGAATGTAGTATCATAAATCCCTAGTGTCCAAATATACAGTTTCAAATATCTTTGGGTCGAATTAATTGAGTTTATATAGTGTGTGACCAAAAATAAATATTTGTAGTCTAAATATTTCATGGCGACACACTTTACGGGTTACGCACTCGATGCCAAAGCCCCAAAATTCTCTTGAAAGTTTAATTTCCTTATCTTTTCTAATTTTCATATTTTTTACATTTTTCTGGGTTTTCTAAAATTATTTATCTATTTTCCTTATTTTTCTATAACTTATTGTATTTTAAATTATATTTCATTTATTAAAAATAAATATATATTAAAATATGGGGTTGCGTCCACCTGAACCATGCCTGACTTGCTGGGCCTGGTTCTGCCCAACTGGGTCATGCCTAGGCTGGCCCGATCCAAGGCTCGCACGCACGCATGATCGCCTTCCGTGCGACCTCCCTTTGCCCATCTTAGCAGAGACAAATTGCAAAAAAAGTGCAATTCGTCTCTACTCTTTCAAGATCTATTTTTTTCTTACCAAATAAACAACAACAAACTAACAACTAACCAACTAAACAACAACAAATATTTAGTGACTAAACTTACAAATTGGTTGCATTTTTTAGAAAAAAATCAAGAACACCAAAAAAATCCCAAAAATTAGCTTGTTGATTAAATCAATTGTGACCTTACATAATTTAAGTCCGGTTAAATTCATAAAAAATCCCCTATTTAACAAAATTTTGATGCATTGAAAGCAAGGAAAACCAAGTCGAAAGGGTTAAAATCTTTTACCTATGGTGTAGCTTCCTTGATTCTTGCTTTTTTAAGTTAAATCACCTCCATTTTGAGCTTTTAATCTCACCAATACCACCAAGATTTCAGCCCTTAATTCTTCCCTTGAGATAAATCCAAGGCTTTATTTTGCACGTGTTCAAGGACACACTTGTTTATATAGTTGGTTTTAAGTTCACTTTTAGCCCTTCATTTCCTTTCACTTACTCATCTAGATGCACAGCAAGGATTTGAATTTAAAGAATCCATGCACCTTTAAAGTCCGCTAAATTTCCTAGGACGCTCCTAATGGAGTCATCACAAGGATGATCTAGACGTCCCAAATAAATGTTTCAAGTTAAGCTTTTTTTTTTATTTGACTTAGCCTAATTTTTATAATTTAGGCATATCAAAATAAATAGCTTAGTTTGTAGACATCACATTTATTTATCACATTGTCGGCTAAGCTACCAGTTACTTGGCTCCCTAGTGCCTCGCGTCAATGTGCAACTCAAGGCACACTTCAAACTTTTATTTAAGTTTTATTTTGTTTAATTTAGTAACTTAGGCCTTATTTTGAAAAATTATATAAACCTTAGCTGAGAAAATATTAGTAGTAGCTATACTAGTTCCACCAAGCTTTTATTTGTCCAAGTCTTAACCGTTCCATACCTGCGCTATGCGTAAACTGATGTATCCCACACTCTCAACGCACATATGCACAATGCGATAATGAAATCTAACTAGTGCGACATGACTTATAAATAAATAATTCATCAAAATAGCATAAATCACACAAAAATAACAACTTTACGTCGACTTTTAGCACGAGGCGTCGATCGAGTTTAACACGTCAACTAGAATTATTAGTCGTTAATTCCTAATTAGAGTATAATCTCGATTTAATTAATTCGGACCATCATAATCTTCCCAACTAAGAGGAATTTCATCTCGAAATTTAAACTTGAGGCATTTGCTTAATCAAATATGGATGTCGCATAAATCCAGGTGTGACTTTTGTATCCGGAGGCTCAACCATTACTCAACCTTTTGGTACATATAGTATCATAGGGAACCAATTAGTCGATCACTCCATAATGCATGGAATGACATTCAACCAATCTTGATCAGTAAGTCGGCTGCTAGTATACAACAATAGATATATTTTTTCCCTTATGCATTAAAACCTTAATCATGTGCCTTGGGCATAACCACCAATGACTCTACTCAAAGTGATCATCGATCTAAAGGCACAGTGTTGTTATGGTATGTAGGTGTGTGTCATAAAACAACGTCTCCTCGACCCAACACTTCCCGTCCATAACCTTGCCCTACAAACATGTCGATTTCAACTATAGGGAAAGAAACTATAATAGCTATAGGCCAAATATACACCTATCACTTGTGAGGATTTCCAAACTTGTCTATCTCCGAAACAAGCACGACTAATATGTCACAAACTACTATTAAGTTATAGACATTTAGCCCTATCATACGCCCCATATGACAATATGTCACCGGCCCATTAGGGCAAAAACTTTAAGGTTCATTTATCAAAATGTTGAAAGGATAGGGTTTGCCAATCTAAATAATGTATATCCTACAAATCCCTTTATGGTAACTTCATCTTTAAGTGTCGTACTGAGACTCAAACGTTCACTAACTTTAGCTAGCAACAAAAACCCTAACTCTTATGAGTATGCATCTAGATATGATAAAATTGTAAATTTCAAATCATCACATTGAAATCCTTAAACTTCATGCACTATCAATTGTAAGTCTTACCCGCGATAGGATGCCTAATCACCTTACAAACTAGCTCTACTTCTGCATGAGCTTGCTCCTTGATTCGTACAAGAGGTGTAGAAGTCGATGCAACTAACGCACTAAGACATTCCTTCTTATAGTGCCTAAGCTTATCACATTTGAAACGTATCACCTTTCTTCTCTATCCTAAACACCGCCCCTATCCAGTAGTTGCCCTATGATGATGGTCATGCTCTTCTTGTTCCTTGTCCCTCTTGTCATGAGTCAATCGTTGGCCCTATGATTGTGCATATCCACTACCTGTAGTCTGAGTTGGCCTCGCGGATAGAATGGCATGGGCAGTGATCGCCTGCTAATCTTCATGTATAGGCCTCTGCCCCCATCTATATCTTTGATATCGGTTCTTCTTGTTCCTCCTGTCCCGCCCTGATTGTCACTTGTCTGCTACTGGTGTGTGATGGCATTGTTTAATAATATGTAAATCTCGCGCGGTGATTCCCTCTCATAGATCTCATGTAGGATCCTAGTTCTTGTAAACACTATAGCGCTGGCTAACTCTGGCTCAAGTCCTTTGCCAAAATAATAGATTTGTAGTAGATTTATGCCAGCAATATCGAATGCGAATTGAATAAGTACTAGTATCACTCCATGTATTGAACAATTGATCTAGTACCTTATCTTAGATTCAGGAAATCCTCTCTTAACCACAGTTGTATCTCAAATAGGATGTACTGATCATAAAACACTTGATAGAAGTCATCCCAAGTGGTCGACTCTCCGTAAGTATCGGTGTAAATGGTCCACCAAACCGCAGCCTCTCCTATGAGTATATACCCTGAAATCCTAGTGCGAATACTATTGTTGATCCTTCAAAGTCCATGAAGTCTCTCATGCGTGAGAACCCATTTCCTAGCCATCTTTGGATCTCCGCCTCTGTAGAAGTAGCCTGGCTGAAACTAGATGAATTCTTTAATCAGCTTCGCCTTAGCTAGTAAGAATGTCTCAAAATAATGTTAGTGTCATTGTAGATGTAACTACTGGTATGACTACCCTCATAGGGATCTCGATGATAAAAGTTGGTGAGGTAGTCTCAACTGGTATCTCAGCTCTTACAGCTATGACTATAGTCTCCTAGCAACCGGGGGTAGTGGTAGTCTTTACGGTGGTCGATGCACGTGAGGCTAACAATGTTGTGATTGCCACAGACTAGGTGTGCATCATCTTCATCAGTACTTCCAACTGCCTATCATGAGAAGCGAGTCTATCTGTGATTATAGGATCTAGATTAATGGTGCGATTCAGATCTCTGGTCTTGATGGGGCATGTGCCATAGGTCAATCCATTAACTGTCTTTATGAATACTTTTAGTTAATAAAATAGAGGATTTCATTTGCTGTTTATTATAATTAATTTGCATGTTTACATTATAATAAGATCCCTGGGTATTTACATAAATATCCTAAATGTCCCTAGTCGATCATTATACTGGGAACTATAATGACTTAAGACTAGTGTGAGTCTTGATTGATGATCATATGATGATTATACGTATAGGGATACGAATCAAGATCACGGGTACTTGTTAGGGAACAAAGTACTGGACCGACCCACTATGAGAACATCACATGGATTAAGTCATAGTTGTTTCTCATGATAAATATATTTTTCAGTCCTCTGACTTGAGATTGCCAGAGACTTCAACATTAGGAACACAATAATTTGACACAATCAAACGTTGTCTTTAACCGGACGATTATAAAGGTTGTGATTGGTTACTGTGCGAGCAATGTGATGAAGTTGTGTAATCGAGATAGAATTTGTCCCTCTCATATAAAGAGAGATATCTAGTGGATCCCTCAATGTGTTAGACTGTTAAAAGGCCTAGTCTAAGTGAATTGATATTGATCAATGTCACTTGGATGTTTTCGATCTACCTAGAGATCGAGACTAGTACGATTGAACATGTTGGATGACAATTCCATGCCTTATGTTTGATCAAAAGGATATCGTGTGACAAAAGGATGTTATATACACTATTGATTAGGTTGTATCGATTTGATATTCGTACAACTTGGGTAGTCATAATGTCTTGCTAGAGACTGCTTATGACTTGTATACCAAAATGTGTTTTGGTACACTGCCAACGTTGTATGAGCCTATTAGGTCGCACACTAAGAATGGTTTTGCGAGATTTTAAGATGGTTCAGAAAAATGAATTTTATATGATAAAATTCATGACGGAAACGTATATCTATTTTGTTATGAAGTTTCTATTTGATGAAGATAGATAACAAATTAGAATAGGAGATAAATATTATATTAAGAATCTTGTTATTGGTGATATACTAGGATTCAAATATCTTAAATCCTAATTGGATTAGGATAAGATGATTAGTTAGATGTGGGTCCGGGTTAATTAAAATGTTTTAATTGACTTAATTTCGGATAAATTAAGGGGTTAATTAATTATAATAAAATCAGCGAAAAATTATGATTTTATATAGCGAATTTTAATTATCAGAATTGAGATTCGTCTTTAAAAAAAAAAAAAAAAAAAAAAAAAAAAAAAAAAAAAGGCGCGCCGCTTTTGTACCCAGTCCTCTGATCACAATGGACCGCCGTCTAACTAATCCTAGCGTACATAAATTCTTTTGTTAGTGAAAAGTATAAAAAAAAAAATTCCAAATTGTTTAGTGATTGAACAAATCAATAAAATATATGATATTTCATTGTTTACATAAAATCACTAAAACTGAATAAAATCCCTCTATTAAATTTTAAGTCTCGTGCCATCCATTTTAAACACTTGTCAAGGCCTCGATCACACTAATATAGTTTTAGCCATAGTTGGGTGTATTTTGTTATCTTGGTGGGACAAATTGGGTAAGAGTTACCTTAATGTTTAAAATGGTCCGACTTAATAAAGCCATCAAAATAGTTTTGAGCTTTAGGCAAATGATGAGATAAAAACATGCTAAGACATAAAATGTCCCATATCTCATAAAAGGATCTAAAAATTACATAAGATGTAATTGGTAACTGTTACCTACTTAAATAATCTAGTTCTATGTTTCATGCTCATAGAATTAGGTGAAATATGGATTTTAGTCCCCTAAATAAACAGTACGTTTTAGGAGGGTTGTTAATTTAGTGGGAGTCTATTCCTCTATACTAAAATAAACTTTGCATAATCTTTATTGTAGATCAATGGCCTCTTCAAGTAACAATAATCCCCTGTCACTGCGATCCATCCTTGAGAAGGATAAGCTATCTGGGACTAACTTTCTTGATCGGTTCGAAACTTGAGAATCGTTCTCAAGCATGAACGCAAGTTGTATGTCCCGATGCTCCAATCCCGAGGACCCACCACCCAATGCTATGAAAGTTTGTGAAGGATGCGCATAGTAAGCATGTCAACGATTCTACCGATGTTGCATGTATTATGCTTGCAACTATGGTTCCCGAACTTCGAAGGACATGGAACTAATGGAAGCCTACGACATGGCTATAACGCTAAGGAAATGTTCCAACAAGGAAGATGACTGGAGGGTGCGTCGGTTGGTCCTCATGTTTTGAAGATGAAGGGCTATGTTGACCAGCTTGATAGACTCGGATTTCCCAAAAGCCAAGAGTTGGCTACGGATTTGATCCTAAATTCATTACCTGAAAGTTACTCACAATTTGTGATGAACTACAATACGAATAATATGGAGAAATCAATTCCAGAGTTGCATTTGATGCTCAAAACTGCTGAACAAAATATCAAGAAACCCTCTAATAATGTGTTGATGGTCCAAAAGGGAAAGGGAATAAAGAAAAAAGGCAAAGGCAAGGCTAGGTTGCCAAGGTTGTTGCTGCACCTGTCGCAAAGCCTATGGAACAAGTCAAGCCCCGGCCTGTTCCTGCTTCAAAACACCCAAAAGAAAAGGAAGAAAATTGTCATTTCTGTAATCAAACCTATCTTTGGCATTGTCGTCTCGGACACATAAACGAGAAACCCTTCTAGATTCATTTGATTTAGAAACATATGAAACATGCGTATCTTGTTTACTAGGATGACTAAAAGTCCATTTACTGGACACAGTGAAAGGGTGAGTGATTTATTGGGTCTAATACATAATGATGTATGTGGTCCTATAAACAAAATGGCTATAGGAGGTTATCAGTACTTCATTACATTTACTGATGATTTCAACAGATATGGTTATGTATATCTTATGAAACATAAAGCTGAATCATTTGAGATGTTTCGAACGTTTCAAAATGAAGTGCAGAATCAACTTGGTAAAACTATCAAAACAATTCGATCAGATCGAGGTGGTGAATATTTAAGCCAAGAATTTGATGATCTTCTTAAAAATTGTGGGATTGTCTCCTAATTGACTCCACCAGCAACTCCACAATGGAATGGAGTTTCTTAAAGGATAAATCGAACCTTATTAGATATGGTTCGATCTATAATGAGTCATGCAGATCTTCCATTATCCTTTTGGGGTTATGCATTACAAACTGCAGCTTTCACTCTAAATCGAGTTCCTTCTAAAGCGGTTGATAAAACACCATATGAGATATGGTACGGGAAGAGACCTAGTTTGTCTTTTCTTAAGATTTGGGGTTGTGAGGCTTACGTAAAGCGACAAGTCTCAGAAAAACTAGCACCTAAATCTGATAAGTGTTTATTTGTGGGGTATCCTAAGGAAGCAAAAGGATATTACTTTTATAATCCCGTTGAGAACAAAGTGTTTGTTGCTCGGTATGGTGCCTTTATGGAAAAAATAGTTTATTTCAAAAGACACTAGTGGAAGAGAAATAAATCTTGAAGAAGTTCAAGAATCACAGATGAATCCTGAACCGCTACTGGAAGTTCAACAACGTTCACCGATTGAACCTCCGCAAGTGACACAAGGCCCACGTAAATCTGGTAGGGTAAGACATGAGCCAGAGAGATTCGGATTTCTCATTACTGATAGTCGTGATGTGTTGCTTATGGATAAAAATGAGCACACCACTTATCAGGAGGCTATGTCTGGACCACACTCAGATAAATGGCTAAGTGCCATGAATTCCGAGATGCGATCCATGTATGATAACCAAGTTTGGAACTTGGTTGATTTACCTGAAGGTGGTAAGACCATTGGATGTAAATGGGTTTTCAAGAAGAAAACTGACATAGATGACAATATGCATACTTTTAAAGCAAGACTTGTAGCAAAATGTTTCAGCCAGATTCAAGGTGTTGATTATGATGAAACTTTTTCGCCAGTAGCCATGCTTAAATCCATAAGAATTTTAATTGCCATTGCTGCATATTATGACTATGAAATATGGCAAATGGATGTAAAAACATCATTTCTTAAAGGAAAGCTGCTTGAGGACGTGTGTATGACACAACCTGAAGGTTTTGTACATCCTGAGAATTCTAGGAAGGTATGTAAGCTTCAAAGATCCATTTATGGATTAAAGCAAGCTTCTCGGAGTTGGAATCTTCGTTTTGATGAAGCAATCAAGGATTTTGGTTTTATTAAGAATGAAGATGAGCCTTGTGTATACAAGAAGGTCAGTGGGAGTGTTGGTTTTCTGGTACTGTATGTTGATGATATATTACTCATTGGAAATGACATCCCAACATTGTAGAGTGTCAAGTCTTGGTTAGGGAAGTGTTTCTCAATGAAAGACTTAGGAGATGCAACCTATATCCTAGGGATAAGTATCTATAGGGATAGATCTAAGAGGCTAATCGGTCTAAGTCAGAGTGCTTACATAGACAAGGTGCTTAATAGGTTCAGTTTGCAAGACTCTAAAAGAGGATTGTTGCCAATGTCTCATGGCATAAGTCTCAGCAAGACTCAATGTCCTAAGACAAATGATGAGCGAAACCGTATGAATAAGATTCCATATGAATCAGCTATTGGATCTATCTTGTATGCCATGTTATGCACTCGACCTGATGTATCATATGCTTTGAGCACTACAAGCAGATATCGATCGATCCAGGTGAGAGTCACTGGATAGCAAGAAAGAACATCCTTAAGTACTTAAGAAGGACTAAGGAAGTGTTCTTGGTCTATGGAGGTTTTGAAAATGATCTAGTTGTAAATGGTTACACAGATGCAAGTTTTCAAACTGATATAGATGATTTTAGATCGCGGTCTGGATATGTGTTTATTTTGAAAGGGGGTGCGATGAAGTCGGAAAAGTTCGAAGCAAGAGATCGCGTGGCGATTTTACAACGAAGTTTGAGTATATTGCGGCGTTCGATGCAAAGAAAGGAGGCGCTTTGGATCAAAAAGTTCATTTCTGAACTAGGTGGGGTTCCAAGTATTGCTAACCCTATTTATTTGTGTTGTGACAATAACGGGGCAATAGTACAGGCCAAGGAACCTAGATCACACAACAGATCCAAACATATACTCAGGCGTTTTCATCTAATCAGAGAAATAATCGAGAAAGGAGATGTGAAGATTTGCAGAGTACCTACTGAAGAAAACGTTACGGATCCATTAATAAAAGCTCTTCCACAAGCAAAACATGATGGTCATGTTAGGTCGTTAGGCATTAGATGCATGTATGATTGGCTCTAGTGCAAGTGGGAGATGATGGGGCATGTGCCCTAGGTCAATCCATTAATTGTCTTTATGAATACTTTTAGTTAATAAAATAGAGGATTTCATTTGTTGTTTATTATAATTAATTTGCATGTTTACATTATAATAAGATCCATGGGTATTTACATAAATATCCTAAATGTCCCTAGTTGATCATTATACTTGGAACTATAATGAATTAAGACTAGTGTGAGTCTTGATTGATGATCATATGATGATTATATGTATAGGGATACGAATCAAGATCACGAGTACTTGTTAGGGAACAAAGTACTGGACCGACCCGCAATGAGAACATTACATGGATTAAGTCATAGTTGTTTCTCATGATAGATATATTTTTCAGTCCTCTGACTTGAGATTGCCAAAGACTTCAACATTAGAAACACAGTAATTTGACACAATCAAACGTTGTCTTTAACCGGACGATTATAAAGGTTGTGATTGGTTACTGTGTGAGCAATGTGATGAAGTTGTGTAACCAAGATAGAATTTGTCCCTCTCATATAAAGAGAGATCTAGTGGATCCCTCGATGTGTTAGCCTGTTAAAAGGCCTAGTCTAAGTGAATTGATATTGATCAATGTCACTTGGGTGTTTTCAGTCTACCTAGAGATCGAGTCTAGTACGATTGAACATGTTGGATGACAATTCCATGCCTTATGTTTGATCAAAAGGATATCGTGTGACAAAAGAATGTTATATACACTATTGATTAGGTTGTATCGATTTGATATTCGTACAACTTGGGTAGTCATAATGTCTTGCTAGAGATCAGCTTATGACTTGTATACCAAAATGTGTTTTGGTACACTGCCAACGTTGTATGAGCCTATTAGGTCGCACACTAAGAATGGTTTTGCGAGATTTTAAGATGGTTTAGAAAAATGAATTTTATATGATAAAATTCATGATGGAAACGTCCTTATGGTGTATTACACTTATACTTCTTTAAGTAGGGGTATATGTGTAATTTACTTAACCGTCTATATACAAGGGTTGTATAAATAGATGCTTTAAGTTAGAATACACTAACGAAAGATCAAAAGGCCGAAACTCTATTTTCGTTTTAGAAACGACTTAGGGTTTTTTGGTATGCCCTGGATCGTTTTGGAGAGAAAAACAAAAGGTTTGGTATTCTCTCGAAGCTAGCACTTTGAATCACGGCCGCCGTTCGTGTCTGGACTGCTGATAGAGGGCGTTCGTCGTTGGCAGCGCCTTAAAGATCGATTAACCTTCAGAAAGGTACATTGCGACTGAGGTATGATTAAGTTTTCATGGTTTAAACGTTTTTAATAGAATTAGATTCGGATCCTGTTGGGGTTTTTGTCAAAATTGTTTTGTAATCTCCGCTGCGTATGAACCCCAAAACCCAACAAGTCTAACCTCCATTAATAGTTGGCGCAATCTGAGATCCGTTCATGTCGTATCTGCAATTGAAAGCGTCTTCAAATTAGTCTCAAATATGCGTATATATACTATTTCATTCAAAACATATAATGTATAAGCCCAAGTACTACACATCTCGCGGTCGCTTCCCAACTAAGGTTCTAAGTTAAGATCTTTGGGTTTCCAAGTCTAAATTTATACGTTAAGTGTTATTCAAGTTCCTTAGACTTTTTCCTAGGTTTCCTTAAACCTATGATCTGATACCAACTGTGATGGCCCCAAATCCTAATGTAATTCGAGCACCACCGCATTGCCGGACACGTCACTAAGACACTACGTCACTGCACTTATCGATGATAGCTTGCAAACTTATCCTTTATCTAGAAACCTTAGTTAGCCTATTTTAGTGATTTTTGAGTTATTGAGTCATTTAGTTCAAGATTTTACAAGTTAGATGTTTACTACAACTTGATAAGTTAACATCAGTTGATTAATTTAAGCAAAAGTCTTAAAACATGCATATAATAAAACTCGAAGATTTATGCATCAATAAAAACCTACGATGTGGATACCATGCATATCATGTAAGTAACGACAAAATATATAAGTCCTACCCAAAACCCATAAAATAGTAAATAAATATATACAACTACTTACATAAAATTTGGCGAAGTCGGCTTCCTAAGAGATAGTCAACTAGTACCTTTTTCCCCAGCTCGACTGCGTATCTGGAGTTTGCAACCATTGTCATTGCCATATAGCAAAAAAAGTTAGGGAAATTTCAGTAAGTAAAATCTAGAGAATTTTGGCTAGTATTCAAGAGATTCAATAAAGAGGCTACAATTCGAGCTAGTAATTTAAAGGACGAGAAAATAAGTAAATCACATGAAGATAAGTTAAAATCGAAGCAAAGGAACATGAGTGTGGGATCACATTGCGTCGAGTCACGGATCAAAGTCTCTAAATCAAGTGGACCCTACTGGCGAGTGACTTAGACCAGCTCTACACGGTCGAATGAGAGTTATCCGACAGCCGGTAGTCAAACTACCATTTAATCCCTCTCAGGAAAGGGTCGATGACGGGAGTAAACTCAACACCAACCCTTCCGAACCATACACGGCATTTGCGAGAGCAACTTCGATCGTAGTTGCTAACATATGCACGCTACTTAAGCAAACCCCGGGGTAGCAAGCCCCGAATGCAAAGATATGCCATGCCCGACCCCATCGATGAGCAACACAATACTCACATGAAAAGAGTATAATATGGATGAAAATAATAGCACAAATATGAAGTGGAAATAAATTGTGCAATAACTGAATGCAAACCATAATTCTAATGGTTTTACAATCCTCACACGATCGTAATAACCCTTTAAAATGTCTCGCTCACACCTTGAAGTGCACGCTCGATTTCCAAATGTAGTCTCCGAAGTCCATGGTGTCCAAATATACCATTTTAAATATCTTTAGGTCAAATTAATTTAGTTTATATAGCGTGTGACTAAAAATAAATATTTTTAGTCTAAATATTTAACGCCAGCACACTTTATAGGTTACGCACTCGAGCCTAAAGCCCGAAACTTACAAATTGGTTGCATTTTTTAGGAAAAATTTAAGAACTCCAACAAAATTCAAAAATTAGCTTGTTGATTAAATCGACGATGTCCTTACACAATTTGAGTCAAATTAAATTCATAGAAAATCATGTTTTTAATAAAAATAAAATCCAGTTTTGATGCATTGAAAACAAGGAAAACCAAGTAGAAAGGGTTAAGTTTGTTACCTAGGGTGTAGCTTCTTTGATTCTTATTTTTCTAGGCTGAATCACCTCCAATTTGAGCTTTTAATCTCACTTATTCCACCAAGATTCCGGCCCTTAATTCTTCTCCTAAGATAAACGCAAGGCTTTGTTTTGCATGCGTACAAGAACACACTCGTTTAAATAGTTGGTTTTAAGTTCACTTCTAGCCCTTCATCTCCATTCACTTACTCATCTAGATGCATAGCAGGTATTTGGATTTAAAGAATGCATGCACCTTTAAAGTCCACTAAATTTTTTAGGACACTCTCGATAGAGTCATCACAAGGATGATCTAAAGGTCCCAATTAGAAGTCTCAACTTAGACTTTGTTATTATTTTTATTTCACTTAGCCTAATTTTTTATAACTTAGGCATATCAAAATAAATAGCTTAGTCTGTAGATATCACATATATTTATCACATTGTCGGCTAAGCTACCGATTACTCAACTCATTAGCGCTTCATGTCAATGCGCATCTCGAGGAGCACTTCAAAACTTTTATTTAGTTTAATTTAGTAACTCAAGCCTTATTTTGACAAATTATATAAACCTTATCTTAAGGAAAACTAGTAGTAGCTATACTAGCTCCACCAAGCTTTTATTTGTCCAAGTCTTAACTATCTTATACCCGCTCTATGCGCAAATCGATGTATCCCACGCTCTTAACGCTTATACACACAACGCGATAATGAGATTTAGCTAGTGCAACACAATTTATTAATAAATAATTCATCAAAATAACACATATCACACAAAAATAAAAACTTTACGTCGATTTTTAGCACGAGGTGTCGATCGAGTTGAACATGCCAACTAGAATTACAGGTCATTAATCCCTACTTAAAGTATAATCACAATTTAATAAATTCGAGCCATCACATTTCTTGTTCGTCATAGATTTCTATGTGGTTAATGGAAGTAATACTCAATGTGAAACACTTATGTTCGGATTACCATCTTACCAATAGCAAGACCATTTATCGTTATTCAGTTACAATACATTAGCATTCAGATAGGGAAGAGGACAAAGCTCTTCCAAAATGGGAACGAGATCTTACATGGAGAAGAGCGAGTCTTCGAAGATTCTCCGTATTGGCAATCAAAGTCATTGATTTGGACCCCTACTAAGGAGGAGGTAAATTCGTCGAGCTAACGACGTTAAACAAACACGCTATTGGGAGGCAGCCCGTGAATAATTTTGTAGTTAGTAATCGATTATTTTTTATTTTCTTATTTTCCTAACCATTCATTACGTATTGTCCTAAAATCTATATATATATATATATATATATATATATTATCTAGCTATTTCCACCATTTTATGTTTGGTATGTCTACCTTATTTTAAACCTTGAGGACAAGGTTCGAAATAGATTATGAGTGTTTAGGTAGGTGAACTGTTGGACATAATCTTTGGTTGAAAACCCCTAGGTATAAGCTTTACATTTTTTATTTACTTGCGACTTTAGTGGAATTGTGGTAGTAGTTCTTCCCTTTCATTCGATTACAAAGAAACGAGTACACTAATGCATGCATGTTTTAGGTGGTTTAGTATATTTCTTGTTTTATAGAGTCTTACCTAGGATAAAAACTTTGTTTTCAATTTTTTGAAGTAAAAACTTGGTCAAACTGTTTACTTTCTAACTTAGAAGAAGTAGAAGAGCTTTTACACCTACTTGACAACATATATTGGAACTAATGGTAAGGATAACCATGACTTGAGACCTAAGTAGTCGAATTAACTTTGCAGGAAAATTCAAAATTTCTAAGACTTTCAAACTAGGATTAATCCACTTGTAGTATAATTGATAAAGATTTAGCACTTGTAAAAGGAAGAAGTAAGCTTATTTACTATAATATGGGCTCGAAGATTCTACATTGAAAAACTAACTTAACTCTGCAAAAGTGAGAAGTGCTAACAAGAGATTTCTTAAAAAATTTGAGAATCTCACAAGTTCTGTGGGAAATGAAGCACGAAACTTGATGGTTGAAAAAAAAATGAAAATTTGATGTCAACAGGAAATGGAAAAATGACTGTACAATAAAACCATAAAAAATAGGAAGCGAGGACCTCTAGTTGAATAAAAGGCAAAAGTTTAGAAAAAAAAGGGACTTCTATAAAGAAAGTTCTAGCTTGAATGCTTGCAACTAGGGTAAGTAAGTGTTTCAATAACATGAACCAAGTAATAGCCTACCTTCAAATAGGCCATCTGGACTCTTTAAGGTGTGAGAATCTACAAATAAGAAAAAAAAATTGGATTTAAAACCTATTTAAAAGAATTTATCTAATAAAAAGATCAATTTGGATCTACTACTTTGATGAAAAGACCTATAAAACCTATAAGTAAGTTGAAGGTTATGATTTTAAATGCTTCAAGTCTTGAAAAAAAATGTTGTCTTGAAAAGTGGACGTGTTTGACCAGCTTTCAAAAATTTTAAGTATCTTATTAAATAGATTGACCAAGTTTCAATTGTACGAACTCCATTATTTTGCAAGGTAGGTATAAAGTCTTTTGGAAGGCATCACTCAATTTTGTCACAGTATATTCGGTCATTCTAGTCAGATAACCCTTTGTTCAAGACGTACAAAGTTCTAAGTTTGGTGGTATTTGATGAGTCATTATTTATGCACTCTTTTATATGTGTTTTTCTATGTAAATTAAGTCCTAAGTAGTATTTCATGGCTCTATATGTTTACTTCGAAGATTTATAGGATATTAGAGTATTTGTGAATAAATTAGACAATTCCAAGAAAGAGGTCAACTAATGGTCGAAGCAGTAGGTTTGGCGCCATGCAGAAACATAGGCGATACCATTAAGGAGTAGCAGTGCCATTAAAGCATCAGGCCAGATCAATAGACGACGTCAAGATTGAACTGAAGACACTATAATTAACATGAGCAGCATTACCCATGGTGTTAGACTCAAAAATGGAAGTTCCAGCTGACTTGAAGAACAAGGCTTTCTATAAAGACCCTACGTTTACATAATGGTGGCGCCACTGATGGTTCCAGAATCGCATAATAGAAGCTTTGTACTTTTCTTAAAAGGTTCTTATTACCCAGGATTTCCTATTCTTATACCCCGGGCTTACCTATATAAATGAGGGACCTCTATGAATGAAAATATATTGTATTCAGAGTGATTTAATTGTAAAGCAAGATAGAGAAGCTATGTCCAGCTAGGTTTTTTAATACCTAGGTCGGAGATGAAGCTCTCTAGCCAATAGTAGGCTTTTTATGTCTTGTTGAGATTTACTATAATAATAGTTTTTTTGTTTTAGTTCTCTTTCTTTATGTCGTTTTTTTTTAATGATGTCTTATTGGTATTTTAGAGTTTGTATATTCATTGCAAATCTCTAGGTGTAAATCCATTGACCTACTATGAATCAGGTTGAGTCTATGATACCAATCGGGTTGAGAAATGGCAATCGCCTAGAACAAAAACCTGACAAGCTTGTTGTTCTAGGTGAGTAACATCAAGAACTAGGCAAAATCTTAAAAGTTGTTGCTCAAGGTTGTCTAAGGTAAGGTGTTCCCACATAGCTATTAACATTAATCACATGCTTAATCTTAGGAGCGGTTGCCCATGGTTGTACGGTGGATTAAGAGAAATACTTAGAGAACAATTGCCATATCTATTGAGAATAAAGGAATTAGGTGTTGGTGACCCCGACACCTATAGCCTATCAAGGGAAAATTATTTTGAAACCCTTCTTTTAAAGTCAATGATAAAAAAACTTGAAAATAACATAGGGCTAGATTGTGGATTCCTAGACTTCGTATTTTTTACTCTTTGATTTACAACTTATTTACTTTCTTGTTTAGCGGACTTTTAAATAAAACCTCTATCAAAAACCCCCCAAATTCATTTTTCTATTTGTTAAATCCAGTTTGATTGAATCTTGTGGATTCGACCCTGTTCTTAACTCTACTACATTCCAGTGGGATTTAGTAACCTATCACGGGTTATATTTGATATGCACGACGCATGATCATTGAGCCAACCTAGGATTTTAGGAAATTTCAATATAGAGCTTGATGGGACAATCTAGAGGAGTTCAAGAGCTTCAGTCTTGAGTGATTCACTCTAAGGACGGTAATTACATCAACCCTAGCTTTTAATTTTAATAAGTTTTTGATTCAGGGATTTTCGCAGATTTTTCAATATTTTTCAAAATCGTTTTACTAGAATTTGTTCAATTGTACTGTAACAATGACTTTATTAATTCTAATAGACTACTAATAGTGATCATTGGTTTGCAAATTCAACAATTTCAAAAAAATTGCTATATTTACATATATTTGCAAATGTTTACAATAGCAAGTTTGAAATGAGTTTGGGGGTTTAGTTATGATTGTATTTCAATTTAAGTTGTTATACTTTCAAAAAGACTTACAATTTTCCAACTAATTACTTGACGATATCTAGAAAATCGATTTTCAAGTTTATATTTTAGTTGTCAATTTGATGCCAATTTTATTTTACATTTAGGAAGAATTTCAAACTAGTTTTCTAAATAGATTTCTCCTTTTAAAATGAAGTCCCAAATTTTACCGAACTATTTCCGACAACATTATTTCTATTATTTACTAGTTTCTTTAGTTTTTGAACTTGTGAGTTTTGAAAGTTGAAACAATGGCCTGAGGGGAAAGGTAGAAGCTCTCAAGAGGAAAAGGGAAAGGCACAACTTGAAGAAAAACTCAAACAAAAATTCAATGCTCCACCTAAACCAATTAGACCAAGGGGGGTTTCAGTAAATAACCCTCAAACTAGAGCACCTAGAGAGCCTTCTCTACTCTTAAGTCTTGACTATGATTTGGAGGGAAAGGAAAAGATTGAGGAGACACCTACCATTTCTTTCCATGCTCATAACCTCATCAATGTTAAAGATATTGATAGGATGGATAGCGACATTAAGAAGAATAGAAAGATTATACCAGAGAGAGGTTTGACATGAAGAAGGAAGTTGAGTACGGGCCTAAGATCCTAAACATCATAAGGGAAAGGAATTAGGGATCGTTAACTAGGGATTACTATGCTTATAATGATGAGGGGTCCTCAGTTGAAATGGGGTGTGCCAGACTAGTGAGAAGATCTTATGCTAATGGGATGAATATAAAATAGTAGACATAGTTCGAGGAAGATCAATGGACTACTCACCCGAAAAAATAAACTGGTATTATGGTTTACCGAAAGTTTATTTGAGGCAAAATAACGATTACCATAAACCTGAATACATGTATAGAGACGAGTTTCCCCACGAGACTATTAGGAACGATTTAAAAGCTATTCCGAAGGATGGTTTCCATTTTGATTCAAATGAGTAACCAAAATCTATACAAACCAGATATTTTAGGAAAACAACCAAAGCTTTGAGCTTTTTCTTGAACGTGTTCCTTCATCCAAGTTTACAACATTATGGCATAGTGAATTATAGGGCGGCTCTTGTTATACCACATAGTCCAAGGGATCGATATATTTATGTTGGCAGAATAATCTATGAATCTATTAGGAATGTCACGATCACTAAAAAATAAAAGATTGTCTTTTCCCTTAATGATTGTCAAGTTTTGCAAGAAAGGTCCAGTTCCGATGAAAGGAGTTAAGTTCGATGTTTTCTTGGATAAGACCATCATAGAGAGAAGAAAAAAAAAGGGTAGATAATCAAAGAAATTTAGAAAAAATGCAGACCGCCACGTATAATAAGCAAACGAACCAGATTCAAGAACCACCTGCGGAGGACTACACTAGCATGGGTGTGGAGGAAACTGAAATAGCCGTGATGGGGTCAATCTTGTGTAATCGGATGAGAACTCTTACACATCAAGATTTGATATTCCAGAACAAATGCGAGACTGCTCGAAGCATATATGGATCTGAATGACGAAGGACCAGGAGGACTCAAGGTGGAGAAGCCAACATTCATGTTCCATCACTCTAGCTGAAGATGCTCAACTAAGGAGTCTTTACTGAAGATAACCCGGTGGAGCGAGTAGACTACACAATATATGATCTTGAAGCGAGCTACTAGTCCCAACAGCTTAATCATGAAGATGATGGTGATGATACGACGTCTAGATGACACTTTTGAGATTTTTATTCTTCTATATGTTATCGTTTCTTAAGTATTATTCATGTGATGCCTATGTTTGTAATACTTTGATTGATGTGGTATACGTTCACAATTCAATACATTTGTTTTGATATGTTAGTAATTTGATACCATAATATAGTTTGATATGTTCAATTTAATTCAATGATGCTTGGAAAAGTTTAAATTGTTCTTATTTATTCAATTCATTCTTATGATTAGTTAATTATTTAATTTATTCGTTGATGCTTCACGGGGTATTTTATTTTTATTGGAAAACGCATCTTGATTTTTAAACCTTGAGAACAAGGTTTGGAATGCGTTTAGGGGTATTAGGTGAAGTGAAGTATGAAAATGCGAAGTATGAAATAAACGAAAGGTAGAATCTAGTTGAACATTACATTGTGAATTTTTTAAAATTTCCCACAATACAGGTAATATTTTACTATTTCATTTTACTTTATTCAGTTAGGAATATGAATATGAATATGAATATGAATATAATTTGAATAGAAATGGAAGTGATATATTATTATTACCCATAAAATAGAGATTTTATGATGGAAAAGAATTGTTATACCATATTTGACTACACCTAGATTGTGTGTGCATTAAAGGAGTTTAGAGGCGATTGATTACTTTGCATTAGACATTATAATAGGTAGAAGATCGAAACAATAGTGCAAGATAAACAAAACATATTTCTAAGAATCTTGTTATACAAAGAATATTGATCAAATATTTTATATAAGTATATATATATTGAAAAGAGCTTATACCACAATTAAGGAGAAAAGTAAGAAAGAGACAATAATCTTTACTAAATTTGGAATAATACTTCAGTAAAAGTGAAAAAAGCTAACAAGAGTATAAAAAATAGTGAGACTCACAGATTCCAAAGAAGATTGAGCATGGAATCTAGTGGTGAAAATAATGTGAGGAATAATTCCTATTTAAAAGAATAATGGATTCCAAAGGAAATGGAGCAGGGAACGGTAGGAATATAGTATAAATAAAAAAATGAATTTATATAACTCAAGAAAAAAAAAGAGATAAGAAAATGAAAGAAGTTTCTGAAAAAAATAAGTCTTCAAATAAAAGATTTAGCTCGAATAATTATAGCTGAGTAAAGTGAAGCATATTTTTTATTCCAACAAATGAATATGAAATAATAATTATTGGTGAATAAAAGTTTCCATCGAATTTGATTATGGTGATATTTTAAATATTGTTTGAAAATAAGATTGATTAAGTGATTTTTTGTATCTTGAAATTCTATATTGGTTATCGTAAACTAGATGCTTGTCAATGGAGACTGAGAAAACCTATGTAATGCATTAAACTTGATTATTGGTTTAACATTGAATTCTGAGGTGTATTCCACAATTAGGAGGTTGAAATGTCAAATAAAGGGGTTGTTCTTTAGTTCATTTTATTCTATCATGATTCTTATTTTTATGAAGGTAATATGTTTTTGTTTTAAAGATCATTTACGTTTAAGAATAGGAGTATATATTTATGAAATCAAAACGATGGAAGAAAAGAGAATATGATTGAGAATATTCTTTTGCTCGAGACGGCAAAGTGCTGAGTTTGGGGGGTATTTGACAAGTCAATAATTAGACATATGTTATAGCTCATTTTAAGATGATTTTAGATGTAAGAGACTATATTACAATGGATTTTCTCTCGTTTTCGTTATTTCAAGTTATAAATGGAGAATATGAAGAAATGAACATAAAAAGGAAAGATTATAAAGGAATTAATCAAATGTAAAGTGTTTGTGAAGAATCATCACTAAGGAAGCAAAAGAAGAATAAGAAAATTGAACCAGTAGTTCCAAATCACTGGCTAAATAAGTGAAAACAGTGAGCTTCAAATTATGGATTTTTCTAATGATTCCTCTCTCAGACAAATCACTGAGCCGGAGTGGATTTCGAGAATTTAAGATAACTGCGAGTTGTTTGAGTTGTTTTGGGGTTTTCACTACTTAGAATATTATAAATACAATGTAACGACTTGTTATCTTAAGCTGGTAATGAGTGTTAAACCGAATTCTAATTAATACCAGTTAAGCTTTTGGTTAAGTGTGGCGTACCTCGATTACTATATGTCTGGGTCTGGGTGATGATTAGTATTTGTTTATAATGTTTGTGAATTTATAGATTGTAGTATAAAAAGAGAATTTATACAAGCATATAACCGAAAAATAAGTAATTAAACATTAAATAGTTGGTACACCAAGTGCGACAAGGGCGTCGTGAAATTAACGTGCATACCCGAGAACACTCGTAGGCATATCTGGTGAGTTTATTGGCAACAAAATACATGAAGTATATATATTTATATATATGAATATATATAATAAAATTATAAGTTTGATTTGAATTATATGGATCGTTGGATCGCCTCGAGATGAGCATAAGTGTTGATGGTGTTAAGTTGTATATCATTTTAAGATATGTCACTTAAACACATCAATCAATTGATCAGCCTCAAGATAACAGGATGTGTATCCCGAAGAAAATCCAGCTATTTAAATCAAAAGCTTCAAACTTATCCTTATTTCATTTGATCAATAGATCGAGTGAGAAACCAAGTAGCCGAGGGTTTGATTTTGAGGGATTAATCTAGGAGGGACTTCAATGAGTTTGAAGAGATCAAACTACTGTTAGATCAAAGATCATCATCTCGGTAAGTGTAGTTTTGAGTTTCAAGTCGATTTCAATAGTAGATGATGAATTTTTTTTTATAGTTGTTGTTGATGATTGTAAAGTGGTTTATACCTCACTAGAAGTCCTCCATGATGCATTAAGGAAGTGTTGGGGGTTGTTTGGATGATTTGGTGATGGAATAATGTATGGTGCCTTGCTCACAGTCGAGAAAGTGCAAGGTGGAGCGCACTCCATTTAACAGAGGAACGTGCTCCTTTCATCAGTTAGGATGAACCCAGTTGGTGGAAAGGGCCCTACTAAGTGAGGAAACACACTCCCAACTTTGAAAATAGTGACTATGTTGTGCTTTACTTAAAATTCTTGAGGTCTTAAGGACTAAATTAGGGGTTCTAAACATAAGGTATTAGACCTATATCAATCACAAATGGTTGGTGATAGGTGTTGGAACACTGAGAAAGTGCGAGTGACGCGAAAAGTTAGAAAATTTGGAAACAAAAACCTAAACCGAGATAAGTATGGATTTACTTATTTATCAATGTTACCTGGATATGTTAGTATATGTAGTTCATATAGTTTATGGACTAATTAGGGGGACTATGTGCATTGTGATATTTTTACTAAATGGGAAACAGTGTTTCATATGATTTGCGAGAGTACCTCCTAGAATTGAGATTATGTTATACAGGAGATGGGATTGGCTTCCCAACCTATATGTTACTCCTACTCAATTCAATAGGTTGCAAGGATTACATATTCACTAAAGGGTTTGGGATAAAACCATTGAACATTAACGGATTGGCTAGACGGCACATTGGCTAGTGAGTTAGTCTAGCAATCGCATTAATGGTATCAGTAGGTAATTGAACCTAGTTTTATAAATAAAATAAGAATCACATTGTAATAGTCATTAACCGTTTGACTTACATTCGTTATTTATTGAATTATATATTGTTCATAATCCCTTTAGCTATCTTTGTTGCATATTATTATTGCATATCATTCTTGAATATTATATGGAATGTTGATAGCTTTGTGAATTCTTACTTACTGAGCAAGTTGGAGCACTTATCTTGATTAACATTTCAGGAATACCGACATGCGCTACGACTACGGGAAAGAGAAGGTTTAGTAGCATTGACCATCTCTTCTATGCATTAAATCTTCCTTTGTCTTATATATTTATATTGAATTATAGTTTTGTAATACCACAAGGGATGGGAGGTTTTATATAACCAAGGTTTATTCAGATTTTATTTGGTATTGTATATCATGTTTAATTATCGAAAAGTTTTTATTACTACTACATTTATTATTTTTTAACGTCAATATTCAATATACAGTTTGTAATTATCAGGAGTTAAGGTAAGTTTACTGGCTCTAGTTAAGTCTAGCTAGGTGGGCTTAATTAGGGTTTAAGGCCAAGTATCGCCAAATTGGGATAGGGGATGTTACAGCTTGGTATCGGAGCCTGAATTTAAGGGCTTTGTTACAGTTAATAACTCTGATACAGTTTGGTATTATAGGCTATTTTGGATAATAACCTATTACTTCGAAACAAGTGATAATTTGGATATAGCTTGGCATTGAAGTTTACGGTTATTGACTCTGATATACCTTGGTACCAAAACCTAAGTTTACTAACTCTTAGTATTGTCTCGAGTTACGAAGAAGCTTAGGACGTAATAAATGGTTTTATCATGATTTTGGGGTAACCAAAAATAAAAGACTGAGATATATTATTGTATTGTGTTTTATTATATATACACAGTAAATATAAGAGTTATGTCATTCCTAAATGATAATATTATGGTTTATGTCTATTGATTTCTCATGATATGAGAAAGTGTTGAAGGTAAGAGTTCAAGATAATCTTAACCTTAAGGAGATTGAAAAATGAAAGATATAAGGAAGACTTACAAAGATGAAATTAAACTCTTTTCCTATTAACTGTTATTCTCGCTTATATTATTAGACAAATAATAGTCACTGAAGAAGTATATATTGGATATAGACATAGAGATGTGTTAGGAGAATGGGACTTAAAAAGCAATGAAATACTAAATGACTTTAGGTGGAACTCAAAGATGGTAGACCACTTTGAGATATGATTTAATACTAGTATTGAGACTAGTTGAGGAATAATGAAAGTTATTCAGTCAATAAATAAGTGGTTAATGATAAAGCCTATTTGCGGTTAGGAAACCACTAATATATTTATACTTCATAAGTTGTTATGAAGTAAAAGTCTCATATATGGTGTGAATACATATTGGAATGATTAGGAATTTTTCGGATAATAAAAGGTAAAGTTGAGAATTTAAAACAAGTAAGATTAGAAAATAGTTTAATCCAAAACATAGCAGTGAGTTGATAATATATCCTAGTTTGATGTTTTTAGACTTGTATAGTCTACACTGGGAAGAATGAGTTATCAATGAATATGAGAAGTTGAAGAATAATGCATGATAGTGGGAATGAATATTCATTGCCTAGGATTAACAACTCGTTCTAACAATAAGGTGAAATTAGTTGTTCTCAAAAGTTGAGATCTGGTTGTCACTGTGGTATGATCAGAGTTAAGGATATATATATAAAGATGAATTCAGTCGATTACTGGATCACTTTAAGTGGATGGTGGAAACTATTAGAACTTACTAGAACTCATCCTATGTTCATGAGTAAAGGGCGTAAAATTTAGAAACCATATTTTAGTCAAACTGTTGTCATGTTATATATAATAAGATGGAATCTTTGAAGACTTAGAAGGTGCATAAGCATTATCTTTAAGACTTACAAATCGTGATGGTAAATTAGTTCATGCACATTTTGCAAGTGTCAATACAAACTTTCAAAGGTAAACTACTTGTTTGAGTGTTGAATATTAACAACAAATCAGGAGATTTGACTAGGACTAAGAAAATATGGGATTATCATATATTCTAAACAAAAGCAAAAGAGTAAAGCATTCATAAAATAATTGAGTAATACAAACAACTTATCCAGCGATCTTTGGTAATCATTGTGTAATTTATTTAGTTAACTCAAGTATAAGATTGATGTAAGTTGAAATTAGATACAAGGATGCTTTGGAGGAAAATTGAGGTATAGTTTGACTACAATGTTTGCTTGATGATACCTAAATTATGGAAGAAATTAGAAGTTTATCCTAAGACTTCTTATTCATGTAAGAATGTGTGTTGACATAATAAAGCAAAATTGTAGCTTATACTTCTAGCTATATATGTAGTTTAAAACATGTGAGAAGAACTATTGGTGATTGATAATCTCGAGATAGCTATTTGGTAGTTGTACCAAATATGGAAAGGCATTACTTGTAAAACTAGTGGATTGCTATAAAGTTAAAGTGGTGAACTTCAAAACTATGAAAGTTTGAAATGTGTAATTGTCAGAGTGACAGAAATGGAAGGTAAAATAGATACCTCAGATTTTCTAAATGTTACGAATTCACTCTTAATCATCACTCATTAAGGTGATTGTGTTGAAAATGCATTGAATGTGAAAAAGACAGAGGAAGTAGTTACGATAAAAGTTGCTCAGTAATATCTCTTAAGTGTGATGTATAATGGTGATCCATTGAAGTCATGCGCATGCACATTATTAGCCGAGTTGTAAGGATTGGTAATTACAAGTCTGTTCTTTGGAGCTCAGATTGGAGCTGAGATAATGATGATTAATTAAGTGATGAGTTATTAGATAAACTGATTGAGTTTATCTAGTAGGCCAAAGTTGACTAATACTTATTGATATTTGGTATGGATAATCTCATATCAAAACATGGAGCATTTAAAGAAATGTTTTGGAACTCGAATTAAAAAGTAATACAAGAATGTTATGAGAATCTTGCGGATTTCTTTAGAATGTTCATTCAGGTGAAATCCAAAATTATTGTGATAAGAATAAGTTATTGGTGACCTAGAATGAAAATTAACAGTGTCAGTATTATAAGGAAATATGAGATATATTAGCAAGTAGAAGCTGAGTATTATTAACTTGGAGTGTTATTTTATTTGAGCCCTATATGAATGAAGTTTCATGCTTAAAGATTTATTATGGATTAACCTAAGTTGTGATGCAAACTTAAGGTTATTGATGTTGTAGTAGTAGGACTAATAGAGTTTGAAGAATTTCTTACCAGATCATGGTTTAATTCTTGTGTAAGAGTAAGTGAGATATGTGGTAGGAAAAGTTGAGAGTTTATGGAGAACTAAGATTATTATTATTCTAGTGAGTAATCAGAAGTTTGCTTCCCAGTACGGAAGAAATGTGTAAAAGTTGGGAGGTGTTTTTCTCAATTTTAACACAACATATCTGCAACTGACCTTAGTTCCAAAAAATATAATTTTCGAGCTTGTGACTTGGAATGTGGTAGTTACCAAAAGAAATATTTTACTATGTGAGTTCTTTAGTATTGATATTATCAGGCTATAAACATTGGGGTGTTCCCTTAAAAGTTTGTATGATTAACTTCGTCGTCAATTGGTGTGAAACGAGAAGTCAAGATATAATTTAGTTGGAGCTTGAGTAATTTAAAACTACACAGAAAGGTATTAACAGACTATCAGTATGCAATAATGACTCAGAAAAATGGAGAGAATGTAGCTATTACTAGAGCTTCTCAATTTAGACTTCTTAAGGAAGCATCTGTGATGTTGATTTAGCGGGTGACCAATTATCAGAAAGCTAATCAAGATTTTGTAGTGTGTTAAAGGTTAGCAGCTAGTGTGGATCATCCTGATTGGTCAGTTTCTGATGATGATGCATTACAGTTCAGGGATAGATTATGGATTCTAGCTCAAGATTAGTTAAGGCAGGAGTTGCTAAGAGAATCTCATAGATCTCTTTACTCTATTCATCTAGGTAACAATAAGATGTATTGCAATATGAAGCGTGTTTATTGGTGGCCTAGGATGAAGACTGATATTGCTGAGTTTTTAAAGCAATGTACGATATGTCGGCAAGTTAAGGCTGAGCATAGAAAACCTAAATAGTTATTGCATTCTATGCCTATTCCTGAGTGGAGATGGGAACATATATTGATGGATCTTGTTTCCAATCTACCTCTGAGTCAGCGTAAGTACAATGTTATATGCGTTGTAGTTAACATATTGATGAAGTCTGCCCATTTCTTGCTAGTTTCCATGCGAGATCCTCTTGACCAACTATATGAGATGTACGTATGTGATGTGGTGAGATTTCATGAACTCTCAATGTCGATTATTTGAGATAGAGATATGAAATTCATTTCTAGATTATAGAGTGAATCGCAAAGACTGCCGGGAATTTTTCTTAACCTAAGCATAGAATACCATTCGAAGATCGACGGACAGACTGAATTGTTGATTTTTGTGCTAGAGGATATGCTTCGAGCTTGTGTCTTGAAGTTTGGTGGTAACTGGAAGAAGTACATTCCTCTACGTGAATTGTCTTATAATAATAGCTATTAGGCTAGCATTGGAAAGGCTCTTTTGAAGCTATATAGTCAGCCTTGTCATTCACATGCATGTTGGGTAGAAGTTGGAGATATAGTTTTGTTGGGGCCAGAGTGGATTCAGGACTACACAAATAGAATTCAGCAGATTTGCCAGTGTTTGACTATAGCAAAACTAAAAATGAAGAGATATGCTAATAAACATCATAGGTGTTTGGAGGTTTCAAAGAACGATCTCTTTATATTGAAAGTCTCACCAATAAAAGGATTGTACAAGCTTGGATTGCGAGGTAAGCTAGCTCCACAATACATGGGGTTTTTCAGAGTGCAAGAAATGATTAGTCTTGTTGCTTACAGGTTAGAGTTACCTCCTTATTAACTATAGTTCATAATGTCTTCTACATGTCTATGCTTTGCAAAACGGAGACTCACTTCACTCTAAGAATTGATTTGAATGAATTTGATCTTCGGGAAGACTTACCCTAATGACGAGCAATCAATTCTATACTAAATTGTAACATTCAGAGGCTGAGAACCAAAGAGATTCCTTTGGTTACGGTGAAATGGCAATTTCATGGAGATAAGGAACTAACCTATGAGCGGGAGTCATATATGGAAGAGCAGTTTCCATTTCTCTTCAAAACTATAGGTAATTTTATGTTTAATTTAATTTCAAAGAAGAAATTGCTTTAAATTACGAATATTGTAATGGTATGTTACCTTAAGCTGATGATTAGTGTTAACATGAATCATAATTAACCCGAGTTAGGCTCGTGGTTAAGTTTATCATACCATGATTAGCGTATGCGTAGGTCTATGTGAGGATTGATTTTTTTTTTGGAATGTTTGTGAATTTATAGTTTGTACTATAAAAAGAGAATTTTTATACAAGCCTGTAATAAGAAAATAAGTAATCAAACAATAAATAGCGAGTAAACCAAGTGCGAAAAGGGAATTGTAAAATGAATGTGCATACCCGAAAATACTCGTAGGCATGTCCGGTCAATTTATTGGCGAGAGATTATACAAATTATATATTTATATATATATATATATATATATATATATATATATATTTGATATATAAATATATATATATAGAATAAAACTATTAGTTTTGTTTGAATTATATAGATCGTTGGATCACTTAGAGATGAGCGTAAGTGTTTATGTTGTTAAGTTGTATCACTTAAACACATCAATCACTTGATCAGCCTCGAGATAGTGTAATGCATATCTCAAGAAAATTCATATATTTAAATCAAAAGTTTCAAACTTATCCTTATTTCATTCGATCAATTAATCGAGAGAGATAAACCAAGCAGTTAAGGGTTTGATTATGAAGGATTAATCTAGGAAGGACTTTAGTGAGTTTGAAGAGATCAAACTACTGTTAGATCATATATCATCATCTTGATAAGTGTAGTTTTGAGTTTCAAGTTAAGTTAAATAGTAGATGATGAATTCTTTGTTTATAGTTGTTGTTGATGATTAGAAAGCGGTTTATTCTCACTAGAGGTCCTCCCTGATGTATTAAGGAGCGTTGGAGGTTGTTTGGATGATTTGGTAATTGGAATAGTGTTCATTGCCTTGCTCACTATCGAGAAAGTGCAGGGTGGAATGCACTACCTTTAACAAAAGAGAGTGCTCCCTTAATCAATTGGGATGAACCCAATTGTGGAGAGCATCCCACCAAGTGAAGGAGCACGCACCCACCTCAGAAAATAGCAACTATGTTGCGTTTTACTTAGAATTTTTCGAGGTCTTGGGGACTGACTAAAAGGTTATAAACATAGGGTATTATGCATATATTAATCACGAGTGATTTGTGATAGGTGTTGGAACCACTAGAAAGAGTGAGTGACATGAAAAGTTAATAAATTTGAAAACAGAAACCTAAATCGAGGTAAATATGGATTCACTTATTTATCAATGTTGACTAGATATGTTAGTATATGTAGTTCATATAGTTTATGGACTAAATAGGAGGTCTATGTACACTATGTTATTTTTACTAAATGGGAAACGATGTTTCATGTGATCTACGAGAGTAACTCCTAAAATTGAGATTACATTATATAGGACATAGGTTTGGCTTCCCAGCCGATATGTAACTCCTACTAAATTCGATATGTTGCTTGGATTACATATTCATTAAAGGGTTTGGGAAAGAACCATAAAACATTAATGGATTGGCTAGACGACATATTGGCCAGTGTGTTGGTTTAGCAATTGCATTGATGGTGTCAATAGGTAATCAACCTTAGTTTTTTACAAATAAAATGGGAATCACAATATAAAAGTCATTTACAGTTTGACCTGCATCCATTATTTATTGGATTATATATTGTTCATAATCCCGTTAGCTATCTATGGCGCATATTGTTATTGCATATCATTCTTAATTATTATATGTAATGTTGATGGTTTTTCGAATCCTTATTGCGCATGTTGGGGCGCTCATTCTGATTAATATTTCAGGAATACCGACAAGCGCTACTACTACGGTATAGAGAAGGTTTAAGAGTCTTGACCTTCTCTTTGATGTATTGAATCTTTCCTTGTCTTATATATTTGTATTGAATCACAATTTTGTAATATCACAAAGGATTGAAGGTTTTGTATAACCAAGGTTTATTCATGTTTGATTTGATATTGTATGTTGTGTATAATAATCAAAAAAATTCATTTCCACTGTGTTTATTATTTGTTTTACTGTCGATATTCGATTTACAGTTTGTAATTATTAGGAGTTGAAAGTGAGTTTGCTTGCTCTAGTTAAGTCTGGTTAGGTAATTGGGGCTTAATTAGGGATTCAGATTGAGTATCACCGTAATCGGGATAGGGGAAGCTACATATAAACCTAGGGTTTCAAAATTAATTTCCCTTGAGTACTTAGATCAATATTCTATTGCTCTAGGAGTCATTCTTTATTGTTTAAGTCATTGCTTTATTGTTCTTTACTTTTAGAGAAGATTTAAATATTTGAAGTATTTAATCTAGAGGTATTTATCTATGTCTTTTATTTATATTATTGCAGTGTTATTTATGATTATGAGTGAGTAGTTATTTGATCTAAATAAATTGTAAACATGAACTAGATCCGTTTTGCAATACAGTTATGATGAGAAAATTATGTGTTTTATGCTTTGAACCAATCGTATTCTTTGATTCATTAATTTAATAGGTTATTATCTATAAATTTTAATCATGATCTTTGTATTGCATACATAGTCTAGAAATTGCATTGTGATATTTGGTTTCATTATCTATTTGAAGTAGTAACTAGGATTGTTTGAAAGGCAAACACCATCTATATGTCATAAGTAAATTTGAGATTTAAATCTGATGTTAACGTGACTTTTCAAAGATTTTAGTATTAGTAGTTCGAAATTCTCATTAAGTTTAATGCGGTTTTATTGCATGAAATCAATGTTTTTTTGCATTCAAATGGGTTAGCTCTATAGAATTAGGACGTGACTTTTCCACTGGTATAAGGAGAACAAATGGCAGACTAAAAGCTATTTACTTACTTATACTTAGAGTTTAATGATTTATCTTGCTTTATGAAATATACTCATAATTATATGGTAGGAGTTACATGTTCAAAATGAAAAACAAGTTTGTGTTTCATTATTCTGGATGTTTGTTTAGATATTTATTTATTATTGAATTGAATCTATTTGATTGATTGTGAATTTGGATTATTATAGTTAAATTAATATAGTTAGTTGAGTATTATTATATTATAGTTAATTATTAGTTAGTTTAATTATTGTTTTAATTAATTAAATTGAAGAAAAATAATAAATAATAATAAAAACCTTTAAAAGTTAATTTTTCTAGAAAAATTTGATAAGTCCTTATGGAGAAAACTCCCACTTATCACTATTATAAGTTATTTAAAGTATAATATAAATGAGAAATTATTATTGTATATGTCCGACACGCGTCAGATTGTCATCTTTGGAGGCAATTGCAAATTCGTCGTATAGCAGGTCCGTAAAGGAGAATATCGACAATTATCTATGAGTCCCTAACGACCTATTACTACTTATTTTGTAGGTTTTTATGATATCATTTTTTTAATCATTTACTTTATATATTTTATAATTTTGGGTTTGATGTATTAGGTTGAGATATTAGACTCCCTGATTGATGCATGTATTACATTGTTTATCACAAGTAAAGGCTGACTAGTCAACACGGCGTTAAGTCCTACATGGCTGAAAGTAGGGCTTAATAGCGAGATTAGATTGGGTGGTGTCATGTTTTGAGTTTGGGGCGATCACACTAGTATCTGAGGCATCATGTTGATACATTACGTCCGTAGAAGTATTATGATTCAGCTAGCGCTATCGTGTTACTAAGACTTGAGCCTACTTGGTGCTTTTACGACTCTAGGAAGCCAAGTTGTGGCACCTGCACTTAGTGGGTTTTGAGACCACTTAGGCACCTCTTCTCTTGTTTCTTCGACACTCTATTTATCATTGCTTTTACTTTATAGTTTGTTTATCATGTACTTTACAATCCCACCAGGTTATTTACTTTCCCGCATAATTCTTAAGCTGTTTTTTTTCATTTTTGAAGTATTGTTAATATCCTTTTGGCTTTAATCACTGGGATTGTCTCTGTTATTGGACGCAATTGTAAGACCCTCTAGTAGCAAGGGCAAGGTGCTAGTTCTTGGTGACTTCCTCTAAGTCTTCCTCGAAGTCGGCTTCTACTTCTGCTACTCCTAGGTTTGTTTATGTATTTTATATTGTACTTAATTATTTGGTAAAACGGGTTTATGGGCTGAGTACTATACTTAATGCTTGAATATTTACTTTTTGTCAATCTATATGCATGAGATCATGTTTTATAGTTTTCTGCATCTTAAGTTGTCCCGACATTTACTTTATTGAGTTATTATAAATTGCTTAAGTTTAGTTGTGTTGCATATCTTTTAAAACTTGCAAAACATAATAACTCAACACCAAAATACCAAATTAATTATAATAATAGAAACGAAGGTTGACTAGGTGAGTACTAATTCGAGGGTCTATGTAGGTCAAGGTCTGCAAGGCCCAGTTTGTGGGGGCCAGGGCCGTCACAGCCGATCTTTTCTTTTTTTTTGAAGAAGCAAATAATTAATAATCTTTTTTCACTCCTATGAGTTCTACAATATGTGCCATATTAGAAAATTAATGAAGCAAACTTTATATTTACGACAAGTGATGTCTCATTTATCCAACCAAAAATGTATTCGCAGCTTTAGTGGTGGTTGGTTCCTCGGCCTCCTTCATAAAGTTCCGCGATCCATATAAATCAACTATTTGTAGCTACTCTACCGTCCAGATTATGTTATAGCATGTATTGAAGACATGAATATAAAACTTTCCATATAGTATGAGTACTTAGTAATATAAAATAATGTGCATATTTTATTGAGGCTCACATGGTGCCCACGTGATCTCGTAATCAATATAGCTCCACAATTTGAAAGCCAATTTGAACCAAAGAAATAACGAAAAACAGGAATCCTCTCTAGTCTCATCCCAATTGCCAGACACACAAGACACGAAAAGTTCACGTTGACTCTCTTTTGCAGGTCTAGTTCTCTTAACTATCTTCCTATACGTCATGCTTTTGTATTAAACATGTCACTCACACCTGAAAGACACGCGTCGGATGTTCTTACCACAGACATCAACTACTTCGATGCACAACATCCCAATCGTCACATGATGAAACGCCACGCTGTAATGACGGACAGAAAAAGTTGACGCCCCTATAGATCGGGTCCGACGTGGTACACTTCGACCTCATTAGACAACCAAATTTGACCGGAAAAGTATCCAGTTGAGTTGGATGGCCCACTAATTGGTTTGCAACATTGTGGGCCACCTAAAACCAAGAGGTGGGGTAGCAATTTGGATCATGACACTATTAATACAATACGAAACCACATCTAATAAAAATGTCATGAGTTTAACATTAGTGGGTCTGAATCATAAACATGTTAACACGGTTAATAAACGAGCCATTAACATGTCAACCTGCTTAACTCGTTTAATACGATTATAGAATAATGTATAAATGATAAATATGGTATAATAAATAGATAGTACAAAATTCACTTATTTAAATACATGTTAATAAGATGATTTATTTATTTTTATTTGTAGACATTTTTTATCATATTTTATTTTATTTTATTAGAGGAAATATTTATTTTACTTTTAATATATTATTTATGTTTTAGATTTTATTAATAATTATTTATTAAGAAAAATAATTTTTTTTACCAAAGTAAAATTTAGATATTTTTAGACAATTCTTATAATTTTATATATATTATTATTTCGAGTCATTTTCCTCCATTATTAAGGGTAATAAAAACTTGAATGAAAAAGTAAAGTAAAACTTAAAACTATGTACGATCACATTATATTTTATTGGCTATTTAATTATGTTTGTTTAAATTTATTCATGCATATATATTTAATAAAGTAATAAAAAAATTATAAAAGTTTAAATAAAATATTTAATAAATACGTGACATGAATACACGACATGTTTAACGTGGCCCGCTTAGATACGAAAACGATTAACACGATTAATAAACATGTAATGCAATGGGTTTACATTATATAGGTCATGATCTGTTTATGACACGACACTTTTACGACTCGCCGACATGAATTGCCACCCCTACTAAGAGGTTTGTGGTATTTCAATTTCGATTTATTTTTTTATATGGAAAAATACTGAATTTGGCTTTCCTAATTCCATTTTTTAGTGACAAACTCAATTTTAAAGGTTTAGAAGGTAAAATCTTTAAAAAATTATTTTTGCATCTAAAGTTTTTTAATAATAAAATTAATATAAATAAACATAACACAATTTTTTCCCATTTAATTTCAAAAAGTAATGTTCAAGTTTTATATATATAGTTTTATAATATTATCTCGAGCAGCCTAAACATATGACTATTTAATGTTAAAACTTATAAATAATAAATCTAAATTTATTATATTGTTTGGAGTCCCACTTTTCGTTCTTCTCAAAATCTTAAAAAAATTTCTTAATTCTCCTTCATGGTTTGTTATCTCGAACCATCGCTGACCATCCTTTTCAATTGACAATGTTTCCAATTAGACTGGTTCATTGAGCAGGTCTGGATCGAGTCTAGGCGGGTTTTTTTTAAAGTTATTTTCAGGCCCGCCCAAACCACGTTTTTTTATTTGGCTGGCCCAAGCCCATTACGGGTCGGGCTTAGGCAGGCTTTGACTGACCTAAATGTGATTATTTACATTTTTTAAACTAGATATATTTAAAAAATATTAAAAAATTACAAATAAGGAGAAAGTGGTGTTGATGGTTAGGATGTTTACTAATACTAAACGTTTTTGGGTTCAAAACTCATAAACTACTATTATTTTTAGAAGAATATATAAAAATTGCAACAATCTAAATTATCAGGTGGGGCCTTGGCCAAATGCTTAAATCCAAGCCCGCTCATTAGTTGTCGAACTTTCGCGGTCTCGAACCCAGGTTGGGCTTTTATTAAATTTCAAACCCCAAGCTTGGCTCATGTTAGCCAGGTCTGAGCGAGCAATCTCCTGACCTGCTGAACAGGTCTTGTTCCAATCACATCTTTTTGCATTTTAATCATGCAATAAGCCATGGATATATATGGTTAGATTTTTGACTATCGATTTCATCCTGGTTGTAGTATATCTTCCTTAATGCTTGTATGTGGTTTTAGGCGATAGTTGGATAAGCTTTTTCCTTATAGTTTATCATTTTAAAGTTAGTTTGTCTTCCCTAATTGCAAGCAAGTTTTTTATTTGTCTTTCCTTGTTGGAAGTATTAGGTTTTTTTCCTCGTTCGAAGTTTTGTTACTCATTATGCAGTTCTAATGATGTTTGTGTATTATCATATGTTTCAAATGTTGTAGAGAGCAGTCCCTGATTATATGTCTCGTCTTGTATCCAACAATTAATGATTAATGATATTTTTATGTTTCTTCGAAAAAGTAATGACAAATCAAAATTTAAATAAATATAAAGTTATAAATTTATTTAAGTGTTGTGGAGTATGGATGACCATGCATGTACACCAACATATTGTGTAGTCATGTAACTTATAGTTCTCAATCAATAGTACATCCACTTGTCTATGTATTGTCATGTTACTTGTAGCCATTTCCAATGTACACCAACTCTTCCATGTATTGTCAAATTACTTGTAATGTGTTGTACGACATGGGGTGTATGTGTTACTTGTACACATTGTATAAAGTACATTTATCATCATCACCAAATGGCATATATAAATGGAGCTAACCTCATAATAAAAACACACCAAGTTGAAAGAAAACTTCTCATTCCAACTATCTCATTTTTTCTCTTCTCCTTTGTAGTGGTAGTTTGTAATAGTAGAAGTTCTTAGTCTTTTATTTTCCTTCTCTAGTTCTTAGCAAGTTCCGACTCAATTTACAACATGTTATCAGCACGAGCTTGCTCTAGCATTAAGGAGATCTTGAAGTTCAAGAAGACTTGTTAAGGAGACAAAGCTAGGAAGGTATAACTTTTGTTATTTAAATAAATTCAATTTATTTCTATATTATAATGGTTGCTTCCTTTTATTACATGCATCACTTTTATATGCATACTTTATTCATATAATATGCATTATAACGTCACTGATTGCGAAAGTATGCTCTGTAGTTGCGTCTTATAAGATCTTCTACATCAAAAATCAAAAGACGATATGTGAAATAACTAGTTTTCTCACTATACTACAAATGACTAATTATGCTTTATTCTTGATTTTTTCTATTTCAAACAGTTTTATGAGTTTGGGTTGATAGTGGGTAAGCCTTGTTCCCGATAAATCTAAACATTAAAAGGGAGACGGGTTATCCCGTTCGAGGAGGCATGATTTTAAGTAGACTTCGTCTCGCCACCCAACCTGGAGGTTGTCCCACTAACTCATACAAGTAGTACATTTTGCATATTAATAATCAAGTTGTGAACATATATATAATCGTATATTATTTATTTTATATAAAATAGAAAAACTATTTACTCAATTTCTTGACATATTTTCAAACTATGACAAACCTTCAAAAACTTGAATTTGTTGCTCTTGATATCACTGGAAATAATTACTTGTCATGGCAACCGGATGTCGAGATACATCTCCAAGCTAAAGTCTTAAGAGAAACTATTATAGAAGGAAATGAAACATCAATGCAAGACCGTGCGAAAGCATTGATATTCCTTCGCCATTATCTCCATGAAGGTCTGAAGAGTGAGTATCTCACTATAAAAAATCCTTTCACCTTGTGGTTAAGCTTGAAAGAGCGATATGATCATCAAAAGACGGTGATATTTTCAAAAGCTCAAAATTACTAGCTGAATTTTAGGCTACAAGATTTCAAAACAGTTAGCGAGTATAACTCCACCATATTTAATATCACCTCTCGTTTGAGGCTGTGTGGAGAAAATATATCTGATGAGGCAATAATGAAAAAACATTCAGTATTTTACATGCCTCAAATCTGTTGTTGCAACATCAATATCGAGCTCGTCAATTTAAAAAGTACTCAAAATTAATTTCTTGTCTTATGGTGGTTGAACAAAATAATGAGCTTCTATCGAAGAACCACAACTCATGTCCAATTGGTTCCGCTTCAATTAATGAAGCAAATGCAGCATCCTATAATGACCATAAAGAGGGTCAAGGAAAGAAAAACCATGGACGTGGAAATGGGAAATGATCAATCAACAAAGATCGTGGCAAACCTTATTCTAAATTTTGTGGCAATAAGTTCCAAAATAAATAGAATAAGAATGACGCCAATCAGAATAAGGGGAAAAATACTATTGAAAATGGGCATGCTCGTAATCGTGACCAACCATGTCACATGTGTGGTCTAAAAGACCACTAGGCTCATGCATGTCGCACGCCTAAGCATTTTATTGATCTTTATCAAGCCTCCTTAAAGGAGAAAGGCAAAATAGTTGAGATGAACTTCGCTGTCGGAGATGGCTCATTGGACATCAATTATATGGGTGTCCTAAATTTTCATGATGATCCAAACACTAATCTCCATATTTTTAATGATCATATGTAACGATTTTCAATAATTCTATGTACTAGTTTTTGTTATGCTTCTTAGTTATATGTACTAGTTTCTTATTATGAATGAAATATGACTCTTTTTCTAATTTGTCAAACATTATTTGTCTAGATGGATCAACAAATCATGTGTTCAAATCATGAATCAAATAAAAGTGATATATGTCTTATTGATTGTGCTACAACGCACACAATCCTTAAAAACAGAGAATATTTCTCCAATTTGAACTTAGCTAAGGCTAATGTTCAAATAATATCTGACATCTCAAATCTGATTAATGGCTCTGGAAGAGCAAATATTATGTTGCATGGGGGAACAACAATTCATGTTGACAATGTCTTATACTCTGAAAAATTTGGAAGAAATTTACTCAACTTTAAAGATATTCGACAAAATGGATATCACATTGAAACCATGAACGAAAGTAATAGATAATTTCTCTATGTCGCATTGGTTTCAAATGGGAAAAAAAATGTTAGAAAAATTCTCAGCTTTATCCTATAGATTATATTTTACTCATATAAGGCATGTCGAAACGAATGTCGTTTTAAATAAGAAAATTAATGATCCAAAGACATTCATTTTATGGCATGACCGGCTTAGTCATCCAGGATCATCAATGATGCGAAGAATAATTAATAATTCGCATAGACATCCTTTAAGGAGTCACAAAATATTTTCAGCTGGTGATTATAATTGTGCTAGTTGTTCTCAAGGTAAATTGATAGTTAAACCATCCCAAAGTACAATTGTTGTGGAATCCTCGATTTTCTTAGAACGCATTTAGGGAGACATACGTGGACCTATTCATCCTCACTGTGGACCATTTAGATATTTCATGGTTTTGATAGATGCATCAACTAGGTGGTCACATGTTTGTTTGCTTTCGACCCGCAATGTTGCATTTGCTAAACTTTTAGCGCAAATCATTAAGTTAAGAGCACAATTCTCTGACAACTCAATCAAGACCATCCGTCTTGATAATGTCGAGGAATTTCAATCTCAAGCATTTTAAAATTATTACATTTATATAGGAATTACCATTGAACATTTTGTTCCGCATGTGCATACCTAGAATGGTTTGGCAGAATATCTGATTAAATGCATTCAATTAATTGCTAGATCTTTAATCATGATAACTAAGTTATCAACTTCAGTTTGGGGACATGCAGCATCTGTCATTCGTTATAGGCCTACTGCATACCATGAACATTCCCCCATGCGACTCATTTTAGGTCGACAACCAAATATTTCACATTTGAAGATTTTTGGTTGTGCAGTGTATGTTTCTATACCACCTCCCAATAGAACTAAGATGGGTCCATAATGAAAACTTGGGATTTATGTTGGATTTAACTCATCGTCCATTATAAAATACCTTGGGCCCTTAACAGGAGATTTATTTACTGCACGTTTTGTTGATTGTCACTTTGATGAAGTAGTTTTCCCACCATTAGGGGGAGATAAGAAGTCAATTCAAAAGGAATGACGAAATTGTTTGGAATGCATCAACTTTATCACATTATGATCCATGCAAAAATCAATGTGAACTTGAAGTTCAAAAGATCATTCATTTGCAACAAATTGCAAATCAATTACCTGATGCATTTAATGATGCAAAACAAGTGACAAAATCACATATTCTAGCTGTAAATGCTCCTGCAAGAATTGACGTCTCTATGCAACAAAATGCACAAAAACCAACGAAACGCTTAGAGCGTGGAAGACCAGTTGGTTCAAAGGATACAATTCCTCGAAAGATGAATACGAGAGTAAAGAAAATACAAATCAAAATACTCATGAGAAAGCACAAGAATCCTTTGATAATGATTTTTCAGAACAAGTTGATTCTGACGAGGAACAACTGCCTATAGAAAAAGAGGAAAAAAGATGAAAATAATGAGATCTCGATAAATTAATTAAATTCTGGTAAGATTTGGGATCGAAATAAAATTATTCCTGATGATATATTTGATTTCAATGTGTCCTTTGAAATATGTGAAAATGATGATGATCTAGAACCACGATCAATAGACGAATGTCGAAAAATACTTGATTGGCAAAAATGGCAACGGGCTATCCAAGCAGAGCTAGACTCGTTAAGGAATGAGAGGTTTTTGGACTGATTGTTCAAACGTCAAATGGCGTAAAACCTGTTGGATATAAATGAGTATTTGTACGAAAGAGAAACGAAAAAATGAAGTTACAAGGTACAAAGCAAGACTTGTAAATCAAAGTTTCTCACAAAGACCTGGCATCGACTATGAGGAAACATATTCTCATGTTATAGGTGCAATCACATTTCGGTTCTTGATAAGCCCTGCAGTTTCTGAAGGGCTTGATATGCATTTAATGGATGTCGTTACGGCATATTTGTACGGATCCCTAGACAATGAGATATATATGAGAATTCCTGAAGGATTTGTAATATCCAAAGAAATAAAATCAAAACCTCATAACATGTATTCTATAAAATTACAAAGGTCTTTGTACGGATTAAAACAATCCGAACAAATGTTGTACAAACGTCTTAGTGATTATTTACTTAAAGACGGATATGTAAATAATCTGCTTTGTCCATGTATCTTTATTAAAAGACCATCAACAGGATTTGTGATTACTGTTGTATATGTTGATGATTTAAATATAGTGGGAAACTACGACGACATCGTTAGAACATCCGAATACTTGAAAAAGGAATTCGAGATGAAAGAACTTGGAAAAATAAGGCTTCGTCTTGGTTTGTAGATTGAGTATTTTTCAAGTTAAGTACTTGTCCATCAATCAAATTATATTGAAAAAACATTAAAAAGATTTTATATGAACAAGGCATATCCATTGAGCTCTTCAATGGTTGTCAGATCACTTGAAGTGGATAATGATCAATTTCGACCTCATGAAAGTGATGAAGAGCTACTTGGTCCGGATGTATCATATTTAAGTGCAATTGGTGCACTTATGTATCTTGCAAATTGTACAAGACCTGACATTATTTTTGTTGTCAACCTACTTGCAAGATACAACTCTTCACCAACTCGAAGACACTGGAATGGTGTTAAACATGTTTTCTGATATCTTCAAGGAACAAGTGACATGGGTTTATTTTAATCGAGAGGGGGAAAACTGAATCTCCAAGGTTATGTTGATGCTGGATTTTTATCTGATCCCCACAAGGCTCGTTCTCAAACGAGATATGTATTCACCTGTGGTAATACTGATGTGTCATAGAAGTCAATAAAACAAACTATGGTTGCTACTTCTTCCAATCATTTTGAAGTACTTGCAATTCATGAAGCAAGTCGTGAATGTGTATGGTTGAGAAACATGATTGAACATATTCAAGAATCATGTGGATTGCCTTCAATAAAAGATTCTACGTCCATATTATATGAAGATAATGCAGCATGTATTGCACGATTAAGTAAATGATTCATAAAAAGGGGACATAGCAAAACATATTTCACCAAAATTCTTTCATGCACAAGAGCTTCAGAAGAATGGTGAAATCGATGTCAAGCAAATTCGATCGAGTGATAATCTTAATAATTTATTCACAAAAGCCTACTAACTACGACATTTAAAAGGCTTACATGTGGTATTGGCTTGCGTAAACTTAAGGACATTGCAAGTAAAGAAACCGAACAAGTCTTGCCCATGTTCACATGAGGGGGAGCTATTGATTAGTTTATTGCACTCTTTTTCCCTTAGCTATGATTTTATCCCATTGGATTTTCCTAGCAAGGTTTTTAATAAGACAATCTTAACAATATTATACACATCTTAATATTTATGAGAATAGTGTACTTTTTTCTTTTACTATATTTTTTTCCATAGGGTTTTTCTTAGTAGAAGTTTTAACGAGGCACAATCTCTAAGGAAGTGTCATCCAAGGGGGGAGTGTTGTGGAGTATGGATGACCATGCATGTACACCAACATATTGTGTAGTTATGTAACTTGTATTTCTCACTTAATAGTACTTCCACTTGTCTATGTATTGTCATGTTATTTGTAGCCATTTCAAATGTACACCAACTCTTCCATGTATCGTCAAATTACTTGTAATGTGTTGTATGACATGGGGTGTATGTGTTACTTGTACACATTGTATAAAGTACATTTATCATCATCACCAAATGACCTATATAAAAGGTGCTAACCTTATTGTAAAAACACACCAAGTTGAATGAAAACTTCTCATTCCAACTATTTCATTTCTTCTCTTCTCTTTTGTAGTAGTAGTTTGTAATAGTAGAAGTTCTTAGTCTTCTATTTTCCTTTTTTAGTACTTAGCAAGTTCCAACTCAATTTACAACAATAAGTAGTGTAATATTAAACATGCTACAACTAAAGGTAGGTGAACTGGTGATAAAAACCCTTAAATCGACACCAAATTGGAAAGTTTGACCATTTTGCAAATCATTACCAAATCGTGAATCATTAAAATCGCAAGCAGTCCGATGATTTGACCAGTTTTGTCAGTCCGATTTTGCAGCTTTCCTGTGACATGTTTTCAACAACAAAAAAAAATGGCGTACATCCCATACAAGTCATACATGTCCATTAACAAAACACATATTCATACATATTAATTAAGTCTCAAACAGTAAAATATATAAAATGCAGTGTTCTCTCACCCCTCTCACCCCACATCCCACCAAAACTTCATTAAATCACTTTGTCTCCATCACAAGTATACGTTTGAATCCAAAAATGCAGAGATTCAAAATCAACGAAACAAATAATTATAAATAAAGAACAAAGACTTTTATAACTTGAAGTATGCTCAACAAAATCTTCAAAATCTTATCACCATCCTAAATTTCTCCAACCCCAAAATCAAAGGCCATTTTCTGTAAATCAAAACTGCAAACAGAAACACAAAACATCCAACAATGGAAAATCCCTAACAACCAACCAAGCAAATCAAACAGAAGATGCATCCATTAACCCTCAAACCAAAAATAAAAACTTTTTGAAAATCACACTAAAACAACAATAGTGGCCATTACTACCAAACCACTGAGAAAAGCAGAGCAGAGAGGAGGAGTTGTGGTGGTTTGAGCAAGAAAGGAAGCGAGGGAGCAAAGTTGGTGTCATGGTTGTTTGAGCGAGAGAGAAATTGGGGGAGGCGGAAAAACAAATTGCTAATATGGTAATAAGTTTAGGGTTTTAGGGTGTAAATTTATTAAAATTCCAGAAATGCTCTTCGAGTTAGTGAAATGCAATTTTTTTTAAATGAAAATCACAACCGAATCGCAATTTTTAAGTTTTAAAAATCACCTCAAACTGTAAGATTAAAAAACCCAAACAAATCAAACGGCTTGTGCAGTTTGGACGGTTTAGTCAATTTTAGTTGCCCAGATCTAGCTACAAAAATATTTTCAATATTTCTTGTTATTCTTATTGTTTTAAAAATTAATTATAAAATATATGGTAGTAGTTTTTTTTCAAAAGTACAAATAACTATTAAAATTCAGTTATGATTTTGGTCTTAATTGTTGAGTTTTTGGCTCAAACTCCATGTCTTAATTTAATTAGGAATCATTGTTTTTATTTGTGTCAAATTCGTAAGTTAATTGTTTGAGTCTAAGTATGATTGATATTTGTTAGTTGAGTTTAATTAGGATTTAGATTTATTTTTGGTAATGTTTCAGTGTTCTAGTTAGATTACAAGTATGGTTTTCGGGTATCTATATAAAGAACTCAAGGTTAGCGTATCTTGTACATAAGTCTAATACAAGTTTTATTAAGTAATAAGGTTTAAGCGTTAATGTATGATTGCTTCCACTGTGGGTGCGTTGGTGTGAGTGAATTCTCAACAAGTGGTATCAGAGTGGTTGAGAATTGATCGATTTATTCGAGAGATCGTTTTTCGATAAAGAAAGAGATTTTGAAGGTGCATGTGTGCTTTTGTTGGAAATTTCGATGCTTCTGATTTTAAAGTTTTGGTGAGTTTTTTTTTTAATATTTAAATTGTTAACTAAAAGACAAAAGACTTTTATCTCTATTTGCATTGTTTCTAATTGAAATCAGTTGGTTAAAGATCAGTTTGTTTCAATTTGATTAAAGATCAGTTACATTTTTATATACATTAGCGATCACCATAAGGGATCAATTAATTATGATGGGTTCTTTAAGTGCAGATGTCAAGTATACTATTGAAAAGTTGATAGTAAGCAAAACTTTACTTTGTGGCAATTGAGGATGAAGGATATGCTTACTCAACAAGGTTTGGGGCTTGTATTGAACGAGGAAAAACCTACTGAAATTGATGAAAAAATGTAGTGTCATAGTCTCAAAGGCTAGCAGTTCAATTCGTCTTTGTTTGGCAGATAATGTAGTTTATAAAGTTATGGAAGAAATTTCTGCTGCGAAGATATGAAACAAGTTAGAAGAGATCTACATGAGTAAAGGTTTCACCAAACAATTGATTCTAAAGCAGCAATTCTTCACTTTTCAACGTAAGGAAGGTACGAATTTACTTCAACACTTTGAAGATTTTAGTAAGATAATTAAAGATCTCATTAACATCGGGGAGGTTGTAAGTTATGTTAACAAGGTAGTTGTCTTGCTATGCTCGGTGCGATTTACGCATCTACATCTCTTCAACACATTATTGTATGGAAGAGATGATCTTACAGAAGAGCAAGTCAAAATTGCTTTGACTTCTACAGAAAAGCTAGATGGTGAAGGCCAAAAATCCTTTGTTTCTAACACTTCTTAAGTCTTGGCTATTCAAGGCAAATGAAAACATGAGAAATATGGTCGTGGTAAAAGGTATGATGGAGATTTTAAGCCTTTGATGGAAAGAGTATGTTACTACTATGGTGAAAAAAGACATTATTAAATTTTGTCTAAAGAAGAAAGAAGGTGAATTTGATGCTACTGCTAATAAAGATGTTGCAAATAAGGGTGCAAGAACTGCTTATCTTCATGATGATGATGTCTATCACAATGTTCAAAGTGGAGATGGCTTTGTTAGTGTGATCCTTTGAGTTTTATCCCTTTTGATTGAAGAATAGTATCTGGGACAAGATTTATGTGGTGATCGAGTCCAATTGTTGATATGATTGAAGAATAAGCTTGTTTGGGTGGAGCAGTTCGTGTGCGCGCGCGTGTGGTTGTGTGCGCACGTTTGTGTGTTCGGTCAACTAAGTTAGTGTGATTGTGTGTATTGCAGCGCAACTGAGTGGTTGAAGGTTGATCAAGTTTTGGATGACTGATTGCACGTGCTGATGAATGTTTGTGTGGTTCGTTGCTATCTGGTGTGGCTACGACAATTGGATTAAATGATTGTTCGAGTTGATGAAGTTTTTCTCCAAAGTGGAGATTGTTGAGTTTTTAGCTAAAACTCCATGTCCTAATTTAATTAGGAATCATTGTTTTAGTTTGTGTCAAATTACTAAGTTAATTGTTTGAGTCTAAGTAGGATTAATGTTTGTTGGTTGAGTCCAATTAGAATTTAAATTTGTTTTTGAATAATGTTTTCAGGGTTCTAGTTGGATTACAAATATGGTTTCAGGTATCTATATAAAGAACCCAAGGTTAGTGTGTCATGTCCACAAGGTTAATACAAGTGTTATTAAGTAATAAAGCTTCAGTGTTTGAGTGTTAGTGTATGATTGCTTCCGCTGTGTATGTATGTGTGAGTGAATTCCCAACAGTTTGGATTCGAATTAAATTTGAATATAAACAACAGTCTTAATTGCTTAAGTTCTATCTCAGATTTAGAAAAAGGGTACTGCTATTTGGACTCGCGAGTTCGGACTCAAATTTTTTTAAAATTTTAAATACATCCTCAAACAATTAATGAAGCAACCATAATTACTTGTAAAATTTTTTTCATACCCCTTAAATATTTACAAAAATTTACAAAACCTCCCTATGAGTCCGGACTCATGAGTCCAAGCATATTTATTGTTAGAAAAATATGGTTTAAATCTTGTTTTTCGGATTAAGAATTGACACTAGAGAACTTTGGATATCAAGAAAATTTAAACCTCTTGCATAAAAGTTGTCAAATTATAGCCCAACCCTCCTTTAACCTTTAAGTTCGAGATTAGTCGGACATAGCTCTAGACTCCTAGGTAAGATTGAATCCCTATATTAAAATAATAAAAAAATCCAAAAGTTCATCATCCCAACAAAAAAAAAATCTATAGGTTATAAGTGGGCCAGTCATGGAAAGTTTTGCATTTTGGGTTGATGATGCAAAGATGATGTGGTGAAAAGGTCAGACCAGGTAAGCAGATCGGGTGCGTCAGCGTTGCGACTGTGTGACCTCAGGACTACCGAGTAACAACGAAACCAACCTTGATCACAAGGAAAACTCCGTGCCAACCCATTTGAACAACAGACAAATAGTTTTCAAATTCTTCTACTCATAATCTTGGGTGCTCTACTTTTCCTCACTCTCTTCCTCTATATATATCGCGCACCAGATCACAAAATTCAACAGTGTTCTTCCAATTTGAATCATAAACACATACATCGATCTTCAAAAGAGAAATTATGTCTGAAAACATTGAAAGTCGCGTTGTCGTCAAGAAATTGTTGGCGAGGCCACAAAGTGAAGGAGATGGAGCTGTTGTTAGGAGAAGCATTGGCAGGTGACTTGATTGATTGAATTTATTTTGACGATAAATTTTGGTTTTAATTTTTTGAGATTTGTCTATATGGGTACTAAAATGGATGGCACGCAGAAAGTGCGCCTTTCCTCCATTAACTTACTCGCTAACAAAAGCATTTTCTTTTTTTTTTTCTTTTTTTTTTTAGATTTGAGTTGAAGTACTTTGATCCTTTTCTTCTATTGGATGAATTCTCTGGTGGGTGCCTCTGCTTTTCTCTATTTTATTTGTTAATTCCTCTGTTTTTTGTTGATGTGTTTCATGGATGCAATTGCTGATTGCTAAACTTTTTTTCCTCTTTGGTTCTCTCAGTTTCGGCTCCGGCGGGATTTCCAGACCACCCACATAGAGGTTTGAACTTGTGGATTCAATCAATAAGAGCAATTTATGTACTAATTATAAAGAGATGGATTAAATTGGGATTTATTTGTTTTCATTTCCTTATTTGCAAATTTCAGGATTTGAGACAGTTACCTATATGTTGCAGGTATAGAGTTATCAATTGTGCTTTACATTCTATAAGGAAGAATTTAATATATAGTTGCAAATGCAAGCAATGTGAATATAATGCAATGTGACTTCATTTGTATCAAAGATCATATAAGACCTTTAAAAACAAACAAACAAACAAACAAAACTAATGAAGCCTTTACTGATGATTACATAGCATATTAGCATGTTTGGTATAACATTTTAGTTGAACAGGGAGCAGTGACACATGAGGATTTTGAAGGGCACAAAGGGACCATTAGAACAGGGGATTTGCAATGGATGACTGCGGGAAGAGGGATAGTGCACTCTGAAATGCCTGCTGACCATGGTATCCAAAAGGGTCTGCAGTTGTGGATCAATCTCTCCTCAAAGTACAAAATGTAAGATTATCATAAACCATGCCCTTTTAATAATTATTACTATTTTTTTTGACAAAAAAATAATAAGAAAAATTCTAGAATAACTCCCCTGACATCATACCTTCTACATCCCACCGTGCTTTGAATTTCAAGTTCATAAGCTCACATCTCGAGATGAACACGAACAGCTAATGTGAGGTGTGTTTTGTTGGCGCTCAGACGTGATGGCAAGGGTGTTAACTCCCCCCCCTAAAAAAAATAATCACTATTATTTTAAGCTTCAAATGGTCCACATTGATCACATGTTTTACACGATTCGAGGCACAATTATGCATACTAGGGTTTCCCTTTTAACTTTTTTTTCTAGTTTACTTTTCCTTTCAGGGTAATGATTTTTGTGCAAGAAAAAAAAACTTTAGGGTAATGATATCGTGACACACTACTAAAACTTATTTCGAGCACGCTCCGATAAATTTTGTGATGTGTGCCCACAATCTAGATGTATACTGCACGGCTTTGAAATAAGTGTGTAACCTCAAATCTATGACTTTGATGCGTATCTCACATAGCGTTGTCTTTAATTAATGTTAATGAATCATTTTCAAGATTTTAAATAAAACTTGGACAGCACTTGCTCATCTCCAATGGATCTAACCTGAAATTGACACACAACAAAAGCTACGTCGGATCTAATTAATGATTCTGGATCTTTCTCTAGAAGGTTCAATTCAGATCTTTTACTCATCGTAATGACATTACTTATTAAGTTGGAGCTCATTTTCAAGCCATTATAAGTTATGGAGGGCCACTCCTTTTCATTGTCTTTCAAGGGTAGGATCAATGGTGGATGGGGAAGAAACCACAAAATCCCAATAGAATCAACATTGGATGGCGGAATTGATGGATTTCATTCCATTTGAAACCCCCTCAATCTCACAAAGTTGATTACATGTTGTTGGGGTTAACCAATGAAACAGATGAATAACAAATCCCATCAAATCATGATCAATGCACGATAATAAATACACCACAAAACACACAAGATTTAATGTGAAAAACCCACCAAATCAAAGGTAAAAACCACAGGCCAAACTACGAACAATCCATTATGTGAATAAAAAGTACAAGATATCTCAATTGCTTGAGATTCACTAACAATTGAGCAATACAAAAAATACCTCTTCTAAGAACTTAGATGATCACACTAAGTATGAAGAAAACTACTTCAATTGTATCAAATTCTTGCACCTTTTTCTTGAACACCAAGAAATCACCAAAGCCTCTTCGCATGTCTTCGGACTCAAAAAGGTCTTCGGATTCAAAAATATGCCTTTAATGTAGAGAGAAGAAAACTAGAGATATTACACACTTCAACTCGAATGTATACACAAATCGGCCACCAAGTCGAATTCACCAAGTCGACTTTTCAATGCTTGTATTTTTCTGTAGAAAAATCCCTTTTTGGTCTCCCCCTAGTCGATACACAAAACTTCCCAATTTCTCTCTCTCCGGTCTCCTAGTAGAATCGAAATCCCTAAAATCCCAACTCCTATTTGGTTGGTTTTTTCTTTTTGTTGGAATTAGAAACCTTAATGGGTTGGACTTGTTAATGTGTTTGGGCCTACACCAAACCAACACACGTCCTATAACCTCATAAAAAATAGAAATATTTCGAATGCTTTTTACTTTTTTCAAAAACATTTAGTACTTTTTATGATGTGTATTGATCTTTAAGTAGATGTAAGGCTCAGTGCGCACCTTTAATATTGCAATGTAACAATATCCTCATAAAAACAACTCGATAAGTCGAAGTGGTGTTTTGATTTTTTTTTCCAAAATTGTTTCTAGGCTTGAACCAAGGTACCAAGAGCTGCAAAGCAAGGACATAGCAGAAGTGGAGAGAAATGGAGTGAGAGTGAGAGTGATAGCAGGGGAGGCAATGGGCACAAAGTCACCAGTGTACACAAGAACACCTACTATGTACTTGGACTTCACTCTCAAGCCAGGATCACATCTCCAGCAGCCCATCCCACACACATGGAATGCTTTCATCTACACCATTGAAGGTGAGGGTGTGTTTGGGACTCCAAAGTCATCACCTCTATCACCACATCATCTTCTCTTGCTGGGCCAAGGCAATGTGGTTGAAGTTTGGAACAAATCCTCCAAAAGCAATCTTAGGTTTGTCTTGGTTGGTGGGCAGCCACTTGGCGAGCCAGTCGTGCAGTATGGGCCCTTTGTGATGAACACTGATGATGAAATTAATCAGGCCTTTGATGATTATAATTACTGTGTTAATGGGTTTGAAAAGGCCAAGCATTGGAAATCTATAAGCCTGGCTGGTGAGCTTGATTTCTAGTTCAATTTCCATTTTCTTTTCTCCAAAATTCTATATATATATATATATATATATATATATCAAAAAATAAAATAAAATTGTACTGTTGTCTTTTTTTATAGGATAATTTTTTTTTTTTTTTTTGTGCTTTCGTTGTTCTTTATTAGAAAAGACTTGCATTGTATACAAAGTTTAGTTATCAATTGATCGAGCAAGAGTTAATTCAATCTCTCAGTCCAGTCTTTTTTTTCCCAAATATAAGGTGTGAATTGCATGGACTTATCCCTATTTGCCAATCACTAATCAGTTGTTGGCAGGCCCAACTCGAGCCATGCCGGGGTGAGTGACCGCCCCAAGCCCCCACCCCCACCTAAAGCCTTCTAGATTTATGCCATGCTATAAGCTTCTGCCTTGTTTTTTTTTTTGTCTTAAGTAGGAGTCGAACTCACGACCTCTCCAAACTTTGCCTAAAAATAATTTGAACCAGGCATGGGTATTGTTGGCATATTGCGATGACAACATCCTTTGCTACACATTTGTTGGTGTTTATTGAAAATTCATTGTAATATGCAAGCACTCATCTCAATTCATATTAAATGGATCCCAACAACACTATAGTAAATGTATATACGAAGAAAGAGATTATCATATATATATATATATATATATATATATATATATATATATATATATATATACAAAAAGTTGTTTGGACTCAAAGAGTCCATACTCAAAGGATGTTTTCATAATTTGAAACCTTCTTGATGTCCTCAATCTAATTTTAAATGGGGAGTGAATCACATTAAAAGAACAAGGGCAAATAGATCATCTAACATAGACACATACAACATTCAATTAATAAGGCGTTATTTAATTTTCTCTCTCTCTCTCTCTTTTACTTTTCGTCTTAATTCTCTCCTTTGTACGTGCTCTTTAATTCTTTAGATTCGTTAATTCTCGATATCTGTGCATATGTGCTATTTAATTCTTGAGATTCGTGCATACGTGCTCTTTAAATCTTGAGATTCGTGATCCATGCATACATACTCTTTAATTCTCGAGATCTGTGCGTACGTGCTCTTTAATTCTCGAGACTCGTACGTACGTAATATTTAATTATCGAGATCCATGCATATGTGCTCTTTAATTCTCGAGATCCATGCATGCATACTCTTTAATTCTCGAAACCCATGTGCACGTGGAGATAAGATTGGATTTGTGTCAAGATCCATGCATACTTGGAGATGAGATTGAATTAAGGGGGTCATGATTCTTGTGAAATGAGCTAGCAAAAGGTCAATAAAATATTAACCTTACACTTTAAACTCTTAGCATGTCGTGCTCTGGCTTTAATCAAGGCGTACATGGAGAGGGCCCAAGGTGTGGCTAAGCTTCACCTTTATTGTACATAAAGCCTTGTCAAGATTTGCCAAGGACGTACTTAGAGAGGACCCAAACGAGCGTAAGTCTCACCTAGGAGCATGGTAGGTCGTGTAGAAGTACTCTCGCCTCTTGAAGCCACACCTTTGACTTCTCCAAGATATTTCTTGATGGGCGTGCTCAAGTATGGGCGGACCCAAACTCGAAAAATATGTATGTTGATCTTCAAGTAGTGAATATAGGATGAACATCATAATTAATTATTGTGCAAACACGAAGATGACCAAAAGGAGGTGCTCGTTTAAGCTATTAGTCTTTCTTCCTTCAATCGAACCTCTTATAATAATAATAATAATAATAATAATAATAATAATAATAATAATAATAATAATAATAATAATAATAATAATAATAATAATAATAATAATAATAATAATAATAATAATAATAATACACTACAAAAAATGTGAAAATACACTACAAAAAACATTTAATATAGCAATAAAATTTTAGTTATTATTTTTATTGATTGAACATCGTACATAACTTGGAGGTTGGAAATTAGTATTGGATAAGACATCTTATTTGCCAACGGAAAAAAAAAAAAAAAGAATAGCATAATTAATTGTTCTTTTTATTTTGAAAAAGCAAAAAAAGACAATATTTGCCGATAATTAATCAACCACAAGAATCAACGATGAAAAAGATTAACTATTTTTTTTTATTGATTGAACATCTTACAAAACTACTTCGGAAGTTGAAAATTAGTATTGGACAAGGCATCTTATTTGATTGAGTTTTATTTGTGTTCTACTTTACCTAATAATAATTATAAAAATAAAAAAAAAAAATAATAATAATAATAATAATAATAATAATAATAATAATAATAATAATAATAATAATAATTTTTTAGATTATTAGAGGATTTAATTAGTTGTTTTTCAATTTGCAGTCATATGTTTAGGAATTAATTAGGGGTAAGGTCATAGTCACACATATTTAATTATTCTTATAAAACCTTATCAAGGTTTGCATAAGGCGTGCAAAAAGATCCAAACGAGTGTAGCCTCGCCTAGGGGCGTGATATGTTATGCAGAATTCTCGCCTCTTGAGGCCGCACCCTTGCCTTCTCCAAGACATTTCTTGATGGGTGTGCTCAAGTATATGCTGACTCGAACTCGAAAAATATGCGATCAATATCACTAATGTTGTGATGGCCCCAAATTCCAGACTGTCTTGCTACTCACCACGTCGCATCCCACGTCATCTAGCCTTGCCATGTCATGGTCCGCTTATCTTTGACGTCTCGTGATCTAATGAGTCGCTTACATTTTTTCAGCTAACCTTAGTTACGCTAACTAATCTTTATGTAAGTATTAATTATTTAGTTAGCCAGTTACTCAACTTATCAGGTCATTATAATTTTACAGAGGAAGTCTTATAATGAGTAGCTTATGCAATATTTAACAATCCTAAGTAATGGGAAACCCAGCAAAAGATACAATGCATATATCAAGACGAGATAAGTATAACAAAAGTTCAATATACATGTAATCAGTGTTCTATGGTCCCCAAAACCCATCAAAACTAAAATAAATACATATTAATATCATGCAAGAGTTGGTTCCATAATCTCATAGGTAATCGCCTAGTACACCCTTCCCCTTGATTGGGATGCAAATGGGATGGGGAGGGGAGGGGATGGGTACCCCATCTACATCCCCATCCTCATCCCCATCCCCGCTTAAGAACTTTTCCCACATCCCATACCCATCCCTACGCGGGGATGAATTTTCATCCCCATCCCCATCCCCATCCCAGCCTAATCCCCGCAGGGATGGGGAATCCCCATAGGGAAAAAATACTCCCTATTGAATATTTTCGCGGGGATTTTTGCAGGGAATTTGCGAAGAATGACTGCGAAAAAATATTTCTTCCCACTTAATTTTTATCAAAAATTTATAAAAAGTATGGTACACATGCATAAATTACAATTGTTGAAAATCTCAACCAAATAAATTGTAACATATAAATATAGTTGCAAACAATTCATAACAAAAAATATAATCATTTAAAAAAACATAGAATTAACCAAACAAGTTAAAATTATAAATCACATTAATGTTTGTTTATCACCAGTGTTTTGGGTGAAAGCCTTGTAATAATATATAAAATTGATATATAATGTATATAGATGTATTTGATAAATACATGGATCTTCGCGGGGGTCCGCATGGGTAATCCCCATAGGGATCCCCGCGGATATTACCAATGGGTATTCCCTGCGGAGATCCCCGCGAATATATTTTCTTCCCTATCCTTGTACCCAAACCCGCGTGGGTATGAGATGTTATCCCCATCCCCACCTCCATCCCTATTTAAATTCCCCATCCCCGTTGCGGGGAATCCCCGTCCCCCGTGGGGATTCCCCACCCCACTTGCATCCTTACCATTACCTTTGCTTGTCGAAGGATCTTCACTCAGTTACCCAACAAATACAATGACGAGTCTGATGAGTAAAATCTCAAGAGAAGTCCACGCAATATTCATGAAATAAAACTGATAAATTACGAAACATAGGAATATAACTCCTGACAACAGTACGTCATTTTCCCATGAATATAAGCAACATACGATAAGAAAAATCATTAGCATGAAATAAATAAACAATACATATAAGCTAAACCAGCTCATAAATAAAGCATTAATCAATAAACATCTGTATAATCACAAGAAAACCCTGAACTACACCAGTCAGTGATCGGTAAATCAAATAGGAACCACATATATACTTATAGGTTTACAGTGACTAAACCTCAACTTCATTTACTGGATGAACCCTTCCAAATGCTAATTTAAGTCAAGGAAACACCCGAAATCCCTCCCGACAATCGTAGATATATTCTACGGCCATCGACACGAGCACTAAGCACAAGAGACTCGTGCAAGCGATTTAGCCATAACCAATATATATGCACACCGAATAGGAGTGAAAACCAATGTGTGCCCACTAGCAATCACACATGTAATGCGATATCGATAAATCAAAACTATGGATTTTGTGAAGCATTCTCAAGGGTTTTATACACCCCAATCCGCGCTACGGCCCCAAACTCCTGTATCCGACCTGACAGGAGCTGCTGTCGCCTAAGTCCCCGAAGTCCAGTTTTACATGTTTAGTATATTTATAGGTGTTTAGGATATGTTCTAAGTCAAAAATCCCAAAACAGCTATTTAATCTCAATTTTAATCTTTAGTTAGCACGCTATTATCTTGGTGTAGCGCGCTATGTGATGGTAGCACGCTATGGACAGTATGTAGCGTGCTACTGTTCTTCATCCTAAACAGCAATAGGAAACCCATAACGATTAGCGTGCTAACCGTTTCAGGTAGCGCGCTATCTAGCCTCAGGACAAAATTTTCAAGTTGAGAATTTTGTCTTTTCCCTCTAGTTTGGCTACCTAAATTGGTTTTACACATTCTCTATATGCAATTAATAGTAAAACAACATCTAACACAACCTCAGAACCTCATTTTACACCAGTTTAATCAACATTTATCAAAAATGGGTTATTAGATAGAGGAGATGATATAAAGATGATTATCCATGTTTGATCCTCCAATTTGGTGATCTCCAGCTCCAATTTCCAGCTCTCTTTCTCCTCTTTGTAATTTCTCAGCAAATTCAGTTTAACATGTTTTGATTGCATGGTTTGATCAATCTTTGCTATCAATGTGAGGTGTGTTTCTAACTCTTGATCCATATGTATTTACGTATCTCGAGAATCATCCAAGGGTCATTCTTTTGCTACATTTCCCACTTATAATCCACTAACTCAAACCAAGTGACACCACATTATTACTCCCTTAGACTCTAGATATGCTAATGTGTATCTCCAAGTAAATCTTATGCTTTCTATTTAATTGACTAAACTATAGGCCTTTATTTATTTTGATTTGACCACACTAACTTAGGCCCATTCTACTAAGTATGGTTAGTGTTTTATTTATCAAAATAACAAACTTATGGTCCCACTAACTTTCGACTACCTGGTACCCAGTGCCTTACGTTTCGACACGCATTTCGAGGCATGTCATAGCCTATTATCTTAATTTGAATTTACTTAGCCTATGGTCACATTACCCATTTTAATTGATTGACTATTCATCTTGACATGGATTAGTCTAGTTTCCCAGAGTACACGTAGTTCGCCTACTCGCAACCCGCATTGACACGCCTTTCGAGGTGAACACCCATCACACTAACTCGCCCAATAGCAACATATACACATGCGGTGCAATATAATAATAATAAATTTGAACACCACATTTACACAACCATTATCTATAAGTAACATATTTCCCCAGTTCTCGTGTATGAGCCAACCGAGTTGTCCATGTAACGCCTAAAATTACAACCATTAATCCCGAGATTAATGCTAATCCTAGTTTAATTAATTTATGTTGTTACAATTCTTCCCAACTAGGAGAATTGCATCCTCGAAATTTGAATCTCGAGTAAACTTTGATGTAACTATCCTATCCCCTTGTGACCATTCCTCACACCTTGTTAGTCTCCTTCTGCAGTCCCTTGAACACCTCACTATTCCCATAGCAGGGAACGTAGTGTTGCCTTGAAACATAGATGCATGTTGCCGAGGTAGTCAAGATCAGCCACTCTCTTCCAACATCTCTGCAACCTACTTTGAGTTCGATTTTTGTGTTCAAGTTTCTCTAACCCAATTACCTAACACCAATAACTGTAAACATCTCCTATCATGTATCCCAACATGATAGTTCTAACTAATCATCACATACCATGACAATCCCATGCCATGCCATAACCTACCTTTACTCATCGTGACAATATCATGTCATACCATGACTGACAATCTCATTTCATGCCACGACCTATGAAAATCCCATGTTATAACACAATCATCTACCATCGTACCACTATGCATGCATAAACCTTAAACCGTAATTATTAAGAATTTAAATTCATGTACCCTAAACCCGTTGTTGGGATGTCTCCCGCCTTGGCTCAGTCACCACATGCACCGGCTCTCGAATCTACACTAGTGTCACCACTCCAAGAGCCGCCGATCTCCGTGAACAGTCCCTCCTGACATGACCCTACTGTCCATATTGCCAACATGTGATCCTCCAACCTAGTCCTGCCCGCTAACTCCCTGACTATTGGCCCTAACCCTGTGATCTCCATTTTTGCCTCCCTGGTCCTGAGTCTATCTCCATAGTGGCGCTAGTAATGTAGGTACAACATACGCACTGGTTGCCCGATCATCATCCCTACGACCTCGATCGTACCCTCTGTCTTCTTTTTCATCTCGATCTCTCGGTCTTTTCTGCCCTAAACTCTGTCCAATCTGTCTCTCCTACTCAGTGGATGAACGAATGTCACTCTTCTGCATCAAATGTGTCTCATAAGTAAGCGTTCTTTCAAACATCTCCTGCAGTGTCTGCGCTCCATAATCCGTAGTAGCTTATGTAACCTTTGATGTGCAATCAATCATTTCCCAGCTGCCTCTGGGTTTTTGCCTCCATGAAAGTATTTGGGATCGAATTTGATAAACTCTCTAATTAATTTGGCCTCTGTAGTCATCGAAGTCTCAAACATGTCAGTTTGTGCCAGAGCAGCAGTCTACATCTCGATCTGTGCCACTATCGATATAGGAACCACTACTGGAGGCTCTTGTACCACTACATGCATCGGTACAGTCTAGATAGTCAATGGAACTGTCGAAGCAGTTGTCATCTCAATCGTGGTTTTTACCCGGGTGGCGATGAGTGATGCAATCGATGCTGTCTTCACTCGCATATTCATCATTACCTCGAATTGCCTCTCATGAGCCGCGAATCGTGTGGCTACTGTCAAATCTAAACCTTCATCTCTTGGCTGGTCGCTCGTCTGACCAACATTTGTAGTCGGTTGACCATCCATCGTGATCTGCATCGAAAAGTATGCGTTAGATCACCTTCCATATACGTATATATAATATATACAATCAAAAACATAGCACGTATATAAACCCTATCACTACCCATTTCAAGTTGCTTCTCAACTAAGATTCTAAGTCAGGATCTTCGGGTTTCCACATCTAAAATTTGTTTGTTAAATCTTAATCTGTTTCTTTTAAATTTTTCTCTTAGGCCCTATCGACCTCGCTCAAATACCAATTGTGGTGTTAGTATCAGGTTAAGGACAACAACGCTTCCTCTCATAGGCTCGACCTCGCTCTGATACCAAATTGTGATGGCCCCAAACTTCAGACCGCCTTGCTATCTGCCACGTTGCATCACACATCACCTAGCCTTGCCATATCATGGCCTGCTTATCCTTGGCCTCGCGACCTAACGAGTTGCTTACAATTTTTTAGCTAACCCTAGTTATGCTAACTAATCTTTATGTAAGTATTAATTATTTAGTTAGACTGTTACTCAACTGATCAGGTTATATTATAATTTTACAGCGAAAGTCTTTTAAGGAGTAACTTATGCAATATTTAACAATCTGAAATAGAGAAAAACCCTCCAAAAGATACCATGCATATATCAAGGTGAGATAAGTATAACAAAAGTTTCATATACATGTAATCAGTGTTCTATGGTCCCCAAAACCCATCAAAAGTAAAATAAATACATATTAATATCACACATGAGTTGGCTCCATAATTTCAGAGGTAGTTGCCTAATACCTCCTTCCCCTTGCCTTTGTTCATCAAAGGATCTGCACTCAGTCACCCAACAAATACAGTGACAAGTCCAATTAGTAAAATCCCAAGAGAAGTCCATACAATATTCATGAAATAAAACTGATAAACTATGAGACATGCGAATATAACTCCTGACAATGTATGTCACATTCCCATGAATGTAGGCAACATACGACAAACAAAAGTAGTAGCATTAAATAAATAAACAGTACATACCAGTTAAACCAGCTCAGAAATAAAGCATTAATCAGTAAACATCCGTATAATCATGAGAAAACCCTAACCTACACCAGGTAGTAATCGGTAAATCAAATAGGAACCACGTATATACTTACAGGCTTACAATGACTAAACTCCAACTTCAATTACTGGATGAACCCCTCCAGACACTATTTCAAGTCAAGGGAACACCCTAAATCCCTCTCGACAATTGTAGATATATTCTACTGCCATCGATACGAGCACTAAACACAAGTAACCCGTGCAAGTGATTTAGCCATAACCAATATATACGCACACTAAATAGGAGTGAAAACCCATGTGCGCCTACCAACAGTCACACATGAAATGCAATATCAATAAATCAAAACCATGAATTTTGTGAAGCATTCTCAAGGGTTTTACGCACCTCAATCGGCGCTCCAACGTCCTTGAACTCTCGTATCCGACCCATCTAGCTCCCCCATACCTGAGCTACGGTCCCCTAAGTCATTGAAGTCCAATTTTACATGTTTAGTATGTTTATAGGTGTTTAGGATATGTTTTAAGTCAAAAATCTCAAAACAACCTTTTAATTTCAATTTTTGTCTTTAGTTAGCGCGCTACGGTCATGGTGTAGCGCATTATGGACAGTATGCAACGCGCTACTGTTCTTCATCCTGAAAAATAGTAGGAAACCCAGAAGGATTAGCGCGCTAACCATTTCATCTAGCGCGCTATCTGGCCTCATGACATAATTCTCAAGTCTAAAATTCTGTCTTTCCCCTCCAATTTGGCTACCTAAACTGGTACATTCTCTATATGCAATTAACACTAAAACAACATTTAACACAATCTCAGAACCTCATTTTATACCAATTTGATCAACATTTATCAAAAATGGTTTCATTAGATAGAAAAGATGGAGAATATAATTACTTACGTTTGATCCTCCAATTTGATGATCTCCAGCTCCAATTTCCAGCTCTCTTTCTCTTCTCTGTGATTTCTTAGCAAATTCAGTAACATGTTTTGGTTGAATGGTTTGATCAATCTTTAATATATATATATATATATATATATATCAATGTGAGGTGTGTTTTTAACCCTTGATCCCCATGTATTTATGTATCTCGAGAATCATCCAAGGTCCCTTCTCTTGACACATTTTCTACTTACACTCCACTAACTCAAACCAAGTGACACCACATTGTTACTCCCTTGGTCTCTAGATATGCTAATGTGTATCTCCAAGCAAATTCTTTGCTTTCCATTTAATTGATTAAACTATAGGCCTTTATTTATTTTAATTTGATCACACTAACTTAGGCTCATTCTACTAAATATGGTTAGTGTTTTATTTATCAAAACTAAACAACTTATGGTCCCACTAACCTTCGACTACCCGGTACCTAGTGCCCCGTGTCTCGACATGCATTTTGAGGCATGCCATAACATATTATTTTAATTTGAATTTACTTAGCCCATGGTCACATTACCTATTTTAATTGACTGACTATTCATCTTGAAATGGATTAGTCTAGTTTCCCAGCATACCCGTAGTTCGCCTACTCACTACCTTGGCACGCCTTTCGAGGTGAACATCCGTCACACTAACTTGCCTGATAGCAATGTACACACATGCGGTGCAATATAATAATAATAAATTTGAACACCACATTTACACAACCACCATCCATAAATAATATATTTCCTCGGTTCTCGTGTCCGAGCCAACCAAGTCGTTCATGTAACGCCCGAATTATGATCGTTAATCCTTGATATTAATGGTAATCCTAATTTAATTAATTTGGGCCGTTACAAATGGTGATCTTCAAGAGGAGGTACTCGTCTACGCTATTAGTTTTCCACCTTCATTTGGACCCCATATAATAGTAATAATAATAATAATAATAATAATAATAATAATAATAATAATAATAATAATAATAATAATAATAATAATAATAATAATAATAATAATAATAATAATAATAATAATAATAATAATATCTTGAGGAGCATCGTCAACTTAAAACTAAAACTTCAACTCACTTAACCCAAACATCACGTTGTCCTCTCTCCAGTCTCCCCCATCTTGTTCACGCACTGCCACTAGCTCCACTTTAAATTAATTTACTAGTTCAAATTAATTTTAATAAAGAAATATAAATAATAAAAAGTGTTGTAAATAAAAGGATAATAACATATAATTGACGAGTATTGACAATACTTTTTGGTTAGTATGTTTATGTTTCTCATTTTTTATATAATCGTTGATATATAGTTGAATTTGTTTTTGAGATCACATATGCATAATTATATTTAAGTATATGTTGGATCGAAAAAAAAGTTAATCATATGATTTTTGTGGTCTCGCTCTATCATTACTATTATTATTATTATTTTGGAAAGGAGTCATTCTATCATTATTAATTATTTTAGTAGTAAACAGTTTTTTTTTTTTACGAAATTATTGAGTTTAATATAACTGAAATATAAAAAATATTTTTTTAAAAAAATAAACTAATTTGTGTTTAAAAATACTCATATATATAAACAAATAAAAAATATACTTTGTTACTTCAGTTTCTTGCATTAAGATGTATGGGTGGTAATAACAATGTTTATCTAAAGGCTTCCACAAATGTGTGAAAAATGTAAGTACGAAAATAGATTAGTAATTAACATCTCAACAGTTATTAGGAGAGAGAAAATTTCTGAAACATTAGGATACAGAGAAGGAAGTGAGACTGTTGACATCTTTAAACTCAACACAAATTTATGACGAAAAAGCACAACTTCCAGGTTTTTTTCAAAAATTAAGGTGGAAAACTTTTTTATTCCAAAAATAAGGTTGACTACTTTTTATTTTCAAAAATAAGGTATGTCTCTTTTTCAAAAGGAGACATTGATGATGATGTGGCGCCATGTGGTATGTGTGTTGATGAGGTGGAATGAATGACTCCTTTTGAAAAGGAGTCATCCATACAAAATGAATGACACCTTTTGAAAATGAGTCATCTATACAAAATACACATCTTTTTTACTCCTCAAAAGGAGTACTTTGTTCAAGTCGAAGTGGTGAACCCATGCAAACGTCATGTACATATCGAGATGGAAAACCCGCATCACGCATGTATCTAGAGGTGGACAACCCGCATCACGTATGTATCTCGAGGTAGACAAATGATGTAAAGGACACGCATGTATATGGACGTGGACAACTCATGCAAACGCCATGTATATGTCTCGCGGCGGAGAAGTCATGCAAATGACGCGCTTATGCACCCACCCTTTCTCTCTCTCTGCCGCACCCCACCCTCTCTCTCTCTCTGCCGCACCCCACCCTCTCCCCCTCTTTGTTGCACGCCACCCTCCCCCTCTCTCTCGCCGCACCCCAACCTCCCCATCTCTCTCGTCGCACCCCACCCTCTCTCTCGTCGCACCCCACTCTTTTTGTCCCTCTCCCTCTCCTCTCTGCTTGCACCCACTCTCTATGTTCTCTCACTCTCTCTCGCCTCTCGCTCTCTTTACCATCAATCATAAATAACCCCCCGCCCCCTACAGCCTACCCTCTACTCTGCACCCCTTAAGAACGCAGGGAATATATTCCCTACTTTCTAGAGGAAGAGGACAGTCACGGGTAAAATGTAATTAGGGGACCTTGTTTGGTGTTTTTCTAAAAGTGGGGGACATTTACATTTTATTTCACAAAATAGGGTAGTTTACTTTTAATTTACAAAAATAGGTGATAACACCTTATGAAAAGGCGTTATTGCTTATGAGTTGGCATCATGGTTGTGAGGTGGCGGTGAGGTGGCGAGACAATATGTATAGATAGCTCATTTTGAAAAGGAGCTATCTATACAAAACTATACACTCTATGAATGACTCCTTTTGAAAAGGAGCTATCAATACAAATTCTTTTCATCATGACCGCCACGTGCATATGGAGATGGACGACCCGCGCCACTCGTGTATGTCGAGGTAGATAACCAATGTAAAAAACGTGCATGCATATCGACGTGGACAACTCATGCAAACGTGACCCATGTATGCCGAGGTGGAGATTTCATGCAAATGACAGGCACATCTGTCGAGGTGGGCGACCCATGCAACCTTGTGCAACTCATGCAAACATCACACACGTGTCTCGATGTGATAAAGTAAATGTAAACGTCACGTAAGTATTGCGAGGCGGACAACCCGTATAACCCATGCAACCCATAGGCGCTATTCGGTCGGCTCATGTTCATGCGGTCATCATACGTAGACTGTGTTACATGAATAGTGCCTTTTCAAAAGGCGATACCCGTGTAACACAATCCACCTAGGACCATCCACGTCAGCAAAAAAAATCTACCCAACTAATAGCACCTTTTGGAAAGGCGACATAGCCTAGTTTTTGAATAAAAAAGAAAACCACACTTATTTCCGGGGTTTGAACTAAAAGGTAATGTACTTGTGTAATTTCTCTCATAAATTAGTGACAAAATATCAAAAATCTAAAGTTGACACTTCAAAGCTACGGAAAGTACAGTTGCACACAAGTAGTTGTAGTACTCCCAAATAATTACTGCTAAAATGTATAATAAAACAACTAACCATATATTATAGTTCTATATAGGCCATGGGGCAATCAATTCAAAATTATAGATTGCATAGGCTAAGACTCCATAGGATCCTGTACAATAGAAATTACTTTTAACCCCAAAAAACTGCAATAAATTAAGGTGTATAAACAAATTACAAAAACACCTAACTTGGTAAAGCTACGCCCTAGCCATACTCACATTGAAGTCCCTTTCTTTATATTCTTTCATATGATTCGGCTTGAGATTTTTCTTCAATTAAATGATTATAATATCAATAAGATTGATTAAACTTATTGATTAAGCACCAAACTTTAAGTCAATCACTTCAAGAGCTTGGATACCGTACCCTAGACTCTTAAAATTAGTACTTAAAACTCACCAAAAATAAATAAGTAAAGCATCAACCAACTTGGAGGTCAACGAACCAACCCTAGGTTTCATGCATTGGTTAGGACCTAGCTAGCTACTAGTTGTTTAATTAATTGAAGTTCTTTAAGGTTATAAGTTCGAATCTTCTAATTTTTTTAGATATATACATATATATATATATATATATATATATATATATATTTCACAGTGATGAGTTTCTTTTATGGAATATTCAAGAGTAATTACAGATACTGCAATATAATAATATGAAAAACATGAGAAATAAGTTTATTCCATGAGAAGGTTGTATACGTCAATTTCATTCACCCAAAATATAAGATGAAACAAATCACCATGACATTAAGAAAACTCATCATGCAGGTCTATTACGATGGTTACGTTGACATTGTTGCTCGGTAATGCAAACCGGACGTACTCTATGTCTAGTTGGACGATGTGTTTGTACATCCGGTTGAGGTTGTTGATCTTGCATTGAATGGCATCGAGTCAATTGATGTTCTTCTTCTGGTGCTTCACTCGACTTACCTCTGCTACTGATGCTCCAAAAAATAGGAGGTTGAACCATCCCAAAATAATGGCTTCTTGTATGCGGTTGGGGGAAAGGAACATGAGGCTGCAACATGGTCAACAAGTTCATGAAGAAGCCATCTCCACTATATGACATATTGTAATTATAACATGGTGGAGTATATGGACTCGACATGTATTGAGGCAATGACGGATATATTTGATGTCTAGGCATTCCATGGTCCACATATGAAGACGACGGCCCGGGTGCATAAGGATCAAAATGGTAAGGAGGAAGATTCACGATCGGCGGCCTGGGTACAAACATTTGAGGTTTTGGTTGCATAGTGGACGATGCAGGAATGTACCCATGAGAAGAATGACTTGGTAGGGATGATCGTTGGCTACTCTCGCCAACAGTCTATGTTCTACTCGCTCTCGGACGATATGAACGTGCTAGAGAAGAACGTCTGCTACTCTCTGTAGCAATCTCAGTCTGAGTAGATGGGCGTGGTGGACGAGGATGTCTGGTGCGTTCCCGCGTCTCGTGTCGTGTTCGTCTCTCACTTCTATTTGCTTCGCCCGATCGTCTTCTTCATCTTCCTGTTCATTATCCTCATTTATGTCTTGTTCGACGTCAATTCTGTCATACCAAGGAGTAGACCTTTGCCTTTCATCTTTGTCTAAAATTTTAATCCCTTCATCAAGCGCAGCAAGACCTTGCTCGTACCCATCCTCAATAAACACTCGCCTCAGTCGATGCACCAAGTTGCACTGATATAAAAACATGATTTAAAAGCATGCAATATAAGATATTAGTTGTTCGAGAAAAAAGTAAGAGTTATAAGTTTACCGAGTAGTCACGTAAAGCCCCGTCATGTCCAATGAATCTTCTAGTGACCGAGCAATACCACGTCATCTACTCTTGATGATCGTGCCCTTCATTATGTGCCGCTAAGGCAATATTATCGCCACGATTTTCCAACATGTGTATATAGCTTGCGTGAAAAGTCTCCTAATTTTCTTGATAACCTATACGAAATTCGATGTGGTGCAGTTGGGTGTCGTAAGCACAATTTAGTGGCACCACTTGTATCATTCCAAATTGTCTCATCACCCTTTCTGGTCGATGCCACTCGACTATGTGGAAACAAATTAGGGGACACGTCGAAAGTCAACTACCGTGACCGTTAGTAATCGTGAAGAGACCCCATGACTTTAACATATAGTTGCCATACTACATCATCCTCATTTTGCGAGTCGAGTGCATCACAGTAAGCCGATACGACGAGCGTTGCACTCTATGTAACCAAAAATGCATCGAGCCATCTGTGTATAAAACAATAAGTTATGAAAAATGAAAATGAACTAGATGTTAAAGAAATTAAGGAAAAATATTTATATTACCTATGTCCCAATGGAACGTCCATAAGCATATGTTCTCCATCCAATGTTCACGGTTAAACTTTAGAAACACCCAGGCGCTGCGGTGCTATGAATGGAAATTTGTTCCATGCCTACAGTTGTACAAGAATTGACGCGCGTGCAACCTCATGTGCCTCTGCGCGAGATCCGCGACACAATTCCCTGTACAAATAAGCCAAACATGCACTCCCACAACTATATTGTCCAGCTACTTGGAAATCCTCCAGCAATGGTAGGAACATCAAATGTACGAATCGATTGGACTTGTCGGCGAATAGATAACCACCGATAAGTTGTAGTATGTACGATCGAACATAACGTTGCACCGACTCCTCATCGCTATCATCATCTATAGTTGGTATGTTATGTTCAAGCCATTCGACTTTAAGTTTACAACCAATAGCGTCATCTCCAACAGGAGTTCGACCAAGTAGCCTCTCGCACACATCAACATAGTCTGTATTTGTCGTTCCCGTCATATGCATACCTTCGATAGGTAAGCCGAGCTGTACCTGCACGTCCTGAAGTGTAATTGTGCACTCCCCACAATGCATGTGAAATGTATGAGTCTCTGGGCGCCATCTCTCTACGAATGCAGTAATCAAAGCCCAATCAAGGCTAAAAAATGCTACACGGGAAATCCCATAGAACCTACTGGAACGAAGATATGGGATGATCCTCGAATGATACTCCACCGTTCGATCAACGACCCCACGTATTTGACGTACGTGCATTGTTTCGTACACCTTATAATTGATAATGTATTAATCTATATTTTTGATACGTTTATATTGTAACATTTGACGTATACATGTAAAAAAGCTTACCTCACCCCTCCAGGTTCGCGATGATCTGTGTGTAGATTGGAGTTGCAAAAATGAAGGATCTATTGGACCGAGATCCATTGTTGTACAACTACAAATGAATGCTATAAAAAGAATTAGAGTGTTGTTCGAAACAAAACGATAACTCTTTCATATATGTTCAAACAAAAACAAATGTGTAAACGCTCTAAATCAACATAGCTACGAACTTAAGTTATGACAATAATATGCAAAATCGACTATAGGTTTTCATCGAAAGGTTGAGGTTTGCTTGGATAATTTTTTTTGTTATGTCCATCTGAACGAAAAATACCACACCAGTTCTTCCTAGTTGGGACTCGTTCATGGTCTTTATTTGGACATGTTGTTCTTCTATGTCATTCTTGATGACATATGCCACATTGCAAAGGCCTCGAGACATTAGGAAGATCCATCTCGTTATGTCTTTGCGTTCCCTTTAGTCTCCCTCGGCCACGTCTGCACCTTGGGTCGGGTATGATCTTCGTCCCAAAAGTCGACCAATACTTCTCATCTGGGATGGCCTTGAAATTGTATGAGTAATATTATGCGTACACATCTATCCTATAGTATGGCTCGATGAATTGCGCGTAGCTCACTCTAATAAATGCACATGCAGCTAACACGTGTGAGCAAGGGAAACCAAACGACTGCCATTTATTGCAACTGCACACCCGGTCCTTTAGGATGACGACTTGGGTGTTGTTGCCTTTATGCATGCGATCTCCATGTCTTCCAATCTGCACTTCGAACTCACCAATGTCGCGATTGATCAAAGTGACTTGATGCCTCCTTGCGGATTTTTCATTATCCGTGAGTTTATCAATGACATATATCGAGTACGATTGTCCGTTTGAGATTGCTTCATTGATTTCCTGGTTGCGTTGATCGTAGTATGTCACTAATCTGTAGTAAATCATCTTAGTCATCACTGTTATTGGCAAGAATCGAGCCCCCTTCAATACATCGTTAAAACACTCTACAATTGACGATAACATTCGTGTAAGTAATATTACTTCAGCGATAACTGTGTGTATTTAAGTGCAAAACATAACTTGTGTTTCGTACATACCCACACCATTAGAATTCATCCATTCGTACCGCATGCCTCTGTTGTGCGATTGAGTCCATAGTTCTTTGGGGATGACATTGACATATTGCAGACATTGAGGCGTTCGTGATGATAAGTACGCAAAATGTTCCATGCACGCATTAAATTTTCGTTCTTGATGTTGAACAGCAGCTCGACCAAGGAGTATTTTCAAGGGAAACTGGGTGCCGAAATTACTAAGCAAGTGTCGCAAGCAATAATGGTGGTACCCTTTTAGGGGACAAAAACCGTTGCTTGGGGTGTTGACCGCCTCCAAAATGCCAGGGTGACAATCCAGAAATAACGCAAACTCCTTCTCTATCTGTCACGTGTTTGCGCAACATCCTTAAAAACCACCCCCACGAATCAGTTGATTCGGTTTCCACAATGAAAAATGCAACCGGTAGTATGTGTCCATTGCCATCAACAGAGATCGCAATCATTAGCTTCCCACTGTATTTTCCATATAAGAATGTCGCGCCAATCTAAAGTAGAGGCTTGCAAAACTTGAAAGCATGTATTGATGCTTCAAATGCAAAAAACACACGACGAAATTGAAGAGACGTAGTTCTTATCTCATCAGCAGCCTATTGTCTATGTGACCACTCGATTCTTGTCCCCGGACTCTTACTCCTCACAACCGCCAACCATTTTGGTAATAAAGCATATGACTCATCTCAATCTCCAAATGCACATGCAATTGCCTTCTTTTTGGCATCCCACATTCGCTTGTAGTTGACTTCGTGTCCGTAATTTCCCTTAATTATTTGTACTAATGCTTTGATAGTGATTGCTTGATCACTCTTGACGACGCTTTGGATCTCTCGTGCAATCATATTGGCATCAAGTTGGGCATGACCGCGTTCTACGTCGGGATTAATACACGTGTGCGGTACGTCTAACTGTGTTATCTCTCATAATTGTGTTTTCATTCGCAAACAAGCACGAAGACGTCATATACACCCGTCTTGCGCACTTCTGCACTTAATCGCCCCCGTAGTTGTAGTCGATTCCATCACATGGAATTAACAATGTCTATTAACATGCCGCATCTTAACAACATGTTGTAAGTCTTTTTTATTGTCAAAGTACATCCCTATCTTCAAATCCAAATTAGACATGTCCCTCGCAGTTTGTTGATGGGAATGTTAGGTCGGAGTGGAATTAGCCACCTCCCAATCGATTTCGTTATATACCGGTATTGGTTGGTGAACTTCATCATCACTTGCTTCCTCCAACAAAATCTTTTCATCAATAGAAAATTGCTCATCATGTTCCACATTTTTCGCACCCGGAGGTTCATATCTTGGATCATCCATGCAAACATTGACGTTATCCCAATCGACAGCTGCTGGAGCATCTTCGTTGGGACGTATGTCCTCATCAGTTTCATTATTGACGTTTTCGTTAACTTCATCGTCATTAGAGGCATTAATATCTTCATGTAATGGACTAACAAATCCTTCTTCCACGACCTCACCTTGTGGGGATTGCATATGCAGCCTTTCCATCATTAATGCTGCGTCTGGCGTGCCGTCACGTTCATCACGAACTTGCGTATGAACCGTACGATTTTGAACTGAGTCGATTGACTCAAATGTCAAATAGATATCTACCGTTGCAGTTATTGGTAAATTGGCCACCGTCTCCCACATCAAGTCGACGTGTGTCGTATCATGCAGCAATACAGGGACGAAATAATGCGAGCCTCCGGGGAGGATGATCATGTGGCGATAAGTCGTCTGAACTAGACTTTATGTAGATGAGATATGGAACGCGTTACACAGTCATCCATCAATTGACGACCACTCATCCCAAACTTAACCATCAATACTTCTGATGGGGGTGCGTTGTACGCGATGTTATTTAAACCATTAACAATTTCACCGTACGCATAGAATAGAAAAGGATATTCCTATGTTCCATGACCTACATAAGTTTTCGAACATTGATGTAAAAGGGTTACACACAAATGAACAAATATGTTAAGTGAAATAGTTGATGACTGAAGCAAGTTAAAGCGCAATCAGACTTTCTGATGTAGAAGATAGCAATAAGAGCGCAACTACAGAGCATACTCATTCTTTCACACTCACATTTTATGTGTAATAACGATCAAACCTATTGAACTATTGCACAACGAGCACGATATTCATTTGAAAATTTAATTCAAGCATTTTATTGATATGGGGGGATTTACACACAAGAGGAACTTTCGGATGTAGAGGATCGCCTTAATGGCGCAACTACAGAGCCTACTCATTCCTATTGTGTTTGAGTTTCTTAATGTTTTAAACGCACTTTCCATTAAATAAACATATCAACCATTTTTCAAAAACACAATACCTATGTCACTATATATCATGTAAATCATAACAAACCTAAATAAATAATTATGAAAATACTAAATTTGTGAACTTACTATTTTCCTCCGCTTTTTGTCTTCAATGTAATAATCCTGCAATAACATTTTATTTTCGTTAGTTTAGAATACAGAGAGTATAATAAACCAAACATCAGTAAACTAAAGTAAACTAATCAAACATAACTAACCTAACTAACCAAAGTAAACCTTTACCCAAATAAAGAGTCTTAAACTAAACTCAAGTAACTTAACTAACTAACCTAACCTAACCTAACATAACTAAACTATGTGAACTAACGTAACCTAACCTAACCTAACCTAACCTAACTATGTAAACTAAATTAACTAACCTAAACTAACTACTAAACTTAACTAACGAACTAACCTAACCTAACCTAACCTAACCTAACTATGTAAACTAAATTAACTAAACTAAACTCTACTAAACTAAACTAACGAACCTAACCTAACTCAACTATACTAACTAAAATTGCCGAACAACAAAACTAAAGTAAACTAATCAAACATAACTACCCTAACTAACCATAACTACCCTAACTAATCAAACATAACTACCATAACTATGTGAACTAAACTCAACTAACCTAACCTAACCTAACTATGTAAACTAAAACTAAACTAAACTCTACTAAACTAAACTAACGAACCTAACCTAACTCAACTATACTAACCAAAACTAACCTCAACACCTAATCTAAACTAACTTAACTAACTAAAACTAACTAACCTAACCAAACTAAACTAACATAACCTAACTACCTACACCTAACTAACTAAACTAACCACCTAAGCTAAACTAAACATCTACCTAAACTAACTTAACTAACTAAACTAACTACCTCAACTAACTAAACTATACTAACCTCCTCCTTCTCCTCCGCGCTACGCTGTCTTGCTCATTTGCGCCGCCGCTTCTTCCCATCGCCACCTTCTTCTCTCCTCCTCGCGCTCGCTCTTGTTTCCTCCACGTACCACCCCGCTACTTCATCCACTTACCATGCTTGATAAGAGTCTCCGCCGCGCTCCTCCTCCGTGCTCCCCACCCTCCTCTCCTCCTCTCCTCCTCCGCTCCGCCGCCTTCTCGCCAACCCGTCCCCTCCTTCTTCTTCCTCCTCCGCGGTGTCTCTCTCCACCGAGGCCCCTCCCTTCCTTAAATAGCCGACGCCCGCCTCCTCTACAGTAGTCCCGTGACCCCTACCACCCCTACCCCATACCCCTACCTTACTCCTTCCCAAAACCGACGCAGAGAATAAATTCTCAGCGTCGGTTTCTAGAAGAAGAAAGTAGGGTGCACATATAGCACCTTTTGAGAAGGCACTATTTGTGCACCCCCATGCCATCGGGTTCGGCCCGGTCCACGTGGATCCACATGGACCGGGTCGAACCAATAGCGCCATCTCATAAAGAGCTATTGGTGTAAACCCATCCACGTGGCGTAGATTACACTGATAACGCCTTTTGAAAATACGGTATCAGTGTAATCTATGCCACCCGGCCCGAACACATGGATAGCGCCTTTTCAAAAGGCGCTATCCATGTTTCCACATCATCAAAAAATTGTGCCACTGTGATAACGCCTTTTCCATAGACGACATTGCCTATTTGTGAGAAATAAAACCAATTGAGCCTTATTTTCCTCTTTTAAAGTACAAACATGTGTACTTTTGTCATTTTTTCGACCTTGTTTAGGCAGGGGGCCTAAGGCAGTCGCCCATCCCGCCCACTCCCAAAATCGAGGCTATCCAACTCCTTCCATCTCCCAGACGCAGATGCTCCCTTTCTCGTTCGCGACCTCCCCCATCTCGTCTGTGACCACCAACGCCCTCCCACATCTCGTCTACGATTCGTCCATGACCTCCCCAATCTCGTCCACGACTTCTTACGACCTTCTCATTCATGGCGCAGCAGACACTCCTCTTATCTTCAAGAGCTCCAATTGAAGCCCCAGTGTCTGCGCGAGGCTCTTAACATTGAGCGTCGATTGAAGACCAACCCCCTCCACACCACCACTTCTTGGCTTCTGTTGTTGTACTTAAAAGACTAGGGGAAGTGTTGGTTTTGCAATCTAAGGTACCATTAATTTCTTCTCTCAAATTAGGTTGGTTTTCAGGGATTTTTTGATGTTTTTATGTATTGTGTCTTTGATTCATAACAATTTCTTTTGATATGGTTGGCCATACAACAAAAACAACAACAACAACAACATAGCCTCAGTCCCAAATTAATTGGGGTCGGCTACATGGATCAAACTTTTCCATTGTGCTCGATTAAGTGCAATTCCATGGACGAGTGTTTTCAATGTTACATCGATGATCACTATGATGTGTTAAAGGACGTGAAGCCCATTGAAAACTACTTTCCATACATTTTAAAAAAAAAAAACTTGAAATGGTGGGTGTAGTGTATGTGCATCTACATCGTCTACAGATGATATTCAGTTAATTCGAAAATTGAATGAACTCTAGGCTTTCTAGAGAAAGAAGTAGTGGTAAAACTTTCAAATACACTAAAAACCCAAAATCAATAATTGATATTTAGTCTTTGTATCCATTAAGGCAAATAAGGCACCTCCTAATTGTTTGTGGTTTAATTCTACTAACCTAACTAACCATCAACAATTATCGTTGAGTTTTCAAAGATATTGGTGATTGAACATTGGAACCACTTTTCAAATTAATAATGATGATGCTTTAGGCCTCTCTAGTGTCTCTTATCATATATATATATATATATATGTATAATATCATGTTTTCGGATCAAGATTGAACTTGAAAGGCAAGAAAATTGAAGTGTCTTTAGCTCTCAAACAAAACAAACTCGATTTATTTGATGAGCTCACTAGGCCTTCTCTTCCCTTCTTTTGTTTGTCTTCTTATATTTTCTTCTTTAATTAATCAATCTGCATTAAAAGTATACTTAAAAGGAGAATACATACCAAGAAAGTAAACTCTTTAAAACTAAGCAATCTTTATTTGCATACTTATTGTATCATTTGGGTATGATTTAATTAAAATTATGAGGTTTGTATTTACCTAAAGCTACCAAAACTAAACCACTAAAGTCATCGCTTATTAAATTCAAAGAGATTGTAAGGATCATTACTCATATAGTTCCTAACATTTTGTTATAAAAACTATCTCTTTTAATTTTAAGCTATAAAAATAAATATACTTTACAACTTAGTTATATAAGTATATCCAACATTATTATTGGTAAAACCTACTATATATATATTTCACATCGCCGCCTGGGTGTGAAGAAAAATGAGCAAGGGTTCCCACACATAGGACGTGTGTGGGTAAAGAAGCTAGTCCCTTCACATCGTCGCCCGGATGTGAAGAAAAATGAGTAAGGGTTCCCACACAAAGGACGGGTGTGGATAAAGAAGCTAGTTCAAAAAAAAAACGAAAACGAAAACAAAAACAAAATCATAGATACGAACACTAGATCTTTTAGACAAAATAGAAATAGAAAAGAAAAACAAATACAAAGGGGAGAAAAAATTCGTTTAGGAACATGGAACATAGGAACACTTACGGGGAAGTCAATAGAACTAGTAGATACCATGATTAGAAGGAGAGTCAATATTGCTTGCCTCAAAGAGACAAAATGGGTAGGAGAAAAGAGTAGAGAAATAGGAAGCACAGGGTTTAAATTGTGGTACACTGGGATAGATAAAAAATGCAATGGAGTAGGAATTGTGGTGGATAATGATTATAAGGATAAGGTCGTAGAGGTTAAAAGAATGGGGGATAGATTGATTCTAGTTAAATTAATTATTGGAGACGAAAAACTGAACATACTTAGCGCATATGCACCACAAGTAGGATTAAGCGAGAGCATCAAATGCAAGTTTTGGGATGATATGGATGGATTTATGCAGAGTATACCATTAGATGAAAAGGTTTTTATTAGAGGAGATTTAAATGGGCATGTCGGGGTAAGTAACGATGGGTTTGAGAGAGTTCATAGAGGTTTTGGTTATGGTAATAGAAATGAAGAAGGAGAATCAATTTTAGAATTTGCTTCAACATATGATCTTGTCTTAGCAAATACTAGTTTTAGGAAGAGGGAGTCACATATAATTACTTTTAGTAGTGGTCATAACAAGAGTCAAATATATTTTCTTTTAACAAGAAAAATAGATAGAAAACTATGTAGAGACTGCAAAGTAATACCTGGTGAAGCACTTACTACCCAACATAAGTTAGTAGAACTTGATATTAAGCTAATACCACGGAATAATATGAATAAAAGAGTTAGCGACCCTAAAATAAAGTGGTGAAACCTAAAACATAGTAAACAAGTAGAGTTTAGAGAAAAACTACTAAAGGAAAATGTTTGGAATCTTGACTTAGATGCTAATACAATGTGGCTAGAAATGGGTAGTTGCATAAGGCGGGTGGGATCAAACATATTAGGTATATCTAAGGGCTTGGGACCTCCAAAGAAGGAAACATGGTGGTGGAATGAGGATGTCCAACGAGCAATTAAGACTAAAAGAGAGTTGTATAGGAAAATACCTAAGTGTCAAGATGAAGATGCGTATAATCAATATAGAGAAGTTAGAAAACAAGCTAAAAAAGTAGTTAGTCAAGCTAAAACAAATTTCATGGAAGATCTATATACAAGGTTAGGTAATAGAGATGGCGAAAAATATATATATATATATATAGGCTAGCCAAATTAAGAGATAAAAAAAAATAAGACCTAAATCATGTAAGATGTATTAAGGACGAAAATCAAAATGTTTTAACGCGCGAGGAGGATATTAAGGAGAGATAGAGAAGTTACTTCGATAGTTTATTTAATGATGGTCAAGTTGATACTATAATAGATGAAAACTCACACCAAAAAAGAAATGTAAACTATACACGCAATATTAGAATTGTAGAAGTTAAAGAGGCATTGAAAAGAATGAAAATAGGGAAAGCATGTAACCCAGATGAAATACCTATAGAGGTTTGGAAATGCTTAGGAGAAATCAGATTGACTTGGTTAACAAGACTTTTCAATAAAATTTTAAAATCAAAACGGATGCCAATGGATTGGAGAAGAAACACGCTTGTGCCAATCTTCAAAAACGAAGGAGACATTCAAAGTTGCTCAAACTACCGGGGAATTAAACTTATGAGTCACACTATGAAACTGTGGGAGAGAATAATTGACAATAGGCTAAGGAGAGAAACAACAATATCAGATAACCAATTTGGTTTCATGCATGGGAGGTCAACTATGGAGGCAATTTTCCTTGTAAAACGATTGTTAGAAAAATATAGAGAAAAAAAAAAAGATCTTCATATGGTATTCATAGATTTAGAAAAAGCATATGATAGGGTCCCTAGAGATGTTCTTTGGTGGGTTCTAGAAAGAAAAAGAGTGCATGCTAGATACATAGACACTATTAAGGATATATATGATGTAGTAGTAACGAGTATAAAGACATTTGGAGGAGCTACAAAAGAATTTCCCATTACGATAGGACTACATCAAGGATCGGCTTTAAGCCCATATCTATTTACTTTAGTTATGGATGAACTAACTAGACATATTCAAGAGGATATACCATGGTGTATGTTATTTGCAGATGATATTGTCTTAGTGGATGAAACCAAAGATGGAGTGAATAGGAAATTAGAACTCTAGAGGAATATATTAGAATCTAAAGGCTTTAAGTTGAGTAGGACGAAAACTGAATACATGCACTGTGAGTTTGGAAACACTAGACATCGAGATGACGGAGTGGTAAAATTAAGGGAAGTAGAAGTTCTTATGGTAAACCACTTTAGATACCTAGGATCAATCATATAAAATGATGGTAACATTGAAAATGATGTCACACATAGAATTCAAGCTAGATGGAAGAAATGGCGGAGTGCAACATGGGTGATTTGTGATCGACATGTTCCTACTAAGTTAAAAGGAAAATTTTATAGGACCGCAATTAGGCCAGCTACGCTCTATGGAAGTGAATGTTGGGCGGTAAAGCAACAACAATTACATAAAGTGAACGTAGCAGAAACGAGGATGCTTTGGTGGATGTGTGGTAAAACTCGTAAAGATAGAATAAGAAATATAGAAATTCAAAGACAAGTAGGAGTAGCACCAATTGATACAAAAATTAGGGAAGGGCACCTACGAAGACGGCCTACAAATGCCCCAACTAGAAAACTCGACTCAATAGAAACTGTAGAAATTCGTCGAGGTAGGGGCTGACCAAAGTTAACATGAGATGCATTAATTAAAAGGGATTTGAATGGTTTGCAAAGCTCACCATCAATTGCACTTAGTCGAGCACAATGGAAAAAGTTTGATCCATGTAGCCGACCCCAGTTAATTTGGGACTGAGGCTATGTTGTTGTTGTTGTTGTTGTATATATATATATAAATAGTACAAAACTTAATAATCAGGGTGTTGTTTTTTTTTATTGTTCTTGGTGAGTAATTGTTGAGACTCTTAGGGATATATTTTTTTTCAATTATTCTATCTCCATGATTAAAAAGGCATATAATTAATGATGGAATATTCTAGATAAAGTTGTATTTTTCTTATTTTAAAAGAGAAACTCCACTTGCACTATTGAGGAGGTTAACTTCAAGATGCCAACTTGACGCATCGGAGATCTTCTAAACCAGTTGAACGAATCCACGAACAACTCGATCTAGGTCAGAACTTAAGCCAAAGTTCGAAAATTATTTTATTTTAGCCAAAACTACGAATTACACTCAATAGATCGCTTAAATAGCGAAACCCTAAAATTTGCCAAAAATAGTAAAAAGTCCAAAAAGCCCTAAACTGAAAACTAGACGAAAAATAGAAACAAATGCCGCAAACGGCAATAAAAACGGAAATTCCTAATGAAAGTTATAAGCGAAACAAAACTTTCCTAAAATAGCAAAATTGCCGTTTCGGAGGGCGAAACGATGGAAATTACTAAAATGCCATCCTGTCATATCTTTCCATCATATTTTTCCAAGAATTTACAAGCTAATTCTTGGACTTCATCATTTTCCCCATGGTGGACAGAATTCGCCCTCGAATTGTCATCATCAGACGTATCCCCATAATAGGGAACAAGATGCTCGACATTAAATACATCAGCCGTGCAAATGTGACTTGGCAACTTCAATCTGTAAGCATTAGGATTAATTTGCTCAAGAACCTCCACAGGACCAATCTTCCGAACTGACAATTTGTTGTAATCACCCACAGAGAACCGGTCTTTAGTGAGAACTGCCCACACAAAGTCACCCACTTCAAACTCCACGTGACGCTTCTTCCGATCTGCATATTGTTTGTACTTGTCAGCAGCCTTCTGGAAGTTATCTTTGACAGATTGATGAATCTCTTGCTGCCCACTAACAAAGTCTTCTTTGCCATGCCATCTAGTCTTACTTAGCACTGGTAACAGATCAAGAGGACCTCGAGGTAGTACTGAATACACAACCTGAAAAGGACTAAACCCGGTACTTCGATTAACAACATGGTTGTGTGCAAATTCTGTCTGGCTCAACTTAAAGTCCCAACTCCTGAAACAATCGAGGTAGGAAGGCCATGCAATCTATACACCTCCCGAAAGAACACCTGAGCCACCTTTACAGCATATGTGGTCTTTTTGCATGGGATGAAGTGAACCATCTTGGAAAAACGATCAACCACCACAAAAATAGAGTCATTACCCCGCTGTGTTCTAGGCAACCCCAGCACGAAATCCATGCTAATATCAACCCATGGCTGTTTTGGAATGGGCAAAGGCATATATAGACCGGCATTAGTTGCAGTACCCTTCGAAAGCCGGCAAGTCCGGCACCGCTGTACATATCTGTCCACTTCCTTGCGAATGGTAGGCCAAAAGTAAGAGGCCTACACTAGTTGCAAAGTGCGATCACGCCCAACATGTCCCTCTCCATGCAACTCTCTAATAATCAGCAATCTCAAGCTACTCTCTAACAATCAGCAATCTCAAGCTGCAATTAGGAATGCAAAGCTGGTTGCCCCGAAATAAGAAACCCTCATGGAGTGTGTAATCGGTACGCTCCCCACTCCGCACCTTCTCCACAATAGTAGCAAAGAAAGGATCAGTAGTAAACAAATCAGAGAAGTAGGAAAACCCAGGTACCTCAATGGTCATGCGGCTCAACAAACTTTTTCGTCTGCTCAGGGCATCGGCAACTCTATTGGTCACACCAGACTTGTGTTTCACCACAAAAGTAAAGCGCTCCAAATAAGCCACCCAGGAAGCATGTCTGACCGAGACCTTGTTCTACCCATGTAAGTGTCGCAATGCCTCATGGTCTATAAACAGCACGAACTCTCTGTGAAAAAGATAATGCCGCCAATGCTTCACGGCTTGTACCACTGCATAAAACTCCACATCATACGTGCTATACCTCAACTTCGCCCAGACAGCTTCTCACTAAAATAGGCAACATGCCTATTATTCTGACTCAAGACAACTCCAATGCCTACCTTAGATGCATCACTATGTAACTCAAATTGTAGGTGAAAATCTGGCAACACCAAAATAGGTGCAGTGGTTAATCGCACTTTGATCAGTTGGAATGCTTCATCTGCCTCGTTGCTCCACCCAAACTTCACGCCCATTATACAGTCTGTAATTGGGGCCATGATACTGCTGAAGTGTGGAATGAACCGCCTGTAGAATGAAGCCAACCCATGAAAGTTGCGAACCTCCGTGACTGTGGTGGGTCTAGGCCAAGTGCGGATAGCTTCTACTTTAAACTCATCAACCTGCAACCCTTCTCCAGAAATGACATAGCCTAAGAAAAGGACCTTCGGTGTCAAAAATGAGCACTTCTTCATCGTTGCATAGAACTTCTCTCTGCGCAAGATAGTCAGAACATCTCGCACGTGATGGAGGTGTTCCTCCTCGTTAGTACTGTATATCAATATATCATCAAAATATACCACAATACACTTGCCTATCAAATATCTCAAGCTCTGATTCATGACTCTCATGAAGGTGCTAGGTGCATTTGACAGCCCAAACGGCATGACTAACCACTCATACAACCCCTCCCTAGTTTTAAAAGCAGTCTTCCACTCATCTCCAACTCTAATGCGAATCTGGTAGTACCCACTCTTCAAATCCAGTTTTGTAAAAAATTTTGCTCCACTCAATTGGTCAAGTAAATCATCCAAGCGAGGGATAGGAAAGCGACACCTGACAATAATCTTATTGATTGCTCTACTGTCCATACACATCCGTCAGGAGCTATCTTTCTTTGGTGTAAGGAGGGCTGACACTGCACACGGACTCAGACTTTCACTGATGAATCCCTTCGCCAATAACTCTTCAACCTGTCTACGCAACTCCTCATACTCACTAGGACTCATTCGGTAGTATGGTCTATTAGGTAGTGACGCACCAGGTTCAAGGTCAATCTGATGTTGAATATCACGCAATGGTGGCAGTCCTTCTAGCATCTCATCAGGGAAAACATCACAAAACTCCTTCACAATAGGAATTGCGGCTTCAGGGAACATCAACATCTCTATCTACCTCCTTTCCCATCAAGATGTAAACGACCTCAGAATCCTGTAATTCATCTTCAAATCTTGCCAAAGACAGCAAACTGCTAGATTCTTTAGTAGGCTTAACTTCCTCCGGGTCCTTGGCGGGTACTAGCACAATCTTCACTCCCTTGAACATAAGGGCGTATTTATTGGTTCTGGCATCATGCAAAACTCCCATATCAAACTGCCAAGGACGTCCCAGTAACAAGTGCCAAGCATCCATAGCCACAACATCACACCAAACTGAATCCTTGTAGTTAGCACCAATAGAAAAAGTCACCAAGGCGCGCTTCGACACCTTCAGCTCACCACCCTTCTTCAGCCAAGCTAGCTTGTAGGGCCTGGGGTGTTGTTCAGTTGCAAGGCTCAACTTCTGAATCGCTTCAACTGAGACGATATTCTCGCAACTGCCTACATCAATCATGAACCTGCACACCTTGCCTAAGGTGGTACACTTGGACTGAAAGATGTTATTCCGCAGCCACTCATTATCAGCGACAGCTCTAGGAGTCATACAAGAACGCCTTACAACTAAGGCAGTACCCACATCTCCAGTCACGACCTCCTCTTCTGTGTTGTCAGAAGTATCAAACGCTGGTTCTGTAGTGATGTTGGCCTCTTCCCCTTCGTCTTCCTCTTCGTTCTCAATAAAGAGAGCCTTCTTCCCTTTACATTCTGACTTCCTGTGACCAACTTCGCTACAACCGAAGCATTTAATCCCACTAGTGCTAGGTCTGTTTGTGCGACTAGCAGGGTTAATTGCAGCGATATTACCTCCAGTATTGGATGTCCCAACACTAACATTACTAGAAGCATTACTCACACCCTGACGCTGTTGTTTCTCCACCAACAATGCTCGCTGGTGGGCTGCAGATAAGGAAGCCGGATCAAACGTGTTGACGACATCTTGGATCTGCACCCTTAGTCCACCAATATACCGCGCCACTAATTGGTCATTAGTCTCATGCAGTTCGTTTCTAGCGACTAACTGATAAAACTTAGTAGTGTAATCATCTACTGACTTTGCCCCTTGTCTCAGATTCTGCAACCTCTGATACATAAGGTGTTGAAAATTGTAAGGCAAGAACTCAGCCCGTAAGTGCTTTTTCATCTTCTCCCACGAGGTGATCTTCGCCTTTCCATTCCTATTTCGCATCAACTTCTGCTGTTGCCACCAAGTCGTGGCCCTGTTGCGGAATTTGGTCGTAACCAGTTGCACACGCTTGTCTTTGGGCACACCTTTGAATTCTAGGACTTCTTCAACTGACGCCAGCCAGTCTAAGAATTCTTCCGGTTGAAGGGTGCCATGGAATTCTGGGACCTCCGTCTTCATCCCAGAGACTCCCACCGCTTTGCGATCATCTTCAACTGCACGCGGTCTGTAGCGCCTCCTCGGTGCCTCAACATACTCATCCTCCCCTTCGGTAGAAGAATCTCCTACTGGTTTATCACCAATAGGTTCCCTTCGATGGTTACGAACATGATCAATATTTTGATCCAACAACTGATCGATTCTGGCAGTTAATCGTTCTACCACCGCGCCCACGCGTTGGTCAATCAATTGGCCAATTTGTCGATTCAAATTGTCACGGTCATACATCTCCTCGATACGCTGCTGGTTCCTCTTCGGCGGCATGATTTCTCTAATCACGCTCAAGCAGGCTCTGATACCAACTGACGCACCGGAGATCTTCTAAACCAGTTGAACGAATCCACAAACAACTCGATCTAGGTCAGAACTTAAGCCAAAGTTCGAAAATTCTTTTATTTTAGCCAAAACTACGAATTACACCCAATAGATCGCTTAAATAGCGAAACCCTAAAATTTGCCAAAAATAGTAAAACGTCCAAAAAGCCCTAAACTAAAAACTAGACAAAAAATAGAAACAAATGCCGCAAACGGCAATAAAAACGGAAATTCCTAATGAAAGTTATATGCGAAACAAAACTTTCCTAAAATAGCAAAATTGTTGTTTCGAATGGCGAAACGATGGAATTTCGCCGAAAAACGTCTTAATCACAGCATAGCTGTGTGTTGTGATCTCCACGCCGTTTCCAATAAACCCATGCCCCCGGAACGCCCAAACTTCGCCATTTGCGAAAATTACTAAAATGTCATCCTGTCATATCTTTCCATCATATTTTTCCAAGAATTTACAAGCTAATTCTTGGACTTCATCACAACTACATCCTCATCATCTTGCAACTCTAGTTCAAATGATATTGGAGAAGCATCTTCCTCAAAAAAAGAACTTCATTGCAGACTTCCATACGCCGCGCGTGTAGAAAAGAACTTAATAATGACAGAGATGGAGGTGATGTGCCATTGTTTAAGGCCATGTGTGGCGAGAATTTTCTAGACACCTGCTCATCCTAGTAGAAGGTTCTACTCTTGGGCTCGTGGTCGTCATGAGGTAATGTGTTTTTTTTTTTAGGAATTTATATTTTTTGTGGACTAAGTCAGAATGTTAGCAATGTGACATTTGAATAAAGGTTGGATCCTCCTTAATTTTGGTTTTTTTTTTTTTTTTTTTTTTAAGTTGAAGTCGGTGACCAAAAGAATTAGATACTGAAAGTTATTTACTTATAACGTTGTACCTAAGTTGGGAAAACGTTTGGGTGTGATCATCAAATGCTGTATGGTTACAGTATTTACCTTTTCATATTAAGGTTGTATAAATTGGGTTTTCTTTGAATCAAAATCAAGGGATGAATCGATTGAAATTTCTGGGTTGTGAGGAACTGTGGTCCTTTGAGTGGGGACTAAATATGGTCAGTGGTACTTTAAGAGGGTTCAACGCTGCTATAGGTGGTTCAAGCTATTACATGGTCTTAATGTATTTGCAACTAAGCTGTAAAACTGATGAACTCTACTGAAATTCTGTATCAGCAAACTAGGCACCTGTTATAGTTGGTTTTAATTGAACCAACTACATTTGCAACCAATTACATCTATTAATGGTTGGCTTTTAAAATATAGGCCCCTTAAGTTTTGTTACATAGAATGCAAACCTTTATCCTATTCACTTAGCTGCTCAGGCAATTATTTTACCAGGCCACAACAGCATACATAAAAAAAATGGTGCAACAATTAACATTTTTTATTCATCTATATGTTTAACATTTTTCACACAACCACAGTACCATAATTCAAAATCTAGTCCAATCCTTCCATTTGCAAACAACAGCGTGCACTCTTTATCACAAAGTTCACTATAATGAAACTCAATTCTATACTTTTATGATAAATATCCATCAGGCCAAGATTTCGCCTCATTGACCGGGTGACAGTACGTAACATTAACAATTGACATTCATATCAGATTTGAATTGAACAATATTTCTCAAACATTGAACATAACAATTGATCGAACCAAATCGTATCTGCATGCCCACACACATAAGTACATAACATTAAAAATCAGGATGAGATAACACATTTACTATTTAGAAGGAGCATTTTTCTCCTTGTGAGGCGTTCTCCTCTTTGTAAGGTGGTTACAGATTCAGATTTACAGCAGGGTTCGATTTTGAGTAGAGAAAGAAGATTCGGGTTTACTCTCGAACAAGTCTTCATCAGATTCAGTTGGTTAAAAGTACTTGGCAGGAGTATTGGTGTAAAAGAATTTAGGAGTTTCTCTCATTCGCCCTTATGTCTAGTGCATCGGTAAGGGTAGTTATACTTAGGATGGGAAGGACACTCAAGGGTAGCAGTAATTGGGGAGAGAGGGTAAGGTGTACTTCCATTGTCCATGCATTTGAGTTCCTTATCCACGTAGAGAGAGTCGAATGGCATAAGTATTGATAGTCTGCTCTGTTCGTTTGACTATTTTCTTGTAGTTTTCTTGTGTCTCGCAGGGTATCGGGTTAGAGTCAGTATGGCCGAGGATGATGAAATCTCTGGGCTTTTGCATAGATGCTCCTTTAGGAGGAGGAAGATGAAGTGGAGATTACCGAAGATCACAAAGGGGTAGAGTTGGTTATGTGTAACCAGAGCATATTAGCCCGTATAGCTACTTATCAGAGGTTCCGCTCGTGGGGGTTTTAAGGCTGCAATACTGAAGTCCTGGAAAGTTAGAGGGAATCCAGTTCATAGAATTGGCAGGCAACTTATATCAGATCCAGTTTGAGTCCCCAAATGTTATAACGAACGTGCTAGAGTCGGGGCCGTGGCTTTTTGAAGACTACGTGGTGCTCACATCCCCATGGAAGGAAGAAAAACATTTTCCATCTCTCCATATCCACAATTGTAAAGCCTGGGTCCAGTTACATGGGTTGCCAGTGGATTGCAGAAGGGAACAATCCATCAAAGAAGTGGTTATACACATACAGGGAAGTTCATCAAGATCGATGAAGAGTTGAAGATTGACGGAGTAATCCTAGACAAATACTCGAGGGTCCGTATGGATATTGATGTGGATAAGCCCTTATTGCGCGGGAGATTTATTCGAAGCCGAGGGAAAAGATACTGGATTTGATTAATGTACGAGAGGTTCAAGTTTGTATGTGCTTATTGTGAAAAAATCACACACAAATCCAGATTCTGTGATAAATACGAGGAAGGGGTCTCCACTGAGGTGTATGAGGAATCAATCTTAGCACATATGCAAGGGAGAAAGCAGAACAGGAACTATGGTTTTAGACACCACCAAGGCAAATCGTCTCGAGGCCCATCAAAGGGGTTCACCCAGTCTGTAAGTGCTCAAGCACCAGCACAAGAGGAAGGAGAGGGAGAGTCGTATTAAAAGGAATACTCAAGAGATCGAATTGACTTTCTCATTCAATTAAAAAACATAGTATGGGTACATATAGTATATATACAAATGAAGTTAGAGAAAATCTCTCGGCAACCTATTTACAAATCCTACCTAAATGTTACACGTACGACCAAATATAAGCACATGTTTATTTAAATTTTGAAAATATAACTAAATCCAACACTCCCCTCAAGATGGACTCCGAATATACATCACATCTTGGACAGTAATTCATTAAGCGACCTCGAGGGCAAAGACTTGGTGAAAACATTGGCAAGCTGATGATGCGATCTAATGGGTAGCAATTTGATACGACTAGCCACCAAATGATCACGAACAAAGTGGCAATCAATATCAATATGTTTTGTTCTCTCGTGGAATGTAGGATTAGTTGCAATATGTGTAGCAGCCTCATTATCACAAAAAATAATTGTTGGAGATGAAGTTGGGACACCAAAATCAGTGAGCAAATGTTGAAACCAAAGTACTTCACTAGCGGTAACTGTGAGAGCTCGGTATTCGGATTCAGTAGATGATCTAGAAATAGTAGACTACTTCTTTGACTTCCAAGAGATTAAAGAGTCCCCAAGAAAAATACAAAGTCCAGTGACAGAACGCCCAGTATCTCGACACACGACCTAATCAGCATCTGAAAAAGCTTTGAGTTGTAACTTGGAAGAAGCTGAAAAGAATAAAACTTGTCCTAGTTTGCTTTTGAGATAATGCAACACTTGTTGTGCTGCTTGAAGATGTGGAATACGCGGCTGAGACATAAATTGACTCAAGACATGCACTGCATAAGTGATGTTAGGTCGAGTCAAAGTTAGGTACAATAAGCGCCTAATCAATCATCGATAGCTTGATGTATCTTCCAATAAGTCGCCATCCATATTAGAAAGATTATGTCTTGGTTCCATAAGAATAATAGCTGGACGAGCACCTAAGTTACTGGCATCATCAAGAAGTTGCAAAGTGTGATGGCGTTGTGATAAGACAATGTCGACTTTCGAGCGAGCAATTTCGAGACCAAAACAATACTTTGGTCGCCCGAGATCCTTAAGTTCGAACCAATATCAAAGATGATCTTGCAATTGTTGAATTAATGTAGAAGATAAGCCTGATATTAAAATACATCCACGTACACTAAAAAACAAAGAAAAGTATCACCGAAACCCATTGTAAATAAAGAATAATCAGATTTTGACTGAGTCATGCCGAAGTCGAGTAAGCTTTGGGTAAGCTTAGAATTCCATTGTCGGGAGGCCTGTCAAAGACCATAAATGTGAAACTTGCATACCATCTGTCGATTTGTAATCGTGGACTTTCCTTTAACATCATAGCCAAAGGGTAATTCCGTATAAACATCCTCAAATAGATTGCCATTAAGAAAAGCATTATTAATGTCAAGTTGGACAAGCTCTCGACCTTTAATAGCAGTTATGGCGAATAATAATTTAACAGTCCCAAACTTTGCAATAGGGGAGAAAGTCTCAGGAAGTCAATACCTTCACGTTGTATGTACCATTTGGCAACTAATCAAGCTTTATATCTTTCGAAATTTCCATAAGCATGATATTTGATTTTATAAACCCATCGACAACTAATAGGTTTCACATAATCTGGCAAAGGAACGATGGACCAAGTTTGAGATGTTTCGAGTGCGTCTAACTCAATCTACATTGCATCACGCCACGCTAGATAACTAACCGCTTGATGATAAAATTGGGGCTCATAGTGAGATGAGACAGTCATGACCAAATTGCGGTGAGAATCAGATGGTATCATATGAGATGTACTTAGAAAATGGATATAAAACATTATTAGTGCTTTGAACAAAGTGACAATCATAATGTTGAAGATAAGCAGGGGAACGTTTACCTCGTTCAGAACGACGTAACGCCACATCACGATGACCAGCCATAGTGGATGATGAGGAAACAATTGCAGGATGATTGATAGCTTCATGGGACTCATTTTGATGAGCTTGATCATCAATAGAAACATCAATGAAAGAGTTAGCGAGCACCAAATCGGAAAAAAAGGGTCCATTGCGGCATCATTAGTAGAGCTAATTGTGTGGAAAGGAAAAGCTTTTTCATGTAAAATTACATTGCGTGAGACAAAAAATCCATTTGACTGCACGTGACAGAGACGATAACCTTTTGTCTCGGCAGGATAGCCGACGAACACGTAAATTCAGGCCCGTAGTGCAAACTTACTGCGGTCACGCTTTAGTGTTGATGCAAATGCCAAGCACCTAAAAACCTTAAGAGTATAATAGTTAGCTACCTTACCATACAACAATTCATATGGACATTTATTTTTCAAGAGTGATGACGGTGTTCGGTTGATCAAATATGTGACTGTTAATATGCATTTAGTCAAGAACGAAATCAACACACGTAACTGAAAGAACAAGGACCTGTCAACATTTAATAAGTGTTGATGCTTCCTTTCTGCGACAACATTTTGTTGAGGAGTCTCAACATAACTAAGTTGGTGCAACACTCCTTTGGAGTTAAATATATCCAAGAATTTTAGTTCTGGAGCATTGTCTGATTTGAAAGCTTTAATTTTGACATTAAATTGTGTCTCTACCATCTCAAGAATTTTTGGAATAATATTTTGTGCATCCGACTTCAGTCGAAGTAGAAACACCCATGTAAAGCGACTGTAATAATCAACAAGAGTGAGAAAATATCAAAAACTAGAACGAGCATTGCCATTAAATGGCCCCCAAATATCACAATGGACAAGATTAATGGACTAGTAGCCAAGTTGTTATTTGAAATAACAGGGATTTTCTTCTGCTTAGCTAAGGTACAAATATAGTAAATGTTGCCTTATTGCATTGACTATGAGAAATATGTAAATAATCACTAAGATGCACCATACGATCAGCTGAAAGATGTCCGAGTCAATTGTACCAAATTTGCCTAACATTATTGACTTGTTTTGCTACTGGTATTTGTGCCTTGATATTGCGTTGATGATCAACACAACCCGAAACAAAAACATATAAACCACGTAAGTTCTTACCCTTGCCAATCATCCTCTGACTGTCCCTTTCCTGAATGCAAAAACCACCAGCAAGAAAATTCACATTGACATGTGTGTCAGTCGTGAGAGCAGGTACTGAAAGCAGATTGAAAAAAAAATTTGGAGCAAAAAGAGCATCCCATAAGAGTATGTCATGTGTTAGTTGGATGTCTCCTTTCAACCTAATAGAAAAATTTTCTCCATTTGGTAAGGATAGAGTAACTCCATCTGTTTTGTGTAAAGATAAAAATAGATTTGCATTATTGCAAATATGTACGGAAGCCCCTGAATCCATAATCCACATATTATGTGATAAAGTATAATTAGATGAACAAGTACCTGCTAGGCAAACATTTGCAACCTCATGCTCTGCCACTATTGTTGATGATGAAAGATGAGTAGATAACATGGATATTTAGCTACTGGTATTGCGTGGCACTTAGATTATTGAAGAAATTTGATGACCCTGGTATTGAGGATTAATTTTGATCATCCCTCATTTTTTGCACAAAGACTTGATTTGCTAATGTGTTGTTGTTAAACTTTTGTTTGCCCTTATACCCATAAGGGTATCCATGACGCTTATAACATTTATCAATGGTATGCCCAGTCATTGAGCAATGAGCACAAATGGGTCTGTCTTTTCGTTGCGCAAATCTACCAGCTGCATTGTCTCGCTTGGAAGGATCTGATCGCACGACAAAGGCAACAGTATTGTTGGAGTCACCTGATCCACCTTTAGAAATACTTTGTTGCTATTTGTCTTGTATCACCATAGAGAAAACTTTATTTATGGTGGGTACAGGATCCAATAACATGATTTGAGCCCGTACCTGAGCAAAGGACTCATCCAAACCTATGAGGAAATTCATCACGTATTCATTTTGAATAAATGACCCTAATTCCTTAACACCACTACAAGTGCATTTGCCACAAATACACAGGGGTCAAAACTTGTTGAATTCCTTCCATACATATTTCAATTGGTAAAATAAATACTCACTGTGTTTTGATTTTGCCGAAGCCCCATCAAGTCACACTTCAATTGGAAGATTCTTGGTGCATTATTTTGTTGGAACCTCTCACGTAGATCACTCCAAATCTCTAAGGCTGAATCAGCAAACACAATACTGATAGAGATATCCTTAGAGACAAAGTTTAAAATCCAAGAAATGACCACGTCATTGTTTCTGCTCCACGCATTCAACAATTGATTGTCATTTCTAGTTGGTCTCATAATGGACCCATCAATGAATCCAACCTTGTTCTTGACAGACAAGGCGATCAACATAGCTCAGCTCCACGACGTGTAATTTTCGTCGATCAACGGTTGAGATACTAACATAAGTCCAGGACTATTAAAATGATGAAGAAAGTACGGACTGGTTGTGTCATCTATAGCAGCCTTAAGAGCAGTGATGTTCGCAGCCATGATAAAAAAGCTGAGAAAAAAATACCTTAAGCTATTGTACAACAAAAGGTGTTCTCTGATACCATATTAAGAGGAATACTCAAGAGATAGAATTGACTTTCTCATTCAATTAAAAAACATAGTGTGCGTACATAGTATATATACAAATGAAGTTAGAGAAAATCTCTCAACAACCTATCTACAAATCTTATCTAAATGTTACACGTACAACCAAATATAAGCACATGTTTATTTAAATTTTGAAAATATAACTAAATCTAACAAGTCGTTCACCGGCAGGGAAAATCATTCAACTGTCATGGAGATCTCAGTTCATCATGAAGGCTCTACAACACCTATCCTAGTGTCACGGTTCCGTTCAGTAAAGGATTTACCCTAAGGAAGTTTTTCTCACTCAATCAGACCCGTGGTGCCTAAGGACCACCTTAGTTCAGCACAACCAATACTCAAAATAAAGAAACAACAAGCAATGGTAACAAGGAAACGTTTTACTAGCTCTCAATTGGGAATACAACACTGAAACTCTATGCTCCCCCAAGCCTAGAACCCCTGGCTTTATAGATTAGCCAAAAAGTAGTTACATAACCAACTATGACACCTGTCCTGAATACATTGATCCATAGACTAAGTAAAACCCCATTTCCTTTGTGGTCAAGGAAGTTACCCAACTGCCTTGTTCCTTTGCTTCCACCTGGTTCCATAACCGCCTCCACTGCTTGGTCAATTGCCACATGCTCGGGACATTTTCGGACGTGCCTTGGTCATGCTACTGGGCATGACCAAGGTAGTTACCCAAACGCTTGGAACCCCCTTGACTTGTTCCATCCACGTCTCAAGGGTCTTGATCCACGTTTCTCATAGGGATATGGACTGCTCGGTAGTGCCTGGCTAGCCCAGGCACCTCGGGTGCTAGCCAGGGCTCAGTCGAGTCCCACCGGCTCGGGGTGGCTGGACCATAGGTCCGAGGGTCTTGCCTTGTCATGGTGCCCAAGGCATGCTCGAGGTTCCTCCTTGCTTCTCCTCTCCCTACAGTAGATGTTAAGCCATTTCCTTAGCTCCAATAGGAAACATCCCAAAATGAGACCAAGCATATTTTGACTTGGTCAACGCCCAAGTCAAGATTTGTCAACCCTTACCAAGGCGCAGCCTTGCCCGTGCCAATGCGCGGCCTTGCTCGTGCCCAAGGAAACTGCCTAGGTTCAACCTTGCTCGTGCCAAGGCGTGACCTAATTCGTGCCCAAGGAATCTGCCTAGGTTCGACCTTGCTCATACCAAGGCGTAACCTCGTTTGCGCCTAGGCACCGTACCTAGGCACGCGTCAAGGTGCAACCTCCTTCACGCCTGTGCGTTGTTCCGCATGTTCACCCGTGACCAAACCTTATAGAACCACCCGAGTCCTCCAGAATTCAGTCAATTACTAGGTTTCTTGATGTCCAGCCCAGCCTACTCGAGTCATGCTATTGAGGGGCTGACAAACATCCCCCGCCGAAATGTTCGATGCCCTCATCGAACTGCCTAACTCTGCCTATCCACCAGACTGTTGTCCACCAAAACAACATTTCTCCATCTGATCCCTTACTTGTAGTATCATAAGCCTTGGTGTATAGCCTTTGCTCCTACCTCGCATTGCTGAAACAAAGCACGACCCATTTTCATCCATGATTAGCAAGCCATGAAGTGATGGAATCACAGCAACTTTCCCAGCCATCAAGAAATCATTTCCTGCAATGATCTCAAAATCATCTAACGGAGCAGCAATCAAATTTACTTTGCCCTCCCAAGTGTCAATTCGAATGTCCACGTCCAAGGCTATGCCCATAGCATTCTTTGGTTCTGAATTAACCGCCTTCACATGCTTGCACTCTCTGCAAGCTGCAACCCAAGCCTCCTAGCTAGGTTATCTGCAATAAATGAATGTGTGGCTCCCGAGTCGATCAACACCTTCACCGTTTGGTTGTTCATCTGGGCCTCCACAAACATCAGCCCTACTGATCCCACGACCTTTTGCACCTGCATCGTGTTAAGCAATTGCAATGGATTCATTCGAGCCTCTGGTTCGTCCGCAATAATCGCATTCAGTTTCTCTTTCTTTGGCCAACCCCTTGCCCTATTCGATCCACCAGCTCGATCCTTCTCCTTGTACTTCTTTTCTTTTGATTCAAAAGAAGCTCCACTAGTCTTAAAATCTACGAGACTATCCACCACCGCATTACACTCGACAAGTCTTTCACGCCTTGCCTTCGCATCTCCGACTGCGCCCATCCTTGCAATCCTGCAGTGAAATTAAACAACTTGTCCTCCTCGGACATATTTTTAATGTCAAGCAGTAAGGAAGAGGATTCTTTCACATATTCTCTAACCGCCCATTTTTGCTTTAATTGGCGCAAGGCCTCCCGCGTTTGTCATGCCGCATTTGTAGGTAGGAATTGATCCTTCAATTCCCATTTCAGCACTTCCCACTCCACAATCCTTGGTCGATCAGCAGCTGCATCATTATCAACTCTGGTTTGCCACCAAAGTTTAGCATTACTTTCTAGGTGCATGGAGGTCAAAATGACCTTTTGGCTCTCCTTTGTCTGAACCGTAGCAAAATATTGCTCCATATCCCAAAGGAAATTCTCAAGCTCCTTTACGCTCCGCTTGCCTGAGAATTTCTTTAGCTCCAGTACCTTTGTTCTAGGCTTTGCCGCAACTGCAACCTCCGAGAATTCGCCCACGGCTCATTTGAGCAGGCTTACCTCCATAGCCGTGCTCATGGCAGTTTCAGTAGTGAGTTCTCCTACAGAACACACATCTGCTACAAGCTCCTCAAATTTGGATTCCCACGTTGCTATCATGGCCCATGGTGACTCTCCTCTATCCACCAAGGAAGCCACCAACATTTTCAAGCCTTCAAGGTGTTGTGCCATCCTTGAAGACTCCGCTGTGTCCGTCGAGATAGCCATCGTTGCCATCATTTGTTCTAGGTGAGCCACCGTCTCACTTAGATCACTCGTTGCTCGGGTCTCCATCGTCTCCACAACGTAGCTCTGATACCAATTGTCACGAGGCCGTTAAGTAAGGGATTTACCCTAAGGAAATTTTCTCACTCAATCAGACCCGTGGTGCCTAAAGACTACCTTAGTTCAGCACAACCAATACTCAAATAAAGAAATAGCAAGCAATGGCAACAAGGAAATGTTTTACTAGCTCTCAATTGGGAATACAACACTGGAACTCTATGCTCCCCCAACCCTAGATACCCTGGCTTTATAGATCAACTAACAAGTAGTTACTTAACCAACCGGGCACCTGTCCTAATTACATTAATCCATAGACTAAGTAAAACCCCACTTCCTTTGTGGTCAAGGCAGTTACCCAACTGCCTTGTTCCCTTCCTGCCACTTGGTTCCATAACCGCCTCCACTGCTTGGCCAATTGCCACATTCTCGGGACATTTTCGGAATTGCCTTGGTCATGCTACTGGCCATGACCAAGGTAGTTACCCAACCACTTGGAACCCCCTTGTCTTGGTCCATCCAGGTCTCAAGGGTCTTGATCCACATTTCTCATAGGGACAGGGACTGCTCGGTGGTGCCTGGTTGTGCCCAGGCACCTCGGGTGCTAGCCGGGGCTCGGTCGAGCCCCACCAGCTCGGGGTGGCTGGACCATAGGTCCGAGGGTCTTGCCTTGACATGGTGCCCAAGGCATGCTCGAGGGTCCTCCTTACGTTTTTCCCCATGCCGCCCCTGGGAGAGAACGCACCTCTCCCTATAGTAGATGTTAATTCATTTCCTCAGCTCCAATAGGAAACATCCTAAAATGAGACCAAACATACTTTGACTTGGTCAACGCCAAAGTCAAGATTTGTCAACCCTTGCCAAGGCGCGGCCTTGCCCGTGCCAAGGTGCGACCTAACTCGTGCCCAAGGAATCTGCCTAGGTTTGGCCTTGCTCATGCCAAGGCGTAACCTCGTTTGTGCCTAGGCACGGTGCCTAGGCGCTCGCCAAGGCGCGACCTCCTTCTCGCTTGTGCGTTGTTCCGCATGTTCACTCGCGACCAAACCTTATGGAACCACCCGAGTCCTCCAGAACTCGGTCAATTGCTAGGTTTCTTGTTGCCCAGCCCAGCCTACTCGGGTCATGCTATTGAGGGGCTGACACCTAGACCTTATGGAGATTGGCGCAGCTATCACTAATGTAGCGGGAGCAGAATGCGCGGCAAGTTTAAATTCGTGCTCAAAAATACTTTCAGCGAAGGTGCCAGAGGAGATAGGCCTAAGTGATAAGGGAAACTAAGCTTATCAAGCCCAACAAAGCCCACTTCCCAAGCCCAACCAACCACCTATAAGCCCAGGGCCTACTTTAACCTGGTCTCGAAACTTATTACTCCTAGTAGCATTGAGATGCCTAAAGAAAGCTCAACATCCCACAGTTTGTCCAACAGTTTGGCCCCACCATAACCTAACCTTGATAAGTCTATAGTTATCGCGCCTGTTGATGCCTTTTCGAATTATGGAAATGATGATCTTATTCTCATTATCGTTAAGTCCATGAAATAACCAGTAGAACCTCTTGAAGAGCCTGAAGACCTTTCCTACACAATGATCGATGTCACCCAGGATCAACTCAAAACGATTAGTCAATACCCAACTAAACACACATGCTAAATACATCCGGGACCTTATCACCATACATATATCCCCACCCAAACTAAGTAGAAGGAGGAAGTCTTTGAAGGTGAAAGCTAAGGAGGGCAGGAACAACTCCTTCCTAAAACGGACCTAAAACCAGCAGTCGACCCTTCCAAGTACGAAATCAGAATCAGCAGTCTCAATAGCTAATTCCTCTGAGGAGGAAATTTTTGGAAGGGAAGGAAAATTGTGAAAACGTGTTAGAACCAAAAAAATTGAAACTATCCCCAGTCACTTATCTGAAAATAGAAGCAACCCGCCACAACAAGGCCCAATGTGATCCATAAAAGCTCTAGTGTGGAACTGCCGAGGGATTGAGGGCACTTTGGCTATTAAAGCAATAAAGGATTCAATGAGAATGCATGTCCTATGAAAACAACAAAGACAACACTAGAGAATTTCGGTGAAAAGATGGCTCTTTAATGTATGAGCACAACCTCGCATTTATATTGTTCTTGGATGATTTACAGCCTTTGATTTGTCATTACACATGTCCTAATCTTAGCAAAAGATAAATAACAAATATGGCAGTGTACAATGTCTGTGTAGATGCAACTGTAGAGCTGCACAACAGAGACGTTGTGGTGGCTGTTGTGGATGTTGCTGAATCATTTCCAGTGGGGACCAAGGACGTGTTGTGTAGTCTAGTGATTCTTGCTTACATCTCCCCTCAAACTCTGCGGAGGGGTGACGATGCCGAGTTTGAAACACATGAATTGATGGCGAGTAAATGGCATGGGTTTGGTCATGCAATTAACAACTTGGTCCGTCGAGGGAACATATCGAATGTCTAAGAAGCCTTTGAGCACTCTGTCTTGGATGAAGTGTACATCGATTTCGATGTGTTTGGTACGGGCGTGGAAGATCGGATTCTTTGCAAGAGATAGAGCACTTTGATTGTCACACCATAAGATGAGTTTGGATGACGGAGTGAAGTGAATGTCAACCAAAAGAGATTCAATCCACATTATTTCGGCGGAGGTGTGAGCGAGAGACCTATATTCGCTTTCGGTACTAGACCGCGCCACAACTTGTTGCTTCCTGGCTTGCTGTGAGATAAGTATGTGGCTAAAATAGACATAGTGGCCAGCGACGAATTTTTGATCTTCTGGAGAAGATGCCCAGTCTGCATTTGAGAATGTAATGATGGTAAGGTTGGTACATGGCTTGATGTGGAGCCATAGATGGGAAGTGCCCACGAGATATCGAAGGATCCGTTTAACAGCCTGCCAGTGAATGAGTCGAGGCTCCTTTTGGAATTGGTTGAGACAATTGACGGCAAAAGAGATGTTCAGGCGAATGTGAGTCAAGTATTGAAGGTTGCCAATAAGTCTGCAATAAAGTGTGCAATCTCTAAATAAGGGACTAGATGTAGACGTGTCTAATCTCGATGTGGAGCAAGGGATGGTTACTGATTTTAAGTTTGAAAAACCAGCACTTTTGATGAAGGAAGTAATGTAGTTCTTTTGAGATAAGAAAATGCCTGAGTGATCTCTTCGTACTTTAATACCAAGAAAGTAGTGCAAGTCTCCTAGTTCCTTGAGAGAAAATGTGTTGTCGAGAAAGGATATAAACTTGGTGATGTGAGGGCTATAGTTGCCTATGATGATAATGTCATCAAGTAGATAAGGATGTATGTAATATATTTTCCAACCTTGTGAATGAATAAAGAAGTTTCTGCAACAAAGTAACAAAACCCCAATTGTAAGAGTGAATATCTGAATTTGTCATACCACGCACGAGGTGCTTGACGAAGTCCATATAGTGCCTTGCGAAGTTGACAAACATGGTGAGGGAGAGATGGGTCACTAAAGCCTGTAGGTTGTGGAATGAAAACCTTCTCAGAGATGTATCCATGGAGAAATGCATTGTTCACATCTAATTGTTTTGTACGCTAGTTGTAAGAGGAGGCGAGAGTGAGAATGATGCGAACTATGGATGGTTTGATGACTGGACTGTAAGTCTCATGAAAGTTAATGGTCGGTTATTGTTTGTAGCCTTTTGCCACTAATCGAGCCTTGTGTTTGTTGATGCTACCATCAGAATTGTGCTTGATTTTGAATATCCTCTTGGTGCGTACAAGTTTCTGAGTGTTAGAAGGGGGAACCAATGACCAAGTGTGATCTCGATGGAGGGCGTCAATTTCTTGTTGCATCGCTTCTTTCCAAATAGGCAAGGAAAGTACCTCAGCGGGATATGATGGTAAGTAGCCGAAACCTGTGGAGCCAGTTATGGAAGAAGTGAGGAGTACCTTCTTTTTGGAGATCCCGTCCTTGGCTCTTGTGATCATGGGGTGAGAATTACCAAGTAAAGTAGTGGGATGTAATGGTTCAGTGGCAGGGAGGTGGTTAATTGGTGGGGATGGTGGGGTGGAGTTACCGGTGGGTTGTTGAAGGGTCACAACTGGTGAAGTGATGTTGGTGGGTGGAGGCAGGGAAATAATAGTATGAGGAATTGATGATTGAGTGGTAGATTGGAAAGGTTGAGATGGGAATAATGTTTGATGAGGAAGTTCAAGTTCATTGAATATTACATGGTGAGAGATGTAGATTCGACCATTGGGACTAAGGCAGAGATATCCTTGATGTGATGAACTGTACCCCAAGAAGACGCATTTGGTTGAGCGAAATTGGAGTTTGTGTTGGTTGTAGGGATGAATGCATGGGTAACAGGCGTAATCGAAGGTGCGAAAGATGGAATAGTTTGGTGGACGGTGATATAGTACTTGATAGGGAGATGTGTCTCGAAGGATAGGGGTGGGCAATCGATTAATGATGAATACGGCAGTGTGAACCGCCTCCCACCAATATGAAAAGGGAACGTTAGAGTGAGCAAGCATCGAGAGGCGCATTTCGATTATGTGACGATGCTTGCATTCTGCACGACCATGTTGTTCATGAGTGTAAGGGCAAGGGTGTTAAAAACGAATTCCATAGAGAGTGAGATAGGATTGAAATGGTTAGTACTCGCCTCCCCAATCCGATTGAACTACTTTGATAGGTGAAGAAAATTGTTTTTCCACAAAAGTTTTGAACGTAATGAATGTGGACAACGCCTCGGATTTGTGTTTGAGAGGAAGAACCCAAGTAAATTGGATATGATCATCGATAAAATGAATGTAGTAGCGATAGCCGGAGGTGGATGTTGTGGAAGATGGTCCCCACATATCGGTATGAATTAAGTCTAATATATGGTATGCACGAGATGGATTAAGATGAAACGAAAGGGCATGAGACTTTCCAAATTGACAAGGAGTGCAAAACATGTTTTTACTTTTAATGAAAGATGTATTACATGAGCGCAAAACTTTGTGAACATTTGATGGAGAGGTATGACCCAATCTCATGTGCCAAATATTGTAATTGGTGGGCGTGCGAGAGGAGTAAAAAGTCTGGGGCGAAGCATGGAGTGCTGATGAAGAGACGGATGAGGTAGGGATGCGGTCCTGTCCATCATCAAGGAGCCCCCGAAGTAGAACCCGGTTGGAATTGATATCATTCATAAAACAAGTGTTAGAATGAAATTCCACAATTACATTGCTATCTCTGGTTAACTATGAAATAGATAGGAGATTCTTTTTAATAGAAGGGACAAGTAAAGTGTTGGAGAATGTGAGTGTAGGTGCAAAGGTAAGGGAAAGAGAACCTGTGGCAGAGATGGGGATACGAGAACCATTACCAACCACGATGGATTGATTACCTGTATAAGTGGATTTGCTGCTTAGGACGTCGGGATCAGATGTTAGGTGGTTTGTGGCGCCACTGTCGAAGCACCACGACGAGTCAGGAATCGATGGAGATGTTGCAACAAATGTTGTGGGTGGAGGGCCAGCAAGGTCGCGAGACATTTGAAGCTGTGGAGGGCCAGTAGGGATGGAGCCCATGTAAGATGGATTGTTGTGGTGGTAACACACAGCAGCAGAGTGTCCAATTTTTCCACAAATCTGGCAAGTGGGCTTGTTGTTGTTGTTCAGAAAACACCATCCTCTTCGGCCACGACCTCGATGTCCACTACTTCGGCCTCTTGGTGTGTAGATTTGTTGTCCATTAGATGAGGGTTGGAGTCGATGTTGAGAAACGTTGGCAGATGGGTTTGGCACAGTAAGGGAAGTTTGAGGTGGTGAATTCACTGAGAGAGAGGCCAAGGCATGGATATTTTGAAGTTAGCCAAGTTTGGCTTCAAGGCTTAGAAGAGATGCTTGAAGTTTTGCCCAAGATAAGTCTTCTTGATATTGAAGAAGGGTCGTGATTGAGAGATACTCTCCATCGAGGCTAGCAAGAGTGCAAGATATGAGATCTTGGTTGGAGACAGGAGACCCTGCAGTGCTTAAACTGTCGGAGAATCGTTTCATTTTGGTGAGATATTCGGACATGGAGAGGGCTCCCTTTCTTGTTGTTTGTAGACCGGTTCGGGAAATTTGAACTTTGGCTCGATTGTGAGCACCACACAGTGCTTCAATGACTTTCCATGTATCCGCAGGGGTGCCATGCCCATGGACTGACTGAGCTATGTCTAATATAAGGGAGTTGAGCAGCCAGCTTATGAGCATTTGATCTTTGCTCACCCGATCTTCGTAATCTGGGTTAATTGTCCCTGATGTGTCAAGGAATTGTTGGGGTCGTGCCTTCATGCCAAGGAGGTATTCTTTAAACTTGATTCCTTTGATGAAGGAGGTGACAATTGACCTCCAAAGGAGAAAGTTGTCATGATCTAGTTTGATGATTGTGATCCCTTGGGACAAGGAATTCCCAAAAGGATTGAAAGGTGTAGTTGTTGGTTGTGAAGCCATTGTCGATGCCGAAAAATCAGTAGACTCTGTGCTCCGTGTCGAGACAGTGATATCAGCCATGGCGTTGGCCTATGGCTCTGATACCATGAAAACAACAAAGACAACACTAGAGAATTTCGGTGAAAAGATGGCTCTTCAATGTGTGAGCACAACCTCGCATTTATATTGTTCTCGGATGATTTACAGCCTTTGATTTGTAATCATGTCCTAATCTGAGCAAAAGAGAAATAACAAATATGGAAGTGTACAGTGTCTGTGTAGCTGCAACTGCAGAGCTCCACAACAGAGACATTATGGTGGCCGTTGTGGAGAAGTTGTTGAATCATTTCAAGTGGGGACCAAGGACGTGTTGTGTAGTCTAGTGATTCTCACTTAAACCCTGGATGTCCTCATTTTGTCTGAAAGTAAAAATAAGGAATCAGTCCTAGAGGGGTTCGAAGAAGTTTAGGCTTCGAATTTGTTTTTGTAGTAAATCCTAGAGGAAGAGCTAGTGGAATGGTTGTCTTCTTGAATACTACCTCATTGGTACAAATAGTTAAATTTAGTTCTTTTTTCATTGAAATCTAGCTTACAAATAGTAGGGGAGGGGAGCCATGGAGGCTCGTTGGCATTTACTCGAGCACTTCCAAGATCTAGAGAAAAGAGCAACTCTAACTACTCAAAGGCCGGTTGAGCAGAAATAGTGACCCTTATGTTCTTTTAGGTGATTTTAACGCAACCACTACACAAGAGGAAAAAGAGGAAGGCCTCCCCTGGCTGATTGAAGATAATCTCGAGTTACCTGACTTTATTATAAATACTGATATGACTGATTTAAGCTAATTGGGACCTCCTTTCACCTGGATAAACAAACACAGTAGGGAGAACAAAATCTCAGCTTGGCTCGATAGCTACTCAAAGCCGGTTGGAAAGATTCCTAGATGCATGCATTAGACATTTTGTTTGGCTGGATCCGATCACCTCGGTCTTCTCTTGGCAACAGACATGAAGTTTACTAGGCGAAACATGATATTCTGATTCGATAACAAATGGCTCCAGAACGATGAATGTTTTAAGCTAATTGATGATGTATGGAGGGAAGAATCACTGAGGGGCACACCCAGCTTTAGTGATAAACAGTTAAAACTAAAGAGCATGTTATTATCTTATAGACATAGAACCCCCAGGCTAACTCGAAACTATTGATTAAGGAGCTCCGATTGAAGATCAAAGACCTTCATTCCTTAGGTACTTCGAACCTTGATACCATTAGAAGCTTGGAACATCAACTCACTGAAGCCTTCAAAGCTGTAGAGGAATATTGGAGGACCTGCGCTCCTATAGACTGGTAAAAGGGGGAGACAAGAACACAACGTACTTTCACTCTATGTTGAACATTTTGAAAATAAATGTTTAGTCACACTTTGGTTAGGAACTTCAAGTTTAAAGAGTATATATGTACTCTTGCACCGTAGTGTGTGTAAAATAAAATACAAGTACTATGCAAGGTGAGCCACAAGAGCGCGCACGCGAGCGGCGCAGCGCATATGACACATTTTAGGCGCTTTTATAGGCGCACTTAGCACTTGTCACGAGGCACGTGCGTGTGTGTGTATATGTGTGCAAGCTAACCATGGGTAAAACTTTTTACCACTAATTTTGTATCATTTTCGAGATTAAATGGGTAGTTATTAGAGTGGCTAAGTGGGTGTAGTTGAAACGGCTCTCCACTACTCCATTGCATCAATGCTTGACTGCTCACTACTCCATTGCATCAATGCTTGACTGCTCCACTACTCCATAGCATCAATGCTTGACTAGTCCACTACTCCACTACCCCATTTTCAATATAACTGGTCATGACAAGTGCTCTATAAGAGGAGAGGTTTGGTGAGGAAGAAATCATCTCGAAATTCACCAACAATCGCTCTTGTTTTCATCTTTCACTACTGTTAAGTGAAATGTGGGTTTACTTCATCGTATCATTTAAGATATTTGCTGACTCTTGCAGTGTAGAGAGCAAAACTTCCTTTAGGAAAATGGCAGTGTTACACGCTTTGAAGTCATTGCAAGTCCCTCTGATCTAACAATCTAAAGGAAGTTTTTCTATCGTTGCAATGGCTTTGTCAATCAAAGAACTGTCGGCTAACATTGTGAAGCTGGATCGCTTCAATGGAGGTGATTTCCTGAGGTGGCAGAGCGAGTACATTTCCTGCTGGTGGCGCTTCTTCTGGTCTATGTTCTGGATACACCAAAACCTATGGAGTCCGACGATGAAACTGTCGAGCAGATCATGAAGAGGCAAAAATGAGAGACGGATGACCACACCTGCAGAGGTCACATTCTGAACACCATGAAGGACTCACTATTCGACCTCTACCATGATGTCCCCTCTGCCAAGGAGCTGTGGGAGAAACTGGATGCAAGGTACCATAAGGAGGATGCGACAAGTAAGAAACTCCTTATATCAAAGTTTATTAATTTTAAAATGGTTGATGAAAGGTCTGTCATGGAACAATTTCGTGAAATTGAGAGGATTAGAAATAATTTCTCTCAACACAATCTTGTCATGGATGAAACAATTGTTGTGTCTTCTATTATTGATAAACTGCCCCCATCTTGGAAGGAGTTCAAACGAACTCTTAAGCATAAAAAAGAGGACATAACTCTTGATGAACTTGCTAACCATCTTCGTGTAGAAGAGGATTGTCGCATGCAGGAAAATGAAAAAGAGCAGAATGCTCAGAAAATTTCAAAGGTGCATGTGATGGGAGCGGCTAAGTTCAAAAAGCCCCTGCTGAACAGGCCCAACAAGCCTGGTGGTTTCAAAAAGCCTACTAGTTTGGGAAAATCGAACAACCAAAACCAGAATCAAAGGAAGCAGAAAGTCACTTGTTGGTTCTACGAGAAAGATGGCCACCTCAAGTCTGAATGTTATCATTGGAAGAGGAAGCAAGGAAAAAATCATGCTTCCTCTCTCTAAACTGCAAAAAGGTGCTGGTAGCGACAATGATGATCTCATTGCTATGATATCTGAAATCAACGTCGTTGAAAATGATATGGCTTGGTGGGTTGATTCTGGTGCTACTCGACATGTCTGCAAGAACAAGAGATTCTTCAAGACCATAGAGGCAGTAGATGAAAATACTGTCTTATACATGGGAAATGATGCTACTGTCCCTGTTAAAGGCATAGGTAGTGTTGATCTGAAATTTACTTCTGGCAAAATTGTAACACTCACTAACGTGTATTATGCACCAGAAGTGAGGAAGAATCTTGTGTCGAGTGGTCTTTTGAATAAGTTTGGTTTTAGGCTTGTCTTTGAGGCTGACAAGTTTGTACTCTCCTAGGGAAGGTATATGTAGAGAAGGGTTATGCTTATGAGAGCATGTTTAAACTCAATGTAATCATTTTATCTAATAAGAATGTTGTTTCTGCGTATCTTGTTGAGTCTCCTTCATTTTTATGGCATCATAGATTAGGACATGTTCATTTTAGAAAATTATATGATATGCTAAATCTGGAATTACTGCCTTATTTTGATAAATATGAAGGAAATTGCAATACATGCATGAAAACAAAAATAACTAGAAATGCATTTCCTAATGTTGAAAGAAATTCAAAGTTGTTAGACTTAATACATTCTGATGTATGTGACATACATAGTACACCCTCAATAGGAGGCAATAAATATTTTATAACATTTATTAATGATTATAGCAATTTTTGTTATGTTTATTTGTTGCATTCCAAAGATGAGGCAATGGTCAAGTTTCGGGCCTATAAGGCCGAAACTGAATTGCAATGTGAGACCTTTATAAAATGTTTATGGTCTGATAGGGGAAGAGAGTACTATGATCTAAAGTACTTTGAATCTACTAGAATAGTCCATGAGACTACTGCCCCTTATACACCACAACAAAATGGTGTGGCTGAGCGTAAAAATTGTGTTTTAACCGAAATGGTTAATGCTATGCTATCAAACTCCGATTTGAATAGTGGCTTTTGGGGAGAGGCATTGTTGACTGCATGCCATATTTTGAACAGAATTCCACAAAAGAGGAATAAAGTCACCCCATATGAGCTTTGGAATAAGCGAAAACCAAATCTTAATTATTTAAGGGTTTGGGGCTGTAGAGCAGTAGTAAAAGTACCTAAACCCAAAAAGAGAAAATTGGGTGAAAGGGGAGTGGAGTGCATATTTATTAGATATGCACAACACAGTAAGTCATATAGGTTCATGTTAATTGAGCCTAATAATTCGATTTCAGTAAACACTGTAATTGAATCAAGGGATGCAATCTTTGATGAGACAAGATTTAAATATGTTCCCAAAAGCATTCCTGAAGAAAACCAAAAAGGGAAGGAAGTCATAGAAATTGAAAATGACAAAGAAATAGTAGAAGTTTCTGAACTTCGAAGGAGCAAACGAGCTCGGAAAATTAAGTCATTTGGTTCTGATTTCTATACATTCCTAGTTGAAGGAAGTAGAGAAACAGTAACTAGACAAATTCCGTATTATTTTAATACGAAGGCTGATCCTCAAACAGTAGAGGAGGCAATGAAATAAAGAGATGCAACTTTCTGGAAAGAGGCATTAAAAGATGAAATGGATTCAATAAAGGGAAATAACACTTGGGAGCTAGTTGATCTACCTCCTGGGTGTAAACCCATTAAATGCAAATTTCTCTTCAAAATGAAAAGAAGAGTTGATGGATCCATTGAAAAACACAAAGTGAGACTGGTTGCTAAGGGTTTCACCCAAAAGCATGGAATAGACTATTTCGATACCTATTCACCAGTAGATAGAATTGCTACTATCAGATTGCTTATTGCAATTGCAGCTATAAACAAGCTGGTCATCCACCAAATGGACGTTAAAACAGCGTTCCTAAATGGAGAGTTAGATGACGAAATATACATGGAACAACCTGAAGGGTTTATCATGCCCGGTCATGAGAACAAAGTGTGCGAATTGTGAAAATCATTGTATGGTTTAAAGTAAGCACCAAAACAGTGGCACCAAAAATTCGACCAGGTTGTACTTGCTTTTGGATTCAAAATAAATGAATCTGATAAATGTGTATATAGCAAGTTTGATGAAAAATGCAATGGTGTAATTATATGTCTTTACGTAGATGACATGCTAATTTTTGGAACTGACTTGGAACAAGTTCAGTTGACCAAAAGGTTTCTTTCAAGCCAGTTTGAAATGAAAGTTTTGGGGCAAGCAGATGTCATTCTTGGGACTCAGATTGTAAGAGATGAGGGGAGTATTACTCTTAACTCAATCTCATTATATTGAGAAAGTTCTCAATAGATTCAATCACTTGAGTTGTGCCCCTTTATCTACCCCACTAGATTCAAGTATTGAGCTAGTGAAAAATACAGGTAATCCGGTTTCACAACTGGAGTATTCTAGATTAATTGGATGCTTAATGTATGCAACGACATGCACTAGGCCGAATATTGCCTTGGCAGTAGGCAAGTTGAGCAGATTTACAATCAATCCAAGTGAGTTGCATTGGTTTGCAATTCAAAGAGTTTTGAAATATCTGAAGAAAATAATTAACTATGGTTTATGCTATAGTGGTTATCCTTCGGTCTTAGAAGGATTTTCAGATGCAAGTTGGATTGTGGAAGATCAAAATCATGCATCTACAAGTGGGTAGATTTTCACACTTGTTAGAGGTGTGATCTCGTGGGCTTCAAAGAAGCAAACTTTAATGGTTGGTTCTACCATGGAATCAGAGTTTATTGCATTGGCCTCAGCTTCGAAAGAAGCTGAATGGCTACGTGAATTATTACACGAGATATCATTGTGGCCTAAACCGGTAGCTCCAATATTTATCCATTGTGATAATGAGGCCACATTGGCAAGGGCTTTTAGCCAAATGTACAATGGTAAATCCAGACATATTGGACTGAGACATAGTTGTGTCAGAGAATTGATAACAAGAGGAGTTATCACGATTGACTATGTGAAATCTAGTCGAAACTTGCCAGATCCCCTTACTAAAGGATTGCCAAGAGACTTGGTGAATAAAACATCAAGAGGGATGGGTCTCAAGCCCATGAATTACAAGTCACCAATAATGGAAATTCAACTCGACGCCTAACATTACGTTAAGTCTTGAGTTCAATGCAGTCAAATTCATTAAAAGAGTGACTGTGAGCACTAAATTTTAATAACCATCCCAAGGTTGTTAGTGCTCGGTACCTGCATGTAAAGAGAGGAGGTTGAGACGATCTCTTAATAGTCTTCTACAGGTGCTTAAATTGTGGGGGTACTAGAATGAAGACTACCTATGTGGATGTGAAGTGCAGCCGCTTCAAGGAGTTCAAGGGCTTGGCTCCAAAGACATTCACGAGAAGATACGGGACACAAGACCAATGTTGAATGTGTCGGGATATTTATGGCTATTTGCTGGTGTAAGTTATATGCGTGATATGTTTATGCTACATATCGAATAGAATCATTGGTTCAAAGTTTATCTACCATGTAATTCTGATATGATGTAATGAACTTTTCACAAATTAGTGGTTCAAATCGCAAGATACCATTATTTATGCATATAATGTTTGAGATTTCGTGGATTGAATGATCTGATTATTTTGAAAATGACGGGGGATTGTTGAACATTTTCAAAATAAATGTTTAGTCCTACATTGGTTAGGAACTTCAAGTTTAAAGAGTATATATGTACTCTTGCACCATAATGTGTGTAAAATAAAATACAAGTGTTATGCAAGGTGAGCCACACGCGAGCGCGTGCGCGCTCCACGCGGCGCATATGGCGCATTTTAGGCGCTTTTATAGGCGCACTTAGCACTTGGCACGAGACACGTGCGTGTGTGTGTATATGTGTGCAAGCTAACCATGGGTAAAACTTTTTACCATTAATTTTTACCATTTTCGATATTAAATGCGTAGTTATTAGAGTGGTTGAGTGGGTGCAGTTGAAACTGCTCTCCACTACTCCATTGCATCAATGCTTGACTTCTTACTACTCCATTGCATCAATGCTTGACTGCTCCACTACTCCATTGCATCAATGCTCGACTGTTCCACTACTCCACTACCCCATTTTCACTCTAACTGATCATGACCAGCGCTCTATAAGAGGAGAGGTTTGGGGAGGAAGAAATCATCTCGAAATTCACTTGTAATCACTCTTATTTTCATCTTTCACTACTGCAAAGTGAAAGGTGGGTTTACTTCATCGTATCCTTTAGGATATTTGCTAACTCTTGCAGTGTAGAGAGCAAAACTTCCTTTAGGAAAGTGGCAGTGTTACACATTTTGAAGTCATTGCAAGTCCCTGTGATCTAACACTCTATAGTGAAAGGAAAACGGAGAGGCAACTTAATTGGGGGTCTGAAGAATGAAGGCGGGCAGATAATTCAAGATCATGATGGCATAAAAAAGATAGTAGAGGGATATTTTGAGGACTTATTCAAAACAAGTAGGGGCACTGCAGATTTCTCAATCCTGAAAGGGCTGGAAGCTGCCCTCTCAGCTAAAGATAGGCAAAGTCTGGATATAGAGTTTGATAAAAAAAAAGAAATTCTTACATCTCTTAGAGGGATGAACCCGAGTAAAACACCAAGCCCGGATGGCATCACCAATAAGGTTCTCCAACATAAGTGGGTACTGTTCAAGGAGGAGATAATGCAAATGTTCCATAGATTTCATGTATTCAGTCATTTAGAAAGGGGTATCAATGAGTCTTTTATTGTGTTAATTCCTAAGAATTCTTCACCACAATCTCTGTTTGATTTTAGACCTATTAGTTTGTGCAATTTCATATACGAACTCCTTGCCAAGGTCTTATTTAACCAATTGAAATTTGTTTTTAACCACAATATTCCTCTTTTTTCGAAATGTTTTCGTTGCAGGAAGGCAATTGTCCGACAATGTTATACTGGTACATGAGATTCTACACATGATGAGGAAGAAGAAGAGAAAAACCTTGAATGCTACTCAGAAGTTAGACATCTCTAAAGCCTATGATAAGCTGGAATAGGACATGGTGAAGATGATGTTGACAAAGCTGGGCTTCTCGACCAAATGGTGCTCATGGATAAGTAACTGCATATCATATGTTTCTTATAAAATTATTTTCAATGGAGACCTAACCAAGAAAATCATCCCATCAAGAGGTATCCTTCAAGGGGATCCTATTTCCCCATTCCTATTTGTTTTATGCTCGGAAGCCTTATCCTACCTCCTAGCTAAGGGCGAAAGTGAAAAAAAGTTCTTGGGCTTCAAACTTAATCCCACAACTCCAGCCATTTCGCATCTTACGTTCGCGGATGATACCTTTTTGTTTTGCGAAGCTAATGAGGAGAATTTAGTTACTTTGAAAAGAATTTTGCAGGACTACTCGGAGATATCAGGACAGGAGGTGAATCTGCAAGGGCTCGTGAACATCCCAATATGGCAAGGTCCAGGTCGCTACCTGGGGGTCATACTGGTGGAAGGACAACCTAGGAAGAGGCAGTTCTAAAAGTTGGTGGAAAAAATGTTCAACAGAATCTTAACATGGAAAGAAAAGCTCGTCACCCCTGCAGGTAAGGAAATCGTGCTCAAAGCAGTGGCTCAAGCCCTACCAAATCATCACAAGGCTTTCTTCAAGATCCCGAAGGGCACTATCCATTCCCTCATATAGGCGATGGCTAGATATTGTTGAACTTTGAAGTTAAAATTTTGTATTACAAATTAACTAAACCTTTAGTCCCACATAGGAGAGAAAGGTTTGGTTTCTCACTTAATATATGGTCCAACATACTTCACTATTGTTTAAGTGAGGAGTAGGTTGGAGTGAGTGGACCATGGGGTTTCACTAGGTAATCACCCTATTTAAATAATCTTTGACAATGGCCTTGAGCCTTGGGGCTTTGGTTTGTTCAAGACTTAGCCATTCATAAACATAGTTTTTCTTTTTTCATTTTTTTTTGTTTTTGAATAAAACAAAAGAGCACCAACAGTTGCTAAGTTTGAATTAGGAGTTAATTAACTATCAATTAGTGGCACACTAATTAAGACCACTAATTAGATAGTTATTGAAAAAACTGTCCACTAATTGGACAGTTGGATAGTTCTCTATAATATAAGAGTCTATGGACATAGAGTATATATGTTTTTTCGAAATAAAATTTTATGTGATTTGTGGTTTTTAGAGAGAGACGATTTTGCAATTTTGAAGGTTCTTTGATTGGTGCTTTGATCAAAGAGAAAACCAGTTGTATCCTGGAGACAGAACTCCTAGTAGAATTCAGCACCGAGTTGGAGGAAATTTTCTGTCTTAGGTCATTGCACTGCAAGCCTCTGGTACACTTTGTTTATTAATCTTCATGACTATTAAATCAACATGTTTAGTTGCTTGTGATAACAGTGCCATGTTCAGATTTATGCTCAAATTAGATTGCTTGTTTTAACAATCTAAGATTTAAAAAAGCTTGCTTTTAAATTAATTTTGATTTAATTCTACTTGCTTGTTTATTATTATTGTTTTCTTATTCGAATATACTTGCTGTTTTGTCTATTTTAGAATCTGAATCTGAATCTGAAATGGCATCATCTCATATTGTTAATGATAAGCGATCTCTACTACTGCATCCAATTCTATGGATGAGAGGGCTTTTAAAAGTTTAAGGGACTTGATTTCAAGAGATGGCAACAGAAAAAACAATTTTCTGGTTGACCACTATGAATTTAGCCAATGTCATCAGAGAGGAGGTTCCTAAGACGGATGAGAATCTGATCACCAAGGAAACCATGATGACAATTGAGGCATGAAAAAATTCTGACTTCCTTTGCAGGAACTATATTCTGAATAGACTTGATGACACTCTATATGATGTTTATTCTGATGTGAGACTGCAAAGGATGTTTGGGATCTGCTGGAAAAGAAATATCGAACTGAAGATGCAGGAGCAAAAAAGTTCGTGGTTGGCAAATTCTTGAAATATAACATGGTCGACTCAAAATTTGTGGTGAAGCAAGTTGAAGAACTGCAAGTGTTGATTCATGAGTTACATGTTGAGGGATGTATCGTGAATGAGCATTTTTAAACTGGTTCTATCATTGAGAAATTACCTCCATCTTGGAATGACTTCAAGGTGTATAGATATGTCAATTGAAGATCTAATCTTGAGGTTGCGTGTTGAAGAAGATCAGAGGAAAGGAGACAAGATGGAAGGAAGTGACATTGATGCAAAAGCAAACATGGTGGAAAGAAGCAATTCCAAAGTTTAGAAATTCCAGAAGAAGAATTTCAAAAGAGGAGCACCCATCAAACAGTTTGCACCGAAGGGGAAGAATTTTAAGAAAATCCAAGGAAACTGCTGGGTATGTGGAAAACAGGGTCATAGGGCCCAAGATTGTTGTCATAAGAAAGATCAGAATCATGGCAATTCTGGTTTTAACAACCAAATTGATGGAATGGACATTGATCTCATTGTTGTTGTGTCTGAAACTAACATGGTCTCTGACACTCGGGGTTGGTGGATTGACATCGGTGCAACTCAGCATATATGCAGCGACAAAAGCTTGTTTTCAGAGTTTCTTCTTGTTGATAATGAAGAAAAGCTTTATATGGGAAATTCATCCTCATCAATGGTTGAAGGCAAGGGTACTTTAAGATGAAGTTCACTAGTGGGAAAATAGTCACTTTACTCAATGTTTGTATGTTCCTGAGATCAGGAATAACCTTGTATCTGGCCCTTTACTTAACAAGAAAGGGTTCAAGTTGGTGTTTGAGTCTGATAAGTTTGTTCTCACCAAGGGTGGAATGTATGTAGGTAAGGGATACCTCAAAGAGGGTCTCTTTAAGCTCAATGTTATAATTGTTAACTCTACTGGTAATAGAGTGATCGTTTCTGCGTATGTGGTTGATTCATTTAATTTATGGCATGCTAGATTAGGACATGTGAATAAAAGATCTATTTACAGAATGGTTAAATTAAATTTATTGCCTAAGTTCAACATTGATTTAAATAAAAAATGTGAAATATGCACTGAATCAAAATTTGTTAGGCAAACTTTCAAATCTGTCCGAGAGAGATCAAATGAATTATTAGGATTGATTTATAGTGATCTTTTTTATTTTAAATCCATTCCTACTAGAGGGGAAAAATTATTACATCGCCTTTATTGATGATTGTAGTAAATATTGCCAAGTCTATTTAATTAAAAATAAAAATGAGGCCTTAGATATGTTTAAAATATATAAAGCAGAGGTAGAAAACCAATTAGACAAGAAAATCAAGGCATTAAGAATAGATAGAGGTGGAGAAAATGAATCATTTTGAATTTGCATAATTATATAGCAAATATGGAATTATACATCAAACGATCGCACCCTATACACCTCAATAGAATGGTGTAGCAGAGAGGAAAAATAGAACTCTAAAAATATGATTAATTCCATGTTGAATGGTTCTACTTTCTCGAATTTGTGGGGTGAAGCGTTACTCACTGCAGGTCACATTTTGAATAGAGTGACTTTCAAGAAATTAGATAAATCTCCTTTTGAGATATGGAGAGGCAGAAAACGCACTTACAAAACTTTGAAAGTGTGGGGTTGCTTGGCAAAGGTCCAAATTCCCTTACCAAAGAGAACTAAGTTAGAACCTAAAATTGTAGATTGTGTGTTCATTGGTTTTGCTAAGAATAGTGCAGCATATAGATTCTTAGTAGTTAAATAACATATTTTAGATATTAGTGAAAATTCTGTTATAGAATCTATTGATGCTGAATTTTTTGAACACATTTTTCCTTTTAAGGAAAACCAAAGTGGTTCGTTGCTTAAAAGAATTGCTGAAGAGAGCTTAGATGAATCATCTACTTCTAAGGTTCAAAAACAAGAGTTAGAACCTAGAAGAGGAAAAAGAGTTAAGGTCGCAAAAAATTTTGGACCTGATTTTGTTAACATGTTAACTGAAAATGACCCACAAACCTATAAAGAAGCTATGTCTTCACCAGACGCTCCATTGTGGTGGAAGCTATCAATAGTGAGATTGAATCCATTTTACGAAATAATACGTGGGAATTGGTTGATCTAAACCAATTGGATATAAATGGATCTTCAAAAAAAAGCTAAAGGCTGATGGCACTATTGAGAAATACAAGGCACGTTTGGTTGCTAAAGGATATAGACAAAAGGAAGGTTTAGATTACTTCGACACTTATTCTCCTGTTTCAAGAATAACTTCCATTAGGATGTTAATTTCCATAGTTGCTTTGTACGACATGGAAATACATCAAATGGATGTTAAAACAACATTTTAAATGGAGAATTAGAATAAGAAATTTATATGGATCAACCTGAAGGGTTTGTAGTAAAAGGCCAAGAAAACAAAGTTTGTAGACTTGTTAAGTCTTTGTATGGACTTAAACAAGCTCCAAAACAATGGCATGAGAAATTTGATCATACTATGATGGCAAATGGTTTTAAAATAAATGAATATGACAAATGTATGTACAGCAAGGATGCCATAATGTCAACAAAAAAGATGTTGAATTCTAGTTTTGACATGAAAGACTTAGGTCTAGCTGATGTAATACTATAAATTCAAATCAAAATGAACATCGAAGGTTATATCCTAACACAATCTCATTATGTTGAGAAAGTTTTAAAAAGATTCAATCAATTCGATTGCAAACCTGCTCCAACTCCTTTTGATGTTAATTGTCATCTAAAGAAGAACTCTAAAGAGTCGGTTTGTCAATTAGAATATTCTCAAGTTATTAGGAGTTTAGTGTACCTGATGAACTCTACTTGACCTGACATTGCTTATGCAGTAAGCAGGTTAAGCAGATACACAAGTAGTCCAAATGATGATTATTGGACACCATTGATAAGAGTTCTAAGGTATCTCAAGTATACCTTGAATTATGGATTGGTTTATACAAAGTATCCACCAGTACTTGAAGGCTATAGTGATGCAAATTGGATTTCTGATAATACAGAAACCAAGTCAACTAGTGGATATGTATTTACATTGGGTGGAGTAGCAATTTCTTGGAAATAAACAAAACAAATGTGTATAGCACGATCCACCATGGAATCCGAATTCATTGCTCTTGACAAGGCAGATGAAGAGGCTGAATGGCTAAGAGATTTCTTAGAAGATATTCCTTGTGCCAAAGCCGATTCTGAAAAGAAAATGCATACATTGTGATAGTAAGGCAAAGACAAGCAATAGCTAAGAACAACATATATAATGGTAAGTTGAGACATATAAGGCGCCGACATAATACTGTAAGACAATTACTCACAAGTGGAGTAATTAGTATTGATTATGTTAAGTCTAAGGAAAACATTGCATATCCTTTGACTAAAGGCTTACCAAGAGATCGAGTGAAGATATTATCGAGGGGAATGGGCTTAAAGCCTATAGAGTAAGTCAAGTCTAGCGGAAACCTAACCTAGCTGATTGGAGATCCCATGGTCTAGGCTCAATAGGCAAACTGGTTAGACTTGACTTAACAAACATGACACATAATTACCTGTTCCTATGATGAAGTAAGTGTATTGATAAGATGTTTAGGGTATGCAATATGCATTTAATGACATAGTAATATCACCTATATGGTAGTAAATGTGGGGTCGCATTTATGAGAATGAAATTAGGCTAAGTTCTCTAAGGCTATCATGAAACCAGGATCTGTCAAGACAAAAAACGAACAAAAACGTATGAACTGCATTTGGATTCAAGTCATAAGTAAGACATATTGTTTTGGTTTACTATAAAAGTGAACAGTTCAAGATAAATAAATACATCAACTGCGTCACAAAGTAAACCCGATATGCTTTACTAAGGTTAGTTCAAGTCTTTACGACACTTTTCCTTATAAGCATGACTTGATCATCTCTCTCTCGTGTATAATTATTATTTTTTTGTTTGTGATTTGGCAAAGTTAAGACATATGGGGTGTTACTATTTCCAATACAAATGTGGGGTATTGTTGAACTTTGAAGTTAAAATTTTGTATTGCAAATTAACTAAACCTTTAGTCCCACATAGGAGAGAAATGTTTGGTTTCTCACTTAATATATGGTCCAACATACTTCACTATTGTTTAAGTGAGGAGTAGGTTGGAGTGAGTGGACCATGGGGTTTCACTAGGTAATCACCCTATTTAAATAATCTTTGACAATGGCCTTGAGCCTTGGGGCTTTGGTTTGTTCAAGACTTAGCCATTCATAAACATAGTTTTTCTTTTTTCATTTTTTATTTTCGTTTTTGAATAAAACAAAAGAGCACCAAAAGTTGCTAAGTTTGAATTAGGAGTTAATTAACTATCAATTAGTGGCACACTAATTAAGACCACTAATTAGATAGTTATTGAAAAAATTGTCCACTAATTGGACAGTTAGATAGTTCTCTATAATAGAAGAGTCTATGGACATAGAGTATATACGTTTTTCCAAAATAAAATTTTATTTGATTTGTGGTTTTGAGAGAGAGACGATTTTGCAGTTTTGAAGGTTCTTTGATTGGTGCTTTGATCAAAAAGAAAACCAGTTGTATCCTGGAGACAGAACTCCTAGTAGAATTCAGCACCGAGTTGGAGGAAATTTTCTGTCTTAGGTCATTGCACTGCAAGCCTCTGGTACACTTTGTTTATTAATATTCATGACTGTTAAATCAACATGTTTAGTTGCTTGTGATAACAATGCCATGTTCAGATTTATGCTCAAATTAGATTGCTTGTTTTAACAATCTAAGACAGAAAAAGCTTGCTTTTAAATTAATTTTGATTTAATTCTACTTGCTTGTTTATTATTATTGTTTTCTTATTCGAATATACTTGCTGTTTTGTCTATTTTAGAATCTGAATCTGAATCAGAAATGGCATCATCTCATATTGTTAATGATAAGCGATCTCTACTACTGCATCCAATTCTACGGATGAGAGGGCTGAAAAGTTTAAGGGACTTGATTTCAAGAGATGGCAACAGAAAACAATTTTCTGGTTGACCACTATGAATTTAGCCAATGTCATCAGAGAGGAGGTTCCTAAGACGGATGAGAATCTGATCACCAAGGAAACCATGATGACAATTGAGGCATGAAAAAATTCTGACTTCCTTTGCAGGAACTATATTCTGAACAGACTTGATGACACTCTATATGATGTTTATTCTGATGTGAGACTGCAAAGGATGTTTGGGATCTGCTGGAAAAGAAATATCGAATCAAGATGCGGGAGCAAAAAGTTCGTGGTTGGCAAATTCTTGAAATATAACATGGTCGACTCAAAATTTGTGGTGAAGCAAGTTGAAGAACTGCAAGTGTTGATTCATGAGTTACATGTTGAGGGATGTATCGTGAATGAGCATTTTTAAACTGGTTCTATCATTGAGAAATTACCTCCATCTTGGAATGACTTCAAGGTGTATAGATATGTCAATTGAAGATCTAATCTTGAGGTTGCGTGTTGAAGAAGATCAGAGGAAAGGAGACAAGATGGAAGGAAGTGACATTGATGCAAAAGCAAACATGGTGGAAAGAAGCAATTCCAAAGTTTAGAAATTCCAGAAGAAGAATTTCAAAAGAGGAGCACCCATCAAACAGTTTGCACCGAAGGGGAAGAATTTTAAGAAAATCCAAGGAAACTGCTGGGTATGTGGAAAACAGGGTCATAGGGCCCAAGATTGTTGTCATAAGAAAGATCAGAATCATGGCAATTCTGGTTTTAACAACCAAATTGATGGAATGGACATTGATCTCATTGTTGTTGTGTCTGAAACTAACATGGTCTCTGACACTCGGGGTTGGTGGATTGACATCGGTGCAACTCAGCATATATGCAGCGACAAAAGCTTGTTTTCAGAGTTTCTTCTTGTTGATAATGAAGAAAAGCTTTATATGGGAAATTCATCCTCATCAATGGTTGAAGGCAAGGGTACTTTAAGATGAAGTTCACTAGTGGGAAAATAGTCACTTTACTCAATGTTTGTATGTTCCTGAGATCAGGAATAACCTTGTATCTGGCCCTTTACTTAACAAGAAAGGGTTCAAGTTGGTGTTTGAGTCTGATAAGTTTGTTCTCACCAAGGGTGGAATGTATGTAGGTAAGGGATACCTCAAAGAGGGTCTCTTTAAGCTCAATGTTATAATTGTTAACTCTACTGGTAATAGAGTGATCGTTTCTGCGTATGTGGTTGATTCATTTAATTTATGGCATGCTAGATTAGGACATGTGAATAAAAGATCTATTTACAGAATGGTTAAATTAAATTTATTGCCTAAGTTCAACATTGATTTAAATAAAAAATGTGAAATATGCACTGAATCAAAATTTGTTAGGCAAACTTTCAAATCTGTCCGATAGAGATCAAATGAATTATTAGGATTGATTTATAGTGATCTTTTTTATTTTAAATCCATTCCTACTAGAGGGGGAAAAAATTATTACATCGCCTTTATTGATGATTGTAGTAAATATTGCCAAGTCTATTTAATTAAAAATAAAAATGAGGCCTTAGATATGTTTAAAATATATAAAGCAGAGGTAGAAAACCAATTAGACAAGAAAATCAAGGCATTAAGAACAGATAGAGGTGGAGAAAATGAATCTGCTGAATTTGCATAATTATATAGCAAATATGGAATTATACATCAAACGACTGCATCCTATACACCTCAATAGAATGGTGTAGCAGAGAGGAAAAATGGAACTCTAAAAAATATGATTAATTCCATGTTGAATGGTTCTGGACTTTCTCAGAATTTGTGGGGTGAAGCGTTACTCACTGCAGGTCACATTTTGAATAGAGTGACTTTCAAGAAATTAGATAAATCTCCTTTTGAGATATGGAGAGGCAGAAAACGCACTTACAAAACTTTGAAAGTGTGGGGTTGCTTGGCAAAGGTCCAAATTCCCTTACCAAAGAGAACTAAGTTAGAACCTAAAATTGTAGATTGTGTGTTCATTGGTTTTGCTAAGAATAGTGCAGCATATAGATTCTTAGTAGTTCAATCACATATTTTAGATATTAGTGGAAATTCTGTAATAGAATCTATTGATGCTGAATTTTTTGAACACATTTTTCCTTTTAAGGAAAACCAAAGTGGTTCGTTGCTTAAAAGAATTGCTGAAGAGAGCTTAGATGAATCATCTACTTCTAAGGTTCAAAAACAAGAGTTAGAACCTAGAAGAGGAAAAATAGTTAAGGTCGCAAAAAATTTTGGACCTGATTTTGTTAACATGTTAACTGAAAATGACCCACAAACCTATAAAGAAGCTATGTCTTCACCAGACGCTCCATTGTGGTGGAAGCTATCAATAGTGAGATTGAATCCATTTTACAAAATAATACGTGGGAATTGGTTGATCTAAACCAATTGGATATAAATGGATCTTCAAAAAGAAGCTAAAGGCTGATGGCACTATTGAGAAATACAAGGCACGTTTGGTTGCTAAAGGATATAGACAAAAGGAAGGTTTAGATTACTTCGACACTTATTCTCCTCGTTCTAAGAATAACTTCCATTAGGATGTTAATTTCCATAGTTGCTTTGTACGACATGGAAATACATCAAATGGATGTTAAAACAACATTTTTAAATGGAGAATTAGAATAAGAAATTTATATGGATCAACCTGAAGGGTTTGTAGTAAAAGGCCAAGAAAACAAAGTTTGTAGACTTGTTAAGTCTTTGTATGGACTTAAACAAGCTCCAAAACAATAGCATGAGAAATTTGATCATACTATGATGGCAAATGATTTTAAAATAAATGAATATGACAAATGTATGTACAGCAAGGATGCCATAATGTCAACAAAAAAGATGTTGAATTCTAGTTTTGACATGAAAGACTTAGGTCTAGCTGATGTAATACTATAAATTCAAATCAAAATGAACAACGAAGGTTATATCCTAACACAATCTCATTATGTTGAGAAAGTTTTAAAAAGATTCAATCAATTCGATTGCAAACCTGCTCCAACTCCTTTTGATGTTAATTGTCATCTAAAGAAGAACTCTAAAGAGTCGGTTTGTCAATTAGAATATTCTCAAGTTATTGGGAGTTTAATGTACCTGATGAACTCTACTTGACCTGACATTGCTTATGCAGTAAGCAGGTTAAGCAGATACACAAGTAGTCCAAATGATGATTATTGGACACCATTGATAAGAGTTCTAAGGTATCTCAAGTATACCTTGAATTATGGATTGGTTTATACAAAGTATCCACCAGTACTTGAAGGCTATAGTGATGCAAATTGGATTTCTGATAATACAGAAACCAAGTCAACTAGTGGATATCTATTTACATTGGGTGGAGTAGCAATTTCTTGGAAATCAACAAAACAAATGTGTATAGCACGATCCACCATGGAATCCGAATTCATTGCTCTTGACAAGGCAAACAAGAGGTTTGAATGGCTAAGAGATTTCTTAGAAGATATTCCTTGCTGGCCAAAGCCAGTTACAACAAAATGCATACATTGTGATAGTATGGCAGCACAAGCAATAGCTAAGAACAACATATATAATGGTAAGTTGAGACATATAAGGCGCCGACATAATACTGTAAAACAATTACTCACAAGTGGAGTAATTAGTATTGATTATGTTAAGTCTAAGGAAAACATTGCATATCCTTTGACTAAAGGCTTACCAAGAGATCAAGTGAAGATATTATCGAGGGGAATGGGCTTAAAGCCTATAGAGTAAGTCAAGTCTAGCGGAAACCTAACCTAGCTGATTGGAGATCCCATGGTCTAGGCTCAATAGGCAAACTGGTTAGACTTGACTTAACAAACATGACACATAATTACCTGTTCCTATGATGAAGTAAGTGTGTTGATAAGATGTTTAGGGTATGCAATATGCATTTAATGACATAGTAATATCACCTATATGGTAGTAAATGTGGGGTCGCATTTATGAGAATGAAATTAGGCTAAGTTCTCTAAGGCTATCATGAAACCAGGATCTGTCAAGACAAAAAACGAACAAAAACGTATGAACTGCATTTGGATTCAAGTCATAAGTAAGACATATTGTTTTGGTTTACTATAAAAGTGAACAGTTCAAGATAAATAAATACATCAATCGTCACAAAGTAAACCCGATATGCTTTACTAAGGTTAGTTCAAGTCTTTACGACACTTTTCCTTATAAGCATGACTTGATCATCTCTCTCTCGTGTATAATTATTATTTTTTTGTTTGTGATTTGGCAAAGTTAAGACATATGGGGTGTTACTATTTCCAATACAAATGTGGGGTATTGTTGAACTTTGAAGTTAAAATTTTGTATTGCAAATTAACTAAACCTTTAGTCCCACATAGGAGAGAAATGTTTTGTTTCTCACTTAATATATGGTCCAACATACTTCACTATTGTTTAAGTGAGGAGTAGGTTGGAGTGAGTGGACCATGGGGTTTCACTAGGTAATCACCCTATTTAAATAATCTTTGACAATGGCCTTGAGCCTTGGGGCTTTGGTTTGTTCAAGACTTAGCCATTCATAAACATAGTTTTTCTTTTTTCGTTTTTTATTTTCGTTTTTGAATAAAACAAAAGAGCACCAAAAGTTGCTAAGTTTGAATTAGGAGTTAATTAACTATCAATTAGTGGCACACTAATTAAGACCACTAATTAGATAGTTATTGAAAAAATTGTCCACTAATTGGACAGTTAGATAGTTCTCTATAATAGAAGAGTCTATGGACATAGAGTATATACGTTTTTCCAAAATAAAATTTTATTTGATTTGTGGTTTTGAGAGAGACGATTTTGCAGTTTTGAAGGTTCTTTGATTGGTGCTTTGATAAAAAAGAAAACCAGTTGTATCCTGGAGACAGAACTCCTAGTAGAATTCATCACCGAGTTGGAGGAAATTTTCTATCTTAGGTCATTGCACTGCAAGCCTCTGGTACACTTTGTTTATTAATCTTCATGACTGTTAAATCAACATGTTTAGTTGCTTGTGATAATAGTGCCATGTTCAGATTTATGCTCAAATTAGATTGCTTGTTTTAACAATCTAAGACAGAAAAAGCTTGCTTTTAAATTAATTTTGATTTAATTCTACTTGCTTGTTTATTATTATTGTTTTCTTATTCGAATATACTTGCTGTTTTGTCTATTTTAGAATCTGAATCTGAATCTGAAATGGCATCATCTCATATTGTTAATGATAAGCGATCTCTACTACTGCATCCAATTCTACGGATGAGAGGGCTGAAAAGTTTAAGGGACTTGATTTCAAGAGATGGCAACAGAAAACAATTTTCTGGTTGACCACTATGAATTTAGCCAATGTCATCAGAGAGGAGGTTCCTAAGACGGATGAGAATCTGATCACCAAGGAAACCATGATGACAATTGAGGCATGAAAAAATTCTGACTTCCTTTGCAGGAACTATATTCGAATGACTTGATGACACTCTATATGATGTTTATTCTGATGTGAGACTGCAAAGGATGTTTGGGATCTGCTGGAAAAGAAATATCGAACTGAAGATGCAGGAGCAAAAAAGTTCGTGGTTGGCAAATTCTTGAAATATAACATGGTCGACTCAAAATTTGTGGTGAAGCAAGTTGAAGAACTGCAAGTGTTGATTCATGAGTTACATGTTGAGGGATGTATCGTGAATGAGCATTTTCAAACTGGATCTATCATTGAGAAATTACCTCCATCTTGGAATGACTTCAAGGTGTATAGATATGTCAATTGAAGATCTAATCTTGAGGTTGCGTGTTGAAGAAGATCAGAGGAAAGGAGACAAGATGGAAGGAAGTGACATTGATGCAAAAGCAAACATGGTGGAAAGAAGCAATTCCAAAGTTTAGAAATTCCAGAAGAAGAATTTCAAAAGAGGAGCACCCATCAAACAGTTTGCACCGAAGGGAAGAATTTTAAGAAAATCCAAGGAAACTGGGGTATGTGGAAAACAGGGTCATAGGGCCCAAGATTGTTGTCATAAGAAATATCGAATCATGGCAATTCTGGTTTTAACAACCAAATTGATGGAATGGACATCGATCTCATTGTTGTTGTGTCTGAAACTAACATGGTCTCTGACACTCGGGGTTGGTGGATTGACATCGGTGCAACTCAGCATATATGCAGCGACAAAAGCTTGTTTTCAGAGTTTCTTCTTGTTGATAATGAAGAAAAGCTTTATATGGGAAATTCATCCTCATCAATGGTTGAAGGCAAGGGTACTGTTAAGATGAAGTTCACTAGTGGGAAAATAGTCACTTTACTCAATGTTTGTATGTTCCTGAGATCAGGAATAACCTTGTATCTGGCCCTTTACTTAACAAGAAAGGGTTCAAGTTGGTGTTTGAGTCTGATAAGTTTGTTCTCACCAAGGGTGGAATGTATGTAGGTAAGGGATACCTCAAAGAGGGTCTCTTTAAGCTCAATGTTATAATTGTTAACTCTATTGGTAATAGAGTGATCGTTTCTACGTATGTGGTTGATTCATTTAATTTATGGCATGCTAGATTAGGACATGTGAATAAAAGATCTATTTACAGAATGGTTAAATTAAATTTATTGCCTAAGTTCAACATTGATTTAAATAAAAAATGTGAAATATGCACTGAATCAAAATTTGTTAGGCAAACTTTCAAATCAGTCCGAGAGAGATCAAATGAATTATTAGGATTGATTTATAGTGATCTTTTTTATTTTAAATCCATTCCTACTAGAGGGGGAAAAAATTATTACATCGCCTTTATTGATGATTGTAGTAAATATTGCCAAGTCTATTTAATTAAAAATAAAAATGAGGCCTTAGATATGTTTAAAATATATAAAGCAGAGGTAGAAAACCAATTAGACAAGAAAATCAAGGCATTAACAACAGATAGAGGTGGAGAAAATGAATCTGCTGAATTTGCATAATTATATAGCAAATATGGAATTATACATCAAACGACTGCACCCTATACACCTCAATAGAATGGTGTAGCAGAGAGGAAAAATAGAACTCTAAAAAATATGATTAATTCCATGTTGAATGGTTCTGGACTTTCTCAGAATTTGTGGGGTGAAGCGTTACTCACTGCAGGTCACATTTTGAATAGAGTGACTTTCAAGAAATTAGATAAATCTCTTTTTGAGATATGGAGAGGCAGAAAACGCACTTACAAAACTTTGAAAGTGTGGGGTTGCTTGGCAAAGGTCCAAATTCCCTTACCAAAGAGAACTAAGTTAGAACCTAAAATTGTAGATTGTTTGTTCATTGGTTTTGCTAAGAATAGTGCAGCATATAGATTCTTAGTAGTTAAATCACATATTTTAGATATTAGTGAAAATTCAGTTATAGAATCTATTGATGCTGAATTTTTTGAACACATTTTTCCTTTTAAGGAAAACCAAAGTGGTTCGTTGCTTAAAAGAATTGCTGAAGAGAGCTTAGATGAATCATCTACTTCTAAGGTTCAAAAACAAGAGTTAGAACCTAGAAGAGGAAAAAGAGTTAAGGTCGTAAAAAATTTTGGACCTGATTTTGTTAACATGTTAACTGAAAATGACCCACAAACCTATAAAGAAGCTATGTCTTCACCAGACGCTCCATTGTGGTGGAAGCTATCAATAGTGAGATTGAATCCATTTTACAAAATAATACGTGGGAATTGGTTGATCTAAACCAATTGGATATAAATGGATCTTCAAAAAGAAGCTAAAGGCTGATGGCACTATTGAGAAATACAAGGCACGTTTGGTTGCTAAAGGATATAGACAAAAGGAAGGTTTAGATTACTTCGACACTTATTCTCCTGTTTCAAGAATAACTTCCATTAGGATGTTAATTTCCATAGTTACTTTGTACGACATGGAAATACATCAAATGGATGTTAAAACAACATTTTTAAATGGAGAATTAGAATAAGAAATTTATATGGATCAACCTGAAGGGTTTGTAGTAAAAGGCCAAGAAAACAAAGTTTGTAGACTTGTTAAGTCTTTGTATGGACTTAAACAAGCTCCAAAACAATGGCATGAGAAATTTGATCATACTATGATGGCAAATGGTTTTAAAATAAATGAATATGACAAATGTATGTACAGCAAGGATGCCATAATGTCAACAAAAAAGATGTTGAATTCTAGTTTTGACATGAAAGACTTAGGTCTAGCTGATGTAATACTATAAATTCAAATCAAAAGGAACAACGAAGGTTATATCCTAACACAATCTCATTATGTTGAGAAAGTTTTAAAAAGATTCAATCAATTCGATTGCAAACCTACTCCAACTCCTTTTGATGTTAATTGTCATCTAAAGAAGAACTCTAAAGAGTCGGTTTGTCAATTAGAATATTCTCAAGTTATTGGGAGCTTAATGTACCTGATGAACTCTACTTGACCTGACATTGCTTATGCAGTAAGCAGGTTAAGCAGATACACAAGTAGTCCAAATGATGATTATTGGACACCATTGATAAGAGTTCTAAGGTATCTCAAGTATACCTTGAATTATGGATTGGTTTATACAAAGTATCCACCAGTACTTGAAGGCTATAGTGATGCAAATTGGATTTCTGATAATACAGAAACCAAGTCAACTAGTGGATATGTATTTACATTGGGTGGAGTAGCAATTTCTTGGAAATCAACAAAACAAATGTGTATAGCACGATCCACCATGGAATCCGAATTCATTGCTCTTGACAAGGCAGCTGAAGAGGCTGAATGGCTAAGAGATTTCTTAGAAGATATTCCTTGCTGGCCAAAGCCAGTTACAGCAAAATGCATACATTGTGATAGTATGGCAGCACAAGCAATAGCTAAGAACAACATATATAATGGTAAGTTGAGACATATAAGGCGCCGACATAATACTGTAAGACAATTACTCACAAGTGGAGTAATTAGTATTGATTATGTTAAGTCTAAGGAAAACATTGCATATCCTTTGACTAAAGGCTTACCAAGAGATCAAGTGAAGATATTATCGAGGGGAGTGGGCTTAAAGCCTATAGAGTAAGTCAAGTCTAGCGGAAACCTAACCTAGCTGATTGGAGATCCCATGGTCTAGGCTCAATAGGCAAACTGGTTAGACTTGACTTAACAAACATGACACATAATTACCTGTTCCTATGATGAAGTAAGTGTGTTGATAAGATGTTTAGGGTATGCAATATGCATTTAATGACATAGTAATATCACCTATATGGTAGTAAATGTGGGGTCGCATTTATGAGAATGAAATTAGGCTAAGTTCTCTAAGGCTATCATGAAACCAGGATCTCGTCAAGACAAAAAACGAACAAAAACGTATGAACTGCATTTGGATTCAAGTCATAAGTAAGACATATTGTTTTGGTTTACTATAAAAGTGAACAGTTCAAGATAAATAAATACATCAATCACGTCACAAAGTAAACCCGATATGCTTTACTAAGGTTAGTTCAAGTCTTTACGACACTTTTCCTTATAAGCATGACTTGATCATCTCTCTCTCGTGTATAATTATTATTTTTTTGTTTGTGATTTGGCAAAGTTAAGACATATGGGGTGTTACTATTTCCAATACAAATGTGGGGTATTGTTGAACTTTGAAGTTAAAATTTTGTATTGCAAATTAACTAAACCTTTAGTCCCACATAGGAGAAAATGTTTTGTTTCTCACTTAATATATGGTCCAACATACTTCACTATTGTTTAAGTGAGGAGTAGGTTGGAGTGAGTGGACCATGGGGTTTCACTAGGTAATCACCCTATTTAAATAATCTTTGACAATGGCCTTGAGCCTTGGGGCTTTGGTTTGTTCAAGACTTAGCCATTCTTAAACATAGTTTTTCTTTTTTCGTTTTTTATTTTCGTTTTTGAATAAAACAAAAGAGCACCAAAAGTTGCTAAGTTTGAATTAGGAGTTAATTAACTATCAATTAGTGGCGCACTAATTAAGACCACTAATTAGATAGTTATTGAAAAAATTGTCCACTAATTGGACAGTTAGATAGTTCTCTATAATAGAAGAGTCTATGGACATAGAGTATATACGTTTTTCCAAAATAAAATTTTATGTGATTTGTGGTTTTGAGAGAGACGATTTTGCAGTTTTGAAGGTTCTTTGATTGGTGCTTTGATCAAAGAGAAAACCAGTTGTATCCTGGAGACAAAACTCCTAGTAGAATTCAACACCGAGTTGGAAGAAATTTTCTGTCTTAGGTCATTGCACTGCAAGCCTCTGGTACACTTTGTTTATTAATCTTCTTAACTGTTAAATTAACATGTTTAGTTGCTTGTGATAACAGTGTCACCTTCAGATTTATGCTCAAATTAGATTGCTTTTTTTAACAGATATTAGTGGAGTAATTCTAAGAAGGATTGAGTTGTACATTGGTGCAGATGGGAAAGAATAGCCAAACCAAAAGTCAACGGAGGATTAACGGAGGATTAGGGTTCAAAGACTTGGAGTTATTCAATCTCAGCTGCTTAGTAAAGCAAGCTTGGCGTATGCTCAAATAAGAGAATCCAATGCTCCATAGCTTCTTTCCAAGAGGTGATTTCATGGAGGCTCCAATTGGTTCGCACCCCTCAAGGGCTTGGCGGAGCATTTTAGCAGGCAGGGAGATACTTAAACAGGGGCTAAGATGGAGGATTGGCGACGACCAATAAGCTCGAATTTGGGAAAATCACTGGATCGCGGGTAAGGAGCGAATCGAGCTATTCTCACCACGCAGGGAGGGACTACAGATGGTCGCGGATCTAATTTCCCCCAGTATAAGAGAGTGGGATCAGACTCTGATAAACAAAACTTTCAACCTTATGGAAGCCAAGTTCATACTCGGTACTCCAATTAGTAGAGTAGGATGTCCTGACAAACTTATTTGGCATTACTAGAAATCAGGGAACTTCTCGATTCGCTCGGCTTATAAACTAGGAACGGTTATGGACCAGGAATGGAGTTTAGGAAGACCGGCTAAGGGCGCCTCTAGTACCGGGTTAACAAAATCAATATTTTGGAAGAAAGTTTGGAATATTCAAGTCCCGAGGAAAGTCCATTTCTTCTTGTGGTAGTGCTTACAAAATATTCTACCAACCAAACTTGCACTGTAGAGGAAAGGCATTGTCAATAACCCCTATTGCCCTGCATGTGAAAAGGAGTTGGAAATGCCCAGCCACGCCCTTTTCCAATGTGACCTTACTCGACCTTTCTGGTTTGGTACCTCTTTTGGTCTCCGCCATATTTTGCTCGGCCCTGGGGAGTTCAAAGACGTTTTTGAACGACTGCTATTACCATTCGATGAAGTGTGTAATGTGGAGGAATTAGTTCAGTGGATTACATTCGAATTGTGGCGCTTATGGAAGAATCGTAACAATGTTGTGTTCAGGGAGTCAGGGGACGAACGACGAACCGACATTGCTTCTCCACAGAATTGACTTACAAGTTTAGGAATTTGTGAAAACGATGGCACTCGATCGTGATGGACATTTACAAAAGAAATGTTTAGTCCCACATTGATTAGAAAGTATATATGTACTCTTGCACTATAGTGTGTGTAAAATACAAGTGTTGTGCACAGTGAACCACGCGCGCGGTGTGTATATGTGTGCGAGCTAACCATGAGTAAAACCTTTCTACCATTATTTTTTACCATTTTCGAAATTACAATGTAGGCAGTTATTGATTGACCCACTCAAGCATTGAATGGGCAGTTAATAAACCCATTTAATACTTGACCAGTGCTCTATAAGAGAAGAGGTTTGAGGAGGAAGAAGACATCTCGAAATTCGCCAGCATCTGCTCTTGTTTTCATCTTTCACTACGGCAAAGTAAAAGTTGAGCTTGCTTCAAGGAGGAGAGCAAAACTTATTTTAAGAAAGTGGCAGTATTACACGCTTTGAAGTCATTGCAAGTCCCTTTGATCTAACAGATGGAAGATTAGAGTCCTCTGATACTCAAGTAATATTGCAGAAGGGGCATATGCTCTGTATGTTGATGCTGCGAGAGATCCCACAAGTGGAGAGTTGGGAATTGGCTGGATCCTAGTTTCGTCGAACAATGCAGTGATACGTGCTGGTTCAAGTGCTTCTGGTCTTTCACCTTCAGTAGAGGTCACTAAAGGTTAGGCAATTCTTAAGGCCCTGCAGAGTTGTTTGGACTGCAGAGAATTGGGGAGGTTATTTTCGGATGCTCGTACTGTAGTAGAAGCTATGACCATTTTCTCCTCATGTTGCACTGATCTTGACCTAATAGTCTCGATGTGAGATATCTTGTTCGCAATCGGGATCCTTTTAATTTCTGTTATATCTCTAAGGAATTGAATTATATGGCACACTTGTTAGCGTGGCTTGCTCTCAAAGAGCAACATTGCTACATTTGAGAATCTCCTCCCCGTGAATTTCTGACTAATTTACTGAATGCATAACCACGTTTTGAGAAAAAAAAAACATTAAAAAAATTACTTAACAAATGGCTTTAAGAGTTTGAAGACAAAGCAAGTGACTCAAGGGAGACCTTTTGTTTACTACGGAGCTATTACTGCTCTCTAATTAATTCTTTCTTGCTTCACAAAATACTGGCCGGTTACACCCTAGTTGTGGATACAATGCAGCATTTGTCGATGCTAGCTCCATGCAATAGTAGTAGTGATACATAACAAAATGAAGCATATACTCTTCCAAAATAATTTCTTACTCTGCAGGCCTGCATCATCATGAAAAGAATACGATTGGCATCAAATCTCTGTCAAGCAAGCTGCAAATTAACAAAACATTACTCACCATTAAGAAAACGACTGCACCTGAAAATATTGGTGTAGACCGACCCTGGAGTTAAAGAGTTAGCAGTTAGCAGCGCTCCTTGTTCCTGTACATGAATGAGTGAAATGAAGGATTTTATCGTGTTAAAAAGTTATGCTCATATCGCAACAATTCAAGGTATCTTTCCTTTTTATGATCACTGAAAAATCACATTATTTATAAGGCCACCTAAGTTGAATACAATGGCTAGTTTAGGACACAGTGAAGTCCAACAAGACCCAAATAGTGACCCAAATAGGCTAATATGATTTTTTGCTTCTCGAAATAAATAAATAGAATGGCATGAGGACTGCAAAAACAGCTTGTTTTTGTATGAGGGAAATGTAGCCTCCAAAAACTATAGGTTATAAATAATGAAGAGAAAATCCAAAGAGAAATAAGTTATCGGCATACCCCAACATAATCGTTACTTCATTGACATTCAACATTACTTTGAGGAGTCTGGAAAGCCTATTTAGAGTACAGTATATTAGCAAGTTTTAACTGCCCATACGCTAGGTAGTATCTGTACCTATAATTAAAAGGTCCAATGAACGTATCAAGGAAAGGTACAACTGATGGTTATAACAAAAGTTAAACTGCGGAAATTTTAGTTAGAACTGATGCTCAGAACAAAGACAACAACTACATGAGTAAATGATTTAGTTTAAGCCACCATGTAATACCAACATGGCTATAACAAAAGTCTTCCAATAGCTTGAGATGATGACTGCAGGCAAAAGGTAAGAGATGACAAGCAGATAGGTCCAGCTCTTACAATTTCTCCTACTCAAAATTAGAGCTGCAACAAAACTTGCTTAAAAAATAGAGAACAGAGAAACCACTGCTTCCTCCAATAATACCTCATTAAAGTCATGCATAGAAGTGCTACAGGAAAGAAATGTAAGAGATGACAAAAAGTTCCAACCTTGTTAATAATCAGCATTTCACAACTCAAATGTTCTAGCATGATGCTCATAGAAGAAGTCCCATTATAGTGTTGAACCAACATCTCAAGTGGAAGGGAAAATTAAATCAATATTGGTCCTTTCCCCTTCCATGAAAGAGCTAAGTTCACTAAATTCATTGTGAATTGTGCTCAAAATGGGAGAAAAATAAACAATGAATATGTTCATATGCACACATTTGCATCTCTATAACATATTGAATAAGTTCAACCCCAAATGAAGGAAAACAAGTACCAGCAAGACAAGAAATGCGCTAGCACGCGCGCACACATATATATAAATTGAAAAAGTGTAAAAACCAATGGAATTACCTCAAGCAAGACTTAGTCTCTCAGAATTGTTGTTACGACTTTCCACAACTGGTTCATTATGATATGTGACAAAATTCATTGGCCTTCATCCACCACGCCTCCATGCCTTAGGCCAGTTGATTGGCCTTGGCCTTAGCCTTGACTATGTTGGTTCCAATGTAAAGGATCGTTGAAGAACAAGATTGAAGAAAAAAGAGAGATTGGACTAATGGGGTTTTTCTTTGTAATTTGAAGACAACAAGCAAAAAACTACAAGTTTGGAGTGTATTCTAACAATGCACAACACTACCTATTTATAGTAGCAAAAAAAACATAGTCAACAATGACACCTAATGACACCTAGTCAACAATGACACCTAGTCAACAATGACACCTAGTCAACAATGACACCTAGTAACCATGTTACTCTTGTCCAAGTCAAGTTTATTCTCACAATCTCCCCCGTAAGCTTGACTTTGTTCAAGGTTCTTCACGCCGAGTTGCTCCCGCATCTCCTTAAATTTGACTCTTGCTAAGGCCTTGGTGAGAATATCCGCACGTTGTTCTCCGGTGCTTACGAACTCCACTACGATCTGTCGGTTCTCGACACATTCGCGAATGAAATGGAATCGAGTGTCGATGTGCTTGCTGCGTCCATGAAACACCGGATTCTTCATCAATGCGATTGCAGACTTATTGTCGACGTAGAGAGTTACCGGCTTCGGCTTACTTCCGGTTACCTCGTTCAACAAGTTTCTCAGCCATAATGCTTGACATGATGCTGCAGTAGCTGCCATAAACTCGGCCTCACAGGAAGATAGAGCCACAGTTCGCTGCTTCTGCGATTGCCAAGTGATTAGATTCTCGTTGAGATAAAATGCCATCCCTCCGGTACTCTTTCTGTCATCTATATCACCGGCTAGATCGCTGTCAGTAAATCCGACGAGTTCTTCAGCTCCTTTTCCTCTTTTGTACTGAATCCCATAGCTCGTTGTTCCCTTCACGTAGCGAAGAATGTGTTTCACCGCTCGTTGGTGTAGAATAGTAGGTTGTTCCATGTAACGACTCACCATGCCAATCGCATATGAGATATCAGTCGAGTGTGGGTCAAGTACCGAGACACCCGATGACACGCCTATACTCGGTGGAATTCACAAAAGTTCCTTCCGCATCCTTTCCGAGTTGCAACTTTGCTTCCATTGGATACTTGCTCGGGTTGCAATCCGCCATCCCGAATCGCTTGCTCAATATTTTCTTTGCATAAGCTGATTGCTTCACCGTGATGCGGTTTTTCTTCGGTCCACCTCGATACCGAGGTAGTATGAGAGCGACCCAAGATCACTCATCTCGAACTCCTTCATCATTTGCTTCTTGAATCTCTCAACACCATCAATGCTAGATCCCGTCACTATCAAATCGTCAACGTATACACCAACGATGAGTACTTCGCTCCATGGCTCCTCGTGTACACACGCTTTGCTCTTGAGAACACTTCACGAAGCCGAGACTCATCATTCTCTTGTTGAGGCAAGTGTTCCACGCTCTTGGTGCTTGGCGTAGTCCGTAGAGAGCCTTGGACACTTGTACACCTTGTGCTCTTTATTCTTGATGATGAAGCCTTCAGGTTGGGCGACATAAACTTCTTCTTCGATATCACCATTGAGAAACGCCGATTTGACGTCCAAGTGGTGAATCTCCCACCCACGATGAGCTGCGAGGGCAAGAATTAATCTGACGGTGTCGAGTCTCGCCACCGGTGCAAAGTTTTCCTCGAAGTCAACTCCTTGCTTCTGCACGTATCCTTTCGCCACTAATCTCGCTTTGTGCTTAAGGATGTTGCCTTCGCTGTCTCTTTTCAACTTGAACACCCACTTTAAACCGATGAGCTTGTGACCGGGTGGCAAGTCGGTGAGCTCCCACGTCTTGTTCTTCTCGATGGACTCGAGCTCTTTCTGCATGGCCTCCTTCCATGCCTCCTCGGTTGCTGCCTCGTGATATGTTGTTGGCTCGTCGGTGGTGAACAACAACAATTCGTCGAGATCCATCTCCCTTAATGGTGCCACTTCATAAATGTCGGCAAGAGAGCGGACCTTTTTTGGGGCATCTTCGGTTGAGGACCTACTTGAGCCCTCTCGTTGTTGAGGAGAGTACGGCATGGCTACTGGTGTTATTGGTGATGCCGAGTGCGGACTTGCCGGTGGTGTTGCTGCGTTTTCCAAATCCGCTACATCTCCATCAAAAATTCCGAACTCCACAGAATTTTGTGCGATCTTGCCATCATCGTTGCACCATTCCCACTTCTTCTCTTCTTCAAACACAACATCTCTCGCTCACAATGATTTTTCCGCATCGTGGATCAAGGAATCGTGCGCCTTACATCCGTCTTCGACGCCAAGATACACCATTGCTTGACTTCGGTCATCGAGCTTCTTGAGATGTGGACCTACAACCTTCACATGTGCAGTACACCCGAACACTCTCAAGTGCTCCAGATGAGGTCGTCTGCCGAACCAAGCTTGGTAAGGGGTACAATCTCCTAGCACCTTTGTCGGCAAGCGGTTCAAGAGATAAACCGCATGTCGTACCGCCTCTCCCCAGAGTTTCGCCGGGACTTGCATGCTCTTGAGCAGACTCCTCGCAGTGGCCATCACGGTGCGATTCCTCCTCTCCACCACACCATTTTGTTGAGGTGTGTATGGTGCCGTGAGGTGACGCTCGACTCCCTCTTCCTTGCAAAACTCCGCAAACCTATGGGAAGTGAACTCACCACCTCGATCAGTTCGCAAAGTCTTAAGCTTGTGCTCCGACTTGTTCTCCACGAGCTTCTTGAATTTCTTGAATGCTTCAAAGGCTTCTCCTTTTTCTCTGAGCATGTATACCCACATCCAACGACTACAATCATCAACAAGTAAAAAGAAATACTTGTTACCAAATGAGTGATGTCGGGGTGATCGGACCACACGATCTGCATGTACAAGTTGTAGGGGATGCTCGGCACGGTAGTTGGCTTGGGCGGTAATGGCAGCCTTGTTTGCTTTGCGATCATGCAACTCTCACACACTTGGTTGGGGTGTGTAAACTTGGGCAGCCCTATAGCCATCTCCTTCTCCCCCATCATCTTGAGCGCATAAAAATTTACGTGCCCAAGTCTTGCATGCCACAACCAAGCAGATCTGCTAGCGATGCTAATAGAACAACGGGTTGACTCGTCTCGAGAGAAATCTTGTACAACCGATTTGGCGATTTCTCCACTTTCATTAACAGACGCCATTTCGGTCGAACATCTTTAGGATCGAGCCGGCTAAGATGATCGTATTGCATTCTTCTCATGTCATCGACCGAGACTTATGATATTACTTTTCAACTTTGGAATGTAATATACCTCGATCATTAGACGCTGATCACCGTTTTTGCATACGAACAATATGGATCCTCGGCCCTTGATCTCGACGAGTGAGCCGTCTCCGAACTTCACATTTCCGGTGATCTTCTCGTCGAGCTCATGGAACTTCTCTCGATGGGCCGTCATATGGTTACTTGCTCCATTGTCAAGGTACCACACGTCGGTGTGATTATGCTCCTCGCCACTTGCGAGGAGGTTCGCCATGACTTTCTCTTCATTGAGCAACACTACCTCTGGTTCCTCCTTGGTCGATTCTTGCACGAATTCTTCGAGGTTTGTCTCCTCATCTTCGGGCAAGGCGTTCGCCACTCCCTCGGCGAACATTAATGCGGCTCCTCGTCATGGAAGCTAGTGAGGTTTGCCACCTCGTCGGCCTTTTGTTAGGGCACTCGATCGCGTAGTGCCGTACTTTCGACAAGCGTAACACTTCACCGTGCTCTTGTCTTTGCGGGGCTTGGTGTCTTCTCGTCGAGGTGAGCTTTCTCCACGACCTCGCCCTCGACCTCGTCCCCGTCCTTTGCCACGACCTCGTTTATCTCCACCATGGCCGCCGCGACTCGACGATTCGGAAGAAAAACTGGTTTCTCCATTTTTCTTCATTCGTGACATCCATTCTGCATGCGTGAGCAAGAGGTGCTTCTCCTCCTCTCTTTCACCGTATCCGCGAAGTCTCTCCTCGTAGACTTTAAGGCGACCGACGACCTCCTCAACCGTCATGTTTTTGAGGTCACCAAATTGCTCGATCGCGGTAACGATCTGCATGTATTTTTGTGGCAAGGCTCGTAGGAACTTCTTAACGACGGAGATCTCCTCCACCTTCTCTCCCAACGAGCGGATGCCTGTCACAATGGATGTCAATTTCATAGCGAAATCGTCCACCGTCTCTACGTCCTTCATGCGGATTGCCTCGAACTGAGTCCTCAAGGTTTGCACTTTCGCCTCCTTGACTCGCTCCACGCCAACGTGCATCGTCTTTAGTGTCTCCCATGCTTGCTTGGCGGAATCCTTTTCTGCCACCATGAGAAGAACATCCTCCGGAAGCGCTTGATAAATGGCAGCGAGAGCCATTCTATCCTTGCGTTTTTCGACCTCGTCGAACTCCACGGCTTCCCACACTCCTTGCGCTTGTAAATTCACCCGCATCTTCAACGCCCACACCGAGTAGTTACTCTTTGTGAGTAACGGATAAGAGAGCGTCATGTTCCCTTCTTTTCCGATCTTAGTTGCCGCCATATCTCCTCCGACTGCTTTGCTTGATGACGACATGTCCTTCGGCTAATGGCTCTGATACCAAATGTTGGTTCCAATGTAAAGGATCGTTGAAGAACAAGATTGAAGAAAAAAGAGAGATTGGACTAATGGGGTTTTTCTTTGTAATTTGAAGACAACAAGCAAAAAACTACAAGTTTGGAGTGTATTCTAACAATGCACAACACTACCTATTTATAGTAGCAAAAAAAACATAGTCAACAATGACACCTAATGACACCTAGTCAACAATGACACCTAGTCAACAATGACACCTAGTCAACAATGACACCTAGTAACCATGTTACTCTTGTCCAAGTCAAGTTTATTCTCACAGACTACTATTTCTTCTAGTTCTTCCTCTTTCCCTAACTGATCTGAAACAGTTCGACCTCGACCTCCTTCGACAGCGAACATAGTTAGGATCTCGAATGGAGACTTGATTAGGATATTGAATACAAGTATCACTTCAAAAGTGCTTAATCCCAGTACATGAGAATGTTCATTTTGGAACAGGAATCTAAGTATAACTAATAACAAGTTATGAATAATGTGAACTCCACTAAGAAAGTTCAGTCAATAAATTTTAGATCAACTCAAGCAAATTAATGTGTTCAACACTACAGAAGAAGTCAGACGGAATAGAGATTTTAAGTCAGAATGATTCTCATCATAGATAAATTATTGAGTAGGACTCCATTATGGTAAGTCCTCAACAACAAACAATCATAAAACTAACAAAAGCACAACACAAAAAAATCTGATCTATAAAAAGCCATACTCGTCAATCAAATGGGAATTGCCAAGATGATCAAATTAAAAACATAGCGCCCTTCGCAGGCTCATTACCGTAATCCCTCAAGCAATCATAAATCTAATCTTACATTACAACATCGTTATCCATCAGTAGCAACGGTTTGCTTCACTGACAAGCATTCAAGTCTTACAAACACAGAGGATTTGGATTTGCAAAAACCTTTATGAATGAAAAAGTAGAACAATGTATTCTAGTCATAGAAACACAGGATTTGGATTTGCTCCCAATGTATTAGTTCCTAATAGTCCATTAAAAAAACTATAAAACTCTTTTACGACTGAAAAAATTACAGCAGTACAGTTAGTTTTTTTTAAATTAGTAAAATAGGTTAGTTTTTCTTTTTATTCATTAAGGTATTTCGCCTTTTGAGAATGCGTTAATAATGTAAAAAAACTGAACCCACCACGAATAACACGAATAGTGCATTCTCTGAATGCGCTATTCGTATTGCACTATTCGTGTTATTGTAACGGCCCGCTCTAATTAATCACAAATTAATTGCAAATTTCAAATTAAGACCTTAAGCTCAGACCCACGTGGACGTCGCAAAAAAGCTCAGGGCACGCCTAACGAGGTAAAAACTTGTTATTCTTGTGTGTAAGTGTTTACTTAAGTTACTAATATTAAATAATTAGCGTCGCATCGTTTAATATTTTATTAGTCGCGTTGTGCACGTGTAGTGACGAGAGTGTGCGACTTCGCAGTGTGCGCGTAAAGCGGGCGTACGGGGTAGTATGGGATTTAACTGTCACATCACACATCACATCACATCACATCACACATCACATCAAATGTCACATCAACCATCCCTCATCATTTCCTTTTTGTCCTTTCTCACCAAATAACGAAAAAAAATGTTTTTATTTAAAAACGGGAGAAAAGAGAGAGCGAGGAGAGAAAGAGAAGGAAGGGAGAGAAGAGAGAAAGAGAAGGAAGGGAGAGAAGAGAGGGAGAGTGACTGCCAGAGGGGGAAGTTCCGGCGTGGAGCTTGGCGGTCGGCGAATGGCGGCGAGCTGGCTCAGCGGCGAGCGAGCTCGGCGGGGCAAGCGCGCGAGGGAGAACGGCGGCGAGCTCGGCGGGGCGGCGCGGCGTGAGCTCGGACCTCCATTAATCAAGTGAGTGGTTAATGTTGTTGTTGTTGATGGGGTTGTGTTGTTGTTGATGTTGGCATTATTGTTGTTGTTGTTGTCTTAACAAAAAAAAAAAAAAAAAAGGAGAACCAAAGAAGTCGGGAGGAAGAAGAAGAAGGAGGTGGGGTGGGGGAGGGGTGCACGCACGCTGTGCGTGCGTGCATCCCTGGACCAGTTGGGCCGGTCCGGGCCCAACAAGACCCGACCCGGGTGGGCCCGAACCGGGTCGGGCCGACCCGGTTCTGGTCAAACCCGATCCAGGGGCCCACCCCTATATTAAAATAATATTATATCAATTTTTAATTTAAAAAAAAAAAAACAGTTTTAAATTAAATAAATTACAGAAAAATAAGAAAAATAGGTGGAAAATTATGGAAAAATCAAGAAAAAATCAGGAAAAATATTAAAATGTTTTAATTGGACACCAGGAACTTAGGAGACTCTAGTCGGGTGTCGGGTATGTATCTCGAGGCGAGTGCGGGACATTTCGAAGGCGTTTTGCGAGTCGTTTGAGGTAAGTAATCCCACGAGAAAATTAGTTAAAACTCAATTTATGCACTTGCTATATTTTGCATTTCAATTATTCTATTGTGCTATTTATTGTTGTTCAATTATTGTTCATCTACTCTCACGTGTGTATGTGTGTATGTCGACGGGGTCGGCATGGCACGGACTCACACCCCGGGGCTAGTTACCCCGCGATGTTCGAGTAATTGGCCATGATAGGGCTACGCGGTGACTATTCTCGCAGAAGCCCGTTGGTTGAGAGATGTTTGGACGGGGTTCTACCGTTCAATGGTTCCTCTCATTCGACCGTGAGATGTTTGGCGAGGTTGTCGTCAATGGTTCCTCTCGGTTTAGCTACGAAGATTCCCGGATGTCGACCAGGGTTCTCTGTCACGCTACACTCGTGTCCAAATTTGACTTCTCAACGACTTATTTTCATGCGAATTTCCTTATTGTTGTCCTTTATTAAATTGCATGAATCGTAGCCGTTTCATTGAAATTCGTGAATATTAGCTAACGTTCTCTGGGATTTACTCACATGGCACTACAAAAAAACAGCAAATCGAAACGGAACAGAAACGGAATCAATTCCGTCTCTAAAATCGTCGTCGCTGATTCAATCAGAAACGGAAATAAATTTCGTTTCTGATTTAGAGACGGAATAGAGACGGAATTAATTTCGTTTCTGATTAGAGACGGATTTAGAGACGGAAATTAGAAACGGAACAGAGACGGAACATAAATGAAATTTTTTTCAAAATGGTACATTTTTAATCGCATTCCGTCTCTAATTCCGTTTCTAATCAGAAACGGAATCAGAGACGGAAATAATAAATTCATGAATTCCGTCTCTGATTCCGTTGCTAATCAGAAACGGAATCAGAGACGGAATCAGAGACGGAATTTTTGAATTCTGTCTCTGATTCCGTTGCTGATTCATGATATATTCCTGAAAAATTAAAGACGGAATAGCAACGGAATGTCTGAATTCCGTTTCTAATCCGTCTCTAATTTTCCTTTTTGTTTAAATTTCAAACATAAACATAATCCAATTGGTTCTCCAACCTATAACTTGTAATTACAACCATAGGACCTACTTCATCGCCTGCACCCCCTCCAACAACTCCTTGGGGGTGCTAACATCCCCCAAAAAAGCAAAACTTGACATTCATACATCGACAAAATATATCAACAAATATTCAAATGAGAGAAAAAAAAATTAAAATTCAAAATTTAAAAAAGATTTATATATCCACGAAAAATTGTCTAGTATAACAAATGCTCCAAATTTCTAAGTATTCAAAAAAACCACCAATCCTATTGTTCAACAACCACAAAAAAAAAACTTACAATCCTCTAAATATGCACAAAAAGAATTATCAATCTAAAAGTCATATAAACAACTATAAAAGTTATATGATATGCTTTAATTTCCTCATCTCTCACTTGGAAAAAAGATTATGGCAGGTATTGTCACAGGGATATGGGCAATCAATGGCACTAACTCCCACTCGATCGAAGAACCAATCACCTACTGATAGGTGCAAAATAGATCAAACTCATGATAAAAAATACGAAACTGCAAAAAAACTATCTCCATTTACAGTGCAAAAGAAAACAGTATACTTTACTATAATTGAACACACCATTCTATTATACAAATAAGTCTAATAACACCATATCCAAGAAGAACATAATTTAACAAACAAACACATGAAATCCAATAACTTTTCTTTCAATTAGTTTATGTCAACTGTAAAGATCAAATTACAGTTTACCTAATAAATCAACCAACAATATAATCATGAAATGTCCACAAAGCAAAGGATTCAAGGTCATGCTAAAATAAAAATGTCCACAAAGCAAAGACTTCAAGTGCATAAGTTTCTAAAATGGGAAATTAGACATAATAATGATGAATATTTAAGAGAATAGGAATGTTTCATGCATGTGGGCCAACATGCTCGTGCCATTTTGTGTCAATCAACCATGTAAAAGCAATACAAGGCATAAGCATCACGTTTTTTACAAAAATGAAAAGGAACGCAGATTTTGCTTTTGGAAATTTCTAATAGAATTAATATAATTAACAGCTTATTAAAATATAACGAGTTCACTTTGAACTAGTTTATGAATGTAACTCATCATATGCCATGATAGCAATGCCAACCATCAAGATGCAAAAGTCAAATGATAAAACTTTGTAGAGAAAAAAATATCATCTAGAAATCAAGAGTGGTAAAGATTCATGTGTCACAACAATTTAAAATGAAAAAACAATAACTTAGTCATAGAGAGACAGATGACATTTAAGCTTAAAATGAAAAAGTAAAGCAATGACATTACAATGTTTTGCAAGGATTGATAGTGCAAGTAGCATAGGGAGCTCCCTCTTCAAGATTGATAAATAAACCTTCTTTTGCAGGGGTACCAGTGGTGCTACCCTATTAAGATGACAAACTATCCAGCATTATCAAGCATGAAACACAAACGTACGTAAAGTATTATGAGAAAGGGAGACGCAGTAAATATCAACTTGCATTGTATTTTTCAGGGTTGTTTTGTGTAGCCATGAGAGTGTGAACACCTTGTCCACAATAGCCTATCTTTTTGTAACTAAATTCCTATTAATATATATATAGTCTCTTTCTCTAAAAAATATACTAGTCCAGTCAAGGGTCCCTATTAATATACATAGTGATGTGGACTTTTTCTTATTGAGAATAAGAATAAGACATCGAAACAAATAGCTTTCAAATGCAAATTTCAAACACTTTCAAGGTACATGTGAAAAAGAAATAAAAGAGGAAAGGAAAAAAAATGTATTCTTGCCTGATTTGACACATATAACCCGATCCATGAGTTGCTTGAAGCTTATCAAGTGTGCCTCCGGGTCAAGAAGCCTCCACATCTCTAAAGCATAGTCCAAATTAGTACACTACAATGATTAGACATGGAAATAGCAGGACTATTTAAAAAATAGCTGTACAACGAACCTTCAGCAGGACTTTTTAAATCATCGAAAAGGAAACAATGAGGTGTGCCGATGGGGAAGTAATGTACGGAGGATTTAGCTAACTAATAGTCAAATATATGACATAGCAAGGAAAAGGAAGGAAGGTCAGACAAATCTCTATAGCTAATCATGCACAATTAGTTTAGTCCCATACTATATCATTTCCTTTGTTTTTAACATTCATGTTCAATTATTAGGCCACCAAAGAACATACAACACATGTCCCTTCTCAATCTAAGAAGAAATAAACAAAGAATGTATTAAACTAAAGGAAACTTAAACACAAACATGCACAATCATGAGAAGAAATAAACAACAATGTATTATCTATAATATGGGAAGAAACACACATGACACAAACCTTTGATGAATTGGCGTGCTTCCTCTTTCTTTGGAAGGTTTTTCTCTCGATTTTCCCTTCATAAACGACCACCTAAAAACAAATAATTAAGCGAGAAAGTTATAAATTCAACTAAGTTACAAAAGGTTACATCTCGATTCAAGCATGATGATTCAAACAAGAAAATGGAGAGGAAGGAGAATTCGGCAAGTTCTACTTTGCATGGAAAGAAGTAACGCTTCCAAGTATTACCATACTTACTTGGAATGAAGATAATTCATCCCGCAACATGCCATATTTTCCCCGCAACATTGCAAGGCTCTCTATCATTACGAGACTTTTCTTGTTCAAGATGTTCAAGGCTTGCTTGTATGAATCGCTATCTCGCTGAAGTTTGCTATTGTATTGTTGTAAACCGTGTTGTAATCTTGCGAATTTTTATATGAAGCATTAAGTGACTCAAATATGTAAAGCAATTTTGAAAATAACTTCATTTACCCTATAAGTCAAAGAAAAACAAAAACTGAACCTCTAATTTTAAACAAAACTTTGCAAACTAATTGTGTAGATCTACTTACCAACTTGTACACCACCCCTAGCTTGATCATCTCCTTAAAAATTCTCCAAAATCTCTCTACCTCTAATATATAAATATGTATGTCATACTTACATGCGCCTGCGCTTGTCCATAAAACTTTCCGGGCTATCCGAATAAGCGCAAGTTCATATTTCCAAGTTCCAATTGCAAAATTTCACAAGCCATGTTGAGAGCACAGTTGCTAACTAGCAAGGCAGCATAAGCAATGGTAGAAATAAAATTGTCGAAAAAGAACATACAGAACTAACATTACGCGTCCACTCAAAACATACCTAAATGCAATGTCTTCTACAAACATTCAGTAAGTACCTACAAGAAAATTGTTTAACAAAAAAATGGGAGGGAAGAAAATTGAACAAATTGAAACAAAAACTGAAAAACACAAAACCAAATACGAAAGATCGAAGCTTCCAAGACCAAAAAAACTCTACCAAAACCCCATTACCGAAAACACAAAAACAAACCCTAGACACCACAAAACCCCAAGAAACTCACATGCAATCTTCGAGAAACCAAACAATAAAAAAAAATCTAAAATCGAAACCCTAGAAACCAAAAATAGAACTCACATCGAGAATCCCCAGCAAGTCGTCGACCGAGCCGGGGGTCGCCGAGCGCGTCCGAGCTTCGTTGAGCTCGAGCTCCAGCCTGGTCCGTCATTTCTCCGAATCTCCGCAGACCCTTCAAAACCCTATCGATCACGAACTCGATTTTAGACTCCACGCCTCATCAAAGAAACCCTAGAACAAACCCTAGAAACCAAGACGGAATCGGAGGGGACTAAATCTAGGGTTTGGTACGCGAAATCGATTCAGACGAACAACATGGCTATTGGTGAGAGTGAGAGTAGAGAGGTGCGAGAGAGAGAGAGAGAGAGCGGCGAGAGAGAGAGAGAGTGCGGTGACGGTGAGAGAGAGAGAGAGAGAGCGGTGACGGTGAGAGAGAGAGAGAGAGAGAGCGGTGACGGTGAGAGAGAGCGGTGAGAGCGGTGAGGGAGAGAGGTTTGTTGAGAGAGAGAGAGCGGTGAGGGAGAGGTTTGTTGAGACAGGTTTTGAGAGGTTTCGAGAGACAGAGAGACAGAGAGAGGTTTTGAGAGACAGAGAGAGAGCTGAGTGATTTTCGGGAGAGACGGACAGTTGTGGGTATGTAGATCAAGCATGCACGAATCTCGAGACATAATGAACGGTTGAAAAAAAAAGAAAGTTTTGGTGGGAATGTTGGCGCCATTTTTCAGAGACGGAATTTAATTCCGTCTCTAATTCCGTCTCTGATCCGTCTCAAATCCGTCTCTGAATGTTTCCGTCTCAATTCCATCGCTAACTTTTTAATTTAGAAACGGAACTTATTCCGTTTCTAATTCCGTTTCTGATTTAGAAACGAAACTTATTTCCGTTTCTAATTCCGTTTCTGATTTGCTGTTTTTTTGTAGTGTGGGATTTGTCATTGTTTTTTGTGACAAATCGCAGATCATGCGACGAGCCGAGGCAAAGGAGTGTTAGGCGACTACGTCTAAGTAGAGAGAGGCCGCCACTTTTTGCGTAGGTAGTTGTATGTATCTATTAACTACTTTTTGATATTTTGGGATGACTTGTATACCCGATACATGTATATGCTCACCTTTGTACTTTTGTCGCTTTGATATACATGGTATCTAATGCCGGGTTTCCACAATGTAGGGTTGTTCATAAAAATGCAAACTTTTTACTTTTACGATATATGCATACCTTAAGACTTCCGCATCAATGTATGATTTGTATTAATTTACTAAATCATGAATAACTTAATAATTCATAAAATATCCATAATTACTAAGTTAAAGACGAATAAGTTATGTACAAGGGTTTAGGTCGCGGACAGTCAAAATAAGTGTGCGGTGACGTGACATGCTTGGTGACGTGTCTGGCGACGTGGCGGTACCCGGTTTGCCTTAGAATTTGGGGCCATCACAGTTATGGAGAAGTCCACGTAGACTTCCAATTAGGCCATCACATGAATGGAGCATTCACTGAATGTGCCATTCATGCAATGACCTAAATGGCCATTATTGCAATATATACATATATATATATTATATTTATATATTTATATATAATATGTATATATATATATTATATTTATATATTTATATATAATATGTATATATATAATATTATATTTATATATTTATACATAATATAGGAAAATGATAGAATGTCACCCCAAGGGACACCCCTATAGAATAGCGTGCGGGACCCACATAAAAATGAAATGATGCGGAACTAATTTAGAAACGGAACTTATTCCGTTTCTAATTCCGTTTCTGATTTAGAAACGGAACTTATTTCCGTTTCTAATTCCGTTTCTGATTTGCTGTTTTTTTGTAGTGTGAGCAAAATAGTTTCTGGTGCATAACACACGTGGTGTGTATCTTGAAGTGCACACGTTGACTTCTATAGATGCGGACCCACATGCCACGTCTCCATCTACATCTATAGAAATGGCCGAATTTGATACAGACCACCTTCGTCTCCATCTACACAACTTTCTCTCTTTAAAAACCTGCAAGGTTAGCCAATCTCTCTCTCTCTCTCTCTTCATCTACTCTTTCGATAACGGGAAGAACAAGAATTCATCCACAACAATTGCAACACAGTAGAATACAGACCCAACGTCTTCTCCATAACTCTCTCACTTAATTGCCACTAACCGCACTCACCTTATCGTGTCGTTCGTCCCAATTAGAGGTACAACAAACTAGGGTTTCTGAGAATTAGGGTTTTATTTAATTTATAATTCAATAACCAATAAACAATTTCCATCGATTTTATTGAAATACTATATATATGAGAGCTTCGGATTAAAGTAATAAAAGGATATCTCTATCCCGGTGTTCCCAATTTGTATAGGTTGCCTGAGGTTTACATGGGGTTGCATGAGGTTTGCATGGGTTTACAATTGGAATTGGTATGCGAGTCGTCCATATCCACCTCAAGATATGTGTGTGACGTTTGCATGGGTTTGCATGAGTTGTTCACCTCGAGATATGTGCGTGATGTTTGCATGGGTTTGCATGGGTTGAACAAATAATTCATTCTCAAAAGGAGTAATTCGTAAACATGTTAGGTTGAACAAATAACTCCTTATCAAAAAGAGTAATTTATACACTTAATATTTTGTATGAATTACTCCTTCTCAGTAATTCATACAAAGTTGAAAAGCAAACCAACTCATCACCACGTCATCAACAATAACGCCTAATCAAAAGGAGAAATACATTAGTTTTGTAATTTTAAAGAAACCTTCCCTATTTGATGAAAAAAAAAAAGAAGTAATCCTACATCACTTTTTGAAATAGCCCATTTACGACATGTACATAAACAACTCATTTTCTCATAAAAAAAAATGGAACCAAAGACCTACAAAACTAATGTAATTTCTTAGAAGGGAGTAAGCAGGGCCGTAAGCTTAAGGTTTGCACCAACGATCCAAACAAAATAAACCAACAAAAACCCTAATTTCTTAAAAGGGAGTTGTCGCTGAAGTTTTTCTGCTGTCCAACTCAAATGTAGGACATTGCTATCAAGCTCTGATACAATAGGCACCACCACTGGGGCAAGAAAAATATTGACACCCTAAATTACTCGGCATACTACATATCTTGTAAGAAGCATTAGGAAATCTTAAAAATACAACAGTCAAGGTGTTTGATTAATTAAAAAAACTTTGGTTAATCTGCCACTGACGCAATTAAACCTTTCTTATTTAATGGAAAGGAAATTTTATTTCACCCACAAAAAGTGAGGTGAATCAACTAATTAAACCTAGATAGCTGTAACATATGTACATGAAATAAACCGTGCATATCATCATCACATATACCCTTCAATCACCTATATATAGAGGTGTGTGTCTTGATCGAGCAACATTATCCTATCCTTCAATATAAATTCTCTGAAGCTCTACATAGTATTTGGACTTTTTTCAATGACACAATTAAACTTTTCACTCAAAAAGAGCAAACTACTGCAACGCAAAGAGTAAGGCAGCCACTGGAATGATAGATATATGAAAATAGAAATGAAGAACTATGTCTCACATAATGAAAAATTAAAATATTTGGTTCACTTCCCTTGTAATATAGTGTCGCGATATATGAAAATAGAAATGAAGAACTATGTCTCACATAATGAAAAATTAAAATATTTGGTTCACTTCCCTTGTAATATAATGTAGCGATATATGAAAATAGAAATGAAGAACTATGTCTCACATAATGAAAAATTAAAATATTTGGTTCACTTCCCTTATAATATAATGTAGCAAAACTCATGATTTTGGTTCAGCCAAAAAAATACATAATGTTGCCTCACATAAGAAAACAATGTAATTTATTTGTCGAGAATCTAACAAACAGTAAATTCTGCAAAATAAAAGCTATAGCTAAAGTGAGTATAATTCTTGAAAAGAGCAAACGGACAGATTGAAGGGATAATACCTTGATATAATCTGCAGTTTAATCGTGCTTTCAAACCTGCAGCAACAACAAATGACGGCTGCCATCGACGATGACGGTGATGAAGATGACGATCGTCTGTGAGGGTGAAGTTCGGTGAGTGATGACGGTGATGATATTGTACAATTTTTTGCCCCATCTTTTTATGGGTTTCAAAAGGGTCAAAGTTGATAAAAGATAGCAAATATTATTGGTAGAAAAGATTGTGGACTACAAATAACTCACATTGCATTTAAGAAAATGCAGCTAGAATATCTTAGTAATTAATTAATAAGGGTATATTTTTGTCATACAAAAATTTGTTCAAATTCTCTATTTAAAAGTATCAATTCTAAAAAATAGTGATATGATTAAAGATTATTAAAAATTTAAATAATTATCGAAATAATGTATAGAGAAAATATAATAACAATGACATTTACATGATTTAGACACTATTTTTTAAAAACTTGTTCAAATTCTCTATTTAAAAGTACCAATCAGAAAAAAATAGTGATATGAATAAAGAATTATTAAAAATCCAAATAAGTATCGAAATAATGTATAGAGAAAATGTAACAATAATGACATATATACATGCTCTAGACTCTATTTTTTTAATTGCAACTAAAACAAACTAACTGGCTTTGATCATCAATAACACTTACTCTATCTTGTTTTTCCCCACTCACAAAAATAGAACACAAACGAAAGTTCAATGCAAGGATAAGTAAGAATTACAATCTCTTGATAAAAAAAAAAGAACCAAAATGTGATTATTTGATTAAAAAAATTATGCAACGTTGCCATTATTAATTTAGAGATCATTAACCTGAGAGCCAAAAACTCATCTTCTCTATCTTTCTTCTTCAAATATATGGGAGCTCGCCCTTCCCCCCTTGATGCTCAGCAATGAACTATCTCGATGCGCAATCTTGATCTTACTGTGAAATGAGTCCTGCTACACCTAAAATAATAGAATGATGAACTGCAGAAATAGTCATATATTACTTTTTTTGCCATGATGCATTCTAACAATTAAGAAAATAAAAAAATAAGAAATTCTAACCCAAAAAAGTATCCCATCAAAAGAGTTGCATAAGGAAATCAATGATTTCGACCTCATATTCGTTTTATGGCCTTGATCGAATAAATAGTGTCTTCAACCCCATTTTTAACTATTTTAACCATCAATATAATCAAATATTGATATTAGGCATACAAAATTTTAGAATCACTCATAAACATATTATAACTTTCATATATCTAATATTCTAAAAAAAAATAAAAAATGGCTTAGAGAAGTTGCTTTCAGCAACGTCCTTGATCCACTCAGAAACTTATGTAGCGAAGCGATGTATATAATCATATCCTCAACGGCTTTGTGTTGTCGATCAATAACGTTAATCAATTCTTTTTCCTTTCACAATTGTTGCGTTTTTTCTCCTTATTTTCTTTGTTCTCTCACTTTCGCATTATGCAATAAAATCATTGAAAGATTGTTGTACTGCATGAAAAGAATGTGGAAGAAAAATATGGAAGAAAAATATGAGAAAATGATCTTGTAGATGGGCTAGTTTTTTTTTAAGGGATAAATGCGGAGATGGGGAGAGAGTAAATAAGATGAGGATGGAAAAGTGGGGACGGTTTTATATAAGTAATCGTATTAATAAAAAAAGGTTTTAGTTAGTTAATCCGAACTTTACCAAAATACTCCTAATTTTCTTTTTGAAGATTGCTTGAACCAATCAAATATAAGCATTTGAGGACACTTTTGTCAATAAAGGTATTTTGCTTTGATTGATTGTAAGGGAGGATTGCATCATATATAGTATAGATATCCCTAGATACTTGAATGATATAGGTGAAAGTAGAAGGGGGATTTACAAATAATAAAAATTAGGGAGTCCAGATTCAAAGAGTCCTTTTACCACCACCCAATATTTTATTAATTATACAACTACCCAATACTTTATCAGTTAACTAGTTGTTTCCCTACATTTCGCGCAGATGTCATTGAAGACCTTCATGGTTTATATATGTGAAAATGGGCAAAAAAAAAAATTACAAAATGATGGGTGTCGTAGTTGACCCCTATGTCAAGCAAAAACTATATATAAAAAATAAAAAATAAAAAATCGGCGTGGTCGACTTTACATAAGCCAACACATGGTACTTCTGCTCAAATACAAAAAATTCATACAAACATGTGCACTTGGAGACCCAAACAAAAATTCAGATGATGGTCAGCACTCTCCAAAAAATCCTCAAACTGGATGCGAGAGAATTATGACGTAGCTAGAAGAATAGATGGGATGTGGAATTTATAGGGGGAATAGAGCTTGTACTACACTCAATTTCATGTATCTGCTAATAATTTTTAAAAACTTTTACCACACTCAATTCCATGTATTTGCCCATGGTTTCGAGTAGAATGTATTAATTCTATTAATCAATTCGTTGATAATATAACCATTATTAATTATTAATAGATGCACACGTAATAGATAATTATATATCTTGAGACAATCGATAATACAAATAAATAAAAAATAAAAAATTTAGAAAATTAAAAAATTAGAATGATGAGAGGAGGTAGCTTTTGAACTTTCTCTCTCCTCCTACTTTTATATATATATATAGTTGTATAATGTATTTTCAGCTATACAATTCTTAATTAAGTGAGTAATCCCCTGTAGACGTATAAGTCGACCGCACATACCTTGCACATCAACTCCATTGTAATATATTGATAAATGATAAGAGATATTTTTTTTTTCAATATATAAATTAAACAACTTTACCTAAAAAAATAACTTATTAAATTTATAGAAAAGTTAAATATAGTCTTAAAAAATTCACTCTAGAGAGTTCAAAATTTAAAAACATATACATTAATTTGTAAACAAAGTAAATTTGTTGTGTTTTTATTATATCATATTTTTTTTATTAATTTTAAAAGGAAGGTTTTATAGGACTGCAATTAGGCCAGCTATGTTTTACGAAAGTGAATGTTAGGTTGTAAAACAACAACAATTATATAAAATGAACAAAACAAAAATGAGGATGCTTATGTAGATGCGTGGTAAAACTCACAAAGATAGAATAATAAATATAGAAGTTTAAAGACTAGTAGGAGTAACACCAATTGACAAAAAGTTTAGGGAAGGGGCGGATACCGTGGTTCGGTCAACTGCAAAGACATCCTACAAATGTCCTCATAAAGAAAACTTGACTCAATAAAAATTAAAGAAATTCGATGAGATAGGGGTAGACTAAGGTTCTCTTGGTACTCATTAATTAAGAAAGATTTGAATGGTTTGAAAAGCTCACCTTCAATTGCATCTAATCGAGCATAATTGAAGAGTTTGATCCATGCATGTAGCCGACCTAATTAATTTGGGAATGAAGCCATGTTGTTGTTGTTGTTGTTGTTAATGATGCATATTAGACTAAATCTATACTATTATAATAGACTAATCCCCAAACATAAGTTGCTTCTTATGAGCTTATGATAAATTAGTAATGATAACCTTTTTATAATAGCAATCCCCAAATCTCCCTCCCAAGTATGCCCTTATTACCTTAAATGAAAAAAAATCAAAATAAGGACAATTTCGTAAGTAAATTATCAAATCTAATTTAATTGACGGTTTCACTATTGGATAAAACCTTCAAAATTGCGCTCAAAAACGAATTAGACGAAACCGAAACCGAAACCGACCGCCGTCCTCGATTTCTTCTTCTTCATCTTCTTCATCGCCACGCCTCTTCTTCCTCTTCGTCCGATTACTAGACCGCCGTCTTCGCCGATTCGCCGAAATAACAGGGACAAAACCAGCTCGAAAGAATTGAAAGAATGTCTTCCTCTATGCTTGATGTTCTTCGTTTTCTTCCTATCCCTCTCGTGCTCCTTCAAAGCCTTGATTACCAGCGCGCGCGGACGGCACCACCGACACCTTCGCCGCGCGTTCGCACCGTGAGTTTCACCGTCACTCGAGGCCCTTCCAGTCCTTGGCGTCTCCTTGGCTATGTCCTCTCCGATCTTCTTCTGGCGAGAGGCCGAGCGGTCCGATCTTCGGAGCCGGGGAGCTCGCCGCGCCAACCTCGCCGCCGGTGACGCGGACGTACACGTCACCACCCGAGATGGATCGAACTTCGGCGGCATGTCGGAGAGCGAGAGCGATTAGGGTTTGGACGGAGGACGAGACGAAGAGTGTGGAGTGGAAGAAGAGCAAGTGGTCCTGCCAAAGAAGAAGAAGAAGAACAAGGCGCCGGCGTCGGTGGTGAGCGCGAGGAAGCGAGGAAGAGGCGGAAGAAAACGCGGATCGGCGAGGCGAGCGCGAGGAAGCGAGAAGAGGCGGATCGGAGAGGGGAAGAAACCCTATTGCTTTGATACCATGAAAGAATTGAAAGAATGTCTTCCTCTATGCTTGATGTTCTTCGTTTTCTTCCTATCCCTCTCGGCTCCTTCAAAGCCTTGATTACCAGCATGGCCGCGGACGGCACCACCGACACCTTCGCTCGGCGGTTCGCACCGTGAGTTAAGAACATCAAGCATAGAGGAAGACATTCTTTCAATTCTTTCAAGCTCCGCCACCGCCGTCTTCGATTTCTTCATCTTCATCTTCTTCATCGCCACGCCTCTTCTTCCTCTTCGTCCGATTACAGTCCCGAAAAGAGATATCAAGAAAACCAACTCCGCGAGATCTTCAATGCCGACCGCATCGTCTTCGATTTCTTCTTCTTCATCTTCTTCATCGTTCGTCTTCTTGATTTTTTTTTTGAGATTAGAATGTTTTGGGGTGTAAATCAATGACTTTTATTTTCTAATGGTTTTAAATTTTTCAAAGTCTTAATTTTTTTTTGAACCATTCTTATGTTTAATAGAGCCTTCAATTGGATCACAAAGCAAAGGCCAAGTGATTTAGTGGGTTGATCTACAACAAGACTAGACATTTCTTGAAGATCCAGACACAATTCTTCGGCCTTCATGCGTTATAGAATGGTGGTACAAATTAACTCTCTCTTCTTCTAGGGTGATGTAATTTTTAGTTTCTTTTACCCTTTCTTTGGCTTATTTATTTTTCCAATGGTTTTTGGTCCTTTGTCTTCTTTGGGCATTTGAATGGTTTTACCTATATCTTCTTGATTTTTTTTTTACTTTACCTTTAACTTGATTTCCTCTCTTTCACTACTTCTTGCTATTATTTCCTGTCATCAAACAGTTGAGGAATGAGAGGTCAAGGACGCTCATACATGACACTAAAGTATTTTTTTTTTCTATGGATTTTTAAAATTGCTAAATTTTTTAAGTCAAGTTCTTTTTATCATAGCATTTGTGTGATTTCGCTGACACGACAAGGAAAAGACGGTGTTTGAATGAATTGATCAAATAATGCTAAAATATTGCAATTTGTATAACTGTGTGTTCCCATCATAGTAAATTTGTTGACTTTTATGATAAAATGCTCAAAAAGAGTCCCAACTGTGTTGATCCTCATCAAACGCCCCATTGCAACTCGTTTAGACAAGAAAATACGCACTTGAACGTCCCTTGAGGTAGAAATTCACTAAGAAAATATCAATAATTTTCATGGAAGAAATATCCTCGAATGGTATCAATGTCATGTCCCTTAGAGGTAGAAATTTGGCAAGAAAAAATCAACAATTTTCATGGAAGAAATAGCCTCGAATGTTATCGATGTCCCCTTTTTTTTGGTTAGTGGTAGCAATGGCTATTTGGGATCTAACAAAGGGTCAAATGGGGGCAAATGTGTGTGCGTGAAGGTTCGTTGCTTTTTTTTTTTTTTTTTAATCGAAGCATCACTATCATCCATTTGAGACTATAAAATGCCTAGAAAAGAATTTTCTAATGTCAATCTATATATGATGTAATATATACCATTTTTTGGCATTGATGTATAACATTTGGATGTGTACAACTCAACTTAATTAGATGGGTGGAATTGAAAAATGATCTCTTTTTGTCAATTCAATGTTCATGTGTTTTAGTATTTTTTTTATCGAGACAACTACGAACTGGTTTGCGCTCATTTGATAATTACATATGACAATAAATACTAACTTCTCAACCCAAAAATTTACCTCTTCTAAAAAACGCAGTAGAAGTTTTGTTAAACATTTCAAGAGGTCGTGAGTTCGACTACCACCTAAGTTAATAAAATAAAAAATATTTAACATAAGAAAAATAAAATAAAATAAGTAAAAATTACTTTAAAGGTTAGGAAATACTTTTTTAAGTGTTTAATCCAAGTAAATCAATAACCTCGACATACCATTTATCAAAAAAAAAAAACTAATTGTTTTAATTTATGAAAGTGGAACTTAGACCATGCTTATTAGTTTGTTAAGATCTTCACTTTATTTATTGAAAAGGATTTATTCTGCTTTATTGCTACTTACTCATTTACTATCGATGGTAAACGATTAATTATTTTTGCAAATATGAATCAAAGGTAGAAGATTTTGTACTATGAGTCACAATACAAAAAATAATAATTGGTTCACGTGCGTATCTCGTAACACATTGAATACATTCCTTGCAATATCTCAGAACACATTGAGTCTTGACTTCATCAATTTTTCCAAAAACAAATCAAAGGTTACCTTCCGTAAAATTGTTCTCATTACCGATCAAATCGAATGCACATCTGCGAGGCTTAGCACTTCCACAAGCATATGCCCTCGCTCCTCTATTAATCGAGCCTATGTAATGGCCATTGTACTTGGTTCCATACTCATATTCTTAGTTCTATTCTTTGGATTTTTTTGCTCCGTGATATTATTTTTGTTTTACTTAAAAAATTCATGTCGTATAACTGTTGATTAATTTATATTACTCTCCTATATAATTTAGGTTTGATGATCACATAAGTTTGGTTGAGATATTTGTCATTTACTCCAAACTTCTACACGAAACACCTACACATGCAACAATAAAAAAAAATTAAACTTTAATTTTTTCTATTGTGGTTTTTCTGAAAAAGAAAAGTTCTCAAGTGTTATCAGAACATCTCTATTTGCTTCACGTGCAACGCACGTGCCCGTTGACTAGTATAATATAATAATCTATACTATTATAATAGCAATCCCCAAACGGTTAACCGTGAAGCCTTTTTGGCTAAATCTCCCAAGTATGCCCTTATTACCTTAAATGAAAAAAAATCAAAATAAGGACAATTTCGTAAGTAAATTATCAAATCTAATTTAATTGACGGTTTCACTATTGGATAAAACCTTCAAAATTGCAGTTCCGTAAAACGAATTAGACGAAACCGAAACCGAAACCGACCGCCGTCCTCGATTTCTTCTTCTTCATCTTCTTCATCGCCACGCCTCTTCTTCCTCTTCGTCCGATTACAGACCGCCGTCTTCGCCGATTCGCCGAAATAACAGGGACAAAACCAGCTCTGAAAGAATTGAAAGAATGTCTTCCTCTATGCTTGATGTTCTTCGTTTTCTTCCTATCCCTCTCAGGCTCCTTCAAAGCCTTGATTACCAGCGCGGCCGCGGACGGCACCACCGACACCTTCGCCTGGCGGTTCTGCACCGTGAGTTTCACCGTCACTCTGAGGCCCTTCCAGTCCTTGGCTGTCTCCTTGGCTATGTCCTCTCCGATCTTCTTCGGCGAGAGGCCGAGCGGTCCGATCTTCGGAGCCAGGGAGCTCGCCGCGCCAACCTCGCCGCCGGTGACGCGGACGTACACGTCACCACCTGAGATGGATCGAACTTCGGCGGCATGTCGGAGAGCGAGAGCGATTAGGGTTTGGACGGAGGACGAGACGAAGAGTGTGGAGTGGAAGAAGAGCAAGTGGTCCTGCCGAAGAAGAAGAAGAAGAACAAGGCGCCGGCGTCGGTGGTGAGCGCGAGGAAGCAGGAAGAGGCGGAAGAAAACGCGGATCGGCGAGGCGAGCGCGAGGAAGCAGGAAGAGGCGGATCGGAGAGGGGAAGAAACCCTATTGCTTTGATACCATGAAAGAATTGAAAGAATGTCTTCCTCTATGCTTGATGTTCTTCGTTTTCTTCCTATCCCTCTCAGGCTCCTTCAAAGCCTTGATTACCAGCGCGGCCGCGGACGGCACCACCGACACCTTCGCCTGGCGGTTCTGCACCGTGAGTTAAGAACATCAAGCATAGAGGAAGACATTCTTTCAATTCTTTCAAGCTCCGCCACCGCCGTCTTCGATTTCTTCATCTTCATCTTCTTCATCGCCACGCCTCTTCTTCCTCTTCGTCCGATTACAGGTCCTGAAAAGAGATATCAAGAAAACCAACTCCGCGAGATCTTCAATGCCGACCGCATCGTCTTCGATTTCTTCTTCTTCATCTTCTTCATCAGTTCGTCTTCTTGATTTTTTTTTTGAGATTAGAATGTTTTGGGGTGTAAATCAATGACTTTTATTTTCTAATGGTTTTAAATTTTTCAAAGTCTTAATTTTTTTTTGAACCATTCTTATGTTTAATAGAGCCTTCAATTGGATCACAAAGCAGGCGTCAAGTGATTTAGTGGGTTGATCTACAACAAGACTAGACATTTCTTGAAGATCCAGGACACAATTCTTCGGCCTTCATGCGTTATAGAATGGTGGTACAAATTAACTCTCTCTTCTTCTAGGTGATGTAATTTTTAGTTTCTTTTACCCTTTGCTGGCTTATTTATTTTTCCAATGGTTTTTGGTCCTTTGTCTTCTTTGGGCATTTGAATGGTTTTACCTATATCTTCTTGATTTTTTTTTTACTTTACCTTTAACTTGATTTCCTCTCTTTCACTACTTCTTGCTATTATTTCCTGTCATCAAACAACTTGAGGAATGAGAGGTCAAGGACGCTCATACATGACACTAAAGTATTTTTTTTTTCTATGGATTTTTAAAATTGCTAAATTTTTTAAGTCAAGTTCTTTTTATCATAGCATTTGTGTGATTTCGCTGACACGACAAGGAAAAGACGGTGTTTGAATGAATTGATCAGCGAATGCTAAAATATTGCAATTTGTATAACTGTGTGTTCCCATCATAGTAAATTTGTTGACTTTTATGATAAAATGCTCAAAAAGAGTCCCAACTGTGTTGATCCTCATCAAACGCCCCATTGCAACTGTTTAGACAAGAAAATACGCACTTGAACGTCCCTTGGAGGTAGAAATTCACTAAGAAAATATCAATAATTTTCATGGAAGAAATATCCTCGAATGGTATCAATGTCATGTCCCTTAGAGGTAGAAATTTGGCAAGAAAAAATCAACAATTTTCATGGAAGAAATAGCCTCGAATGTTATCGATGTCCCCTTTTTTTTGGGTTAGTGGTAGCAATGGCTATTTGGGATCTAACAGTGGCTGGGGGCTGTGTGGCTGTGAAGGTTCGTTGCTTTTTTTTTTTTTTTTTTAATCAGAAGCATCACTATCATCCATTTGAGACTATAAAATGCCTAGAAAAGAATTTTCTAATGTCAATCTATATATGATGTAATATATACCATTTTTTGGCATTGATGTATAACATTTGGATGTGTACAACTCAACTTAATTAGATGGGTGGAATTGAAAAATGATCTCTTTTTGTCAATTCAATGTTCATGTGTTTTAGTATTTTTTTTTATCGAGACAACTACGAACCGGTTTGCGCTCATTTGATAATTACATATGACAATAAATACTAACTTCTCAACCCAAAAATTTACCTCTTCTAAAAACGCAGTAGAAGTTTTGTTAAACATTTCAAGAGGTCGTGAGTTCGACTACCACCTAAGTTAATAAAATAAAAAATATTTAACATAAGAAAAATAAAATAAAATAAGTAAAAATTACGGAAAGGTTAGGAAATACTTTTTTAAGTGTTTAATCCAAGTAAATCAATAACCTCGACATACCATTTATCAAAAAAAAAACTAATTGTTTTAATTTATGAAAGTGGAACTTAGACCATGCTTATTAGTTTGTTAAGATCTTCACTTTATTTATTGAAAAGGATTTATTCTGCTTTATTGCTACTTACTCATTTACTATCGATGGTAAACGATTAATTATTTTTGCAAATATGAATCAAAGGTAGAAGATTTTGTACTATGAGTCACAATACAAAAAATAATAATTGGTTCACGTGCGTATCGTAACACATTGAATACATTCCTTGCAATATCTCAGTAACACATTGAGTCTTGACTTCATCAATTTTTCCAAAAACAGAATCAAAGGTTACCTTCCGTAAAATTGTTCTCATACCGATCAAGAATGCACACTGCGAGAGGCTTAGCACTTCCACAAGCATATGCCCCTGCTCCTCTATTAATCGAGCCTATGTAATGGCCATTGTACTTGGTTCCATACTCATATTCTTAGTTCTATTCTTTGGATTTTTTTTGCTCCGTGATATTATTTTTGTTTTACTTAAAAAATTCATGTCGTATAACTGTTGATTAATTTATATTACTCTCCTATATAATTTAGGTTTGATGATCACATAAGTTTGGTTGAGATATTTGTCATTTACTCCAAACTTCTACACGAAACACCTACACATGCAACAATAAAAAAAAATTAAACTTTAATTTTTTCTATTGTGGTTTTTCTGAAAAAGAAAAGTTCTCAAGTGTTATCAGAACATCTCTATTTGCTTCACGTGCAACGCACGTGCCCTTTGACTAGTAATAATAATAATAAAAGTGATAGTCCGTACCTAATGGTTCTCAGCAACAAATAGGGTATTCTTTACTGCAACAAATTCAGGGCATGTTGCAACAAATAGTTTTGTTGCAAAATTGTACTAAGCATAAAAGAATTTGTTCTAACAACAATTACCTTTCGAAAGAACAATTGTTGCTGAATTTATAATTGAGTTTTAAATGAAATCAAATTACTTATGAAAATTGAATTGTTGATATCACACTCAATTAGAGTTTAAGTGCTCGACGCAAGGGCTTAATGGGGCCTTTGGCAACATGCGCACCAAGCCAAGGAGTTTGTCTACATATAAGCTTGCATTGCATTTAGCATGAACCTTGCTGCATCCACTGCAAGTTCGACATACCACATATCAGGCATCATCTGCCAAAAAACAAATCCACCCGATTCAGCTGTTCACGATTACATTCCAGTTTCTCACAACCTTCATCGCTGTCTCATACTCAAAGACTATCATCCTCACTTTTCCAATGGCATAGGCATTGCGGATGTAAGTCTGCAATTTACTGCTGCAATTTGTATTGGTGAGAAGTAGGAGATCAGTACAGTAAAGGCTCAAATCAAGATATCCAATAAGTTCATCAATGGGTTTCAAGACCACAAATAAAATAGTTCAGTAATGAAGGAATAACATATGTTGTAGTCTATTTAATTCCCTGCAGAACTTAATGGTAATCACGACCATGATCAGAAAAATTTTGGCAGGTTTTACTAATTAAGACTACCAAAATTAAGAACTACAATAAATAACAAAAACCCAGAACACAAAAGAGGGAAATCTCACAATGGGTATGTTTGAAATGTACAAAAGAATCAAAAGCGCGCACAGACAGACGGACATGAAAAAGAACAAAAAAGGGGGAATCTCCCAATGGGAGTGTCTTTGATGCTAAAGATGGGGGAGGGAATCAGCAGTGCTGACATAGACAGGAGCGAGGGGGCGCCCATAACTCCCAATAGCTAAACCAACTCAATTCAAGGAACATATTTTTACGAAGCTTAATCAATTCAATTCATCCAAATTATGAACTGTTGTATGCTTATTCATGAGTCAAGACTTTCTAAATGGTTATTATAGAAGGATCTAAACCCTCTTGGCACTCAAAAAGAAAACGAAGTACTTTTGTCCATGTATGTAATCATAGGCTTTTGAATGTGCAACCGTCGTCCAGTGCAGAGCTTGTTGAAAGACACATATTGGTAGTGCAGATGTTGCAGCCTCTAGCATATCAGGACAACCTCCAGGCCAAGCACCAGCAGAATAACTTAGCATGGCAAAGACGTGGCTCATTAAAAGTTATCCAAAAGTCAACCAATTCAGACACACTATCAACAACAAGCCTGCCAAATATGGAGAAAGTCTACATTTAACTGATGATGGATGATGCAATCCACAAACCATAACCCTATTAAGTATTTAGAATGTGGAAAGACAAAGCAATTAGTAACATGAAAGATATAGTAAATAAATATGTCCAACCAACAACCTTCAGAAAACACTACAAAGAAGAGATAAAGCAACTTACTTTGTGAATTCCAAAAACCATGCAGTACCACTGAGTTCGGGTGACTGTGAAGCAAATAATGCAATGAAATAAAATCATGTTAGGAAAAGCCAAATAGAGTTAGCTTAGGGGCAGCAGACTCAAAAGGATAAAGATACCTACAGAGAAATGGTGGCTCCAGAAGTGGCATCGATGTCATAACCGAACAGTAAACCTCCTAAAGCCGAGAATACAAACCTGCAAGTTCATAATTCAATTAAATGCATAATTGATGACAGAATAGACGTAAGACTCTAATTCACAGTTTATGACATTAGTGGGGTAACAAAGGAGACATCATTTTGAATGACTATGAAAAGGGCAGGCGTCGGATATTGCCCCAAAGTTTATAGAAACAAAAAGGGGGGCAGGGTTTTGGTCATAAAATTCAGATCCAAACAAACAACAAATAATGATAAAATAATTGAATTGAGATAAAGGGGATGAAAAGAAAAAAAAAGAAGGAAGAAGAATACAGAAGAATAATGGAAGACCAAAAGAAAACATCTTCTTGTTGTTGGTCTTGTGCAGCATCAACAACAGCTTCATTGCCCGAATCCTCTCCATTCACAGCCTACACAGTACAATCAATTAATTCTGTTAGTTAATCTACAAACAACAATTCAATCTCATGCCTATATGGAAAAAAGAAAGCTCATTAAAAAATGTACTGAAACAACTGCATGCATACATATAAAAGTTAAACAAGGTGAAACAACAGTTAATACTTAATGCTAGAAAAAAAGAATAACTAACGCACTACACTGTTTTCTGATGTATAATTCTTTATCTATTATACATGAAGTCATAATGTTAAACCCTTTATGCAAACATATCAGTAAAACATACAAAAAACTCTCAGTTTCTTCTAGTCCATTCATAGGCTCCATATGCATAATCCTTGACCAATCAATTCCCATTCGAAAAACACTGATTCAAGTATCTTTAGCAAGCTTCAACTCAGTGTCAATCAGACCAAAACCTTAGTCTCTCTTCACTGAGATCAAGTCCCACATTAAGACATTCTTCTGCTCTCATTCCTCTGCAAGGATATAAAATATACAATTTTGTGAATCAAATAAAAGAATAAACAAAAAGACTCATTGTTCACTTAAGCCTCGTCTTTTATCAGCAGAATGGACATAATTTTACTGACTCAATTTCAGGCTAATCAGCACTGTTCCCACATCATACTAATTGCACCCCACTCCAAATGAATAAATAATTTTTTAAGAAAATACTAAAATAACAGTCCTCTAACGACCATCTTATCTACTTTCAAAACGCATAAAATCGCATTATGAGAATATAATGCGTAAGTAAGTGTGTTCATAAAGTACGTATAACATTTCCCAAATCTAAAAATCAAGATCATATGGATGGGAGATAGTTAAAATATCTACTGGACTGACTATGTATTGCAAGTGAAGGTGATGCATTTTTTTCCTAATAAATTTGATTTCTATGGCATCTAATGCTTTCTATGCAAACTAAGGTTAATATTGTCATTATCTTTTCAGACCTTCCCACCCGGCCACCTAGAAAAAAACATTGGCTTTTTTTTTTTTTTTTTTTTTTTTTTTTCTGAGTTGCTGTAAGGCCATGCTATGAATGTATAATATGCCATTATATACAGTCTTGTCTTTATAAACATAGTTGTGCCACTAGACATAGCAGATTTCCTTGTTTACTGACACCATGTCATCTCCTATTCAATTTGGCTTTTGATCATCTTTTCAACTATAATATGTGAGAGCCTCGATGTATATTCTCTTGGTATGCTTAACTCCAAACAATCATATTTGATATATATTTTATATCTGACTTAAAGCTAATACCATGTGTAAGCAAACTCAATAGTGAATTGGTTTATTCATTTCAACTGTTGTTAGTATATTTATCCAAAACATGGGCATCCACCCCAAAGATATACACCATTGCAGGATCACCTCAAGCACTGGTTTACTTCTAATGCACTTGTGGATTTGACATTTATAATTATATCATCTATAATTACCCAACATAAGTTAGTAGTACTTGATATTAAGCTAACACAACAACAACAACAACAACAACAACAACATAGCCTCAGTCCCAAATTAACCGGGGTCGGCTACATGGATCAAACTTTTCCATTGTGCTCGTTTCAGTACAATTGATGGTGAGCTTTGCAAACCATTCAAATCCCTCTTAATTAATGCATCCAATGTTAACTTTGGTCTGCCCCTACCTCGTCGAATTTCTACAGTTTCTATTGAGTCAAGTTTTCTAGTTGGGGCATTTGTAGGCCGTCTTTGCAGGTGACCAAACCATCGCAACCGCCCTTCCCTAATCTTTGTATCAATCGGTGCTACTCCTACTTGTCTTTGAATTTCTATATTTCTTATTCTATCTTTACGAGTTTTACCACACATCCACCTAAGCATCATCATTTCTGCTACGTTCATTTTATGTAATTGTTGTTGCTTTACCGTCCAACATTCACTTTCATAGAGCATAGCTGGCCTAATTGCGGTACTATAAAATTTTCCTTTTAACTTAGTAGGAACATTTCGATCACAAATCACCCCTGTTGCACTCCGTCATTTCTTCCATCCAGCTTGAATTCTATGTGTGACATCATTTTCAATGTTACCATCATTTTGTATGATTGATCATAAGTATCTAAAGTGGTTTACCTTAGGAACTTCTACTTCCCCTAATTTTACCACTCTGTCATCTCGATGTCTAGTGTTTCTAAACTCACAGTGCATGTATTCGGTTTTCATCCTACTCAACTTAAAGCCTTTAGATTCTAATGTATTCCTCCAAAGTTCTAATTTCCTATTCATTCCATCTTTAGTTTCATCCACTAAGACAATATCATCTGCAAATAGCATACACCATGGTATATCCTCTTGAATATGTCTAGTTAGTTCATCCATAACTAAAGTAAATAGATATGAGCTTAAAGCCAATCCTCGATGTAGTCCTATCGTAATGAGAAATTCTTTTGTAGCTCCTCCAAATGTCTTTATACTCGTTACTACTCCATCATACATATCCTTAATAGTGTCTATGTATCTAGCATGCACTTTTTTTCTTTCTAGAACCCACCAAAGAACATCTCTAGGGACCCTATCATATGTTTTTTCTAAATCTACGAATACCATATGAAGATCTTTTTTCTTTTCTCTATATTTTTCTAACAATCTTCTTACAAGGAAAATCGCCTCCATAGTTGACCTCTCAGGCATGAAACCAAATTAGTTCTCTGATATTGTTGTTTCTCTCCTTAGCCTATTGTCAATTATCCTCTCCCAAAGTTTCATAGTGTGACTCATATGTTTAATTCCCCGGTAGTTTGAGCAACTTTGAATGTCTCATTTGTTTTTGAAAATTGGCACAAGCGTGCTTCTTCTCCAATCAATTGGCATCCGTTTTGATTTTAAAATTTTATTGAAAAGTTTTGTTAACCAAGCCAATCCAATTTCTCCTAAGCATTTCCAAACCTCTATGGGTATTTCATCTGGGCCACATGCTTTCCTTATTTTCATTCTTTTCAATGCCTCTTTAACTACTACAATTCTAATATTGCGTGTATAGTTTACATTTCTTTCTTGGTGTGGGTTTTCATCTATTATAGTATCAACTTGGCCATCATTAAATAAACTATCGAAGTAACTTCTCCATCTCTCCTTAATATCCCCCTCACGCGTTAAAACATTTTGATTTTCGTCCTTAATACATCTTACATGACTTAGGTCTTGTTTCTTTTTATCTCTTAATTTGGCTAGCCTATATATATATTTTTCGCCATCTCTATTACCTAACCTTGTATATAGATCTTTTATGAAATTTGTTTTAGCTTGACTAACTACTTTTTTAGCTTGTTTTCTAGCTTATCTATATTGATTGTACACATCTTCATCTTGACAGTTAGGTATTTTCCTATACATCTCTCTTTTAGTCTTAATTGCTCGTTGGACATCCTCGTTCCACCACCATGTTTCCTTCTTTGGAGGTCTCACGCCCTTAGATATACCTAATACGTTTGATCCACTCTCCTTATGCAACTACTCATTTCTAGCCACATTGTATTAGCATCTAAGTCAAGATTTCAAACATTTTCCTTTAGTAGTTTTTCTCTAAACTCTACTTGTTTTTTATGTTTTAGGTTCCACCACTTTATTCTAGGGTCGCTAACTCTTTTATTCATATTATGTTCCTCTACTAAGTTAAAAGGAAAATTTTATAGGACCGCAATTAGGCCAGCTATGCTCTATGGAAGTGAATGTTGGGCGGTAAAGCAACAACAATTACATAAAATGAACGTAGCAGAAATGAGGATGCTTAGGTGGATGTGTGGTAAAACTCGTAAAGATAGAATAAGAAATATAGAAATTCAAAGACAAATAGGAGTAGTACCAATTGATACAAAGATTAGGGAAGGGCGGTTGCGATGGTTTGGTCACCTGCAAAGACGGCCTACAAATGCCCCAACTAGAAAACTTGACTCAATAGAAACTGTAGAAATTCGACGAGGTAGGGGCAGACCAAAGTTAACATTGGATGCATTAATTAAGAGGGTTTTGAATGGTTTGCAAAGCTCACCATCAATTGCACTGAATCGAGCACAATGGAAAAGTTTGATCCATGTAGCCGACCCTAGTTAATTTGGGACTGAGGCTATGTTGTTGTTGTTGTTGTTGTTGTTGTTGTGTTAGCTTAATATCAAGTACTACTAACTTATGTTGGGTAGTAAATGCTTCACCAGGTATTACTTTATAGTCTCTACACATTTTTCTATCTATTTTTCTTGTTAAAAGAAAATCTATTTGACTCTTGTTATGACCACTACTAAAAGTAATTATATGCGACTCCTTCTTCCTAAAACTAGTATTTGCTAAGACAAGATCGTATGCAGATGCAAATTCTAAGATTGATTTTCCTTCTTCATTTTTATTACCGTAACCAAAACCTCCATGAACTCTCTCAAACCCATCATTACTTGCCCCAACATGCCCATTTAGATCTCCTCCAATAAAAACCTTTTCATCTAATGGTATATTTTGCATAAATCCATCCATATCATCCCAAAAGTTGCGTTTGATGCTCTCGCTTAATCCTACTTGTGGTGCATAGGCGCTAAGTATGTTAATTTTTTCGTCTCCAATAATTAATTTAACTAGAATCAATCTATCCCCCATTCTTTTAACCTCTATGACCTTATCCTTATAATAATTATCCACCATAATTCCTAATCAATTGCATTTTCTATCTATACCAGTGTACCACAATTTAAACCTTGTGCTTCCTATTTCTCTACTCTTTTCTCCTACCCATTTTATCTCTTGGAGGCAAGCAATATTGACTCTCCTTCTAATCATGGTATCTACTAGTTCTATTGACTTTCCCCTAAGTGTTCCTATGTTCCATGTTCCTAAGCGAATTTTTTTCTCCCCTTTGTATTTGTTTTCCTTTTCTATTTCTATTTTGTCTAAAAGATCTAGTGTCCGTATCTATGATTTTGTTTTTGTTTTCGTGTTTGTTTTAGTATATGATGATCAAATTTGAAATAATATACCATTTTTGATTTTGAATGAGATTTGAATTTATAGAATTTGTAGAACAGAGCATGCAAGATCAAAGAAGAGAAGAAATTAAAACAAAAGCCATGAAGTCACTAATCAAATTTCACACTAACACCTAAATTCACAATATAACCAGAACTAAAGATGAATCAAAGCAAAAGCCACAACAGAGCAACCACATTGCATTAAAACCTAATTCAATTTCCAAATCGTAGCTCTCCAACTCACCGAACACACATACATACATACATACATCCATACACACACATTGCCAACAAAGAAGAAAAACCTGGACCCAGAATGAGCTCCATCAATCGAACACATACACATACATACACGAATACACAGATATCTGAATTTGACAATCTCAAATCTAGATCTAACCAACACAAAGAGGCCGTTACAGATCAAAGACGAAATGCGAGACCAAATTGATTAAATCGGTCGAAATCAAATGAACTTGTAATCAAATCAATGACTCGCAGAATGTATCAAATCAATGAAATTCAATAGTTCAGCTAGAGACTCACATATCTGAAGCACAACACAATATGAGCCAATAGAAGAGGTGAGAAGACGAACTCCTTCACAGATCTAGCGTTACAGATGATGCTCCTTCACAAATCTGGTGTTTGAATTGAAGCACCTTTATAGAAAGTCGCGAGAGGGGAGAGATTGCGAGAGAGATCGCGAGAGCACAAAAGTCGATTTCTCGTTGAAGAGGTCGAGAGAGATTTGGTGGGTCGTGAGAGATTTATTAGGGTTTTTTCTTTTTAGTTTAAGAAGCAAATGAAATGAGGAGTGAGTGAGTATGGTCAGTTAGTGGGTCATATAGGAATGAAATTTTTGTTGCTGTTTTTGAATAGGTGCAAAACTTATAGTTCCTTGCAAAAAAAATAGAGTGTTTAGCAATAAAAAATTGTTTTGTTCTTAAAGGTTTGTTGCTAAATGTGAAATTTGTTGAAGCGCGCCATTTCATAAAAAACAACCGAAAGTTTACGCTCGTTGTCAGTATATCACAACTCTTTTTTTTTTTTTTTTAAGTATGGATGATAGGCTTCAAACCCCTTCTCTTGTATCTGAATTCAAAGTGACTATGTACTTTTTTTAGTAAGTGTATATTAATGTTCTTTATACATAGGTACAGTTAATAATAATAATAATAATAATAATAATCTATACTATTATAATAGCAATCCCCAAACGGTTAACCGTGAAGCCTTTTTGGCTAAATCTCCCAAGTATGCCCTTATTACCTTAAATGAAAAAAAATCAAAATAAGGACAATTTCGTAAGTAAATTATCAAATCTAATTTAATTGACGGTTTCACTATTGGATAAAACCTTCAAAATTGCAGTTCCGTAAAACGAATTAGACGAAACCGAAACCGAAACCGACCGCCGTCCTCGATTTCTTCTTCTTCATCTTCTTCATCGCCACGCCTCTTCTTCCTCTTCGTCCGATTACAGACCGCCGTCTTCGCCGATTCGCCAGAAATAACGAGGACAAAACCAGCTACTGAAAGAATTGAAAGAATGTCTTCCTCTATGCTTGATGTTCTTCGTTTTCTTCCTATCCCTCTCGGGCTCCTTCAAAGTCTTGATTACCAGCGCGGCCGGGACGGCACCACCGACACCTTCGCTGCGCGTTACGCACCGTGAGTTTCACCGTCACTCGAGGCCCTTCCAGTCCTTGGGCGTGTCTCCTTGGCTATGTCCTCTCCGATCTTCTTCGGCGAGAGGCGAGCGGTCCGATCTTCGGAGCCGGGGAGCTCGCCGCGCCAACCTCGCCGCCGGTGACGCGGACGTACACGTCACCACCGAGATGGATCGAACTTCGGCGGCATGTCGAGAGCGAGAGCGATTAGGGTTTGGACGGAGGACGAGACGAAGAGTGTGGAGTGGAAGAAAGGCAAGTGGTCCCGCCGAAGAAGAAAGAAGAAGAACAAGGCGCCGGCGTCGGTGGTGAGCGCGAGGAAGCAGGAAGAGGCGGAAGAAAACGCGGATCGGCGAGGCGAGCGCGAGGAAGCGGGAAGAGGCGGATCGGAGAGGGAAGAAACCCTATTGCTTTGATACCATGAAAGAATTGAAAGAATGTCTTCCTCTATGCTTGATGTTCTTCGTTTTCTTCCTATCCCTCTCGTGCTCCTTCAAAGCCTTGATTACCAATGCGCGCCATGGACGGCCACCACCGACACCTTCGCACTGGCGGTTCGCACCGTGAGTTAAGAACATCAAGCATAGAGGAAGACATTCTTTCAATTCTTTCAAGCTCCGCCACCGCCGTCTTCGATTTCTTCATCTTCATCTTCTTCATCGCCACGCCTCTTCTTCCTCTTCGTCCGATTACAGGTCCTGAAAAGAGATATCAAGAAAACCAACTCCGCGAGATCTTCAATGCCGACCGCATCGTCTTCGATTTCTTCTTCTTCATCTTCTTCATCAGTTCGTCTTCTTGATTTTTTTTTTTGAGATTAGAATGTTTTGGGGTGTAAATCAATGACTTTTATTTTCTAATGGTTTTAAATTTTTCAAAGTCTTAATTTTTTTTTGAACCATTCTTATGTTTAATAGAGCCTTCAATTGGATCACAAAGCAGGCGTCAAGTGATTTAGTGGGTTGATCTACAACAAGACTAGACATTTCTTGAAGATCCAGGACACAATTCTTCGGCCTTCATGCGTTATAGAATGGTGGTACAAATTAACTCTCTCTTCTTCTAGGTGATGTAATTTTTAGTTTCTTTTACCCTTTGCTTTGGCTTATTTATTTTTCCAATGGTTTTTGGTCCTTTGTCTTCTTTGGGCATTTGAATGGTTTTACCTATATCTTCTTGATTTTTTTTTTACTTTACCTTTAACTTGATTTCCTCTCTTTCACTACTTCTTGCTATTATTTCCTGTCATCAAACAGTTGAGGAATGAGAGGTCAAGGACGCTCATACATGACACTAAAGTATTTTTTTTTCTATGGATTTTTAAAATTGCTAAATTTTTTAAGTCAAGTTCTTTTTATCATAGCATTTGTGTGATTTCGCTGACACGACAAGGAAAAGACGGTGTTTGAATGAATTGATCAGCGAATGCTAAAATATTGCAATTTGTATAACTGTGTGTTCCCATCATAGTAAATTTGTTGACTTTTATGATAAAATGCTCAAAAAGAGTCCCAACCGTGTTGATCCTCATCAAACGCCCCATTGCAACTGTTTAGACAAGAAAATACGAACTTGAACGTCCCTTGGAGGTAGAAATTCACTAAGAAAATATCAATAATTTTCATGGAAGAAATATCCTCGAATGGTATCAATGCCATGTCCCTTAGAGGTAGAAATTTGGCAAGAAAAAATCAACAATTTTCATGGAAGAAATAGCCTCGAATGTTATCGATGTCCCCTTTTTTTTGGGTTAGTGGTAGCAATGGCTATTTGGGATCTAACGATGGTTTGGGGTCATTTGTGTGTGTCGTGAAGGTTCGTTGCTTTTTTTTTTTTTTTAATCAGAAGCATCACTATCATCCATTTGAGACTATAAAATGCCTAGAAAAGAATTTTCTAATGTCAATCTATATATGATGTAATATATACCATTTTTTGGCATTGATGTATAACATTTGGATGTGTACAACTCGACTTAATTAGATGGGTGGAATTGAAAAATGATCTCTTTTTGTCAATTCAATGTTCATGTGTTTTAGTATTTTTTTTTTATCGAGACAACTACTTAACTGGTTTGCGCTCATTTGATAATTACATATGACAATAAATACTAACTTCTCAACCCAAAAATTTACCTCTTCTAAAAAACGCAGTAGAAGTTTTGTTAAACATTTCAAGAGGTCGTGAGTTCGACTACCACCTAAGTTAATAAAATAAAAAATATTTAACATAAGAAAAATAAAATAAAATAAGTAAAAATTACGGAAAGGTTAGGAAATACTTTTTTAAGTGTTTAATCCAAGTAAATCAATAACCTCGACATACCATTTATCAAAAAAAAAAACTAATTGTTTTAATTTATGAAAGTGGAACTTAGACCATGCTTATTAGTTTGTTAAGATCTTCACTTTATTTATTGAAAAGGATTTATTCTCGCTTTATTGCTACTTACTCATTTACTATCGATGGTAAACGATTAATTATTTTTGCAAATATGAATCAAAGGTAGAAGATTTTGTACTATGAGTCACAATACAAAAAATAATAATTGGTTCACGTGCGTATCTGTAACACATTGAATACATTCCTTGCAATATCTCAGTAACACATTGAGTCTTGACTTCATCAATTTTTCCAAAAACGAATCAAAGGTTACCTTCCAGAAAATTGTTCTGTTACCGATCAGCAATGCACACTGCGAGGCTTAGCACTTCCACAAGCATATGCCCCTGCTCCCTCTATAGATATTCCTTGAGATACTTTTGGACATATAACATGACCAATTGGGTTGTAATTGGTGTTAGTTGAAATAGTGGAAAGTTAATGGATTTCGGGTTTACAATTGAAGCCATTAGATTGATCTAGAGATAGGTGATGTACATGAGATCAAGTACTATAAATACACCTTACCTTTTATATATGAAGAATTGAATGGAATGACATGCAAACACTTTCATTTGATCTAAAGGAAAGAAAGAAAGATCTGGAGAAGGAGATCAAAGATTGTGAGGAGACTCATGTGAGTTTGAGAGGGATTGATCAAGTTGGTGATGTTCTACAACTAGGTAAGCAAGTGTACACTATCATTTTGTAAAAGTTTGTTAAAAGAATTATAGTTTTACTTGAATTCTAGTTTTTGCTTAATTCCAGAAGATAAATGTAATCATTTTTAAAATTGGTTTATAGATTTGGATTCGTCGCAAAAAACTAATAAACTTGCTATCAAGAAAACTCAGATCTTGATTTGAATTGACAATGTTATGACATTTGGAAGTTGTAGGTGTTCTTGATGGATTTTTTAGCAAAAGCTATGAGTTTTGGGTTTTAAATCGTTAAGGATATGAATTATGGATATTTGGTTGTTGGGAAAGCTTAATTTGGGTGTAATTAAAGTATATAAGAAGTCATAGGCAATAGGGTTTGTAATTTTAAACACTAAGATGTATTTAGGTTTGACGCCGTGGTAGTGTCGTGCCATTGAACTCAGGGCAAGCAACAACGTCAACCAAACCGAGAAAATGGGGACAATTGACATGCCGTCATCATGGCACCATGCACATGTACACATGGCTCCACCACAACACCGTGCCCTCTAACATGGTACATATGTGACATCGTGGCTATGGCCTTTATACACACGACGCCCCCACAATGCCAAACATGATAAATGGTGAAGTTTTTAATAAAAGTTTAGGGTATTTCTAATTGGTTTAATCAAATTTGATAGTTTGTATAGTTCTAAAACACCCTAATCAACCTCAAGAATCTATGGAAAAGTCTCGAGAGGTTGTTCATGAGATACAGGGTGTCGGGCGGCCGGATTAGCCTAGGAACTTTGCATGGATTGTAAGTAAACTGATTGAGATATTTCTCTCTATTTCATTTCCTACATGTACATTTATTTGTGGTCATTTGGGCTGGTGTGTCTATTGTACTCTTGACGCCATGACTTTGCTATCCTATCTCACATCATGAGTTTGTTTTCATGGCATTATTGGTGTTTGAATGGTTTCATGTGCTGTGTCTTTCTTGATTGTTGAGGATTTTTTCAAGTTAGATAACACGCTATTAGGTAGATGAATAGTGTATTGTGAATCTAAATCCTTTGTGCTTTACTTAAACAATTCTATTGTTGGATTCCTAAAACGTGTCATTTCTTGATATATGAAAGTAGTTCTTGTATTTAGTACCATGATATGATTAAGATGGGTAGGACACGGGGTCATTAAATTTCGGTGTTGTCGGCATCTCACCACTAGCTTGTGAAACATACAAGGTATGGGACCCGAGGTTATTGACAAGTGTATATACATGTATGATGGGCATTTGTGATGATATGAAGGCATTTATGAGATTGTTATGCCTTAAATAGTGGAATAAGGCTGACGTGATGTAACTCACGGCCGACCGCCCCTAGATCATTACTGCTAAACCGAGTGTCAGTTTAATATTGTTTAGCTGAAATATCTTATGACATGATTCCTTTTCAGCTTTAGTTGCTATTATTATGCTTTCAGATACTTGTTGTATTTTTTGGAAATGTGGATAAATGTTTCTCAGTGTTACTTTCTATTTTCCTGTACTCATTGACGAGCACAAAATTTGTCAGTAAAATATATTACATAAACCAACTATTTTGTAGATAGTGGCAATGGGTTGATCCCACAGAGATTTGTAATTTTTCTAAGGTTCTGAAAGAAAAGGAAAATGGAGGTTTGAGAGCAAATGTTGAGAGAATTCAAAAAAAACATGGAATTGAAAATACTTTGTAACGAAAATAATATGAAGGCATCCTAGAATTTATGTATCACAAACTTTTCAATTGGCATAATTAACCCTATGATCGTCAATCTATAAAAAGAATGCAATTCAAAGGGATTCTAGAGTAGTTATAGACCTATTAAACTTACGTGGGTCCTCGCACTTCCTAATATCGATAGTCAAGGTACAACAATGACTATTTCTTTAGCCAAACATATAATCTTATACTCAAGCGAATCTGGTTTAACATGATGGCCACAATGAGCTTTGTGAAGGCACTACACCTAAATAACAGGATCACTAGTATGTCTGATTTAGCCTAGATCCCTAAGGTATTTGACCGGTCCCAAAAGGGGCGAATCAGTTAGTATGGTCAATTGCCGCTTGTGTGGTCTTATCACATAAGGACAGAAGTGTATGACTCACTGGCAATATAATCAAGGCTTAAATCTAAGTTTAACCTTAATCAATAAATCAATAACAAAGAGAATAAAACTCCAATGAAAAGCAATTAGATTGAATTAAATTAGATCTCACATAGGTTTAATGCCAAAAGAGTTGTTTGATCTACCTCCGGTCTAGATTGATGAGATTAGCTGGACATGTTGATGAAAAACCTCAAATTCTTAATGTTCTTTCGTAAACAAAGATAGGAAACAATGTTTTCCCGAGTTACTATGTATATAAAACCTAAAAAATCCCTTCCAAAATGAAGTTCCTAAAAATCTGGACTAAAAAGTGGGTTTTCAATTTCGGGTCGTGGACGGGTCCGTGAACAGGGCCGTGAGTGAGGTCATGGCTTGGAATTCGTGAAATAAGGGCCACAGCTTAGAAATACAACCCGAGCCACAGCCTGGATCACTTTGTTCTTGTGACAAACATGAAAATGAGATAGTGAAACTTGGAATTCATGCCACGACCTAAAAATACAACTTGGGCCATGGCCTAAAATTTTGTTTTCTTCTCTCCCTTGATCTCCATGACCGATTCTTTTAATATTCGCACCAATTCTTCATTTTGAGTCGTACACTTGTAAATTACACAAATGAGAGATTGTTACCACTAAATAGAGATTTAAGGTTCAAAATCACATTATTATGATGTTTAATTATACACTTATCAAACACCCCCGAACTTAAACTTTGCACATCTCGAGCAAAGGAATGCATGACAACACACCCTACTACTAAAAAAACTAGACTCTTAATAACTTCATTAGCTAAATAATAACTAACCCACCCAATACCTTATTCCGAGTTTAGTGGAGTTTCCTTTGGTTCCAATGCCACTGAATCAACCATCCTCTCAAAGAGGTTCAGAGTTAAGATTTGTCTAGAAATGGAATCCAAACTTTAATAGAAAACACACTTCAAAGAACTAGACTCAATTAAGACAAAAACTCTCTACTACTCATGAGTTTTATGAGCTTATACTCTCAAGCACACAAGTTTACAATTTCTGAAAAAATTAGTACTTAGACAATCAAGAGGGTAGTATAGGCAAAAAATGCAACCACATTCTCCATTAATGTAGATTTAACACAGTTAGATGTCAATAGTTGTTTGAAGTAGGTTGTAATGGAGACAGGTTAGTGTGCCAAGGATAAGATAGAAGGAAAATGCAATTGTTGGAAAATATCAAATCAACCTCACTATAAGCACTGAGAGCTAACACACAAGAAGTTTACATAGATAAACATAACACTCTCAAATTGTATTTTTCGCTTTTTCTCAACCACCGATTATTCAATTTGGCTCATTCTTTTTTAATTCATCTCAAAACGATAAATTTTTAATTGAATTCAAAGCCTAATTCATATTTCTTTTCTTTAAAGTCGTTGAGAACTTATTTCACTCAAAATCTCCCCTAAATTTGGGGTTTTGTACATTTCATTCCAAAACTTGCTCTTTCTCACTTTTGCTATGGTTGACCGAACTTTTCAACTAAGTAAAAAGATGTAATGCTAACGACTAAGGGTTTAATGATAGGTAATTAAGAAAATCTAGTTTAATTTGGCTTAAATAAGCTAACTAGCGGTAAAATGATGGGTAGGCTTAAAGTTAATGGCCCGTTCGGTTCATGGGATAACATGGGATAAGTGGTGGTACTAAATAATACTAGTGTTGGTTTGAGTTTTAAATTGATGATGGGATTATTTTAGCCCACAAGAGTGGGATAAAATAAAATCATGAAATGAATGGTATTATTTAATCTCATTGTTGGTGCATCCAACATGACCAAATTACCTCATATTATAACAACCAAAACACAACTCGTCCTCTCTTCTGCGATCTTCCGCTCACTCTCTCCAGGTAAACTCTCACTCACTCTCTCTCATATATCGATTATGTTTTATTGAATTGCAAGTGTTCGATCATCTCACTGCCTTGCCATCAGTGATACATAGTCATCCAGAAACTTACTATTTATAATAATTTGTTTTACTAGTTTTTAGCCCTAATATTTGTGTTGCTAGTCTATTTATTTATGCATTTTAGGACTTGCAGTCCAATTTTTATGAGACAAACCAATTTTTATGAGGTTTCTAATTAATGGATCTTTCTAATTTGATGAAAAAGGATATCATTTGCAAGTAGCTTTCTATTTGAATTTTCTCATTACAGTTGTAGTCCAAATGAAAAATCATTTGATCCCTTTTGTGGTGTTATTTATGAGGCATTGTTGATGTTGAGAGAAGGAGAGAGAAGCAGAGAGAGAAAGAGAGATAGAGAGAGAGGGAGAGAGAGAGAGAGAGAAAGAGAAAGAGAGTGGAGTACCTAGTTTCGAAGAAGCTCGAACACCACAGCAGAAGAGGTGACGCGAAGAAGGGATAGCACGGAGAAGATGAAACACAAATGGGTTTTAGGGTGAGAGGAGGGATTTATGTTGTTGATATAAGAGGGCATTTTTGTAACTTTACCTATTTAATCCCAACCTTTGTACCCCCACTTGAACAAGTCCCTCTATTGGGTCTAATACCCAAAATCATGTTATAATCTCAGTGTAAAATAAATCCATGATTATGGGTTTATTTTACTTGCGAACTGAACGGGCCATAAGGGTTTAAATCCAAGAATGACCTACTTCCTCCCCCTAAAAGTGTTTCAATCATGGAATTTTGCCTCAAGCAAGTTATACCCTCATTCTAGCATCTTAGAAATATGATTTTTTCCAATTGCACAGTTATGACCACCTGCTCTATTTGGTATCCAACACTATGTCTCAATCTCATACTAGCTCCCTAAAGATGCAATCTCAACAATGCCGAACAATGCTCTAGATTGAGTGTTTCTCCTAATTCTCAACAAAGTTCAAGTCTCATAAGAGGCCTAAGTAATTCATCTACATGAAAGGCACTCAACGAGATTTCGGGCAACACTAAACTCAACTAGATGATCCTAACCGTGAACTAGAGTATGCTTGAACACACATGTAGTCACAAAACGTACCATGGACATAAATAAGCTATTATATAGCATTTTATAATAAGATGGTGCATAAAAAAATAATGGAAATAGATAGAAAGGTGATAGAAAAGAGAAAAGAATAAGGGAAGATACACAACCATACCATACCAATAAATCTCACGAAATACGTAACAAAAAATGTAACTGTTATACCTGATGTCTTATGCAATTCTTAACATACCAACTAAAAATGATAATCAATACCTAAAAGAACCCTTAAACTAGTTCCAAAACCTTGTCCCCAAGGTTCAGTATAAGCGGGAAGTGAGTAAGAGCAAAGAATAAAAACCAGGTGAAAGAGAAAGTGGAATATAGATAGAGTGAACATAAAAGTGAGTAAGTGGGAAAAAACCATGCTTAACTATTGAAAAGTATGAAGTTGAATCTAATCCTACAAATTACATCATAAGATAAGAAAAAGTCTCCTATGTCTAAGTAACTAAGGAAACAATAAAAAATCATCATAATAAGAGCAAGAGCTAATAAGCAAAAGAGTTCGCTTAAATAATTCTCATCAAATCTTGCGAGCCTAAAGTCTTTCAAGTAAGGGTGAAATCAACAAGATGGCAAAATGAAGTATAAGGTTTTGGGTCCACTCAAAAACCTGCCACTAATGCAGCAACTTAAGTTGGTTTATGTCCCAACCAAGTCTTAAAACACTTAAAATACTAATAATATGTTAACTCCCTAAAAATGCTTAAATTATTATAAAAATTGTAATCCAAAGCCAAAATTAGTAAAACTCAGGAGTTGCTCCAGTGCCTTCGGTGCTCATCAAACATTAATAACACCTACAAAAACCCAAAAAATAAAGTTAGGGTTTTATTGGACATAAAAGAACTAAGAACTAAACTAAAATTGAAATAAACGCTAGAAGTAAAAGAAATAAATAAAGTTAGACTGCCTCCCGACAAATGCCTTTCTTTTAAGTCTTTGGCTAGACTTTGCGTGTTTTATCACATGATGCCCTCTCATTTCGAGATATCAACAACAAATGGTGCATTTATAGCTTTGGGCAATGAAACTTGCATGCCTTCCTTCAGACTTGGGAGCTCATTCGGGACCTCTAACATAAAGGATTATGTCACATCATGATCATCCAACATAAAGGTGACGATAATGTAAAAAATATGCGAACACTTTCTTACTTCCACCCTTGTAAAATTTAACAAATATGTATGGGAGGGTGGGCGGTATTACCAACACCAGATGTATGTATTCCGTGCTTTTTTTTCGGTAGTCCCTATGACCTTTTTAAAATGACTTTGATTTTTATCTAATTTTCCGCCTTTTAATTTTGTGTAATGATAATGTCTGGCTCAATTTGAAAGACTTCAAGTTCTTCTGCTGTTTTGCTCTAATAGTCCTCCACCGTGTATCCTCATTCACCTCAACAATTGGAATAAGTCGAGTTTCCAAATTTTCTAACCTTGGATTTACATGCTGAAATTGTTGAAGCTCTTCAAGTATGTGTTCATGATCAATTATTAATTACTTCAACATATCTTTTAAGGACATGCTTTGTTGAAATTGTTGGTTCTCTTCATGACACTGTTGATCAACTTGTTGAAAAGGTAATTCTTGGTTAAAAATCAAGTCATTCATCATGTCTTGTATAGATCTCTCTTCATGAAACTATTAATTAACTCGTTAAAAAGGCAATTTTTGCTAAAGATCAAGTCATTCATCATGTCTTGTATGGACCTCTCTTTATGTTGAGGAATCTATGGACTTGACATGAGCTCAAAGAAATCGGGTTATAGCGATGCATAGCTAGAATAATGACGTTTCTCATACTTTGGATAGTAAGGACAAGCATATGTGGAATGAGGATAATCCTCATAAATTTCACAAACCTTGACCTGTTGCACAAAAGAATGCATGTTAGAAAATTGATGTCCATTATGTGACATGCTTACCCCACTCACATTGTGATAGTATAAGTATTCTAATCGACCATAGTTATGGGAGTAGGAGGCCATTGTGGAGTTATCTGCAAACATGTTAGGAAAAAGAGACTAGATAGAAAAGATAAATAAATAAATGAAACCATAGAAAGAAAAAAAAAACCAATCTTTAGCAATGGCGCTAAAGATTTGACATGTGCCGAATGCGTCGACAAAATATATTACCTAAACCAACTATTTTATAAATAGTGGCAAAAGGTCAATCCTACAGAGATTGATAATCTTTCTAAAGTTCTAAATGAAAGGGAAAATGGGGGGTTGAGAGTGAATGTTGAGAGAATTTTAAAAGACATGGAATTGAAAATACTTTGTAACAAAAATAATAGGAAAGCAACCTAGACTTTCGGTATCATAAACTTCCTCAATTGGCATAATCAACCTAATGATCATCGATCTATATAAAGCATGCAATTCATAGGGATTCTAAAGTAGCTATCGACTAGGTAACATACGCGAGTCCTTACAATTCCTAATTTCGATAGTCAAGATACGACAATGAATATTTCTCTAGCCAAATATATAACCCTATACTCTAGCAAATTGGGTTTAACACGGTGGCCGCAATAGGCTTTGTGAAGGCAATACACCTAGATAATCGAATAATTAGTGTATCTGATTTAGCCTAGATCCCTAAGGTATTCGACTGGTCCCAAATGCGATGAATCAATTGGTATGGTCCAATTATGTGGTCTTATTGCATAAGAACGGATGCGTATGACTTACTAGCAATATAATCAAGGTTTAAATCAAAGTTTAACCCTAATCAATCTATCAAAGAGAATAAAAAACCAATGAAAAACAATTAGATTAAATTAAATTATATTTCACATAAGTTTGATACCAAAAACATTGTTTGATCTACCTCTGATCTAGAGTGATTAGATTAGTTGGACATGTTGATAGAAAACCTCAAATTCTTGATGTTCTTTCATAATCAAAGGTTGAGAACAATGTTTTATTGAGTTACTATTTATATAAAACTTAAAAATCTCTTCCAAAATGAAGTTCCTAAAAATTAGGACTAAAATGTGGGTCTTAAATTTTGGGCTGCGAATGGGGTCGCGGACGAGGCCGTGGGTGAGGTCATGGTCTGGAATTCATGAAATAGGGGCCACAGCCTATAAATATAACATGAGGCACGGCCTGGATTATTGTTATCTTGTGACAAATATGAAAATGAGGCCGTGAAACTTGGGATTCATGCCACAGCCTAGAAATACAACTTGGGCCACACCCTATAATTCTATTTTCTTCTCTCCCTTGATCACCATGAACGATTTTTCTAATATTTGCATTAGTTCTTTATTTTGAGTCCTAATACCTTAAATCACACAAATGAGAGATTATTAACTCTAAATAGAGATTTAAGGTTCAAAATCACACTAAACACTATATATTATGATGTCTAATTATATAGTTATCACTCATAGTCCTTTTTTATGATTTGGGTGCAGATCCATTGAGTAACAGACTAGGCAAAGAAAAGATTGGCGAATACCTCTGAGCCATTGGAGTGCCTGACGCGTGTCGTGCGTGCCAAATATAACCCGTAAAAGAGTTACCAACCACAAGGGTGTAGTAGTGGTAAATACGGGGTCGAATCCGCAGGACTTGAGTTTTCTCTAAGTTAACTAAATATGAGGGTTTTCAGAGAAATCAATAAAACAATCGATTAAACAAGCAATAATAAAAAAGTTCACAAAAATTAATATCAAGAATGAAAAGTTCACCCAAATCTCCAGTTCCTCAAATCAGAATCAAGATTCAATAGCAATCATGGTCTTCAATCTTTCCCAAAAAGTTATTAATTTAATTCTCCTAGATTAGCTATAGAAAATCGACAACCGCCAGAAATTCCTAGTTCCCCTAATCTCGATAGCCAGGACGTCCGCCACTAACTATTTACCTAATTAATGTATAACCCTAGACATCCGCCAATCAGGCTTAACACACTAACCGCAGTAATATGGATCTATGGGAACACTAATCCTAGATAACCGGATCGCGTCCGCTCCCGATTTAACCTAGATTCAATTGTTGCACATTCAAACACCGAAAGGGTTTTACGGCAAATGGGTGAATGTTTGTTACTTTATTGGTCTAAAAGCACAATTATACGGATACTAATATTTCAAATAACTATAGATTGTCAATCTAAAAGCATGCATTGGTCACATATATACCATAGATCTAAATCATAATCATTAAATTAACAACAATGAAATATGAGAAATTAAATTAATTAAATAATAAAATAAAAAATCTCACATAGAATGCCATGAATCCATGATTCTGACTTGCTTCCCTTTCGACTTAGGCGAGAAAAAGAAACTAGCCGGACATCATCTTCAAAAATCACTACTAAAATTAATAGATCTTTCTAAAAAATACTAATTAATTTGTTCCCCCAATAATACCTACGTTAAAAACTATATATAACGACCCCAAATTGTACTCGGATACTGATTTTAGGGTTTTGGAGGTGACTCGTGCGTCGAGGAGCATCGTAGGGGTGTTTTTGGCTTGAAAAATGGAGTCTGCCACGAGGAAATACGTGATTAGCTGCAAATATGGGTCCGCTCCACGTGTCAACTTCTGATAGGTCCACATCTGCCACCGCCTCTGACTTGTCGCCGCCACGTTCGCGCGCTCTGTCGCTTCTTGCTGACTCGGCGCCACGTGTCACATCCTGATTGGCTGGACCACGTCAAAACGCCTCGCTGGACCAATGGATGACCGCCACGTGACATCCACGTGGCTCGGAGAATCGCGCAGAATCGAGCAAAATTCCGGGAGTCTGTGCTGCCGCGCATCTCGAGGCAGATCGACGGCTACTGAAGCGTGATGAATGGCTTGCGGTGCTGACGTGGCATACGTGCTGACGCGGAGTACGCTGATTGGCCGGAATGTTTCGTTGGCTATTCGACACATCCGACATCTGATTTCTGCAAATAAATACTCAATTTCGAGTATTTTTCTGCTACGAACTCAACCGCGTACTCCATTTCACCTAAAAATGAATAAAAAATATAATTATTTATTTATTTTAAATACTTTAAATAATAAAATAGACTAAAATATACTAATAAATATATACGAATACCGACTTATCAAATACCCCCAAACTTAGGACTTTGCACGTCTCGAGCATAGGTGTAAATGACGACACAAATAAACTAGACTTCTAATATAATAATGCAATGACTCAACTAATCCTATACCCGACCCAAATTCATGGAGTTCCTTTGATTTAAATAGTCACCAAATTAACAAGTAACTCAGAAAATTTCAGAGTTAAGATATGTCAAGCCTCGCAACCCAAACACAATTGAGATCCCACTTTCAAGATATAGAATCGGTCAAAACAAAGGCCGTCAACTAATCACAAGTTTTATTAGTCTATATATTCAAGCACGCAAGATCAAAATATTTAGTCTATACATTCAAGCACGTAAGTTCAAAATATTACTTAATATAGTGAAAGCTCTCGAACTAAATCTTTTATTTGAGGAGTTTCACAACTTCCGCCTTTATTCATTTTTATTTTCTTTTTTATTATTTTTTTCTTCTCCAAATTTTTTTCTTTTTTCAAGTAGTACGATCCCTGCTCCATTTCCTACGGACCGCTTTTCTCACTTTTTCCCACCACAAGTTTCCTTGCTCCATTTCCTGTGGAAACTTATAGGACACTCTACACTAATAAAACTCCTGTTAGTATTTCTCACTTTCACTATAATCAAGCAAATCCCCTAATGTGGGTTAAAACAATACAACTTGCATAAATTTGACCGTTTACTCATTTTCGTTATCTAGCACTAAGTCCAACCATCATTTAAGTCTTTAATCATGAAATCATAAAAATGCAGAGCTACGAACTTGATTAAATGTTTCTCCTAATTTTTTCCAAGTTTTAAGTTAAAAAGGCAACTGTAATTTACTCATCCACAACCAAAGGCATTAACAAAGTTTCGGGTGACTCTAAATAAATAAAACATACTAAATATATACATGAAAGTGTATCAAATCCTAATGAAATGAGAATGCAATGTGAATGGACAAGAAATGAAAGAAATGATATAAAACACCACTATTACCATCCAATACCCGCATATAACCGCATAAAAAATTAAACGATCTCACCTGCGGTCTTTCGCAAAAATTCATCCAAAACAATCCTCAATCCCTAAAGCACCCCCAAACTTATTCCAAATCTTGTCCTCAAGGTTTAAAACAGGTCAAGGAGGTCACACCTAGAAAACAAACAAGATGGTGAAAGATTGTGATGAAGAAAATGATACGGGAAATGAAACAAAGTCATGTAAAATACTAAAAAAAATGAAAATAAATAAACTAAATAATACTTAGCAAAGTTTGGGCTGCCTCCCAATAACGCTTTTGGTTAAAGTCGTTAGCTCGACTTGGTCGAAGTCTGTCAATCGATATAGACTGGCGTTGCCAGTGAAACGACCTCCACATCATGGCTCGGGAAGTCTTCATAGAAGATCTTCAATCTGTGGTCGTTCACCTTAAACACATTACCAGTCTCCATACTCTGAATCTCCACTGCTCTGTGATCATACACTGTAGTCACAATATATGGTCCTGTCCACCTCGATCTTAGCTTACCTGCAAAAATCTTAAGACGTGACTGAAATAAAAGTATTTTCTGACCAACACGGAAAGATTTCCTAGAGAGATTGCTATCATGGAACACTTTCGTTTTTTCTTTATAAATCCGCACATTTTCATACGCGTCGTTCCTGATTTCCTCTAACTCTTGGAGAGTGAGCTTTCTCTCATTTCCTGCTTCATCGAGCTTCATATTAAACTGTTTCACAGCCCAGTAAGATTTATGCTCGAGCTCGACTGGCAGGTGGCAAGCTTTACCAAACACAATGCGATATGGGGACATCCCAATTGGCGTTTTAAACGCCGCTCGGTAAGGCCAAACCGCATCATCAAGATGTGTACTCCAATCTCTACGAGTTGGATTTACCGTCTTTTCTAAGATGGATTTGATCTCTCTATTAGAGACCTCTGCCTGGCCACTCGTTTGGGGATGATATGATGTAGAAGTTCGATGAGTGACATTATATCTCCTCAGAAGGCTTTCAACTATACGGTTGCAGAAGTGAGTGCCTCGATCACTGATCTGGGCACGTGGGGTACCAAATGTTGTGAAAATCCTCGATTTGAGGAATTCACATACCACTTTAGAATCAATAGTACGTGTAGCCTTAACTTCCACCCATTTAGACACGTAGTCCACTGCCAAGAGTATGTAAACATTACCAAATGACACTGGAAACGGTCCCATAAAGTCTATACCCCATACATCAAATATCTCGCAAATATGAATCGGAGTAAGTGGCATTTGGTCTCGATGACTAAGGTTACTAGTTTTCTGACAGTTAGGACAAGTCTTGGTAAACATGTATGAATCATGGAAAATAGTGGGCCAGTAAAACCCACTCTCAAGAACTTTCCTAGCTGTCCGGCGGAGACCGAAGTGGCCACCGCAGGAGTAAGTATGAAAAAAAGTCAATATGGAATGACTCTAAGTCTGAGGAACATAACGCCTGATAACCTGGTCGGAGCAAAATCTTCATAAGTACGGGTCATCCCATACATAATATTTAGCATCGCTCCTTAATTTATGCTTCTGAGCCTTCGAAAGGTGAGGAGATAACTCACCCGAAGTGATATAGTTCACCAAATCGGCATACCAGGGGAGATCTTCCATAACGACATAAATGTGCTCGTCAGGGAAATCATCCATCAGAGGGGTAGGACTCTCAACATTTTTAATTCTCGCCGAGATGATCTCGCAACTAGATTCTCTCGCACCACTTTTATCTTTGATTGTGATGTCAAACTCCTGTAGTAGGAGTATCCATCTAATGAGCCTAGGTTTGGCATCCTTTTTGCTCATCGGGTACTTCAATGCAGCATGATCAGAGTAAATGATAACCTTGGTACCCAAAAGATAAGGCCGAAACTTCTCAAGTGCGAAGATAACAACAAGGAGCTCATTCTCAGTGGTGGTGTAGTTCATCCGAGCCGCGTCTAGAGTACGAGAAGCATAGTAAATGACATGTGAAGCTCTCCCGACTCTCTGTCCTAAGACTGCACCCACTGCATAATCACTAGCATCACACATAATCTCAAATGGGAGCTCCCAATTAGGGGCCTGAATCACCGGTGTGCTAGTAAGTGAGTGTTTCAGTGCATCAAATGCACTCTTACATGCCTTATCAAACTTAAAAAGGTATGTCCTTTTGAAGTAGACGACATAGAGGCTGCGCGATTTTAGAAAAGTCCTTGATGAAACGACGGTAAAAACCGGCGTGTCCAAGGAAAGATCTAATCTGCCGCACATTCGTAGGGTAGGGAAGTTTCTTAATAACAACAATTCTAGCTTGGTCTACCTCTACGCCTCTGGGCGAGAGATAATGTGTCCCAAAATAAGACCTTGGTCCACCATAAAATGACACTTTTCATAGTTCAGAACCAAGTTCTTCTCGATACACCTGATGAGAACTTTTGTCAGATTATTGAGACAACTATCGAATGAATCACCGTAAACGGTAAAGTCATCCATGAAGACCTCAATGAAATGCTCAACAAAATCTGAAAAGATACTCATCATACACCTTTGAAAGGTGGCAGGGGCATTGCATAACCCAAAGGGCATGCGTCGATAGGCAAAAGTGCCAAATGGACAAGTGAAAGTCGTCTTTTCCTGGTCTTCAGGTGCTACCGGTATCTGATGAAAATCGGAATAACCGTCAAGAAAACAGTAATGAGAACGACCTGCTAGTCTCTCCAACATCTGATCAATGAATGGTAGGGGAAAGTGATCCTTCCTGGTGGAAGCGCTTAACTTCCTATAGTCAATGCATACCCTCCATCCTTTTTGGATACGGGTTGGAACCAACTCACCATGTGAATTGGTGACTACTGTGACTCCCATTTTCTTAGGAACCACCTGGATAGGGCTTACCCATTTGCTATCAGAGATGGGGTAAATGACACCAGCATTAAGGAGCTTCAGTATCTCCTTCTTCACTACATCCATCATGAGCGGATTGAGCCTCCTCTGGGCTTCTCTCGTAGGTTTTGACCCTTCTTCCATATATATATAATGCATACAAGTGGAAGGGCTCAAACCTTTGATATCCGCTATGGTCCACCCAATAGCCTGTTTAAACTCCCGAAGTACTCGAAGGAGCCTCTCTTCCTCTAAATGTGTAAGTTTGGCTGAGATGATCACATGGAGTGTGTCATTCTCACCCAAAAACATGTACTTTAAGTGCTCAGGTAATAGTTTCAGCTCAAGTGTGGGAGCTTTAACCAAAGAGGGAGAAAGTTCGGAGTTAGAAGTAGGTAACTCCAAATAATGGACTGTTGGGGGCAGGGGTTGGATTGAATCCAACTCGAAAAAAACATCTTCGATATCAGTATCGAAGGTCAGATCACTCTTGTGGATATGAGTAGTGTCTAGATGATTCTCTAACACTACTTTAACTTCATCACCGCCACTCGTGAGTAAGGTCTGCTCGACAAGTGGATCCACACTGTCCATGGTGCACACCACAGAAGACACATCACTGGGGTATCGCATCGCATCGTAGATGTTAAATTTGATGACTTCACCATCAAACTCCATGGTAAGGGATCCATCATCAACATCTATCTTCGTCTTAGCCGTTTTCAAAAATGGACGTCCAAGGAGGACTGACGAAGCATTAGGGAATGACTCCTCTCTCATATCAACCACATAGAAGTCAGCAGGGAACACAAACAAGTTCACTCGGACTAGAACATCCTCGAGAACACCGACAGGTCTGACAACGGAACGGTCTACTAACTGAATGACAATACCACTCGCTTCTAATGGGCCTGCATGCAATGTCTCATAAATAGACAATGGCATGACATTAATGGAAGCGCCAAGGTCGCACATAGCCCTCTGAATGCTTACATCACCTATAACACAAGGTACTGAGAACATCCCAAGATCCTTGCATTTAGGAGGCAACTTCTTTTGTAGGATAGCCGTAATGGTTTCTCCCATTTGGACTTTTTCGTTGCCTTTCAGTTTCCCTTTGTTAGTGCATAGTTCCTTAAGAAACTTTGCATACCTAGGGACTTGCTTCAAAGCGTCGAGGAGTTGAATATTGATTTCCACTCGCCGAAAGGTCTCGAGAATTTCTTTCCCTTCCTCATTTTTCTTATCTAAGATGAGACGTTGTGGAAAAGGAGGTTTGACCTTAAAAGTGGGCGGTGCTTCCTTTGGAGTAGTTACCATTTGTTTAGGGGCAGACGGGGTGACTACTACCTCGCGTTCTTCCTCATTGGCCTGGTCATGGGCATTAGATGACCCATTGTGCCTTTTGGGTCCCTCCAGCCCTCTACCACTACGGAGCGTAATTGCGTTAGCACTCGCGTTAGGATTCGGGTAAGGTTGCGAAGGCAACTTTCCTTTATCCTCGAGACGTCCAATCTGCTGTGCATGTTGGTCCACTTGAACTTGAAGAGTTCGAACCGTCGAATTGAGTTCAATAAAGGATTTCTCAGTAGTAGCCCTGAATTGCTTCATTTCATTCATAATTTGGCTTTGTTGGCTCATAAGGGCTTTAACCATATCCTCAAGTGAGGAATTAGGGGAGGGTGTAGGCAATGGTTGACCTCTGGGGATGAATGTCTGATAATTCTGATTCTGAGGCCCATAACTGAAGTTTGGGATATTCCTGGCTGTCGCATGATTATAGGTATTCCCGAATGGGACTCGAGGTGGCCCTTGGAACTGATTACCCATGGCATTGGCCTGCTGATCATCATCAAAAAGTGTAGGACATTCATCAGTTGCATGATTTGTGGCAGCACAAAAGCCACAAGCTTGGACTTGCACTTTACAAGAGGAGAGGAGACGTTCCATTATAGAGGTTAGGTTATCAATTTTCTGTTCAGTGGGACTGGAGACATTGCCTGTAGTCAGACTTCGGTAAGCAGTAGCATCGAGATCACCATAAAGGCGTGATCGCGTGCGATGTCCTCATACAGTTGCGTCATTTGGGCTGGAGTTTTGTCACGAATGTGACCCCCACACGCATTATCAATCATGCGTCGTTCCATGGGCGACATGCCAACATAGAAGAATCGAGCTATGGCCTTCTCATATTGGCCATGCTGCGGGCAACTAGCAAGTAATCGCCTATAGCGATCCCAATATGCGCCGAATTATTCGCCCGGTCTCATTTTGATGCTACATATATCCTTGATGAGCCGAGCAACTCTATCCTCAGGGAAATATTCATTCAAAAATGCGGTTGTCATATCATTCCAGGAATTAATGCAACTATGCGGAAGGTAGAAAAGCCATTCCTTGGCTTTATCTTTAAGGCAAAATGGAAAAGATCTGAGCTTAACCATTTCCTCGTCCGCATTAGAGGGTTTCAGTGACTTACAGATAGTGTGAAACTCCTTCAGGAAAGTGATGGGGTCTTCATTCTCGCCACCATGAAAGGATGGTAGGAGATGAATAAACCCAGACCTCAGCTCAAAGTTTCCGGCATTATCCGGATAGTTGATGCAGAGGGGCTGTTGCGCAAAAAGAGCTTGAAGCTCTTGATTGGCGTGACCCATGGTGATTTGGTGCAAAGCAACCATGTTCAGATGATTTTGGCCTTCCTGTTGCCTAAGTTGGGTCTCTCTAGTCCCCCTATGAAAAGTTCGCTCTGGTTCGGGGTCAATAGGTAACAATGAACCGACCGATTTGGACCGAGTGAGGTGTGGCAGCATAAAAAAAAAGTAAAAAGTAAAAAAGAATTAACTAATCTAACTAACAAAGTAAAGTAGTAAAGTAATAAAAATAAAAAATAAAAAATAAAAAAAATAAAAAAAATAAAAATAAAATAAACTAGCGAGAATAGTTAAAAAAAAACAAACTAAAAATGTAAAAAAAAAATTAAAAAGTAAAAAGTAAAAAAAAAAAAAAAGTAAAAAGTAAGAAAAACAAAAACAAAAACTAACGAAAAAAATAAAACGTTAAAAACGATAAAAAAAAACGAAAAACAAAAACAAAAACAAAAACTAATGAAAAAAAAACGTGACGAAAAGAAAAACTAAAAAAAAAAAAAAAACGTGAAAAAACATAACTAATTAGTTACTAATCTTTCTAAAACAAACTAATCAAGATAAATAGATTAACTAAACTAATGTAACTAACTAACACCTAAACTCAGAGTAAAGACAAAGTCCCCGGCAACGGCGCCAAAATTTGACGCGAGTCGTGCATGCCAAATATAACCCGTAAAAGAGTTACCAACCACAAGGGTGTAGTAGTGGTAAATACGGGGTCGAATCCGCAGGACTTGAGTTTACTCTAAGTTAACTAAATATGGGGGTTTTCAGAGAAATCAATAAAACAATCAATTAAACAAGCAATAATAAAAAGTTCACAAAAATTAATATCAAGAATGAAAAGTTCACCCAAATCTCCAGTTCCACAAATCAGAATCAAGATTCAATAGCAATCATGATCTTCAATCTTTCCCAAAACGTTATTAATTTAATTCTCCTAGATTAGCTATAGAAAATCGACAACCGCCAGAAATTCCTAGTTCCCCTAATCTCGATAGCCAGGACGTCCGCCACTAACTATTTCCCTAATTAATGTATAACCCTAGACATCCGCCTATCAGGTTTAACACACTAACCGCAGTAATATGGATCTATGGGAACACTAATCCTAGATAACCGGATCGCGTCCGCTCCCAATTTAACCTAGATTCAATTGTTGCACATTCAAACACCGAAAGGGTTTTACAAAGAAACGGGTGAATGTTTGTTACTTTATTGGTCTAAAAGCACAATTATACGGATACTAATATTCCAAATAACTATAGATTGTCAATCTAAAAGCATGCATTGGTCACATACATACCATAGATCTAAATCATAATCATTAAATCAACAACAACGAAATAGGAGAAATTAAATTAATTAAATAATAATATAAAAGATCTCACATAGAATGCCATGAATCCATGATTCTGACTTGCTTCCCCTTCGACTTAGGCGAGAAAAAGAAACTAGCCGGACATCATCTTCAAAAATCACCACTAAAAATTAATAGATCTCTCTAAAAAATACTAATTAATTTGTTCCCCCAATAATACCTACGTTAAAACTATATATAACTACCCCAAATTGTACTCGGATACTGATTTTTTGGAGGTGACTCGTGCGTTGAGGAGCATCGTATGGGTGTTTTTGTCTTGAAAAATGGAGTCTGCCACGTGGAAATATGTGATTAGCTGCAAATATGGGTCCGCTCCACGTGTCAACTTCTGATAGGTCCACATCTGCCACCGCCTCTGACTTTTCGCCGCCACGTTCGCGCGCTCTGTTGCTTCTTGCTGACTCGGCGCCACGTGTCACATCCTGATTGGTTGGACTACGTCAACGCGCCTCGCTGGACCAATGGATGAACGCCACGTGACATCTACGTGGCTCGGAGAATCGCGCATAATCGAGCGAAATTTTGGGAGTCTGTGCTGCCGCGCATCTGGAGGCAGATCGACGCCTACTGAAGCGTGATGAATGGCTTGCGGTGTTGACGCGACATACGTGCTGACGCGGCGTACGCTGATTGGCCGGAACGTTTCGTTGGCTATTCGACACATCCGACATCCGATTTCTGCAAATAAATACTCCATTTCGAGTATTTTTCTGCCACGAACTCAACCGCGCACTCCATTTCACCTAAAAATGAACAAAAAATATAATTAATTATTTATTTTAAATACTTTAAATAATAAAATAGACTAAAATATACTAATAAATATATACAAATACCGAATTATCAGTGCCGCTACCTTTGATTTTGTTGCATGACTTATATATGACTTTAATATACTTTTGGGGTCTGTATTTATGGGTCGAGAGATAGCTTTCCGACCAGACACATATTTGTCTTACTAATATCTTTGTTTTATCATATTTTGGCATGTGATCGTTGTTTTTTGGTTTTCCACACATACTTTGGATTTATATTAATGGCTTATGCTAATTCATTAAGACTTCTATTGGATAATGGATTAAGTTATAAAAAATTAATTAACTCTGAGATACTAATTAATATGAGTATAGTGAAATGCTTATTTAAAATATAGCTAATAAGGACAATAGGTTGGTAAGGCTGAATTATATGTTGTTAAGTCTTATGTATCGAGATTAGGGCTCAATGACATGATTAGGCTGGGCGGAACCCTGGTTTAAAGAAGGGGTCGTCTTATGGTGGCTCTTAAATCATTGTACTCACTCCATCCCAAATATTCCACCCATTCATTTGAATCACCCAAAATGCCAATCTTATCCACATCAGCATCAACCTTCTTTGAATTTCTTTTTCCTTAAAACCCTACCAACTACAAAGGAAAACATCTATTATATTCAAACCCACCTATGCCAACTTTTATAGAAAGAGGCATCCTATTGGGGAGGATTAAACCATATAACGTAAGCCAATATCATTAAAATTCTCAAATCTCCCCAGTCGAATCAGTTCACCTTGACCTAATTTATATCATCCAGATGAAAACACAAAACAAGTAGACACTGAGATGGTCTTCCCACCATTAACTGACGATGACTACTATGCCGACATCATAGCCCTACATAACATTTATGTAGCAAAAATAGGAGAAACATAAAGTGTGTATGCAGACCCCATAGATCCTGAAGGTACGACTTCCATGCCAAAAGTAAGATTTAACTTTCATCATAAAACTGAAGGAGCAAATATCACCAGCATAAAACTGGAGGAGCAAATTTCACTATTAATGATCTACCCCTACTAAATGGAGAGCTCGCTTAAATGATTTTCTCTCATGGCTAAACATACAACAATAAATGGCAAGGAAGTCATTAGAAGAAATTTATTTGAAAATTTATTTGTTAGACTGTCGGTCGATTCATAGATTATTTTATGGAGCTTCAAGAATATCGAATCAGAGCACTGATGTAGAATCTCATTCCTGATTTCATTGGGCAAATATTACGAGGGTTTGTCAGAGATCTCTCTCTTAAAGATGCAAGGCTTAAGAAAGAATACTATGTTCAAATGTTGTTCTTTGAAAAGAAAACATTTGGAAAAGCACTATAATGAATTGTCCATCAGATTCTATAAGCTAAAGGGAATGGATAATCGTGATCTCATATATGCTTATATCACTTCCTTTTCAAAGCTGCTCCAGCTATAAGTCAACAGATTATTACAGAGAAAATATATTAGCCATACATCACTTGGAGAAATATATCAAATGACACTCTTAGCGCTGGACAAAATTTGTGAGCAGCGAGAAAATAGAGTGTCAATGTGGGGCGTATCTCCCTTCAAGAAGAAGAAAAAATTCAAAAAGTAAAAAAAAAGTTCTAGAATAAAAGGTCAAAAAAGAATTCCTTAATGACATACTTCAACAAAAAAAAGACGTCTCATAAGAAAGGAGATAAATGATTCCTTTGTGGAAAGAAAAGACATTTTGCTAAACAATATCCTAAAAATTTTAAAAAATCATAGAACATGATGCAGTAGATCTAAGATCAATACCCACTTCATTTTAATGATGATCTTGAGTCTATCTTCTCTTAAGAAGATGAACATTCCACAAATACATTGTGTAACGCCGAAATTAATTAAACTAGAATCAACATTAATATCGGGGATTAACAATTATAATTCGGGCCTTACGTAGAAAACTTGGTTGACTCGGACATGAGAATGGAGGGAATATGCTATTTGTGGATGATGGTTGTTTAGGTGCGGCGTTTAAATCATTATATTATTATATTTCATCGCATGTGTCTTATATTGTCGTTGGGCGAGATGTGTGATAGGTGTTTGCCTCAAATGTACGTGCAGGCAAAGGCACGGGGTGTCGGGTAGTCGAGAGTTAGTAGGACCACCAATGTGTCAACAATGAGACTAAATACACTAACCACATGAATTTAAGTTCCTAAGTTTGTAAATTTAATTGATATAGATTAATAAGACTATAGTTTGGACAAACGAATTGGAGACCATTGATTTGTATGAAGTTGATGGAGATGTGTAGGAATCCTAGACTAAATAGTAACTAGTGAGTGGAGACATGCATTCTTCATTTGGAATAAGTGGCTTTGAGTGAGGACGCATGTCCTAGTAATTTACTTAGTCGAATTAAGGATTTGCTTAAATAATCAAGTTGCTAATTTAAGTATATAAAAGATAAATTTGGTTTTCATGAACAAGCGAAGGAAAACCCAGAATTTTTGAGAGCAAAGAGAGCTAGAATGTGCTGAATTTTTGAGACTTCGAGGAAACCTAAGCTTGGAGGACCAAACCACAAATGATTAAATAATAGGTAACAACTTTTACTCTTAATTCGTTTTGATTTCGATAAAACAAGTTTTCATGCATGACCAAGAGGTGTTGAATGGTTTTGGTTTGATGATTTCATGTTTTTCTAAGGTTGAAGATGAAAAATATACATGTCTTATAACTTTGGTTTCAAAAGAATTAAGCCACACTTGCTAGTAGAACCAATTATATTCATGAAAAAATTACCCAAACTTTGCAAGGGCATAACTCCCTTAATACTTATTGGACTGGGCTGATCTTTTAGTATGTTGTTGTAGGATATGTTAGATGACTTAGATAAAAAATATGAATTTTGGAGCTATATATTGGGATAAATGAAATTTAGAATCTTGCTGGTCAGATTTAATTCAAATTTGAGCTGTTTAGGTAGAATTGAGATATCTTTTTCATTTTAAAATGAAATTTTGCAAACCAAAACTTTTTAGAAAGCTAATAAGAGACCAACAACTTTGCCATTACGAAGTTTTTGAGATTCAAATGATTTCATGCCCAAAAATACACTACAACACATGATCAAAATTGAAACTTTATTTAGTCTTTAGGGGTTGATTTAGAAAGATCAATTTACAACCTATTCAACCAATCTGATTACATAATAAACACACCTAATTGAATTTAGGAACTAAAGAGACCATAAAATCTGGTACCGAGGAGTTAGGCGGGGTTAGATTCGGGGTTCGAAGAAGTCAGAACACGTATTTAGGTGCGTAAATCCATTGGAAAGCTTCAATGAACTCATGACGTGTTTGATCAGTATCATAATACATGTGTGACTGCTATCGGACGCACATTGGTTTTCACTCTAAATTCAATTGCATATATATTGGTTGTGGCTAAATCACGTGCACGGGTCACTTATGTTAGTGCTCGTGTAGACAACACTAGAATATATCTATGATCGTTGAGAGGGACTTAAGGTGTCCCCTTAACTCTGGAAGGGGTTAATGCATTAACCGTAGTTGAGGTTTAGTCACTGTAAGCCTGTGAGTATATACATGGTTCATGTCTTATTTTATCGATTACTGGCTAGTTAAGTCAGGGTTTTCTTGTGATTATTCGGTTGTTTATTTATTAATGCTTTATTTCTGAGCCTGGTTGTTTAGTACGTGTTGTTTTATTAATCACTACTACTTTTATTGTCGCATGCTGCCTACATTCATGAGAGTATGACTTACTATTGCCAGAGGTTATATTCGAATGTTTTGTAGTTTATCAGTTTTATTTCGTGAATGTTGTGTGAACTTCTTTTGGGATTTTACTCATTGGACTCGGCATTGTATTTGTTGGATGACAAATGACATGTGTTGAGCGTGCAATAATAATATCCACTTATTTATTATACTTTAAATTTGTATTAGCGGTAAGTGGGATCATCTCTACTGGAATTGTGTAACTTTCTTTAGTTTAAAAAGGTTTTCGTCACATTTTAATAATTACAAATTAACTATATTATTTAGAAAATAATAAATAATTAAATAAATACAAAGACAATAATTAAAGTAATCAATGTGAATAATGAAAACCTAGACCAAAGGTAATTACTAAGTTGAAATCAATTAATCATCGATCATAAAAGATGAGTTCAAACAATTCAAAAATAGTTTGGTAGCCTTTAGCCAACTACTGATTTTCCTAAATTCAATGGAAATGCTACATTCTTATCATTGTAACTCTACCTATTGCATAAAATACAACACCGTAGAAATACGATAACATTACACTCAATGAAAATTATGCCTAATCTAAGTCGATATTATCGAATCTGCATAATAAACAACTTAAAACACAATCACGTAGAACATTCACACGAGAAATGCCCTATAGATTAATCCTAGTTACTACTTCTATAATTGTTGTGAATAACTATAGAGATAGAAACATAATCACAAGACCACAATACATATTCATGACTATGCACGCAATACTAATCTTCATTAATTGTAGTACGCAAAAACTTATTCAATCTATGATTAATGTATATTGAATAATAATGAAAGAACTACTAAAATAATGATCTCATAAAAGACTTACAACCATAGTATAGCAATCCTTTAGTCTAGAAAATGAACTAGCTAATAACTACAATGAAAACTCCATTAAAACTAAAAAAGAAAGAAAAGGAAAATGAGAAGAGAGCGAGAAAGAGAGAGAGAGATAGTGCGAGCTCTAGGCTAGAGAAGCTAGAGCGCGAAAGAGAGATTCTAATCAAAACCCTAAAGTCTATACATACAAAACCCCTAATTTTGATATCTAGAAGAGAGAGAAAGTGTATTTCATAGGTAATTTGGTGACAAGTGCGCCGAGGCAGGTCTAACGGTTGTGTGTTGATTCATTTTTGGGGTCTCAGACATATGGCAGGCTCTGATTCGATGATTTGTTATGTTTGATGATGTGGCAAGCTCTTATTGGTTGAGAGGATGCTGTATTGATGTGGTAGAAGAACAAGATGAGGACAGGTAGCAGGCTGGTAGGCAAAAGCACTGGAGATAGTCGTGCAAAGATCCGGGAAATGGTGCTAACCACATCTCGAGGCGAATCGACCTTGCTAGAGCGAGGAGAGAAATCGCATGGGAGATAGTGAATTAGTGGGAGTTGGTGCAGCTCGTATCCTGCGGAAGATTAATAGTTGTTGGAACGAAGAGAACTTGTATAGGATTCGACAACAATATTGGAGTTTATGTGTTACGCATCCTGAGGCAGATGGACACCTCGTTTGCTAACATGATACATTTTAGCGTGCAAATCGCGAGGCATGATCGAAGGCTGTTGAAGTTTTTTGTGATCAAGTATGTGTGGTTCCCGCGTTGCTCAGTTGCGGCTCATTTCTTCATCCAATGTGGTGCGCATGTCTCGAGGATTATCGGATGGTAACTGTTTACACTGAAGGAATGACTTATACTTAGTCATTTTTGAGACTTTTCTCAATTAATACTCTACCAAACTTCTTCTAAATCATCATAATATCAACACGGACCAATATAGGTCCTACCAAGCTGTCTTGAAGTGCATGCAAGCTAAATTATTCATTTTTAATAACATTTTCTTCTATTTTTTTTACTTTTGCTATTTTAATCTTGAAATCACAAAAATAAGAGAATACCAAGTGGAATATCATCATTTTCCTCTAAAATCGACCTAAATTACATTATAAAATATGTCTAATTTTGGACTTGTCAAATGATTTCACACTCAACACATTGTTGTCATGAGCAAAGGAATACTCTAAATCATATTCTTTTTTCGTTCTTTATATTGATTTCAATTCATTTCAACTTAACTTTATATAATAGAAGTTTTAAATAGAGGTGATTTTCAAATGAAAACATACCCACAAGTAAATGAAAATTATGATAGAATAGAATGATTTAGATAAAACAAAACATCCGTTAATGATAACTCAACTACCTAATGCAATACCCTTTAGAACTTAAAGCTTAATACCAAGGCCAATCACTACAAGAAATATGATATTTAGAAACGGAATTAGCAACGGAATTAAGTTCCGTTGCTAAAAAAAGTGGTTAGAGACGGAATTGAGACAGACTAATTCGGAGACGGAATAGAGAGATATCAGAGACGGAAAATAGAGACGGAATTTAATTCCGTCTCTAAATAATGGCGCCAACATTCCCACCAAAACTTTCTTTTTTTTTATAACCGTTCATCAAATTTCGAGATTCGTGCATCTTCGATCTCGATGATTCAAAGACAAAATAGCAACCCTATCCCCACACAACGCTCCCTCTCTCTCCCGATTCTCTCTCTTTCCGAAAACCCTATCTCCCCAAAAATCTCTCTCTCTCCCGATTCTCTGTCTCTCCGATCTCCCGAAAAATCCCTCTCTCTCCCGATTCTCTGTCTCTCCGAAAACCTCTCTCGACGGCAGATATCACCGCTCTCTCTCACGGACCGTCCACCGCTCTCTCTCTCTCACCGCTCTCTCTCACCGGAATCTCACTCACCGTCAACTCTCTCTCTCTCACCGAGATCTGTCGTCGCTGCGATTGAGGCTACGACGAGGCCATCGGGTCTGCCATCGCCGTCTGCCGGGTCTGCCGTCGGGTCTGTTAGCCGCCGTTCGTCGCTCTACCTCGCCATCTCCAAAGCCCTTGCCACGACAGTGCTGAGACAATTAGAAAAGCTCTGGATCTTGGAGTGAGTGTAAGAAAATCGTTCGTTTTCTGTTTTTGGTTTTACAGATTTGTTGCGTACAAACGGTCATAAGATAAGCAAAAATGGATGAGAAGAAATCAATTGCTCTTGAAGCTGTTGTCAGGGAAGTGCTCAATATGGTAATAATTCATACCTTCAACTGGGACGAACATTTTTTCTTAGCCATATATGATTGGTGGTTTATTTATAATTTCGTAAGGTATTTGTTTCAGGAAAATATCCTTATTGAAGGAGTTTTTGAAAATCTTAAGTGCACGCGAGAGGGACTCAGGTCCAATGAAGTTAAGGAACGCTTACAGCTGTTTGGATACAACAAACTCGAAGAGAAGAATGTCTGCGTGATATAGTTCATTCGATAGTTTGTGTTTTTCTTCCCCATTTCCTTTTAATCTTCACTTCACAAGTTTGATATCCTCAATTAGTTGTTTTATGATCATGTTTCGGAAAGTAAGATACTCAAATTCTTGGCATTCATGTGGAATCCTCTCGTCATGGGTCATGGAAGCGGCGGCGATCATGGCAATCGCTCTTACACAACCAGGGGTATATTTAACATGATCGAGTATGTGAACAAGTGATGATATTGTAATACTTTGAAAATTATCTTATAATAATGCAGACAAACCACAAGATTACCATGACTTCAATTAGTCATTACTGTTAAATTTAGGAGTAATTTAGTTGTTTCTTTTTAATTTTTTATTGCAACTTACAAAATTTCAGTTTCAACTTACATAGGAAGTCACAGATCATTGACTCATTATGTTTAATTGGCTTTGAAAAACCAAAGGTTGTTGATACATGCATCTCGTATGCAAATTGTATACATATATCACTTTTCAAGATGAGTTAATACGATTTGTCAACGACATTGTCTCACGAGTTCCCAATGCCTGCGGGATCGTGAAATGCTTATGGATAATGAGGAAAGGAGGATCATTATTTTCAACTCCAAGACATGTGGTGATGTTAGGCTTGAAATTGGGAATGCCATCCGTGTTCACCATCCATGGTACAGTGAATACGTTAAATTTTTTAGCTAGCAGAGTTAAAATTGAAGGCAGAAGAGAATTCTGTTAATGTTCAACGGAGACAAAAAGTAAAAGAAGCAATGCTTCATGCTTATAGATTAAAATAATATTGTAAAATATCGAGGTAAAGACTACGCTATGAATATGAACCATGTGCTTAAGAAATATGAATAAATTACCAACTACTTAAACCTCATACTATGTACTTTATATATTAAAATTGAGTTGTGCTTTTTAAGATTCTATCTTGTTATATGATGAATAGAGTGTCATGGTCTGTTGAGAAATAGTATGTTACCAAGATATGCTTGAAAGTAATATTTGACATTGCCGATATTTAGAAGCTGGTGTTTAATTGTAATTATGTGTCAGTAACTAGCTGAGCTTGGCTTTGTTACTCTAATTATGTGATTATCAAAAATGAAGACCTATGTGTTTAGCGAGGAACAATCTGATCATGTATGACTTATTTTTTCTTTGGAAAAGGCAGACTTGCACTCGAGCTTTATTTTGGTTGTTTGTTAACAGTATCAAAAGTAATGGTTACTTGAAATAGTTGAAGACCCAAATAATTTTGTATTATTTGATTCCTGTGAAATTTTGCATTTAGAATTGACAACTTTTAGAAAATAATAATTGTAGAAAAACTTACCATAAATTCATCTCTTTTCTTTTTAGATAAAGTAAGTTCATCTCTTTTCTTGGTCTTCATTATTTCAAGTTTCTAACTTTAAATTTCTCCATGTCAGGAAGGACATATCTGGGAACTACACAATGCGCTCCTTCTATCATGAAGTTGTGAAGCTTCAGGTATTGCTTTGGTTCCTATTTATCTTCTCAAGTAAGTCTTGCGTTATATCTCCACTAGTTTATCTCTTTCAGTTTTCAGGGGCAAAATATGTTAACCTCTTGAATTCCAATAGGTTTACTTAATAAAGTATAATGATTTATGTACCTCAGTTACTTTGATTTTATACATGTTCGCTGCATTTTCTAGATTACAACTAACTAGAGTACTAAGAACCAATTTTTTATTAATTTTCCTAATTTTAACTTTTATAGCAGTTGCATTAGTCCTTTTCAGAAGTAAGGTTGGCTTTAGTAATTTAGTTTTCTGTTTTAGCGCTTGATTGTTTTTTCCTTGAAGACCTTGTTTTCAATTTCAGGGTGTTGCACAAAGTTTGAACAAGGATTGTGTCTCGAGAATGGAACCATCACAGGCATGTCTTATTTTTACCTTTCCTTTCATTTTCAGAATTTTGTATACTAGTAGCTTTTGTTCCTAGTGAAAAATATATTTCATTTTTAGGCTTGCTAACTTTTACCACAGTTGTTTTAGGGATATATTGTTTAGTTAAATAAAATGTTTAGATTGAATACTGAAGAGGTTGTGTTTTTTGTGTTGATATTACTTGTAATTCTGAAATATGTTGGCAATTATATCTGAGTTAATAGGAACTTGGAAGAATGTTGGAGGTGTGCAAAAATTATGATGTTGCCCTTGTGTTTTGGTGGGAAGCTACACTGTTAGTGGCATATAATGGCAAGCGTGTAACGGTGTTAGTATCCCGTATCCGGTGCTCAAGGATGGGTGCAATCAATAATGACACGTGTTTGTGTGTGTATGTCTGTATAGTCATTCTATTAGTTAAAACCCCTAGTTTTAGGAGAAACTTTGCTAAGTATTTTGTAGGAAATTAAGAGTTAGAATTTTTTTCAGAATGCATTCATTGTAATAATGTGTTGAAGATCATGAACATCACTTGTCTCTAAAAAGAAATAGTTATTAATATTGAAGTACTTATGAAAATTGGTACTTGTCTTGTATCATTTATTTATCATACTTCCATTACACATTGTTTATTGAGTCTTTTATTTTAGTTTTCTTTACTTTTAATTTGTGTTCTATCTTTTGTTTCAGTTTACTTTAATTTCATTTTGTATAGTGTCTTCTTAATTTTTTAGAGCATCGAGGACAATTGACTCTTGTTCGTGTTAATCTAGAACTAAATTTCATGTCATTGTTTGGAGCGAGAGATAATTTGCTAATTAACACCATGTTCCTTCTGGATAATGATGAATTTCTTTTTCTTTACTACTTTATTTATGTTGTGTTTGACTCATACACTTGTGCTTGCGATGATACGTAGTTCTCCCATAATATTATTTATATTCCTATTATTGTTTGTATAATTTAGTGATTTTTTTCTTTTTGATCTTTTTTCAGGTGTTTTGGACGAAGTCGAGTGTTTTTTGAAGCACAATCAACTTTGTATAATCTCGGAACACTTCTTCATTTTTTATTTTTTCTCATTTAGAACAATTTTTGCTTTTACTTTTGTAGAAAGATACGAAATAGAAACTTTTTAGATTGTTTTTGTTGTTTCGTGTACAGTACATTGAGAAAAGATAATTTTAAGGATATGTTAAGTTTATATAAACTGTGCAATATCAATATATTATTTAGCTATAATTTGTATTATATATTGGCAGGTTAAATGTGCTTGGATTGTGACCTATATATATATATATATATATATATATATAAATTCAGAGACGGAATTGAGATGGATTTGAATTCAGAGACGAAATTAGCAACGGAATTCAGAGATTCCGTTGCTATTCCGTCTCTAATTTTCGAGGAATAGATGCATGAATCAGCAACGGATCAGAGACGGAAATAATGCATTCCGTCTCTGATCCGTTGCTAATCAGAGACGGATCAGAGACGGAATGAAAAAATTCCATCTCTGATCCGTTTCTGATTAGCAATGGAATCAGAGACGGAAATAATGCATTCCGTCTCTGATCCGTTGCTAATCAGAGACGGAATCAGAGACGGAATGCAATTACAATTGTACCATTTTGAAAAATTTCCATTTCTGTTCCATCTCTGTTCCGTTTCTAATTTCCGTCTCTAATCCGTCTCTAATCAGAAATGGAATTTATTCCGTCTCTAATCTGTCTCTAAATCGGAAACGGAATCACATTTTCGTTTCTGATTGAATCAGCGTCGACGATTTCAGAGACGGAATTTATTTCGTCCCTGTTCCGTTGCAGATTTCAATTAGAGACGGAATTTATGCAAATCAGTGATGGAAATTTCTGTTTCTGATCTGCCATTTTTTGTAGTGAATACATAATGTAGGTTTTCTCAATCTCCACTGACAAGCATCAAGTTTACGATGACTAGTGTTGAATCTCAAAATACAAAAACCACTAGATTAATCTTATTTTCTTAAAAATACTTTATAGTAGCACTATAATTAAAATCAATAAGAACTTTGCCATGATATCAATGAATACATCGGTTTAAAACATGATAGAAAAAGAAATACTTCACTTAACCTAGGCTTTAAGCATTCGAGTTAAATCTATTCCTTGAAGAGATTAAGAACATCCATCTTTTTTATCTCTTTTATTTCTACTTTATCCTACTTATTATTATTTTCTACTTTTTTATATATTCTTTCCATTTGACTTTTGACTTTTGAGTCCCTGCTCTATTACCTAAGGACATTCTCACATTTTTTTCCACTATAGATTCCCTGTTCCATTTCCTTTAAGATATATAGGACTCTTTATATATTTGTAAACTCTTGTTAGCACTTCTCACTATCCACTAAAATTGAAGAAAACATTCTTTCTAACTTATAGAAATAATTGGTTTCTAACCCATTTTTTTTTCAATTGTTGTATAATAACTTTTTATTTATATACTATAAAAATACTTAATCAATAGCTTTTGTATCATAAGATTCTTAGAAATTTGTCAGGTTCATCTTACACTATTGTTTCTATCTTCTACCCATTATCATGACTAACACAAGACATTCAGTTTTGTGTATACATCAACTAGTAAAGTAAATCATAAAGGGTTTAAAAACATTTTGATTCTTTTTATCATAGAATTCACTTAGGTAATAAAAATATCACTTCCATTCGAAAATCTATGATATATTTATTTCATTATATTACATCTCAAACTAAAAATAAAGAAAAATAAAATTTATAATTGAATTGAGAATAAATTTTGAAAAATTTCATCAATAAACTTGTATATCAGATCAAAAGTTTGGACTTTTCGGATCAATTATGAACTTGTTTTCTACCTTTATTTCTTTCCATGCTTTCTTTGTTATGCTTCACCAAAAATACCCCCAAACTCATTCCGAACTTTGTCCTCAAGGCTTAAAAATTAAGTAGAGTTTCCAACAAAACAAATATACCTCGTAAAACATAAATGAATTTATATGTGTAAAACTAATGTAAATATTACTTGAATTTACGAATAAACTTCTTGCAAAGAAAAAGTTAAATGATAAATATAATATTCAAGCATTATCATTATGAAACAAAAAAGATTGTCAAAGTATCTCATAATATAACACAATTCCAAGTTATTAAACATCACAAACTAACTATATTCAAGTTTTCTTAAAACACCCCCAAACTCATTTTAAACTCATAATCAAACCAATTACCTATTAAATCATTGAATTGCTAACTTAAAATCAAAATCTTGAAAATTTTTCAATGTATATTAAGAATCTTTGCATTCACTTCCTATTATTCTATTGAAAATTCAGTACTAATGCTCTAATAGTTTCAAATATAAATATCCATTAACAATTCAAAATTGGGGAATGAATCACTTAATCATACTATAATCTAGATTAGAAATGTTAAATCTGACAAAATTTTGGTTTTCTAGTCGGATAGGTTGTAATTGTTTTGTATATGAAATGAGTTATGTGTTTTGCAATTTGAGGTTTTACTATTAATATTCAAAATTTGGCCCAACGAATCTAGAGTTTTAGTGGAATCATTGACTATTCGCTACCTAAATCGGTGAAAACAAGATTTTGTAACCTACCGATGTTTTCAGCGATTTTCAATTATAAAGTGGATTCACTATTGAATCTTTAACTTGAATTTTTCACTTTAAATTCTGTTATTGATTTTCCCAGCGACTCCCAATGATAATTCATATCGCTGAGAATTCTCCAGACATGTTTTACTATTTTTTCCAATTTAATTAATTGTCTTTTACACATTTCACATATAAACATCAATAATATGGTAAAATTTCTAAAATTATTAGAATTTGAGTATGATATGTACCAAACGATAATTTCATTACTATATAAATGAAATAGCCAATTAATATAAAATTCATAAAGACAATATAATGCAATACCACGCAGTCCTAATCTAGTTCTAAATTAAGAAGTCGTTATTCTATACCATGTTTAAAAACAACTTTCGTTCCTTGATTGATGCCAAATGTTGCATTAGTAGTTGTTAGGAAAGGTTTTCTTAATGTAATTCCTACATCATCTTTATGTTTATGATTCAGAATAATAAAATCTAACAAGAAATCAAAATTCTCAATTTTAACTTCCACATCTCTAATTATAACCTTATTCTCTATTATAGATCCATTAGCAAAATAAGCTATAATATTATCATCTTCACCATATTTTCTACTGAAAAAATTGTGTTCTAAAAGATAAATGGAAGGTAGAGTGTTATATAATGCGTTTGAGTCACATTTGACATTCTCAAACTTCTTACTATTGATAACAATGGAAATTGTTATGTTTCTTGATTTTTCATTCTTTTTCTTATTAGTTATTTCTTTTGGTTACTTAATAAAGAATGAATTGATAGAATTCGGTCCCTTTACCATCTTAATGTTTAAATTGACATGGAGGGGTCATGCAACGTCAAATGAACTAAACTCATCAATTGTATCATCTGATATGTCCAATTTTCTTTTCTTCTCTTGTTAAAATGTCTCCTTTATGGGTTTATTCGTTACACCATATTGATTAGATTGTTATTATCATTAGCAAGACTTATTTATATGTATTATTCAATACCACTCCTCATGATATGCCTCATTTTTATGTTTCAATTTTCATATTCACGCTCTAATAAAATGATCAACATACTTAATTCCTAGTTTAGGCTCTAAAATATATCAATGAATGTATCACTATTAATCTCATTTCCACTTTCAAGACATATTGAATAGTATTGTGTTTTAAAACATAGAAGTACTTCTTCCAAGACATTTTTGGTACAAACCAATCTATAAAGAATTAAAAATAAGTGAAACTTGGAAAGAAACTCATATTTCTACTGAAAATCTAATTTTTGCACACGATTGCTAATAACTCATTCTTATCAATTTAAACTTTCAAAACTACCCCAAAACTTATTAGAAACTCTTACTCAAACCAATTTGTTTAATAACACTTTGAATTGATTACTTTAAACTACAAACTTTAAAATTTTTGCTACGTAAGCCAAGAATCATTATAAACACCTCATTCCATTTTTATCATTCATCTTTTCTTAAATTGATAAAATGATATACTTTTATAAATCGATTCAACTTCAACAAATAGAAATCAAGAACTAGTCAAATATCTCAAAAACTTATCAATAGTTCTAGTTGAAAATAAGAAATTCTCAAGTAAACTAGATAAAGAAACAAATAATTACCTTCTTGAGAGTGAATCCCTCAAGACATTGACTCTTTGGCATTTCTAATTGCATTTTCAAAGCTTCAATTCGAACTCCTTTACACAAGCCTTAACTTAGTTATGAATAATCAAACTTGATATATTTTGGGTTAAACTGATTAAGAATGTGTTGAGAATCACTTAAATACATTAAAATTAAGCTTTGAATGGTTTATTCTATGCAAAAGTTTGATTAAAAAATATTTTCTTAAAAACGCGGATTCATGCTCAACAAATTGGTATGTAAGTGGATTCATTGACAAATTGGTAGTTAAATTGCTGAAAATTGGTTTCGATGATCTATCAATTTATCCAGCAATTTCTAGTATAAAACCAGAATCGCTGACAAATCGCTAAGTCATTTTTACACTAGAGATTTTATAAACTGTTTCTGATTAACCTAACGATTCTCAATGTTATTTGGTATCGTTGATGAGTCATTGGTGTATTTTTTATTAAAATTTGAAAAAAAATTTGAACTTTCACTTTAAAAATGCTAAGATCATTACATAATAAGAGTATGAACTGATAAATCAAGGAATTGCCTTTTAAAATTTTAAACCAAATTTTGCGTGCTCAAAATTTTACAATTAAGGGTAAAATCAACAAAATAGAAAAAATAGAATCTAGTGTTTTGGGTTCTACTTAAAGACATGCAACTAATGTAGTGACTTAAGTTAGTATTTGAAATTCCAACCAAGTCTTAAAACACAAAAATCTTAATAAGTAGTCAACTTCCTAAAAAAATAACTCAAATCATGCTACTTAAAATTTAATTGAAAGTCAATCCTGGTACTTACATATTGTAATCACTTTTTCCTTCTCCTTAAGACTTTCCTTAAGCTGTTAAAAACCAATAAAATGGAGTTTTAGGATTAACTAAAATGGTTGCGTAGTTGAAATAAAAAAAAAAAATCTAAACTATCTTAGACTAAACTAAACCGAAGTAAACTAAAAAGATCTAAATGCATAAAAATAAATAAAATAAGGATGGATTGCCACCCCACAAACGCATTTATTTTAAGTCACCGACTAGAATTCGCATGAAAGATACTTAACACCCACTACTTAAGAGTAGTCATGAACAAATGGATTCATCATAGCTTTGGGCAATGAAATAATCATGCTTTCATTTAGAATTTTGAGTTCATCTTCGACTTCTAACACATAAGTATCCATATAGTCTTGACCGTCGAACACATAGTTGTCAACACTACATAACATTTCCTAGTGCCCTTTTTGTTCCATCCCCTTTTCAAATTCCACAAGAATGTGTGAAATATGAGGTGGATTCATCAATACTAGAGGTTAATCTTCCTTCATATCTTCATATGGTTCATATGGCATATCTTGAATGTGTTCTACTTCCTTTTCGACTTCTTCTTTTATAATTGTCCAATCATGGAGATCTACTAATGTCGGCTCAAGGTCTCTTCACACGAAGCTTCACTCGAAGTTTCCAAGAATGGAATGAACCATTCTCTTTGTAATTCATCAATCTCTTCTCAGATCTGCATCATTAATAATTGAATATAAAATATTTCTCGTCTACTCTCACATTGTTGTAACATCTCCTCGATAGAGTTTGACATATTTTGAAGTGAAAGTAAACGTTCATGTTGCACGTTAAAATGCCGATTAGAAAACTTTTGTTCATAATTAGACATACCTACCCCTTTCACACTTTTATAGTGTGAGTCGTTATATTGATCATTATTACTAGAGTAGGAGGCCATGAAATAATCTTGTAAAATGTTGGAGACAAGGATCTAGATGTACTAAAAAATAAAAAAAAGTTTAAACTTAATCCCTGGCAACGGTGCAAAAAACTAACATGTGTCGAGCGTGCAATAATAATATTCGCTTATTCATTATACTTTAAATTTGTAGTAACGATAAGTGGGATCGTCTCCATAGGGATTGTGTAACTTTCTTTAGTTTAAAAAGGTTTTTGGCATGCTTTAATAATAAGTATTAAACTATATTATTTAGAAAACAATAAATAATTAAATAAACACAAAGATAATAATTAAAGAATGCAATGCGAATTAAACTAAATTAATATGAATAATAGTTAAATTAATCAACGTGAATAATGAAAACCTAGACAAAAGGTAATTACCAACAAAGTTGTAGTCAATTAATCATCGATCATAAAAGATGAGTTCAAACAATTCAATAATAGGTTGATAGCCTTTAGCCAGCCACCAATTTTCATAAATTCTATGAAATTGCCACATTCTTATCATTGAAAATCTACCCATTGGATAAAAAATAACACTATAGAAATACGATTGTATTACGCTAAATGAAAATCATACCTAATCTAAACCAATATTACCAAAGACGCATAATAAACAATTTATAATACAATCACCTAGAACGTCCACTCGGGAAATGCTTTATAGATTATTCCTAGTTACTACTTCTATAATTTTTTGTTAATAACTATAGACATAGAATTATAATCACAATACTACAATACATATTCATGATTTTGTATGCAATACTAATTTTCATTAGTTGTACTACGCAAAAAAAACTTGCTCAATTCGTGATTAAAGTGTATTGAAAATTAATAAAAGAACTATTAAAATAAAGATCTCATAAAAAACTTACAACTATAGTGCAGCAATCCCTTGGTCTAGAAATCGAACTAGCTTATAACTACTATGAGAAAAATCCATTAAAACTAAAAAGGAAATAAAAAGAAAATAAAGAGAGAGCGAGAGAGAGATAGTGTGAGCTCTAGTCCAGAGAGGTCAGAGTGCAAGAGAAAGATTCTAAACAAAACCCTAAAGTCTATATATTCAAAACCCTTAATTTTGGTCTCTAGAAGGGAGAGAAAGTGTATTTTGTGGGTTATTTGGTGACACGTATGCCAAGGAAAATCAAACAATTGTGGTTGATTCATTCTTGGGGTTTTAGACACGTGGTAGGCTCTGATTGGATGATTTGCTCTATTTGCTGATGTGGCGAGCTCCTAATGGGTTAAAGGATGGTGTGTTCATATGGTGGACGAACATGATGAGGACACGTGGCAACTGGCTGGTGAGCAAAAATGTTAGAGATAGCTATGCAAAATTTGGGAGATGATGTTAACCGCATCTTGAGGTGAATCGACGTTGTTGGAGTGAGGAGAGAATTCATATAAGAGATGGCGAATTGGTGGGAGTTGGTGCTTCTTGTATCCTAAAGAAGATTAATGTTCGTTGAAATGAAAAGAACTCGTATAAGATTTGGCATAAATTTTGGAGTTGGAGGCAGATGAAGACCTCGTTTGCTCACTTGATACGTTCTAGTGTGCAAATCCTGAGGCGTGATCGAAGGTTGTTAAAGTGTTATATGAACAAGTGTGTCTAGTTCTCGCATTCCTCAGTTGCTGCTCATTTCTTCTTCCACTGTGGTGTGCATTCTCAAAGCTTATCAGATGATAATTGATCACACTATAAGAATAACTGATACTTAGTCATTTTTGAGACTTTTCTCAACTAATGCTCTACCAAACCTCTTCTAAATCACCATGGCATCAACACGGAACAATGTAGATCCCTCCAAGCTGTCTCAAAGTTTGTGCAAGCCAAATTCTTCACTTTTGATACCATTTTCTTCCATTTCTTCACTTTTCCTATTTAACTCATGAAATCACAAAATCAAGAGATTACTAAGTGTAATATCATCATTCTTCTCTAAAATCAACCTAAATTATACTATAAAATGTGTCCAATTTTAGGCTTGTCAACCGAGTGTAGTTCCTTTGATGAGCAAGAGCAAGGATGTATTGGGCGATTACCTCTAAGATAGTGACGTTAGCTCGTGTTTGACTACAATATGTGTAATGACTTAAACTAATTAAACTAAGATTTGCGTTAATCTTGGGGATTAACAGTCATAATTCGAGCCTTACGTGGACAACTTAGTTGACTTGGACATGAGAATTGAGGGTAAATGTTATTTGTATATGATGGTTATTTATGTGCACTGTTTAAAAAATTAATTATATTATTGTATTACATCGCATGTACGTCACATTGTTATCAGACGAGTTGATGTGATGGGGAGTTGTGTTGGGAAGTGTGAAGACGTAGGTATCGGGTAGTAGTTACCCGAAGATGTTAGACTAGGCTAAGAAGTAGAGTATGGTGTCTAATTAAATCAAAGCATAAACTAGTTAATTAAATAAGGTAATAATCTCTACCAAAAAAAGGTAATAATATGGTGCCCCTCGAGATGCGTGTTAAAGTGTGGGGGCACCGAATGCTGGGTGGTCGGGGGTTAGTAGGATCGCAAATATGTGAAATATGTAACTAAATACACTAACCATATGTAATTATATGTATAATTTTATATTATTTTAAATTAAATAAATTAGACCTAAGTTAAGAAAATAAAACACTAAGCATTGATATGCCTCTAGATGCGTGTTGTCACCATCTTTATAAAACTTGGTGTACAAATGTGTGTTAGGCTGATTTGAGTTAGTGGGGTTAGGAGTGAGTTAGAAAAATTAAGAGATGTGTGGTTGAGATTTAGTCCATTCAATTATATATATACGTTCGTGCGCGCGCACACACACTTGTAGTGCTCATTTTTTACATGCAACTGAAACTAACATTTGATAAGAAGAAAATTTAGAACTCCTTATCTTGCTGGAGTCAAAAATCTTAAGAGTAGGATCAAAGCATGTCATCAATTTCATATACCATCAAGAGCTAGGGATCAAACTACAATGTTAGGTATACATCTATCTATTTCAAGTTTGAAATCAGTTATAATTTTTCATCATTTTTAGAGGGTGGACGTTTGAGTTTTTGAAATTGGTTCATATATTTGGGTTCCTCATTTCAAGTTGATAATCCAGCTATTAAGAAGTTTTTAATTAGGCTTTTGAAATAAAAACAATTATGAATTTTTGAAGTTGTAAAACAAAATTCGAAACTCTGTGTTGTTGTTATAAACTAGCCTCTGTAATCTGGTAATAACTTCATCATTTTAAATTGAAATGGACCAAATCTGGTAGCATTTGGAAGCTAACTCAAAGAGGAATAATTTTGTCCTACTAATAATTTTGTAACTAAAAATGTTTTCATGTCCAAAAGTGCAACTAGGTGATAGAATGCCATTACGAGATTTTTGAAACTAAATTTTTAAAAGGCATAAATCCTAATTACTCATCCAAATGAGTTGATCTTTTAGTATATTTTTATTTGGTATGTTAGATCCATTGTGACAAAAAATCATGATTTTTAAAACTATAAATTAGGAGAAATAAATTTTCTAGATCTGCTAGTCGGATTAGGTTCCAATTTGAGCTATTTTTGGTTGAATTATGATATCTCTTTTGTTTTAAATTGGAATTTTGCAAATCAAACCTTTTTAAAAAGCTAAGATATAGACCAAAAACTTTGCAGGGGGTTTTTAGAGATTTAGATAATTTCATGCATAAAAATGCACTGCAATACATGACCAAAATTGAGACTTTATTTAGTCTTTAAGGGTTGATTGGGAAGATCAATTTAAAACCTATTCAACCAATCTGAATACACAATAAACACACTTAATTGACTTCAGGGGACTAAAAGAACGTAACTCGGATATCGGAGAGCTAGGCGAGGTAAGGCTTAAGAGTGTAGGGAAGTCAAAGCGTGTATTGAGTTGCATAAACCCATTAGAAAGATTCATAGAATTTATAGTTTTTTTTATCGATATGGTATTATATGTGTGACTGTTGGTGGGCACACAAGGGTTTTCACTATAATTTGATTGCGTATATCTTAGTTATGGCTAAATCACTTACACAAGTTTGCTTGTTTTTAACGCTCGTATTGATGGCGATAGAATGTATCTACGATTGTTGAGAGAGATGTAAGATGTTTCCTTGACTTGAAATAGCGTTTGGAACCATAGTTGGGGTTTAGTCATTATAAGCCTATGAGCATATATGTGGTTCCTGTCTTATTTTATCGATTACCGACTGGTTTAGGTTGGGGTTTTCTTGTATTATTCGATTGTTTATTAATTATTGCCTTATTTTCCAGTATGCTTAAATATGTATCTATTGTTTTATTATTCAATGTTGTTTTTGGTTTACGTGTGCCACCTACATTCGTGGGAGTATGAGTTACTATTTCCGGTTGTCATATTCGCATGTCTTGTAGTTTATCAGTTTTATTTCTTGAATAGTGTGTGAACTTTTATTAGGATTTTACTCACTGAACTCGTCATTATATTCGTTGGGTGACCGAGTGCAGATCTCTCGACAAGTAATGGCAAGGGCAAGGAGGTATTCGACGATCGTATTTGAGATTGTGATGCCAACTCATGTTTGATTATGGTATGTATGTTGTTACTTTTTGTTGGGTTTTGGGGATTGTAGAACACTAACAATAAAACAAAATGTGCTTTTAATGACACAAAATTTATGACAATTTTAAAAAACTATCATCAAAATTGATTTAAGATGACCGTTTTAAAAAAAAATATCATAGAAAGATGAATGTAATCATATAAGTATAATGGTTTTATTTGATGACATTTGAAATAACGTTTAATGACAATTTTCAATTGTCATAATACAGTATTAGTTATAATAATGCGGGACATTTTTACTCTCACTTTTCTCCTTTGATTTCAAGCACAAAACCTAAAAACAATATGCCGCTTATGTTCTATTTATTTTTGCATTTCCCGCTCTCCAGAAGGGTTAGGTTAGTCATTTCCATTTCAACCCTAAAAAATCTTACATTCAATACTCGTGATCGCTGCTTTCGCCCTCGCTCGAACTCCTTCTAACTCGAGCCCTCGCTTCGTCATCGTTGATTGATCGAGCGAATCATCTTCGCTACTTCACAGAGCTAAGGATTAAAGAGAGATGGTGGCGTTCAGATTGATGTTAAACACGATTCAGTTGATCTGATTATGCTTTCTCATATTCAATTAATCTGATTTCATTTCTTCTTCAATCATTGAAGCAAAATGAGTATTGTCTTTCAACTTTTTTTCACGAGAAGATCTGAAGTTGATTCCTCGTCGTTTGCTAAAGGTTTTCTCAGATTTAGAGGTTTTTCAGCTAAGATTTATTCACAGAGGCTTCAAATCAATTTTTGAGGTGAAAAACAAATCTTGATTGTACTGTTGTTGCTTTGATCAATCTGAAATTTGTTTAGGTTTTCTAATTTTCTTTGAATCTAAAATTTGTTTGTTGTTTCTTCAGTGATACTTTGTTAGATCAATCGAAGCATATCTAGAGGCCCTGATCGAAGTATATCTATTGATCAACACTTCACTTTATAGGTTTTGAAGTTTTTTTAAACTCATCACTATTATTACTATTTTGTGAGTTATTTTCTTAGATTCTACACTTTTGTGTGCTGTTTTTGTCATTTGATTTGCTAGAACTAGATTTAATTTTATTTTCTATTATTATGAAAGCATTGAAAGTTAGGACTTCATTACTATTTTTATTATGAGTGTCTGGTTTCTTCTCCCTTCACAATTTCTAAAACTTTTGAGAATTCAATCAATCATTCCCTTAATCAACAATTTGAAGATTTGTAGCTGCGATTGGACTTCTCACAACGTATTTCCCACCATTACCAACCCAAGTAAGAGATCCTTGAATGACTCAATCGTGCACTCTACTTGGCCCCTTCAAGGTCAGCTTATAGCTTAGCTTTTTGGTGATTTCGAACACCAATTTGTTGAGCTCAACACTCACCTTAACCTCACCCATGTCCGTCAAATCTACATTGTAAGTCAACATTGCCTCCCTAATGTTAGTCACAATGTTGGCCTTGTTAGTATTAATACGACCAGCTCCCATGGCAAGTCCATCTAAGTTGATTTAGATATAAGTTGTATTGTTTTTTTTTTTTTTTTTTTTTTTTTTTTTTCAGTTCATCCAAATTGCATTGTTTGTTGTATTGTAGAACCATTGTAAGATTTGTTACACACACACACACACATATATATATATATATATATATATATACCATATAGAAAGGTTTATGAACACATTAATTTCTATATATATGTTTTAAATAGTTAATTTGGGTCCTCTTTTCTAGGATTCATCATGCTGAATCTCATCGATTCACGTTTTTTCGCATTTCCTATTTTTTTTTTTTAGAATTGTTTATCATAATTAAACTTGTTCGATAAATTATTTTCTTTTTATGAAGTTAACTTAAGCTGAAATGAAATAGAACTGTTAGAAAAAAGAAATCAACTAAAGCAACTATCTTTTAATGGAGGCAAATTGAATAGGTTTTATCAAGTCAAGGAAGTTTAACAGTGGGATCGGAAGATATGAACACTTGAATACTTTTGATTTCACACCTTTTGTTGTTGTTGTTGTTGTTGTTGTTTTTATGATGGTGTGTGCTCAAGGTCACTAAATACGATTAGGATTTATGAGTGTGACGTCCCTAATTTCCAGGCTACTTTAGGACCCACCATGTCGCATTCCACGTCACCAAGCCCTGCCACATCATGGCCTGCTTATCCTTGATGCCTTGCGACCTAACTGGTTGCTTACACTTTTCCATTTAACCCTAACTTAGCTAATTAATTTCCATATATATATATATATTAATGGTTTCATTAGCCAGTAATCAATTTATCAAGTTATAATGAAACTTTACAATGGAAGCCTTAAACGAGTAAATTATGCAACATTTAACAATCCTAAGTAGTGGAAAACCTAACAAAGGATACCATGTATATATCAAGGTGAGAGAATTATAACAAAGGCTCCATATACATGTAATCAATGTTCGACAGTCCTCAAAACCCGACAAAAATATTAATATGTACATACTGTAGTCACACTCGAGTATGGTCCACAATCTAAGAGGTAGTCGCCCAGTACCTCCTTACCCTTGCTCTTACTCATCGAAGGATCTGCACTTAGTCACCTTACGAATACAGTGACGAGTCCAGTGAGTGAAATACCAAGAGAAGTCCACATAAAAATCATAAAATAAAATCGATAATCTACGAGACATGCGAATATAACACCTGGCAACAGTACACCACATTCCCATAAATGTAGGCAGCACACGACAAGCAAAATTAGTAGCGTGAAATAGATAAATATCATATACCAATTAAACGTGCTCAGAAATAAAATTATACTGACCATCTATATTGATAGAATTAAGGGTTTTAACATGCATTTTCACGAAATTAATCGAAGAAAGACATGAAATTTATACCTTGTAAATGTCTTTGCTAGCTTGAATCCTTAGCTTGAACTCATCATCAATTTGGTTCAAATCCTCCTAGATCTCAAAATTTCAGCAACCAAACCCTCTATTTCTTCTCTCCAACAACTTTCTTATTCTCCTAGATTTATAAATGAAAATGGTTTTAATTACGTGTGTTGATCAAGTCTCCTTTATATATTAAGGTGAGAGTGGTTTTTAGCCATTGATCTCCATGTATTTACGTATCTTGAAGCTCATCTAATGATCCACACCTTGACATGTAGCCCACTAACTTCCACTAACTCAATTTAAGCGACACTAATTGGTTACTCATATGGTTCCTAGATATGTTAATACAAATCTCTAGGAAATCCTATGATTCCGATTTAAATAACCAAACAATAGGCCTTGATTTGTTTGATTTAATTAACTTAGCTTAGGCTCATTATAATGCATGTGGTTAGTGTTTTTAGAACCTCCTATAGACAAATTAATTTCTCCACTAATCCCTCGACTACCCGACACCAATACCCTGCGTTTTGGCATGCATTTCGAGGTTCATCATAGATTATTGTTTTAATCAACTTAGCATATGGTTAAATTACCATATTTAATTGATTAACTAGTCATCCTAACGTGAATTAGTCGAGTTTCCTAGTATATCCGTAGTTCGCCTACCCGATACCCGCGTTGACATGCCCTTCGAGGTGAACACTCGTCACACCAACTCACCCAATAGCAACGTACACACATGCAGTGCAATGAACTACTAATGATTTTAAACACCACATATACACAACCACCATTAACAAATAATATATTCCCTCGGCTCTCTAGTCTGAGTCAACAGAGTTATCTACTTAACATACGAATTATGACCGTTAATCCTCGAGATTAACGTTAATCCTAGTTTAATTAATTTGGCTCATTACAATTCTTCCCTACTAGGAGAATTTCGTCCCCAAAATTTAAATCTCGAGTAAATTCTTATGCATCTAACCTATTCATGTGTGATTAAACCTCACATATTGATAGTACCTTTCTACAGTCCCTTGAACACTCCATTCCATCGCAGGGAACGTAGTGTTACCCTGAGACATAGGCGCATGTTGCCGAGGTGGTCAAAATCAGTTACTATTTTTTCGACATCACCGCAACTTATTCTCACTTCGATTTCCGTATTCAAGTTTCCCTATCCCATTTACCTAACACCAGTAACTGTAAACCTCCCCTATCATGTATCCCAACATAATAGTCGTAACCAACATAACATAACATGAAAACCCCATGCCATGCCATAAACTACCTTAGTTCACCATGACAATCTCATGCCTTTCCACGACATACTTTTACTCACCATGACAATCCCATGCCTTAAAACAATAATATACCATGATACATCTATAATCTATTATCGTACGACCATGCATGCATAAACCTAAACTGTAATTATTAAGAATTTAAACTCACATACCCTGAACCCACTGCTGGGACATCTCCCAGCCTGGCTCAATCACTACATGCACTAACTCTTGAGTGTGCACTGGTGTCATTACTACTGGAGTCACTAATCTTAATGGACATTTCTTACAGTCCTCATTGAAAATATCTAACCGTATCTTCGGGTCCTACTTGACCTCTACTTGACCCATGGTTCTAAACTTGATCCTTAGATCCCTATTCTCAACCTTTTTGGTATTGTATCTATCCTTGTTGTGGTGATGGAAATATTGGTACCATATAAAATTTATCTGTTTAGATGTCATCTCTACGGTCTCAATCGTATTATCTATTCTTTTTGTCGTATTGCTCTCTCTATCTCTTCGGCCTAATACTTTACTTTGACTGTCCATTGACAACTGTAGATGTGTGCAAATAGGTTCTAGCAATCGTTAATATATTTTCCCTCAACCTCAACTAAATCTTGATTTGAATTTACTTGTTGTAGAAGACTCGTTTGTGCTTTGCATTTTTGTACCTCTCCCTTCAGTCCTCAAACTCCACTTGCTAGGCATCGCTCTATTAAAAATGAATGTCTGTCATTGCGTAAACGGAAATTACCCTTGTAAGTTGAATTCCTCTGGAAAAGACTTGTTAAGTATCTCCATAAATTCTTGCTCCGGCATAGTGTACCGCATCACACAAGTCATCTAATCATTTGAAATAATCAAATCATCTGTCCATCTTGATCAAATAGTGCATGTCATACCGTATTCAATATACGTGTATATACAATATACAATCAAAACATAACATTTATATAATCCGTATCACTACCCGACTCTTATTTGCTTCCGAACTAAAGTTTTAAAGCAATAACATTGGGTTTCCACATCTGAGTTTATAAGTTAAAGTTTTATTCTCTTTTTTTTAAACCACTCCCGAGGCTTCCTCGAACCTCGGTCTGATACCAAACTATGACGTCCCCTATTCTCAGGGTGCTTAGGGACTCACCATGTCGCATTCCACATCACCAAGCCCCGCCATGTCATGGCCCGCTTATCCTTGACGCCTCGCGATCTAACTGGTTGCTTACACTTTTTCATTTAACCCTAACTTAGCTAATTGATCTCCTTATAAATATTAATGATTTCATTAGCCAGTTAATAGATTTATCAAGTTATAATGAAATTTTACAGTAGAAGTCTTAAACAAGTATATTATGCAACATTTAACAATCCTAAGTAGAGGAAAACTCGGCAAAATATACCATGTATATATCAAGGCAAGATAAGTATAACAAAAGTTCCATATACATGTAATCAGTGTTCTACAGTCCCTAAAACACAACAAAAATACAAATACATATATACTGTAGTCAGACACAAACTGGCTCCACAATCTCAGAGGTAGTCGCCCAGTACCTCCTTGCCCTTGCCTTTGCTTGTCGAAGGATTTGCACTCGGTCACCCAACAAATATAATGACGAGTCCAATGAGTAAAATCCCAAGAGAAGTCCAACTAATATTCATGAAATAAAACTAATAATATATGAGACATGCGAATATAACACCTCACAATAGTACGTCATATTCCCATGAATGTAGGCAACACACGACAATTAAAATCAGTAGTATGAAATAAATAAACAGCATATACCAAATAAACGTGCTTAGAAATAAAATAAGATAAAATAAACAATCTTATAATCATGAGAAAACCATGACCTAAAGTAGCCAGTAATCAATAAAATTGAATGAAAACCATATATATACTTACAGGCTTACGATGACTAAATCCCAACTTCATTAAACGTCATGGTCCCCTTCGGACGTTGTTGCACATCAGGACCACCCTAATCCCTCTTGACAGTCGCAAGTATATCCTACTACCATCGACACGAGCACTATCGCAAGTAACCTGTGCAAGTGATTTAGCCACAATCAATATATACACAAAACGAAATAGGAGTGAAAAACCCCATATGTGCCCACCAGTAGTCACATATGTAATTCGATATCGATAAAAATTAACCATGAATTCTGTGAGGCATACAAATGGGTTTACGCCCTTCAAATACGCGCTACAAAACCTTGCTCGTGAAGCTCCTAAACTGACCCCAATCTTATTCTCGACACCCTCCTATCGACTCCTAGGTCCCTGTTATCGATTTGATAAATTTTTGGTGTTTAGATATCCGTTTTATTGCATAACTAAAATAAAATTATAATCACAATTCTTGTAGTTTCAAACATCCGTGTTGGTACAGACGTCCCTGTGGGTACACACATCCCTATGGGTGTAGGCGTCTTTGTGAGTACAAACGTCCCTGTGGGTACAAACATTTCTATAAGTAAAGCATCCTATGGGTAAAGACGTTCCTGTGGGTACAAACCTCTCCATGAGTACAAACATATCTGTGGGTACAACACTGTTCATCATCTTCTCCAACAACCCGATATGCACGAAAAAGACCATAATCCAAACATAAAATCTCGATCCAAATCATGAATTTCTTACTCACCATGAGCCTATTTCACTTCAATTACTCCCAATCAACCCAAAAAAACTATACTGACCATCTATATTGATAGGATTAAGGGTTTTTAACATGCATTTTAATGAAATTTATACCTTATAAATGTCTTTGCTAACTTAAATCCTTAGCTTGAACTCACCATCAATTTGGTTCAGATTCTCATAGATCTCAAGATTTTAGACACCAAACCCTCTATTTTCTTCTCTCCAACAACTTTCTTTTTCTCCTAGATTTGTAAATGAAAATGGTTTTGACTGCATGTGTTGCTCAAGTCTTTTTATATATTAAGGTGGAGTGTTTTCTAGCCATTGATCTCCATGCATTTACGTATCTCGAAGCTCATCTAATGATCCACACCTTGACATGTAGCCCACTAACTCCTACTAACTCAATCCAAGCGACACTAATTGGTTACTCACATGGCTCCTAGATATGTCAATACAAATCTCTAAGAAAATCCCATGATTCTGACTTAAATAACCAAACTATAGGCCTTGATTTATTTGATTTAATTGACTTAGCTTAGGCCTATTATAATGCATATTGTTAGTGTTTTTAGAACCTCTTATGGATAAATTAATTTCTCCACTAATCCCTCGACTACCCGACACCAGTGCCCTGCATCTCGACACACATTTCAAAGTTTATCATAGCTTATTATTTTAATTTAATCAACTTAGCCTATGGTTCCATTACCCTTTTTAATTGATTAACTAGTCATCCTAACGTGAATTAGTCAAGTTTCCTAATGTACCTGTAGTTTGCCTACCCGATACCCGAGTTGACATGGTTTTCGAGGTGAACACTCCTTACACCAACTCACCCAATAGAAATCACCATTCACAAATAATATACTCCCTCGGCTCTCGCGTTGGAGTCAATCGAGTTATCTGCTTAATGCCTGAATTACGACCATTAATCCCCGAAATTAACGCTAATCCTAGTTTAATTAATTTGGGCCGTTATAATAATCCTTGCCAAGCTGAAGCACCCGCAACTCACATAAATGTTAGAGATTGAATTACTAGCAATAGACACATTCATAATCTGCACTTTATAAGTTGGTATTCCATTAGGCGTTCACGTTGTCGAACCTTGGTATATAAAGATGTCGTCTTATGAGCACTCGAACTATAAAACTCTATCCATCTCTACCCCTGTTTTCTCTGTTTCAAAAATTGCTCCAAAAAGATCAATAATTAGCAAGTCAATTGATGGAACTTATATTGATTAGAGATGGCTTACTAGTGATCTTTTATTATGATCGATTAGTTTCATTTCTTGTTATGATAACTCTTGCTCACCCAACATCTGTATACATGTAGAAAATCAGATTGGTGATGTAAAATGCATGATTAGTAGGCACTCAGGGCCCTGAAGTAGTGGCTTTTGAGTTCAAGCTCTTTATGGGCCGACTACAACTCGAGCCTGGAGTAGTCAAGTTAGTATGAATACCAAGTAGTTCATACTAAAAAAAAAGAAAGAAAAAGCTTTGATTCAATTAAGTACTAATGGAGGAGAAAAGATAGAGAAGGCCCATTAAGAGCAACACTGTTTTCATCTTGAATTGTTGTTATATATAGTCCACTGTATGTGATTTGAGAGCTACAGTGAAGAAAATATAAACTAAGTGACAATGAATCAAATGTAGTTCACAATTGTTATCTTTCTTTCAAATTAGCTGTCCAAGTCACCTAGCTAGTTGTTTACATCCTAAGTTCTACATTCCATCTTCAATTTTTACTCACCTTCTAATTAATACTCCACTATTTCTCATCAATTACTACTAATCTACTTAGTCAATATACACTGCATTTGTTGTTTCATAGCTATTTGCTTCCAAAACAACTCATGCGTGCTCCAAATGAAACATTGCATCCATATGATATGATACAATATGATATGATATGATATGAGGTTGGGTTTGCTTTCTCGACTTGCCTTTCCTCCTCATAAGATTGGCCAAACTCTCCTCCCGCTTCGCTTTGCCTTACAACTCCTACTCAATCGATTTTAGGTTTAAACCTCCTAGGCCTCTTAACAAACCAAAGTAGGACCAATACAACTAACAATGCTGGTGCAGTAGTTGTGATATCTATTTCAACAATGCCAGGCCTAGCTGTTTTAGCTTGTGTGCCATTATATTGTAGCTCGCTAGCTATATTTGTATATTTGTTTTATATGCAAGTATTTGCCACTCTTGTGAGTTTTCAACAAAGTCTTTCAATTCTTCAACCTAGTTTTAAAATCTTGGATCCATAACTAATGTCAACTCTTGTGCTTATCTGAAGCTTGGAATTCAGTTCCCTCCAGTACTCTTTATTTCGTGATTGATTAGATTCTTATTATTTTAAATCTCAAATAGGTTGTCTTTTTTTTGGTGATTTGGTATTTCATCTTAAGTAGAAATTTAGGATTAATCTGTTATAGGTGATTTAAATTTATGCCCTTAAATTCTTCACCCCAATCATGTTTACTAGGTTACATTGGAGGGTTCTGAATATTATGGATGATTTATATCTTTCTTATTTATTACTCAAAATTGGCATTTTTATTTGAACATTTACCTAGTTATTTTTGTCTTAAGTATTGTAATATGTATGTTTTATTTAATATTATTTTTTTGTCTAGAAAAGTAGATAAGAAGGTTATTGAAAAACTCTAAGATGGATAAAAGTTGGACTAAATACCTAAGATTTAGTTATGAATACCAAGAAATGGTCAAAAGATTTGTTCTTGAAGCTAAAAAGCATGCGAGGTATCCCGATATGGTTATTTGTCCTTGCAAATCTTGTAAAAACTTTTCTCAATAAGAGGATAATGAGTTATATAATCATTTAGTCATGAATGGTTTTTATTCTAATTACAAGGTTTGGATACTCCATAGAGAATCTTCGGAAGTACTTCAAAATCTCGATCCATTAGATGATGATCTTGATATTCCTAAAGCTCACATGATGTATGATGATGCATATTTCTTTAATGAAATGGGAACAAAGAGCATTGGGACTAGTGTTGAGGATAAGTATAGGAAAAAATTTGAAGATGTTATAATTCCCTTATATCCCAGGTGTACGAAATACACGAAGATATCATCAACTATAGATTTATACAAACTTAAAGCTTCTAATGGTATGACTTATAAGGGATGCAATGAACTTCTTAACCTTTTAAGGGATATATTGCTGGAAGATAATTGTCTACCAAAGTTGTTGTATAGAGTGAGAAAACTCTTTAATGAATTTAATTTGGGATATGAGAAAATACATGCTAGTATGAATGATTGTTGTTTATTCAGAAATGAGAATAAAAATTTGGATTCGTGTCCTAAGTGTAGAAGTTCTAGATGAAAGGTTAATTCTCGCACTAAAAAGATTAAAAAAGGGTGCTTTCTAAAGTTTTAAGCTATTTTCCTATTGTGCCAAGACTTATAAAGATGTTTATGTTATCTCAATCAGTAGGGAACTTAAAATGGCATTCAACTCATCATAGTTAAGATGGTATGGCTCGACACCTAGTTGATTCATTTGCATGAAACTTGATTGATAAAAAATGGCCAAGTTATGCCTTAGACCCAAGAAATATTAAAATTGGGCTTGCCTCTAATGGGTTCAATCCATTTGGCTATAAAAGTCCATCATATAGTTGTTGGCCGGTGATGCTAGTATAGTGTATAACCTTCCACCACACATGTCCATGTCACTTGAACATTTAATGCTGGGTTTTCTCATACCGGGACCGAAGCAACGTGGGAACGACATTGATGTATATTTAAAACCACTCATTGATGATTTGAATATGCTATTGAATATTGGTGTTGATGTATGATGCATCTTTCAAGTCTATGTTTACTTTGAAAGCAATATTGATGCGGACCATAAATGACTTCCCTGCATATAGTAATTTTCCTGGATATACTACAAAGGACGAGTTTGCGTGTCGTGTATGTGGTCCTACTAAATGCTCGCAATGGTTAACATTTAGTAACAAGATGGTTTACATGACTTATAGAAGATTTCTTTCCCCAAATCATTTGTGGGGTGACAAGGAAAATTGGTTTAATGGAACTAAAGAGAGAAGTGGTCCGACCAAATCAATGACTAGGAAAAGAATTTTTAACACATTGAATGATTTTAAGAATGATTGGGGAAAGTGCAAAAAAGGGAAAGTTAAAAAAAGGTGATCCAATAAACATGTGGAAGAAAAGATTGATATTTTTTGAATTATCATATTGGAAGGTAAATCTTTATTGCTTAATGAAATCTTTAGTAATTTTTAAATTTACAATTTTATTTTGATCTAATTTAGATTCATTTTTTTTTGTTAGCAGGACTTAATTTTGCATCATAATTTAGATGTTATGCATGTGGAGAAAAACATTTGTAAGAATATTATTGTAACAAATTTGAATGTGGAGGGAAAGCGAAAAAAATGGGCTTGAATCACGTAAGGATCTGGAGCTATTAGGTTTAAGGAAGGGTTTGCATCCCCAACAAAAGGCTCTAAAGTTTTTCTTCCTATGACGCTTCATTCATTATCAAAGAAAGAGAAACATATCTTTTGTCAGAGGCTATTTGATCTTCAATTACCCGATGGATATAGTCTAATATCAGAAATTGTGTCAAAGTGAAGAGTGTAAAACGATTGGTCTCAAGTCACACAATTATTACATATTAATGCAACAATTAATGTCAGTTGCAATAAGAGGAATTTTAACGAAGGGGCCAAGAAATGTTATTTTGCATTTAATGTAACGGCCTAAAATTAATTCACCATTATTAATGACGTGGTTGCAGCATGGCTGAGAACTCAGACGCTATTGGGACCTGCAACTAGGCGTGTACACGCATATAGCTAGGTAAATAGTTATTTTGTGTGCTGATTTGTTTAATTTGCGATGTTTATATTGAAATAGAGTAAATGGCATCGCAATATGTGTAATTATATTACATTTGACGTGCGAGATTATGTGGTAAGTATTCACTTCGATATGCGTGTCGATGTGGGTACCGAGTAGTCTAAAAAACTAAATAATGCACATATAAAATGAACAAAATGGGTTAAATAATTAATTTGTAATGGATATTTAGTGGTTAGGGACATGGTAGTACTCGATGACGGGGTTCGGGAAGTGAAATCGGGTGTCGTAACACTCATAACACAATTTTTTGAGTTAAAGACAAGGGTAAATGTGCCATTGGTGTCAATTTCAGAGTCATGAGAGGTTGGAAATGGAGCAAATAAGGTGCATTTGGTTGCCTTGTGATGTGTAAGTGAGGAGAGATCATAATTTGACTATAAAACTCAAATTGACCTCATTTTTTCACCACCTTTTCTTTCTCTTATATTTCTATCCAAAAAAATGAAGTGAAGAAACAAGGGTTTTGAGATCAAACTTGGTGATTTAAGGAGCTTGGAGTGGTGAAAACATCAAAAGCAAGGTGAGAATCACAAACACCTCAACTTTCTCTATCTTTTGATCTCAAAATGGAGGTATTGATATGAATCCATTAGGAAATGTTTAAAGGTTGTTGAGTTGTTGTTTTAATGGGTTTGAAGTGCTGTGAAGTTGAGTTTTGGTGTTGTGGTTGTTGTTTGTGTTGGTGGGGTTGCTGGAAACCTAGAATTTTCAGCAAGTCTGTTGTCCAGAACGCGATTAGCGTACTAATGTTCTTCATGACGAAGAACGTATAACTGCATGGGAATCTAGCGTGCTAATTTCCTAACCCAGCGTGCTAGATCCTGTAGTTTTGACATTATTTTTACTAATGGACTTAAAACACATCCAATTGACTAAAAATCAACTATAAATGGCAATAGGTCATTTCAAGAGGTAATTTGGAATATCAGGGACTAGGCAGAGCTAGATCGGGGGTTATTGACGAGACACGGAGTGCGGTTTAAGGTGTATAGTATCTCAACTGAAATTTCTTGAGTAGTACTTTATTTTGCTTTGGAATTCATATTTCATCTTTCATTACTCTATTCTTGGTGTGTTATAATGGATGGACGTTGAGGCTCTCCCTCCATGCCATTTTTGTGCGTATGTCCACTAGGACATAGCACGTGTGCTTTCTTTGTGAATAGGTTGACCCGAAAAGTCGTGTCAAGCATGTGTGGGTGCATTTTAAGTTCCATGTTGACTACCTAGCGATCCAGATACTAGCCTTGCTTGAGTGCCACTCGCCGAAAATAGTCTGTTGAGAGTCTAAAGTATGTCGCTAGTCTGACCCTAGGCTCTAGGAACACACACTTTGAGCTTTCACTATTACTTATGCATGCGATGAGCACATTTGTCTATTTTTATTTCCACATGTTTATTTAATAGTTTTGTTTAAATTTCAGTATTTACTTTTTGTATTGTTCACTTAATTTCCTTTGGAATACTCACTCTAAATTCGTCATCTACCTTTTTATGATGGCTTGAGCGCAGATCCTAGTACGAGCTGCGGCAAGGGCTAGCTACTGGAATATTTATGATTCAGAGACAACAAGCCAGGCTTGTACGTTTATATTATACATATTTTGATTTATTTTGGGATTTGGGAATTTGCGAAATATATCAGGACTCTATAAAATGATATTTTGATACATTGAGGCATATTATTGATTTATGATGATATATGGGTTTTCCACACTAGATATCAGAGTTAAATGCATGACTATAATGTTTCCTATAGTAATTGTCATGATAAAAGACTTACACTGTGGTTATTTGGGATTAAAATGATATGATAATCAGATGATTTGAGTTCATTAACAATTTAAACAATAAATTGTTGTTCATTGAGGTTAATAATAACTAAATGGTGGATGCGATGGCATGTGGGACACAGCTGGTGCTGGTAGGCTAGGTTGTGGGCCCATATTGGTCATCGTGGCGGTCCATTTGGAAAATGGGCCATTACATTTAAGTTCATTTTTCAATGAGTTGTGTCAGAGAGTCCTCGATAAAAATAAGCTAGAAGAACTTGAATGTTACATCATGGATACGTTGTGTATGTTGGAGAGGTATTTTTCGGCTTCCTTCTTTAATATAATGATACACTTAACAATTCATTTAGGACGAGAAACAAGATTATATTGATCGGTACACCCCAGATGGATGTATCTTTTGAGAGGTAATGCTTAAGGTATAACTATTTCTTTAAAAATCATATTTTTCCTTTAATATCAATTTTTTAAAAATATATATATATATATATATATATATTACTTTTAGGTTTATGAAAGTGCTTAAGGGATATGTAAGGAATCATGCACGCCTAAAAGGATATATTGATGAATGTTATTTAGTCGAAGAATGTGTGAGGCATTGTAGCATTTATATAAATATTGAAGCTATGGAATCAAAACATCTTTGCAATGCAGATCACATCTTTGCAATGCAGATCATGAAGATGAAAGGATTTTGCAAGGGTGCCCACTTTTTAAAGGTGAAGAGTTTATTTTGTCTAATGAAATGCTGAAGGTTGCTCATCTTGACCTCTTATAAAATAGTGCAATAGTTGGACCATATATCACATAAGTATAATAAGATATAATCCTTAAAACCTTTAATTTTGTTTATCAGTATCTTTATTTTAATTTCTTATCACACTTTGTAAGGATGCATAAGGATGAATTAAAGCAAGAAGATGAACAACTTTTAGATGATAGCCTATTGTTATATTAAAAACACATAGACACATTTGCTTCTTGGTTATTGAATAATGTAAAAAAGTTACTGTGAAAGTAATCTTGATGGGAATAGTAAAATTATTTAGGAATTTACTTATGAACATATTAAATTATAAGAGCGTGCGCTTATCACAGTTCTAGAGAGGCTTAAATGGCTCACGCAAGGTCCTAGACACATAACAACTTCTTTTGATGGTTGCATCGTCAATGGAAAATGTTTTCATACAATAGATGTTAATAAGGCTACATAAAACATTGGCGTACATCTTGAAGTTGAAACTCCTTGTAAACCAATAGATGAAAGACAAGTCATAGAAAATTACTCTTACTATGGAGACATAAAAAGGTTTTATTGTTAGATTTTCGTTGTTTTGTGATGCCAGTATTCTTATGTGATTAGGCCAATGTTACTTCTCATATAAGAAAGGAGGACGATTTTTTTGGGTTAATTTACGTGATGGATTATGACAAATTTAAAACTAATTCATTATATTGGCATCGCAAGCCAAATAAGTTTTTTACTCTAATGAGAGTCTAATATCACACTGGTATATTGTACTTAAGGCTCTACTTAGTGGTTTTCATGACTTTGAAGCATTCGATGAGAGTATGTACGCCTCTCATTCACCTTTAGACATGCCGAGGATTGATGTATGTAATACTTATGTTGATAAGTCACACGTAAGAGAGGATTGTGATAGTGTAATTTTATAACTGAATTGAAGAACTTGAATGAGCAATATGTTAGAATTTGTTTATATGTATTTTGATTTTATGTTTGTTTTTGTGTTTTATCATTATAATCATAAAAAATTACTTCGTTCATGTCTATCCTATTAAAATGTATCTCGCTCATTAGCTATTTAGGAATGGAACTACGTGATAACATTGAGGTAAATTATTAATTTATTTTTGTCTTTTTCCTATTACTTGTTTATATAACATTATTTAAATGTTGCTTAACAAAAGTATTAACATTTTATTTTTGTTTCTTTTTTCTCGATAGTCCTCTGAGCAAGCTAAAAAAGGGCAAAAAATAATTTACAGGCTTTAATAGATGTTGCCTTTCAAAATGAGATTGAAGGCTTAAGAATAGTACAAGAAAGCATTAATATCAATACAAATGAGAAGAGTGAAAATATGGTAGCGATAAAAGACAAAAGGAAGAAAGTGAGAATAACAAAAGACATAGAGAAGGAAGTAAGAATAGATGATTCAGATTTTTTTAATTTCTTAACTAATATACAAAGGGGGATTGATGTGCTAAATGATAAAGGGAGAGAAGTGACAGTACCAAAAGACACATGAAATAGGATGAGAATGCTAAAAGATAAAGGGAAGAAAATGAGAATACTAAAAGACAAATGGAATGAAGTGAGAATAGATGATTTTGGTTTTTTTAATCTCTTAAATGAAATAAGTTTGAGCGAGGATTTGTCAAATGGAAAGAAAAAAGGAAAAGGGTCCACTAAATTGCTTGGAGCAAACATTATTGTAGAGAACCATCAAATGAAAGTTGAGTGGAACAAAAGAGGGCAACCCGTAGAAAAGAATTGTGAAAAGCTTGTTTCACTAGTAGGAGTCCAAGCAAAGGAGTTTTTGCCACTAAACAAACTTAGTTGGACAAAGGTGGACGAGGTTATAAAAGTACTATTTGGTTTGTTTTACTAGTAAGCTTAAAGTTTTATTTTCTTCTTTTGACTTTATTATGTCTTACGCCTGTAATTTTTTATTTGTTTTAATATTGAAACAAAAATGCACAACTCAAGAATGTCACAAGAAATTTGTATTTTGGTTAATTGGGAAGCTATGGTGTAACTGAAAATCAATGTTGTCAACAAAATTGGCAAAAGGAGATTCACCATCATCATGCAAGCCTCTTGAAGTGAAAGAACTTGAATGGAATGAATTCGTGCAAGTTCGCAGGTCACTTGAATGGAAAGTAAGGTTTCACAATTATTATGTTTTAAATATATTGATCTATTATTAATTTAAGTCATGTTTTTATTTTGATTTTTGTATATGTATAACAACTTAATATGAAAATGAGAAAAATGAGATCAAAAGTGATGTATCCACATACTTTGAGTCGAAAAAGCTATGCGAGACTTGAACATGATTTGGTAGGTTAAGTTGTGTTTATTTATTATCTATACTTTAGTTGTTGCATTTCTTTCAATATTTAAGTTTGTCCATTTTTAGAAATATGAGAAAGGAAATGATGAATCTATACCAAGGGTGGAACATTGGATTAAAGGGCGCATCAAAATAGATGGCAATGTTGTTAATAACACTACGATGATTACAATGGTAAGCAATATAAAGTAAATATTTTAAATATTTAAAGTATTTTGACTATTACTTATTCTATGAATTGTTTTTTTTTAAAGAAAATAAAGGAAAACTCTCAAGTTCCTAACTATAATAGTTCATTTTTAATCAAAGATGATTTATTAAGTCGAGTTCTTGGACCTGAACATCTTGGATCTGTACAAGGTTTAGAGTTTAGAGTGACTTTTTCAAACATAAATGCTCAATTACAAGTTGTTTCATGGAAGCAAGCAATGAACAACAAGATGAATGAAGTAATGGAGCTACAAAAGGTGATGGAACAAATGATTTCACAGTTTACTTTGAGCATGGTAAGTTAATGTTTTATATAAAGCCGTATGTTAGTTGCTCGATGTGTAAAAAGGACTAATTTTTATTCCTTTTTTCCATACAACACAAGAACATAGGTGGAAGTGTTAATGAAAACGCATGTGCAACCACAAATATTTCATAGATAATTTTTGTACGCGTATATATTCTATTTCATTCTATAATGAAGCTCTTATAAGAGTAATATAATATTTAAATTATTTTTTTGTTTGTAGTCTCACCGAGTTGATGCGAAGCTTGAGGGGAAGCCATGCAAATTACTTCATTAGATTGCATCAGGAGAAGTGATGGCATATAGAGAAATCCCTTCAATTGATACATACTTTAGTGGATGAAGTGCTTCTTGGGCCAAACTGTTATAAGTTTTGGATAAGGGATGTTTTAATTTCAAATATAGCCTTGCCTTAACCTTTACGTCCTTTTTTTACATGGATGATGCAATAGCGAATACAGTTGCTTGGCCTTCAAAGTACATTGATTTTTTTTGAGATTTTGAAAGGTAATTTATTCAGTTATTTCTTTTTTTGGTAGAATTATTTCTCTATTGTGTATTTTAAGTAACTAATTTTTTTATTCAATGTGGAAGGTTTATATTTGATAGGTTTTTTTGTGGATGTGTGTTATTGAATCTAATATTTTAGCTTTCCCTATTAATTGAGTTTGTAAAAAAAATTACATGTTTGAGTTTTCTTAGATTTAACAAAATGATTGGAGAAGAATTACAAAGTAGAGTACTACAAATATCAAATCTTGAATTGGTATCAATGAGCTTATGAGCAGCCATGGAGTCAACTTTGACTTTTGTATGATTATTCAGTTGTTCTTGTTATTAATTTCTTTAGTAGTGCTTGGTGTGTGCATTCATTTTTCACACATGCATGATTGTTGTTGTGTGCATTAATGGACTTTAATATTTTGTAGTGATCTTTTTGTTTCTTATTTTTTATAACCTTAAAATAGTAGCCTTAGTGATCGCCCCAATCTGTCTGAACATGCTGAATATGCTTTAAGTAAACGTTTTTGTTACACATGTATCTAGTGAAAAATCAGCTTGGCAGGTTTTTTAGAGCTTGATGTTGTCAATGAAAAGTTTGGTGCAAGTAAAAGAAATAGCAAGAACTCATCTCAAGTTGATAAGAATGTGAAGGATAAATGTGAATTAGTATACATATCAGCTTAATTTGGAGGGTTATGTGTTGTACAATTATCTATACTGTAGTTCTCTGCTTATGTATTTTCTTGGCTTTGTTCATAAGTTTCTTCATATCAACCCAGATGTAGTAATTCAAATGGTGTTCACTGTGTTTTCTCTACCTTTTTTTCTTAACAGTCTATAATTTTAAATATTAGTTAACAAGGCTTTCTTTTCTTTTTTTATTTTTTAATGTGCTCAATCTGCTTGTAGGTTTATCCCTTATTCTGATTATAGATTGGGCTCAATCTGTTTGTAGGTTTCCTTCTTTGGTTTAATTTGTATGTAGATGTAAATCATATTATAGGTTCTTGTTGAAGAAATGCTTAAATTAAATGATATATTGATTTAATAATATTTTAGTTAGGTTCATTAAAAACCACAAAAGTTTTTCTATAATCCTTTGTTTAAGAGTCATCTTACTTTAGTTTTTTGTTATACTTGGACATGCAGGTTAAAGAAGAAGAGCAGTAGTGCATTTGAAGCTGTGCTTGTCCTCCCACATCGCACTCATATGTAGTTGTTACTATAAAACCATGAATATACTTTGAATTAGGTTTAGCCTTTCGTTGCTAAATAAAAATATTTAGATTGTCATTTGAATTTGAATTTAAATTTAGATATTTTTAATGTTATTGTTGGTATATAAATTTTAGCGCAAATTGTTTAATAGGTTGTAGATGCATTTATCTATTAATTTTTTTAATCGTTATATAATTTTAATGATATTTATAAAATGTCATTAAATAACATTTGATTATAGTTTTCTAATGTCCTTTAATAGTTAAGATGACACTTTAAAAGTGACATTATATATTAAAGATGACATGTAAAAAATTGTCATTATAAATTATACTTTCTACTACATCCCCATTCTATGACTTTTAAAAATTGTCATTTTTTACTTTTAAGACAGTTTTTAAATGTCATTGACAGACTTATTTCTTGTAGTGTGAATACATGTATATGTATTTTTTGTTATACTTCTTTCACCTTTGATATATACGTGGTACCTTTTTGTTGAGTTTTTCACTACTTAGGATTGTTAAATATTGCATAACTTATTCACTTAAAGACTTTCGTCATAAAATTTACTAATACTTGATAAACTGATTAACTGGCTAATTTAAATCGCTAGTAATTATATAAAGATTAATTAGCTAAGTTGGAGTTTAATGTAAAATGTGTAAGCAATAAGTTAGGTCGTGGGGCGTCGTAGATAAGCAAGCCGCTACGTGGCAAGGCTTCTTGATGTGTGATGCAACATGGCAGTGCCCAGGGTTGCATCGGGGTTTGGAGCCGCCACTATATGTATATGTTTATGTTTTTGTTGGGTTTCGGGGACTTATAGACCATTGATACATGTACTTGAATTCTTGTTGTACTTATTCGCCCTCGTTGTATATATGATATCCTTTTGCTGGGTTTTCCACTATTTAAGATTGTTAAATATGCATAAAATACTCATATATTTAAAGACTTCCCTTATAAAACCTATTGTAACTTCGTAAATTAACAAACTGGTTAAATAAACTTACTAATCATAAATTGGAGAATAATTGGCTACATTAGAGATTATTGGAAAACTCCACATATGTTGTACATTATGTACGCTACATAGCCGGTCCCAAGTCCGGATAAAGGAGGTAGACTCTGACGCCCATTTTTCATACTGAAAAATGGGTAAGGGAGGTCTCAAAATCGTTTTTCACACCTGAAAAGTGGGGGAGGGAGGCCCCAAGCTCATTTTCCATTCTTGGAAAACGGAGGAGGGCTGCGATAGGTTGACAGCCAACGTAAAACTTTTGTCACTTTTCATGAAATGGATCAAACATATATAAACCTTGGGGCGTTCCCACCTAGTGACGCACTGCATTGGAGCCCGGGTGTAGTGAGAAATAAGCAAGGGTGTGTTTTACATCGTCGTCTGGGTGTGAAGAAAAATGAGCAAGGGTTCCTACACATGGGACGTGTGCAAGTAAAGAAGCTAGTCCCTTCACATCGTCGCCCGGATATGAAGAAAAATGACCAAGGGCTCCCACACAAAGGACGGGTGTGGGTGAAGAAGCTAGTTCAAAACAAACACGAAAACAAAAACAAAATCATAGATATGTATACTAGATCTTTTAGACAAAATAGAAATAGAAAAGGAGAACAGACACAAAGAGGAGAAAAAATTTGTTTAGGAATATGGGACATAGGAACACTTACAGGGAAGTTAATAGAACTAGTAGATACTATGACTAGAAGGAGAGTCAATATTGCTTGTCTCCAAGAGACAAAAATGGGTAGGAGGAAATAGTAGAGAAATAGGAAGCATATGGTTTAAATTGTGGTACACTGGTATAAATAGAAAATGTAATGGAGTAGGGATTGTGCTGAATAATGATTATAAGGATAAGGTCGTAGAGGTTAAAAAAATGGGGGATAGATTGATTATAGTTAAATTAATTATTGGAGACGAGAAAATTCAAATACTTAGCGCCTATGCACCACAAGTAGGATTAAGCGAAAGCATCAAACGCAAGTTTTAGGATGATATGGATGGAATTATGCAAAGCATACCATTAGATGAAAAGATTTTTATTGGTAGGTTTAAATGGGCATGTCGGGGGCAAGTAACGATGGGTTTGACAGAGGTCATGGAGGTTTTGGTTACGGTAATAGAAATGAAGAAGGAGAATCAATCTTACGATTTGCTTCAACATACGATCTTGTCTTAGCAAGTACTAGTTTTAGGAAGAGGAAGTTGCATATAATCACTTTTAGTAGTGGTCATAACAATAGTCAAATAGATTATCTTTTAACAAGAAAAATAGATAGAAAAATATGTAGAGACTACAAAGTAATACCTGGTGAAGTGCTTACTACCCAACATAAGTTAGTAGTACTTGATATTAAGTTAAAACGACGACATAATATGAATAAAAGAGAGAGCGACCCTAGAATAAAGTGGTGGAACCTAAAAAATAGTAAACAAGTAGAGTTTAGAGAAAAACTATTAAAGAAAAATGTTTGGAATCTTGAATTACATGCTAATACAATGTGGCTAGAAATGAGTAGTTGCATAAGGAGAGTGGGATCAAACGTATTAGGTATATCTTAAGGTCGGGGACCACCAAATAAGGAAACATGGTGGTGGAACGAGGATGTCTAACAAGCAATTAAGACTAAAACAGAGATGTATAGGAAAATACCTAAGTGTCAAGATGATGATGCATGCAATCAATATAGAGAAGCTAGAAAACAAGCTAAAAAAATAGTTAATCAAGCTAAAACAAATTTTATGGAAGATCTATATACAAGGTTAGGTAATAGAGATGATGAAAAATATATATAGGCTAGCCAAATTAAGAGATAAAAAGAAACAAGACCTAAGTCATGTAAGATGTATTAAAGACGAAAATCAAAATGTTTTAACATGCGAGAATGATATTAAGGAGAGATGGAAAAGTTACTTCAATAGTTTATTTAATGATGGCTAAGTTCATACTATAATAGATGAAAACCCACGCCAAGAAAGAAATGTAAACTATACACGCAATATTAGAATTATAGATGTTAAAGAGGCATTGAAAATAATAAAATCGGGAAAGCATGTGGCCCAGATGAAATACCCATAGAGATTTGAAAATGCTTAGAAGAAATTGGATTGACTTGGTTAACAAAACTTCTCAATAAAATTTTAAAATCAAAACGGATGCCAATAGATTGGAGAAGAAGCAGCGTTATGCCAATCTTCAAAAACAAAGGAGACATTCAAAGTTGCTAAAACTACTGGAGAATTAAACTTATGAGTCAAACTATGAAACTTTAGGAGAGGATAATTGACAATAGGTTAAGGAGAGAAACAACAATATTAGAGAACCAATTTGGCTTCATGCCTGGGAGGTCAACTATGGAGGCGATTTTTCTTGTAAGACGATTGTTAGAAAGATATAGAGAAAAGAAAAAAGATCTTCATATGGTATTCGTAGATTTAGAAAAAACATATGATAGGGTCCTTATAGATGTTCTTTATTGGGTTCTAGAAAGAAAATGAGTGCATGCTAGATAAATAGACATTGTTAAGGATATGTATGGTGTAGTAACGAGTATAAAGACATTTGAAGGAGCTACAAAAGAATTTTCCATTACAATAAGACTACATCAAGGATTGACTTTAAGTCCATATCTATTTACTTTAGTTATGGATGAACTAATTAGGCATATTCAAGAGGATATACCATGGTATATGCTATTTACAGATGATATTGTCTCAATGGATGAAATAAAAATAGAGTGAATAGGAAACTAGACTCTGGAGGAATACATTAGAGTCTAAAGGCTTAAATTGAGCTGGATGAAAACTGAATACATGCACTGTGAGTTTAGAAACACTGGACAGTGAGATGATGGAGTGGTAAGATTAGGGAAGTTGAAGTTCCTAAGGTGAACCACTTTAGATATCTAGGATCAATCATACAAAATGATGGTAATATTGAGAATGATGTCACACATAGAATTCAAGCTGGATGGAAGAAATGGCGGAGTGCAACAGGGTGATTGTGATCGAAATGTACCTACTAAGTTAAAAGGAAAAATTTATAGGATCGCAATTAGGCTAGCTATGCTCTATGGTAGTGAATGCTGGGTGGTAAAGCAACAACAATTGCATAAAATGAACGTAGTAGAAATAAGGATGCTTAGGTGGATGTGTGGTAAAACTCGAAAAGATAGAATAAGAAATATAGAAATTCAAAGATAAGTAGGAGTAGCACCAATTGATACAAAGATTAGGGTAGGGCGGTTTCGGTGGTTTGGTCACTTATAAAGACGTTTTACAAATGCCCTCACTAGAAAACCTGACTCAATAAAAACTGTAGAAATTCGACGAGGTAGGGGTAGACCAAAGTTAACATGGGATGAATTAATTAGGATGGATTTGAATTGTTTGGAAAGCTCACCATAAATTATATATAATCAGACACAATGGAAAATTTTGATCCATGTAGCAAACCCCAATTAATTTGGGACTTAGGCTATGTTGTTGTTGTTGTTGTTGTTGTTGTTGTTGTTGTTGTTGTTGTTGTTGTTAGATATTGTTGGAAAATGTATAAGCAACAAGTTAGGTCGCGGGGCGTCATAGATAAGCAAGCCACCTACATGGTGAGGCTTGGTGGCGTGTGATGCAACATGGTGGTGCCTAGGTTTGCCTCAAAATTTGGAGCTGCCACATAATATTTGAAGTGCAAATAGATTCTTCAGCCTTAGACTCCTCCAGTGAAGAAGAAGAATCCTCTTAAGAATATGTTATGATGATACAAGCATCCAATCAAGTATAATCAACAACACCAACACCTTATATGTCCTTCCATATAACCATTGATAAATGTGATGTCTCAATCCTGGTGGTTGTATATATAGATACAGGGGCATCAAGAACCATCAAGATTTCTCCTCAGATCTTACCCTCTCAAGCATAAAAGGAATGTTACTAATTTTTCAAAGCTGCAAATGATCAAGTTTTTCAAACAAAACTAATCACAAAAAGAAAGTGGATCAAATTATTTCCAGATTGTTTGGTCTGTACGAAGTTCATTGGGTCAGATCTACTTGATAAGGACATTCTGATAGGCATGGATGTCTGTACATAAACATGAAGTCTCGTAATCCTCCCTGATGGCATCAAGCATGAAAGTCAGTACAAACCATTCTTCAAGGTTCATATGTATTAATACTAATTTCCTTTCATTGCAAATCTTTTAAGTGATGGATGAGGAACACTTACTTAAAAACATATTAATTGAAATTTATATATTCAATTAATGTATTTAATGTAAGAAGTAAGAACATATAAGATTAACGTTATGTGCCAAATGATCTTTCGTGCGATGGATCAGGCCTTTACTTGCCAAAAATGAAAGGTTTAGAGAGATCGTGGGTTCGACTCCCAATAAAATAAAAAATAAAATAAAATTTAAAGTTATATATATTATTTAACTTCATGAACGTCATTAATTATGAGTGACAACATGATTAGTATGATTTGGTTTACCTAATGTATCTCTTTATTAAACTAATTAATTATTCTAATGTCATTATAAATATTGGCGAAGTGATTGGTACGTAGATACTTTTATTGGAGCAATATTCATTTATATTTTTTGCAAATAGCTCAAATTATTTACATTTAATTAATTTTTTATTTTAATCCATGCCCACATGCATCTGGTAATTATGCAGCCAGACAAAATGTGTTGTGCATTTATGACTCATAAATTAATATGTTGGATTAGAATCCAATGGTTGTAAATGTGGTTCCCATGGCTTGGATATTTTGTGGTTCCTATTGTACGAATCCAATGGTTGTAAATGTGGTTCCCATGACATAGCTATTTTTGTGGTTTTCAGTAGTACCTATATATATATATATACACTCATGTCATGAGAACCCTTTAAAATGTGTCGTGCGTTTTTATGAGTCGTAGATTGACTCATAGATTAATGTGTAGGATTAGAATCCAATAGTTGTAAATATTGTTCCCATGTCATGTGTGGTTCACATGGTAATAGTACCCTATATATAAGCTATGTGCATTATTAACACATGTCAACTCTACATAGATTTGAAATGTTTTGGTGTATTAATTACTTTGCCTAATTAATAGCCTAAGTACTTTTATTAGCTCAATTAATATGAGTATTTTAATTAATAGCCTAAGTTTATTTTTTCAATTTTTTTCTTTTTTTTACACAGTAACATTTTTTTAAAATAAAATATAATAGCTATATATAATTTTGTATAGGTATTTTTCACCTTTCATATTCCTAATTGAAGATTACAGTTTTAATTATTATAAAAATTACAATTACATCATTCTTCATATATTTAATATATATTTTTTAAAAATATAGATTCATAAAATACCGGGACAATGTCGGGTTCAAGCCATATTTGTTTCTTTTAAATGTTCTTTCTACTCTTAAATGCGGTTCTTTTATAATCTCAAAATAAATAAAGTTACTTATAAAAATAAAGTTTAGCTTCAAAAATAAAATAAGTTTTACGTTTCCACAAACTAAATTTAATAAAACCGAAATCAAGACAGTTTTTCTAGAAATTAAGTTTTGAGTAAAAGAATTGTCAATTGTATACATTTTTTAAAAAACTCAACTATATGCACAAAAAACACATTATCAATTGCATAAATCAAGCGAAATGAAGAAGTTTGATCCATGTAGTCGACCCAACTAATTTGAGATCGAGGTTCTGTTGTTGTAGATGTTGTGACTATTTGCACAAAAAAAGATTATTTAAGGCACTAAGCCCCCAAAATGAAAGGACTGGTCGTGGTTGTTTGTTAAATAAGTAATCCCCCTCTTTTGTTCTTCAATGTTCATAACTTCAAAATTCAAATGCAACCTTTTTTAGCATAGAAATGCAACCTTGATTGTTGTTATTTTAGTGATGCTAGGATAATTTAGGTTAGGCTCAGTTAAGTTAATTTTGCATTGAAAGCCCAGATTTGCTATATGAGACAACTTCAAAAGTCAATGGATTCATAATTAGGTCTATTTTAACTAGTTCTACAAGTCCAAGTTAGAGATGTCAGTAGGCCGCAAGTCGTTTCAGTCTCACATGAATCATCTCGAGCTTAGATTAGTTGAAATATATAACCTTTTCAAGAAATAAATATTTCATTAATAATGAATTACTCTCAATATATTCAATAGAATAGAATGAGACATAGTTAATCAATCACGGTAGCAAATTCATTTGCTAATCCAAATTGTTCTAAAGAACATTCAACCACCATAAGATTAGCTTTCAAGAACTGCGACTATAATAATGAATCAGTTTGACAATTAGTGACTATTCTCTTGACAAACGTCTAAAACATGATAGTACATAAATACATTGCTCGAACCATAATGGAAAATAAAACTTCCTACAAGTAAACACAAATCTAAAGAGAGAATATAATTTAAGCATTCCAACTGGGGAATGAAATAAATAACTACGAAATGGCGAGTAGTATCAACCCTATAAATGCAAATCCACACATAGTCTTTTAGTAGGGTGCAAGTTTAAAGAAGTGATATTGCCAATATAGCGAATCTGATGGCCACAACGAGAACGAACTTAATCATCTCATCATATCTGAACAATCTGAAGTTTATTTGATATCTAAAAGGCAAAAGAGGTTATCAGAACCACTGATGATCATATGAAAGGATATGCGGTTGTTCAAAAAGCTGAAACAATAAGGAAACCAAAGAAAAATATATGGCATGTTCGATTCATAAGATATGGTGGGATAAGTGCTGGTACTAAATAATATTAGTGCTCAATTTGAATATGAAATTGTCCATAGGCTTATTTTAACTTACAAGATTGCGACAATTTAAAACCATGAATTCAACGGTATTATTTTATTCCAATCTTAGTGACTTTCAAATGACAAAATACCCTCATCATAAACACCCAAAATACACATTCATTCATCATCTTCTCAATTCTCCAATGCCAAAAAACCCAAGATGTGCTTGTGTTGTAGCTCGTCCACCTCGATCATGCTTGTGCCGTGCTTCTTCCTCTCGCGTATTTTTTTGTATACAATCCCTTTCTCCTGGTATTCTCTCTCTCTCTCAGGGCAAGTGACGTTGGTGGACCAAAAAAATACCTAATTTCATATCCAATCATCAAAATAACCATGAATTAACAAAATCTAAAACATGAAAATTATAGATTATGAGTCCTCACACTCATTAAAAAAAACCCACCTTACACATCGAAATACAGCATTGCCGAAATGTGTGCATTATGTGTTTTAGGGTTTGAACGAAATAGTTTGTAGATGTAAAAGGGCACTTTTGTAACTTCTCCTATTGAAATTAGGTTTAATCTCACCCTCTATACCTCCAACCGAACAAGTCTCTCTATTGGGACTAATGCTCAAACTCATATTATAATCTCAATGTAAAACAAGCTCATGATCTTGGGATTATTTTACTTGTGAACTGAACAGGTTATTAAGGTTTTGAGTCACTGAAGTTAAAATATAAAGTTTAATGATTTTGAATATTAAGTTTCCACCCCACCAAAACATGGATGAGGTGGATGAGGTATCACTTATAAAAAAAAATAAAGTTTGGGGATATTAAGTTAACATCCTTATGGTTTTGAGTCGCAGGCGTTCAATGGGTTTGACCCCCGTTGAAGTTACAAAAAACAAGAAAAAAAACAAAAATTAAGTTGCCGTCCTTATGGTCCTTCCCTCATCGAGTCTGAATTAGTCAGGATACCATGACAATAACTAACAATAATAAAAAAATAAAAACATCATTTAAATTTACAAATAAAGATGGTGACACATTTACTTCTAGTGCACAAATTATTAAGTGCCTTGTGAGTGCCTCTCATAAATGCACTTGTTTTGTTTCGAGTGGTTCACACCAAAAGGAAAGAAAAATGAAAAAAAAATGTGTGTAGCAAAATAATTCTTCTTTTGGTATGACCGAAGCAAATCGACGTACATATAAAAAAATATCATCCAATCACTTTCGAAACAATTAGCCACTTCAAAATGAAACAACTAAATAGCCTTCTTTGACAAAAAAAGCCTCCACACAATTCGAATTAAGCAAGCATCAAGAATACAGAGAATCAAGTGTTGGCATTCATATTTTCTTTTTGTGAGAAATAGTGTAGGCATTAATATTGCAAAAGAAAACAATATATGGACATAACACAAATATACATTGTATTGGCCCCATGTTTCTTAACGTTAATTTAAAGCCCCATATATTATTTGTGACTTGTCAGTCAGGCAATGGGCTAACTAATGCAAGTGCATTATTGGCAGTACGAACCCGCTCTAATTAATTTGTATTGATGCAAACTAAAATAACGCTTCGAGGAGCCATGGGGTATTATTGTTGGTGATATAAAGCGGGCAAGGTGGCCTCGTCTCAATCTTATATAGAGATGCAAGCGAGGCACAGAATCTCCATGAATGACAAAGATTCTCCACAACGGGAATAGAGATGGGGAATTTAAACAGAGATAGAGGTGGGGATGAGGATAAAGTCTCGTACCGATGCGAGTATAGGTACAAAGATGGAAAAAAATATATTTGTAGGGATCCCGCGGGGAATCCTCTTTGGTAATCTCCGTGGAGATCTCAGTGGGTATATCCATTGAGGATCCCCGTAAGGGATTACTCAAGGGATCTCTATGGGTATCCCCATTAGAGATCCCTGCAAAGATCCCTGTATATATCAAATACATCTAAATATATTATATGTATCAATTTTATATAAGATTACAAGGCCTTCACCCATCACTCTAGTGATAAACAAACTTTAATGTGATTTATAATTTTAACTTGTTTGGTTAATTATATGTTTTGTTTTGAAATGTTTGCGACTATATTTATATGTTATTCTTTATTTGGTTGGAATTCTCAATAATTGTGATCATATGTTTCTATACAACACTTTTAATAATTTTTTTTGAAAAACTTTAAGTGGGAATAAATATTTCCCTGCCATGATTCTTCACAAAACCCCCGCAAGATTCCCTGCGGGGATATTTAATGGTGAATGAAATTAAGAATGATTTTTTCGCATGAGGATTCCCCATCCCCGGGGGATTACGTGGGGACGGGGATTAGGATTAAAGTTTATCCCTGCGTGAGGTCGGGTATGGAGATGGGAGATGAACTCTTAAGTGGGGATGGGGATGGAGATGTCCTCATCCCTTACCCTCTCCATTTGCATCCCTAATCTTAGGTCAAGACTCAAAATTAGTGTAAGACTTTATGATGTTGCAATATAATTACTTCTTGATAAACTAGATCAACAAAAAACCCCCTTATTCTTAATTGGTTATCTTTTGATATTTTAGTTTTTCAATCATAATAAATCTATTTGGGCTCATGAATCTGGATTCACAAGGAAGTTTTCAAGATTTTCACAAGTTTTCAAGGGGCATTAAAGGAATTTTACAAGTTTTTATGTATGATTCATTTATTACTTGAGGATAATTTTGAAATTAAAATATTTTTAAGTCTGGTCTAATGAATCCAAATAACACTACTCTTTCAATCATAACAGATCTTTTTTTCGATTCGTAATAGGTTTATTTTATGTGTTTTTAGATCTCAATGCTTCGTATCATTAATTAATTCCCTATTATTTATATTTTTAGTGTTTCAGTGGCAATTTGGTGAAATAGATATAAATCAGAGTTCTTTGTGTTCGGCATTGAAAAGTGAGCTTACACGCACTTCGAAACAGCTTGGCAACATCTACATTGGTCCGTGTTGGATCCAAGGCTAAACAACTACGAAAAAATGAGTATTCATATGCAGTGTGATCAGCAACCCCTAAATCGCTTCGAGATACGCGTTGCATAGTGGATAAAAAAAATTAGCAGCATCCGAGTGACGCAGGAAAGATACACACGTGAGTCACTATGCTTAAAATCCGCTCGTCAAGTCTCGAGATCTGCACAAGAACCAAACATCAAATAAGAAATGGGTACTTTATCTTCCTCGAGATCTGAGCTCCCAGTTCTTCGCCGTCTTCTATAAGGGTGTTCTCTTCACTCCAACAATCTTTGATTGTCCTTAGGACACGCATCAATTCACACTCCTAGATTGACACACCAGTTCTCTCTTACACCTCTCCCTCATCCGCCTGCTCCACTTGTCCTCACCACACTCACTAACTACAGTTTCTCCTCCAATTAATGCATACCACATCAACCACACCAGTAGATTCAACCAATCTACTTTTACCACATGTCCTGGACTCAGCAGCAAAGCCAGAATAATGATCTGATCTGCTTCAGCGCACTGTCAACAAACAAACCACGAAATTGACTTTCTCTTACTTCCATAGACCAACTTAAAGTGGTTTAAATAAATAGAACTTAGGATTTTAATTGAAAACTCTCTCTAGATACCACACAATTATTCTCTCTTCTTCTCTTTTATGTTTTAGTTATTTTCTATATTATTTTAATGGAGTTATTCAAGATAATGTTTGGCTAATCTGCACGGATCTAGGCTGGAGGTGAACTGAATGAGTCATTGGTTTCATGGATTCATTATGAGGTCTATCTAATCTTTATTCTTTGTTTCTCTTTATATTTTATTTCTTGTGGAACTAATTTGAATCTAAGATTAGATTTATTTATTTGTGAAGGGCCCTCGCATGCATAATAGATTGACTACCCTTAGTTATTGAGTTAAAGCATCCGTCCTTATACAATAAACTCATATAAGTAACAATCGAACCTACTGATTAGTTGGCCCCTTTTGGGACTGGACAAGTGCCTTAGGAATCTAGACTAAATCAGAAGCATCCTTACTTGTGTGATCCGACTGTCTAGGTGTAGTGCCTCACTAAATCTATCACGGTCATTTTGTCATACTTGATTCGCTTGAGTATAGGGTTATACGTTTGGTTAGGGAAATAGTCATTGTCATACCTTGACTGTCGAGAATAAGAGGTGCGAGGAACTGCGTACATTACCGGGTCTATAGCAACACTATAATATAATTGAATTACATATTTTTGTATGGATTGAAGACCAATGAATACCAATTGCCATTAGACTAAACTCGAGAAACTGAATGCCTAGGTTGTTTTCTCTATTGAGTTTATTTTTTACAAAATCGTGTCTACATTCTTTAAGTTTTTAATTGTTCTCTCAAAAATTTTCAACCCCCTCCCCCTCCCCAATTTACTTTCTTATTAGTTAACTTAAGTTAGAAACCTTGGTCTTCGTGGATCAACCCCGTGCTTGCCACTATTGCGGTACTTGTGGTACATGGTAATCTCATCGAGACTATATATACATATATATATATATATATATATTGATGCGTTCAGTGCGCGTCAAATCTTAGCGCCATTGCCGGGGAACAAGTCCTTTTGACTTAGGTTTTTCTTTTTCCTCTTTAGTTTTCACCTTAATGCCCAAAAGTCTTCGAAGATCGAAGTCTGCCTGATTTTTACTCCCTTTTGATCCAAAAATAAAAAAAATCTTGCTATCGGAACTCGAAAAAAATAAGGCAGAGGAAACAATCCTCAAAAGTTTTATTGAGCGATGAACAATTCCCTCCAATGGCTAACCAAGATGGCATTCCACTACTTGAGATGTAAAAGGAGCACCAAGTTATTCCTCCCTAGTAGTTTGAAGCACCCGCTAGGCCACATGCACCGGTATGGCGCCAAAAGGCCTGTAGTACCTCAATACTAACCACTCAATTGAAAAATAGTTGATCCCCTTCCGCAAAGGCTGCAAGCTCAACCTCTGGCATAACCTCAGGTCGGTCATTGCATTAGGATGCCAAATGATGAGATATAGGATTTCCAAGCTCATGAACCACAGTGCATCGCATTCCCTACTCATAAGGGGATTTTCGAGCTTAAATCAGATTTCATATAATTTTCCCTCGTCTTCCATGGACTTGATCGTAAGGATCCAGTGACCTTTATCAAAGATTTCCACTCTAAGTGTAGGACCATGATTCTCCTAAGCGTTAACGAAGACACAGTCAAACTTTCTGCTTTTCCTTTTGCCTTAAGGATAAAGCTTAAGACTAGCTCTTTTACCTTCCCCTGGTTCTATCACAAATTAAAATGATGTGATTTCTGCATTACTAAAAGAAATATTCTTTGAATTTAGATCTTCCCAACTCACTAGGGAGATATGCAGTATCAAAATAAAACGAAACGAATCCTTCGGCGACTATTAGGGTCGTTATAAGTGCTCACTTACATACCCCCAACATGGCCTAACTAACCTCTTCATATTTCATCTTTTCTATATGAGACTCACACCCATCGAGAAATGCATGATTGAAAATGCTTGCAGAGGCGATTATAGGTGTAAAACACCTTAAGAAATGTTTGATTTGTATGAGTCTATAGCAAGTCAATCACGTCATTACATTGATGACAAAGAAGAGTGACCTTCACAAAATCTTTTTGATGGAATAGGGTCAAATTCAACTAATAGCAAGCTTGATAAACTCACTGATCTCATGGAGCTATTCCTTACCTCTGAAAAAACACAAGTTAAATCTTGCGCTTTCTGCTCAGTTATAGACCATTCTACTGATTCCTATCCCACTTTGTTCGAGGACGAACATGCGAATGCTATAGGCGACTAATTCTAAGGACCACTAGGAATCATTATAGTAAAAATTTATGTAACACTTATAATCATGCTGTCAAAAGCACCTATCGTAGTTATGGACCTTAGAATAAGAATTATCTCCAATATGTTCCAAAGGAACAACCTCCTCCTCAACATTCACAACCCACTCAAAATTCGGAGTCCTCAGAAGAGATGATGATGACACTCGTCGCTATTAAAGATAGACTCTCTGAAGAATCGATTGCTAGTCAAGATAGATTTTCTAAAAAATTAGTCCAACTAAAAATTGAGTCAACCGCAAGTCATGTCACAAGCATTAAAAACCTCGAGGTTCAAATAAGGCAACTAGCCCTAAGGTTAGGGCGCATCGAAGAATAATGGAAGTTGTCGTAATAATCAATACCAAACCCGATGGCACATTTGAACATCAAAGACTAGCTGAGCAAGATGAGACCTCGTTAATAAGACAATAGTGCGAGATAAAAATTAGCGCCCCTTTTCTAGAAAGACTTTACCCAAAGAGGTACAAACACGTGGAAAAAACTGAGAAAGTGATGGAGAATCCTCAACACTAGCCTTAAGTGAAGGAGTTAGAGATCAATGGGGGGCATGAAATGGTGGGAGATCTAGAGTTCAAAGAAGTACGAAAAGACAAGTTTGTGAATAAAGAAAAGTTAAGTTTGGGGGATAGCATGAAAGAACCTGTTACCTTAAGCTGGTGATTAGTACTAATTTGCATCCTAATTAACCTGAGTTATGCGTATAGTTATGTTAGGCATACCTCGATTATTGTGTGCGTGCATTTCATGACGTATGGTGTTTGTTTGAATTGTTAAATTAATTTATATATAGGTTGGGGTATAATAATGAAATTATACACAAGCCTATAAAATTGAAAATATATAATAAACAATGATTTACCGAGACACCAAGCGTGACGAGGGAGTCATGGCATGAATGTGCACACTCAATGACACTTGTAGGCACGTCTGGTGAGTTTATTGGTGAATAATACATAATATACATATTTATATTATTTTGGAATATATAAATATATATTGGAAATAAAAGAATAATAGAAATATATGGATCACTTGATCATCTCGAACAAAGTGTAAGTGCTTGATGTGTCAAGTTTTGTGTCACTTTAAGGAATATCACTTTAACGCATCAACCATATGTGATCGACCTTGAGATATTGTGACACATCTTGAGAAAAATCCATATATAAAAATAAAAAATTATCAATAGAACATTCCAGGGAAAGGGTTTTGGAGGTAGTTTCGATCAAAGGAGGCGATTCAGGAGATTGAATTGGATGAGATTGAAGAGCTTAATCAACTCCAAATCCAGAGATTATCATCTTGGTATGATTTGTTTATGTGTTATTTGAAGTTTGATTTTATGGTGATGATCAAATCATAGTGAATTGGTGTTGTTGTTTATGGAAGTTGGTTTGTTACCTCATTATAGGCCCTCCCTGGTGATTTAGGAGCAAATTGGTGAAGAAAAGTAGTTGCTGCCCTGTGCTCCGGTTCGATAGCACAGGGTGGAGCGTGCTCCACCTCATAGAGGAGCGTTCTCCCTTCATCAATGAAGATGAACCCAACTCCTTGAGCATGCTCCCACCCCTAAAAACAACAAGTTTGCTAAGTTTTTTCATAGAATATCCTAGGGTGTTGGGGAGTAACTTAGGGGCTCTAAAATTTATCTAAATTGTGTACAAATGTTGGTGATAGGTTAAGGAACACCGAGGAAGTGTTTGCTGACCAAAAAGTTAGGAGTTTGGGTAAAAGAGACTTAAACCTGAGGTAAGTATGGATTCGCTTACTTATCAATATTGTATGGATATGTTAGTATATATAGCTCATATAGTTGTTGGACTGGAATGGGAGACTATGTACACTATGATGGTTTTCAATAAATGGAAAATGGTGTTTACTGTGGTTCATGAGGGTAAGTTCCTGGAACTTAGACCATGCTATGTAGGAGATGAGTTACCTTCCTAGCGTATGTGTAACTTCCTACTCAGTTTATAGGTTTCATGGGTTACATATTCACTAGAGGGTTTGGGATAGAACCATTGGGCATTAGTGAATGGGCTAGAGAGCATATCGACTAATGTGTTGGTCTAGCAATCGCATTAATGGCACCGGTGGGTAATCGACCCTAATTTTATAAATAAAATGGGGATCACAGTGTAATAGTCCAATACATTTGCTTTGCATCTGTTATATATTGATTTATATGTTGTCCATAATCTTGTTAGATATCATTGATGCATGTTGTTATTGTTTGATATTCTTGACTATTATAAGAATCTTGATGGTTATGTGAATCCCTACTTACTAAGTAAGTTGGAGCGCTCACCCCAATTAATATTACAGGATAATCGATGAGCGTTACAACTATGGGAAAGAGAAGATATAGGAGTCTTGATATTCTATTTGATATGAGGACTCTCTCTTGTCTTATATATTTGTACTGAATTACAGTTTTATAATATTACAGGGGATGAGTGATTTATATAACCATGGTTTATTCTGGTTTATTTTAATATTGTATATCATGGTTTGAATTATCAAAAAAGGTTTTAAATTTCTTTTGTGTTTATAAATTATTTTATTTCAATATTCGATATATGGTAGTGCTTATCAAGTAAGGTTGCTGGCTCGAGTTAAGTATGATAAGGGTAATCTGGACTTAATTAGGGTTTCAGGTCCAGTGCCCTAATTTGGTTGGGGGATATTATAGCTTGGTATTAGAGCAACTGGCTCGAGGTTAAAGCTTGATTTACAGCTTTAGTTTTAAGACAAGGTTTTAAGGGCTTTGTTGCATTGGATACCTCGGATATAGTTTGGTGTCGGAGTCTAAGGTTCATCACTTTTAGGAATAAAGTGGTAACAGTGATACAATTTGGTATCATTAATAAGGCTTTGACCTTAACTTCACTTTTCAATGATGTTCGAAGTTAATGCTATCCTACTTTAAAGTATAAGGTGTAATACTTAATAACGAAAACTAAGTTTATTGACTTTGAGAGTTGCTTGAGTCATGAATAAGCTTAGCGTTTGATAAACGGTTTTTATCGTGATTTTGAGGGGTAACCGAAAGATAAAAGACTGAGATATGTCATTTGTTGTGTTATACTATATCTATGTTGTAGATATGAGAGTATGTTTTTCCTGAACGATAATAAGATGATTGAAGCCCATCTATTTCTCATGATATGAGAAAGTGTTGGAGGTAAGTGCTCAGGAGAGTTTTAACCTCAAGGAGACTAAAAGGAAAAATATAAGAAAAGTTACAAAGATGAAATGAAACTCTTCTCCAAGTAACATCATCAATGGTCTTTGTTCTTACTAATATTATTAGAACAATAATAGTCAGTGAAGAAGTATCTATTGGATCAAGACCTTGATATGTGTATTAGGAGAATATAAATGTCGAAATAATAGAATATTGAATGACATTTGGGGGAAAACTCAAAGGTGGTGGGCCACATTAAGAAATGATGTAATACTAGTATCGAGACTAGTAGAGTAAGTAATGGAAGTTATTCAATAAATAAATTAGTGGTTAATGATAAAAACCTAATGGAGGATAGGAAACCACTAATGCAGTTATACTTCATAAGTTGTTATGAAGTAGAGAAATTCCATTTATGATGTGAATCCGTATTAGAATAACAAGTGGTTTGTCAGAGAATAAAAATAGTTTAATTCAAAATATAGCACTGAGTTAGTAAGATATCCTAGTATGATTGATTAGACTGGTATAGTCTAAATTGGGGAGAATGAGTGGTCAATGAATCTGAGGATTTGAGAAATCCAAAGAATAACATAGTAGTGGGAATGAGTATTTATTACCTAGGATTGACAACTCATTCTAAAAATAAGTGAAACCAGTGGCTCCTAAGATTTAGTTGAGATTTGATTATCACTGTGATATGATCAGAGCTAAGGATATGTTTATAAAAGATTGCAGACAATGCTGGATCATTTTTAAATGGATGGTGGAAAACACTACAACTTATTAAAACTAAAGCTATGCTCATAAATCTAGGGTGTAAGTATGGAAAACCCTATTATACCGAAGTTTTTATTACGTTATCAATAATAACATGGAATCTTCGATGACTTAAAAAATGCACGAGCAATTACCGTACAAAATTGTAAATTGGTAATGGTAAATTGTTTCAGACCAAATTTTGCAAGTGCTAGTGCTAAGTTTCAAAGGTTATTCAGTGGTATGAGTGTTGAATATCAATAGCAAATCAGGGGATTTTTACTGTAATTAAGACAATATGAGATTGTCAAGTATTCAACACAAAGGCAAAAAGAGGAAAGTAAGCTTGAAATAATTGAATATTACAAAAGAAAGATTCAGGGATCTATAATATCGTTATGTAATTTATCCAGTTAACTCAATTATGAATTTGGTTATAATCTGAAAGCAAATATAAGGATGCCTTAGAAAAAAGTGGAAGTATTGTTTGACTACAATGTTTGCTTGATGATACCTAAATTGTGAAAGAAGTTACAAGTACATCCTAAGACCTCTAATTTTGGTAAGAATGTGTGATAACAAAAGAAAGCAAAATTTTAGCTATTATTTCTACTTATACAGTTCTAAATGTGTGAGGAGAACTATTGGAGATTGCTAATCTTGAGATAGCTAATTTGGTTGTGTGCTAAATATAGCAAAATATCACTTGTAAATTAAGAAGAATGGTTGTTGAGAGTCTTTTAGTCATTCTTTAAGATTAATGAGAATCTTAGAGGAATCATTAAAAGACAATCTGGGAATATAACACCAGTGGACTGGTGCAAGATCCAAGTAGTAAGTTTCAAACCGTGGAAGTTTGAAAAGTAAAAAATATCAGAGTGATAGAAATAGAAGGTAAGATACTTACCTTGAAATTTTCTAAGTGTTAGGAATTCACTCTGAAATATCACTCATCAAAGTAATTGTGTGGATAATGCCTCAAAAATAAAATGAAAGGCTATAATTATGATAAAAGTTGCTCAGTAATATCTCTTAAATGAGATGTTTACTAATGTCAAATGGAAGTCCTACGCAGGCATATCATCAGTTAAGTTGGCTAAATCAATAACTGCAAGTCTGTTCTTTGGAGCCTAGATTGGAGCTGAGCTAATGATTGATTGAGTGATGAATTATGGGAGAAATTAACTGAGATTATCAAGTAGGTGTGACTACTAATTATTGACGTTGGAAGGGATAATCTCATATCAAAATATTGAGCATGTAAGGAAAGTTCTTAGAACTTGAAACAAAAACGAGGTAAGAGGAACCTAAATAATATTAACCTAGAGGGTTATATTATTCTTTCTTTATATGAATGACAATTCATGCTCATAAATTCATGATGGATTAACCTAAGTTGTGGCAAAAATTGAAGGTTATTAATGTTAACATTGTAGAATTGACAGAGTTTGAAAATTTCTTGCCAGTATTATAGTTTAAATTCTCATAGAAAAGTAAGCGAGACATATATGTGCAGAAGATTTGAGAGTTATGGAGAACCAAGATTATTATTTCGGTAAAGACTCGAAAGTCTGCTTCTCGGGGAGGAAGAGATGTATAATAGCAGAGAGGGATTTTCTCAATCTTAACACAATATATCTGCGGGCAATCTTAGTTTCCAGAGAATGTAGATTTCTGAGCTAGTGACATATAAGATATTAGTTACTGGAAGAAATACTTACTGTGTAAGTTCTATGGTGTTGATTTTAGCAGGCTATATATGATGACAAGGTATTTACCTTAAAAATTTGTATGCTTTACTTTGTCGTCAATTGGTGTGGGACGAGAAGTAATGATGCAAGTTAGTTAGAGCCTGAGTAATACAGAACTACACAGAAATGTGTTATAAAACTATCATTATACAATCGCAACTCAGGTATATGGAGAAAATGTAGCTATTGCTATAGCTTCTCAATTTAGACTTCATGAGAGAGTAACGACGATGACGATTTGTGTAAGTTTAGCTGACATGTCATCAACTGAGAGAGCTAATTTTAGAACTACTAATCTGAGCTTTCGAGTTCAAATTTTTAAACTGAATCGGAGAAGATGTAGTGGTGATTGATTATCAAAAAGCTAATTAGGATTATACAGAGCTTTAAAGGTTAATTGCAAGTGTAGATTATCCTGATTGGTCGATTTTTTATAAAAGCACATTATGGTTCAGAGATAGATAGTGAATCCCAGTTCGGGATCAGGCGAGGCAGGAAGTGCTACGAAAATCACATATATTTCTTTATGATAGTTATCAAGATAACAATAAAAAATAAAAATATCATGAAATGAGGTGCCTTTATTTATTGTTGATCTGGGATGAAGATTGGTGTTGTTAAGTTCGTAAAGAGACATGAGAAATATCAGCAAGTTAGGGTTGAGCACATGAAACCTAGAGGGTTTTTAGCATTCGCTGCCTAATCCTGAATGGAAATGGGAACAAAGATTGGTGGATATTGTTTCTAATTTATCTTTGAGTTAGCGTAAGCATAATACGGTATGGATTGTAGTTAACAGGTTGATGGAGTTAGTGCATTTCTTGCTAGTTACTATGTGAAGTCCTCTTGACTGATTATGTAAGATATACATAAATGAGGTGTTAGATTTCAGGGTGCTCCGGTGTCGACTATTTTGGAAAGAGATCTGAGATTTACGTCCAGATGATGGAGTGAATTGCTGTGACAGTTGGGGAACTGTTCTTAACCTCGGTATGGTATACTACTGGCAGATCGATAGGTGACCGGAGTAATTGATATTTGGTACTAGAGGAAATACTTCAAACTTGTGTCTTGAAGTTGGGTGGTAATTGGAAGAGATACATTTCTCTTGTAAGTTCTTTTGTAATAACAGCTGTCAAGCTAACATTTTTATGCTCCTTTGAAGCATGTATGGTCAACCATGCCATTCACCTGAGTGTCTAGACCGGGGTTGAGATACAAGTTTGTTGAAGCTAGAATAGATTCAGAAGTACACAGAGAAAATGTAACAGATTTGCCAGCGTTTGACTACAACACAATTAAAATAGAAAAGATATGCCAATAAATATTATAGGTTGTATGAGTTTTTAAAGGACAAATATGTTCTATCGAAAATCTCGCCTATGAAAGGAGTTGTATGAGTTTAGATTGTGAGGTAAGCTAGCTTCAAGGTATATTGAGTTGTTCAAAGTACAGGAAAGGATTAATTCTGGTATTTACAGGTTAAAGTTGCCTCCTCAACTAATCGAAGTTCATAATGTTTTACACATGTTAATGTTGTGTAAAATGAATATTCAATTCACTCCAATGATTGATTGGAATGAATTTGATCATTGGAAAGACTTATCTTACGGTGAACAGTCAAGTGGATTACTTGATCGTAAAATTTAAAAGCTAGGAACCAAAGAGATTCTTTTGGTTACAGTGAAATGGAGATTTCACAAAGATGATGAACTAACCTGGGAACATGAATTCTATAAAAAGAAAACAATTTCCATTTCTCTTCGAAACTACTAGAAAATTTCATATTTACTTTAATCTCGAGCATGAAATTGCTTTAAATTAAGGAGACTATAACGACCTATTACCTTAAGCTGGTGATTAGTACCAATCAAAATCCTAGTTGTGCTTTAGCATGACGTATGGTGTTTGTTTGAATTGTTAAATTAATTTATATATAGGTTGTGGTATAGTAAGGAAATTATACACAAGCCTATAAAATGGAAAACTCACAATAAACAATGATTTATAGAGACATCAGGTGTGACGAGGAAGTCATGGAATGAATGTGCACTCTTAAAGACACTTGTAAGCACGTCCGGTGAGTTTATTGGTGAATAATACACAATATATATATTTATAAATTTTTGGAATATATAAATATATATACTGAATCATAGAAATACATGGACCACTTGATCATCTCGAACAAGGCGTAAGTGCTTGATGTGTCAAGTGCCATGTCACTTTATGGAGTATCATTTTAACGCATCAACCACGTGATCGGTTTCGAGATAGTGTGATACGTATCTCGAGAAAGATCCATATATAAAAATAAAAAAGTTAATCGTTATCAACAAAATATTCGAGAATTCGATGGAGAGGTTCGTAGGTTGATTTCGATCAAAGGAAGTGATTCAGGAGATTGAATTGGACAAGATCGAGGAGCTTAATCGACTCCAAATCTAGAGATCATCATCTTGCTATGATTTTGTATGTGTTAGTTGAAGTTTAAATTTATTGTGATGATAAAATCTTAGTGAATTGTTATTGTTGTTGATGGAAGTTGGTTTGTTACCTCATTAGAGGTCCTCCCTGGTGATTTGGGAGTGTTTTGAGGTTGTTGGGATGTTGTTGGAGAAAATTAGCAAAAAATAGTGGTCGCTGCCCTGTGCTCTGGTTCGACAGCACAGGGTGAAGCGCGCTCCATCTCGCAGAGGACCGCGCTCCTTCATCGATGAAGATGAACCCAGTTGCGAGCACTCTCCATCAAATGAGGAAGCGCGCTCCCACCCCTGAAAATAGCAAGTTTGATGTGTTTTTCATAGAATATCTTAAGGACTTGGGGAGTGATTTAGGGGTTTTAAACATAAGGTAATTAATTTAAATTAAGTACAAATGATTGCTGATAGGTTGAGGAACACCGAGGAAGTATGCGATGACCAGAAAGTTAGGAGTTTGGGTAATGGAGACTTAAACCCGATGTAAGTATGGATTTGCTTATTTATCAATATTGCATGGCAATTCAAGTATATATAGCTCATGTAGTTGTTGGACTAGAATGGGGGACTATGTACATTGTGATGGTTTTCAATAAACGAAAAACAGTGTTTACTGTGATTCACGAGAGTAAGTTCTTGGAACTGAGACTAGGTTATATAGGAGATGGGTTACCTTCTCGACCTATTTGTAACTTCCTACTCAGTTTACAGGTTGCGTGCGTTACATATTCAATAGAGGGTTTAGGATAGAACCATTAGGCACTAGTGGATGGACTAGAGAGCATATCGGCCAATATGTTAGTCTAGCAATCGTATTAATGGTGCTGGTGGGTTATCGTCCCTAGTTTTATAAAAAATATGACGATCACAGTATAATAGTCGAAGACACTTACTTTGCATCCGTTATATATATTGATTTATATGTTTTCCATATTCTTATTAAATATCATTGATGCATGTTGTTATTTCAAGATATTCTTGACTATTATATGGAACCTTGATGGTTATGTGAATCCCTACTTATTGAGCAAGTCGGAGCACTCATCCCAATTAATATTATAGGATAACCAACAAGCGCTACGACTACGAGATAGAGAAGATATAGGAATCTTTATCTTCTCTTTGATGTGATAACTCTCATGTCTTATATATGCACTGAATTACAGTTTTGTAATATCACAAGGGATGGGTGATTTATATAACCATGATTTATTCTGATTTCTTTTAATACTATATATTGTGGTTTGAATTATCGAAAAAGGTTTTAAATTTTCACTATGTTTATAAATTATTTTATTTCGATATTCGATATACAGTAGTGCTTATCAGGTGAAGGTAGTAAGGTTGTTGGCTCTAGCTAAGTCCTGTATGGGTAATCTAGGCGTAATTAAGGTTTCAGGTCAGGTATCACCCTAATAAGGTTAGGGGATATTACATAGCTTCTCTACATTTATTTAGAAAAAGATACCTTATAAATGCCAAGATCTTAGCATGTTTGTTAATCCATGCAAGATAGGTGACACTTTTATTGAGAATGCCATGTGTGATTTGGGTGCATCCATTAATGTTATGTCCATTTTTTGTTTAAATCCTTGCATGACGGTCCACAGAAAAATACACAGGTTGTTACCTACCTCACGAATAGGTCGATTATACACCCAATTGGGGTCTTAGAGGATGTCTTAATAAAAGTTCATGATTTAATCTTTAATGCAAACTTTTATGTATAGACATGGGGGATGAACCTTCTCATTACTCACACCTAATTTTGCTAGTTCAACATTTTCTTCGGACTACTCGAACCGAAGTCGACATTTTTATGGTACTTTGTCTATGGAGTTTGACGGGTAGATCGTAAAATTTACTATTTTTGATACCATGATTCCTCTTACTAATAAATCTTGCTTGTTTGTAGTGCATGTTTCTAACCATCTAATGCAGGACAAATTTAGGTTGGAGACGCAAGACGATCGCCAAGTACCGAAAGTTGATGAAAATTTTTCACCGTTTACTTTGAAATGAGGGATTACTCACCCTCTCTATGGAGATGCACAAATGAGAACCACTCGAGATCTGATCAGATGGGACAACGTCACCTAGAACGCATACATCTAAGTCTAGCCAAAGACGTTAAATAAAGGTGCTCTAGGGAGGCACCCCAAGTTTCTATCCATTATCTATTTAATTTCAAACTTCAATATTCAGATGGGACAGCGTCACCTATATCACTCATGCGGCTCATCATATTTTCTTATATTTATAGTTAGTCAAACCGAGATTTGGTAAGTTTACCCAACTTTATTTTGTTTACTTGTTATAGATTTTGCTAATTTTTTACTTACTTATCATGCTTAGATATAAGGATTAGTTATAGTTTTATGTTATACAAAATTGACTTGTTAATTATTTGGCATGAACTCGTATCATTTCCATAATTCTATATCTATCATGTTCTTTCACCTTTTTGTGTGTTTATGTATGAATCTCTTGACTTATTTTGAGACTTGAGGAAAAGATTTAGAATAAGTTTGGGGTACTTTAAGATTTGTGGATTGAGTTAGATGGATTTCTTTACAAAAACCGCGGGTGAGATCGTTTAAAATTTTCAATCATATGCGGTTAAAGGATGGTAATGGTGGTGTTATTTCTTTCATTTTCTTGTCTTTCCATTTTTCTTTCCTTTCCCTTCATACATCTTTTTCTCATTTCATTAGGTGTTGATACATTTTCATGCATGTATTTAGTATAGTTTTTTTATTATTATTATTATTTAGAGTCACCGAAACTTTGCTTCATGCCTTTGGTTGTGGATGAGTAAACAATGGTTGCCTTTTTTACTTGAAATTTAGGAAATATTAGAAGAAACACTTACTCTAGCCCATAGCCCGACATTTTTATGATTTCATATTAAGGACTTAGTATGGGGATTAAGCCTTATGCTAGATACCGAAGGGGGCAGACGGTCAGAACTGTGCAAGTGGAAAAAATTCAAGTTTCTAGGGTGTTAGAACTAGGATGTAACCCACTCAAGGCTGAGTTCCTATGACTAAACCATTTTTAGGGAAGTGATTTAGGTCATTTTTGAATGCAAACCCCTAGATTTAAGCCTACCTAAAGTGGTTTCCCTAGTTAATCCAATTTGAGCCAACCTAACATTTAATTCTTTCATACCTAATGTTAAACCTATAGACAAAGCTTGATAATATTTTAACCTACATTGGAGAACTTGCTTAATCATAGTGAAAGTGAGAAAAGCTAACATGAGTGTTCTAAAGAAAAAATATAAATAAATAAATAAATAGTCCCACAGGTTCCACAGGAAATGGAACATCGAATCTTGGTGTGGGAAAAGTGAGAAAAGTGGTTTCCACGGGAAATGGAACAGGGGTCGTACTACTTGAAAAAGAAATATGGAGAAAAAAAAAAGAGAACGTATATATAATGAATAAAGTTGACATAGTATGAAAACTCCTCAAATAAAAAGATTTAACTCGAGTGTTTATAACTAGATTAAATGAGTTACTACAATGCTTTGAATTCATTATAACCTACTTAAAGTCCTATTGATTCCCATTGGTGCTAAGTCTACAATAGTGGAGAGTGTGGTTGCATTTCTCGCCTATGTTACCTTTTAAGCATTGATGCGCTATCTTACAGAGATTGTAAACTTCTGTGCCTAAGTGTATAGAACAAGAAAACTCGTGAGCAGTTAATACCCTTTGCCTTGAACAAGTCTAGGTCTTTAAAGTGTGATCTTAATTTTGTTTGGACTGCAGTTCTAGTGTAACGACCCAAATTTCTAATAGTAGATTTGGTCCATAATTTAGGGTCACTGACCCGTAATGTGGCTCAAGAACGGGTACACAAATCCTACACTCGGCATGAAAATTGAGTAATGTATTATTTGTCTTATGATGAATGATTAGTGCATTATATATGTGTAGACATCATAAGTCACTCCTACTTATATATAGAGGTCGATATGTGAGTGGAGATAGGCTTAGAGATGTGTGCCAGAGTGGGATCGAGTTAGAGAGTGATATGGTAAGCTAATTTAAGTTGATGTGGCTTAAGTAGTTAATTTGATAAGGCTATAGTTGATTTACGTTAAATGTACTTAAGTTAGCAAGTTAAAACAATAACCACTTGGCGTTCCTTTAGATACGTATTGACACATCAAAAGACTAATTGGATATGAACTGGTGTCATCAAGGAGGAGTTAGTGGAGAGTTATTAGGATGTGAATCAAGATGTAGGCCATTAGATCAGTCTCGAGATTCATATGTACATTAAGATCAATAGCTATTAATCAATCTTATCCTTCATATGTAGATGCATGAGATAAACATCAAATGATCTTCATTTCATTTTTAGAGAGAGAAATCTGGAGAGAAGATCGAAGAGAAGAAGATCAATTGAGTTGTAGGAGATTCTTGGAGAATTGAAAGTGGAAGATTAAGTTGGAAGTGTTCTACAACTTGGTAAGTTGATCTATACAATTAATTTATGAATTCTATGAAATTTATGATGTAATTAAAGTATGGGTTGTTGTTGTTGTTGATATGGTGGATTTGTTGGGTCCTTGGTGTAGGGTAACAAGGATCCAAGGCGATGGAGATGGCCAATTGAAGGAAGAAACCCAAATATTTGAAGTGCATAATTTTTAGGATTTCCTGCATCTAGCACGTTAGGCGTGCTTGTTGTGGTGATGGAAATGTTGGTACTACATAAACTTTATGTCTTGACGTTATCTCTACGGTCTCGACCATACTGTCTGTCATTTTTGTCGAATTGCTCTCAATCTCTTCGGCATAATGCTATGCTCTGACTGTCCATCGACAACTGTAGATGTGTGGAAATTGGTTCTGGCAATCACTAGTATGTTTTCCCTCAGCCTCGGCTAAATCTTAATCAGAATGTACTTGTCGTAGAAGACTCGTTTGTGCTCTGCACCTTTGTTCCTCTCCCTTTAGTCCTCGAACTCCACTCGGTAGGCATCGCTTTGTTGAAAATGGATGTATGTCATTGCATAAGCCAAAATTATTCTTGTGATTTGAACTCCACTTGAAGAAACTTGTCGCGTATCTCCATAAGTTTTTTCTCCAGCGTAGTGTACCACATCACGCAAGTCGTCTAATGGTTTGAAATAATCATATCGTCTGTCCATCTTTATCAAATAGCGCATGTCATACCGTCTTCAATATACGTGTATATAACATATACAACCAAAACATCACATGTATGTAATCCCTATCACTACTCGACTCATATATGCTTCCCAACTAAAGTTTTAAGGCAATAACATCGGTTTTCCGCATCTAAGTTTATTTGTGAAAGTTTTATTCTCTTTTATTTCAACTACTCCCGAGGCTTCCTTGAACCTCGCTTTGATACCAAACTGTGACGTCCCAATTTCTAAGCCTCTTTGGGACCTGCCATGTCGCATTCCATGTCACCGAGCCCTGCAATGTAATGGCCCGCTTATCTTTGACGCTTCGCGACCTAACTGGTTGCTTACATTTTCCCATTTAACCTTAACTTAGCTAATTAATATCCATATAAATATTAATGATTTCATTAGCCAGTTAATCGATTTATTAAGTTATAATGAAATTTCACAGCGGAAGTCTTAAAGGAGTAAATTATACAACATTTAACAATCCTAAGAAGAGAAAAACTCGGCAAAAGATACCATGTATATATCATGGTGAGATAAGTATAACAAAGGTTCCATATACATGTAATCAGTGTTCTACAATCCCCAAAACCCGACAAAAATCTAAATATGTACATACAGTACTCACACACGAGCTGGCTTCACAATCTCAAAGGTAGTCGCTCAGTACCTCCTTACCCTTGCCCTTACTCATCAAAGTATCTGCACTCGGTCACCCAACAAATACAGTGACGAGTCCAATGAGTAAAATCCAAAGAGAAGTCCACACAATATTCATGAAATAAAACTGATAATCTACGAGACATGCGAATATAATACCTGGCACCAGTATGTCATATTCCCATTAGCCAGCACACGACAAGCAAAATCAGTAGTTTCAAATAAATAAATAGCATGTACCAATTAAACGTGCTCGAAAAATAAAATAAGATTAAATAAACAACTGTATAATCATGAGAAAACCCTGACTTAAACCAGCCAGTAATCGATATAATCGAATAAGAACCACGTATATACTTACCGGCTTGCAGTTACTAAATCCCAACTTCAGTAAATGCATGGTCCCTTCCCAACGTTGTTACACATCAGGACCACCCTAATCCCTCCCGATGGTCGCAAGTATATCCTACTGCCATCGACACGAGCACTATCACAAGTAACTCGTGCAAGCGTTTTAGTCACAACCATTATATACGCAAATCAAAATAGGAGTAGAAAACCCCATGTGTGCCCACCAGTAGTCACACATGTAATTCGATATCGATAAAAACTAACCATGAATTCTGTGAGGCATTTTAATAGGTTTACACACCTCAAATAGGCACTTCAAAACCTTACTCGTGAAGCTCCTAAACTGACCCCGACACTCGCCTATCAACTCCTAGGTCCCTGGTGTTGATTTGATAAAATTTTGGTGTTTAGATATCTGTTTTATTGCGTAACTAAAATAAAATTATAATCACAGTTCTTGTGGTTTCAAATGTCCCCGTTGGTACAGGTGTCCCTGTGGGTACAGACGTCTGTGTGAGTACAGAAGTCCCTACGGGTACATACATTTCTGTGAGTACAAATTTCCCTTTGGAGAAAGACGTCCCTATGGAAACAGACCTCTCTGTGAGTACAAACATCTCTATAGGTATAACATTGTTCATCATCTTCTCCAATAGCCCAATATGCATGAAAAAAACCATAATCCAAATATCAGATTTCAATCTGAATCAAGAAATTATTGCTCACTATGAGCCTATTTGGCCTCAATTATTCCCAATAAACCCAAGACAACTATAATGACCATCTATATTGATAGAATTAAGGGTTTTTAACATGCATTTTAATGAAATTAGAATTGAAGAAAGACATGAGATTTATACCTTGTAAATGTCTTTGCTAGCTTAAACTCACCATCAATTTAGTTCAAATCATCCTATACTTTTGTATAGAGGTCGAGACTTGAGCGGGGACACGCTTAAAGATGTGTGGTGACGTGGGATCGCTGTAGAGAATGATGTGGTAAGCTAATTTAAGTTGATGTGGCTTAAGTAGTTAAATTTGATAAGGCTATAATTGATTTACATTAAATGTACTTAAGTTAGCAAGTTAAAACAATAACCACTTGATGTTCCTCTAGACACGTATTGACGCATCAAGAGACTAATTGGGTATGAATTGGTGTCATCAAGGAGGAGTTAGTGGAGATTTAGTAGGATGTGAATCAAGATGTAGGCCATTAAATCAGTCTCGAGATACATGTGTACATTAAGATCAATGGTTATTAATCAATCTTATCCTTCATATATAGATGCATGAGATAAACAAAAAATGATCTTCATTTCATACTTAGAGAGAAAGAAATCTAGAGAGAAGATTGGAGAGAAGAATATCAATTGAGTTGTAGGAGATTCTTGAAGAATTGAAGGCGGAAGATCAAGTTGGTAGTGTTCTAAGACTTGGTAAGTTGATTTGCATAATTAATCTATGAGTTCTATGAAATTTGTGATGTAATTGAAGTGTGGGTTGTTGATGTTGATATGGTGGATTTGTTGGGTCCTTGGTGTAGGGTAACATGGATCCAACGCAATAGAGATGGCTAATTGAAGGATGAAACCCACAAATCTGAAGTGCAGAATTTTTAGGATTTCCTACATTTAGTATGTTAGGCGTGCTTGGTAGCGCGCTACCTGTGTGTAGCACGCTAATGAGTATTGGATAATGTACTAAGGGTTTCTAGCGCGCTAGATAAACTACCCAGCATGCTAGGTGCTTTGGACAACACACTGACTGTAATTACTAAAGTTAAATTTAAAAGCTTAACACCCTAAATGAAGGTTTAAACATATTATAAAACATGTCTAATAGTACCAGGAGTATAGGAAAGAGTTTTGGAGGTTTGGATATGTGTTTCGAGGTGTCGGGAGGTCGAATTAGCTAGACAATTTATGTAGAGGTAAGTAAATTGATCGAGATATTTATCTATTTCATCTTTCATTATTGTTTGACTAAACTGCTTTGCTTGTTGAATTATTAGTGTCATGATTAGCTTGTTTACTTAATTGTGTATTGTAGTTAAACTAGAATATGCGTGTTTAGGTTAGCTGATGTGATATGGGGTATACCCGACACACGGGGTATGAGACTTGGGGTTGTCGTTATAAATGACTAGTTAGTGTCACGGACCTACCATATAAGGTTAATGAGATGAACAAGCAGTGAACAATTAGGGTAATACTAAGTACTATATGTGCCGACCTATTACATGAGATCCATAAGCCGTATTTCACAACTAACAAGGATATGATATATAAGTTATAACCTGAAGGGGAATATTTACGCCAATGTGTGAAATGATTAAGCGGCGACCAATTAGAGTAATACCGAAATACTATTTATGCGAACCTATTACATGAGGTCGATAAGTCGTGTTTCATAACCAATAAGGAGGACACCTATGTGTACTGCTAAATAAAGGACTACCCAAGGTCTAGGTGATCAATAGGGTAATAACTGGGCTATGTGTTAGACACACAATTTAATATATGCAATCATTTGAATAATCTATTGATGCTACATTGTTTTGTAATATGTTTATGTATCGATGATTATTGTGGTGTAATGAATGTATGTATTGTGAGATGTTAGATTGTTATGTTTGGAAATGTGGATAAATATCTCTCACTGTTACTTTCTACATTACTATAATCACTGTCTTTTTTATAACGGTGGGTGTAGATCCATTGAGTAGCATACTGGGCAAGGAGAAGATCAATGACTACCTCTGAGCCTCTAGAGTTTGTTATTTTTAACATTGTAGGTTAAGATTTTGTTGTACAACTTAAATATGTCTTTTGCATTCTTTTGGGGTTGTATGTATGGGACGAGAGATAGTATACCGACCAGACACATGTTGATATATAGTTATTGCCATTTTGTTATATATATGCATGTGATCTTTGTTACCTAGTTTTCCACATACTTAGGTCTTATATGAATGGCTTTTGCTAATTTTTCAAGACTTCTGCTAAATAATCTTTAAATTGAATAAAACTTTAATTTACTTTAAAATATTATTTAGTTATGAGAATGGTGTAAGGTTTATTAGAAAGACTGACTAATACGTTGTTAAGTTATACGTAGACAGGATTAGGGTTTAATGACATAATTAGGTTGGGAGGTGCCCTAAATTAACGGAGTGGCAGTCACGTCTAGACATATCGCAACTCTAAAATTTCTTAAGTGGCTTGTTGACTTGGTGCCTATTTAAAGCAAAGGAACTCCATGAACTTGAGATTGGATATAAAATTAGTTAAATTAGTTCATACCTATATTAGGAGTTTAATTTACTTTTATTTTGTCAATTACACTTTTGCTCGAGACGTGCAAAGTGTGGCAGCCTCAGGCCTTAAAGCCGCCCCGTGGTGTCGTCGTGTCGTGCGCTCCTCGCTCGGTGGGCCTAGCTACACGTGTCTGGCACTTGCACGTCCACCTCATGTCTTCATTATCATGTCCACATGTGTATTATCAATGTAGTTAGTAGATTATTCATATTTTCTTGAGTTATTTCCTAAAGTAATTAAAGTTCCTTCAGTTCAATTGTTTGTAGTTGATTCGACTTTTTAGCCATGCTAGTGGTTTATATTTTACAAGTTAATAATAAGTCAGCAGAAGCCTTAATTTGATGCAAGTAAATTATTAAATTAGCATGATAAGCATTATTTACGAGAGCATGTCCTATTGTGGAAACCCAGCAGGTTACTCTACATATGCACGATAATACCATAAAACGCTGTATATATACAAGTACAGTGTCTTTCCAGTCCCCCAATACCCAAAATAATACAAAACATCATAATAAACAAGTACTAGTAGGTCTTCAATGGCAGACATCAGATGTAGTCGCCTAGAATCCCCTTACCCCTATTGGTAGTAAGATCTGCAATCAATTATCATAAAAAGACATATTACGAGTCTAGTAAGTAAAATCCCGATGAGCCCCTATGAGCATTCACATAATAAAGTAAGGAAATGCAAGCAATACTGTTAAATAAACATGCAGAATGTAAAGACAAGCAGCTATAATTGGCTCATCGCATGAATAATTAACATAAAAGCAAAATAAATGTGTGTGTGGCTTCAGATAGACTAGATTGTACTTTGGGTCACCAAGTTTCCACTAGTGGACTCACCTAACTAGCCCAACACCCAATCCTTCGCGGTGCTAGCCAAATCTGCTAAGTCAGCGACACGTGCACCAATGGCAAGATCGAGTTGCCATTCACCGAGGGTCGAGTCACACGTGATACAATCTAGCGCATCATGAACACACAGTAGAGAATCCAGGGTCGTAAACTCAAACGATGTCCAAGTAACGAAATGGAATAGTAGAAACATCAGGAAATGATAAAAATGGAATTAAAAACATAATCAATAATCAGAGTTTTTCAATTGGGTTTAACAAACCTCAAACCGCTCTCCAACCTCCCCGCACTGCCGTATCCGACCCCGATAAGCTCCCTGACATAATGCTACGGTCCACTAACTCCCTGAAGTTCAATTTTTACGAGTTTAGGATGTTTACAAGTGTTTAGATATGTATTAAGTTGAAAATCACTAAATTAGCCAAGTTTCAACTATCATTAGCATGCTAATGGGTCTTTTTAGGGCACTAGGTGGAGTTAGCGAGCTAAGGAATCAATCTAGCGCGCTACTCTTCTTCATTTAGAAAAATAGTTGAGAGCCTAGAATGATTAACGCACTAATTGCCCTATGTGACAGAATTCTTGAGTCAAGAATTATGTCCTTCCCATTACAATTAGCTAACCTAACCTAGTTTTCACACTCTCTACATAATGGTGACTCCAAAACATAAATTAAACCCATCTCATAACATCAATTTAGATCAAAATCCTAAATTCCAACAGATTCACTAGTTTTTTTCAAATTCCTCAAAAACCTAAATTAATGCAAAACTAGTGATAAATCCTCAATAGAAATGGTCACAAAACATATAATTCATCATGTTTTCATCAACAACCAGGGATCTAACCCTCAACTCAAATTTCACCAAAAATACACAAAATTGGGTTCATTTGATAGAGTAAAAGATGAAGAAAGAGATTACCTCAAGTTTGATCCTCAAATTGATGTCCAAATGGTTTAATTTTAGTCTTGAATATTCTCTCTTTCTCTGGTTTTCTCTCAAATTTGAATGAACTTGATGTTAGTGGAGATGGAAAAGTCTCATTAATTAACCAACTATTTATATGTTTGGTCATGATCAAGTGTGCTATGTGTATCTCGAGGATTATCTTGTGGTCTTAATTCATGTTGCCACACTCTACTTAATGACTTCGATAGCCTACTATTATCTTAGAGTTACTCACTAGGATCATCTTGATGCCCATCTAGGTTCTACATTATTTAATTCAATCTATAGGCTTATTTTGATTTGATTGGATTATATTACATTAAGCCTCATTAAACCATATGGTTAGTGTTTCTAATTACTAAAATTAACCAACTTATGGTCCCACTAACCTTTGGTTGCCCGTACTCGACACCCTGTGTCTAGACATGCATTCTGAGGCACGTTATAGCCTAGTGTTCTAATTTAATTGGCTTAGCCTATGGTTACATTACCCATTTCATTTGGTTACTTAGTCATATTAACGTGAATTAATAAAGTTTTCTAATGCACCCATAATTCACCTCTCGATACCCGCGTTGACATGCATTTCGAGGCGACTACCCGTCACGCAACCTCGTACGATATAACCATAGAACATACACACATGTGATGTACCAACAATTAAATTCATAAAATGCATCGCAAATAAGCAATACAACACATAATTAACTAGTGTACCTAGGTCGACGTGTGTCCTTGTATGAGCTGGTGTCCATGTTTGAAATTACGAAATAAATAACAACGTTAATAAAACAGGCCGTTACATAAAGTCCTAAGTTTGGGGATTTGATAAATTGATAATAGTACTATGTTTTATGTTTATTCTATGTGTTTTTTGATCTCAATGCTTCGTATTATTAATTAATTCCCTATTATTTATATTTTTAGTGTTTCAGTGGCAATTTGGTGAAATAGAGATAAATCAAGGTTCTTTGAAGTATTCTTGGTGTTCGGTATTGAAAAGCGAGCTTTTACGCACTTCGAGACATCTTGGCAGGACACATTGGTCTGTGTCAAATTCGGGGCAAAAATTATGGAAAATGAGTATTAATGTGCAATGTGATCATTAACCCTCATATTTGCCTTGAGATACATGTTATATAGTAGATGAATAAATGTACAACAGCTGAGCGATGCAGGAAGCATACACACGTGAGTCACTAAGTTTCAGAGCTGCTCATCAAGTTTCGAGATCTGCACAGGAACTAAGTATCATATGGGAAATAGGGACTTGATCTTCCTCGAGACCCATTGTAGAATTATACTTTAGTGTACAGAGCTGTTGCTGTGTACAAAGTTGTTGCTGTTTATGTAGCTGTTTATGTTAATTGATGAGTATGTATTGAATCATGTACTTTAGTGTAATGTACTACAGGTTCATGTTAGTTTGTTCTAGGCAGTTGTAACTAGGGGGTACAATGTACACCATGTGAGTTTTGTATATAATCAATACAATGTAATGTACAGATTGATTTTGAATAAGAACAGATTGCATTTCATTGTTTCATCGTGTTCAATGAGCACTGTTACATTGATCAATGATCTTTGTTGATCATTGATCTGCTGTTGATGTTTTTTGAATTTGTTCATGGTATCAAAGAAGGTTCTACAGTTCTTGATTTGTGTTGTTTTTTGATTGAATTGACGGTCTGAACATGGCATTTGTTCATGGTTCTGTAAGTTCTTCAATTCGAAATGGAGCAGGGAGAGCTCCTGAAACAAGTGATCTTGGAGCTGAGAATCCTTTACTTCTTCAAGGATCTGATCATCCTGGTATGGTACTCGTCTCTAATTCTCTTACTGGTTCAAATTACCTGTCTTGGAGTCGAGCTATGATGATTGCATTGGGTGCAAAAACAAAGATTGGTTTCATTGATGGTAGATGTTTAAAACCAGAATCTACCGATCCTAATCTTGATCGATGGATCAAGGTGGATTATATGGTCACTTCTTGGATCTTGAATTCTATTTCAAAGGATATTGTTGAAGCTTTCCTTTATACAACCTCTTTTTTTGATCTATGGAATGAATTAAAAGAAAGGTTTGGAGAATCTAATGGTCCTCTCTTGTACCAATTGAAACGAGATATTGCTTCTATAAGTCAAGGAGATCTGTCACTTTCACAGTACTATACCAAACTTAAGAAACTTTGGGATGAACTGAGTTGTTTAGCTCCTTTACCTGTGTGTGAATGTGGAGCATCAGCTGCAATGGCTGTTCTCGAGTCTAATGATAGGCTGATGCAGTTTTTGATGGGATTGAATGATATGTATGATCATATTCGTAATCAAATATTGGTAATGGATCCATTACCAAGTATAAACAAAGCCTACTCTATGGTTCTTAGAGTTGAAAAACAAAAGGAGGTACATGTTAGCTATTCACCTGTGATAGATACAGCCATGATGATGAAAACTACTAAGATAAATTCAGGTTCGTCTGGATTAGCAAATGTTCATAGGTTTGCTGGAAAAGGAAATCAAAGGAAGTTTGTCAATAAAGATGATCTGTTTTGTGATCATTGTAAGAAAAAAAGGCACACAAAAGAAACTTGTTTCAAACTTCATGGATTTCCAGATTGGTATAAAAAAGACCTTGACAAGAAGCAGATGTCCAATAATTCAAAGTCTTTTGTGAATTTGATGGAATCACCTCTGGACATACAAGATGCAGGATCATCTCAGTTTGAAGATTTTCAGTCTAATATAGCAGCAATGATACAGCAGGGGATTGAGAATTTTATGAAAGGAAAGTTTGTTTCAGAGGCAGGAGCTTCTACTCATGTGAATTCAGCTGTATCTGATTTTACAGGTAGCTCATATAAAAGATTTTCCAGTTCTTGTTCTTCTTTTAATTCAAATGCTTGGATTGTGGATAGTGGAGCAACAAATCATATGTGCACTAGCTATGATTTACTTGCTAATGTCACTGTCTTACCTAAGCCTGTTATGGTTTGTTTACCTGATGGACATACTAAAGAAGTGAATTGCATTGGAGATGTGAAGCTGAGTTCAGACTTAGTTCTTTCTTCTTGTTTACATATAAACTCATTCAAGTATAATCTTTTTTCAGTTAGTAAGTTACTCTCATCTACTAAACTGACAATTGAGTTTTATCCATCGTTTTGTGCTATACAGAACATTGAGAGTTCTCAAGTTCTAGCCGTGGGAAGGATGGTTGGAGGACTGTACATACTGGATTCAAGTTCCTTTCATAAGGATGTCATTGCTTCATTAGTATCACCTTCAGAATTATCATTAGCCTACCGTAATAATGCTACTGATAAGTTTTCATGGCATTGTCGATTGGGGCATCCTTCCGTTCATGTAACAAGACGACTTGATATCTTACTTAACAGTCATTCAAGTGTAAAACATACTGAACCTTGTGATGTTTGTCATATGTCCAAACAATGCAGATTGGTTTTTCCAGTGAGTTATATTCAAACATCTAGTCCTTTTCAGTTGTTGCATATGGATATATGGGGACCATATAAGCAGTCTTCCATTCAAGGAGCTCATTATTTTTTGACTATTGTGGATGATTTTAGTCGGTTCACATGGACTTTTTTGATGAAACATAAGTCCTTGACAGGCAACATCATCAAACAGTTTCTAGTTTTCATTCAAACTCATTTCAAGGTCTCAGTTCAAACCATTAGGACTGATAATGGAACTGAGTTTTGTAATAAAGATTGTCATGCTTTGTTCTCTGGTTTGGGAATTGTTCATCAAAGATCAACACCATATACACCTCAGCAAAATGGTGTTGTTGAAAGGAAGCATAGACATTTACTGCAAGTTACAAGAGCCTTGATTTTTCAGTCTAATTTGTCCACAAAATTCTGGGGAGATGCTATTCTTACTGCCACATACATCATCAACAGATTACCTACTCAGTTCCTGAAGTGGAAGTCTCCTTATTGTCTTTTATTTGGAAGAATACCAAATTATTCTTCTTTAAAGACTTTTGGTTGTTTGTGCTTTGCTACAAATGTTTCACCAAGCAAATCTAAGTTGGATTCACGAGCTATTAAATGTATCTTCATTGGTTATTCTCCAAGACAAAAGGCTTATAGACTGTATAACATGGCCACACATACATGTTTTGTTTCAAGAGATGTGATTTTCTTTGAAAAATAGTTTCCTTTTCATAAAGATTATGCAAGTTCAAGGTGTCCTGTGCCTATTCCTTATGGAGATAATTCTGATTATTTGAGAGACATTCCAGCTCCTAATGCTCCTACATCAGCTACTGTACCTCCTTCTCAAGATTTACCTATTAATGAAGCATGTATCGATGTCCCTGAAGTTGTCTCCTCTGTACCTCCTACTGATGCATTAGTACCTCATACTAATGATGATTTACATGAAGATGTCTTGCCTCCTAATGTTGTTGTTACTAGGAAAAGTACTCGTGCAGTTCATAAGCCTCTTTGGCTGAATGATATTGTTCTAAACAATGTAGAGACATCTGTTTTGCCTTATACACCAATTCCTCTATCTACTGGTAACCCTCCTACATTTCCTTTATACATTCTCCAAACATTACTGCTAGCTACAAATAATTCCTAGCTGCTGTTTCAAATATAAAGGAGCCTACCAGTTATATTCAAGCTCAACATGATCCTGTTTGGATTGAAGCAATGGATAAAGAGTTACAGGCTTTGGAAACTAATGGAACTTGGAGTCTTACTACTCTACCACCTGGTAAGAAAGCCATTGGTTCTAAGTGGATCTACAAGGTTAAACTTCATCCTGATGGTTCCTTAGATAGGTGTAAGGCTCGTTTGGTTGCAAAAGGTTTTAACCAAATTGAAGGTGTTGATTATACTGATTCCTTCTCTCCAGTTGCCAAGAATGTCACTGTTAGAATTGTATTATCTTTAGCAACTGCTCGAGATTGGCCCTTACATCAATTGGATGTTAACAATGCCTTCTTACATGGCTATATAGATGAAGATGTGTACATGAAGCCACCGATGGTTATAATTTGGTTTCACCTAATCAAGTCTCAAACTTCATAGATCTCTATATGGTTTGAAGCAGGCCTCTCGACAGTGGAATCATGAGCTTACAACCAAACTTCATTCTTTTGGTTTTAATCAATCTGCTCATGATCCCTGCTTGTTTACTTACAACAATGCTGGTCAATTTTTGGTGTTGTTGGTTTATGTTGATGATGTTCTTCTTACTGGTACTTCACTTGAATTAATTGATCAAGTCAAGACCTTTTTACATATATTGTTTACCATTAAGGATCTTGGTCAAGCTCGTTATTTCCTGGGTTTGGAATTGGTTCGATCTTCTTCAGGTCTTTATGTTCATCAACGCAAGTATGTTCTTGATCTACTTACTGATGCTGGTCTTCTCATGGCTAAACCAGCTGCTACTCCACTCCCTCATGACTGCAAGTTTACAGATCCTGATTCACCTTTGTTAATTGAAGTTGATAGATATAGAAGACTCATTGGTCGTCTTCTTTACCTGGGATTCACTCGTCCTGATATTACTTATGCCACACAACAATTAAGTCAGTATGTTCAAGCCCCTACAGAGCAACATTGGTCTGGTGCTCTTCATGTTTTAAGATACCTTAAGGGTACTCCTTCCCAGGGTCTGTTCTTCCCCGTCCAGCAAGATCTCTCTGTGGTTGCTTATTGTGATTCAGATTGGGCTGCTTGTCCTATTTCAAGGAAATCTATCACTGGCTATTGTGTGTTCATGGGATCCTCTTTGATTTCTTGGAAAACTAAGAAACAAGCTACTGTGTCCAAGTCCTCTCTGAAGCTGAATATCGCAGTTTGTCTTCCACAGTTTGTGAGCTATTGTGGATTTCATATATTCTTAAGGATTTACATATTCCTACTTCACTTCCAATACCTCTTTGGTGTGATAATCAAGCTGCAATACATCTATCTGCTAATCCTATTTTTCATGAACGTACTAAGCATTTGGAAATTGATTGTCACTTGGTTAGACATCAGTTTAAGTGTGGATTTGTTCTTCCTCAGTACATTTCTACTCGGTTACAATTGGCTGACCTATTTACAAAATCTTTAGCAGCTCCTTTGTTTTCTGATTTATTGTCCAAGATGGGTCTATGTGATTGGCATAGACTTCCATCTTGAGGGGGGGATGTAGAATTATACTTTAGTGTACTGAGAGTCATGTTGCTGTGTACAGTCATTCTTGTTTATGTAGTCATTTTTATGTTAATTGATGAGTATGTATTGAATCATGTACTTTAGTGTAATGTACTACAGGTTCATGTTAGTTTGTTCTAGGCAGTTGTAACTAGGTGGTACAATGTACACCATGTGAGTTTTGTATATAAGCAATACAATGTAATGTACAGATTGATTTTGAATAAGAACAGATTGCATTTCATTGTTTCATCGTGTTCAATGAGCACTGTTACATTGATCAATGATCTTTGTTGATCATTGATCTGCTGTTGATGTTTTTTGAATTTGTTCACCCATGCTAGCACGAACTCTTAATTCTTCACCGTCTCCCATGCGTATGTTCTCTTCGTTCCAGCAGTTATTAATTGTACTCTAGGTACGAATCAATACACACTCTTAGATTGACGCACGAGTTCTCTCTCATGCCTCTCCCTCTATCCGCCGATGCCACTTGTCGTCACCACAATCGTCAGCCACGTCTTCTCCCCAATCAATGCACACATAAGCAACACCAGCAAATTTAACAATCTGTTTCTGCTACGTGTTATGAACCTAACAGCAAAGCCGAAACAGCCGTCTGACGTGCCTCGGCACACGTGTCAACAAATAAATCACAAAATCGACTTTCTCTCACTTACATAGCTTAAATTAAAATGGTTTATATAAATAAAACTTAGGGTTTAATTGAAAACTCTCTCTAGACACCACACAATCATTCTCTTTTCTTCTCGTTTTTTATTTGAGTTACTTTTTATGATTTTATTGGATTTATTCAAGATAATGTTCGACTAATCTCCGCGGATTTAGGCTGGAGGTGGACCAAACGAGTCGTTGGTTTCATGGACTCATTGTGAGATCTATCTAATCTTTATTCTTTGTTTCTGTTCTATATTTTATTTCTTTTGGCACTAACCTTAATTTAGGGTTAGATTTATTTGTTTGTGAAGGCCCTCGCATGCATAATAGATCGACTACCCTTTATTATTGAGTCGAAGCATCCGTCCATGTGCGATATACTCATATAAGTAATAATTGACCTACCGATTGGTTGGTGACTTTTGGGACTAGTCAAGTACCTTAGGAAGTGAAGCTTAATTGGAATCATATGTACTTTTGCGATTCGATTTTCTAGATGTAGTGCCTTCATAAGATTCATTTGCGGTCATTGTGTTAAACCCAATTCGCTTGAGTATAAGGTTATACGTTTGGCTCCTGAAGTTTCCATTATTGTACCTTGACTATCGAAAATAGGAAGTGTGAGGAACCATGTATGTTATCGGGTCTATAGCTACACTATAATATAATTGAATTATATATTTTTGTATGGATCGAAGACCAATGAATCCCATGTACCATTAGAATAAGTTCGAGAAACCGAAAGCCTAGGTTGTTTTCTCTATTGAATTTCTTTTTTACGAAAGTGTTTTTACATTATTTTAGTTTTTAATTGTTCTCTCTAACATTTTCAAAAACCCATGATTTACTTTCTTGTTAATTAGCCCAACTTAGAAACTTTGTTCTTCCTAGATCGACCTCATGCTTACCACTTGTAACAGCCCAAATTAATCAAACAAGTATTAGCGTTAATCTCAGAGATTAACGGTCATAATTCGGGCATTATATGGACAACTCGGTTGACTCGGAAATGAGAATCGAGGAAATATATTATTTATGGATGGTGATTGTATATATGTGGTGTTTAAAATTATTACTATATTGCACCACATGCGTGTATGTTGCTATCGGACGAGTTTGTGTGACGGAGGTTCGCCTCAAAAGGTGTGCCAACATGGATATCAGGTACGCGAACTACGAGTACACTAGGAAACTTGACTAATTCATTTTAAGTTGATTAGTTAAACAAATTAAATGGATAATGTAACCATAGGCTAAGTTGATTAAATTAAAATAATAGGCTATGGTGTACCTTGAAATGCGTGCCGAAATGCAGGGCATCAAGTACCGGGTAGTCGAGGGATTAGTGGAACCACTAATATTTCCATATGAGGTTATAAAAACATTAATCACATGTATTATAATGGGCCTAAGCTTAGTTGATTAGATCAAATAAATCAAGGCCTATAGTTTAGTTAATTAATTGGAAACTATAGGATTATCCTAGAGATTTGAATTGACATATCTAGGAACTATGTGAGTAGCCAATTAGTGTCACTTGAGTTTGGTTAGTGGGGGTTAGTAGGCTAAGTTGCAAGAGATGGGCCATTAGATGAACCTCGAGATACGTAAACATATATATTAAGATCAATGGCTATAAATAAGTCCTATCTTAAAATATAAGATGAGTTCATCAAATGCATGCAAACTAAACCATATTCATCTTAAACTTGCTAGAGAAGAAGGAGTTTGCTGGAGTGTGAAGAAATCAATGGGAGTTTGTGAGAAATTCCCAAGCTAGGTGATTTAATAACTAGGTAACAATTCTACACTAGCGATTTAGCTAAATTTGGTATTTTGATGTAAATTTTGATATGTAAGGAGTAGGTCACTGATTTTGATGAAATCTTGATCAAATACAAGTATTATTAACCTTCCAAGTGAGGAATTAAAATTGATTTTGATGAATTGGGGTTTTGGGTAAATTTGAAAAAAAAAAAAAAAATAGTGAAATGCATGGATTTGATGATTCTAAGCTAATCGATGTTGTTTTTGTCATTGTAAATGATGTTTTAGTAACACCATGGAGTGGAGAATGCAATTGTAAGGTCTAGGTACCTAATTGGGGAGTATGGGACAGAATTCTCGAGTTGAGAATTTTGTCAGAAAGGATAATTAGCGCTCTAATTAGACCAATTAGCACTCTAATTAGACCAATTAGCACACTAATGATTTTGGGCACTTAACTGTTTTTCAAAATGAAGAACAATAATGCGCTAGATAGATCCCCTAGTGCGCTAACTTCACCTAGCACGCTAATGTCAAATAAAAATTGAATTTAAGGGACTATTTTTTGAGTTTTTGACTTAAATACATACTTAAACACCTATAATCATACTAAATATGTAAAACTGGACTTCAGGGACTTAGGGGACCGTAGCTCAGGTATTAGGGAGCTAGTCGGGTCAGATTTCAGGAGTTCAAGGAAGTTGGAGCGCAGATTGAGGTGAGTAAAGCCATTGGAATGCCTAACAAAATTCATGGTTTGTTTTATCAATTTCGAGTTACACGTGTGACTAATGATGGGCACGCATGGGGGATTTACTCCTATTTATGTTTGTGCATATATTAGTTGTGGCTCAATCACTTGCACGGGTTACTTGTGTTCAGTGCTCGTGTCGACAGCATTAGGACATACTTACAACTGTCGAGGGGGATTTAAGGTGTTCTTTTGACTTGAAATAGCATCTGGAGGGGGTTCATCCGGTAACTGAAGTTGGGATTTAATCACTGTAAGCCTTTAAGTATAGACGTTATTCTTATTCGATTGTATCGATTTTCTGGCTGGTTTGGGTTAGGGTTTTCTCGTGATTTTACGCTTGTTTATTTATTCTTGCTTTATTTTTTTAGCACGTTTAATTAATATATGTCGTTTACTAATTTTCATGCTACTAATTTTGCTTGTCATGTGCTACCTACATTCATGGGAATACGACGTGCTATTGTCAGGTGTTATATTCGCATACCTCGTAGTTATCAGTTTTATTTCATGAATATTGTGTGGATTTCTCTTAGGTTTTACTCACTGGACTTATCACTATATTTGTTGGGTGACCGAGTGCGGATCCTTCGATGAGCAAGGGGCAGGGCAAGGAGGTACTGGGCTACTACCTCTAAGATTGTGGAGCCAGCTCGTGTGTGACTATAGTATGTATGTATTTACTTTTGTTCGGTTTTTGAGACCATAGAACACTGATTACATATATATAGAACTTTTTTTATACTTATCTCGCCTTGATATATACATGATATCTTTTTGCCAAGTTTTCCACTACTTATGATTGTTAAATATTGCATAACTTCTCATTTAAAGATTTATGCTGTAAAATGGTTTTATAACTCCATAAATTGATTAACAAGCTAACTAAATCAATAATACATATATAAAGATAAATTATCTAGGTTAAGGTTAGTTGAAAAAGTGTAAGCAACCAATTAAGTCGCGAGGTGTCAAGGATAAGAGGGCCATGACATCGCAGAGTTTGGTGACATGGAATGCGACATGGCGGGTCCCAAGACAGCCCAAAATTTGGGGCCATCACAGTTTGGTATCAGAGCAAGGTCCAGCCTACGAGAGGAAGAGTAGTTGTCCTTAACCTGATACCAACGTCACAGTTTGGTATAAGAGCGAGGTTCGAGGAAGCCTCAGGAATAGTTCAAATAAAAGAGAATAAAACTTAAACAAACAAACCTTAGATGTGGAAACTCGAAGATCTTGACTTAGAATCCTAGTTGGGAAGCAAACTTGAGATTGGCAGTGATAACGTTTATATACGTGTTATGTTTTTCATTTTATATATTATATACACATATAGGGAAGGTGAACCGACCCACGTTTTCGATGCAGATCCGAATGGATGGTCAGCCGACTCCACCTACGATAGATGTTGGTCACACGAGTGATCAAACAAGATATGAGGGTTTAGATCCAGTAGTAGTTGCACGATTAGCAGCTCACGATAAACAGTTTAAACTATTGATGGATATGATGCGTGCACAGACAACAGCGATTGCATCACTCACCGCTGCTAGAGTATGGAGCATGATTACGATGATAGTTTCTCCAACTATTCCTTCCACTATCTAGACTGTACCGTCGCATGCAATGGTACAGAAAACTCCAACAGTGGTTGCTACTCCGATAGTGGCACAGACTGAGACACTGACTGCTAGGCCGACACTAACAAACAGATTTGAGACTTCGATGACAACAAAGGTCAAGTCGATGAGGGAGTTGATCAAATTCAATCCCGGATATTTTCATAGAGGAGGAGACCTATAGGCAACTGGGAAGTGGTTGATTGCGCATTAAAGGTTACATAAGCTACTACGGATTCAAGAGAGCATACAGGCCAGGATATCAAGGTATATGCATAAAGGGGATGTTGTTGTATGGTGGACAACTTATACAGATACTCACCCAGAGCCGACGACATGGGTAGAGTCAAGTTATTTTATGATCAGTATATACCCATATAGGTAAGGTTGTGGCTGAGAGAGGAGTTTCTGGCTTTGAGACAGGGCAACTAGTCAGTGTCACAGTACATGGATAGATACCGGTACTTGATGAAGTTTACCATGGAAAACGCAAGCACCGAGAGACTACATATATAATACTTCATCTAAGGGTTGATTGAGGATATAGCTAGCGCCATTCTTTCCTCCGGAGCTCGGACACTATAAGAGATGTATGATAGAGCGCTTACACATGAGGCATATCTAATGTAGAGGGTCGACAGGCATTTATCCATCGAGTCAGAGAGATATACTGGATAGAGTTATGGGCATAAGATATCGAGAGATCAGGATGACAGAGAGGATGGACAATACGGTCGATATCGTAGTAATGATGATCGAGCAGCCAAAGCTTATGTTGTAACAACATTACCAACACCACCGCGGAGACAGACTCAGGACCAGGGAGATAGAGACTGAAGATCATAAGGTCAATGTTAGGCAGGATTGGGATGAAGGATTACATACTGGCGATATATACATGAAGGTCACATCAAGAGGGACTGTTCACAGAGATTAGCCACTCCAGCAGTGGTGACACTGGTGTAGACTCGAGAGCTGGTACATTTAGTAACTGAGTCAGGTCGGGAGACATCCCAGCAATAGGTTCAGGGTATGTGACTTTAAACTCTTAATAATTACAGTTTAAGGATTATTCATGCATGGTGGTACAATGGTAGCTCATTGTGTTATGGCATGGGGTTGCCATAGGTCGTACCATGACAAGGGATTGCCATGGTGAGTAAGAGTAAGTTATGGCATGGCATGGGATTGTTGTGGTGAACTAAGGTAGGTTACATGGCATGAGATTTTTCATGGTATATTATGGTTGGTTAGGATTATTATGTTGGGATACATGACAGGAGAGGTTTACAGTTATTGGTGTTTGGTAACTGAGTTAGGGAAACTTGAACACGAAAATTGAACTGAGAGTAAGTTGTGTAGATTTTGGAAAGAGAGTGACAAATTCTGACCACCTCGGCAACATACGCCTATGTCTCAGGGTAACACTATGTTCCCTGTGATGGGAGTAGTGAGGTGTTCAAGGGACCATAGTGTGACAGGCCCAATTTTCCACGAACTGGGCCCTGCCCTGCCTAAGCCGACGTAGACCCCCGAGCTAGTCTCGCAAGGTCAATGTAGACCTAGTCAGCCTTCCAATCCCTCATTATAAGTAAATTCAAACTTTTAAGTTGAGTTATTAATATTTTCAAGTTTTACAATTTAGCGGAAGCAATTACTACATTAAATAACTCAAAAATATTATTAAAAGTTTGAACAACCTAATTGTGGAACCCTGTAAATATATACCTTCATGTATATCTTGTGTCAAATGTTATAAACAAGCAAAAATGATATACGAGTCGTGTGCAGAGGAGGGCCGCTCCGATATCCTTAGAGTAGATCTTCAAGTGTCGGCGTCTTGCCCTAGCTCGGCTGCAGATCTGCACTCGGTCAAACACGAGAATATCGAGTCCCGGTAAGTAAAAGCCAGTAGGATCTAAACAGTAATTCAAAATAAATGAAGCAGTCTAAAAGTCATGCGGATAAAAAGAAAGTTGTATGGAATGCATGATAATAAGATTGTAAAAATGAAAGTACAACGAGAATGAGTGTCACGGGAAACGATAGAGAGGTGCCCAAGTAGTCTAAGGCTACCGAGTGCAGCTGCCACAGGGTCGGGGTGATAGAGTCGCGGCAACGCCAAGCAGACTCGGGTCCTCGGACGCTGCGTCGCCTGTTGTACCTAGACCGTCGCTAATGAGGGATATCAACGGTGCCCCGGATAAAACACATCTCATTCCGACAAAATACTCAAGTGACTGGAGGTCATGGCCCCGGTTGCGAGCCGACGACCACTCCAATCAGAGACACTCGTAGGACTCACTTGGCCTTCGGACACTTATAAGTGGGTGGGAATTCTAAGAAAGGGACAAAGAACAACATCAATAAAATAAAAGCTCAAATGAACTACTGTGCATTTCCTAGCTAATTTTACTTACCTCGAGAATCGCAAATCATCCTCCAAACATCTTGCTCACGCCTTTATATGCGCACCAGACACCCGACTATAGCCTCCTAAGTCCCTGATGTTCACTTATACAATTTTAACTAGTTTAGAGTCATATTAAGTGAATTTATACTATAGGACTATAGATTTGTAATTTTATTTTCAAAAATCTTGATTTTTAGCACCTTTTTTGAATTATACCAAGGTGCCAAATAGCCGAAGAAAACCTCGAACTCATTTTTCTAGATTTCCCTAATTTTTCATATTTTTTTAGAACTTTTCTGAAATTTTCCATAATTTTTATTTATTTTAATCTATTTTTTGTAATTTATTTTTATAAAAATCAGTTTAATTTAATTAAATTTTAAATTATTATTTTATTAATGGGGTGGGTCCGAGTCGACCCGACCCGGTCCAATCGGACCCGAGTCGGTCCGACCCTGTCCAACCGGGTCAACCCGACCCGGTTCACCAACTCACCTTCTTCTTTGTTGAATGAACAGAGAGCTTGCTTTTTGTTCGTTCAACAGAGAATTTTTTTTCTCTAACAGCAACACAACACTACAACATCAACATCAACATCAACCCAACAACAACATCAAAACTCCAATTTCTTTAAGAATTTAAAATATAAACCACCCACTCACCTAGATCACCAAGTAGGTCGCCGACGAGGGAGGTACCACTACCAAACTGGACGCGCGACGCCGAGATCTTGAGGCCGTGGAAGAGAGGTGAGTGAGAGCGATGGGTGAGAATGAAGAACGTGACAGAGAGGGAATGGAGACCGAGTAGAGGAATGAAGAGTGGAGAGGTGTGTTTGATTTGGGAGAAGATAGAAAACTTATGTAAGAGAGAAAAAGGTAGGAGTGGTGATATGATTGATTGGTGATGTGACAAGATATGTGATGTGACGACTAAATCCCAAACTACCCCATACACTCGCATTACGCGTACACTGCAACGTCGCACTCTCTCGTCACTACGCGCGCACATTACGACCACCAAAAATATTAATTGGTGCGATGTAAATTAACAATAATACCACTAATTTAACACACGTCACATAAAAATAAGTATTTTTACCTCGTTAGGCATGCCCTAGACTTATCGGTGGTGTCCCCATAAGTTCGAGCTACGGGTCATAATCTCGATGTTGACTCTCAAGGGTTGACCGAGTGTGTAACATCACAACGAGTTCGGGTCACGGTCCTGAGATGCCACGTGGCATGTATTAAATTTTTAGGGTCGTTACACGTAGAATGGGACTATCAAAGTGTGAAGCGTGGTTACACAGGGATAGGATAGTTACACCAGAGTTTACTCGAGATCTAGATTTCGAGGACGAAATTTCTTCTAGTTAGGAAAAATTGTAATGGGCCAAATTAATTAAACAAGGATTAGCGTTAATCTCGGGGACTAACGGTCATAATTTGGGCAATACGTGGACAACACTGCTAACTTAAACACGAGAACCGAGGAAATATGTAATTTATGGATGGTGGTTGTGTATATGTGGTGCTTAAGACTATTATTATTATATTGCACCGCACGTGTGTATGTTGCTATCTGGCGAGTTTGTGTGATGAAGGTTTTCTTCGAATGGCGTACCAATGTAGGTATCGGGTAGGTGAACTGCGGGTATACTAGGAAACTCGACTAATTCATGTTAAGTTGATCAGTTAAATAATTAAAATAGATAATGTAACTATAGGCTAAGTTAATTAAATTAAAACAATAGGTTATGACGTACCTCGAAATGTGTTCCGAAATGCAGAGCATCGAGTGCCGAGAAGTCGAGGGATTAGTAGAACCATTAATTTTTCCATATGAGGTTCTAAAGTCACTAATCTCATGTATCATAATGGGCCTACGCTTAGTTGATTAGATCAAATAAATCAAGGCCTATAGTTTGGTTAATTAATTGGAAACTATAGGATTATCCTATAGATTTGTATTAACATATCTAAAAACCATGTGAGTAGCCAATTAGTGTCACTTGGGTTTCATTAGTGGGGGTTAGTGGGCTAAGTGGCAAGAGATTGACCATTAGATGAACCTCGGGATATGTAAACACATTAAGATCAATGGCTACAAATAAATCGTATCTTAATATATAGGATGAGTTCATCGAATGCATGGAAATCAAACCATATTCAACTTGAACTTGCTGGAGAAGAAGGAGTTTCCTTGAGTATGAAGAAATTAATGGGAATTGGTGAGAAATTCTCAAGCTAGGGGATTCAACAATTAGGTAACAATTCTACACTAGCAATTTAGCTAAATTTGGTATTTTGTTGTAAAATTTGATATGTGAGGAGTAGGTCACTGATTTTGAAGAAATCTTGATGAAGTAAAAGTATTATTAAGATTCCAAGTGAGGAATTACAACTGATTTTGTTGAATTAGGGTTTTGGGTAGATTTGGAAAAAAAAAACTAGTGAAATGTATGGATTTGATGATTCTAAGCTAATTGATGTTGTTTTTGTCGTTGTAAATGATGTTTTGGTAACATCATGGAGTGGAGAATGCAATAGTAGGGTCTAGGTAGCTAATTGGGGAGCTTGGGACATAATTCTCGAGTTAAGAATTCTGTCACAAAGGATAATTAGCATGCTAACTAGATCGATTAGCACGCTAATGATTCTAGGCACTTGACTATTTTTCAAAATGAAGAAAAATAGCATGCTAGATAGATTCTCTAGTGCAATGTGCTAGGTAGACCCATTAGCTCGTTAATGTCAGATAAAAACTAAATTTAAGGGATTATTTTAGGATTTTGTACTTAAATACATACCCAAACACCTATAATCATACTAAATATGAAAATCTAGACTTCAAGGAATTAGGAGACTGTAGCTCAGGTATCGGGGAGCTAGTCAAATCAAATTTCAAGAGTCTGGGGAAGTTAGAGTGCGAATTGAGGTGAGTAAACCCATTGGAAATGCCTTACAGAATTCATGATTTGTTTTATCGATGTCGGATTACATGTGTGACTACTGGTGGGCACATATGGGGGTTTCACTCCTATTTTGGTTTGCGTACATATTAGTTATGGCTAAGTCGCTTGCACAGGTTACTTGTGTTTAGTGCTCGTGTCAACGGTAGTAGGATATGAAGGTCGCCCAAAAAGGGGGTGAATTGGGTGTGATGGCCAAACTAAAAATTTTACAACTTTCTTTGCTAATCTCCTAAGTTCACTTCAAATTTTTATTTAGATGAGCGCGTATATTAGTGATTTCAATAGTAATGTAGCGAAATGGTTCAAGTAAGTGAAATGCTACACTAGGAGAAGGGGGTAGAAAAGATGGAAGTACACAATAGATTTATAGTGGTTCGATCCCTCGAATATGAATCCACTACCTAACCTCCCTGGTTAGGATTTTGAACCAACACTTATATTCCAATAAGTGAACAACCCTAAGCCCACAAGCTTAGTGTGCCTAGTCACCACTAGGTCTTTTACACTTGCCTTACCACAATAAGGACTTTTACAACCACCTAGTCTCAACTAGGAATTTGACTTGCCTAGATGCAACTAGGACTTTACCTTGCCTATTTCCCGATAAGCTTATAATCTCTCCTATATACCAATAGGACTCACAACTTGGTCTATTCACAAATATACTTTACAAGCTTTACAAATTAAGAATGATTTGTTGTTTACAATAAGTAAAGCGGTATAAGATGCTCTCCTTTCACAAGCCAAATGTAATCCTAAGATGAAGTAATGCAAGTGAGACTTTGCCAATTGAGATGCCCTATAAATCGACTTTTATGGGCTAACTCTTAATATTGAAACCAACAAAGAAGAGTATAGATTAAGCTCAAGTTGGTTCCAAAGAATGGCTAATTGATGCACAAATGCAAAATGCAAGTTTAAGCTCAAGTTTGCAATCAATATCTAGGGACACAAATAGATTAATATTATGAATGAAACCCTTGTGAGTATGTTTTCAAAACAACATAAACATGAAACCAAACAAACGAATATAAATTAAGCACAATTAGGTTTCAAGTCAATTCAATGCACACATGAAATATCAAGATTAAGTTTAAGTAGTGCAATCAAAATATCGGGTCTCAAATAGATAAAGTTTAAGAAACGAAAACCCTTGTAAATATGTTGTCAAAACAACATAAGCATGAAACCACAAACGCGAATATAGATTAAGCACAATTGGGTTTCGAGTCAATTCGATGCACTATGAGAAATTACAATTATGCTCAAGTAAATGCACTCTCAACTTTGGATTTAACAAAAATTAAGATTAAGTTCAAAACCCTTTTTTGTGGTTTCACATACACACACTTCAAAGAAAAATAGCCAGTATAAGAATATGTTAGGCTTTATATGTTTTCAAGTTTCGCATACACAAGTGATTCAAGTTTTTGCTCAATAGGTGCAAGTTTGTTCTAGGTCTTATCTAGACATGATATTAGGCTTAATACACTATATAAACATGTTCAAGTCAGTCACATATGGTTCCCACACAAATCATTGACAATAAGATATAGATTAAGCACAAATAGTGTAGGGAAAGATGTAATTGTACAACCCAAGATGCGAAGATGGTTAAGATTGATTTGGAAAACGCATTGAGGACTCTAGAACACCTCTTTTCGCCTCACTTGGTTTGCATAAGATCAGCCCTCAAAGCCCTCAAGTGAGTGTGTGTATTTTTTCTTCACCCTTTTGTATTAAAACTCCATTTTTTGCTCTTTTGTGTTTTTTTGAGTTGTTAGGATCAAAACAATATTCAAAGTGTTTATAAGGTTCTTTCCATACCCTTTTTACTATTTGTAGCCGTTGTAGTGATCTAAGGGCCCAGACAATCCACCAATTCAAATTAAAGATGTAGATGTTTCACTTTTAAAAAGCTATCAGAAAAGCTATTAGCGCGCTAGAATCTGGAGTTAGCGCGTTAACGAATATCATTAGCACGTTAACCAGCATGGGCCTGAAAATAAATATTTTTAGCCCTTGAGTTAGTGACCCCCTATTGCATCCTTGACCCTACCAAACCTCTTAAAACATGTTATACATGTTTATTATGGGTCATAGAACTCATTTGGGCGGTCCATGTGTTTTCATAAACCCTGAAAATGGAAAATCCTGATTTCATGAAGTGCACAGGGGCTTTTCTGCAAATAGTTTTAAAGCGAACCGAAAACTTCTCTAAACTGATACCGGTGCATCCAAAATCAAAACCAACAATATGTACACCTCAAGTTCATGCCATACAACTCATTTTCATGATTTAAAATGTTTTATAACTCACGGATTGCAAAATCATGAAATGTATGAATTTAAGTTCTTGAAATCATGAAATTTGTGAAATGCATGAATCTAATGCATTTGGCTCATGTAGTTGAACTTATTATACCTTATAATTGATGTACATAGCTCTACATATGTTTTTCGGTGCCTTTCCTTTCCTTGATCAAATTACGAGCTCTTCAAGTCTTATTGTTTTCATTTATCCATTCCATTTGAACTCGAATTCGTTGGTAACTCAAATTCATTGGTAGCCTTTGAACTTGTGAGTTCTAACAATGATGGATTGCGCTGAAATACTTAAAAAACGTGTTAGTACCATTTCACGTTGTTTGTTGCCATCAAAATCTAAGGACGGAGTCTAATTGATGAAACATTTAATCCAACAATCTCCCCGTTTTTTATGATAACAAACAATTATGAACTTGACAAACAAACATAGTCATTAAAAGTATATCAAGATCATAATGGTCAAGTTCAGCGTATATGTTTCTCCCCCTTTTGAAAACATCAAAAATTGGGTACAAACTCTCCCCCTATCAATAGGCATCAAGATGAATACAAAAGAGCATAGAAAATTTATCTATTCATGCAATTTTAGAAAACACATGAAATAAGAGTCAAAAGGAATGTTATTCATTCATAGATAATGAGTCAAAGTTATGCAACATTCATGGAATTACATTCTCAAGAATATGAAAGATAAGACATTGTAGTAAAATATAAACTGACATAGACATGAGTTAAAATTTTACATGTGATGTTCAATGAACTCTTACTTATGCAATAACCAAGATATTCCCCCTAACATGATCAAACCAAAGCACCCCCTAAACATATGCAACTAAGTTCCCTAAGGAAAAAAGAATGGTTCTGGGGACAACAGGATTAGCGTGCTACGTCCAACAGTTAGCGCACTAACTAGAGACCATTAGCACGCTAATAGTCAAACCTAGCGTGCTAATTTTTCTCTAGAATTGTCGAAATAAAATTTTTGAGTTTTTTTAGGACAACTCCTATTCACCTCATACTTCATGGACACTTCACTAATAACATATAAAAGGGTTGGAAGTGCTAAAACATGTGTAAAAGGTATGATTCACGAATTATGCCTAATTCTCATTGAATCTTGAGAAAATTGATCTCTAGGCAATGGCTTGGTGACTTTATCATCTAGTTGATTCTCAGTGGACACCTAGATTTGTTTAACATCGCTCTTTTGGACATGGTCACGAAGGAAGTGGTGCCTAATCTCAATGTGTTTGCTACGAAAGTGTAACACCGGGTTTTTCGATATGTTGATTGCACTTATGTTATCACAATATATTTTAGCACAACCAACTTGAATTTGGTAGTCCTCAATCTCTTGTTTCATGTAGAAGACTTGAGCACAACAACCTCCTGAAGCCACATACTCGGCTTCGGAGGTGAACAAAACAAAGGAATTTTGCTTTTTACTAAACCGTGATCTAAGTGAATTTCCTAGCAAATGAGAAAATCTTAAAGTGTTTTTCTTATAAACTAGACTCCCCACATAGTTGGAATCAACAAAGCTTCAGAGTTCGAAACTCTTGGCCTTATTGAACCACAATCTTAAGGCTTGTGTCCCACTAAGATAACGAAATATAAGCTTGACACATTTCAAGTGTGATGCCTTAGGTTCGTTTTGAGATCTAGCACATAGACTCCCGCTAAACATGATATCCAGTCTACTAGAGGTCAAATAGAGTAAGCTTCCTATCATTCCTCTATATAGCTTAGGATCTATAAGCTTAGCTTGAGGATCCTTGTCCATTTTTATGGTTACTAGGAGTGTCACATGCTTTCAAATTTTCAAATTTAAATTTCCTAAGCATGTCCCTCACATACTTCACTTGATTTATAAAATCCCATGATTAGATTGCTTAATTTGCACGCCTAAGAAGTATGTTAGTTCACTCATCATGTCATTTCAAACTTACATGTCATCAAAGATAAAAATTCTTCACATAAATTCTTTTTTGACAACTCAAAAATGATATCATCCACTTAGATTCAAAAAAGGAGTATATTATAAATTTTTTTATTCAAATGAACAATGTAAGATCTAATAAACCCTTCGTTCAGAAGGAGTGCATATAGCCTATCATACCAAGATCTAGGAGCTTGTCTAAATCCATACAATGCCTTTTAAAGACCATAAACATGACTTGGGTTAGCATGGTATTCAAAATCCGGTGATTGGTCCACATATACCTTTTCATTGATGAAGCCATTTAAAAATGCACATTTGACGTTCATTTGGTATATTAAGGACCATTGTAGCAAGCATAAGTAACATCTGAATTGCTTCTAAACTAATACTGGTGCATCCAAAATCAAAACCAACAATATGCACACCTCAAGTTCATGCCATATAACTCATTTGCATGATTTAAAACATTTTATAACTCACAGATTGCAAAATCATGAAATGCATGAATTTAAGTTCTTGAAAACATGAAATTTGTGAAATGCATGAATCTAATGCATTTGGCTAATGTAGTTGAACCTCTTATACCTTACAATTGATGTACATAGCTCCATATATGCTTTCCGGTGCCTTTCCCTGCCTTGATCAATTACAAGCTCTTCAAGTCTTATTTCTTTCATTTTATCCATTCAATTTGAACTCAAATTCATTGGTAGCCTTTGAACTTGTGAGTTCTAACAATGATGGATTGCGCTGAAATACTTGACAAACTTGTTAGTAACATTTCACATTATTTGTTGCCTTCAAAATCTGGGATGGAGTCTAATTGATGCAACACTTAGTCCAATAAGATATACTTACAATCATCGGGAGGGATTTAGGGTGTTCCATTGACTTGAAATAATGTCTGGAGGGAGTTTATCCGATAACTGAAGTTAGGATTTAGTCACTGTAAGCCTGTAAGTATACACGTGGTTCTTATTCGATTATATCGATTACTGGCTAGTTTAGGTCAGGGTTTTCTCGTGACTTTACGATTGTTTATTTATTCTAGATTTATTTTTGAGCATGTTTAATTGGTATATGTTGTTTATTTATTTTCACGCTACTGATTTTGCTTGTCGTGTGCTGCCTACATTCATGGGAATATGACGTATTGTTGTCAGGTGTTATATTCGCATGTTTCATAGTTATTAGTTTTATTTCATGAATATTATATGGACTTCTCTTGGGATTTTACTCACTGTAGTCACTGTATTTGCCCAATCCAGATCTTTCGACGAGCAAGGACCAGGGTAAGGAGGTACTGGGTGACTACCTCTGAGATTGTGGAGCTAGCTCGTATATGACTGCAGTATGTATGTATTTACTTTCGTTGGGTTTTAGGACCATAGAATACTGATTACATGTATACATAACTTTTGTTATACTTATCTCGCTTTGATATATGCATGACATCTTTTTATCGGGTTTTCCACTACTTAAGATTGTTAAATATTGCATAACTTACTCATTTAAAGACCTCCGCTGTAAAAATGGTGTTATAACTTCATAAATTGATTAACAAGTTAACTAAATCAGTAATACTTATATAAAGATAAATTAGCTAGGTTAAGGTTAATTGAAAAAGTGTAAGCAACCAGTTAGGTCGCGAGGCGTCAAGGATAAGAGGGCCATGACATGGCAGGGCTTGGTGACATGGAATGCAACATGGTGGGTCCCAAGGCAGCCCAAGATTTGGGTCCATCACAGTTTGGTATTAGAGCAAGGTCGAGCCTATGGGAAGAAGCGTAAGTGTCCTTAAACTGATACCAACGTCATCGTTTGGTATAAGAGCGAGGCTCGAGGAAGCCTCATGAATAGTTTAAATAAAAGAAAATAAAACTTAAAGAACTAACCTTAGATATGAAAACCCGGAGATCCAGACTTAGAATCCTAGTTAGGAAGCAAACATGAGCTAGGCGGTGATAGAGTTTATATACATGTTATGTTTTTTATTGTATATATTATATACACGTATACAGAAGGCGATCCGGTGCACGTTTTCAATGCAGATCACGATGGATGTTCAATTGACTCCACCTATGACAGATGTTGGTCAAACGAGTGCTCAAACTAGAGATAAGGGCTTGGATCTGACAGTAGCTACACGATTTGCAGCTCACAATAGACAGTTTGAACTATTGATGGATATGATGTGCGCACAGATACTCACCCAGTACTTCGTCGGAGGGTTGATTGAGGATATAACTAGCGCCATTGTTTCCTCTGGAACTCAAATACTACAGGAAATGTATGATAGAGCGCTTACCCATGAGACATATCTAATGTAGAGGGCGGACAAGCGTTCGTCCACCGAGTGAGAGAGATAGATTAGACAGAATTTTGGGCTGAAGAGACCGAGAGATCGGGATGACAGAGAGGATGGAAAATACGGTCAAGATTGTAGGGATGATGATCGGGCAGCCAGAACTTATGTTGTACCCACATTACCAGCGCCATTACAGAGACAGACTCAGGACCAGGGAGGCAGAGACTAAAGATCATAGGTTCACAATCGGGCGAAACTAGGATAAAGGATCACATGTTAGCGATGTAAATAGGAGGGACTATTCACGGAGATCGGCGACTCTAGCAGTGGTGACACAGGTGCAGATTTAAGAGCTAGTGCATGCAGTGACTGTGCCAGGTCGGGAGATGTCTCAGCAGCAGGTTCAAGATACGTGATTTTAAACTCTTAATAATTACATTTTAAGGATTATTCATGCATGGTGGTCGATGGTATCTCATTGTGTTATGCATCGAATTGTCATAGGTCGTACCATGACATGAGATTGTCATGGTTACGAAAAGTAGGTTGTGGCATGGAATGGGATTGTCATGGTGAACTAAGGTAGGTTATGACATGGCATGATATTTTTCATGGTATGTACGGTTAGTTAGGATTATTATGTCGGGATATATGACGGGAGAGGTTTACAGTTCCTGGTGTTAGTTAACTGGGTCAGGGAAACATGAACAAGGAAATCGAACTGAGAGTAGGTTACAGAGATGTTGGAAAGAGAGTGACTGATTTCGACCACCTCAGCAACATGTGCTTATGTCTTAGGGTAACACTACGTTCCCTACCATGGGAGTAATGGGGTGTTCAAGGGACCGTAGAATTGGACTATCAAAGTGTGAGGTGTGGTCACACATGGATAGGATAGTTACACCAAAGTTTACTCGAGATCTAAATTTCGAGGACAAGATTTCTTCTAGTTGGAAAGAATTGTAACGGCCTAAATCAATAAAACAAGGATAAGTGTTAATCTCAGGGATTAAAGATCGTAATTTTGGCGTTACGCAAACAATTCAGCTGACTCAAATACGAGAATTGAGGAAATATGTTATTTATGGATGGTGGTTATGTACATGTGTTTAAAACTATTATCATTATATTGCACCGCATGTGTGTATATTGCTATCTAGCGAGATTGTGAGACAGAGGTTCACCTCGAAAGGCGTACCAATGCGGGTATCAAGTAGGCAAACTACGGGTAAACTAGGAAGCTCGACTAATTCACGTTAAGTTGATTAGTTAAACAATTAAAATGGATAATGTAACCATAGGCTAAGTTGATTAAATTAAAATAATAGGATGTAGCGTACCTCGAGATGCATTCTGAAATGTGGGGCATCGTGTCATGCGTAGTCGAGGGATTAGTGGAACCATTAATATGTCCATAGGAGGTTTTAAAAACACTAATCACATGTATTATAATGGGCCTAAGCTTAGTTGATTACATCAAATAAATCAAGGCCTATAGTTTGGTTAATTAATCGGAAACTATAGGATTATTCTAGAAGTTTGTATTGGCACATTTAGGAACCATGTGAGTAGCCAATTAGTGTCACTTGAGTTTGGTTAGGAGGGGTTAGTGGGCTAAATGGCAAGAGATGGGCCATTAGATGAACCTTGAGATACGTAAACACATTAAGATCAGTGGCTACAAATAAATCCTATCTTAATATATAAGACGAGTTCATCAAATGCATGCAAACAAAACCATATTCATCTTGAACTTACTAGAGAAGAAGGAGTTTGCTGGAATGCGAAGAAATCAATGGGAGTTGGTGAGAGATTCTCAAGCTAGGGGATTCAACAACTAGGTAACAATTCTAAACTAGCAATTTAGCTAAATTTGATATTTAGATATAAAATTTGATATGTAAGGAGTAGGTCACTAATTTTAAAGAAATCTTGATGAAATATAATTATTATTAACATTCCAAGTGAGGAATCACAGCTGACTTTGATGAATTGGGGTTTTAGGTAAATTTGGGAAAAAAAACTAGTGAAATGCATGGATTTGATGATTCTAAGCTGATTGACGTTGTTTGTCATTGTAAATGATGTTTTGGTAATACCATGGAGTGGAGAATGCAATTGTAGGGTCTAGGTAGTAAATTGGGGAGTTTGGGATAGAATTCTCGAGTTGAGAATTTTTTCTAGAGGGTAATTAGCGCGCTAATGATTCTGGGCACTTGACTATTTTTCAAAATGAATAATAGTACCGCACTAGACAAATCCCCTAGCGCTAACTTCACCTAGCACATTTGGTACACCATTAGTAAGCTAATGCAAGATAAAAACTGAATTTAAGGGACTGTTTTGGGGTTTTTGACTTGAATACATACCCAAACACCTATAATCATACTAAATATGTAAAATTATACTTCAGGAACTTAGGGGACCGTAGCTCTGGTATCGGGGAGATGTCGAATCAAATTTCAGGAGTCAGGGGAAGTCGGAATGTGGATTGAGGTGAGTAAACCCATTGGAATGCCTCACAGAATTCATGATTTGTTTTATCAATGTCCGATTACAAGTGTGACTACTAGTGGGCACATGTGGGGGTTTCACTCCTATTTCAGTTTGCCTATATACTAGTTGTGGCTAAATCGCTTGCATGGGTTACTTGTGTTTAGTGCTGGTGTAGACGGCAGTAGCATATACTTACAACCACGGGAGGGATTTAAGGTGTTTCATTGACTTGAAATAGCGTCCGAAGGGGGTTTATCCGATAACTGAAGTTGGGATTTAGTCAGTGTAAGCCTGTAATTATATACGTGGTTCTTATTCGATCGTATCGTTTACTTGCTTGTTTGGGTATGGGTTTTCTCGTTATTTTACGGTTGTTTATTTATTCTTGCTTTATCTTCGAGCACGTTTAATTGGTATGTTTTATTTACTTATTTTCACGCTACTGATTTTGCTTGTCGTGTGCTGCCTACATTCATGGGAATATGACGTACTGTTGCCAGGTGTTATATTCGCATGTCTCATAGTTATCAGTTTTATTTCATGAATATTATGTGGATTTCTCTTGAGACTTTACTCACTGGACTCATCAATGTATTTGTTGGGTGACCGAGTGCAGCTACTTCGACGAGCAAGGGCCAGGGCAATGAGGTACTGGGCTACTACCTCTGAGATTATGGAGCCAGCTCGTGTGTGACTACAGTACGTATGTATTTACTGTTGTTGGGTTTTGGGGACCATAGAACACTGGTTACATGTATTATACTTATCTCGCCTTGATATATATGGCATCTTTTTGTCAGGTTTTTCGCTATTTAGGACTGTTAAATATTGCATAACTTACTCATTTAAAGACTTCTGCTATAAATGGTATTATAACTTCATAAATTGATTAACAAGCTAACTAAATCAGTAATACTTATATAAAGATTAATTAGCTAGGTTAAGGTTAGCTGAAAAAGTGTAAGCAACCAGTTAGGTCGCGAGGCGTCAAGGATAAGAGGGCCATGACTTGGCAGGTTTGGTGATGTAGAATGTGACATGGTGGGCCCTAAGGCGGCCTAGAATCTGGGGTCTTTACACCACTATTGCAGTACTTGTGGTATTTGGTAATCTCATCGAGATTATATATATTGACGCGTTCAGCGCGCGTCAAATCCCAACAATATCTAACTTCAAAAAGAAAGACACACACACACACAAAAAAAATATATATATATAAAGAAGACCTTGACGTGTCCATGTAGTGATTTCTAGCTTTTCGTAGCACCACGTGATACATTCCAAAAAATTCATTTCAAGCCTACCATACACATAAAATGTACCATGAATATATAGTAATTTATATATCAAGCCAACATCTTGGGTGTGCCACATGGCGTTTTCGAGCCTTCTCAAGATGCCACGTAGCACACCTAAGATGTTGGCTTACTGAGTGTGCCACATGGTGTTTTTGGGCCTTCTGGTCGCTTCACGTGACACATCCAAGATGTTTCATAATGAACCAAAAAAGAAAAAAAAGGTTCTATATATATTTCGAGCCCATGGTTATAAAAACATTCTATATTAAGCCAACATATATATATGGAACTAATTAAGAAAGAAAAAAAACACTTCATGATTAATAAATATGTTCGCTTATACATATATATATATATATGGAACGCCCCTTAATTAACATGACTTTATGAAATGTTTTATAACTAATTAATAATAATAATAATAATAATAATAATAATAAAACGTTTCATGATTAATTTATCTTACATCTTTTATATATATATATATATATATATATATATATATATATATTTATAACGCTACATCTATATATGGAATGCTCTTTAATTAACATGATTTTATGGAATCTAATCTAATGGGAAGATTTGAAAACCTTTACGCATCTTAATTACTTTGATTTTATGGAATGTAATAACTAAAACTTACTTTAAATATGCTACATATGAAATGTAAAGATAATGCAACGTATATACATGGAATGTAAAGAGAGTGCAACGTTTTAAATTATTAGTTTCTACAGTTGCACAATGAAAACTTAAATATGATGTATATAGAATGTAAAGATAATGTAACGTATTAAATTATAAGTTACTACCGCTACACAATCGAAATTTTAATTTAATAAATAAAACATTGCAATTCTAAGAGCTATTTAAAACGTCTCAAATCTATGAATCTATAAATAGAGATGATCGATTGGATTCAATCGATGTTGGTCAACTTAGGTGTTAGACCAATCTATTGAAAGACCTTATTCAGTTTCTGTAGTGAGGTATGTCATCAACTCAATTTGTAATTTTCAATTCCAGTTATTTTTTTTTATAAGTTCCAGTTCCTTTTATTCTTCAATGTAAATGCACTTGCAACAATCAGACAATGATTTTTTTTTTTTTTGAGTTATCATGGTTATAGTTTCAAAAAAAATTTAAAACAAAAATGTTTGTTTTTATGATTATCAGTTTTTAATTTATCTTCATGATGAAAGCTACTTTTCTTCTCTTGATGTTATTATCATTGATAAAATGGTTTGGCTTTTTAACATGATTTGATTAGTTATAGCACTCACCATTAACTGATCTAGAGCCAATGCAAAATAATGACAATCATTTTTTTTTCAGTCTCCATACTATTCTATTTCTTATTAAATAATATTATGTAATTATTTAGTTGTAGATCTATATATTGAAATTCATCAATATCCATAAGACAAGGAAGCAAGGTTACAATTTTATTTATTTTTATTCTTCTACTACTTTCTCTTTTGTTGGTTGATCTCTCTTTTGCTATCAGAAAATCACTTGAATTTTTGAATGAGCTCTCTAATGTAGTTACCAATTGAGGTGTGACAATAAGTACTTTATTTATTTATTCACTTTCCTTTTCTCATCATTTATTTTTGAGTTCTATATTGATGAATTTTTATCTAATACTAATACTCAATATCTTCGGTGCGTGAAGCGTAGGACAACAGCTAGTTTATTTGGATACGAGATCGATGATTAGTTTTATCCCTATTGCATTTAATGGTTTAATTATTGGCACCACTCACATATTCAACAGTATATGATCGATTACAAATTGGTAGTGCTATTTGGACTTGTAAGTCCAGACTTTTTTCTTTATTTCAAAGTCATCTTCAAGCAATTAATGAAGTAAACATAATCACTCGTAAAATTCATTTGATACCTATTAAATATTTGTACAAATTTAAAAAACCCTATATGAGTCCGAACTCATGAGTCTGAATAAATTTATTGATTATAATAATCTCAATTGCATTAATAGTTTCATTAGTTCTATCCCCGTTGCATTCGATTATACGTCCATTTTTAATTTCGACGATAAATGTAAAAGTTGGTCCCCTTAGTTTGGCTCTGCCCCTGACTGGAGCAAGAAAAGTTGGTATCTTTCTTATAAAAAAAACTGTATATATTTACAATAATCTCAATTGCAATACCATATGTTTGTAAGGAAAATCATTACCAAATAGTCTCCTTCCCAATTTGCAACTAAGTGACTTCTTACATTTTAAATTATAGTACTAATAATAAATGTATCCTAATTTTTGTTAAAAAAAGTATCCTAATTTAATCACTTGTTTTTATAGTGGTCCTAATCTTTTTCAAGCGACAATTTAATTCCATTTAAGATATCGTTTCAACCTTTCCTTCTCCAACTTCATCACCTTGGAGTTTCCATACTGACCGGACCTGCTGACGTAACACATAAAATTAGCCGAAAAAACGACCACACACTCTCGGTGTCCCTTTGACACATAGATGCCTGCACGCCACTAAGATATAAGGACTCCCACATTGCATGTCATTCCTAGGTCCCATTGTGTGTACTACATTAATCACTTAACTAGTGACTCCATCCCGTTCGAGTTCTTGGAATTGAAATACCAACATTGATAGATCCCTTATCTATATAGTATACAATTCGAGACGAATTTAAAGTAGTCAAATAGTCTGCCCTGATAATTTAGGCTAAAAAAAAATTTCACTCAAGGATGATCCGATAACTGCAAGAGATGTGTCAATTTTATCCAAGCATTTTGAGATGAAGCTTTGTGTATAAAATCTCATTAAAATTCTTGAGAAGAACTTTACCTTTATTTAATGGTCTTGCTGGGGTTGAGTTTAAGAGAAGTCAGTCGTGCAGAGTGGTTTTGAAAAAAAATTTCAGAAAATAATTATGTGATCCAACTCGCCACTCCACGTGTCAAAGACCCATTAAACTGCCTATTCGACCATAGAACTTGATTATATCTCAATCATAATCTGCCACCCGCCGAGCCTAAATTATTAGTCCCCACCCAATCATATCGCGACACGTTTAGGTGCGGGCCAGTATTATAATGCTACTCCGCCAATAATGCAAACAAATAGTAGGCTCGGAATCCCCATTTTGTGAGGTCAGAATATCACTGTTGCGTGCCACGTGCGACATCATCATTCCCCCGTAAATGATCTGTTGAAATGACAAGCTGACGTGGCAATACTAGCAAAGCTATGACCGCCACGTCTACACCAAATAAACTAACAAAGAAAATCAATGTTTGAACGAGACTCTTTCATTCTAGTCCATTCGATCGGCATCGATGTTTGTTGCAATGGGCATCAATGGACTTCAATTAGTTTTGTTCATTAAAAGGAAAAATTGTATTTTACAACTGAAAAATCAGAACCGTTGATCAGAAAAAAAACCTTGGCAGTCAACGGTCTTGATTGATGAGAACAATTTGATCATTCATTCTTTTCTTCCTCATTGAGGTTAAAAGCTTGATTTAAAGAACCAAATCTGTGTCTTCAACATTTCCAGTTCTCTCTCTGTGAGAAACAATGAATCACAGTGATCAATATCTTACAATTCCAACACCTGAAAATGAATCAAAAGTCCCACTTTTGCCCCTCCAAGAACAAGACACCATTGATCACCCCCAATTAAGCTTTCATTCAATCCTGAAATCCATCTTCACAGCCAAGAATTTCTACATCCTCTTAGGCCCCCTGTCATGCTTCCTCATTTTCTTCTTTGTCCGAATTGGCAGCGGCCCGACATCCGCGACATGCCGGAATATGTTGGGTGTTCTCACGTGGGTGTTCTCATGGTGGATCACAGAGGCTGTCCCAATGCCAGTCACCTCCATGTCTCCCCTCTTCCTTTTCCCTCTCTTTGGTATTGCTACAGCGGACGACGTCGCAAAGACTTACATGGACGATGTTATTGCCCTTGTTCTTGGTAGCTTCATCCTTGCACTTGCTGTTGAGCACTACAATGTTCACAGAAGACTTGCCTTGAATGTAAGACATCACTAATTAATGTTTAGTATTGACAGTTTCCTATAAAAAAAAAATAATAATAAATAATAAATTCACATCTGTACTGAGTCTACTGACAGTTTTCCTATAAAAAAATTGTTCATATTGTATCAATAGTCCTATAGTTGGAAAAAAGTAGAGATTGGAACTAGAATAAAATGATGATCTAATTAGTACTCTCTTGGGTGTTTTACAAATTGTGTGTGTTGTGCATAGATTACTCTGATATTTTGTGGAGAGCCATTGAATCCACCACTACTGCTGCTGGGGGTGTGTGGAACAACATTTTTTGTGAGCATGTGGATGCACAACACCCCGACGGCGGTGATAATGATGCCTGTGGCGACAGGGATATTGCAGCGGTTTCCGGCAGGGGAGGACGGGCCGGAGCTGGTGAGGAAGTTCTGCAAGGGGATGGTGTTGGGGGTGATATATGCAACAGCAATTGGGGGGATTAGTACACTGACTGGGACAGGAGTCAATCTGATTTTGGTGGGGATGTGGAAGAGTTACTTCCCGGATGCAGAACCTATTAGCTTTGCTACTTGGTTTTTCTTTGGGTTTCCTTTGGCTTTGGTGATATTTGCTGTTTTGTGGGTGATACTTTGCTTCTTTTACTGCTCAAAGGGCACATCAAATGCTCTTTCTGTTTACATGGACAAAGCCCATTTGAGAAGAGAGCTCCAATTGCTTGGTAAGTTCGTCGGCGCCTTGTTTGGAATCCAAAAACAGGTTTTGTTTTCGGTTTTAAATGACATGTTTGTTGTATTGATTAGAGAGTTCTCTTTGCAGGTCCTATGGCCTTCGCAGAAAAAATGGTTGTTGCAGTGTTTGCTGTAAGTTAATAGGATATTCAACAAAGTGCATAAGAGATTTACATTTTTATTAGATTGATTTGTAACTAGCAATTAACGTGATTTCATATCAGATGCTTGTGGTTTTGTGGATGACAAGAAACATAACCGATGACATTCCGGGATGGAGTATACTCTTCAATGGGCGAGTCGGCGACGGCACTGTTAGTGTAAGTGAATCTAAAGCCACCACTCTAGATGCCAAAATATAAACAAAATCGAAGTTAATTATTCATGGTTTGTTCTATAATGTAGGTGATGATGGCAACCTTGCTATTCGTAATCCCAGATGGAAAGCAAAAGAGGGAGAAGTTAATGGATTGGAGCAAGTGCAAGAAGCTTCCTTGGGGCATCATACTATTGCTCGGAGCAGGCTTCGCTATAGCTGATGGTGTTAGAACGAGTGGCCTCGCAGATGTGCTATCTGCCGATCTTGGTTTCCTAGAGAGTGTTCCGTACCTAGCAATTGCGCCAGCCGTCTGTCTTATAAGCGGTTTCATCACTGAATTCACATCAAATAATTCAACCACAACTTTAGTCCTTCCTCTGCTCATTCAAGTCGCGAAAACCATGAATTTACACCCTCTATACCTTATGGTTCCTGGAGCGATTGGCGCGCAGTTTGCTTACATACTACCAACAAGTACTCCTTCAAATGTAGTTGGATTCAGCACTGGGCATATTGACATCAATGACATGATCAAGACTGGCTTGCCTCTTAAGGTTGCTGGAATGGTTGCTCTTACAGTTTTTATGCCCTCATTGGGTAAGTTTCAGAGTTCTCTGTTGCTCAACTTGAACATTGATTTTTCAATCTGTCAATCATACATCTTGTAATTCTAGTGAATGCATTCTGAAATATGAAGGTTTTCTAACAAATATGATTTGAGACTTGCAGGAGCATACGTTTTCGGGACGAATTAGCCATTACAGAACATGCTCAACTTCCGCCGACCGATTTAGTTCCCTCAGCGAACACTTCTTGGTTCTCAAGGAGCCAAGTGAGATAGAGAACATGAACAGCTCCTTAATGCGCCTCTACCATTTATAGTGTTTGTTTGCTCCATCTTTGCCATATATGAAGCTAGTTCTTAAATATGCTCAATATTTCATTTCAATGAATGTACTCAACCTGTTAATTGTATAGCCTATTTGTCTCGTTTTTAGTAGATGAACAGATGAGTAATATTTTTGTTCTTGCATCTGAACAAAAACTGCTCAAAGAAGCATATACATATTTTATAAACAAGTGAATGTGTTGTAAATTGGATGACCCTTTAACCAAGCTTATGAATGATCACATTGTCAAGCATGACTCTCACATTGAATTGTAACATCAAGCATGATTTCTACATTAAATATAACTTGTACACTCTACATAACTTGTATTCGACTTCAATGTATAATCACTTATCTATGCATTGTCATGTAACTTGTAATCTTCTCCAATGTACACCAACTCTTCCATGTATTGTCTATGTTGCTTGTGATGTGTTGTATGACTTGTGGTGTATGTATAACTTGTACACATTGTATAAGTACAATTATCATCATCACCAAATGACCTATATAAAGGGTGCCAACCCCATTGTAATTCACACACCAAGTTGAATGAAAATTTCTCATTCCAACTATCTCATTTCTTCTCTTCTCCTTTGTAGTAGTAGTTTGTAGTAGTAGAAGTTCTTAGTCTTCTATTTTCCTTCTCTAGTTCTTAGCAAGTTCCAACTTAATTTACAACACGTTATCAGCACGAGCTTACTCTAGCATTAAGGAGATCTTGAAGTTCAAGAATGCTTGTTAAGGAGACGAAGCTAGGAAGGTATAACTTTTGTTATTTAAATAAGTTCTCGATTTATTTCTATATTATCATGGTTGCTTCCTTTTATTACATGCATCACTTATTTATGCATACTTTATTCATATATTATGCATTATAACGTCACCGATTGCGAAAGTATGCTCTGTAGTTGCGTCTTGTACGATCTTCTGCATCAGAAATCAAAATTCAATGTGTGACATATAATTTTTCTCTTAAAACTACAAACGATTAGTTATTGTTCTATTCTTGATTTTGTAATACAAATAATGCTATAAGTTTGAGTTGATAGTGGGTAAGCCTTGTCATCGGTAAAGCTAAACATCGAAAAGGAGACGGGTTATCCCGTTCGAGGAGGTATGGTATTAAGTAGACTATGTCTCGCCACCCAACCTGGAGGTTGTCCCACCAGCTCATACGAATAGTATATTTTGTTTATTAATGAATCAAGTTGTGAACATATATTTAATCATATGTTATGTTTTTACATAAAAATAGAAAAACTATTTTATATTAAATTTATTTTCAAAATATTATTCAACCATAGTTGAACTTGTTGTCTTATTATATTACCGACAAGAATTACTTGTCATGACAATTAGATACTACAATTGTGAATAAAACATATATGCAAAACTTTGTGTTACACATAATCATTCGCCAATTTCTCTTTAGAGATTTGAAAAGTGAATATTTCACTTTATATATTTTTTCACCTTATAGAGTTATATATATACATACCAAAAGGGTAATGCTCTAAAAGCTCAAAATGAGCGGCTGTGTCTCATGCTACAAAACTTAATCAGTCAAATATTAATTATAATTCCACAATTTTAATTAACTCTATGTTCAGGCTATGTGGAAATATGACTGATGAGACAATAAAAATAAGGTCATGTGACCCGCCTCGATTTATTGCTACAACAGATATCGAGTGCGCACGTCAATCCAATAAATATTAAAGATTGATTTCTTGTCTCGTGGTAGCTGAGCGAAATAATGAGATGTTATAAATATAATATCGCTCCCGTCCAATTCGTTCAGCTTCAAATTAAGAAGCATATGTTGCATATAATGATCATGATCGCGATAATAAATTTATGGACGTGGAAAAGCTGAAAATATCAGGTAAATGTTGTATTGACAATTCCACCAAAAATTGGAACAAAAGTGGTGCACCACTACAAAAGGTAAATAATTATTGACAATGAGCGCTCATAATTGTGACATTTTTTTGGTCATATATGAAAGACTATTTTGCCTAAATATTGTCATATATATACCTGAATATTTTTGTGACCTTTACCATGCCTTCAAAATCAAAGGCAAAATATTATGAATTTTATCATTGAAAATGGCTCGATAAAACAAGCACATCAAGATGTGTTTAAATCGTGACCTAAATATGGGTGATGAGTTTATGTCTTATGTATCGTGCTACATACATATACATTATAATATAAAAGTGAATATTTTTCGAATTTGAACTTAGCGGAGGCTAATGTTCAGTCAATATCTAATATAACAATTTTATTGTTAATGTCTTGTTCAGAAGAAGTGTACTCTGAATAATAGAAAATTTATCTATATGATTTAATCTGAGTATAATATTCCCGGCTTTAACTTATGGATTATATAAGACACATTAAAACGAATGTCGTCATAAATCAAATGACATTCATAATATGGAAAGATCTATTTGATTATCCATAATCATCAATAATGCGAAAATATCATAAATTCGCACGGACATCCTTTATCGAATTGGATTTTTTTCAGCTGGTGATTATCTCAAGGCAAATCAATAGGAGACGTATATTGATTTACTCTCCATTAATCATATTATAAGATGTCTTGAATCCCTAATTGGAAAATTATTTATAGCAAGTTTTGCTAATTGTCATTTTAATGAAGTAGTTTTCCCACCATTAGGGGAGATATAAGCCAATTCAAAAAGAATGACGTGAAATTGCTTGAAACGCATCAAATTACATTAAATTTGTCGCATTATGATCCATGTTTAAATTAATATGAACTCGAAGTTCAAAGGATCATTCAGTAGTAACAAAGTTATGAATCAATTACTTGATGCAAGTACTATATACAAAAGAGTGACAATCGTATGCTTCAACATTAAATGGTTCATATAAAAAATGATGTCAATGTGCAACAAAATGCACAAAATGTCTCACCCATATGAACATGAGGGGGAGAATCAAAATGAGTTATTCGTCAGTGTATTGCACTCTTTTTCCCTTTGCTATGGTTTTATCCCACTGGGTTTTTTGCAAAGGTTTTTAATGAGGCGATTCTAACAATATTAAAACTCTTTATCAAGGTTGATTAGTGTATTGCACCATTTTCCTTTCGCTATTGGTTTGATCCCACTGGATTTGCCTAGCAAAGTTTTTAAAGATGCAATCCTAACATTATTATACTTCGTATAAAAAATTTATGAGAGTAATGTACTCTTTTTCCTATACTAGATTTTTTTCCCACAAAATCTTTCTAGTAAAGGTTTTAATGAGGCATATATATTCTCTCAAAGTGTATCAATGTGTTGCACTCTTTTCCTTAGCTTTGGTTTTGTCCCACTGGGTTTTCCTAGCAAAGTTTTTAATGAGGCAATCAATAATATTATACTACAAATCAAGATTGATGAGAACATTGTACTCTTTTTTCTATACTAGATTTTTCCCACAGGGTTTTTCTAGTACAAGTTTTAACGAGGCATATTTTGTCAATAACAGTTATCCAAGGGGGAGTGTTGTAAATTGGATGACCCTTTAACCAAGCTTATGAATGATCACATTGTCAAGCATGACTCTCACATTGAATTGTAACATCAAGCATGATTTCTACATTAAATGTAACTTGTACACTCTACATAACTTGTATTCAACTCCAATGTATAATCACTTATCCATATATTGTCATGTAACTTGTAATCTTCTCCAATGTACACCAACTCTTTCATGTATTGTCTATGTTGCTTGTGATGTGTTGTATAACTTGTGTTGTATGTATAACTTGTACACATTGTATAAGTACAATTATCATCATCACGAAATGACATATATAAAGGGTGTCAACCCCATTGTAATTCACACACCAAGTTGAATGAAAATTTCTCATTCCAAATATCTCATTTCTTCTCTTCTCCTTTGTAGTAGTAGAAGTTCTTAGTCTTCTATTTTCTTTCTGTAATTCTTAGCAAGTTCCAACTTAATTTACAACAGAATGAAGGCTTTTTTTTTATATTTACAATGTAAACCAAAAGTGTTGAATTACAAGTGACATATTGTTTTGGTACAAATTACAACTGACATTGCTACATCTATTTCTCTGATATCAGTGTTCTCTGTGTGTTTATGGTTGATCAAAAATTACATCGCATGAAATATGTCCCGCAAACTCACAAGGTTTGGATGAATTCCCACATCTAAAATGAATTTCTACGCTCGATGGCATCTTTAATTCTGCTTAAGAAGTCATCAAGCTTCATGGTTCCAGCTTCGCCACCAAACCTAGATCTAACTGTAACAGACCGCGTCTCAAGTTCTTTTGGTCCCACGACGGCCATAACAGGAATCTTCTGTTTCTCTGCATTTCTTATGAGTTTAGGCAAGCGCTCGCCATGGCAAACTTCAGCACGGATGTTGTTCTCTTTTAGTCTTATTGCTACTTCATTGCAGTACTCCAGCTGAAAATGCACATACATAAAATAATTAAGCTTCACCGTAGAGTGAGAGAGAGAAAGAGCTAGCAAAATGCATTAAAAATGACTTTACAAAAGTGAATTAGTAGTGAGAAACCTGTGTGTCAGTGACCGGTAATATTCGTGCTTGGATTGGGGACAGCCATAGAGGAAATTCTCCAGCATAATGCTCTATGAGAACCCCAAAAAACCGCTCCAATGATCCAAGCACTGCTCGGTGGATCATTATAGGTCGCTTCTTCTCTGCATTGGAGTCTACATAAGTGATGTCAAAACGTTGAGGCAAATTGAAATCCACCTATCAACACGCCAGAGAAAGCATCGTTAGCCCACGTCACAACCTTCTAGCACTATTAAAACAATATTGGTAAAATCTTGCCTAAAGTAGATTCATCACCTGTACAGTTGAACACTGCCACTTCCTTCCAAGGGCATCCTCGATCTTAAGATCAATCTTTGGCCCATAAAAAGCACCCCCACCTTCATCAGTTTGGTATTCCCAGCCCTTATCATCCAAGGCATCTCTAAGAGCAGTAGTTGCTTTTTCCCATATATCATTGCTGCCCACCGCTTTCTCTGGCCTTGTGGAGAGGTTCACTTCATATTTATCAAAACCAAATTGCAGAAGGATCTCTTCCGTCAGATCCAAGACACGCCTGATTTCATCTTTGATTTGATCTTCTAAACAAAATATGTGCGCATCATCCTGCAATTGAAGGAAGATTTACGGTCAATTGCATGATAAATGATCCAACAGAACACCGCTGCCAGCACTGATGTATTATATGAAACAAGGTGGTTTTTCTTCCAGCGTGCATGTTGAACCCATAACAGCAGGATTACACACATCAATAAGGCATGCACATCATACGAAATAGACTTTCCAGACAAAGAAAGAGGCAACAATAAAAAATGGAAGATAAAGATAATATCATACCTGGGTGAAACCTCTAACACGAAATAGGCCATGTAAGCTTCCAGATAGTTCGTATCTATAAACTGTTCCCAGTTCAGCAACTCTGATAGGAAAATCTCTGTAAGAATGAAGCTTTCTTTTGTAAACAAGAACATGGAAAGGGCAATTCATGGGTCTTAGTTGATAGAGTTCCTCCTCAATTTCCATCTGGTTATACATATTCTCTCTGTAGAAGTCCAGGTGGCCGCTTATTTTCCATAGATCTGCTCTTGCCACGTGAGGAGTATACAGAAGATCATAACCACCTTTAATGTGCATGCTTTTCCATGAATCTTCAATGATATGTCGAACAATGGCACCCTTTGGATGCCAAAATACCAGCCCACCACCAGCATCATCCTGCAAATTGAATTTTCATCACAATAAATCTGGAAGTATACCATCCTTCACTTAGGAGGATTATCACTGTGCATGATTCGAGGCAAGAAGGGGACTAACACGCCAATCTCTAAATAACAACATACTTCAAATGCATTTATGCAAGTTGAAGTTCATTCCAAATAAACTACCTGTATCGAGAACAGATCAAGGTCTTGACCTAGACGTCTATGATCTCTGCGTTTTGCCTCCTCTTTGAAGTGAAGGTATGCTTCCAACTGCTCTTCTGTCTCCCATGCTGTACCATAGATCCTCTGCAGCATTTTGTTTTTCTCATCCCCTCTCCAATAAGCCCCAGCAACAGATTCGAGTTCAACAGCTTTCTTATTTATATGACCAGTCGAATCAACATGAGGCCCAGCACAGAGATCCCACCATTCATTACCTGGAATGCACCAAGGATGATGAGACAACACAGCCAAAAAATAAAAAGATGTGTTCTTCGAAGTTAATTAAAAGACTAATGAACTGAATCTTCTAATCAGGAAAACTGGACAGCATGCTATAAATGAAGTTTTTTCCTGAAAAGAATATATATGATGTTTGTTGATTTCTTCCTCTTCTCTACATTTGGGTGAAGAGAATAAACAAGTTGTCATTAAATGTTGTGTCTATATTTTACTATGTTTTTATAAATGTTTTTGTGTGGTTTTATAGGTATTTTCACTGTTAACGAATAGAATCAGTTAGGGGTGACAAAAAAAGGGTCCAAGCGGGAACACATCTGGACACCACCCTATACTAATGAATTTAGACAATGTCTAGACCCACTCTTGACCAATTTCGTAAATATGTAAAACATATGGAACTCCATTCACGAGAGGGAGTTCCTTTGCTGGTTGCAGGAGGGAGAGTGGGTTTAGCGGTAGTGGTTGCAGCAAGAAGGATAGGGAGGTTGAGGGACAAGGTATTTCACTATAATCATTTAGGACACAAAGGAAAACTCCATTTTCTATAAACATAGATAGAAACTCCAAGAGAAATTCAATCACACGGAGTAGCACGTACCCGCACACAAGCCCGTACATACACACAACTCTCGGGTCACTCAACCCACCAACACTATTCATATATATATATATATATATATATTTATTTACTACTATTGAAAGAGCCAATATCAACCGTGAGGAAAGGTCGATATTGCCCTTTCTGTATTTGAGTCCAAATCAAATTGCCCTTCTTCAAACTGTGTTCTTCAATCCCAAACTACAACTCCAACTTGGACAACAACTTCGACTCTGATTTCTCCAATTTCCCTCTTGGACAAAAACTCGGAGGACTCTAATTGCAGTCCATAAATATGGTTGATGTTTCTCCCAACTCTATCATCTGAGTCTTCTAGATCTTCTCGACAACAACTCGAACCAAGTTTGCCCTCTTCTTCTCATATATATTTTGTTTTCTCTTCGTTTTCTTTTCCAAATCCTTCTCGAGCGCAAGGGATATTCAACAGGGTGTTCTCTTCTATGTTTTGTATACATGTGTTGAAATTGAATGTTGTGTTTTTTGGGGCAGTTTTTGGCCTTTTAAGGGTGTCTAGTTTCATCTGTTATACGTCTCACTAAAATTCATTGAAAGCGTTCTCTCTCCCACTCACTGAGTTTCTTGACCTAGCATTCTTGGTATGTCTCCTCTTTCTCTTGAATTTAGTTGACTTATCGCTCGCTTTCTCCCAATTTGTTCATTTTAGAATGCTCAACAGTTGTTTGATGAAACACCAACGAGAATATTGGACTGATTACCAAGATAGGATTGACCATGCGTTTTGCTTTATTGATCAATGGCTTGTTGGATATAATTCTATAATTTAGAATTGGAATTTTACAATAATTAGTAATTTAAATGTTTGAATAGGATTAAGATTTATAATAAGAGCTGATAAATGCTTGATAAGTATGCAAATTACAATTAAATAAGTATTGTACCAAATTGAAGCAAGGCACTTAAAGATAGATGGACAAGTTAGCCATGGTTACCCTATAAATTTCAAAGACGTCAATATCAGACAATGAACCATGGTACCAAGGAAGCTTTTCGTTGTGTCTACGGTGATGCAAATAAGTTATGATTGCATTTACTAATTGCTTGTGCCGAATTAAGGAATATGGAGTGGAGTGAGACACACAGAACTGGTATAAGAATACCTGTTTACATCCCAAAATATACACCATCGCTTGATCAGGCTTTCCATGTCTACAACTATTCTTTGATCAAAGCTGGAAAAACTCACAATTGAGGATACGAACTTGCACAATCACAATGACAATGTGGAAAAGAAAGAAAAGTAGGCAAGCATAATAATTATACTTATTGAGTTTTAATTTGGTTTACAATTTTTATTAGCATCATATTTCTAACTTATCAAACTGAACCAATAAAAAAGGGCACTTTTTCATTTTTGTTATTGGGTTTGGCAGTAATTGAAGCTGCTATACTTAAAGGGTTAGTTCTGTTCTGTTGATGAATTGAAAACGAATCCAATTATCAATGGGTTCGGTTATGCAAAGGTGATTGTGGCATCGCGTTTTATTGGACAATAGAATAGCTGGTCCGATGATTGGTCCATTGAATTTTATATAGAAGGGCATTGTAAAGGATAGACAATGGCATTATGACCCATTGTGTGTGGTACTCGAAAACACAAATAGGGCACTTATAGGAGATGCCATTGTCAGGCTTTCTGCACGCCTTGTATCCAAAACTACAACAACAACTCCAACTCCAACTATTCTTCAACTTGAGTTCTTCAACCTGTGTTCTTCAATCCGAAACTACAACTCCAACTTGGACAACAACTTCGACTCTGATTTCGCCAATTTCCCTCTTGGACAACAACTCGGAGGACTCTAATTGCAGTCCATAAATATGGTTGATGTTTCTCCCAACTCTGAATCTCTCAAAGCTCTCAAAACTCAATCTCTATTGCGGGTAACTTCTTGAGTTTCAGTTCTTTAATTTCAAAAACTCGTTTACTGTGGTTTATGATTTTGTGATTTCAGCAAGTTTTTTTGGTACAATTAACTTCTTCAATTTTTGGTTTGATACATTGTTTTTGAAAAAGGTTTGGGCCTTATCCCCCTTTGATCTTGCTTTCCCATCATGTTCTTGATTGTTTGATTGATTTTGGGAAGTGGGGTCTTAAGGTTTTAATTTTCGAAACTGAATTGGTGGTTTAAAATCTTGAACACTAGCTGTTTATTGAAATGCCTCAACGAGACTGATTAGATAAGATGGGATGTGTTCATGGCCATCACTGGTAGGCATGAATTGTTGCTAAAATCTATTGCAATTACTTTTATCTACTCTTAATTATATATATGTATGCCCTATATGAATAAATATGTTTCTATGGTGGCTTTGAATCATCACTTGAATTTCAGTGCTAAAGTCTATTGCAATTACTTTTATTTGACGTTGTGTAGTCATATTAAAAAAATTTGAGTTATTACGGTTTGTTTATACTTTTCAGAATAGCTAAAACATTATATCTCTAGATTGTAAATTTAACAGAGAAATCAGCCCATTCACTTATTTTTTTAAACAACAACAAACAACTTGGTATGTACTATTAGGGGTTTAAAAAAATTGGGTGAATCTATTGTATCAAGGGTTAATATGTAATAGAAGTAATTAGGAGCAAGTATTAGTGGTATTACATAGTGAATAAAATGTACTGGTTTTAGCTGTGTTACAGCATATTTGGAAGGAGAAATCTAAGAGTGTATAAGAGACTAAGCAAGCCAATAATACAATAAGTGAGTGGGAATTAGCAAAGATTGTGATTCGGTTCTTTAGATGGCAGCAGTTAAGATGCCTTATGCTGGTCTGTGCCATATTGGCAAATGTGATGAGATAACATTGTATAAAATTCTTGTAGGCCTGCTAGCTCCTAAATACGGTGTTGTTTTATGTTTAGCATTTTTGTAGTTTAAGATCCTTCGTAGATCTGCAAAGTCACATTTCTTACTAAAAAATCAACTTGTCAATGTTCAGTGTTCACAAGCTATTAGTTGGCTAGAAAAGCAGTGGATTAGTTTTGTCAAAAAAAAAAAAAAATTTGCTTTGAAGTTCTTTGTTTTTGCTATTATTAAATTTTGGTGTGTTTGTTTTTTCTTCAAAAAAAAATTAAAACTTTATATATTTTTTTACTAACATAGCTATATCTCACTTTGAATTAAAACTATTTTAATCATTTTTCTTTAAGGAAGAATTTCAATAATGGCAACTTCATTCACTTCAATAAAAGACATCGGAACATCGGAACAACCACCGAAGATACACCTAAAGTAAGGGCAAGAATTACAAGAAAGTGGTACTCGACTAATCCTAGAGATCACGATGCGCTCATCTCAATAGACATCATTTTACTTGATGAGAATGTATGTATCTACTTCATTTTTTTCCATGAAGCCGACCCCAGTTAATTTGGGACTGAGGCTATGTTGTTGTTGTTGTTGTATATAAACGGTTAATTCTTCTTAAATGCTTCATGCATTAACATGCGGGTATCAAACTTTTCGTAGAATGATCATTTACAAGTGACTATCAAAAGTTATTTGGTTCAAGATTTCGACTACCTCGAAGAAGGAAAGGTCTATGACATTTCAAACTTCAATGTTGAACAAAAAAATACTTACAAGGTTGTGAGCCACGACTATGTGATCTGCTTAATTCATACCTCTATACAAGAATACATGGGCAACGTACATATTTGAGACAACAAATTCGAAATAGTACAGTTTGAGGAATTGCCACAACGATAAGGCAATATCAATCAACTTTCAGGTAATAGTAATATTAATCAAAAATCAAAATTCACTAATCCACTCATTTAATATTTTTTTCATAATGTAACGGGTTCTTTCATTGAAGATGTAATTGGTCGTCTTGTTGGAATAAACGATCTTGAAAAGCAGAAGGTCTGTGAAATTTTCGTACCAAAATTGGTTGTGCACATTCGGAACAACAGGTATAATCTTTTTTTGGGTCATAAATATTTCTATGAAAAACCATAATTGGTTGTGTTTTAATTGCAATTTAATACAACAACAAATACTTGAGAGTAACTTTTTGGGGCCAAAAAGCATTCGAAGCGAATAACAAGTTCAACGATGACAAATCATCTAATATGGTTATCATCATTACCTCAAGTAATGTCAAGCCATATAGAGGTAATTGCTAACAAATCATTTTTTAAATACATGTACAATGTCACTTATTTTATCATATTAAACTCTTTAGATATATTTTATTTAAATATTTTTATCCACATAAATATTAAATTTTTTGACATCACGTGAATTGACACTTTCCCCGTTGAATCCTACAAAGATTTGCACAAGTCAAGATACTAAAGAAATTGCATCGTTCATGGAAGGGTATACACCATTTTTTTTATTACCATATGAATTGTTCGGTAATTACTAAATTCTATTTGTATTATAAATTTATTTTCTAATTTATTCATATTCCATGCAGGAAGCAACTACTTTATAGGAGAAGAGAAGTTCAATTGATTCAAGAGGAAAATGAAAATTTTAAAACATATGATATCAAGGCGGAATTCATGACTGTAGAGGAAATCAAACGCCAAAGATCGAAAGATAAAGTAATTCATTAGCATTTATGATAAATCCATATTATGATCTACTAATCATATTAAACTAATTATAAGTTCATTTTTCATGCAGACCTTGTACATTCTTTGCAAGGTAAAGATTACATCGATCAGTTCGAATGTTTCTTGGCATTACGATACTTGTCAATCACATTATGTAAAGTTAGTACCACGGAATTCAAAATACTATTGTTGTTATTGTCAAGGGTCTGTTACAACACCAAAAGCAAGGTGTTATCCTATTTTTGGTTTAAGAAGATCCTCTACTATTGTAATAATTGTACAATAATATATTTTGCTAAAACTCTAATTTACGACAAATGCATTTATTTATAGGTTCAAGTTGCAAGTGCATGTCCAAGAAGATTCATGATCCACAAATTTCGTTTTATTCGGCAACATAGTGAAGAACATCGTGGGTGATTCCACCGGAGACAAAATGTTGAAAAAAGCATCTTTGGTATGTCTTTTTAATTCAAAATATAAAACTACAATGCACATGCACGCAATATATATTATATCATCACCAGTATATTTGATCAATTTTTATGCTATTTTTTTCTAATTTTTTATGCATGAATTGCCAGAAATACAAAAATGTGATACCAATGGAACTTTCACAGATTGTAGGAAGAAATTTTACTTTTAAAATAAAACTTACCGATTACAATTTAGATCAAGGGAAAGAAATTTTCACAGTTGTAGAGATATGTGATGAAGAGACTACAAATGATAATCATCATAACGAGGTATTTCTATTGTTTTAGAACAACTTACAAAATTATGCTTACAATTAATGTACTATAATTTTTACATATTCTTTCCTACTTGACAATAGGAGAAGTCATCAAATGACATTTCAACTCAAAAATATGAAGTGGACAAAGACAAAAACGTCAACATGAAGAGAAAAGTATCGATAAAGATTCGGAAATGAATAAGCATCCAAGAGGATACTCATATATTGAGCAAGTTATTTGAACTTGTGTATTATAAATTAGTCCGTAATAATATTAATAAAAAATTAATGTTATGTATTTCTTTACAATGAAGAAGAAGAGGAAGTAAAGTGATCAACATCGTCATAAAGAATAGACATTTGAGTTTTAGTTGTCATCTTTCAAATTTATTTAGCATTCTATATTTACAATTATGAATTATATTTATTTTAAATTTCATAATATAAAGTTTGTACGATCTTTATTTATATTTCAAATTGATTGATTTATTTTATTTTTATTTAGTTCTGTTGTACTTATTCATATTGTTTTTAATAATTCTCTAACACGTGTGAAGCACGTGCACCACACGTGCGGAGCACGTTATGAAAACTAATATGTATATATATATAGGCAAGCTGAATGTGCTCATCATTCTGCAAACACCAACACCAACACCAACACCAACATGTACACATACGTGGACGTGCTGACCAAATCGTGTTTAATGGAAACACAAATTCTATGTTGGACACCAAAACTAAGAGAGTTATTAACACACTTTGAGACACATGCATCACGATTATCTCCAGCATGAATATGTCTTCAGCATACTTTGACTCCAATAGGGAAACTGATCGAGACTCCAACTTCATCTCCAGCTCCACAATCGAGTATGAAACCACTGACACAACAGTTATTAATGTGTGTTTTAGAGTTTTGTATAGTTTTTCGGTTGATTGAGTTGTGTGGGCGTGTTTTTGGATCGGTTTGGTGGAGTTAGAGCAGAAATGGACAAGAAGAGAGGACTTTGCAATTTTCAGAAAAAAAAAAGAAGAGGATTTTGCCACGATAAGAAAGTAAGTTGCTACAATGAAATAGAGAAACTGAAAACTCATAAAGACCAAACTATAGTAGTTGCAGCTAAATTTAAGACCGAGAGGGGGCATTTCCACAAAGGTAACCACAAGGGGAATCCAATTTTTGTTGCCGTAAGAGAGATCGAGACCGAGATGCACAAAAAATGTGGACAACTAAATTTGCCTCTAAGAATTTGCACCTAATCATGGCAATATGGGAATCGCGACGAAGTCAAATTCGGAGAATTAGTCCAATTCAAGGAGGAATGTGGAGAGGATTCAAGGGAAACTTATTGTACAAGTTTAGAGTCCGTCTTTTGAGTTCTTGATAAGACTTTTGAGTATATAGTAAGGGTTTTGAATTCTTGTGAGTCATTAGCAATCATTGAGAGGAGAGGGAGAAGGAAGGAGAGGATTTGTTACAATATTGCTTTCTTAATTCTTAATCTTCTCTCTTTTGAATTCTTGATTTTCATCATGGTTGAACAAATTTTATTTAGTGTTTTCCACTCATTAGTCATGTGATAGAACACCAATTTTGAACTATTGAAACGAGAGAAATAACAACGATTACAAACGCAAAAGTAACTCTCTCAACCCAATCACTCCAAGAGTGCCCAATTACATTGAAATTCCAAAATGTGCCATCTAACACACCCTATTTGTAGTGTTTCCATCTCACTAATTCTAATTCTATGTGACTACTCTATGTGGGATCTTATCATTACTCCCCCCTTTCACATCCACCTTGCCCTCAAGGTGGGAAGAAAAAGAAACATACGAGGAAATGATAGAATGGCATGAACATAGACCCAACAAAATAAGGAAGCAAAGGCGCATAGAGAATCAATCTTGGGTGCAACATTTCTCAGCTTCATGTCAACGAACACTTGGTGCACACTAAGTGTTGAGTGGCGATAAACAATCACCGTCGCAAGTTTGATGAATGGATGGCTCTTTATCCCAAGTAAAAGTCCAACAACTACATCATTCGGTGCGCTCCAAATGACCATCATAATCATATGAGTACTGTGAGAGATGAAAGTGGCCAAAGTGACAGCAAAAACCATAAGAACCTTGTTCACATGCACGGCACTGAGAACAAACACAAGTAAAGCATCAAGCACTCCAGCTCCATAACGGAAGTGGTGAAATGTACGCAATTCATAGAGCAACCAGAACACCAAATCAGAACTAACATGAAATGCATATAGTGCACTTGCATGAATGGAAGCCCAACACCCAATACGAAGAGGTAACAACATTTCCAAATAATTGTGAATGAAAGATCTCCAAAATAGGGTGTGGCTCATGGTCCAGCGAGATGGGAATAAAGTATGTTGCTGGAAATTGCCCACCCAAGGAGTATTACAAACATTCTTCCACTTGGAGGAATAGCAAAGAATCATTGCTAAGATCAGCTGTAAAGTGGGGAACAAAGTATACACAGGAACCCTCAAGCATAAAATGAGAGAAAACATACCATGGATGTCAAGTGTGGAAGAAAAAATATGAGCCCTACAAACAACCTCGAAATATGTAGGGACCAACAACTTAATATGAGGTCCAAAATATGCAACTCGAGGAGAATCAAGGGCCAGCACAACAGTCTATACTAAGATTGGATGTGGTTTGGAGAGCTTCGTGTTGTACTTACCCCATTTATGTGGCCATCTTCTCACCGTTAGGTCTTCTCTTTGAAATTGACCCAATGTCATCTTCTTCCCCAAAATCAGTTTTGCAGATGTGATGGACACCACTAGAAAAATAGAGGGACACAAAACTAAAGAGACGGAGTTCGACAACAGAGTTGAAGATGATGAAGGACGGAAGTAATGGTGGCGGCCAAGGTGGGGGAGCGACTTTGTTGACACAAGAACTCGTAGGCGCAACTTTTGAGAGGACGACAACGACACCGAACGAAAACTTGTTGAACGTCAAACACCAAACACTCTTCGACGACACATACAAACACACGATGAAAATTTCGCTTGGGCCAAATGGCTTGCTCCAACCAAACGACCTCATCAGTTGTGAATACATTTTTAAAGAAGAATTTTTCTTACAAGAAGACCAAGCATGTTGCAGATCTGGTGAACTATCTTGTGATGAGGTCGAATTTGACCACGCTGAGACCTTTGTGACATCCAATTCAACAAGATGAAGTCGGGCCATTGTCGAAGAGAATTGAAAAAAATGTTGCACCACGGGGAAAAAGTTGGATCCCGATCACCACTAATCTGGAACATCTCAGACATCGCTGGATTTGGTCGACCCACTCCACAATCCTTCGTTGGAGCACCCGGATCTGGCGATTCTGGCTAGATCTGATTCATGTGGCCATTGCCGTCTCCGATATGAATGACCCTAAAAGCGGACGAGCTTGGATGAAGGCACATGCTCTTTATCTGCTGGATCAGACCTTGGACCTCAACTTTCAGCTCCCTTATAGAACCCTCCAGTGCCGAGATCCGCTGCAACTCCACCAGAATCGTCCTCAACTGCACCTCTAAGGAATCAAAACCAGTATCTACCTTTGGACCCATCGAGTTTCCTCTGATACCAATGATAAAACACCAATTTTGATCTATTGAAACGAGAGAAACAACAACGATTACAAACTCAAAAGTAACCCCAAAGAAGATTCTTAAAACTCTCTCAACACAATCACTCCAAGAGTACTCAATTACATTGAAATTACAAGATGTCCCATCTAACTAACTCACCCTATTTATAGTGTTTCCTTCTCTCTAATTCTATGTGACTACTCTATGTGGGATCTTATCATCATCAAGGTTCGAAACTTCGACTTCGCCTATGACTTCACTCACTTTAAATTCGATATAAATTCGAGGAAGTTAACTTCGACGATGAAAGTTTGACAAAAATTTTTCGATGTACGAAAGTTTACTGAATTTCACTTTAAAGTTAAAAAACTCAAGTTTCTTCGTAGAGATGCTAGGAATACACTTAATCATACAACAATAATGCATAAAACTCAAGTCAGCGGAGGATATTCCGAATTTTAAGTATATTTTTAGCATAGGTGAAGTTTTCAAAGTTTCTATCGAAGTTTCAGTCGAAGTTTCAGTCGAAGTTTCAGTCGAAGTTTCGGTCGAAGTTAGTTCAACTTCCACGAAACATAACAATTTTACTTCATGTTTTATGAACTTCTATCGATGTTTTCGAAGTTTGGTCGAAGTTAGCCGAAGTTGAGTCGAAGTTTTGCAATTTTTCTACTACCCTTGAACTTCGCTTCACTCACCTCAACATCGATAAACTCCCGAACCTCGGTGAAGTTTGTCGATTTTTTAACCATGATCATCATGTTGTTCATAACTTTATTGTCTAAGGTTTTCAATAAAGTTGATTTACGAGAGTTGATAGAACTGATTCTTTGTTCTCGGTATAATTCTAGATTTTATTGAGAGTTTTATTTTGTGTTTAATACTCTATATAGCTTGATCACCAATTTAGTGATTTAGGTTTTGGATACAAATCGAATGAGAGTATGTGAGGATATAATTTCATAGGTTGCATGTAGATAAGAACATACTACAAGACTTGTGTTGCGTTGTTTTGAAATTTCCAAATTTCATGCGTTCATGAAGGTATAATCGACATAAGAATACGAATCAATAGATCTATGTGAGTAGGGTTAATTGATCTCAGGGAAGATTTTTGACCAATTGAGCGAATTTGCGAGCAGTAAAGCAAGTTATTCTTAGACAAAAAATAGGAAATTAAGATGAGATAATCAATGGAGTTGGAAATACCCTCGATTCCTAAATTATGATTTAATTATCTTGTTTTCTTGCTCTTATTCACCACATTCTATTTTTCCTTTCTTTATTGCTTTAGTTTGTTCATAGCTAGTTTAGTTTATTTTTGCATTGGTTCTTAGTTTAGACTTTTAGGTAGTTAGGTAAATTAGACTTTCGATTGTTCAAACAAAATCTTTAGGAGGTTAAACTAGGAGTCTCTAACTAATCTATTGGGGTTTCGACTTTGTTCTTACCACTACTAGAATTGACCCACATCCACTAGTGTGGTTACTTGTATAAATTTTAAGAACATTAATCAGCACAAATAGTAAGGCCGCATAATGTTAACAGTCAACAACAAGAAATAAAGTGCCAATTTAACTGCTAGAGGTTTAGTTAGTAGAGAGAAAAATATAAATGTCTCACAAAGCAAGTGTAAGCCTTGTTTATTTTCGCTTTATTTGCTTCTTGAACTTTTGTTGTTCCACTTAGTTCGTGAGATATTGCCATACATTCCGTGTCACTCACAAAGCTAAGGTAGTTGATAACTTCATTCCATTTTTTTTTTCTTTTCTAGTGGAAAACTTAGGTATCCAAACATTTGGCTGGAAAACTCCACGAGAGCCATTCAAATGCCAAAACTCCATGACCTAGGAGAACCCTAGCTATTTAAAGTCCAATAACGGAATTAGACACGACCATTTGGAGAGGCACAACCACCTCGCAGTTCACTAATCGGCAAAGGACATTCTTCACTCAACAATTAGGTAAATGTAACAGATCAAAACATGCGAAATTGACTAAGATGAAATGATGAACACTAACCAATATGATAAATGGTGACAGGCTCTTCTCTGATGCTTTCCAAAATTTCCATTTTGTAAGGTTCATTTATGGCTAATATTCTTTTTTCAGCTTCATCTCTGGAAACCTCTTCTCTTATCAATGGTAAATTCTGCTTAATGATGCGTTCCTACAGATGACGTAAGAAGTAAATTCCATATCCTGAAACCACAAACTAATGAATGTACTTATTTCCAATCACAGCAACAAAATGTTATAAAAAAACAAAATAATGAAAAAACTAGCTCGCTCTCACCATCTCCTTCTTGATCCTCTTCAGGTCTCTATTTGCTAAAGGCACCATATCAAAGTCATAGTAAAACCCATTCTCTATCCATGGTCCAATGGTCACTTTTGCATCTGGAAAAAGCTTTTGAACTGCCATGGCCATCACATGTGCACACTGCAATAGTTTCATCAAAATTATACAAGAACTAACACGGACAAAATTAAACTAATATAGTCTAATGAAATGCCTCTACAAATAACCATCTCCCTCAACTTACCCACCCATAATTTAACTATAAAAATGCAATTGGTTTGTATTTTCCCTTATCCAATTTTATTAGGTTTGACACACATTGTTCACACTAAATCGAGCCCAATGGAAGAGTTTGTTCCATGTAACCGACGCAACTAATTTGAGATTGAGGCTATGTTGTTGACACAAATAGTATAAACGAAAACAATGCATTCATAGAATACTCTAATTACGCGGAACAACCAAAGCATCTGGGCGAGAACCATTCCTAAACAGTTCTATTGGCAATTAAATTTCACAATTAGAAATACATTCAACCTGCTTGTTCAACCAAACCTATGTTCGACAAGTCAACGAGTCGAACTCATTTCAGAATACTAAGTTTTCCTTCCTGAATCTAGCGAACAACACTTGTCCAACAATCAAAAGAATTACAACAATGCACGTTGAAGATCAAATCCAATCGACACAAACAAACAGTCTCCAATTCAATTTTTATCAACAAAAATGTGGTAATTCCGATCAAAGAATTCTTACAGTGTGCCGAATTCTCAGCAACTTCTCCGACGACTCATTGGTGGGAAGAACCACTCTCTCCTTCTCAACCTTCACTTCCGGCTCCGCCTCCGCCGCCGCAGTGCTCGAATCAACAGCAATCGCAGGAGAGGGTGAAACCCCTCTTCCTCTAAAACCCTTCTCCGCATAAACCCCAGCTCTGTTCCCCAAATTCCTCCCAGAAATTGATGTGAAGCTGCTTTGCAGTGAAATTGGGAGATACAATAACGGCTTTGAGAGAAGTTGTCGATGCTGTCGAAGAGAAGACGTGAAGAGAGAGTGCGCCGTCGCCATTGTCGAGTTCAGCTCACTCTGCAATCAAGAATTTGTGGTGTTCTGTGATGTGGTGGAGGTTTTGTTCGGAGAACTGATTGAATGGATAGCGAGTTTCGAGGCAAAATATGGTTGGTCGAGCCCCAACTCAACTCGGTAAACCTGGGACAACAAGGTGTGACGCGAACTCATCGTCCTCCCTCCATACGCTTGGGTATGTGGGTTCACTTGGGGAATCAAAGGCCATTGGATAAGTATGTGTCCCACTTACTTGTCCTACCTCGGCAACGCAGCATTGTCCTTGCCTAGAATATCTGGTTTACTGATTTTTTTTTTGTAAGCTCTAAATCTACTTGAAATCATAAGTTGAGGCTTGGAGGGAGATTTTTAAATTTTTTATAAATATTTAAAAAATATTAAAAAATATTTACAAGTTATTATGTTTGTTTCATTAATTACTTAAGTATGACTTTGAAATAAAAATAACTTTTGAATATGAACTCAAGAGTTCAAATAACACTGCTCTCTTTTAATATCTTTCTATACTATAGAAAGATGGAAAATGACATTGTTCATTGTACAATATCGTGACATTTGTGTCCTTGATTTAAAGTGTTAGGACATTTTTGCCCTTCACTTAACTGTTGAACTATTGGTCTTGGACGTTTATGTTCTTCAATTTGTTGTCACTTTTTCAAATGACACTGTTCATTGTACAGTGTCGTGACATCCGTGCCCTTGAATTAAAGTGTTATGACGTTTTTGCCATTCACTTAACGATTGAATTGTTGGTGTTGGACTTTTATGTCATTCAATTTGTTGTCACTTTTTCGTTCTCTACTTAATGGCGCATCTTTCTATAGGTTACTATTTTCACTCTTAAAGCTACAATCTCAATCAAGTACCAAAATCAGCCCTACTGGTATATGAGCTATAGTAAATGCAAAAGATTCACAGCTGCTGAAGACCAAGAACTGTTCGATTGCTTACAATGCAAAAATAAAAATTGCCATGGACTTCCAAGGTTAAAAAAAAAACTTTCCCCTTACATAAAAAATACAGTGCACCTGCAACCTACGAGGACAACGACGAGATCATCTTATTTACTCACAAGACCTCTTCAACCGCAACAAAAAGAGAAGCAATAATCATTTTCGATCATTCGAACAAAACCCACAAGCATGATAGTGCAATGTAATTGTCTACAAAAGTAATTACTTTTTTCAGTAAATATGTACATGTAAATATGGTTATCTATATGTCTATGTCTGCTTAAGTACCTTCACTTCCATACGCATCTTTACTAAATATTATATATAAATTGTTATTTCCTTTCTCTGCTACACCTACAACTAATTTACTAAAGTTAGTTATTGTAAACACACAAGCACCTAGTTCAATGAACTACTACAACACAAACAATACATACATCACTCCCATTACACTACACTATATCTGCACTAACTTCAAACACGATAACACATTATACTACCTCGCGTATTGCAATAATGATTTCTCGATCGTGAGTGTAGTGAGCGGTCTATACGTGCGAATCCCGTAGCCCAACTAGTATATATATACTGGTTTTCATAACGTGCTCTGCGCATGCGTTGCACGTGCTACGCACTTACCAATGTGAATTTAAGTTTGAAAAAATATTTAATAAATGAAAAAAAAGTTAAACAAATTATGCCATCATAAAATTAATAATTTTTTTTAATAGATTAAAGGCATAAATAATAAATAATCTCAAGAGCTTATTGATCAATAGTTAACAAATACATAATATGACAACATTAAAAAAATTTTCAATTGCTCTAATTCATTTTAATATTAGATTGTATTCCTTCAAGTTTAAGGAAGAGGAAAATACCAACACTCTATCATATAGATGGAATTGTCTTAACTCATCAAATATATTTGGAGAGTCGAAAAAGAAAACTCTTGTATTTTATTTAAACTTAATCTTTTTTTCCTTTTATATTTCAAATTTTGTCCAAAGATCTTGTCACTCTTTCATTGGTCTTCCTATTCTAATGATCTAAAACGTCTTAATATAAAAAAGGAAAGTGCATCATCGTCTTTTAGTGACATACAACAAAGCCAAGAAGGTGCACAAACAAAGTGTGAGAGGTTCTATATGGCTAAAACATCATGAATATCATAGTCACCATGAAATTCAATACAATATACATTGTTTATCTTCTTTCAAAATCAAAGCTAAATAATAAGTAAATAGTTAACTGAATTAATGGAAACACTACGACAATTGCATCGTCGGATCTTTTATCCTTAGAATAGAGTAATATTAAACACTAAAGCAAATATGCCCAAACTAATCATAGAAGAGGGTCGAGTGAAAATACAAAATAGTAACAAACTTAAAGTACACCTCACTACAGTATAAAATTAATCTATAGATATTCAACAGTTAAACAAAACTTTCTTAAGAAGAATACGCAACTATGTATTACTGATTATAATATTGCAACAAGATTCTTGTTGAACCTATAGATACTTTGAACTTGAGAATAGAATATGTTTATTGTATATTGATCTTGTGTACATAGTAATCTATATATACACGTACAAGGCTTAGAATACAAAAGGAAAGTTTAATCACAAAAGGAAACTACTAATTACATGAGATACTAATTTCTGTAATATTGAGTTTCCTTAACACGAATGAGTTTCCTTATCTGGTAGTTTCCTTAACACCCTCCCTCAAAATCAAGGTGGATTCGTAGAAATCAACTTGAGTTTGTCAACCAAGGCATGAAAGCGACCCGTAAGATGAGCTTTGGTGAAGATATTAGCCGTCTGATTGGAGGAGAAAACAGAAGAGAGCTGAAGAGTGCCACGAACTAGATGATGACGGATGAAGTGAGAATCATTCTCAATATGTTTCGTTCTCTCATGAAAAAAATCATTATGTACAAAAAACACGGTAGGTACTTTCATTATATCATGTTCCTGAGATTGATGCATGTGAGACTCACTTAGAATGACATATTATTGTTGAAATAAGATATAAGTACATGTTAAGAGTAAAATAAAACATTAACGAGCTTAAAATAAATTAGAAAGGTGCACCAGCTCATCAAAATCTAACACGTCAAAAACTAAATCAACAACAACAACAAAGCCTCTTCTCAAAATAACAACAACAACAACAACAACAACAACAACGAAGCCTCTTCTCAAAATAACTGGGTCAGCTATAGATCAAACTCTTCCAAAAACTAAACCATTATAGTAAATTTTATCAATAGGTTGTAGGCAACATCTATTGTTTTAATATTTGTATTTTGACCTTATGATCAATACTAAAACTGTTGGACTAAGTGTTTCATCACTTAGACTCCGTCCCGAGATTTTGATGGCAACAAACAACGCGAAATGTTACTAACATGTTTGTCAAGTATTTCAACGCAATCCATCATTGTTAGAATTCACAATTTCAAAGGCTACCAACGAATTCGAGTTACCAACGAATTCAAGTTCAAATGGAATGGATAAAATGAAAAAAATAAGACTTGAAAAGCTTGTAATTTGTTCAGGGCAAGGAAAGGCACCAGAAAGCATATATGGAGCTATGTACATCAATTGTAAGGTATAAGAAGTTCAACTACATGAGCCAAATGCATCAGATTCATGCATTTCACAAATTTCATGTTTTCAAGAACTTAAATTCACGCATTTCATGATTTTGCAATCCGTGAGTTATAAAAGGTTTTAAATCATGCAAATGAGTTGTATGGCATGAACTTGAGGTGTGCATTGTAATGACCCTCAAATTTACACATACAACGTGTTTCAAGACCATTGACTGGATCGTCGTGACTTGACGTACTCGTCAAAACCTCTGGATGTGACACCGAGGTACATTTTATTTTTCTACTCTGAGTCTAGATATGAGTAGGGACATACCTCGAGTTGCGTGTTAACGTGGGACCGAGGTGGCGGCTTATGGGGTAAGTGTAATGTGAATTATTTATAGTGGTGTATATAGCTTTAATGTGGTCATATTGAAAATTCAAATAGAAGCCTAAGATAGTAAAATAAATCAAAGGCTTTGGGATGTGCATCGAGATATGTGTGACTTATCTAGAGATCAAGTGAGTAAATGTTTGGAGTCATTTATGCATGACTTATGGGATAAATGTGTGAAGGTGGACCACAAGATAAGCATCGGGATACGTAAGTGCAAATTAATGTGTGGCTAAGGTTTAATCAACTTTAATCATATATAACATTTTGGTCAATCAAACTTACAACCTAAGTTTTTATCCTCAATGATTTGGCAAGGAAGAAAAGCAATAAGAGAGCTGCTGGAGTGCTCAAGAGGGGGGAGAAGACTCAAGAAATCAGTGAAGTGAAGAAGAAAATCAAGTGTATCAAGCTAGGTACTCCATTAACATAGCTTTGTCAATTCAATCAATTCATGTATTTGAAGTTGTAGGGTGTTGTTTTGTGTTGTGGTTGATGTTAGGGACCTATAGTAACGTGTTTGAGAGGCCCCAAGCCATCACCATGGCCTATATGTGGAAGAAACCTAGAATCCGAAATGCAGGATTCTGGGTTCTACCGCACATAGCGCGCTAGATATCAGAGTTAGCGTGCTAATATGTAAATTAGCGTGCTAATGTAAAAAATTAGCACGCTAATATGGATTAGCTTGCTAATGTCGAAAATTAGCATGCTAATATGGATTAGCGCGCTAATTCCCCTAGCAACACATAAAGTTGAATTTTTCAAAAATCTCCAAAACATTATAATTCAGTATAAAATATGTTTTAGGACCTCACAAACCTAAGGGGAGGTCTCAAGAGTTTGGGTGATCATATTAGGGAGCGCGTCCGAGCCGTAAGGGCGGGATAACGCGAGTCTGAGGTAAGTAAGTGAGTAAACCAGTTAAGGAAATGCATAGTAATTCATATTCCATATTTATTTTCTTTATTGATAGATGCATTTTCTAAAAATTCTATTCGTTATTTCCTTGGTTGAGTGTCTATGTCCTAAGTGTGTCGAGAAGGTACTCCTAGGATTATAGATAGTTGGACTAACGTGAACACTACCTGCGGGGGTTCAACTACCCAACCAAATGTGAGTTTTCCCCGAGTACTGGATTGTTGTAGATTACTGTGGATTGTTGTAGATTTATGACCACTTTGTATGCCTCTTTTAATTCCTAGACACTCATATTTCGTCGAGCATACCTATTAGTCTGTTTATCATGCACTTTTTATCTTTTATCTGTCTCTTAATACCTGCATGATATTTGAACTATTTTTAAAATGATTCACGAATTACTGTTTATATCCTTCTGGTCATTACTTTCTACTTTACTGTACTCACCGTCTAGTTTGTGACGGTGGGTGTAGATCAGATAGAGACGACCAAGGGGAAAGGATCGGTGATCGGTGATTTTCTTTGAGGACTTTTTGGAGCGGTTCCTTCCTTGCACGATAGTATGTTTCGCCATTTTTCTTGTACTTATTGTATATTATTGTTTTTGATTACACTGGGACATATTGGGATCGAGTGATATAGGATATGCGTGATTATACAATAATTTCAGGGTTTCACATTATAGGTTGTTTCACTTTTATTTAATTTCGAGTTATTTAATATTGTCTTTAGTTTAATTCCGATGCATACTATTCTGTAAAAGATAAAACTTAATAACTCAACATTAAAATACAAATTTAATGCAAAAATAACTATTGGAGGCTGACTAGGCCTGTGTTGACTTTGCGAGGAATGACTTGGGGGTCTACGTGGGTTTAGGTCAGGCGGGGCCCAGTTTTATGGGAAACTGGGGCCGTCACAGTTGGTATCAGAGCAAGTTAAACATTAATAGCATAAGACACAATCAGAACCTAGAGTGAAATCCTATGATCCTGACTTAGAAACTTCGTTGGGAAGTAAGGAGAGTTGGGGAAAAGTAAAACTTGATCTTATATGTTATATTTGCTATGTTGTAGTATACTATATTGGTAACTATCCATTGATTCGGGGATTCGCTTTCTATTTCAGATTGTGATGACGGATCAGACCGGACATAGTAATGATAGTGGGGCTGCGGGTCCTCGATTTGCGAGCACTGAGGAGTTGCATACTTTGTCAGAGAGAGTCGCGTCCTAGGATTTGCGATTGGAGGAGATTTTGAGGATACTTAGGGCATCGACTACAGCGACACCATCACCACCTGCTTCATCGACATTGCCTGCTATTCAAGAGACGGATACCCTTATGGTAGCAGCTATTGTTGCGGCTACTACAGTTATTGTAGCTGTACTAGAGACTACGGTTGTATCTCATGTACAGACTGAGGTAGTGTCTACTACATTAGTAGAGAAGGGCACTATGGCGATTGCTAAGGCTAGGTAGTTGCGAGAGTTTAAGTGGCATAATCATACGGAGTTCTACGGTGGTATAGACTTGGAAGTAACATAGAAGTTCTTGAAGAGCCATGAGAAGGTGCACAGTATCTTTGCTACTGAGGAGCAGATGAAAGCATATATTTCTTCATCAATGCTTCTGGGAAAGGCAGAAACTAGTGGAATACGATGGTGGCTACCAGAGAGGTACCCAAGGATTGGGCCGACTTCAAGAGGCAGTTTAACTTGAAGTATTTTCCTTCTACGGTACTGAGGGAGAAAAGGAATCAATTCACCTCATTGAGACAATATGCTGATGAGTCTGTCATGGGATACATGAGACATTATCTTCAGCTCCTTTCGTATGCCGAAGGGGTGGCGGATTCAAATGTCAATCAGGTGTACTACTTTAATGAGGGATTGCTACCCGAGATTGGAGGTGTTATTATCTCCATTGAGCCAGATACATTGCAGAGGGCTTATGAGAGGAGCTTGGTAAGGGAGGTTTATTTACTTACACATCCTGAGGAGGCTAGACCTACTCGACCAGAGACACATTCAGACCGTCGATCTGAAAGAGACAAGAAGATGAAGAGAAATAGTTGGGGCTTTAGAGATAGTAGAACCCAGTGTGTTGGATCCTTTACGACACCATCATGATCTGCATAAATTACTCTTGTTCCACCTATACCAGCGCCGAGTTTTGCAAGCAAATCACCACAGGCTACCTGATCCGTACAGAAGCCACAAAGGCATCATTCTGAGAGTAAAGATGTGGGTAGACGCAGTGGACAAATACAAAGGGCTGGACAAGCACAGGTACAGAGTCAGAGAGTTGCACAGGGTCGTAGATATAGCTAAACACAAGGGATGTCTTTAAGACCGAAGGAGCAATGTACATGCTTTAAATGCAGTCATATAGGTCGAGCGCAGACACAAAATCATCAACAATAGAGGGAGAGAGTCCATGTTGCTGTTGAGCCAGATCAGGGAGCTTCCCAGAATCTCACTAAGGGTATGATTTTGATTTGTGGTACTTTGATGCATACCATGTTTGATTCTAGTTCGATTGTTTCATTTATTTCTGGACGCATGGCAGATGTATTAGGGTTGAGACCCACTAGGCTTAGTAGACCCTTGATCCTTAGCACAACTACTGGGGACAAGATGTACCCGAACTTATTGTATGTCGATTGTTTCGTAGAAATAAAGGGTCATAATTCATATGTAAACTTGAGAGTCTTAGAGTTTCTTGAGTTTGATACTTTGCTTGCTATGGAATGGTTGGGTGTGTATCATGCTAGTATTGATTGCTACGGAAAGTCAGTTATGATTCCATTATCAGATGGAACGGAGATCACTTTTCATGGGACAATTTATTTACTTCCGATCACCAGAGGAAGGATAGCCACTGGTAGTGAGATTAAGATGCTTGCGAGTCATGAGTACTGGTAAGAGATTGGAGATCGATATTGGAGATGTGCCGGTAGTGTGCGAGTTCATTGACGTATTTCTGGATGATCTACCAGGATTGCCACCGCCGCGAGAGATTGACTTCATCATCGACTTAGTCCTTGGGGTTAAACTTATTTCTACAATGCCGTATAGGATGGCTCCTCGAGAATTGGAGGAACTGAGGACTCCGTTGGAGAAGTTGTTGGAGTTAGGGTTCATTCACCCGAACATGTCACCATAGGGTGCGTCAGTCTTATTTGTTAAGAAGAAAGATGACAACTTGAGGTTGTACATCGACTATAGGCAGCTGAATTGGGTGACTGTGAAGAACAAGTATCCGCTTCCTCGCATTGGTGATTTGTTTGAATAGCTCACATGAGCTTAGTGGTTTTCTAAGATTGATTCGCGATCAGGCTATCATCAGCTCAGAATTAGAGCTGAAGACATGGAGAAAACTACGTTTAACATGAGATAGGACCATTATCAAGTTACACCCATGCCGTTTGGTTTGACTAACGCGCCAGCTATGTTTATGGATCTCATGCATAGAGTACTGACGGTGTATCTGGATAGATTTGTGATTGTATTCATTGATGATATACTCATCTATTCCAGAACTTATGAGGATCACGAGGAACATCTCCGGGCAGTTCTACAGACTTTGAGGAAACACCAATTATATGCTTGCGAACCTTGTCTTTAAGAAGTCAAATTTTTGGGATATATAGTTGGAGCTAGCGGAGTATTTATGGATCCCGCTAAGATTAAAGCAGTAATCTATTGGCCTACACCGACTACAGTGACCGAAATATGCAGTTTTTTGGGATTGGCTGGCTAATTATCGTCATTTTGTGCAGAACGTTTCATGAATTACTATATTAATGACTCGTTTGACTCAAAAGAATGTGAGATCTTATTGGGATGAGAGTTGTGAACAAACATTTTCTACTTTGAAAGAGAAGCTGACGACTGCACCAATTTTAGTGTTGCCTGAGTCAGGGAAAGATTTGGTTGTGTATACAAATGCTTTGAAAGTTGGTTTGGGTTGTGTGTTGATGCAGGAGGGCAAGGTGATTGCATATGCATCTCGACAGCTCAAGATTCATGAAAAGAACTATCCGATGCATGATTTAGAGTTAGGCGCTGTAGCGTTTGCATTGAAGATTTGGCGACATTACCTGTATGATGTGCGGTTTGCTTTGTTCATTGAGCACAAGAGCTTGAAGTGCCTATTCTATCGGAAAGAATTGAATCTGAGATAAAAACATTGGTTAGAGTTCCTGAAAGATTATGACTTTGCACTTGAGTATCATCCAGGGAAAACCAATGTCGTTGCTGATGCTTTAAGCAGGAAATGGTCTAATGCTGATGTAATAGTGTGTCATATGACTCACGAGTATGCATTACTTCAGGCCACCGAGGTGATGAGTTCAGATGATATACCGAGTATTACTAGGATACAAATTTATGGTCAGATGAGGATGCATACTATTTCGATTCAAACCGTACGTGACGGATAACTGGCTGACGAGTTATACCAGCGATTCAATAATATGGTTGAGAGTTCAGATCATCTCGACTAAAGTCGATCAACAGATTCATGTTTGATGTTTCGAGATCAGTGGCTGAAATGCGTACCGAGATACTTTAGTAGGCTCACCGTTAACGATTTTCTATACATCCGGGTCGGAGCAAGATGTACGCAGACATGCGACGTCTCTTTTGGTGGTCGAGGATGAAAACCGATGTTTCGTAGTTTATTCGAGCATGTGAGATATGCCAGCGTGTTAAGGTTGAGCATAGGAAACCTGGAGGTTTGTTGCAGCCACTTCCCATTCCGCAGTGGAAATGGGAGCACATTGTTATGGACTTTGTCAGTGGTTTACCTCGATCTCCTTGTGGACATGACAATATATGGGTGATTGTGGACAGGTTGACAAAACTGCACATTTTATACCAGTTTCCACTACACATAGAATTGATAGATTGAACAGTCTCTACAAGCAATAGATAGTCAGATTACAAGGAGTACCGTTGTCTATAGTATATGATAGAGGACCACAGTTTACTTCATTGTTGTGGCAGAGCATGCAAGCACAGTTTGGCACTAGGCTTGACATGAGTATAGCGTACCATCCACAGATAGACGGGCAGTCAGAGAGGCTAATTCAGGTGTTAGAGGACATGTTCGAAATGTGTGTTTGGGAGTACGGAGGATCTTGGGAAAAGTATCTTCATTTATGAGAGTTTTCTTATAACAATAGTTTCTAGACCAATATTGGAATGACACCATTTGAGGCGTTATATGGTAGGACATGTAGATTGCCATTGTGTTGGGCAGAACCTGAGGATGCAGTGACTGTCGGGTCAGAGATTGTTGTAGATCACACAGAGAAGATACGACATATTCGTCAGCGACTGAAGAGTGCACAAGATAGACAGAAGAAGTACTACGACAAGTACCACAACGAGTTGCAATACACCGAGGGAGACTATGCATATTTGAAAGTTTTTCCTCTGAAGGGTCACAAATGGTTCAGAATCAAAGGAAAACTTGCACCCAGGTTTATTGGTCCATTTAGAGTTACGCGAAGAGTCGGTAAGGTTGCTTATGAGTTGGAATTACCGCCTTGGCTCGCCGGAATTCATCCAGTGTTTCACATCTCTATGCTTCGACTTGACAAGTCGAAGGAAGGACGAAGATCGATGGTAGACTTGAGTCAGATTGATTTGAGGGATGATATTACGTATGAGGAGCAGCCGATCCAGATTTTGGATCGAATGGTGAAGGTATTGAGGGTCAAGGAAATACCTTCAGTTCTCGTCAAATGGCAACATCATGGGGACGAGGAACTAACCTAGGAGTTGGAGTCGTATATGTGCGAGCACTTTCTCTACCTATTTTGATTTCGGTAAGCTTTATTTTTGGAGTTTCCTCTTAGTTTCAATTTTGAGGACGAAATTCTAATAAGGTGGGGAGGCAGTAACGACCCTCAAATTTACACATGCCACGTATTTCAGGAACATTGAATGGACTGTCGTGACTTGACATACATGTCGAAACCTCTAGAGTTGACACCAAGGCACATTTTATTTTTCTATGATGTATGTATTATTTATTTATACCCAAATGTGAATTTTTAATGTCCAAGTGTATGTTTATTTGTCGTGCCGAATTTGCGAGTAAGGTATATGCGGGGTATTCGGTGAGTCGAGATATGAGCAGGGACGTACCACGAGTTGCGTGTTGATGTGGAATCGAGGTGGCGGCTTATATGTTAAGTGTAATGTGAATTATTTATTGTGGTGTATATAGCTTTAATGTGGTCGTATTGAAAAATCAAATAGAAGCCTAAGATAGTAAAATAAATCAAAGGCTTTAGGATGTGCATCGAGACACGTGTGACTTATCTAGAGATCAAGTGAGCCAATGTTTGGAGTCATTTATGCATGACTTGTGGGACAAGTTTGTAAAGGTGGACCACAAGATAAGCATCAGGATACGTAGGTGCAAATTGATGTGTGGCTAAGGTTTAATCAACTTTAATCATATATAACACTTCGGTCAATCAAACTTATCACCTAAGTTTTTATCCTTAACGATTTAGCAAGGAAGAAAGGCAAGAAGAGAGTTGCTAGAGTGCTCAAGAGGGGGAGAAGACTAAACAAATCAGTGAAGCGAAGAAGAAGATCAAGTGTATTAAGCTAGGTACTCCATTAACATAGCTTGGTCAATTCAATCAATTTATGTATTTGAAGTTGTAGGGTGTTGTTTTGTGTTGTGGTTGATGTTAGGGACCTATAGTAACATGTTTGAGGGTCGCCAAGCCATCACCGTAACCTATGTGTGGAAGAAACCTAAAACTCAAAATGCAGAATTTTGGGTTCTGCTGCGCATAACGTATTAGGTGGAAAATGTAGCGCGCTAATATCGATTAGCACGCTATATATCAGAGTTAGCGCTTATATGTAAATTAGCATGCTAATGTAACAAATTAGCATGCTATTATGGATTAGCACGCTTGGTGTCCGAAGTAGTACGCTAATTCCCCTAGCAGCACAACAACAACAACAATAACAACAACAACAACAACAACAAAACCAACAACAACAACAACAACAACTACAACAACTACAACAACTACATAGCCTCAGTCCCAAATTAACTGGAGTCGGCTACATAGATCAAACTTTTCCATTGTGCTCGATTAAGTGCAATTGATGGTGAGCTTTTCAAACCATTCAAATCCCTCCTAATTAATGCATCCCATGTTAACTTTGGTCTACCCCTACCTCGTCGAATTTCTATAGTTTCTATTGAGTCAAGTTTTCTAGTTGGGGCATTTGTAGGCCGTCTTTGCAGGTGACCAAACCATCGCAACCGCCCTTCCCTAATCTTTGTATCAATTGGTGCTACTTCTACTTGTCTTTGAATTTCTATATTTCTTATTCTATCTTTACGAGTTTTACCACACATCCACCTAAGCATCCTCATTTCCGCTACGTTCATTTTATGTAATTGTTGTTGCTTTACCGTCCAACATTCACTTCCATAGAGCATAGCTGGCCTAATTACGGTCCTATAAAATTTTCTTTTTAACTTAGTAGGAACATTTCGATCACAAATCACCCCTGTTGCACTCCGCCATTTCTTCCATCCAGCTTGAATTCTATGTGTGACATCATTTTCAATGTTACCATCATTTTGTATGATTGATCCTAGGTATCTAAAGTGGTTTACCTTAGGAACTTCTACTTCTCCTAATTTTACCACTCCGTCATCTCGATGTCTAGTGTTCCTAAACTCACAGTGCATGTATTCAGTTTTTATCCTACTCAAATTAAAGCCTTTAGATTCTAATGTATTCCTCCAAAGTTCTAATTTCCTATTCACTCCATCTTTAGTTTCATCCACTAAGACAATATCATCTACAAATAGCACACGCCATGGTATATCCTCTTGAATATGTCTAGTTAGTTCATCCATAACTAAAGTAAATATATACGGGCCTAAAGCCAATCCTTGATGTAGTCCTATCGTAATGAGAAATTCTTTTGTAGCTCCTCCAAATGTCTTTATACTCATTACTACTCCATCATACATATCCTTAATAGTGTCTATGTATCTAGCATGCACTCTTTTTCTTTCTAGAACCCACCAAAGAACATCTCTAGGGACCCTATCATATGCTTTTTCTAAATCTACGAATACCATATGAAGATTTTTTTCTTTTCTCTATATTTTTCTAACAATCGTCTTACAAGAAAAATCGCCTCCATAGTTGACCTCCTAGGCATGAAACCAAATTAGTTCTCTGATATTGTTGTTTCTCTTCTTAGCCTAATGTCAATTATCCTCTCCCAAAGTTTCATAGTGTGACTCATAAGTTTAATTACCCGGTAGTTTGAGCAACTTTGAATGTCTCATTTGTTTTTGAAGTTTGACACAAGCGTGTTTCTTCTCCAATCCATTGGCATCCGTTTTAATTTTAAAATTTTATTGAAAATTTTTGTTAACCAAGTCAATCAAATTTCTCATAAGCATTTTCAAACCTCTATGGGTATTTCATCTGGGCCACATGCTTTCCATATTTTCATTCTTTTTAATGTCTTTTTAACTTCTACAATTCTAATATTGCGTTTATAGTTTACATTTCTTTCTTGGTGTGGGTTTTCATCTATTATAGTATCAACTTGATCATCATTAAATAAACTATCGAAGTAACTTTTCCATCTCTCCTTAATATCGTCCTCGCGCGTAAAAACATTTTGATTTTCATCCTTAATACATCTTACATGACTTAGGTCTTGTTTCTTTTTAATCTCCCAACATGGCCATTTAAATCTCATCTAATAAAAACCTTTTCATCTAATGGTATACTTTGCATAAATCCATACATATCGTCCCAAAACTTGCGTTTGATGCTCTCGCTTAATCCTACTTGGGGTGCATAGGAGCTAAATATGTTAATTTTTTCGTCTCCAATAATTAATTTAACTAGAATCAATCTATCCCCCATTCTTTTAACCTCTACGACCTTATACTTATAATCATTATCCACCACAATTCCTACTCCATTGCATTTTCTATCTATACCAGTGTACCATAATTTAAACCCTGTGCTTCCAATTTCTCTACTATTTTCTCCTACCAATTTTGTCTCTTGGAGGCAAGCAATATTGAATCTCTTTCTAATCATAATATCTACTAGTTCTACCGACTTTCCCGTAAGTGTTTCTATGTTCCATGTTCCTAAACAAATTTTTTCTCCCATTTGTATTTGTTTTCCTTTTCTATTCCTATTTTGTCTAAAAGATCTAGTGTTCGTATCTATGATTTTGTTTTTGTTTTCGTGTTTGTTTTGAACTAGCTTTTTTACCCACATCCGTCCTTTGTGTGTGAACCCTTGCTCATTTTTCTTCACATTCGGGCGACGATGTGAAGGGACCAACTTCTTTACCCATACACGTCCTATGTGTGGGAACTCTTGCTCATTTTTCTTTACTCCCAGGCGGTGAAGTGAAACACACCCTTGCTCATTTCTCACTACACTCGGGCTCTGATGCAGTGCATCGCTAGGTGGGAACGCCCCAATGTTTATATATGTTTGATCCATTTCATGAAAAGTGACAAGTTTTACGCTGGTTGTCAACTTATCGCAACCCTCCTCCATTTTTCAAGAATGGAAAATGAGCTTGAGACCTCCCTCCCCCACTTTTCGGGTATGAAAAATGAGTTTGGGACCTCCCTTACTCATTTTTCGGTATGAAAAAATGGGCGTCAGAGTCCTCCTCCTTTATTGGGACTTGGGACCGGCTATGTAGCGCACATAGTGTACAACATAGGTGGCGTTTCCCCTAGCAGCACATGAAGTTCAAATTTTCCAAAATCTGCAAAACGCTATAATTCGATTTTAAACATGTTTTAGGACCTCTCAAACCTAAGGGGAGGTTTTGAGAGTTTGGGTGATCGTGTTGGGGAACGTGTTCGAGTTGCGAGGGCGGGATAACGCGAGTCCGAGGTATGTAAGTGAGTAAACTAGTTAAGGAAATGCATAATAATTCATATTCCATATTTATTGTCTTTATTGATATATGCCCTTTCTAGAAACTCAATTCGTTATTTCCTTGGTTGAGTGTCTATGGCCTAAGTATGTCCAGAAGGTACTCCTGGGATTATAGCTAACAGGAACACTACCTGTGGCGGTGCAGCTACCCAACCAAACGTGAGTTTTCCCAAGTACTGGATTTTTGTGGATTCAGGACCACTTAGTATGCCTCTTTTGATTCCTAGGCATTCATATTTCGTCGTGCATACCTGTTAGTCTGTTTATCATGCATTTTTTATCTTTTATCTGTCTCTTAATACATGCATGATATTTGGACTATTTTTAAAATGATTCATGAATTACTATTTATATCCTTCTATTCATTACTTTCTACTTTACTGTACTCACCATCAAGTTTGTGACGGTGGGTGCAGATCGGACAAAGATGAGCAATGGAAAGGATTTGTGATTGGTGGTTTTCTTTGAGGACTTTTCGAAGCGGTTCCTTCGTTGCACGATAGTATGTTTTGACATTTTTGTTGTACTTATTGTATATTATCATTTTTTATTACACTGGGACATATAAAGATCAAGTGATATAGGAAATGCATGATTATACAATAATTTCAGGGTTCCATACATTAGGTTGTTTTATTTTTGTTTAATTTTGAGTTATTTAATCTTGACTTAAGTTTAATTCCGCTGCATACTATTCTGTAAATGATAAAACTTAATAACTCAACTGTAAAATACAAACTTAATGCAAAAATAACTATTGGAGGCTGACTAGGCCTGCGTTGACTTTGCGAGGAAAGACTCGGGGGTCCACATGGGTTTAGGCTGGGGGAGGCCTAGTTTTATGGGAAACTAGGGTCATCACATCCATATTGTTGGTTTTGATTTTGGATGCACTAGTACAAGTTTCGACAAGTCTTCGATTTACTTTAAAACTATTTGCAAAAAAGCCCCTGTGCCTTTCGTGAAATCGGGATTTTCCATTTTTGGGGTTTGTGAAAACATCCAGACCACCCAAATGGGTTATATGACCCATAATAAACATGTCTAACATGTTTTAAGAGGTTTGCAGGGTCAAGGATGCGATAGGGGATCGCTAACTCAAGGGTTGAAAATATTTATTTTTAGGCCCCTGCTGGTTAGCGCGCATCATTAGCATGCTACCTGCGGAGTTAGCGTGTTAATGAGACTCGCTAGTGTGCTAACTGAGAGATTAACGCGCTAATTCCAGAATCTGGCGCGTTAATTGTTTTTTGATAGCTTTTTAAATGTGAAACATCTACACCTTTAATTTGAATTAGAGGACTTTTTTGGACCCTTGGATCACTACAACGACTACAAACAGTAAAAAGGGTATGGAAAGAACCCTATAAACACTTTGAACATGTTTTTGATTAAAATAACTCACAAATACACAAAAGTGCATTAAAATGGAGTTTTAGCACAAAAGGGTGAAGAAAAAATACACACACGCACTTGAGGGCTGATCTTATGCAAACCAAGTGAGGCGAAAAGAGGTGTTTTAGAGACCTCAACACGTTGTCCAATTCGATCTAAATTATCATCACATATTGGGTTGTAAGATTACGTCTTTCCCTATAATATTTGTGCCCAATCTAAATCTTGTTGTTAATGATTTATGTTGGAACAATATGTGGCTAATTTGAACATGTTTATATAGTGTGTTGAGCCTAACATCATGTCTAGATAAGACCTAGAACAAACTTGCACTTATTGAGCCAAAACTTGAATCACTTGTGGATGCAAAAATTGAAAAACACATAAAGCCTAACCTATTCTTATAGTGGTTATTTTTCTTTGAAGTGTGTATGTGACACCACCAAAAAGGGTTTTGAACCTAATCTTGATTTTTGTTAAATCCAAAGTTGAGAGTGCATTTACTTGAGCTTAATTGCGATTTCTCGTAGTGCATCGAATTGACTTAAAACCCAATTGTGCTTAATTTATATTCGCGTTTGTGGTTTCATGCTTATGTTGTTTTGAAAACATATTTAGAAGGGCTTTCGCTATTAAACTTTATCTATTTGAGATCCGAGATTTTGGTTGCACTACTTGAGCTTAATCATGATCTTTCATGTGTGCATTGAATTGAATTAAAACCTAATTGTATTTAATTGATATTCATTTGTTTGGTTTCATGTTTATGTTGTTTTGAAAACATACTCACAAAGGTTTCGTTCTTAATATTAATCTATTTGTGACCTTAGATATTGATTGCACAACTTGAGCCTAAACTTGCATTTTGCATTTATACATTAATTATCCATTCTTCATAACCAACTTGAGCTTAATCTATACTCTTCTTTGTTGGTTTCAATAATGAGAGTTAGCCTATAAAAATTGATTTACAAGGCATCTCAATCGGCAAAGTCTCACTTGCATTACTTCATCTTAGGATTACATTTGGCTTGTGACAGGAGATCATCTTATGCCACTTTACTTATTGTAAGCGACAAATCATTCTTAATTTGTAAAGATTGTAAGGTCTATTGGTGAATAGACCAAGTTGTGGGTCTTATTGGTATATAGGAGAGATTGTAAGCCTATCGGGAAATAGGCAAGGTAAAGTCCTAGTTTCATCTTGGCAAGTCAAATTCCTAGTTGAGACTAGGTGGTTGTAAAAGTCCTTACTGCGGTAAGGCAAGTGTAAAAGACCTAGTGGTGACTAGGCACACTAAGCTTGCGAGCTTTGGGTTGTTTACTTATTGGAATATAAGTGTTGGTTCAAAATCCTAATCGTGGAGGTTAGGTAGTGGATGTAGATCGAATCGAACCACTATAAATCTATCGTGTACTTTCATCTCTTCTACCCCCTTCTCCTAGTATAACATTTCACTTACTTGAACAATTCCTCTACATCACTATTGCAGTCACTAATATACGCGCTCATCTAAATAAACTTTTGAAGTGAACTTAGGAGATTAGCAAAAAAAGTTGTAAAAAGTTTAATTTGGCCATCACACCCAATTCACCCCCTCTTGGCTGACCTTCATTTGGTGTCAGAGTAGGTGCTCTTAATATTCGAATTTATATCCTAGAGCTAAAGATCAATGGCCATGACTTTCGATGTTGATGCTACCATTCCACCTATGCTTAGGGATTTAGTTTTTAGGAGTTCGAGGATTAGGTTTAGAACATACCTTAGAGCCCAATCACATGAGATGTGGGGCATTTTAGAAAGCGGTCCATATACTCTAGTTAGAGTAGTGAATGATGTTGAAGTGCCTAAGCCAAAGAAGAAATGGAATAGGGAAGAAAAGAGGCTACTAAGACTCGATGATGAAATTAGACATATTCTCCTTTCTAGCATTCCCGGTGACATCAAGACTAGAATTTCTTCATGCACTTCATCTAGGGAGATATGGAGAAGATTAGAAGAAATTTATAGTCATAGTCATGATTCTCACGTCTCATTATATTCTAGCAAGTGTGATGATTTATTGCCATCTTGTGAGTCTCTTGCTCCTTTATCTCTTCATGATGAAAAAATTCACATTACTACACATGTTGATGATAAAGATGCTTACATGCATGAAGATCTTAGACCTATGGATTCTTATGTGCCAAATAATGATGATGACAGGTCTATGCATTCTCATGCTCATGAAAAGGACTTTATTGTTGATTCATTTACTAACATTGATTGCCTTCATGATTCCTTTTTTGATGAATTGTTCACTTTGAGCACAAAGCTTGAACTAGACTTGGACAATCTCATGAAAGAGAATGAGAACCTCAAGAATATGATTCAACTTGCATTTGATGAGTTGATGACTCTTCAATGCACATTTAACAAGAGTCTTGAAAAGAATGAGAGCATTCTTGAAGAGAACATGGCCTTAGAAAGTCAAGATTAAGTTCTTCAAGAGAGATTAGATGAATGGACAACGTTGGGAACAAATGTCACTAATGAGAAGGAGAATGTGAAATTAGAGCTTAGCCTAGAGAAATACAAGTGTCTACACTTAGAAGCTCAACTAGGGAAGTCTAGGAGGTTTTACAAGTTTAAATCATTCCATAGGCCGAATATGACTTATTCTAGAGTCAAGCCTCACATTAAGGCATGGGTACCAAAAGAAACACTCCTAGAAGCTAAGTCTACTAAATCCAAAGAAATCTGGGTACCAAAGTCCATGATACATATATTGAATTAGATTCATTTTAGAACATGAGTGAAGCTAGGTGTTAGATTGGTATGTGAGAATTAAGTCTAACGTAAGTGTTTCAAGTGAATTCAATTTTAGGACACATTATAAGGAACAAGGTGTGGATCCTAGTTCTTAGACCTAAGTACCAAACAATCATAGGAACCAAAATAGGTCTTTAGAAACTAAAAGAATGAGAAGGGAGAGAGTGTGAAACAAGGCTAGGTGGGTTGCACAAGACTATAATCAAGATAAAGGAATTGATTATGAAGAAGCCTTGGCACCGAAAGCAAAAATAGAAGCAATTCAAATGTTACTTACTTATGCTTGCTACAATGGTCGTTAATATACCAAATGGACGTCAAATGTACAATTTAAAATGTCTTCATCAATGGAAAGGTATATGTAAACCAATTACCAGATTTTGAAGACCATGCTAACATAAGTCATGTTTATCATCTTTAAAAGGCAACTTATGGATTGAGACAAGCTCCTAGAGCTTAGTATGATAGGCAATGTGCACTTCTTCTTACCAAAGGGTTTATTAGATTCTACATTTTCCATTTTGATCGAAATTGATAACATGCTCCTATTTTAAATCAGTGTGGATGATATCATTTTTGAGTCGTCAAACAAGCATTTATGTGAAGAATTTACATCTTTGATGACAAGTGAGTTTGAAATGAGCATGATAAGTGAACTAACATACTTCTTAGGCGTGCAAATTAAGCAATCTAATCATGGGATTTTTATAAATCAAGTGAAGTATGTGAGGGACATGCTTAGAAAATTCAAATTTGAAAATTTGAAAGCAAATGACACTCCTAGTAGATCAACCGTAAAGGTGGACAAGGATCCTTAAGCTAAGCCTATAGATCCTAAGCTGTATAGAGGAATGATAGGAAGCCTAGTCTACTTGACCGCTAGTAGACCAGATATCATGTTTAGGGTGAGTCTATATTCTAGATTTCAATACAAACCAAGGAATCACACTTGGAATATGTCAAGCTTATGTTTCGTTATCTTTGTAGGACACAAGACTTAAGATTGTGGTTCAACAAGGCCAAGAGTTTCGAACTTCGAAGCTTCGTTGATTCCAACTATGCGGGGAGTCTAGTTGATAGGAAAAACACTTCAAGATTTTGTCATTTGCTAGGAAATCCACTTAAATAAGGGTTTAGCAAAAAATAGAATTTCGTTGCTTTGTCCACCGTTGAAGCCGAATATGTGGCTTCCAGAAGTTGTTGTGCTCAAGTCTTGTACATGAAACAACAAATTTAGGACTACCGAATTCAAGTAGGTTGTGCTGAAATATATTGTGATAACACAAGTGTAATCAACATATCCAAAAATCCGGTGTTACAGTCCCGTACCAAACACATTGAGATTAGGTACCACTTTCTTTGCGACCATGTCTAAAAGGGCAACGTTAAACTAATCCATGTGTCCACTGAGGATCAACTAGTTGATATATTCACCAAGCCACTCCCTAGAGATCAATTTTCCAAGATTCGACGAGATTCGTGAATCAGACCTTTTACATAAGGTTTATCTCTTCCAACCCTTTTTATATGTTATTAGTGAAGTCCCCATGAAGTATGAGGTGAATCGGAGTTGTCCTCTAAAAACTCAAAACTTTAATTTCGACAATTCCAAGGAGTAATTATTGCACTAATGGTCTCTGGTTAGCGTGCTAACTGCTGGACCTAGCGCGCTAATCTTGTTGTCCCCAGAACCATTATTTTTGCCTTAGGGAACTTAGTTGCATACGTTTAGGGGGAGCTTTAGTTTGATCATTGTAGGGAGAGTATCTTGGTTATTGCATGAGTAGACAGTTCATTCTTGAACATCACATATAAAATCTTAACTCATGTCCATGTCGATTTATATTTGTGCTACATTATCTTATCTTTCATATTTTTAGAATGTAATGCCATGAATGTTGTATATCTTTGACTCATTATCTATGAATGAATGGCATTTTCTTTGACTCCTACTCCATGTGTTTTCTAAAATTGCATGATTGGATGAATTGTCTATGCTCTCTTTTATTCATCTTGATGCCTATTGATAGGGGGAGAGTTTGTACCCACTTTTTGATGTTATCAAAAGGAGGAGAAACATATACGCTGAACTTGACCATTATGATCTTGATATGCTTTTAATGACTATGTTTGTTTGTCAAGTTCACGATTTTTTGTTATCATCAAAAAGGGGGAGATTGTTGGACTAAGTGTTTCATCACTCAGATTCCGTCCCAAGATTTTTACGGCAACAAACAACGTGAAATGGTACTAACACATTTGTCAAGTACTTCAATGCAATCCATCATTGTTAGAACTCACAAGTTTAAAGGCTACCAACGAATTCGAGTTCAAAGGGAATGGATAAAATGGAAGAAATGAGACTTGAAAAGCTCGTAATTTGATGGCAAGGAAAGACACCGGAAAGCATATATGGAGCTATGTACATCAATTGTAAGGTATAAGAAGTTCAACTACATGAGCCAAATGAATTAGATTCATGCATTTCACAAATTTCATGTTTTTAAGAACTTAAATTCATGCATTTCATGATTTTGAAATTCGTGAGTTATAAAACGTTTTAAGTCATGCAAATGAGTTGTATGGCATAAACTTGAGGTGTGTATATTGTTGGTTTTGATTTTGGATGCACCGGTATCAGTTTAGACAAGTATTCGGTTTACTTTAAAACTATTTGTAGAAAAGCCCCTGTGCACTTCATGAAATCGAGATTTTTCATTTTCGGGGTTTGTGAAAACATCCGGACCATCCCAATGGATTCTATGAACTATAATAAACATGTCTAACATGGTGTAAGAGGTTTAGTAGGGTCAAGAATGCGATAGGGGGTCGCTTACTCAAGGGCTGAAAATATTTATTTTCAGGCCCCTGCTTATTAGAGCGCTAATGACATCATTAGCATGCTACTTGTGGAGTTAGAGCGTTAATGAGATTCGTTAGTGCGCTAACTGAGAGATTAGCGCTAATTCTAGAATCTAGCGCGCTAATTATTTTTTGACAACATTTTAAAAGTGAAACATCTACACTTTAATTTGAATCGGTGGACTGTTTTGGACCTTTGGATCACTATAATGGCTACAAACAGTAAAAAGGGTATGGAAAGAACCCTATAAACACTTTGAACATGTTTTTGATTAAAATAACTTACAAATACACAAAAGTGCATTAAAATGGAGTTTTAGCACAAAAGGGTGAAGAAAAAATACACATACTCTCTTGAGGGCTAATCTTATGCAAACCAAGTGAGGCTAAAAGAAGTGTTTTAGAGTCCTCAACACTCTATCCAAATCGATCTAAATCATCGTCACATCTTGGGTTGTAAAATTAGATCTTTCCCTGTAATATTTATGCTTAATGTAAATCTTGTTGTTAATGATTTGTGTCGGAACCATATGTGACTGATTTGAACATGTTTATATAGTGTGTTGAGCCTAACATCATGTCTAGATAAGACCTAGAACAAACTTGCACCTATTGAGCTAAAATTTGAATCGCTAGTGTATGCGAAACTTGGAAACACATAAAGCCTAACCTATTCTTATAATGGTTATTTTTCTTTGAAGTGTGTATGTGACACCACCAAAAAGGGTTTTGAACTTAATCTTGATTTTTGTTAGACCCAAAGTTGAGAGTGCATTTACTTGAGCTTAATTGCAATTTCTCATAGTGCATCAAATTGACTTGAAACATAATTGCGCTTAATCTATATTCGCATTTGTGGTTTTATGGTTATGTTGTTTTGACAACATATTTTAATGGTTTTCGCTCTTAAACTTTATTTATTAGAGACCCGAGATTTTGGCTGCACTACTTGAGCTTAATCGTTATCTTTCATATGTGCGTTGAATTGACTTGAAACCTAATTGTGCTTAATTTATATTCATTTATTTGGTTTCATGTTTATGTTGTTTTGACAATATACTGACAAGGGTTTCATTCTTAATATTAATCTATTTGTGACCCTAAATATTAATTGCACAACTTGAGCCTAAACTTGCATTTTGCATTTATACATTAATTAGCCATTCTTCATAACCAACTTGAGCTTAATCTATACTCTTCTTTGTTGGTTTCAATAATGAGAGTTAGCCTATAAAAGTTGATTTACAAGGCATCTCAATTGGCAAAGTCTCACTTGCATTACTTCATCTTAGGATTACATTTGGCTTGTGACAGGAGATCATCTTATGCCACTTTACTTATTGTAAGCGATAAATCATTCTTAATTTGTAAAGATTGTAAGGTCTATTGGTGAATAGACCAAGTTGTGAGTCTTATTGGTATATAGGAGAGATTGTAAGCCTATCGGGAAATAGGCAAGGTAAAGTCTTAGTTTCATCTTGGCAAGTCAAATTCCTAGTTGAGACTAGGTGGTTGTAAAAGTCCTTACTGCGGTAAGGCAAGTGTAAAAGACCTAGTGGTGACTAGGCACACTAAGCTTGCGAGCTTTGGGTTGTTTACTTATTGGAATATAAGTGTTGGTTCAAAATCCTAATCGTGGAGGTTAGGTAGTGGATGTAGATTGAATCGAACCACTATAAATCTATCGTGTACTTTCATCTCTTCTACCCCCTTCTCCTAGTATAACATTTCACTTACTTGAACCATTCCGCTACATCACTATTGCAATCACTAATATACGCGCTCATCTAAATAAACTTTTGAAGTGAACTTAGGAGATTAGCAAAGAAAGTTGTAAAATGTTTAATTTGGAAATCGCACGCAATTCACCCTCCTCTTGGGTGACCTTCAAAAATAACTTGTTATATTCAAAAAGCTTTGCAATAACTATCGAAACCAATGTATATCCCCAATCCTGCAGATTAGAGAAATAGATGATGTATTTGACAACAAAATGCTATTCTTAATAAGAAAAACTTCATTTATAATTATTCCAACAACATGCCATCTACTTAAATAAAAATTTGAAATGACATTACTTTTGATTCGTTTAAACCATCAACAAATAATTGGAGATCTCTTCGATAAATAAGGTCACATAAAATGATGCCTTTCTCGCACGTCTCTTATCCCCTTACATGGACATTCACAATAAAAAAGTAAAATTAAAACTTTTTAAAAAGTTATTGATAAAGGAAAGATAAAAAAAGGAACTTGGCCATTGATTCTAAAACATCAATACTTGCATCATAAACAACTTGAACTAATCTACAAAATTACAGAAGAAAGGAAAAAAAAAAATCTAAGAACATCTAACTCGTACTTCTAAAAGAAAACCATCTAACCTGCAAAATCCATCAAATCTAGAACTAAAACAACAATCCAAATTGATTAAAACTACTAAATAGCCAAACCAAACAATATTAAAAAAAAAAACATTAACCACTCACCTTCTTGGTTTTAAGTTTTATAGGATTAGAGAAGTCCAACATCTTAATTCAATCAATCATCAAAGCCTATTGAATGAACTTAAATTAAAAGGCACAATTTTGAAAGTAGCGAAGAATAAAAACCAAATTCTGATTTTATGGATTAACAAACGAATTATAGGATACTACCAGCTGAAGAAGAATGTGAGATAAAAAAACAAAAATTTTTAGTTTAAGGATTAAAAAACTAAGATTATTACCAATTGAGGATCAATTGAACCTTCAATTGTAGTCTTAGAGAACCTTGACTTTGCTATAGTATATTACGCACTAAAGCTTTTAATGATCTATTTTGGTTATAAAATTATAATCAGTAACTAATTGCCCCTCCCCTTTGTGCTCGTGAAGATGAACAAATGCTACAAATAAAAACAACCAAGATTGTAAAGAAAAGAATGAGATAAACTTACATGTATTAGAGCCAACACAAGAGAAGTAGGCTGCGTGTTCTCTCCCTTATCTACAATGACACAACCTCAATTGCTAGATTAAAATAACTTAATCTATCTTCAATTATATTCTCTACTACAAAACAAACAAACAAACAATCAAACACACATAATGCAATAACATACTTTGTTTTTTTAAGTAAATGAATGGCTGCTTTTGCAAATGCATTTCCACCAAGTGCTTACACATATAGAGAAAAGAAAATAAGAATAGTTGATCTGCATGGTAAAGGGAGTGACAATTTACAAGGGAAAGAGATACACTAACATATAGCTTAGTTATCTTGTAGGATCTTAGGAGAAAAAGAGACTTTAAAAACATATATAATCCAAAATATAGGGTGTCATAAGCTAAGATTAACACTTAGTAATGATTCTTGATAAAATAGATGGGAAACACTTGTTTAGGTTGAAGGGCAGTGAATATAATTCCTCACTTCATCTTTTTTTGGTAAAATTCCTCACATCTTGGATCTACCACGAACAGTTGGAGTTTCTCCTATCCCTAATAAATCCTCATTGCATTATCCTTTTTTCAAAGTAATGTTATATTGAGGAACAATACCAGGATGCCAAGCAACCAATGCCTCAGATGAGAAAGATAAATTCACTATATCGCTGAACCATACATTGTTATCAGTTAGAGACTCATAAAAGATAGGAGTCACAATCCCAACTGCACACTAACCACCCTTACTTTTTGATTACATCATAAAAATAATTGAAGTTAGTAAAAACCCATCAACCATCATAAAAACCTTTTTTGAAAAGGAGGAAAGATGAACATTGAGTTTTAGTCCAAATCTGAGGGCTCTAATGCTTGAATATGAAGTGGTTGAGCGGTCATTTATGATTGATGTGATATGTTGATGATGAAGAGGGCTTGAGATGTGAAGATGGTCATGGTGGTGATGGTATTATTTATGTTACCTAGGTCTAGCCGTATGAGAGAAAGAGAGAAAGACACAAGGATTTGAGAGGAAACGTGAAAGAGAGAATGGCCAATGTAGAAGCTTGAGCTTCATTCAGATTGAATGAAGAAAAGATTCGAAGTTGTAAATGAATAAGACTTGGTTGAAGAGGAGAAATTGGAGACGACACTGAAATCGCAGATCGTTGGGGACGAATTAGAGAAATTTGAAAAAATGCAAGGGCTAAAATGGTATTTCCTCATAGTTGCTATTCATTTTTTTAATATAGTAGTATATATATAAATAGAAATAAATATATAAAAGAGCGAATATGGAATCTATCGACCGTAAGCAAAAAACTATTCTACCCCAAGTTATTTTCGTCTTCGTTAACAACTCCAATTTCCTTCCTCACCTAAAAAATCACTTTTACCTTTCAACTCCTCCATTTCATTAGTTCTGTTTCAATTGATGGTGGCTTTCCCTTTACTTACTATTTTCTTTCTCTCATTGCTCTTTCGTTAGTTCCATTTCAATTGATGGAGGCTCCCAAAACACTTCTTTGTTATACTGCGCTCTAGATTTTCGCTCCCAATCGCGAATGCTCTGCTGCAATCTCTCGCTCCCAAAACACTTCTTTACTGCGCTCTAGGTTTTCGCTCCCAATCACTCAAATTGCCTTCAACTGCAATTAATTGGTTACATTCACCTAACATTGATTCAGGTATGCAACTATTTGTATGTCTTTTATAAACACTATTTCTCCATATATGTGAAAAAGAGGGAACCATGGTCCTATTTTGGACCGAAAAGGAGTCGACTTCATTAAGTCTATTGTGTCCTTGGTAGTAATGTTTCAGTGTCGAGTTTTCCATCTCTTTCGCTTGCTTTCTTCCACTTCTAGATGATTCTTTGTTTCTTAATTAGGTTTCAATCACCCATCTATGCTTCAAGTATACTAGTCATAATTGGAAGCTAATGTTTTTGCGTACTGATGTACGATGTTGTGTTGAGCTTTTTGTTTTAATATATAAAACAACTTGATAACATCCATGTGAAACCTTATCTCCATTGCTTGAATTTTGTTTTTCTTTTCTCTCAAAGAAAATTAAAATTGGCCATGCATTATGAGAATTTAATCATTATTGTATTGATTAGATTTGGTATTGGGAATTCTTAGATACCCATGATCGAGATTCTATGAAGAACACTCTAATTCTTTGATTTTTTTGTTTTGTTTTGAATTTCAGTGTTTATGCTTTCAATGTGTTTGATAAATTATCTGAACCAGTTTTTAAATAAAGTTAATTGTTAGATGATGAATATGGGAATGAAGGTGTTGTGTGAGCCTTGAGAAAATTGGCGGATAATAGAATTGTTTATCAAAATCACTGAAGGTGTTTGAGGGCTCTTCGTATGGGCTTGTCCTTAAGTTTAAGATTTCAATACATTTAGTTGTACTCGGGTTATCGATCATTGATCCTCCTTTAATGTAAGTAGGTAGTTTAGTTTAGTTCCCAAATGCAAGCTTACTACATACTAGATAAGCATCAATATGGTGATCGAACCTTTGTACTTGTGTGTTGAATAAAATTATACTAGCTCATGTGATTTTCCTTAGCAGACAATCAACCAATTTTTTTCGCAACGCGCAATTTTATCACAATGCAAAAACTTCACTTGAGAACAGATATAGGATGGTAGGTTATGTAGTGTGCATGTTTTTCAATTATAAACCAATTGGAGACCGAAAATAAAATGCAGAATATTTATGTTTTCTTAGTTCGGATCACCTACAAGTAGCTCTGTAGTTTATTTAATGTTAACTCGTTCTTGTATTTTAATTAACAAACAAATTCTACCCTTTATAGATTCGTAAATATCAATTTACAATAGGGGAAGAACTTGCATGACTGTGAAGTTTGTGAGCAATCATTGAGCAAAGTGCGAATCATGTTCATGAATGATTAGCGAGAGTTTCAGAATGCTACCTCTAAAGGTACTTGTGTATTATGTGTACCTTAGCTTGATAATCTTGTTTGGTGGTGAATGGTTTATGAGTCCTTTTATTAGAGAACATACTAGCATTTCTTTTCGATTTCTGTTAATGCACAATAGTTGGTAAACGGAAACAAAAATAATGGAACTGATTAGTTTTGAATTAATATTTGATGTATATGTATGCATTATTGGTACCAATTTATTTATTACTGGATTTTATTGGATACAACTCTTGTTTGATTCTGTTATGAGCAGGAACCAATTGATTCTACTGTGGTAATGAATATTTGAATATGAATCATGGCACTAGGTATTTTGTTGATAAGTTTTAGACCTTGGGGTAGCTTCAATGGTGAGATGTGACAATTTATTTGGTTGCATGTAGGAATCAACTATAATACTTGAGATCTAAGGAGGTGAAAACAGACAAGGTTATATATAAAAAAAACATAAAATCAAAATTTAACTCTCAAGTAAGCTTTTAAGGAAAAAAGGGTTTGTCTTCAAAAGTATTCGAGAAGAAAGAAGTGGAGGATTGTTGTCGAAATTAATTTCTTATTTGCTTCCAAACCATACGACCTCTATGAAGTAGCTAAAATCTTATTGGTAGCATTCATTGTGTATTTCAAAGTCAGTATCGTTGTATTCTAAAGTTTATCCATATGATGTTGCGGCTAGATATTATTTTGAATCTTTTTTAACGATATTATGCTTCTTAACAGTAGTTTGTGTTATTATTTTTTTCTTCTCTTTGTTATCTATTAATAGTCATGTACGCCAACAGTTGCACGAATCTAAATTTATGGAAGAATTTGATCCATGTAGCAAAACCTAACTAATTTTAAGATTGTTTTTCTCATGGTTATCTATTAATAATCCTCATTTTTAGTTTGCCTACTTTAAATCCTTCAAGCGCTACTAATATGATATGGTGTTTTGCAAAATCCAAGGGGAGGATAGTAGCTAATTTGGCCAATTTCGCATGCGACCCTTGCAATTTCACATTTCTACATTAGGTTTAGATTCATCATTTGCTTTGATCATTACTCAAACTACTTCATGTTTTAGTTTGGTCTCTTTTTTTGCATTGTCAAATATAAAATTAACACTAGATTTCCTTTGGATTAATCAGCTCAATGTTTTGAAGCTTCTCATAGAATTTATAACTGAGAAGTCCATGACATTATGACATTTACGGAAGCTGCAATAGGAGGTTGAAAATGAGATTTGATGGAACATATAATTGTACCAATTACAACATAAATATGCAACACCAGTGCCGAGGTATAAATAATAAATTTATTAAATTAATCCTGCTTTTTTAAAACTGTTTGTATTTGTGCTTTCTAACTATTCTACAAGTGATAATTATATTTTTCCTTTAGGGTTAAGCTATAAGTGCAAGTGCATGTGATCTGCAACATTCTTCTTATTTGAGAATATACTATACAAAATCATAAGTGAGGAAGTCGTAAATGACGTATTAGTGAAATTACCCAAGATACGCATAAAATTTCTAAACGTTTAATTAAACTTTGTTCAAACATTACATTCAAATATAACTTTTATTAACTTTGTACCATTTTTTTCTTCCATTAATTTCTTACATTAAACTTTCTCTTTTTACTTCAATTAGGATACGAAACTAAAAAATAATGTTGCACATAAATTTTAAAAAAATTTAGGAAGAAGTTTTACATTCATTGTAAAACTAACTTCCTTCAATTTCAATAAAGGCCAAGAAGGTTACACAGTGATAAATATATGTCATTCAAATCCTCAAACAAATTAAGAAGACATTGTGGTAAAGAAATTAAAAAGAAGAGAAGTGACACTTATTTGGGTTATTCACAAACAAAAAAAGAACAAAAAATACTATTTGATCAAGTTATTGAAACTTTAATTAAATAAGAATTTCATCGTATTAATTATTTTTGCTAAATAAATGTAATGTCGTATACTAACTCTTTATTTTTAACTTTCAGGGATGATGATGATGATGAAAAATCAACATTGGCGGGAACATGATTCTTTCATTATGATTTTTTTTAGGATGCACAGTTTGTTTTTTTTTAAATTAGAAAGTTGTTCGAATATTCAATTGCTTACTTAAAAATGTTAATTATCTACTTTATTCATTTATAATTTGTTCATTTCATCAAGATTTTAAATTTAAATTACAAATTTATATTTACTTAGTAAATTATTAAAAATAAATTCTCCCGAGCATAGAAAGCGGGCACGATCATGCGAAGCAGCTACCTAAGACTAGTATATATATAAAGACAATATAATAGAAAACTTGAAATGGTTAATCGTGATGCCTCTTTGGCTAAAACTTTCAAGAATACCCTTTTTCAAACAATTGCTAAAAGGGTCGATTTAGGGACAGATGTGTAATATTATATTTTCTCCATAATATTTGTACGTAGTGTCAAACATGTTTAAGATTAACATAATGGTTGTTAAAACCATCTCAGAACCACTTCGTGAACATCAAATTCTCTTAGAATTAAGGGGTTGGTTTTTTTTTAAATCACGCTTTTTAACTAACCACTTTTATAGCGGAGAATATGTGTTCCATACACTATCAAATAAACTGGGGGCTTGAAAACATTTGTAATTTTCTAATACAACGAGATCTCAACGCACTTAAAACATATAAGGCGATTCTTCTAGAGAACATCTAAAATAGATTTATGAGATAGATCCACTTACAACAATCCCAATAGAGCCATATTTTCTAGGTAAATAAAGTATAAATAAAGTTTCTCCAATTTAGAATTTTTTTTTTTGATGAACCTCTAATTTGGAATCATCAATGGTATAAGTCTTCAAATATATAAATATATTCCCTATACTTTTTAGAAGATCTTTTCGGTACTTAATATGATTAATAGCGCTCCCATTGTGGACATTAAAGAGTTCCAGATTAATTCGATTTCATACACAATAATCCTCATATCATGCTTTCTTTTTTATGTGTCTATGATATTTACAAAAACAAAATGTACAACGAACAATTACATATCCATAGTTAAGATAATAATATCGCACCTTCAAGGCTTAATCCATAATGGAGATATGTATTTCGTTCCATGAACTACAAGTACTAGGCTTTTGCTTGATGTACATAAGTCAATCCCACTGATATTGCGATCAAGACCATGCAAACTATCCAGTGTGTTGATTGATGCTCAATTGGGTTCAAACTAATGTGATATTAATTACCATCGTCAATAGTGATTATGGATAGGGACTTGACAAAGGTTCGACATGCTAACTATATTATTTGAAACTCGAAAAAGGGTTGGTGTTTACAAATTTATAGTATAGATCAGAAATTCGAATCAATAATCTAATGCATAGTGGGAATCATTGTTCGTGCATTGGTATTTTGGTGCGGGATTAACAATCATTGTATTAACCAAGAGTACTTTTCTTTTTCATTTTTTAACTAGAAAAATTTGTTGTTTTTTGACAAATTTTTTTTTTAGATAGTGATGGAAACAAGAACATCAAATACTTTGACTACTATTTATTTTTTAGGATGTATTTTTTTAAAGATAGAGGGGAATGAGTTATTTGTTTATCAAGCAAGCACATCTTGAAGAGAGACTCTCATAGCTACTAAAATGTTTTTTTTTCTCCGATCTAATAGAGTTTTGTTGAAAGTGAGCCAATAGTTAACGATTAATTTGTAGATGGAATTCTACTTTATCTCACCGCTCAAAAATGTATTTTACTAATATTCACGTTATATTTGATTGAGTTGGACCTTTGTTTTAATTAATGATTAGTTTAACTATTATAGTTAGGGACTATGCTCCCCTTGAATTATACTACCTAAAAAGATTTTCTTAGGGCAATATACTAATAATGTTGAAACTAAAGAATCGTGTTACTTGAGTCAATTTATGACCTATAAATAGAATCCGAGATCAAAACAAAATATTATGTGCCGACCAAGTGCCCTAATTATCAATATTAAGAAAAATAAAGTTAATTTGAGATTTCTTGTTTGATTATATTTGTTTTTTTTTCTAAGAAGTTTGATCATATTTATTGTCTCTATATATGCTTGAGAGTTTTTTTTTTTTGTTGAAATATATGCTTGAGAGATTAAGAAAAAATTAGTAGAGAACTTTGCCCTTTTTAGGTGCTCGACCACCAGGCCAGCCCTTGGCACGCCCCTTACATACATGAACTATAACAAATGTGGTAGGCTGTTTTTTCTTTTTTCTTTTTATCTGAAATAAACTATATATGGTGATTAAATGTGGTTTAGTTTTTTGTATCCTTCAACGTATAGTAAGTTTGAAATCAATGATTCAAAACGTAGCGAATTCAAAAAAGAAAATTCATAACATACTTGCAAATGTTGTTGGAAGTGCCACTATAATTGTTTTTTACTTCAACGGGATTCAAACCCACAACCTCCCTAAACCAAAACTTATTTTATTAACAAGATCTTTATGCGATCCAAAATAAGTTATGTTGGAGAGTATACTACCAATTTCGATTGAGAAATGTTCATCAGGTTTTCTAATTATTGTAAGAAAGTATGTAAAATAGAGGTGAAGGCCCGTTAAATTATTTCAATGTTGTATGATATAGGTATTGAGGATATACATTATTAGGTTATCTATTATTTTTTGATTTATAAAATTCTTAATAAATAGTCTTGATCAATTTTCATAAAGATTTTATTTTATTTTTCGTCGGAGAGAATAAAGGGAACAAAGTTGTAATGATAAGAAGATATATTTCTTGAAGAGAAGATTGATTTCAAATGGATTCTATAGATTGGCCTCGATTGTATGGTCACGTAAGGTCACATATTCAACTCATACTGGAATTACATAAATTAAAAATATTATTGTGCTATAGCATAATTTAAAGTCAACGTCACTTAAAGTTACCATTTCTTCTTCTTTCGTTCCACCTTTCTCACGCCTCTTTAAATGGACATCATATCTTTTCGCTTCTCTTCGCTGTATCTCTATAGGTTCAGGTGAGATCTCTCTCTCTCTCTCTCTCTCTCTCTCTCTCTCTCTCTCTCTCTCTCTCTCTCTCTCTCTCTCTCTCTCTCTCGATATCTTCTCTCTTCACCATTCATTTACTCTGTGTCTCGATATTCTCAATTCCCTAAGAAAGAAGGCATATTCATGCCCAGATTCATTCTATACCAGTTGTTTCTCACAAAACGACTTACTTTAATTAACTAACCTTGATCGAAGTCGATATTCAGATCCAAATTCTTGAGCTTGCCTTTGATTTGTCTCTGCTTCACTTTTAATCTGCTTACACAATTCTCCAACTCAATCACAATTTCCCACTCCCATCAAACACAATTGTTCCATTCGAAAATGCAGGCAATATTATAGTCATTTTTTCTGTTCAGTCGTGATTGAAGGTGAGGTTGCTTTAGTAGAGCTAACTAGGTTCTTCATTCTTGAATCCATCATCAATTAAGTGATTGTGTTGTTATTGGGGCTTTAGGTAAACGATTGATTAGTCATTCTGTTCTTGGAGTCACTACCTGATTTAGAGGTTTTTTTCTTATAAAATTGAAGTCAAAACTTTAAATTATACTTCATCGGGGTTTCTTTTACATCCTTTTCTATTTCTCTAACCACTTTAAATGAAACCATATTTATAATAGTTTTTTATATGAAAATTACTTTTATAATAGTAAAACACTTCAAATGAAAGTTGATTTATTAGAAACTTAGGATACTTGGATCTGTTTAAAAGTGTGCCTCTACATCCTTGCATATAATTTAAGAAGTCAAATAAGAGAGTAGCTAATATGTTCATTGAAAAGTATTTTTGCTAATCACTTTTCTATGCATTATTATCATGCTTATTGTTTTCATCTTGTGATAATGCACAAGATATTCCAATGTGCTCAAGTTAATAATTAGACATGTTTTATAGTGTAATTTAGGTTTATTTTATATATAAATAATGATATTACAATAGGTATTCTCTTGTTTTTGTGATTTCAGGATTTAATTAGGAAAAATGAAGAAATAGAAGAAAAAGAATAGGAAGAGCAAACTAGTCAACTGGAGAACAAAGACAACGATTAACCAGTGCTACGAAATTACACATGAATCACTGTCTAAATTAGTAGTAGAGTAGAACCAGTGAATTGGATAATATACAAGGAATCGCCTGCTGAATCGGTGGAGCACGCCATTTCCAATGATTAACTCAACGATTTGTGTATAACTTAGGAATCACTGACAAATCATTGAGGTCGGTCACTAGTTTTTTAGATTACTACGAAGAATTTGAGTTTATCTAAGATTTAGTATAGGTTAGGAAACTATAAATAGGACCTTAGGGCTTTGAAATCAGTCTCTTCACATTCTTTAGAAGCACTCTCTTAGTCCTTTATTAGCCATAAGTTAGTTTTTTTTTTAGTTTACTTTTGAAGCTACATTAGAGCTTTGCTTATTTCATTATGTATTTCAATTATATTATTTTGATGTTTATTTCCAGTATGAGTGAGTAGTTTATTAATCTAAACAAACCTTAGACATATATATACTTCAGATTGTTATATAGTTATGATTAAGGAATCTTGTACTTAATGTTTTAAATCTAATCATACACATCAATCACAGTTTTAATAAGTTGTTTTTGCCTATTACAACTAATGAAGATTCTATGCCTATGATTACTGACAACAATTGTAGAAGAAGTGACTAGGATTAATCTATAAGGCCATATTACCCGAGTCGATGTTCTAGGTGATTGTGTTCTAAGTTATTTATTGATTAGCATATTCTGATTTATATTTGATTTAGATTAGGTATGATTTTCATTGAATGTTAATGCTATCATAATTTCTATTTTATTGCATTTTATCCAATAGGTAGATTTATAATGATAAGGATATGACTTATTTTCCATTGAATTTAGGAAATAGATGGTTTGCTAAAGGTTATCAACCTATTATGAATTATGATTTAATGATTCCAAGATTTCATGTAATATGATTTTAACTAGGTTATGAAGTAATGCTATGCTCTAGTGTTTGAATACAATCCAAGTATATTACATTATTTAGTGGGGGTTTGTTTAGATATTTATATTATATTGAATTTGAATTTTGTTTAATTAAGTTTGCATTGAATTGCTTGAATTAGTTTAGTTAGTTTGGTTAATAAAGTTAGTAGTTATAGTTTTTAGTTATTTGGTATTTTAATTCATGTTTAATTAGATTTACTAAATTAAGAAAAACTAAATAAAAATAATTTCCTTAGAAGTTTGCACAATCCTTGTGGAGATGACATCCCATTTACCACCATTAAAAATAATAGGAAACGCAGGAAACTATTGTGCACGCTCGACACATGTCAGTTTTTTGGTGTCGTTGTCAGGGTTTTTTTTCAATAATTTCTTAGGATTTTGGATGTTGTATGGTTTACATACTTCGTCGCTCAAATTCTACAGGATCTTTACATTCGTTTGATCATGAAATAGATATAACTTTTAATCAAAGTTTAAGACAACAACTTAAAAAAATTAGCTAATAGGATGGAGGATAACAACAATAATAATAATAATGACAATGTCATTAATAATAATAACAATAATAATAATAATAATAATAATAATAATAATAATAATAATAATAATAATAACAATAATAATAATAATAATAATAATATAGTTATCAATAAGTACATGGACTCAAATGTTAAAAGCTTTCTTAGATGAATATATCGATACTAGAAAAACTAGTTCTTATAGAAAGAAAATCATTGTTGCAAACATGAAAGATGATGAGAATTTTAATGAATTTTGAGATAGATTCCAAAGATTAATTTCTTCTTGTCCACAACATAGATATACTCAAAGAGCCTTATTAGAATATTTTTATGAAGGACTCAATTACTTTGAACAAAGGTTATTAGACACAATATATGGTGGATCTTTATTTAAAACAACACCTACTGAAGAGGTTAATGCAATGATGAACCGATTTCCTTGTCTTACTATAAATCAATATAATAACAATAGTTATTATCTTGGAAGACGACACCCAAATCTTAGTTATGGTCATCAAAATCAAAATTATAATACTTATAGACCAATAGCTCATATGTAATCTGCAATTAATCAACAACCTCAATAAAATGCTCAATCTACGAATCCAAATGTAGAGCAAATCTTGCATAATTTTATGAACCAAAGTAATCAAAACTTTACACACATTTCTTAAAATCAGATTAAGACTGATACTACTATTAATGAATTAAAAAAAATCAATTAAGTTAAGTGAATTCACAAATAAATAGTTGAAGTACCCAACATAGTAATTAAACAAAATCACCTACTCAAGCTGTTGTTGCTCTTACTAATCAAGCAAAAGTTAATGCTTTATTCATTGATGAGAAAGACACACTTATAACTAGAAAGATACTTAAACAAGGTAATAAAAAGAAAATACATAAAACTATTGAAGAAGAAGAAGAAGAAGAAGAAGAAGAAGAAGAAGAAATAATAGCTAATGTCATTCCTATTAGAGAATGGATGACTGAACAATTGAAATATACACATTTTTCCTGAAAGGCTATACACATGGTATTTATCCAGAATCGAAGCATATGAAAAATCTTTACAAAAATCGAAATTAATTGATAAAGATGAAAATGACAAGATTTCTGATAGTTTGAATGAAGATATGTATTCATATTCAACCATTCTACAATGATTAGTTGTTGATGGGGAGAAAAAAACAATGAAGACATTCTTGAAGCATTTAGAAAAATAAAATTAATGAACCCTTGATGGAATCAATTATGAAATTTCCTAATTATGATGAAGTTTTAAACGAACTCTCTGAATCTAATGATAAAGTTTTAGAAGAACCTAAAAAAAACTTAGGACAAAAGTTGTTTGCTTTAATTAAAAAGAAAATACATGAGAAATATTCCGATCCAAAATGTTTGGAGTTCTATTACATTAAGAAATTTTTTTATTGATTTTACTATGTATGATTTTGGAACATCAATTAACGTTATGTCACTTAAACTATACGAGTCATTGAAAATAGGTTCATTGACTAATACACCTATTAATCTTACTTTAGGAGACAACACAGTTATTAAACCTTATGATTTACTAGAAGATGTCTTAGTAAAAGTAAATGACTTAGTATTTTCAACTTACTTTTATGTCATGGAAATGAGAGACTCAATATCATTAAAATCTCCACCTATACTTTTAGGAAGACCATTTCTTAAAATAGCTAAAACAAAGTTTGATATCTTTGAATGAACAATGGCTATGGAATTTGAAAATAAAATTGTCACTTTTTATTTTAATGATGAAGATGTCTATGATAATTCTGCTGAATCTAATAATAAACAAACTAATGAAAATGAATCTTTATAATTAAATCCTCAAAACTTAAAAGCTTAAGTATATGTTATTAATGAAGTAACAATGGAAGACGAAAATGTTAGACAAAGAATGAACGAGTTAAAGATACTTCAAATCAAAAGATAATAACTCAAGAATGGAAGATTAAGCAATTGAACAATGTTGAGAATGATCTCAAAACGGAGGAGTTTAAAGCTATGTCCTACAAAGAATAAGACGAAGAAAAAGAAGAATCTGACATGTGTCGAGTGCGTACAATAATTTCTCGTATTTTACTATTATTTTGTTGTAGCGGTAAATGGGATATCGCCTCTACATGAGTTTCTCAAATCTCTTAAGAATTAAGACTACCCTAAAGTTTTATCGGATTTAACTTGTTTTAATTTAACTAAACAAGAATTAAACACTAATAATATGTAAACTAAATAAATAATTAATTAAAATAACTAAACTATTAACAATTTAAATTTGATAAAATAACCTTATATAACTCAAACTAATATTCGAATAATCAATAAATCAATGTAAACAAAATATCTAAATAAACATCTAAACAAACCCCCACTAAATGTTGTAATATACTTGGATTGCTTTCAAACACTACAACATAATATTACTTCACACTATAGTTATAATTATATCACATGGAAGCTTGAAATCATTAAATCCTAATTCATAATAGGTTGACAGCCTTAAGCCAGCCACCAATTTTTCTAAATTCAATGAAAAGCCACATTCTTATCATTGTAAATTTACCGATTGGATAAAACACAATTTCGTAGAAATACGATAACATTACACTTAATGAAAATCATGCCTAATTTAAGCCAATATTAACCGAAGCTGCATAATAAACAACTTTGAATACAATCACCTACAACATCCATTCTAAAAAAGCCCTATAAATTAATCTTAGTTATTACTTCTATAAGTGTTGTCAATAACTATAGACATAGATTTTGACACTGTATATTAAAGAACATATTATCCACTATGCACTAAACATAAAGAATCACTAGTTGTAATACACAAAAACCAACTTGTTTAATCAGTGATTGATGTGTATGAATCGATTTAAAGCATTAAGTACGCGATTCCATAATTATAACTACATAACAATCCAAAGTATATTACATGTCTAGGGTTTGTTTAAATTAAGCAACTACTTACTCATGCTGAAAATAGACAATGCAAATATGTAATTAAAAGACATAATGAATAAAAAATATCTCTTAATCAAAGCTCCAATGTTGATTCACGCATAAAACTAAACTTAAAAGACAAGAGGTTGAAAAGAAGAATGTAAAGTTTAAAAGAGAATGAGAGAAAAAAGAGTTATTTTGAATCTCTCTAGTTTTATATATAGCTTCCTTAAGAGTACAAATCCTAAAAAAATACACATTCCTCATTCTTTTTTAAAAAGTCCATCACATACCTCAACGACTTGTCAGCAATTCCTAAGTTATAGTTTAGCTCTTTGTCCTCCATCGATTCAGCTGGCAATTTTGAACTTATTCTCCATTTCACTGTGGATTCCCTAGCTTTTTCTTACTATCGATTTAAGTGGCGATTTTCAATGTAAACTCAAATCGCTGGCCAATCGCTGGACATCTTCTCTATTTAACTATTTTGCTCTTTTTCTTACTTTCTTCAATTTCTTTATTTTCCTATTTAAATCCTGAAATCGCAAAAACAAGAGAATACCTAGTGTAATATCATCATTTATGTATAAAATCAACCTATATTACACTACAAAATGTGTTTAATTACTGACTTGTCAGAATCTAGCAATTGTCATACTCGATGATCCAAGAGATATTTACATAAATATAAAATTCAAACGGGCTTGACATTTTAAAGTTTTTTGTGATACATGTTCTACAACAAACTATATGCCAATTCACTTCTTTCTTTACACTAAACTACAATTGGATGTAGTTGCTTATAATAATGTTATTTTACTAAATGGTTATTCAATGAAATCAATATGAGTGGTTACCAATGTACTAGTTCAAATTGACAAGTACATTATTCCCATAGACTTTGTGGTTATGCCACACTTCATTAATGAATATCCTCTATTAATCTTAAAGCGACATTTCTTAGCCACTTCGCAAGCAGTGATGGATACTCTGAACAAGACAATCACTTTTAGGGTACATGGCTGAGCAATCACTTTCTAGAATAACACAAGAGTGGAAAATCCTGCATTTAAGTTTATAGAACCAATTTAGAACTGAGTGGTTCAGTCGAGCCATTGATAGTAAATCAAAGCGCTCTATGGAAGGCATTTGATACTCTATCTTCACTTTCAGTTTTAGTATTACGATTAGTTAGTTGTTTTTATATTCTCTCAAATTTTAAGTCTTATAATGGGGATATTTTAGGAATTTAATTCAGGAATAATTTCATATAAGAGGGGGTTAATCAATCCAATTTTTTCTCGTATTATATTTATGCATTGTCTTTATGCATTAGTTTTTATGCTAATCGGTTATTTATAGTAATGAAATTATTGTTTAGTATAAATCATAATCAAATTATGATAATCTAGAATAATTCTACCTTTTTATTAGACATATATGTGACAAATATATATGAGAAAATCAATTAAATTTAAAAAATAGTTAAAACAGGCCATCGATTCTAGCTTGTACTGGAATTCATTAAGAAAATTGGGAGTAATTTGCTGAAATTTTAGGTAAGCAATTTTTTTACTGATTTGCACTTATAATTAGGATTCATTGAACTAATCGATGAGCCGTCGAGGCTCATTTCAAAGAGATCTAGGCAAGGATTCATAGTAAATCCACTTAAACCCTGATTCGCTAAGAACGTATACAAGTTTTTGAAAATAGAAACCCAAAATCGCCACATTTATTCATTTCACACTCAAAAACCATTACAAGATTTTGATCAAGAAACCAATTTTCGTCTACATTCAATCTTCCAAAGCTAGATTTAGTGTATTTAAGTGATTCCCACCTTAATCTCACATATTCAACCCAAAATTTGGTGAGTTTTGAGAGTGTATAGCCAATTAGGCTTGAGCAAGGGGAATTTGAAGTTGGAGCTTGGAAGAGTGTTCTAGAAGAGTTTTATAATTCCAATCTTGAAAGATTCACTTTTGAGAAGGTAATCAATGAAAACCCTACTTTTTATTGATTATATTTTCGGTTTTCATCAATTCTTGGATTTTTATTTGGGTTAGAAGCTTCATTTCAAAATCTTTCTGAATTGGTTTTGATGTCGAATGTTTTCAATTATAATACTAGTATGGGAGTGGTGTGATAATTTGTTTATTGATATCGAATTTTTGAACTATTTTTAGGTTACGGGGAATGGATTGAGTTTTATACGCAAACTAATTGGAGACTAAGTTTCAAATGAGTTCGGGGGGTTTTGGTGTTTGTTTATCGCATGACTTGAATTGCTTACGAACGATTGTTATTATTAATGATATTTTATCGATAAATTTCATATGAATTTCAAACTCTCGATGTATAAACGATTTTTTCGATGAATCTTTTCTTATAAGATAAATAATTTGAATTTTATCGAACACTTTTATGACAATTTGGTTTTAAATGGTTTTACAGGTTTATTCTTTTACTTGAACGTAATGAAATGGCCGAAAATGGAAAGGGTAATAATTCGAGTGAGGATAAAGGAAAGGGGAAATTAGTAGATAAAACCAAGGATAAACCGAAAGTTTTTCCAATTAGACCCACTTCTGAAGGTCACCCAAGAGGGGGGGTGAATTGGGTTACCGAGTAGTTTTTGCCCTTTTAAAAACTTTGTGCGTAATTTACAACAATGATGTATATATAAGCTATGCAAGTAAAAGAAATGCTGGAAATATAAAGTGACACAAGATTTATAGTGGTTCGATCCAACGATCTACATCCACTACCTAACCTCCTCAGTTAGGATTTCAACCCACTTATATTACCAATAAGTGTTACAACCTAAGCATCACCTAGGATTTTCCCACCTAGCCGCAACTAGGATTTTCCCACCTAGACTCCTCTAGGATTTTCCTCACCTAGCCTCAACTAGGATTTTTCCCACCTAGCCACAACTAGGATTTTCCCACCTAGACTCCTCTAGGATTTTCCTCACCTAGCCGCAACTAGGATTTTCCCCACCTAGCCTCAACTAGGATTTTCCCACCTAGACTCCTCTAGGATTTTACCCACCTAGCCGCAACTAGGATTTTTTCCCACCTAGACTCCACTAGGATTTTTCTCACCTAGCCGCAACTAGGATTTTCCCTTTCGACTTAGATCCCACTAAGTCTTACAATCTTTCAATTACAACAATTTTGCTTTGGAAAACAGAGATACACTTTACAACAAAAGTGGTATCAAATTCAAACACAAGCAAGCCACCTAGAGCCTAACTCTTATGCATGCAAGTGTGAGTATAAATGGAATATGAAAATATATATCACTGATGTTATAGCAAATTCCAGATTTGAAATTGTTTCAAAAACTTAATGTATTTGTATGAAACCAATTTCAAGTTTAAGAACAAAAGTTTAGCAAGAATCAAGTTTAAGTGCAACACTTTTGTTCAAATCAATCTCAGAGTTTGATGATATAAATTTTAAGTATAAAAACTCGAGAATATGTTCAAACACACATACCAGAATGATTTTCAAATCAAATACTCAAAATATGAAGATTAAGCACAAATAAGATTTGTAGATCTAGAAATTTCTTACAAACAGAAGAATGACAGAAGAGATCAGCTCTGGAGTGATTATTGAACTCCTTTTGGAAGCCTCAAAGGTGCTGGATATGTGAGCTAAAGAACAGCCACTAAGATCTCCTTTGTTTCTTCACAAAAATCTGATTTCTACCTTGTAGATCTATTGATTTTGAGTGTGTTTGCTCTTGATGTTTAAAACCAAGTTTGAGGTGGTTTTATAGTGGTAGGAATTCCAATATAGCCGTTTATGGCCGTTCTAGGAATCCAGGAAATCAAAAATTCAAATTCAAAGCTTGATTTCCAAAAGTCAAAAATTGCAGCCAGAGTGCAATTAGCGCGCTAATACTTTGGGTTAGCGCGCTAACACAGCTCTTAGCGCGCTAACGACAGTATTAGCGCGCTAACTTCAGGAACTTCAGAATATGTAATTTGTTCCTTTGTGTTAGCAACCCTTAAACTTGTCCTAGGGACCTAACCAACCCTTATATAACATGTTATTCATGTTTAATATGATTCATTAAGCTTACTTGGGTGGTCCTGGATAGTTTTACAAACCCCGAAAACGGAAATTCAAAGTTTCACAACTTATTAGGGGCTTTCCGCAACTTTTCGCTTTTACATTTCAAAAACAAGTTTTTCTTTTTCAAAAACATTTATAATGATCTTCTAATATGTAAATGACCATTCACACATGATTTCACATTGTTTAACTTCATTTACCTATTTAGGTGTTTAAAATCCACTTTTAAATTTTGAAATCAACTTAAGACTTTGAGAAATGATTTCGAAAACTTGATGTATGCATGAACTAATGCATTTGGCTTGTGTGAAAGAATTCGTATACCTTACATTGGTTTTACAAATTGCGGTTTGAACTTTTCTTCTTCATTTCTTCATTTGTGCGAGTCTTGAACTTGTATTTCTTGAATGCTCTTGAAGTCTTGTATTGCATCATTTATTCCACAATTTCTTCATATTTCTTGAATACATTTTCACCTTGTTTGTTTGTCTCCATATTCCCCGATGTGTTGTATTGCATCCTTTAACACAAACCGAAATACTTGATTAGTACATTTTCACTTTGTTTGTTTCCATCAAAATCTCGGTAGGAATGTGAATGACTAACCACTTAGTCCAACAATCTCCCCTTTTTGATGATAACAAACAATGTGAACTTTAAAGGTGTGAAAACACAATCTAAATGTATATCACATTCAACACATCAATCTTTTCAAGTTTAACCACATTTAACTTCAAATATGCAAGTTCAAAACCAACAACCGTTTCAAATGTACCAAGATAAAAACCTTTCAAGTTCAACACCATATTTTTCAAACTTCAAACCTTTCAAGTTCACACACATTTTTCTCCCCCTTTTGATATTATCAAAAAGCGGTCAAGCATCCACAATTTTTCTCCCCTTTCATGTATACCAAAAAAAAACCAACAACTTTTTCAAGTATACCAATATATGCAGGTTAAAATTATTAACTTGATACCAGTTACAAAAATCAATAATATTAACTTATCAACTTGATACCAAGAAAAATGAGAATTATGAACCCGATACCAATATATACCAATGAAAATAACACCCTTTCATATCATCCTTTCAAAAAAATGTCCCTAATATCAAAGATATCACAATATTATCAATATCAAGTTCAACCTTTTCTCCCCGTTTTATATTATTAAACAATGGGGTCAAGTATCAATGCAAAGATAGACACGATTTAAACAAATACGAGAGAAATAAACTTCTCCCCTCACTTTATGCATATCAATAAACAATATACCAAGATAAAACCATTCTCCCCCTTACTTTAGCAATAAATTTCTCCCCTTACTTTATGCATATCAATAAATAACACGGTATACCATGATAAAAACATTCTCCCCTCACTTTATGCAAATTAATAAAGAACATACGGAAGCGATACACATGCATAGACTAGAAAACATAGTGAAGCACAAAATAGCCATAAAGAAAACTCGAGAGATACGCAAAAAATCATGATATAAATAGCAAAAGTAATGAGATTGCATAATTGTGGCTTAACATGAGTTTGACCAATTAGAACACCTAAGACTAACATATTAGAGCCTAATGCTTATCTAGGTGTATCTAAACGCTTCTTCTAGACGATGGTGGTGGATAGTCGAACTAGAAGCGTTGTCATCTCGCACTGCGAGCGGAAGCCGTTGACTCTCAATACGACGAAGCCGATCACCATGATTCCGAAGAGTCGTCTCGACGGCATTGAATGATTGAGTCATATACTCTTGCAAATTTCGCAACTGAGCCGATACATATGCCAATGAAGGTGACATGTTAGGAGGGGGTGTTAAGCCGCTAAATGTAGAAGGATGTGGAGGCGGTGCTGATTCCTCGTCTTCTTGCTCCGGAATCGTAGAATCTTGAGCTCTTTCATGATCACCATCATTATCATTGTGACATGCTTCTCCTCATCACCAGCCTGGTCATCATCGCCGAGATGATAGCTATACTCCAAAAAATCTGGCACATCAAACGGATCGTCCGTAGAAATAGGAGACTCGTATCCGCCGTGATGCTGAGTATAAGGAATAGCATCATCCCTAGTCCATTGCTTCCTCTCACGAATATATCGATATTTCATGGCTTTCAATGTGGCCATGTCGATAGAGTCAAAAACACTGAGAGGACGACCGCCTAACGCAAGATCTACTTGTGCAGACTCCAAGTAGGATGTAATAAGATGGGCGTAAGGAAGATGACGACCGGCGCTGCATGTGCTAGTCATATAGCCGATGAGAATGTGAGGAAGACCGAGGGGTAGCATGAGAAATAGATGACCTAGTATGAACATGTCAAGAAGAGTGACATAGTTCTTGCTACCTCCTCGTGGAAGAATGACCTTATGAAGTACCTTATGAAGAAGGTGAGGTACTAGCTTAAAATCGGTATCCGTGATACCGGTCGGATAGACAGTTAAGTTACTTTTGGACCGAAGAAAGGAATTAAGGACTTCTAAACGGTCAAATGGCCAACTTAAGAATTTTCACACAACCGTGGTCGAAGGAGGGTGCAAAGGAAGGTTAAACCGTTGAGCGAGATTTTCCGGTGTAATCTCAATTGCTCGGCTACCAACGGATGAACGAAGGACAAATTGATTTGTGGTTTCAAGGTTGGAATAGAAGACTCCAACTAGAGGGGGGTTATAGTTAGACCGATGCGTACAAAAAGTAGTCCACCCCGCCGCGTCAAGAATTTCCCGAATTGGGAGATGAGCCTTATCAAAGAAGGCGACATCGACAATTGCGGGTCGAATAATTTTAGCGTCCGTTAGCCGTGGAGCTACCAATTCTAGTACGGATGAAGACTCATGGATGGCTTTGGCACGACCCTCACGTAGTGGGGCATTTGCGGAGGTGAGACAAGGTGAGTGGATTCATCACTAGATGAAGAGGATTGGACAATACGACGACTAGAGGGACGTCGTGAGGACGTTGCTTGGGTAGGTCGAGATGGATTGGGAACGGTAGGTGCACCAGTTCGAGAAGAGGGGCAGTTTGAAGGGCGACGTGATGACATATTGAAACGAAAATGGAAGGAATCAACAAAGAAAGGAGAGGATTTGTACCTTATAAGAGTGGAGATCACGGTGGAGATGGCACACGGAGAGTGGATTTGGCAAGAGGAGAAGAGAGACTTGTGTGTGTGAGGTAAGTTAGCGTGCTAATTTAGGTTATAAAACCCTGGACGATCGACATTAGCACGCTAATAAGGTGAGTTAGCGTGCTAATTCCTCTCTCGGAATTTTTCGGTCGCAGGGGATGTTAGCGCGCTAATTCGCTCTATTAGCGCACTAATTCCTCTCTCGAATTTTTGACAAAAAATTTTGAACTTTTGCAATTTAGCTCCGATTCTTCTCAAACTTTATGGACACTTCAATAACATCATATAAAAAGGTTTAGAATAGCTAAAACATATGTAGAAGGTCCGATTCTCGAAACATCCCTAACTCACGCCGAATTCTTGAAAATTGCTCTCTAGGCAAAGGCTTAGTGAATATATCGGCTAGTTGATCCTATATGGACACATGGATGAGTTTTAACATTTCCTCCTTTTTGGATGTGATCACACAAAGAATGGTGTCTAATCTATTGTGCCACAATCATGCATCACAATTACTTTGTGCATTCAAACATGAAACATTTTGCATATTCATCTCATCAAAGTTAATGACATAAACGTTTTATCTATATATGCAAATAACTAAGGTTTCATGCTTCTTATTTCTAACAATGTATTTTGATGATTCAAACATAACATAAAATCCTTTGTCACACTTAGCAAATTAAGTTTCAAACCATCAACAAGATAAACGTTAGAAATAGAAAATAAATTGTTACCGATGATTCTGAGACCAATAACTCTTCCTTTGTTGTTGTCTCCAATCGTAACCGTTCCACCATCATGTCGCTTTAGTTTAATAACTTGATGTGCATCTTCGGTCATGTGTCTTGAGCACCCACTGTCCAAGTACCATGGGGTGCTTTTCCTCGCAACCTATACTATGGGAAACACACTAGATTTTGGTACCCAAACACCTTTGGGTCCGAGAGTGTTAGTGTCATAAACATTTTTAGCTACCCATGCTAGTTTACCCATTTTTACCTTTTGTAATGTACATTTCTTGATCATGTGAGTCTTGTTGCATTTATAGCATCTACGATCATCATTTAGCAATTTCTTGTAGCTTAACAAGTTTGCTCCGTAACCTATGCCTCTTTTATTAAGTGCACGTTTTTGTGCTCCTAACATCATGTCAAACATTTGTTTCCCATTTGTAAACTTATGAACCGTGCTAGTCAAGTCCTCTACTTCCTTGACTAAAGCATCTCTTTCCTTTATGACTTCATTTAAGTCATTTTGGAGATCATCAATAATCTCATTTTGTGACTCTATTTCACTAATTGCAATGATCAAACTCTTTTTGAGTTGTTTAGTGTTTTTGACCTCCTTTTTCAATTCTTTTCTAAGCTTATCAATATTTGGAACATCATTCAAATCATTAACATTATCAAAATTGAAAATATTAGAGTTTACCTCGCCTTGTGCTGTGAGACAAAATATTGCCTTCTCACTTTCTGATTCGGATTCAGAACTTGATGATGATGAGTCATCCCAAGTTGCTTTGAAACTCTTCTTTCCTTTGTCAAATACCTTCTTGGTTTTGCACTCCGTTTGACGTGACCCGGTTTGCCGCAACCGTAGCATATTATTTCGTTTGGTTTTCCTTCCTTGCTTCCACTTCGCAGCTTCTTCTTGTACTTATCTCGTTTGTACACGGCCTTATTTAGCTTTCTTGAAATCATTGCTACTTCTTTCTCAAGATCATTTTCATCATATGATTCCTCATTTTCGATGACCTCTACTGATGCACTTGGGGAGCTACTTGCCTTTAAAGCGATTTCTTTTCTTGAGCTTTTAGTCCCTCCACTTAGTGCTTCCAATCTTGCTCTGTCTTTTAGTTCAAATTCATGAACTGTTAGCTCTCCGCATAATGCATCGAATGTATAATCTCCAAGATTTTGAGTGATTGGATAGCGTATTTCTTGGCATCCCATTCCTTAGGCAAGCCTCTAAGGAATTTATATACTGAAGTTTCTTGATCATAATTCTTGCCTAGATTCTTGATCTCATTTAGTAGCTTCGTGAATCTAGTGATGGCGGTAGCTATGTCTTCATCACCCCAACTCGGAAAGTTTCATAATGTTCCTCAAGTATTCTCAACTTGGTCTTCTTTACTTGCATGGTACCTTCATAATGTACCTCAAGCTTTTCCCATACTTCCCTTGCCGTTTGACACGCACTTACTCTGTTAAATTCATTTTCACTAAGTGCACAAAATAAGTGATTCATAGCTTGATCATTAGAAAGCTCAAGCTTTATCTCCTCTGTGGTATACTCTTTCAATGGCTTATCCGGTGGAGTATAGCCATTTTCAATTACGTCCCATAAAAATCTATTTTGTGCTCTAATATAAAATTTCATTCTTACTTTCCAATGAGCATAATTGGTTCCATCAAAATATGGAGGCCTACTCAAGTGGTGCCTTCCAAGAAGCCGGATCTAAAGTTTGCATCCTTGCACAAAAACACTCAAAGATACGTTAGTAACACTTTGAGCAATAACCCTCTCTGATACCAATTGAAGGTCACCCAAGAGGGGGGGTGAATTGGGTTACCGAGTAGTTTTTGCCCTTTTAAAAACTTTGTGCGTAATTTACAACAATGATGTATATATAAGCTATGCAAGTAAAAGAAATGCTGGAAATATAAAGTGACACAAGATTTATAGTGGTTCGATCCAACGATCTACATCCACTACCTAACCTCCTCAGTTAGGATTTCAACCCACTTATATTACCAATAAGTGTTACAACCTAAGCATCACCTAGGATTTTCCCACCTAGCCGCAACTAGGATTTTCCCACCTAGACTCCTCTAGGATTTTCCTCACCTAGCCTCAACTAGGATTTTTCCCACCTAGCCACAACTAGGATTTTCCCACCTAGACTCCTCTAGGATTTTCCTCACCTAGCCGCAACTAGGATTTTCCCCACCTAGCCTCAACTAGGATTTTCCCACCTAGACTCCTCTAGGATTTTACCCACCTAGCCGCAACTAGGATTTTTTCCCACCTAGACTCCACTAGGATTTTTCTCACCTAGCCGCAACTAGGATTTTCCCTTTCGACTTAGATCCCACTAAGTCTTACAATCTTTCAATTACAACAATTTTGCTTTGGAAAACAGAGATACACTTTACAACAAAAGTGGTATCAAATTCAAACACAAGCAAGCCACCTAGAGCCTAACTCTTATGCATGCAAGTGTGAGTATAAATGGAATATGAAAATATATATCACTGATGTTATAGCAAATTCCAGATTTGAAATTGTTTCAAAAACTTAATGTATTTGTATGAAACCAATTTCAAGTTTAAGAACAAAAGTTTAGCAAGAATCAAGTTTAAGTGCAACACTTTTGTTCAAATCAATCTCAGAGTTTGATGATATAAATTTTAAGTATAAAAACTCAGAATATGTTCAAACACACATACCAGAATGATTTTCAAATCAAATACTCAAAATATGAAGATTAAGCACAAATAAGATTTGTAGATCTAGAAATTTCTTACAAACAGAAGAATGACAGAAGAGATCAGCTCTGGAGTGATTATTGAACTCCTTTTGGAAGCCTCAAAGGTGCTGGATATGTGAGCTAAAGAACAGCCACTAAGATCTCCTTTGTTTCTTCACAAAAATCTGATTTCTACCTTGTAGATCTATTGATTTTGAGTGTGTTTGCTCTTGATGTTTAAAACCAAGTTTGAGGTGGTTTTATAGTGGTAGGAATTCCAATATAGCCGTTTATGGCCGTTCTAGGAATCCAGGAAATCAAAAATTCAAATTCAAAGCTTGATTTCCAAAAGTCAAAAATTGCAGGCAGAGTGCAATTAGCGCGCTAATACTTTGGGTTAGCGCGCTAACACAGCTCTTAGCGCTAACGACATTATTAGCGCGCTAACTTCAGAACTTCGAATATGTAATTTGTTCCTTTGTGTTAGCAACCCTTAAACTTGTCCGGGACCTAACCAACCCTTATATAACATGTTATTCATGTTTAATATGATTCATTAAGCTTACTTGGGTGGTCCTGGATAGTTTTACAAACCCCGAAAACGGAAATTCAAAGTTTCACAACTTATTAGGGGCTTTCTGCAACTTTTCGCTTTTACATTTCAAAAACAAGTTTTTCTTTTTCAAAAACATTTATAATGATCTTCTAATATGTAAATGACCATTCACACATGATTTCACATTGTTTAACTTCATTTACCTATTTAGGTGTTTAAAATCCACTTTTAAATTTTGAAATCAACTTAAGACTTTGAGAAATGATTTCGAAAACTTGATGTATGCATGAACTAATGCATTTGGCTTGTGTGAAAGAATTTGTATACCTTACATTGGTTTTACAAATTGCGGTTTGAACTTTTCTTCTTCATTTCTTCATTTGTGCCGAGTCTTGAACTTGTATTTCTTGAATGCTCTTGAAGTCTTGTATTGCATCATTTATTCCGACAATTTCTTCATATTTCTTGAATACATTTTCACCTTGTTTGTTTGTCTCCATATTCCCTGATGTGTTGTATTGCATCCTTTAACACAAACTGAAATACTTGATTAGTACATTTTCACTTTGTTTGTTTCCATCAAAATCTCGGTAGGAATGTGAATGACTAACCACTTAGTCCAACAACTTCAACTTCTTTTAATACGCTTAAGGTTAAACCACCAAGAGAAACTACTCTACCTTTATCGTTTCGCTATAATTCGGAGGAAGAATATGAGGATGAGGAGGAGGAAGTAGAACAAAAGCTAAAGATGAGGGCGAAGATGTACGTTCTTAGGAAGGAAAATTTCATCAATGAGAAAATCTTTACCGAAATTAAGAATAATTTAGTGAAAGAAAGGAAGTTGATCCTGGAGAGAGGATTAAATGTAAAAAATGAATTGAAATATAAGCGTAGGATCTTAGATATCATTGATGCGAGAACCTGAGGATTATTGACTATAGACTATAACCATTTAGACCTTGACGATGTTCTTAGTGAGAAATGATGCGGCATTTTGGTGAGAGAGTTTCATGCAAATACTTTTGGAAGTGACAATAAGACAGAGTCAGGAGTTCGAAGAAGAACAATGGATTATTTTGCTGTAAGAATAAACCAATATTTTGGTTTACTGAAATTTCACAAAAGAGAAAATGGTGAGTCCCCAAAACCTGAATATGCAATAAAGTACCACTACCCCACTGAGACAATTAAGGGAGAATTAGAAGCAATTCATGGTGATGAATTCAATTTAGAGATGGTGGGGGTACCCGAAATGCATCACTACCAAATGTTATAGGAAAATCATGAAAGCATGGTGTTATTTTATCAATGCTGGCTTACAACCAAGTTTGTAATATTACGAGATCGTGAACTATAAACCTACCTTTCTTTACCACATTATCACGTGATCGAGATATTTAGATGTTGATAAGATTATTTATGAGTCAATAAGGAATGCCATCAAATTAAAGAAGAATGACGGATTACCATTTCTTTTGATGATCACGACTTTTTGTAGAGCAGATCGAGTAAACATGATAGGACTTGAGATGGATGTTTTACTAGAGAAGATCATCACGGATGAAGTAATAGAGAGATATGGAAAAACTGATGGATATGAAGACTCTGAAGATGAGAGAGAAAGTTTAGATAGCCATAAGAGAGACAAAGCAAAGAAAAAATTAGAGATGACACGATGAAAGTTTAAGAATAAATGTCAAGAGCTAGAAATGATCCGAATGTGGAGCAACCTGCTAGGGAATACAGTGGAATTTACATGGAGGAGTTAGAGTTGGCCTTTATAGGTATAAATCTTCGCAATCAAGTGAGAACTATGAGGAATCCTGAACTGGTGTTCGAGAATAACAGGGCCTTAGCAAAGAACATTCACAAGATGGAGATGACGATGTCTAGAATATGTAGAAGATAAGGAGGTACAAAGGTTCTTGTACTATCTATACAAATGAAGATACCGACTACTGGTATTTATGATGATCAACTACTTCGGGGTCATGACTACAACCTCTATGATCTTGATACAATTTACCAGTCCCATAGGATTGATCTTATGGAGGATGATGATGATGAGACTTATGGGCGAGATTGATTTCTTTACTCCACTTTATCATTTTCGTCTTTGAGTGATATTGTGTGAGGTATAACATGTAACTCTAGTGATATCCTTGGTGATATATGATGGTGATATTTTATGTGATATGTGGTGGTGATATACTGTAGCATCCCCTATTTGCATTAGGGCGATACTCGGCTTGAAACCTTAATTAAGCCTTGGAAACCTAGCCTGACTTAACTAGATCTAGCAGCCTCTCCATTAGTACCTGATAATACAGAGTCCACTAAAACTCAAAATCTTGATTATAAACCTCCCTACCCTATTTATATACAACAAAATAAATCAGAAAGTGATTATATATGTACAAGAAGATTCATTACATCGTAGAGAAGATACAAGAACCTAAAACTTCTCCTTTCACTTAGTTGAAGCACCGGGTTACGAACCTGAAATATTAAATTAGGGTGAGTGCTCCAACTTTCTTAATAAGTAAGGACTCACTTTAACCATCAACTTTCCATATATTAATCACGAACATTATGCAATAACAATGTGGACCAATGTTAACTAACAAGAATATGGAAATCATTTAAATCAATACATAACAGATGCAAAACAAGTTATCATGGACTATAACATTGTGAGCCTCATTTCATTTATAAAACTAGGGTCCATTACCCACTGACGCCATTAATGCGATTGCTAGACCAATACATTTGTCGATATGCTGTCTAGTCAATCCATTAATGCTTAATGGTTCTATCTAAAACCCTCTAGTGAATATGTAACCTACTCAACTAATCTAACTGAGTAAGAGTTATGTATAGACTAAGAGATCAGCCCCGCATCCTATATAACCTGATCTCAGTCCTCAAGAGTTACTCTTGTGGATCACATCAAACACCGTTTTCAGTTTATTATAAAACCATCACAGTGTACAAAGCCCCCATTCAGTCCATAAACTACATGAACTATATACTAAGATAGCTAGGCAACATTGAGAAATAAACGAACTCGTACTTACCTCGGTCTAGGTTTCCATCCAAACTCCTAACTTGTCAGGTCACTAACTCTTTTTCGGGGATCCAACACCTATCATAGACCATTTGTAACCAATTTAGGTTCAATACACTCTAATTAGAACCCTTAGTCCAGTCCTTAAGTCCTCCTGAAATCCTTATCAAATCATATCATTGTTGTTGTTTTCTAGGGTGAGAGCACGCTCCCTTAGTGGTTGGGGCACGCTATAGCAGCTATGTTCATCATGGTTGATAATGGTAGCGCGCTCCTCTGCTAGGTGGAGCGTGCTCCACCCTATGTTGTATCGACAGAACACAAGGCATGAGCCACTGTTTCATCCACAAATCGACCAAACAACAATATGAACTCCCTAAATTCATTAGGGAAGACCTCTTGTGAGGTAACAAACCATATTCAATCGCCAAAATGTATAATTCACATAGATTATATCATCTTTATCAAATTAAACATTAACCAACATAAGAACAAATCATTCCAAAGTGATGATCTATGGATTTTGATTTGTTTAAGCTCGTCTATCCATAAAGATTCAGCTCCCTGAACACTTTCTTTCAATTCGAAATCAAACCTAGACCCTCTCCAACTCGTTTGATCAATAGAATGAAGAGGTAAGTATGGGTTTTAGTTTAAATATATGGATTTTTTCGAGATTGGCATCGAGCTATCTCGAGATTGATCAAGTGGTTGATGCTTAAAGTGACACTTCTTAAAGCGACACAAACCTTGACACCATTAAGCACTTATGCTCCACTCGATATGATCAAATGATTCATATCATTCAACTATTCTTTTATTTTCTAATATATAAATATTTATATATCATAAATATATGTATCTCGTGTATTTTCTCGTTAATAAACTCACTGGACATGCATACGAGTATACTCGGGCATGCACATTCATTCCACGACTCCCTCGTCGCACTTGATGTACCGGTAACTCATTTATTATGTATTTTCCATTTATAGGTTTGTATATAATCTTTTATTACACTACAACCTATACAAATAAACACAAATCACCATGCAAACACACGTACACGGTAATCGAGGTACGCCAGACTTTACCACGAGCCTAACTCAGGTTAATTAGGATTTCGATCAGTACTAATCACCTGCTTAAGGTAATTGGTCGTTCTAGTCTTCTGATTTAAAGCAATTTGGTCCTCGAAATTAAAGTAAACATAAAGTTACCTGTAGTTTCGAAGAGAAATTGAAATTACTCCTTCATATAGGATTCCCATTCCCAGGTTTGTTCCTCATCCCCATGAAATTGTCATTTCATCTTAACCAAATGAATCTCTTTGGTTCTTAACCTCAGAATCTTACGGTCAAGTATTTGAATTGGTTGCTCATCATAAGATAATTCTTCCCAAAGATCAAATTCATTCCATTCAATTCTTGGAGTGAACTAAGTCTCCATTTTGTGAAGCATAGACATATGGAAAACATTATGAACTTCCACAAGTTGAGGAAGTAACTCTAACCTGTAAGCAGCAAGGGCAATCCTTTCCTGCACCCTGAACGACTCAATTTACCTTGGAGCTAGCTAACCTCGCAACCCAAATCTATATAAGCCTTTAATAGGTGAGACTTTCAACAGGACAAGATCATCCTTTGAAAAATCCAAAAACCTATGATGTTTGTCAGTATATCTCTTATGTCTGAGTTGTGCATCGAGCTTATCCTGACTCAGAGGTAGACCGAAAATAAAATCCATCGATATATGTTCTCATTTCCACTCAGGAATATGCAGCGAATGCAATAACCCTACATGTTTCCTATGCTAAGCCTTAACTTGCTGACATATCTCACAACTTTTTATGAGCTCTAGGATATTAGTCTTCATCCCAGGCCACCAATAAACACGCCACATATCGCGATACATCTTAGTGGTACCTAGATGAATAGAGTAAAGATATCAATAAGATTCTTGTAGCAACTCCTGTCTCAATTGATCTTTAGCTAGAATCCACAATCTATCCCTGAACCATTACACCACATCTTCTAAAACTAACCAATCAGGATGATCTATATATTCGCTAACTTCTGACATGCTATATAATCCTGATCAGCTTTCTGACTATCAACCACTTGTTAAATCATATCCGATTTAGCCCGAATTTGAGTATAAAAGAACATATTAGTAGTTTTGAACTAGCACTCTCAATTGATGATGTGTCTATTGGATTTTCCCAAATCATCATCACTGAAGCTTCTTTAAGAAGTCTAAACTGAAAAGCTCTGGCAGTAGCTACATTTTCTCTACCTATTTTTCTCTTACTCAAGGCATCAACAACAACATTTGTTTTGCCTGGATTGCACTCTAGAGTGAAATCATAGGTCTTGAGAAACTCAAGCCATCCGTGTTGTCTCATATTCAGCTCACTTTGAGTAAATAAATACTTTAGACTCTTATGATCTGAAAATACTATAAACTTCTCATCGAACAGATAGTGCCGCCAAATTTTCAAGGCAAAAATAACTACAGCTAGCTTTAGATCATGAACTGGATAATTTCTTTCATGAACTTTAAGTCGCCTTGAAACATAAGCTACAACCCTGCCTTCCAGCATCAGCACACAACCCAAGCCTGAATGAGAAGCATCAGTATAAATCATTAAATCCTTCCCTGATTCAGGTAATGTAAGAACATGTATCGTAGTCACTTTGCCCTTCAAACCTTTGAAGGCAGCCTTGCACTTATTTGACCAAACAAAGTCAACATCTTTCTTTGTTAGCCGATGTGAGAATCCATCAACAAACCATCTGTAATAACTCGCTAACCCCAGAAAACTTTGAACTTCTGCCACTGTGGTATGAGTAGGCCAAACCCTGATTGCCTCAACCTTCGCAGGATCAACAAATACACCCTCAACATTAACTATATGTCCAAGAATTTGACCTCCGAAGACAAAAATTCACACTTACTAAACTTGGTATACAACTGATTATCTTTTAGAGTTTGCAATGTAACTTCGAGGTGGTTCTAATGCTCTTCCTCAGTCTTTGAATAGATCAAAATATCATCAATAAACATGATGAGAAACTGGTCAAGATAGAGTTTGAACACCCTATGCATCAGGTTCATGAACATAACAAGAGCATTAATGAGCCCAAATGGCATCACTGTAAACTCAAATTGTCCGTAGCGAGTACTAAAAGTCGTTTTCGAGATATTCTAATATCTGATTCTCGGTTGATCATAACTAGACCTCAAATCAATCTTCAAAAAATGTTTGACACCCTTCAACTCATCAAACAAATCATTGATCCTGGGAAATGGATATTTCTTCTTGATAGTCACCCGATTCGACTGTTTATAATTAATGCAAATATGTAGGATTCCGCCTTTTTTCTTCATAAAAGAACCAATGCTCCCCACGGTGACATACTAGGATGGATAAACCCCCTATGTAATAACTCCTCAAGTTGAGTATGCAACTCATGTAATTCCTTCAGTGCCATACGATATGGAGGAATAGATATAGGTTTAGTACTTGAAATAAGATCAATGATGAATTCAATGACACGTGGCGACGGAAGTCTAGGCAAGTCAGATGGAAACACTTATGGAAACTCTCAAACCACGAGTATCTTATTAACCTTTAGTTAATGTCTAGGCTCTCAAAATATGACAACTTTCACCATAACTTCTAAATCTCGAGGAGTTGCAAATTGTGAAGGATTATATCATTTATAAACCATAATTTTAGAAAGTTTAGGAATGTGAAAGATCACCGTCCTATGGAAATAGTCAATAATGGCATGGTATATTGATAACCAATCCACCCTAGTAAAGCATCAAATTCTAAAAACTCCATTACCCTAAGATCAATTGGGAGCTTATTCTCCCCAATTTTGACTGCACATCCCTCGCAGATCAGGTTAGAATAAACCTTCTCACTCACTGCTGTGCTCAATCAATAATGTACTGACTTTAACAGGTTTCAATTTTAACTCATCAACCATTGAACCCGCAATAAAGGAAACTATAGAACCAACATTAATAAAAACATGCATATCTCGACCACAAATATTCAATATAACTTCAATAAGTCTCTGATTAGCCTCTAAGTCTGCCTCAATCATTGCATGAGTCTTCCCTAGTATAGGTGGTGCTGTACTGCCTCCTGATGTAGCCAGCAACATGGAACACTCCCTCTGAATATGCCCCATTTTCCCACACCGATAGCATATCATCGAATCACTTTGAGGAAAGCTACTAGTCTCAGAAGCCTGCCTTGATCCACTCAATTTTTGTGAAGACTGTGCTATACCCTTACTCTTACCTCTAGACTGAGATGGTGCCAATGGTGGTTTAGCTAATGAAGCCTGAGAAACTAGTGGAACTGGTGCACTAACGAAAGTCGTCCCTACAAACTCTGATTGTAGTTGTGCCAGCTACACTCATTTGTCTCATATTTAGCCTAAAAAAAAAAAATTCTTGGACTCTCTAACTTCTAGGATACTGCGGTGCTGGTGGTGGTGCAAGTACTATTGCTTCCATCTCTATCGCATTATAAAAATAAAAGTGTAGCTAATGCGAGGATGAGAAGAAAACACAACTTTGATCTCGTAGTTCAGCCCACCAAGAAACAAATCAGTTTTGTTCTCCTCCAGCTCTACCATCTCTGGAGAAAATTTACTCAACTCAGTGAAGCCCATTTCATATTTTCGAACATACATCATCTATTTTAGTTGAATGAATTCAGTTTTCTTCCTGTTCCTGACTGACTTTGGGAAATACTATCTGTAATATACAGTCCTAAACTGTGGCCAAGTGGTGACAGTTTTCCCTTCTCTCTAGGGAATTCCACATGTTATTTGAAGAATCTATCAGTAAAAATATGACGAACTTAACCTTAAATCGGTCCTCAACATCTACAACAACAAATTGTTGCTCCATCTTTAATATCCGAGACTTTGGTACCTCTTCCTCTATTGTTCCATCAAATCTCATAGTCATATTTAATGAACTCCTTGTGGGTTTTGAGAAATGCAGCCTTCTCAGAATCCATAAGCACCCTGGCAGCTTTCTCTAGCACTTGAATATGTGGTACTACTGGTTGTACTATAGCTGTTGTTATCTTAGATCCTCCATCGACTTTGTTAACTTTGGGACTGGTTGTAGGCTGTGCCTCAGGTCGTTGTACTTGTGGTCCTATCTGAGCTATAAGCATAGGCATCAGTTTCGCCTAAGACTCCAACAACTCCCTCATTTACTAATCAATTTTAGATTTCCATTGATCCTCAGTCTCCCTGGTACCATGAGGTTCAGGTCACCGTGAACCCTCTCCTTGATCTGCCATTAAATTCTGAAGTCAAAGGAGAAATAAGATCATTAGATGACATTAAGAGAATACAATGGAATCATATCTTATATAATGAATAACAATATGTGCTGCAACTAACGTATAATAATGTTCTCATTTTCATTTTCCCGCAAAACACGATAAAAATCATTTATCGGGCCCTAAGCTTATTCATAACTAATGAACTTAGGTTTCTCTGTAAAGGAATATGCTATCATTTACTTTGAAAACCATTCAAAAGTAAATTAGGTTCAGAGCCTTTTCTATGATACCAAACTACATTAATGTTACCACTTTATCTCAAAAGTGATAAAACCTTAGGCTCTGATACCAAGCTGTAGCATCCCCTATCCTGATTAGGGCGCTACTCAACATGAAACTCTAATTAAGCCCTGATAACCCAATTAGACTTAACTAAATCCAGTAGCCTCTCCATTAGTACCTGATAAATTCAACCTATATATTAATATCAAATAAACAAAATAAAGTATATGCAACAAAAAAATTAAAACTTTTTCGATATATAATAATATATGGTAATACAAAGTTTATCAAAACTCAAAACCTTGATTATAAACCTCTCAACCCTATTTATATACAACAAAATATATCAAACAGTGTTTATACATGTACAAGAAGTTTCCTTACATCATAGAGAAGATACAAGACATCTAAATCTTCTCATTTCCTTTAACTGAAGCACTGGACCTAAAATATTAAATTTGGGTAAGCACTCCAACTTGATTAGAAAGTAAGGATTCACGTTAACCATCAACATTCCATAAATTAATTAAGAACATTATGCAATAACAATAGGCACCAATGTCAATTAACAAGAATATGAAAATCATATGAATCAATACAAAACAGATGCAAAGCAAGTTATAATGGACTATTACACTGTGATCCCTATTTTATTTATAAAACTAGGGTCAATTACCCACTGATGCCATTAATGCGATTGCTAGACCAACATATTGGCTGATGTGTTGTCTAGTCAATCCATTAATGCCCATTGGTTCTATCCGAAATCCTCTAGTGAATATGCAACCCACGCAACCTATCTAACTGAATAGGAGTTACATATAGACCGGGAGATCAACCCCGCATCTTATACAACCTGGTCTAAGTCATCGGGAGTTACTTTCGTGGATCACATCAAACACCATTTTTTGTTTATTAAAAAAATAATCACAATGTACATAACCCCCCATTAGTCCATAAACTACATTAACTATATATACTAAGATAGCTAGACAACATTGATAAATAAGCGAATACGTACTTACCTCGGTCTAGGTTTCTGTCCAACTCCTAACTTTCTAGGTTACTAACTCTTTCCCGGGGATCCAACACCTATCATATAACATTCGTAATCAACTTAAGTTCAATACACTCTGATTAGAACCCCTATTCAAGTCCTTAAGTCCTATAGAAATCCTCATCAAATCACAACATTATTGTTATTTTCTAGGGTGGGAGCGTGCTCCCTCAGTGGATGGGGCGCTCTCCAGCAGTTGTGTTCATCATAGTTGATGAATGGAGCGCGCTCTTTTGCTAGGTGGAGCGTGATCCACCCTGTGCTGTCTTGATAGAACATAGGGCAGTGCCACTGTTCCATCTACAAATTAGCCAAACAATAATATAAACTCCTAAAATTCATCAAGGATGACCTCTAGTGAGGTAACAAACCATATTCAACTACCAAAATGTATAATTCACAGAGATTCTATCATCACTATCGAATTAAACTTTAAATGACATAAGAACAAGTCATACCAAAGTTATGATCTCTAGATCTTGATCCATTTAAACTCCTCAATCCACACAGATTTAGTTCCCTAAACACTCTCTCTCAATCCGAAATCAAACCTAAACCCTCTGAAACTCATTCGATAAATCGAATGAAGAGATAAATATGGGTTTTAATTTCAATATATGAATTTTCTTGAGATACGCATCGAGCTATCTCGAGATTGATCAAATGGTTGATACGTTAAAGTGACACTTCTTAAAGTGCGCTTCACTCGAGACAATGAAATGATCCATATAATTCAACTATTCTTTTATTTTCTAATATATATGTTATATCCTAAATATACAAATATAAATGTCGTCTATTTTCTCGCCAATAAATTTATCGAACATGCGTATGAGTATACTTGGGCTTGCACATTCATTCCTCGACCCCCTCGTCGCACTTTGTGTACCGTTAATTCATTGTTTATTATGTATTTTCTATTTATAGGTTTGTATATAATCCTTTATTATACTACAACCTATACAAATTCGTTAAATAATACAAACAAACATAAATCACTATGCAAACACACGCACAAGCTAATCAAGGTACGCCAGACTTAACCACGAGCCTAACTCGGGTTAATTAGGATTTGGATTAGCACTAATCACCAGCTTAAGGTAGCGGGTAGTTACATACACTATCTTTGATTTGTGCTTGGTAATTTGATACATTTGTTATGGTACTATAGTATTACATTTGATGATGTCGTTTCATTTGATACATTGGTGATGGTTTATTCTAATTTTTATACACTATGTTTGATGAAATTTATATATTAAGCTTATTTGTATATTGATTATAAAATTTATGATTATATCAATTCATTCATACTTCGCGAGGTATATTTTTTTTGTCGAAAACTCGACTTAATTTCTAAACCTTGAGGACAAGGCTTGCAATGAGTTTAAGGGTATTTTCAGTGAAATATAACAACAGCAAAAAATAATGAAAGAAAAGAAAGGTATAAGATAAGTCAAGAATTGATCCAAAGTTCAAACTTTTGATTCGATATTCAATTGAGTTGATGAAATTTTTCAAATTTCTTCTGAACTCAAGCAAATTTGAATTTCATTTTACTTTATTTTTAGTTAGTAATATAATATAAAGAATATGAATATACAATAGATTTTGAACGGAAGTGATTTTCTTATTATCTAAATAAATTCTATGATAAAATGAATTAATTTTTATACATTTTTTGATTAACTTACTAGTTGATGTATAGACTAGATTGATTGCCTTGTGTTAGTCATGAGAATGGGTTGAAAATTGAAACAATAGTGCAAGATGAATAAGACAGATTTCTTAGAATCTTGTGATACAAATGATTTTGATTAAGTATTTTTATAGTATATATATATATAAAGTTATTATGCCATAATTGAAAGAGGAAATTGTTTAGAATCTAATGAACTTCTATAAGTTAGAAAGAATACTTTCTTCAACTTTAGTGATAGTGAGAAGTGCTAACAAGAATTTACAAATATATAAAGAGTCATATAGATTCCATAGAAAATGGAGCAGGGAATATATAGTTAAAAATGTGAGAATGTTCATAGGAAATGGAGCAAGGACTCAAAATTCAAATGAAAAATATAAATAATAATGAAAGAAGAAATAATTAGGATGAAGTAGGAAAAATGAGAGAAGAAAAGGTGGATGTTTTTAAACTCTTCAAAAAATGATTTAGTTTGAGTGCGTGAAGCTAAGGTTGATTGAAGCATTTCTTAATCTAACACATTTTAAATGATATATTCATTGATATCTTGTCAAAATTCCTATTGATTTTGATTATGAGGTTATTATTAAGTATTTTATAAAGTTAAGATTAATCTAGTGGTGTGTTCTAAGACTCTATACTAGCCATCGTAAGCTTGATGCTTGTCAGTGAAGATTGAGAAAACCTATATTATGGGTAATATGTTTCCATTTGAAGATCATTTCTATTTAAAACTTCTATTATTTAAAGTTAAGATGAATTAGATTGAAATCAATTTATAAAGAATGAAAAAAGAATATGATTAAGAGTATTCCTTTGCTCGGGATACTAAAGTGCTGAGTTTGAGGGTATTTGAAAAGTCAATAATTAAACATATTTTATAGTGTAATTTATGTTGACTTTAGATATAAATGATGATATTACACTCTACATTCTCTTGTTTTTGTGATTTCAGGATTTAATTAGGAAAAATAAAGAAATGGAAGAAAAAAGAAGGAGAAGAGCAAAACAGTCAACTAAAGAACAAAGCCAGTGATACAAAATTACATAGAATTTGCTTTCTAAATCTGTAGTAGAGAAGAGCTAGCGAATTTTCAGTGAATTGGAAAATACATAAGGAATCGCCAGCTGAATTGGTGGAGCACAGAGAACCATTTCTAATAATTAACTTAACGATTTGTGTACAACTTATGAATCATTGACAAATCACTGAGGTTGGTTATGAGTTTTTTAGATTACAACGAAAAATTTGAGTTTATCTAAGATTTTGCATAGATTAGGAAACTATAAATAGGACCTTAGGGCTTCAAAATCACTCTCTCCACATTTTTCGAAAGCACACTCTTAGCCCTTTATGAACCATAAGTTAATTCTTATTGAATTTATGTTTAAAGTTACATTGGAGCTTTGTTTATTTCACTAAGAGTATTTATTTAATTATGTCTTTCAATTATATTATTGCGATGTTTATTTTCAGCATGAGTGAGTAGTTCATTAATATAAACAAAACTTAAACATGTATATATTTTGGATTGTTATATAGTTATGATTAAGGAATCATGTACTTAATGCTTTAAATCATACACAACAATCACAATTTTAACAAGTTATTTTTGCGTATTACAATTAGTGAAGACTGATATTATATACATAATTGCAAATATGTGTTATGATATTTTGATTCTGTTTCTATGTCTATGATTACTAAAAACAATTTTAGAAGTAGTAACTAGGACTAATCTATAGGGCCATATTACCCAAGTGGATGTTCTAGGTGATTGTGATCTAAGTTATTTCTTGATTAACATATTTTGATTAATATTTAGTTTAGATTAGGTATGATTTTCGTTGAGTGTTAATGCTATCGTAAAACTCCACCTATGTTGTACACTATGTGTGCTACATAGCCGGTCTCAAGTCCGGATAAAGGAGGAGGACTCTGACGCCCATTTTTTCATACTGAAAAATGGGTAAGGGAGGTCCCAAACTCACTTTTCATACCCGAAAAGTGAGGGAGGGAGGCCCCAAGCTCATTTTCCATGCTTGGGAAATGGATGAAGGTTGCGATAGGTTGACAGCCAGCGTAAAAATTTTGTCACTTTTCATGAATGGATCAAACATATATAAACGTTGGGGCGTTCCCACCTAGTGACGCGCTGCATCGGAGCCCGAGTGTAGTGAGAAATGAGCAAGGGTATGTTTCACATCGCCGCCTGGGTGTGAAGAAAAATGAGCAAGGGTTCCCACACATAGGACGTGTGTGGGTAAAGAAGCTAGTCCTTTCACATCGTCGCCCGGATGTGAAGAAAAATGAGCAAGGGTTCCTACACAAAGGACGGGTGTGGGTAAAGAAGCTAGTTCAAAACAAAAACAAAAACAAAAGAAAAATCATACATACGAACACTAGAGTTTTTAGACAAAATAGAAATAGAAAAGAAAAACAAATACAAATGGGAGAAAAAACTCGTTTAGGAACATGGAACATAGGAACACTTACGGGGAAGTCGATAGAACTAGTAGATACCATGATTAGAAGGAGAGTCAATATTGCTTGCCTCCAAGAGCCAAAATGGGTAGGAGAAAAGAGTAGAGAAATAGGAAGCACAGGGTTTAAATTGTGGTACACTGGGATAGATAAAAAACGAGAAGGAGTAGGAATTGTGGTGGATAATGATTATAAGGATAAGGTCGTAGAGGTTAAAAGAATGGGGGATATATTGATTCTTGTTAAATTAATTATTGGAGACGAAAAAATTAACATACTTAGCGCATATGCACCACAAGTAGGATTAAGCGAGAGCATCAAACGCAAGTTTTGGGATGATATGGATGGATTTATGCACAGTATACCATTAGATGAAAAGGTTTTTATTGGAGGAGATTTAAATGGGTATGTCCGTGTAAGCAACGATGGGTTTGAGAGAGTTCATGGAGGTTTTGGTTACGGTAATAGAAATGAAGAAGGAGAATCAATTTTAGAATTTGCTTCAGCATATGATCTTGTCTTAGCAAATACTAGTTTTAGGAAGAGGGAGTCACATATAATTACTTTTAGTAGTGGTCATAACAAGAGTCAAATAGATTTTCTTTTAATAAGAAAAATAGATAGAAAGCTATGTAGAGACTGCAAAGTAATACCTGGTGAAGCACTTACTACCCAACATAAGTTAGTAGTACTTGATATTAAGCTAACAACGGAATAATATGAATAAAAGAGTTAGCGACACTAGAATAAAGTGGTGGAACCTAAAACATAGTAAACAAGTAGAGTTTAGAGAAAAACTACTAAAGGAAAACGTTTGGAATCTTGACTTAGATGCTAATACAATGTGGCTAGAAATGAGTAGTTGCATAAGGAGGGTAGGATCAAAGATATTAGGTATATCTAAGGGCTTGGGACCTCCAAAGAAGGAAACATGGTGGTGGAACGAGGATGTCCAACGAGCAATTAAGACTAAAAGAGAGATGTATAGGAAAATACATAAGTGTCAAGATGAAGATGCGTACAATCAATATAGAGAAGCTAGAAAACAAGCTAAAAAGTAGTTAGTCAAGCTAAAAAAAATTTCATGAAAGATTTATATACAAGGTTAGGTAATAGAGATGGCGAAAAATATATATATATATATATATAGGCTAGCCGAATTAAGAGATTAAAAGAAATAAGACCTAATTCATGTAAGATGTATTAAGGACGAAAATCAAAATGTTTTAACGCGCGAGGAAGATATTAAGGAGAGATGGAGAAGTTTTTTGATAGTTTATTTAATGATGGCCAAGTTGATACTATAATAGATGACAACCCACACTAAGAAAAAAATGTAAACTATACACGCAATATTAGAATTGTAGAAGTTAAAGAGGCATTGAAAAGAATAAAAATAGGGAAAGCATGTGGCCAAGATGAAATACCCATAGAGGTTTAGAAATGCTTAGGAGAAATCGGATTGACTTGGTTAACAAAACTTTTCAATAAAATTTTAAAATCAAAACGGATGCCAATGGATTGGAGAAGAAGCACGCTTGTGCCAATCTTCAAAAACAAAGGTGATATTCAAAGTTGCTCAAACTACCGGGTAATTAAACTTAAGAGTCACACTATGAAACTGTGGGAGAGGATAATTGACAATAGGCTAAGGAGAGAAACCACAATATCAGATAACCAATTTGGTTTCATGCCTGGGAGGTCAACTATGGAGGCGATTTTCCTTGTAAGATGATTGTTAGAAAAATATTGAGAAAAGAAAAAAAATCTTCATATGGTATTCGTAGATTTAGAAAAAGCATATGATAGGGTCCCTAGAGATGTTCTTTGGTGGGTTCTAGAAAGAAAAAGAGTGCATGTTAGATTCATAGACACTATTAAGGATATGAATGATGGAGTAGTAATGAGTATAAAGACATTTGGAGGAGCTACAAAAGAATTTCCCATTACGATAGGACTACATCAAGGATCGGCTTTAAGCCCATATCTATTTACTTTAGTTATGGATGAACTAACTAGACATATTCAAGATGATATACCATGGTCTATGTTATTTGCAGATGATATTGTCTTAGTGGATGAAAGTAAAGATGAAGTGAATAGGAAATCAGAACTCTAGAGGAATACATTAGAATCTAAAAGCTTTAAGTTGAGTAGGACGAAAACTGAATACATGCACTGTGAGTTTGGAAACACTAGACATCGAGATGACGGAGTGGTAAAATTAGGGGAAGTAGAAGTTCCTAAGGTAAACCACTTTAGATACCTAGGATCAATAATACAAAATGATGGTAACATTGAAAATGATGTCACACATAGAATTCAAGCGGGATGGAAGAAATGGCGGAGTGCAACAAGGGTGATTTGTGATCGCCATGTTCCTACTAAGTTAAAAGGAAAACTTTATAGGACCGCAATTAGGCCAGCTATGCTCTATGGAAGTGAATGTTGGGCGGTAAAGCAACAACAATTACATAAAGTGAACGTAGCAGAAATTAGGATGCTTAGGTGGATGTGTGGTAAAACTCGTAAAGATAGAATAAGAAATATAGAAATTCAAAGATAAGTAGGAGTAGCACCAATTGATACAAAGATTAGGGAAGGGCGGTTGCGATGGTTTGGTCGCCTGCAAAGACGGCCTACAAATGCACCAACTAGAAAACTTGACTCAATAGAAATTGTAGAAATTCAACGAGGTAGGGGCAGACCAAAGTTAACATGAGATGCATTAATTAAGAGGGATTTGAATGGTTTGCAAAGCTCACCATCAATTGCACTTAATCGAGCACAATGGAAAAGTTTGATCCATGTAGCCGACCACAGTTAATTTGGGACTGAGGCTATGTTGTTGTTGTTGTTGTTAATGCTATCGTAATTTCTATTTCATTGAGTTTTATCAAATATGTAGATTTACAATGATAAGGATATGCCTTATTTCCCATTAAATTTAGGAAAATCGATGGTTTGCTAAAGGCTATTAACCTATTATGAATTAGGATTTAATGATTCTAAGATTCCATGTGATATGATTATAACTAGGTTATGAAGTGATGTTATGTTCTAGTGTTTGAATGCAATCTAAGTATATTATATTGTTTAGTGGGGGTTTGTTTAGATGTTTGTTTAGATATTTATATTATATTATATTGAATTTGAATTTTGTTTAATTAAGTTTGCATTGAATTGTTTGAATTAGTTTAGTTAGTTTGGTTAATAAAGTTAGTAGTTATAATTTTTAGTTATTTGGTAGTTTAATTTTCATTTAATTAGATTAACTAAATTAAGAAAAACAAACAAAAATACTTTCCTTAGAAGTTTGTAAAATTCATGTGGAGACGATATCCCATTTACCACCACTACAAATAATAGAAAAACACGAGAAATTAATGTGCATGCTTGACACATGTCATGTTTGAAATTATGATTATGATTCTCTCGAATCCAATAGAAGGAGCTTGCATGAGAGTAGGCGCCAGTCTAGGGTAGTTTGAGGTCCATTGTGCTTTATTTTGTGATATAAGATAGTTGGAGAACAATAGTTGACGAGAAGCATTCGTTTTTGCATACATGAGTTGTTTTAACATCCTTTTTATAAATTAGGGAGAGAAGCAAGAGTTAAAATTACCTCATAGCCAACATTGTATGCTTGCTTTGTGGTATAATTGAGACCTTCAAATACTTAAGGTTGGAGGTTCAACTCCTCCCCCAAACATGGAGTTAGGGGAATTTATGTGGTATGCTTTGAATAACAGATATCGTGTTAACCACTGGGCTTATCAGGTTCTAAGCTACATGTTTATAGGAATGACCTTTTATAACTTGTGTTATTGATTTCAATGTTAATGCTTTTAAGGTAGTCAACTGATCTCATTATATTTTCTCACTAATCTTATTTAGATAAAGTCATACATTTAAAACTCCCTTCCTCTTTCACAAGACCAAAAAACAGCATCGCTGATTACACTTTACACATTCAAGGTCTCTGCGACATATATATGCTATCTCTCATACAGACACACATACATACACACACTACATTGCACAACCAGGGCTTATTTACTTGCTAACTAGGCCTCTTTGATATCTTCATCACTTAAAGTTATTGTTTCACCTTCCTTCTTTCTTGCTTTCTTATGCCTCTCCAAATTACATCGTCTCTCTTCACTTCTCTTTTCGGTATCTCTCTAGGTTGTGGTGAAATCTCTTTCTATATCTCTTTCTCTCTTTCTCTCTCCATCTCTCTCCATTTCTCTTTATTTTTTCAGTATTCTTTGAGGAACTTCGTTTTCAATGAGTGATTATCACTTTGGTGTGTATTTAAGGTTATATTAGGATTTTGATGTTATTCATGGATTTTTCTGGTTGGAATAGCATATTTGTGTGAAATTTTGTCTCTTTTTAGTTAAGCGATACTTGGAATGCATATTTAGGAAATTTTATTTGAGATCTCTAATGTTAACTAATAATAATTTTTAAAGGTAATTGATGGATGGCATGATTTGTGGTTAGAGTGCCTACCTATTATTTCTATCATGCGTAATTTTGATGCTTACTTCGTGGAAGCATTTAATGTTCATTCAATAGTTTAGTTATTCATAGTTCTGTTATATGTTCTAGTCTTGTTTATTTAACACTCACCAATTTCATTCTTAAGTTATAAAAAGCCTTTTTTAATTCTGTGATGAACAAATGCTTATTTAATATGACTTTGAGGATTAGTTCTTATTGTTTGATAGTTTAAGCGATCCCAAATAGATAGTGAAGATATTGGTGGAAGATTGTCTGATGAAATACCTTTGAGGGAGAGCTCGTTAGCATACGTGGAATTTAAATAATTTTTTCTTTTTTATTTTCAAATTCAACAATGTTGAAGATCGCTGACCAATTGACATGAAACTTAACTCCCTAGCTACGTTATCTAAACAATGAGCTGCAAATTTCGTCATTAGCAGAGGCTTTTGTACTATTGCTCTATCGAGTTACTCAGTACAAGTTTCTTAGACAACTCGCTATTTGAAGGTGTTTCTCTTTTTGCAACCTTTATGACTCTTACCTGAAACTTAACTCATTAATATTATGTTTTGGAATTAAACTTGCATTTTCATCCTTTTTGACTTTTTGAATATCTTCAATTTTTTGTAGTTAATGTTTAATTCTTTTTTATATTGATGGATTCTTCTTCTTGGTGATGCTTTATGCGAGATTCGATTTATTTTTATCTGTTTGTTTCTACTATGTTTTTGTTTCCTAGATTGATACATGTAATCTAATATGTACTTGTTTTATTCTAAATTTGGCGATAATTCTTATTATTTTAATTTGATTTTCCATTCTTAAAAAACTCATTTATCTAATGCATAGTTGTATAGAAAATATGGATAGTTTTGTAACAAATATGGAAGTCGTTATGTACCATAATTTAAATGCAGTGGTGCACTACTATCATTAGATATTATTTTTCATTGATATAGTTTATTTAACTCCATTAAGTTGTCCAGGCTTCAAAAAAATTCAATTAAGTTTTCCAGGTAATGTTTAAATGGCTCCTTAATTATTAGTTAATACGGTTGATCGATCAAACTCTATCACTGAAAGGAAAGCACCAAATTGTACAATATTGAATGCATGGATGATCGGTTAAACTCTATATCACTGAAGTAACTCCGAAATGGATACATGCATGAGATGATAACTTTTTATATGGCTTCATTCTTTTTGTTCTAATTTACAACAAGAGCTTAAGGTTTTCTTTCTTATTTGGAAGTTTTTGATTTGTCTTTTTCTTGTTGAGAAGTTTTAGGTTTTTTCTCTTTGTTGGGAAGTTTCGTTATTCGTTTTGTGGTTCTAGTAGTTTTATGTATTTTCATGAGTTTCAATGTTGTAATGATCAGTCCCTGATTGTCAAACTGTTTCTATTATGCATTTACATCCAAATTAATAGCCTTTTGTTTGAATAAATAAGATAAGATAAAAGAATCAATGTACTTGATTCTATGTTTAGTCATGGTCCTGTATTGAGCCATGAATGATTAATGAAATTTTTCTTAAAAGAAAATAATGGTTTAATGAGATTTTTAATAAGCTAGATGACGTTTAAATCCTTTGTCATATTGAATTACCTCTACTTTTGTGTAAAATTAAAGATGTACTTCAAAGAATGATTACATTGTTAAAAGAACAGATTAAATTTTGTTATTATTATTTTGTTTTTGTTACATTGAAGTATATATAACTTAAAGAAATTGACATTTTTATGTTACACTATGTTTTGACGCGCCAAGTTACATAATGAAATCGTTATGAAGATTCAAATATCTACAATTCATATATTAGTATTTTTGGATAATAATAATAATAATAATAAAATGTCATAATTAAATTTCAGCGAGCGTAACGAGCGTGCTTAGTCGTGCATGGCACGTGCCCCTTTGGCTAAAACTTCCAAGAATACCATTCTTCAAACAATTGCTAAAAGACTTGGTTTAGGGACAGATGTGTAATATTATATTTTTTCTCTAATATATATACGTGGTGTCAAACATGTTTAGGATAAGCACAACTGTTCTTAAAATCATATCATAAACCACCTCATGAATGTCAAGTTCTCCTAGAATTAAAGAGCTAGCTCCTTTTTTTTAATCACGCTTCTTAACTAACCACTTTTATGGCGGAGAATATGAGTTCCATACTATCAATGAAATTGGGTCTTTAAAAAATTTGTAATTTTTGAATACAACTGTGTGAGCTCTCAACACGCTTATCACTGATATGCAGTTCTTCAAGAGAACATCTAAAAGAGATTTTTAAGATAAACCCACTTACAACAGTTCCAACAGAACCATATTTCCTAGGTAAATAAAGTATCGATAGAGTTTCTCCAAATTTGGAATCATTTTTTTGATGAACCACTAATTTGGAATCATCAGTGGTATAAGTCTTTGAATATATAGAAATATTCCCTATATTTTTTAGGATATCTCTTCGGTACTTCTTGGCTGGAATGTGATCAATAGGGCTCCTAACGTGAACATTATTAAAAGACTTTCAGACCAATTCAATTCCATAGACAATAATCCTCATATCGTGCTTTTTATGTATCTATGATCTTTGCAAAAAAGACGTACAACGAGCAATTACATATCCACTGTTGAGATAATAACAATGCACATTCATGGTTTAATACATTATGGAGAATGTATTTCGTTTCATACACTACAAGTACTAGGCTTTTGCTTGATGTACATAAGTAAACCTGCTAGTACTATTATCAAGACGAACTATCCAGTGTATTGATTGATGCTAAATTGGGTTCAAATTAATGTGAGATTAATTACCTTTGTTAATAGTGATTTTGGACAGGAACTTGACAAAGGTTTGACGTGCTAATTGTAATATTTGGAACTTGAAGACAGTTAGTGTTAACAAATTTCAAGGATGGATCAAAAAATCGAATCAATAATCTAATGCATGGTGGAAAGCATTATCTGTGTATTGATATTTCGGCGAGGGATTTACATTCATTGTATTAATTAAGAGTACTTTTTTTTCTTTTTTTTTTTAATTGAAAAAATTTGTTGTTTTTGACAAATTTGTTTTTAGGTGGTGTTGGAAACAAGAACGTCAAACACTAAGATGACCACTTTTTATTTTTTAGGATGTAATTTTTTAATATATAGGGGAATGAATTATCTGCTTATCAAGCAAGCACATCTTGAAGAGAGAGATTCCCATGGCATCATCTACTAAAGTGTTTTTTTTTTACGCTGATTTGACAGAGTTTTGTCGAAAGTGAGCCAACACTTAGATGATGAATTTGTAAATGGAATTATTGTTTTGTTATTTTTTTCACCGCTAAAAATATTATTAACTAATATTCATGTTATATTTGGTTGAGATGAACATTTTTTTAATTGATGATCAGTTTTACTATTGTAGTTGGGGACTATGCTTCCCTTACTACCAATAAGGATTTTATATGGCAACATATCAATAATGTTGACACTAAAGAATCGTGTTACTTGAGCAATTTATGACCTACAAATAAAAGCTGAGATGAAAACAAAATATTGCGTGCCAATCATGTGCCCTACTTACCAATATTAAGAAAAACGAAAAGTTAATTTGAGATTTTTGTTTGATTATATTTATTTTTTTCCCTTAGAAGTTTGATCATATGTGTTGTTTCTATATATGCTTGAGAGTTTTTTTTATTTGAAATATATGTTTAAGAGATTAAGAAACAACTAATAGAGGACTTTGCCTTTTTTTACATGCTCGTACACCAGGCATGCCCCTTATGCATGTGTTATACAATACATACATGCATGAACTATAACAAATGTGATAGGCTGTTTTTTCTTTTTCTTTTTTTTTTATCTGAAATAAACTATATATGATGATTGAATGTGGTTTAGTTATTTCTACCCTCCAATGTATATATAAATACATTTTACTTCGGGTCAAACCCACTACCTCCCTAAACCTAAAATTATTTTATTAACAAGATCTTTATGTGGTCCAAAAATAAGTTGTGGCGGCCCTGTGCCCCGAGGTTGCCAGGTGGATGCAGCTCCTCGCCCTGTAGGCCCCGCTGCACCTACCAGGTTACTGACCTGCAGGGTCCTACGCTCCGCTGGAAACTCATGCCACGTTCGCATCCTTGGTATGCATGCCAACTTATCGTGTTGTCACTATATTGAAAAACAATTATGCAGATTTCCTTTTTAAGCCAACTATATTTAGGGTTTACTATCTTATAGTTTCAAAGTTTGCGAGTTAGACATATGGCTTGTGTGTTACAAATCTCAGTTGATAAGTAGTGAATTAACATCAGAAGTCTTAAACTAACATAAAAACATGAAATATATATAAATATATGTCGTACGTCACAAAGCATCAATCCTAATATGGAAAACCCAAAAATAAAGTACTATGTATATAAGGCAACATGATAATCGAAATATAGGCATATATATACATGTACAATGTATCTCTTGTCTCCTTGATATCCAAGATAAGAAAAAATATCAAAAACTAACACGTACGACAGTGGCTTGGATAGTATGCAGTCAAATATAGTCACCTAAGATCCTTTTGCCCCTGCTCATACTAGATCTGCACTCAACCGTCACAATAAAACATATGACGAGTCCAGTAAGTAAAATCTTAAAGAAATTCACTAAGCATTTAAGTAAATAGAGAAGCCAAAAGAAATGTTAAATAAATACTTGAAAAATAAACATATAACTATAAATGGATCATCACATGCATACACGATAAAGTAGATAAAAAGTATGTGCTCGTCCTTGTCAGACTAGACTATATTTCAGATCCCTAGGATCCTTTCAGTAGGTGACCCCACTATTCTTTCACCTAGCGCCGATTCCTAGCTCCACCGACACATGCTCCAAAGAGCAGCTCGGGTTGCAATTTATCGAGGGCTTGGTCACATGTGCTACAGTTTGGCATGCCATAAACACACAACAAAAGTGCTGGTTGGGGTAAACTTAACCAACCATCCTACGGATAGATGGAATATAATTTAACAACCAAGATATGATAACAGTAGTAAAACAAAAACATAAATAATTAAGTGATGTTCAACACCTCAAACATGCACTCCGATCCTCGAAAACACCTTCCGACCCCATCTCGCCCCTGATTATCGAACTATAGTCTCCGAGTCCCCTGGGTGAATTACTAGTGTTTTAGGGTGTATTAGGTTGATTAGAAATGATTTTAAAAACCTATGTTTAAAACATAAAACTTTAATGTTTTTCAGGGGTCGTGGCGCCGTGGTGGCACTGTGTGTTTAAATGCATGGTGTTTTGATTGCGCCAAGGCCCTTGATTAGGCCCTAACCCAGGTCACTGTGCTGTCATTGGGGTCATGCCTTAATGGCCATGATGTCGAGTTGCGCCATGCCTAAATATTAACGCTTGACGTCGGAACGATGTCAAGCTTGGGAAGAGCTGCTGTGGTATAAAAACTTTGAGACTTCACTACAACAATTTTGATTTTTAATAACACCTAAATAGTAGAGGTTCTAATAAACCGCTATGGAATAAGCATTTACGAAATAAAGCAAAACTCGTCTAATGCCCAAAACACTCATCGTCTCTGTTATTTGCCAAAAAAAAACCTCATCGTCTCCATCAAAACTCTATTGTGTTTAGAAATGGCCGCTCTCTCTCAATGTCTTCCTCTCCTCTCCGCCAAAACTCTAGCTAGGGTTTCTCTCTCTCGAACTCTTCGATCGTCGCCATGTCTTGTGATCTCTCTGGCGACTCTCGTCAGATCAGACGCTTCAGATCTGATTCTGCTCAACAAGGTCGATTCGTTCAGTTGCCTTAGTTTTATACCTCTCTTTTTTAGATCTATTGTGTTTAGATCTTGTGCTAAATCAAACTCGAATGAGTTTTTAGTGGATTGGAGTTTGGTTTTCTGATTCGTTGCTGTAGTAGTTTAGATTCAGTAGCGCTAAAGCTTCTTCGAAGTTGTTTCTGGTTTGAAAGTTATGATTTCCTTGAATTTACTGTTATTTGATGTTGATTTGGTTGCTTTTGTATTTCTGGAGTTGGTATCGTAGAATTCTGAGATGAAATTTGATGTTTTGAGTGGAAAGCACTAGAGAACAAGAGCTCTTGTGAAGCTTGACCAGTCCTAATTCATTGTCTCCACATGGAGCCCTAGGCGAGGATGGGTACTTCTTCATTTTCCCTAACTAATTATATTATTTCATCCGATTTCTCACGATTTTGATTGCATATTTGAGTTTTGGCGAATTCAAGTTTGAATTCAAGCATTGATTTTTCGTCATTTATCTTTTTGGATAATTTAATTTCTTGATATGTTGTTCTTTGGTGCTTCAATTCATTATCTGTTCATTTAGAATTGTTTCTTAATGGATGTTGATGCATAAACTTGAGAAATTCTAGGTTGGTTAATTAGCTGATGCCTATGTTGTGCTTATCAGCATATTTAAAAATGACAGTTTGGTTGATAATTAATCTCCATATTAGGAAAGGGAAAGGCCTCAAGTACTATTAGCCCAATAGCCCTTGATACCGATGATCTTACACACCAACCTCTAATTATTTTGGAAGAAGCAAAGCTTCATGTCAAATAATTGGTGTGCACACCTTACAATTGTTTTAGTAACTATATATCAAACAACCTCTTTCCTGCAGTTGAAGATGAAATACTTCCATTCCTCTCCAATTGCTTCTTGTCTATCTATGAATAATAATTTGGCGACACCACGTTCACCAAAGTCTTCGTCGGAGGGTTGGCCTGGGGGACTCAAACGCAAGAAATACGCCGATATTTCGAGCAGTTTGGAGACATTCTTGAAGCTGTTATCATCACTGATAAGACCACTGGAAGATCTAAAGGTTATGGCTTTGTATATATGTCTCTCATTCTTTGTTTAATTTGCTTTCTTTAAATTTATTTGTTACATGAACATTTTTTTTAAAAAAAATTTAATGGATTGCGTGTATAGGTTACATTTTGACTTCTCCGCTTTCCTTTTGCGTGTATAGGTTACATGAACATTCTTTGTTTTGGAGACATTCTTGACTTCTCCGCTTTCCTTTTGCGGAATCGCTTATTTTTTTGGATTAAAGATTGTATATTATAGTATCTTATGAATTATTATGCATCTAGTTTGACTTGAGGTTGTTTGTACCGAATAATTAGAATGCATGACCTAGTGGATGATCTGCCAATGGAAGATCATATACAACAATCGCTTATTATTCATTGGTTTCTGATTTTTTTGAAAAAACAAAGGACGGAGCTTGTCGATGGTTATGTTATTCTGTCTTTTTTGGGTTTAGTTATGTTCTGTTTTTTATTTTTTTGGACGAAAGTTATGTTGCTCTGTTTGTGGATTTTTTTTGGTACTAAGATGAATATGAATCTATGATTGAGATTTTTTTTGGGCCTCTATAAATTAGTTTTCCATTCTAACTTTAATTTAGCATTAACACTATGATTTCCTTTTTCTTGTTTTACTGCCTTAAAACTGTGAAAGAAACTAAAGCTTGAAGACATGGTTTGAACTTACTATGTAGTTTATTTTGTTTGATTGAACTCACTACTGCCTTAAAACGCGAGAGATGTTTGAGGTACTCAAAGAACCTAATATTCAGTCGGAATGGCTTATAGCATCAAAGCTTCTTCACAGTAGTGTTTTTCTATGTAGTTTTTCTCCCTCTCTTACTTTTTTTTTGGATAAGGCATACATGTGAATATGAAATTTTTTCATAGATGGAGCTGGTCATGTCTTGTTCTGTTAAAGTTGAAAACAAGATATTTTTTTTTCTACTGTTATGGTTCTTAAATTATATTTTTTGGATAAGGCATACATGTTGAACCCTTAAAAAATAATGTATTAAATAAATTCTACAACTATTGCTGTTATTATTGTCATCGTCTTCTAGAGTTAAGTAGCTTATAAGCTCTCATACTTTGATGCTTTGAGCGAGTAATCGGCATGAAATCGATCTTTCTCAAATTGGAGTTGACCTCGAAATGATCCAGAACATGGTATTTGGATTGGTAAGTTAAATATTGTGCATAATTACCTCTTTTTCTTATGATGGCATGTAATGCGAAATATGTTATTCTATTCCTTTCCTTCTATATGCATTTACTAGTGTCTTGTCAGTTATTTATTTAGCTATTGTTGGCTACTTCTATATTCTAGCTCACATAAGTTTGCGGGTGACTTGCAAATTAATTGCAAACTCTTCCATCAAGGCCTTTATAGATACACACATTATACATATCCAAAAACTCAACTTATATCTTTTGCTCGGTTGGCTCTTTAAATCCTTACAAATATTATTTCGATAATTTACTAGTGTCTTGTCAGTTATTTATTTAGCTATTGTGACTCATTCCCTGCAACATGTCAAGATCACTCTATCAAATCCAGGCAACGTAAGTTACCTTAATTTGACATCTAATCCCTTTGCAAGATAGAGCAAAAAATAAAAGTTTAGATAAAATGATACAAAAAATAAAACGGGGTGCGGCGAGGCTTTATTTAGGACAAAGAGGTAATCAAGTATTTGAATTATGCGTGTTTGATTGTGATTTTGGTACGAATGCGAGGAATTTGGGAATTCGTTTGTTGAGCAGTGCGGTGAATGAAGCTCACACGTGCGGAGGAGAATCGTTTGGAGCGATTTGTTTGAAGCGACGCGACTATTTTGGCTTATCGTAATCTGTGAGTAAAATTTGTCACAAGTATGCAATTTATAATGTGAATCATCTAAATTTTTTTAGGTCTTGTTTATAACGTGTATAACTTCTTTATGTCATCGATTCTGGATTGAATTACATTATATTACATATGATAATTTGAACTTTTGTTTAGAAATCTCAATAATGTCTCGCCAAAATTAGCTTTAAATCATTGATGGAACCTTCTATCGTTTTCTCTCTTCAACTCTATTATTTCAATTGCCTTTGTTGACTACTTTGTTTCTAGTTCTGTCATCTTCTTCACAGAGTTGTCCTTTATGTTCTTATATTGATTTAGGTAGAACATTGTTCATCATTATTAACTGTTTGATTGCTTATGAGTTATGAGGGTCTCTTATGATTAATTCTTTATATCATGCTTTGATGTGATGCATGTGCATTCATTTCAAAGTATATCCGAAGGACTTCAACAATTGCGTAGCCAAAGTGTGTCATTCTAGTATTTTTCTATACATAATGTTAATGTTCCCGTCTCCTTGAACTCTTGCAAAGAAGGCCAAGGTCTCCTCGATCATTTCTCCTGTGTGAAGGTCATGCTTGGGCCGGCAACATCAACAACAACAACAACAACAGAGAAGAGGAGAGCCCCAAAGAACGGTTGCTCTTCGTTGGGGCGTAAAGTGGGGAGATCTAGATCTGCATGGGGTGCGGGAGCGAGGAGCATGAGCTTCTCTGGGGACTTTCTGGATAGGTCGTCCCACGGGATTCGGGGATTGTACAAAGGTCTTTGAGGAGGGTTGAGTCCCATAGAGAGGCGCCAAGCGGACAACCACCACCATCACCACCGCCACCCCATCAAGGATAGGGTCAAGTGCGGTGGCCTTTTTGAGGAGGGTTGGTCATTTTCAATGGTCATATCTATGCAACAGCCCCTTAACACATTGTTAAATAAAGTATGCTTCTTGGATTGGTTTTTCTAGAGATTTTACTTTCATGGAATTGTATATTTGTATATTTTCAATTGAAAATGGAAATGAAAATTAATTCTGGGCATTCATCCATTAATTTTTTTTTTTTAAAAAAATGACATTTGATAGGGGTTTGAAACCCCTATGTAAGCCTTCAATGATAATATAGAGGTTTCAAACCCCTATGAAATCACTACAATTGATAGGGGTTTGAAACTCCTATGTAAGCTTTTGAAGATATTATAGAGGTTTCAAACCCCTATGAAATAATCAAGCTTTGATAGAGGTTTGAAACCCCTATGAAATAGTCAAGATTTGATAGAGGTTTGAAACCCCTATGTAAGCTTGGAAGATAAGATAACACCTTAAAAGATAACACTTTTCATAGAGGTCAAAAACCTCTATGAAAAGTCTTTCATAGAGGTTCAAAACCTCTATGAAAAGTGGGATTTGTTCTAGTGCTTTAATGGGGTTTTTGACTCTGGATCATGGCGAACCTCACACATAATGATCTTGGATCGAACCCCCATCGAAATACAGCATAACAACAACATGTACAACATCCATCTACAAGATTTACATCAATTCATCAAGTTTTTACCAAAATTTGACATGCATTTCCGAAATTGGAACTGAACAAATAAATTTTGTAAGTCCAGTTTGAGAACGCTAATGGTTTGCGAATTTAAGCTTAGAAAACATAAAGAACACTAGTGAAAGCAATGAGTTTTCTTTGAAATTCATTTTCATCAAAATCACCCCAATTTCTCCTTATTTTACTTGAAGAACAAGTAGAGAAGATAATTGCCTAGTTCTCGAGCACTTAGATCTTGATCTCTAACAAAAATTACAGCAAGAATTAGATATAAAATTCTTCTCTTTGCTGTCCAAGATTTCTTAATTTTAGATGAAGTGGTTGCATGTGAAGTTTAGGCACTAACCCATGTATATATAAACATATTTAATTATCACGTATCTTGAGGTACATCTTGTGGTCCTCATTTAAACTTGCTGGACTCATTTGTGACTCCATTTAGTGACTCATCAACCAAGTATCACATATTCTAGGATAATCCTAATGTCCATCAATGGCTTATATAATTTCCATATAACTATAGGAAAATCAGTTTAATTCTTATTAAATAGCCAACTTAGGTACGACAATATTATAGTTAGTGTATTTGATCACATAATTAACCTAATTATAGTCCCACAAATCCGCCCGACTACCCCGCACTCAGTGCCCTATGTTTTGAAACGAATTTCGAGGCGCACCAATCCTTGATATTATGACTTAGCTGAAATTTGGATTATTCATTTTACGCAATATTCACCTTGGTTCTAGTCATTTTATTCACGTTAATATTATTAGACTTAGCATACTAGCACTACGCCTACCCAATACCAACGTCGACACGCTTTATGAGGTGGTTACCCATCACATAATCTCACTTGACATAACATGATATTTAAAAGCATGCGATTAATTATGCCATGCTAAATAAAATACACCTTAATTAAGCAATTAATCGAACAATATAAACTAATACTACCTAGTCGGGCATGCCCTTAGATTATCTGCAGCGTCCACATGGGTCTGAGCTGGTGTTTTAATATGTAAATAATAAATAATAAAAATGTTAATAAAACAAGCCATTACAATTCTTCCCAACAAGGAAAAACTTAGTCCTGAAATTTAGGTTTAACTAAATGATCGTACCATAGAATAGTTGAGGATAACACTTCTGCATAGTAGACTCAAGTTCTCAAGTTAGTCCATCGGTCCCGTGATGCTGCCAACTAACCAATTCTCGAGGGATCTCCTTGTTTCGCAGAGTCTGTATCTTACGGTCTAAAATCTCCAATGACTATTCCTCGTAAGTCGCGTCAGGCTAAACCCCAATCTTTCTCACATCAACCAACAGTCTCGATCCTGACCTACCTAGCCTCAACATAGAAATATGGAACATCGAACGAACCCTAGCTAAATATGGCGTTAAGTTTAATCTATACGTCGCACTTCCAACTCGTGCTGTGATCCTGAACAGTCTAATAAATTTCGGCGCCAATTTCCTCTTAATCATAAATCTCTGTTCACCCTCCTCGTAAGCTCAGACCTTCATGATAATTTTCAGCATATCTCTTCTATCTATCCTGGGCTGCCTGAAGTCTCTGTGTGATTTGCCGAGTTTTCTCTGTGTGATCAACAACTATCTATGGCACAATAGTCACTCTATTTTTTAGCTCTACTTAACATGCGTGTAATCTGTAAGGCCTCCCATACAACAACTTAAATGGAGGCATCTTGATAGTTGCCTTATTGTTGTTGTTGTTGTTGTATGCAAACTCACATAGCGGTATATAGTCCTCTCACGAACCCCTGAACTATAATATACAAGCCTTAAACATGTCCTCTAAAATTTGTATCAATCCCTCTGACTGGCCATTGGTTTGCGGGTGGTAAGTTGTACTAAATTGCTATAACATGTTCTCTTAAAACTTAGACGTGATTCCAGATCTCTATTTAATACAATGAAGGCTGACACCCCATGCAGTCTAATAATCTCCCTCTCAAAAAGAATGCTTAACTTTGGGAATGTATACCTCATCAAAATTAGTATAAAGTGTGCCGATTTTGTCAGTTTATTAATCACTACCCAAACGATGTCGTGTCTCCTGGAAGTCTGCAGTAGTCAAGTGACTTGCTTCCATTTTTGTTGTGAAATAGGCAACAACTATAAGAAACCTTCCGGTCTCTTATATTAAGCCTTAACTTGCTGCAAATGTGACAACTCCTGATGTACGTGTCTACGTCTGCCTTCATCCATGGCTACCAAAATAGTCATCTCAGATCATGGTACATCTTGGTCTGACCATGATGCACTGTGTAACAAGATCTATAGGCGTCCTTTCATTACAAGGAAAATGAAATTTAGAAACGGAATTAGCAACGAAAATAAGTTCCATTGCTAAAAAAATTAGTTAGAGACGAAATTGAGACGGACTAATTCAGAGACGGAATCGAGACGAATCAGAGACGGAAATAGAGACGGAAATAGAGACGGAATTAAATTCCGTCTTTAAAAAATGGCGCCAACATTCCCACCAAAATTTTCATTTATTACAATCGTCCGTTACGTCTAGAGATTCGTGCGTGGTTCGATCTCGATGATTCAAAAATGAGGACCAAGACTCTCACCCAAATCTCTCTCTCTCTCTCTCTCTCTCTCTCTCTCTCTCAACCCTAAACGCAACAACGTTCTCTGCCTTCTCTCTCGCCCGGTCACCGCTCTGCCTTCTCTCTCGCCCGGTCACCGCTCTGCCTTCTCTCTCGCCGGGCCTTCTCTCTCGCCCGGTCGCTGCTCTGCCTTCTCTCTCGCCCGATCACCGCTCACCCCGCTCAACATCAGATAATCCATTGTTTCAAATCCAAATCGCAGATTCAAAATCATCGAATACCAAATCGAGAGATTTGAAGAACGAAACCTTGAAGAAATCGTATTTTGACGATGCGTTTATAGAGGACGATCGTCCGGCGGCCCTCGTTGTGTCCTCTTCGCCGTTTCGAGAAAGTTCGATCTCTCTCTCTCTCTAGAATTTCATCGATAAGGTTGGGAAGTGGTTTCAGCTCTGTCCTTCACTCACTTTCTCAAATCTCGTTTAGGTTGAAGATAAGGTTGGGGTGCAGGGGAAGGTTAGGGTTTTGATTTTTTTTGTTGAATACTTGAACTTTCAGTGATTTCTATGTGTTTTGGTGGAATTGGTGGTTCTTTAAACGTTCTCCGTATCTCTATCATTGAAGACCTAACTTTCGCTGCTTCTAATCATCTAAATTTGGAGATTCCTCACGTGTGTTTTGTTTCGTGTCTCAATTTTTGGTATTCCGAGAATCTTCTATAGTTTGTCTTAGCAATTTGTGCACTTTGAATTTCTTCGATTGCACAAATACGATAAAAAAAGGTTTGGTAAGCAATTGATGCAAAGAAGGCTCTATATGCGACGAAGTGCATCGATTGCTCTTGTGAAGTACCTAATGCTTCTTCACCTTCAGTTCCTTTGATTTTCAATTTTTTTCTTCAATAGTTTAAGCTTTGGTATTTAGGTTTGAAATCCATTTGATAATCTTTGTTGATCGAGTATTGTGTTGTTGTTCAATATGGCTTAAATTGAGGGCTGGATTTGTGTGATTAGTGATTTGGCTAAATTTGGTTAGCCATAAATTGAGGGCTGGATTTGTGTGATTAGTGATTAGTGAGTTGGCTAAATTTGTGGATTTGTGTGATTTTCAATATAGACAGTAAAAGTTTCCATGTATAAATCCAAAAAAATAGTTTCCATGTATAGTGATACTGTATAAATCCCATAAGATTTCTAATATGAAAACCTACTAGTAGGCTTTCTTACTTACAAAGTAATTGGTGATTAATCTTATGGGATATATGGTTGTGAATCTAAATTTCTTATGGATCTTGCTACACATGCATGTGAGGTTATATTAATTGAATATGCTGAACTTGTAGTCTTTAGGTATATGTCCTATTATTTCTCAATTTGTTACCGTATGTATTTGATGTTTTTTTTTTTTTTTCAACCCTTCTTTGCTTCGTAGTAGGTCCTTCATTTACCTTCGAAAGGCCTTGTGAGGTCATTTAGACATCCAATTTTAGTTTGCTTATATTCTATGGTTCTACCTCAATGTTCATTGAGTCTTTTGTTTTCCTCATGTGGCGGACTTTATTCAGCTGATAAATGTATACTTTGGTTTTAAGAAAAGTAGTAGGTTATTGAATAAATTTATGGATGCTTGATACATCTTGACTTTGGTAGATCTTGTGTTGAGTTTTTCGGAATGTTGTGTAAGTTTAGCTGACTGCTACGCAATGAACAGATCCTATTAGACGAGTATCGTATATACCTTGACTTTAGAAGTTTCCAATGCAAGTGGTGCATAATAAGTGATGTAAAAATGAAGAAAAACCTTAGGTGGATTCCATGTTTTTGAACGAATCTGACGATTCAACAGATCTTGTTCCATTTAAGACACTGGTTCAAACGCTGCCTATTGCATTGTCATATTTGCTTTATATGGTATCTTGCCTCATCTGGTGCAATGGTGATTTTTTTCTCCAAAAAAAAAAAAAAAAATGATAAGACTGGCACTTGTTTGTTGATTAAATCGTTCAATGCATGACCATTATTGTGATGAGACAGTCTACTCCAGTGAGGGTAAAGTTTTATTCAAGTTGTTGCATGTTTGTGCGAGGATCACTACAGTTCCGACGCAAAGTAAATTTTCTTTCATTTTCTTTCTTTCGTTTTTGCAAATTAGTAACATTTCTCCAAATATTGTGCTCTAAACCATGTTTTGAGCTCATGTCTGCATTATGTCAATCCTTTAATTTTTAATGCCATTTGAAATTGTTGTCCTTTAAGTGGGAAACTATATTCCAATTTCGCCAGTACGGGATGATGTAGCGGTTGCATACAAGAAGGGAATGGAATGGAAAGCCAGTAAAATGCTTCTCCCATACAAGCAACTTTGTAGTGAGAAAAAGGTAAAGTTTTCTATGTTAACCTTCAAGCCTATAAAAAAAGCATATTATGAAAGAGAAAAAAAAGAAAAGAAAAAAAATGAACTCACTCTAATGCGATACATGAAGGTGGAAGCGTAGATTGTACAAATTGAAGCAGATGATGTACCAGTTGCAATATCTAATGAAGTGTCTATGTCCCAAATCAGCATGCTTTTTATTGGAGCTTCGTGAGGTGGCAGTTTCACAAGGTAAGAGTAAGAGATATGATATCAGTTAACAGTTTGATCTATTTGCATAGTTCCATTACTCCGATTAATTAGATAAAATAGCAATGTGGATTTACCATTTAGTTCTCTTTCCTTCGTTTCATCTCATGGTTTTTACATGCGTTGGACCTTATATGCCCTCATAGCTGTTCCTTGTTTCCAATTGTTCCTAGTTCTATTTGAGGTTTTAAATCTTCCTTGAAGTTAAAACTGTTATTTGATTGGGTTGGGTGTGCCGATGATTGTTAGGCCAGAAGATAACTTCTTAGTTTTTAATTCTTATGCTTCACACGAGTTCTACGATTCGGAGCCATTCCATTTTTAAGGAAAAACACATCACCCGCGAGTCATGATAAAATGTCAGGTTCTGTTTGGTTTAATATTTATACACAGTTTTCTGTAAAACAAATTTAATAGCTAAGGTTTTTTGTTTAGCTCATTCAATTAAGATTTTGAAAGTTTTATTTAAAGCAAGGCCTTTTTTCTCAAAATATAACCCAACCTATTTTTTTTTTCATGAAAATATTCTTAGCTATTTTTCATTTATTAGTGCATATTTTCCTCTGCAACATATAGAATAGTGCTCAATAATAATGATAATGGGAACTATTTTTCAAGGGGCACCATAATAGTGTCAGTTTAGATGTTTCATTTCATATATTATGGGGAGACACACAACAAACAACGAGGACCAAAGACTGTCTCTGTTTGTTCCCACTGTAGCCCACTACTATATATATGGTTGATCTTTGGTTGTAGTGGTGAAACCACATCTTGTGAAAACAAGGTCTCTAGTGATACATCGACATCCATGGTTTTGGCTGTGATTTCTAAAAGTTGTAAACAAATCTTAATTTTATTTTATTTTTATAAGAATAAACTAGTCGACTCTAATTAATTAATTTGCAATTTAGGTTTTATTTTCATTGTTGTCGAGCATAAATATTTTTCTTTTAATTTTAATTCTTAAACGTAATCATGCATGATAGCTTGTGTATGTTGCAGTCATAAATATTGATCATGAAACATCAAGACTATATATATAAGCATCACAAACCATTGCTATGTTATAGTTTGGAGCGAGAGATAATTTGCTAATTAACACCATGTTCCTTCTGGATAATGATGAATTTCTTTTTCTTTATTACTTTATTTATGCTGTGTTTGGCTCATACACTTGTGCTTGCGATGATACGTAGTTCTCCCATAATATTGTTTATATTCCTATTATTGTTTGTATAATTTAGTGATTTTTTTCTTTTTGATTTTTTTTCAGGTTTTTTGTACGAAGTCAAGTATTATTTGAAGCACAATCAACTTTATATAATCTCGGAACACTTCATTTTTTTATTTTTTTTTCATTTAGAACAATTTTTGCTTTTACTTTTGTAGAAAGATACGATATAGAAACTTTTTAGATTGTTTTTGTTGTTTCGTGTACGGTACATTGAGAAAAGATAATGTTAAGGATATGTTAAGTTTATATAAACTGTGCAATATCAATATATTATTTGGCTATGATTTTTATTATATATTGGCAGGTTAAATGTGCTTGGATTGAGACTTATATATATAAGACTTTAAAAACTAAACAAAAATGAAAATTAGAGACGGAAATAGCAACGGAATCCAGAGATTCCGTTGCTATTTCCAACTCTAATTTTCGAGGAATAGATACATGAATCAGAAACGAATCAAATTCCATCTCTGATCCGTTTCTGATTAGCAACGGATCAGAGACGGAAATAATCAGAAATAGAATTTATTCCGTCTCAGATTCGTCTCTAAATCAGAAATGGAATCACATTTTCGTTTCTGATTGAATCAGCGACGACGATTTTAGAGACGGAATAAATTCCGTCTCTATTCCGTTGCAGATTTCAATTAGAGACGGAATTTATGCAAATCAGAGACAAAAATTTTCGTTTCTGATCTCCTGTTTTTTTGTAGTGTTTAGAATACAGTCTAAAAACTTTGAAACTACTAGTATGACATTCCGTTATAGAATAGACTGGACATAACCTAATTGTACGAACTAGAGGCAGAAACTGCTTCAACCGGGGTAAAGTGGTCGTGTTCAATGTAGTGATGACATGTGGATAAGTATATATGTTATATATGTGTTGGGTGTGTTATATTATATAAATACTTATGCATGAATGTAACAAAAAGATAGTGTGACTTTAGAATCACCTAGAAATACGCTTTAGTCGTAATAGGTAGTGTGACAAAACAAAGCTGAAAATATACTAACAAGGATAAATTACGTACGTGGTTAAGTTTGAAAATTGATATAGTTGGGAGCATATGGTTAAATAAATGCAATGTTACCATACCAAATTAACAAAAGGTGCAAATAGTTTGATTTTTATTAATCGTTAGATCATGCCCATTCGGTTGCTATCAAGCGGCCAATACAAGAATGAGGTGGCAATTATCATGTGGGAGGGGAATGGAACAATGACAAGTGTCCTACACTAGCTTTCATTGGTCGAATGTGCAATGATAATATTTGGATGGTTAGGATATGATTAATTAGCTTAATTACATTCTAATTAAGGTATATAAGGGTCTCGTAGTTGAACTAAAAAAATTAGAATTCATAACTTCCAAACTTTCAAGGACTTGATGGGAGAGAAAGAAACATGGTTAGTTGAAATCTAAGGCAAGCCAAGCTAGGAGATTGACACTTGTGCGACGTAAAGTTAGGACGCATGCACGAGTGCAATTACAATGCTTGGGAACAACTAGAACTCCCCTATTCTTGATAGATAAGGTTACGAGCTGCCTATTCAAATGGAAAAAAATTGGTGTTAGCTTGATTTGAATACAAATTGTGTTACTCAACATTAGTAATCTGGACATATCTCTTTCATTCAAATCCAAATTGAGTGAATCCAACGCCATTAGAAATATAACTCAATGTCCTTTAACTGTCCTACAAATATTTTTGTGATTAATGAGCCGCATTTTCATCATATCTCTTTTATTTAAGTCGAAATGGACTGATTTTAATGCTATTAGAAATTTAACTTCGAGATCTAAAATTTTTCCTACTGAATATTTTCCAAATCCAAACATTTTCATAGTAAAAAATGCTCTGCAATATGGGCAATAAAATTGCCAAACGTGAATTAGGAGATGATAAATTTGGTCCAGAGAGCATAATTGTCTCAATTTTAACCCAAATTAAGAGTTCTTTAGCTTTCTAAAAAGCTAGTTTATAGACCAACAACTTTTGTTTATAAAGTGTTCAAAGATTTAAATTTCTTGATGGAATAAAATGAAACACGATTTAGGGACATATACTGTTTTACATGTTATTTACTTAGAAATCTTGAAGGACTTATTTATGTCTTTGAAGCTTGCATGATGTAACGACCCAAATTTATAATAGCAAGTTTGTTTGTAATTAAGGGACACCAAATTGTAATGTGGCTCGAGAGCAGGTATACGGTCCCAATACTCGCCGTGGGAACTGAGAAATATATTACTTTTGAGTGATGGATGCTTAGTGTAATGTATATGTGTACGCTATACCCAGATGTTTTATTTGTTTAGAATAGTTTGTTAATTTGACACGTGAACAGAGATAAGCTTCGAGATGCGTGTCAGCGTGGGACTGGGGTAGAGAATGAAGTGTCAAGTCTTAAATTATTTAATGTGATTGAAAATAGTTAATTCAATGTACCTATATTTCAATTTACATAAATGCGGGCTAAGTTAAAAAATAAAACAATAGGCATTGATGTACCTAGAGATATGCGTGGACATTAGTATAAGGCAAATTGAGTTAAAGTGTGTGTTAGGAGGGATAGAGTTCTAGAGAAGGAGACTTACCATTTGTGCTGAAAATTTAGAAAGGGAGACTCACCATTTGTGATGAAAATCTAAAGAATTAGGAAGATGGTGTGATAGCTAAGGAAGTTATGCAACTATGTAAACCAATTTATGCTACACTTTGTGAAATTCAAACAAAAATTATTTTGGTTCGGTTATGATTTTTAAGCAATTTCAGTAGGCAAATGACTTTGTTTTTAAAATCTAATTTCATATCTGGATTCCTTGTGAAACTCCACTAATTCTACTGTAAGGAAGTCTTGGATTTGGATTTGTTTTCATTAAGTTATGAGTTTTTGAAGTTGTAAGATAAAATTGGAAATTCCGCATGTTGTGTTATGAACTAGTCTCTGTAATTTGATCATAACTTCTTCATTTTAAACAGAAATGGACTCATTCTGGTGGCATTAGAAAGCTAAAGCAAACGGAAACAACTTTTATAACTTAAATATCTTTAAACTCAAATGTTTTTACGTCTAAAAAATCCTCTTCAACTTTGGTGATAAATATGAAATTTTCGGGTACATAGTTTTGTAAATGTCATATTGTTTTAAGCATAACTCCCTCATTTCTAATTGGTTTAAGCTCATATTTTAGTATGATGTTATAGGATAGGTTTATACACTTCAATATAAAAATAATGAGTTTTCAAGCTATAGAGTAGGAGAAATGAATTTTTCAAATTTAATGGTCAAAAACTAAAACTGTTTGGAGCCATAGTGGTAGAATTTTCATATCTCTTTCAATTCTTATCGAAATTGCAAAAAAACTTCTATTTTTGGAAAGCTACGACATAGCTCTAAAGACTTCCCTTTAAGCTATGATACATAATCTTAAAATTTTGGTAGTTGAAACCAACTCAAAATTTTACTAAAGTAGATTTAAACATATCCTAATTATTAATGGGGCTGATTTGAAAAACAAAATGGAATGTACATCCATTTAAACCAACTTTTATATCTTATACAAGTCCTAAAACACCTTAATCAACCATGAGAACTTATAGGAGAGATATGGGAGTCCGGGTACGTATTATAGGGTGTCAGGAGGCTGGATTAGCCTTATTAATTTGTGTGACTTGTAAGTAAACCCATTGAGTCAATTATCTTCATTTCATTTCAATTGTTGAGTTGATATTCAATGATTTGGACTATTTTATTTCTAATCTAATATTCCTAATGCCATGCCTTGTATATATTTTCCTGTCTATGATTTCGTTGGCTATGATTATCATGGGATGACTTATAGCATGACATTCCTTGTTTTGTTTTCGATCTATGATTGAATTCCTTTGGTGTTGTTAACATATGAGCCATCGAATTGTCTTCTAAATAGCATGTTTTAACTTTCTTGACTCTCTTATTTGTGTATGTATACACCCATGCCATTATACTTATTGTATGATACTTGTTTGTATAGTCTACAACATGAATAATTTCGATAGGTATGACCTAAAAAACCCACTAATATAGGCGTCTTAACCATATGAGTGGCATGATACCTGGGGTTAGAGTCCCTAAAGTTATCAACACTCCGCACAACTAATATAGTTTCATTTTATGAGATGTGCAGCTCACGGGGGTTAAAGTCCCTTGAGCGTCGACATTCTTCACAACTAGTGTTATTAGTGCGACACATAGGATGTCGGTTGACCTAAACCTAGATTTGCATGTTTTATGTGTTTATTATTCATTGTAGAGGCTTGGAAACTGTTTGCCTACTGTCTTTTCAACTTGTCTTTCTTCATAGCTATTGTATGCATTCAGTTATCGTTCTGTGTATATCTTAGAAACGTGGATGAATAACCTTCAGGTTTTACTTTCTACTTTACTGTACTCACCGTCCTTTTTATGAATGTGGGTGCAGATACTCCAAGTAGCAAACCAAAGAAGGAGAAGATCGACCACTAGTTCTGAGCCATCGACGAATAATTCTTGCTACTTTTGTAAGTGATCATCTTGTGTATTTATTACTTACGTCTTTCTTATAACATTGGGTTGTATATTGGGATGAGAGATTAGACTTCCCTACTGGTGCATGTATTACTTTGGTTAGTTTTATGTGATCATTTATTTACTTGATTTCTATAATAGGTGTTTTTTATAACTGCTTTCACTAGTTTTATTAAATCTTTCGCTAATAATATATTACGATGATAATGACTTTGTAATTAACTCTGAAAATCATAATTAATATAGAAAATAAATAATACTGATGTTGAACATGTGTAATGAAGTGAATGAGATGAAAAGGCTGACTAATATATTGTTAAGTCCTACGTGTTGTGGGTTAGGGCTTAATGATGGGATTAGGTCAGATGGTACCCAGTTTAGAGAATTGGGTCATCAAACTTGATATGGATTTTAGGAGGTTTTGAAATGCATTTTTGAGATGCTTTCTAGATTAATTAGTATAAAGAAAAATGAGTAAGAAACTCATAATAGGACTCGAGGTTGAGCAAGGAGTATTAGGTCATGTTGGGACAGGAATGTGATAAATAGTAAATGAACGCTAGACAAATATACATTTTTATTACGCATGTATTATTTTTTTTTTCATTTTCACTGCATTATATCATACTTTACATGTGGTCATGCATATGGTAGACATGGGGACCTTAAGGGCAGACTCTGATAGTAAGTAAAATAGATTTATGTGCGAGAAAGTAGAGAGTGTACATGTCTAGGAACATCCTACATGGAGCATTAAACGATAAAATGTATACGAATGTGACCTTTCTTGAGGAGATAAGAGCATATCTTGGCTAGGACCTCATGTGGGAGCAGAGAATTCACTGGAACCCCCCATTGTTAGAGTTAGTATTGATCAGTTGTGATGAGGCCACGAAAATCTATTTAATGTGAGTCATTGTCAGGTCGATGGTACAGGCCAAGTCCTTTGCATTAGTTCATAGGAATTTCCCACGATGATGGTTAGACTTGTTGCACGTTTACTTTACTTACCATATATTTACCTTTATTTACTTTAATGCAACGAACTTGTATATTCCCTAGTTGTTCACTCACCGAGTCACTTATTCGGTGGGACCAGATCCGTCTTGCGGTGATAGAGGAAAGGGTAAGGCTCGAGACTGACGTGCGATGATGAGGAGAGCTGCGCCACTATCATTATTATAAGTTTTTTGTGTATATCTGATTTTGTATACGTTGGTTCATATTTTGCGTTTTAGATGTTCCTCGACATATGGATGACTATATATCCAAATTTTGGGTTTTCCACTGTAGTTCCATTTCGATTTTACATATAGCATGCACACTACTTCCGCACTCAAAATCATGTTTAGGTTCAGACTCGAACAGTTAGTGATATGTTTAGTACTTCATGTTTTGGAAAGTTATGAATGTTTAAATTGATTTTACAAATTGTTAGGCAAAATTGATAGGGAATATGAATTAAGGCTTCAATTGAGGCGTACTTCGGTTCTCTTTCCAAAGTTGGATAATCGGAGAACGGTTTGGCTTGTCAGATTGCCTGTTTAAGGGCAAGGTGTGACAGCTAGTACCTATAATCTACTTATAAGCCTTAAACACTAATCTACTGTCTCCGACCAATCTGTATACTCGTGATCTTGTGCTAACCTACTGAACGTGTCATACATACTGTCAGCCCTCTGACACTTTGCCACCCACTCAATTGATATTGTTGGGACCCTCATCTGGCAACAAATATGCAGCTCATCTATGGCTAGAATCTCTGTCATACATATGCCTGATGCTGCCTCTAATAATTTATGCTCATGTGTCATGCGTTAAACAACTATCTGATTATCAATCTTACTCTTGCTCAATGCATCTACTACGACATTTACCTTACTAAGATAGTACTTATTGATGAAGTTGTTGTCCTTCGGTAGCTCTAGCCATCTCATTTGACGCATGTTCAAATCTCTCTAAGTGAAAATTTATCGCGTGCTTTGATGATCGGTGTATAAGGAAAACTTATCTATGTAGAGATAATGCCTATAGGCTTTCAGTGCAAACGCGAGTGTTGTGAGCTACAAGTCATGCCCTAGATAATTACCCTAGTGAGGTCTTAGACGTCTAGATAACTAGGCTACTAGTCTGCCCTCCTGCATCAATACACATCCAAGACCAACTCATGATGCATATATGTAAAATGAAAAACTCTTGCCCAGCTCCTGCGATGTTAACACCTGTGTTGATGTCAATCTCATCTTCAACTCCTAGAATGTCTGGTCTTACTTCTCTGACCAAAAGATCGAACATCTTTCTTGGGTCTATTCATCGGCATTGCGTTCCAGGAAAAATCATGTATGAATCATCGATGGTACTTTGATAGCCCCGAGAAACTTCGAATGTCAGAAACACACTCATGCGTCCCCCTGCCAATAATAGCTCAAATATTCTCTTAATCGATAGCTCAAATATTCTCTTAATCAATAGAGATACCCTATTGCTGGTAAACATAATGTAACGCCCCAAAAATTTGACTTGTGCCATGTGTCAAGTGAAGGTCGTATGTGGGACCCACTCGTAGTAATACGTATATCCGAATCTAATTTAAGATGATAATGCGAACTATGCGAGGAATTCGGTGAGCCATCACACGAACGAGGACGCGCCTCGAGTCGTGTGCCGACGTGGGATATGCATCATGATGCGTGTAGCGCGAGTATCAAGATTTTGAAATGAGACGGGTTGGAGCCTCGGGATGTGCGCTACTCGGTTGTTGATTTACCTCGAGATTCGTGTTGCATGAATCTCGAGGACACTTTTGATTTGAATATATATATATATATATATAGAGGAGATAAGGATTGAAAAAAAAAAAAAAACAGAGAGATCGTGAGAAAAGAAGAGAAAGAGAGAGCAACGGGCGGAGAGGAGATCCCAAGAAGGGGAAAGCGACGGCGACACCGCAGCTCCGACGTGGAGATCGGCGGATCGAAACGCCGGCGAGGAAGCGCGGACGGTGGCTTACATCTGGCCGCGCGACGCCACGAGGTGCGCGGCGTGGCGCGGATCGCTGAGTCCGGACTGGCGGCGGTGCAACGATGGCGGCGCGACTCCGGCGGCGCATGCGCGTTTTAGTAGCCGATAGCGGAGCAAAGATCTGCAAATGGCGCGTGGCGACAAACCAGTGCGGCTTGGCGAGCGGCTCGCGAACGCGGTAACGCCGGCAAGAAGACGACAACAATGAGCGGCGCGCACGATCATGGGATCGGCACAAAGACCGCCGACGAAAGGAAGCGCGCGCCGCCAACGATAGTGACACGACAGTTAAAATTCGGGAATAGTGGAGCTACATGGATATGTACTCGTGCCTTGAAAATTCGGGAGTTGTTTAAATTCAATTCAGCTTGGCAGATAGTTCAATTGATAAATTGAGGATTTCCTATAAGTAGTGAGACTTGAAATGGAAGTTGAATCTCTAAATGGTGTTGAATTGATGATAAAGGAAATGGATGGTGTTGGATAATATAAAACGAATGGAACATTCGAATGTAAGGAACATTCGAGTAAGGAACATTCGAAGGTAAGGAACATTCGAGAACGTAAAGTTAAAAACAAAGAAACGAAGAGCAGACTCTAAATGAGCAAAGTGTTGAGATGACTTGAGAGCTAACGATTACATTATGTACGGACTCCTTTAGCTTTGACGAAAGCTTTGGAGTAGTACTGTTGGATCAGAAGCCCAAGTAACTCCACTTTAGTGACACTATACATTTATAGTCTCAGGGTTGGTGAAGTCGACCACTACCTTTAGGGACTTATAAATGAATTAAGTGTTACGAGCTGAGGTAGAGTCCGCGAATCGTTTTAAAAGTTAGAGGCGACCTAAGGATAAATCCTACGAGATGGTCTATCTCAAGAATTCTCGCATTCTAAAATTTGCTCAGATGCGTTAGTAAACGTACTGAAAGGAATTTTTGTGCAAGTAAACAAGTGCATTTAAAGTTACTAAGAAAAGAGTAACTCACTTGACAAATCATTAAAAAAAAAGGGACAAACATTTGTGAATCAAATCAACGGGTTACTTGAGATGAGGTAGAAGGTGAAATGTTAAGAAAAAAAAAAGATTTAAATGGAAATAATTATGTTTTAATGTGTCTCGAGTTTCGCGCCACATGAATCTCGAGGACACATTAGATTTGAATTAGGTAATTCGAGTTCAAAACTTGGGAGGGGTCTCGAAATACGTGATTTGAGAGATTTGATACAATTTTGGTCACACATAGAGGTGGTGCCTCGAGATTTATGTTGCACGAATCTCGAGGACACATTTATTTTGAAAGTCAAAAAGTGAACGCGTTGGAGTAAACGTGTTGAACTCGTGCTTACGTGAAGAGATGCTGAGCGCGCCTACTGATACGAGAATTAGAGTGACGACTCAGGCGAGGTAGTTTCACGAGTTTTAGCGGCATCACTCAGAAAAGTTTCACGGTGGTACAAATCTCTGAGCAACAAATATTCATGACGTCTTGGCCATACCAAATCATATGAAGTCGAACATCGTATCAGTTTCGTTGTTCGGTGAGGCCAATGACTGGTGGTGCACTACGGTGGCATCGCTGTGGACACTCTGGAGTGCGGTTGATGTTATGGTAAGTGAGAGCGTGGGAGCACACGAGAGCAACCTCGTAACGTATTGCGTTTCCGCCAGATGAGGCGTATACGACGCCAAAGTTAGTTGGTTCAGCGTAGAGTTACGCTAGAGTAGTACATCAGCTAGCACTGTCAAATCCTTAGCATAAGTACCATAAAAGGGTTCGTGGCAGAGGCAGTGGCTAGAGACAGGGTCAGAGATCCAGTCGAGTGCACAGACAGGGACATCGATCTAGTCATGCACAGGGACAAGGATATGGACATGTTCCAGTTAGAGCGGGATTTCACGTACCTGTATGGGCGTGTGGACAGCCAGGAACAGATTCGTGATATTGTCACGTCAAGTCCGACTACTATCCACCGTACTTGATAAAAGGTACGAGTTGGGTTGAAACTCACTCGATGAGAGAGACGGATTTACATTATCGTTGGCATACAACAGATATACGTATGTCAGTGACGGTGGATCACGAAATTAAAATGTTCATTTGTATTCATTTGTATTTCAATATATGTTGCGAGGATGTTGCCCTGACATATATTGATGGGAGGAGACAGATGGTGTGTTCTTTGCTTGGAGGTCTCGGAAGAGCCCAGCTCGTCGCGGAGGAGCCCAACTTGTCGCGGAGGAGCCCACTCGTCGAGGAGCCCAGCTTGTCGCGGAGGAGCCCAGCCCTGCAAAGTAAGATGGGGTATGGCCTTGGGCGAGTATGGCCTTGGGCGGGTATGGCCTTGGGTCTTCATTTATAAAACACCATTGTCCTGTGCGATTTGTTTCAATTTCGAGGACGAAATTCTAATTCGTTGGGAGGACTATAACGGCCCGAAAATTTGACTCGTGCCACATGTCAAGTCAAGGTCGTATGTGGGACCCACTCGTCATAATACGTATATCCGAATGTAATTTAAGATGATAATGCAAACTATGCGAGGAATTCGGTGAGCTGTAACACGAACGGGGACGCGCTTCGAGTCGCGTGCCGACGTGGGATATGCATCATGATGCTTGTAGCGCGAGTATCAAGATTTTAAAATGAGACGGGTTGGCGCCTCGGGATGCGCGCTACTCGGTTGTTGAGTTGCCTCGAGATTCGTGTTGCAAGAATCTCGAGGACACTTTTGATTTGAATATATATATATATATATATAGAAAAGAGGAGATAAGGATTGAAAAAAAAAAAAAAAAAAAACAGAGAGATCGTGAGAAAAGAAGAGAAAGAGAGAGCAACTGGCGAAGAGGAGATCCGGCAAGGGGAAAGGCAGCGGCGACACCGCAGCTCCGACGCGGAGATCGGCAGATCGGAACGCCGCCGAGGAAGCGCGGACGGTGGCTTGCAGTGCAGCGGCGCGACGCCGGAGGTGCAGCGTTGTGGCGCGGACGGCTGAGCTGGCCGGCGGCGGTGCAGCAGTGGCGCGACTCCGGCGATGGCAGATCAGCAACACCAGCGGCGCACAGCGGCGTTTCAGTAGCCGGCAGCGGAGCAGCACTGCAGCGGCATCGGCGACGACCAGCGCGGCTTGGCGAGCAGCTCGCGAACGACGGTAACGCCGGCAGCGGCACGACAGCGAGGTGGCGGCCCACGACGGCGGGACGACGCATCACCGCCGGCGAGCAGGGGCGGCGCCGGCCAGCAGCAGTGACACGACAGCGACGCCGGCGTGGCTGCGACGCGATGAACGGCGGTGGCGCGTTGTCAACCAATCGGAGGCGTGACTTCGACAAGCTCGACGACGCAATTGATTTCCAATGAATTTTGAAAGTCGTGGTGAGGTCCTAAATCATAATTAGGTGTTGGAATCGAGTGATGTTTACCTATTTTATTATGGAATTTTGAGGATTTAACCACGACCATATTTGTTTGGATAACTTAAATTATTTAAAATATCTAAATGGACACCAGGGACTTAGGATTCGGGTGACGGGTGCGCAAATTGAGACGCGAGCGACGTTTTGAGGTTCGCGTTTCTCGAGGTAAGTAAACCAGCTAGGGACCTATACAATATTTCATGTTTATCCATTGACTGTTGTTATTTACTATTTTGTGATAACTTATTGTTGTTCACTACAAAACTATGTCCATATGTGTAGTTCGCTGGGGTTAACTCGCTGAGTGAAAGTACTATGCCCATATGTGTAGTTCGCTGGGGTTAACTCGCTTGCACGCACATATGGGGGAAACATAGAAGATGTATATGTCTTTCAGAGTAATTGGGGATGCATATACATCTACCTTGGGAGTATCACTCATCGATGGATTGGTTACAGTCTTTTATATTCATGCGTTCTTGATTCTTTTCGTTCTATTTGCATGAATTCGTCTGCTTTGGAAATTGTGAACTGTTGTTTTGGATATTGTGAAATGTTGTATATCTGTCCTACTGGATTTACTTACATGGGCTCGTCATTCTTTTGTTTGATCGAGTGAGTGCGTGCAGCCATACAGACAGTAGCGAAGGGAAGGCTTCATAGCTAGGTGATTTTTGTATATTTTGTACTTACTCTCCTCTGATAATTATTACTGGGTTCCACAATTAGGTTGCCTCACTCCTTGAAATTATGGTTGAGTTATTTTATTTGTAGTAATTGCTTCCGCTAAAATTGTAAATCTCGAAAAATATTAAGAACTCAACTGTAAAATGTTGAATTTGTGAAAAATGATGGATTGGAAGGCTGACTAGGTCCGCGTTGACTTTGCGAGACGGGCTCGAGGGTCCACGTGGGCTTAGGCCGGGCGAGGCCTAATTCGTGAAAAATTAGGGCCGTCACGGTTGGTATCAGAGACTGAATTTTGAGAATCTCATGGCTTAAGACATTGTGATACCAACGTCACAGTTGGTATCAGAGCCGATGTTTTAAGGAACTCGACTCTTGAAATTAAGACACAAAACAAGCGGAAGTTAGGAATGGTTGAACTTAGAGTGGAACCATATGATCCTGACTTAAGTCTTCGTTGGGAAGTGAGGAGAGTTGGAAAATGGAAAATGGCAAATGGAAAATGTTTTTTGTCTCATATACGTTTCGAGGTGGGCTGGTACCCTTGGCGTATATGTGGACCATAGATGGATTGGTTCGAGGAATCGTGACTATGGAAATGATTAATTGGATAGAAATAAATGGAATCGGTTAGTGATCAATGTTTCATTGGCATACGTGATTTCATTTTTAGTAAATCAACAGTTTTTCCAGTTTTTTACAACATTGGGGATAAATGGGTGAAAGTATTGGGGTTGCCTCGAGATTCGTGTTGCACGTATCTCGAGGACACATTTGATTTCTACTTGGGGAAGAAAACTTATTGCGTACCTTAAGGAGTTAGATTCAAGTCACCCATAAATCTTGAAAACTCCCTGCATGTGTCGCTAGGGGATCCACTTGGAACAATTACTTTGAAGCTACCTCATGTGACAATGTTGGTGATTGTGGCGTATTTGGGAATAGTGGAGCTACATGGATATGTACTCGTGCCTTGAAAATTCGGGAGTTGTTTAAATTCAATTCAGCTTCGCAGATAGTTCAATTGATAAATTGAGGATTTCCTATAAGTAGTGAGACTTGAAATGGAAGTTGAATCTCTAAATGGTGTTGAATTGATGATAAAGGAAATGAATGGTGTTGGATAATATAAAACGAATGGAACATTCGAATGTAAGGAACATTCGAGTAAGGAACATTCGAAGGTAAGGAACATTCGAGAACGTAAAGTTAAAAACAAAGAAACGAAGAGCAGACTCTAAATGAGCAAAGTGTTGAGATGACTTGAGAGCTAACGATTACATTATGTACGGACTCCTTTAGCTTTGACGAAAGCTTTGGAGTAGTACTGTTGGATCAGAAGCCCAAGTAACTCCACTTTAGTGACACTATACATTTATAGTCTCAGGGTTGGTGAAGTCGACCACTACCTTTAGGGACTTATAAATGAATTAAGTGTTACGAGCTGAGGTAGAGTCCGCGAATCGTTTTAAAAGTTAGAGGCGACCTAAGGATAAATCCTACGAGATGGTCTATCTCAAGAATTCTCGCATTCTAAAATTTGCTCAGATGCGTTAGTAAACGTACTGAAAGGAATTTTTGTGCAAGTAAACAAGTGCATTTAAAGTTACTAAGAAAAGAGTAACTCACTTGACAAATCATTAAAAAAAAAAGGGACAAACATTTGTGAATCAAATCAACGGGTTACTTGAGATGAGGTAGAAGGTGAAATGTTAAGAAAAAAAAAGATTTAAATGGAAATAATTATGTTTTAATGTGTCTCGAGTTTCGCGCCACATGAATCTCGAGGACACATTAGATTTGAATTAGGTAATTCGAGTTCAAAACTTGGGAGGGGTCTCGAAATACGTGATTTGAGAGATTTGATACAATTTTGGTCACACATAGAGGTGGTGCCTCGAGATTTGTGTTGCACGAATCTCGAGGACACATTTATTTTGAAAGTCAAAAAGTGAACGCGTTGGAGTAAACGTGTTGAACTCGTGCTTACATGAAGAGATGCTGAGCGCGCCTACTGATACGAGAATTAGAGTGACGACTCAGGCGAGGTAGTTTCACGAGTTTTAGCGGCATCACTCAGAAAAGTTTCACGGTGGTACAAATCTCTGAGCAACAAATATTCATGACGTCTTGGCCATACCAAATCATATGAAGTCGAACATCGTATCAGTTTCGTTGTTCGGTGAGGCCAATGACTGGTGGTGCACTACGGTGGCATCGCTGTGGACACTCTGGAGTGCGGTTGATGTTATGGTAAGTGAGAGCGTGGGAGCACACGAGAGCAACCTCGTAACGTATTGCGTTTCCGCCAGATGAGGCGTATACGACGCCAAAGTTAGTTGGTTCAGCGTAGAGTTACGCTAGAGTAGTACATCAGCTAGCACTGTCAAATCCTTAGCATAAGTACCATAAAAGGGTTCGTGGCAGAGGCAGTGGCTAGAGACAGGGTCAGAGATCTAGTCGAGTGCACAGACAGGGACATCGATCTAGTCATGCACAGGGACAAGGATATGGACATGTTCCAGTTAGAGCGGGATTTCACGTACCTGTATGGGCGTGTGGACAGCCAGGAACAGATTCGTGATATTGTCACGTCAAGTCCGACTACTATCCATCGTACTTGATAAAAGGTACGAGTTGGGTTGAAACTCACTCGATGAGAGAGACGGATTTACATTATCCTGGGCATACAACAGATATACGTATGTCAGTGACGGTGGATCACGAAATTAAAATGTTCATTTGTATTCATTTGTATTTCAATATATGTTGCGAGGATGTTGCCCTGACATATATTGATGGGAGGAGACAGATGGTGTGTTCTTTGCTTGGAAGTCTCGGAGGAGCCCAGCTCGTCGCGGAGGAGCCCAGCTTGTCGCGGAGGAGCCCAGCCCTGCAGAGTAAGATGGGGTATGGCCTCGGGCGAGTATGGCCTTGGGAGGGTATGGCCTTGGGTCTTCATTTATAAAACACCATTGTCCTGTGCGATTTGTTTCAATTTCGAGGACGAAATTCTAATTCGTTGGGAGGACTGTAACGGCCCGAAAATTTGACTTGTGCCACGTGTCAAGTCAAGGTCGTATGTGGGACCCACTCGTCATAATACGTATATCCAAATGTAATTTAAGATGATAATGCAAACTATGCGAGGAATTCGGTGAGTATGTAACACGAACGAACGACGCGCTTCGAGTCGCGTCTTGCGTGGGATATGCATCATGATGCGTGTAGCGCGAGTATCAAGATTTTAAAATGAGACGGGTTGGCGCCTCGGGATGCGCGCAACTCGGTTGTTGAGTTGCCTCGAGATTCGTGTTGCAAGAATCTCGAGGACACTTTTGATTTGAATATATATATATATATATAAAAGAAGAGATAAGGATTGAAAAAAAAAAAAAACAGAGAGATCGTGAGAAAAGAAGAGAAAGAGAGAGCAACTGGCGAAGAGGAGATCCGGCAAGGGGAAAGGCAGCGGCGACACCGCAGCTCCGACGCGGAGATCGGCAGATCGGAACGCCGCCGAGGAAGCGCGGACGGTGGCTTGCAGTGCAGCGGCGCGACGCCGGAGGTGCAGCGTTGTGGCGCGGACGGCTGAGCTGGCCGGCGGCGGTGCAGCAGTGGCGCGACTCCGGCGATGGCAGATCAGCAACACCAGCGGCGCACAGCGGCGTTTCAGTAGCCGGCAGCGGAGCAGCACTGCAGCGGCATCGGCGACGACCAGCGCGGCTTGGCGAGCAGCTCGCGAACGACGGTAACGCCGGCAGCGGCACGACAGCGAGGTGGCGGCCCACGACGGCGGGACGACGCATCACCGCCGGCGAGCAGGGGCGGCGCCGGCCAGCAGCAGTGACACGACAGCGACGCCGGCGTGGCTGCGACGCGATGAACGGCGGTTGCGCGTTGTCAACCAATTGGAGGCGTGACTTCGACAAGCTCGACGACGCAATTGATTTCCAATGAATTTTGAAAGTCGTGGTGAGGTCCTAAATCATAATTAGGTGTTGGAATCGAGTGATGTTTACCTATTTTATTATGGAATTTTGAGGATCCGACCATATTTGTTTGGATAACTTAAATTATTTAAAATGTCTAAATATACACCAGATACTTAGGATTCTAGTGTCGGGTGCGCAAATCGAGACGCGAGCGACGTTTTGAGGTTCGCGTTTCTCGAGGTAAGTAAACCAGCTATGGATCTATACAGTATTTCATGTTTATCCATTGACTATTGTTATTTACTGTTTTGTGATAACTTATTGTTGTTCACTGCAAAACTATGTCCATATGTGTAGTTCGCTGGGGTTAACTCGCTCGCACGCACATATGGGGGAAACATAGAAGATGTATATGTCTTTCAGAGTAATTGGGGAGGCATATACATCTACATTGGGAGTGAAAGTACTATGCCCATATGTGTATTACATCGCTCGCAGCACATATGAGGGAAACATAGAAGATGTATATGTCTTTCAGAGTAATTGGGGAGGCATATACATCTACATTGGGAGTGAAAGTACTATGCCCATATGTGTAGTTCGCTGGGGTTAACTCGCTCGCACACACATATGGGGGAAACATAGAAGATGTATATGTCTTTCAGAGTAATTGAGGATGCATATACATCTACCTTGGGAGTATCACTCATCGATGGATTGGTTACAGTCTTTTATATTCATGCGTTCTTGATTCTTTTCGTTCTATTTGCATGAATTCGACTCCTTTGGAAATTGTGAACTGTTGTTTTGGATATTGTGAATTGTTGTATATCTGTCCTGCTGGATTTACTTACCTGGGCTCGTCATTCTTATGTTTGACTGAGTGCAGCGCCGCGACGAGTAGCGAAGGGAAGGCTTCATAGCTAGGTGATTTTTGTATATTTTGTATTTACTCTCCTTTAATAATAATTACCGGGTTCCACAATTAGGTTGTCTAACTCCTTGAAATTATGGTTGAGTTATTTTATTTGTAGTAATTGCTTCCGCTAAAATTGTAAATCTCGAAAAATATTAAGAACTCAACTGTAAAATGTTGAATTTGTGAAAAATGATGGATTGGAAGGTTGACTAGGTTCGCGTTGACTTTGTGAGACGGGCTCGGGGGTCCACGTGGGCTTAGGCCAGGCGGGGCCCAATTTGTGGAAAATTGGGGCCGTCACACATAAACTCTAGAATACCCAAAACACAAGATGTGATGGTCTTCAAGAAATAATTCAGCTATGCATGATAAACCACTAACCATTCCATCCCAAAAGTGCGTCAAACTTGAGGTACTTTAGGACTTGTAAGTCTATCGATAATTGATGCTCCTTTACTTCTATTATGCGATCTTGACTTATTCGGTTAGGGTATATCTTATCTCCAGTGGTCGTATTAAGGACAAGGTGGGTATGTAGCGTTTGTGATGCTAACCCTAACTATCCTAGTAAGCATCTAACAATAAATGACAATATACTACCAAAATTTATCATAACATGCTTTGGTCTACCTATAATAAATAACGTACCCTCAACGAGCTATCTGGTCGCATCTTTGTTCGGTTGCGGGACAGCATGTGCTCTCTCCTTGGCCTGGCCTTGATGTTCTATCCCTGGTGGTGACGATGGTGTCATATCTGACCAAAATGGTGACATTGACATTTCTCTTAACTCCTATCAAGCAAGACCCCGAATCTCTAATAACCCCAGTCTCTTTAACCCTTATCATGGCCTCCCTAATCCTTGTCCAAATGGGACTACTGAGGATGTTCTCAATGCTGCTCAAGTGGTGCGGGTGCAATAACGTAAGCTGACTATATGTCTTCATATCTGAACCTATCCCCCTATTGGTCATCACTGGGTGCTCGCATGTCACCCCTATATAATAAGTATGTCTCATGAGAAATGGCTCGATCGTACATGTCGTGTAGAGTGCGAGCCCCAGTCGACACAATTGCATTAGCTATAACCTCTAACGATCCCCAAACAAAGTCATAAATATATAGCCTCTTCGTATCAGCAACATCCATGACGAACTGTAGCAGAGGTACCTCTCCATATATTGTAGAACCGATCGGTTGCCTTCTCAAGGTCAGAGAATCCTCTTTTAGACCTCTATGGGGATATGCTCATCATAGAAAATCTGTCTGAACTGCACCCACGTCGTCGAATCTGGGTGGGTGTTGTAGTATGCAGTCCACCATAGTGCAGCGACTCCTTAAAAGCATGATCCAGAAACCCGTGCATGTATCTCTCCTCGACTCTTAGCAGGTTATGCAGCCGCTGATGTGAAAGCAACCATCTCTTGGCCGCTTTCGGATCATTACCTCCATAGAAGTATCCAGGATGGAAGCAAATAAACTCCTTAATCGACTTTCCCTTAGGCGTCAAAGTGAATTCGTAGGTAGTAGCAGTAGTAGCCATCTTTGTGGTCGTTAGCGTAGGGGTAGGAGTCAGTGTCTTGAATGGTGCGACACCTGGTACAACAATTGGATTAACCTTCTCATAGGTGTCTTAGAAAATATCGAAGTAGTAGTCGCAATTGGCTTATGCTAGACAACTGGGGCGATGGTTGTTTGAGTAGTAGAAACTATAACCACGATGAGAGTCGTACTAGTACAATATGTGTCCTTAGTAGCCGTAAGATCTCTGCCAACGGAGCATGAGTGCCATGAGTCAGTCGTCAATAATCTAAGTAGAAGCAGTAGTAATAATATAGGCAAGATCGCTCGTCTATCCTACCTTTGACAGTGTAGATGGTTGTTTATCCATCGTCATCTGCATTGAGAAGCGTGCGTCACATAAGCCTTGGTATATATATAGTAAAAATATAACTCGTATTTAACCCCTAACTCTGCCCATCTCACTATCACTTCCCAAGTAGGGTTCTAAGGTAAGTACTTCGGGTTTCCGTATCTTAGGTTTATTTATTAAGTCTTATGCTCTTTTGTTAATTCTCACGGTTCCTCGAGCCATTGTTGTGATACCAACTGTGGCAACCCGCGCCCCGATGCCATCAGGTGGGTGCTGCTCCTCACCCCGTGGGCCCCATTGCACCTATAATGTCACTGACCCGTAAGGTCCCATGCTCTGCTAGCGTCTCATGCCACACATGCATCATCGGCATGCGTGCTAACTTGTTGTGTTGTCGGTATATCGTAAACCTATTACGCAAATTTCATTTTTAAGTCATGTATATTTAGGGTTTACTATATTTAAGTTTTGAAGTTTGCGAGTTAGACATATCGTTTACGTGTTACAAGTTTTAGTTAATAAGCAGTAAATTAACATCAGAAGTCTTAAATTGATATAAAAGCACAACACATTTTCAGTTAGACATATGGTTTGTATGTTACAAGTTAGACATATAGGTACTACTACAATGGGAATCAAACATATACCCATGTCATGAGACCACTATTTACAACCATTGGATTATAATCTAACATATTAATCGAGACTTTATAAATGGATAAAACATTTAATGCACAACACATTTTGAGTGGTTCCCATAACATGGGTATATATTTGGGCTCCATTGTAGAATTTCCCTTATATATGTGTGTGTTGTGAATTACGGAACATCAATCCTAATGTGAAAAATTCGAAAATAGAGTACTCCGTATATAAGGCGACATGATAATAAAAAAGATATGCATATATACATGTATAGTTTCTCTCTAGTCTCCGTGATACCCAAAATAAGACAAAATATCAAAAACTAACACGCATGAGAGTGTCCTTGACAGTAGGTGGTCAAAGATAGCATGCATACAGTTTTACCCCTTTTTTGACAATAGTATATGTACAATTTTTCCATTTCTTAATGTTTTTTATCTATGAATATTTTTACCATCTCTTTACCGGTTAATTGAGAAAATACGATAATAAGTGGGGGTATTTAATAAGGGAAAAAGGTTTGAGTCTATAGTGCATGCACTCAATTAAATGTTCACACAAATAAATGTGCACACGCATATCTCAATTCATAATTCAACGAAGCCCAATAATTATAAAACACTTTTATATAGGAAAAGAACTTTATTAAATCATAATCTTACTTCTAATAAAAAAAAAAGAAAAATCATAATTTATTAAGGTCGAGTTTTGATTGACAGAAATTAGGTGGTGGGAAATGAAATTGGGTTAATTTCTTGATTGGTACATAGGAAAATAAAATTAGAATTGTAATTGACTTTATTCCTACATTGGGAATAGGCAAAAGACAAATACACTCCATGGTTGCATATGCAAGAACAAATGGGACTTACTACTTCTTCCCTTATTTTAATTTACCTTCTCAAATCGGCATAATCGTAGAACCTATGCATAAAAAAAAAAACAAAAAACACACAAAAGATCTCAAAATAATATAAAAACACATACAAACATATGACATTTGGGAATAACATATTTTATAAGAGATGCAACAACTTTTCCTGTCTAAGTTGTAGGTCGTGTTGCAACCTTATTAATTTTAGGTAGTGCCTATTCGCACCCCGCTTTTTGCTTTTGTACTTCATTTTTGAATTTCTTCAGCCCCTAATAGAATACCTAGCTACTCCTCCATATAAAGAGTTTTTTACTCACCCTACTCATGCATACCCCAGTCACCCTATCTCTCAAATCGCATTCTCACCACCAACCAAAATCTGACAAAATCAAGCAAAATCATATCGATTAGACGCCATGAGTGCATTTGTTATCTCTTTTAGTGTTTATTGTGAGGTTTTTTAGAGTTTTTTTGAGTCGGTATTGTTTGCGATTTTGTTGTTTTGTTTAAGGCTTCGATTGAGGGGTTAAATCTTGCATTTTGGGTACAATGTTTAGATGGAATCGAAAATATCAAGAGATTTCGAGCAAAACCCACTATGTTTTGGTCATTATCATGTATTTTTAGTAGTTTTGAAGTTTTTTGTTCGTTCTTGTTACCCACAGGTGTCGGCCACACATGGCTGACAGCTCTAAAGAGGTGTCGAACACGCAGGGTCGATACCTCTAAAGAGGTCTCAGACACGTGATATTCATCTTTAAAGAGGTCTTAGCTGGATCCTTCCGTCACCCATTGAGACCGAGTTTTCTTCACATTCTCGATCAAAGTCAGCCGATACCTTTAAAGAGGTCTCGGTCGGAGTTGGTCGTTACCTCTTCAGAGGTATCTGTCAGAGTCGTCTGATACCTCTTTAGAGGTCTCGACCCTATGCGATCAAACCGCGCAGGCGACACTTCTTCACTTATATGACATGAAGCGACCACATCCGACCTTGTTCAATGAAAAAACACTCATACGAAACTTGGTGACCTAGTACAAATACTATACAATGACCAAAATTAAGAAATGGAAAGGATTAAGGGGTGTTGGGATTAGGGTAAGAGATGGGGTAACATTCGTTGAGGGTGAGGGGTAGTTTCAGAATAATTTATAAAAAATAGGGTAAACGAAGTTTAAAAAAACTCAAAAATGGGGTACAACGAAGTAATGGGGTAAAGGGAGCAAAATGTGGGGTTTGAATAGCCGCTAATGAGACATCTACATTAAAGTTGATAAATATGAAGATCATAAATTTAGGTCAATCGAGAGATACTTTGTTGATCTCAATTCTCTACCTTTGATTTAAAGTCATGCAATTGGTAAATGGAGACGTTGAAAGTATATAGTTCACATGAAATGGATGCTTGTGTTGGAAATCCAAGTAAAGTAATTAGGGTAGTGCTAGGTGGACTCATTGAGTCCGGACTCAAACTAGCAAAAAGACTAAAGTACCCTTCCTCTTCAATCCACTGCTTACCACCACTTGCCGCCTTAGATGTGGTGACCACCGCCGCCTGCCGTGATCACCGGCGCAGCGTGTCCGGCCAGAGTGGCGCGGCGACGACGCGGCTCGGCGGTGGAAGACGACGCGGCGGTGCGGACGACGGCCAGCGAGACGCGGCGGCGGATCCGGTCGCCTCTCTCGGCCAGATCTGGTCGAGCGACCGGATCGGCCGAAAGAGAGATCCGACCGCCATGCGAGAGAGAGAGAGACAGAGAGAGAAATGGCGGAAAGAGAAGGACGGCGGTGAGAGAGGAGGAGCTCCGGCGCGGCGCGCGGCAGTCCGGCGAGGAGTGGCCCGATCGGGTCGGTCGCCTCTCTTGGCCAGATCTGGTCGAGCGACGACCGGATCCGGCCGAAAGAGAGATCCGACCGCCGCGAGAGAGAGAGACAAAGAGAGAGAGAGAGAGAGAGAGAGAGAGAGAGAGAGAGAAATGGCGGAAAGAGAAGGATGGCGGTGAGAGAGAGAGCTCGGCGCGGCGCAGCAACGGTCCCACGAGGAGTGGCGCGGCGACGATGCGGCTCGTCGGTGGGAGACGACGCGGTGGTGCGGACGACGGCCAGCCGAGCGACGCGGCGGAGGCTTGGACGGTCGGCATATGCGATCAGCGGCGGTTGGCGGCGGCTATGGCGGTGGAAGTGGTGGAGAAGAGAGAGAGACGAGAGAAACGAGAGAGAGAATGTAGAGAACGAGAGAAGAAAGAGAAAAGAGAGAAACGAGAGAGAGATAGAGGGGGCGAGAGAACTAAAGAAGAAAGAGGAGAGATAAACGAGAGAGAGAGAGAGAGAGAGAGAGAGAGAGAGATGTATATTGTAGAGGGAGAGAGGGTAGAGAGAGAAGAAAGAAAGCTTAGAGAGGCGAGAAAGAGAGAGAGAGGTCACTGTTGGGGGCGGTAGGCGCGCGGAGAAGCGATTGTGGTGGTGAAAGTGGGTCAATATGTTAATATATGTTGAGGTTAAAGATGAGGGTAATTTAGTCTTTTAATTTAGTGATGTATTTAAACTCTAAATAAAAGATAATTTGAGTCCGGACTTTTTGAGGCCAAATAGATTTTTCGAAGTAATTAAATGAAATACTTTGCAGAGGAAAACATTTTAAAATGTAATCATTAATTAATGTTAAAAACACTAATATAGACTGTATGCCTATTTTTTATGGAAAATATGTCACAGAATGATGATGGCATTAAATTACATGTAAATAGCGTCATCCATATTTGGGTATTTCTTAGCTTTAAAATAGTGTGGATAGCTCAAAAAACTTTGTTCCATGCTAATAACCAGTACCACAACAAAATAATTTACATCACATTTTTCGGTATAAAATTACTTATGTTCCAAACTTATAGGAAATTTACATTATTTTTCCCATACATACAACTAATTGTTCCATTTAATTGGACACATCTCTATATGTTGATATGATATTCCTAATTTGCAAACATGGATTATTATTTTTATTGAAAGTACGCTTTTCATATATATATATATTTCTTTAAAGTTGCAATATTGTCGTTAGATTTATTTACCATTATGCATGATAACTTTTAAACATTAACCAACAATGATTAGCTTCAAAGAAATGACGTTCAAAAATTTTTCGCCATCTGTATCAGGGAAAGCTTCCCACATTGTAAGGATCACAGGTGGCATGCTACATTTGTATTTAATGATTAAGAATTATGAATTGTAAAGAAAACTATATTGTATTAATTAAGAGTTTGTTACTTTTTCATCGATAAAAGAGACTTTTTGGATTTTTGCCACTTCGTCACGCTTGATGAAAACAAAAAATCTGTTTGGACTCTTTGAGTTCGGACCCAAATATTTTTTTATTAATAATTTAAGATATCTATCTAAGTAAAAGACATAATTACCCTCTACCCAAACACCAATAATGAATTTGAATTAAGAGTCTTTATGTCTTTTTGGTTGTTTGAGTCCGAATTTTTTGAGTCCATCTAGCACTACCCTTATGAAAATATTTCCTGCTTGGTCAATTATTAGTGCAATTGCAATGACATCTATAAAAAAATTGTTGAGTTTATTTTGTTACTTTTTATTAGAGAATATATTAGTAGTTGTGAAGAACTAAATAATGAATTTCTATTGAAAAGAAATACTTACTCAATTAATAGAATTGATGAAATGATGTAGTTCATTATGTTATGTGAATTTTACTTCTTCTATGAAGTCGAACTTGTCTGCATCACTAATGAATTGCACTGACGTGTTGTGGTTCAATATTCATTGATATTAATTTGGCACCATTTGAAATTGACATTGGACAAAGGAGACAACAATATGAGATATAATATATATTTCTTCTCATCAAGGCTGTTCTCAAATAGTTTGATATTTAGATCAAATATAAATGCGTGTACTTTGGTACCTTAGCAAAAAAGAAAGAAAAACATGCATGATCAGTTAAGTATTCACAGGAAGTTGTAGTACAATATGTAGTTCTTTTGCGAAGGATATACATTTTGTTTGTTTTAAAATAAGAATATGTACTTAATTTAGATTGCATGTAAGATTACACATATGTAGTAGGGAATTATTTTTATTGTTTTAAGAAAGCGATATGTTATATATGTAACAAAAATCAAATGAATGATATAATAGGCTTACATATGGAATTAATTAATTGTATAGATGAATTAATTTATTAGGATTATAATTTCTAGAGATAAAGATGGAGTGAATAGAAAATTAAAACTCTGGAAGAATACATTAGAATCTAAAGGCGGACGAAAATCGAATACATGCACTGTGAGTTTAGAAACACTAGACATCGAGATGACGAAGTGGTAAAATTAGGGGAAATAGAAGTTCCTAAGGTAAACCACTTTAGATACCTAGGATCAATCATACAAAATTATGGTAACATTGAGAATGATGTCACACATAGAATTCAAGCTGGATGGAAAAAATGGCGGAGTGCAACAGGGGTGATTTGTGATCGAAATGTTCCTACTAAGTTAAAAGAAATTTTTTATAAGACAACAATTAGGCTAGCTATGCTTTATGGAAGTGAATGTTGGGTGGTAAAGCAACAACAATTACATAAAATGAACATAGCAGAAATGAGGATGCTTAGGTGGATGTGTGGTTAAAACTCGTAAAGATAGAATAAGAAATATAGAAATTCAAAGACAAGTAGGAGTAACACCAATTGATACAAAGATTAGGAAAGGGCGATTACGATGGTTTGGTCGCCTGCAAAGACGGCCTATAAATGCTCCAACTAGAAAACGTGACTCAATAGAAACTGTAGAAATTCGACGAGGTAGGGGCAGACCAAAGTTAACCTGGGATGCATTAATTAGGAGGGATTTGAATGGTTTGCAAAACTCACCATCAATTGCACTTAATCGAGCACAATGAAAAAGTTTGATCCATGTAGCCGACCTCAGTTAATTTGAGACCGAGGTTATGTTGTTGTTTGTTTGTTTATGATTTCTAGAGATAGCTGAGTAAATGTTCGAATGAATGTTGTAATCTATTTTTTAGGCAAATGATGTTGTAATATATTTATTTTGTATGAATAATGTTGTAATGATTTTTTTGTAGTAATCGAAAGTAGTTTTTCATAAGTATCAAAAATATATAAGTATAGAATATGTAATGATGATGATGATCAAAAAAGATATTTCATTGTATTTAAGAAATGCCTGTTGATCAGCAAGTATAAGGTTTTGAATTAGGGTCTTTCCATCTAAAGAAAGCTTTATATCAAATTTCTTGATAACGAAGACATGTGATGTCCAATCTCTTAATGATGGGCATATATCATTTACTAATATCTTTTTCTTAGTCATACTTAATGTTAAGAAGGATGTAAGACAGACTTTGAAGAGAAGAAAATGAGGAGCTGGTTGTGAGGTTGGTGAACAAGAAGAGTTGTTTGAAAGTGATTTTTTTATGCATGTGTAAATATTTTAGAAATGGTAAAGTTATTTGTATTTAGTATTATCTGTTTTGGTTCGATAAGAAAATGAAGTGGCTCAAAAATACTGAAAGAGGTAACTATTCCTTAGACAACTGTTGCTATTCCTTGGAAAAGTACTCAAAGAAGTAATTATTCCTTAACGTTGTCATTGCATATGGTCAAAAAACAAATCGATTTTTTGCCTTTTTATTGTTGAATAATAATCTTGATATATATCTTGAAGTGATATGTAATGACTCGTGTCCTTGATATGATAATTAATGTTAATCCAAAAGTTAGTTAGGCTCGTGATTAAGCCTAACTTGTCCAGATTAGCATGCGAGTGTGATTGTAATGATGTATTTCGTTTGGTTGGTATGAGAAATAATTAATTGAACTATAGGTTAGTACTGTGAATTAATATAAAACCCATAGTTTGAGAGTAAATGATTAATAAACTGTCGGTACACTTAGTGTAAAACATGTGAATCTTGAGGGATCACATTGGGGATATGGAAATAATGTGTACGCTTAGGTGTATTCATTGACGTACGTGGCAAATGGATAATTCATAAATTACATAGTTGTATTTCTATAATGATATATAAATATATATATATATATATATAAATCTAAAGTTGGAAATGAATTTTTAATTCATTAGATGTTCCTCGATTTATATTGCATGCCCACAATTGCATGGATGTCACTTTAAGGCAACTCACCTTCGGATGGTTCTCGAGATCGTTGTGGGTTGATCGAGATGATGATCAATGGATGATGATCTTGAAGCATGAGCTAGCTAGTGAGGTGGCTACTTAAGGAATAAGTAAATATGATAAGGATGATGTAATCATCCTCATCTTCATCTTCATCTTCATCTTCATCTCCTCATCCTCTTCATCCTCAATGATGTTGCCAGCACTACCATCACCAACTTTACCTCATCATTGCCATCATTGTCACAAACCTTGGTGAGTTTTTTTTCTTAAGAGTTCAATAGTGTTGCCATAGAGTTTTCATGATGCTGGACTAATTTTATGGGTGTGTGCAAGCAAAGGAGATTGTGACCACAAGTGTAGGGGTGATGAGAAGCTTAAGAGGTTCACTAGAATCTTTGTTTGGGGTGGTGGTGCGTCATTATGACTGTTTTAATAGAGGTTTGTTGTTATGGTTTTCATTGTTGAAGTTTGAGGTTGTTATTATCGATGAAGTTTGAGGTTGTTGGGGGCGTGGTAGAGGTATGTAGACTTGTATAGGGACGGCTTGTAGTGTTTCGAACATGTTTGGAGGTGTTTAAAAGGTCTGGAAGGTCGTAGGAGTCATCAAGGAGGAAGGCGAAGTCGATGTGAGAAGGCGACAAATGACTCTGCCAAACGACATCATAGGTTTCATGGTGTGTAGGCATGAAACCTATGGTACCACTTACGGCGTGGAACGCTGTTTTTGTAGCCATGTCACGCCATAAAGGGGATTGTGGTTTCTGCCCATGACGTGAACCACGGCATGGTTCACAGGGTCAAAATTGAAAATGTGCTAACTTGAGTTTGATTATCAGGTTCAAAAAAAATTTAGACCGGAGTTTGAGGATCATACCGTAATGACACTAAGACTCTAACTCGTGCGACTTGTCATTATCAAGACCTTACGAAGACTTGGAGTGACGTGGTGAGCTCAGTCTACCCTTGGGAGTCGACACTGTGGTATATTATTTTTGTATGATGTGTATATTACTATGCTTATAATTCAATACATAATTAAGTTAGCCATATTCGTTGAAATACGTATAAGGACATGTTCAAAAGTTGTGCACTACGATTATAACATAGGCAGTGTAATGGGGTAACAAGTAATTTGGTAACTAAGTATTAATTTTGAAATTCAAGCTAACTTAAATTATGAATATGGTGTAATAAGAATGGCCTATGGTTAAGATTTTCAAATAAAGTCATTATGTTTAACACTATGGTCAACACATGAAAATCACTTCTAAAAAAAGAAACATAAGATAAACCTAGGGATGAGGGTGTGTGTAGAGATTAATGTACATCTATGAGTGCTATGGTAGGAAAAATGAAGACCCTAGATCTTTCTAACGATACACAAGTTAGGATAAATAGAGGGCTCTAGTATATATATGACCCTTAAACTTTTTTGCTTTCACAAACTCTCCTAGAGTCAAAAACTGGGGAAGAGAAAGGTGTAAGAAATAAAGAATGGATGAATTCTTGAGGAATTAATACTAAGAAGGATCCATTAAGGATAAGGGGATCAACAACAATAGCCCACAACCTCAACTTAGCCCTAGGTGATCCATTTCTTCAATCCCTATTGATGTGAGTGAACTAGAAACAAAAAAGAGTTCTCGAATTAGGAATGAATTCTTGATCAACCATGTCTCTCCTTAAGTTCGAATTTGGTTTATAACTATTTTTCAAGAATTAAATTGTCCACTTGATGTTTTTAAGTTAGGGTTGCAACCATATCTCCTTAACTTCTGATTTGGTCTACAACTATTTTTCAGGAATTAAATTGTAAACTTGATGGTTTTTAAGTTAGGGTTGCAACCATAGAATCTCCTATTCGTGAACATTGGTTATTTTCATGAAAAATTAGGGCTTGAGAATGCACTAGATAATTCTATTGGTTGCAACTGATTTTTTAATGCACTTGATCTCAAGTTCTCGTTTCTCACTTGATTTTGCTAATGGTTTCAAGTCGCAACTCAATTTTAGGTTTTGATGGTGTTCATGTTTATAAATGTTGGAATTGGGTATAAATTGTTAAAATTGATATTATAGATGATGTTAGTGGTGGATTCAACTGAGATATAGATTGTTATTGATGGTGTTTTTGAGGATGTAAATCTTGTTGAAAAAAAAGTGAAGAACGAACAAAGAACAATTTTGCTCTCTATTTGTTAGACAAATTAGAGGGAGGGAGGGAGAGAGTGTTGCGCAAGACGTGCATGCCATCCGCAGCACAGGCCCAGCCAACTTGGCTGGGCTATCCCTAGGCCCAGCCCAGTTGGGCCGAGCTACCATAACTGTGGCTAGACTGAACTGGTTCAGCCGAATCGAACTGAACCGAACCTGGTCCAACAACTCAAACCAATTATTTAATTAAAAAAATAATATAAATTAAAAAATATAAAAAAAATCAGAAAAATAAAGTAGAATTGTAGAAAAATCAGAAAAAGTTGGGAAAAACATGAAAAATTTAGAAAACAAATATATAAAAGTTAGTTTTGAGGATTTATTTGGGGAGGGGAAGGTTGCACTAAAAATTCTTCTCGAAAAACATTCCATTGCTATGATTTTATACTTTGAACAATAATGGAATTTAATAATTTTGAACTATATCAAATAGACTTTGACACGATATAAATTGATCCAAATGGCTATTAGGGACATGCTACTAGTGTTCGGTATCAGGTGTCAATTTGGGGAGTGTGTCAAAGCTGCGAGGCTGTGATAGCTGGGATATGTGGTAAGTAAAACCAACTGGGAAGTGCACACTAGTTCATTTGAGCTTGTATATTACTATTATAGTATTATGTCCCTTTCATAGAATTCCCACCCATGTATGAGTGTAATGAGTCATTAGAGTCTCTCCGATGGAGTGGTTGTCGGCATGCGACTGAGGCCATGACCTCGAGTTACTTGTTTGTTTAGTTGGATTGAGACGTATTTTATCCAACTAATGCCCATCTTACATCAACAATAATAGTCCACGATTTATCGACTACTTAGATACGTAGTGAGGCAAGTATGAACTCGAACCTATAAGGATTAGGATGTTTTTTTTAGGTTCTGGAAAAATCAAGGTTTTTTAAAACAAAAACTAAATTATGCTAGGGAATCAAAAGCATGCAAAATGAAGCACTTAAAAATTGAAAGCAATAAATAAAAGACTATAGACGAAGGCATAAATTGATATTCAAGGGAACAAATTTTATCGTCAGTTTATCAAATGTTTGTCCTAGTACTAATTATCATAAACATGCTTATAGTGATTCTTATCACCTCGTTCTCCTTATATCAGTGGAGGAAACATGCCACACAACCACATACTAACTAGACTTGCAAAGCAACCGAATATGTCGTAGGCTTTCAACAAACTAGCAACATTAGCAAATTGTAATAACACATATCGTGAGTGATAACTAGTATCGAATTGTCCACCTATCACGTATGAAAATTACATACCATTGCCATCCATCTCATACCCCAATTGCATAAGGGCATACCGATTGCCAACAAACAAGGCTCCTATGGCCGCATAACGTGATCTCCCTTACCAAGTGGCAGTAGGATTACTGGTGAAAGTTTCTACCCGTAATCATCATGCACGTGAAGTTATATAACAAAATGGAGAAACTTAATGTTTAAAATCGTAGTTAAGTAGATAGAGTAATATCTAAATTGAAATCTTCAGAAGGGGTTGCATTAGAAACTAACAATGTTCAGATATTTCTAGTGCCATACGTTTAAAATGCCAAATCGCTGGGAAGTCTCTATGACATTGCTGCGACACTTTGTTTCTACCCAATTATGTTCTAAATCGAGCCCAGTGATGTGCCAGCGTCGTACATACAAGTGAAATCACTATAGATAGTCGAGGTTTTGTTTGAGATATGAGCTTCGTCTCTCTCTTGCGTTTTCACAAGGCTTCACTCGCAATGTTTCCAATGAGATTCCTTTAATCCCGCCAATTTTGATCTAGCAATTCCTTGGTGATTTGGTTTTGTATTGAGGTTGCTGCCAAGGCGCTAGACCTATTTTCTGCTTTTTGGATGAATTTTTGTGCCAATCACTCCTTTTTGTATAAAAGCCTGTTTTTGACTTGAAACAGAAGAACAATGATTTAACATCATAAATGATGATAAAAGTCATGAAATTAGTTGTAAAATTACCCTAAAATATAGCACAAATGATGACTTATCAAATACCCCTAAGCTTAGACAATTGGTCGTCTCGAGCAATGGATCATAAGTTAATCAACTTTCATACATTTCAGCTTTTATAATGGCCAGCTCTAACTAAAATGGTTTCCTCCAATTTTTCATAAATTTGCCAAATATGGATCAAGAACACTTAAGTAAAGCTAAGTCAAGATATTTCGGCCATTTTCGTGAGGAGTATTTCGCTAAATACTAGGACTTGTTGAAACAAAAGCCATTTATTAATCACGAGTTACCTTAAGAACTTAAACAAGCTGAAAACTTAATCTCTAAATAGGGCATTAAACACCAAGATTCCACAAATAAGAACTTATACAACCATTCCACATATACATTCAAGACACTATTTGAGGTCAGTATGACTTTCTTTTGGGTTATTTTGGCTAGGTCGGGGTAACAAGTAACTGAATATTAAAGGATTCAACGCATTGGAAAGACTTATTTAATCTAACTATAAGCACTCGAGCTAAATCTTTTTATCGAGGAGTTTTTATAGACTTCTGTCTTTATTCATTTCAATTATATATATTATTTTATTTTCAAATATATATATTTTAGTACATTCCCTGCTCCATTTCTAGTGGATTCCGCTTTTTCTCACTTATTCCCACTACTAGATTCCCTGCTACTTTTCCAATGGAACGTGTGGGACACTATATAATTTATTTTAAAACTCATGTTAGCACTTGGAAATTTTTCTATAATTAAGTTAGCCTTCCAATGTAGGTAAAAGGATTATAAGGCTTTTAGGTTATGGGTTTCTTGATAGGCGATGAAGGAATCAGGATGGGTTGGCTCAATTGGGTTAACTAGGGATAAATTATAGGTGGGCTAAGGCTGAGGGCAAAACTAACACAACCTACGTCTTCCCTTAAACTTATTCTTAAGTTAATACTTAGTATCAAATGGATGCAAACCTATTCTAGAATTTGTAGAGATTTAGTTGACTCTTGTCCTAGTGTGACCTTCTACCTACTTCCATATTTAGCATAGAGCCTCGACTTTCACACAAGCATTCTTTGGTGTAGACTTAGTCAATAGACCGATCACAAGAACATGATTTTTCACCTACGCTCTACCTATGGTCTTGTCTATTTTAGCAACATAAATCCACATATGAATTTTCAAATTGTTAGCCATTATTTAGAGCTAGAACAGGGCATTCACATTAAACTTAAAAACATGGATAAAAACAAAAAAGAAAGAATTCACAAGTATGAAAAATGTACACAACCTACTAATCCATCAATCCAATGAATAAAATTAAACCATATTACCTGAGTCTCGCTAGAAACTCAAAAAAATTCTGAAAGTAGTAAAATTTTTACCAAAGTCCTTATGATTCATCTATGCATTCAGTCAAACTTGCGAACTTGCATACCTATAAACTTATCCCGAACCTTATCCTTAAGGTTCAAGAAAGTAGGATATCCAATACACATTCTAAAAAATTAGATTAATCTAATAATGGAAGATAAGAAATGGAATGAAATGAAATGAAGTGAAATAAGTACATGGATAAGCTGAAAATGCATGCAAATGATGTGTTGTGTGGTGATAGTACAAACTACAACATCATCATAAGTATTTCCTCTGAATATATTACAAAACTAACAAGTTTCTCAGTTTCCATCTCTTAAAATACATACAAAGATAAGAAAATCAACTTTTAAACTCATTGGAGTTGTTCTACTACTGCTCACTAGGCTGTCAAGTTTGGAAGGGTATATGCACACTCTGTGAAAAATAAGAGGGTGAGGGCACTCCATACTCTTCATATGCTCAATAAATGTTGTAGTCTGACATGATAATGATTGGAATATCCGATGTTGATGGAGCAGGCTGTAAAGGGTGATCATGCACATGCTAATGCCATATGTGATATGATACGAGAAATGATTGATCTCTCTCTGATTATGGATAATAACCTCTTTTTAGGACATTTGTCCCGATACTCCTCTTGGAGTAGGTGGTGAAAATGAAGAATCTCTCGCTGCTAGGGCTCGTGCTCCTCTCATTTTCCTCGCGGCTCTCCTGGCCTGGTTCTCATGTTGCTGCTAAAGTCGTGCTACTGCTCCTTCTCTAATGCATTCACATGCTCATCCTCAAAATCCATCACCTTCAAAATTTTGTATCCAAAGATGTCCTCATCGTAAATGGTCGGTAGGGAGAGGGATGTCAAATTGTAAACCGCCGAGAGGAACTTCGGCTCATTGACACAAATCAGTGATGAGAAGAGGGAATGCAAAACTCTCATTTTTCTTTATCTCTATCCTCTTTCTAATAACCACGAACAGGAATCTCCCTACATAGATGCGACAATATGTGCCCATATATGATAAAGAATTACACATCCGGCCATGTCATGACACCGTGTTGTGTGCTGGGGTGAAGAGATGCATCTATGAAGTAGGACCACGACTTAAGAGCTTTCTTAAAGTAGGCCTTAACCAGGTTCTAGGTATGCAGATAAGAAGAGGCATAGGTCCAGTCATGGTATGGGAAATAAGTGAGAGTTGCCCTAACATCCGCAAAAAGGGAGTGAGAGTCATGGGTGTAATGTAGGTGGGGGATATTAGAAATCTCCAAGTCCTCAAAAGAGGATAGGCCGTGGCAGGCATTGATAACATGGGCACTATAGTCAACCTAGACTCCTTAGACTCTAACACTCAAGCTACAATGGGTAGCGCTTCCATTCGCGTAGAACTCTCAAACTAGCTCCTCACATCCATGTATGAATTTTGTGCATGGGGTGGTCTAGTCAATGCCTGGTAATCCCTGGTAAAGAACTCCTAACCTCTTTCTCTAACGATGGATGTGACTCTCCTCTCATATTTGGGAGTTGCTTTCCTAAATTCTTTCGCAGCTAAAGGTTTCATGTTTTTAATGTTGAGGTCAATCTCGTACCTATTTGCAGCTAACTTGCTCATAAATCTAAACAAGTCAAAAGGCTGGGGTTCTCTAGGTGGCTGCACTATAGGTATAAAAGGTGGTAACCGACTACCACTCCTCTGTCTAGGTCCTACAGATCCACAACACTCCTCTATCTCCATAGCACAAAAATAACAACACAACAAATAAACAACTTTGCAAAAAGTCCAATCATGAAATCATGAGCAAAGCAGTCCATGACATCAAGCAAACCAAAGAACGTGGAGTTCAAAATACAAAAGTTTGCTCAAAATGACTCCAGAGCATTCAAAATCTGAGGCCAATAAATTTTTGAGAAAATTCAGTTAAAAACCATTTTTTAAGTCTCGAAATCACACAAACTCTTAAATCAACATAGATAAACACAACTACAATTCCAATCAGTCCATCAACTCACATATACATGCACTATCAAACCCCGAAATTGAATGTACCCAAACTTTGATGGTGTGACGAATTTTCAACAAAAACCAAAATTTGGAAATTCAACTTTTGATAAACATTCCCGTACTTTCCCCCAAACTTAAGCTATATGATATTAATCAATTTAAAGCCATTGAAACACTCAAAATTTAAAATTGGATACAAAATCTCAAATTTTCCAAAAAACATAGGCTCTTCTTCAAAAAATCGACAAAAAATCACACGTAATCCAACCAAATCACTCAAAATCACCTTACAAACAAATGTTTTATGACTCTAGCAGCCAATTCGACTCATAGAACACGCATTTTGCCTAAATTTTGGCCGAAGAACATCGAATAAGAAATTGAAAAATCAAGGCAAAATTGGGGCATTACTTACTTGGGATTGAGTTCCCAAGAGCTCAAGGGAGCATTTTTGGCCTAGTAGACGCCTCAGGAGGTCGAAAAATTGAACCTCTAACTAGCGACTTCATAGCGATGCTCTCCAATCTCATAGTTTCGCGGCTCAAAATGGTATCCTCTCGATAGAAAATAAAAAATAAGTGTGATTGAAGATTGTAATCGATGGATTTGGTGGTTGAAAGTGGTTTTTCAAGGCTTGGGGAGGTGGAAAATCGTTTTGGCTTCTTTGGGGAAGATGATAATGGGGTTCTGCCCCTTTTTAAAAAACTTGAATTCGAGCGCAGTGTCATACATACAAATGTGACAACGTTAAGAAATCACTGGAGAATTTGAGAAATTCCTAAGATGACTTATAACGCCCAGCCAGCGCCTTACATATACTACGAAATCGATGAGAAATTGTTGGGCCTAAAAATTGAATATTCCAAATTTGGAATATTCGCTCAGCACCAACTTAACGATTTATGTACAACGTCATGACACTGTGACATTGCAGGCCTAGGAAAATGGATTAATTCCTTAAAAACTTCCAGCGTGTGCACCTCCCTATTTATGTAAATGATGTCATGCAAATGCATCAAAATAAAGTATACCCGCCCTGAATTAAATTGCTAAAATTCATTTGGACTTCTGCGTGGACAAAACATTCCATAAAACTTTAATTCCTCGAAATGAATTAACCCAAATAAACTTATTTAAAACCACGATTTATTTAAACTCTAAATAATTAAACTAACTTCATGCAAAATAGCTTAGCAAACAAATAACTGAATGTAGGCTACCTCCTACAAAACACCGATGTTTAATGTCTATGGCCCAACGTTACCACATTCTTGGACTAATAAAAGTCCAAGTCAATCACATCAATTAGTGGCTTCCTTTTTTTGGATAGTGGTGTAAACACTTTCTGATGCTTGATAATTCCGTGCTCCTTCTTCAAGCACAACCTGCCATTGCTATAAAGCATATTTCTATCACCAATTCTAAATGTTTTCATCGTAGACATCAATGTTGGCTTCGGCTGTGTAAAGGAACAACATCCCAAACAACGTGGTGTTGATCTCACAAAGCCTTCATCAATAATTGAGAAGTCCGCCAAAAACTCTAGGTTTCCAAGTCTTATAGGTACCTTCCTCGCAACTCCATAGATCCTGGCAGGTGCATCATTTTGTAGAAAATCGACCTTATCCAGGGTGCACTAAGTGATCTCCAACTCAGCTATCTGTAGGACTTTCATATAAACAATGTTCTCGAATGCTCCTGTGTCAATGATCGCTGAATGCACCATCGGGCCCACTTCCCCAAAATGCATAAGATATGAGTGGATGTTGGTGGCTTTGCCTTCTATCTCGCACTGTAAGTCTCTATACATTAGTAATTTTGTGTCAACTCCCAACCTTCAAGTACTATGTCCCTCGTTTTCTATCTCTCTCTCTCTTTTTCTCGCTCTCTCTTGCCCATTTTCTTCAAATAGTCTATGAAGAATTCCATACTATCCTGCAAATCATCTTCAGAAGGGGAAAACTGCTTATATAGTGGAAACATTAGAAGGTAAGTCCAAACAGTAAGGAACGACAAAGTGAACTACCTTATCATCATGTTTGAGTGAAATATTATCATTTAATACATCAATTTTAGCTCTAGCGGTTTTCATAAAAGGCATCCATAAGACAATCAAAGTAAGTTTGGAAACCAAAGTGTCCTCCATGCAATTGACATGGAAATCCATAAGAAAGTCTAAGTCCTTGAAGCAAATAGTCACGTCTTCCAACATAACAATTGGTCAAATTGAAGATTCATCCACTAAATGGATGGTTATGGCAGAACGCTTAAAGCATGATCATGCATGGATAAGAAAACAAACGATGACATAATATTTATGGACGCACCTAAGTCAAACATCGCCTTTTCTACATGCAAACTTCATCTTATGCAAGTAATGCTAAATATACCTAGATCACCATATTTTTATTATGTATTTGTGTTACGTGCTAGGATATTCTTATCTCCCTATCCAAAAAGTCCTACGATGTCAAATGGCTCGCAAGATTCTTTGACCTATGGCTGAGTTTTCTTTTTCTCCTTCAACTTTGTCTTGGCTTTTACATATTCCTCAAGTTGGTCCTTAGTAAGGAATGGATACATCTCCTTATACAATCTGCGAGGAAATGGTGCCCTATGCTGGATGGTATTAATCCATCCTCATTTCTTATTATAACTCTCAGCTTCTTCTATCACAAATGATGCATTTACATGTGAACTAACATTCCTATACGCTTTAGGGTTCGAGACTGGCTGAGATGAAAACTTTCCTTGTTACTTGCTTGGCCTGTCTAAGTTGACATGTCAGATAACCTAGCCCGCCTTCCCTTGATCGAAGCTTCAGTCCTAGAATTGTGTTTCCGCTGTGATAGGATTAATTACTTCATTATCCCCTCTAAGGTGAGACCCTGTGGATGAGGTGGCTGGCTTTATAGTACTACCGATAATGGCTGTTCTCTAGGCATAAAATTTTGATAGATCTAATTTTTCGCAAGCATAGTTGAAGCTAGGATTTTTCTCATTCCCTTATAAAAATTACTTTACTGACGAAATGCCCTACTGGTGGTCTTAAAAACTACCCTGCTGCCTTTACCTCAATAGTATCCATTGATAATTGAGAACACTCGTATGTAAAGTGACTTAAATTGGAGCAAATCTTGGAAGCTTTCGCTTTTCCCTCCTCCACCATCATCTACTTGACCATAGAATAGAGCTCTGACAACTTGTTCTCGAGTCTACTCTGCGCTGAACATACCGTAGCCCTTCGTCTCTCACAAGTCGGTCCATACTGCTTAGCTTGGTTGGCTACTGACAAGTCTAAAATTAGACACATTTTATAGTGTAATTTAGGGCATTTTTATACATAAATGATGATATTACACTAGTTATTCACTTATTTTTATGATTTCAGGTTTTAATTAGGAAAATGAAGAAATAGAAGTAAATAGAAAGAAAAGCAAAATAGTCAACTTGAAAAGTGAATCGACGATTAGCCAATGATTTAGACTAACACTATAATTCACCAACTGAATCGGCAGAAAAAGAAGGCTAGGGAATCCGTAGCTAATTGGAGAATGAACTATGAATCGCTAGCTGAATCAGTAGGCCATTGAGAGCTAAACTTAGGGATTTGTAAATAAATTGGGAATTATTGAGGAATCATTGAAGTTGATTACGGGCTTTTTTAAATTAGTATGAAGTATTTGAGTTTATGTAAGATATGTGTACGTAGGGAAACTATAAGAAAATCCAGACAGGTTCGAAATAACTCTCTTCCTTTGCTTTTAAAACTTTTCCTTTTGCTTATTAGTTTTATTGTTAATGTTTGAAAATAATTTGGAGCTTTGATTTATATTAAAGTATTTATTGTTCATTATGTCATTTAATTATGTTTATGAGTTGTTTATTTCCAGCATGAGTGAGTAGTCTATTATTCTAAACAGACCTTAGACAATATAATATATTTTGGATTATCAGATAGTCATAATCAATGAATCATTTACTTAATGCTTTAGATCTATTCATACACGTCAGTCACAGAATTAACAAGTTGTTTTTACGTATTACAACTAAAGATAATTAGTATTGCATGCATAATTGAAAATGTGTTATGAGGTATTAAGACTTTGATTCTATGTCTATAGTTATTGATAACAATTATAGAAGTAGTAAATAGGATTAATCTATAAGGCAATTCTCGAGTGGATGTTCTAGGTGATTGTGTTCTAAGTTTTATATTATGCAGCTTTGGTAATATTGGCTTAGATTAGACATGATTTTTATTAAACTTAATGTTATCATATTTTTATGGTGTTGCGTTTTACCCAACTGGTAGTTTTACAAAGACAAAAATGTGACATTTCCATTTATGTAAGGAAAATTAGTGGTTAGCTAAAGGCTATCAACATATTATGAAATGAGGTTTAATGATTCCAAGATTCCATATGTTTTGTAATTATAACTATAATATGAATTAACATTATGGTCTAGTGTTTGAAAGTAATCCAAATATATTATATTATTTAGTAGAGGTTTGTATAGATGTTTGTTTCTTTATATTAAATTGAATTTGAATATTTTTTTTTATTTTAGTTTGCATTTGAATTGTTTAAATTAGTTTAGTTAGTTTTGTTAATTTAGTATTTATAATTATCAGTTATTTAGTATTTTAATTTTTGTTTAATTAGATTAATTAAATTAAGAAAAACAAGACAAAAACACTTTCCTGAGAAGTTTGCAAAATCCCTGTTGAGACAATATCCCATTTACCACTACTATAAGTTAATAGAAAACACGGGAAATCATTGTGCACGCTCGACACATGTCAATTATTAAGGCCTTTGCCAGGGATTTTTAGATAATTTCAAAGGATTACAAAAGTTGTATGGTCTACACATTTTTTCATGTTAATTCAACATAATCTTTACATTCGTTAGATCTTGAAATTGATATAACATTTAATTGAAGTTTAAGACAACAAAAACTTAGAAAAAAATTACTTAATAGGGTTGAAAATAGAAGTGATATTGATGATAATCTCATCAATAATAACAATGATAATAGAGTTATCAATAATAGAGAACTTATTTTTAGACAAGCAAATCAAAATGTTACAGCATATGAGTCTATGTGCATACCATACCCCGATGGATTTCTTGAATTTTAACTTTTATCTAGATTTATTAGTGCCTTACCTAACTTCTACGGTAAAGACAATGAAGACCCATAAAAATTCATAAAGGAGCATCAACATAAAGTTAATGGAATGAAACCTAAAGAAGGAACTTTAGAACAAGTCAAACTTAAGGCTTTTCCTTTCGCATAGAAAGATCAAGCACAAGACTAGCTGTTCTATTTTCCACAAGATTCGATAACTACATGAAGGCAAATTTTAAAAAGCTTTCCTAGATGAATATATGCCTACTAAAAAAGTAGTTCCAATAGAAAACAAATATTAGTTGGTAAGATGAAAGATGATGAAAATCTTAATAAATTTTGGGATAGATTTCAAAAGCTAATTTCTTCTTGTCCATAATATGGATACACTCAAAGAGCTTTATTAGAATATTTTTATGAATGTCTCAATCACTTTGAACAAAGGATACTAAACACAGTATTGGGTGGATCTTTATTTTGAAACAACACGTATTTTAGTAAAAGAAACGATTACTAAGGTGTTAAAACAATCTAAAAAATATGGTGAAAAAATTGAATCTTCAAGACAAAAACTCTATGAAGTGGATAGTAAGAAAAACAACGCAACAAAAGATAAAATTGATGAATTATCTAAGATGGTTAAGCTGTTAATTAATGAAAAATCTAACCAAGTTAAGGCTTGGGGTTTCTGTAATGTCCTACTCTACGAGAATAAGATATTGAAGAGGTTAATGCAATGATGAATCAATTTTTCTGTCTCCTAAGAAATCAATATGCTAATAATACATACTATCCTTGAAGACCAAATCCAAATCTTAGCTATGGTTCTCAAAATCAAAATTATAACACTTAAAGACCAAAAGCTCGGATACAACCTGCACCTAATTAGTAGCCTTAACAAAATAATCAACCTAAAAACCCTAATTTAGAGCAAATACTACATAACTTTATAAGTCAAAGTCATCAGAATTTTATACTTATTTCTCAAAATCAAATTAATACGAACACTACTATTAATGAATTGAGAAATTAGTTAATTCAAATAAACTTACAAATAAATAGATTAAGTACTCAACAGAGTAGTCAAGCTAAGACACCTACTCAAACCAATGTTGCTCCTACTAATCAAGCACAAGTTAACGTTATATTCAGTGAAAAAAAAAAGACATAACTATAATCGATAAAACACCTAAGGAAAGTAAAAAGAAGATTCAAAAGACTATTGAAGAAAAAGAAGAAGACATGATGGCTAAGGTCATTCCTACTTGAGAATGGATGGCTAAACAATTGAAACTTACACATTTTCCTAGAAGGTTATACCAATGGTATTTAGCCAGAGTTAAAGCATATGAAAAATCTTCACAAAATTTTGAATTATTTGATAAGGATAAAATGATAAGATTTCTGATAATCTGAATGAGTATGTATGTTCACATTCAATTGTTCCACAACGATTAGCTAATGCTAGGGAGGAAAAAACTAATGAAGACATTCTTGAATCATTCAGGAAGATGGAAATCAATGAACCATTGATGGGGTCAATTATGAAAATTTCTAATTATGATAAGGTTTTGAAAGAATTCTTTAATTAAAAGATAAATTTTTAGAAGGATCTAAAGAAAACCTAAGACAAAAAGTTTCTTCTTTAATTGTAAAGAATACTTGAGAAATAAATCGACCATGGATGTTTGGAATTCCAATCACAATAGGAACTTCTTTAATAGATTTTGCTGTGTGTGATCTTGAAGCAACAATAAACATTAATTACATTGTTAAACCCTATTAATCTTACTTTAGCTGACAATACCATTGTTAAACCCTATAGTTTACTAAAAGATGTTTTAGTCAAAGTTAATGAATTAATATTTCTCCCTAACTTCTACGTCATGGAAATAAGAGACCCAATATCATCTAAGTCATCATCTATACTTTTAGGAAGACCATTCCTGAAAATGGCTAAAACGAAACTAGATATCTTTGAAGAAACCATGTCTATGGAATTCGAAAATAAAATTGTAACTTTTCACTTAAATGATAAAGATATCTATGGACAATCTGATGAATTTGATAATGAACAAACTGAAAATAATTAATCTTTAGAAGTAAATCATCATGAAGCTAAAATATATGTTATTACTGCAGTAATAGTGGAAGATGGAAATGCTAAGACCATGAATGAATAAGGAGAAGAAACTGCTAATCAATAGATAATAACCCAAGAATGGAATGTTAAACGATCAAACAATGTTCAAAATAATAAGATCGAGGAAGTTAAATCTACAAATAATATGAAGAAGAAAAAAGAATCCAACAATTGTCAAGCTCGATGATCTATATAAAAATATAAAAGTCAAATGGGCTTAGTACTTTAAAGCTATATGTTATATGGGTTCTAGAGCAAACTACATGCCGATTCATTTTTTCTTTCACACTCAATTAGAACTAGATGTAATTGCTTCTGAAATAGTTTCCCTACCAAATGGGTATTGGTAAAATCGATATGTGTTGTTACTAATGTACCAGCTCAAATTGATTAGTATATTATTCCCACAGACTTTTTGGTTATGCCACACTTCATTAAAACAAAAATCCTCCATTAATTTTAGGACGAACTTTCTTAGCCACCTCATAAGCTGTTATGGATACTCTAAACAAGACAATTAATTTTCGAGTGCAAGGCTGAGCAATCACGTTATGAAACGACACAAGAGTGGACAATCCTACACTTAAGTTTATAGAACCAACCTAGAATTGCGTGGAAGCCAACGACAGTAAACACGAGCGCTCTATGGGAGGCAGCCCATGCTATATCTTTAATTTCTATTTTAGTATTAGGATTAGTTAGTCGTTTTTATACTATCTTAACTTTTGACTCTTATAATGGGGACATTTTAAGAACTCATTTTTGGAATAATTTTATGTAAGAGGGGTTGATCGAGCCAATTTATTTTCTTACTATATTGTTTTATGCATTAGGTTTATGTTATTTAGTTATTTATAGCAATAAAATATATTATTTAATACATATCTTAGTTAAATTTTGAATTTCAAATATTTCTACCTTTATTAATATATATGTGTGTGATAATTAATTGGGAAAATCAATTTAATGGAAAAATAGTAAAAGTAAATCAAGGATTTCCTAACAATTCCAGTTTGTACTAAAAATCATTGGGTAAATAGGTAGTAGTTTGAAGAATTTCTGATGTAAATTAAAAGGCAGCGATTTCTCATCGAATCACATTTATAACTAGAAATCGCCGACCAAATTGTTGAGTCACTAAGGCTCATTTCTAGCAATTTCACTAGCGATTTTTTGACGAATCCAATAAAACCCTTATTCGTTGAGAATGAATTCGAGTTTTTAAAAAATAGAACCTCAAATCACCACATTTAAACCATTCCCATTCACAACCATTATACCCTTTCGATCAAAACACTAATTTTTTCCTAGATTCAACCATCCAAAGCTTAAACTTTAGTCTATTTAAGTGATTCCCACCTCAATCCTCACACATTCAACCCAAATACGTGGCGAGTTTTGAAAGTATATAGCCACCTAAGGCTTGAGCAAGGGAGTTTAGATAAGAGTTTAGGAGAGTCTAAAGAAGCAATATTGGATTCAATACTTGAAAGACTCACTTTCATGAAGGTAATCAACTAAAACCTTAACCTCTTATGGATCAAATCTTTGGTTTTTAGTCGATTTTAGATTGATTTTTAGGATATGAATTCAATTTCAAGATCTTTACTTAACAATGGTTTTGATATCGAATGCTTTCAACTATAATACTACTATGGAAGTGATGTGATGATTCATTTATCACTATCGAATTTTTAAACTATTTTTCATATACGGCGAATGAATTTGGATTTTATGTGCAGACTAATTTGAGATTAAGTTTCAAATAAGTTTGGAGATTTTTTGTGATTATTTATTGATGGATTTGAGTTTTTTAAAAAGCTTGTTTTTCCCAATACTATTTTATCAACAATTTTCATATAAATCTCAAAATCTCAATTTTGATAAAGTTTTTCTCGATGATTTCTTATTCTCGATAGATAAGTTGAACTTCATCAAATACTTTTCCGACGTCTTTGGTCCCAAATGCTTTAACATGTTCATTCTTTCATCCTATATTCCAAATGGTTGGAGATGGTAAGGATAGAAATTCCCAAGAAGAGAAAGGGAAGGGATAGTTCGTACAGAAATCAGAAACAAAATCCAAAATTTTCCAAATCCAACTCACATCCACATCTTTCGACATACCAAGAATTAGATCGCAAAGAGAACCTACTCTACTTTTGTCATTTAGTTATAATACTGAGGATTATTATGTGGATGAGGAGGAAGTAGAGGAAGCTAATCAAGAGATGTCGATGGGGGGGAATAACTATGAATAGAGGAAGGAAGATTTTGTAAAAGAGAAGGCCTACGAAAAAATTAGGAATTAAGGATAGGAAGTTGATATCAGAGAGGGGATTTAATATGAAAAGTAAATTGAAGTATTGGCTACGATCCTTGACAATATGGAGACGAGAAATTAGGGTTTACCGACTAGAGATTACAACCACCCAGATTAAGAGGATATCTCTAGTGAACGGGATTATGAAGCTATAGTGTGAAAATTTCACACTAATGCAGATGGAAGTGAGTAAAATCGAGTCCCTAGTTAGAGGGAGGACAGTGGATTACTCTGCTACAAGATTAAACCGAGTATGGAATTAAGTACAGTTTTTCCACCGAAACAATAAGGTAAGGTTTAGAGGCAATCAATGGGGATATATTCATTTTTGACATGGAGGGGTATCCCATGCACATAACCATAAAGTTTTTTTAGGAATATCACTAAAGCTTGGTGATATTTCATCAACGCCAGCTTACTGTCGAGCGCGCAATACTATGAAATTGTGAATTATAAGGCCACCCTACTTTACCATATTGTTTTGGGGATAGGATACTTTGATGTTGGCAGAATCATTTACAAATCCATTAGGAGTGCCATCACCACCAAGAAGAACGATGGAATACCCTTTCCTTTAATGATTATAGCCTTTTGTAGGAAGGACCAAGTAAACGTAGCATACCTTGACTTGAATGTTTTACCGGAGAAGACCATCACTAATGAAGTAATAAAAAGATATGGTAGAGTGAATGGTTATGTAGACACAGAGGATGAGAGAGAGAGTTGAGATAGAAAGAAAAGAAATCGAGCAGAGAAGAAAAATTAGAGACGACACAAGGAGAATCTTGGAAGAGATGTCGGAAGCTCAAAATGATCCGAACGTGAAACAACCCGCTAAGGACTATGACAGATTATACATGGGTCAGTCGAAGTTGGCTTTCATTTGTGCAATCTTACGTAATTAGATGACCACTCTTCACAATCAAGAACAGGTATTCGAGAACTAGAGAGCCTTAACACAAAGTATCCATAAAATGGAGCATACGATGTGTATGAGAAGCAGACATCAAAGAGGCACATCGGTCTGTGTCCCGTCTACACAGATGAGATTACCACTTAGCAATAATCTTGACGTTTCGACATTGCTCTGTCATGAATACCACCTCTATGACCCCACTGTGAGCTACTAGTCCAAGAGGATTGATACAATAGAGTACTATTCATTTTCTATCTTTGAGTGATGTTGTGAGATTCCTCTTTGTAATTCCGGTAGTGGTTTTATACTTTGTATTTCATGGTTATATACATTGTGTTTAATGTAATATATTTTGTAATATATTCTATTCATTGTTTGTGTAATATATTTATTTCAATTGTTATATAATGGTGATGTTTATTCAGTTTTTATGCACTTTGTTTTACTATGATTTTAAATTCACATAATTTCCTAATTTTTCATATTTATTATTATTTTATCAATTCTTTTGTACATCACGTGATATATTTGTTTTGTTGAAATTCAGACTTCATTTTAGAACCTTAAGGATAAGGTTGAGAATGATTTTGGAGGTATTTAAGGTGAAGTATGGAATTGATGGAAATGAAAGGAAAGAGAGGTAGAAGAAAAGTTCAAAATTACTTTTAATCCGATATTCAAGTAAGTTGATGGAAAATTTTCAAATTTCTTCCGAAATCAGGTATGAATTTTCATTTTACTTTATTTTTACCTAGGAAAAGAATGAAAATGAATATATTTTTAATAGATTTTAAATTAAAGTGATGGTTTACTACCCAAATGGATTTACGAAAGAATTAACCTTTTTTATTAAGTTTTCTACTTGATGAACACTAAAATGAATGTCTTGTTTTAGTCATGATAAAGGGTAGAAGATCGAAATAATAGGGCAAGATGAACAAGACATATTTTAAAAATCTTATTATACAAAAGATATTGATAAAGTATTTTTATAGTATATATATAGAAAGTTATTATGCCACGATTGAAAGAAGAAATGGATTAGAAACCGATGAATTTCTATAAATTAGAAAGAACACTTTCTTCAACTTTAATGGATAGTGAGAAGTGTTAAAAAAAGTTTATAAATTAAATTTATAGAGAATCCTATAAATCCCAAAGGAAATAAAATAGAGACTCTATAGTGGGAAAAAGATGAGAATGTCCAAAGGAAATAGAAAGGACTCAAAAGAAATAAGTAAAAAGAAATAATTAGAATGGAGTAGAAAAAAATTACGAGAGATAAAAAGAAAAGATGGACGTTCTTATAACTCTTCAAATGAAAAGATTTAACTCGAGAACTTAAAACTAGAATTGAATGAAGTATTTCTTAATCTAATATGTTCTAAATGACATATTAATTGGTATTTTGGCAAAATTCATATTAATTTTGATTGTGGTACTATTATAAAATATTTTCTAAAGTTGAAGCTAATGTAGTGGTTTTAGTGTTTTAAGATTCTATATTAGTTATCATAAGCTTTATGCTTGTCAATGGATATTAAGAAAACCTATGTTGTGCACTAGCCTTAGCAATAAATTTTAAATTCTAAAGAATTGCTATATTAAGTGGTTAAGTTATCATTAAGGGATGTTTCAATTTGACTAAACCATTTTATTCTATCAAAACTTTCATCTGCTTGTGGGTAATATGTTTCCATTTAAGAATCATTTCTATTTTAAAATTTCTCTTATTTAAAACTAAGATTGAATTAGATTGAAATCAATATATAAAGAATGAAAAGAAAATATGAATGAGAGTATTCCTTTACTTGGGATAACGAAGTGCTGAGTTTTTTGGGTATTTGACAAGTCCAAAAGCAAACACATTTTATAGTGCAATTTAAGGTGTTTTTGTACATAAATGATGATATTACACTAAGTATTCTCTCATTTTTATGATTTCAAGTTTTAATTAGGAAAACGAGGAAATGGAAGAAAAGAGAAAGAAAAACAAAACAATCAACTAGAAAAGTAAACCAGTGATTAGCCTGCGATTTGGATTAACACTAGAATTCACCAGCTGAATTGGTAGTAGAAGAAGGCTAGCAAATCCACAGTAAATTGGAGAATGAACTATGAATCGCTAGCTGAATCGGTGGACCGCCAATAGCTAAACACAGTGATTTGCTCGGCTATTTGAGTATAAATTAGGAATCGTTGAGGAATCACTAAAGTTGGTTACAAATTTTTTAGATTAGTATGAAGTATTTGAGTTTATCTGAGATACGTATATGTAGGGAAACTATAAAAAGGCCAGAGAGCTTCGAAATAACTCTCTTCCTTTGTTTTTAACCCTTTTCTTTTTGGTTATTAATTTTATTGTCTATGTTTGAAGATAATTTGGAGCTTCGATTTATATTAGGGTATTTATTCATTCATTATGTCTTTTAATTATATTTATGCGTTGTTTATTTCCATTATGAATGAGTAGTCTATTATTCTAAACAAACCCTAGACAATAAAGTATGTTTTTTATTACTTGATAGTTATAATTAAGGAATCATGCGCTTAATGCTTTAAATCTATTCATACAAGTCAATCATGGAATTAACAAGTTATTTTTGCGTATTGCAACTAAAGAAAATTAGTATTGCATGCATAGTTGCAAATGTGTTATGTAGTTTTAAGATTATGATTCTATGTCTACAATTATTGACAACAATTATAGATGTAGTAACTAGGATTAACCTATAGGGTATTTCCCGAGTAGACGTTCTAGGTGATTGTGTTCTAAGTTGTTTATTATTCAGCTCCGGTAATATTGGCTTATATTAGACATGATTTTCATTGAACTTAATGTTATCATATTTCTATGGTGTTGTGTTTTATCCAATAGATAGATTTACAATGATAAGAATGTGACATTTTCATTGATATAAGGGAAATCGGTGGCTGGTTAAAGACTATCAACCTATTATGAAATGAGGTTTAATGATTCGAAGACTCCATATGTTTTATAATTATAACTATATTATGAATTGATATGATGATCTAGTGTTTTGAAATAATCCAAATATATTATATTGTCTAGTAGGCGTTGTTTATATGTTTGTTTATATATATTTAATTGAATTTGAATATTGTTTATTTTAGTTTGCATTTGAATTGTATAAATTAGTTTAGTTAGTTTTATTAATTAAGTTAGTATTTATAATTTTTTTGTTATTTAGTATTTTAATTCCCATTTAATTAGATTAACTAAATTAAGAAAAACAAGACAAGAAATACTTTCCTGAGAAGTTCGCAAAATCCATGTAGAGACGATATCCCATTTACCACTACTTAAAGTTAATAGAAAACCCGAGAAATTATTGTGCACCCTCGACATTTGTTAGCTACCTTTTCTATGTATCCCTTAGCCACAATCGGTGTAATATCAGATAGATTACCATTGCATACTATACCGAGAAGGCTCTTCTTATTGTATGTAAGCCATTCATAGAAGCTTTCCATCAGAGATTTCTCGCAAAGACCATGCTGAAAACATATCTTTCACAATGTTTTGAATCTCTCCGAGTACTGTGAAAATGATTCAACATCCTTCATGATAACATGAGATATCTACCTCCTGAGCAGGGTGAACCGCCAGGCTGGCATATAGTCATCTCGAAACTTATAATGTCGCTCGTTCCATTTTTTATGGAACCGACTGGAAAGTGGAATAATTAGTCACGTGCAACATCCTTAAGATAGAAAGGAAATGCCTTCAGTCCTACTATATCAGCATCAACTGCAGCAGGCTTCATGCTTATTACCACCATCTCAAACTTTATGAGGAAATTCTGAGGATCCTTATTTTTTTTCCTGTAAAAATCAAGCAGCTTATGTATCAATCCCAACTTCAGCTCGAACTGACCAGTGACAACCGGATAATCAATACATAGAGGTAATGGCATCCTCAGTGTTGATTAGTTTCCCCAAAAGTGAGCTCCTTTTCTTTCCACAGTTCTTGCCTTGCATTATGCTTGTTATTCTACCTAGTAACCTACACAACTGGAGTACTTTGATTTATCACATTGTCATCTATATTCACCCTTAATTGTTCTCTAATTCTATTAGCTTTTTTCATTCTTCGGTAAACTTAATCAATTATCGGATCGTAGGGAAGAAATGAATCAGTGTAAAGTGAATGCTAGTGACCTGCAACCATATAATAAAAACAAAAAACCTAAAAGAAAACAATTAGCACCAATCCCCAGCAACGACGCCAAAAATTGATGTCGCATCGTACATCACCAATTATATCCTGATTTTTCGACTATTTGGATATGTAGCGAGATAAGTACAGGGTCAAACCCACAAGGATTGGGATGTTTTTTTAGGTTATGGGAAAATGATGGTTTTGAAAACAAAAACAAAATTATGCTAGGAAATCAAATGTAGGCAAAATGAAGCACTTAAAACCTGAAAACAATAAATAAGACTCTATACCAAGGAATGAATTGACATTCTAGGGAATAGATTCGATCGTCGATTTATCAAATGTTTGCCCTAGTACTGATTCTCATAGACAGGCTTATAGTGATTCTCGTCACCTTGTTCTCCTCATGTTAGTGGAGGGAACGTGCCGCATAACCACATACTGACTAGACTTGTAAAGCCACTGAATATGCCTTAGGCTTTAAACAAACTAGCATCATTAGTGAATTATGAGAACACCTATCATGAGTGATAGCTAGTATCGAATTGTCAACCTGTCACGTGCAGAATTTACTAAACCCTGCCATCCATCTCATATCCCGACTGCATAGTGGTACACCAGTTGCCAATAGACAAGGCCCCACTTGCCACCTAACGCGATCTCCCTAACCAAGTGGCATAGGATCACTGACGATAGTTACTAACTGTAATCTTCGTGCACATGCACTTTCATAACAAAAAGGGGAAAGTCAAGGTTTAAAAATATAGGTAAAAACCTCAGAACAGCGATGTAATTAGCGAAATCATAGCCAAGAGGGGGTGAATTGGGTGTACCGAGAGGTTATCATCATTTTAATAACTTTTAATGAAAGGCAATGCTCTATGCATGCACAATCAACAATTATAAATTTAATGCGATGGTGAAAGGGGTAGAAGATATGGAAAAGAGATACATGATTTATAGTGGTTCGTCTAACCAATCTACATCCACTATTTAACATCCCCAGTTAGGATTTTCAAACCCCCATTTATATTAGCAATAAGTGTTACAACCTACGCATACAAGCCTAGAATGCCTAATCACAAATTAGGACTTCCTACCTTGCCTTGACTAAGGTTTATGCCTAGCCTCAACTAGGTCTTCTTTTGATTTAGATCCCACTAAGTCTTACAATAGCTGCTTACTACAAATGGATGAATAAAATGAAGTTCACTTTACAAAGTAAAGTTGCAATAAATTCAATTACAAGCAAGCCACCTAGAACCTAACTACTTTAATGCATGCAAGTATGAATATGAATGAGATATGTAAATAGGTCATTGATTTTGCGCTAATCTCAAACAAGAAATTGATTAAAACAAATCAATGGAAAAAAACCCGATTTCAAATTTGATGAACAAGTAGTTTGATAAAAATAAAGTTTGAGCCTTAAATCTTGTTCAAATCAATAAAATCAAGTTTAAGTGCAAAACCCAAGACGAATGTGTTTAAGAACACAACAAATGATTTCCATACATCAAGCACAACAAAAATGTAGTTTAAGCACAATCAAGCTAGGAAATCAAACTTTCTTACAACCCCAAATGACAGAGAGTAAAATCAGTTTTGGAGTAGTTGTTGCAAGCCTTATAACATCTCAGTTACACTAGTTCTGAGGATGATTCGATTGCCTTAAAAGACTCCAAGTGGTTGAGCACAAGAATCAAAAACTTTTTAGATATGAAAAGAATGAGCACTTATATGTTTTTTTAGCTTGAGAGGATTAAAAAATATTCTAAGTGGTTTGTGTATGGTCTTTAACCCTAATTGACTGTCTGTGGTTGTTATCTTAATCCAAGGGCCCAGATTTATTTGTTGATTCAAAATAAAGCAAAAGTTGTGACCTTTTAAAAAAGGTGTCAAGAATCTGGTTAACATGCTAGGTGACATCATTAGCGCGCTAATCCTGCATATAGCATGCTAATGAATCTCAATAGAGCACTAAATAGCAGGGGCCTAAAGTAAATAATTTCAGGTCTCAAGTTAGCGACCTTTAACACACTTACGATTCAACTAAACCTCTTGAAAAACATACTAAACATGTTTAGTATAAAGCATTGGACCCATTTGGGCCCCGAATGATTTCACAAATTTCAAAAATCGAAAATCTCAGTTTCATGAACCATGCAGGAGCTTTTCTGCAAATATTATGTTTTCTTTTCAAAAACCATTCAAATCAAGTTTAATGATTTAAAAACCAATCGTAAATGTTTTCCAAATTCGATGCATGCGTAAAACGAGTTTTAAGAATGCAAAACACAATAAAAGTATTTAAAGTTATAAACTTTATTTGATGCTAAAACAAATACTTAGAAAATTGGAAATGTTGAAAAACATGTTATGCGTGAAACTAATGCATTTGGCTTATGTAATTAGACTTTTATACCTTACGAAGTTTGTACAACATGTAATATAGGCATTTTTTTCCTTGTGTGAGCCGAATCTTGAGCTTTACCAGTTATATTTTACTTGAGCACATGAGATGTGATTCATAACCATGTTTAATAATGTCAGACCTAGCGTGCTAATAACGCTCGACCATCAGATTAGAAATCACTTTTTAGGGTCAAAATCATAATTTGTTTCAATTTCTTCTCATCAAACCAAGTCTCCTTCTTCCCAAATCATCTCCACTGGGTTCCTTACGTCATCTAAGTAATCTCTCTTCACTTATTAGTTACTCTCATTGCATTTCCTTTCTAGTTCTAAGTTTTCCAATCATGTTCAAACCCTAGTTTTTTTGTGTCCACTGTTTTTGGTCGAAATGTCTTCACGATGAACCTCCCATCCTGCTCCCCGTCCCGCTCTCGCATCTTCTTCTCATCGTCCACCCATTCATAGGGTAGTTGAATCCTATTCTAGTAGTGATTTCGAATCCTCAACCCCATCCCAAACTACCTCCTAAACCATTTCCCTTCACGAGACTAAGTTGACTAGTCATATCAGCGACACCTTGGCCGGTTCTTGCCAATGATCCTCAAAAGGAGGGTCATTCCAAATCTAAGCACAATGCTACTTCAAAGTCCAAATCCATCCTTGGGTCGATAAGATCGAGGCTCACGGATGCTAAAATTCGCAAACCCCTCCATTATCGGTTTTAATTTCTTCGACAAAACACACCTTCTAAAGAGTGAGGTGCTTGGCTCATCAAGGTGGGCTTCCTTTTGCTAATACAAGGAAGTTTATAAGTCTCCATTGGTTTGAGTCTTCTACAAAAATCTAGTTACCACCAATGACTATGTCATTCAATCAGTTGTCGGTGGTCAATTTGTCAAAATTACACCTAAGAACCTTACCTAACATTTTGATCTTCCCCTACACCCTCCAACCACTACCTTAATGTGTAAGATCCATGAGTGGCTAGATATCCTTAACTCTTTCACATAGTCTGATCAGGAGATCAGTGTGTATCTTTCTACAGTCACTAATACGGACTTCAAACTTATGCCTCACCCATTATACAAAATCCTGCATAAGGTGATCATTCCCCGTGGTGGTAATAAAAACTACGTCACTCTCCTGGACATGTACGTCCTCGGGACACTAATGCGCGAGGTTCTTATTAGCTTTCCATACATCATGATCGTGTACATGACCTCCACTTCTAGCTCGGTCGTCATCTCCTCTATGCACACATTATTACATGCTAGCACGAGTCGTTGCAGGTGGATCTCAGTCTAGGAGGTCCCTCGCTATCAACCTATAAAACCATCGACATGGCCACTCTAAGGCCATGAAGTATCACTACATCTATCGAAAGCGACGATGGATACCCGAGGAGGATATCCTCGACGGTGAGCACTACAAGGGGTACGAGTCTCCCTACTCGAATGACCTTCCCATCGATCTTGATGAGCAAGATTATCTGGACTACGACTTTCTATTCCTACTTTTCAATAATGGCGATGATGATGTCCAACAAAACCATGAGGCTCCACCACCACCTCCACAGTAGCAGCAGACACAGCAGCAACCTCCACTTTATTCATCCTACTTCAACGTTGCTCCTCCTCCGGACATGTCTCCATCGACAGCCTACATTTCTTCCCAGCTAGCTAGGCCATATGCATGACTACATGAAGAGGACTTTTATAGCTATCGAAACCCATTTGGGTCATCAGGGTGATTATACTTGCCGCATCGAGGGACATCTCCTGCCTGCCTAGCCAGCGAGAGATGATTGTGCCTCCAGATTTGCCCATTAAATGTCATCTCATTTGGAAGAGAGGCTAGGAATAGATTAGATAGAGGGAGCATTAGGCTCATTTATGTTAGTTCTTTTTTGATGTACATCCACAGTTTGTAAGTCACGTACAAATTAGAACTTTGTATGCATGGATGTTCATTTTGTGTATCTCTGAATTAATTCCCTACTTTGTTTTATTATTGTACTTATGAAATGCTTGCTTTCGTCCTCCTTGTTTGCATTACTATATATATGTGTGTTGTGAGGGGGAGCTTTGTGCCTACTTTTTGAAGTTATCAAAAGGGAGAAATTCATGGTTTGAACTTAAGTATAGACTTGCTATGATATGATGTATTTGAGTTGCTATGATTTAATGTATTTGATACACACTTAAACTATATCACTTGTTTGTCAAGTTCACATTATTTGTTATCATCAAAAAGGGAAATATTATTGGAATAAGTGGTTAGTTACTTATAATTCACCCGAGATTTTAATGGAAGCAAACAAAGTGAAAGGATTCTAACGAGTTTGTTAAGTATTTTGTGCATTGGTCTGCTAGCGCGCTAGGTTGACTAGTTAACGCACTAGCCAGAGGACCTAGCGTGGTAATTGGTCACACCTAGCGTGCTAATTGCTCTTTGAAATTCAGATTTCAAAAAATTTCAATTTTTGAAGGACAACTCTGATTCATCTAATACTCCATAGGCACTTCACTAACGACATATAAAAAGGTTTGAATGAGCTAGATCATTCTTAGAAGGTCGGATTCAAGAATCATATCTAATTATTGCCAAATTTCGAAAAATTGGTCTCTAGGCAATGGCTTGATGAAAATATCAACTAATTGGTCCTTAGTGGACACATGAATCAATTTAATGTCGCCTTTGTGGAAATGATCTCGAAGGAAATGGTGCCTAATCTTAATGTGTTTGGTACAGGAGTGTAACACCAGATTTTTGGTTATGTTGATTGCACTTATGTTATCATAATAGATTTCAGCACAACCAACTTGAATTTGGTAGTCCTCAAGTTGTTGCTTCCTGTACAAAACTTGAGCGCAACAACTTTCTGCAACCACATATTCGGCTTTGACGGTGGACAAAGCAACAGAGTTTTGCTTTTTGCTAAACCATGATATTAGTGAATTCCCTAGCAAATAGCGAAATCGTTAACTGCTCTTCCTATCAACTAGACTCCCTGCATAATTGGAATCTACAAGGCTTCGAATTTCAAAACTTTTGGCTTTGTTGAACCAAAATCCCAAGCCTTTTATTCCACTCATTTAACAAAATATATGTTTAACACATTTCAATTGTAATTCCTTGGGCTCGAATTGAAATCTAGCACATAGACACATACTATACATAATATCGAGCCTTCTAATGGTCAAGTAAGGGAGGCTACCTATCATGCCACTATATAAATTGGGATCTATGAGCTTTCCTAATTGGTATTTGTTATTTTAACGGTGGAATTACTAGGAGTGTCACATGTTTTCAAATTATTAAATTTGAATTTCTTTATCATGTCCCTCACATATTTCACTTGATTTATGAAAATCATGTGCTTGGATTGCTTAAGTTGCAAACCTAAGAAGTAAGTTAGTTCACCCATCATACTCATTTTAAATTCATTAGTCATCAAAGATGAGAAGTCATCACATAGACATGTGTATTACGAACCAAAGATGGTATCATCAACATTAATTTGAACAAGAAGCATGTCATGGTTTTTATCAAAATGAATAATGTGGGATCTAGTGTTCCTTTCTTGAACCTTTTGTCAAGTAGGAATGCACTTAGGCAATCATACTAAACTATAGAAGCTTGTTTCAATCTATACAAGGCCATTTGAAGAAGATAGACTTGACTTGGATGAACATGGTCTTCAAATCGTAGTGGTTGATCTACATATATCTCTTAATTGATGAAGCCATTTGAGAATGCACTTTTAACATCCATTTAGTAGTAGAAACCCATTGTAACAAGCATAAGAAAATAATATTCGAATTGTTTCTAGTCTTGTTACCGGTGCAAAGACTTCTTCATAATCAATGCTTTCTTCTTGATTAAAACTTTGTAGTACCAACCTAGCCTTATTTCTCACTATCTGACCCTTTTCATTCTATTTATTTCTAAAGACCCATTTGGAGCCTATGACAGTATGATCTTTAGGTCTAGGCACTAGTGTCCATACCTCGTTTCTAACAAAGTGTCCTAGTTCCTCTTGCATGTCCATGATCCAAAACTCATCATCTAAAGTATCATCTATCTTTATGGGCTCGGTTTGTGATAAAAATGATATATGTCCTTCAACTCAGTGTAGTGACGATCTAGTGGTTATACCTTTGTTTGGATCACCTATGATTTGTTGAGAAGGATAACCTAGAAAAAGTCTTGAGTTCTTAGGTGCACTAGGTTTGGTTTTCGGTCTCCCATCAACTTCTTTGCTATTAGATGTTTGTCCTTAGGTGATGTCATCATCATCAAGTCTCATTTTCTCCAAGGTATGCATCATTTGCACTGTATGATCTATCTCATCAAACTTAACAAGGATTGAGTCCTCTATGATTTTGATTTATGCCTTACTTTGCGTGGAATAGCCTAGAAAGGTACATACATTTGACTTTGAGTCAAATTTGTCCACATGATCCTTATCATTTAGAACATAACAAGTGCAACCAAACACCTTAACGTAACTAATGTTAGGCTTTTGGCCTTTCCATAGTTCATAAGGAGTCATTTTCATTTACTTTCGGACATTCACTCCATTTAGAATATAGCATGTTGTGGTAATAGCTTCGGCCTAAAAGTGATTAGCTATGTTATACTCATTTAGTATGGTCCTACACATCTCTTAGAGCGTCATATTTTTCCTTTCAACTACTCCATTTGGTTGTGGTGTCCTAAGAGAGGATAATTGGTGTATGTAGCTTTGTCTAGCACAAAACTCTTCTAAGTTTCTATTGACGAACTCACCCCCTATCACTCCTAATGATTGTAATTTTGTACCCCTTCTCATTCTCAACTAAAACAAATCATTTCACAAACACATCAAAGACTACATACTTATGTGCTAGAAAATGCACCGATGTATATCTAATAAAATCATCAATAATAACAAAGCAATATGATTTTTCCCCTAAACGTTCAATGAAGATGAGTTCTAAGGCTCTAGTCATATCATTATTTACTTTCATCTTGAATGACATTTTCACTTGTTTACCGAGAATATAAGGTTTACATTCCTTGTGTTTCTTGTATGCACATTTGGGGAGACCATTAACTAAGTCAAGTTTGGTCAATTTTGACAAATTTTCTATACTAAAATGTTCTAGTCTACGATGCCACAACTATGCATCGCATTTATTTTGAGCAGTTAAACGTGAAACATTTTACATATGCATGTCATCAAAGTTAATGGTATAAACATTCTTTTCTCTATATGCAATGAACAAGATTTCATACTTCTCATTCCCAATAATGCATTTTGATTATTCAAACAATACGTAGAAACCTTTTCACACAATTGACTAATGCTAAGAAAATTGTGCTGCAAACTATCAACACGATAGACATTTGTGATGGAAAGAGAATCGTTACCCACAGTACCAAGGCCTAGGACCTTTTTTTTGTTGTTGTCTCCAAAAAAGACCTTTCCACCATCATGCCGCTTTAGCTCAATGAATTGACTTGCATCTCCAGCCATGCGTCTTGAGCACCCACTATCTAAGTAACATGAGGTGCACTTCTTCCCATCCTACACAATGTAAAAGACACTAGATTTCAGTAGCAAAAAACCTTTAGATCCAACAAAATTAGTACCATATGTGTCCTTAGCTACCCATGCTAATCTACCCATGTTGTTCCTTTGTAAGACGCATTTCTCTAACATATGAGACATATTGCATTTTGAGCATCTATGAGCATTATCTAACAATTTCTTGAAGCTCAATAGGTTTGCTCCATATCCTATGCCTCTTTTGTTGAGCGCACATTGTTGTGTGCTCCCAACATCATGTCAAACATTTCTCTCCCATTGTTGAACTTGGTCAGTGTGTTGGCCAAGTCCTCTACTTCATTAATTAAGGCATCTCTCTCCTTTAGGAATTCATTCAAGTCACTTTGGAGATCTCTAATGGTCTCATTTTGTGACTCAACTTCACAAATTGCTATGGTCATGCTCTTTTTGATTTGTTTGACCTTCTTGACCTCTTTTTCTAGCTTTTTCCTAATCTCATCAATACTAGGTACATCATCTAAATCATCAACATCATCAAAATTCAAAACATTAGAATTTACCTCACTTTGTGCCATGAGACAAAGTATAGCCTTCTCATTTTTCGACTCGGAGTCAGAGCTTGATGAAGATGAGTCATCCTATGTTGCCTTGAGGCCCTTTTCGCCTTTCTTCTTGTCTAAGGCCTTCTTGGACTAATAATCGACCTTGATGTGGCTCGATTTGCCACAAACAAAGAAAATAGTCTCGTTTGACTTTCTTCCTCTACTTCCACTCTTGAACTTCTTCCTGTACTTGTTGTGCTTGTATATAGCCTTGTTGAGTTTCCTTGAGAGCATAGCTACTTCTTCCTCAAGATCATTATCCTCACTAGATTTCTTATCTTCAATGATCTTAACTGATGGAGCCGCTGGGCTATTAGCTTTCAAAGATATCTCCTTTCTTGAGCTCTTTGTACCTCCACCAAATGCTTCCAATCTAGCTCGATCCTTCAGCTCAAATTCATGGATCATAAGCTCTCCACATAAAGCATCGAAAGTGTAGTATCAAGGTTTTGCATCGATTGGATGGCATATTTCTTTGCATCATATTCCTTAGGTAGGCCTCTAAGGAACTTGTACACCAAATTCTCTTGATCATAATTCTTTCCTAGATTTTTTATCTCGTTCAAGAACTTTGTGAACCGAGTGATGGTAGTGGCTATGTCTTCATCGGAGCCAGCCCAGAAAGTCTCATAGTGCTCCTAAAGGATCCTCGATTTAGTCTTCTTCACTTGAATAGTACCCTCATAGTGTACTTCAAGCTTCTCCTAAACTTCCTTGGCCATTTCACATGCACTAACCCAATTGAACTCCTTCTCACTTAGTGCACAAAACAAATGATTCATAGCTTAATCATTTTAAATTTCAATCTTTGTGTCCTTGGAGGTGTATTCCCTCATGGGCTTGTCCAGTCGAGTGTACTGTTTTGGATTGACTCTTACAAAAGTTTACTTTTCATTCTAATGTAGAACTTCATCCTCACTTTCCAATGAGCATAGTTTGTTCCATCAAAGTACAGAGGCCTACTTGATGAGTTGCCTTCCCTAGGGCGAGTCAGATCTAGAGTTTGTATCCTTGCACAAAAACACTTGAAGATACTTTAGAAACACTTTGAGCAATAACCCGCTCTAATACCAATTGAAATCACACCCAAAAGGGGGTGAATTCGGTGTACCAAGTGGTTATCGCCTTTTTAGTAACTTTCAATGAAAGACAATGCTTTACGCATGCACAATCAATAATTATAAGTGATATACGATGGTAAAGGGGGTAAAGGAGATGGAAAATAGACACACGATTTATAGTGGTTCGATCCAATTGATCTCCATCCACTACCTAACCTCCCTTGTTAGGATTTTCAAACCGCCACTTATATTGACAATAAGTGTTACAACCTAAGCATACAAGCCTAAAATGCTTAATCTCGAATTAGGACTTCCTACCTTGCCTCGACTAAGGTTTATGCCTAACCTCAACTAGGTCTTCCCTTGACCTAGATCCCACTAAGTCTTACAATAGCTACTTATGACAAATGGATGAATAAAAAAAAGTTCGTTTTACAAAGTAAAGCGGCAATAGGTTCAATTACAAGCAAGCCACCTAGAGCCTAACCACTATAATGCTTGCAAGTATGAAGATTAATGAGATATTTGAATATGTCAGTGATTTTGTGCAAATCTCAAACAGAAAATCGATTAAAACAAATCAATGGGAATAAATTCGATGAACAAGTAGTTTGATAAAAATCAAGTTTAAGCCATAACTCTTGTTCAAATCAGTCCTAGGATTTATAAAATGAAATTTAAGTGAAAAACCTAAAACAAATGTGTTCAAGAAAACTACAAATAATTCTCAAACACCAGTCACAACAAAAGATGTAGTTTAAGCACAAACAATCTAGGAAATTGAACTACCTTACAACCCCAAATGAGTGAGAGTAAAATTAGTTTTGGAGTAGCGATTGCAAGCCTTAAAACATCTCTGTTACACCAGTTTTGACGATAAATTGGTTGCCTCAAAAGATTCCAAGTGGTTGAGCATAAGAATCAAAAACCTTTGATGTGAAAACAATGAGCACTTATATGTTTTTTGAGCTTGAGTGGACAAAAAAATGTTCTAAGTATTTTGTGTATGGTCTCTAACCCTATTTGACTATATGTGGACATTATCTCGATCCAATGGCCCAAATTCAATTGTTGATTCAAAATAAAGAAAAATTTGTAAGCTTTAGAAAAAGCTATCAGGAATCCGGTTCACACTATGTAACATTATTAGTGCGTTAATGAGTCTCATTAGCATGTTAACCAGCAAGGGGTCGAAAAATAAATAATTTCAAGTCTCAAGTCAACGACATCGTAGCACACCTAAGGCTCAACTAAACCTCTTGAAACATACTAAACATGTTTAGTATGAGTCATTGGACCTATTTAAGAGGCTCAGATGATTTCACAAATCCCGAAAATTGGAAATCTCGATTTCGTGAAACATTCAGGGGCTTTTCTTCAAATATTCTATTTTCTTTTCAAAAACCATTCAAATCAAGTTTAATGTTTTCAAAACCAATCGCAATTGTTTTCCAAATTCAACACATGCGTAAGAACTAGTTTTGACAGTGCAAAACACTATAAACTTTAGTTGACATTAAAACAAATACTTGAAACATTGGATAAAGTTGAAAAACATAGTATGCATGAAACTAATGCATTAGGCTTGCATAATTAGACTTATCTACCTTATCAAGTTTGCACAACAAGTAATATAGGGTTTTCATCCTTGTTTCCTTGTGCGAGCCAAATCTTGAGCTTTACTAGCTATATTGGATTTAAGCGCATGAGATGTGATTTATAACCAAGTTTAACATTCTGAAACATACTTAAAAAACTTGTTAGAATCCATTCACTTTGTTTGTTGCCATCAAAATCTTGGGTTAAGTATAATTGATTAACCTCTTAGTCCAACAATTAAGAATACAAAAATTGATAACAAACAAATTAAGAATTAAAGTGCATAAACCTCCCGAGTCCTATAAATCCTTAGAACTCAAACACTTTGGCCTAAATAGCAGAACGTAGCCACTCATTATCAAAAAGACAACTCTAGAATTTATTCAATCAATAAATTAGAATGTAAAATATAAAAATGAAATAATAACTTATGAAGACCAAATAGTTGAACCCAAAAAGACGTCTTCGAACAAGAATTCAAAAGTAAAACTTCACACTAAAATCTTGCTCTCTATAATTCTATATGGAATTCTTTATATGTTTTATCATTCTGTTATCTCGTATTTATATTGGGAATAAGATAGAATAAGATCTAAATGGATATCTTGAGAAACGACCGAATTAGAAACTACTAATATTCGAATCTTTCCTGCGTCTTATATTCAAAATGCCAATTCACAAGGAAGTTTTTGCGACATCGCTGCGACACTATGTTTCTGCCAGTTATATTTTGAATCGAGCCTTGCGATTTTCCCGCGCTATACATACAAATGAAATCGCTATGGAGGCGCCGAGGTTTTTCTTGAGACACGAGCTTCGTCTTTCTCCTAGGTCTTCACAAGACTTCTCCCGCAATGTTTCCAGAGAACTTCTTTCAATCCAGCCAAATTTGATCCAATGATTCCTTAGCGATTTGGCATTGTACTGATATCCTTGCCGAGGTGCTACACCTATTTTTAGCTTTTTGGCAAAATTTATGTGGAAATCATTCCTTTTAGTATATAAGAATGTTTTTTACCTGAAAGAAAAACAACAATTTAATAGCATAAATGGTGATAAAAGTCATGAAATAAGTAGTAAATTCGCCATAAAATATAGCATACATGATGACTCATTATAGGGGCACCATTCAAATCCCTCATTCGTGACAGTTTAGGTACAACTGGCGTTGCCATGTCATAGGACCCGAGTCTGCTTGGCATTGCTTTGACTCAATGACCTCAATCCTGTAGCACTCGCATTCGTAGTCGAGCAAGGGCAAGGTGTGGATATTAGGCGATCTACTTTAAGGACATCGGAGTGGCTATCCCTTACTCACTTTTATAGGCTTTCGACTTTTTGTATTACTTATATATGTCATTTTATAACATTTGGGATACTTATTTGGGGTTGAAAGATGCTTATCACTTGTATATCGCTTTTGCATACAATCTACACTTGTCACTTAATGCACATGCTTGTTTGTATACATGGTTCCGCACATAGGTTGTCTGACTTTTTATTTTCTTACATGTTAAGTTATTTAATTTATTAATTGCTTATGATAACTTGTAAAACTTGCAAAATACTAATTACTCAACTTAAAATCATGAATTGAATTATATTGATGAATAGAAAGGCTGAATAGGCTTGCATTGACCATGAGAGGCTAACTCGGGGTCCACATAGGATTAGGTTGGGCGATGCCCAGTTTGTAAGGAACTAGGGCCGTCACAATTAGTATCAGAGCCTAAAATTAAATACCTAGCTCTTGATTAACCTACAACCATCATAAGACACAAATAGAGTTAAGACACGAATGGGACTTATAGTGGAACCATATAATCATGACTCCGAGTCTTAATTGGGAAGTGAGGAAAGTATAGGGATATAAAAACTTGAATTATATGTTATTTTTCATACTACACTATATTATTATCAGTAGCTATAAACTGATCGAGAAGTCGTCTTTCTTTGCAGATAGCGATGGCTGATTAGCCCGAGGCTAGCGGTAGTGGTGGTAGCTCAGATGTACAGGGGAGGCTAGATGAGATGTCCCAACTGGTCATATCTCACAGTCATCGGTTTGTGGAGGTCCTTAAGACTTAGAGGGTGCAGGCTGCACCATCACCATCTCCAGTTACTATAACAACATCCCTTGCTTATGAGGGGAGCGCGCCTCCTGTACAAGCCACTATGGTGGCTCCCATCGTACTAATAATGCCAATTATTATGGAGATTATACCGGTATAGACACATATAATACTACTTACACCACCTACTCCAATAGAGACTATGCCAACTCTGCCTACATAAACTAGCACCGTAGAAACAGCTGAGGGAAAACAATCGTGTGAGTTCTAGAGACACAAACACGTTATGTTCTATAGGGGCATGAATCTCGAAGCATCAGCAATATTTGTGAAGAGCCACGAGAAGATACATGACATACTGGCCATACCGGAGCATACAAGACTGAGTATACAATCAGTGCTAATGTTTGGAGAGGTCGATGCATGGTGGCAAAATATGGTGACTACCCAGGGTAAGCCCGAGGATTGGGAAAAGTTCAAGAGGTAGCTTAAAAGTACTTTTCGTATTTGATCCTGAATCTAAAGAGGGTCGAGTTTTTAAACATCTGATAATACAACAGGGAGCTGGTGATGCAGTATATGGGCATGTATTTGTAGATGTTGGAGTATGTCAGGGGTAAAGATGACACAGATGCTGACCCAACACATTACTTCGTAGAGGGGCTGTTGAGAGTCACTAGGGGCACCGTAGTGACTACTAAGCTAGGGAGCTTACATGTTACATATGAGAGTCCTGGCTAGAGAGACATAGTCGAGCATACACCCTGATGAGATCATAGTCGCATCGACGCCATCTCAGTTAGAGTAGAGATCAGGGGATGATAGGAAGAGACAGTGATCGTTTAAGCCAAGAGATGCCAAGGTACATAGTGTAGGGTCCGCAACACCATTATCACACCTTGCACGTGCAACGACAATACTTTTTGTGCCAGCACGTACTTACACTAGCCAACCGCAGTAGCCAGCAAAGTCAGTACCACAACGATAGTATCATCGGACTGAAGGTAAAGGAAGTGGTTAGGGATAGAGGTATGGATAGGGCCAGGGACAAAGATATGGCTAGGGACAGGAACAGAGGTCCAGTCAGACGTAGGGATAAGGATAAAGGATTCCACTAAGGTCAGGGCCACACAGAGCTTGTTTTGCCTACGAACAAACATGACATTTTGTGAGTACTTGTTCGTGACTAAGCTTAGAATAGTCATAGCAGGGATGAGAGAAGGTTCATGCAATCGCAACACCAGATCGAATCGCCACGCGTAGTGTTCGCATGTCATTCATGCCAAATATAACCAGTACTCGTGTTACCAATCCCATAGGGGTATAATAGTAGTAAATATGGGTCAAATCCATATGACTTAGGTTTTACTTTGAGTTAACTAAAAAGGGAAATTCGAGGGCTTTTATATAATTTACAAAAATAATTAATTAAAACTAAAAGAAATTAAAACTTGTAAAGACGAATTCAATACGAGAAAATACATAGGTCTACAGTTCCACAAATCCAAATCAAAGTTCAATAGCTTATCATAGTCATCAATCTTTTCAAAATATTATTAATTCAATTTCTCCTTGATTAGCTATAGGAAATCGACATCAGCCAGAAACCTCAAATTTCCCTAGTCTTAATAGAAAAGATGTCCGCCACTAGGTACTTCCCTGGTTAACACATAACCTTAAACATCTGCCGATTAGGTTTAATGCATTTACTGCATAAAGTTCCATGACAATACTAATCCTAAATAACCAAATCGCGTTCGCTTTCGATTTAACCTAGATTTATTTGTCACACACTCAAGAACCGAAAGGTTTTGATGGCAAATGGGTTAGTGATCGTCACTTATATTAGTCCAATCGTGCAATTACATATACAACTCTACTAATTAACTATAGTTCTACCACTTAAAAGCATGCATTGGTCATAATATAAACCCGAAATTTGAACCATAATCATGAAAACAACAATGAATAAAATAGAAAGAATTAAATTAAATTAAATTATAAATTAAAAGATCTCACATAATACACTATGAACCATGAATCTGGACTTTCTTTGCCTTTGACCGAATAATAGAGTGCTTAGCCAGACATCGTCTTGACGAACACCATTAACAAATAAAACTAGCAAGAAAACAAAAGAGAGAAATGAGAGTTCGATTTAGTTGAGAGCGAGAATCTAAATAAAAAACTAAATTCTAAATAATTAAATCCCTTCAATTTGGTCTTTCGAAGAGAGAAAATAAGATTGGGTTCTTTGGTATCTCATCTACCTAGAAAGATCTCATGGTTATGATTGATTTGTTATTAGAGTCTGGACACGTGGCAGGTTTGGATTGGTGGAACATTGGAGGTTTGCTAACGTGGCGAGCTCAGTGTGGAGGAGTAAAATGTTGGAAACATGGAAGGTAAATGGTGTGATGACACCTGTATGCTACATAATGGAGAAGGCGGAAAGGGAGACTTAGCGAAGATATGGGAGCTTGTGTTGTTACACATCTCGAGGTAAATCAAAGGCTATCATGGGACTCATATCAAGAATGAGTGTCAATCTGGGAGACGGTGCGTCACGCATCTTGAGGTAAAATCAAGTCCTTTACTTATTATTTGATTCTGATCTGCGAATCTCGAGGCTTGATCAAAGGCTTTCAGTGGCGCTGTGTTACAAATGTGTCTGGTCTTCCGTTACTTCCCTGCTACTCATCTTCTAGTCCAAATGAAATGTGTGTCTCAAGGAAGATCAAATGGTTGATGATCACACTGCAGGAATGACTTATACTTAGTCATTTTAATGATTTTTCTCAACTAATGTGTCACCAAACTTCTTCTAAACCATCATTTCATCAGCACGGAGCAATGTAGGCCTCGCCAAGCTGTCTCGAAGTGCATGCAAGCTCACTTTTCAATGTCAAACACCAAAAACACTTAAAAAGACTCCGATTTATTTTTTTCCATCAAATTGCCACAAACCCCTAAAAATATAAATAAAAAAGAATTAATTAATAATGCGAAGCATTGAGATATATAAACACATAAAATAAACATTTAAAATATATTATTATTACCGACTTATCAAATGCCCCCAAATTTAGGACTTCGCACGTCTCGAGCAAAGGTATATATGACAAAACAAAAGTAAACTATACTTATAATATAATTATAAACTAACTTAACTAATTAATCATATACCTGATTCTAAGTTCATGGAGTTCATTTGGTTTAAATAGTCGTTAAGTCAATAATCCACTCAGTAAGACTCGGACTTATGATATGACTAGAACTGCAATCCAAATATAATTAAGATCACACTTTAAAGACATAGACTCAGTCAAGACAAAGGCTATCAACTACTCATGAGTTTTCTTGGTCTATACACTCAAGCATGCAAGTTTACAACCTCTGTAAGTTAGCCCATCAACACTTAAAGGGTACCATAGGCGAGAAATGCAACCACACTTTCCACTATTATATACTTAGCACTAATGGAGATCAATAGGACTTTAAGTAGGTTGCACAATGCTAGGATAGGGTACCAAGGAAATGATATAAGGGTAATACGAAGCATTGGAAAACTAAGACTTAGACTGTCAAAAGATTTTCAGAGAACATGAAAGTAGTTTATATTGCAATTAACTTCATTTTTCTTTTAATATGTGCATTCTTCACCTTTTTTCAACCACTCAGCTCCCTGCTCCATTTCCTACGGATACCCTTTTAGGTGGGGCTCTCTAGTCATAGCTTGATTTTCTCATTGTAATTACTTTTCCCTCATTTCGGGTATATAAAATTTTTTTTTCTTCTCTGATTTTTCTTTCCTTCTCTTCATGTCTTTTCTAAAGATTTCAAGTCTAAGACTAGCTTCTAACTAGGTAAAGGATTATATTAGGCTATGGTTATAGGTTTAATATTGGGTAAGAAAGCATTAAAGGTTGGGTTAACTCAAAATGAGTTAACTAGGGAAATTAGTTAGGGTAGGCTTAAGGCTAAAGGTTTTCATTAAAAAATGGCCTAAATCATTTCTTCAAAAGTTGTTTAGTCATAGGAGCTCCGCCTCTAGTGGGTTATACCATCATTCTAGCACTTTAGAAATCCGACTTTTTTCAAATTGCACAGTTCTAACTGTCTGCCCCGTTGGTATCTAGCACAAGGCTTAACCCTCATACTAAGTCCCTAATATGAAATAATAAAAATGACGAGCTACAAACTAAAATGAGTGTTTCACCTAATTCTCCCTAAGTTTCAAGTCAAAAAGACAACTATAGTTTACTCATCCACAACCAAAGGCATGAAATAAAGTTTTGGGTGACCCTAAACAACTATAATAACAAAAACTATACTAAATACATGCATGAAAATGTATCATGTCCTAGTGAAATGGATGATAGAAATATGAATGGAAAAAAAGAAATGGAAACATAAGAAAATGAGAGAAATACCACCACCATTACCATCCTTCAACCGCATAATTTGAAGAAATTAACGATCATACATGCGGTCTTTAGCAAAAAGATCCATCCAACACAATCCATAATCCGTAAAATACATTAAAACTTATTCCAAACCTTGTCCCCAAGGTTCAAAACAAGTCTAGAGGTGCAGATATAAATAAACAAGAGAGTGAAATAACATGATCAATAAAGAAACAAGGAAATGATAATAGTTCATGCATAATGATAAGAGTACTAAAACAAAGAAACAAAGGATAAAGATGAGTTCATATATATTGATTAAAGTTAAACTGATGAATCAAGGAATTGACTTAACAAATTTCAACCAAATTTTGTAAGCCTGAAGTTTTTCAACTAAGGGTAAAAACAACAAAATAGTGAAAATAAAATCAAGTGTTTCGTGCTCTACTTAAAAACCTGCCGCTAATGGAGCAAATTAAGTTATTTTTTTATTTCCAACCAAGTCTCTAAACACATAAATCTTAGCAAGTAATCAATTTCTTAAAAATAATAACTCAAATCATGTTAATTAAAATTTAATTGAGAGTTAAACCTGACTTCAACATATGGTACTCTCTCCTTCCTTCATCTGAATACTTTCCTTAACATGTAAAAACTAATAAAGGGAGTTTACGAGTTAGTTAAAATGGTTGAATAACTGAAATAAAGTAAACTAAACTAAACTAAGTTATACTAAATTGAACTAAACTAGACTAAAGTGGAAATAAATGTATGAAAATAAAATAAGGTTGGGTTGCCTCCCAACAAGCGCCTTTGTTTGTAGTCATTGGCTTGACTTTGTCTGATTCATCACGTGATGCACTCTCCTTTTGAAATATCAACAAATGGAACATCTATAGCTTTTTGTAGTGAAATAGGCATGCCCTCATTCAAAATTAGGAGCTCATTTGGGGCTTATAGCACAAATGTTTCTATCGCATCATGACCAACCAGCATAAAAGTGTCGACAGTGTAGAAAATAGGCAAACACTCCTTTACTTCCACCCCTTTTTCAAACTCATAAAGTATGCATGGGAGGGTGGGAGGTTTCACCAACACCAGAGGTAGGTTTTCATTAATCTCTTTTTGAGGTTCCTCTAGCCTTTCTGAAATAATCTCAACTTCCATGTAGGTTTTCTCCTCTTCATTTTCTGTAATGTTAATGTCAGCCTCAATTGGAGAGAATTCAAGTTCTTCTTCTATTTCGCTCCAATAATCCTCAACCAGTGTAACCTCATCCACCTTAAAACTCTTTAATGAAATTGCACTCATAGTCTCTGCTGATCTCTTCTGAAGAACTGCCTTTATTTCTTCTTCAGCCTCTTGATTTGTGCAATCTATTAGTCCAATTATTGCATGATGAGGTACATGTCTTGCGCGGTCTCTAAAAACTACATCATTATATCCCTTGAACATCGATTTTTCTTGGAACTACGTATGTCGGGCTATGGTGATTAATAACTCCAGTACTCACTAGACTCGTCATTTTTTTATTATGATGACTGAGTGCGGATCCTAGTACCAGTAAGGGCAAATGAGGTCCTAGGTGATTATCTTTTATTGGCTACAGTTCGGGACTTACTAGTACGTGTTCATTTTGATATTTTGTTTTACTTTTGGGGTATGGGAGACTTAATAGACATTGTACATGTATATATTTACTTATCATAGTATAATGTCGCTTGATAAATAATGTACTTTATTATGGGTTTTCCACAGTAGGACTAGTGCTCTATATGACTTGAAAGTTATTAAACATCTATGGTTATGCTATGATAAGACTTTCGCTATAAATTACTGGTTACTTATTTGCAAATTTATAAAACATTAGTCATACTTGTAACCTTATGAATATCTTAAATAATTAGCAAAAAATATAGAGAATATGACGACTAGCACACACATCGAGGAGCATTGACGTAGCAATAGACACCAGCAGGGTTATAGGACCCGTGCAGCAGCTCACGCGGCGGCCTCGGGGCGCAAGGCCACCACAGTTAGTATCAACGCGAGGTCGATAAGGCCTAAAAGAAGTTTTAATAAAATCGGATAAAATTTAACAAATAAAACTTAGATATGGAAACTCGATATAATTGCCTAAGAACTCTAGTTGGGAAGTGATTGTGAGGTGGGTAAAATTATAGTCTATATAAATGTTTTTTCTTTGATTGTATTATGTTATACACGTATTGTGAAGATGATCCAAGGATTCCAAGTTTTTATGAATGAAAAAGAGATTAGCGTTTAGTGCACAAAAGAGTGATTTGCGTACCTAACAGTCCGAAGACATGACTTTTAGAAGACATGGGAGGAAAAAGTGTGACGATTGACACTAATGGATGAGTGGTTATTCTCTATTAGGTACTTTATACGAGGTGTAAGACCTTACTAAGTATACATTGTAGAAAGACAGGATGAGACCATACATGACTTATACATGTGTGAGAATTACTCATGATGGCCATAGTGGTAGTGTCATCGAATCATATCATACTGCCTAGTTATAGTCAGGTGCTCTATAAATTACTACAGATATACCATCATTGTGTTATGGTATGAGTTCGGGTAAAATTAGTGAAAACGTGACTCGAATAGTCTGTGCTGGGGGTCAGGTAACATAGTAGAGTATGTTTAAGGACGTGACTCACCTTCAAGCAAGGTTAAGTGTTAAGAGAGGGGAAGAGATGCATTCCATTCTCGAAAGTGTCGGTATTGAACCAAAATTTTTGCATTGAGTGTTATAGTCTAGTCCATTCGGGAGTGATATTTGGCATCGTTAGTTGATTCAGCCACATCATCCTCCCCATAAAGATAACAAATGGAAGAACATGAGTAAGTGAAGTCATCAGTTCTCCCACCACAAATTCACCCTCCATATGAAGAGAAGAATTGATGATCATGACAAAGTGACATCATTTGTTGTTCCATCATATCTTTCTTAACATGAAAAGACAAGAGTGGCGTCATATTTAGTTACATCACATATTCCTCTCTGTGGAAACGATAAATAGTAGTGGTGTCGTCTGTAGTTCCGTCACAGCTTATTTTTTATGAATAGACGAGTAGTGGTGTCATCGGTTGTTCTGCCACTACTCCTTCCCTCGAAGAGACTAACAGTGATGATGTTAGGTGTTCTACCACTATTGCATTGCAAGCCCAATGAGATAGTTCCATCTCATATTCCAGAAGAAAGGGAATTAGGTATCGAGTTAATTAAGGTTGTTGGATTACATTAATATTCTCGCAATTCAAGATATCGTTTAACTCAAATTTTGGGACGAGATTTCCCCTAGTTGGGAATAATTGCAATGGCCTAATTTTATTGGTGTCATTGTTTGAGTTATTGTCAGACTCGGATGCCACCTCAAGCCCATTTGGACACTTCGAATAGGTTGGGACACGCCTCGAATAGGTTGGGACATGCATGACTAGGCATAAATTGTTATTTTTGTCTATTGCTTACTAAATTGCGATGTTAATTATTATGTATTTCATAAATCATCGCAAGTGTGTATTTATATTGCAATACTGCGTGAGATTGTGTAACGAGTAAACACCTCATAAAGCGTATTGATGCGAGTACCGAGTAGGCGTGGTACGGGTACACTAAGTCGTATAATTCTAACTTAAAAAAATGACTAGAAAAAAATATGAATATGTTATAAAATAGATTATCAAAATTTAGGCTATGTCATAATAATCGGGTACATCAAGGATTAGTGTGCCTTGGGATGCATGCCAAGACGCGGGGCACTAAGTGTCGGGTAATTGAGTACTAGGAGAAGTGACAGTATACTAATTTAACACCATAAATAGCCTACATATGTATAAAAGTGCCTAAGTTAAATTAATTGAATCGATTGATGAAAAATGTCTATAGTTGGATGAAAAAATTGATATCATAGATTTGCCATGAGATTAGCATTAGAATGGAATCTCAAAAGACTAGAGTTGGAAATTAGTGTCAACAAGATGAAAGTTAGTGGAGCGGGACTTAAGAAGGACCATTAGATTGACCTCGAGATACATGAACACAATTTATTCTAACATAACCTATATAGGTAAGTTAGTGGGAAATCTCTTCATGCAACAATAAGAAAGTTTGTTCTTGGGCTATAGTGCTTCAGAATTCAGCAAGAACTAGGAGGAATGAAGGCAATCAACTAGAGGAATTAAAGTAGAAAGATCACAACCAAGGTGATCATCTTCTCCATCTCTTTTCCAATGAAAGTGAGCTTCAAATTTTAGGTTTTGATTCAAAAATGAATTTCTAAATTTGCTCACTGATTTTTTAAATATCTTTATGATTGCAGAGTTCATTATGTTCACCAATTTAAGGATTTGAAACTGATTTTTCAAATGGATTGTGTTTTGAAGTTTCTTGATGCATACATGATTAGTTCTTAGTAAATAAATTGAGCATAACTCTCCCATACGAAGTCCAAATGGAGCAAGTCATACGCCATTGGAAAACTTACTTAGATATATACACCTTTAGTTGTTAGAGAAATTTTGAAACTAAAACTCATTCTTGCTCAAAAATGCTCCGCAAGTGGGCTGTTGAAATGCTAATACATAATTTTTAAAATGAACTTTGACAAGGATTTGAATCCAACTTGAGTTGTTTAGTAAAAGTTCAATATCTTTTTTCATTTTAATTCAGAATTTTGCAAACCAAACCTTTTCAGAAAGCTACATACAAAATAGATTAAAAACTTTTCTATTAATATCTTTGATGATTTGAAATTTTTAATGGTCTAGTTTTCACTGCAACATATGATCCCAAATTGAAAGTTGGAAACTTATTTAGTCTTTAAGGGGCTATTTTAGGAAATAGAGTTTTAAACTTAATTTAAACACCTTAAGTCACTCTAAAACACCGAAAATGGATCCAAGGGGACTCAAGGGCTATGGTACGGTATTCGAGAGCATAGCTGGGTCGGATCGGGGTGCTTTTAGTTCTTCAAAGTGCGATTTAAGGTGTATAAATCCTTTAAGAAACACATCTTGAGTATTTAATTGTTTCAATTCTGCTATCTAGTATTCTTTGATGTTCATTTTCCATATTCTATCACTGCTTGGTTTGGTATAGATAATGGTTGGTAGTCATGTTCGTTGCCAGGGTTTATGCGGATGTTGTGTTGTACGGGCTCTAGTACGCTGGACCATAGCACGTGTCACTTGTGGCCTCGATAAATGGCAACCTGAGTTGTTGACCTCATCAGTGCACATGTTTGGTGGGTTATGATATGGACTAATCCTTCGCTAGTAGTTCAGATGTGAGCCAATGTGGTGGGGCCGCTAGGATCATCCGGATTAACGAGGTATGGTCTAGTCTGTACGCGTGACAAAACTATTTGATTTCATTGGTGTTAGTTATGCATGTGATTATCTTACAATTGCTTGTTTATTTCCACATGTTTCATTAACATTATTCTTAGCGTTTTTATTATTAATGCTCGACGATTTTCTTTTGGGATCTTACTCACTAGACTTGTCATCCTTTTTTGTTGTGATTACTGAGTGCAGTTCCTAGTACCACTAAGGTTAAGGAGGTCCTAGGCAACTATCTCTAACTGCCTAAAGTCCAGGACTTACTAATACGTGTTCATTTTGATATTTTGTTTTACTTTTGGGGCATGGGAGACTTGATAGACAGTGTACATGTATATATTTAGTTATCGCATTATGATGTCGACTAATATATAATCTGCTTTATTCTGGATTTTCCATAGTAAGACTGATGCTCTATATTACTTGAAAGTTATTAAAAATCTATAGTTATGTTATGGTAAGAATTTTTTTGTAAATTACTAGTTGCCTATTTACAACTTTTTAAAACATAAGTCATACTTGTAACTTAATGAATATCTTGAACAATTGGCAAATAATATAGAGAATATGATGACTAGCACGCATACAGAGGAGCATTAACATGGCAACAAATGTCAGTATGGCTGCAGGACTTGCGTAATAGCTCACTCGGAAGCCTCGAGGCATGGGCCACCACATATGTATTGTGATATTCGACTTTCTAAATATATGTCTATGATTATTGACGACAATTATAGAAATAGTAACTGAGATTTGTGGCAGCCCTGCTTTCTCGGGGTGATGTTTCTCCATGTACTCCTTGCCATCTAGCCTAACTACACGCGTCCAGCTCCTGCCCGCCTCTTCATGTATCACAAATCGGGTCCACGTGTGTATTATCAAATTAATTAATAGATTATTCTTATTTTCTTATCTTATTCTTTGTGGGTATTTAACTATTTCAACTGTTACTTAATTTGTAGTTTATTCTAATGTTTAACCATACTAGTGGGTTGTTTCTTACAAGTTAACATAAATCAGCGGAAACCTCAAGTGATACGATTAGTATAAGTAATTTAGCATGGTAAACATTATTCAAAAGAGCAAATCCTACTATGGAAAACCTTGTAAAGTACTATGTATATGAGCGATAATACCACCAATAAGGTATATATTTGTACGGTGTCATCTCAAGTCTCTCAATACCTAAAATATGCAAAATCTTAAAAATAAAAACTTACGAGTAGGTCCTCGATAGCGGGCAATCAAATGTAGTCGCATAGGATCCCCTTGCCCCTACTGGTACTAGGATCTGCACTCAATCATCACAAAAAGACAGATGACGAGTCCAGTAAGTAAATTCTCAAGGAAATCCTTTGAGCATTTGTATAATAAAGTAAAGGAAATGCAAGGAATATTGTCAAGTAAACATGCGGAATATAAAAACCGACAAATGTAAATGGCTTATCGTATGAATAGATAACAAACAAGCTAACAAATGTGTGTGCTCACTCAAGATGGACTAGATTGTACTTCAGGTCACCAAGTTCCCATTAGTGGTCGCGCCTAACTGGCTCGACACTGGGTCCCTCGTGGCGATGGCCAAATCTGACGAGCACTGATGCGTGCACTAAGGGCAAGCTCAGGTCACCATTCACTGAGGGTCGGTTCACATGTGCTACAGTCTAGTGCATCATGAACATAACCAGGTAATCCAGGGGAGTAACCTCAACCCACATCTAAGTAACAGAATAGAGTAATGAACAACAAGGAATGATAGAAAATAAATGTAAAAAATAGAATCAAATACTCAAAGTCTTTTAGTTGGGTTTTACAAACCTCACACTGCTCTCTGACCTCTCCGGACTCCCATATCTGACCCAATAAGCTCCCGATACCGATCTACGATTTCCCCAAGTCCCTAAAATCAAATTTGTATATTTTCGGGTTATTTCCTAGTGTTTAGTAATGTATTAGGTGAGAAATCACCAAAATAGCCCTTAAAATCCATTTTGATCTGTAGTTAGTGCGCTAAGGGACCTGGGTAGCGCGCTATCTAATGGTAGCGCACTAAGGGAATTATATTGCGGACTACTGTTCTTTAGGATGAAAAATAGTTAGCAACCCATAATAATTAGCGCGCTAACCGTTCCAGGTAGCGCGCTATCTATGCTTTGGAACAAAATTCTCAAGTCGAGAATTCTATCATAACCTTCTCAATTAGCTACCTTATTGGTTCTAACATGTTTCTCATATATAATTAACTTCAATCATCCCTTAAAACACCCCAAAACCTCAATCTAACCTAAATTCCTCAAAATTCATGCTCTCCAATTTCATTGAAATCATCAAATTTAGCTAAACCAATAATCAATTCTCTATATGTATGGTCTAACAACATGTAATTCATCAAAGTTTTACTAAAAATCATAGGCCTAATCACCAAAACTTGAGTTCATCAAACATGTCAAAAACTAGGTTCATCGAAAAATGGAGAAGATGAAGGAGGTGATTACCTAAGTTTATATCTCTTGAATTGGTCTTCAAAGGTGTTGAATCTCAGCTGGAGATCCTTTATTCTTCCTCAAATTGTCATAGATTTGCATGAATTTCATGTGGTTTTGATCAAACACTCCACTATATCCTATATATATGTTTGATCTTGATTAAGTGTGCGTACATATCTCGAGGATTATCTTGTGGTTCACAAGCATGCTGCCCTACACCTCAAACACTCCAATAGCACACTCCCTTCCTAGAGTTACTCAAAGTGATGATCTAGATGTCCATCTGAAGGTCCTTTTTTATTCCATGCAACTCTAGGCTTATTTATTCCATTAATGTCTCATTACCTTAAGTCTTTTTAAAACCATATGGTTAGTATTTTATTTATCAAATTTAACCAACTCATGGTCCTACTAATCTTCGACTATCCGATACCCGGTGCCCCGCATCTCGATGCGTATTTCGAGGCGTGCCATATCCAATTGTTTGAATTTAATTTAATTAGCCTATGGTTACATTACCCATTTCAATTTGATTTCATAATTACTTATCATGAATTTGTCGAGTTTCTCTAGTGTACCCATATGTAGCCTCTCGATACCCGCATTGACATGCACTTCGAGGCAACTACCCGCTACATAACATTGCACGATATCGTTATTCAACATACACACGTGTGATGTATTTAACAAATAATTTAATAAATCGCATCGCAAATAAGCAATCCAACACACAATAAACTAATGTACCTAGGCCGACTTGCATCGTAGTCTACCTGTAGCGTCCATGTAAATTTGAGCTGGCATCCATGTCTGCAATTATGATATAAATAACGATGTTAATAATATGGGTCGTTACATGATTAATCTATAGGGCCATATTAACCAGGTGGATGTTTTAGGTGATTATGTTCTAAGTTAGTTATTAATCAACATATTCTGATTAATATTTAGTTTAGATTAGCTATGATTTTCATTGAGTGTTAATGCTATCGTATTTCTATTTTATTGCATTTTATCCAATAGGTAGATTTACAATGATAATGATATGGCTATTTTTCATTGAATATAGAAAAATTGATGGCTTGTTTAAGGCTATCAACCTATTATGAATTAGGATTTAATGATTTCAAGATTCCTTGTGATATAATTATGACTAGGTTACAAGGTAATATTATGTTCTAGTGTTTGAATGCAATTCAAGTATATTACATTGTTTGGTGGGGGTTTGTTTGAATGTTTATTTAGATATTTATATTATATTGAATTTGAATTTCGTTTAATTAAGTTTGCATTGAATTGTTTGAATTGGTTTAGTTAGCTTGGTTAATTAAGTTAGTAGTCATAGTTTTTAGTTATTTAGTATTTCAATTCCCATTTAATTAGATTAACTAAATTATGAAAAACAAAAAAGAATTTCCTTAGAAGTTTGCAAAACTCTTGTGGAGACGATATCTCACTTACCACTATTACAAATAATAGGAAAATACGGGAAACTATTGTGCACGCTCGACACGTGTCAATTTTTGGCGTCGTTGCCGTGATTTTTAAATAACTTTTTAGGATTTTAGACGTTGTACGGTCTACACACTTCATTGTTCTAATTCTATGGGATCTTTAAAATGTTTGATCTCGAAATAGATAGAACTTACATACAAAGTTTAAGATAACAACAACTTAGGGAAAATTTAGCTAATAGGATAGAGGATAACAACAATAATAACATTGACAAAAAGCCACTAATAATAATAATGCTAATAAAGTTATCAACAATAATAACAACAATAATAGAGAACTTATTTTTAGACAAGCAATCGAAATGTTACAACATATAAGCCTACGTGCATAGCATAACTTGATGAATTTCCTGAATTAAGACTTCGATATGGATTTATTAGTGCCTTACCTAACTTCTATGGTAAAGACAATGAAGACCTAGAAAAATTCATAAGAGAGTATCAACATAAGGTTAACGAGATGAAATAAATAAAGTACCCTAGAATAAGTCAAACTTGAAGTTTTTCCTCTTGCATTAAAAGATCAAGCACAAGATTGGTTGTTATATCTCCCTTAACATTCAATAACTACACGGACTCTAATGTTACAAACTTTCCTAGATTAATATATGCTTGCTAGATAAATTAGGTCTTATAGAAAGCAAATTACAGTTGCAAAGATGAAAGATGATGAAAATTTTAATGAATTATGGGATAAATTCCAAAGATTAATTTCTTCTTGTCTACAATATGGATATGCTCAAAGAGCTTTATTAGAATATTTTTATGAAGGACTCAATCACTTTGAACAAAGGTTATTAGACACAATATGCGGTGGAGCTTTATTTGAAATAACACCTACTTTAGTGAAGGAAACAATTAATAAAATGGCTAAACAATCTAATGAATTTGGTGAAAAGATTGAATCCTTAAGAAAGAAACTTCATGGAATTGATAATAGAAGAAATAATACGTCTGATGACAAAATTGATGAACTATCAAATATGGTTAAGCCGTTAATTAGAGAAAGATCTTATTAGGTGCTTGCGGATTCTATAATAAGGTTACATCTCCTACGGATGCGTGTCCTACTCTATAATAAGAGAATACTGAAGATGTCAATGCAACAATGAACCAATTTTTTGGTCCTATAAGAAAGCAATATAATAACAATAGTTATTAATCTGGAAGACAACACCCAAATCTTAGTTTTGGTCCTCAAAATCAAAATTATAATACAAATATACCAAGAGCTCATATACAATATGAAAATAATATGCAGACTCAACAAAATACTCAATCACTACAAAAAAAAGCAAATTAGAAACGAGAATTTTCGTCTCTGATTTGCATAAATTCCGTCTCTAATTGAAATCAACAACGGAATAGAGACGGAATTTATTCCGTCTCTAAAATCGTCATTGCTAATTCAATCAGAAACGGAAATGTGATTCCGTTTCCGATTTAGAGACGGATCAGAGACGGAATGAATTCCGTTTCTGATCAGAGACAGAATAAATTTCGTTTCTGATCAGAGACGGAATTCATTCTGTCTCTAATTTCGTTTCTGATTAGAGACGGAATGAATTCCGTTTCTGATTATTTCCGTCTCTTATCCGTTACTAATCAGAGACGGATCAGAGACGGAATTTGATCCGTTTCTGATTCATGTATCTATTCCTCAAAAATTAGAGACGGAAATAGCAACGGAATCTCTGGATTCCGTTGCTATTTCGGTCTCTAATTTTCATTTTTGTTTAGTTTTTAAAGTCTCTGATTAGCAACGGATCATATAGGTCTCAATCCAAGCACATTTAACCTGCCAATATATAATAAAAATCATAGCTAAATAATATATTGATATTGCACAATTTATATAAACTTAACATATCCTTAAGATTATTTTTTCTCAATGTACTGTACACAAAATAACAAAAACAATCTAAAAAATTTCTATATCGTATCTTTCTACAAAAGTAACAACAAAAATTGTTCTAAATGAAAAAATATGAAGTGTTCCGAGATAATATAAAGTTGATTGTGCTTCAAATAATACTTGACTTCGTACAAAACACCTGAAAAAAGATCAAAAAGAAAAAAATCACTAAATTATAAAAACAATAATAGGAATATAAACAATATTATGGGAGAATGAAGGAACTCAATACAGATTGTGCTTCAAATAAATGATTTATCCAAGAATTATAAAATTTGGAATTAGTGGATAGGTAAAAATGGAAGAAAATTAAAAAAAGATACATGAAAGCCAGCCGAATAGAAAAACTTGAGAAACTCATTCACATAGAAGTACTATAAGATTCACGAGTCCCTCCTCTCTATAATTCGAATTCATGATTCATGAACAATAACAAATTAAGTATGTACCAGCTAAACATCTCAAAACTTGAGAAACTCATTCACATAGAAGTAACACTAGGTAAATACCAAATGAAACTCTAACAAAACATAAGCAGAATATTAATGACAAATTAAAAATTAACAATAACAAGCTAAATAAATCAAAACCATAGATATTTATGCTATATGTATTTATAGTTCAATTTTCCATAATCAAAATAAATATATATTTTGCTTTAGAAGAAGAAAACATAGTCCAAATTCTGATAAGCAATAAGAGATTCAGCTGTCCAAAAAAAATGGAAGGAAAGTTGTAAGGAATAAGCAAAGTTTATAGGGTGCAAATAAGTAATTAGTCACGGTACATTATTTTCTCTGAGAGAAGCCCCAAAAAAAAAACTTTTTTGTCAACAAGCACATTGAAAAGAAAAACATAAATAAAGCGAAATAGAGTAGGAAAGCAAATTCAAAAACACTGCATTAATTGGTTGCTTAATTTCCATGGTTGAAACTACTGTTAACAACCATGGCAACATTTCTTGAACAATAAATGCCATTTTTGCTATGTCAGTCGTCGAATAAAGTTCAGAAGCTAATGGAGAGGATGCAACTCTGCATATTTTTTCTTCCAATGATAAATAACTCTAGTGATTGTTCTCACTCACACAAATTTAAACAGAATTAGCATTCTATAACCTTTTTTGTTAAAAAGTTAAGAAAAGCCTTTCTGACACCATTGTTGCAAAAAAGAAAAACTAAGTCCACGTCATGTAACTTTTGATCCATATAGTTGGTTCAATTTTTTTGTCAAATGAAAAAAAAAAAGGAACCACTTCTAGAGATCGTATAGACAACTTTAGATCGTTCAAAGACAATGCTCAATTTCATGACTTGGTTGCTTTCATGTTGATTTTGTAGGGAGTTTGAAGCAAGATCATATTGGATAGCCTACATGGAAAGGATGGGGAGTGCCAACAATTGATTACCAAACTATTTATATTGTATATCGTCTTAAAAGTAATAGCTTTTCTTTATTTATATTCACGAGCTCAAGCAATTTTTAGTATAATAAAAGAAAATCCAAATCCATCATCCCCGTAACCATTTCATACCAAACACTTCAGTCACTCACAATTCTCCATCCTCATCTCCATATTCAACCAAAATTTGTACAAACACGCGCACAATATCACATATGTAATTCACACCTTATTTATAGATAAATCTCTATCATAGTAAGAACCAACAAATAATCAAGCAAGACTGGAATATTCATCAAAATGCAATGTCATGCACCTCTAAAACTAACGATGGAAATAAGTTTGCCACATCATTAATATGTACTTCTCGGTATTTGAAACCTACCATTCAAGTAACTAAATATTCAAAGAACAAAGTAAAAATAAAATAAAAAAGAATCTAAAAAGAAAATAAAAATCAATTAATCATTTAAAACCCAACTTACTTGCTCTGAGCTTGATGGTGTTTGATAACCAAGCCTAAACATACGAAACGCCACGAATATTGTATATTTCATATTGTAGATGTTGTCACTATATACCTAAAAAAATAAACTACTTTTAGTAAGGAACTCCGGTAATATACATGAATTATTTCATATAAAAAAATAAGAATTCATATATTTATATATATTTACTTGTTTAGCCTCTAGAGCTTGCATGGTTCCCCCCCATGCCTCTAGAGCATAAATGAGATAATGTAATATGAACATGCATATATGACCAAACAGTATGTTGTTTTAGTTTTTTTTACTTTCTTGCTAGGAAGATGGAAATTGAGAACACAACAGTAGTATAGAATACAAGAACAAAAGGAAGTATCCAGAAAGAAAATAAGATGCACCAATGCACTCCAATGTAATTATGTAACATCACATATGTTTGAATAGAGCACATAACATGCAAGCCTTAATATCATAGGTTCAAATCCCAACTACTTGACCAACTCATGATCAAATATTCATCAAAGAACAACTACATCAGTTACTATTGGATGAACAGACAACTACTTCAGTCAAGAGAACATATAGAGAATACCCTGATGAATCTGCCACTATTTCCTTTTGATAAGAAACCAACAACTTGACTCCAACGTGAGTTGAACATTCAACCTCCCCCAATCTTGCATTTGGCAACTGATGGCTCATCCATCTTACCAGAGATGCTTCGGCATGAATCCGCCACTACGAGCACTCTGCAAGCCAACATTTCAATTAATTAGCCCATCAGAAAAGAGTGTCATCTCTAATTACAAAAATATGGGTTCTATTAAGGATGTAAGCCATATAAATGAAGACTAAATACGCCATATAAATGAAGACTAAATGATATTGTATTTCTGAAGTAGATTTGGCAGGGGCATTTGAATCAAACTATTATGCAGTTTTTTTGAGCTTAAAGAGGGAAATGTTGATAATTAATTGAATAAGCAGAATAGATAACACAGAGTATGCTTGTGGGATGCTATATTAAGCACATTTCAATCAAGCTAATAGCACGCTTATTAATTAAATGGACTTGGAAATTTAACCATACAATCAGTGTCAAAAGCATAATCGACAAAGTGACATTTTAACCATACAATCAGTGTCAAAAGCACAATCAGACAGTGACATTTAGAAAAAAAAATAGAAGGGAAGGGATGATAATCACCAATTAATTCCACACAAACAAGCCAAACAACAATTTAGAGAAATCCACATAGTTTGTTAACATCAAGAAGCTCAGTCTGAAATAATACAAACCAACAACCACAACAATAGCACTCGACATTCAAAGTTCATCCACAATTCAGTCTCCACCGCAACACGCAAGTAGTAGCAACACCGTAATAGATAACGAAGTTCATATATATGTTATATTTACCATCTTCGCTGCATTAGATGTAAAACATGCGATTCTTCAGGTTCGCATGGAAGCGCGGGAGTGTCTTCAATTGGTGATCAGTGGAGCTTTCACCATGCTCTGCCACTGTCCTCGTCGTACAACAAATGATAGTCTCCTAATTCGATAACCGCAACCAAACTAATGGCAACAACATATTGCTTATTCCTCACAGAGAAACCAAACTCCTTACAAACAAACGGTAATCGATTGCGTGTATAGAAACTTTTCCGACCATCATAAGGTAATGGCTCCCCATTCATATCAGTTTCTAAATACAAATTGCGCAATTCTTCCATGATCACTCCGTAATCTTTGGAAAACAAAACCTCAGGCGTAATGGAAACCTAATCAAGAGGAATTAAATATGCACAATGAGTGTGAGAAACTTGTATGAAAAAAAAATCCGAATTTCACAAAATGAACCAACCAACTCACGTTATAGTGAAAAAACTCTTTGAGAGATGAATCAATCTCTACTTGCAAATGATTCGTCTTCACCAGAAACTTCTCGCCAATAATACCTGGAGGAGGCCGAGAAGAGAAGCGTATAAGCTGCTCCTATGGTTTGAGAGATAATTGTTCTAGCTTCCTCTCAACCTCGGAAGAAAAACTCGCTTGGTGCAGGTCGGATCGCCACGATCCACCTCTTCCTCTTCCACAACCGCCGCCATCTCCACCGTATCCGCGTCCGCCACCACCACCATGACCTCCATAAGAGTAATTGCCGCGGCCACCACGACCTCCATAAGAGGAGTAATTGCCGCCACCACGGCCTCCGTCACCACCACCGCGGCCTCCACAAGATGGGTAATTGCCGCCACCGCCACCACGGCCTCCATCACCACCACCACCACCACCACCACCACCACCGCGACCTCCATAAGGGGAGCAACCGCCACCGCCACCGGCTTGTCCAATGTGGCCTGAAAAAACACCATCGCCATCACCACCACCGGCAGACCCGACGGCCTCGTCCGGCAAAGAATTAGGGTTTGGGAGGGAGATTTCGGTGAGAGAGAGCGGTGAGATTTCGGTGAGAGAGCGGTGAGAGAGAGAGAGAGAGCAGAGAGCGGTGAGAGAGAGGGTGAGAGAATGAGAGCAGAGAGCTGCGAGAGAGAGAGAGAGAGAGAGCAGAGAGCGGCAAAGGTGAGAGAGAGAGAGAGCGGTGACGGTGAAAGAGAGAGCAGAGGGCGGTGACGGTGAGAGGGAGCGGCGGTGACGGTGAGATGGAGCGGTGAGGGAGAGAGGTTTCATTTAGTGAGAGAGCGGTGAGGGTGAGGGAGAGAGGTTTCGTCGAGTGAGAGAGCGGTGAAGGTGAGGGAGAGAGATTTTAGGGAGAGAGATTTTGGTCCCCATTTTTTAATCATTGAGATCGAAGCACGCACGAATCTCGAGACGTAACGGACGGTTGTAATAAATGAAAATTTTGGTGGGAATGTTGGCGCCATTTTTTAGAGACGGAATTAATTCTGTCTCTATTTCCGTCTCTGATTCGTTTCAATTCCGTCTTTGAATTAGTCCGTCTCTATTCCGTCTCTAACTAATTTTTTTAGCAACGGAACTTATTTCCGTTGCTAATTCCGTTTCTAAATTTCATTTTCCTTGTAGTGAATCTATGAATCCAAATTTAGAGCAAATGTTACATTATTTTATGAACCAAAGTCATTAAAACTTTACATAGATTTCTCAAAATCATATTAAGAATGATATTATTCTTAATGAACTGAAAGATTGATTAAGTCAAATGAATTTACCAATAAATATGTTAAATACTCAACTGAGTAATCAAGTTAAAGCACCTACTCAAGCTGATGCTTCTTCTACTAATCAAGCACAAGTCATTGCTTTATTCAATAGTGAGAAAGACACACCAATAACTAGATAGATATTTAAACAAGGTAATAAAAGGAAAACACATAAAACTATTGAAGAAGAAAAAAATGATGGCTAATGTCATTTCTACTAGAGAATGGATGGTTAAACAATTAAGACATATATACCTTTTCCTAAAAGGCTATACCCATGGTGTTTAGCCAAAGTAGAAGCATATGAAAAATCTTTACAAAAATCTGAAATAATTGAAAAGGATGAAAATAATAAGATTTTTCATAACTTGAATGATGATATGTATTCATATTGTACTATTCAACAATGATTAGATGATGCTAAGGAGGAAGAAAACAATGAAGAAATTCTTGAAGCATTTAGGAAAATAGAAATTAATAAACCATTGATGGAATCAATTATGCAATTTTCTAATTATGACGAAAATTTGAAAGAATTCTCTGAATCTAAGGATAAGTTTTTAGAAGATTATAAAGAAGACTTAAGACAAAAGATGTCTACTTTAATGAAAAAGAAAATACTTGAGAAATGTTCCAATCTAGAAATGTTTGGAATTCCTATTACATTAGGAACTTCTTTTATAGATTTTTCTATTTGTGATCGTGGAGCATCAATTAATGTTATGTCACTTAAAATATATAATTCATTGAAATAGGTTCATTGACTAATGCACCTATTAATCTTACCTTAGTTGACAACACAATTATTAAATCTTACGGTTTATTGGAAGATGTCTTAGTAAAAGTAAATGACTTAGTATTTCCAGCTGACTTCTATGTCATTAAAATGGAAGACTCAGTATCATATAAATCTCCTCCTATTCGTTTAGGAATACCGTTTCTTAAAACATCTAAAACAAAATTAGACATTTTTAAAGGAACAATATTTATGGATTTTGAAAACAAAATTATCACATTTCATTTTAATGATGAAGATGTATATGATAATTATGTTGAATCTAATAATGAATAAACTAATAATAATGAATTTTTAGAATTAAATCATCATAATTTAAAAGCTGAAGTATATGTTATTAATGCAATAATAATGGAAGACGAAAATATTATGACGAAGAATGATCAAGTTGAAGATACTTTAAATGAAAAGATAATAACTTCAAAATGGAGGGTTAAGCGACCAAAAAATGTTGAGAATGATCTTAAAATGGAGAAGTTTAAAGTTACGAAGAATAAGAAAAAGAAAAAGAAGAATCTAGCAATTGTCGAGCTCGATGATCTAGGAGATATATACATAAACACAAAAGTTAAGTGGGCTTGGTATTTTAAAGCTATTTATGATACGGGTTCTAGAGCAAACTACATGTCAATTCACTTCTTTCTTCATACTCAAATGGAGTTGGATGTACCTACTTCTGAAAAAGTTCCTCTACCAAACTGTTATTTAGTGAAACCAATAAGAGTGGTTACTAAATTGACAAGTACATTATTCCCACAAGCGTTTTGGTTATACCATACTTCATCGATAAAGATCTTCCATTAATCTTAAGAAGACCTTTCTTAGCCACTTCGATGGATTCATTTTAGACATGGATGGATACCTGAAGCACATCACTAACAAGTCTTTTAGTAAGATCATGAAAATGTGGTGTTATTTCATCAATGCCAACTTACAGCCAAGTCGACAATATTGCAAGTTCGTGAACTACAGAGTCGTTTTGCCACCATATTGTGAAAGGATTGAGATATTTAGGTGTTGCAAAGAATATCTATGAATCGATAAGGTGTGTCATCATAATGAAGAATAAGGACGCATTACCATTTCTTTTGATGATTACGGCTTTTCGCAGATAAGATCAAGTAAATATGGCAGGACTTGATATGGATGTTTTACTGGAGAAGACTATCACGTATGTAGTAATAGAGATTTAAGGAAAAAATGATAGATATGAAGACTCTAAAGAAGAGAGGGATAAGTTGAGACAGCCAAAAAAAGATGGAGCAAAGAAAAAAAATTAAAAATGAAACGAGGAGAGTTTTAGAAGAAATATAAATAGCAAGAAACGATACGAACGTGGTACACATGTTACGGACTTCGATATGGAGGAGTTAGAGTTGGCCTTTATGGGTTCAATTTTGCATAATCAAGTGAGAACTCTGAAGAATCAAGAACTGGTGTTTGAGAACTAGAAGGTCTTAGTGAGGGGCATTCATAAGATGGGGAGGACGATGTCAAGAAGACATAGAAAAAGGGGAGGCACAGAGGTCCCTGTTCCATCTACGTAAATGAAGCTACCAATTAATGGTATTTTTTATGATCAACTACTTCCAGGTCAGGACTACAACCTCTATTATCCCTGTGCGAGTTACCAGTTTAGGAGGATTCATCCAATTGAGGATGACGATGATGCGACTTTAGGACAACGACAATGATTTCTTTACCTTACTTTATCTCCTTTGTCTCTGAGTGATGATGTGTGAGGTCTAACATGTAACTCTAGTGATGATATTATATGATATGTGCTGATGATGTTGTATCATTGATACTATGCCTGGTGATGTGATTTCATGTGATACATTTGATATGGTGTTGTGATGATACATTTGATGTTGATGCTTTTGATATACATTGGTGATGATTATTCATATTTCTTTATTATTTGTATGCACTCTGTTTGATGAAATTTATATATTGAGTTTATTTATCTATCGATTATCCAATTTATAATTATATCAATTTGTTTATACTTCACGAGGTATATTTGTTTTGTTGGACACCCAACTTAGTTTTTTAACCTTGAGAACAAGGTTTGGAATGAGTTTGGGGGTATTTTAGGTGAAGTATGACAATGATATCAAAGAAATCAAGGAAAAAAAAAAGAAAAGTAGAAGATAAGTTCAAAATTGATCCAAAGTTCAAAATCTTGATTCGATATTCAAGTGAGTTGATAAAAATTTTCAAATATCTTCCGAGTTCAAGTAAGTATGAATTTCGTTTTTCTTTATTTTTAGTTAGGAAAAGAATGAAAATGAATATATATAATAGATTTTGAATGGAAGTGATATATTTATTACCCAAGTGAATTCTATGATAGAAGGAATCAATTTTTATACCCTTTTGATTAACTTTACTAGTTGATGTATGCACTGGATGAGTCTAAAATGATTAATGGCCTTGTGTTATTCATGAGAATAGGTAGAAGATGAAAACAATAGTTCAAGATGAACAAAACAGATTTCTAAGAATCTTATGATACGAAGGCGCTATTAATTAAGTGTTTTTATAGTGTATATATAGAAAATTATTCTGCTACAATTGAAAGAAGAAACGAGTTAGAAACCAATGAATTTTTATAAGTTAGAAAAAAGACGTTCTTCAACTTTAGTGGACAGTGAGAAGTGCTAACAAGAGTTTACAAATATATAGAGAGTCATATAGGTTCCATAGGAAATAGAGCAGGGAATCTATTATCAGCCCCCTTGTCATTAAGATGACTGACCAGCCTAAATTATCTTAATCCTCTGATAATCTAGTCAGTTTAATACATTCTTTCAACTTTGACCTCAAAATAATAATAATTATTATGTCCTTAATAAGTCTCCAAAACTTAATTATATCCTCAGAGAAACTCATTTCATGATTTGTTCGATTGGAGCTAATTTGAAAATCATCCGGATTATTCTACGTATTTTGTAAAAATTTGGCAACACCTTCACTAAAAATGGTTTATCGTAATACTTCCACCGAATAGACAACAGAATTGGGGAGATGCCTAGAAGGACTTAAAACTCCCCGTAGTTCACAATATACAACAAGTTCAAATTTATACCCAAACTTGGAGTCTCCAATAGCTTAATCACAACTTTACAATCTCAAATAGATAAAAAAAAAATTGAAACTTAAACTTCTCGACGCGTGCGTTTTAAACTAACATAGGAGACTCTCATAACCATTCAACAAAACTTTACGTCCTACACTCACCTCAAGAATCCCAAAACAATATATGTTGACAATCTAAACAAGAATCTACTTTAAATTAAAAATACTCACCATAATCTTCGAGTCTTATCATTTTTCCCATGTCTTCCTATAGAATTTGATACCATCAAAAACAACTTGAAGATTTTATGTAAGTAAATTCTTACACTGATCAGTACTTTTACAATTGTTTGTCCGATACATTGAGACATTTAATTGCATTTTCAAATAAACAATAAGACATATGCATCAACATGACATGCAATCCATTTTGTTGTTGTCTCCTAACTATAATCAGATGTTAAGTTCTAAAAATAGTATAGATACAGTATTTAAAGATCATAAAATACGGAGATAACTTTTCGGTGTTAGACTCCACTAGTCTCAGTAGATGGCATAGATGCACGAATAAAACCAAGTTTCACGCAAAGTAAACTCTGAAACAAGCATATCCCCTCACTCTCTATATGTATGCATGACCAAGAATGATAAAATGCAATGCAGACTTTGATCCAATTATAGGTACAAAGATTTTCAATCAATAGTAAAGATCATTGTAGGGTTTACTTACCACCAAACCAACTTAAAGTTGGTTACGAAGCCTCACACAATGTTTCCCCGACTTTCACGTACTTTCAACCTACTCTCCGAGTTTCATTTGGAGTGGTTTTTTAGATCCTCGACATTTCCTTAAACCATTGAGAAATCCAGGCAAATTTCATATTTGAATTTCTCAAGGTATCGACCAATATTTTGAGTTATTTTGATATTTTTCAAGTCTTAAAAACTCGAAACTACTCCAAATCAACTCCTCAGATGTCCGGATCCTAGTTTGACTACACATTGTGGTTTAGAATCAAAATTTGACATTGACTAGGCTTTTAAACAATTTTCTAAATTTTGTACATTTTCGAGTATTACAGTATGTATTACGAGAAAAAATTGGTATAATTCCTCAAGAAAATTTTGAAATCCTTATTTTTCATACAAATCCACAATTTCTATATATTTGGCTCAAATATTATTTTTTATGATTTTTCTATATGTCTAGAATTTTCTCCATTGTCTAGCCTTTTTTTAATTAAGAAATGGTTGTTTGACCCCTGAACTGGATTCAACTAAAATGGACCCGGTTCAGTCCGATATGGGGGATCAAACCCCCTCTTCTTCCTCACCTCCTTTGCATTTCAACAAACTCAACAGACAATTTTTTTTTTCGATTTGGGGGTTGGTTTTAACCCAACCCATAGGCATATTTTGGCGAGACAACCTCTGCAATCTCCTTCCTCGGACTGAGCCGAGCCTCCCTTATCCTATTCGCCATCAACGCCCTACAAAAATCAACATCAAGAACACACAACATACAATAATGTCATTTAACACAATAACCTAAAACTCACATTCTCATCAATCTCTTCGCGTTCTCAATCTCGACATCTCTTTCTTTGTTTTTCTCATTTAATTTTTTTCTTTCTTCCTCTGGTTCGAACAACAAAGAAGACATGATATGTTAAAGATAATATCAAAATTTCCTCTAGATTCTCATCACACCAATGTCGATGCAGATCTAATGGTATCATATTCATTATATATTTTGATCTTTCCCGATATATGTATTGCGTATTTCGGGGTCAATCTTAGTGGCTATCAACCAACCTATCACCACTTCACCGACCTAGATGAGATCAATTATATTGATCTCCTCGAGATACGTATCACGTATCTCGAATTAGATCAAATGGTTTTATAATAAACTATACACCACTTAATTCTCCTGGAGATGTGGTTGCATGCGTCTCGAGGTGTGGACACACCCCTCCAAAACCAATTGTTCGACCCATTCACCCTCTCAAGATCCATGCAACGCGCATCTCGAGGCATAACAATATACGCTTTTATTTGAAATAAATAACATGATTACTTTATATATATTAATATATATAATTTTTATTATTTATCTATATATATATATATATACTTGAGCATTTTCGCGGCTATAAATTCACTGCGCGAATGCGCGCAAACGACCATCCTCAAGCGTGCACACTAGTGTAAGTCCCACACGTATCACCTTCGACCCCACGTGTCACTAGGCACCCACCAATTTATTAATTATTCTATCAAATTTCATGATTATCTCTTTAATTAACGTCCAAATTAAATTTTGAAAAGTACCCCAATTTCACCAAAATTGGAAAAAATTCTCCAACGCGCTCTAAAACACATGGACACTGCGTATACGCTTCAACTTGACCTTATTTCGTGTCGAAATAGTGTATAATACACCAATTAATCACACAGCACACAAAAATAATATTTAGACTAATGATCTCTAATCCTTAATACGTAGGGTCCACCTCAGATACTTAAGTCTCAAATTTAAATCCGAAAATACTTAAATAGCATCCTAATCAAGTTTATGAAATTCTCAAATATCACAATCTTTCCAACTAATTAAATATTTTCTCCTCAAAATTTAAACTTGCAGGTTACTGAATCAAAAGAGATATGAGAAAATGATTTTTCATTTATAACTCTTTTAATCCAAAACTGTAAAACTATTTCCAAGGTGAACTCTTTAAGTGGACCGTATCACTTTCGTTGTATTCAACAACTCAATGTTAGAGATCATAACCATTTTAAATTTTCATTTTCAAATTCTTGGTTTAATAAAAAGTTATCTTCATTACTTTTCCAATCCTGACAATTTATGAATTTCTGACAAGTTAAAAATTAGTATTATAGAATATCCGATAAGCCTTGCTTTACTTCTCATGCCTTCAATCCTATTCAAGCATCTATATTTATCACCATCTAGTATGTCTTGGTTTTCAAAAAACAATTTTCATTGATAACAGATAATGATTCCACAAACCATTGATAATCTTTTCCCTGTCTACCAAACTCTGGTACATATCTCTATTTGTTTTCTCGTCACTAATCATCTTTTCTTCGAATTATTGATCGACCAATTCTTAGACTATCATAAATCTAAATATTTTATATAAAGTAATGTAAATAATACTTGAGCATGATACTAGATACAAAGTAGAGTTGCGTGTCTATCTGATCCTTCATCTTTCCAGCATTTCTCAATAGAAACATGAAATTACATAAGTCATCCCATGATTATATATCTCTAATTACATCAGTCATCCTGTGACAAGAAATGTCAATTGCAATTTGATCGAAAAATGAAATAGGACTCATCGTGCAACTCTCGCTCATTCTCTTAATGTCCACTCACGATATTATTTAGATTTGTAGATAAGAAAGCAATTACCAATTTCAACTCATCAATTAATTCACTTAACTTTCCGTTTGACTTGTTAGAAAATTAACACATTTTTTAACTTCTTCAAATCATTCTCTATTCATAAGTTCACCAAGAACCTTATTTCATTTAATTATTGAGATCTCTCATAATCTCATGTATTAATCACTTACTATTCACAAATTCTCTCATTTCCTAAATAGAGATGGTTATACTTAATTTGAGTAAACATATGTATTTAAATAAAGATATCAACATATTTCATGATTATAGTCTCATAGTACAACTTTTAACTTGTATATGATACAAGTTATGAATATGTTATTTCTCTTTTTCTCTGCTCAATATATTTCTGACTTCCCTCAATTATAATGAAAGAATACTCACTTCTTCCAACATATCAAGTCAGATATAATGTCCATTATTCAATATTTTCAACCAATACGATACAAATAATACTTACTAACTGGTCTGCAAGTCACACATCTCTTTTCATTTCATTTGTATATTCACCATCATTTTAGGTATCTTACACCAACTCAAATTTACAATAACCTAGTTCTTCAAACTACATCACTGATTGATTAAGTGGTGTAGCACTACATTTGAATAAATATACAATATATTTGATGATATCAATTGTATACTACTTTGGTTACTTTCAACATTTAGATTTTGATTACACAAAAGATCCTTATGAAGATTTATTAATTTCCATCAAACTTATAGTTCGACATCTTAATCCTTATCAGGAATCGTTCACCTGAAATTTCCATTTTCATACGTATGTGCGAATGACTTGACCATTATGTTGCCTATACTTCAACTTTCAATTGACTCCAACAAAACTTCGTACTCTTTTATTCCAACTGTCATCAATTCATTCGATTATTTAAAGACAAATGAACATGTTACACTAGTCTTATACGTTGTGAATGAGTAGTGATTATAAAATGGAGTTACTCAAACTTTTTGCTACGTACAACTACTCTAGTGTCTAGCCTTTATTAAAGGAGCTCGTTCGTATCACTTTCAGTAGTCATAAGTCATCTCAACGTCTCATTTTATTTCATAAATACAGTCTATTTCATTTAGTTTTTGTCAATCTTAGCTATTCTCTTATTAATCTTAGTCTTCGTCCCTTTTGAAAATCACCACGAGTTTCGCTCAACAACCATGCCACTTACAGCTCCTTAATCTTGACTTAGAAAGACAATTTATCTCTCTACGTTTTTTGAAAATACGGCTAAGGACAGTACATCTTCTTATGATCATTTAGCCAATCAAAGTCTTCCTTACATGTCGATCTTACACTGCAATTTTCATTTTCAAGTTAGAAGTTTTTAACATTTTCTTGAGCGCTTTATACAACAACAACATCTTCTTATGATCCATTCAGTTTATCTAATCAATTTCTACTTTCAAAACCATGTGTCTTCGTTTTCCATACTTAGACTATTTTAACATTTTCTTGAGCGTTTTATACAACAACAACATAGCCTCCATCCCAAATAAATTGGGGTCGGCTGCATGGATCAAACTTTTCCATTGTGCTCGATTAAGTGCAATTGATGGTGAGCTTTGCAAACCATTCAAATACCTTTTAATTAATGCATCCCATGTTAACTTTGGTCTGCCCCTACCTCGTCGAATTTCTACAGTTTCTATTGAGTCAAGTTTTCTAGTTGGGGCATTTGTAGGCCGTCTTTGCAGGTGACCAAACCATCGCAACCGCTCTTCCCTAATCTTTGTATCAATTGGTGCTACTCCTACTTGTCTTTGAATTTCTATATTTCTTATTCTATCTTTACGAGTTTTACCACACATCCACCTAAGCATCCTCATTTCTGCTACGTTCACTTTATGTAATTGTTGTTGCTTTACCGCCCAACATTCACTTCCATAGAGCATAGCTGGCCTAATTGCGGTCCTATAAAGTTTTCCTTTTAACTTAGTAGGAACATGGCGATCACAAATCACCCCTGTTGCACTCCGCCATTTCTTCCATCCTGCTTGAATTCTATGTGTGACATCATTTTCAATGTTACCATCATTTTGTATTATTGATCCTAGGTATCTAAAGTGGTTTACCTTAGGAACTTCTACTTCCCCTAATTTTACCACTCCGTCATCTTGATGTCTAGTGTTTCCAAACTCACAATGCATGTATTCAGTTTTCGTCCTACTCAACTTAAAGCTTTTAGATTCTAATGTATTCCTCTAGAGTTCTAATTTCCTATTCACTTCATCTTTACTTTCATCCACTAAGACAATATCATCTGCAAATAACATAGACCATGGTATATCATCTTGAATATGTCTAGTTAGTTCATCCATAACTAAAGTAAATAGATATGGGCTTAAAGCCGATCCTTGATGTAGTCCTATCGTAATGGGAAATTCTTTTGTAGCTCCTCCAAATGTCTTTATACTCATTACTACTCCATCATACATATCCTTAATAGTGTCTATGTATCTAGCATGCACTCGTTTTCTTTCTAGAACCCACCAAAGAACATCTCTAGGGACCCTATCATATGCTTTTTCTAAATCTACGAATACCATATGAAGATCTTTTTTCTTTTCTATATATTTTTCTAACAATCGTCTTACAAGGAAAATTGCCTCCATAGTTGACCTCCCAGGCATGAAACCAAATTGGTTCTCTGATATTGTTGTTTCTCTCCTTAGCCTATTGTCAATTATTCTCTCCCACAGTTTCATAGTGTGACTCATAAGTTTAATTCCCCGGTAGTTTGAGCAACTTTGAATGTATCCTTTGTTTTTGAAGATTGGCACAAGCGTGCTTCTTCTCCAATCCATTGGCATCCGTTTTGATTTTAAAATTTTATTGAAAAGTTTTGTTAACCAAGTCAATTCGATTTCTCCTAAGCATTTCCAAACCTCCATGGGTATTTCATCTGGGCCACATGTTTTCCCTATTTTCATTCTTTTCAATGCCTTTTTCACTTCTACAATTCTAATATTGCGTGTATAGTTTACATTTCTTTCTTGGTGTGGGTTTTCATATATTATAGTATCAACTTGGCCATCATTAAATAAACTATCGAAGTAACTTCTCCATCTCTCCTTAATATCTTCCTCGCGCGTTAAAACATTTTGATTTTCATCCTTAATGCATCTTACATGACTTAGGTCTTGTTTCTTTTTATCTCTTAATTTGGCTAGCCTATATATATATTTTTTGCCATCTCTATTACCTATCCTTGTATATATATCTTCCATGAAATTTTTTTTAGCTTGACTAACTACTTTTTTAGCTTGTTTTCTAGTTTCTTTATATTGATTGTACGCATCTTCATCTTGACACTTAGGTATTTTCCTATACATCTCTCTTTTAGTCTTAATTGCTCGTTGGATATCCTCGTTCCACCACCATGTTTCCTTCTTTGGAGGTCCCAAGCCCTTAGATATACCTAATATGTTTGATCCCACCCTCCTTATGCAACTACTCATTTCTAGCCACATTGTATTAGCATCTAAGTCAAGATTCCAAACATTTTCCTTTAGTAGTTTTTCTCTAAACTCTACTTGTTTACTATGTTTTAGGTTCCACCACTTTATTCTAGGGTCGCTAACTCTTTTATTCATTTTATTCCATTGTGTTAGCTTAATATCAAGTACTACTAACTTATGTTGGGTAGTAAGTGCTTCACCAGGTATTACTTTGCAGTCTCTACATAGTTTTCTATCTATTTTTCTTGTTAAAAGAAAATCTATTTGACTCTTGTTATGACCACTACTAAAAGTAATTATATGCGACTCCTCTTCCTAAAACTAGTATTTGCTAAGACAAGCTCATATGCTTTGAAGCAAATTCTAAAATTGATTCTCCTTCTTCATTTCTATTACAGTAACCAAAACCTCCATGAACTCTCTCAAACCCATCGTTACTTACCCCAACATGCCCATTTAAATCTCCTCCAATAAAAACCTTTTCATCTAATGGTATACTCTGCATAAATCCATCCATATCATCCCAAAACTTGCGTTTGATGCTCTCGCTTAATCCTACTTGTGGTGCATATGCGCTAAGTATGTTCAGTTTTTCGTCTCCAATAATTAATTTAAATAGAATCAATCTATCCCCCATTCTTTTAACCTCTACGACCTTATCCTTATAATCATTATCCACCACAATTCCTACTCCATTGCATTTTCTATCTATACCAGTGTACCACAATTTAAACCATGTGCTTCCTATTCTCTACTCTTTTCTCCTACCCATTTTGTCTCTTGGAGGCAAGCAATATTGACTCTCCTTCTAATCATGGTATCTACTAGTTCTATTGACTTCCCCGTAAGTGTTCCTATGTTCCATGTTCCTAAACGAATTTTTTCCCACCTTTGTATTTGTTTTTCTTTTTTATTTCTATTTTGTCTAAAAGATCTAGTGTTCGTATCTATGATTTTGTTTTTGTTTTCGTTTTTGTTTTTGTTTTGAACTAGCTTCTTTACCCACCCCCGTCCTTTGTGTGGGAACCCTTGCTCATTTTTCTTCACATCCGAGCGACGATGTGAAGGGACTAGCTTCTTTACCCACACACGTCCTATGTATGGGAACCCTTGCTCATTTTTCTTCACACCTAGGCGGCGATGTGAAATAAACCCTTGCTCATTTCTCACTACACCCGGGCTGCGATGCAGCGCGTCGCTAGGTGGGAACGCCCCAACGTTTATATATGTTCGATCCATTTCATGAAAAGTGACAAAAGTTTTACGTTGGCTATCAGCCTATCGCAACCCTCCTCCATTTCCCAAGAATGGAAAATGAGTTTGGGGCCTCCCTCCCTCACTTTTCGGGTATGAAAAGTGAGTTTGGGACCTCCCTTACCTATTTTTCGGTATGAAAAAATGGGCGTCAAAGTCCTCCTCCTTTATCCGGACTTGGGACCGGCTATGTACCGCATATAGTGTACAACATAGGTGGAGTTTCTTGAGCACTTTATAATTCTAATAATTTGTTGCTTTAGATTTCTACGAAATTCATGTTCGGTACTTATGTACCTGAGTCATTTGGACTCTTCTCTTAACAAATTTCATATTGGTTTCGTAACTGATACTTTCATAAGTTATATTGGTATCAAACTATTTACAACATCTTTGTGAGTTTAGACTTCACAAGTCCATTTCACATCTCATCACCCTCACTTTCGTTGCATAATCCTATTCTCTTTTTAACTATTCATTTCTAATCTTACTCGTCGTATTTTATGAGTTAAGTATTGAACGAACAAGGAGACATCCTATCGCAAATCTAATGATTATATAATAATACATAACAAACATAACATAATAACAAAGTATCCCAAACTTACCATCACTTCCCAACTAATCACACTTCACATTTTGGTTCTCAACCAAATTTTATCCTCAAGTGAGCCAAGACTAGGTTTTGATACCAAGTTTGTCAGCCCCCTCATCATTAAGACGACTGACCATCAAAATTATCTTGATCCTATGATAATCTAGTCAACCTAATCTATTCTTTCAACTTGAACCTCAAAATAATCATAGTTTTTATGTCCTTAATAAGCCTCTAAAACTAAATTATATCCTCAATGAAACCCATTTGATGATTTGTTCAATTGCAGCAAATCAGGAAATCATACAAATTATTCTCCTTATTTCATAAAAATTTCGGCACCACCTCCACTAAAAATGGCCTATCGTAAAACTTCCACCTAATAGACAGCAAAATTGGGGAGAGGCCTAAAAGGACTTACAACCCCTCATAGTTCACAATATATAACAAGCTCAAATTTATAACTAAACTTGGATTCTCTAATAGCTTAATCGCAACTTTACAATCCCAAATAGATCAAAAACTGAAATATAAACTTCTCAATGTGTTTTAAACTAACTTAGGAGACTCTAATAACAATTCAACAAAACTTTACATTCTACAGTCACCCCAATAACCCTAAAATTATATATATAAACAATTTATACCAAAAGAATTTACAATAAATTGAAAATAATCACCACAATCTTCGAGTCTTGTCCATTCTTCCCTTGTTTTCATATAGAATATGACACCATAAAAAACAACTCGAAGATATCATGTAAGTGAATTCCTATATCGATTTATCTTCTTGCAATTGTTAGTCTGATACATGGAGACATGTAATTGCATTTCAAAATAAATAATTAGGTATATGCGTCAACATGACATGCGATCCACTTTGTTGTTGTCTCCTAACCATAATCAGATGTTGACTTCCAAAACTAGTACAGTGACAGTATTAATAGATCATGAAATATAGAGATAATTTATCAGCGTTAGACTCCGCTAGTCTCACTAGATTGCGTAAAGGCAGGATTGAAACCAAGTTTCAAGCAAACCCCACTCCGAAACAAGCTTATCCCCCTTACTTTCTCTATGTATGCATGACCAAGAATGATAAAGGGCAATGCAGACTATAATACAATTGCAAGTACAAAGATATTCAATCAGTCTTAAATATCACTATGGGGTTTACTTACCACCAAACCAACTTAAAGTTGGTCGCAAAGCCTCACATAACGTTTCCTCGGCTTTCACATACTTTAAACCTACTTTTTGAGCTTTATTTTGAGTGGTTTTTTAGATTCTCGATGTTACCTAAAACCATTGAGAAATCTGAATAAATTTCATATTTGTATTTCTAACGATTTTAACTAGTTTTTTTAGTTATTTAGATATTTTTATGTCTTAAAAACTCTGAATCACTCCAATTCAACACCTGAAATGTCCGGATCGTAGTTTTGAATGCAAATTGTGGTTCATAATCAAAATTTAACCTTGATTAGGCTTTTAAACAATTTTTCAAATTTTAGACATTTTTTAATATCATAGCACGTATTACGAGAACAACCCAGTATAAATCCTTCAGAAAATTCTAAATTCCTCATTTTTCATAAAAATCCATAATTTCTATTTATTTGGCTTAAATATAATTTTCATGATTTTTTTCTATATTTCTTGAATTTTCTCCATTTTCTAGCCTTTTTTTAATTAAGAAAGAGTTGTATGACCCCCTAAACTGGACCGGTCCGATCTAGCTAAATCAAACTTGATTTGGTCTGGTCTGGGGATAAAACCTTTTCTTCTTCATCTCCTTTACATTTCAACAAAATCTACAAACCATTTTTTCGATTTGGGGGTTGGGTTTAACCCAACCACTAGGCATACTGTAGTCTCATTCCTCGGACCAAGCCAAGTCTCTCATGTCCTATCCACCATCAACGCCCAACAACAATCAACATCAACAACACATAACACACAACAACATCATCTAACACAATAACCTAAATCTCACCTTCTCATCAATCTCTCCTTGTTCTCGATCTCGCCATCTCTCTTCTTCTTTCTCTCGTTCAATTTTTTTTATTTCTTCCTCTGGTTCAAATGACAAAGAAGACACTGATATGTTGAAGATAAATATTGAAATTTCTTCAAGATTTGCACTACACAAAATTCTAGGCAGATTTGATGGTATCATTTTTATTATTTATTTTGATCTTCCTCGAAATACGTGTAGCGTATCTCGAGGTCAATCTTTGAGGGTATCAACCAACCCATCACCACTTAATCGACTTAGATGAGATCAATTATATTGATCTCCTCGAGATATGTATCGCGTATCTCAAATTATATCTAATGGTTTTATATTTTATAATAAACCATACACCACTTGATTCTCCTTGAGATGTGGTCGCATGCATCTCGAGGCATGGACACACCTCTCTAAAACTAATCACTCAGCCTATTCACCCTCTTTAGATCCATGGTGCACACATTTTGAGGCATAATAATGCTAACCACCCACCGTACACCCTCTTCATTGCCTTTACTCAATTATAACACGTATCTCGAGGAGAATCCAATATATTCTTTTATTTGAATTAAACTATAGGATTGATTTATATATTTATATATATAAACTATATTATATATATATATATATATATCTATATAAATATATATACTTTTGTATTTTCGTAGCTATCAATTTTTCGCGCGCGCCAATGACCATCTTTGGGCGTGCACACTATTTTTCATCCCACGCATGTCACCCTCGACCCCGTGTGTCAATAGGCACCCACCAATTTAATAATTATTCTATTTAGTTTCTTGATTAACTCTTCAATTTATGTTCAAATTAAATTTCAGAAAATACCTTAATTTCACCAAAATTTAAGAAAATTTTCCAACGTGCTCTGGAACTCACGGAGACCGCGTATACACTTCAACTTGACCCTTATGTGCATCAAAATAATGTATAATACACTAATTAATCATACAACACACAAAAGTAATATTTAGACTTAGATCTTCTATCCGTAATACGTGGGTCCCACCTTAGATACTTAAATCTCAAATTTAAATCTAAAATAATTAATTAGCATCCTAATCAAGTTTACAAAATTCTCGAATGTCGCATCTATAGTGGAAGAAATGTGAGAATGTCTACAGAAAAAGGAGTACGGACTTAAATGTCAAATGAAAAAATATATAAAAAAGAATAAAATAATAATTAGGATGAAGTAGAAAAAATAAGAGATAAAAATGCAGATGTTCTTAAACTCTTCATAGAAAAGATTTAGCTTGAGTGCTTGAAGCTTAGGTTGAGAGAAGTATTTCTTAATCTAACACATTTTAAACAATATATTCATCGGCATCTTGGCGAAATTCCTATTTATTTTGATTGTGGTGCTATTATAAAGTATTTTTAAAAAATTAAGATTAATCTAGTAGTTTTTGTGTTTTGCAATTCTATACTAGTCATCGTAAACTTATCGCTTGTTAGTGGAGATTGAGAAAACCTATATTTTGTGTTGGCCTTGGTATTAATTGAACTTTAAGTTCTAAGAGGTATTGGATTAGGTGATTGAGTTATCATTAAGGGATGATTTATTTTTTCTACATCATTATATTGTATCATAACTTTTATTTACTTGAGGGGTAATATGTTTCTATTTGATGATCACTTTATTTAAAAACTTCAATTATTTAAAGATAAGATGAATTAGATTGAGATCAGTAAGAGAATTTGATTGGGAGTATTCCTTTCCTCATGAGAGCAAAGTGTTGAGTTTGGGGGTATTTGATAAGTCAATAATTAGACATATTTTATAATGTAATTTAGGTTTATTTTAGATATAAATGATGAGTAGGTATTCTCTTATTTTTGTGATTTCATGATTTAATTTGTAAAAAACGAATTAATGGAAAAAATGAAGAAAAGTCAAAACAGTCCACTGAAGAAAAGGTCCGGCGATTAGCCAGCGAATTGGGATTTACAACGGAATCAATGGATGAATCGGTGGAGTGCAGAGAGATATTTTCAGTGATTAACTCAGCAATTCGTGAACATCACAAAATTTGCTGACAAATCACTAAGGTCGGTGACGTTTTTTTTAGACTACTACGAAGAGTTTGATTTTATTAATGATTTTTATAGCTTAGGAAATGATAAATAGAACCCTAGGGCTTCGAGATTAAGAGCCATCGTTTCTCTTAACATGTTTGTTAGAGCTATAAGTTGGTTTTTATTGGGTTTATGTTTGAACCAACATTGGAGGTTCATTTATCTCTATAAGAAGTATTTATTTAATTATATCTTTCAATTATATTATTGCTTTATTTATTTTCAGTAGGAGTAAGTAGTTTATTAATTTAAACAAATCCGAGACATGTATATACTTTGGATTGCTATATAGTTATAATTATGAAATATTGTGCTTAATGCTTTAAATCTATTCATACAAAATAATCACTATTTTAATCAGTTGTTTTGTATATTACAACTGATGAGGATTGATATTGTATGCATAGTTGCAAATATGTATCGTGATATTCGATTTTTGAATTTATATCTATGATTATTGATAATAATTATAGAAGTAGTAACTAGGATTAATCTATAAGGCCAAAGTACCCAAGTAGATGTTCTAGGTGATTGTGTTCTAAGTTAGTTATTAATCAACATATTTTGATTAATATTTGGTTTAGATTAGGCATGATTTTCGTTGAGTGTTAATGCTATCATATTTCTATTTTGTTGCATTTTATCCAATAGGTAGATTTCGCAATGATAAGGATATGGCTATTTTTCATTAAATATAGGAAAATCGATGGCTTGCTAAAGGCTATGAACCTATTATGAATTATGATTTAATGATTCTAAGACTCAATGTGATATAATTATAACTAGGTTACAAGGTAATGTTATGCTCTAGTGTTTGAATGCAATTCAAGTATATTACATTGTTTAGTGGGGGTTTGTTTAGATATTTATATTATATCGAATTTGAATTTCGCTTGATTAAGTTTGCATTGAATTATTTGAATTAGTTTAGTTAGTTTGGTTAATTAAGTTAGTGGTCATAGTTTTTAGTTATTTAGTATTTCAATTCTCGTTTGATTAGATTAACTAAATTAAGAAAAACAAAACAAAAAATATTTTCCTTAGAAGTTTACAAAATCCCGGTAGTGATGATATCTCACTTACCACTTCTACAAATAATAGGAAAATACAAGAAATTATTGTGCACGCTTGACACGTGTCATTAGCTATGGTAAATTGACATCAGCTAGAAATCAATAATTTCCTTAGTCTCGATAGATAAGACGTCCGCCACTAACTACTTCCTTAGTTAACACATAACCCTAGACATGCGCCAATCAGGTTTAATGCATTGATCGCATAAAGTTCCACGGGAATACTATTCTTAAATAATTGCATCTTGCACGCTTTTGATTTAACCTAAATTTATTTGTCGCACACTCAAGAATCGAAAATTTTTAACACCAAGCAAGTGAGTGATCGTCACTTATATTAGTCCAATCGTACAATTGTAATTACGAAGACAATTGTCCCAATTAACTAATAGTCTTCCATCTAAAAGCATGCACCGGCCATAATATATACCCTAAGTTTGCACCATAATCATGAAAACAACAATGAATAAAATAAATTGAGTTAAAATAAGTTAAATTATAAATTAAAAGATCTCACATAATACGCTATGAACCATAAATCTGGACTTGCTTCGCCTTCGACCTTGGAATAGAGTGCTTAGCCGGACACGTCTTGACAAACACCATTAACAAATAAAACTAACTAGAAAACAAAAGAGAGAAAAAAGAGTTTGATTGTCACATCTGAGAACTGTATAACCTTTATTAGGCAGCTAATTAAGTATTTTCGAATTTAATCTCGAGATTTAGGTATATGAGGTGGGGCCCATCTGTTACATATTGGAGATCATAAATTTTAATATTATTTTTGCGATGTGTGCCTATTTGAGGTATTATACATTATTTCGATGCAAAATAGGTTCAAGTGGAATGTATACACGGTGTTCGCAAGTTTCAGAACGCGTTAGGAATATTTCTCAATTTTTGGTGAAATTTAGGTATTTTTCGAAATCTAATTTGAATGTAAACCGTAGAGATAATCACAAATTAAATAAAATAATAAATAAAATGATTGGCGCCTAGTGACATGTGCGGTCGAGGGTGACATGTGGGATGTACAATAGTGTGCACGCCCGACGATGGTCGTCGACGTTTTGTGGCGAATTTGTAGCGACAAAAATACATAGGTGTGTTGTAAATTGAGTTGGAACTTGCTAGAAACTAGAGAAGAAAAATATGAGACTTAGAACTTCTACTACTACAAACTACTACTATAAAGGAGAAGAGAAGAAATGAAAGAGTTGGAATGAGAAGTTATTCATTTAACTTGGTACATTTTTACAATAAGGTTCGCACCCTATACAAAGGTCCTTTGTAGAACACTGATTACATTTATATGAGTCTTTCTCTATACTTATTTCGCTTTAATTTATACATGGTATCTTTCTGTCGGGTTTTCCACTACTTTGGATTGTTAAATATTGCATAACTTACTTAATTTAAGACTTCCGCTGTAAAATCGTAATATAACTTGATAAAATTGATTAAATAGCTAACTAAATCATTAATGCCTATGTAAAGATTAATTAGCATAATTTAGGTTAGCTGGGAAAAGTGTAAGCAATCAAGAAGGTCACGGGGAGTCAAGGATAAATGGGCCATGACGTAGCAAGACTTGGTGACATGGAATGCGATGTTGACGAGTCTTAAGGCAGCCCAAAATCTGGGGCCGCCATGGTTTGGTATTAGAGCAAGGTCGATGGTGTCTAGGGGGATGAAGCGTAGCTCAACCTGATACCAAAGTCACAGTTTGGTATCAGAGCAAGGTCGAGCCCATGGGAGAAAGCATAGTTGTCCTTAACCTGATACCAATGCCACAGTTTGGTATCATAGCGAGGTTTCGAGGAAGCCTCGGGAGTAATTTAATGGAATTGAATAAAACTCAACAAACAAACCTTAGACATGGAAACTCGAAGATCCTAATTTAGAATCTTAGTTGGGAAGCAAACTTGAGATGGGTAGTGATAGAGTTTATATACGTGTTATGTTTTTTATTGTATATATTATATACACGTATACAGAAGGTGATTCCATGTACGCTTTTCGATGCAGATCATGATGGATGGCCAACAAACTCCACTTACTATAGATGTTAGTCAAATGAGCGACCAGACAAGAAATGAGGGTTTGGATTCGGCAGTAGCCGCACGATTCGCAACTCACGATAAGTAGTTTGAGCTATTAATGTGCACACAGAAAGCAGCGATTGCATAACTCACTGCCGCTAGGGTACAAAGCTCGATTGAGACGATAGTTGCTCCGATGACAATTCCGTCGACTATTCAGACTGTACCGAAGCATACAGTGGTACATGAGACTCCAGTAGGGGTTTCAGCACCAACTGTAGCACAAACTGAGACACCGACTGCTGCACTGACACAGACAGACATGTTTGAGACTTTGATAACAGTAGAGGTCAAGTTGATGAAGGAGTTTATAAAACTTGGTCTCTTATATTTTTATGGAGGTGGAGACCCAGTGGCGCCGAGAAGTGGCTGATTGCGCATCAGAAGTTACATAAGCTACTGCAGATTCAGTAAAGCATAGAGGCCAGGATATCAGGGCATATGTTGAGAGAGGATACTACTGTGTGGTGGACAGCGTATATAGATACACACCAAGAATCAACGACATGGGTAGAGTTCAGAGAGTTGTTTTATGATCAGTATATACCCATGGGTATGAGGTTAAGGCTGAGAGAGGAGTTTCTGGCTTTAAGACAGGCCAGCCCGTCAGTGTCATAGTACATGAATAGATACCAGTACTTGATACGGTTTTCCATGAATGTCACAGGCATAGAAAGACTATAGATTTATTTCTTTGTCCAAAGGTTGATTGAGGACATAGCCAGTGTTATTGTTTCTTTCGGAGATTAGACACTACATGAGATGTATGATAAATCGCTTCCATGAGACATATCTGATGCAGAGGGCTGATAAGAGTTCATCAACCAAGTAAGAGAGATAGACTAGACAAAGTTATGGGCAAAAGAGATCGAGAGATCAAGATGACAGAGAGGACAAACAACATGGTCGAGGCCGTAGGGATGAAGATTGGGCAACTAGAGCTTATGTTGTACCCACATTACCAACGCCACCGCAGAGGCAGACTCAAGGCCAGGGAGGCAGGGACTGGAGATCATAAGGTCAAGGCTAATGGTCAGGGAGTCAGCGGGTAAGACCGAGATGGAGGATCACATGTTGGCAATGTGGACAGGAGGGTCACATCATGAGGGACTATTCATGGAGATCGGTGACACCGGTGCAGACTCGAGAGCCAATGCATGTAGTGACTTAGCCAGGCCAGGATACATTCCAGCAGTGGGTTTAGAGTACGTATGTTTAGTTTTTCAAATGAATTACAGTTTAAGGATTATTTATGGTGGTATGATGTTATGTTATTGTGTTATGGCATGGGATTGTCATAGGTCATAGCATGGCATGGGATTGTCATGGTGGGTAAGAGTAGGTCGTGGCATGGCATAGGATTGTCATGGTGAACTGAGGTAGGTTATAGCATGGCATGGGATTGTCATGGTATGTTATGGTTGGTTGGGACTATTATGTTGGGATACATGATAGGAGAGATTTATAGATTTTGGCACTACAAAAAAAATGTAAATTAGAAACGGAAATAGCAACGGAATTTAATTCCGTTTCTAATCAGAAATGGTTAGAAACGAAATTGAGATGGAAATAGTCAGAAACGGAATAGAGACGGAAATAATTAGAGACGGAATTAGAGACGGAATTAAAATCCGTTTCTAAAAAAATGGCGCCAACTTTCCACCAAAATTCAGTAGTTTATAACCACACTTCACATCTCGAGATTCGTGCATCGATAGATGAAATATTTATTTGTTTTAAACTCTCTCTCTCTCTCTCCTCAAACTCTCTCTCCCAACTCTCTCTCCTTGACCGAACTCTCGACCTCTCTCCTCGACCTCTCTCGACCTTTCTCGAGCTCACCGGCAGCTCAACAACTGTTCTCTTCACCGGCGGCTCAGCAACTCCTCTCTTCACGGCTCTGCAAACCCTCAACTCCCAGTCTCGTCTCGAACTCTCTCTCTCCCAAGCCCTAAATCTCTACGAAATAGTCACCGCAGACAGCTTATGTTCACCGGTGCTCTCCATTTCTGATGTCTTCATCGTCGAGGGCAGTTACGGCTTTGTTGGATGGAGATTGGAGAGCTAGTTTGGGAGATTTGGTGTTGTTTGAAGAGATTTGGAAATGGGGGTTTGGATTTGGTTGGTTTTGGCGGTGGTGTTCGGAGCTTGAGTTGCTCTGTGCCTGAGCTCGTGCCTTCTGCCATCACCGTCGCATAAGCCCTCGTCGTCGTTCGCTTTGTATGTTGTCGTCTGTCCCTCGCCGTCATCGTCTGCGCTGTCCCTCTTTGTATGGCTTTTGAAGATGTTACTCTGATGGGGGAAGTTTTGGTGTTTTCGTTATTTTCTTGTTGTTAGAACGTGTAAAATGTTGATGTTGAATTCTGTGACGAAATATTTCTCAGATCTCGTCGATCTTGTGTTTACGCTGGTTATCGGTTTATCTTATTTGATGTGTTTTTCATTCTCTCTGTCTTCAATTTGTGCCTGCTCTGTTATATTTTCTCGGTCGTTTCTTTAATTTTCTTTGTTTGTTGGTTTGAAGTTTGCAAATTAGTGTGTAGGAGATATGGTGTGTTTTTTTAGAGGTTAGATGTGGTTGTTAGAACATGTAAATCCGAGATTTCCTTTGGTTGTTGAGGTTTGTGACACAATGTTTCTCAAATTTTGTCGGGCTTGTGTTGTTTGCATTTGTAGATCGGTTTATGTTATTTTTATAGTTGAAGTATATGAAGATAAGTTATTTATATCTTGCATGTTTTGCATTTGTAATCAATTTATTAGTTTTGTTGATTTTGTAATCGGTTTATTAGTTGTGTTGATTTTGAAATGCTTGATAACTCTGCTTTTATTGTTTTACATGGTTGTCATCTAGGATTTTATTTTAGAAGGTGATGTAGTTGGTATATAAAAACTCACTTTCTTTTCTTTATTTGTTTCCTTATTTGGAGTTCAAATAAAATTGTGGCAACTTCTTAGGAGAGCTGCTAGACAGTCGACTCAAGCAAGGGCAAAGAGAGTTTGAAGAAAAATTCCAGAAGAGTTTTAGTCTAACCAACAAGGTATTTACCCTAACAAAGCTTATTTTGTAATTCCCTCTCTTAATTTAATTCGTTTGTGATGATGTCTGCTTACTTTTGGGGGGTATACATCACCCGTAACCTTCGTGGATTCTCACCAATGAATGTTGGTAGAGCTGCTATGGCAAATTTGGTGGGTGGCATTGGTTTCTTCTACTACGGTCAATCTAAAATTGCCCTTGCTAGATCCTCTAGTGTGAGTTCAACACATTCTACAGCTCATCTCTCTTTTGCGCTTGTGTTTTAATGTTCGTAAAGTGATGATTGTATGTTTGTTAAATGTTATTTTAGCATAACAAAGGTGATAATTTTGTTCCATATTGGCCTCTTGAGATTTATACAATTGTTCCAAGCCGATCTTTTTTCCCAGGGGTTTTCTATGGGATGAAGGTTTTCATCAACTCGCTAATCTGTCAAGACATGTTGTCGCTTAGATATGCTTTGAGTATATTCTCATTTCTTCTCTTTAAGCTAACTCTCTCAATTTGCAGGCAGCTTTAAGAACTACTTAACCTGCCGCTTTTTCTTTAATTCTTCTTTAATACATTGTTACAACTCCAATAGGCATTGGGATATTCATATTTGCTTGGACATTATTGGACACTGGTTGGATTTGATGAATGTTGATGGATGGATTCCTCGAGAGAAAATCTTGGGTGCTTAAGCTTTAAGGTAATTTTAAGACTTTGTTTTACTAGGTATATCAAAATTCCACTTCTTTTAATGGGATTCATGTTTAAGTTTTTTTAATATTTACGGTAAAGTGCCAGAAGAATTTGTTCCTCGGCACCCCTCAAATGGAAACCCACCAACTTTGTTTCTAATTTTACATGGTAAAGTTTTTCTTTGTAATGAGTTCCTTCATTCTCTTTTTTGACTTGGACCAAAGAATTGCGTTTATCTACCTATATTCTTAGATCTTGTTCGTAGAACCAAAACGAATGAGTTTTCAGCTAGTGAAAGTAGCAAAATCTTATCATTCTTGGATAGAGCATTTATTCATCTTGAAGCATGGTTCCAATGGTTCAATACCACTCGAGCAGGTAGATTCGACTTCTTTTTTATGTGCTCTTCGTTTGATGTCACGCAGGGAAAAAATGCGTAAAACGTTTCTTTTCTATTTTTAGTTATATATAACCAAGGATTCTTCTGGTAACTCAATTGAGAGCTTATGTTATATATCTTAAGAGTCTGCTATTGGGTGAAATTGTGCTAAACCTCAGATTAACAACCACAAGTTAAACTCTTACAAATAATACATTTAGATGGAAATTTAGAAGTCTGGTTATATTTTCTATAAACGGAACCATTCAGGTTGATTGATTAGCTGACAGTTTCTTCGAAAACTCTTACAAATAATACAATTGTATCTGCTCACATTTTCCTCCGGTTTGGCTTTCATGTGCATTCGTTGGTGTTCTTCACTTAATCTATTAAGTTAATGTTGTGTATTTTGTTTGGTTTAGAAGTTTTTGTTCTGCTCTTCTCTTGCATGCTTAGTGTTTTGTGGTTATGCTTGTTCTATCTTGTAACAATTAAATGTGAACTGCATTTCTCTGTTGTGATCTGGGTTTCGTAGTTATGTTCATTTTGCCATGTTTTGGATGATATGGGTTATTTTTATGCTTGACATGCTGATTGTTTTGGTTGGGTTCGCTATCTCTTGGCTTTTGCTACGGTTATTTTCGCAGCTCATAAAGATCTATGGTGGAATTTTTTTATGGGTGCTTCGTTAGCTATGGTGGGATTGCTGATGGATGCCTTGTTTTTGGCCCGATATAAAAGTCTTATTGTTGTATAGCCCACAATTTTCTTAAATTATTACTTTATTATATATATAATAAATAAGTACCGCTTCAATACTTGCCTAAAAAAATAAATTGGATGATAAGGGGGTTTTGTTCCATAATCAAGAACAAAACTCATTCCATTGTGGACTAGATCTCAATGCTTCATACACTTCTTTTATGACTTTAAGGCCCTCAAAGATGTCATGAGAAGGGTGATCATCGTTGGCCTTTGCCAATTTAGTTTCAAAGTATCTTTGTTCCATAGCAACATAATTTGGTAGTTTTCCTTCTTTTGCAATGCCTTTTGAAGCTCAAATCAAATTGGTAGAATTTTTCAATGTACTTTAGTTTTCTTAGATTCCTGCAGTGTATGAAATCAATTGTTAAATCATATAAATGACGTTACTTAGGAAGCTCTTATGTACTGCAGTAGTCAGTAGACTCTATACACTGGAACAAAGAGCTTCAATGTTCAAAGATTCTGTACTTATTGATTATTGCATCATTTCATCTGCCACTCTGAGAAAACTCCAATCTCAAACTTATCTATGTGAGTTTAGGTGGAGGTGTAATCGAGGTGATATTTGACGATTCGTTCTTTTATATTACTGTCCAAGTGAAGTTGAATATATTTGTTCTTCTAATTTTTCTTTTTGATGTTATTATTATAGTGGAGATGGTTTTAAATGTGTGAAGTTTCTAATAATGCAGACTTGAATGAAGAAGCGAATAGAGCATTTCCTGATGATAAACTCCTGACGAAAGATGGGAAGCCAAAAGAATTTTTCTTTTCTAGTGATGCCCAAGCTCTTGTTGAACACACAAGAAAGGTTTAGGTGATTGAGGATGGTGAGGTGGTGCATCTTAAGGTATTCTCTCTTGTTTCTTTTACTTCATTTGTGATTTGTTTTCCTATTCATAAAGTAATGCTCTCGAACATAATTCCTTTACCATCTGAAGGTTTGCCTGTTTATATGCGAGAAACACATGAGGATGACCTTCTATGATAATTTAATGGAATTTTCTGGGAAGTGGATGACGTTCTTTTAGTATGCACCTTCTATGCAAACCATCAACGTGCATTGAACCTGGGACATTACATTGATTTTCTTATATTGCTTCCAGCAATGAAATTATACACATATGAACTGCCCACTATACTATTAGTGGTCTTAGTGCGTGTCTTATATCCTAATTGATTTTTCATTTAACTTAGGGTGCTGAAGTGGACATTTCTTTACTACCTAAGCTTCAAAGCATTCCACATTTCTTGGCTTCCTAAGCTGTGCTCCGTGCAAGGTTCTGCTATTTCCTCAAACCTTAAAGCTTTGTTTCCTGCTTGGTACTTTGCCTTCACCTATTTTACGGTAAATTTTTTCTTTCCTAAACCCTTAAACAATCAAACTTTATTTTCGTGCAAGGTTCTCCTATTTCATAAAACTCTCTCATGTACTTGTGTGTTTTCTTTAGGCGGACTGCATAGGTATTTTGACGGATCAGAACAAGCTTGTTATAGCTGTCAGGGGAGCAACTGCACTTGCCGCAGGGGTTTACACAACGAGGTATGTTCAAGATGCTATATTTTTTTAATTTTTTTTTTTTTTGCTCTTCTTTTCGAAGATCTATTTCTGGTTGTAATGTTTGAACAAACATGCACCTAATATTTAATATTAGTGGTTTTGGTTTCTATTTGAAATGCTTCTATTGCAAATTTGCATGTTCATTTTCATTTTGAAACTGCCACTAGATGCTTATTCTTGAGTTTCAGATTATGCATTCGAAATGGAATGTACGACTTCCATACTTCCATAGTTCCATTGAGTTTGCATACTTGCTGTTTTTTTTGGGTTGTTGTTTTGCTGTTTTGCTATTTTTTTGGGTTGCATTACAAGGCTGGAATGGCTGCTGGCTGGAATGGCTACTGGAATGGCTCCTAGTGAGTTTTGTGGTTGAAATTGCCTCTTCATATCGATTGAGAGGCTTTGTATGTAATGTATTTTCGGTTCATCTGGTTTGTTTTTTCTTTGTTGTGAAAGGTTTCCTTAGGTTGTCTTTGTTACGGGATTTACTTGTTTGTATATTGTTTGAGTATTAGTTTCCTTTCAAAGATGAAGAGGTTTGTTTGTTTAGAGTCTGCCACGGTGCCACTGGCTTGTTTGTTTATTTTTGAAGTGTTAGTTGTGAACAATGTGTAGGCTTGCTTGTTTTTTTTTTAGTTCCATTGAGTTGCATACTTGCTTTTTTTTTTTTGGTCGTTGTTTTGTCTTTTTTTTTTTTTTTTTTTTTGCTATTTTTTTTTTTTTGGGTTGCATTACAAGGTTGGAATGGCTGCTGGCTGGAATGGTAGCTGGAATGGCTCCTAGTGAGTTCTCTTGTTGAAATTGCCTCTTCATATCGATTGAGAGGCTTTGTATGTAATGTATTTTCGGTTCATCTGGTTTGTTTTTTCTTTGTTGTGAAAGGTTTCCTTAGGTTGTTGTTACGGGATTTACTTGTTTGTATATTGTTTGAGTATTAGTTTCCTTTCAAAGATGAAGAGGTTTGTTTGTTTAGAGTCCGCCACAAAGTTGCCACCGGTTTGTCGTTTTTTTTTTAAGTGTTAGTTGTGAACAATGTGTAGGCTTGTTGTTTTTTTTTTTTGGGTTGCTATTTTTTTTGCTTTGTTTTGTTGTTTTTTTTTTTTTTTGGGGGTTTTTTTCATTTACTTTAACTGCCACTTTATACATTCATTTGAATTTCAAACTTTATCATTTCTTCCAATACATAAGAAAGAAACTTGTTTTGTCATCTCTTAGTATGTAAGGAAGAACTTCGCTCCCAATTGTTCTTTGTTAGAAACTTTTATTTTATTTTATTATGTTATTTGCTGTTGTGCATGTTTTATCATTCATTCTCCCTTTGTGACTGTCCATGTGAAGGATGCAAGTATGCAACACAAGTAGCCATGTACCGTCGTAATTGTGCTTTAGCAAAGCTTTGTGTTCATGTAGTTAGGTAGGTTCTCAGATTCCCCCTTCTAATAAATTGTGTTAGTTGGACACACAAGTAGCCATGTATCGTCGGAAATTATAGTTAAATATAATGTTTTCTTTTGCACTGTAAATGGAGATAGTTTTTTTGCAGTTTCGTATTTTTTATCGTGAGTTTGATCTATTTTGCAATATTTGCATAGCGTGGCCCTATAAGTAGGTGACTGGTTCTTCGATCGAGTGGGAGTTAGTGCCATTGATTGCCCATATCCCTGTGATAATACCTACCATAATCTGGTTTCCAAGTGAGAGATGAGGAATTTAAAGCATTTCATGTAACTTTTATAGTTGTTTACATGACTTTTAGATTGATAATTCTTTTTGTGCATATTTAGAGGATTGTAAGTTTTTTTTGTGGTTGTTGAACAATAGGATTGGTGGTTTTTGTGAATACTTAGAAATTTGGAGCATTTGTTATATTAGACAATTTTTCGTGAATATATAAATTTTTTTCAAATTTTGAATTTTACATTTTTTTCTCTCATTTGAATATTTGTTGATATATATTGTCGATGTATGAATGTCAAATTTTGCTTTTTTGGGGGATGTTAGCACCCTCAAGGAGTTGTTGGAGGGGGTGCAGGCGATGGAGTAGGTCCTATGGTTGTATTTTTAAGTTATAGGTTGGATAACCAATTGGATTGAGTGTATGTTTGAAAACTAAACAAAAAGGAGAATTAGAGACGGATTAGCAACGGAATTCAGAGATTTCGTTGCTATTCCGTCTCTAATTTTTGAGGAATATATGCATGAATCAGAAACGGAATCAGAGATGGAATTCAAAGATTTGCAACGGAATCAGAGACAGAATGCAATTACAAATGTACCATTTCGAAAAATTTTCATTTCTGTTCCGTCTCTGTTCCGTTTCTAATTTCCGTCTCTAATCCGTCACTAATCAGAAACGGAATTTATTCCGTCTCTAATCCGTCTCTAATCATAAATGGAATCACAATTCCGTTGCTGATTGAATCAGCGTCGACCAAATCAGAGACGGAATTTATTCCGTCTCTGTTCCGTTGCAGATTAGGATTAGAGACGGAATTTATGCAAATCAGAGATGGAAAATTCCGTTTCTGATTTGCTATTTTTTTGTAGTGTGGTGTTAGGTAACTGAGGCTATGTTTTTGTTGTTGTTGTTGTTGTTGTTGTTGTTGTTGTTGTTGTTGTTGTTGTTGTTGTTGTTGTTGTTGTTGTTGTTGTTGTTGTGGTGTTAGGTAACCGGGTTAAGGAAACTTGAACACATAAATCGAACTGAGAGTCAGTTGCGGAGATGTAGGAAAAAGAGTGACTGATTTTGACCACCTCGACAACATGCACCTACGTCTTAGAGTAACACTACGTTCCCTGTGATGGGAGTAGTGTGGTGTTGAAAGGATCGTAGAATGAGACTATGAAGGTGTGTAGCGTGGTCACACGGGGATAGGATATTTACCCTAGAGTTTACTCGAGTTCTAAATTTTGATGAAGAAATTTCTTCTAGTTAGGAAGAATTGTAACGACCCAAATTAATTAAACTAGAATTAGCGTTAATCTCGTAGATTAACAGTCGTAATTCGGGCGTTAGTGGACAACTCAGTTGACTCAAATACGAGAACTAGGGAAATATGTTATTTATGAATGGTGGTTGTGTATATATGGTGTTTAGAATTATTATTATTATATTGCACAGTATTTGTATATGTTGTTATCGGGCGAGTTTGTGTGACGCGCATTTGCCTCAAAAGGCATGCCAACACGAGTATCGGATAGGGGAATTATGGTTACACTAATAAACTTGACTAACTCACGTTAAGTTGACTAGTTAAATAATTAAATTAGGTAATGTAACCATAGGCTAAGTTGATTAAATTAAAACAATAGCCTATGACGTACCTCGAAGTGCATGCCAAGATGCGGCGCATTGGGTGTTGGATAGTCGAGGGTTATTGGGATCACAAGTTTGTCAATTTAGTAAATAAAAACAATAACCAAATGTATCATAATGGGCTTAAAATAGTTTAATTAAATTAAATAAATCAAGACCTATAGTTTGGTTAATTAATTAGAAACCATATGATTTACATAGAGATACGTGTTGGCACATCTAGGAGTCATGTAAGTAGCTAATTAGTGTCACTTGCGTTTAGTTAGGGGAGTGTAAGTGGGCTAAGTGGCAAGAGATATGTCATTAGATAAACCTCGGGATACGTAAATGCATAGAGATCAATTGCTAGAAATAAATCTCACTTTGATATATATTTTGATGTGTTGATCTACACATGCAAACCCAAAAATTCATTTCATTACAGGAAGCTAAGAAATCAAAGAAAAAGAGGGAGAGTTGGAGCTGGAGATCATCAACTTAGAGATCAAGACTTATGTCATTATCATCTCCATCTCCTACACTATCTAATGAACCTAATATTGTAGGTTTTTGATGAAATTTGAATTAAAGGGTAAATCCATGGTTTTTATGGAAACTTGATGATGGATTGTATGTTTTAAAATCATTTCTAATGGGGATTTATCAATAGTTTTGTTAGATGAATTTGGAAAAACTAGAGGATTTTATAGAATTGATGAATTTGATTTAACTAAGGTCGTTTTAATAGTTTAAAAGATATTTTGGAGTCTATTTTAAGTGGTGAATATGTTGGTAAGGTCTAGGTAGCTAATTGGGAAGTTTAAGATAGAATTCTCGAGTTGAGAATTCTGTCACATAGGGTAATTAGTGCGTTAATGACGCGTGCCGAATGCGTTAATAAAATAAAATCTCCAAACCAACTATTTTGTAGAATAGTGGCGAATGGTCGATCCTATAAAGATTATTAGTCTTTTATGGTTAAAAACAACGAAAAGGAAAAATCAGGGGTTTTGAAATAAATTAATTTAATTAACTAAACTGAAATAAACTAAATAAATAAAATATCGAAACTAATTTTGACAACAATTAATGAACACCTAAGTAACACCTAGTTCTACGGTTCAACAAATCAGAATCAAGATTCAATGGCACATCATGGTCTTCAATCCTTCCCAAGAAGTTATTAATTTAAGTTTTCCTATATTAGCTATAGAAAATCGACATCCGCCAGAAATTCCTCATTCCCCTAATATCGATAGCTAGGACGTCCGCCACTAACTACTTCCCTAATTAATGCATAACCCTAGACATCTGCCAATATGGTTTAACACACTAGCCTCAGTAATATTTGCACACACATAATGAAGATGAAAGAAGTGAATTGAAAAGCATAGTGATTCATTACCTAGGTGAAGTTTTGAATTAAGATCTTCTTAATATCATAGTACAAGTATTTACATTGTTTTGTTAGAATATAGTAGTTTAGTTTAAAATCAATTAAAAAAGATTTTCTTAGAAATAGAGTAAGTTTAACTAAGTACACTGAGTGCAATACACCTTTCCTTGAGGACGATATCTGTAATCAACATTAGTTGATCACATTATTACTACGATCAAGTCGTTATACTTATTGTAACGATCGATGAGTTGGTGCTCAAACTTCACATGCAGCTACTTCATCTAAAATAAGAAATCCTGGATAGTAAAGAGTGGAATTTTAGATCTGATTCTTACTGGAGTTTTTGTTAGAGATCAAGATTTAAGTGCTCAAGAACTAGGTAATCATCTTCTCTACATGTTCTTCAATTAAATGATGAGAAATTTGGGTGATTTTGATGAAAATGAGTTTTAGAAAAAACTCACTACTTTTCACTTGTGTTTTTATGTTTTCTAAGCTCATTCGCAAACCATTGGTGTTTTCAAAATGGATTTACAAAATTTATTTGTTAATTTGCACAATTTTGGAAATACGTGTCAATTTTTGGTAAAAACTTGATGAATTGACGTAAATCTTGTAAATGGATGTTGTATATGTTGCGATTGTACTGTATTTGGATGGGGGTTGACCCAAGATCGTTCCGCACGAGGTTCCCCACAATTCGGAGTTGAAAACCCCATCAGAATTCCCAAATTCTATGCCCGAGCTTGATGCCATTCAGATCAACTGTAAATGGATCATCACATGCATACATAACAAAGTACATAAACAAAGTGTGTGCTCGTCCTAGTCAGACTAGACTGTACTTCAGATCCTTAGGACCCCTTCAGTAGGTGCCCTCTCCACTCTTTCACCTGGTTCCTCATGGTGATTGGCCTATTCCTACTCTCCACATACACATGCACTAGAGAGCAGCTCTAGTTTCCATTCATCAAGGGCTTGGTCACACGTGCTATAGTCTAGTGTGCCATAAACACAAAATAGAAGTGTCGATAGGAGTAAACTCAACCAACTGTCCCAAAGATTAATGAAATAGAATTTAAGAAAATATGATAACAATGGTAAAACAACAACATAAATACTCGTGTGACTTTCAATTAGGTTTTATACAAATACTCGCTCCGATCCCGAAAAACACCCTGATTCAACTACGTCACACCCACAACTATCGTACTATAGTCCATGAGTCCCCTGGGGTTAACCTTGATCACGACGTCATCATAGCGTTGTGCCTTTATGGTTACAGTGCCGAGTAGCACCGTGTATGAATGCCCTTGCGTCGTGCATTAATACGCATGGCACCGAAACGGCGTCAAGCTCATGAAAAGTCATTTTGCTATGAGAATTTAAGACTTTTGACTGGGTTTTCGACTCCAGATCATGGCGAACCTCACGCAGAACAATCTTAGGTTAAACCCTCATCCAAATACAGCACAATAGCATCATGTATATCATTCATCCACGAGATTTACATCAATTCATCATGATTTTACCAAAATTTGATATGCATTTCTTAAATCATGCAACATAACAAATGAATTTTATAAATCTAGTTTGAAAACACTAATGCTTTGGAATTTGAACTTAGAAAACATAAAAAACACTAGTGAAATTAGTGAGCTTTCTCTGAAATTCATTTTCATCAAAATCACCCTAATTTCTCCTCATCTTAATTGAAGAACAAGTAGAGAAGATGATTGTCTAGTTCTTGAGCACCTAGATCTTGATCTTTAACGAAAATTCCAGCAAGAATTAGATCTAAAATTTCTCTATTTATTGTCCAGGATTTTTTTATTTTAGATGAAGTGGTTGCATCCGAAGTTTGAGCACTAACTCATGTGTATATATACATATTTGAATATCACTTATCTCGATGTACATTTTGTGGTCCTCATTTAAACCTGTTGGACTCATTTGTGACTCCATTGAGTGACTCATCAGCCTAGTATCACACATTCTAGGATCATCATAATGTCCATCAATGGTTTAGATAATTTCCATCTAACTATAGGAAAATCAATTTAATTATTGAATAGCAAACTTAGGTACAATAATATTATAGTTAGTGTATTTGATCACATAATTAACCTGATTGTGGTCTCACTAATCCCTCGACTACCCAGCACCCGATACCCCGCATCCGGCCATGCATATAAAGGAGCGCAATCCTTGATGTGCCAGATTATTATGACTTAGCCTAAAGTTTGATTATCCATTTTATGCCATGTGGTTCTAGTCATTTTATTCAAGTTAGTATTGTAAGACTTATCGTACCCGTAGTACACTTAACATAATTTACGAGGCAATTACCAGTCACACAATCTCACTCGACGTAACATTGATATTTACAAACATGCGATGAATTATGCCATACTAAATAAAATACATTATAATTAAGCAATCAATCAAGCAATATAAACTAATATTACCTAGTCAGGTGTGCCCCCAGCCTATCTACGGCATCCATGTTAGGTCCGAGCTGGTGTCCTAGTCTGTAAATAATAAATAATAATGGCATTAATAAAATGGGTCGTTACATAAGTTATTCAGAGAGTATACTGCCAATTTCGATTTAGAGATTTCCACCGGGTTTTCTAATTATTGTAAAAAAAATATGTAAAGTGGAGGTGAAGGTCCCTTATACTATTTCAATTTCGTATAATATAAGTTGGGGATATACATTATTAGGTTTATATTGTTTTTTTATTAATAAAATTCTTGGAATACAGTCTCAATATGATTTCATCAAGATCTTTTAGTTTTTTTTTTTCGTCAGAGATAATAAAGGGAAAAAGATTTATAATGATAAGAAGAGATATTTCTTGAAGAGAAAATTGATATTAAATAGATTCTAGAGATTGGCCTCGATTGTATGGTCAGGTAAGGTCATAGATTCAACTCGTATTGGAATTACATAAATTTTAAAAAAAACTACGGTGTTAAAACATTATTTAATGTCAATGAATTTGTTTGACCCAAAACTGTGTGTCACGTACAGAGCACGTGCCCCCTTTACTAGTCTATATATGTATTCATATAATAGAAAACTTGAAACGGTTAACCATGAAGCCTCTAATTCGGAATTATCAGTGGCATAAGTCTTCAAATTTATGGAAATGTTTCCTATACTTTTTAGGAGATCTCTTCGGTACTTCTTGGTTGTAATATAATCAATAGGGCTCTCAATGTGGATGTTAAAAGACTTTTGGACTAATTCGATTCCATACACAATAATCCTCATATCATGCTTTCTTTTTATATGTTTTTTATGTGTCTATGATCTTTGTGGAAAAGACGTACAACGAGCAATTACATTTATCACTGAGATAATAACAACGCACCTTCAAGGCTTAATCCATGATGGATATATGTATTTCTTTCCATGCACTACAAGTACTATGCTTTTGCTTGATGTACATTAGTTAATCCTGCTGATATTGCGATCAAGACCAAGTGAACTACCCAAATGTTCAATTTGGTTCAAATTAATGTGATATTAATTACTATCGTCAAAAGTGATTTTGGATAGGGACTTGACAAAGGTTCCACGGGCTAATTATATTATTTGGAACTTGAAGAGGGTTCGCATGTATAAATTCCAAGGATAGATCAAAAAACTGAATCAATAATCTAATGCTTGGTGGGAAGCATTATTTGTGCATTAGTATTTGGGTGAGGGATTAATAGTCATTGTATTAATTAAGAGTATTTTTTTCTTTTTTTAACTGGACAAATTTCCAATTGATAGAAAGATTAGGGAAGGGCGGTAGCGGTGGTTTGGTCACCAGCAAAAACGTGCCCTCACTAGAAAACTTGACTCAATAGAAACTGTAGAAATTCGACGAGGTAGGGGTAGACTAAAGTTAACATGGGATGCATTAATTAGGAGGGATTTGAATGGTGTGAAAAGCTCACCATCAATTGCACTTAATCGAGCACAATCGAAACGTTTGATCCATATAGCGAACCCCAATTAATTTGGGACTAACACTATGTTGTTGTTGTTGGTGGTGGTGGTGGTGGTGGTGGTGGTGGTGGTGATGTTGTTGTAACTAGAAAAATTTGTTGTTTTTTGACAAATTTGTTTTTAGGTGGTGTTGGAAACAAGAACATCAAACACTTAAACGACTACTTTCTATTTTTTAGGATGAACCTTTTTAAAGATGGAGGAGAATGAGTTATCTACTTATAAAGCAAGTATATCTTAAAGAGAGACTCCTATGGCATAATCTATTAAAGTGTATTTTTTTACTCCAATCTGATAGAGTTTTGTTGAAAGTGAGCCAACACTTGACGATGAATTTGTAGATGAAATTATTATTTTTTTTACTTTATTTCATCGCTCAAAAATTATTTACTAATATTTGATTGAGTTAGACATTTTTTTAATTGATTATCAATTTTACAATTGTAGTTAGCCACTATGCTCCCCTTGAATTACACTATGAATAAAGTTTTTTATGGCATATATCAATAATTTTGACAGTAAAGAATCATGTTACTTGAGTCAATTTACGATAGACAAATTGAAGTCGAAATCAAAATAAAATATTATGTGCCGACCACATGCCCTACTTACCAGTATTAAGAAAAAAGAAAAGTTAATTTGAGGTTTTTTGTTTGGTAATATTTGTTTTTTCTCAAAAGTTTGATCATATTCGTTGTTTCTATATATGGTTGAGATTTGTTTTTTTTGTTGAAATATATGCTTTAGAGATTATGGAACAATTAATAGAGAACTTTGCCTTTCTTAAGGTGCTAAACCACCGGGCGTGCCCTTGGCCCGCCCCTTATATATGTGTTATACAATTCATTCATACATGAACTATAACAATTATGGTAGGTTGTTTTTTTTCTTTTTCCTTTCTCGTCGAATTCAAAAAAAAGAAAATTCATATCATACTAGCAATTGTTGTTGGAAATGCTACCCACTATAATTTTTTTTTACTTCAGCGGTAGTCAAACCTACGACCTCCCTAAATCCAAACTAATTTTATTAACAAGATATTTATGTAATCCAAAAATAATTTATGTTAGAGAGTATACTGCCAATTTCGATTGAGAAATGTCCACCAGGTTTTCTAATTATTATAAAAAAGTATGTAAAATGGAGGTGAAGGTTCCTTAAACTATTTCAATGTTGTATAATACAGGCCTTCGGGATATACATTATTAGGTTTATACTATTTTTAAAATTAATAAAATTCTTGGAATATAGTCTCGATCTGCTTTCATTAAGATCTTTTAGTTTTTTTTTTGTTGGAGACAATAAAGGGAACAAAGTTGTAATGATAAGAAAAGATATTTCTTGATGAGAATATTGATTTCAAATGGATTCTAGAGATTGGCCTTAATTGTATGGTAAGGTGAGGTCACAAATTCAACTCATATTGGAATCATATAAATTAAAAAACAAACTTCTATGTTATAGCATAATTTAAAGTTATCGAATTTGTTCGACTCAAAATTGTGCATCATGTGCGGAGCACATGCCCCTTCTATGAATATATATAGGGCATGTGCTCCACACGTGATGTACAGTTTTGGGTCGAACCAATTCGATGACTTTAAATTATGCTATAACAAAGCAGTTTGGAGGCGATTTTAAAAACTTGAAAACTACGATTTCACAGTTTGGTGGTGGTTTTCATTTATAAAAAATTGTAATTCACCAAACCACAAAACCACATCCAAACTTGGAATGAAACGGAATAAAGTAGAAGCCTTTTATGTTGTTTAAGTTTTGAAATGAACTTATACTCATAATTTTGATTGAGTTCATGTATTTCATTGTGTTTTTAGTTGATGGTCATGTATAGTAATATATTTTGTTGATGGAGATGTATGGACTTGTATGGAATGTGTGGTTTTTTTATTGAAAATGAGTCGCACGAAAATCGTGAAACCAAACTAACCAAACTGAGCAAACCACGGTCGGTTTGGTTGCAGTTTTGAGGGTTCTCAGTTCGGTGGTGGTTTGCAAAATGACCAAATCACTAACCTTCGATTTGGTGGCGATTTGATGGTTTTGCACCACCAAACATCGGTTTACCCATATATATATATATATACACATATTAGTCAACAAGCACACGCTTCGCATATGAGATGAAGATATTCTTTTAACAATATATTTAGTATTATAGTAGACAAACATTCTTAACGTATGATTTTCTTTTTGTAAATGTATCCCAATTATAAAGTTAAATAATGTGACATTGTGACGCAAATGTCTAACATATGCGTTTAATTAGTTGGTGGAAATACGGAGTGAAAATATCATACTTTAAGATTTTACTACAAACAAAAAACAGTTAGGATATTGTTTAAAAAGCATAAATGTTAAGATAAATTGCCTACTATAGATGCAGTATTAAAAAAAGAACATAATAATATGAAAAAAGAAATAAGTGTGGATATCTATACCAATAAAAACTTAGAAATCTTTACAATAATTTTTTTTTTCTTTGAAGAATGTCTACAATGATAATTAGTAAACAACAATATTGTTTAATGTGAATATGTATCATCATAATTGATTATAACATCCAGTAAACCAAATTTCATGTGTAGGTATGAATTTGAGCAAATTGAGTTAAAAAGGAGAGGAAAAACGTGTCGAGAGTTCTGTAGTTAGAGATAGAATAGGGCTTTGTTTAAAAAAGAGAGAGAGAGAGAGAGAGAGAGAGAGAGGGGAGTTGTGTATCTACTTCCAATTTTTCTTGTTTTATTTCATAGTTATTTAATTTACTTGAAACATGTATTTTTTCCAAAGAAAATCTATTACATGTAAGATTCTAACTTAATACAATAGTTCATCACTACAACCAACAACAACAACAACAACAACATAGCCTCAATCCCAAATTAACTGGGGTCGGCTACATGGATCAAACTTTTCCATTATGCTCGATTAAGTGCAATTGATGGTGAGCTTTGCAAAGCATTCAAATCTCTTTTAATTAATGCATCCCATGTTAACTTTGGTCTACCCCTACCTCGTCGAATTTCTACAGTTTCTATTGAGTCAAGTTTTCTAGTCGGGGCATTTGTAGGCGGTCTTTGCAGGTGACCAAACCATCGCAACCACCCTTCCCTAATCTTTGTATCAATTGGTGCTACTCCTACTTGTCTTTGAATTTCTATATTTCTTATTCTATCTTTACGAGTTTTACCACACATCCACCTAAGCATCCTCATTTCTGCTACATTCACTTTATGTAATTGTTGTTGCTTTACCGCCCAACATTCACTTCCATAGAGCATAGCTGGCCTAATTGCGGTCCTATAAAATTTTCCTTTTAACTTAGTAGGAACATGTCGATCACAAATCACCCCCGTTGCACTCCGCCATTTCTTCCATCCAGCTTGGATTGTATGTGTGACATCATTTTCAATGTTACCATCATTTTGTATGATTGAACCTAGGTATCTAAAGTGGTTTACCCTAGGAACTTCTACTTCCCCTAATTTTACCACTCCGTCATCTCGATGTCTAGTGTTTCCAAACTCACAGTGCATGTATTCTGTTTTCGTCCTACTCAACTTAAAGCCTTTAGAATCTAATGTATTTCTCCAGAGTTCTAATTTCCTATTCACTCCATCTTTAGTTTCATCCACTAAGACAATATCATCTGCAAATAGCATACACCATGGTATATCCTCTTGAATATGTCTTGTTAATTCATCCATAACTAAAGTAAATAAATATGGGCTTAAAGCCGATCCTTGATGTAGTCCTATCGTAATGGGAAATTCTTTTGTAGCTCCTCCAAATGTCTTTATACTCGTTACTACTCCATCGTACATATCTTTAATAGTGTCTATGTATCTAGCGTGCACTATTTTTCTTTCTAGAACCCACCAAAGAACATCTCTAGGGACCCTATAATATGCTTTTTCTATATCTACGAATACCATATGAAGATCTTTTTTTCTTTTCTCTATATTTTTCTAACAATCGTCTTACAAGGAAAATCACCTCCATAGTTGACCTCCCAGGCATGAAACCAAATTGGTTCTCTGATATTGTTGTTTCTCTCCTTAGCCTATTGTCAATTATCCTCTCCCACAGTTTCATAGTGTGACTCGTGAGTTTAATTCCCCGGTAGTTTGAGCAACTTTGAATGTCTCCTTTGTTTTTGAAGATTGGCACAAGCGTGCTTCTTCTCCAATCCATTGGCATCCGTTTTGATTTTAAATCATGACCTCCCAAGGTCTTGCTTTTATGGCAAGCGATGTCTTTACCATCTAACCAAATATGCTTTGACCATATAAGATTCTAACTTAATACAATAATTCACCAAGCAATGAGGGACATAATTGAGCTTCGCACGGAATCCAATTGCAAGTACTATCCTTATGCTTGTCGAAATATTCGTTAGTTTCTTTGATCGATATCACAACATTACTGGCCTTGCCCATCCATATTAATTTTTTCTTTGATCAATCCCACCATCTTCGCGGAGTACAACTCGATTCAAACTACACAAACTACTAAGCCTTTTGCATATGCCCATCTGATCGTTCGCGATGCCGCTCATAATTCTAGCAACACACAAAAAAACTTCATCCATAATCTCGTAGATGTCCCTAATCATCGTCTCTGAGTACTATCCTAATACAAACCCTGACTAGTCCATGAGGCACACTTGTATCAGTGTATAATTTGAAAAAAAAAACTAAATAGCTTTCAATTATTTAAAAAAATTAAAATTAAAATATGTAAAATTAGCAAAGGGTGCCATGAACGCACATCAGTCTGATTTATGTAGCATTCATGCATCTAAAGCAATTGAGGTTCCAATGTAAGGAGGAGAAAGTAGAGGAGGTATGTTGCTCTCAAATCATGAATTACTCCTTTCTAAAAAAGATATTGAATTAATCTGGCTTTTTTTCGTCAAGTATCTTGAACTTGTATTGAAATCCAAGCGAGACTTAAATATAATAATAATAATAATAATTAATCTCTTGTTTTTTGGAAGAAATAATTAATCTCTTTCATCACTCCAAAGTGAGATTTGTCTATCTCTAATTTGGGATTGGGTAATGCTATTTAGACTCGTGAGTTCGGACTCAAAACTTTTTTTAATTTCAAATACATCCTTGAGCAATTAATGAAACAACTATAATCACTTGTAAAATTCCTATTATACCCCTTAAATATTTACAAAAATTTTAAAAACTACCCTATGAGTCCGGACTCATGAGTCCAAGTAGACTTATTGTTTGGGATTTATATCTCCTTTCAATTGCACGTAAGTCTGATGCACATTTTCCTATAAGAAAACCCATGACTTTTTACTCTCAAATACCATACCAAATCATTATGACATCCATTTGGTTAATTAGTCCAAAATGCATTTTAAACATAAAAAAATAATAAGATTGCACCTAATTATCTGAAGCTCATTTTTAACTCAAAAATAATAAGATTTATGACCTAGAAGTATCAACAAATGCATTAGATATTTAATTTTGAAGATTTACAAGATCTAGAAGTATTAACACATGCATTAGAAAAAAATCTTGAGGAATAGAAGCATTAGATAATTAATTTTGAGAATTTTCCAGTACTACCATTTGAGACTTTTTAAGTTGTAAGCCATGTCCAATCCTCTACCATTATTATGTTTTCTCAATCACATACCTTTGTTATTCCCATATTTCTTAATGATTTAAATTAATCACATTGCAAGAAATATCAAATAACCATTAGAGAAAATGTATCAAAATAATAAGATTTACCTAATGGCTAGTGAAATTGTCAAGAGAAAATTGAGATTGGTTACGTCTTTGAATGTGGTGTACGGTGTTTTCTATCTACTATTTTTGGGGTCATTTTGTCCCAATCGAGCAGTTAATGAAATGTGAAATGGATGAAAAAGGAGAATAATATGGGAGTAGTTAAGATAACTATAAAAAAACTAAATATGAGGATGACATGTTGAAAGTGTTTTAAAATATGAGTTTCTTAATATATCTATTATTGGACTAAGTGGTTAGTCACTTATACTCCACACAAGATTTTGATGGCACCAAATAAAGTGAGAGGATTCAAACAAGTTTGCTAAGTGTTTCTCAGAACATCAAACTTGGGTAGGAATCACAAGTTCAAAAGGAAAAATGAATTCTCAAAAGTTTAAGATTCGTCTCATATAAGGATACAAGTGCCAAAAAGCTCACACTATAATTTGTACAAATTATGTAAGATATATAAGTCTAATTATGCAAGCCAAATGCATTAAATTCATGCATATCATGTTTTCCACGTTTTCCCAAAGTTTCAAATTTTGATTTTAGTACTATCTTCTTTTCATAACTTGAAATAGTTTAATATTATGAAAAAAGGTTTTTACATATGCATTGGATTTGAGAATATTGTTGTGGTTGGTTTTAAATGTACCAAACTCAATTTGAATGGTTTTTGAAAAGTAAGCAAAATATTTGCAGAGAAACCCCTACATGTTTCATGAAACTAGGATTTTCAATTTTCAGGATTTGTGAAATCATCTGGGCAGTCCAAACAGGTCAAATGACTCATACTAAACACGTTCGATGTGTTTTCAAAGGTTTAGTTGGGTCATAGGTGTGTTATGGAGTTGCTAACTTAAGATCAGAACTTATTTAGTCTCTGGTCCTTGCTGGTTAGCGCGCTAATGGGACTCATTAGCGTACTACCTGCATTTAGCGTGCTAATGATGTCACCTAGTGCGCTAACCAATCTCCTGATAGCTTTTTTAAAAAGCTTACAACTTTTGCTTTAGTTTGAATCAATGATTGATTTAGGCCCTTGGATCAAGATAACGGTCATAAACTGTTAAATAGGTTTGGAAACCATTAACAAATCACTTAGAACATTCTTTTGTCCTCTTAAGCTCAATAATTCACAATTGTCCAAGTTTTCACATTAAATAGTCTTGATTTTTGTGTTTAACCACTTGAAATCTTTTGAGGCTATCATATCATCCTCGAAATTGGTGTAACTGAGGTGTTCTAAGGCTTGCAACCACTTCTCTAAAACTGATTTGATTATTTCTCATTTAAGGTTGTAAGAAAGTTTGATTTCCTAGATCTATTATACTTAAACTACATCTTTTATTGTACTTGGAGTGCGAAAATTATTTGTTGTGTTCTTGAACACATTTTTCTTGGGTTTTGCACTTAAACTTAGCTTTATAAACCGTATGACTGATTCGAACAAGAATTAGGCCTTAAACTTGATTTTCATCAAACTACTTGTTCATTGGATTTAAAATCGTATTTATTCTCATCGATTTGGTTTAATCGGTTTCTTATTTGAGATTGGTGCAACATCAGTGATATATTTTCATATCTCATTCATATTCATAATCGCATGCATTAGAGTTGTTAGGCTCTATGTGGCTTGCTAAAAATTAAACTTATTGTTGTTTTGCTTTGTAAAGTTGATTTTCAGTATATTTTTCTATTTCCTGTAAGTGGATGATTGTAAGACTTAGTGGTATTTAAGTCAAGGGAAGACCTAGTTGAGGCTAAGCATAAACCCTAGTTGAGGCTAAGCATAAACCCTAGTTGAGGCTAAGCATAAACCCTAGTTGAGGCTAGGCGGGAAGTCCTAATTTGTGATTAGGCATTATAGGCTTGTATGCTAAGTTGTAAGACTTATCATTAATATAAGTGGAGGTTTCAAAATCCTAACCTGGGAGGTTAGGTAATGGATGTAGATCAGTTGGATCGAGTCACTATAAATCGTGTCTCTTTTCCATGTCTTCTGCCTCCTTCACCGTTGCATTGCACTTATACATGTTCATTGTGTATGCATTAAGCATTGTTGTTCAATGAAAGTTATTAAAAGGCGATAACCTCTCGATACACCCAATTCACCCCCTCTTAGGTGTGATTTCAATTGGTATTAGAGCGGGTTATTGCTCAAAGTGTTACTAATTTTTTTTTGAGTGTTTTCGTGTAATGATGTAAACTCTAGATCCGACTCACCATAGGGAGGGCAACTCATCGAGTAGGCCTCCATACTTTGATGGAACAAACTAAGCTTATTGGAAAGTGAAGATAAAGTTCTACATAATAGCACAACATAGGAATTTATGGGATTCAATCCAAAATGGTTATACTCCATCGGACAAGGTCATAAAGGTTTACACTATCGAGGAGACAAGGATTGAGCTCTCAAATGATCAAACTATGAATCACTTGTTTTGTGCATTAAGTAAGAACGAGTTCAAAGGGGTTAGTACATGCCAAAATACCAAGGAAGTTTGGAATAAGCTTGAAGTACATTATGAGGGTATAATTCAGGTTAAGAAGACCAAATTGAGGATCCTTGAGGAGTACTGTAAAACTTTATGGATTGGCTCCAATGAAGACATAGCTACCACCATCACTCGAGTCATAAAGCTCTTGAATGAGATCAAAAATCTTGGAAAGAACTATGATCAAAAGATTTCGGTGTACAAGTTCCTTAAAGTTTACCTAAGGAATGGAATGCAAAGAAGTATGTCATCCATTCGGCAAAAAATCTTAGAGATTACACCTTTGATGCTCTATGTGGAGAGTTAATGGTTCATGAGTTTGAACTAAAGGGTCGGGCGAGATTGAAAGCACTTGTTGGTGGTATAAAGAACTCAAGGAATGAGATTGTTTTGAAGGCAAATAGCTTACCAAAACCATCGGTTGAGTACATTGAATATGAGAAATCTAGTGATGACAATGATCTTGAGGAGGAAGTAATTATGCGATCAAGAAAGCTCAACAAGGCAATGTACAATCGTGACAAGTACAAGAAGAAGTTCAAGGATGGAAGCAAAAGAGGAAAATCAAGTGAGACCATTCGCTTTGGGTGTGGCAAACCAGGCCATATCAATGTCGATTACAAGTCCAATAAAGGCATGGATAAGAGGAAAGGCAAGAAAAGCTTCAATGCAACATGGGATGACTCATTTTCGTCAAAACTCCAACTCCGAGTCCAAAAATGAGAAGGCTATACTTTGTCTCATGGCACAAAGTGAGGTAAATTCCAATGCTTTAAATTTCGATGATGTTGATGATTTGGATGATTTGCCTAGTCTTGATTAGCTTACGAAATAGTTGGAAAAAGAGGTCAAGAAAACCAAACAACTCAAAAAGAGCTTGGCTATAGCAATTTATGAGATTTTGTCGCAAAATGAGATCATTAGTGACCTCTAAAATAACTTGAGTGAAGTCTAAAAGGAGAGAGAGAGAGAGAGAGAGAGAGAGAGAGAGAGAGAGAGAGAGATGCCTTAGTCAAAAAAGTAGGGGACTTGACTAATACAGTGACCAAGTTCACCATTGGTAGAGATATGTTTGATATGATGTCGGGAGCACAATGATGTGCATTCAACAAAAGAGGCATAGGCTATGGAGAAAGTTTATTGAGCTGCAAGAAATTGTTAGATGATGCTCATAGATGCTCTAAGTGCAATAGGTCTCGTGCGATTAGGAAATATGTCTTACAAAAGACCAACATGGGTAAACTAGCATTGGTAGCTAAGGACATTAGTGGTACTAAGGACACTTATGGCACTAACTTTGTTTGGCCCAAATGTTTTTAGGTACCAAAATCTAGTGTTTTCACATTGTGTAGGATGTAAGAAATAGCACCTCATGGTACTTGGACAATGGGTGCTCGAGACACGTGACAGGAGATGCAAGTCAATTCATTGAACTAAAGCGGCGTGATGATAGAAAGGTCAAATTTGGAGATGAAAACAAAGGAAAGGTCATAGGCCTTGGTACTGTGGGTAACGATTCTCTATCCATCTCAAATGTTTATCTTGTTTATGGTTTGAAACATAATTTGCTTAGCATTAGTCAATTGTTTGATAAAGTTTTTCATGTCATGGTTGAATTATCAAAATGAATTGTTAGGAATGAGAAACATGAAATCTTGTTTATTGCGTATAGAGATAAGAATGTCTATGACATTAACTTTGATGAAATACATGTGCAAAGTATCTCATGTTTGAGTACTCAAAATGAGTGTGATGCATGGTTGTGGCACTCTAGACTAAGACATTCTAGTATGAAAAATTTGTCAAAATGGACCAAGCATGATTTAGTGAAGGGTTTCCCCAAATGCACATACAAGAAAGACAAAAATATGAACTTTGCATTCTTGGCAAACAATTGAAACTAGCATTCAAGACAAAATTAGCTAGTGATGTAACTAGAGCCTTAGAACTAATCCACATGAATTTGTTCAGACCTTCCCAAACACAATGTCTAGGAAAAGTTCATATTGCTTTGTCATTGTTGATAATTTCACTAGATATGTATGGGACTTTCTAGCACATAAGCATGAGGTCTTAGGGTGTTTGTGAGATTTTGTGCATTAGTTGAAAATGATAAGGATTATAAAATTACTATCATTAGGAGTAATGGGGGTGGTGAGTCCGACAATAGGAACTTAGAGAAGTTTTGTGCTAAACAAAGGTATACACACAAATTATCCTCTCCTAGAACACCACAACAAAATGGAGTACTTGAAAAGAAAAATACAACTCTTCGAGAAATGTGTAGGACTATGCTTAGTGAGTATAACATAGCTAAGCACTTTTGTGCTGAAGCCATTAACATGACATGTTATGTTTTGAATAGGGTGAGTGTCCGAAAACAAGTGAAAAAAGCTCCTTATGAACTATGGAAAGGCCGAAAGCCTAACATTAGCTACTTTAAGGTGTTTGGTTGTACTTGTTATGTATTAAATGATAAAGATCATTTGGACAAATTTTACCCAAAATCAAATGTATGCACTTGTTTAGGTTATCATATGGAGTGTTTGATAGATCAACCAAAACTATAGAGGAGTCAATCCATGTTAAGTTTGATAAGATAGATCATAAAGTGCAAAAGTTGCACACTTTAGAGAAAATGAGACTTGATGATGATGATGATGGTATCATTCAAGCTCAAACATCTAATGGTAAAGAAGTAGAAGTGAGAAAAGAAACCGAACCTAGTGTACCTAAGAGTTCAAGACTTCTTTTAGGACATCCTTCTCAACAAATTAGAGGTGATCCAAACAAAGGCGTAACCACTATATCATCACTAACTCAAGATGAGGGGCATATTGCATTTATATCACAAACTGAACCCACTAAGATACATAATGCTTTAGGTGCTGAATTTTGGATCATAGCTATGCAAGAGGAACTAGGATACTTTGTAAGAAACAAGGTATGGACACTAGTGCCTACACCTAAAAACCATACCTTTATAGGCACCAAATGAGTCTTTAGGAATAAAAAGAATGAAAAGGATAAGATAGTGAGAAATAAGGCTAAGTTGGTTGCACAAGGCTATAATCAAGAGGAAGGCATTGATTATGAAAAAACCTTTGCACCAATAGCAATACTAGAAGCAATTCGAACATTGCCTGCTTATGCTTGATCTAATGGGTTCCTACAATACCAAATGGGCGTTAAAAGTGCATTTTTGAATGGCTTCATAAATGAAGCAGTATATGTAAAACAACCACCGAATTTTGAATACCATGCTTATCCAAGTCATGTCTATCGTCTTCAAAAGGTCTTGTATGGATTGAGACAAGCTCCTAGGGCTTGGTATGATAGGCTAAGTGCATTTCTTCTTGAAAAAAGTTCAAGAAAGGAAATTGTTCATTTTGATCAAGAAACATGATATGTTCATTATTCAAATTTATCTTGATGATGTCATCTTTAGTTCATCTAATACCTATTTATATGATGAATTTTCATCTTTGATGACCAATGAAGTTGAAATTAGCATGATGGGTGAACTAACATATTTCTTAGGTTTGCAAATCAAGCGATTTAAGTACAAGTTTTCATAAATCAAGTGAAGTATGTAAGGGACATGCTTAAGAAATTCAAATTTGACAATTTGAAAGCATGTGACTCTCCTAGTAGTTCCACATCAAAATGGATAAAGACCAATTAAAAAACTCATAGATCATAAGATATATCATGGCATGATATGTAGTCTCCTTTACTTGACCGTTAGTAGACCCGATATTATGTTTAGTATGTATTTATGAACTAGGTTCCAATCCGAGCCTAGTGAATCACATTTGAAATGTGTCAAGCCTATATTTCATTACTTAAGTGGCACACAAGACTTAGGATTATGGTTCAACAAAACCAAAAGTTTGAACTTAAAATTTTTTTTGATTCCGACTATGTAGGGAGTCTAGTTGATAGGAAAAACACTTCAGGATTTTTTTCATTTGCTAGGAAACTCACTAATATCAAGGTTTAGCAAAAAGAAAGACTTTGTTGCTTTGTCCACCGCCGAAGCTAAATATGTGGCTACCGAAAGTTGTTATGTGCAAGTCTTGTACATGAAGCAACAACGTAAGGATTATCAAATTCAATTTGGTTGTGCTGAAATCTATTGTGATAACACTAGTGCAATCAACATATCAAGAAATCTGGTGTTACACTCCTGTACCAAACATAATGAGATTAGGCACCATTTCCTTCAAGATCATGTTCAAAAAGGTGATGTTAAATTGATTCATGTGTCCACTGAGTACCAACTAGCTGATATTTTCACTAAGTCATTTCCTAGAGATCAATTTTTCAAGATTCGACGAGAATTAGGCTTGATTCGTGAATTCGACCTTCTAAGCATGATCTAGCTCATTCAAACATTTTTATATGTTGTTAGTGAGGTGTCCATGGAGTATGAGATGAATCCGAGTTGTCCTTCAAAAATCCAAGTTTTTCGATGAAAGATTCCTAATAGCAATTAGCGCACTATGTCTACCCTGGTAGCGGTAGGTCTGTTTGCCTAGCGCACTAACCAATCCACCTAGCGCACTAGGGAAACTCTCTTCAGAATAGTTTTCAGTCATTAGCACGCTAACTCCCACACCAAGCGCGCTAACATCGCTCGGGCCAGCATGTTATAAATTTGTTTCAATGAAAGAAAACCTCAATTTTTCATCTCTTTGGCCTCCAGTCGAGCCTCCACCTTCCCTAATCAGTCCCCACTGGGTTTTTAAGATACTCTAAGTAGTTTTCCTTCTTTCCTTGTTCATTTTCATTGTGTTTCTACATCGTTCTAGGTTTTCACCCCACTTTGTCATTCAAGTTCATTTTTGTGCATTAGTGCCCAATTTATGTTTGATACAATGTCGTCTTACCAAACCCAAATGTACCACTGCCCATACCGCTCTCGGGTTATCCTTATGTCGTCCCCCCAGATGTTAGGTCGTCAAACCGTCATCCAGTAGTGACTCCGAGTCTTTGGCCCCATCCTTGACCACCTCCCAATCCACTACCCGTCGCGAGACTAGGTCTTCTAGTCACCAAATTAGTGACACATTGGCCACCGTCCCGGCCAATCCTCCTCACAATGCGGTTCATTGCAAATCAAAGCACGATGGTGCTTTAGGGTCCAAATCTGTACTCGAGGTGGTTAGCTCATGGCTAACGGATGCCAAAGTCCTCAAACCCACTGTTGTCAACTTTGAATTCTACGACAAGGCACACATCCCGATACGTGAGGTGTTTGCCAGGCTTGGGTGGGTGTCCTTCTGTCAGTACAAGGATACCTACAACGCCCCTTGGTTTGGGTTTTCTACTTAAACCTTGCCACCACTAATGAGTATATCATTCGATCGGTGGTTGGCATTCATTTCATCACGATCACACCGAAGAGTCTTTCTGAGTTATCTGACATTCCTCTTCACACCCCCGCTACTACTCATAGGTGTAACATTCTTGAGTGGTCATTTGAACGAATTGAGGTCCTCAACTCCTTTACATGTTCTGATAGGGAGATCACCATGTACCGCTTCGGAGTCACTGACACTGATTTCAAGCTTGTGCCTTATCTTCTTCACAAGATACTCTATAAGGTCATCCTTCCTCGTGGTGGTGGTAAGAACTACGTCACTCTCCTTGACCTGTATGTCCTCGGGGCTCTCATGCGAGAGATACCTATCACTATGTCACACATTATGATAGCCTATATGATGTCTACGTCAGGCTCTGATTGCCACCTTCCCTATGCTCTCATCATTTCCACTTTTCTTGAGTCGGTACAAGTGGATATCCATTTAGGGGTGGCCTGATGTCTGGGATCGACTCCGTCAGCATGGACATTCTGAAGGCCACGAATTACTGCTACATCGGCATCGAGCGATGGTGGATTCATACGAATGGCATCCCAGTTGGTGACCATTATGAGGGATACGAGTTACCATATGAGACTGATCCTCCTAAGGACTTTGATGAGTACGACTACCTGAACTACAACTTTTTGTACCCCGCACGTTGATGACAGTAGCGATGAGGTTTAGTAGAACCCCCCGACTCACCCCCAGCAGTCACATTAGCAGCCTCTACCCTATCCATCGTATTTTGGCGTCAGTCCTCCTTCAGATATGTCTCCCTCGTCGGCCTACATCTCTGCATAATTGGACCACATGCACGATTACATAACGGGGACCTTCATGGTTATCAACTCGTTTTGATAATCAAGGTGATTATCTTCGTCATATTGAGGGACATCTACTGCTATCTAGGAAAACGCGAGATGAATGTGCTTCCGGCTCTGCACGTCGGACTTTGTCTTATTAGGATATGAGGTTAGGAGTAGATTTAATAGGGAGAATTATGCTCATTTATGTTAGTTATTTTTATGTACATCTATACATGTTTAGACACATACTTTTTGGTTTCTTATGCAGTGCCACAACTTTGTTACTTATTTTCATTTAGTACTCAATAACATGGATGTTTATTTTACTTATCTCTGATTTATATTGTTCTTTGTTATATAATATTACTTATGGATGGTTTGCTTTCATTCTCCTTATTTATATTTCTATCTATGCATGTTGTGAGGGGAAGTTTTGTACCCACTTTTTGATATTATCAAAAGGGGGGAGAAATTCATGGTTTGAACTTGAGATTTTCAACTTGCTATGACTTGATGTGCACTTAATATATATATATATATCCTTTGTTTGTCAAGTTCACATTGTTTGTTATCATCAAAAAGGGAGAGATTATTGGACTAAGTGGTTAGTCACATATATTCCACCCGAGATTTTAATGGCAATAAAAAAGTGAGAGGATTCTAACAAGTTTGCTAAGTGTTTTTCATAACATCAAACTTAGCTAAGAATCACAAGTTCAAAAGGAAAAATGAATTCTCAGAAGTTCAAGATTCACCTTATATAAGGATACAAGTACCAAGAAGCTCACACCATAATTTGTACAAATTATGTAAGGTATATAAGTCCAATTATGCAAGTCAAATGCATTAGATTCATGCGTGTCATGTTTTTCACGTTTTACCAAAATTTCAAGTTTCATTTTTACTACTATCTACTTTTCATAACTTGATATGGTTTTATATTGTGAAAATGAGTTTTTACATATGCATTGGATTTGAAAAAACTATTTTGATCGATTTTGAATGCACTAAACTCAATTTTAGTGATTTTTGAAAAGCGAGCAAAATATTTGTACGAAAAACCCTACATGTTTCATGAAACTGAGATTTTCAATTTGCGAGATTTGTGAAATCATTTTGGCAATCCGAAAGAGTCCGATGACTCATACTAAATATGTTCAATATGTTCCCATAGGTTTAGTTAAGTCATGGTTTTTTCATGGAGTTGCTAACTTGAGACCTAAACTTATTTAGTCTCCAGTCTATCCAAGTTAGTGTCGTAATGGGACTCATTAGTCCCATTAGGGTGCTACCTGCATTTAGCGCACTAATAATGTCACATAGCGCGCTAACTAGTCTCTGGACAGCTTTTTTTAAAAGCTTACAATTTTTGCTTTAGTTTGAATCAATGATTATTTTGAGCCCTTGGATCAAGATAACGATCATAAATTGTTAAATAGGTTTGGAAACTATTGACAAACCACTTAGAACATTCTTTTGTCCTCTTAAGTTCAAAAACTCACAATTGTCCAAGTTTTTACATCAAATAGTCTTAATTTTTGTCTTTAACCACTTGAAATCTTTTGAGGCTACAGTATCATCCTCGAAACTGGTGTAACTGAAGTGTTCTAAGGCTTGCAACAACTTCTCTAAAACTAATTTGATTCTCTCTCAGTTGGGGTTGTAAGAAAGTTTGATTTCCTAGTTCTATTGTGCTTAAACTACATCTTTTGTTGTGCTTGGTGTGTGAAAATCATTTGTTGTCTTCTTGAACATATTTGTCTTGGATTTTGCACTTAAACTTGGCGATCTCTCCCTTAAACTTGGCTTTATAAATCTTAAGACCGATTTGAGCAAGAGTTAGGTCTTAAACTAAATTTTTATCAAATTACTTGTTCATTGGATTTGAAATCGTATTTATTCTCATCGATTTGGTTTAATCAGTTTCTTGTTTAAGATTGGTGCAACATCAGTGATATATTTCCATATCTCATTCATATTCATACTTGCATGCATTAGATTTTTTAGACTCTGAGTGGCATGCTAGTAATTGAACTTATTGTTGCTTTACTTTGTAAAGTCGATTTTCATTATATTCATCTATTTCTTGTAAGTGGTTGATTGCAAAACTTAGTGAGATCTAAGTCAAGGGAAGACCTACTTGAGGCTAGGCATAAACCTTAGTTAAGGCTAAGTGAGAAGTCTTAATTTGTGATTATGCATTTTAGGCTTGTACGTTTAGGTTGTAACACTTATCATTAATATAAGTGAGGGTTTGAGAATTTTAACCGGGGAGGTTAGGTAGTGGATGCAGATCGATTGGATCGAACCACTATAAATCGTGTGTCTTATTTCCATCTCTTTTACCTCCTTCATCATTGCTTAGCACTTATAGTTGTTGATTGTGTACACATTAAGCATTGTCGTTAATTGAAAGTTATTAAAAGGCGATAACCTCTCGGTACACCCAATTCACCTCCTATTGAGTGTGATTTCATGTGTATGTTAAACGCACTTACGTAATTACCCTTGATTTTAATGTTCCAAGAAATAAATTGGATGGAATTTATGGGAGTTTTAGCCAAAAAAGCTTCACGGTTAACCGTTTTGCCTTTGCTATTATATTAGGATAGACATATATATAGGTAGTTCTGACATGATCAGGAAAAATGACCATTGATTGTGATTTTAGATTTTGACCATTAAATTTAAATCTAATGGTAAATATATCTTGTTAAAACTTGAGCACACATTTAAGAGTCAGAATGTAGCTTTCATATTAACTATTTGATATAAATCTAATGGTGAGAATTTAAAATCACCATATTATATTATATATTCTTCATTATATTCGTACGATTCCCTGCTCCATTTCCTTTGGAATCCGTTTTCTTTTTATAGGAATTCTTCCTCACATTTTTTCCACCATTAGATTATCTGTTCCATTTCCTTTGGAATATGTGGGCGTCTCTATTTTTTTCACTTAAAAACTCTTGCTAGCTCTTCTCACTTTCATTATAGTCAAGAAAGTATTATGTCCATCTAAGTAAAGTTTAATGGATAATTTCCTATTTCTTCCCTTCAATTGTGGCATAAATTATTTTTATCGTATATATATATATACTTGACCAATAATCTTTGTATAACAAGATTCTTAGAAATCTATCTTGTTTATCTTGCACTTTTGTTACGATTTTCTACCCATTAAAATGTCTAACACAAAGCAGTCAATCCCCTATAAACTATTTTAGTGCATACACAATCTAGGTTAAGTCAAATGGGGTATAACAATTCTTTTCTATCATATACTATCTATTTTCATGGGTAATAAAAATATCACTTTCACTTAAATGCCAATTATATTCAATTTATATTTCTAACTAAATAAATTCAAATGAAGAAATAGTACTTGTATCTTCAAGATTTTGAAAGTTTTCAATCAATTTTAAATATTGAATAAAGAGATTCTACCTCTCAAATCTTTCATATTTCTCTTCTTTATACTCCACTTCACCTGAATACCCCCAAACTCATTCCAAACCTCGTCCTCAAGGTTTAGAATTTTAGTCGGGTTCCAACAAAACAAATATACCTCGTGAAGCATTAACAAATTATATGAAATAATAAATAAATAAATTATAAATTATCATAAGAATGAATTTCATAAGCAAAGAAAACATGACAAATTTAAAAATTCTCCAAGCATCATTAATAATGTAGCATAATCACATCAAACATAGTGAACTCCAAACCATAGCAATAGTAGCATAGTATCACATTACATTGCATAGATCATCATATCCCATTACAAACCAAAAACCTCAAACAGAACAACTCAAAGAAAGACAAAACAAAGAAAGAGTATATCAGAAGCGTCGTTCAAAAGTTGCATCATCACCACCATCCATTTGCTCATGCTGTTGAGATTGGTAGCTCGTCATAGGGTTATTGAGCATGTAGTCCACTCCCGCTAATGAAGTACTTTCTAAAAAGACTCCTTCATTGGGCAATCTCAATTGGATAAATGGTGTTGTAATTTCAGCTCTTATGTGTTGCATTCTCCTGCTCATACGCCTCTCAAACTCGTGCATGTTTCTCGCAATTTTGCTCTTGTTCAGAAATGTGAACTCTTGATTTTTCAAAGTTTGCCTTTGGTTCCCCAAGATTGACCCCATTATGGTCATCTCCGTCTTATCAGTGTGCATTCCAGTGAAGTCTTCGGTAGGTGACTCTAAGCTCTTGCTCATCCTCTCATTATAAGAAGCAAATAGCATCTCTTCTAGGACTCGTCTATTTTATGCCCGTATTTTTCTTCTCTTTATGGTCTTCTTGTATTTCATTTCTTTTCTGCTTATCCTTTGATTCTATGTAGTGTGGTACTTGTTTGGTGCTTTCTATGTATTCATCGGTAATGTTCCTATTAGGGCAAATATCCAGCCTAAGACCTATCATAGGAACTTGTTCTTGTTTGCGGAGTTTTATGATCATTAAAGGAAAAGGTAGTCTTCGTTCTTGTTTGCGGTCATGTCATTTCGAGTTGAATCGTAGATGATCATACCAATATCGATGTAATCTATCCCTTGATTGATGTGTATAATAACGTCACATTGTAGTTCACAGCCTTGTAGTACTGCAAACTCGGCTGTAGACTCGCATTGATGAAATAGTTCCATGCTTTAGCGGTTTTTCTAAAATGTTTAGTTTGAATGTGTTTTGGATATCCATCCTTATCCAAAAATTAATCCCTCCCGAGGAGTTGTTTCCAAACCATCCCTAATGGTATCATGGGGAAATCCATGTCTAAATCCATACTTAGGTTTTAGGTATTCGTTATTTTCTCTCCTATGAAGTTCTAGTAAACTATAGTACCCATTTATTCTTTCAGGTGAATAGTTAGTGGTCTTCCTCGGACTATGGATACCTTTTACTATCACTCCCAAGCCCGTTTGCAAAAATTCTCCGACTAAAATCTTACAATCTGTCTTTATAGGAATCTTCATGTCATTATCAACATTGTAATCCCTAATCAACAATCTCCAATTCCTCTTCCTTATTATATTTAAAATCCTAGGCCCGTACTTAATTTCATTCTTTACATTGAAGCCCCTCTCCAAAGTTATTTTCTTATTTTTGGTAGTATCACTCTTTATTCTAGCAATTAGGGCGATACCCAGCACGAAACCCTAATTAAGCCTCGGTATACCAACAAGACTTAACTAGAGCCATCAGCCTCACCATCAGCACATAATAAATACAATTGTATGTCGAATATCGACATAAAACAAATAATAAACGGAGCAAAAATTAAAAACTTTTCTCAATATTATACACGATTTACAAACCAAATTAAATCGGAATAAACATCGGATACACAAAACTTCCCACCCCCTGTGATATTACAAAACTGTAATTTAACACAAATGTATAAACAAGGGAGAAATCATTACATCAAAAAAAAAGATTAAGACTTCTAAATCTTCTCTTTTCCATAGTCATAACATTCGTCGGTATTCCTGAAATGTTAATTGGAATGAAGTTGCTCAGTAAGTACGGATTCACAAGCTGTCAACGGTCCATATGATATTTAAGAATGAAATGTTATAGCAATATGGCCAATCATAGCTAGCAGGGTATAGGAAATCATATAATCCAATAGATAAACGGATGCAAGTCATACAGTTAATGGCTATTACACTGTGATTTTCCCCATTTTGTAAAATTATGGTCGATTACATATCACTGATATCAGCTAAAATTACATCATAACCTAACCATCACATTGCGCTTATGTGTTGTTTGACCACTTGTCAATATCCAAATGGTTCTATCATAAGCTCTTAGTGAATGTGTAATCCACACGACATATTTAGTTGAGTGGGATTTAATATGTAGGTCGGGAACCAAACTCATATCCTATATAACCTATTCTTAACTCAAGGGTTTACTCTCTTTGATCACATCATACATTGTTTTTCTTTTTCATGAAAACATATCACAATGTACATAGTCCCCATTCAAGTCCATAAGCCATATGAACTAAATATACTACATAGCTCGATAAATTTGATAAGTAAACGAAACCATTCTTACCTCGAAGTGTATTTTCTAGTCTCGTTACACCTTCCGAGTCTCCTAGGGAACTCCCAAGTAGATCTACATCAATATAAGTTTATTTGGGTCAATTTTAATGTTAAAGTGCTCTTAGTATATGTGACGGCCCCATTTCCTACAATTTGGGCCTCACCCAGTTAAAGCCTACATAGACCCCCAGAGTCGGCCTCGTAAGGTCAACGCAAGCCTAGTCATCCCTCCTATCCATTAATATAAGTGAATGCATAATTTTAAGTTGATTAATTAGTATATTGCAAGTTTTACAAGTTAGCAGAAGCAATTAATAACTTAAATAACTCAACATGTAAGAAAATAAAGAGTCGAATAACTTATGTGTGGAACCCTGTTTATAAACAAACCTATATATCAAATGACAGATTTAGAGTGTATGCAAAAGTGATATACAAGTCATAAGTATCTCTCAACCCAAAATAAGTATCCCACATGTGATAAAAAGACATCATATAAAAATGAAATAAAAGTTAAAAATCTACAAAAATGAGTAAGGGAGGGTCGTTTCGATGTCCTTATAGTAGATCGCTTAGTATCGGTGCCTTACCCTTACTCAACTGCGAATGTGCACTCGTTCAAATACAAGAATGATGAGTCTAGTAAGTAAAAGTTCGTAGGATCTAAACATTACTTCAAAGTAAATAAAAGCAGTATATAAGTCATGCGGATAGAAAGAAAGCTGTAAAGGAAAACATGATAATAATAATACTTTAAACTGAAAATACAACAAAAAATTACCATCAAAGAAATAATCTAAGAGGTGCCCAATTAGTCCAAGACCACCAAATTTGGGTGTCACAAGGTCGGGGTCATAGAGTCATGGCAGCACCAAACACAATTTAAAATAAAGTACCTCGGATCCAAGCTATCACGCCTTCGCGGATCTGACACGTTCCTCAAACTAATACACGATACCAGACACTAGTAGCCCATGTCCCTGCAACTATTGGGATCAATTTATATTGTGTTAAAATCTATTTGATATATATTAAAATTTATAAATTCCAAAATTGTTTAGAATGAAAAATATCGTAGCGGCGGCATGTCTTTCGAGGAGAATTTTCAATGTAACCCCCTCCCCCTATTTGTTAAACGAACAAAGAGCAAATTGCTCTCTGTTCGTTCTTCACTTTTTTTCTTTTTCAACAACACTTATATCTTCAACAACATCGTCAACAACAATACATATCTCAATCGAATCCACCATTAACATCATCCATAACATTAATTTTAACAATTTATACCCAATTCCAACATTCATGGACATGAACACCATGAAAACCCAAAATTGAGATGCAACTTGAAACCATTTGCAAAACTAAATGAGAAACGAGAACTAAGGATCAAGTGCATTCAAAAACTAGTAGCAACCAATAGAATTATCTAGTGCATCCTCAAGCCCCAATTCTTCAACAAAAAAACCAATGTACATGAACAAAGGATTTTATAGTCACAAACTCAACTCAAAAACCATCAAGTTGACAATTTGATTGCTGAAAAACTGTAATAAACCAAATTAGAACTCAAAAAGACATGGTTGATCAAGAATTCATTCCCAACTTAAGAACTTCTTTTTGTTTCTAATTCATACACATCAATAGAGGTTGAAGAAATGGCTCACCTAGGGCTGAGTTGAGATTATGGGTTGTCGTTGTTGATCCCCTTGTCCCTAATGGATCCTTCCTAGTCTCAATTCCTCAAGAATTCAGCTACCTTTTACTTCTCACACATTTCTCTTCATCAATTCTTAACTCCAGGAGAGTTTGTGAGAGCAAAAAGGTATAACACTCGTATATAAACCAGTGCCCTCTATTGATCCTAACTTGTGTATCCCTAGAAAGATCTAGGGTCTTCACGTCTCCTACCCATGCACTCCTAGATGTGCATTAATCTCTACACACAACTTCATCCCTAGATTTATCTTATTGTTCTTTTTTTAGAAGTGATTTTCATGTGTTAACCATAGTGTTGAACTTAAAGACTTTATTTGAAAATCTTAACCATAGGCCATATTTATTACACCATATGCACAATTTAAGTTAGTTTGAGTTTCAAAATTAATACTTAGCTACCAAATTACTAGTTACCCCATTACACCGCCTATACCATACCCATCGCGCACACATTTTGAAAACGTCCTTACACGTATTTAGATGAACATATCTAACTTAATTATGTATTGAAGTATAGGCATAGTAATACACATACCATACAAAAATAAGATGCCTTACTTTCAACTCATAAGGGTTGACTGGGCTCGCCACTTCACTCCAAGTCTACATAAGGTCCTGATCATGATACATGACACGAGTTAGAGTTTTAAGGTCATTACAGTATGATCCTAGAACTTTGTCCAAATTTTGTTCAAATTTGATAATCAGAACTTGAGTTAGCACATTTTCAATTTTAACATCGTGAACCACGCCGTGGGTCATACTGTGCCACACCATGGGCAAAAACCATGACGTCCTTCGCAATATGACATTTCTGCAAAAATTGCGTTCTACGTCGTGGGTGGTTCCATGGGTTTCATGCCCACGATGTTGTGACCCACGACGTTGTTCGGCAGCGTCATTTGCTACCTTCTCACGTCGACTTTTCCTTCCTCCCCTGCGACCCCTACGACCTCTCGAACCTTTCGAAAACCTCCAAACACGTCTAAAATGCTCCTAGCAGTCCATACACAAGTCTTCATACCACCACACGCCCCTAACAACCTCAAAATTCATCGACAAAAACAACAACTTCAACAACAACAACCATAACAATAAACCTCCATTAAAATAGTCATAATAACCCACCACCACCTTAAACAGAGATTCCAGTAAACCTCTTAAGCCTTCCTATCACCCCAACACTTATGGTCACAACCACCTTTGCTCGCATACACCCATAAAATTAGTCCAACTTCATGAAAACTCTATAACAACACTATTGAACTCATAAGAAAGAAACAACTCACCAAGCCTTGATGGAGAAAAAGAAGTCTCTCTCTTTCTGGTAAGGTTGGTGACAATGATGGCGATGACAAGGTGAAGTTGGTGATGGCGGTGGTGGCAACATCATTGAGGAGGAGGAGGAGGAGGAGGAGATGAAGATAATGTTGGGGCATGTGCCCTAGGTCAATCCATTAACTGTCTTTATGAATACTTTTGGTTAATAAAATAGAGGATTTCATTTGTTGTTTATTATAATTAATTTGCATGTTTAGATTATAATAAGATCCATAGGTATTTACAGAAATATCCTAAACATCCATATTCGATCATTATACTGGGAACTATAATGAATTAAGACTAGTGTGAGTCTTGATTGATGATCATATGATGATTATATGTATAGGGATACGAATCAAGATCACGAGTACTTGTTAGGAAATTAAGTACTGGACCGACCCGCTATGAGAACATCACATGGATTAAGTCATAGTTGCTTCTCATGATAGGTATATTTTTCAGTCCTCTGACTTGAGATTATCAGAGACTTCAACATTATGAACATAGTGATTTGACACTATCAAACATTGTCTTTAACCGGACGATTATAAAGGTTGTGATTGGTTACTGTGTAAGCAATGTGATGAAGTTGTGTAATCGAGATAGAATTTGTCCCTCTCATATAAAGAGAGATATCTAGTGGATCCCTCGATGTGTTAGACTGTTAAAAGACCTAATCTAAGTGAATTGATATTGATCAATGTCACTTGGATGTTTTCAGTCTACCTAGAGATCGAGACTAGTACGATTGAACATGTTGGATGACAATTTCATGCCTTATGTTTGATCAAAAGGATATCGTGTGACAAAAGGATGTTATATAAGGATGTTATATACACTATTGATTAGGTTGTATCGATTTGATATTTGTACAACTTGGGTAGTCATAATGTCTTGCTAGAGGCCGCTTATGACTTGTATACCAAAATGTGTTTTGGTACACTGCCTACGTTTTATGAGCCTATTGGGTCGCACACTAAGAATGGTTTTGCGAGATTTTAGATGGTTCAGAAAAATGAATTTTATATGATAAAATTCATGACAAAAACGTCCATGTGGTGTATTACACTTATACTTCTTTAAGTAGGGGTATATGTATAATTTACTTAACTGTCTATAAACAAGAGTTGTATAAATAGACGCTTTAGAATACACGTACGAAAGATTAAAAGGCCGAAAACTCTATTTTCGTTTAAGAAACGACTTAGGATTTTTTTGTTACGCTCTGGATCATTTTGGAGAGAAACAAAAGGTTCGGTATTCTCTCGAAGCTAGCACTTCGAATCTCGGCCGCCGTTCATGTGTGGACTACTAGTAAAGGGCGTTCGTCGTTGCCAGCGCCTTAGAGATCGATCAACCTTCAGAAAGGTATATTACGACTGAGGTATGATTAAGTTTTTCATGGTTTAAACGTTTTAATGGAATTAGATTCGGATCCTGTTAGGGTTTTTGTCAAAATTATTTTGTAATCTCCGCTGCGCATGAACCCTAAAACCCAACAGTGGAATCAGAGCCTTTAAGTTCGATTCCATTAAATTCATTGCATGTTTTCTTCTGATATATACATGATATATGATTGAAAGCATGTTAATAGTTGATGTATATGTGATATACATAGGTTTTCTGTGAGATTTATTATCATGTTTTGTGTATATGATACATATATTCGTGATTTAATTGAAATTAGTTTCGTACATGCTAGTAACCATGTTAGGTTAATTCGAATAATTTTAATGAATTGAGTTTCGTGTTCTGTGATCTATGACACCATTAGGTTTGATTGGGATAGTAGTTCATGATTCAATTACATGTTCGTGATTATTTGGATGAGGACCGAAATTGCAAATAATTAATTTTTGAAATTATTTATTTATCTTGTTATATCTATTTTGTTATGAAGTTTCTATTTGATAAATATAGATAACAAATTAGATTAAGAGATATAAGCAAAATCGGTTTCGTTATCCCTATTGGATAGGAGATAAATATGGAGAAGTTTGTTATTGGTGATATGCTAGGATTCAAATATCTTAAGTCCTAATTGGATTAGGATAAGATGATTAGTTAAATGTGGGCCCAGGTGAATGAAAAATGTTTTAATTGACTTAATTTTGGATAAATTAAGGGGTAGATTTAGGATAATAAAATCAACGAAAAATATGATTTTCTATAGCGAAATTCAATTTTCAGAATTGAGATTCGTCTTCAAAAAAAAAAAAAACGGGGGCGCTGCCCCCTGTAACTAATCCTAGCGCACGAAAATTCTTTTATTAGTGAACAGTATAAAAATCTCCAAATTGTTTAGTGATTTAACAAATCAATAAAATATATGATATTTCATTATTTACATAAAATCACTAAAACTGAATAAAATCCCTCTATTAAATTTTAAGTCTCACGCCATCCATTTTAAACACTTGTCTAGGCCTCGATCACACTAATACAGTTTCAGCCATAGCTGGGTGTATTGTGTTATCTTGGTGAGACAAGTTGGATAAGAGTTACCTAAATGTTTAAAATGGTCCGACTTAATAAAGCTACCAAAATAGTTTTGAGCTTTAGGCACATGATGAGATAAAAACATGATAAGACATAAGATGTCCCGTATCTCATCAAAGTATCTAAAAATTACATAAGATGTAATTGGTAACTGTTACCTACCTAAATAATCTAGTTCTTTCTTTCATGCCATAGCTGTCATAGAATTAGGTGAAATATGGATTTTAGTCCCCTAAATAAACAGTGTGTTTTAGGAGGGTTGTTAATTTAGTGGGAGTCTATTGCTCTATACTAAAATAAACTTTGCATAATCTTTATTGTAGATCAATGGCCTCTTCAAGTAATAATAATCCCATGTCATTGCGATCCATCCTTGAAAAGGATAAGCTATATGGGACTAACTTTCTTGACTGGTTCAGAAACTTGAGAATTGTTCTTAAGCATGAACGCAAGTTGTATGTCTTGGATGCTCCAATTCCAGAGGACCCACCAGCCAATGCTACGAAAACTCTGAAGGATGCGCATAATAAGCATGTCAACGATTCTACTGATGTTGCATGTATTATGCTGGCAACTATAGTTCCCAAACTTCAGAAGGACATGGAACTAATGGAAGCCTATGACATGGCTATAACGCTGAAGGAAATGTTCCAACAGCAAGCTAGGCAAGAAAGGTTCGAGATAGTCAAAAACATACATTCTTGCAAGATGACTGAGGGTGCGTCAGTTAGTCCTCGTATTCTGAAAATGAAGGGCTATGTTGATCAGCTTGATAGACTCGGATTTCCCATAAGCCAAGAGTTGGCTACAGATTATATCCTGAATTCATTACCAGAAAGTTACTCACAATTTGTGATGAACTACAATATGAATAATATAGAGAAATCTATTTCAGAGTTGCATTTGATGCTCAAAACTGCTGAACATAATATCAAGAAACCCTCTAGTAATGTGTTGATGGCCCAAAAGGGAAAGGGAATGAAGAAGAAAGGCAAAGGTAAGGCTAAAGTTATCAAGGCTGCTGCTGCACCTGTCGCAAAGCCTGTGGAACAAGTCAAGCCCCAGCCTGATCCAGCTTCAAAACACCCAAAAGAAAAGGAAGGAAATTGTCATTTATGTCTTGCAACTGGACATTGGTTCAGAAATTGCAAACTCTATCCCGAAGATCTAAAGAAGAAAAAGGGTAGTGCGACTACCACTACAGGTATTTATGTTATTCAAATTAATTTATCTACTAGTTATTCCTGGGTATTAGATACCGGATGTGGATCTCACATTTGTATAAATGTGCAGGGATTCACCAGAAGTAGAAAGTTGAAAAAAGGAGAAGTCATCCTCCGCGTAGGGAATGGGGCAAGAGTTGTTTCCCTGGCTGTTGGATCATATGACTTAGTCTTACCTAGTAAACTTACCTTAACTTTAAATAATTAATATTTTGTGCCTGCCTTGAGCAAAAACATCATTTCTGTTTCATGTTTGGATATGGATGGTTTTGATTTTATTATTGCGAATAATAGATGTTCCATTTCTCATAAAGGAATATTTTATGCAAATGTTGATTTGTGTGATGGTTTTTATATTATAAGCATGAAAAGGTCCACTGATTCTCCAGTCTTTAACATAAATACAAAGAGATTTAAGTCAAATGATTTGAATCAAACCTATCTTTGGCATTGTCGTCTCGGGCACATAAATGAGAAACGCATAACGAAGCTCCATAAAGATGGACTTCTAGATTCATTTGATTTAGAAACATATGAAATGTGCGTATCTTGTTTACGAGGCAAGATGACTAAAAGTCCCTTTACTGGACACAGTGAAAGGGCAAGTGATTTATTGGGTCTAATACATACTGAAGTATGCGGTCCTATAAACACAATGGCTAGAGGAGGTTATCGCACTTCATTACATTTACGATGATTTCAAAGCAGATATGGTTACGTATATCTAATGAAACATAAAGCTGAATCATTTGATATGTTTCAAACGTTTCAAAATGAAGTGCAGAATCAACTTGCTAAAACTATCAAAACACTTCGGTCAGATCGAGGTGGTGAATATTTGAGCCAAGAATTTGATGATCATCTTAGAAATTATGGGATTGTCTCCCAATTTGACTCCACCAGCAACTCTACAGTGAAATGGAGTTTCTGAAAGGAGAAATCGAACCTTATTAGATATGGTTTGATCGATGATGAGTCATGCAGATCTTCCATTATCCTTTTGGGGTTATGCATTACAAACTGCAGCTTTCACTCTAAATCGAGTTCCTTCTAAAGCAGTTGATAAAACACCATATGAGATATGGTATGGGAAGAAACCTAGTTTGCCTTTCCTTAAGATTTGGGGTTGTGAGGCTTACGTAAAACGACAAGTCTCAGAAAAACTAGCACCTAAATCTGACAAGTGTTTATTTGTAGGGTATCCTAAAGAAACAGAAGGATATTACTTTTATAATCCCGCTGAGAACAAAGTGTTTGTTGCTCGGTATGGTGCCTTTATGAAAAAACAGTTTATTTCAAAAGACACTAGTGGGAGATAAATAAATCTTGAAGAAGTTCAAGAATCACAGATAAATCCTGAACCGCTACTGGAAGTTCAACAACATTCTAAACCAGTTGAACCTCCGCAAGTGACACAAGGCCCACGTAAATCTGGTAGGGTAAGACATGAGCCAGAGATATTTGGATTTCTCATTACTGATAGTCGCGATGTGTTACTTATGGATCAAAATGAGCCCACCACTTATCAGGAGGCTATGTTTGGATCAGACTCAGATAAATGGCTAAGGGCCATGAACTCTGAGATGCAATCCATGTATGATAACCAAGTTTGGAACTTGGTTGATTTACATGAATGTGGTAAGACCATTAGATGTAAATGGGTTTTCAAGAAGAAAACAGACATGGATGGCAATGTGCATACTTTTAAAGCAAGACTTGTAGCAAAAGGTTTCAGGCAGACTCAAGGTGTTGATTATGATGAAACTTTTTCGCCAGTAGCCATGCTTAAGTCCATAAGAATTTTAATTATCATTGCTGCATATTATGACTATAAGATATGGCAAATGGATGTAAAAACAACATTTCTTAATGGAAAGCTGCTTGAGGACGTGTATATGACACAACCTGAAGGTTTTGTACATCCTGAGAATTCTAAGAAGGTATGCAAGCTTCAAAGATCCATTTACGGATTAAAGCAAGCTTCTCGGGGTTGGAATCTTCGTTTCGATGAAGCAATCAAGGATTTTGGTTTTATTAAGAACGAAGATGAGCCTCGTGTATACAAGAAGGTTAGTGGGAGTGTAGTTATTTTTCTGGTATTGTATGTTTATGATATATTACTCATTGGAAATGACATCCCAACATTGCAGAATGTCAAGTCTTGGTTAGGGAAGTGTTTCTCAATGAAAGACTTAGGAGATGCATCCTATATCCTAGGGATAAGAATCTATAGGGATAGATCTAAGAGGCTAATCGGTCTAAGTTAGAGTGCTTACATAGACAAGGTGCTGAATAGGTTCAGTTTGCAAGACTCTAAAAGAGGATTGTTGCCAATGTCTCATGGCATATGTCTAAACAAGAATCAATGTCCTAGGACAAATGATGAGCGAGACCGTATGAATAAGATTCCATATGCATCGGCTATTGGATTTATCATGTATGTCATGCTATGCACTCGACCTGATGTATCATATGCTTTGAGCACTACAAGCATATATCAGTCAGATCCTGGTGAGAGTCACTGGATAGCAGTAAAAAACATCCTTAAATACTTAAGAAGGACTAAGGAAATGTTCTTAGTCTATGGAGGTTTTGAAAATGATCTAGTTGTAAATGGTTACACAGATGCAAGTTTTCAAACTGATATAGATGATTTTAGATCGCAATATGGATATGTGTTTACTTTGAATGGGGGTGCGATAAGAAGTGGAAAAGTTCGAAGAAAGAGATCATTGTAGATTCTCCAAAGAGAGTTTAGTATATTGCGGCGTCCGATCAAAGAAAAATGAGGCGCTTTGGATCAAAAAGTTCATTTCTGAACTAGGTGTGGTTCCAAGTATTGCTAACCCTGTTTGTTTGTATTGTGACAATAACGGGGCAATAGCATAGGCCAAGGAACCTAGATCACACCACAGATCCAAACATATACTCGGGCGTTTTCATCTCATCAGCGAAATTATTGAGAGGGGAGACGTAAAGATTTGCAGAGTACTTACTAAAGACAACGTTGCGGATCCATTGACAAAAGCTCTTCCACAAGCAAAACATGATGGTCATGTTAGATCATTAGGCATTAGATGCATGTATGATTCGCCCTAGTGCAAGTGAGAGATATTAGGGCATGTGCCCCAAGTCAATCCATTAACTGTCTTTATGAAAAATTTTAGTTAATAAAATAGAAGATTTCATTTGCTGTTTATTATAATTAATTTAGATGTTTAGATTATAATAAGATCCATGGGTATTTACAGAAATATCATAAATGTCCCTAGTCGATCATTATACTGAGAACAATAATGAATTAAGACTAGTGTGAGTCTTGATTGATGATCATATGATGATTATACGTATAGGGATACGAATCAAGATCACGAGTACTTGTTAGGGAACAAAGTACTGGACCGACCCACTATGAGAACATCACATGGATTAAGTCATAGTTGTTTCTCATGATAGGTATACTTTTCAGTCCTCTGACTTGAGATTACCAGAGACTTCAACATTATGAACATAATGATTTGACACTATCAAACGTTGTCTTTAACCGGACGATTATAAAGGTTGTGATTGGTTACTGTGTGAGCAATGTGATGAAGTTGTGTAATCGAGATAGAATTTGTCTCTCTCATATAAAGAGAGATATCTAGTGGATCCCTCGATGTGTTAGACTGTTAAAAGGCCTAATCTAAGTGAATTGATATTGATCAATGTCACTTGGATGTTTTCAGTCTACCTAGAGATCGAGACTAGTACAATTGAACATGTTGGATGACAATTTCATGCCTTATGTTTGATCAAAAGGATATCGTGTGACAAAAGGATGTTATATACACTATTTATTAGGTTGTATCGATTTGATATTTGTACAACTTGCGTAGTCATAATGTCTTGCTAGAGGTCGCTTATGACTTGTATACCAAAATGTGTTTTCGTACACTGCCAACATTGTATGGGCATATTGGGTCGCACACTAAGAATGGTTTTGCGAGATTTTAGATGGTTCGGAAAAACGAATTTTATATGATAAAATTCATGACAGAAACGTCCTTGTGGTGTGTTACACTTATACTTCTTTAAGTAGTGGTATATGTGTAATTTACTTAACCGTCTATATACAATGGTTGTATAAATAGACGCTTTAAGTTATAATACACGTACGAAAGATTAAAAGGCTGAAAACTCTATTTTTGTTTAAGAAATGACTTAGGGTTTTTTGGTATGCTTTGGATCGTTTAGGAGAGAAACAAAAGGTTTGGTATTCTCTCAAAGCTAGCACTTCGAATCTCGGCCACCGTTCGTGTGTGGACTACTGGTAGAGGGCGTTCGTCGTTGGCAGCGCCTTAGAGATCGATCAACCTTAAGAAAGGTATATTGCGACTGATGTATGATTAAGTTTTTCATGGTTTAAACGTTTTAATGGAATTAGATTCGGATCCTGTTAGGGTTTATGTCAAAATTGTTTTGTAATCTCCTCTGCGCATGAACCCCAAAACCCAACAGATAACAATGTAGATAAGGATGATTAAATCTTCTTCATCACCTTTACCTATTCTTTAAGTAGCCACCTCATGCTTCAAGATCATCATCTTGATCAAACCGCACGGATCACGAGAACCATCTAAAAGTGACACCCATGCTATTGTGACACTAATCAGGCATGCAACATATCTCGAAGTACATCCAATGAATTAAACAATTCATTTCCAACTTTAAGTTTATTTATATATATATATATATACACCTACGTATTTTACGACTTATCCATTTTCAATGTACACAAATGAATACACCTGAGCGCACATTATTCCCACGTCCCCAGTGTGATTCCTCATGATTCACATGTGTCACACTAGATGTACCAACAATTTATTAATCATTAACTCTCCAACTCTACGTTTTATATTAATTCATATTAATAACCTAGAATTCAATTGATTGTTTCTCACACCAACCAAACAAAATACATCACAACAATTGCACCCACACGCTGATCTAGACAAGTTAGGCTTAACCATGAGCCTAATCTGAGTTAATTAACTTTTGAATTAACGTTAATCACCATGTTAATATTGGGGCATGTGCCCTGTGTCAATCAATTAACTGTCTTTATGAATACTTTTAGTTAATAAAATAGAGGATTTCGTTTGCTGTTTATTATAATTAATTTACATGTTTACATTATAATAAGATCCATGGGTATTTGCAGAAATATCATAAATGTCCCTAGTCGATCATTATACTGAGAACTATAATGAATTAAGACTAGTGTGAGTTTTGATTGATGATCATATGATGATTATACTTATAGGGATACGAATCAAGATCACGAGTACTGGTTAGGGAACGAAGTACTGGAATGACCCGCTATGAGAACATCACATGGATTAAGTCATAGTTGTTTCTCATGATAGGTGTATTTTTCAGTCCTCTGACTTGAGATTACCAGAGACTTCAACATTAAGAACACAGTGATTTGACACAATCAAACGTTGTCTTTAACTGGATGATTATAAAGGTTGTGATTGGTTATTGTGTGAGCAATGTGATGAAGTCGTGTAATCGAGATAGAATTTGTCTCTCTTATATAAAGAGAGATATCCAGTGGATCCCTCGATGTGTTAGACTGTTTAAAGGCCTAGTCTAAGTGAATCGATATTGATCAATGTTACTTGGATGTTTTCAGTCTACTTAGAGATCGAGACTAGTACGATTGAACATGTTAGATGACAATTTCATGCCTTATGTTTGATCAAAAGGATATCGTGTGACAAAAGGATGTTGTATACACTATTGATTAGGTTGTATCGATTTGATATTCGTACAACTTGGGTAGTCGTAATGTCTTGCTAGAGGCCGCTTATGACTTGTATACTAAAATGAGTTTTGGTATACTACCAATGTTGTATGAGCCTATTGGGTCGCACACAAAGAATGGTTTTGCGAGATTTTAAGATGGTTCAGGAAAATGAATTTTATATGTAAATCCGTGACAGAAACATCCTTGTCATGTATTACACTTATATTTCTTTAAGTAGGGGTATATATGTAATTTACTTAACCGTCTATATACAAGGGTTGTATAAATAGACGCTTTAAATTAGAACACCCGGATGAAATTTGAGGGTTGAAACTCTATTTTCGTTTAAAAACGAATTAGGGTTTTCTAGTACGCTCTGGATCGTTTTGGAGAGAAACAAAAAGGTTCGGTATTCTCTTGAAGCTAGCACTTCGAATCTCGGCCGTCGTTTGTGTGTGGACTGCTGGTAGAGGACGTTCGTCGTTGGTAGCGCCTTAGAGATCGATCAACCTTCAGAAAGGTATTTTGCGACTGAGGTATGATTAAGTTTTCTTGGTTTAAACGTTTTAATGGAATTAGATTCGGATCCTGTTGGGGTTTTTATCAAAATTGTTTTGTAATCTCCGCTGCGTATGAATCTCAAAACCAAACAAAAGACACAAGTAAGTACATATCACTTCAAGATATATATCAACATTATTATTTAACGATTAAAAGAATGAAAAAAATCCATTTGCTTTTTAACCATATGCAATGACAACGATAAGGAATAATTACTTTCTTGAGTATTTTTTCATGGAATAGCAACAGCTGTCTAAGGAATAGTTACTTCCTTCAGTATTTTTGTGCCACTTAATCTTCTTATCTAACCAAAACAGACAATACTAAATATAAATAACTTTACCATTTCAAAGATATTTAGACGTATATAAAAACATCGCTCTTCAAACAACTCTTCTACTTCATCAACCTCACAACCAACTCTTCATTTCCTTCTCTTCAAAGTTTGTCTTACATCCTTCTTAACATTAAGTATGATAAAGAGGAAGAAGTTTATGAAGGATATCTGCCCATCATCAAGAGATTGGACATCACATGTCTTCGCTATTAAGAAATTTGATCCAAAGCTCTCTTTAGATGGAAAGACCCTAATTCAAAAGCTCATCCTTGCTGATCAACAGGTATTTTTAAATACAATGAAACATCTTTTTTCTCATCATCATCATTACATATTCTCTATTTATATATTTTTCATTCTCATGAAAAACTACTTTTGATTACTGCAAAAAACTTACTACAACATTATTCAAACAAAATAAATATATTACAACATCATTTGCCTCAAAAAATAGATTAGAACATTCTTTCGAACATTTACTTAGCTATCTCTAGAAATCGTAATCCTAAGAAATTAATTCATATATACAATAAATTATTTCCATATGTAACACTATTATATCATTCATCTAATTTTCTGTTACGTATATTACACATCAATTTTTCTTAAACAATTGAAAAAATTCCCTACTGCATATTTGTAATCTTAAATGCAATCTAAATTAAGTACATATTCTTATTTTAAAACAAACAGAATGTATATCCTTCAAAAAAGACTACATATTGTACTACAACTTCCTGTAAATACTTAATTGATCATTCATGTTTTCCTTTCTTTTTGTCAGGGTACCAAAGTACATGCAGTTATATTTGATCTAAATAGCAAACTATTTGAGAACAACCTTGATGAGAAGAAAATATACGTTATATCTCATATCGTTGTCTCATTTGTCCAACGTCAATTTCAAATGGTGCCAAATCAATATCAATGAATATTAAACCACAACACGTCAGTGCAAGACATTAGTGATGCAGACAAGTTCGACTTCATAGAAGGAGTAAAATTTGCACAATTTAATGAACTGCATTGTTTCATCAATTCTACATATTGAGTCGGTAAGTATTTCTTTTCAATAGATACTCATTATTTAGTACTTCACAACTACTAATGTATTCTCTAATTAAAAGTAACAAAATAAAGTTTACAACTTCTTTGTAGATGTCATCGCAATGCACTAATGATTGATCAACCACGAAATACTTTCACAAAGCGTAGCGAAGTGACAAAAATACAAAAGTAGATTACTTTGTTGTACCTCATTTTTGAGTTTTTTTACTGTGTTTACCCCACTTTTTGAAAAGTATTCTAAAACTACTCCTTACCCTCAACGAATGCTACCTTATATCCTACCCTCACCCCACTACCCCTTAATCCTCTTTATTTCTCAGTTTTAGTCATTGTAGAGCAATTGTACTAGGTCACCAAGTGTTGTAAAAGTGTTTTTTCGATGAACAAGGTCAGATGTAGTTGCGTCGTATCCTAGAAGTGAAGAAGTTTCACCTACGGGGTTCTGCTGCAGGCGGGGTTCGGCTGCATAAGGCTAAGACCTCTAAATAGGTATTGCCTGACTTTAACCGCTACCTTTAAAGAGGTAACATCCGACTCTTATTGAGACCACTTAAGAGGTATCGACTGACACTGACCGGGAATGCGAAGAGAACTCGATCTCAATGGGGATCCAGTCGAGACCTCTTTAAAGTTGTCGACCCTGTGTGTTCGATACCTCTTTAGAGGTGTCAGTCTTATGTGTCCGATACCTCTTCATAGTCGTTGGCCAAGTGTGGCCAACACCTGCGGGTAACAAGAATGAACAAAAAAATCTTAAAACTCGTAAAAAAACATGATAATGATAAAAAATAGTAGGTTTTGCTCACTATCGCTTGATATTTTTGATTCCATCGAGACTTTGTATCTAAAATGTAAGATTTAACCCCAAATTGAAATCCTAAACCCAAAAATAAAATCGCAAACTATACCGACTCAAAAAGGTAAAAAAATAAACTCCAAAAAAATTTTGAAATCAACACTAAAAGAGATGATGAATGCACCATGGCGAAACGATGTGGTTTTGCTTGGATTTCGTTAGATTTGGGTTGGTGGTGAGAATGCGATTTGAGAGAGAGTGACTGGGTTATGTGTGAGTGGGGTGAGTAGGGTATGGGTGAGTAAAAACTCTTTTATATGGAGGGGTAGTAAAGTCATTTCACTAGGGCTGAAAAAATTCAAAAAGGGGTACGAAAGCAAAAACTAGGGTGCGAATAGCCGCTGTCTAAAATTAATAAGGTTGCAACACAGCCTCCAACTTAGAGAGGAAAAGTTGTTGCATCTCTTATAAAATATGTTATTCTTGTATGTCATGCGTGTGTATGTGTTTTTATATTATTTTGAGATCATTTGTGTATTTTTTTGTTTTTTTGTTTTTCTCATAAGTTATACGATTTTACTGATTCGGGAAGGGAAATTAAAATGAGGGAAGAAGTAAGTCTCACTTGTTCTTGCTTATGCGACCATGGAGTGTATTTGTCATTTGCCCATTCCATATGTAGGAATAAAGCCAATTACAATTCTATTTTATTTTCCCATGTACCAAGCAAGAAATTAACCCAGTTTCAATTCTCACCTCCTAATTCCTATCAACCAAAACACCACCTTAATAAATTATGATTTTTCTTTTTTTTATTAGAAGTAAAACTATGATTCAATAAAATTCTTTTCCTATAAAAAAGTGCTTTATAATTATCGGGCTCCATTGAATTATGCATCGAGATATGCAAGTGCACATTTATTTGTATACACATTTAATCGTGTTGGAGTTTGAATAGAAAATATTCAGTCCCACCTTGCTCACTTGAAAAGAGTACAAACTCTTTATATACACATACCCTCTCTTTAGCTTTGCTTTAGAGAAACTCAATGGATAATGCCCAAGTGGCATTGGGTACTAGGGTATATATATAATATATAATATTTAAGTATCAAAGATTGGGCTTTGGGCTTTGATTGTTTGGCCTTATAAAAATCAATTTTTATTTTTCGAGTTTATTTTATTTTTTTAATTTCGTAATTTTGAAATTAATTAATGTGACAATTAATTTCGTTGTGTTGTTAATAGGTGCGACTGTTGATAATGCGAAAGGGTTTTTGCTTCAGAATTAAAGAGTTGTGAAGCTTTGAAACAGTGCATCAACTTCTATTTAAATAGAATTGTAACACTGAAAATTTACTCAATTTTCGAAATACATAATACTTAAAAGAGAAGCAAAATTAGTTTGGCAGACTTTCAGAATTGGTAAAATTGGTTTCGAAAGGGCATCCGGTTGTATCCTGGAGGGAAAAACTCAATCACCGAATTCAGAGAAATTTATGTCTTAAAACATTGCTTCTGTGCAAGCCTCCGGTTAGATTGTTTTATTTGTTGTTTAATTCTGTTGAGTTAATTATTTGTAAACTCATTCTATTCATATCTATTATATCATTATCATTGTTGTGGGTAACAAATCGTGTGTATATTTAATGGTGTGCATATTTAGATGTGCATTATAGACCCAAAACTTTTTTCCTTTGCGAAATAGAGCCCCCCACCCCCGGTCATAATTGACATTACCAATTTTTTTTTAATTAACTTGTTAAGAGAGGGTAAAATTGTTCATACATAAAAAAAAAAAAAAAAAAAAAAAAAAAAAAATGTGTCTAGATAATTCAAAATTTTGTGTTTTGTATCAATTTTGGCCCGATTACTGCTTTTTTTGGCAAATAGAGGTTGATGTGGCATATGAAATTAATAAAGTTATTTTATTTTAATGAGGCGGTTTAAATTTTAAAAAATATGAGATTTAAAAAGTTATCACCCACACAAAGACAAACAATTACTCTAATACGAATCAAAATCAAAGTTTCAGATTATTTTGATGTCAGGATTTAAACCACCACATTTAGCTAGCAACTTAATTTACCAATTTCATATGTCACACCTCAATTTATCTAAAAAAAAGTGATTGGGTCAAAATTGACACAAAAAATAAAGATTGAGATTATTTAGACACAATCATTAGTTTGATATTATTTATATACAAAAATAAAAGTTTGGGATTATTCTGACTATTTATCCAAAAAAAAACATATAGGAGGGGTAAAACTGTTGGCATGCTTAAGAAACATAAAAGAATGGGAAAGTTGGATATACACTATAGAAAACATAAAAGAAGGGCAAAATTGGATATGCATTTTATAATAAACAGTGTCAAAACTCATCTTTCAGGAGAGAATTCTGGAAAACTTAATTTGTAGGCAATTGTTGTAGAATTATATCATGTAACAGGGCTGTGTAACAGGGCTGTTATATGTGTAGCTGTGTTGTAGTTTATATGTGTAGCTGTGCTGTTGTAGTTGTGTTGTTTTATGTAACTATTTTTATGTATACTGATGTATGTGGTGTAATGTACTACAGGTTTATAATAGCATGTTCTAGGCAGTTGTAACTGGGGTGTACAATATACACCATGCTAGTTTGTATATATAGAATGTACAATGTAATTTTCGGATTATGCAATAAGAGTAAAAGTTCTTCATTGATTCATTGTGTTCTGTTACATAGATCAGATGATCTGTTCTTGTTATTGATTCACTGTCAATGTGTGAATCTGTTCATGGTATCAAAGCAGGTTATATTGTTCTCTTGATTTATTGATTCTGATTGAATTGGGTGTTTGATCATGGCATCTGTTCATGGTTCTGCAAGTTCTTCAATTCGAAATGGAGCAGGGAGAGCTCCTGAAACAGGTGATCTTGGAGTTGAGAGTCCTTATTTTCTTCAAGGATCCGATCATCCTGGTATGGTACTTGTCTCCAATTCTCTTACTGGTCCAAATTACTTGTCTTGGAGTCGAGCTATGATGATTGCATTGGGTGCAAAAACAAAAATTGGTTTCATTGATGGTAGATGTTTAAAACCGAATCTATCGATCCTAATCTTGATCGATGGATCAAGGTGGATTATATGGTCACTTCTTGGATCTTGAATTCTATTTCAAAGGAGATTGTTGAAGCTTTTCTTTATACAACCTCTTCCTTTGATCTATGGAATGAATTAAAAGAAAGGTTTGGAGAATGTAATGGTCCTCTTCTGTACTAGTTGAAACGTGACATTGCTTCTATAAATCAAGGAGATCTGTCACTTTCACAGTACTATACCAAACTTAAGAAACTTTGGGATGAACTGAGTTGTTTAGCTCCTTTACCTGTGTGTGAATGTGGAGCATCTCACGCAATGGTCGTTCTAGAGTCTAATGATAGGTCGATGCGCTTTTTGATGGGATTGAATGATATGTATGATCATATTCGCAATCAAATATTGGTGATGGATCCATTGCCAAGTATAAACAAAGCTTACTCTATGGTTCTTAGAGTTGAAAAGCAAAAGGAAGTACATGTTAGCTATTCACCTATGATGGATACAGCCATGATGATGAAAGTTACCAAGATGAATTCAGGTGTTTCAACTAATGTTCATAGGTTTGCTGGAAAAGGAAATCAAAAGAAATTTGTGAATAAAGATGATATGTTTTGTGATCATTGTAAGACAAAAAGGCATACAAAAGATACTTGTTTCAAACTTCACGGATTTCCAGATTGGTACAAGAAAGACTATGATAAGAAGCAGATATCAAATAATTCGAAATCCTTTGTGAATTTGATGGAATCACCTCTGGACATACAAGATGCAGGATCTCCTCAATTTGAAGATTTCCAGTCTAACATAGCAGCAATGATACAGCAAGAGATTGAGAATTTCATGAAAGGAAAGTCTGTTTTTCAAATTTGAAGGAGCTTCGCACATGTGAATTCGATTATATCTGATTTTACAGGTAGCTCATATAAAAGACTTTCTAGTTCTTGTTCCTCTTTTAATTCAGATACTTGGATTGTGGATAGTGGAGCAACAAATCATATGTGTACTAGCTATGATTTGCTTGCTAATGTTACTGTTTTAGCTAAACCAGTTATGGTTTGCTTACCTGATGGACATACCAAAGAAGTTAATTGCATTGGAGATGTGAAGCTGAGTTCAGATTTAGTTTTGTCTTCTTGTTTACATATAAACACATTCAAGTATAATCTTTTGTCAGTTAGTAAGTTACTCTCATCTACTAAACTGACAACTGAGTTTTATCCATCATTTTGTGCTATACAGAACATTGAGAGTTCTCAAGTTCTAGCTGTGGGAAGGATGATTGGAGGACTATACATACTGGATTCAAGTTCTTTTCATAAGGATGTCATTGCTTCATTTGTGTCTCCGACAGATTTATCACTAGCTTACTGTAATAATGCTACTGATAACTTTTCATGGCACTGTCGATTGGGGCACCCTTCTGTTAATGTAACAAAGCAACTTGATTTGTTACTTAACAGTCATTCAAATGTAAGACACAATGTACTTTGTGATGTTTGTCAGATGTCCAAATAATGCAGAGTGATTTTTCCATTGAGTTCAATTCAAACTGCTTATCCTTTTCGGTTGTTACATATGGATATATGGGGACCATATAAGCAGTCTTCTATTCAAGGAGCTCATTATTTTTTAACTATTGTGGATGATTTTAGTTGATTCACATGGACTTTTTTGATAAAACATAAGTCCTTGACAGGGAATATCATCAAACAGTTTATAGTTTTCATTCAAACTCAATTCAATGCCTCAGTTAAAACCATTAGGACTGATAATGGTACTGAGTTTTGTAATAAAGATTGTCATGCTTTGTTCTCTGGTTTGTGAATTGTTCATCAAAGATCAACACCATATACACCTCAGCAAAATGGTGTAGTTGAAAGGAAGCATAGACATTTACTGCAAGTTACAAGAGCATTAATTTTTCAGTCTAATTTTTCTACAAAATTCGGGGTGATGCTATTCTTCTCGCCACATACATCATAAACAGATTACCTTCTCAGTTGTTGAAGTGGAAGTCTCCTTATCATCTTTTGTATGGAAGGATACCAAATTATTCATCTTTGAAGACTTTTGGTTGCTTATGTTTTGCTACCAATGTTTCACCAAGTAAAACCAAATTGGATTCACGTGCTTAAACCAAATTGGATTCACGTGCTTTAAAGTGTGTCTTTCTTGGTTATTCTCCTGGACAAAAGGCTTATAGATTGTACAACATGGTCATACATACATGCTTGGTTTCAAGAGATGTGATTTTCTTTGAAAAATAGTTTCCTTTCCATAAAGATACTGCAAGTTCAAGATGTCCTGTGCCCATTCCTTGTGCTGACAATTCTGATTATTTGAGAGATGTTCAAGCTCCTCTTGCTCCTACATTAGCTATTGTACCTCATTCTCAAGCATTGCCTAATGATGAATCATTTCTTGATATCCCTGAAGCAGTATCATCTATGCCTACGAATGCTACATTGGTACCTCCTACTAATACTGATTTACATGAAGATGTTCTGCCTTCTACTGTTGTTATTACTAGGAAAAGTACTCGTGCTATTCACAAGCCTCTTTGGATGAATGATTTTGTTATAAACAATGTTCAAACATCAGTTCTTCCTTTTGCAATGATTCCTTTGTCTACTGGTACCCCTCCTACATTTCCTTTTATTCATTCTCCAAACATTACAGATGATTACAAATGTTTCATAGCTGTTGTTTCAAATATAAAGGAACCTACTACTTATGTTCAAGCACAGCATGATCCTGTTTGGATAGAAGCAATGAATAAGGAACTACAGGCTTTGGAAGCTAATGGTACTTGGAATCTTACTACCCTACCACCTGGCAAAAAGGCCATTGGTCCTAAATGGATTTACAAGGTTAAACTACATCCTGATGGTTCATTGGATAGATGTAAGGCTCGTTTGGTTGCAAAGGGATTTAACCAAATTGAAGGTGTTGATTATACTGATTCTTTCTATCCTGTTGCCAAGAATGTCACTGTTAGGATTATTTTATCCTTAGCAGCTGCTCGAGATTGGCCTTTACATCAATTAGATGTTAACAATGCCTTCTTACATGGATATATAGATGAAGATGTTTACATGAAGCCTCCTGATGGTTATAAGTTGGCTTCATCTAATCAAGTCTGTAAACTTCAAAGATCCTTATATGGTTTAAAGCAAGCTTCTCGACAATGGAATCATGAGCTTACCTCTAAACTTCAATCTTTTGGTTTTATTCAGTCTGCTCATGATCCTTGCTTGTTCACATATCACACTGCTGGAAAATTTTTGGTGTTGCTGGTTTATGTTGATGATGTGCTTCTTACCGGTACTTCACTTGAGTTGATTAATCAAGTTAAGACATTTTTACATACATTGTTCACCATCAAGGATCTTGGTCAAGCTCGTTACTTCTTGGGTTTGGAATTGGTTCGATCTATTTCAGGTCTTTATGTTCATCAACGCAAGTATGTTTTAGATTTACTTTACTGACGATCTTTGGTCTTACCATGGCAAAACCAAATTGCTACTCCACTCCCTCGTGATTGCAAGTTTAATGATGTTGATTCCCTTTGTTCATTGAAGTTGATAGATATAGAAGACTCATTGGTCGTCTTCTTTACTGGGATTTACTCGTCCAAACATTACTTATGCCACACAAAGAATTAAGTTCGTTTGTCCAAGCCCCTACAGAGCGAAAGACTGGGTGGTGCACTTCATGTTTTACGATACCTTAAGGGTACTCCTTCACAGGGTCTATTCTTTCTGTTCAAATGGATCTTTCTGTTGTTGGTTCTTGTGATTCGATCGGCGCGCTTGTCCTATTTCTCGGAAATCACTCACTGGCTATTGTGTGTTCATGGGATCTTCTTTGATCTCTTGGAAAATAAAGAAACAAGCTACTGTGTCTAAGTCATCTGCTGAAGCTGAATATCATAGTTTGTCTTCCACAGTTTGTGAATTATTGTGGATTTCTTACATCCTAAAGGATTTAGCTATTCCTACTTCTCTTCCAATTCCTCTTTGGTGTGATAATCAAGCTGCAATCCATCTCTCTGCCAATCCTGTTTTTCATGAACGTACCAAGCATTTGGAAATTGATTGTCACTTGGTTAGACATCAATTCAAATCTGGTTTTGTTCTTCCAAAATATATTTCCACTCGGTTCTGATTGGTGATTTGTTTACTAAGTCTTTATCAGCTCCTTTATTCTTTGATTTGTTGTCCAAGATGGGTCTATGTGATTGGCATAGACATCCATCTTGAGGGGGGGATGTAGAATTATATCATGTAACAGTATGTGTAATGAGTGGTTTATATGTGTAGCTGTGTTGTTGTAGTTTATATGTGTAGCTGTGCTGTTGTAGTTGTGTTGTTTTATGTAACTGTTTTTATGTATACTGATGTATGTGGCGTAATGTACTACAGGTTTATAATAGCATGTTCTAGGCAGTTGTAACTGGGGTGTACAATATACACCATGCTAGTTTGTATATATAGAATGTACAATGTAATTTTCGGATTATGCAATAAGAGTAAAAGTTCTTCATTGATTCATTGTGTTCTGTTACATAGATCAGATGATCTGTTCTTGTTATTGATTCACTGTCAATGTGTGAATCTGTTCAATTGTCTTCCTTCAAAGTAGTTCTCCGTTTGATATGCTCCCTCCAATACAAAATATATTTCTCCCACACACCGAACAAAGAAAAGGATTCTGGTTACCATAAAAAAAAAACAATTAAAGAAAAGGATTTAATATATAATGGGACTAATTAAATTACCCTTCTATACATAAATTATTCAATTTATTTATCTCTTCAAAATTACACATTATGCATTAGTATTGTTAACTTATTGATTAGACAAAAAAAAAAGTTAATTAGAGTTACAATTGAAAATAAAGGACTTAACGTACGCTTGCTCTGATTCTTCAACTCCATAATAAAAATAACTGATCACATAACAAAATGCATGTCCATCCACTGTGCAGCTGTGCAGGAGTCACTATGAGTGATATACGATGACTTTATTCAGCTTACGAAGGAACACATAATATGCTTAAATGATCCCTATCTATATACTTCACTTGTTTATTCATTTGACTCTTGTGCATAAACTTGTGCGTTTTAAAGGGCCCATTTAGCAGTACTGGTATGCACTAGATATTGCCATGGAAGTGAATAACAGCCTCTTGTGAGATGGGTGGTGGTGGTGGTGGTGGGTGCTGCTTTGCGTTTTTGGAGAATATTACCTGGATCATTAAATTCATCAAGGTACATGTAAGAGTATGAAAAGGTATATCGAAGAGGTTAGTAGTATTAATTGAATGTGTTTGAAACAGGAGCATGTGACTTATTAGGTGAAAAAGAGGCTCCCATAGGTATGTCTTGTATAAGTGGCATTAAATCAATAAGGTGGTAGAAAAAGTTCAAAAGGCATTTTTGAAAAAGTTACATTGTCCCTTTCATCCCCAAAAAAACACGTTACATTGCCCGTAATTGAATCGTTTCAAAAATGCTAGGGCTATTATTAATTCTTCTGTCTTCTGTTACCTAACCTTAACTAATTTGATTTAGAAGGTTTTATGGCTTCAAGTCAAAAAAAAAGAGTCCGGCTATACGCATTTCACCTTTTAATAAGGGCACTCAAATCTTGAGTGTACCCAAAATTTAAATTTCAATTTATATTTTCATCGAAATACCCCTTCATCCAAATCGGCGGACCCAACTCTAAACCTTGGTCGAGACATCTATTTTAGGTACGACGGCATGTAGCCGAGATTTATCTTCTAGGTTTGGTGTTGTCAAATCGAACTTCTTTCGTGGAATTTAGTTGACAACTGCCGACTTAAAAGTTTGACGGGTTCCGACCGACTCTCTAACTAGAGGTTCGGTGTTTGACCAACTCTCCAACTTGAGATTCGGACTTTCAAGGCTACGCCACTTGATGATGGCCTTTAAATCACATGAATTGCAAGGCTACGCCACTTGATGATGCCCTTTAAATCACATGAAGAGAGTGTGTGGAGGGATGATGGTGGGATGCACAAAATGAAAGGAAAAGGGTGGCGGGGTGCACTAATCACAGTAGTAGAATTGACTTTTTTAAAAGTTTGACTTTTTTGCTAGAGTGAAATAAATGGTGAGGTGTGTATAGCCGAGCTAAAAAGAAAGAAAGAAGGTTTTGTTGCTATTGCATATTATTATTTATAGTGGCTGCATCCTTTGGCAAATATGTATCGTAATTAACTTTTTTTTCTATTGCAATAAATTCTATCTTTTGATAGTTGGGAAAATAATTGTATCCCTCTTATTGTTTTTATTATTTTTTATTTTTTATTTTTGCTAGGCCGGTGGACATGTTGGACACTATAAGATAAATTTTACCAAATTATTTTTTATAGGATTTTTTTTATAGGAGATTTTACCACATTGATATTATTTATTGAGTGTTCAAGGTGTAGGTGCCCCAAAAACTTAGAGTCCCACTAAGGCCACCCCACCATTTAATGAAGGCACCCAAGTTATTTGTAAAAATTCCAGCGAAAATGGAAAAGACCATTTTGCCCCTGTATATATATTGATTCAAACCCCACAAAACCATTTTGAGAAAGAAACAGGGGCACCCCACCACCAAGATTAAACCATAAACATTGCGTTTGGCGAGCGTTTATCGATTCTTGCGGCTTGACATCATCTGACAGCGAGGTAACAATGTTTGACAACCATATGATGCTTTGTTGGAACTGTTAATTTGAGTAAAACTGTGAAAATGATGATTCGTTTGTCAACGTAGGGTTTGTTAATTTCGACAAATCCGAACTTGTTTGCACTATATAATGGAAGATTGTACTGCTACGGTGCAAGAGGAGGTTGAACTTGAGGTAATTTCGGCATAGTACAACCGAGAGATGGAGTACATTCTCAGTTGTACACTACCGACACAACATTAACTAACACTAATTGTAGCTCTCGTCATGTCTCGGCCGAGATAACGCAAGTAATCTCGGCCATTCGTAACCGAGACTCTGTGAACTCTTCCGGCCTTCCTGGACGAGACGACGAGTTGCCCAAATTTTACCTTCTGTCTAGGCCATGCTTGGCCGAGACAGTAAACACATTCTCTGGCCTTTGTGGCCGAGCACCGCGATTTTCCAATAATGGAACCATTGAACATACCGCCACACACACATTACAACTACTCTACCAAATGTAACTTAATTAGACTATAAACGTACCTTCAAACGATCGATTTCGCGTCAAATGTGTGTGTACGACGAACTTCAATCGAGCCCTAATTCGGAGACGAAATCGCCCAACAACCCGAGCCTACACACTGAAAAAAACCTCCTACAATGAAGGAGGAACACACGGAGACGGACGGAATACACGATTTTCGGGAACCCTCGCAATGGCCGATCCTCAACGAATTGGTTCTTCCACAATGAGTTCGCTGGTGGTGGTGGTGGTGGTGGGGGTGGTGGTGGGGTGCGAGAGTTTTGAACGAGGGGTATTTTGAGAATTTCGGGCCCAATTTTTTGGTGCCCCGGGTAAATTGGTTAGTGCCCTCATTAACTGGGTGCCTTCATGAAATGGTGGGGTGCCCTTAGCGGCACCCAAAACTTATTGTGGGATATCATCTTCTATATATATATATATATATATATAAAGGAACTGTTTTTGTGAAAATGCTTGTAGAAATGACACATGGCAATTGAGAAGATTTGTGGAGATGACATGTGGCATGATGACATCGTGGCTTCTATTTTTTTATCATATGACATATGACTTTTTTCCATTATTTTTCTCGAATTATATGATCAAGTTTCTTTTTTGTTTTGTTTTTTTTTTCGTTATTTTGTATTTTATTGGTTTTCTTCTTTTTTGTATACTAATATATATTGCGACTAATACATTCCATATTATATGACTTTCTAATATATACTTCATATTGCTATGTTTCAGATAAGCGACTAATATATATTGCTACTTATGTATATAGCTATTACTTTGTTATGCTATGTGTTACTAATCTCAAGAAATAGGTTCTTGTATCTTTTTCTTTTTTGTTTTCCATGTAGTGTTCGACGTCAGTTGCGCCGACTAATCCAATCTCAGACACTATCGGGCCCTATATGAGGGCAACCCTCCAACTCATTTTTTTTTCATTTACAAGACTTGAACTTGAGACCTTACTTAAGGAGACTAAGTCTCTTAGCACTTGAACTAGCCGATTGTTGGTTATGTATCCCATTCTTGATAAGCGACTAATAATGTGATGGCCCCTCTCCTAATCTAGGGCAGGCGTAATTAATCCTTAATCATATCCACACATGACTTAAGTACGTATTAATCAGCCTTTACAACCTAGACGCCTCTTTTCTTGTGTTTAGGATAAGTAATACACTAGTCCTACCATTTTATAAAATTTAGAGATAATTAAAACTTTTTATTAAATTAATTAATTAGCGAAGTCTTACTGATTATGCAAAAGCAATTAGTAACTTATGCAGAAGCCATTTGTAAAATCCTAAGTGTGGAAAGTCAAGAAATGACATCACATATATAAAGTCCAAACTTATCTACTTGTGGTTTCATCAAAGTCAGTGGGAAGAAGAAAAAACGAACCAGAGAGAGGAAGAAAGCCGAGAAGGAGGAAAAAGAAGGAGAAAGAGAGAGAGTGAGAGAGTGAGAGACCAAGATCGAAGTGGAAGGCAAGGTGAGTGAATTTCCGTTGTTGTTGTGTGGTTTGTTGTTGTTGAATTTGGTTGCATCATTGTTGTGGTTTCAAGTTGACAAACTCGGACGTTCGAGCTCGAGGAAGGTAGGGGAGTAGTTTCCCCTGCATACGAACTCCACTTGGGGTTGGGGATGGAAGCCCAACCCCAGCGAAAAAAAAATGAAACAGAGCCGATGCTCTGTTTCGCGAGAGGACGAAGATGATGTCCTGAACAGGGCCGGTTCGGCTCGGGCGAGCCGAACTCGGTTCGGCCGGTTCAAGCCCAAAGAAAAAAAAAAAAAAAAAAAAAAAAAAAAAAGGAAAATAGTGGGTGAACCGAGCGAGGTTCGGCTCGAGTGAGCCGAACTCGATTCAGCTCTCGTTCAGAGCCACGAAAGAAAAAAACACAACGAAAGAGAAAGAGATGAGTTGGTTGAACCAGGACGGTTCGGCCCGGTTCAACCCAAACCCATAAAAGAACAAAAAAAGCTGAAAAATTGGAAAAAACTCCAGAAAAATTAGGAAAAAATTCAAAAATTTATATTTCGACAAAATAAATAAAAAATAATGAATTTCTAGGAAAAATAAAATATTTGGATTTTCGGACGAGCATTTTTTGGGGGTTTTACCTCGAAAAAGTGAAATGGGCCGAATGACCGAAAATAAATAAAAAAGGGGTTTTAGAAATTTTTCTCGACTTCGATTTGGCATAAATTGAGACATTATTGAATGTTATGGAACTAAGGGGAGAACTCTGGCGTATGGGCACGCATTTCAAATTTGTTGAGGGATCGACTAGACTAGGACAAATGTGTGAATTGTAAGTACAACTGTGAGAATTTTATATTTCATTTCATTCTCTTATTACTTTATTGGTCTATTGGTAGACATTACTACTTGAACTCGCACATCATGTTGTTCTTATATCTATTCATGGATAAATATTGTAACATGATGCCTTGTGAATTGTTTCTTTGCCTCTGATTCCTACACTTGATGTCATTCTTGAACATAATTGATAAAAAAACACGCTAATGGAATAATATGGATTTACTTAGACTTGTCTTCGATTTTCTTTGGGCTTTGCAGGCTAACTTATCTTGGTATCCTAGAATTTTGGAATTATTTGTCTTTGAAATTAAACTAGGGATTATTTAGTGTCCATTGCACGAGAAATGCGCGGTTCACGGGGACACGGTTCTACCGAGGTTCCTGCACTCACCACTAAACTTGCGCGGCACACGAGGTATGAGACTCGGGGTGGTCGGCATGCATGAGATTGAAATTTGGAGCGTAGAGCATAGGTCCACTATTTATGTGAAATATGTTGAGCGCAGCTCTATATAGTAGTGGGAAAGGGTAGGTGATAGGTCTCACCGCCGACCGGACGTAGATCATCTCGACTTAGCCTGTGTCTGTCTCTACATCTTTAACTATGGTATTTACTTGCATTTCTTGTTTCAACAATTGATTTTGCTACTTTATGCTTTTAAATACCATTCGTTTATTTTGGAAATGTGGAATGAAAATCTCCAGTTAGTACTTAAATACCACTATACTCATCTTTTAGTTTGAGACGGTGGGTGTAGGTCAGTCGAGCAGCAGCAGACAGGGGAAGGAGAAGATCGGCGACTTCCTCTGAGTAGTTCGTCGACTTTCCTCACTCATTTGTATGTCTCTACTTTTGATGTGTTATTTTTACGTCATTTTTGGTTGTACATTGAGTTGAGCGAATAGTGTCCTATATATACGTGCTTATGCTACTGTCTTTTTTTTGTTTTCCACACTTAGGAATTTTGAATTATCATAGCTTCTGCGTAATCTTTAAACTATATGAAAATGATAATATAGATCAAGACATGCGAAAGGCTGACTAATACGTAATTAAGTCTCAGATGAGTTGGATTAAGGCGTGACTACGGGATTAGGTCGGGCGGTGCCCTGTTTAGTAGTTGGGGTCATCACAGTTGGTATCAAAGCATAGGGTTAGCGACCAAAATGCAAAAAATGCAAACCTTAGTTGTGGAAACCAAATACTCATTGCCTAGACACCATTAGTTGGGAAGTGAGTGACAGTGAGATGGGGATTTTTTATATGTACATATGCGCTATGTCGTGTAGACGTTGATTCGCGTTCAATATCCATTGCAGACCCCCATGGCTGATACACGCGAGGAGGATATGCAGAGCCTAGTGGCAATTTGCCTCCTATGGCGGATGATTTACATGTTGGGGCATGTGCCCTAGGTCAATCCATTAACTGTCTTTATGAATAGTTTTTGTTAATAATATAGAGGATTTCATTTGTTGTTTATTATAATTAATTTGCATATTTACATTATAATAAGATCCATGGGTATTTACAGAAATATCCTAAATGTCCCTAGTCGATCATTATACTGAGAACTATAATGAATTAAGACTAGTGAGTCTTGATTGATGATCATATGATGATTATACGTATAGGGATACGAATCAAGATCACGAGTACTTGTTAGGGAACAAAGTACTGGACCGACCCGCTATGAGAACATCACATGGATTAATTCATAGTTGTTTCTCATGATAGGAATATTTTTCAGTCCTTTGACTTGAGATTACCAGAGACTTCAACATTAAGAACACAGTGATTTGACACAATCAAACGTTGTCTTTAACCGGACGATTATAAAGGTTGTGATTGGTTACTGTGTGAGCAATGTGATGAAGTTGTGTAATTGAGATATAATTTGTCCCTCTCATATAAAAAGAGATATCCAGTGGATCCCTCGATGTGTTAGGCTGTTAAAAGGCATAGTCTAAGTGAATTGATATTGATCAATGTCACTTAGATGTTTTCAATCTACCTAGAGATCGAGACTAGTACGATTGAACATGTTGGATGACAATTACATGCCTTAGGTTTGATCAAAAGGATATCGTGTGACAAAAGGATGTTATATACACTATTGATTAGGTTGTATCGGTTTTATATTCGTACAACTTGGGTAGTCATAATGTCTTGCTAGAGGCCACTTATGACTTGTATACCAAAATGTGTTTTGGTGCACCGTCAACGTTGTATGGGCCTATTGGGTCGCACACTAAGAATGGTTTGCGAGATTTTATGATGGTTCAGAAAAATGAATTTTATATGATAAAATTCATGACAAAAATGTCATTGTGGTGTATTACACTTATACTTTTTTAAGTAGGGTATATGTGTAATTTACTTAACCGTCTATATACAAGGGTTGTATAAATAGACGATTTAAGTTAGAACACATATATGAAAGATTAAGGGCCGAAACTCTATTTTCATTTCAGAAATGAAATAGGGTTTTCTGGTACGCTTTGGATCATTTTGGAGAGAACAAAAAAGGTTTGGTATTCTATCGAAGCTAGCACTTCGAATCTCGGTCGTCGTTCGTGTGTGGACTGTTAGTAGAGGGCGTTCGTCGTTGGCAGCGCCTTAGAGATCGATCAACCTTCAGAAAGGTATATTGCGATCGAGGTATGATTAAGTTTTCATGGTTTAAACATTTTTAATGGAATTAGATTCGGATCCAGTTGGGGTTTTATTCAAAATTGTTTTGTAATTTCCACTGCGTATGAACCCTAAAATCCAACAGTGGTATCAGAGTCTTCGAGTTCGATTCCATTAAATTCATTGCATCTTTTCTTCTGATATATACATGATATATGATTGAAAACATGTTAATAGTTGATGTATATGTGATATACATAAGTTTTCTGTGAGATTTATTATCATGTTTTGTGTATATGATACATATATTCGTGATTTAATTGAAATCAGTTTCGTACATGCTAGTAACCATGTTAACTTAATTCGAATAATTTTAATGAATTGAATTTCGTGTTTTGTGATCCATGACACTACTATGTATAATCTTTATTTTTCGTGTATTGATGCATGGATGAAATCTCTGTAATTTAGTATGCATATTTAGGTTACATTGTTTTAAGTTTCTTAAATTGTATAAGTCTTAATATTAATTCGAAACTAATTTGATTAGGTTCGATTGGGATAGTAGTTCGTGATTCAATTACATATTTGTGATTATTTGGATGGGACCGAAATTGCAAATAATTATTTTTCGAAATTATTTATTTATCTCGTTATATCTATTCTGTTTTGAAATTTCTATTTGATAATAAGATAGATAACAAATTAGATTAAGAAATATTAGCAAAATCGGTTTCGTTATCCTTATTGGATAGGAGATAAATATCAAAAATTTTGTTATTGGTGATATGCTAGGATTCAAATATCTTAAGTCTTAATTGGATTAGGATAAGATGATCAGTTAGATGTTGGCCCGGGTTAATTAAAATGTTTTAATTCACTTAATTTCAGATAAATTAATGGGTTAATTAAGGATAATAAAATCAGCGAAAAATATGATTTTCTATAGCTAATTTTAATTTTCGGAATTGGAATTCGTCTCCTAAAAAAAATGGGGGCGCTGTCCCCTGTTGCCGTGTCTACTGATCGGTCAGCGGAACCACCGCCCGCTGACCGGCCAGCGGCCAATGGACCACCGTCTAACTAATTCTAGTGCACGGAAATTCTTTTATTAGTGAACAGTATAAAAATGTCCAAATTGTTTAACGATTGAACAAATCAATAAAATATATGATATTTCATTGTTTACATAAAATCACTAAAACTGAATAAAATCCTTCTATTAAATTTTAAGTCTCGTATCATCCATTTTAAACTCCACCTATGCTGTACACTATGTGCGCTACATAGCCGGTCCCAAGTCCGGATAAAGGAGGAGGACTCTGACGCCCATTTTTCATACCGAAAAATGGGTAAGGGAGGTCCCAAACTCACTTTTCATACCCGAAAAGTGAGGGAGGGATGCCCCAAGCTCATTTTCCATTCTTGGGAAATGGAGGAGGGTTGCGATAGGTTGACAGCCAGCGTAAAACTTTTGTCTCTTTTCATGAAATGGATCAAACATATATAAACGTTGGGGCGTTCCCACCTAGCGACGCGCTGCATCAGAGCCCGGGTGTAGTGAGAAATGAGCAAGGGTGTGTTTCACATCGCCGCACAGGTGTGAAGAAAAATGAGCAAGGGTTCCCACACATAGGACGTGTGTGGGTAAAGAAACTAGTCCCTTCACATCGTCGCCGGATGTGAAGAAAAATGAGCAAGGGTTCCCACACAAAGGACGGGTGTGGGTAAAGAAAGTTCAAAACAAAAACAAAAACAAAAACAAAAACAAAAACAAAAACAAAAACTAAAACTAAAACAAAAACAAAAACGAAAACAAAAACAAAATCATAGATACGAACACTAGATCTTTTAGACAAAATAGAAATAGAAAAGAAAAACAAATACAAAGGGGAGAAAAAATTCGTTTAGGAACATGGAACATAGGAACACTTACGGGGAAGTCAATAGAACTAGTAGATACCATGATTAGAAGGAGAGTCAATATTGCTTGCCTCCAAGAGACAAAATGGGTAGGAGAAAAGAGTAGAGAAATAGGAAGCACGGGGTTTAAATTGTGGTACACTGGTATAGATAGAAAATGCAATGGAGTAGAAATTGTGGTGGATAATGATTATAAGGATAAGGTCGTAGAGGTTAAAAGAATGGGGGATAGATTGATTCTAGTTAAATTAATTATTGGAGACGAAAAACTGAACATACTTAGCGCATATGCACCACAAGTAGGATTAAGCGAGAGCATCAAACGCAAATTTTGGGATGATATGGATGGATTTATGCAGAGTATACCATTAGATGAAAAAGTTTTTATTGGAGGAGATTTAAATGGGCATGTCGGGGTAAGTAACGATGGGTTTGAGAGAGTTCATGGAGGTTTTGGTTACGGTAATAGAAACGAAGAAGGAGAATCAATTTTAGAATTTGCTTCAGCATATGATCTTGTCTTAGCAAATACTAGTTTTAGGAAGAGGAGTCGCATATAATTACTTTTGGTAGTGGTCATAACAAGAGTCAAATAGATTTTCTTTTAACAAGAAAAATAGATAGAAAACTATGTAGAGGCCGCAAAGTAATACACTGGTGAAGCACTTACTACCCAACATAAGTTAGTAGTACTTGATATTAAGCTAACACAACGGAATAAAATGAATAAAAGAGTTAGCGACCCTAGAATAAAGTGGTGGAACCTAAAACATAGTAAACTAGTAGAGTTTAGAGAAAAATTACTAAAGGAAAATGTTTGGAATCTTGACTTAGATGCTAATACAATGTAGCTAGAAATGAGTAGTTGCATAAGGAGGGTGGGATCAAACATATTAGGTATATCTAAGGGCTTGGGACCTCCAAAGAAGGAAACATGGTGGTGGAACAAGGATGTCCAACGAGCAATTAAGACTAAAAGAGAGATGTATAGGAAAATACCTAAGTGTCAAGATGAAGATGCGTACAATCAATATAGAGAAGCTAGAAAACAAGCTAAAAAAGTAGTTAGTCAAGCTAAAACAAATTTCATGGAAGATCTATATACAAGGTTAGGTAATAGAGATGGCGAAAAATATATATATAGGCTAGCCAAATTAAGAGATAAAAAGAAACAAGACCTAAGTCATGTAAGATGTATTAAGGACGAAAATCAAAATGTTTTAACGCGCGAGGAGGATATTAAGGAGAGATGGAGAAGTTACTTCGATAGTTTATTTAATGATGGCCAAGTTGATACTATAATAGATGAAAACCCACACCAAGAAAGAAATGTAAACTATACACGCAATATTAGAATTGTAGAAGTTAAAGAGAGGCATTGAAAAGAATGAAAATAGGAAAGCATGTGGCCCAGATGAAATACCCATAGAGGTTTGGAAATGCTTAGGAGAAATCGGATTGACTTGGTTAACAAAACTTTTCAATAAAACTCTAAAATCAAAACGGATGCCAATGGATTGGAGAAGAAGCACGCTTGTGCCAATCTTCAAAAACAAAGGAGACATTCAAAGTTGCTCAAACTACCGGGGAATTAAACTTATGAGTCACACTATGAAACCGTGGGAGAGAATAATTGACAATAGGCTAAAGAGAGAAACCACAATATCAGAGAACCAATTTGGTTTCATGCCTGGGAGGTCAACTATGGAGGCGATTTTCCTTGTAAGACGATTATTAGAAAAATATAGAGAAAAGAAAAAATATCTTCATATGGTATTCGTAGATTTAGAAAAAACATATGATAGGGTCCCTAGATATGTTCTTTGGTGGGTTCTAGAAAGAAAAAGAGTGCATGCTAGATACATAGACACTATTAAGGATATGTATGATGGAGTAGTAACGAGTATAAAGACATTTGGAGGAGCTACAAAAGAATTTCCCATTACGATAGGACTACATCAAGGATCGGCTTTAATCCCATATCTATTTACTTTAGTTATGGATGAACTAACTAGACATATTCAAGAGGATATACCATGGTGTATGTTATTTGCAGATGATATTGTCTTAGTGGATGAAACCAAAGATGGAGTGAGTAGGAAATTAGAACTCGGAGGAATACATTAGAATCTAAAGGCTTTAAGTTGAGTAGGACGAAAACTGAATACATGCACTGTGAGTTTGGAAACACTAGACATCGAGATGACGGAGTGGTAAAATTAGGGGAAGTAGAAGTTCCTAAGGTAAATCACTTTAGATACTTAGGATCAATCATACAAAATGATGGTAACATTGAAAATGATGTCACACATAGAATTCAAGCTGGATGGAAGAAATGGCGTAGTGCAACGGGGTGATTTGTGATCGACATGTTCCTACTAAGTTAAATGGAAAATTTTATAGGACCGCAATTAGGCCAGCTATGCTCTAAGGTAGTGAATGTCGGGCGGTAAAGCAACAACAATTACATAAAGTGAACGTATCAGAAATGAGGATGCTTAGGTGGATGTGTGGTAAAACTCGTAAAAATAGAATAAGAAATATAGAAATTCAAAGACAAGTAGGAGTAGCACCAATTGATACAAAGATTAGGGAAGGGTGGTTGTGATGGTTTGGTCACTTGCAAAGACGGCCTACAAATGCCCCAACTAAAAAACTTGACTCAATAGAAACTGTAGAAATTCGACGAGGTAGGGGCAGACCAAAGTTAACATGAGATGCATTAATTAAAAGGGATTTGAATGGTTTGCAAAGCTCACCATCAATTGCACTTAATCGAGCACAATGAAAAATTTTGATCCATGTAGCCGACCCCAGTTAATTTGGGACTGAGGCTATGTTGTTGTTGTTGTATCATCCATTTTAAACACTTGTCAAGGCCTTGATCACACTAATATAGTTTCAGCCATAATCGGGTGTTTTTTGTTATCTTGGTGAGACAAGTTGGGTAAGAGTTACCTAAATGTTTAAAATGGTCCGACTTAACAAAGCTATCAAAATAATTTTGAGCTTTACAAGGGTGTATTCAATTGAGATTTTAATAGACTTTTTATTACTTTTATACGTGAATGACTTTTATTAAGTTTAAGATTTTGGTAGACTTTTAAAAACTTTGATAAACTTTTATCTAGATTTCATTATGATGACTTTTATCAACATTTAAGACTTTTAGTGACATTTGTGAACTTCTTAAACATGATTTTGATGATACTAAGAGATTATCGTGATTTTTAAAATGAAACAAATATTTTGCACTTTTTTATAAAATAAATAAATAATTATATATTTTTTTTCTTAAGAACTTTCATTAATTTTTTGAAAAGTTTTTGTTTATTTTAGTAAAAAAAAATCATACAGACATAATAATAAATAACTCTCAAGGTAGTAATAGAACAAATAAATAAATAAATATCAACATAATAAATGGGTAAATAAATCATCCTTTAGTGGTAGAAAAGAATCAAGTAAGATCATCGGAAATATATTTTTTTGAGAAAAGATCATTGGAAATATTAGTATAAAAATTTTGCACTTTATTTTTTTGTTTGACTTAAGCAAAAAAAGTATTTTTTTCTCCTTAATAATGATAGTTTAAATTCTAAAAAATGCACTTCTTGCGTTTTAAAAAAATTATATAATTATTTTCTTCAAAAATAAGAATACTACACTTTTTGAGATTATAATAATACACTAAATAAACAAACTTCTTTGTCAAAAAAAACTATAAAAAATGTATAGTGATGCAAGAATGAGATTTTGTTAATAATGACATCAAACCATTTTCATCAACATAGATATTAGAGTATAATGGGCGAGCAATGAAATCCAAGAGTTGTGGAGTGATGGGAGAAGTTGATAAAAACAATTGATAATAAAAAGACCTCTTGTGAACAATGAAGTCCTTTATTGAAAAATGTGATAAACAAAAATTAGAAGTCTTTAAAAGTTTCTGGGTTGAGATGAGGAGAAGTTGAAGACTTCTTTATGTATTTTTTATACAAAAAGTCTACAAAAGTCAAGATTTGTAATCAATCTATAAAGTCACCAAAAAACTAAATACACCTTACTTTTATGAACTCTATAAAAGTTTAAATTGAATACCCCAAAACTTTTGTAGACTTTTTAAAAGTCTATAAAAGTCCACATTGAATACACCTTACTTTTATAAACTCTCTAAAAGTTTTAAACGAATACACCTAAACTTTTTTAGTCAATAAAAGTAACCAAAAGTTTATTAAAATCTCAATTGAATACACCCCTGTTAGGCACATGATGAGATAAAAAAAACATGCTAAGACATAAGATATCCCGTATCTCATAAAAGTATCTATAATTACATAAGAAGTAATTGGTAACTGTTACCTACCTAAATAATCTAGTTCTGTGTTTCATGTCATAGCTGTCATAGGATTAGGTGAAATGTGGATTTCAGTCCCTTAAATAAATAGTATGTTTTAGGAGGGTTGTTAATTTAGTGGGAGTCTATTCCTCTATACTAAAATAAACTTTCTATAATCTTAATTGTAGATCAATGGCCTCTTCAAGTAACAATAATCCACTGTCAATGCGATCCATCCTTGAGAAAGATAAGCTATCTGAGACTAACTTTCTTGACTAGTTCAGAAACTTGATAACCGTTCTTAAGCATGAATGCAAGTTGTATGTCCTGGATGCTCCAATCCCTAAGGACCCACCAGTCAATGCTACGAAAGCTGTGAAGGATGCGCATAATAAGCATGTCAGCGATTCTACTGATGTTGCATGTATTATGCTGGCAACTATGGTTCCTGAACTTTAGAAGGACATGGAACTACTAGAAGCCTACGATATGGTTGTAACGCTGAAGGAAATGTTCCAACAGTAAGCTAGACAAGAAAGGTTTGAGACAGTCAAGAACCTACATTCTTGCAAGATGACTAAGGGTGCATCAGTTAGTCCTCATGTTCTGAAGATGAAGGGCTATGTTGACCGGCTTGATAGACTCGGATTTCTCATAAGCCAAAAGTTGGCTACGGATTTGATCTTGAATTCATTACCGGAGCGTTACTCACAATTTTTGATGAACTACAATATGAATAATATGGAGAAATCAATTTCAGAGTTGCATTTGATGTTTAAAATTGTTGAACAAAATATCAAGAAACCCTCTAGTAATTTGTTGATGAGTCAAAAGGGAAAGGGATTGAAGAAGAAAGGCAACTGCAAGGCTAAAGTTGCCAAGACTGCTGCACGTGTCACAAAGCTTGTTGAACAAGTCAAGCCCCAACCTATTCCTGCTTCAAAACACCCAAAAGAAAAGCAAGGAAATTGTCATTTCTGTCATGCACTTGGACATTGGTTCAGAAATTGCAAACTCTATCTTGAAGATCTAAAGAAGAAAAAGGGTAGTGCGACTACCACTACAGGTATTTATGTTATTGAAATTAATTTATCTACTAATGATTTATGGGTATTAGATACCGGATGTGGATCTCACATTTGTATAAATGTGTTGGGACTCACCAGAAGTAGAAAGTTGAAGAAAGGAGAAGTCATCCTCTGCGTAGGGAATAGAGTAAGAGTTGCTACCCTACCTGTTGGATCATATGACTTAGTCTTACCTAGTGGACATATTTTAACTTTAAACAATTGTTATTTTGTGTCGGCCTTGAGCAGAAACATCATTTTTGTTTCATGTTTGGATTGGATGGTTTTAATTTTATTATTGTGAATAATAGATGTTCCATTTCTCGTAAAGGCGTATTTTATGCAAATGCTGATTTGCGTGATGGTCTTTATATTCTGAGCATGAAAATGTCCACTGATACTCCAATCCTTAACATAAATACAAAGAGATTCAAGTCAAATGATTTGAATCAAACCTATATTTGGCATTGTCGTTTCTGACACATAAATGAGAAACACATAACGAAGCTCCATAAAGATGGACTTCTAGATTCATTTGATTTAGAAACATACGAAAAGTGTGTATCTTGTTTACTTGGCAAGATGACTAAAAGTCCCTTTACTGGACACAATGAAAGGGCAAGTGATTTATTGGGTCTAATACATACTGATGTTTGCGGTCCTATAAACACGATGGCTAGAGGAGGTTATCTGTACTTCATTACATTTACTGATAATTTCAGAAGATATGGTTATATATATATATATATATATATATATATATATATATATATATATCTTATGAAACATAAAACTGAATCATTTGAGATGTTTCAAACGTTTTAAAATGAAGTGCATAATCAACTTGGTAAAACTATCAAAACACTTCGATCAGATCGAGGTGGTGAATATTTGAGCCAAGAATTTGATGATCATTTTAGAAATTGTGGGATTGTCTCCCAATTGACTCCACCAACAACTCCACAATGGAATGAAGTTTCTAAAAGGAGAAATCAAACCTTATTTGATATGGTTCGATCTATAATGAGTCAAGTAGATCTTCCATTATCCTTTTAGGGTTATGCATTACAAACTGCAGCTTTCACTCTAAGACGAGTTCATTCTAAAGCGGTTGATAAAACACCATAAGAGATATGGTACGAGAAAAGTCATAGTTTGTCTTTCCTTAAGATTTGGGGTTGTGAGACTTACGTAAAGCGACAAGTCTCAGAAAAACTAGCACCTAAAACTGACAAGGGTTTATTTGTGGGGTATCCTATGGAAATAAAAGGATATTACTTTTATAATCCCGCTGAGAACAAAATGTTTGTTGCTCGATATGGTGCCTTTATGGAAAAACAATTTATTTCAAAAGACGCTAGTGGGAGAGAAATAAATCTTGGAGAAGTTCAAGAATCACAGATAAACACTGAACCGCTACTGGAAGTTCAACAATGTTCTGAACCAGTTGAACCTCTACAAGTAACACAAGGCCCACGTAAATTCGGTAGGGTAAGACATGAGCCAGAGAGATTCGGATTTCTTATTACTGATAGTCGTGATGTGTTGCTTATGGATCAAAATGAGTCCACCACTTATCAGGAGGGTATGTCTTGACTAGACTCAGATAAATGGCTAAGTGCCATGAACTCAGAGATGCAATCCATGTATGATAACCAAATTTGGAACTTGGTTGATTTACCTGAATGTGGTAAGACCATTGGATGTAAATGGGTTTTCAAAAAGAAAACTGACATGGATGGCAATGTGCATACTTTTAAAGCAAGACTTGTAGCAAAAGGTTTCAGACAAACTCAAGGTGTTGATTATGATGAAACTTTTTCGCCAGTAGCCATGCTTAAATCCATAAGAACTTTAATTTCCATTGATGCATATTATGACTATAAGATATGCCAAATGGATGTAAAAACAATATTTCTTAATGGAAAACTGCTTAAGGACGTGTATATAACACAACCTGAAGGTTTTGTACATCCTGAGAATTCTAGGAAGGTAAGCAAGCTTCAAAGATACATTTAAGGATTAAAGCAAGCTTCTCGGAGTTGGAATCTTCATTTTGATGAAGCAATCAAGTATTTTGGTTTTATTAAGAACAAAGATGAGCCTTGTGTATACAAGAAGGTCAGTGGGAGTGTAGTTATTTTCTGGTACTGTATGTTGATGATATATTACTCATCGGAAATAACATCCTAACATTGCAGAATGTCAAGTCTTGATTAGGGAAGTATTTCTCAATGAAAGACTTAGGAGACGTAGCATATATCCTAGGGATAAGGATCTATAGGGATAGATCTAAGAGGCTAATCGGTCTAAGTCAAAGTGCTTACATAGACAAGGTGCTGATTAGGTTCAGTTTGCAAGACTCTAAAAAGGGATTGTTGCCAATATCTCATGGCATAAGTCTCAACAAGATTCAATGTCCTGAGAAAAATGATGAGTGTGACCATGTGAATAAGATTACATATGCATCAGCTTTTGGATCTATCATGTATGCCATGCTATGACTCGACCTGATGTACCATATGCTTTGAGCGTTACAAGCAGATATCAGTCAGATCCTGGTGAGAGTCACTGGATATCAGTAAAAAACATTCTTAAATACTTAAGAAGGACTAAGGAAGTGTTCTTAGTGTATGGAGGTTTTAAGAATGATCTAGTTGTAAATAGTTACACAGATGCAAGTTTTCAAACTGATATAGATGATTTTAGATCGCGGTCTGGATATGTGTTTACTGTGTGAGCAATGTGATGAAGTTGTGTAATCGAGATAGAATTTGTCTCTCTCATATAAAGAGAGATATCAAATGGATCCCTCGATGTGTTAGACAGTTAAAAGGCATAGTCTAAGTGAATTGATATTGATCAATATCACTTGGATGATTTCAGTCTACCTAGAGATCGAGACTAGTACGATTGAACATGTTGGATGACAATTCCAAGCTTTATGTTTGATTAAAAGGATATCGTGTGACAAAAGGATGTTATATACACTATTGATTAGGTTGTATCGATTTGATATTCGTACAACTTGGGTAGTCATAATGTCTTGCTAGAAACCGCTTATGACTTGTATACCAAAATGTGTTTTGGTACACTACCAACGTTGTATGAGCCTATTGGGTCGCAAACTAAGAATGGTTTTGCGAGATTTTAAGATGGTTTAGAAAAAAGAATTTTGTATGATAAGATTCATGACAGAAACGTCATTGTGGTGTATTACACTTATACTTCTTTAAGTATGGTATATGTATAATTTACTTAACCGTCTATATACAAAGGTTGTATAAATAGATGTTTTAAGTTAGAACACATATATGAAAGATTAAGTGTCGAAACTCTATTTTCGTTTCAGAAATGGATTAGAGTTTTCTGGTACGCTCTGGATCGTTTTGGAGAGAAATAAAAAGGTTTGGTATTCTCTCGAAGCTAGCACTTCGAATCTCGGCCGCCGTTCGTGTGTGCTGGTAGAGGGCGTTCGTCATTGCCAGCGCCTTTGAGATCGGTCAACCTTCAGAAAGGCATATTGACATCGAGGTATGATTAAGTTTTCATGGTTTAAATGTTTTTAATGGAATTAGATTCAAATCCTGTTGGGGTTTTTGTGAAAATTGTTTTGTAATTTTCGCTGCGTATGAACCCTTAAATCCAATATTACTACGACTGTCTGATCGAGCGACAGTTGAGGGCCAACAGTTAACTGATTTCATCGCGATGATGACCGCACGTTTTGCTGCAACGACATCGACATCAACTCTTATGACTGCTACACCGATTGTCCAACCGTCAGTACTACCTACTGCAGCTTTAGCAGCGCCGATAGCCATGACCGCACCAGTAGTGGAGACAGTTGATGCAGTACCGTCTCCCACGCCTGCGTCTTCTAGCACTTCAGTGGAAGTTCGGCTTGTGAAGGACTTCGTCAGACTAAAACCAGTTTAGTTCGATGGAGTCAGGGATTTTCGAAAGATTGAGAAATGGATCCTGTCACAGGAAAAACTTCATCGGGTACTAAGGATTGAGGATAGACTTCGATCAGAGATCTTATCATATACACTCAAGCGAGACGCCAACGTGTGGTGGCGTATGACTGTGGCCACTCACGGAGAGTTTGAGACATGGGATGCTTTCAAGCAGAAGTTCTATCAGCAGTATTTTTCGCCTTCAGTCATGAAACGCTTGAGACGAGAGTTCATGGACTTGAGACAAGAGCCAGAGGAGCCTGTGATGCAGTACATGGACCGATACGATTATCTGCGCCAATTTGCTGGGGACTTGGTGAGAGACGAGTGCGAGGATGTGTATCACTTCGGTGATGGACTCAAGACCCGATATTGGGTATTGCATCGTCAGTTCAGGTGCAAGGACACTTACCGAGATTTATGAGCGAGCCCTAGTGCACGAGACATACTATCTGTGCAGAGTTGTTGATGGCGGAGCATCGGGTCCAGTTTTGGTTGCAAAGCAGGCCTTAGAGTATGAGATGATGAGAGGATGAGATAGAGGGGGAAGGGAGCAAGGGGATGGAACCGAGGATCTCAGGGTTCGAGGACAACTACACCCCCACTAGTTGTGCCTCCAGTATCATCCATTGGTTCAATACAGAGCACAATGGGCAGACTTCCCTTGCTACCTCCCATCAGACCAGCCTTAACAACTCCTATAGTTCCTGCACTTCTCGCCCCACGGCTTCACGGCAGCAGCCGCAGGGTGGCAGAGGCCGAGATACGAGATAAAGACTGGAACAGGTACAGAGACAGGGTCAGTATCATGCATAGGGCCAGTCTCAAACTCATGGTCAACGCAGACAGTTGACATGGTATAGATGTGGACGGGTCGGAAATATCGTGAGAGAGTGCCCGCATACCGTGTATGCACAGCAAGCCCAAGAGGAGGTTCACATGGTAACCCAGCCAGACATTGACGCTACACGAGGTCTGATTGAGGGTACAGTTTCTATTTGTGATCACGAGTTATATGTTTTATTTGATTCTGGCTCTACCATATCATTTATTGCTGGTCGCATGATAGACATTCTAGGGTTAAAACCTGTTAGGCTTAGCGTACATTTGATCTTGCGTACTGCAGCCGGGGATAGAGTGTACCCTCATAGTATTGTTGAGAAATGTCTCGTTGCGATAGGTGGAGTAGAGCTACTTGCTGACTTTAGAGTCCTCGAATATTTATAGTTCGACCCGATTTTAGGAATGGACTGGTTAGCGCCATACCACGCTCATATCAATTGTTTCAGCAAGGCAGTGATATTCGAGATCCTAGGGCGTTCACCATTCATTTATAAAGGTAGTGTAGCGAGGACTGTAGGAACGAGAGGTCGACTTGCGACTAGTGAGGAGACTGAAGCGTTGATTTCGTTGTACACTGTACCAGAGAGTCAGGGACTTATAGTGGAATATATACCGGTTGTTAGAGAATTTCCTGATGTTTTTCCTGAGGATTTACCTGGTTTACCGCCGCTACGAAAGATCGATTTCATTGTTGAGTTGGTACCATGTACGAAACTGATTTCTATACCACCACACGAGATGGAACCACGAGAGCTAGAAGAGTTGAAGACTTAGCTTCAGGACTTGGTGCAAAAAAGATTCATCACACCTTCTATGTCGCCATGGGGAGCACCCATTCTTTTTGTGAAGAAAAATGATGGTACGTTGAGACTTTGTATCGACTATCGACAGTTGAACAAAGTCACACTTAGGAACAAATATCCGCTCCCGATGATAGATGATTTATTTAATCAGCTGAAAGGGGCACAATTTTTCTCCAAGATAGACTAGCGCTCATGGTATCATCAGCTTAGGATTAGGGACGATGATAGGTCCATTACAGCTTTCAGCACCAGATATGGACATTTTCAATTCATAGTCATGTCGTTTGGGCTGACCAATGTTTCAACATTGTTCATGGATCTGATGCATCGTGTTTTCAGACCATTTCTTTACCGCTTTGTGATAGTCTTCATCGATGATATACTTATATACTCGAAGATGAGGGAGGATCACGAACAACACCTCAGAGAGACGTTGCAGACTTTGAGGGAGCATAGACTATAGACCAAATTTAGTAAATATGGATTCTGGCTGTCAGAGGTCAAATTTCTAAGGCATGTTATCGGAGCAGCAGGGATATCATTAGATCCAGCCAAGATTTAGGCGATTATCGATTGGCCAGCACCGACTTTAGTGACTAAGATCAAAAGTTTTATGGGTTTAACGGGGTATTATCGCTGATTCGTCAAGGATTTTTCTAAAATTGCTTCACCAATTACTAAATTGACTCAGAAAGACGTGAGATTTCATTGGTATGAGGAATGTGATAAGGCATTCGCTCAGTTGAAGAGGTTATTGACTACTGCGGCATTATTAGTGTTACCAAAGGTTGGATATGGATTCTCTGTCTATACTGATGTTTCTCATATAGGTCTGGGATGTGTGTTGATACAGGGTATTGGTACATAAGCATATGCATCCAGACAGTTAAAGGTACATGAGAAGAATTATCCTACACATGACTTAGAACTGGCAGCAGTAGTATTTGCGTTGAAGATATGGAGACATTATCTGTATGGAGAGGAATCTACACTCTTTCCTGATCATAAGAGTTTGAAGTATCTCTTCACACATAAGGATCTGAATATGCGTTAGCGCAGATTGTTAGAATTTCTGAAAGATAGCGACTTTTCCTTGGAATATCATACGGGAAAAGCGAATGTAGTTGCGGATGCGCTGAGTAGGATACCTGTTGGAGATGCGGAGATTCCTACTGAAACTTGAGTTGAGATTTGCGCGCAGATGAGAGTACAGACTGTATCTACACAGAGAGTGTCAAAGGGTCAGAGGACCGACATATTGTACTCCAAGTTTAGTGAGTTAGCGTAGAGTACAGATTGTGTTGATTGGACGGAGACGTTTGATCAGTGCTTGCGCTTTAGGGGCAGCCTGTGGATACCGTCAGTACCAGAGATGATGGAGGAGATTCTTCAATAGTCACACAGTTCCTAATTCGCTATTCATCCAGGTAGGATCAATATGTACCACAACATGAAGAGGCATTTTTGGTGGCTTGGGATGAAATCGGATATGTCAACGTTTATTAGGAACTGTGGGATTTGTCACCAAGTGAAGGCTTAACATTGTAGACCTGGAGGATTACTACGGCCTCTTCCCATCCCACGGTTGAAGTGGGAAGACATTGTTATGGATTTTGTGAGAGCATTGCCGAGAACCGCCCGGAGACATGATTCCATCTGGGTTATTATTGATAGACTGACAAAGTCTACTCATTTTCTACCAGTGGCCGCACATTATACATTTGATCAGTTGATTATTTTGTTTGAGCGAGAGATTATTAGACTGCATGGGGTACCAGTGACTATTACGTCAGATAGAGATGTTATGCATACGTCAAAGATGTGGCGAAGTATGCAGGAGTAGTATGGTACGCGCCTACAGTTTAGTACGGCTTTTCATCCTTAGACTAACTAGCAGACTGAGAGATTGATATAGGTTCTCGAAGATTTGTTACGGGCGTGGGTCTTGGGGTTTGGCGGATCATGGGAAGAGTACCTACCGTTATGTGAGTTTGCATATAACAACAGTTATCAGGCCAGTGTTGAGATGGCGCCTTTTGAGGTTTTGTATGGTAGACCTTGTCACTCGCCATCGTATTAGGCTGAGCCAGAGGACTGGGAGACCGTGGGGCCTGAGATTGTTGTTGATCACACAGAGAAGGTGCGACTGATTCTTCAGTGACTCAAGGGAACCCAAGATCGACAGAAGAAGTATGCAGACAGATATCACGGTGATCTCACGTACACCGAAGGATCCTTTGTCTATTTAAAGGTTTCCCCTCGGAAGGGTCTTCAGAGGTTTGGAGTGAAAGGTAAACTTGCACCGAGATTTATCGGACCTTTCAGAATCAAGAAATGGGTCGAAAAGGTTTCGTATGAGCTTGAGCTACCTCCACAGTTGTCAGGCGTTCATCCAGTGTTTCATATATCCATGTTTCGATTAGCTGAGTCAAGAGTTGGTGATCGTCCGACTATAGATTTGAGCCAGATAGACTTGACTGAAGATATGTCATACAAGGAGCAGCCTGTTCAGATCCTAGATAGAAGAGTACAACAGTTGAGGAACAAGTCTATCCCAAAAGTATTTGTCAAGTGGCAGTTTCACGATGATACATAACTCACTTGGGAACAGGAAGACTACATGCGAGATAGATTTTCGTACCTCTTCGAGTAAGGTATACATGTTAATTCGATGTTTTAAATTTCGAGGACAAAGTCTTCATTAGTTGGGAAGAGTTGTAACGACCCAAAATTTTGAACTGTGTTATTGTCTTTACACAGGCTCAACGACCCGTACTGTGGGACCCACACCGTGATATGTCCATTTACAGAGGCAAGGGCCGAGGTACATTTTATATTTGTGTATTGTACGCCTAGTGTACTATACATGTGTAGACTACTAAGTCATTTACGGGTATGCAGGTATCGAGACGAGCGGGGACACGCCTCGAGTCAATTATTTACATTAATTGACAATCATTTGGTAATGTGTCGTTTGTATGTGGCCACATCTATTAATATATATATATATATATATATAATATGGGCCTAAGTTAAGAAGAAAACATGTACATCTCTAGATATACATCTAGATTCACACACACACATACATCTCAACACATGGTGTCAAGTATTGGAGTCACTTGAGAGTGACATAAGGGACAAGTGGTGTGAGCGAGAACGATACGATACACCTCGAGATACGAGTGTGGATTGAGATGAGTGGCTCACATTCAAGCCAACCCAACTCATATATCGATATACGCATCAAAGTCCAAACTTATCTACTTGTGGTTTCATCAAAGTCGGTGGGAAGAAAAAAAAAATGAACCAGAGAGAGGAAGAAAGCCGAGAAGGAGGAAGAAGAAAGAGAAAGAGAAAGAGAGAAAGAGACCGAGACCGAAGTGGAAGGCAAGGTGAGTGAATTTCCGTTTTTTTGTGTGGTTTGTTGTTGTTGAATTCGGTTGCATAGTTTTTGTGGTTTCGAGTTAACAAACACGGACGAACTGCCATGGCAGTTCGTTCGAGCTCGAGGAAGGCATGGGAGTAGTCTCCCCTACATACGAACTCCACCTGGGGATGGGGATGGAAGCCCAACCTCAGAGAAAAGAAAAAATGAAATATAACTGATGCTCTGTTTCGTGAGAGGAAAAAGATGGTGTCCTGAACCGGGCCGGTTCGGTCCGGTTCAGGCCCAAAAAAAAAGAGGAGAAGAGTGGGTGAACCGGGCCGAACCGGCCCTGTTCAGGCCCACAAAAGAAAAAAAACACAGTAGAAAACAAAGAAAAGAGAAAGATACGAATGGCCGAAAATAAATAAAAAAGGGTTTTAGAAATTTGTCTCGACTTCGATTTGGCCTAAATTGAAACATTATTGAATGTTAGGGAGCTAAGAGGAGAACTCATGCGTTTGGGCACGCATTTCTAATTTGTCGAGGGATCAGCTAGACTAGGACAAACGTGTGAATTGTAAGTACAACTATGAGAATTTTATATTTCATTTCATTCTCTTATTACTTTATTGTTCTATTGGTAAACATTGCTACTTGAACTCGCACATCATGTTGTTCTTGTATCTATTCATGGATGAATATTGTGACATGATGCCTCGTGAATTGTTTCGTTGCCTCTGATTCCTAAACTTTGATGTCATTCTAGAACATAATTGATAAAAAACATGTTAATGGAATAATGTGGATTTACTTAGACTTGTCTTCGATTTTCTTTGGGCTTTGCAGCCTAACTTATCTTGGTATCCTAGAATTCTAAATGATTTGTCTTTGAAATTAAGTAGGTATTATTTAGTGTCCATTGCATGAGAGATGCGCGATTCATGGGGACATGGGTCTACCGGGGTTCTGGCACTCACCACTACACTTGCGCGGCACACGAGGTATGGGACTCGGGGTGGTCGACAAGCATGAGATTGATGTTGGAAAGCGTACAACGTAGCTCCGCTATTTTTATGTGAGATATGTTGAGCACAGCTCCATATAGTAATGGGAAAGGGTAGGTGATAGGTCTCACCGCCGACCGGACGTAGATCATCTCGACTTAGCCTGTGTCTGTCTCTACATCTTTAACTATGGTATTTACTTGCATTTCTTGTTTTAACAATTGATTTCGCTACTTTATGTTTTTAAATACCATTCATTTATTTTGGAAATGTGGTATGAAATTCTCCAGTTAGTACTTAAATATCACTATACTCACCGTTTAGTTTGAGATAGTGGGTGTAGGTCCATCGAGCAGACCGGGGACGGAGAAGATCGGCGACTTCCTTTGAGCAGTTCCACAACTGTCCTCACTCATTTGTATGTCTCGACTTTTGACGTATTATTTTTATGTTATTTTGGGTTGTACATTGGGTTGAGTGAATAGTGTTCTATATATATGTGCTTGTGCCACTGTCTTTTCTTGGTTTTCTACACTTAGGAATTTTGAATTATCATGGCTTCCACATAATCTTTAAACTATATGAAAATGATAATATAGATCAAGACATGAATTTAGAGGAATATAGGAACGAAAGGCCGATTAATACGTAATTAAGTCTTAGGTGAGTTGGATTAAGGCTTGATTATAGGATTTGGTCGGGCTATGCTCTGTTTAGTAGTTGGGACAGTCACAGTTCGCCTTTTGCCATATATCCCACTAACTGAACCTCAAGTGACACCATTTCATTACTCACCTAGTTCCTAGGTGTGCCAATGTGTATCTTTAGACCAATCCTATGTTTTCCAATTAATATACTCAACTATAGGCCTTTAATTTGATTTACATTAACAAACACAACCATAGACTTATAAGTAATTCCTTATTTCAAATTAATATTAAATAAGACTTACCAAAATGCTAACTACCCAGTTCCCAAGCTCGCGCGTCCTCGCTCTCATCTCGACGCCTACAACTGTACAAACTGACTTAGTAAGTCTACACAATACATAACACTAGGCATACATCAATACAAAAATATAATATACCTCGGCCACGTGCCTTGGTCGGTGCACGTATCACGATGTAGGTCCCACGTCAAGGGTCGGTGATCCTGATTAAGGAATTAAAGCGGGGGTTAGAGATTTTGGTCGTGATAAATACATTGCTATTTCTTATCTATATATTAATTAGAACTGACTATTTTATATTTATTGATAATGTTCGTGCGCGAAACGCGAGGTACCGACTAGTTTAATATAATTTACTACGACAATGCCTCCAAAGGTTATAGTTGATTAAGTGGCTACGAGCAAGACTTTATTACTCTGATTAAGCCTATCAAGGCAATATGTTTGATTCGATTCACGATAGTTGCACCATTTATTTCAACATTTGGATTAAAGGTAAGGCACCCTCCTAATCCTTATGAAATTAATCAAACCTTAGTCGAAAGGGGGCGATGTGGTAAAGACATCCACGTCATAATATATATATATATATATATATATATATATATATATATATATATATATCTAAGTTTCCAGTCCAAATTATGCTCCCAAGGCCACATTATGTGTCATGAATATGTAGGAGAGAGAAAAGTAAAAGAGCGCCGCTATGTGAACCCCACCAATTGAAAAAGACACCTATTTTTTGGGTGTTCTCTCCTCTAAGTTTTACCGTGATGTAAAAGATAATATTTCCCCTTCATATAAACCCTCAACAATCCCACAACACACTTTTGAACAAATTTTGGGGCACCCTACTTTGTTTGTCTCTCATCTTTAACCTAAACCTATATTATTTTTTGGTGGGTGTTTTATTGATTATTGCACTTTCACACCATCCGATAGCGAGGTAGCACTCGATTACAACCAATATAAAGGTTCAAATCAACTGTATTTGCGTTGGAAATAGTGACATTGATGATTTTGTTTTTCAATGTAGGGATTCAAAGATTCGACCCTTTCGAAGTTGTTTTCAGCGTAAAATGGATGAATATACCACAATGGTGGAAGATAAGGTACATGAAGAGGCATTTGTTGCCCTTTTTGTGTTTTTTTTCATGTGTTTATTCGGTCACGATTGTTTCAGTCACGATCGTTTCGGCCTCGCAGGACTGATACTTGCACAATAGTCTTGGTATGTGGGAGCCGAGACTAATCGAGCCGTCTCGGTCAAGTTGTGACCCATACATATTGAAACATCTCAGTCATCTTATACTGAGACTTTTCTATACGTATTGGTTGCCAGTGACCGAGACTTAGTGTTAAGTCGTGGACCAAGACTACTGAAAATGTGATTTTTGGATTTTTTTTTCAAGAATCTGCTGTATATTGGTGTTAAGTACTTATGGTTCAATGTTTATGCTGCAGGTAATGTCATTTCGACGTTATTTCCAAACTACAAGGATGTTTTTCACTCCTTGTAGGCCATTCTCATATAGAGAATCGGAGATTTCATGGCTTCAAATGATTGGTCTTGCGAACAAGTTTGTGTTAGTAACGAAACACTCTGATGCTGGAGGGATTAGCGCAGGGAAGGGTAAAACTTGCATGTGAGTCCTCCGAAGACTCGGAAGCTTCACCATGACTTCTACCGCGAGCAATCATCGAATCCCTTTGCCGATGCTCGGTAATGTGTGAACCCTTATATTCTATAACACCCTTCCGAGCACGTGTACTCAGCGCCGGTGCATTAACCTTCATTTTAATCTTTTGTTTCTCCCTCCAGTAAAATACAGTCTAGGGTCGCCGACCACATCGACCACGGCACCTCCTAACGACTCACTATCGGTCACCTCCCTGGTCACAACTACCTTGGAACGAGCAATATCTGAAGGGAAAATGAAAAATAATCAATTTCCAACAAATAGGAATGAAACAATGTGTGAAAAGTATGTCTCAGTTGAACATGTTCGAGAACTAATTTTATGTCTCGGTACCATGTCAACGAGACATACTTCAAACACTCGGTTGCAGCAAACGAAACAACATATAAAGGTTTAGGTCAAATAACACCGAGTCATGTATAATTAAGATTCCACATTAACTCTCGGTAAGTTATGACCGAAAATATGTCAAATTGTCTCGTTACACAGAATCGAGACAATTATGTTAGTCTCGGTGGGTATACACTGAGACTTGTTGTATGCTTTGTTAACCAACTTATGGGACATTCTTGGCCATTAGTAGCCAAGAATGTCCCATATACTTTATTGCCCTGTGTGGTCGGAAAGCACGGGTTTCCAAATTCAAAACCTGTGAATGAATAACAAACAATTCGAAGACACAAAATCAACTAAAACAAACCCATTTGCAGCTAAATCAATTAAGAATGTACCTTTTGTCATTCGAATTGACTCCCGCAAGCTCGAATCGAAACAACCAAACCTTAAGTTTGACGATTCCTCCCAAAAACGAAGTCAAATCCAAACACCAATACCACACTGCTCGACAAAGATTGAGAACAGAGATGCTTCGACGACAAACAAGAATAGAGATTGAGGACATAGATTGAGAACAAAGATTCAAGGTTTAAAGGAAAGGGAAAAAGAAGAGCATCGAACGTGAGGTTTGAATGAGTTGGGTGGGGTGCACATTTCGGATAGGGGTATTTCAAAAATTTTACCTCATATTTTTTAGGGGCTTGAGTAAACCATTTGGTAACTGTGTGCCTTTTTGAATTGGTGGGGTGTTATAGCCGCACTCAAGTAGAAACAAGATAGTGAGATAGAGATTGAAAACCCATTGAAAAAGGTGAGAGTTTTGGACCTCGCGATTTCTACGGACCCGTAAAAACCGTCTCCTTCTTCGTTTCTAAACGTCTCTCTGTTTCATCCCAAATTCCCAATCGATCCAAAATAGGGCTCAAAATCAGAAACCCTAGGCGGGGTAGAGAGGGGAATTGCTGAGGGAAATCTCAATTTCTTCTTCTTCTTCTTCTCTCTCTCTCTCTCTCGATCGTTAGGGGAATTCGAAATTGAGCTCCTGTAGAGGAGCTTGGCTTGAATAAGAAGAAGAAGAAGAAGAAGAAGAAGAAGAAGAGAAGGATGAAGGGTCTGTTCAAGTCCAAACCCAAGACCCCCGCCGAGCTCGTGCGCCAGACGCGCGACCTCCTCGTCTATCTTGACCTCAACTCCGCCTCTGCTGCTCCTGGAAAGGAAGCCAAGCGGGAAGAAAAGGTTCGCTTATTCTGTTTTCGAGCTTTTCTCCGCTCAATTTCATTGTTTGGCGTCGATTGAGGTCCTGTGTTGCCCAATTAGGGGCTGATTCTGGTGTTTCCGTGGAAAAAACTCAATCTTTTTGTTGTTGATTGTACTAGATTGGTTCATCAGACCTTTTTTTTTGGGGGCCTTTTTTGCTATATATATATGTTGAAGTGGTGATCTGGTTGAAATCAATTGAATTCTTTCTATAGTAATAATTCCAGAAAGTTAGTTTGACAGAATTATTGACATATTGGGAGTGATCACTTTTTCTCAGTTATGGGAACTTATTTCTATGTTCTTCTTAATTCATGGATAGCTTCTTCTTTTTTCCTTAGATAGTGTTTATTGATTTTGGTTACTAGATAGTGTTTAGGCAATGGAGGAGTTCCTACGAATTTTCGTTATGTTTGCTCAATTCAAGGTTTATATATGGATCTTTTTTTTATAGGAATATATGGATCTTTTAATTGCCCTTAGTAATTTTTTTTTTGGCTAAAGTAGCCGATGTGGGAACCGGGTACTGATACATACTAAATTTGTGCTACAGGATTATATTTTCATATCTAAATGTTCTTTTGTATGTGTAATGCTTGCCGCTCCATTATCCTGTTTCTACATGTAATTTTGTGAAAGATAACAGATCTAGAACTTACCAAATTATAAAGTTTCGACAGACATGACACGTGGGTTATCTTACCATGCTGCAATTCTGAGGAAGGATCATGCCTTGTCCTGAAGCTTGTTATTGTTTCCTGCAAAAGTACCTTGGCGTTTTGTGGGTTGCAGAGAATCATAGTTTTGAGAGTTTTAGTACAAAATACAAATGCATAGATGTAGAAACTTGGATCTAATCAAACCAGATCCATTAATATGCATAAATATTCGGCATCCTGCGCGTGAGGTTCGGGAAAGATCAAACGTGTGCCAAATTGTTTAAAATAATGATTTTACCAAGTTAAGTATTTTTTATTAAACATTACTTAATTTATGCAACTCAAAAGATTTTTTTTCCCCAATCATATCTTATCTAATTATTCAAAAGCAAGCATGTAATTTTAATTGTTATTCTTTGAGTATGTGATATTTGTAGTTTTTTTGTCAGTGGTTATAATACAGCTTGTTATCCAACCAACCAAGTGGTTCGCTCATTGGTTTGGTATGGGGTTACTTTCGTAAGAGGTTAAGAGTTGGAGTATCATAGTGGCAAGTTGTGGTTTCTTTCTTATAAAAAAAAATACAGTTTGTTATCCATATATTTATGTTAAAAAAAAGGGTTGATAAATTCACAAATTAAAGACGTTACCGTTTATAACAACATTGGCGGTAATTGACAAATTAAATCTGTTACCAAATTAAAAGATGGTTTTGTGGCGGAATAAATTAAAAGATGGTTATGGCAGAATCTTCTCACGAGGAAATTGCATTTAGAAAATATTGGATACCCGGTGAAGATCTTCCCGTAGATCTTTCGTTAATATATGTGTGTGTAGATATTTTTTTTTTCATTCTTAAAGGCTTAAAGCTAGTTTGCGTGAGTGATGTCAACGAAAGAGTTTACGTGCAGTAGGTCTTATTTTTGTTGAGTGCACATCCTTGAAGATCTATTTTCTGAATTGTTTTGTCAAACGCTTTCCAGATGGCAGAGCTTAGCAAACTCATCCGGGAATTAAAGTCTATCCTTTACGGGAATAGCGAATCTGAGCCAATCTCAGAAGCATGTGCACAATTGACTCAGGAGTTTTTTAAGGAAAACACATTACGTCTCTTGATCAGTTGTTTGCCAACACTGAGCTTAGAGGTGAGCTTTGATCCTGTTCCTTTTCTTGAGTACTTGATGATTAGAGTTTTTTCTTGTTCTTATGTTTTGATTAGTAGTCAAGGACGTCAAACATATCTTGGATTGAATACAGCTTGGTTGTCTTGTACCATTCTCTAATCGTTCTTTTTGGATCTTATCCCAATTAACGCAGACGCGTAAAGATGCCACTCAAGTGGTCGCAAATTTGCAAAGGCAGCAGGTTCATTCGCGGTTGATTGCATCAGATTACTTGGAGGCCAATAAAGATCTTATGGATATTTTGATATCAGGGTAGGTTTATTGGTCGCCTATCATTGAAAATGTAGGAAAAAAGATCGCAATGTCTTAAATTGGGTGTGTACTGAATGTCCAACTTATACTATTGATTTTTGTTTGCACTAGGATGTAGTTAAAGTCTATTTGGATATACTTTCTCTCCTTTGCACCGTAACATTTTCTTCTTTAAGGAGGATTTAATGTTTTTGAGAAATTCAAGGAATGACCTTGGCTACTTGGATATTTAGTTCCTATAGCATCTTTTTCAGTTCTCTTTTAAATTGCCAAAATGAAGGGATAAGAACGGTGAGGTGATTGGTCTGAGGTGTTGAATGTGCTAGAGGCATTTATTTGTAAAAATATTGTTCATCTCTTAATACCTAAGAGTTCCATCTTTCCTTGTTTTACAATGAGTTTCATGTTTTGACTTGGATAATTTTCTTAATTGTTTTAAGTTAGTAGTCTAATTTTTCTTATATTGCATTTATAAAATTGGATTTCTTTTCATTTAGGCTGTTAGTGTTCAATAATTCCCTTTTCATACTTGTTTAGGTATGAAAATAGTGATCTTGCTTTGCATTATGGTGCTATGCTGAGGGAGTGCATTCGTCATCAGACTATCGCTCGGTAAGTTTTCTTTCTGTGGTTAATCTTATCTAAATAAATGTAGTTGTACTCATGATTTGTTACCCTTGTGCAAGGTTCGAAACTTCGACTTTGCCTATGACTTTGCTCACTTAAAATTTGGAATTAATTCGAGGAAGTTAACTTCAACGATGAAAGTTTGAAAAAAATTCGTCTGTGTACGGAAGTTTACGGAATTTCACTTTACATGCTAGAAAACTCAAGTTTCTACGTAGAGATGCTAGAAATATACTTAATCATATAACAATCAACTCACGACACCGAAGGATATTCCGAGTTTTAAGTATATTTCTAGCACAGGCAGTTTTAGTCGAAGTTTGCTCAACTTCCATGAAACATAACAATTTTACTTCATATTTTACTAACTTCCATCGATGTTTTGGAAGTTCGGTTGAAGTTAGCCGAAGTTGAGTCGAATTTTTAAACCTTGCCCTCGTGTTAAAACTTCTTTATTTCTGTGATTTATCTCGCAGATATGTCTTGGAATCGGAGCACATGAAGAAGTTTTTTGATTACATACAACTTCCAAATTTTGACATTGCATCAGATGCGTCAGCGACCTTTAAGGTGAAGTACGCTTAAATTAAATGATTCCTTTGAGTAATGTCATGTAACATTGCCTTTTTTATATGTTTATTTTAGCATAATATTAGTTGCAAGTTCGAGAGATACAACTTATCTGCTACTCCCTTCGGTCATTTATATGAGTCGTTCTAGCAAAAACTTCTTGTTCAAAATTGCAAGTCATTTTCGGAATTCAGGAGTGTATTTATTGCATATTCACCCATTTTACCCTTATACAATTCAAACATTTATGATTCTTCAATTCTTCAATTCATTTAATGTCAAAGGACATATATGTAAATTACACTTGTAATTAAAGTTGTCTTAATTCTTGTGTTCTTACTTTAAACGATTTATATAAATGACCGGAGGGAGTATCTATCTTTACATTTCGCATCCAACAAGTTCTATATAAGATTATTGGTATGTATCTTGAGGGCTTTGTAATTATAGCGCCAATGCATCATAAATATCGCTATTGGTTTGTGATAAATCTCAATGAATTTAACACTTATCTGCTGCTCTTGTTTCTAATCATTCCACTATAGAAGGCTTTTTAAAATTTATTCTCTGTGTTTCTCTATCAATAAGCTTCACCGAGGAGCATTTAAGATGATGAAGTTGAAATATTTCTTGTACCTTTGCTAAGAGACAAACCTTTAGTAAGAAGTATTTACAGTGCTAATTTTGAAATGTAACTCAAACCCATCTTTTGGTATCTGAACTTTCAACTTTTAAGCTTTTAGTCCCTGAACTTTCATTACTGCACATTTAGTCCCTCAACTTTTCAACTAGTGCATATTTGGTATTTCTGTTATGTGGGTCGTCAAACTTGTTGACGTGGCTAACAAAACCGACCACGTGGTTGGTTCTTCTTTGAATCGGCGAATCACATGAGCCGAATCGGTTTTCTTCTAAGCCAACTAAAACAACTCAAAATCGAAATTGAAGGGCTCACTCTTCGTCTTCTTCGTCTTCCATTAAGTCGCCTTCGCTGGGCTCATGATTTGTGAATCGGAATAGTGCTTAGTCTTACTCGGTGATGTACTCTTCATCTTCCTAGCAATTCAAGCTTGTGCTATGGCACTCGATTTGGATGGAGCGGTGACAACGACGACGAAGTTTCCAGATATGATCCCTTCGGCCTTCGGTGTGTTATGTTCGCTGGAAGTCAGGGACGACAGGATTGTGGATGCGGCGATGGTTCAATTAGGAGGAAGGGGCAAGCAGTAGTGGAGAATGATGCTACCTTAGTCTAAGAAAGGGGAAATTAATTCAGAAGAAGAATTGGGGGGAGAAGAAGCGTAGAACATGGAAGAGAGTAAACGAAGATTTCATGAAGGGATTTGATAATTTATTTTCTCTTGATTTGCATTCATTCATTATGTATAGAGATAAATAAGAAATTAACAACTTTTATCTCACAAGTTAATCCATGATTTCCCTGATATCTCTGGCTCTTAGTGAGTACTCCAAATACACAAAATCATCCAAGTCTCATGGTCGCCTAATGACTCGAGTATTCCTTTTGCTTATGGGATGGTTTGGGCCTTGATTTGTTTCCGCATTTGGATTTCAACAACATTTCGGCATGCATCAAAGAATGATGTTGATGAGTTTGATCGTGAGAGCGAGGCGTTTATTGATGTTGGATTTGGTTTAGTTTTTGTGTTTTTTGTTGAGTTTTTGGTGATTATTGTTTTTTTTTTTTTTTTTTTTTTTTTTTTTTTTTGAGATATGTGATTGTTGTTCGGAGTGAAAGAGTTTTTGGTTTTATGCGTTGAGGAGAGAGGAGGGCTTTCGAACGAATGTGAATGTGAGCTGTTTAGTTCGATTTTGATTTTGATTTTGGGGTTTCTTTTAGTTGGGTTAGAAGACAACCGATTAGGTTCATGTGAACTGTTGGTTCAGTTAGTCACCTTAGCAAGTTTGATGACCCAAATAACTGAAGGGCCAAATGTGCATTAGATGAAAAGTTGAGTGACTAAATGTCTTGTAATGCAAGTTCAGGGACCAAAAGCATAACAAGTTGAAAGTTCAGGGATTAAAAGATGGGTTTTGCGCTTTTTTGTTGTTCTAATGTAACTCATTGTTTATCGCATCGTTGAAACATCTTGGACTCATTTTATTCCTCACTACTTGTTCTTTTTTGCTTGCATTATTTTTCGATTGTTATCCGATTTAATGCTGTTCAGATATTTATGATACAAAATCAAGGAGGTGAGGCATGTTCTCTTATGTTTGTCTTCGACTTTCCTTCAGTTGTGTGGTTCCAAACAAATTCCAAGTGTCCTTTGTCGACTTTGGATTCTATGTAGGTATCAGGACTAATGCTCCTTTATTTTCTTCTCGCAGGAGCTCTTGACTAGGCATAAATCAACTGTAGCTGAATTTTTGACCAAGAATTATGATTGGGTATGTATAACAATTATGCGAAGGGATTATGCTTCAAAAATTAGTTAATGCTATCATGATATTGAATTTATTTATTTTGTTACATTTTTGGCCCTTTATGTAAAATACCATTTACTGAAAATGTTTTCCAGAATGATATGCAGGTATTTATTCAAAGAAACTAGGGATAGGCTGAAACCTTTCTAGTGGCTCCTTTATCTACTCGTTATAACAGAGAGTTCAGAGCAAAGTACAAAGAGAGACTTTATGTGGTATATTTAGTACCAAACTAACAAGATTGACTAAACCGAGTGTTGAACCATGCACATCATACCACACTTGCTTAGATTTAAGGATGCCAATAGAAGATAATCAATGTACTTTAGTACCCATTGGATCTGCAAGTGCAAACTGTGCATAATTTATCATCATAATTGATTATTTTGTGATGGAAGTCCAACGGAGCAGACATTTTCTTGATGGAAGATGATTTTATAACCGGGTAGGCATCGGGCAATGCGCCACAATCACGCATTCGAGGTGTGTCGCACTGCGCCTACCCAGTCGGTGTCAAAAGTGGGTTACTTTTTTAAGCTCCTTTCTTGATAGAGATGCTGTATGAAGAAAGTGACCATAGGAAATGTTGATACCCAAATCTTGGAGAGCTTTAAAATGTCAATACCTGTCTACCAGAGAATTTATATGGACAGGACTAAATTGCTGCTAACTTTTTATAGCTCTGGGTAATATGCAATCCAATCACAAGCAGCTTTCTGCAGTAACTAAATAATGTACTAGGGGTGTTTAAATAAAAGATCCAGCTGAAACATTGTATAAGTGTTGACTAAATCTAAATGTTAACTTAAATTAGTGTCGAGAAAGATGCTTTATGTTGCTAATGGTGATTGTGCATGCTTTACAGTTTACGAAAAGAAATTATATTGTTATTTATGCATTTGAAAGAGATTGTTTCATTCCTTGCATCTCCACCCTTGAACTAGGGTTTTTACTCTTTAAGTCTGAAGACACATGATTGATAATACATTTTAATGATTGCTAGTTTTTGTGCTTTAGTTTTTTGCAGAGTACAACTCGAAGCTGCTGGAGTCTGAGAATTACATCACCAGAAGACAAGCTGTGAAGGTACTTTTATTATTTGTGTAAGTTATGAATCGCTAATGGCAGTCACGCAATAATAAACACACCACAAAACTAAAATTGAATTGCAAAGCAAACCGCAAAGCAAAAAGATGTTGACGTAGTTCGGTTTAAGACGTACATGTGTAGGGTCACGCCCAGATGTGAAGAATCCACTAATGATAAAGAGTTGCATATTTATGCAAGTCCCCAAATAGTGATCCCTTACCAGGCTTGCTACACTACCCTTTACCCTCACAATGAACTCTTACCCCAAGATCCCCTTGGTAACGTCAAGTCCCCTTGATTGGTTCACCTCAAGATCCCCTTCGTAATTATAATTCAATAAAAAAAAAAGAAAAGTTCAAAAATATTGCCCGTTGCAACTGCTAAACCTAAAACCCAAACGAAGAAGAACATAACATGATTGTTGATATATACTTGTGTTCTTCCTAAAAACCAACGTTGATGTGAGCTTTCTAAATCCCAAAATAGCATGGATGTGTTGATCCTCTCTTCACACATTTAGAAAGTTGTCCAAAATCTTTTCAGAGATTAATTAGGATTTAAATTTGGAATAAAAATTTAGTTATAAAGAAACTTCTATTTTCGTATCAAGTGCAACCGACCTATTTACAGCTACCCCAGTTGCAACTAGCTCAATAGTAGCAACCTCTATTGCAACAACATGTGAGCTTACATAAACGGTCTAAAAAAATGAAGCTTTAAGAAAAATAGAGAGGATAAAGAAATAATGTAAACTAGTTGGAAGTACTTTTTTTTTTAGCAATAACTAACTAGTGAACATTAGGAACACTACACTGTTGTCCAGGTGCTTTGTCCTACAGTTAAGTGTTAACATTTTGTGCGTCTTGTTGCAGTAGATAACAGTTGTTGCAAGATCTAGAACCCAACATCACACATTTGCCATCAGTATCATACACACCGCATTTTTTCTTGGTGTACTTCACATGTAAATCTTGGTTGCATAGCTGACTGATACTGAGAAGGTTTGCTTTTATATTTTCAACATGCAAGACATTTTCAGGAGCAGGTAGTCCTTCAATCTTAAGTGTACCTTTCCCAATTACTCTACAACGAATACCATCGACAAATGTAACATGTCCATCAACGCATGATTTATAATCTTGCAGGCATGTCTTGTCTCCCATCATGTGTTTAGAACACCTGCTATGATGTCAATGAAACATGTGCAACATCGCATTTTTGGTTGCCTTAGGTACCCACTTAAGATTTTGCGGATGAGATGACACTAGAATTCTCGAGTCATTTGCCTTCTTAGCAACTTGTTGTTGCCTTCTTGCTAATTCACGAAACATTCTAAAACATTGTGGTCGAATATGGCCTTTTGACTCCACAATAATTGCAAGTAGAAACAAATCTCCAAGGAGACTCGATAGGTGATACATTGTCTTTATTCCATTTGACAAAGGTAGTAGGACAAGCTTTGAGAGAAGTTAAAGCATCTTAATTGGTGTAGCCAAGTCCTCTATGATCACTCGAACTTTTGCCCATTTACAAAATATCATCAAGTTTTGCTTTGCCTTTATTTAACTGATGTAGGGTGGCCTCTGTCTCAACAAGTTTTACCTTACATGTAGTCAATTCCTTCTCCTTTGTTGTTAAGTGTAGTTTCAACTGAGAAACAAACTTTTGAAGAGAAGCATTATCTTCTTTTAAAGATATGTTCCGATTAACAACATCACTCTATCGACCATACATTTGTTCGAATGCAACACATATAGATGTATCATCAATACTTCCAGTGTCAGAGTCACAATCTAACTCATAGCTTCTTGGTTCATTAGGAACTTCTGAGGTAGCAACTGCAGGAGCAATGACAGAGTTAGTGGCAACGCATAGTGAGTTGCAACTGCAGGAGCTGTGACATACTGAGTTGCAACTGGATTGACCAATTCGCTAGACGATGTCTAACTTTCTGATGTAGTTGCAATGAATGTTGTATAAAGGTTGTTGTGGCCTTTTTCACTTTCTGCATCAATCTTGCTATCACTCGAATTGGTAACAAGTGACTTCTTTGTCTTCAAGAAAGTTGGACATTGAGACTGAATATGTCTGAAGCCACTATATTCTCTACCCTTGATATTTCTGGGCGGATTAGAATTTGCTTTTGACTCTGAATTGAAACGTTTATGAAAATCAAAGTTAGGACTAGACTTGTGTGCTTGAGCCTTCCAATATGTGTTGTTGGAGTTCATGAGCAATGATGACCTTGTTGTGGACTCTCCTTCGGCCTGATCGCATTGTATTGGTCGAGTCATCGCAAATCAATCTAAAAACTCACACCTTTTCGAAAAGCAAAATGCCTAGGTGCATGGCTCTAATACCACTTGTAAGTTATGAATCAGTAATGACAATCACGCAATAATAAATACACCACAAAACTAAAATTGAATTGTAAAGCAAACCACATCTGCGGGACCACGCCCCGATGTGAAGAATCCACTAATGATAAAGAGTTACAGATTTATGCAAGATCCCAACTAGTGATCCCTCACTTGGCTTGCTACATTGTCCTTTACCCTCATATTGAATTCTCACCCCAATGTCTCCTTGGTAATGTCAAGTTTCTTGACTGGTTCACCTCAAGATCCCCTTGGCACACTACCCTTTACAACTCAATAAAGAAAAAGAAAACGAAAGTTCAAAAGAATTGCCAATTGCGACTGTTGAACCTAAAACCCACACGAAGAAGAACATAGCATGATTGTGATAGCAATTTAAAGGCCCAAGACATAGGAAGCAAGCTCAACTCCAAGCCCATAATGAAAGTGTATCGTAGGAAGCACTTGAGAGGCACGGGATCAGCACATGGAGAAGCTGAACAGAATTAGTTAGGTGGTCCCCATAAGATAGTCTAGAAGGGTCCTAGTGTATATCACAAGTATGGACTGCGCATGAGACTTTCAGTGGGTAGAGTTAGAGAGTATAAGAGATGTGAATGTTCATCTCTGGGGTATGTCATTTCTCTGATTGTGTAATTGGGAAGGCTTGTTGGTCTTGGGGAGAAGAGTGAGCACTTTTTTCAGTTTGGGAAGGATTGTTGATATATACTTGTGTTCTTCCTAAAAATCAAAGTTGATGTGAGCTTTCTAAATCCCAAAATAGCATGGATGTGTTAATCCTCTCTTCACACATTTAGAAAGTTGTCCAAAATCTTCTCAAAGGTTAATTAGGATCTAAATTCGGAATAGCAACTTCGTTATAAAGAAACTTTTATTTTCGTATCAGTTGCAACTGACCAGTTTACATGTGCCCCCAGTTGCAACTATCCTGTTTACAACTGCCCCTGTTGCAACAATTTACAACTTCACATCTAAAACTTATATTGTGCAAATAATGACAATTTAATTTATACACTAACAATTTGTATTGTGTTTCTTATTATTCCGCTTTAACAATTCATTATTGAATTTCTGGATCAAGGTTTTTGTTGTCTGTATGCCAGTGTTCATGGGTTTAAATCCTATATTGTATGACTCATTCAAATATATATATATGAAGTTCATATATTGATCTGTGCGATTTTTATTTTTCAGTGCAATATGTTTGTGCAAGAACTGTTGTTTTCTAATATTCCTTGTTCCTGACATCAATCTTGAACATTTAAGCTGTTGCAGACTTCATCACAGTTGCAGAGTCTGAAATGTGTGCCAATTAATCATTTTGAGTTGCTATTCCCACTTCAACCTGATTATAGATGTGAATTGATATGTTTAATGTGAAAGTATGTCGTGGTTGTCATTGAAATGAAGTGCAGATCTTACCTTTTGTGAACGCTTAGGACATGATGTGCTTACTTATCTATGAGGAAATTCCTATTTTTAACGAATAGCTAAAACTTTGACAATTTTCCAGCTTTTGGGGGACATGTTACTGGATCGTGCAAATGCTGGGGTCATGATGCGTTATGTGAGCTCAAAAGATAACTTGAGAATTCTAATGAACCTTCTAAGGGTATGATTGTTGCTTAGTTTGCTTGATATATCTCTTTAATCATGAATTTATAGAAGTCTATTTCTATTTTCTCTTTTATTATGGTTTGCTGTTGTTTTATTATGATTTGCTCAAATAATAAATGGTAGTTATACTTGATAGATTAATTTAATTGGAGTAACTTATTTATGTCATGATTTGATTTCTCGTCTTTTCCCTCTGACACTAGTAAAAAGTCTTTCTTCTGAGGTAGTTTGCTGTGACTTCTCGAAATATTTGTTTACTCTTATTATCTCTACACTAGAATAGGCACCCAGTTCTGGTACCAATGCTACAGTTCTCTTTTAGACTTTAGCTGATGTTTGATGTTCTCTGTATGTTCTTGTCACATGTAAAGTGTATTCCTATCCTATGCTTGCATGCTTGGAGTTAGATTGCACAATGTGTTCTCAGGCATGTAGCTCGAAGTTTGTTCCTGATTCTCCAAGGGTTTATGTCAGTATCAAGTTCTCTTCTCTATCAAATTTTTGCACATCAATGTTGGAACTAGATCTGTTTTAGCAAATTCTTTGGCAAAATAATGTGCTTTATCGGTGGAAAGATGCTTACAAGTTTTGGACAACCCGTTTTGGAGACACTTACCCGTATAGGGGTGTGTAGTGGCAAAGAAAGGAGCACCAAAATCTGATTGAGGCAGAGGTCTTGGGTTCAATTCTTGATAGCTACATTATATTTCCTTGTTGTCTCTTGGTGCTATGAGGTTGGGGTGCCCGACTAGCCCCCATGGGATTAGTCAAACCGAATGTTTGTATACCCATGGTTCTCAAAGAAAAAAAAATTGGATGACACTTGAGAGTGTTTAGAGTAAATATTCTTTGACGTCATCATTGAAGAAATGGGTACTTCAAACACATCCTTATCACATATTTCATGAATAATTGATGTATTCCTGTAAATATTGTTGTCCTTTTGAGTGAAAGTTGTTACGAAGAAATTCAAAGATTTAGAAAAGCTTTTTTTTTTTTTTTTTTTAACTATTAGGATGTTACTAGCTTCTAGTATATATATATACTAGTTTCAAGACGTGCTATGCACGATTCCCTGCTCGCTCCGCTCGCGGGAATTAATTTTTAAAAATTTATTAAGAAAATTTAAAATTGTAATTAAAATTTAAAAAATTAGAAATGCAAGTACCTTTTTTAGCTTATCAATATTCTCTAATGTGATTGAGATAAGATATGAATGAAAAAATAAGCTAATCATGCTAGTACATTACTTCCTCAAAAAAAGTGTATTGGATTGATGAGAATGAGTTCATGATTGATTTGGAGATAAAGAAAAAAAAAACGTATAGTAGATTGATAAGGAGTTAGAGTTTGATTTGGATACAAAAGAAAAAGTTGATTTGGAGATAAAAAAAATATGTGGGCAAATAGGTAAATTTCATTACCACTCAAAAATTGGTGATTCGTGCTTTTATATATATATATGACATTTATGGATGTCATTAATTTATTACTTATATTTATTTATAAATTATATTATGTTAAAGTGCTGTATGTGAGGTTTCACCCAAAAAAAGAGAATTTATTTCTTTTTCAGGAATCAAGTAAGACAATCCAGCTGGAAGCATTTCATGTGTTCAAGGTATGATGTGCTAAGTGTGTAAAACTGGTCTGATTTGCTTCATTACTATCAACCTGGTCTGATATGCTAAAGTGTGTAAAACTGGTCTGATTTGCTCTTTTTTTCTTTCACACTTCACATTAATAGCTTTTTGCTGCCAACCAAAATAAGCCTTCTGAGATTGTTAGCATACTCGTCGCAAACAGAAGCAAGATTCTCCGATTCTTTGGCAACTTTAAGATTGACAAAGGTTAGAAACTTGTTTCTTTTTCTCAGCTTCATTATGATCTTTCATTCAGGCTTTTTTTTTTTTTTTTCTTTTACATGCTGAAGGAATCTTTTCTGTTTTCACAGAGGATGATCAATTTGAGGCAGATAAAGCACAGGTTATAAAAGAAATTGCTGCCCTTGAGCCCGGAGAATGAAAATAAGATGGGACGGACCTCTCTATCTTGGAATATATATCTGTTGTCGATTTTAATGTAAATTTTAGATTTGGTGGCCATCTATAGTCAATTGTTTTGTTAAGGATGCAGTTTGATTTAAAGATTGCCTTCCCTTTTTCCTTGGTAGAGCAATTGAACCCCATGTGGATCTTTAATGGGAAAATGTAAAAGGGCTTGTGCTTCAAATTGCAATCTTGGTAATTAGTACAAATAAATTATATCAAAGTTCAATCATTCTTTTACACAAGTAGAAAATATTAGGATAATCAACACTTTAGTCCCTCGATTTTGCTCTCTAATGGGCACTAGCCACTGAGGGATGACGTGCAGATTCGGTTCTTTAAAGCAGAACCAGCTGGAGAGCTGTTGAGAATGTAAATGCTATCATGGCTTGATGTATATGTGGACTTGACTTTGTAGGTATGTCATCCGTATGAGATCATTGAGTAGTTGACGATGACTGCTTAATCTTTTGGATGCAATACCCAAATCACAATCAACACTTTGAATGTTGAAACTGCTATAGAAAGATAAGGTATGCAAAATGATTTTACGCTCTGAGAATATTTGATATTAAATGTCACGTTGTTTTGACAGAAAAAAAAAAATGGTTATCTTGTCTAGTGTTTTTATTTATTTATTTATTTTTAGAGATGTTCTTAGTTACTATATAACAATAATATAATGATATGATGACTACTTGCAAATAGAATAGATGTTGCCAAAACATTTGGTGAAATTATAGAGGCATCATTTGTGAAAGGGCAAGGTTTGGGGAGGTTGTGACCATTGACATTAGGGATGCAAATGGGGAGGGTATGGGATGGGGATTTTATCTCCATCCCCCCATCCCCATCCCCATATTCATCCCCACGCGGGGTTGAATTTCATTTTCATCCCCCCATCCCCATCCCCATCCCCATATATCCTTTGAAATAATATACTGCAAAAAAGATTTCAATCTATTATTCAAGACTTTGGCTATTAGTTTGTATAACAAATTGCATAAGGATATTGGCTAGAACTTCTTCATAGTAGATGGTTTCTCGCACTTTAGGATAAGTATGATTGTCGTGTCAGTCATTCCATCAGGTATGTCGAGGCTAGTCATCCATCTGCTACATTGTTGGATAATGTCTCTTGTGATAACCCAAAACTCAAAAGATCTTTCCGAGGGGCAGTTTATTAATTTTACAAACCCTACATCAATTGGTCTAACTATATAAATCTAAGTGTAGACCATAGCCCCCTTTTTGTTTGAAAACAAAACACGTAGAGAGAAGGGGAGATTGAAGTATGTTGGAGATCAAACTCAAAAAGTCTCTTTTGAAGGTAAACTAATTATCCAGATTCTTTCATTTCCTTGTTCAAATTGATTTACAAGCTTATTTTAGTTTCATTAATGTTGGAGAATTTTAATTGGTGTTCCAAGAGTCTATTTTAGGATGAAAACTCCATTGTTTTGAAGATTTAATTCGACTTCAAAGAGATTTGGGAGAATCGGAGATGCGACATAGAAAGTTGACCAAAAAAGGGAAAGGTAGCGTCATCGTGACGCTGCCGGAGAGGGGCGGCGACAAGGTCGTCGTCGCCATCGGAGAAGGGCGGCAACGATTCGTCGCTGCCGAAAAGGGACGATGGGCCTCCTAGTGGGCCCCCAAACCCCCAACTAGTCACTCTTAAGCTTCTTTACCGAGAGGGTGGAGGAATGGGGGAGCAAAGGTTCCCCCCATGCACAAGCCACAGGGGCTAAATTGGCCCTTGGATTAAATTGGCACCTTAAAACCAGGGACGTTTTGTCCCTGTTCAATGAATCTTAATATATATTATATTTCTATGATTTATATATGTATATGAAATAAAATAAAAATAATAATTTTACCTACAAACGGGGCACACTACCGAGTCGCTAAGGGAAAAGTTGAGCAATTCCACCCCTTGACTTTTGCACTGAGTGTCGGGAGGCTCGCTGAACCCACACTAGTGGACCCCAAAATAAATCTAGAACTAAATAAGAATTATATGACTTGTTGTTGATGTGAATGTGTCTTTAATTGCTTAGATTCACAAGGCGGTTCGCATTGGACCCCAGACACGTGAGGATCAAAAATAGATTCGCAGTGAGTCGAGGTAAGTGGGAGCTTGCTCAATTATCAAATATGGCTCAATATTAGTTATGTTAGGATATACGTTTTTAATTATAGACTTGGGAAATGGGTTGCATCATGTTATTGACTTGATTCTATTTATCTATGAGATGTATGTGTGTTGCAATAAACTTGAAATTACCTAATCTTACCTAATCCTGAGTAAGGAGTTAGGATTGCCCCCATTGGGTAAGGAGTTGGGATTACTTGTCTTGGGTAAGGAGGGTCAGTTATTCGGGACATGAGCGGTGACTAACTTCTCATGGAAACCTTAAGTGATTTTGGTGCACACATCGGTGATGGCTTTGGACTAACCTACTATTGGTTTGATGGGACTAACGAGAAGACACATAAGGCATGTAGGTTGTCTAATGGTTGCCATCACCTCGAGGGGTAGGGGAAACGGTCGCAGGACACTTGTCAATAAGTAGTATGCATTAAATGAGACCACGACTTTATATATTATTACTATTTTCTATGGTATCTCTTTTATTGTGAACCATATGGATGACGATGAGTCTTGACTTGAATATGCTTTTATAAATTTTGTTGACATGGTTTATTAATGCTTTATAAATCCATGTGACTCCTTGTTTAAAATGCTTTTAGCTCACCTCACTTAAATCTCAGGACCATATACATCAGCATTAGATCAAGACAAGGGATAGGTGATAGATTGAAGCCTTGTCTTTTGATGTGAGCCTTGTAATGATAGAATCTATTTATTTGATTTTGAAATTATTAAACTTTGGTTGTATATAAATAAGTCTTCCAAGTAGAATGAACCTTACTCTTATTTAGTTTAAATGACTCAGTGGTATTTGAATAACTTAAGTTGTTGTAAGGATTTGAAAATGCAATGATAGTTTTATAGTATATCATATAGGTTTTCCTTTATTTAATTCCGCAAGTATTTCTTCATATGCGCTTGTTTGATATTTCGCAGGTTGTTTTAAACGTGCCAGACCATTTGCTTGGGCCTGATTTGATTATTGGGCCTTGGAGGCAGTTTGCGCCAAGCGACCCGATTCCAGGTCGGGGAAGGTCGTCTTAGTTGGTATCAGAGCATAGATATTAGAACATAGGGAAAACAATTAGGTTAAGGAAATCTAAGTTTGTAGAGCTTGTAAGATTTAATGTTCAAGTTAAAGTTAGACAAATCAATGGTATGGGACATTGGCTTAAAGTCGACTTAACATACACAAATAATAAATCTTAGGATAGTATGGGAAAAAAATTGAGATAAGATTTGCTATGATGATTATTTGCTTGAGTTCTATAAGACTGTAGGAGGAATGACTGAACGACGTAAGGAAATCGAGGCAAACTCTTTGGGAGCTTCTACGCGCACTTCAAGGATGTCTACAACGATTGATGTGAAAATGAATAAGCTTCAATCGAAACTACGTGATTTGATATTCCTATACTTAATAGTAGTTTCGAAAAAAAAAGTTTAAACAAGAATCATGAAGCTTGAAAGGCGAGTGAGTCGCCATACTACATACGTAAAATGGAAGTAGCGATGTGGTTACACTTCGAGAAGTAACTCTAACTTTTGAGATTCAAGTAAACAACAACAACAACAACAACATAGCCTCAGTCCCAAATTAACTGGGGTCGGCTACATAGATCAAACTTTTTCATTGTGTTCGATTAAGTGCAATTGATGGTGAGCTTTTCAAACTATTCAAATCCCTCCTAATTAATGCATCCCATGTTAACTTTGGTGTGCCCCTACCTCGTCGAGTTTTTGCTGTTTCTATAGAATCAAGTTTTCTAGTTGGGGCCTTTGTAAGCCCTTTTTGCAGGCGACCAAACCACCGCAACCACCCTTCCCTAATCTTTGTATCAATTGGTGCTACTCCTACTTGTCTTTGAGTTTCTATATTTCTTATTCTATCTTTATGAGTTTTACCACACATCCACCTAGGCATCCTCATTTCTGTTACGTTCATTTTACGTAATTGTTGTTGCTTTACCGCCCAACATTCACTTCCACAGAGCATAGTTGGTATAATTGCGATCCTATAAAATTATTCTTTTAACTTAGCAGGAACATTTCGATCACAAATCACCCCTATTCCACTCCGCCATTTCTTCCATCCAGCTTGAATTCTATGTGCGACATCATTCGTAATGTTACCATTATTTTGTATGATTGATCCTAGGTATCTAAACTGGTTTACCTTAGAAATTTTTTACTTCCCATAATTTTATCACTCCGTCATCTTGATGTCTAGTGTTTCTAAGTTCGTAGTGCATGTATTCGATTGTCGTCCTACTCAACTTAAAGCCTTTAGATTCTATTGTATTCCTCCAGAGTTCTAATTTCCTATTCACTCCAACTTTTGTTTTATCCACTAAGACAATATCATCTACAAATAACATATACCATGGTATATCCTCTTGAATATACCTAGCTAGTTCATCCATAACTAAAGTAAATAGATATGGACTTAAAGCCGATCGCCGATCCTTGATGTAGTCCTATCGTAATGGGGAATTCTTTTGTAGCTCCTCCAAATGTCTTTATACTCATTACTACTTCATCATACATATCCTTAATAGTGTCTATGTATCTAGCATGCACTCTTTTTCTTTCTAGAACCCACCTAAAAACATCTCTAGGTACCCTATCATATGCTTTTTCTTAATCTACGAATGCCATATGAAGATCTTTTTTCTTTTCTCTATATTTTTCTACCAATCATCTTACAAGGAAAATCGCCTCTATAGTTGACCTCCCAGGCATGAAACCAAATTGGTTCTCTAATATTCTTGTTTCTCTCCTTAGCCTATTGTTAATTATCATCTCCCAAAGTTTCATAGTGTGACTCATGAGTTTAATTCCCTGATAGTTTGAGCAACTTTAAATGTCTCATTTGTTTTTGAAGATTGGCACGAGCGTGCTTCTTCTCCAATCCAATTTCTCCTAAGCATTTCCAAACCTCTATGGGTATCTCATCTGGGCCACATGTTTTTCCTATTTTCATTCTTTTCAATGCCTCTTTAACTTCTATAATTCTAATATTGCATGTATAGTTTACATTTCTTTCTTGGTATGGGTTTTCATCTATTATAGTATCAACTCGGTCATCATTAAATAAACTATCGAAGTAACTTCTCCATATCTCCTTAATATCATCCTCGCGTGTTAAAACATTTTTATTTTCGTCCTTAATACATCTTACATGACTTATGTCTTATTTTTTTTATCTTTTAATTTGGCTAGCATATTTTCACCATCTCTATTACCTGACCTTGTATATAGATCTTTCATGAAATTTATTTTAGCTTAACTAACTACTTTTTTAGCTTGTTTTCTAGCTTCTCTATATTGATTGTACACATATTCATCTTGACACTTATGTATTTTCCTATACATATCTCTTTTAGTCTTAATTGCTCGTTGGACATCCTCGTTCCACCACCATGTTTCCCTCTTTGGAGGTCCCAAACCCTTAGATATACCTAATACGTTTGATCCTACACTCCTTATGCAACTACTCATTTCTAGCCACATTGTATTAGCATCTAAGTCAAGATTCCAAACATTTTCCTTTAGTAGTTTTTCTCTAAACTTTACTTGTTTACTATGTTTTAGGTTCCACCACTTTATTCTAGGGTTGCTAACTCTTTTATTCATATTATTTCTTCGTGTTAGCTTAATATCAAGAACAACTAACTTATGTTGGGTAGTAAGTGCTTCACCAGGTATTACTTTGCAGTCTCTACATATTTTTCTAACTATTTTTCTTGTTAAAAAAAATCTATATGACTCTTGTTATGACGACTACTAAAATTAATTATATGCGACTCCCTCTTCCTAAAACTAGTATTTGCTAAGACAAGATCGTATGTTAAAGCAAATTATAAGATTGATTCTCCTTCTTCATTTCTATTACCATAACCAAAACCTCCATGAACTCTCTCAAACCCACGTTACTTACCCCGACATGCCCATTTAAATCTCCTCCAATAAAAACCTTTTCATCTAATTGTACACTTTGCATAAATCCATCTATATCGTCCCAAAACTTGCGTTTAATGCTCTCGCTTAATCCTACTTGTGGTGCATATGTGCTAAGTATGTTCATTTTTCGTCTCCAATAATTAATTTAACTAGAATCAATATATCCCCCAATCTTTTAACCTCTACAACCTTATCTTTATAATCTTTAGAATCAATAATTAATTTTTCGTCACCTGCAAAGACGGCCTACAAATGCCCCAACTAGAAAACTTGACTCAATAGAAACTGTAGAAATTCGACGAGGTAGGGGTAGACCAAAGTTAACATGGGATGCATTAATTAAGAGAGATTTGAATGATTTGCAAAGCTCACCATCAATTGCACTTAATCGAGCACAATGGAAAAGTTTGATCCATGTAACCGACCCCAGTTAATTTGGGACTGAGGCTATGTTGTTGTTGTTGTTGTTGTTGTTGTTGTTGTACCACAATTTAAACTATACTTCCTATTTCTCTACTCTTTTCTCCTACCCATTTTTGTCTCTTGGAGGCAAGCAATATTGACTCTCTTTCTAGTCATAGTATCTACTAGTACAATTAACTTCCCTGTAAGTGTTCATTTGTTCCATGTTCCTAAACGAACTTTTTCTCCTATTTGTGTCTGTTTTCCTTTTCTATTTCTATTTTGTCTAAAAGATTTAATATCCATATCTATGATTTTGTTTTTTTTTTTTTTTTTTATTTGGTTTGAACTAGCTTCTTTACCCACACCCGTCTTTTGTCTGGCAACCGTTGCTCATTTTTCTTCAATCCAGGCGATGATGTGAAGGGACTAGCTTCTTTACCCACACACATCCTATTTGTGGGAACCTTTGCTCATTTTTCTTCACACCCAAGCGGCAGTGTGAAACACACCCTTGCTAATTTTTCGCTACACTCGGGCTCCGATGCAATGCGTCGCTAGGTGAGAACGCCCCAACGTTTATATATGTTTGATCCATTTCATGAAAAGTGACAAAAGTTTTAAGCTGGCTATCAGCCTATCACAACCCTCCTCTATTTTCCAAGAATGGAAAATGAGCTTGGGGCCTCCCTCCCCTGCTTTTCGTGTATGAAAAGTGAGTTTGAGACCTCCCTTACCCATTTTTGGTATGAAAAAATAGGCGTCAGAGTCCTCCTTTATCCAGACTTGGGACTGGCTATGTAGCGCACATAGTGTACAACATAGGTGGAGTTCTTGAGATTCAAGTAAAACGGTTAAAAAATTCATGATACCTTGTTTAAAAAGAAGTTATTGATTCTAGCAAGGATGCCAATGAATCTTGGTTTTAAGCAATCAAATTAAGTTAGTTTGGCTAGGGTGCTAAAGTCGAAAACTTAATTCAAGATAGGAAAGACACGTGTAATATATTTTTCTTGAAAAATGATTCTTTGACTATATTAGACCATGATCTCGAGTGGAGTTTTTGAGTAATTGATTAACCCGTTTTGATGAAAATTTTAAGGGTTAACTTATAATGTAAGTACACGACGTACATGATTTCGAATAAGAAGTTAAGAATACCTTGAATTAAATCAATGAGTAAATATAGTGAATACAACTTAAATGGTGCACATTTGGTAAATGTTGTGCGAATACACTGGAGGATGATTGGGTTACAAAAATTGGAGATCCTAAGTCGAGGACTATAATTGGCAAGACTACCATGGGCGAAGATCACGTAGCTAAGCAAAAACTTGTAAATGTTGAAAGGACTCATGATGGGAGGTTAAAATAATAATAAATTGTTCTAACTTAACTAGGAGTGAGTTGACTCATAAGATTGGGGATACAAAAATTTGATAAATAGTTTCAGAATGAATGTGAGGTACGTGATGATGATATCATAATTGAGAAATTAAAGAATGCCTCAAAATTGAATGATTATATTGAGTTAAAACTTGTACAGTTTGAAGAGTGTACACCACTGTTAATGATATCATAATAGACCCAATGATAGGTGAATCATTAAAATTGAAAAATGAATAGCAAAAAGAATATCTTTGGTATGATTGTCCATTAATGGACACGTGATAACAACTACTGAATTAAAGTGGAACCTTACTAAAATGGTAATGGATAGTTGAATGAGAATCATGCTGAGGAAGAAATAATGTAACTAATGTCACCTAACCTAATTTAATGATTATTTGATTCTTAAAACTGAGGATCTTAAGATAGGATCGATTTGTAGAAAAATAAATAAGTAAATTGGTGGTATGAAAAGTTGCTAACTTAAGAGAGACATCATTTACTACGATAGTTTTTCGTAGCTGTAGGACTTCCAAGTGAGAGTACTATGTTCAAGAACTTAAAATTTTAAATCGAAGAGGTGACGTCACGAGAATTCATGAAGAATTGCTTATGAAAAGTAACTCGAAAATTCTCAATAAGAGAGAATGTTACTTTAGGAGTCAAACTACCAAATTAAACAATTTTGCAAAGGATAAAGGATCAAACCAATGATCAGTTGACAATTTAAAATTTGAAATCCTAAGCTAGTGTTGACTCCCAATAAAATTAATACTATGTAACACGAACAATGCGATAACTAGAAAGGATGAGAAAATATCCTAAGCTAGTTAGTAAACACGTATCTCTAAATAAAGATAAGAGGTTCTAAATTTGAAACCATTAAGAATTGTTAAACAAAGTGTTGCAAGCACTTGAGAGCCTAAGGGCTTAGTGTTAGTTCAAAGTGAAAACCCTAACCGAATGGTATAAGGGAATTTGAAATACAACCTAAATGAGAATACGATTGGGGCACAAAGAGGATTAAGTGTTGAGGATATGAACAAGTAGTGAGATGCACAAAAATATTCATGGTTGACGCCTTAATAAGTGACAAATGAATTGTAATTTATATTGCATACAAGATTTTCCTAAGTTTGGGGTACATACGGGATGTGTAAAGTTATTATATACCAACCATATTTGCTTATGTATAAAATTGCCGAACAGATGCATGTACGATGTATGATACTTAAAGGAAAAAAAGGGACGTGAATTTGACCTACAACGAAAATAGACCATTGGGTAAATGATAGTGACATTATAAGATTCTAAAACCATAACCGATTACCTTGGTGAAGTAGTCTCGAGCATATCTTCTTATACAAGTAAAATTTATGAACGTATATAATTATAAATTCGGGGTACTCGTGAATTAAGATCTTAAATGGCATAACGCGCATATTATGCTCGTCAAAGTACTAAGTAAATAGTCGTGTAATTTACTTTTAAAGTACCTAAAGAACAAATAAAAAATGTGACAGTAACACATGCAAGTAACAAATTGAAGAATTGAGAGTGAACTATGAACTTAAAATAATTGGATCGTAGAGAGTTATGAATCCTTAATGACAAAACCTGAGGTATGGGTTACCTATTCTCAAGAAATGACATAAAAGTCAAACCACCATTGATTTCTTAGTGAGAGAAGTTATAAGCAAACTATAAGAGTTAATAGTTAGCTCGAGAGAACGATAAGAGATGCTTGTGCAATTATAAGAGTTAATAGTTAGCTCGAAAGAATGATAAGAGATGCTCGTGCAATAAATGTGAACCTTGACTACGCCTAAAGAATTAAAAATACTCACCCAGGATTGTGAAAGTTGGTTTGTCGAGGATGTGATGCGACAAGACTCAAGAAATTCGAGTGATTACGATAGGAGACCTTGGTATGAAACAAAAAAAAAATAAAAAAATCACGGTGTCATAAAATGCATACAAGTGAGTACTGAAAGTCGCTTAAGGATAGTGACGATAATGATGATTCCTCAGCTTACCAATAATGGAAGTTTGTTGTGTAAGTAATGATTAAATGTGTCAAAAAAGCTAAAAAAGGGACCGTCAGTCAAGAATTGACTTGAATTATGAACCTGCAAGAAAGAATGTCGATAAACGAGTAATAACAATGATGTGAAGGTATAATTCCAAAAAGAATACTATGACTGCTCATTTGTAGCTTCCACAGATAAGTCGCAAAGACAAGATGATTCATTCATTGATATGTGTAATAGAGATGGTGATAGAGATGGTTTGCTACTGTTTATACTATAGCAAACAGTTATCCTTGTTTTCCTACTACTAGTTGGCGGTATGGATTTGTTGCCAGATAGGCAAAAATATTTTTCGACATAGATAGGCACCATATCACATCTCAATATGGTTCTCTCTACTTGCTGGTTGGACGACTTGGGTGCATATTGTGACATCGGTGGAGAATATAAAGGAATACATAGAAACGTGTGAAGATACAAGAACTTGGCAGGTAACTAAGGTATAATGACTTTGTTGGGACTTATACGAGACATAACTAATGAATTTAGAATCAAGAGTAAGATTTTGTTTCATGCGAGTACAAGCAAATTTCGCAGGTGCGGATTTGCCTCAGTCAAAAAAATAGGTCATAAAAGAAATTGTTACGAATAGGTACATTGGGCTACGGATGTACTTTAATTTTACTTTCGAGGACGAAAGTTCTTTAAATTAGGGATTTTGTGATGACTCAAAACTCAAAAGATCTGCTCTAGCAGCAATTTTATAATTTCGCAAACCCTACACTAATTAGTCCCATTATATAAATCTAATTGTAAACCCTAGCCCCTTTTTCTTTGAAAGCAAAACATATAGAGAGAAAGGGAGATTGAAGTGTGTTGGAGATCTAACTCAAACAAAGTCTCTTTTGAAGGTAAACTCATTATCCACACTCCCTCCTTTCCTTGTTCAAATGATTTACAAGCTTAGTTTAGTTTCATTAATGGTGAAGAATTTTAATTGGTGTTCCAAGAGTCTATTTTGGGATGAAAAATCTATTGTTGTGGAGATTTAATTCAACTTCAAAGAGAGTTGGGAGAATCGAAGATGCCGACATAGAAAGTTGACCCCACAAAAGAGGAGTGACGTCGTCACGGCACCGCCGGAGAGGGGCGGTAGTAAGGTCACCGCTGCCACCGGAGAAAGGCGGCGGCGGCTCGTCACTTTCGGAGAGGGAGGAGGCCCCCTCCAAAACCCCCAACTAGTCACTCTCGAGCTTCCTGCTCGAGAGGGTGTAGGAAACTCTGTGCACATGCCATAAGGCCAAATTGGCCACTGGATTAAATTGACACCTTAAAACCAGAGATGTTTTGTCTCTGGTCAATTAATCTATATATATATATATATATTATATGTATATGACATATATGTATATGAAATAAAATAAAAATGATAAATTTTACTTGTAAACGTGGCGTGCTATCGAGTCGCATCGAGCGATGGGAGACCCGCGAGACCCATACTAGTGGACCCCAAAATAAATATAGAAATAAATCAAAATTAATATGACTTGTCATTGATGTGAACGTGTCTTAAATTGTTTAGATTCGTAAGGCAATTCACATTGAACCCCTAGCGTGCGAGAATTGAAAATAAGATCGCGGTGAGTCGAGACAAATATGGCTTGATTTAGTTATGTTAGGACATACGTTTTTAATTAAAGACTTGAGAAATGGGTTGCATCGTGTTATTGACTTGATTATACTTATTTATGATGTGTATTGCACCAAACTTTTCGTAAGGAGTTAGGACTGCCCCCTCGTAAGTAAGGAGTTGGGATTACCCTTTCCTGGGTAAGGAGTTGGGATTACTTTCTTTAATAGATCCTTATGGTCAGTTATTAGGGACATGAGCGGTGGCTAATATATCATGAAAACCTTAAGTGATTTTGGTGCACACATCAGTGATGCCTTTGGACGAACCAACTATTGGTTTGATGAGACTAACAGGAAGGCATATAAGGCCTGTGTGTCATCTGGTGGTTGCCATTACCTCAAAGGGTAGGGAATCGATCGCTGGACTCTTGTCAATAACTAGTATGCATTGAATTAGACCACGACTTTATGTACTATTTTCTAAGGTATCTCTCTTTTTGTGAACCTTATGCATGATGACGAGTATTGACTTAAATATAATTTTATTAATTTTGTTGACATGATTTATTAATGCTTTATAAATCAATGCAACGTTTTGTTTTAAATGCTTTATCCAATTTCAATTCATGCTAGCCTTGCATGCTTATTAAGTATTGCTTGCGTATTTGATGGTTGAGCAGGTTTTCCGCATTATTGAGCTTCGTTGATTCTCTTAGCTCACCCTACTCACATTTCAGAACTATACACATCGGCGATAGATTGAGACAAGGGAGAGGCGATAGCTTGAAGTCTTCTTTTTTTATGTGAGCCTTGTAATGATAGTATCTATTTATTTGATTTTGGAATTATCAAACTTTGGTCATTTATAAATATGTCTTTCGGTAGAATGAACATTACTCTTATTTAATTTAAACGACTTGGTGGTATTTGAATGACTTAAGTTGTTGTAAGGATTTGAAAAGACAACGTTAGTTTTATAGTACGTCATATTAATTTTCCTTTATTTAATTCTACAAGCATTTATCCATATGTGCTAGTTTGATATTCCGCAAATTGTTTTAGGTGTGCCAGACCGTTTGCTCGAGCTCGATTCAGTTATTGGGTCTTAGAGGCTGTCTGGGCTGGGCGATTGGACCCTAGGTCGGGGGAGGGCGTCTCATCTCTACCCACTAACTTCAGCTCTTTTGGTAAAAAGTTGGATTTGAAAAATGGCTCCATTGAACTCCTCCATGTTAAATGACATCAATAAGGCATCATTCATCTCTTAAGTGACCTTTGGTTGTACTGCGGATAACAATGATTTCACGTTTACATATGAACCTTCAAACAGGGATTGGAAGTATTGCATGGTTCTCTATTGCTTCCTCAACTCTCTTACGAGCACCGCTAAAGGCACCCCACCGTTTCATGAAGGCACCCAACTTTTTTGTAAAAATTTCAGCTAAAATGGAAAAGACCATTTTGCCCCTGTATATATATTGATTCAAACCCTACAAACCATTTTGACAGAAAAAACGGGGCACCCCACCACCAAGCTTGAACCTAAAACGACATTGCGTTTGCCGACCGTTTATCGATTCTTGCAGATTGACATCATCCGACAGCGATGTAACAATGTTTGATAACCATATGATGGTTTGAAGGAACTGTTTTTTGTCAACTCAGGGTTTCTCAAATTTTCAGATGTTTTTTCACGGACGCGATTGATTCGGCCTCGCAGGACCGAGAGTTATGCACACGTCTCGGTCACCATCCACCGAGAACTGAATAACAGTCTCGGTAATGGACAACCGAGAGCTATTCTACATTCTCGGTTGGACATCGCCGACAAAACATAAACTATACACTTCGACTTACTCTCGTGAAGTGGTGACCGAGACGACAATAAAAGTCTCGGTTATGGACAATCGAGAGCTATTCTACATTCTCGGTCATGCTCGGCCGATACTGTAAACAAAATCTCTGGCCTGTGTGGCCGAGAACCACGAACGCCCAATAAATGAACCATTGAATGCACCGCCACACAAACATAACAACTACTCTATCAAATGCAACATAATTAGACTACCAACGCACATTCAAACGATTGATTTCAACACTATCGATGTGTGAACGAAAAACTTGAACCGAGCCCTAATTGGGATATGAAATATACCAAAACTCAGAGTCTTCAAACTCGAAAAACGTCCTACAACAGAGGAGAGAGACATAGAGGAACGAATACAACTTAGATTCGAGATTGCTAGGTGGTTCGTTGACGAGAAATGGAGAAAGTCAAGCAAGAGAACAGTGGTGGGGTGGTGGGATGCCTCTGTTTTGCAGGAGGGGTTTTTTGGTGCCCCGGGTAAATTGGTTAGAGGGGTATTTTGGGTATTTCGGGTCTAATTTCTCGGCGCCCCAGGTAAATTGGTTAGTGCCCTCATTAATTGGGTGCCTTCATGAAACGGTGGGGTGCCCTTAGCGGCCCTCCTCTCTTACCTGCATCATTGACAACGTATGAAATATTATCGTGGTGGGACCATTGTGTCATAGCGGCATGGAAGAAATTCACATTCTCGTCACCCCTTGAAGCCAAAGCATTTAAGATCTTTGCCTCTAATATATTTCTTCCTATTCAAGAAGGCTCTCCAACTCGACTCTTGTTTCCTTAACCTCCTCGTGCGTGGCCCACCCCTGTTCCTCAATCTTTCATTTCTTTCTTTACTCTTAATTTTGCGTTTGAAACCCCCTGTAAGGTGTCTCCCTCATACTTATAGAGCCGACGCACATGTTTTCTACTTCAATGGAATTTCGGTGCTCTCCTTATTTCTCGACGCCTCGTTTAGGGCCTCCAAAACTCCTTCCACCTTCCACCAAGAGTTCTTAGCTCTAAAAGAGTAGATGCATTGATTTGCAATCATGTCATCCAACCTCAATATGATATGATTATGATCCGATGTAGGTGATGATATGTTCAACAAAGTGGCCTTTAGAAAGAGATTCTTCCATTCGTCCATTACCATCGCTCTATCCAAATGTTCTTCAATGAGATGTGGCTTCCCCCTACCCCTTTCCTAAGTAAATTGGTGCCTCAAGAGCTCCACATCACTAAGCCCATTATCATTAATAGCCTCCCAAAATCCCTGCATCAGCTATTCCTCTCTAGTTGGACATCCTCTCTTATCATCCCTTGACAGCAAATCATTAAAGTCACCAATGAGGCACCATGGAAAATTAGATTTTTTTTGATAGGGCTCTAATAAAACTCCATGCGCTGCTACGCCTAACCCATTGAGGAAACCCATAGTATGGAATTAGTCTCCATTCATGCCCTTCATTCTTTTTGACAATTATGTCTATATGATTATTTGAAAAAACCATTAGCGTACACAATTCACTATGCCTCCATAGAATAGCTAGGCCTCCACTCCTCCCAATCTTTTCCATAACAAAGTAACCATCTAACTTTATTTTATTTTTTATTTCAATAATTTTATTTTTAGAAGACAATGTCTCAATGAGGAAAACTACATTAGGCTTATTTGTTCTAACTAGCTCTACTAACATCAGCTCTGTCCAAACTCCAAAGGGTGCCGAGCCCTCGGCAATTCCAGCTGAGGTAATTCATTGCAATCAACTGGCCCGTTCAACAATTCTTACCATTAGATGGTTTTCTCATTGGCTGAATGTGTCTGCACTCGATAAGGTAATGCACAAACTTTCGACTGGGTAATGGGCTTCAGTCATTGAAGCTCATTTAGTGACCTGGCCCACTGTTATTGATCTTGCAATTAGGCCCAATTCTTGAGCCTTCTTTCCCTTTTTCACATCATCATTCAACTCCATCTCTACATCCATACTTCTAGCCTCTAGTTCATTGACAGGTTGGCTTTCCATATTCCCCGTGTTGTAACTACCATTTCCAACTCCATCCATGTCAGTTGCCATATTTTTAGTTCACAAATCACTCGCTCCGAGCTGGAGATCCCGCGTGATTTTGAATTTCAAACTTTGCCCACCTTTCATCCTCTACTGCTTACCGGAGCCACCATTCCCCACTCCGATCGACACCTCTCATCAGAATTTTCAGCCATGGTCCCTACTTTTTTGGCAGCTCTTCTCCTCCTAGTTCAAACAATCTTAGGCAAAAATGTTTACTATGGCCGAGCAAACCACAAATGAGACAAAACATTGCGACTCTTTCATACTCAAACCTCACTGACGCCCCTCTTTATTTTTTTGTTTTAATCTTCTTGCAGTGCTTTAATGAGTACCGCACGTAAACAGCAAGACGAATACGCATGAAATTCCTCCAGCCCCTAACATTGTTCTGTGGATCATACTTGAGAAACCTGTCAAAGAAGTCTCAAAGTTGTTGGCCCATACTCATCAACATGTATCCAAAGGGTACATCATGAACTCGAACCCATATGAACACCTCATTCAACTCGACTTGGTTAAGGGAATCCCCTTCATTAAGCTGGTGTAAAACATCAAATAACCATTATAAGTCCATGGACCACCTTCAACCACCACTTTCAAATCTCTCATATGATAGAAATATAAGAGATACCTATTGGAAGGAGACTCGACCATCATGAGACCTCGTCTCGGCTGCCAAAGGCTAGTAGTCTGATTTTTAATTTGTAACGACCAAAATTAATTAAACTAGGATTAGCGTTCATCTCGATGATTAACAATCATAATTCAGGCACTACATGGATAACTCGATTGACTCAAACACGAGAATCGAGAGAATATGTTATTTATGGATGATGGTTGCTTATAATACGGTGTCAAAAATAATTATATTATTATTGTATTACATTGCATGTGTGTAGGTTATTTCGAGTGAGTTGGTGTAATGGGGAGTTACCTTGGAATGCGTGTCGATACGGGTATTAGGTTGGAGCTACCCGAGGATTAAAGGCTACGCTAAGTTAGTATCATAGGGTGTATAATTGAATCAATCTAAGTTAAGTTAATTTAGTAACGTAAATTATGGTGTGCCTCTAGATGCATGTTCTAGGGTGCGAGGCACCAAGTGCCGAGTAGTCGGGGATTGGTGGGACCATTAAATTATCAATAAGTATGTTTAAGAACACTAAACATTAGTATGAATGGGCCTAACTTAATTAAATTAGATCAAATAATGTAAGGCCTATAGTTTAGAAGGATTAATCTAGGACCCTAGTTATTCATCTAGATGATCCTAGATTATGATTCCTAGGCTAGAGGTGTACATATATGTGTGACTTAGTTAATGAGGATCCTTATATTTTCCTATAGACGGGTGTACACATTTAGATCAAGAGCTAAAATCTAATTTAAATATAGTATAAAGTGGGGACTTAATTGGTTCTTGATTGAAAATCAACATGCATAACCTCAGAAATCCAACAACGCTAGAGAGAATTGGAAGCTAAAGATTGTGATTTGAAGCTGGGAAACTTTAGAAATCCAAGTGTTCATCAACAAGGTAATTAATCTTTCCATCATTTTCAAGCTTATACTCCATTAAAATGGTCACATGAAGCTTAAATTTGGGGATTTATGGCCAACACGAATGTGAGGTGGTAACTTTTTGTTCTTACGCATTCCTACATGTTTTTCAATTCATTTGGACAGCTCAATTGTGTCTTCAAAACCGATTTTCATGAAAATAGCGTTCTTGAGGAAAATTGGTCAATGCATGCTTTAAATCTTAAAATTGATGCGAAATATTATATGATTGTTGTATCTAGCTATTTTTGGTGGTTTGAGAATCCCCAATAAGGAGAGGATAAGGTCAATGGCTTGGACGAAGGCCACGGGGGAAGAAATCACAGGATTCCCAAAATAAAATTCAGGGTTTCGACCCAATTAGTGCGCTAGTGGCTTTCCTTAGCGTGGTAACCACCCTGCAGAAAATTCAAGAAAAATGTGCTTTAATAACGTAGCTTACAAGAACCCATTTTTGAAACATTGATTTTATGTTTTAAAGGTTTTTGTGCTATTTTGAGGAATTTAGCCGAGAAAATAATAATTTAATAATTCTTAAGATTTGTATCGAATTTGGGTTATGACTTAAAATACATTAATATAAGCTAAAACCACTATAATTTATTCTAAAACATATAATTGACTTCAGGGGTATGAAGGACTGTAGCTCAGGTACCGGGAGCTAAGCGAGGTCGTATTTGTGAGTCCGGGGAATCCAGAGCATGTATTGAGGTGCTTAAGTCTATTGGAATGCCTCACATAATTCATGGTTTTATTTTATCGATATCTAATTGCATGTGTGACTGCTAGTGAGCACACGTGGGGTTTCACTATGATTTGGTTGCACGTATATTAGTTATGGCTAAATCACTTACACATGTTACTTATGTTTAGTGCTCGTGTCGATGGCAGTAGAATATATCTATGACCGTTGAGAGGGATTTAAGGTGTTCCATTGACTTGAAATAGCGTATGAAAGGTTCATCCATTAACCGTAGTTGTGGTTTAGTCACTATAAGCCTACAAGTATATACGTGGTTCGTGTCTTGTTTTATTGATTACCAGCTGTTTAGGTCAGGGTTTTCTCGTGATCATTCGGTTGTTTATTTATTAATGATTTATTTTAGAGCATGTTTATTTAGTATGTGCTGACTATTAATCTCTACTATTTTGTTTGTCATATGCTGCCTACATTCATGGGAGTATGATTTACTTTTGCCATATATCTTATTTGCATGTCTCTTAGTTTATCAGTTTTATTTCATGAATATTATGTGGACTTCTCTTGGGACTTTACTAACTTGACTCAGCATTGTATTTGTTAAATGACCGAGTACAATTCCTTCGACAAGCAAGGTTAAGGAGGTATTGGGTGATTACCTCAACAATAATGATACCACATCGTGCTTCGCTACAATATGTATATATTTATGTTTTTGTTAGGTTTTGGGGACCGTAGAATATTTAATACGTGTATATGGATCTCTTATTGTATTATTTTGCCTTTTTTGTAGACATGGTACTATTTCGTCGGGTTTTGCACTACTTTGGATTGTTAAATATGCATAAAATATTTATATATTTAAAGATTTGCGCTATAAAACTTATTCTAATCTCGTGAATTAAAAAACTGGCTAAATGAACTTACTAATCATAAATTTAAGAGTAATTGGCTAGGTTAAAGATTATTGGAAGGCATGTTAACAACCAGTTATGTCGCAGAGCGTCATAGATAAGCAAACCCCTACACGGCGGGGCTTGATGACGTGGTGGTGTCTAAAGTTGCCTTAAGACTTGGGGCCGCTACAGTTTGGTATAAGAGAGAGGTTTGATGAAGCCTCAGGAATAGTTTGAGGAAATGAAAATAAAACTTAAATGAACAAACATTAGATGTGGAAACCCGAAGATCCTGACTCAAAATCCTAGTTGGGAAGCAACTTGAGTCAGGTAGCGATAGGGTTGATAAAAGTGATATGTTTTTTGTTGTATATATTATACACACATATACGAAATATGATCAGACATACATTATTTTGATTAAGATGGATGGATGGTCACATAATGTCAAACTTTTAGGCTACACATGCGATTTGTTATATTACGTCGAAAAAGAGTTGTTTCAAAATTATGCAACAAGGTTCTTCAAGAGGATTTCGACATATAAGAGATTTTGACTTGTGCAATGATACACCTTCAATAGAGCAATCTTAAACAAGTATAGTACAAGGACTGAAGATAGAGGTTCAACGGAGCATAATACAAACAAGTTTTCTACGACAAGAGTATTTCGATCAAGTTTTAGTTGAGGCTGAGGGAGGACTTCTACACTTGAGACAGGGTAGTCGAACAGTAGTGTAGTGCGTGAAGAGGTTCCAATAACTAGTAGTTGCCAGCGTTATTGTGTCGACAAGAACCTACACACTTTATAAGATCTACCATAGGGCCTTAGCACATGAGACCTATCGGCTGACCAATGCCGGCATATTTCTATAGTTTATGAAGGACTCTTACAGTTAAGCTTCAGGCTGAACAAACAGAGAGAATTGGAGGACAAAGAGGATAAACAGCACGATCGAGGCTATAAGGACGATGATTTGATAGATAGAGCTTATGCAGTATCAACATCTCACGCACCATAACAAGGATAGCCCCATGAACGGAGAGCTTGAGCACATGGATATCTAGATCAAGGTCGAAACCAGGGATTCGGTAGTGGTTGGGTAGGACCAAGATATAGGGATAGGTTTTTCCGATGTGGACTAGAGGGCCTGTCTCTTGAGATCGGTGACATATGTGGTAGCGACACAAGTGCATTCGAGAGCTTAGGCACACTTTAACTGAGTTAGGTTGGCTGAAACCCAGCAATATGCTTAGGGTATGTAGAGTTGGTACAGTTAAAGTTCATGCAAGCATGGTAGAAAATGGTATATTACGGTAGGTCATGGTAGGCCATGGCGTGTCAAAGTAGATTATGGTATGGCATAGTATATCATGGTTGTTTAGGACTATTATGTTATGATACATGATAGGAAAAATTTACAGTTACCTAGCGTTAGGTAATTGGGTTACGGTAACTTGGGCACGAAATCAAGCTAAGATTAGGTTGCAGAGGTGTCAGAGAGTGTGGCGGATCATGATCACCTCGGTAGCATGTGCCTATATCGTAGTGCAAACTACGTCCCTAGTGATAGGTACGAGAGTAGTGGGGTGTTCAAGGGACAGTAAAATGGTGCTAGCAGGTGTGAGGCGTGGTCACACGGGGATAAGCTAGTTGAACCAAAGCTTCCTCGAGACCTAAATTTCAAAGACAAAACTTCCCTTAGTTGTGAAGAACTGTAACAACCCAAATTAATTAAATTAGGATTACCGTTAATCTCAGAGATGAACAGTCGTAATTCGGGCATTACGCAGATAACTCGATTGACACATACACAAGAATCAAGAGAATATTAATTGTGGGTGATGGTTGCTTATAATGTGATGTTAAAAATCATTATACTAATATTGCATTGCATTGCATATGCGTACGTTATTATCGAGCGAATTGATGTTATGAGGAGTTGCCTTGGAATCGTGTCAACGCGGGTATTGGGTAGGAGCTACCCAGGGATTAAAAGGCAGGCTAAGTTAGTATCATAGGGTGTATATTTGAATCATATTCTAAGCTAGTAAATTTAGTAATGTAATTATGGTGCATCTTAAGATGTGTGTCGAGAGGTACGAAGCATCTGGTGTAGAGTAGTCGGGAATTAGTGGAAACCATTAAATTATCAATAAGTGTGTCTAAGAACACCAAACATCAGTAAGAATAGGCCTAAGTTAATTAAATTAGATCAAATAATATAAGGCCTATAGTTCAGAAGGATTAATTTAAGACCCCAAATCTTCATCTAGATGATCCTAGATGATGATTCCTAGGTTAAATGTGTACTAATGCGTGTGTCATAGAAGTGTGAGACTTAGTTAATGAGGATCCCTAGATTTTCCTAGAGATGGGTATACACATTTAGATCAAGGTCTAAAATCTAATTTACACATAGTATAAAATAGGGACTTAGTTGGTTCTTGATTCAAAATCAACCGGCATAACCTCGGAATTCCAACAATACTAAAGAGAATTGGGAGCTGATTGTGATTTGAAGCTAGGAAACTTTAGAAATCCAAGAGTTCATCAACAATGTAATCAATTTTTCCAATCCTTTTCAAGCTTATACTCTATTAAAATGGCCAAATGAAGCTTAAATTCGGGGATTATGGCCAAAAAAAATTTGAAGTGATAACTCATTCTTCTTAGGCATTCTTACATGTTTTTCAATTCATTTGGACAACTCAATTGTGTCTTTAAAATCGATTTTCATGAAAATGGTGTTCTTGAGGAAAATTGGTCAATGCGTGCTTTAAATCTTAAAATTGATGCAAAATATTATATGATTGCTGTTTCTGGCTATTTTAAGTGCTTTGGGATGCCCCTACAAAGAGAAGATAGGGTCGACGGCTTGGACGAAAGTCACGGGGGAAGAAATCAAAGGATTCTCGAAATAAAATTGTGGGTTTCGATCTCTTTAGCGCTAATGGCTTTCCTTAGCGTGCTAACCACCCTACGAAAAACTCAAGAAAAATTTGCTTTAATAACGTAACTCACAAAAACCCATTTTTGAAACACTAATTTACTATTTTAAGGTTTTTGTGCAATTTTGAGGAATTTAGCTGAGAAAATAATAGTTTTATAATTTTTGGGATTTGTATCGAATTTGGTTTATGACTTAAAACACATTAATATAACCTAAAACCACTACAACTTGTTCTAAAACACATAATTAACTTCGTGGGAATGAGGGACTGTAGCTCGGCTACCGAGAGCTAGACAGGGTCAAATTTGCGAGTCTGAGGAATTTGGGGTGTATATTGAGGTGTGTAAAACCATTGGAATGCTTCATATAATTCATGATTTTGTTTTATCGATATCGGATTACATAAGTGACTGTTGGTGGGCAATTATAGGGTTTCACTCCAATTCAGTTGCATATATATTGGTTGTGTTTTATTGCTCGTGTCGATGGAAGTAGAATATATCTATGACCGTCGGGACAGATTTAAGGTGTTCCCTTAACTTAAAATAGCATTTAGAAGGGGTTCATCCATTAACCGTAGTTGTGATTTAGTCATTGTAAGCCTGCAAGTATGAACGCGGTTCTTGTCCTATTTTATCGATTACTGGCTGGTTTAGGATAAGGTTTTCTCGTGATTATTTGGTTTTTTATTTATTAAAGCTTTATTTCAAAGCCTATTTATTTAATGTGTGTTGTTTATTAATTGCTACTATTTTTGTTTGTCGTATGCTGCCTACATTCATGTGAGTATGACTTACTATTGCCAGATGTCATATTCGCATGTCTCATAGTTTATCAATTTTATTTCATGAATATAGTGTGGACTTCTCTTATCATTTTAATCATTGAACTCGACATTGTATTTGTTTAATGACTGAGTGCAGTTCCTTTGACGTGCAAGGTTAAGGAGCTATTGGGCGATTACTTCAGAGATAGTGATACCAACTTGTTTTTTGCTACAATATGTACATATTTATGTTTTTGTTATATTTTTGGGACTATAGAACACTGAATACATGGATATGGATCTCTTGTTGTATTATTTTGCCTTTATTATATACATGGTATCATTTTTCTGGGTTTTCCATTACTTAGGATTGTTAAATATGCATAATATATATATATATATATATATTAAAAGACTTCCACTATAAAACATATTGTAACCTTATAAATTTAACAAACTGGCTAAATAAACTTACTAATCAAAAATTGAAGAATATTTGGCTAGGTTAGAGATTATTGGGAAAATGTGTAAACAACCAGTTACGTCGCGGGGCATCTTAGATAAGCAGACTACTACATTGCGAGGCTTTCTGACGTGTGATGCGGAGTGGCGGTGCCCAAAGTTGCTTGATAATCTTGGGCCGCCACAGTTTGTTATCAGAGCGAGGTTCGATGGAGGTTCGGCAGTAGTTTAAAGAAAAGAGAATAAAATTTAAACAAACAAACATTAGATGTGGAAACCCAAAGATCATAACTTAGAATCCTAGTTGGGAAGCAACTTCAGTCGGGTAGCGATTGGACTTAAATACGTATTTTGTTTTTGATTGTATATATTATATACACGTACACGGAAGATGATCCGACACGCTATTTTGATCAAGATGGACAGATGGTCACATATTGTCAGACTTTTGGACTACACGTGCGATGCATTATATCACGCCAAAAAAACTTTGTTTCAAAATTACGTGAAAAGTTTTGTGACGACCCCTCTCCTAATCTAGGGCACGCCCAGTCTAATCTCGTAATTAAGCGCTAAACCTATCCACGCAGGACTCAACTACGTATTAGTCAGCCTTTATAACCTAAACGCTTTTTTTCTCGTATTCAGGATAAGTAATACACTAGTCCTACCAGTTTATAAAATTTAAAGTTAATTAAAACTTTTTATTAAATTAATTATTTAACGAAAGTCTTATTGATTATACGGAAGCAATTAGTAACTTATGCGGAAGCCATTTATAAAATCTTAAGTGTGGAAAACCATGAAATGACATCACATATATAAAGTCCTCAAAATACGAAAACTACTTTTTAAATTTCAAGAAATACCAAGTATGGATTGTCAAGGCATAGGCACATCTACACACCTAAACAAATAAGGAATACAAGTCCTCTTAGACATTTATAAGATATTCACTAACCTAATAGCATACTATTTATCATTCAATTCACATTTAAAACAACAAGAATAGACATAGCGTGAGATAAAATCAATGAATCAAATCAAATGAATGGATATCATGCAAACTAGACTCATCAAGTGAGCATAGACACAAAGAACACATGATATAAGAATACAAAGGCAAAATAGTCAAAAAAAACTATGCAAGGACAACAATTAATAGAAATGAAATGGCAAGTAAAGTTGCCATTGGTTATACTCGCAGCAACAAAGTAAAGTACTAGCTTTACTAGCCTCCCGATACTCCAAATCTTGTATTCGCTCTCCCGTACCATTTTCCTAGGTTCCTAAGTTTGGTGTCTCATTAGTTCAAATATAGTGGGTTTAAGATCAACTTAGTGTGTTTATTGTGTATTCAAATTGGTTCAATAGACTTTAAATCAATCTTCCTAAATCAGCCCCTAAAGACTAAATTAAGTTTCAATTTCAGTCCAACATTTTAACGCACTTTTAGGAATGAAATGGTCCAAAAATTGAAATCTTCCGTTAGTACAATCATTGTTGGTCTCTCTCTTAGCTTTTCGGAAATGTTTAGTTTGCAAAATTCTGATTTAAAATGAAAGAGATATCATGATTTTACTAAACATAGGTCCAATTGGAATTAATCCGACCAGCGAACATAGAAAATCTATTTCTCCTAATATATCGTTCCTTAAAATGTACTTTTTAGTCGCAAGGCAGAAAATATACCCAAATACGACAAACTAAAAGATCAGTGCATTTGGATAAGTAGTTAGGGAGTTATGCCCTTAACAAATTTAGTTTCAAAACTTTCCTTTTTAATTCTAGCACCTATTTGTAGAGCATGATTGGATCTAAAAACATTTGAATCAAAATATCTTCATATAAGAAAAGTTATTCCCCTTTGAATAAGCTTTCAAATTATACTAGTTTGGGCCAATTTGGATCTAAAACGAGCATATTATGACCAAATTACCCAGGTTGATTCCTAATCCAACATGCAGAATTCTAGTTTTGGTGTAGCAAATTCAAAAATTCGTATCTTTATGATTTCAAAATCAGATTAAGAACTTTAATATAGCTAGATTATCAGCTTGAAATGAGGAATCCAAATATATAAATCAATTGCAAATACTCAATCATCTACCATCTGGAATTAGCCTAAAACTAGAACTTGTTTTAATTTCAACTAAAAATATGCGTACCTAGTTGATGTAGCACCTTAACTTGTGAATTTCTCACCAACTCCCATGGACTCCTTCAACACCTTGATGATTCACTCCTCTCCAACAATTCCTTCTTCTTCTCCAGCAAAAATGAATGAGTGATTTGGTGTTCATGTTGTTTGATCACTAATGTTATATATTAAGGTGATGTTCCTTCCTAGCCCTTTATCTCCATAGATTTATGTATCCCGAGGAATATCTAATGGTCTACCTCTTGCCATATACCCCACTAACTCCCACTAACTCAACATCAAGTGATACCATTTCATTACTCACCTATTTCTTAGATGTGCCAATGTGTATCTCTAGACTAATCCTATGCTTTCCATTTAATTTACTCAACTATAGGCCTTTAATTTGATTTACATTAACAAACACAACCATAGGCTTATAAGTAATTCCTTATTTCATATTAGTATTTAATAAGACTTACCAAAATGATAACTACCCGGTTCCCAGGCTCGCACGCTACTCGAGGCACGTCCCCGCTCTCATCTCGACGCCAACAACTGTACGAATCGACTTAGTAAGTCTACATAATACATAACACTAGGCATACATTAATACAAATATACAATATACCTAAGTCACGTGCCTCGGTCGGTGCACATATCATGGTGTAGGTCCCACATCAAAGGTTGGTTATCCTGATTAAGGAATTAAAACGAGGGTTAGAGATTTGGGCGGTGACAAGTTTATTTAAGAGTAGTTCGACATACAAGATTATTTTGACCTATGCAATGACACACACACCCACCCACCTTCAATAGAGCGACGTTAAACGAGTGGAGTACAAGGACTAAAGAGAGAGGTTCAAAGGAGCAGAATGATGACAAGTTTTCAACCACTAGAATATTTCGATCAAGTTTTAGTTGAGGCTGAGGGAGGACTTCTACATTTGAGACAGGGTAGCCGGACAGTGGTGTAGTATGTGAAGAGTTTCCAATATCTAGTAATTGCTAGAGTTATTGTGTCGACAAGAGCCTACACACTTTATAAGATCTATAACAGGGCCCTAGCGCTTGAGACTTATCGGCTGACCAACGTCGACATATTTCACAATTGATGAATGAAAGTTAGAGCTAAGCTTCAGGCTAAAAAAAGAGAGAATAAGAGGATATGGAGGATATACAACGCAATCAAGGCCATAGGAGCGATGATTGGATAGATAGAGCTTCTGCAGTATCAACATCTCAAGCGCCATAGCAGGGACACACTCATGAATTAGAGGTTGAGCACATGGATCTTAGGATCAAGGTCAGAATTGAGGACTAGGTAGTGGTTAGGTAAGACCAAGATGTAAGCATAAGTGTTTTCGATGTGGATTGGAGGGACTGCTTGTTGAGATTAGTGACATATGTGGTAGCAAAACCAGTGCACTCGAGAGCCGATGCACACTGTAATTGGGTTAGGCTGAGTGAATCCCTACAATATGCTCGGGGTACGTAGAGTTGGTAGTTGCAGTTAAAGCTCATGCAAGCATGATAGAAAATGGTATGTTACGGTAGGTCATGGTAGGCCATGATGTGTGAAGGTAGATTATGGAATGGCATGTTACGTCATGGTTAGTTAGGACTATTATGTTGTGATGCATGATAGGAAAGGTTTACGGTTGCCTGGTGTTAGGTAACTAGGTTAGGGTAACTGGGGCACGAAATCGAGTTGAGAGTAGGTTGAGGAGGTGTCAGAGAGAGTGACGGATCATAATCACCTCGGCGGCATGGGCCTATGTCTCAATGCAACACTACGTCCCCTGTAATTGGTACGAGAGTAGCGGGTGTTCAAGGGACCGTTGAATGGTACCATCAAGAGTGAGACATGGTCACACGGGGATAGGTTAGTTGAACCAAAGCTTCCTCGAGATCTAGAATTCGGGGATGAATTTTCCTATATATGGGAAAAACAGTAATGCCCAAATTAATTAAACTAGAATTAACGTTAATCTCAGGGATTAACAGTCATAATTCAGGCGTTACGTGGACAACTTAATTGATTCAGACACGAGAATCGAGGGAATATGTTATTTATGGATGATGGTTGCTTATAATGTGGTGTTAAAATTCATTGTATTATTATTGTATTGCATTGTACTCGTACGTTGTTATCGAGCGAGTTGGTGTGATGAGGAGTTGCCTTGGAATATGTGTCGTCGCGGGTATTGGGTAGGAGCTACCCAGGGATTAAAGGCTGCTAAGTTAGTATCATAGGGTGTATAACTGAATCATAGTCTAATTTAGTTAATTTAGAAAGTAAATTAGGGTGCGCCTCAAGATGCATGTCGAGGGGTGCGGGGCACCGAGTGCCAGGTAGTCAAGGATTGGTGGGACTACTAAATTATTAATAAGTGTGTCTACGAACACCAAACATCACATAAATGGGCCTAAGTTAATTTAATTAGATCAAATAATATAAGGGCTATAGTTTAGAAGGATTAATATAGGACCCTAGATCTTCATCTAGATGATCATAAATGATGATTCATAAGATAGATGTGCACAAATGTGTGTAACTTAGTTAATGACGATCCCTATATTTTTCTAGAAATAGGTGTACATATTTATATCAAGCGCTAAAATCTAATTTACACATAGTATAGAAAGGGGACTTAGTAAGCTCTTGATTGAAAATCAACATGCATAACCTCAGAATTCCAGCAACCCTAGAGAGAACTGGGAGCTAAAGATAGTGATTTGAAGCTATAAAACTCTTGAAACCCAAGAAATCATCAACAACACAATCAATCTTTCCATCTTATTCAAGCTTATGCTCCATTAAAATGGTCAAATGAAGATTAAATTTGGGGATTTATGGCCAAAAGGAATTTGAAGTAGTAACTCATTGTTCTTAGGAATTCCTATATATTTTCTAATTCATTTGGACAGCTAACTTGTGTCTTTAAATTCGATTTTCATGAAAATGGTGTTCTTGAGGAAAATTGGTCAATTCATACTTTGAATCTTAAAATTGATGCAATATATTGTATGATTGTTGTTTTTGGTTATGTTCGGTGGTTTGGGATTCCCCTAAGAGGAGAGGATAGGCTCGACAGCTTGGACGAAGGCCACAGGGGAAGAGATCATAGGATTCCCGAAATAAACATTCAAGTTTTCGGCCCCATTAGTTCGCTAATAGTTTTCCTTAGCGTGCTAACCACCCTGCGAAAAATTTAAGAAAAATTTGCTTTAATAACATAGCTTGCAAGAACCCATTTTTGACACACCGATTTTTTGTTTTTAGGTTTTTTGTGCTATTTTGAGGAATTTAGTCGAGAAAAATAATAATTTAATAATTCTTGGGATTTGCATTGAATTTGGTTTATGACCTAAAACACACTAATATAACTGAAAACCACTACAATTTATTCTAAAATGCATAATCTATTTTAGGGGAATGAGTGACTATAGCTCGGGTACCAGGAGCTGGATGGGGTCGTATTTGTGAGTCCGAAGAAGTCGAAGCGCGTATTGAGGTGTTTAAATCTATTGGAATGCCTCACATAATTCATGGTTTTATTTTATCGATATCGGATTGCATGTGTGACTACTGGCGGGCACATATGGGGTTTCGCTCCAATTCGGTTGCGTATATATTGGTTGCGGCTAAATCACTCGCACAGCTTACTTGTGTTTAGTGCCCGTATCGATGACAATAGAATATATCTACGACATTCGAAAGGGATTTAAGGTGTTCCCTTGACTTGAAATAGCTTCTGGAAAGGGTTCATCTGTTAACCATAGTTATGGCTTAATCACTGTAAGCCTGCAAGTATATACGTGGTTCTTGTCCCATTTTATTGATTACTGGCAGGTTTAGGACGGGGTTTTCTCATGATTATTTGGTTGTTTATTTATTATTGCTTTATTTCATAGCCTATTTATTTAGTGTGTGTTGTTTATTAGTCGCTATTGTTTTTGTTTATCGTATGTCGCCTACATTCATGACAGTATGACTTACTGTTGCCAGAATTTATATTTACATGTCTATTAGTTTATCACTTTTATTTCATGAATATATTGTGGACTTCTTTTATGATTTTACTCACTGAACTCGGCATTTTATTTGTTGAATGACCGAGTGCAGTTCCTTCGATGAGCAAGGTCAATGAGGTATTGGGCGTTTACCACATAGATAGTGATACCAGCTCGTGCTTTGCTACAGTATGTATATATTTATGTTTTTGTTGGATTTTTTGGAACTGTAGAACACTGAATACATGGATATGGATCTCTTGTACTATTTTGCCTTTGTTATATACATGGTATCATTTTGCCGAGTTTTCCACTACTTAGGATTGTTAAATATATATAAAATATTTATATATATTTAAAAACTTCCTCTGTAAAACTTATTGTAACCTTGTAAATTAACAAACTGGCTAAATAAACTTACTAATTATAAATTGAAGAATATTTGGCTAGGTTAGAGATTATTACGTGTAAACAACCAGTTACGTTGCGGGACGTCATAGATAAGTAGGCCATTATATGGCGAGGCTTGGTGACGTGTAATGAAACATAGTGGTGCCCAAAGTTGCTTCAAAACTTAGGGCCGCCATATCATTGGTACAAATTGGACATTTTTCTTGATATGGAGTATCCCAACTAGGCAAAGTTGGACCCATGAAGATGCATCATTGTTCTCCCCTATCTAGACACCAACTCTTCATCCTCTTTATCAGAAAGACCCGTGATTTGCATGCGCTCATCCATCAAAGATTCCATCGTGGAGGAACAAAATGACACAACTAGAACAGTATTAGCCTCTCGACAAAGAAGAGGAAAAAACTAGCCTCTCGACAAAGAAGAGTAAAAAAGACAACTTTTGAGTAGAGTTTTATTTAACTCGAATGGGTAACAAGTTTTGCCTTTTGAAAGATTTTGAAATTCAAATTTTTTCATGTCTAAAAATTTTCTGCAACTTTGGTGATGAATTTGAAATTTCTTGGTTCACTATTTTGATAATCTTCTGATGTTTTGCGCATAACTCCCTCATTTCTGATGGATTAAGCTCATATTTTAGTATGACATTTTAAGATATGTCTGTAGGCTTCAGTAAGAAAAATCATGATTTTTAAAGCTATGGGTTAAGAGAAATGAATTTTTCGAAGTTGCTGGTCAGAATATAAAATTATTTTGAGTCGTCGTGGTAAAATTTCCACATCTCCCTTGTTTCTTATCGAAATTGTGCAAACCTTATAGTTCTGAAAATCTAAGACATAGCTCTAAAATCTCTCTTCGGGCTGTAATACATCATTTTCATTTTTTGGCAGTTGAAATCAACTCACAAGTTATTGCACCAAAACTCTCTTTATTTATTAAAGTGGGTTTCAACATAAACAAAGTATTAAGAGGGTTGATTATGAAAAATTTGTCACACCCTGATCTCAAGATACTCATAAGATCAGGATGGATTGTCCACAAGGCCAATACCGAATATAGCTAAATATTGGGAGATACAACATTAAAATCATTTATTTATTTTTATAATGAGTTAATAATATTCATTAATATTACAAAATAAGTCCTTACTTTCCTCGTCACTACTAGGTGTTTTACATTAAAGACTATATATTATTTATTTAACATGGTCAATCCCTGACCTATTTCGGATTCATTTTCAATCGTGAGCTTGTGTGGTACTTAAAATTGTTAGGTTTAATGAGCCGGCAGCTCAATAATTTCTTAACTACACCACGTTAACGCAAAATATGTAGCAAAATACGTGTCTGTCGACATGTGATCAAATTTGGTGGACCATAATAACCACACTAGTAGATTAAATATAGCTCGTTAGCTTGAATCTTATAAGTGGATAGTCGGTATAATATCAAGGTAATAAGAGTATCAATGTTAGGACATATATAAAGAATTAACATGTAACAAGAAAATTACCTTATCCCATAGCTAACAATAGTTTTTTTGCGGTATTCCTTCTATAATTTAATAAGGAATGAAACAAAGATTCTAAGGATGCATTAATGAATCGATTCTCTTATTTATAATGAGAATAGTCTTAAGGTCGTTATCAATCATAATGATTCGTAATAATGAAACTGTTAAATGTCGTTATCGATCATAATGATTTGGATAAGGATTGAAAAACCTTCTACTATTTTCTTAATGATGAAGTTAAAACATTTATGGGTCGTTATCAACCATAATGTTTAAGAGGCTTCTCATTCCCTACATGTTATTTAATCTTTTATTAAGTTTAAGGAGTTTTTTTTCTATTTTTCGAGGCATGAAGTATTTTGAATGTCACAAACTAGAATTTAAAACTACTTAACCAACCTAAAACAAATTAAATTAAATTTGGTAGGACACCTCTGGAGCTTAGAGAGAACTTACGGGGTGTGGAACGCGAGTTTGAAGTGGTCGAGAGCTGGTATAAGCAAAGAATTGAGTTCATTCGAGTTAAGCAAACTTGTTAAAGCACTTCTCTCCCTTTCATTTCTATTTCAGTATTGAGACATAGTTACTTGAGCTTTTTGTGTCACTTTCTATTATTCCAAATGCCATGACTTGTTTGTGTTTCCTATTTAAGTTTATTGTATTCATTTAATCATCTTATAACTTTGTGAATGACATTCCTTGACTTGATCTTGTTCTACATTGGATTCCTTTAATGTTGTTGATTCCCGAGTTGCTGAACTTCCTTTACAAATAGCATATTATGATTTGTTTATTTCCTATGGGTGTTTGTACACCTCCATGTCAATATGCTTGTGATGAAGTACTTATGTTTATGTAATCTATAACTCCAACTTATTGTCAAGTAGGTTTTGGATAATCCACCAGTCTAGGTTCCCTATTATATGAGATGTGTGAATCACGAGGTTAAATTCCTTGGAGATGCTGACACTCCACACAGCTGATGTTTCCTTATCTTATGAGTAGCGCGACTCACAGAGTTAAATTCCTTGGGGATGTTAGAACTCCACACAGCTGATGTTACTAGTGCGGCACACGAGGTTAGATTCCCTAGGGATGTTGGTTAACCAGACCTGGATTTGGGTGACTTCTCGATTTGTTGTCCTTTATAGTAGCTTGGTGACTACTTTCATACTTTCCTTTCAACCTTTCCTTATTCATAGCTATTGTTTGCTTTCAACTATCGTTCTTTGTATATTTTGGAAATGTGGATAAGTGACTTTAGGATTTACTTTTACTTACTGCACTCACCGTCTAGTTTGTGACGGTAGGTGCATATACTTCAAGTAGCAGACCAAGGAAATAGAAGATCAACGACTACCTTCGAGCCCTTGGTGAGTGGTTTATTGTTTTGTAGGTGATCATTTTGTGCATTTATTACTTACGTCTTTCTATATAATCTTGGGTTATATATTGGGTTAAGAGTCTAGACTCTCCGACTGATGCATGTATTTCTCTGTTTGGTTTCATGTGACCATTTATTTACTTGATTTCCATAGTAGGTGTTTTTATAATGCTTTAGCAAACTTTATTAGTCTTCTACTGATAATATTAAAATGATAAAAAGTTTTAATTAACTCTTAAAAATCACAACTAACGAGAAATGAATAGTACTTATCATGAACACATGTAACAAGGCGAATGAGATAAAAAGGCTAACTAATACGTTATTAAGTTAAGTGTGACGTGAATTAAGGCTTAAGGACGAGATTAGGCAGGGCGATAGCTCGTTTGGGTAAACGGGCCGTCACAATTGAATTACAATATGGTTAGGATTATCTAAAAAAATATGTCTATTTAATTTTGGTTTCCATTTGCACGCAATTTAATAGTTACACGTATCTCGATGCAATAATAAAAATTGGAATTTCTATGTTTCATTTTATGATAGTTGAGTGTTGTTCTTCAATGATATTCAATAAATAATTAATTAGTTTTATAACACAAATTTTGAGTTTCTGCCCAACTTCAAAATTCACATTACTATAATTTTTGAATGCATGTGGGTTGTGATTGATTTTTACTAATTATCTTTCACTATCTTGCTTAGATATGCTTTTGTAATCTTAAAAGTTATAGGATTAAGTTAAAAATACAACTCGACTATGTAAAGTTCGACCATCGGTAAACGTAGGGGACGAAAACTAGACCAACTTTGCAAACTCGACTAACTCGACCAACTTTGCAAACTCGACTTATAAAGTACAATCAACTACAATATATAATGAAACTCGACTATTTGAGCTCGACTTAGAAGCGTCAACATGTACGAAAGTCATTGTCCGCACTCGTTCGTTTTTCCATAATCGGAGATTCGAATGATTTTTGGAGTTTGTTTAGGTGTTTAGGATATTTCGGCCCTAATATCTCAACATGGAAACTAACCCAACACTCGAAATCATCTTTTGGCACCTTTCTTCAAGTATAACAAATTTCCGTGGTAGTCATACCGAAGATGTCACATGAAATTTTGAGTTCCCATCATGTATTAAAAATAGCCAATCATCAGCATTTGTTACTTTAGATATGATGAGAAACTCAATTTTCAAAGTGACAACCGGTTAGGCGAGGTCGAGCCTCGGCTCGGCCAACACTGTGGCACCGAGGAAAGAAAATTTTGAATAAATATGGCGAAAGATTCTGAAAAATTTGGAAAGTTGGCCAAATAACATAAATTGATGTATTTGTTAATAAAGTGAGCAACTTTGGACTTTTTGAAATTATTAAGTTGAGATTTTAGATTAGCAAAGTGTAAAATTTCCGACTCAGTTTAAATCGCAATTTAGGACTTAAAATGAGTTTACAAATTGATTTTCAATCAATAGAGTGGTTTGTGACTGTAATTGAGACTTTTCGAAGCTTTTAAGTATGGATTTTGCCTTGTAAAGAGTAAAATTAGCAATTTGACTCAAAATCCTAAATTGAGTCCATAAAAAGTCACCAAATAAGTTTTTTAGGTTAAATCATATACTTTAAACTAAAATTGGAAGTTAAGTTGCAATTTGGAGATTTGAAATGAGGTTGCTGGGGAGGGGGGAATGAGTTTTTTTTAGGATAAATCATATACCTTAAACTAAAATTGGAGGTTAAGTTGCAATTTGGAGATTTGAAATAAGTTTTGGGAACGAAAGCTTATAAATCAATGTTTCGAACTAATATTTGCAGGAGTACAAATCAATGTAAGAGTTTACCTGCCTGACATTTTTAAGTTGTTTTTGATGATGTGAGGATCTTCGTGAAGATTTGAAAGGGCGAACAAAAGCTTATAAACTTTAACGATGACTTGAAGGTTTTATTTTATTGTTGTATATCGTTTTTTTAATATGTTTTAGGTTATTTGGTTGAGAGTAGGTCGTGATTTGATTCTAAAGTGGATATGAGACCTTTACGAGATAGTTAAGAGAATCTAAAGGCAGTTTATAATTCATTTTCATCTTAATATATATTATGGAGAAGTTAGGACTATTATTAGAGTCCAAACTATTAAACTCGAGGAAGTGAGTTAAGTTTAGTATTAAAATCTAATTGGACAATATACTATGAACTGCATGAAGATGTTAATCTTTTTAGGCTTTCTTTCCAAGCTGTTTATCAAGTTTTGAATTTTCGGCAGCCCTATTTACAAGGGAAACTCAGCTGAGATTTTTGTAGAATATGGAGATCTAAGAGCATGATTTCCTAATTTGCTCCACTAAAGAAAATTGAAAATTTAGTCTTGAATGAGAAAATAAATTGCATGTTGAAGTTGAAATAATTTACTAAGAGATTGGAGGCCTAATTACAGTAATTAAGTTAAGTCAGGGCTCAGTGAGACGGGCCATGACGGTTACACTTACCATAATGAGAAATTGATAAAGTATCGATGTGGCCATAATAAATCTCATTTTCATAATTATCACGACATGGAGACTGTTGAGTACCATATTTGTAACCATGAATTTGTCCATGACTACTATCGTTGATACGAGCATGGAGAGAATAGAGTTGAAGTGCACAGGCCGCCAACAGTTGACGAGGGATTGCACAAATGTATTAACGAAGTAGAGACGAAAGGCATGAAAGGTTCGACGTCTTACCATGCGATGTCGCAAAATGCAGTGGGGTAGAGCTTCTACTGGACGCGTATGGAAGAGTCACCGAATCTTAAAGTACAACAAATTTACGATATGGTCGATGTGGGAAATGAACAATTGTGGGCATGGGAAAAAATGACCAAGTTATCGGCGGTTACGAGATTAATGGCGTTGAAAGCGAAACATCATCTTTCTGAACGAGCAACGACAATATCTTACAGTATTGACAAGATATGCTGCCAAAAGAAAATGCACTGGTTAGAAACTTCTACGACACTAAATGACTAATGCAAGGACTGAGTTTACCTATCGAGCATATTGATTGTTGCGAAGACAATTGCATGATTTATTAGGGAGATAACTCTGAGTTAAAGTGGTGCAAGTTTTGCGGGACGTCTAGATACGCTCAAGAACAATCTGCAAAGACCTAGAGATTGGGCGATCAGGTATGGTAATCCCAACGAGGATTCACAAAAATTATGTTACGCTTGTACATAAAGTTCAGTTGAAGGGTGTATTTGAGGGTAGTACCACGCCAATAAGACCGACGTACCTTTAAATGTTTTCTAAGTTTTCAACTAAAAAGTGCAATCCATAATTCGAATAGGGAGCAACTATTAGCACCTTTATACCTTATATCAACCCCCATTTAATTTAATACATTTTCGAACTAAAATTTATGTATGCAAAATTACATAAATAACCCCACTCTAAATCATGAACCAATTTTCTTTTCCCTTTTACTTTTCACTTTCTACACCCCCTCATCAACTTTACTTTTCACTCTCTACATCTCTCCCTAAATGAAACCTTAAACTCTTCCCCAACTCATATCCTACTCATTACACAAATCCCAAATTAAACTCATCCCTTCTCTTCTACTTAATTTTCACTTTCTATATCTCACCTTAAATTAAACCATCAACTCATCTCATTTTCTCTTCTACATTTTAATTTCTACACCACGCTCTATTTCTTTGTTCATACACTCAACAACTCACTACCAAATAGCATCTTAATTGCCGTATTTGGTTCAAATTTGATTCACATTCTTGAATGATTTAGAACATTTACTTGTATTGAATATATTAGATTTTAATGATCGAAGAATTAATCTTGCACCATACATGGAGCAAATTGGGTAAGGGGGAGATAAAAATATGTGCAATAAGGGATTGGAGGTTGAAGATCATAAGGATGAAAAGAAGATTTTCTTTAGCGAGTGAAAGGGGCAAATACAAATTACGGTTAGGGGGGTTCCTAAAACATGAACTATCTTATATATGGCTATAAGTAACATTAAATTAAATGGGGGGTTATTATAAGGTATAAGGGTGCTAATAATCACTCCCCCTCGGAAAATACAATTCTCACTGCTTTCAACAATTGGGTGTTCTCCCAAATCGAAATGCTTGGATCACTGATCTGAAGTCCACAAATGGCATCACCACACAGATCAACAACCAATAATCAGTAATAATCTAAATTCGCAATTAGCCATTAGCATCCTACAAGAATACTCTACAGCAATCTAGCAGTCCAACAAAACTTGTCTCAGATGAAATGTGCCAATCATCAATCATGGTAGCAGGAAACTTGGTTGTTAAACGGAATTACAGAAACAAAAAAAAAAAAAAGGAAACAAATACAACAAATAGATGGGACTTCGAACCTAGATGGTAAAAGAATTATTTATTAAACGAAAAGAAACATGCAGTCACTTGATTAAGAGGAGAGATGCACTTTCTTGAAAAAGTTTCTTTTATAGTTGCTACAAACAGAACATTACACTGAAGATGTCATGAATCTTAGAGAAAAATTTCGATGGATGTGGGGAAACCGGCAGACATGAAGGAGGAGGTGGTGAAGGAGATTTCTTCTTTCTCCTCAGCTGAAAGAATTGTTGCATTACTTCAGCACACTCAGTCGCCAAGACTCCACGTCGAATGCTCATCTTTGGGTGGAAAGGGTGCACTGGACCAGGTGGCTGATTTGTCGCATCAGAAGCACTTTCAGGATCACCAGGAAAAAGCCTGCAATGGAATGATCTCAAATACAAATATAAGGGCCAACTAAATGGAACGAATCAAAACATGAGGACTCGATGAATCACATCTTCCTTCTTTCATTGTTCCAAAATCATCTAACATGACCATGACCACCAAAGTAGTGGAAGAAACCATAGCCCTAAATATGGCAAGTTGACACAATTTAGATACATGCAGAGGTTGCTGGCGATCTTCAATGGATCAAAATGTTAGGAGTCATGATTATAGTCTATATTGTCTATATTACAGTTTCCTTATAAATAAGTGACATTGGAGGACCTAACAGTAACAGCAAGTATCTCTCAATGCATTGATATCTTTAGCATAAGATCAATCGACAGATTACAGTCAATATGACGATCCTCTTGCCACAAAGACTGATATATATATATATATATATATATATATATATATATGAAAGAATACAGATGATTTCCATAGCATTAATTGTTTCACTCACATTGTGAGACCTTCTATTGGATAATTTTGATGTAAGACTAAAAAGAGGAGTTAAGATCTGGGCATATGTTTCATAGAGAAGTGTTCTTTGGTGATTGGCTGTCCAACTTTTAAAGCTTCTAGGATAAGGATTTGGTAAGAAACTGTGTAAAATGAATATTCCGCAATTCCTGTTGCAGAGACTAGGGAGGGATGTCAGTGAAATTGACGGGCCTAGGGCGATCCAAGGTGAGGTTAGTGGGGGAGAAGGTGGTGAATAAACTTTTGAGATTAATGATGCAAAACGGATGATAAATTGGCGAACTAATTATGTTCGCAGAGAAATTGTCACCACAATGGGGTAAAAGAATTATAGTACATTAGGAAAATTATTTTGTTGAATAGAATTTTCTTAAAAAAAAACTTATGCTCTATTTCAACATTAATTACTGGCATCAAAGCATCCCAAAAGAATGTGTAACGTGATATTCCATCACAAAGCCAGGAAAGAAAGATATAAGCTTCATGAATCGTACCTAACCCAGCTACCATCAGCTCCTAGAAGCTTATTGGGAGCTCCCCACACAACAGTATCAATTCTAGCCTGAAGAATTGCACCAGCACACATAGCGCAGGGTTCAAGGGTCACATAAAGAGTTGTGTCCTGTAGATAAGAAAACATAGATATTGGAACAATTTTTTTCAGATTCAATCCAAGTAAAATACAAACTTCAATATATCTCAAAGGTTGCATGCATTTGCAGGAACCTGCAACACACCATTTTGCAGTTTGACAAATCTCCAAACCAAACAAAACCAGAAAATGCCTCCTAAACCAGACGAGGGCACAAAAACAGTTTGGTTTCAATAGATTGAGATTATTTTATACACCAAAAAATAGAGATCCAAATTCAAAAGTGAATAAATAAATAAATAAATAAATAAATAGAACACTAAAATGTGCATTGCAAGTATCAAGCATCTATAAGGATACAACAGTATAGGTCAACAAAAGTGCACCACTTGACAGCTATATTCAAATGAAAGTTCTTGAAATTGAATATTAACTAAGGGTGTGTTTGATAGCGTGAAAAAAGAAAGAAAACCATGGAAGACGATAGTTATTTTCTTGTTGACAGGTCGTGGAATCTAATCTCGTCGTCCAACTACAATTGTTTTGGTGTTTCTCTCGGGCAGCCATGGCGTTGGTGAGATTAATTGAGTCTAAGCAGTGAGAGGCTAAATTCAGACACCCACAATTATCAACAACAACAACAACAACATAACCTCAGTCCCAAATTAAATGTTTGATCCATTTCATGAAAAATGACAAAAGTTTTACGCTGGCTGTCAACCTATCGCAACCCTCCTCCATTTTCCAAGAATGGAAAATGAGCTTGGGGCTGATAGAACCCCAATATAGACAGTTTGAATTAAGATAAACGGCAGCGATCACACTCGAATGAAACCCCAGAGAAAGGTCTTAAAACCTTCTCAATCCCAAGTCACTCAAAGAGTGCCCAAATTACAATACCATTTCAAAGATGCTGATCTTACTCACTCACACCTATTTATACTATCTTATTCCCACTAACTCTATAAGGCCTAGATGTGGGATCATATCATTACTCCCCCCCTAAAACATCCACCTTGTCCTCAAGGTGGACTCCCCCCCTAAAACATCCACCTTGTCCTCAAGGTGGACAGAAAAAGAAACATGAAGGAAAATTGAAGAACACTAGAAACATAGACTTATTGTGAACAAACACCTATTGTGTACTGCAAAGAGTGCAAAGGTAGACCGACACATATTTCTCATCGCAGCGGTAGCAGAGCCCTAGCTTCCGGTTAGCCTGTGCTTCCGTCTCGGTCAATCGCTTGAGCTTCGGTGGAGATACATGCGGCGTGACTGCAGCAGACGAGCTGGGACTGGATTTGGTAGTAGAACTCACAACCGAACTGGTTTTCTGTTGGGGAGCAAATGGGCTTTTGGTGGGCCCAGAAATGGTGCGGGAATTCCCAGTGGGTGAAGTGGGTGGGCGGCCTTCAGATCTGTTGGGGAGGCCCAAGTTGGGTGTGGCGCTGGGCCCAACAAGAGACGCCCCCTCTAACCCATCTCCTGCACGGATCGTCTTCTCGATTTGCTCGGCCCTCTCCACCACCGCCTGTAACGTCGCTGGGAGCTCAACCAACATCTCCACTCGGATGCGATCATTGACGTCGTTGGTCTCTAGCCAGAATGAACCTCCAGAGAGAGCAGGACAGCCTTCAGAGTGATCGGCGACGATGAACACAGATGATCCGACCTTGAGTTCAGCTTTCAGGATGAGAGGGAGCTCCTGTTCCGCCTTCCTCTTCGTATGCATCTCTCGCTTGAGCTCCTCCGCTCCGAACGCCGCCTTGTAGACTTGCACGGCATCGGAGCCCGTCGACGCCTCCACGACCAGCTGAGGCTTCAGAGCCGTGAACACCACAGCCTTCGCTACTCCGCCATGCTCCGCCTGGTTGAGCCACACCAGTAGATTCTCCCCATCACAGGTCGGCATCTTGATCTTGCGAACTTCGGAGCCCGATCGATAAGACTGGCCTCGCCGAAACGAGCTCTCCACTGACGGATCGAACTCTCCCGATCGCGGCGGATCTGGCGGATCTGCCAGATCTGGTGTGTATCCACCCCCCTGCGGCCTGATCTGGGTTGCTGACCCCGATTCCTGTTCACGCATGAACAACTCCTTCATCCAACGCGACATCTCCTGGATCTGGCTTTGGATCTGCGACTGTGTGTAGATCTGCGCCTGAAACTCCGATCGAAGGCCGTGGATCGACCCCTCCAGCTCTCTGAGTTTGCGTAGATCGGGGTTGTAAACTCTCGGATCCCGCGCTCGCCGAGTCGGAAACCCCAGATCTGGCATCTGGAAGCCCAGATCTGGCCCGGAATCGTCCAGATCTGTCTCGATCTGTGACGCTCGAGACGTCCCTCCCGGATCTCCTCCCTTGGGATTCAGCAGAGCTTTTGCTTGTAAGAAGAAAGACTCCATCCTCTGTGTCAGCCCCCTGATCTCAGACTTCACCTCCGCAATTTCCGATCTAACCTCCGACTGGAGAATCCCCATCCGCGCTGCTAGACCCGTCATCGACACCTCCAGATCCGAAATCTTGTTCAGCTGCGCCGGCAACTTCTGCAACTCGGCCTCCAGGTTTTCCACCCGCGAATCCACCTTCGACGGCATCGAAAGAGAGAGCTCTGATACCATTGATAGAACCCCAATATAGACAGTTTGAATTAAGATAAACGACAGCGATCACACTCGAATGAAACCCCAGAGAAAGGTCTTAAAACCTTCTCAATCCCAAGTCACTCAAAGAGTGCCCAAATTACAATACCATTTCAAAGATGCTGATCTTACTCACTCACACCTATTTATACTATCTTATTCCCACTAACTCTATAAGGCCTAGATGTGGGATCATATCAGGGGCCTCCCTCCCCCACTTTTCGGGTATAAAAAGTGAGTTTGGGACCTCCCTTACCCATTTTTCGGGATGAAAAAAATGGGCGTCAGAGTCCTCCTCCTTTATCCGGACTTGAGACTGGCTATGTAGAGCACATAGTGTACAACATAGGTGGAGTTACACCCACAATTATCGAAAAAGAAAAAAAAAATTGATTAGCTTTATTGTTGGACTCTTTATTTCCATCTAAAGCATCTTTTTTTGTTCGAAGTGGTATTCTGTTCTCACAGCAGCAGCAACCTATGTATATGTAAAGCGATCTTATTTCAAATCTAATAGTACTTCCAACAAACAAACAGGTAACTTGTGAGGCAGTCCCAAGCAAAAGAGTGACATGAAACTAACCAAGAAGTCCTCTTTAACATGGGCATATCAAATGATTGCTCCAATGTACTCCAAATTTCTATGTTATCATAGAGTGAGACATGTTCACTTCATTTTACCTAAATTAAAAAAAAAAAAAAAAAAAAAAAAAACACAAGAGCGTAAAAACATCCCATACTTCCTAAAGATATGTTATTACTCCAGAATGGAAATGACTACCAAAATATCTACCAAGAGTATCTTAAAGATTAAGCAATTTTAGGTCTTCCCAAAATGTCTGAATGCTAAGAGATTGAGAGATGAATGCTGCAGTGATGGAGTAAACATCTCAAAGAGAACAAAGCATAATTTATGTCTTTCTCTAGAGAGAAAAATTTACTCAGATTGGAAAGGCAATTGATGGAAATAGTTCAAAGAAAATCTTGGAGATAAGAAATTAATAAGGGAAGAATATACCGCAAGTCTCCATGACCGAAGAGTATTCGAAGCTTCACGTATGCAAATCATTTCCGCGTGTGCTGTGGAGTCTCTCAATTCTTCCACTCTGAAAATTGCACAAGTCATAGATGAGTAAAATAATATAATTGATAACATCTGTACAAGTTAGTGATATAACATACAGGTTGCATCCTCGTGCAATAATTTTTCCATCTTGTACCAGCACAGCACCAACTGGAACCTCCCAAGTATTAGCAGCCTTTCTGGCTTCTAACAGTGCTTCCCTCATAAAAATTTCATCTATTTGTTTCTGTTCAGCTTCGTGCCGATACGCTTCTTCCCACTCTTCAAATCTTTCTTGCAAAACCTGCTTATTTCGTTGAAGTTTCCTTCTTTTCAACTCCCCATCATTTAATTCAGCAGTGGAGGCACTTAGTAAATTATCTATAATGGGTTGTTCCACCACTTCAGTCAATCTAGTACTGGGCACCTTAGCTTTGCCACTTTCTGATACTTCGTCTTTGACAGGAGGAGACCTTATCAAGCGCTTAGAATGCAAAGAAACTGATGAATCAGTTGTTATGATGGTGGAGATAATACCTTCACTCCTCACCACTTCTTGTTTGTCACCAGAATATTCCTTTTGAGATGCAATACAAGCACCTGCTTCAGATGGGGAGCCACTTTCAAAGGTAACCAAAGGGGAAGATATTTCCGACTCAATCTGAGAATATGTACTGGAAGTGACTTTCCCTTGACTTTGAGATGAAGTTTCCGCTGGATGGAATTGTACGTCAGGTTTGTTCTCACCCTTTTTACGTCTCCTTCCCTTCTTCACATTTTCATCAATATTATCATCTGGCTCAAGACTGGAAAACCATGCATCACTGGTAATTGATTCACTTGATGAATATTTTTCCTTAGATTTCACAGTCAAACCATTGGTGTCTGATCGTGCATGCCATCGCATTCGGACTATGTCAGCTATAAAATTCCACAAGGACCTACTACTCCTATTCAATATTGCATTTCCAGGGGCAGGACTGTTGTCTTCATGCTCTTTGGAAGATTCAAGGGGTACTGAACCACTAACATGCCACATTTCATCTGAGGGTCCCCTCACTCCAGTTACATTGTATGATTGTCCTGAAAAATCTACTTGTGACTGGATGTTGGATGCTTGTTCACTAGAATGCTGATGTGCGGCATTCCTGCGTACTAAGGTTTCCTGGGAGGATGTTCTCCCTCCTACAAGTTCAGAACTGTTGATTTCTTGTTGTACTTTCTCCGTAAACTCTCCAACAAACTTCTTAGAATATTCTTCTAGACGATTAGCTGAACCCAATGAATCATTGTAAAGTGTAGCCTCCAAATGATCCCCATAATTCTCATCCCTTCTCATCCGTTCATTAAGCTCATGAGGATAATCTAGCCTGTCCTCTTCAGAATGCAATATGATAGATTCATTTCCAACTGTTTCGAGCGAAACATGTTGTCTAGAACTGGTGGGTTTCTGAGAGCCAATAGTTTCTCGAGAAGTTCTTGCAACAGATTGCGAGGGTACAGGGCCTACAGCCATCACAGTCACCTCTGAGTTTGTAGCCTCCTGAAGGTGAGAAGCTACCTGATCCTGTCTAGTTTGCCTAAGAACACTAGAATGTCTCTTGTGGGAACTAGAATCCCTTTTCTTAGAGCTCTCCCTGAAGCTTGATAGTTCTGTTGGTCTAGTGGAATTACTTGACTCCACACTTCTGATGACCTGTTCACTAGCTTGGTGACCTCTTACGCCCTTAGTAAGATCCACACTCGAAGTCGATTTTTCTGTCCTGGAAGTCATTCTTTTATCAGGCGTTTCTTTCCGCTCAGCAACTAAATTTGTGTTAATGGTATGATTCACAGAAATGTCAATCAAATCCTGCGACTGTTCGAGTTTTTGAGTTCCTTCTACAAGTCTTTGCTTAGTTACAGCGCTTTGTTCTCTTGAGTCATTTACTGAAGTCAGACGCAGAGACGAAATACCAACTCTGCTATTCAACATCATGTCAGAAGTGCTCTGGGAATGGGACGTCCTTTCAACATCAATGTCATGGATCGAGGTTTTAGTTTCTACCTGGGAGTTTAAACTTGACCTGCTTTCTCTATTGCCTAGATCAACTACCTGATTATATTCCTTTCTTGCTTCTTGCACCAGAGTCCCAGAAGAAGTCATATTTTCTTCCATACCACTAATTCGAGTCTGGGAGCTGGATAATTTTCTCACATCAATATCCCGGATTTCTTCTGCTTCACTACTTTGCCGAAAGTCTTTTCTTGACTCATACAGCCGACCTGAGTGACCACGTTTCTCCCTTGTATCCTCAAAATTTGAGGGCGATGCTGAATTCTTGTCCTTGGCATGCAATTGCCTCAGTGAATGAGAACTTTTGGCTGCATTTTCATGGCTGCCCACTGTTATGCAGGACTTCTGTAAGGATTCCTTCTTAGATTCATTTGCTACAAATGATTCTTCTTTGTACGACTTCTCTCCATTTTTCAGTTGTGAGATTTCCCCAAATTCTGTTGCACAGTCCTCATACTTCTCAAATTTCTTTCTTGTGTTCCCCTTGTGAATATCTCCACTTTTTATTTCTTCATTCTTGCGTATACTTGACGGTCCACTATAACGGTCACCATTCTCAACTTCAATATCACTCTCATCGATATCATCAAAAGACATTACAGAATAGTAAGAAGAACAGCTTGATCCTTCCTTTCTCAGTCTACTACCATCATGACAAGAAGAAACTTCCCCACGCCCTAATTTCCTGCCATTCCTGGACCTTTCTTCCCTTGAAATATTTGTAACGGATTCAAACTCCGTATTCTTTTCTTCTGCACAACACTTGGCAAGACACCTTTCTCTACGTCCCGAACGACCATTCCCCAAATTGAATCTACTATTTCTCAGTCTATTACCAAGAAATTTCTCATCAACTAATTCAGACAACAAACCAAACACTGCCTCGCCCATCCCTCCACGACAACAAAATTCACCTTCTTTCCTTCCTCTTTCCTTGCCCCTTCTATTCCCACTAACGCCAACACTCGCCTTAACGAAACAGGCATCATTTTGGACACGACAACCTCGATCGGTATCGGATACAAACAATCTACAATAAGGATCCCGAGAAGAAATGATGAATCTTCTATAAGCGGACAAATGCAGCAAGGTGGACTGGCTCAGCCCATACAAGGAGTATCTAGGGTTTATGGGTACTCCATGAGAGCAAAATCCACAACAAACACATGAAGAACATGAAGCAGTCCTGTTGTAATAATCGTTGTAGCTAAATGGTGGCAGTGGGCCTTTAGTCCTAAAAGAAGCTATTGTTGAGCTAGTGTAGATGATGTTGTACATGTTTGTTTCTACGGTGCGGTCCAATTGAGGGCAAAGCGATATTCAGAGAGAGACAGATCTTACCGGATTACATGAAAATGCAGAATGGATTCGTGGGGTGATTGTTGCAGTTGGATAAGACTTCTTCGCGATTTAATTCTAGTGGAATGGAGCGGATCGGAGATCAGTTCCAGTTACTGATAAAGTAAGAGGCATGTTGACGACAGAATATGACGAAAATGAAATGCTAAACCTATTCAGAGCAAAAAAAAAAAAAAAAAAAAAAAAAAAAAAAACCTCTCCAATTCAAGGAAACGTGGATTTTAAAAGGGCAGTCCATGTGCATGTGTAAAAAAAAATAAAAAATAAAGAGAATGTATGCTGCATTGTCTAAAAATAGATACTAAGGTAGGCATTCATTTTGGAAAAAAAAAAGGTAAACATTCATCTAATTATCTTTGGTTAGAGAAAAAAAAAAAAAAAAAAAACACCAAAAGAAAGGTCCAATCCAATAAAAGTAAATCAAAACAAAAGTTTCAATTCACATTATGCATTAGAGACAAATTTTAAGTTTAACGTGTAAGCATTCTTAAACATAAGAATTAAATCATATAAAGAATTACCTGTGGAAGTTTATAGCGGAATAGAATGGATTGGAGATCAGTTCCAATTACTGATAAAGTAATGGGCATGTTGATGACAAAATACCATGAAAATGAAATACTAAGCCAATTCAGCACAAAAAAAAACCCTGTCCAATTCAAGGAAATGTGGATTTTAAAAGTGGAGTCCACGTGCATGCATTCATCTAATTATCTTTGGTTAGAGAAATAAAAAAAAAATCAAAAGAAAGGTTCCAATCCACATAAAAGTAAATCAAAACAAAAGTCTCAATTTAGTTTAACGTGTAAGCATTATTAAACATAAGAATTAGATCAAATAGAGAATTACCTACGGAAGTAATTAAATAGACTCATAAAGCTCAAAGATCATATCGCCTTCATGAGTCTCAACACATTCGACACATCGTTTGATGGTACAAGTGCCCTTTTACAAGCTCGAGGGAAAACTTTTAAGCTTCCCACATTAATACCAATTTTCATCAAATTGGTAATGAAAATGGAAGCTCAAGAGTCTTTAGGTAATTTATAAGTTACATAATTTAAGACATAAGTTTGAAACACATAATGGTCTTACATTCTCTCACTTGTCTCTACTTTATGTCAACATATAGGTCACATATAGCTTAATGGTTCTCCCACTTGACCGACATAACCAAACATCACATAGTTTCTATATCAGCATGCATATATGTTTAGTATCATTAAATCATTATAAAATAAATTAGCAATGAGAGTCATAGCGGTTATACATCAAAATAGGACATATTCCCTTATATGTACCACAAACATTACTAATTCATTTTAAATTATTCTTAAAACATAATTGTTACGGCCCTAGTTCCACAACCTAAACTGGGCCCCGCCCGGCCTAGACGTATGGCCTAGACTTACGTCGAGTCGGTTTTCCTAACCATTTATCATTACATTTTTAGTGAGTTATTCAAATTTATAAGTTATCAAAGTTTATGCGGAAACGATTTCAACTTGACAAATCTAAATAACTTTACACAAATCAGTTAGGACAGCCTAGAGTGTGGAAACCCCATATATACTCCATGTAAATATCTCACGAAACCCATATATCCCATGTGTCAAAACAATATACATAAATAATACAAAACATATGCAAAAATGTGAGAAGGAAAGCCGCTCCAAAGTCCTCATAATAAATCCCCTAGCACTGGCTCATTTCCCTTACTTGATTTCGGATCTGCACTCAGTTAAACATAAGAATAACGAGCCCAGGTAAGTAACGTCAGTAGGATACTAAAAATCATTTTAAAATAAATAAATCAATTTATATTCATGCAGATAGAAAGAAATGTATAAAAAACACGTGAATAAATAAAAGACTGCAAATAAATTAGAAACAATCGATACATGAGCATCCAAAGATGCAAACAGAGAGGCACTAAGTAGTCCCGACAAGTAGGTCGTTGAGTCTTGGCAAAACATCAAGACTCGGGTTCTAGGACTTGGTACACTCACAAGCCCTAAACCCACGAGATAGTGAGACGTCCTGGAACAACCACGCTAAGAACTCACACCCCGTCAACAATCAGTAACCAGTGCAGTGCATCCCGAGGTCATGACTCTGATATGTTACATCAGCCAGCCATTCCTACCAGGGATCACTGTTGACTCACTTGCCCTCGAACAACTCAATCAGAATGGAATTCCAATGATAGACAACAAAGCAATAACAAAGCAAAGAACAACAATATTCAATAGCTTAAAATGAAATATTGTGCATTTCCTAACTGGTTTACTTACAACCAAACCAACCCAACGTTGGTTACGAAGCCTTACACAATGTTCTTGGGCTTTCACGTACTTCAACAAGTCATATTAAATCACGAAGTCACAATTGTAAGAGTTACAACTCCACTTGAATACTAAAAATTCATATTACAACTTACAATGATATTAAAACTCATTTTCAATCTCATAACGGAGTTCAACCACCCAATAACTCTAACACCTCTTTTTAGAGCTCATTTCCATGTTTTGATCTCTCTCAATTAGTGTCTCAATTTTACTCATTGTATCACTAAAAATCTCATTCACCTCCATTTGATCATCAATTCATTTCATTAACTAATTCATTTAGCTCATTACTTTTGGCCATTTTCACAACTATTTTCCACCAATTTAAAAGTTGTAACAAGGTCCGAGTTTAAGTGCCACTCAAAGTAGAATATATAAGGATTTCAAAAAGTCTAACCTTAGTTATTTTGGATAACAAATACCCATTTAAATCATTCCCCAAAGTAGGTTATGCTAAGATTCAAACGAACACATTCGCAAGTCAATCAGACCTCATTTGATGTCTCAAATCAATTCATCAGCATGCCTACTCAAAACAGTTAAATACATGACAGTGCGGTCTTAATTTTTAGTCTATTTCCAGCCTTTAAAACACTATCAAACCTTCTCCAAATCAAAATCTGATTTACATGGATTAAGTTTGATATATAAGCACGAAAACCCATAAAAGATTTCGCTCAAAAACCTTCGTTTAATTGCTCATATCATTACCCCAAAGCAGCCCAAAAACTGGACTGCATAGTACATGTATGCAACCATTTTGACTCTAATTAACCTACGAAATCATTTCGAAACCTCGAGCTGATCCTAAGGGACCCAAATTGATATATAAAAATCACAACCAATGTGTAAATTCGACAAAAATCTAACATTTAATCTCTCAAAATCATATCCCAACATGGCATGAATCAACAGCATCAAATTCAAGTATATGACTAAGCTATGTTGATGGACTTACCTAGCTCGATATTTTCATCTTCTTCTTCAACACACCATCGATAAGTTTCTCACTTTCCTCCTTCCCAATAGCACTCCAGCAACTCCTCTTCATTTTTTCCTTCCTATTCAATGATTTTGATGTGGAAATGAAAATCAAATTGTTGACTTATATGTATTGGATGGATTTAAACTATAACCATTGATCTTATGTGCATACGTATCTCGAGGCTTATCTAGTGGTCCACCTTCATTCAATCATGTACCAAGTCATGCATAAATGAATCTACAAGTTGACTCGTCCAATCTCTAGTGGCTCAATATGTGTATCGATGCACATCATGTGGCCAATTCATTTATTTACTAACTTAGGCCCACCTATTTTCACATTAAACTTGACCACATTAAAGCTAGTTAAAACCTTAATTAACTCACGTAAAACTTACCCCATAGGCCGCTGTCTTGGTCCCACGTCGACACGTAACTTGAGGTACATCTCTGGTCGTCTCGACACCGATATGCTCGCGTATACCTTACCTGAACATTTTCAAAATTGATTAGTTTAAATTGTTCAATCATGTATAATACATAATACATAATACAAGCATAAAAAATAATATACCTCAGTGTCGGCTCCCAAGATTTGGATATATGTATCACAACAAGTGGATCCCATGTACGACCCTAAAATGACATGTGGCACGAGTTATATTTTTGGGTCGTTACAATAATGTCCATGTCAAAGACTAAATTCACTTACAATCATCATTAAGTATAAGTATGCACATACATTAATTAGTAGGATTAGCACGGTAAATGAGATCTCATAAAATAAACATAAACATAATCAAATCCCAAATTAAAAATCATTAGGAATTACAACCAAAGCTCACTATGTCGACATGTTTTTAATGCTTTTGGTGGTAATTCTTTCATTAAGGGATTTGAACAATAAACTTTTTGCTAAATATTTTATTGACACTATTTTCTATTAAATTTCTTTTACTGCAAAGTATTTGACTCATTACACTTTATACCAGTTTAAAATCGATTATTTTTTGAGAAAAATATAATTTCTTGTCATACTAAATCGTTAATGGCTACCAAGTCCTTGAATGAAGTTTCTTAACCATAACTCATGATTTGTAGCTTCAAACTATAAACTTAGCTTTCATAATAGAAGTAATCATAATTGTTTGTTTAACGATTTTTAGAGATTTCTCCATTATTGAAAAGAAAAACATACAAGAAATTATATTTTTCTCAAAAAATAAAGTAGACTTTATAGTGTCAAGACACCAATCAAAGCATGTGTCTGAATAACCATTAACGTTAAAGTTATTAGACTTTCCATATGTAAGCGTGTAATCTTTTGTCCATTATAAATACCGTAAAACCTTCTTTGAAGCTCACTAATGGTCTATGCAAGGGTTACTTTGGTAATATCCTAACAAGCCAACAACAAACTGAAATTCGATCTGGTATATGATTTGTTTAAAAGTTCTGAAAGAGAAACTATTTAATCTCATAGAGCATATTAAGAACATTATTGTCAAGCAAAATATATCAAAATAGAAATCTGCTCTAACCGACCTTCAGATATATTGACAGCAACCGCAAGTGTACGACACACATCAAAGTAATAGTGGCATCAACTCGTGTGGGTATCGGGTATATTTTATCCAAAAGGACGGTTATGCGCTAATATTTAGTCTAATTAAGAAATAGAGTTAGGCACTTAAGAGTTGGGTTTCGTAAAAAACAAATAATTAATTAATTTAAACTAACTAATTGCAAGAAATTAAAATAGGTCTTAAGCAATGAAGAAAATATCCTAGGAAATCAAATTCACCCAAATTGTATCCTTCGAATCCAATTTAATTATAAAGTTTCCTAATTCATGCAATGATGGGCGAATCTCCTACAACTCACTCCATCCCGAGGTCTCGGTGATAGAGATTCTAACATCTCACTTGGATTCCGCCGGTCAGCGTTAATAGCGTAAGTGAGATATCGCATTAAAAATCAAATTCAATTGCCTCCCTAGTCAATGACCATCAGTCGATGCTTCATATGTTCTAAGGTTGTGTTTCCCCTAATCCGGATTCAAAAGTCCCGATGGTCATGGTGACTCTCAAACCCTTGAATCTACACCTACTTGATCAAGGTAAGTATAACATAGAACACAAGAACACACAAATCAAAATATTGAATTGAAAGAACCAATATAATCAAATTGAAATGAAAAGAATCCAATTTAGGATATAAAGATCCCTAGAACAAAAGAGATTACCCCATAGGTGGGTTCAATTCAACACAATTCATGATTAGAAAGCAAGAAAACATGAAATCAAACCTACAATGAATATAGAATCCAGGATTTTTGATCACTCTTCTTCAATCTTCACACTTTCTTCTTTGTTCTCCAAAGCAAAAGATGATTTAAAACCTAATTTTAAGTTCTATGTATACCACCATGTCAATTTGGTACCAAAAATACCTAAAAGCCCCACAAAAATTACTTTTTATTCACTTTTTTGTAGTGGCCACTGACCCTGGCATTACAGCGCCAGCCTCAGCGCCCACTACACATTTCTTGCTGTTTTGGGCGTCATGGCGCTGGGTTGGGCGTCATGGCGCCTGGATCAGAATTTTATACATATAGTTCACTTTGCAACGAGATTTTGGACCACTCAGAGGCCGAATTTGCCTTCACCCGTGAGACATGAAAACGTTCAGCTCTGAGTCTACTTTTCAACGGAAGAAATGGCAAGTCATTTGAACTTGAAATGAGGGATTTTGGCTAAAGGTCAAAATAGACTTTATTGAAATTTAGCCATTTTGATGTCGTTCTTTGCCCGTACCTTGTATTCTCATCCCGAAACTTTCAAACATCTTCAAAACACATGAAACCATGTGAAATATCATCATTTCATCACCCGTCTCTAGTCTTATTTTTCTTCGCCTCGTGATTCGCACAAACGCGCTTTTTAAGGGAAATCTTCTCGAATCTTCAAAATAACCTACGAATGGTCTCACTTTGCTTTCCTCACCTAAAAACCAATAAATTTATCGAATTAGCTGGAATTCATTTATTAATGGTCTAAATTATCGACAAAATGCTACTTATAAAGTTACTTAAATTTGCTACGCATCATATATGCATCGCTTGATAACATTTTTCTCAAGTCTGAAGGATGTTATGATAATGTTAACTTAATATATATATATATATATATATATAGATATCATCGACGGGAAGCTCGTTTTAATCCATATATTGATTTCATAAGTTTGCAGACTAGGTGTTCATTTCCTCCTGCTATGAATTCTTTTAGATTGATTCACATAGACTTCTTCATCTAAACACCCACTTAAAAATATTATTTACATTCATTAGTTGTAATTTTAAATCTACAAGTCTAACTTTAGATTGTTTGTTATTTCCTTTAGAATTATGTTTAGTTTTGAAAACTCATTTACATCCAATGAGTTTAAAATTCTGAGGCACTTAAATGAGATTATAAACTTTATTTTGAGCCACTGATTAAATACTCATTATATATGGCATCAATTCATTTTATATAATCATCACTTTAAAATTTTCATCATAAGAAATTGGATCTTTAATATTTGTTTTATATCACAATTAGGTACGCAATAAAATTATCAAGAATTAATAACATATCTCCTTACTATTCGAGATCTTATTAATGTTAATCCCTACGAATTACTAATGGGTGTATTTACAGTGATCTCGATATTTACTTTATGAGAAACACTGATAGGAATAATTACTACTTCATCAAAAGTTATAGAGTGCGGCTATGTACACCCAATATCTTTTTCAGGGCACCCCAATTATCAAGGCATCCAAACAATGTCTTAGGGCACTCCATGAGGTTGATCAAATTTCCCCCAGGTTGAAAAATTATCACCCCACCCCAAAAAACCAAAACCCGAATTTGAAACTCTTGCCCCCAAAACCTTGTTTCGTTTACATAGCCAACAATCCACGCATTCCCTTCAATTTGGAGATTGAAGCCGTTGTTTGTTGGGTTCCTCACGTTTGTTGAGTCTATTTGCAGCTGAGGACGAGGCTCATTATGTGAAGGTCGTTGGAGAAGGTATTAGAGGTAGTGGTGTTGTTTCGTAGATCAAAAGGAAGGTTCGTGTGTATTTTTCATAAATCCAATTCCATTTGGTTGTTTTGCATAGACATTCGGCTTGTTGTAGGAATGTATGGTTTGTTTTCCAAACCCGTAAGTGTCGGTCACATAGGTTAGTGATGTGTTGTATTGTCTCGGTCTTACACTACCCAGACAGTAGCTAAAGTATCGTTGAAACCCAAACAAAACTATGAACTGAGGGACCCGAATCCAGTCAGTAGAATACAACTAAGATAGGCCAGTTGATTTCGGAACTAAGATACCATAATAGTACATGTTATTTCGGTATTACCCCGCCAAATTATTAGATTTTTCTTATTGCGGTTTGTCACGGTTGTTAGTGACCGAGACATGTTGAAGAGTCTTTGAGGGGAATCATCGAGACAAGCCCCACGCTCTCTGTGGTGAGTCACCGAGACGTGTAGTAAGGTTTCGGACCTGTTGGACTAAAACTTTGTTAAAGGTCATATTTTTGTGTTTTTGACATGATTCTAATACACTATTTACGTCATTGGTTCATAGATATAGCACGGAGTAAAACTAGTGTTTCTAGGGAACAATTTTGCGGGAAGTCTTCTAGAATGAAATGAGCGGCAGGTACTTCGAATACTCACGGTGGGAGAAAACCACAAACAACCTCCTATAGGAAGGAGAAACAAAAGGCTACAAAGAAGAGTCATCTACGTGCATGCTCTCAAAGGGGAGATGATGTACAGGATGAGGCATCACAGGTCCATGGGCAGAACCTATGTATTAGCCATGATGAAAGTGGGGGGCACATTTGAATCATATGAGTTTAGTGACAAGGGCCCAAGTGAATAAGAAAATAGTAGTACTACAACTTGACGTCCCATTCCTAGGAGTAGTAGTGGTGCAACTAGTAGGAATGTAGAGGATGGCGGAGACGACCTATCCGTTCCTTTACCCGATGGTCCCATCGACCGGTCATTGTTGAAGAGCTTCCAAAATCATATTACGATCGCGATTTGGAACAATGAGATATATATCTTTACAAGATTAGTTTCGTACAAAAGAATTATGCATGCTACGCATCATTCTAAGTTTTGATAATTTATTCTGACATTTGTTTGGTTTTTTCAGCATCGCTCATTGCTTAAGTGCATTAACCACTAGCTCAATTACTTGAGTGCGACTTGCAGTCTTGCCACCCCGACACCGAGGGCCTATAGAGGATCATTTAAAGGTTCGGGTTGATGCCACTCATAGATTGCTCCTATATGAAAGGCAACAAGGAGCTCATTTCTACATTTGTCGAGAGGTGGTAGCCGGAGACGAATACATTTCATATGTCGTCTGATGAAATGTCCATCACTCTGAATATTTCGGTGACCGGCAAGGTGGTAGCGGTGGAAACCTTTGCGAGGTACGCAGAGGAGTCTCACGCGGAGGCGATCAACTTAGTTTCTAAGCTCCTTGAGATTACCGTTAAAGATGCAGAGGAAGAGGCGAACATCACCAAAGGACTCACAGTTAGGTAGTGTTGGTTGAAGAGTAGATGGTATCCTAAATCCAAGTTGAGCTCTTACCCGAAGGCGGAATGCATTGCACATGCATATTTGTTGTACCTCTTATCATGCACTATTTTTGTCGATAAGAGTGGATCACGAGTCTTCATTGCCTTGCTCAAGCTTTTAGAGAATTTGGACGAGCTGCGTTGGCATACCTTTACCGACACCGTGGGTCGGCAACTAGGGTGGGGGCTTCACAGATTGCAAGGTATTTGACCTTGCTCGAGGAACAAACTTAATTCGGCTTTGTTTACATTTTTTGAATGTTGTTGTTGAATTATGTACTAGTAATGCTTACTTGTGATTCCCATTTTTGCTCTTTAGGGATGGATGTACGAGCACTTTAAACTCCATCTCACCGCACCGAATGCGAAATACATTGACTACATCCAACCTCGTATTTTTAAGTGGATATAGAAACACGAGACTTTGCAAATGTGGATAAGCTAGCTTCTATTCAGAAGACACTAGATAGGTTGCTGCTTAGTAAGGTGTGTTGCTATCATTAGTTATTCCCTTCCTAATTTCATGTTTTCATTACAACTTGTTCCTTTGATTGGTATATGTGACGTAGGATCAATACACGGAGGTCGGACCCGAGGGTATCGTTCAGCAGGTGGCCTTTTATAATGACACAATTAAGTACATGGAGATTGTAGAGCCGTACCATCCGGAGCGGTTCCTAAGACAGCTTGGCCATGTCCAAGGCATACTTGACCCTCCTTACTGTCCTCTTAAAGCTGTCCAAGGCCTTTCTGTACAAAAATATTCGATTAAGTACGTATTTCGACAGGAGAATTGAGAAATGTGGTGTAACCACTTACTTTCCCTTTAAAGCCGTGGAAAGAAGGCGCAGTTCGAGTTCATGGCTACACTAGATTACCTACCCTGGTTTGTACGAGTTTCACATCTTGCCATCGAGAACCCAGTGCAAGCGAAGGCACGACCAATACTGATGTGGACTATGAGCTTATGAGGGCAAATTTTAAGCTTATATTCGAGTTTTGGGTTTGAAAAAAAATATTATTATGTTCTTATTTTTTATTGTGTTTATGTTGTTCTCAACAGTGTAACAGGGGAGCATCAGACATCGTGTCTGCATGGATAAACTTTTTGGAGGGGATGACCAAAATGGAGGCTGCACCGAAAATGGCGAATGAAGTGGTGGAATTTTTTACGAGCATGGGTCTTGGCAATGCTACCATCGTCAGCCTCCTCATCGTTAAGAAGACTAGCCGGCTTAAATTACCTTAATCCTCTGATAATTTAGTCAGCCTAATCCATTATTATAACTTTGACCTCAAACTAATCTTTAATCAAATCCTTAATAAAGCTCCAAAACTAAATTTATATCCTCAATGAAACTCAATTCATAATTTGTTCAATTAGAGCAAATTCAGAAATCATATGGATTATATTTTGTATTTTGTAAAAATTTTGGCAACACCTCCCTTACAAGTGGCATGCGGGAAAACTTCCACCTAACAAACAGCAGAATTAGGGAAAGGCCTAAAAGGACTCACAACTCCCTGCAGTTCATAATATATATCAAAATCAAATTTAAAAACAAGCTTAGAGTCTCCGATAAATTAATCACCATTTTACCATCCCGAATAGACCAAAATAGAAACATAAACCTCTCAACATATTTTAAACTATCTTAGGAGACTCTCATAACCATTCAACCAAACTTTACATCCTACACGCACCCCAAGAACTCCAAAACCACATATATAAACGATTTACAACAAAAATTTACTTTAACTTTTGAAAACGATTACCATAATTTTCTAAACTTGTCTATTCTTCCCTTGTCTTCATATATATAATCTGACACCATTAAAAACAACTCGAAGATGTCAGGTAAGTAAATTCCTACGTTGATCTATACTCCTGCAATTGTTAGTCTGATACATGGAGACATGTAATTGCATTTCCAAATAAATAATAAGATATATGCGTCAACATGACATGTAATCCACTCTGTCGTTGTCTCCTAACTATAATCAGACGTCAACTTCCAAAAAAAGTACAAATATAGTATTAAGAGATCATGAAATGTAGAGATAATTTGTTGGCATTAGACTCCGCTAGTCGAACTAGATTGCGTAGAGGCAGGACTGAAACCTAGTTTCAATTAAACCAGATTTCAAAATAAGCTTATCCCCCTCACTCGCTCTATGTATGCATGACCAAGAATGATAAAATGCAAAATAGACTATGATACAATTATAGGTGCAAATATATTCAATCAATAGTAAAGATCACTATAGGGTTTACTTACAACCAACCAACTTTGAACGTAACTTTCGGGGTTCCAAGAACGTCGGATCACCATGAAGATAGTCCCAATAGCTTCCTTGCATACCCAATTATATTATGGGTTAAGTTTTAAGTGAAACCAAATCACGAAACCCAATCAGAACTGTGGCTAAAGTACGCTTGAGAACAGTTTTCCAAACATATTAATTTATATAACTATTTCAAATGACTTTCAACTAGCCAAATTGGGGTAACTTTTAAACGTTTAAAACCTCAATATTTGTCGTGATAACCTAAAAGGAACTTGTAGTATTCATACCATACTTTCCATAGACTCTAAGAACACTCAAATCAGATCACTGACAGAAAAGTTGTGAATTTCTCAATATGACCTGTCAACTAGGCAAACTTTATTTTATTTTGAACTAAAAAACTTCTCCAAATTAATATTTTTGCAATTAAATCTTCAAAACTCAACAACAAACACCACGAAAGCACTCGATTCTAACATTAAAATATTCCCACAGCCCGTGGAGTCAAATTGGACCAAAACCAATAATCCATTCATCCAGAAACCCAATTTAAAGCAATATCAACTCTGAAAACACATCCAAAAATAGTTATCAACTGAATCACATTAGTTCAATTCATCAAAAAACCTAACCCACGTCGGTGAGATATATTTCAAATTGGTGCACATCAACCTAATACATTAATTCACAACTATCCTGACCAATTTCTATCAAAACCCTCTAGAGAAATTGAAAAATCCCGAGAATTCGAATTTGATTGTGAAAAATGCCCTAAATTGACAACTTACTAAATTGCGGGCCAAATACTTCATTTCCATCGCAGAAACTTATCTCGAACCGATCATTTTGTGATGCTCTAAGGATTTGTGGAAAGAAATCGAGCAAAAATTGGATGCCGAGAGCTCGCGGAGTGAAAACCTGAGTGAAAGGGTTTAGAGAACGAAATTGTTTTGTTCTCTATTGATAAATGAAATGAAATGATTCATTTCATTATTTCTCTTTTTTATATATATAAACCCTTGACCGCTTATCAACAGCTTAATTTCTTTTTATTTATTAATTCTTAAAATTTCTATTTTGATGTGTTTTGGCTTCCGTCGCTCGTTTACAATCCAATTTTTCACCAAATTGAACCAAACTCTTGACGAAATAGTCCATCTTCATAAAATCTTCATAACACTAATTTTGGTCACACCAAAACCCCAAATATCTTAACTTTTTCCACGACATATTGAAGCCTTATGAACCAATTATCTTGCTATACTAAACCAAACTTGCACCAATTTACACTTAATCTCAACCTCAACCACCGCCAACTGATACAAAACTCGAGGCATGTTCTTGCACCAACTTTATTCACATTTTACACTGCCACCGATCCCAAGTTGCACGTAAATCGAAAAATTTTTTTACGTGGGGATTAACACTTGATTCATTAGTTTTTGAGCTACTAGTAATTTATTTTCACTCGTGCCCTACAGACACGCGCTTGCAAGCCCAATTATGACAAATTGAGGATACACCTCAACACACCCCAACTATGCGATAAAATAATGTATATTACATCCACTTGGCATGCAACACACGAAAATAATATTTAAACTTATGATTTCCGATCCGTAATACATAGGTCCTACCTCAGATACTTAAATCGCAATTAAATCTGGAAATACTTAATTAAAATACTTAATTAGCATCTTAATCAAGTTTATGAAATTCTCTAATGTCACAATCTTCCCAACTAAGTAAGAACTTTGTTCTTGAAATCCGAACATACATGTTACTGAAACAAAAAGGATATGAGAAAATGATCTTTCATATACAACTCTTTCAATCCAAACCTATAAAATTATTTCCAAAGTGAAACCGTTAAGTAGACTCAATCACTTTTGTTGTATTTAACAACTCAGTGGTAGAGATCATAAACATTTAAACTTTTCATTTCCAATATCTTGGTTTAATGAACAGTTGTCTTCGTTACCTTGCCAATCCTAGCAAGTTGCGGATTCCTGATAAGTTAAACGATCAACTTTGTGGAATATCCGATAACTTTAGTTCACTTCATATTTCATTCCTTGAATTGCATTCAAACGTTTATACATAGCAAGACATAACCCATCTTGCTTTTCATATGACACTCCTCATTCATAACTAATAACAATTCTACAATTCATTGATAATTCTTTTTATATCCACCAAACTTTGATATACATCCCAATTTATATTCTCATCATCAATCATCCTTTATTAGAATTGTTGATCGACCAATTTTTAGACTATCATTAGTCTAAAATTACATAGCGATGTAAATAATACTTAGGCACGACATTAGAGTTGCGTGTCTATCTGATCCATCACCACCATTTCAGCGTTTCTCAACAGAAACCTAGAATTACACAAGTCATCCTATGAGGTTTCTAGTTACATCTGTCATCCTATGACAAGAGATCTCAATTTCAATCCAATCAAAAAATAAAACTTGACACATTGTGCAACTCTCACTCATTCTCTAAATGTTTACTCACAATATTATTTATATTATGGACTAAAAAGCAATTAACAATTTCAACTCATCTGCCAATTCGTTTAATTTTCTATTTAACTGGTTAGACAATTAACGACTTTCCTAACTTCGTCAAATCATTTTCTATCCATGAGTTCACCAAGAACATCATTCCTTTCACTTAATCATCAAACTCAATTATCTTTGTTCACCAAACTTCTTTCATTACCTGAATAGAGACAATTATCCTTAATTTGAGTAGATGCACGTTTATAAATAGAGAAATCAACATATTCGATGATTATACTCTCATAGTATAAATTTTAACTTGTATCGCATACGTGTTTATAAATATGTTATCTCTTTTTCATTTCTACTCAATTACAATGAAAAAATATTCAATTCTTTAAATATACCATGTCGGATACACTGTCCTCTATTCAGTATTTTCCACCAATAGGGATAATAAAAACTAACTGAGGAGTAAGTCACACATCTCTTTTAATTTCATTTATATCTTCGTCGTCATATATGTATCTTACATCAAATCCAACTTAAGATAACATAGTACTTTAAGCTCCACTACTGACTAGTCACGTGGTGTAGCACTATATTTGAACCAATATACAACATATTCACCGATATTAGTTGTAAACTACTTTAGTTCCAAAACTTTCAAAATATGGAGTTTGACTTCTCGTAAGATTCTTATCAAACTTATAGTTTGACATTCTAATTTGATCGGGACTCATCGACATGAAATATACTAGTGTGAGAATGTCTTGACCATTTAGTTGCATATACTTAAGCTTCCAATTGATTCCAACAAAACTTCATAGACTCTTTTATTCCAACTATCACCAATTCATTCGATTATTCAAAGACGAGTGAACACGTTACACTAGTCTTGTACATTGTGAATGAATCGTGATTATAAAACGGAGTTACTTATACTTTTAGTCTTGCACAACTACTCTAATATTTGGCCTTAACTAAAGGAGTCCATTCGTGTCATTTCCAGTAGTCACAAGCCATCTCAACGTCTCATTTTATTTTATACCCAGAGTCTATTCCATTAAGTTTTTGTCGATTTTAGCTATTCTCACATTGATCTTAATCTTAGTCCCTTTATAAACAAATCACAACTTTCGCACAACAACTAAGCCACTTAGAGCTTTTCAATCTTGACTTAGAAAGGCGATTTATATCTCTTCTCTTTTTGAAACCTTAGCTATGGATATTATGACTTCTTATAATCATTCAATTAATTGAACTCTTCCTTGGCTAATCTTTATTCAAAACAATGAAATCTTGTGACTTAAATAGTTATACTATTTATTTATTGCTTTAATTTGTTTCCATTAGTCACATATTTCTCAATTTTGTTTTCTTAAAAAGAAATTCAGTACTTTTCTAGAGACTGTGTAAGATAACTTTGTATCTTACTGTTCATCAAATTAGTTCTGATGAATTCATTTTTCTATTATTTTTCAATTGAAGAGATAAAAGAATTAAAATTTCCAAGCTATTGATCAACTTATTGACTAATCAAGTTCTAAAAAGATGTTGTTTCAATCCTTTAATTCATATTAATGGAAATTCTTGCAATACAGGAGCTCATGCTGATGTCCTATACAAGTCAATTAATGGTTCTTAATCGGTATATCTATCTCTTCCTTTATTATATTTTAGGTTGTGGCGATTAGCATTATAACTTAATTTGATTAGAACTGACTATAGGGTACTTTGAATCTCAAAACACAATCACTTGTGTTAATGTTTAATAGCTAATCCAAGCTATTATTGGACCACTTCCTCAATACCTTAACTTCTTCCACGTTGATCTTATCACTACATTTTTTATTTTTAAGTTAGAAGTTTCACTGATCTTTGTTTCATGACAATACCTAATTTGGTGTCAACAAAGATTACTTTTAACTCATGTATCTCCATTTGTTTTATCGATTCTTTATTCGACTCGTACAACCACTATACTCAACATGACTTATAAATAAGTAACTTGGGTAATAAATAACCAAAAGTTTTAGTACTTTTTAGAAGTAGTTTGATTGTTTTAAACCACTATACTCAACGTCCCATGATCCATCGTCACTAACATACTCATATCCGCAGTATGTCCGCGAGAATGTAAATAAATTTCTCTGACAGTCCGTCAGTCTCTCTGTTTGAGTGGGTCTCAACCAAACTTATACCCTCTATCAGGGTAAGATGGATAGTGGTCGGACTTGCCGTGGCAATAGCATGAATCTGTTCCTGGCTCTGCTATACCTGGTTGTCCACACTCCCAAACAGGTACGTTGAAATCCCGATCCAGATAGAACATGTCCATGTCCTTGTCCCTGTGCATGACTAGACCGCTGTCCCTGTATGTGCACTCGACTGGATCTCTGACCCTGTCTCTAGCCACTACCGCTGCCATCAACCCTCTGATGGTACTTATGCTAAGGATCTGACGGTGATGGCTGCAGTAATGCACTAGCATAACTCTGCGCTGGACCATCTAACACTGGTGCCATGTACGTCGCATATGGTGGAAACGCAATATGCACTGAGGTTGATCTCTCTGCCACGACCGTCTAACCCTCATACTGAATGTGACAATGTCGAAAATGCGACTGGTACTCCGATGCGTGTGCCCCCACTCTCTCACTAGCCATAGCCTTCTCATAGGCCTCCTATAATGTGCTCGAGACGTTGTCACTGCCTCAGAACCAATCGAGTCCAGTAGACCGTGTACAAAGTAGTAAGCCTGGTCGGCGTCAGTATCGACTTCACCCTAGCCGACTCCATCAAGTGTAGATACCGATCCATATAATGCATAACTGACTCCATGGTCCTCTGTCGAATGGTTTGAGAATCAGTTCTCTTCAGGTTACGAACTGTAGGAAGAATGTACTTCCCCATCCTTGAACTTAGCCCAATCCTTGAGCGTCCCAATCGACGCCACCATAGTGCGCAACCAGACATCATCCTCGCCGAACAACAAAACTGATGAGATGTTCGGCCTCATATGATTTGGTGTGGCCAAGATGTCATGAATTTTTGCTGCTCCGATATCTGTACCACCGTGAAACGTTTTCGAGTGATGTCGCTGAAACACGCGATACTGCCTCGCCTTAACCGAGCCCTAACACCCATATCAGTCGGCGTGCTCAGCATATCCTCACATAGTGTCTCAAATGTAGGAAGTACGAGTTCAACCTGAACCTGTGCCTCCTCGGTCACTGTAGTCCATGCCTGTACTGGAGATGTTTCAGGTGGGTTGTGAACTATAAAAACACACCCAGCCTGAATACTAGGGCTGTTGAAACATGATAGGTGTTCTTCAAAATCTTGGAGAAACCTAGCCCTATCTATCTTCAAGTTATCTCTAGAGTAACCCATTCATTTGAACGTTCTACTTGCACTACTTGCAACATGCATTACTTGCACTACCTGCAACATGCACTACTTGCACGAAACTTTCCTTTCAGTACGTTTACTAACACATCCGAACAAATTTTAGCATGTGAGAGTTTTTTAGATATACAATCTCGTAGGATTTACACTTAGGTGGTCACTAAATGTTAGAATGACTCGTGGACTCTACCTCAGCTCGTAACACTTAATTCATTTATAAGTCCTTAAGGTGGTGGCCGACTTCACCAACCCTGAGACTATAAATGCATAGTGTCACTAAAGTGGAGTTACTTGGGCTTCTGATCCAACAGTACTACTCCAAAGCTTTCGTCAAAGCTAAAGGAGTCCGTACATGAAGTAATCGTTGGCTCTCAAGTCATCTCAATACTCTGCTCCTTTAGAGTCTGCATAATCCCACTTGTCTCCCAATTCTTTTTTCTCAAACTTTACTTTCCTATGTACTCCTATTCAGATTTTCTTATAGGGACGTATGCATAGGCAAATTAATCAATTTCTTTGGATCCGATAAATTTATCATCAATCTTTTTCAACTTACTCATCGTGCCTCACGTGATACATCGTATATCTATCGATAGTAGTATAATACAACACATCAACTATCACATATAGTTCAAATTTTTAATTTCCCCAACTCTCCTCACTTCCCAACGAAGACTTAAGTCAGGATCATAGGGTTCCACTCTAAGTTCAACCATTTCTAACTTCCGCTGGTTTGCGTCTCCATGGCTTGTGATTTAAATCAAGAGTCGTGTATTTAAAACTTCGGCTCTGAAACCAACTGCGACGGCCCCAATTTACCACAAACTGGGCACCGCCCGGCCCAAGCCCACTTGGACCCCCGAGCCAGTCTCGCAAGGTCAACGCACACCTAATCAGCCTTCCAAACCATCATTAAACATAAATTCAAAAGTTGTAAGTTGAGTTATTAGTATTTTTCAAGTTTTTACAATTTAGCGGAAGCAATACATTAAATAACTCAACGATACTATAAAAACATTAGGCAACCTAATTGTGGAACCTTGCATAACTACTAAATTACTTAAATCTAATAAATCACAACTAAATTCGATGAAGTAAACCTCACCTCCATCATGTCATTGAATTTCGGCGAAGTAACGCCTCTTATCGGTCGACAACGCGCTACCGCGCCATTCACCACGTCGCAGCCGCCACTGCCGCCGCAGGCGCCGCTGCTGCCGTTCGCCGCCACTGGTGAGCTCTTTCATGTGGTGTCGCTTCGCCGTGCTGCTGGTTTTGCGCTGTCTGCGCTACCGATCGGCCGCCGCTGCCGGCGTCGCTGGAGGCTCGCCACTGTCGGTCGCCTCTGCCGCCGTGTCGCTGGAGCGGCGCCGTAGGCGTCGTCTACACCGAGCGATCGCGCGCGCCGAGCCACGCGCACGTACGCGCTGCGCGCGCGCCGACTACGCTGTCCACGTCTGACGCTGCCTTGTCCGCCATCTGTGGAGCCGCAGCTCCGTGCCTCCGCGTCGCCTGAAGAGCTGCAATCCGCAGCCTCCAAGTCACCCGCGAGCCGCCATCCGCGGCTGAAGCTCCTTCCTTTTCGTCCACGCTGGCAGTCTGCGACTCTCCTGCACGTCAATCTCCTCGCCGCAAGTGGGACGCCTTCCAGCCACCTCCGGCTCGCCCTCGCCGGAGCTTCCTTCTCTCTCCACCACCCCACTGTCTTCTCTCTCGTTCCACTCCTCCCTCTTCCTCTCTCTTTCCTTTATCGGATTCTTTTTTTATTATATATTTTTTTCCTTTGGGTTTCTTCCTCAAGAAGAAAGCAAATGTTCTTGAGATTCGTGTAGAGTGGAACTCGAGGCACATCCCACATTAAAACCACTACAGCTGCATTAAGCCGCTACCTCTATCCACGTCGACACATGACTCGAGACGCGTCCCCGTTCGTGTCTCGGCTCGCCAAATTCTCCGCGTGTACCTTACTCCTAAAACAGCTCAAAAACTAGCATACCAATCTCAAATTGGGGAGAGTAAATAAAAAACATCCAAAAATTCACCTAGCTATGTAGCCTTCCCCTTGCTGGACCGTAGATCTGCACTCAGTCAAACCCAAAAATGACGAGCACAGGTAAGTAATGCCAGTAGGACATATATACAACATTTCAAAAAAATAGAACAGTCAAATTCATGCAAATAGAAAGAAAGGAAACAGTGAATGCATGAATATAAAAGACTGTAAACAAACTAATCAGTAAGTTAGGCCAAATAGCAAGGAGTCCCGACCAAAAGGTCGTTGAGTCACGGAAAGAGCCCAGCAAACTCGGGTTCAGGATGAGACACCTGCCTTCAAGCCCTAACCCTTGCGACTATGAGATTTCCACAGACCCGGATAAGAGCCCCCAACGTACACTTAATTGGGAGATATCGACGGACGTCTAGATAAGAGCACATATCACAAAGAAATAATATCATGACTCAATCTCCAATAGAGTAACGCATGCATATAAAAGACACAAATCAATCGATAAGTGAGGCCAAATAGCAAAGAGTCCCGACTAAAAGTTCGTTGAGTCGCGGCAAAAACCCAGCAGACTCGGGTTTAGGACGAGACCCCAGCCTCCCAGCCCTAACCCTTGCGACTATGAGATATCCACAGACCTCGGGTTTAGGACGAGACACCTGCTTCCCAGCCCTAACACTCTCATATCGCAGATAAACAATAACCATGGCTCGCTTGCAAATGGACCCACTAAATCAATAGCATTTTCAAGGATATATATCAAAGCAATGAACAACAATATCAAAGCAATAACATTACTGTACCATTTCCTAACTGGTTTACTTACATTTTTTGTGAATATCAAGACGTATCGCTCACGCCTCGATATGCGCACCCGACACCCGACTCCGGACTCTGACGTCCCTAGTGTCCATTTATACCATTTAGGCCTAAATTACTTAAATCGTTCAAATCACAACTAAATTAGGTAAAGTAAACCTCACCTCCATCACGTCGTCAAACTTCGTCGAAGTTACACCTCCGATCGGTCGACAACGTGCCGCCGCGCCGTTCACTACGTTGCAGCCGATGCCGGCGCCGCCGCTGCCGCTGCTGCTTGCCGCCAATAGTGAGCTCTTTCGTGTCGTGTCGCGTCGCCACGCTGCTGGTTTTGCGCCGTCTGCGCTGCCGACCGGCCGTCGCCACCGGCGTCGCTGGATCCCCGCCACTAACGGTCACCTCCGCCACTGCGTCACTAGAGCCGCGCCCCTGCCGTCGTCTCCACTGCGCAATCGCGTAGCCTAGCAGCCACGCCGCACAGCCGCTCTGTCGCGCAGCCACGACTCTGCCCTCTCCGCCATCTCTGGAGCCGCTGCTCCACACCTCCGCGTCGCTCAAGAGCTGCCATCCGCGACCTCTAAGTCACCAGCGAGCTGCCATCCGTGGCCGGAGCTCCGCTCTTTTCGTCCACGTTAGCCGTTCACGACTCTACTGCACGTCGGTCTCCTCGCCGCTGCTGGGACACCGTCCAGCCACCTCCGGTTCGGCCTCACCGGAGCTTCCTTCTCTCTCCGCCTCCCCACTGTCTTCTCTCTCGTTCCTCTCCTCCCTCTTCATCTTTCTTTCCTTTATCCGATTCGTTCTTTTTTTTATTATATATTTTTTTTCCTTTTGGTTTCTTCCTCAAAAAGAAAGCAAATGTTCTCGAGATTCGTGCAGAGCGAAACTCGAGGCATATCCCACATTAAAACCACTATAGCTGCATTAAGCTGCTACCTCGATCCACGTCGACACGCTACTCGAGACGCATCCCCGTTCGTGTCTCGACTCTCCGAATTCCCCGCGTATACCTTACTCCTAAAACAACTGGACAACTAGCATCCTAATCTCAAATTGGGGAGAGTAAATAAAATATATACAAAAATTCACCTAGCCATGTAGTCTTCCACTTGCTGGGCCGTAGATCTGCACTCAGTCAAACCCAAAAATGACGAGCACAGGTAAGTAATGCCAGTATGACATATATAAAACATTTCGAAATAAATAGAATAGTAAAATTGTGCAAATAGAAAGAAATGAAACAGTGAACGCATGAATATAAAAGACTGTAAACAAATCAATCGGTAAATTAGGCCAAATAGCAAGGAGTCCCGACCAAAAGGTTGTCGAGTCGCGACAAGAGCCCAACAGACTCGGGTTCAGGACGAGACACATGTCTCCCAGCCCTAACCCTTGCGACTTTGAGATATACACAGACCCGGATAAGAGCCCCCAACGTATACTCAATTGGGAGATATCGACGGACGTCCATATAAGAGCTCATATCACAAAGAAATAATTACATGACTCACTTGCTAATGGAGTAACACATGCATATAAAAGACACAAATCAATCGATAAGTGAGGCCAAATAGCAAAGAGTCCCGACCAAAAGGTTGTTGAGTCACGGCAAAAGCCCAGCAGACTCGGGTTTAGGGCGTGACCCAAGCCTCCCAGCCCTAACCCTTGCGATTATGAGATATCCACAGACCTCGAGTTTAGGACTAGACACCTGCCTCCCAGCCCTAACACTCTCAAATCGCAAATAAACAGTAACCATGGCTCGCTTGCAAATGGACCTACTCAATAAATAACATTTTCAAGGATAGATATCAAAGCAATGAACAACAATATCAAAGCAATGACATTACTGTACAATTTCTAATTGGTTTAATTACATTTTCCGCGAACATCAAGGCGTCTCGCTCATGCGTCGATATGTGCACCCGACACCTGACTCTTACGTCCCTAGTGTCCATTTATACCATTTAGGCCTAAATTACTTAAATTGTTCAAATCACAACTAAATTAGGTGAAGTAAACCTCACCTCCATCACGTCGTCAAATTTCGTCGAAGTCACGCCTCTGATCGGTCGACAACGCGCCACCGCGCCGTTCACCGCGTCGCAGCCGCCGCTACCGCTCGCCGTCACTGCCGCTCGCCACCACCGGTGAGATCTTTCGTGTCGTGTCACGTCGCCGCGCTGCTGGTTTTGCGCCATCTGCGCTACCGATCGGCCACCGCTGTTGGCATCGCTGGAGCCCCGCCACTGCTAGTCGCCTCCGCCACCGCGATGCTGGAGCCGCGTCGCTGTCGTCGTCTCCACCGTGCAGTCCCGCGACTCAGCAGCCACGCCGCACAGCCGCGCTGTCGCGCAGCCACGACGCCATCCGCGTCCGACGCTGCCCTGTCCGCCATCTCTGGAGCCGCTGCTCCACGCCTTCGCGTCGCCCGAGAGCTGCCATCCGCGGTTGGAGCTCCGCCCTTTTCGTCTGCGCTGGCCGTCCGCGACTCTACTGCACGTCGGTCTCCTCGCCGCAAGTGGGACGCCTTCCAGCCACCTCCGGCTCGCCCTCGCCGGAGCTTCCTTCTCTCTCCGCCACCCCATCGTCTTCTCTCTCGTTCCTCTCCTCCCTCTTCCCATCCCTTTCCTTTATCCGATTCTTTCTCTTTTTTATTATTTATTTTTTTCGTTTTGGTTTCTTCCTCAAGAAGAAAGCAAATGTTCACGAGATTCGTGCGAATCGGAACTCAAGGCACATCCCACATTAAAACCAATATAGTCGCATTAAGCTGCTACCTCGATCCACGTCGACACGCGTCCTCGTTCGTGTCTCGGCTCGCCGAATTCCCCGCGTATACCTTACTCCTAAAACAGCTCAACAACTAGCATCCTAATCTCAAATTGGGTATTACACACACATCACAGAAACATATCATACCTCGATGTCTCCACCCAAGATTTGGACATACATATTCCGACGAATGGATCCCACATACGACCCTGACCTGGCACGTGGCACAAGTCAAATTTTCGGGCCGTGACAATTCGACTTCTGATCCAGCCGAGAATTCTGCCTTGTCTGTACCTCAATCCTAGTCACACATCTACCATCCCTCTGCATTAGGTAGGTCTCATGCGCCAAAGCTCTATCAAATATGTCCTGCAGAGTGGGTGTCCCAAACGATACCACTACCAAAGCAATCTTATCCTCAACTCCTCTGGTGAAATAATGTATCTGCAAATGTTTCATCCCAGTTATGTCCATCGAGAACTGAGTAAGTACCGGAATCTCTCTATATACTGCAACCTGTCTCGTGGTTAGAAACTCATATCTCAATCTTAATCTCACCTCCGTGTGTATGTATTAATCATAGAACGACTCCCTAAACTCAGCCCATGTTGTCGGCTCTAGATGGGTATCTTAATATGTGGTCCACTATACTGCTGTGTGGCCTCTCAAGCATGCCTCCGATAATCATGCCCGAACACTCTCATCATTCCTCATCAGTTTATGGAAATGCTGATGAGATACAATCTACTTCCCCGCAGCCTCGAGGTCACCACCTCCATAAAAGAAGCCTGGTTGAAACTTCAGAAACTCTCTCGACATCTTCGCCTCTAAAGCCAAGACGAATCCCGATGTAATAGAGGTAGTAGTAGTAGTAGTATCAGTAATATGATCCGTGGTCATTGGTCAACATCTTCGTGTCTCCAGCGGAACAACTGTGGTAGATCTCTCTGTCTGTGTCTCCAGTGCTACTCTCTTAATGGGTGTTCGGAGAATAACTGGGGCGTCGACTGTCCCCGTAGGTACGATAACAACTACTAGCTCTCTAGGTGCGGCAACCGCTATGGTAAGTGTCATCAGTGCGATGTTCTGATCCCGTATCAAACATAGTACCTCGGCCATCTGAGTCTCCTGAGCTGAGAGTCAATCCTCCATACTAGCTGTAACTGGGGAATCCCTAGCTGCATCGCTAGTATGACCAGTCTCATAAGACGTAGTCGACTGTCCGTCCATAATCTGCATCGAGAAGTGTGCTTTAGATTAAGCTTGGTGTATATACATATATCATATATATATATATAATGAAAATATAACATGTATATAAACTGTATCTCTACCCGCCTCACATTACTTCCTAGCTAAAGTTCTAAGGCAATAACTTCGGGTTTCCACAACTGAAGTTTATTTATTAAATTTTATGTTTTTTTTTTACATTCCCAAGTTTCTATAACTCTTGCTCTAATACCAACTATGGCGACCCTATCACCCCGGATGACGCGTCTCCATGTACTTCTTATCGGTGGGCCCAACTACACATTCCCGACACCTGCTTGTCCACCTTTTATCTCGAAATTTGTGTCCACGTGTGTATTATCAAATTAGTTAGTGGATTATACATATTTTCTTAACTTATTCTCCGTAAGTATGTAAAAGTTTATTAAATTCGATAATTTGCATTTTATTCTAATGTATAACCATACTAGTGGGTTGTATCTTACAAGTCAACATAAATCGGCGGAAGCCTTAATTGATACGATTAGAATAAGTAATTTAGCATGGTAAACATTATTCATAAGAGCAAATCCTACTGTGGAAAACCTGGAAAAGTACGTTGTATATAAGGGACAATACCATAAACAAGGTATATATACATGTACAGTGTCATCTCAAGTCCTCATATACCCAAAATAATACAAAATATCAAAATAAGAACGTACTAGTAGGTCCTCGACGGTGGGCAATTAGATGTTGTCTCTAAGGTTCCCCTTGCCCCTACTAGGATCTGCACTCAATCATCACAAAAAGACAGATGACAAATCTAGTAAGTAAAATTCTAATGAACCCCTCTGAGCATTCGCGTAAATAAAATAAAGAAATGCAAGAAATACTGTCAAGTAAACATGCGAAATGTAAAGACAGACAATTGTAAATGGCTCATCGTATGAAAAGATAACAACTAAGCTAACAAATATGTGTGCTAGCTCCAGATGGACTAGACTGTACTTCAGGTCACCAAATTCCCACCAGTGGTCGCGCCCAACTGGCGCGACACTAAGTCTTTCGCGGTGCTGGCCAAATTCGCTGAGTCACCAATACATACACCAATGGCAAGCTCAGGTTTTTGTTCACTGAATGCCAGTTACATGTACTACAGTCTAGTGCATCATGAACACACAACCAGTAAACCCGAAGGAGTAACCTAAACCATCTTCCAAGTAATATAATGGAATAGTAAAATCAGCAAGGAAATGATAGGAATGAAATTTAAAATAAAATCAAATACTCAGAGTTCTTCAGTTGGGTTTTACAAACCTCAAACTATTCTCCGACCTCCCCGGACTCACGTATTCGACTCGACAAACTCCCCCACACCGAGTTACTGTCCACTAAGTCCCTGAAGTCTAATTTTATAAGACTAGGTTGTTTACAAGTGTTTAGACATTTATTAAGTTAAAAATCACCAAAACAACCCTTAAATTCATATTTTATCTATCATTAACGCACTAATGGGTCCTAGCGCACTAGGTGAAGTTAGCACCCTTGGGAATCTGTCTAGCACACTATTGTTCTTCATTTTGAAAAACAGTTGGAAACTTAGAACGATTAGCGCGCTAACCGTTCTTGGTAACGAGTTATCTGTCCTTTGGGTCAGAATTCTCAAGTTGAGAATTGTGTCCTTCCCCTCTCAATTGGCTATTTTACTTGTTTTAACATACTCTCCATATGTAATTAACCCCAAAACAACAACAAAAACAATCCAAAACATCAATTTGACCCAAGTTCATTAATTCTCATGAATTCACTAAATTTTCCAATTCCATCAAAACACCAACTCCAGCTAAACCACTTGTAAATTCTCTATAAAAATGATCTATAGCCATTTAATTCATCAAGTTTTCACTAAAAATCAGAGCTCTAATCATCAAACTCGAATTTCACTAAAACATACCAAAAAATAGATTCATTGAAAAATGTAGGAGATGAGGAAGATGATTTACCTAGGTTGGATTGATTGATTTATCTTATAAGGTATTGAAATCCTAGCATGAAATCCTCTACAACTTTTGGTTTTTCTCAGATTTGCATGAGAGTTTGAGTGGTTTGATCAAAACTCCTCTAACTTCCTAATGACTCCATTAATAACTCCAATAGCACACTCGCTTCCTTGTTTCTCTCATTATGATCATCTAGATGTCCATCTTATGGTCCTCCTTATTTAGTACAACTATAGGCTTTTCTTTATTTAATTAATTTACATTATATTAAGCCTTATCAAACCATATGGTTAGTGTTTTATTTATCAAAATTAACCAACTTATGGTCCTACTAACCTTAGGCTACCCGATATCCAGTGCCCCACATGTTGACACGCATTTTGAGGCGTGCCATAATCTATTATTTAAATTTCAATTTAATTAGCCTATAGTTACGTTACCCATTTCAATTGAATTACTTGGTCATATTTACATGAGTTTGTCAAGTTTTTCTAGTGTATCCGTATTTCCTCTCGATACCCGCATTGACATGCATTTTGAAGCGACTAATCACACAACCTCGCACGATATAACCATTCAACATATACACATGCGATGTATTAACAAATAATTTCAAAAAATCCATCATAATTAAACAATACAACTCACAGATTACTAGTGTACCTAGGTCGACATGCGTCTTAGCCTACTCGCGGCGTCCATGTGGATTCGAGCTGGCATCCATGTCTGAAATTACAAAATAAATAATGACGTTAATGAAATTGGTCGTTACACATATTGTTCTTGTATGTGTAGTCCATGATAAGCACCAAAGGGAAACACTACACCAAATTGAGAGAGTTAGGATGCACCCAGAATATGTTGGTCACGACATTCGTATCATTATCCTTCCTATGCCACAACAAATAGTTATTTTGCTCCAATAAGTGCAACAATTATTACATTTGAGTTCTCCCACTGGCTTCTCGATTTCATTATCTTCGTCGTGCATTATAAATCGTACAAAAAGTGGAAGCATCGTTTTTATCCCTTTACCTCAATGTGTTGAGGATCTTTCTTAGCATCACATTTCCTTTAGTCATTTGCCTCACTACAACCTTCTCATCCAGAGTCAACTGACTGGCATATGAGTGCCTTTCCAAGTACTTCGTAGTCTTAAGGTTGTGACGCCTACATAGCACATTCAAATACCATAAAGAGTTCGATCTTCCTTGATGTAAATAAGAAAATGGCACTCGCGTTTCTTGGTACCACTTTGAGGCCTTGTTTTATCCTCATCTTCCTCTCCTATGTTCAACTTTGGTGGTTTTTCTCAAGTTTCACCGCTTTGGATATCCCTATTCTTTGAGAAATACCCATATATGTACCAAACCTCTTATAAGCAAGCTTCACTTTACCCCTACGCCCAATCCCTCCAACATCTGACTTCTTTGTAACCAAAACAGATTTTCTTTCTCGTCCCAAGTTTTGAACCCACTCAACAGCCTCCTTCCCAGGCTAGAATGGTTCTTCACGACTAAAAACACTTGTGTAGTCTTCAAAAAAATATGTTGATGACGTGGAAACAAGTTATGTGTATCGTAAGATTTGATGATGAAATAATTGAAAAAATAGTTAAAACATACTGTCTCGGTCCTTCATGTCCGAGAAACATCAATATGTCTCGGTTACACAAGTCCGACACTATGCATCAAGTCTCGGTACCTACCCACTGTAACTATCGACACATAGTAAGTACATGGTTTCACTTGTATTAGTCCGAAACTAATTTTAAAGTGTCGGCTACATATAACCGAGACCCTATGTATTGTCTCAGTTCTGTGTGACTGAGCACTTTGCGTCTCTATTACAGTTTCAAAAATGCAAAAAATATACAAAATGGAGAAAATAAATCTTATCTTCTTCTATGTTCGCTTCCCACTCCTTCTCTTCACCCATTACACATTAACCGTGATGTAAACATGCCGAATCTAACAAACCCTACAATACAATACCCGCTTTATTTTCTCTTTCAAAAATGACTTAACGAATTCGTACAACCACCAAAAAACCAGAAACAACATACTTATAATGTCCTGAAGCTATAAATTGAGAAACAGTCACATTAAACGATGAGGGATTGATTGCACTTTACAAAAATTTGGTGCTTGTGAGAAGGTGGGGTGCGCGCGAATGGGTAAGTAGTTTGGATCGTAAGTGAATTGTTGGGTTTGGGAGGACATTTTTGACATTTCCTCACAAATCCAATTTTTACAAAATTTTTGTTGGGTGCCCTGATCATTGTGCGAGGTGCAAATAGCCGCACTCAACTTATAAGAAGTAGGGCATGTAACGCAACTTAATTATTTAATCATTTTCACATTTTGTAGATTGTCACTCCTACTGATTTCACCATTTGTGATAATCCTGACAGTTTTTATTTCAACGATCTCCACGCAATAATGGTTAGGACAATAAAATAATCATTGATCATTTTAAGATTTAATTCATTTTCTTGTGGATTAAAAGTTTTAGTCTTAATTTGCTAGACCATCCTAAATGTGTAGATGTCTTAAGGTAGGTTTCTTTCTAGTCCATAACTCAAAAAAAGTTCTAAGAACTAACTTACTATAAACCCTTTTGTTAAATGACAACATTCTTTAGGATCTCCATCCATAATGATTTAGGCAATATAGAATTACTTAACATACCCCTAATCATTTCCATCAATTGTTTAGCTACAACGTTCAGCTACATTATTATGCCGAGGTGTAATTCGGGCATTACGTAGACAACTCAATTGACTCAGACACGAGAACTGAGGGAATATATTATTTGTGAATGATGGTTGTTTAAGTGTGGTATTTAATATCATTATATTATTGTATTTCATCGTATATGTGTACGTTGCTATCGGACAAGTATGTATGACAGGTGTTTGTCTTGAGATGCGTGCATAGTGCGGGCACATAGTGTCGAGTATTCGGGAGTTAGAATGACCACTAATGTGTCAATAATGAGACTAAATACACTAACCACATGAATTTAAGTGTCTAAGTTTGTAAATTTAATTGATATGGATTGATGGGACTATAACTTGGACAAATAAATTAGAGACCATTAATTTGTATGGAAATGATGAAGATGTGTAGGAATCCTAGGATAAATAGTAACTAGTGAGTGGAGACATGCATTCTTCTTGTGGTACAAATGGCTTTGAGTGAGGACACATGTCCTAGTAATTAACTTAGTCAAATTAAGGATTTTCTTAATTAATCAAGTTGCTAATCTAAGTATATAAAAGGCAAACTTTTGTTTTCATGTAAATAAGAGACGAAAAATTCAGAGTTTTTTTAGAGCAAAGAGAGCTAGAATGTCTGAGTTTCTTGGACTTCAAGGATACGTAATGTAGCATCCACTATCCCAATTAGGGCAATACCCGACCTAGAACCCTAATTAAGCTCCGATACACTAGTCGAACTCAATTAGAGTAACAGGTACAACCATCCTTCATACCCAAAAATTACACAAACAATATATCGTATATTGAATAAATAATTGAAAATGCAGCGGAATTAAAACTTTTTCGATAAAACATACGATATACAAAAACCGACATAAACCTAGGTCATAAAATCATATCCCAACCTTGTTTACAAAATATTAATTCGGTATAATATATAAACAGCGGGGAAATCACTTCACCGTATAAAAGACTATAACCTCCTAATCTTTTCCAACTTGCTTAGTAACTGATGCTCATACACGTATCAATTATCTACTAATACCAATGAATCAATGAATAGCAATATGAATCCAAAACATACTTATTTAGGTATTAAATTGATATAATAATAGATAACAGAATGCAAACTCACATTTCAATTTTAACTGTATTCATGACTTGTATTTTTTATTTTTTTGAATTTAAAACAAGGGTTTTAGACTCTCGTTACCCTAAATTACAGTCCATAGAACCTCAGACATTGGCTGACGTGTCATTCTATGGTGTATCCAGGCGCAGCGTAGCTACCCACTCTTAAATAGAAAGTAGCAATCGGTTAGCGTCACGAATCTGAAAGAAGGGTATTGGTTTAATTTTCAATACCTCGGTTGTTAACCTCAGTTGGATTCCCCTGTCGCAGCCCTTTTCGAAATCACTTTTGGATATAAAATAATAGGAAAGAAACAATCAGGTACCTCAAGGTAGCTGAAGGGAAGGTGTCAGTAGCTTGCCAATTACCTTCATCTTCACTCTAGTCCGATTCGCCAGTCTTACCTCTTTTCGAATAACCTCTCATAAAATGCGGTTCAAGTTATAGAACACTGCCCCATTCCTAATTCATAATGTTATATGAACTAATTATACTAATTACAGTGCATAATTGATAAAAATAAGAGTCCCACTTACCTGTACCGAGCTTTCATAACTTTTTACCAATTTACACAACTTTCGAGATCCATAAACCTTTCCCCGTCAACCAAGAACCTAAAATAGATAAATTGTCATCAATTTAGTGCAATACTCATTAATTAGGATCCTTAAATTGGTTCTAATCGAATCTGGAACAAATTTATTAAATTTTAGGCCAATCCAACCATTTCACATTTTTCGAGGTAAAACTCTGATATAAAGTCTCGTACAAATCCTGAATTCTTTCTTTTTCATAGAAATTCATCAATTTCTATTTATTTTATCAAAATGTGTTTTTTCTAGATTTTTCATTTTTTTGGAGTTTTTCACAATTTTCCAGCATTTTTCTCTTTTATTTTCTTTCTTTTTACTGGGTCGTGTTGGGCTTGGCTCGCCCCATTGCCCCCCAAATCGAAACCAGGGACGTTTTGTCCTTGGTTCAATTTCCATTTTTTATTTTCTGGGTTATTGATTTGCCAGTCTTCTCCCTCCTCGGACACTTCTTTCAATCTGTCTCCCTTATCAATTCATCAACAACTCCATTATTGTCTACACGACAACAACCATCACGACAACAACAACTCGGTAACAACACAACAACAAACCTCAACATCAACAACCACTTACCCATCATCATCGTCCCTTTATAAAACTTTTGATTCTCTCTCTTTCCCGATTTGTCTCATCTCTCCATGTTTCGATTTACAGTGGCAAAGTGGAAACAGTGATGTTGAAGAAGATAAATTAAGAATTTCCGTGAGCTTCATGTTGCACGAATCTCACACGAATCTCGAAGCAAATCTAATGTTTTACTTTTTATTTTGATCTTTCTTGATATACATATTATGTATCTCGAGGCAAATCTTATGGCTATCAACTAACCCAATAACCCTCTTGACAGACTTAAGTTTGGTTTAAATAAAAACTTTTCCGGAGATTCGTGCGTTATGAATCTCGGGGCCTATCCAAGGGCAATAAATTAAAATGATACTTTTATAACACATGTTCATTGATTCCTCTCAAGATGGAATTGCACGCATCTAGAGACGTAGAGAATATCTCCAACAACCAATGTACCACATATTCACTTTCTCGACTCTCACGTTACATGTACCTCAAGGCGAATCCAATGTATAGTTTTATTTAATTTCAACTTTAGGATTCGTTTATATATATAGATATATTTTCACCTATGTATTTTCACTCCCTTAGATTCGTCGTGCGCACCAACGACGATTGTCGAGCATGGACACTATTGTATATCCTACGCGTGTCATCCTCGACCCCGCGTGTCACTAGGCGCCCACCGATTATTAATTATTTATTCATTTTCCATATATATTTATACATACAATTATATAAAAAATATATATGCATATAAATTCATGCATTTATAATTTCGACGTGCAAGCCAATGATTTCACTCGGGCGTGCATGCTACCCCACGACTCGTGTGCATCACCCTTGACCCACACACGGTATTAAGTGTCCCATTAATTTCTCAATTATTTAATTATAGGCCAATAAATCCAATTATTCCAATAAATACTAATACAATTCATACAAACACCAAACGACATGCAAATCCACGAACACACTAATCGAGACAAGTTGAGATTAACCACGAGCCTAATTCAAGTTAATTAAAATTTGTATTAACACTAATGCATGCTTAAGGTACGTAACGAGTCGTTATAGTCTAACGATATACTATTTGTGTGATTATCAAGTATGAAGGACGACTGTCATGTTACTCTTATTGAGTCCGACTAGTATACCGAGGTATTGAGAGGCTAACTAATACATGTCCCTCAGATTCATGATGCTAACAGATTGCTACTTTCCATTTAAGAGTGGGTAGCTATGCTATGCCTGGATACACCATAGAAATCACACGTTGGCAAATGTGTGAGGTTCTGTAGATTGAAATTCAGGGTAATGGGAGTCTACAACTCTTGTTTTGAATGCAAAAGAAATAAAAAATATAAGTCACGAGTATAGTTGCAATTGACATGTGAACTTGCATTTTGTAATCTATTATTATATCATTTTAATACATGAATAAATATGTTTTAGATTCATATTACTATTCATTGATTCATTAATATTAGTTGATAATTGATAAGTGTATGAGCATCACTTACCGAGCAAGTTGGAGCGCTCATTCCTCAATTAACATTTCAGGTTGTCGACGAGTGCTTCGACTTAGGAACGGAGAAGATTAAGAGTCTATAGTCTTCTCTACGGTGAAGAGATTTTTCCACTATTAATATATCGTACTAAACTAATATTTTGTAAAAAGGGTTGGGATATAATTTTATGACCAAGGTTTATATCGATTTTTGTATATTGTATGTTTTATCGAAAACGTTTTAATTCCGCTGCATTTTCAACTATTTATTCGATATAAGATATATTGTTTGTGTGATTATTAGATATGAAATACAATTGTACTATTACTCTAATTGAGTTTGATTAGTGTATTAGGGCTTAATTAGGGTTTTTGGTCAAGTATCGCCCTAGTTGAGATAGGGGATGCTGTACCTAAGCTTGGAGGATCAAACTACAAAGAGTTCAATAATATGCAACAACTTTTACTCCTCATTCGTTTCGATTTCGATAAAAATATTCCCATGCATGACCAAGAGGTGTTGAATATTTTTATTTTGTTGATTTCATGTTTTTCTAAGGTTGAGGATGAAACATATATATAACTTTGGTTTGAAAAGAATTAAGACAAACTTGCTAGTAGAACTAATTATAATCATGAAAAATAAGCCAAACTTTGCAAGGGCATAACTCCCTTAATACACATTGGATTGGGCTGATCTTTTATTATATTGTTATTGGTATGTTGAATGATTTATGACCAAAAATCATGAATTTTGGGGCTATAAGTTAGGAGAAATGAGTTTTACAATCTTGCTAGTCAGATTTGTTTCAAAATTTGAGCTATTTTAGTAGAATTGCGATATCGTTTTCGTTTTAAATTAGAATTTTGCAAACCAAACTTTTTTGGAAAGCTAAGACAGAGAAAAACAATTTTTCTCTTGGGAGATTTTTGAGATTCGAACGTTTTCTTGCCCAAAAATGCACTCTAAATTTGATTGAGTATATATTGGTTGTGGCTAAATCACTTACACGGGTTACTTATGTTAGTGCTCGTGTCGACGATAGTCGAATATATCTATGACTGTTGGGAGGGATTTAAGTGGTTCCCCAGACTTGAAATAGCATCTTGAAGGGCTTCATTCATTAACCGTAGTTGGAGTTTAGTCATTATAAGCGTGCGAGTATATGTGGTTCTTGTCCTGTTTTATCAATTACCGGCTGGTTTAGGTCGGAGTTTTCTTGTGATTATTCGGTTGTTTATTTATTAATGCTTTATTTATGAGCCTCGTTATTTAGTAAGTGTTGTTTTATTAATCGCTACTATTTTTTATTGTTGTATGCCGCCTATATTCATGAGAGTATGACTTATTGTTGTCAGAGGTTAAATTCGCATGTCTCGTAGTTTATAAGTTTTATTTGATGAAGTTGTGTGGACTTATCTTGGGATTTTATTCACTGGACTCGGCATTGTATTTATTGGATGACTTAGTGCAGTTCCTTCGATGAGGAAGGGCAAGGAGGTATTAGCAATTACCTCTAAGATAGTGACGTCGGTTCATGTTTGACTATAGTATGCATACATATTTATGTTTTATTGGGTTTTGTGGACTTGTAGAACACTGATGTATATGAATTCTTGTTGCACTTATTCACCTTTGGTGTATACATGGTATCTTTTTGCCCCGTTTTCCATTATTTAGGATAGTTAAATATGCATAAAATACTCATATATTTAAAGACTACCGTTATAAGACTTATTGTAACTTCATAAATTAACAAACTGGCTAAATAAACTTACTAAATATTAAATTGAAGAATAATTGGCTAGGTTAGAGATTATTGGAAATCGTGTAAGCATCTAGTTAGATTGCGAGGCGTCATAGATAAGCAGGCCACTACGTGGCGAGGCATGGTGATGTGTAATTTGACATGACAATGCCCAGGGTTGCCTTGGAATTTGGGACTGCCACATGAGGCGTATACCTAATATTGTGTATTGAGCACAAATACCATGTCATTCAATGAGTTTAGCAAATAGACAATATTAATTCAATCCTATCTAATAATAATATTCACCAGATAGAGATAAAGTGTTAAATTATCCACGTATGCCTATATAAATCATTCATAAGATTGATAATATTGTGTTTTCCTTTAGGTAAAAACATGATGTACTTTATTCTACAAGTAAAAATTAAAAATATATGATAACTTTTGGTATCCATCTCATTTTTAACTTATCATAAAATATACATACATTACTAAAATGTGGTGCACCTTTGGGTCAACCATAATATTTTAGTAATTGTTATATTTTTATTATCATAAAATATTAGTTCATATATTACCAAAAATGTGGTGCTCCTTTTGGCCAACCACGATATTTTAGTAATCGATCTAGAATTCAAGAAGATGAGGTAGCTTTCGGTATCCTTCATCGTTCTTGATAATCATTAACAAAATTAATATGTATTAAATCATGTTAATCATGAATTGCCAGAAAATGATTCGCCAATGGGTTAAACCAAATTGTAGTAGTTATCATAAAATTATAACAAAATGCATATATGAAAACTCACATAATTTTGATGTTTAAACTATTAAGGTAGACCACTTTGGTGATTAACTGAACTCCATAATATAAACACCAAATTATCATTGTAATACCAACAATAATGCATTTTCTTTTTAATTTTCACACATGTAATCAATTTCAGTTCATTATACATTATTAAAATGTTGTGATTTTTAATTTGGACTAACAATAATATTTAGTAATGTGTGTTGCATATATATATATATATATATATAGTTAGGTCACTTTACTGACAACTAACTCATAAAAATAAGTTAGCGACAACTAAATTGTATCATACTGATTAAATAATTTCACATGATAGCATAATATGATAATAATTAGCTTGAGGTATACATAAAATCAAGCTATATATATCATGAAAACATATAATTATTTACTTACATCAAGATTATATATATATATATATATATATATATATATATATATATATATATATATATATATATATATATATATATATGCAAGTGACATAAGTGACTCAAAATAAGTTAAGATATGCATGAAGTTATATAGTAGACTAAACATTTATTGCTATTAAACAATTGTGAACATAATAAATTGTATAATAAAATATTTGTAATCACGTCAAAACTTTAGCTAGTCATTCGATCAAACGTATTGCTAGTTTCCATCAAGTACGTTCTATTATAGAAAAACATGAGTGATTAATTATCCACATTCTCGGTAACTAATGTTATAGCTTCTATAACCTTCATAAACATTTAAGTTTCGAGAACTTATATGATACCTCCACAACCACTAAATTAAAACCCTATTAATAAAGACCATTACAACAACATTCCTTAGTGCATTGAGACAATAATGGTCATAGTTTGTCAATGGGTTCAATAATATTGTTGTAGATTGATAGATCATGCAACGTATAGTTTGTATGAACATTTTATATTAATTTAGGAATATTAGTTTGTTTAAGAAAGATGATTTTTTGGATTGAACATATTGTATACATTTCTTAAATGATTTTTAAAGGAATGGTTTTATAAGGATTAAGGACAAAAATGATGCCTGCTTCCTTAAGTTTGTAATATTTCTTAATTTCCTAATTTAAATTCATACCAATTGAGAATCTAACTTCTCAATATAATATATAGCAAGATCTTTAATTGTTCTCATCATATACTAAATAATTAATATAGAGGAATTGTTGTGTATCAAATAAAATGATAACACAATGTCATGACATGCTTAATATATATTCGATTTAGACATACATATATTATTAAGCAATATTGGTCTTATTAATTAATTAGGATAAGCATAATATGTGTAATTTATAAGTGATTAGAAACAATAACGTGCTTCTTTATTTATATAATTAGTTGCAAATTAATGTAATTAATAGCATCATGATTTAACATGAGGAATCGAATGTCACTATAAATTGTACATTCAATACTAATTAGGGTGCTTTTATTACATTAATAAAGAATGAATCGTTAATTAGTTAAATGTGTGTATATATATACATTATTCCCTGCACCCGTAAAAGTATTTATGAGGTTTTTTATTACCATAATATAAACAAAATGCAATCATCTTTTTCATTTTTTAAAATATTTCATAATAATATCAACGGGTTCATCTTCTTTTATTACTAATAAAATTAATCACTTACTAGCAAAACTATCTAGTAAAATCATATAATACTGCTAATTCTTAAGTCGACATCGTTGGGTAAATGAAGCGGATGGCAAAAATATGATGGTGGTGGCAGTTGGGTGCTACGATCATGTAATGAATTCTCAAACATCAGTAACATAACCCGTTTGTACAATATAATTTCATCCATTTTATATACTTCTATTTTATGCCCTGCTGTTTTACTTTCATCATGTATTGTTGCTTAGATGATCATGCAATAATATATGTAATATTGCGTAAACATTAACATAAACCATCAATCAAATCAAATACTTTTATTAAAATGTTTACAACCTGTCAAGGAAACTACTAGTTAAGGAAACTCAATATTGTATTTAGCAGTTAAGAAAATTAGTATCTCGTGTAATTAGTAGTTTCCCTTTGTGATTGCACTTTCTTTTTATATTCTAAGACTTGTGCATGTATATATATATATAGATTACCATGTACACAAGATCAATACACAATAAACTTATTCTCTTAAGAAATTATCATGGTATCAGAGACCTAATTGTGGGTTTCTCTTGTCGTGCGAGACACAGCTTTGTATTTCGGTTGTGCGAGACACAACTTTATCTTCTCTGATTGTGCGAGACACAACGCTGCTAAGCCACCTCACGTTCTCCATTAGTCTGCCTATTACTGCTGCTGCTGCACCAACCCTTGCGCGTCCAAAACCATCTGAACCTTGCCTACCTCACCAGCGCGTCCTCGTCTGCCTAAGTCTCGCCTGCACCGGTCAGTCATGCTGCCACGTGCCGCATACCGCGCCGCCGCTTTCGACGCCTTTGTTGTCACACGTCACCGCGCCTAATCGTCGCATCACCCCTCACGTTCTCCATCTGTGGTCACGCTCTCCACTTGTCGCCTGTTGCTGCATCACCGCCATGCGTTCTCCATCTCGTCTGCTGCTGCTGCCCAGCTGTTACGACATCTCGCCCGGTGCTGCCACTAGTCGCCTTCTGTCGTTTTCGCTTCGTAGCCGACTAAACCTGTTGCTTTGTCAACTACATGTCCTAGCCGCACCACTATCCACTATCCGATGGAGAAAAGTGAAGTCTCACAACCCATTTTTATGATTCTTGATGATTCAAATGACATACTTTGGTTCCAACAGATTAAAAGTTTTCTGATTGGTCAAAAACTCTAGCGAATCGTAATAGAAGACAACCCCAAACTAGAAAAAGATACCATAGAAACACAAGCCAAATTTCATAACCAACTTGACGAGTGGGATAGTAAAAATCATCAAATCATCACCTGGTTTTATAATACATCTACTCCTTCTATTCAGATTCAGTTTGTTGATTTTGGAACGGCTAAGGAAATTTAAGATTTTCTGTCTGTTAGATACAAAACTTCTGGTTTGGCACAATATTATCAATTGTTCACCACTCTGAATAGTTTGAAATAAGAAGTTGGTAAATCCATCAATGATTTATTAGCATTTATTAAGCCAATCTGGAACTAGTTGCAACAAGCTGAGATTAGCAAAGACAACATTCATCTCATCCAAGTTCTCATGGCTCTTCGTCCTGAATATGAATCGGTCCGAGCGGCCCTCTTACATCGTGATCCCCTGCCTTCTCTTGCTGCTGTGAAAGAAATTTTGTTTGAAGAAACTCGGTTTGGCTTGGTCAACTCCACCTATGCATCAGAGGTGGCCCTCGTAACCACTCCATCATGGTCGAAGTCTACCACACCTTATTTTAAGAACTACAAAAGAACAAGCCATTCGTTCGTTAATTGTCCCACAGTTAAATGTCGCTATTTCCACGGGCATGGTCATATTTTGTCGAACTGTCCAACCTGGTGACCTCACTCTAAAGGCGCATTAAGGTCCTCATCTGGTTCTACAACTGGTCCTTCAGTTGTTGATGCTGCCTCTGATGGGTCACACCCTTCTCCGATGTTTTCTATGAGTGATTTAGAGGCAATCATCAGACAGGTGATACCTTCCCAACCCACTGCCCTATCTACCACCTCAGGTAACCATTGGTTCTTTGACTCAGGGTGTTGTAATCACATGACACCAAATTTGTCTCTTCTTTCTAATGGTAGCCCCTCGTTTTATTTTTCGAGCATTCAAACTGCAAATGATAGCTCCATGTTTGTTACCCATTCAGGAACTGCATCCAACAACTGTTTAAATCTCCCTGACACTTACTGTGTTCCTGATCTTACTTTAAATTTGATTTCTGTTAGTCAATTATGTGAGCAAGGCTTGACTGCTTTATTTTCTCCTACTGGTTGTCAGGTACAAGACATTCAGACATGTCAGATTCTGGGAACGGGGATCAAAGTAGGAAGATTATTTGAGCTCACGTCACTTCACATGCCTACCGTCAAACATATTTCTGCTGCAGTTTCCACCCCCTTAGTCTATTAGTGGCACCTTCGTCTTGGCCATACATCAGCCAGTAAACTCTGCACTCTTATTTCCAGTGGTTCATTGGGTATTTCTAAATTTGAGTCTTTTGATTATATGCATTGTTAGTTAGCAAAACAACCTGATTCTTTCTTCAGTTTTAGCGAGTCCATCAATAATACTCCATTTGGGTTAGTTCATTCTGATGTTTGGGGTCCTACGCTTACTTCCACAATGAATGGTTATCGATATCTTGTATTGTTCATTGATGATTATTCTGGATTCACTTTGATATATTTTCTAAAGCATCGATCCGAAATATATCAAACATATATTGATTTTGCTAACATGCTCAAAACTCAATTTGCACATACAATCAAAATTCTTCGTATAGACAATGCTTTAGAATACCGTGATTTTGTCCTTCTTAAGTTTCTTAAACTGCAAGGTACCATTGTTCAACATTCCTGCCCGTATACCTCTCAACAAAATGGTCGAGCTGAAAGGAAACATCGACATATCTTAGATTCTGTACGAGCTCAACTTGTCTCTGTATCCTGTCCTGAGATGTTTTGGGGTGAAGCTGCTTTAAATTGTGTCTTTACCATTAATCGACTTCCTACACCAATGTTAAAGAAAGTATCTCATTTTGAATGATTATATGGTACACCACCAAACTATTCTCATCTTCGGGTATTTGGTTGTGCATGTTTCGTTCTTCTTAACCCCCCTTAGCATACCAAGCTTAAACCACGTGCTCATTTGTGTTGTTTCCTCGGGTATGGAATTGAACAGAAGGGCTATAAGTGTTGGGGTCCTCTTTCTAGGAGATTACACATCTCCACACATGTCACTTTTTGGGAAAATATCATGTTTTCTACCCTATCCAAGTTCAACAGTTCCCTATCATGTCTTCAACCATTTTTCACTAACTCATATATCTAGCTTTTCCCATCTCTTGTTGCAGGTACATCAGATGAGCTCAACGATCGTGATCTTGTTCTAGCACCCGTCGTCGACGAATCTTTCCCCTCTGATATTCCTGTTCCCGCTCCGGTCCCACCTCGTCTGTCTAAACGGGTAACTTAACCTCCCCTTACCTCAAAGATTATCATTGTTTCTCTGCTATTCCTTATTTGCATAAGCCCTCCTTCTACCGAGAGGCTAGTTCTGACCCCTTTTGGCAGCAAACAATGTCAGAAGAACTGTGTGCATTAGAGAATACTCATACTTGGGACTTAGTAGAACTACACTCTAACAAGACTCTGATTGGATGCAAGTGGATTTACAAGATAAAAACTCGTTCTGATGGCTCTATTGAGCGGTATAAGTCTCGTTTGGTTGCTAAAGGCTACACACACGAATATGGCATTGACTATGAAGAAACGCTTGCCCCTGTAGCCCGCTTGTCCTTTGTTCGAAGTTTGCTTGATGTAGCTGCTGTAAAACATTGGCTTTTGTTTCAAATGAATGTTAAAAATGCCTTTCTGAATAGTGATATTGCAGAAGATGTTTATATGTGTCCACCTCCTGGCTATTCTCATTCTCTAAAACAAGTTTGCCTTCTCCGTCGTGCATTATATGGGCTTAAACAGGCTCCCCGTGCCTGGTTTTCCAAGTTCAGTTCCACTATTACATAGTTTGGCTTTCAGTTGAGTCCTCACGATTTTGCCTTGTTTACTCGACAAACTAACAAGGGCATGGTTTTTTTCCTACTTTATGTTGATGACATGATCATCACCGAGGATGACTAACTGGGATTTCTGACTTACAACAATATCTTAAAAGTCATTTTGAGATGAAGGACTTGGGTAACTTGAGCTACTTTCTTGGTCTTGAAGTCACTTCTACTTCTGATGGATAATATCTTTCACAAGCGAAATATTCCTCTGATTTGATCTCTTGCTCTGTGATGACTGATACTAATATTACATCCACTCCATTAGACACGAATGTCAAGCTGACTCCATCAGATGGTACACTTCTTTCAGATCCTACAGTATATCGTCGGCTTGTGGGGAGTTTGGTTTATCTTATTGTTAGTCGTTCGGACATTGCTTACGCTGTTCATGTTGTTAGTCAGTTCATGTCGGCCCCCCGTACTGCTCACTTCACTACTATTGTCCGCATCCTTCGATACGTGAAAGGTACTCTATTTCATGGCCTCCACTTCTCTGACAACTCTCCATTAGTATTATCGGGTTACTTAGATGCAGATTTGGTTGGTGATTTTACCGATCGACGTTCTACTACTAGTTATTGTTTCTTCTTGGGCAACTCATTAATATCTTGGCGAAGCATGAAACAGACAGTAACATCTCGCTCTAGCATATAATCTGAGTATCGGGCTCTTGTTGATGCTACCTCTAAATACTTTGGCTTAGATGGTTACTTGAAGATATTAGGGTTACACATGCTTCTGCTACCTTCTGCATTGTGACAATCAAAGTGCGATCCGAATTGCACACATGATGTTTTTCATGAGAGAACAAAACATATTGAGAATGATTGTCACTTCGTCCGTAAGCATCTGGTTCGGGGCACTCTTCAGCTTTCTCCTATTTCCTCTTCCAATCAGACGGTTGATATTTTAACTGAAGTTCATCTTCCGGGTCGCTTTCATGCCTTGGTTGACAAACTCAAGTTGATTTTTACGAATCCATCTTGAGTTCGAGGGAGAGTGTTAAGGAAACTACCAGTTAAGGAAACTCAATATTGTATTTAGCAGTTAAGGAAATTAGTATCTCGTGTAATTAGTAGTTCCCTTTGTGATTGCACTTTCCTTTTGTATTCTAAGACTTGTGCGTATATATATAGATTACCATGTATACAAGATCAATACACAATAAACATATTCTCTTGAGAAATTATCACTACCAGTTCCAAAAAATAAAATAAAATTAAAGTTAATTAATTTATGAAAGAATCGCTAGTAACATGCAACAACCCTTATTATATATGATTAACCATCTTAGTACATACTATATTGCAACATCACTTTCTTCTTATTTTTGTAAGTAACCGATTATGCTTCAACAAAGATCCAAGTTAAATCAATTGAAAAATATTCTTGTATCAATCAATAGTAATAGTATGAACCTAAAATATTTCAATTCAAGAATGAATTCAATTAGTTCAATTCATCATCGTTTTTTTAAAGAGAATCTCATCGACTTTATGTGCGGAACTATTAATCTCAGTAAACATTTCAATTAGAAACATAAGTATATGATGAGATCGATTGATCTCATTCATCTCAAAATACGAGATTATATAATTTGTAAAATATATAACATTTGTGGATAATCTAGTAGACTCTGACAACACATGTAAACATTTTTAAACATAAGAATTAGATCAAACAGAGAATTACCTGCGGGAGCGATTAGATAGACTCGTTAAACCTAAATATTATTTCGCCTTCATGAACCTCAACACATTCGACTCCTTGTTTGCTGATAGAAGTGCATTTTTATATTCTTGAGGGAGAACCTTTAAGCTTATCACATTAATACTAATTTTCATCAAATTGGTAATGGTAATGGAAGCTCAAAAGTCTTTAAGTAATTTATAGGTTACATAATTTAAGACATAACTTTGAGACACATAATGGTCTTACATAACGTTCTATACGGTAATCAGTAATATCTCTCTCACCTAGTGGATTGGATACTGTAATCTCTCTCTACCCCACCCCCAAATCATATAATATTTCTTGAAGCAAATATTATAAAGGTTCTCTCTCTCCCCCTAGTATATAATTTTTTTGAAGCAAATATTATAAAGATTTAAATCTCGTTCACACAATTCAACTATTACATAATATTTCTTGAAGCAAATATTATAAAGATTTAAATCTCCTTCACACAATTTCAACTAATATTTTTCTTAAGAATTAACTATGTGAGTTAGTTGTTATAAAAAAAACTATATGATTTTTTTTGTTTGGTGTAAACCTTCTAATATCCTACCAAAGCATATAGGGTGAGATGGTAGATGTATTACTTGCCAAAAAGAAAGGTTTGAAGAGGTAATGAGTTTAACTCCAACTTAAGTAAATAATTAAAAAAAATTCTTTTGATATCCCAAGTTTACTCGACTACTTCAAACTCAAATTAGAGGTGGCTCATAGGAGGCATTGCCACTCTAAAAAAGGGTGACTCATCCATCCATAGGGTTTGAAGACCGAGATATAAGTTAACCCCCATTGGTTATATGCATTATTTTTTTAGCTCAAGGTAGTAGTAATAATAATAATAATAATAATAATAATAATAATAATAATAATAATAATAATAATAATATTATTATTATTATTATTATTATTATTATTATTATTATTATTATTATTATTATTATTATTATATATGCATGCAAATTTTTTACAATTTTTTTTAAGAATTTTTTTATAGTCTTTTGAAGACTCCTTTTTGGCTCTCTCAAAGGCGAGGACTCAATCCATCCATAGGGTTTGAAGATCAAGCTAAAGGTCAAGGTCAATCCTCGTTGATAATCAAACAATTGAGACGAAGAAACCTCAAAATCAAATGATACTGATACAAAAACAAAATACAAAATCCAAAATCCGATACAGTAGAATTCATGTACAAAGAGAAGCGGACATCGAAGAAACATGTCTTTAACCACAAATTACATCTAAAACCCAACTAATATTCACAAACCAAAGAAAAGGCTATCTTTTCTCATAAAGGAAGAGACTCTGAGAGACTTGAGTGAATGCAAAAGTGAAGCTGCCCGCAGAAGGGTACGCCAAAGAAATTTGCATAAGCCTCACCAAACACAATAATCCTGAACATATAATTAATCAAGAAAATGATAGTACAATAAAGGATTATATTTCTAATAAAGGAAGACAAATTTAAACTCCACACAACAAAGAATGGACAAGACCAACAACAATAAAGCATTGAGATGGACTGAACTATAATGCTTCTTTTTACATGTTTCAGTCCATGATCTAAAGAAGAAATTGCATGTAGTTATCCAAATTAATCTTGTCAAAATGGAAAAAAGGGCTTCCAATAATTATTCAGATTGCTCAATCCAACAACAAATATACCTACAAGTTTAACAGCAGTTAAGTCCTCCTAAATCCAATCTAATTCAGATAGAAAAGAGGTAGATGCCAAATTTTCTTGATGCCTATTACACGCTAATCGTTGTAACAAGCCTTAATTTACTGATTAGGTAAAATAAACTTGTCAAGACTTATGAGCAAACCCATCAATTAAACAGAAGATTGCGACCAAAGAGAGCAATAATTAAACAAAGAACCACGAAACATAACACATACAAGTAATTCTTTAACTGGTATGTATTCCTTATGTTTAGAATGTTCACAATTGAAACATTGTGTTAGGGATTTATGGGTCTGTGATACAAACTTGAACACAAAACCAGATCTGCGCCAAGGATTGTATCATGAATAAATAAAAAAGGAGATCGGAATGAGCAGGATAATGGAAGGAAAAGATATCTATATTGACAAATTGAAGAAACACACTTGCTTACAAAAGGAAACGATTACAGGACACTGAATAAGAGCAAACTTAGAAAGAATGCTTACTCGATCTTACTTCGATTGTTTTGCATTCTCTTCCAACTATCTATTTATAGACACAAAACGTAGATGCACTACCGTGGAAAGGTAGTCCTAAAAGATAAAACATATCTCTTTAGAAAAGCAAAAGATTTGATTTAGTAAAGGAGACAAACATTACTACTTTACTTTATTAAAAGAGATAACAACTACAGCTGTACATAGCTTTATCGTTATCATTATCCTGTAGCACTTTATGATGATGAAGCGGTGGACCGCAAATAAGTTTTTCCTGTAGCACTTTATAAGAGCTGCTAGAAGGGATAAGCTTTGAGATAAGATTCATATCTTATCAAATGATGGCAGAACGGCTGGCAAAAAATGTCAGGAAGCATGAGCTTGATAGGAAAAGTGGCCTGAGCCAACGGTCTGGACATGTCCAGGAAGCATGGGCTGGATAGACTGTTATGGCAAGGGCCTGAAGTTTAATTGTTGAAATAAGAACAATAGCGACATATTGGTGATGAGCGAAGCATTCCCCATAGGAAATAATGAACGAAATCTGGATACCGATATAAATCGGGATAATTGACAACATGGATGGCAGGTCGCTGCAGTAAATTCCATAGTGCCAAGAGAAGATTAGCATCTGCATAGGACCAGAAGATAAAGTGGCATGCAAAGATGTAGATTGTTGGTTTAGTGTAGGAAATATCCCAAACAATCTCAACGCCATTACTGAATAATTCTTGATAGAGATAATCTATCATCGGTTGCTGTATTGCTGGATTGCGAAGAGTACGAGCTAATGTTCGCATTTATAATTATAGATTATCTGCAGAGTGATCAGAGAAATTTTCTGACAAAGTTCTGGAGGAAGTTGAATATTTAAAAACCAAAATTTTGACATCTTTTGCAAGAATTTCTTTGGCAGCTTTACAGTTAACACGAATTAAAAACTTTTGATTTAAAACATTAGATTGAGACTTTTGAACGCATAAAACAATTGCTAAAATTTCTTTTTTGACTGTAGCATAATTGCATTGAGTTTCATTCCAGAGCTTGGAGGTATAACATACCAATTGCTCGTGATTGGAAGGGTCTTTTTGCAAAAGGATACCACCATAACCGAGGTCAGAGGCATCGGTTTGGATGATTTTTGGATAAACTGGATTTGCCAAATGCAGGCATGGAAGAGATTTTATTTTTTGTTTTATGTTCTGAATAGCAGATGTATGAATCGAAGTCCATAAAAATTTAGCATCTTTTTTAAGAAGATCTTGTAATGGTTTTCTGTCAAGGGCTGCATTTTTATAAAAGTCGGATAAGTAATTAAGACATCCGAGAAATCTTTGTAATTAATTTTTATCAATGAGTTTATCAGGAAATTTATCAGCAAAACTGATGACACGATTGACAGGAGTTATCTTTTGATTGGATATTTTAAAACCAAAAAAGATTGTAGATGTTTGAAATAAATGCATTTTCTTTTGTGAGAGAACTAAACCATTTTTAATGATGAGTGATTGGAATGTATAAAGATGTTTCCAATGTTGATCGATGGATTTAGCGAAAACTAGAATATCATCAATATAGACTAAGATGAAATCATGATAAGGATTAAAAATATCATTCATTATTTTTTGAAATTCAGAATGAGCATTTTTTAGCCCAAAAGGCATGACATTCCACTGGTATTGACCAGAGGGAGTGTTAAAAGCAGTTTTATACCTGTCATTCGGATGAATTTGAATTTGCCAAAAATCGAATTTAAGATCAAATTTAGAGAAGACTAAAGCAGAAGTTGTAGCTTTTATTAAATCATATTTATTGGGTAATGGATATCGAATTGTTTTAAGTACTTTATTCAAAGGTTTGTAATTTATAACAAGACGAGGAACACCTCGTTCAAGTTCTGGAGCATTTTCAACATAAAAAGCAGTACAACTCCAAGGAGATTTAAAATGAGTAATTAAACCTTTTGAAATTAAATCTTTGATTTCGTTTTGCTAGAGAGTCCGTAAGCGAGAATTCATTTGAGATGGATTAGCTTTTGTAGGAATATGTGATTCTCGGAACTCAGAGACATAAAGTAATGTAACAATATGATGTTTTCGATCCTAAAATGCAGAAGGAATATCATAACAACATTTTTTATGTAAATTTGATTGAAAATTCTTTAATTTTCTTTGAAAAGAGGGAGTTTGTAGAAATTGATCGATTTTAAGAAAATTTGTTTATTATGAAGAGTAGTAGAAATACCTTTGGAAGAAACATAAAAGGGTTGTATATGTTGCAAAAATGGAGTGCCTAGTAACATGTCATGTTGAAGACCATTTACAATGATAAATGACGTAGGAATACAATAGATTGATGACAAATGTGAGCCAGAGGAACTTTATATTTGATGGAAGATTTAGTACCATTAGCAGTAGAAATTTTACTTGTAATAGATTCACAATAACGAAAAGGAATGAGACCTTCACGAATGCAATTTAAATCAACACCAGAATCAATTAAGGCATGGCATTTATAAGAAAAATCTTTGATTGTAAAAGTTATTGAAGTGAACCATCATTGATGTGTATATCTAGTAAGAGATTCAATAAAAACGTTATTTGGATCAAATTCATGTAAGGATTCAGAGTTTAGTGTCTCTAGTTCAGTAACCTGTTCAGTTAATAATTTAATCTCAGATTTTAAATGATTTATTTCGGTTTGTAAAGACTGTATGGTGGCTTGATTAGGTTTTTTGTTTACAGTTTGCATGAGACTGGCGAAGGTATATTTATGAGGATCTATTTCTAATTGTTGTTTAAATTTATGATGTTTTTTGTCTTTAAAACTTTCTAAAGGGTCAGATTCTTGAGGGTTAGGGAGAAGTTCAGTAAAATATTTATATTTTAATGTTGGATCAGAAATCCGTTCACCAATAGCAAAAATGAGTTCTTCATGAGCAGTTAAAACATTAATTTCGGTATCAGAGGATGAGGAAGATGATGTATTTAACATGTTATTAGGACAATGACAAATATCAGATGATGTATCGGAGTTGTCTTGATGTATATGCTGAATTTTTTGTTTATGATTTTTAAGATGGCATTTATTAGCTTAATGACCAGGTTTACCACAATGATAGAAAACATTTTTCTTGGTAGTCTTAGATTTGGATAGGAACGGACGATGATAGTGCTTTCTTTTAGGATGGGATTTATAATAAAATTTATTTTTAGGAAAGTGTGATTTACGCTTAAGGCGACGTCTACCAGAATGGGTGACTAATGGGGTAATGTCTAAATCATGGCCAAAATCATAACAAAAATCTCCAAGATCATGTTTTAATGTCTTCTTTTCTTTATGCAGTTGGAGTTTAAGACGCATGTCATTACAGATTGAAATTCCACAAGTTTGTACATATTGGATAAGATCTCCATATGACAAATTGTTCCAATTTAAGGACCCATCTTATTGAGTTTTAGTAAATTCTTTGACTTTCGCACCAAAATAAGGTGGTAAGCCAGCGATGAAACGTTCTTTCCATAATTGACTATCATGTGTAGTTAATTGATAAAGTTTTGTAAAAAATGTATCTTTATACCAACGGTAATCATTCATTGTTTTACAGCGAAGACTCTGTAATTGATCACTAATTATTTCATCAAGAGAGGATAACTTACCAACAAAATACCAAATTATGTTGGCAAGAAGAGTATCAACACCATTAGGCTGAAGTTTACCATTTGAATCTAAATTGGATTTCCATTATCATCATGAATTATAGCTGTTATTATTTCATTGCGAACAGCTTGATTGAATGCATAATGCCACCAACCAAATAGTTGGCCAGTAAAACCTGAAGCAATAGCAGTAGCAATTGTGGCGTCTGAATGTTTTTGAATGAGACATGCTTTAACATAGATTTGTATTTGTAAAAGAACTTTCATAATTTGATATTCAGATAATCCATCAATATTCCAATCATAAATAGCATTACCATCAAATTTTTAATGGCGTTTATTTTTTCTTCAAGAATAAGATCGGCTGGAGAAGGTCGTGAATAAAACTGTTTTTGTTTTGGATAACGATTAGGATATGGAGTTTTTTGTCGAAAGACTTTATGTATAAAGAGATGCTCAGATTGAGAGAGTGAAGAAGAAGAAGCAGAATCAGATGGCGGCATGCTGAATGAATCCTTATCTGAACTAGCCAGTAAATGTTCAGAACCAGATAATTGATCAAGATTTGCTATAACTGGACCTTTATCTGTACGAGTGGCAGTAGTGTCTCATTTGGATTGAGGAGAGTCAGATGAAGGAACTGGTGGAGGGATATGTGATTTAGATAAATTTAATTGAGATAATTGAGTGGTTAATTTATCCATAAATTCTTTAGAGTATTTGGGAGGAAAAAAAGGCAAAGGCATTGTAGACATGGTAGAAGGAAAATAGGGCTGTGGCTTTATGGCAGGTAAGAGCGAAGAAGAAGGTTGAGATTAACTGCTGGCTGTTTGTTGGATGGTTTGGAAAATGGTGAAGGAATGGAGATGTCAATTGTCTTAACATCAGATTTATCCCACCATTTGCATTGGATTTCTTGAGAAAGGTAAGTGAAGACTTGATTTTGGGTTGTGGTAATAACATGAGTACCATACTATCACCCTCACAAGTCTTAAACTTTTGACACATTGTCTGATGGTACAAGTGCTCTTCTTATAGGCTTGAGGGAGAACCATTGAGCTTCCCACATTAATACCGGTTTTCATCAAATTGGTAATGGAGCTTAAAAGACTTGAAGTTCATAAGTTACATAATGTCTTCATTATTTAAGTTCAAAGGATATTATGAGAAACATCGTGGTCTTACATCAATTTCTCACAACAATGCAAGTAAAAAATCAACAAAGAACTCATCAATTGTTAGCCAACAATAACATTTAAGAACCATGGAGAGCAAAGCTGCTACGAGAAATCATTTACAAATTGCTCCAATTAAGCTATGATGAAATTAATTGCATTATTTTTTCATAGATTAACATAAACACACATGCGCATATATTGAATCAGTGATGATGACTCATAGAAAGGAAAGAGGGCTAGCAAGCTAAAGTAAAGTATAAGGGACAAAGGATTCTCCTAAGTAAAGGAGAGCAAGAAAATATTCTACAATGTGTTTGACAACACAGGTAAGGAACTATCAACAATGAATGAAATCAAGAAAGTACTTATCTCTCTTAATGATCTCAGAGAGAGAGAACACATGTATTTATATACGAATGTGTGTTACAATTCTACAAGTTATTCTCTAACTAACTTAACAACTCTCACGATACATTGTTCACACACTGTACATGTCATGTAGTACAACACTCTAACTATTCTCAGTGGTTTACACTTACATCCCCCTTCAAACGAAGGGGGAGTGAAACTACACCAAGTTTTGTACTCAAATAGATGAACCGAGAAGAGGATAATGGTTTGGTAAAACAATCAGCACTCTGATCATGAAATGGCACATAGTGAACAGACAACGAACCCTTAAGAACTTGGTCCATGATGTAATGAACATCAATTTTGATATGTTCACTCCTTGCAAGAAAAACATGATTCCTAGCTAGAGCAGTTGCACTTTGATTATCACACCACACCACAGGTTGTTGAAGGAAAGGAAAACGCAACTCAAACAAAAGAGACTTGATCCAAGTTAACTCAGAAGCAACATGAGCTAAAGCCCCATATTCAGATTCAGTGCTTGATCTTGAAACAACTGCCTATTTCTTAGATTGCCAGGAAATCAAGTTACACCTAAAGTATACTGCGTAACCAGCTATGGATTTTCTCTGTCTTCAATGGAAGATGCCCAATCAGCATTAGAGTACCCAATTAGAGACAAGTCGGAACCAGGTTTAAAACATAAACCAGAGTAAATTGTTCCCTTCAGAAATTGAAGAACTCTCTTCAAGCCTTGCCAATAAGCTACAGATGGAAACTGCTGATACTGACTTAGTTTATTGACAATGTAAGCAATATCAGGCCTTGTGTTAACAACATATTGTAAACCACCCAGTAAACTTCGATATAGAGAAATATCGAAGAATATCAAGTGAAGGGAATTAATGAATCATACATGAAACTTTTCGTAACAATAGCAGGAGTATACACTGGTTTTGTAAAGCTCATCCCAGCTTTTTGTAGAAGAGAGGCAATGTAACTAGACTGATTTAGATACAAACCAGAGTTGTCACGATGAACTTCAAAGCCCAAAAACATGTTGATGTCACTAATATCCTTCAGAGCAAATCTTCCATGTAATTTGTCAATGAAACCTTGAATCATATCAGCACTTGTACCAGTAATGATGATATCATAAACATAGACCAACACATATAAGAGACTGTTATGCTGATGGACAATGAACAAAGAAGAATTTGAAACTGCATTGTTTAATCCCCATAACATAAGTTGAATCTTAAGTTCATCAAACCAAGCCCTTGGAGCTTGACCAAGACCGTATAGACCTTATGGAGTTTACAGACTAGACTAGGATGGCCTTCTACAACAAGACCCTCTGGTTGATGTGTATAAACCTCTTCATTCAGATTGCCATTTAAAAAGGCATTATTGATGTCTATCTGTCTCATTTACTATCCATGTGTAACTGCAATGGAAAAGATAATACGAATGGTAGATGCTTTCATAATTGGGCTGTAAGTCTCAGAGAAATCCATACCAGGTACTTGTTTAAATCCTTTGGCTACCAAGCGAGCTTTGTATCTATTAACAACCCCATCTGAGTTCTTCTTGACTGTAAATATCCACTTGTTGCTCACAATGTTTTGAGAAGAGGTAGCTGAAACTAAGGACCACGTACCATTAGCAATTAAGGCTTGATATTCTTTGTCCATTGATTCCTTCCAATGAGGAACGGTAAAGCCTGAGAGACAGACTTAGGAATCTCATCAACTGACAAAGTTACAATAGATGCAAAACTTTCTTCTAGATAATTCCACTTTTTGATCTAGCGACCATAGGATGAATATTCACAGCTGGAGCATCAGTGGGTTGTGATGGACTGCTGGGCAGGACAAAAGTAGTTGGAACTTCAGTAGAAGGTAAAGTAGCCTGTGATGAGTGAGACAACTCAGGAGAAAACTGAGAAGACTGAGCAAAATTTGGAGACTTATCAGAAAAGTTGGGTACAAAGGAAGTAGGTAGAGATATAAAAGGACCAGTTACACTGAGAGTGATATGAGATTGTTGTTGTGAAGTGAATAAAGTTGGACATGGAAATTCAACTTCATCAAACAACACATGCCTGGAGATATATAATCTACCAGTTGAAGTTAAACACTTATAACCCTTATGTAATGAACTATAGCCCAGAAAGAGACATTTCCCAGACCTATACTGATACTTGCGTTGATTGTATGGTCTTGTGCTTGGATAATAAGAGCACCCAAAGACCTTCTAGATAGTGTAGTCTGGTTTCACATGAAACACCTTTCATGGGGAGAGACACCTTGAAGTATTCTTGTTGGCAATCGATTAATAAGGAATACTGCAGACTCACAAGCATCCCACCGGTATTTATAAGGTAACTGTACCTGTGCCAACAATGTTAAACTTGTCTCAACAACGTGTTTATGCTTTCTTTCAACTCTACCATTTTGCTCATGAGTGTATGGACAAGGATGTTGGAACAATATACCATGCTCTTCCAAAAATGATTTAAACACCTTGTATTCACTACCCTAGTCAGATTGAACAACTTTAATCTTGGCAGAGAACTTATTTTCAACTTGAGCCTAAAACTGTTTGAACACATTAAAGGCATCTGATTTCTTCTTTAGAGGAAAAATCCAAGTAAACCTTGTACAATCATTCATAAAACTTATATAGTAGTTAAAACCATCTGAGGATGTAACAGGTGATGGTCCCCAAACATCAGTGTGGATTTTATCAAGTAAATGTTTACAGCAGGAATCAGAAGTTGAAAATGGAAGTGAATGGTGTTTTCCCAGTGGACATACATAACAAAACTCATCATCAGAACAAGATACATGTAAAGATTTTCTTAAGATCTGATGAAGAGTTTAATTGGCAGGATGACCAAGCCTCAAATGCCGAAGTTTAGTTGAATTAGCACTACCCTTTTTCTTCTTTAGATCTTCCAGATAGAGTTTGCAATTTCTGAACCAATGTCCAGGTGCATGGCAGAAATGACAATTTCCTTCCTTTTCTTTTGGGTGTTTTGAAGCAGGAACAAGCTGGGGCTTGACTTGTTCAGCAGGCTTTGCGACAGGTGCAGCAGCAGCCTTGGCAACTTTAGCCTTGACTTTGCCTTTCTTCTTCATTCCCTTTCCCTTTTGAACCATCAACACATTACTAGAGGGTTTCTTGATATTTTGTTCAGCAGTTTTGAGCATCAAATGCAACTCTGAAATCGATTTCTCCATATTATTCATATTTTAGTTCATCACAAATTGTGAGTAACTCTCCGGTAATGAAATCAGGATCAAATCCGTAGCCAACTCTTGGCTTATGGGAAATCTGAGTCTATCAAGCTGGTCAACATATCCCTTCATTTTCAGAACATGAGGACTAACTGACGCACCCTCAGTCATCTTTCAAGAATGTAGGTTCTTGACTGTCTCGAACCTTTCTTGCCTAGCTTACTGTTGGAACATTTCCTTAAGCATTACAGCCATGTCGTAGGCTTCCTGTAGTTCCATGTCCTTCTGAAGTTCAGGAACCATAGTTGCCAGCATAATACATGCAACATCTGTAGAATTGTTGACATGCTTATTATGTGCATCCTTCACGGCTTTCGTAGTATTGACTGGTGGGTCCTCAGGGATTGGAGCATCTAGGACATACAACTTGCGTTCATGCTTGAGAACGATTCTCAAGTTTCTTAACTAGTCAAGAAAGTTAGTCCAAGATAGCTTATCCTTGTCAAGGATGGATCGCATTGACTGGGGATTATTGTTACTCGAAGAGGCCATTGATCTACAATAAAGATTATGCAAAGTTTATTTTAGTATAGAGGAATAAACTCCCACTAAATTAACAACCCTCTTAAAACATATTGTTTATTTAGGGGGACTGAAATCCATATTTCACCTAATTCTATGACAGCTATGGCATGAAACGCAGAACTAGATTATTTAGGTATGTAACCTGTTACATCTTATGTAATTTTAAATACTTTTATGAGATACGAGACATCTTATGTCTTAGCATGTTTTTTTATCTCATCATGTGCCTAAAGCTCAAAACTATTTTGATAGCTTTATTAAGTCTGACCATTTTAAACATTTAGATAACTCTTACCTAACTTGTCTTACCGAGATAACACAATACACCTAGCTATGGCTGAAACTATATTAGTGTGATCGAGGCCTCGACAAGTGTTTAAAATGGATGGCACGAGACTTAAAATTTAATAGAGGGATTTTATTCTGTTTTAGTGATTTTATGTAAACAATGAAATATCATATATTTTTATTGATTTGTTCAATCACTAAACAATTTGGAGATTTTTATACTGTTCACTAATAAAAGAATTTCCGTGCGCTAGGATTAGTTAGACGGTGGTTCCGCTGACCGGTCAGCGGACGGGGGAACAAGGGGCAGCGCCTCCATTTTTATTTTTTAGGAGAAGAATTTCAATTCCAAAAATTAAAAATCGATATAGAAAATCATATTTTTCGCTGATTTTATTATCATAAATTAACACCTTAATTTATCTGAAATTAAGTTAATTAATACATTTTTATTAACTCAGGCCCACATCTAACTAATCATCTTATCCTAATCCAATTAGGACTTAAGATATTTGAATCCTATCATATCACCAATAACAAAATTCTCGATATTTATCTCATATCCAATAGGGATAACGAAACCGATTTTGTTAATATCTCCTAATCTAATTTGTTATCTATCTCTTATCAAATAGAAATTTCATAACAAAATAGATATAACGAGATAAATAAAAATTTCAAAAAATAATTATTTGCAATTTCGGTCCTCATCCAAATAATCACAAACATGTAATTGAATCATGAACTACTATCCCAATCGAACCTAATCATATTAGTTTCGAATTAATATTAAGACTTATATAATATAAGAAACTAAAAAAATGTAACCTAAATATGCATACTGAATTAAAGAGATTTCATCCATGCATCAATACACGAAAAATAAAGATTATACCTAATGGTGTCATGGATCACAGAACACGAAATTCAATTCATTAAAATTATTCAAATTAACCTAACATGGTTACTAGCATGTACGAAACTGATTTTAATTAAATCACGAATATATGTATCATATACACAAAACATGATAATAAATCTCACAAAAAACTTATTTATATCACATATACATCAACTATTAATGTGCTTTCAATCATATATCATGTATATATCAGAAGAAATCATGCGATGAATTTAATGGAATTGAACTCGAAGGCTCTAATACCACTGTTGGATTTTGGGGTTCATACGCAGCGGAAATTACAAAACAATTTTGACAAAAACCTAACAGGATCCGAATCTAATTCCATTAAAAACATTTAAACCATGAAAACTTAATCATACCTTGGTCGTAATATACCTTTCTGAAGGTTGATCGATCTCTAAGGTGCTGCCAACGACAAACGCCCTCTACCAACAGTCCACACATGAACGGCGGCCGAGATTCGAAGTGCTAGCTTCGAGAGAATGCCAAACCTTTCGTTTCTCTCCAAAACGATCCAGTGCGTACTAGAAAACCCTAATTCGTTTCTGAAACGAAAATAGAGTTTCGACCCTAATCTTTCATATGTGTGTTCTAACTTAAAGCGTCTATTTATCCAACCCTTGTATATAGACGGTTAAGTAAATTACACATATACCCCTACTTAAAGAAGTATAAGTGTAATACACCACAAGGACATTTCTGTCATGGATTTTATCATATAAAATTCATTTTTCTGAACCATCTTAAAATCTCGCAAAACCATTCTTAGTGTGCGACCCAATAGGCTCATACAACGTTGACTGTGTACCAAAACACATTTTAGTATGCAAGTCATAAGCGTCCTCTAGCAAGACATTATGACTACCTAAGTTGTACGAATATCAAATCGATACGACCTAATCAATAGTGTATATAACATCCTTTTTTCACACGATATCCTTTTGATTAAACATAAGACATGGAATTGTCATCCAACATGTTCAATCGTACTAGTCTTGATCTTTAGGTAGACAGAAAACATCCAAGCGACATTGATCAATATCAATTCACTTAGACTAGGCATTTTAATAGTCTAACAAATCGAGGGATCTACTAGATATCTCTCTTTATATGAGAGGGACAAACTCTATCTCGATTTCACAACTTCATCACATTGTTCACACAGTAACCAATCACAACCTTTATAATCGTCCGATTAAAGACAACGTTTGATTGTGTCGAATCACTATGTTCCTAATGTTGAAGTCTCTGGTAATCTCAAGTCAAAGGACTGAAAAATATACCTATCATGAGAAACAACTATGACTTAATCCATGTGATGTTCTCATAGTGGGTCGATCCAGTACTTTGTTCCCTAACAAGTACTCGTGATCTTGATTCGTATTCATATACGTATAATCATCATATGATCATCAATCAAGACTCACACTAGTCTTAATTCATTATAGTTCCCAGTATAATGATCGATTATTGACATTTAGGATATTTCTGTAAATACCCATGGATCTTATTATAATGTAAACATGCAAATTAATTATAATAAACAGTAGATGAAATCTTCTATTTTATTAACTAAAAGTATTCGTAAAGACAGTTAATGGATTGACCTAGGGCACATGCCACAACAGTATTGTCCAGTGCCACAGGACCAAGACATAAAAGTAGTCTCAATCGTACTAAGTCTGAAACTCATAGTACTAGGCTCAAGCCTTCAGCCGTGTTAGCATACTGCTGATGTACATCTTCCGATCATGTTGATCAGGCCACTATTGCTCATCGTTTAGTCACCGATCATAGTTAATTAATTTGTTAGCTATTAACTGTTGTTAGTTAATTTACCCAACTCAGGTAGACAGTTGGGTTGTTAGTTAGAGCATTGACTCTTTGACTCTTGTATCCATATAAAGTATAAACCATTGTATACATGTTTCTTGTGTCAATGAAGATTATACAATCTGGTGAAGAACAGAGCCCTCTTTAGAGTTCTTGTTCGTTTTCTTAATTTCTCATTTTTCACACCGACTTATCTTGTTAGATAGATTTCACATGGTATCAGAGCCATTAATGGCGCCAGATTCACCTAGTCCACCTACAAGTGGTGACCTTCCTATAAATCTCATTCCAGATGTTGCAAAGATTGCGAAAACCTTGAATTTCAATATTCCTACAAAGCTTGATGAATCGAATTACATCTACTGGAAAGTGCAAGCGAAAGCTGCAATCAAAGCTCTTTGTTTTGGTTTCTTGGTCACTGAAGATTGTTTTTCTTCAAATCGATCATCATCGTCATCAGATTCTTTAACACAGAATGATGAGGTATGGAGTAGCGTAGATTCTATGTTGATATGTTGGATATTCTCCAATATTGATAAGAATGTCATTGATAATGTCACTGAATGTGAGTCTTCATATAAGATCTGGACAATTCTTGAGAAACTTTATGCCTAAGCTTCTATGGCTAGGGTTTTTCAATTGAAACAACAGTTAAACATATTAAAGAAAGGTTCTTCTTCAATCTATAAATTTGTGGTTAAGATCAAGAATATTGCCACATAATTGAAGTTGATCGGACAAACTATTTATGAAGCTAATCTTATAAAGTATATATTGAATGGTATAGGACATGAATTTGATTCTGTAATTGTAGTAGTGTCATCTCAACAATAAACCATGGCTCGTCAAGATACATAATACTTACTATATGCTTCATGAGCAACGTCGTGCACATTTAAATGGACATTCTTTAGTTGATTTGTCTTCTGAATCAGCAAACTTTTGTGTCAAATATTGTAGACAAGAAATCTCAGTCATAAAAATCTGGTGGATCTTCAAATTTCAATCAAGATAATGGTGGTAATAGAGGTGACACAATAGAGGCCGTGGTGGTAATATAGGTGGGTGAAATGGTGGTCATGGTGGTTTATCAAATTTGCAACAAATCATGACATGTGGCTCTTCAGTGTTATCAACGTTTTGATTAGAATTTTCTTAGACCTAATTATAATGGAAATGGCAGTCACAATGACCAATTTAAGAGATTTGAAAATGGTGTTTCTCAGACAGCAGCACAGTCTCATCAATTTCCATCTCAACAACCTAACTACCACCAGTTTCAAGGTATGCTAGCAGTACCTACCTCAGTTGTTGACTCTAGTTGGTACATGGATTCTAGAGCTTCTTGTCACATGACATTTGATTCATCCTCTATGATGAACAAAACTGAGTATACAAGTACACAATAAGTTACAGTTGGTAATGGTGACAAGCTTAATATTTCTTCTATTTGTACTAGCATACTTCATTCTAATGTTCAACCTTCTCGTGATCTATCTTTGCAACATGTGCTTCATGTTCCAAATATTGCTAAAAACCTCCTTAACATCTCAAAATTGATTCGAGATCATGATGTAATTACTGAGTTTTCATCTGACTCCTTTGTATTAAGGACAAGGCCTTGAGGAGAGTTTTTCTCCAAGGTAAGCTTAAGGATGGACTCTACTGATTTTCCAAGGTCTCCTCTCCTTCTAGTGATGGTCATACTTTCAATAAGGACCTTGCCATTAGAAATTTGAATGCTACTATCGATATATCTTTTAATTGGCATGCAAGGCTTGGTCATCCATTACAACTTGTACTTCATAAAGTTTTACAATTATGTAATTCTGCTGTACCTAAAACACCATTGTATTTTTGTGATTCCTGCAAGATTGGGAAAATGCATAAGTTGCCATTCAATAATTGTTATATTACTACCTCTAGTCTACTAGAGTTAGTATATTATGATTTAAGGGCACTTACACCGTTACTTTTGACTACTGGTTCTCTATAATACGTGGTGTTTGTTAATGCATTGAGTCATTTCACATGGTTCTATCATTTGAAACTCAAGTCTGATACTTATGCTGCATTTCTTCACTTTCAAAAATCTACGGAACTTCAACTCGGCACTAAGTTGAAGTGTTTTCAATCTGACATGGGTTTTGAGTTCGAGCCTATTGAGAAATATTATCATTATAATGGAATTCATCATTGATATTCTTGTCCTTATACTCACAAACAAAATGGAGTACCTGAGAGGAAACATAGAGCTATAGTGGAGATGGACCTTACTCTTATTGCCCATTCATATATGCCTCTCTCTTTTTGGGAATAACTTTTTCTTAAGTATGTGTTTCTTATAAACAGTCTTCCATTTTAGTGTTACAATTTAAGTGTCCTTATCATGTATGTTTTCAGAAAATACATGATTACCACTTTCTCAAAACCTTTGGTTGTTCTTATTTTCCTAGCCTTACTTTTTATTCACCTCACGAGTTTAGTTTTCGATCAGTCAAGTGTGTTCATTAGTTACGGTCTTTGTTATCATGCTGTCGATGTTTGCAACCCTCTAGTAAAATTTATATTTCCAGAGATATTATTTTTAATGAACAGGAGTTTCCTTTTGTTTCCCTTTTTATATCTTCTTCACCAGTTTCATCTTCTACTACTTCTCTTCAACTTTTTGTGTTTCGCCATTTGTCCTTATTTTCCCTTGTTCCATCACCATCTCCTGCTTCTATGTCTGTCAGTACTATTTCAACTATTGTTGTACTTCGTACTACTACTACTACTACTACTACTCTTACTACTCTGCTACTCCTATCGCTACTATCATTGCTATCATCAGCTTGCTACTACTGGTACTACCATCATTCTTTCTTGCATTTTTCTGCTTCTTTCTCCTACTACTACTACTACTACTACTACTACTACTACTACTACTACTACTACTACTACTACTACTACTACTACTACTACTACTACTACTACTACTACTACTCTCTCGCTTGCTACTTATTACTATCAGTTGCTGCTCATTATTGCTTGCTTCTTATCATTGCTATTATCTACTCTACTTAATACTACTCAACAAGCTATCGCTTACTCATGCTACTACTACTACTATCACTTACTACTACTACTACTACTACTACTACTACTACTACTACTACTACTACTACTATCATCTGTCTGCTGCTTGCTTCACTGCTACTACTTACTACTACTACTACTAGTCATTGCTGTCATTGTTGCTATAGATTTTGCACGTCCCGAGCAAAATCGTATTCTACTACTACTACTACTACTACTACTACTACTACTACTACTACTACTACTACTACTACTACTACTACTACTACTACTACTACTACTACTACAAGTTGCTATCAAGTATCGCTATCTATCAAGCTATCGCTCACGTCATCATTGCTGCTACTATCACTGCTACTACTACTACTACTATTGCTCTTTACTAATACTAGTAGTAGTAGTAGTAGTAGTACTACTACTACTACTACTACTACTACTACTACTACTACTGCTACTGCTACTTCTACTTATAATCGATACTTATTTTACATAGTTCATAAAATATCTTTTAATTCAAATAAGTTCAAGTTAATAATCCACTTAAGATTTTTTCTTTATAAAAACTAATATTTTCAAAAACATGTAGCTTTAACAACACATATAATTCACTTTGAAAACTCAAAAGTAGTTCACAATCAAAACCATCACTACTCACAAGTTTATTTTACCCCAACACTCAAGTAGCAAGTGTACGATCTCATGATTTCTTATTAAGCTCAAGAATTTATAAATAAGCATATATCATACTATTTTTGTAGACTTTAGTACTTCAAAAGCCCATAAGACTTCATATAGTTGGAAATAAAACTTAACTTAACTAAATTACTTGTACTCAAGCTAAATCTTTTCATTTGAAAAGTTTTAATCTAATTTCCTCATTTCTTTACACACACACATATATATATGTATGTATATATCTTTTTTCTATTTTGTTATACGGTGCTGCACATTTTCCTATGGATTCCATTTTTCTCACTTTTTTCAATCATCATGTTCTCTACTCCTTTTCCTATAGAACTTGTGGGACTATTTAATTTTTGTTAAAAATCCTTGTTAGCACTTCTCACTTTCATTTTATGAAGCAAGTTTTAACTCCAACTTTTCATTAAACATCATGCATATCTTTTCCCCTTTTAGTACTAAGTCTTTATTTACTTTATACTCAATTAAGATTTATACTTAATATATAATTCCTTCGAGATTTTATTTTTTCACAAGAAGTGTTCTAGTATTCTTTTTACTTTTGTTTCAAGTTCATGGTCTTCCCTAACCCTAAGTTTCTAATTATGAAATTGTACCGTTGTTTGCTACATTTCTTATTTTCTTCAAAAATCTTATAACACTATCTTGAGTTTCATATCAACAAGATTCTTGTACTCTTACTCATCCTCAATTAAAAAAATGAACTTTGAAAATGATTTATTCATTCATTACGTATTACTATATATAACCTAATCTATACAACTATACACATTTAAATAATAAGTAAATGAAAAATAATGCACTACCATTATTTCCTCTTTAACTGCTTCAAAAATTAAATGATTATACCTACATTATTTATGCTTATTTCATATTTTCTTACCACTTCCCATAGTGTTGATGCCCGCAAACTTGAACCAAACCTTGTCCTCAAGGTTTAAAAATAAGCTTAAAACATAAAAACACTAAACACACTAACATAATAAAAATATAATTGAAGAACTAAACATAAAAATGCATAAGCATAAAATCTAAACAACTAATAAAGTGAAAAAAATATCTCGAATGTAAAAATAATCAGTATAAATGTATCACTTTATCTCTCCAAAGTCTAGAGAAATCTTAAGACTCAAACTCTAGGACTGTGCATCATCATTAGCATCATAATCAGCAGCTCCAGTATAGGATGGTGTCAAAAGATGCTCCAATCTTCTGCTCTGATGATTTGCAAATAAAATGAAGTTTCACTATCCATTCAGTCAGTCTTGAATCATTCTCTACCTATATTGCTCATATCTCAATAAGGCTTCGCGATATTGAGCCCTATCTTCTTTGTATTATCTTCTCTTCGTAGCAATCCATAACCTTCGTTGTTTTGATGTCAAGTCCTCAAGGGGAGGTGCCTATGGTGGTGGAGATGGTGGAAAAGCTTTAAGACCATCCAAGTCCTACTCTCATATTAATAGGTTTACAAATTCCTAGCCCTCAGCAAATCCCTACTAGTGATCTTCCTCTTCTCCATATCCTTCATTCTGCAACTCTTGGGCCAACTCCACTACTGCTGTTACTGCCGCTACTTAATTATCTTGTTCCTTGACTAATAACTCGACCTTAATTCTATCCCTCTCGGCTCTTTCTCTCTCATCCTCTGAGTCTTGATATTCAATTGGTTATTTCAGAGTTAGTGTGAACTCCTCATCTATTTTTATTTGGGCGTCTATATCAAATTCCTCATCCTGTATCAATCACACTCTGACCTTCAAGCACATTTGGGTAATGAGGATAAGAAACAATAGCTTTTTATCTCTCTCGATCATGATGGATTCCCTCAAGTTCTTGTAAAAAGATCTCCCCAACATTGATCCTCATGTTCTTTATAATTTCATACAAAAAAGCTGCCTTGGGTTTATTAATCTCGCTCTACTGAGTATTCGGGTATAATGATGCAACCAGAAAATGTTGCCATATTCTAAAATCTTCCTCACACTCCCCTTATTAATTTGCTTCGGCACATTCTCAGCTTTCATTATCCATCCTTGTTGGCCTCGAATAACTAATGCTCTCTCAATAGTTCTAAAAGAATATAAGTTATAAGGTCTCTCATACAAATCGCTCGGATATGGTTCTCCATTTCTGCATAAGTATTCTAATCCATAAATGTCGTTTATTGAATGCTTATTAAATGGGACCACTACTCTTCTCACCTTAACCGAGTCTCCTTTCTTTGTAACTTTGCATTGGCATAGAACCCATAAACTAATTCACGCACTCCATAAACCTTGTTCTCTATATAATCTTGCGTGAAATATCTTCAACCCCATTGCCTAATGAAATTGTTAACTTTCTTATCATACTTGGCAGGTAGGTTTATTCCTTTCTCACAAATGAACTCCTTATTTTCAATGGCTTCATACCTCTCCTTAGCCTCCTTGCTAATATAGAACTTAGACTTGAAAAGTCTCGGGGCATCCTCATTCAGAGCTGTCAAAGATGATGCCTCATTATCATTCGCCCTTAGTTCACTAACTTGACTTGTTTGTCTCCTTGTTCTTGACATTTTCTTAATAAAACTCACACAACATAAGAATACACAACAATCTTCAAAGCACCTATAATCACAATTTATGTTCACAAGGGTCATTCATATGCCAAATAATTAAAAATACATATAATAATTCACCATAAGCCACATCAATACTCTAAATCCACACAACTTCAAATTCCTATCCAAAAACCTTATTTCCATAATTCATGCAATTTCATCAATAATATCTAAAAATTTCAAAGCATAACTAATGAAATTGTAAATTTACCTTAATGTCAAACTACTTTCCAGTGTAGATTGCCTCTCCAAACCTCTATTAATAAAAGCCCTCTCACTTTACTCACAAACTAAAACCATATTGCTCTCTTGAATCTAATATCAAAAGCAATGACCTAGCACTCCTCCTTTGTGCAAATCCATAATGTAACTTCTCTTTTCCCTCTTGATCACTAGGAACACTATTTTCTCCCTTAAAATTACTCAAACTAAGGTCCTAGAGGGATGTATGCTTGGTTGGTGGTATATGGACTATGGTTCAAGTGTGTAAAATTTAGGTTGAAAAGGTTTTAAAACCCTCTCCTCGACATCGACACCATCCATTATAGGGCAAGGCGCTGCTACAACATAGGCAAGGTTTTGTGCTCACTGTGAGCAATTTTTGCTCATAGTTTGGCGTCGGCCCGACACCGCCTATGTTGGTTCACGACACAGTGTGTGTGTACACAACCTCAACCAGTCTGTCTCTATGAATTCCAAATTTTTTCATTAGCTCCATATTGGCACTCTCTCAGCTTTTTGTATTAATACATAAAGTGTTGTGACAACGTGAAATACCCTGTATATGTAAAAATCTCATAAGAACTTACTCGTGATTTGTCAATGTACCTGATCTTTACCACTCTAACTTATTTTCTCTTTTACATTCTATGCAGAGTTTGTTGAGACTTTTCCATTCCGATGAAATTTCACTCGATAAATGGTCCTTACTACACATTTCACATAAAACTTTTTAAAGTTAAAAAATTACTAAAACATTTGTATTGTTCTATCTAATAGAAATAAATAACTAAAATTCAAAATTGGAAAATAAAAACCCTTGGGCTGCCTCCCGGTAGCGCTTCGTTTAACGTCACTAGTTCGACGCAGTCTAAATCAAAATACTCCATTTATAGGTCAAAGATAATTTCTCTCCCATTCACATGTACTTCTTGCCCTTCAACAAAGATAATCTTCTCACTATCGTCATCCTCGTCGATACTCATTGTGGTCATTTTCTTCCTCGCGTGCAAGACCGCATTGGTAGTGTTCAAAAATGGTCGTCCAAATATCATACACACATCATCATCTACATCATGGTCCGTAATCTCAAAATCATTGATAAATATGAATCTATCCACTTTCACATGCACATTCAAGACTCTCCCTGTTATTGGTACCAAGTTACCATTAATTACTTCAAATCTATAGTATCGGGACAATTAATCTTCAAATATGCTTGTAATATATCCTTTATATGCATTACATTGACTGAGGCTCTCGTATCACACAAGATGTTTTAAACCGGTGCCTATTAATGCTCGATAGTATGCATATATCTAAAGGATCTCTCCTCTCGATTGGTTGAAGTTTCGGTATAAACTTAAATCTTGGTTCTAGCTTCTTTGGAACAACCTTGATGTTATTTCCTTTGGGTATTTCTTTAGAAATTCCTTCATCTTGATGCTTAACTCTCCATTGTTTCTTCATCTTCTTCTTATTCTTCAAGGGATTTGATCTTTTGTTGCTTGAATCCTTCAAGTTCATCTTCCACCACTTTCATTCATTTCTCATACATAACTTTAGATTTTCTTATAGCCAAAGTGTTGACTCTTTTTGGCTTGTAAATCACTAGCTCTTGCATTGGCTCATTCGTTATTGTTATGCTCATCATGTGAATATCACTAACATTCTCCTAGGATTGGTGATAGTGTTACTTGAAAACTGCCATTCCTTACTTGAATTCAAAGAAATTGCTAGCTGACCAATTGTCTCTCCAGGTTTTCTAAGGATTATGTTCTTTCATCATTCATCCTCTTCAGAGTTTGCTTCACATTTTTCATCTCTTTTCCATTCTTTTCATTGCGTTCCCTATCTTTGATATCAATGGCTTGTAAGAATCTTTTAATTGACTTGAACGAAGTCATTTCTTCGCTTTGGCCTAGTTCCCTCATTGGATTTGTTGATCAAAACCTGGGGGTAGCTTCAATGCATTATCGGAATTTCCATATGAGAAGTTTGGGTTGTTGTATACTTGATAATTCTTAGAAGAGCCATTCCTTTTGACCTAAAGTTTTTTCCATAGTTCTGGTTGTTAATGAAGTTGACATCTTTAAACTTTATCCCTTGTTGCATGTCCAATGGATTAACAACCATTGCTTGGAGATTAACATGTTGTATTGCTTACACTCGTGGACTTGGTTATCCCATTTATACCCTTGCCATCTGACTACTCAAGTTGGATATTTGTGCCATGATCGCTGCTTGTGAATCAATGTCATATACATTTGTTGGTTTTCTTAATAAAGAACAAGTTCCTGCTGTGGAATTCTGAGACATAAGATCTAGAAGATCAAATGCTCCATCTTCATCCTTGTTTAGTAGAGAACCACCTACTGCGACATCCACTAAAGTTCTCGTAGTGTAATTCATTTCGTAGTAGAAGATTTGCAATCGTGCCCATTTCACATATCCATGTCCTAGACATCTCCTCAGCATTTTCGTGAATCTTTCCCAAGCCTCACCAAAATACTCGGTATCTTCTTGCTTAAATTGGTTGATTTCCAATTTCCTTTCATGACCTTCACTAGGGGAAAGAATTCGTCTAGAAATCTTTCATTGATTTACGCCCTGTTGGGTTTTTGGGGTTCATACGTAGTAGAGATTACAAAATAATTTTGACAAAAACCCCAACAGGATCCGAATCTAATTCCATTAAAAATGTTTAAACCAAGAAAACTTAATCATACCTCGATCGGTCGCAGAATACCTTTCTGAAGGTTGACCGATCTCTAAGGCATTGCCAACGACGAACGCCCTCTACCAGCAGTCCACACATGAACGGCGGACGAGATTCGAAGTGCTAGCTTCAAGAGAATACCAAACCGTTTTGTTTCTCTCCAAAACGATCTAGAGCGTACCAGAACACCCTAATTCGTTTGTAAACGAAAATAGAGTTTCGGCCCTTAAAATTTCATCCGTGTGTTCTAACTTAAATAGTCTATTTATACAACCCCCGTATATAGACGGTTAAGTAAATTACACATATACCCCTACTAAAAGAAGTATAAGTGTAATACACCACAAGGACATTTCTGTAATGAATTTTATCATATAAAATTTATTTTTCTGAAACATCTTAAAATCTCGCAAAATCATTCTTAGTGTGTGACCCAATAGGCTCATAAAACGTTGATAGTGTACCAAAACACATTTTGGTATACAAGTCATAAGCGGCCTCTAGCAAGATATTATGACTACCCAATTTGTATGAATATCAAATCGATACAACCTAATCAATAGTGTATGTAACATCCTTTCGTCACACGATATCCTTTTGATCAAACTTAAGGCATGGAATTGTCATCCAACATGTTCAATCGTACTAGTCTCGATCTCTAGGTAGACTAAAAAACTCAAGTGACATTGATCAATATCAATTCACTTAGACTAGACCTTTTAATAGTCTAACACATCGAGGGATCTACTGGATATCTCTCTTTATATGAGAGGGACAAATTATATCTCGATTACACAACTTCATCACGTTGCTCACACAGTAACCAATCACATCCTTTATAATCGTCCGGTTAAAGACAACGTTTGATTGTGTCAAATCACTATGTTCCTAATGTTGAAGTCTCTGGTAATCTCAAGTCGGAGGACTGAAAAATATACCTATCATGAGAAACAACTATGACTTAATCCATGTGATGTTCTCATAGCGGGTCGGTCTAGTACTTTGTTCCCTAACAAGTACTCGTGATCTTGATTCGTATCCCTATACGTATAATCATCATATGACCATCAATCAAGACTCACACTAGTCTTAATTCATTATAGTTCCCAGTATAATGATCGACTAGGGACATTTAGGATATTTCTGCAAATACCCATGGATCTTATTATAATCTAAACATGCAAATTAATTATAATAAATAGCAAATGAAATCCTCTATTTTATTTACTAAAAGTATACATAAAGTCAGTTAATGGATTGACCTAGGGCACATGCCCCAACATCTCCCACTTGCACTAGAGCCAATCATACATGCATCTAATGCCTAACGACCTAACATGACCATCATGTTTTGCTCGCGGAAGAGCTTTTGTCAATGGATCCGCAACGTTGTCTTCAGTAGGTACTCTGCAAATCTTTACATCTCCTTTCTCGATAATTTCTCTAATTAGATGAAAACGCCTGAGTATATGTTTGGATCTGTTGTGTGATCTAGGTTCCTTGGCCTGTGTTATCGCCCCGTTATTGTCACAATACAAACAAATAGGGTTAGCAATACTTGGAACCACACCTAGTTCAGAAATGAAATTTTTTATCTGAACTACCTCTTTTGCTCCATCGAACGCTGCAATATACTCAACTTCTGTTGTAGAATCTGCTATAGTCTCTTTCTTCGAACTTTTTCGTCTTACTGCACCCCCACTCAAAGTAAACACATATCCCGACTGCGATCTAAAATCATCTATATCAGCTTAAAAACTTGCATCTATGTAACCATTTACAACTAGATCATTTTTAAAACCTCCATAGACCAAGAACACTTCCTTAGTCCTTCTTAAGTATTTAAGAATGTTCATTACTGCTATCTAGTGACTCTCACCAGGATCTGACTGATATCTGCTTGTAGTGCTCAAAGCATATGATACATCAGGTCGAGTGCATAGCATGTCATACATGATAGATCCAATAGTTGATGCATATGGAATCTTATTCATACGGTCTCGCTCATCATTTGTCTTAGGACATTAAATCTTGTTGAGACTTGTGCCATGAGACATTGGCAACAATCCACTTTTAGAGTCTTGCAAACTAAACCTATTCAACACCTTTTCTATGTAAGCACTATGAGTTAAATCGATTAGCCTCTTAGATCTATCCTTATAGATCATTATTCCTAGGATATAGACTGCATCTCTTAAGTCTTTCATTGAGAAACACTACTCTAACCAAGACTTGACATTCTGCAATGTTGGGATGTCAATTCCAATGAGTAATATATCATCAACATACAATACCAAAAAAACAACTACACTCCCACTGACCTTCTCGTATACACAAGGCTCATCTTCGTTCTTAATAAAACCAAAATCATTGATTGCTTCATCAAAACGAAGATTCCAACTCCGAGAAGCTTGCTTTAATCCATAAATGGATCTTTGAAGCTTGCATACATTCCTAGAATTCTCAAGATGTACAAAACCTTCAGGTTGTGTCATATACACGTCCCCAAGCAGCTTTCCATTAAGAAATGTTGTTTTTACATTCATTTTCCATATCTTATAGTCATAATATGCAACAATGCAATTAAAATTCTTATGGATTTAAGCGTAGCTACTGGCGAAAAAGTTTCATCATAATCAACACCTTGAATCTGCCCGAAACCTTTTGCTACAAATCTCGCTTTAAAAGTATGCACTTTGCCATCCATGTCAGTTTTCTTCTTGAAAACCCATTTACATCCAATGGTCTTACCACCTTCAGGTAAATCAACCAAGTTCCAAACTTGGTTATCATACATGGATTGCATATCAAAGTTCATGGCACTTAGCCATTTATCTGAGTCTGGTCCAGACATAGCCTCCTGATAAGTGGTGGGCTCGTTTTGATCCATAAGCAACACATCACGACTATCAGTAATGAGGAATCTGAATCTCTCTGGCTCATGTCTTACCCTAATAGACTTACGTGGGCCTTGTGTCACTTATGGAGGTTCAACTGGTTTAGAACGTTGTTGAACTTCCAGTAGAGGTTTAGTGTTTATCTGTAATTCTTGAACTTCTTCAAGATTTATTTCTCTCCCAGTAGTGTCTTTTGAAATAAACTGTTATTCCATAAAGGCAGCATACCAAGCAACAAACACTTTGTTCTTAGTGGGATTATAAAAGTAATATCCTTTTGTTTCCTTAGGATACCCCACAAATACACTTGTTAGATTTAGGTGCTAGTTTTTCTGAAACTTGTCACTTTACGTAAGCCTCACAACCCCAAATCTTAAGGAAAGACAAACTAGGTCTCTTCCCGTACCATATCTCATATAATGTTTTATCGACTGCTTTAGAAGGAACTCGATTTAAAGTGAAAGCTGCAGTTTGTAATGCATAACCCAAAAAGGATAATGGAATATCTGCATGACTCATCATAAATCGAGCCATATCTAATAAGGTTCGATTTCTCCTTTCAGAAACTCAATTCCATTGTGGAGTTGCTGGTGGAGTCAATTGGGTGACAATCTCGTAATTTCTAAGATGATCATCAAATTCTTGGCTTAAATATTCGCCATCTCGATCTGATCGAAGTGTTTTGATAGTTTTACCATGTTGATTTTGCACTTCATTTTGAAACGTTCGAAACATCTCAAATGATTCAGCTTTATGTTTCATTAGATATACATAACCATATCTGCTGAAATCATCGGTAAATGTAATGAAGTACCGATAACCTCCTCTAGCCATTGTGTTTATGGGACCACATACATCAGTGTGTATTAGACCCAATAAATCACTTGCCCTTTCACTGAGTCCAGTAAAGGGACTTTTTGTCATCTTGCCTAGTAAACAAGATACGCACGTTTCATATGTTTCTAAATCAAATGAATATATAAGTCCATCTCTATGGAGCTTCGTTATGCGTTTCTCATTTATGTGCCCGAGATGACAATGCCAAAGATAGGTTTGATTCGAGTTATTTGACTTGAATCTCTTTGTATTTATGTTAAAGATTGGAGTATCAGTGGACTTTTTCATGCTTAGAATATAAAGACCATCACACAAAGCAACATTTACATAAAATATACCTTTACGAGAAATCGAACATCTATTATTCGCAATAATAAAATCAAAACCATCCATATCCAAGCATGAAATAGAAATGATGTTTCTGCTCAAGGCAGGCACAAAATAACAATTATTTAAAGTTAAAATAAGTCCACTAGGTAAGACTAAGTCAAATGATCCAACAGCCAGGGCAACAACTCTTGCTCAATTCCCTACGCGAACGATGACTTCTCCTTTCTTCAACTTTCTACTTCTGGTGAGTCCCTGCACATTTATACAAATGTGACATCCACATCTGGTATCTAATACCCAGGAATCACTAGTAGATAAATTAATTTCAATAACATAAATACCTGTAGTGGTATTCGCACTACCTTTTTTCTTCTTTAGATTTTCCAGATAGAGTTTGCAATTTCTGAACCAATGTCCAGGTGCATGGCAGAAATGACTATTTCCTTCCTTTTCTTTTGGGTGTTTTGAAGCAGGAACATGCTAGGGCTTGACTTGTTCCACAGGGTTTGCGATAGGTGCACCAACGGCCTTTGAAACTCTAGCCTTTCCTTTGCCTTTCTTCTTCATTCCCTTTCCCTTTTGGACCATCAACACATTACTATAGGGTTTCTTGATATTTTGTTCAGCAGTTTTGAGCATCAAATGCACTTTAAAATTGATTTCTCCATATCATTTATATTGTAGTTTATCGCAAATTGTGAGTAACTCTCTGGTAATGAATTCAAGATCAAATCCGTAGCCAACTCTTAGCTTTTGGGAAATCCGAGTCTATCAAGCTGGTCAACATAGCCCTTCATCTTCAAAATAGGAGGACTAACTGATGCACTCTCTGTCATCTTGCAAGAATGTAGGTTCTTGACTGTCTCGAACCTTTCTTGTCGAGCTTGTTGTTGGAACATTTCCTTCAACGTTATAGCCATGTTGTAGGATTCTATTAGTTCCATGTCCTTCTGAAGTTCTGAAACCATAGTTGCCAGCATAATACATGCAACATTAGTAAAATCGTTGACATGCGTATTATGTGCATCCTTCACAGCTTTCGTATCATTGGCTGGTGGGTCCTCAGGGATTGGAGCATCCAGGACATACAACTTGCGTTCATGCTTAAGAACAATTTTCAAGTTTCTGAACCAGTCAAGAAAGTTAGTCCCAGATAGCTTATCCTTCTCAAGGATGGATCGCAGTGACAGGGGATTATTGTTACTTGAAGAGGCCATTGATCTACAATAAAGATTATGCAAAGTTTATTTTAGTATAGAAGAATAGACTCCCACTAAATTAACAACCCTCCTAAAACATATTGTTTATTTAGGGGACTAAAATCCATATTTCACATAATTCTATGACATCTATGGCATGAAACACAGAATTAGATTATTTAGGTAGGTAACAGTTACCAATTACATCTTATGTAATTTTAGATACTATTATGAGATACATGACATCTTATGTTTTATCATGTTTTTTTATCTCATCACGTGCCTAAAGCTCAAAACTATTTCAATAGCTTTATTAAGTCGGACCATTTTAAACATTTAGGTAACTCTTACACAACTTGTCTCACGAAGATAACACAATACACCCAGCTATGGTTGAAACTATATTAGTGTGATCGAGGCCTTGACAAGTGTTCAAAATAGATGACACGAGATTTAAAATTTAATAGATGGATTTTATTCAGTTTTAGTGATTTTTTTAGGAGACGAATTTCAATTCCGAAAATTAAAATTCGGTATATAAAATCATATTTTTCGCTGATTTTATTATCCTAAATTAACCCCTTAACTTATCTGAAATTAAGTCAATTAAAACATTTTAATTAACCCAGACCCACATCTAACTAATCATCTTATCATAATCCAATTAGGACTTAAGATATTTGAATCCTAGCATATCACCAATAACAAAATTCTCGATATTTATCTCCTATTCAATAAGGATAACGAAACCAATTTTGCTAATATCTCCTAATCTAATTTGTTATCTATCTCTTATCAAATAAAAACTTCCTAACATAAAAGATATAATGAGATAAATAAATAATTTGGAAAAATAATTATTTGCGATTTCGGTCCTCAACCAAATAATCACAAACATGTAATTGAATCATGAACTACTATCCCAATCGAACCTAATCATATTAGTTTCGCATTAATATTAGGACTTATACAATTTAAGCAACTTAAAACAATATAACCTAAATATGCATATTGAATTACAGAGATTTCATCCATGCATCAATACACGAAAAATAAAGATTATACCTAATGGAGTCATGGATCACAGAACACGAAATTCAATTCATCAAAATTATTCGAATTAACCTAACATGGTCACGTGCATGTACGAAATCGAAACTGATTTCAATTAAATCACGAATATATGTATCATATACACAAAACATGATAATAAGTCTTACAGAAAACTTATGTATATCACATATACATTAACTATTAACATGCTTTCAATCATAATCATGTATATATCTGAAGAAAACATGCAATGAATTTAATGGAATCGAACTCGATGGCTCTGATACCACTGTTAGGTTTTTGGGGTTCATACGCAGCGGATATTACAAAACAATTTTGACAAAACCCCCATCAGGATCCGAATCTAATTCCATTAAAAATGCTTAAACGAAGAAAACTTAATCATACATCGGTCGCAAAATACCTTTCTGAAGGTTGATCGATCTCTAAGGCGCTGCCAACGACGAACGCCCTCTACCATCTGTCCACACACGAATGGCGGCCGAGATTCGAAGTGCTAAATTCAAGAGAATACCAAACCTTTTTGTTTCTCTCCAAAACGATCCAGAGTGTACCATAAAACCCTAATTCATTTTTAAACGAAAATAAAGTTTCTGTCCTTAAAATTTCATTCGTGTGTTCTAACTTAAAGCGTCTATTTATACAACCCTTGTATATAGACGGTTAAGTAAATTACACATATAGCCCTACTTAAAGAAGTATAAGTGTAATACACCACAAGGACGTTTCTGTAATGAATTTTATAATATAAAAATCATTTTTCTAAACCATCTTAAAATCTCGCAAAACCATTCTTAGTGTGCGACCCAATAGGCTCATACAACGTTGGCATTGTACCAAAACACATTTTGGTATACAAGTCATAAGCGACCTCTAGCAAGACATTATGACTACCCCATTGCACGAATATCAAATCGATACAACCTAATCAATAGTGTATATAACATCATTTTGTCACACGATATCCTTTTCATCAAACTTAAGGCATGAAATTGTCATCCAACATGTTCAATTGTACTAGTCTCGATCTCTAGGTAGACTGAAAACATCGAAGTGACATCGATCAATATCAATTCACTTAAACTAGGCCTTTTAATAGTCTAACACATCAAGGGATCTACTGGATATCTCTCTTTATATGAGAGGGACAAATTCTATCTCGATTATGCAACTTCATCACATTGGTCACACGGTAACCAATCACAACCTTTATAATCGTCTGGTTAAAGACAACGTTTGATTGTGTCAAATCAGTGTGTTCCTAATGTTGAAGTCTCTGGTAATCTCAAGTATGAGAACTGAAAAATATACTTATAATGAGAAACAACTATGACTTAATCCATGTAATGTTCTCATAGCGGGTCGGTCTAGTACTTTGTTCCCTAACAAGTACTCATGATCTTGATTTGTATCCCTATACGTATAATCATCATATGACCATCAATCAAGACTCACACTAGTCTTAATTCATTATAGTTCCCAGTATAATGATCGACTAGGGACATTTAGGATATTTTTGCAAATACCCATGGCTCTTATTATAATGTAAACATGCAAATTAATTATAATAAATAACAAATTAAATCCTCTATTTTATTAACTAAAAGTATTCATAAAGATAGTTAATGGATTGACCTAGGGCACATGCCCCGACACGCCCATGAAGTCATACTACCTACATTCAGTCCTTGGAACCAAAATTTGACTTTTCCACCAAATGAAAATGAGAAAAGTCTTATCCTGATTACCTCATTTGTAACTCCAGTAATGTGAACACTGTCACACTTCTCCAGAAAATTCTCCACATGTGCAACTAGACCTTCATTTGCTAGCCCATTAAATAGGTTATTCTGCACCGTGTTGATAAGAGACGATTTTAAATTGAACTCGGTGGTGTTGGCTAGAAGTCTCGCCACTCTGTTGTATGTCTCTTGAACTTCTGGTTTGAAGTAGTTACATAGACATCTTTGTCCTCGTACTTTATCTTGCACTACTAGATCACCTTCGGGTTGATTATTCCCTCGACCCTTATTTTGGTTCTGGTTTCTCGCATGATCATCTGCCATATTGACTCCTTTTTTCTTTCTCTTGTTAATTCTGTCAATCTCTGGATCGTAAGGCATTAAGTCCTTATCAATTTGACTACACATGCATTAATTGTTCCCTAAGTAGGAAAACACCAAAGTTCTAGTGTAGATTGTCAAACATGAAACTAAAACTCTATTTTTTTAAAAAAATTAAACTTGAAATTACTGAAAATAAAATCTTAACCATTTTGTAAACTAACTAAACTAGTGTGTGGGCACATATCCCTGGCAATGGTGCCAAGAACTTGATCATGAAACCGCAAGTAGAATGACTCGATTGTAGTAATAATGTGATCAACTAATGTTGATTATAGATATTGTCCTCTGGAAAGGTTTATTTAGACACGGTTCACTTAGTTAAGTTCACTATATTCCTAAGAAGATTTCCTTTTAATTGGTTTTATTAAACTACTTTATTCTATAAAATAATGTAAATTAACTCATACTCTTATATTAAGAAGAAACTTAATTCACAACTTCACCTAGGTAATGAATTACTATGCATTCATATATCTCTTCTTTCATCTATATTATGTGTGTCCAATGCTAAATTATAATAGAAATTTTTCCTTAAGATTCACTTCAACCCATTGTCGTGGTGGAAAGATCCTAATGTGCAAACTAGAACTCCACCTATCAGTGTCAATAATGTAAGTCTCACATAATATTAAGTTCCAAATCTTTAGACTCATAACCACTTAAGTTTACTATTCGTGTCACTCTAATCAATAACTATCTATGGATGTTATATATTTTACAGTTGTATTGTTCATATCTAGCTTAAATGCTCCAATGGTCATAGTAACTCCAAAAACCTCTAATTAACAAACATGTGATCAAGATGTTCATAGCATTATGTATAGAGTTAATACACATTCTAACAATTGCACTTTTTAATCATTATAATCCATTGATACTTCCTTTAATATAACATTCATATCATAGATCCATTGATCGCTAAGATAAACAAACTACTTACTTACCATTGAAATTAACATACACATTATGGTATTCCTTGCAATCAAAGATTAAATCAAATAACTTCAATTAAATCAAAGATACAATACCGAATAACCACAAGTGGAGCCTTCAATGTCTTCTCCTCCAAAACTCTTTTTTATACTCAAGAACGATGTTAACTATGCTAAAATGTAATATTCTATGTTACTGAGTTATAATTGATTATTTTTCCACATTCCAATACCTTTTTATAGCCTTAAGACTCTTAAGAATACAATTAGAAACCCTAATTAACAATTTCAAATGAACTAGAATTTTAAACTTTCTATTTTTTATGTCCCAACGTTGTCTATAAGTGATCCATGCGATGTGTGTATTGCCACAACACCGCCACAACTTCGACCTTTTTGTGTGTATTTTCTCCATTCAGTAAGCTTGACACCCTGTGTATGTTGTCCCAACACCGTGTGTGTTCCCTCACAACGCTGCCACTACGTCAATTGCTCTGATTTAATTTTCTTGTCTTCAAGCCTTCTCTATGCCTTGCTTATGCCTTGTGCTCTCTTCCCATGGCGTCAATGGTCAATGCCATGGCGTCAAGTGTGCTTTTGTACTTTTTTTCTTCATTTCATCATGAAATCACTTATTTTTCTTTTTTATACCTTATATACCTGAAAATACATATAAATTTCATTAATTAGAGCTCATTTTGAGATACAACAACAACAACATAGCCTCAGTCCCAAATTAACTGGGGTCGGCTACATGGATTAAACTTTTCCATTGTACTCGATTAAGTGCAATTGATGGTGAGCTTTGCAAACCATTCAAATCCCTTTTAATTAATGCATCTCATATTAACTTTGGTCTGCCCCTACCTTGTCGAATTTCTACAGTTTCTATTGAGTCAAGTTTTTTTGTTGGGGCTAAGAGCTTATTTTGAGATATTTATATCAAATATACAACTAAATACGCTATATATATAAGTTTAATTCATCACTTATCATCAATAGACATCGCTTAAGTGGTGCAACGCTATAAGAGACATTGGTTAACGCACAAGTAGCAGAATGCTTACTCCTAACGCTGAAGGAGATTGCTTAACAGTAGACTGGATAGCAAGAGCGGACAGGTGTTTGATCTAGGCACCGCACCGAAGGAGAACGCTTACTCACACGCGAAGAGACGGACATGTAGCAGATACGGAGCCGATGGCTTGCTTGCACAGAAGAGACAACACGGGTGAAGGTGCGTCAAACGTGGCAGGGTTGCAGAGCGGTCAGCGAACATGGGCAGGCAGACACAAAGTAGAGTGTGTTAAACGCACGCAACAATAAGAAACTGATCAAGAATAGCCCACAATTAGCTCTTTGATATCATAATAATTTCAAAATAGAATAATTTCATTGTGTATGATACAAAAAAAAAAATGCATGACTATTTACAAAAGGAAATAACTAATTACATGAATTTCACATTCTTTAGTTTCCTTGACAATTTCTTAATTATTTCCCCCATTTTTAAACCTCGAAACCACAAGAGATGGGTAGAAAAACATTTGAACTTGGAAAGTGATTAACTGCCTTTCAATACATACATTTGTTACACAATATTGATATCTTCTCGACATACACAAAGGCATACACACACATCTCAATATGTGTTGAAAAAATCTCATCTGTTAATGTAGCAAGTGTATGAATTAAAAGTGTGTCACTTACGCTTATCCTTTTAGATTTTTAGTTTCATAGAGCTTCTGTAATTATATACAAGTTTCATTCTTAAATGAGTATTTTTAACAATAACTTTAAATCACAAATCAATAACTGATTTCCATAAAATTTTGGTTAAATTAGACTTCAAGAACTTTCCAACAAGTACTCGTATCACCCATTTAAAACTGTAATTGTTTTTATATAGTTTTCATGTAACGACCCAACAATCCCAATGAACCACCTTGGGGGTATTTTGGTCATTTAACTTAATTTGTGTGACTTAATTAGTTAGGGAACTAATTATCACAAATTTAAAGTGAATAAAAAGATTAAAGAACATTATATAAGGATCCTGAGTTGTTTATCTCGAGACCCACTTAAAAGAATATGGGACTGAACTTCCAAACCCTAGGTATATAAACATTTTATAAGCTAGAGAGCTACCCTAACATTCTCAACACAAATAAAGGTGATAGAGAGATGAAAGTATAAATGGAGCTCTAATGGTGTTCTAGGTGGAGAAAAGACTCTCAAATCAAAAGGAATGCAAGTTTAGGTAAAGCACTCAGCTCTCATCTTCTCTACGAGCTTTCCTAACTCTTTAATGGTGGATTATCTCTATTTTGTGGTTCGTTAGTCTTTAATAGTGGAGAACTTTGTTTTGGGTGTTTTGTTGTCGATTTGAGAAATCGTAGACCCATTAGAGATGTTTATGAGGTTGGAGAACCACAAGAAGGGGATGGCGCCGGCGCGATGTCGCCGAAAAAATACGGTGACAACTCGCTACCGTTACCAAAAGGAGGCAACCGACTACCGCCGCTGCCGCCAAAAAATAGGTCAAATCAATCCCTGGTCCTTAAGCCATGGGTCGGTTCTCAAACTAGAGGTCGGATTGACCCACCAAGATTTGACCCTCTTACTGGACCAAATTTTAGGAGCCAAATCGGCCCTTAAATCATATTTTTGCATAATTGGATATGACTTAATAATAAATAAATACATAAAAATAAGGCAAAACATATTTTTTGGTCCTTGAATTTTAAGTCTTTTATGCTTTTAGATCATGAACTATCATTATTGTACATTTGGTCCCTGAACTTTCATCGTTATACATTTGGTCCATGAACTTTTAATTTTTTAAGTTTTTGGTCCCTAAACTTTGAGTTTTTTATGATTTTGGAAAATATTTTTTTTCGGCTTTGGTTGGTGGATGTCAGTCCTTCAGTTCAGTAATGCAAACCACTATACTCTTCTTGACTAATCACGCGACACTTTTGTTATTCACATGGCCAAAATTTGACACTTTAAATAGTGGAATGATTAAATGGAGATCTTTGTGAAAGTTCAAATACCAAATGTGTAGTAATAAAAGTTTAGGGACCAAATGTTGGGGCATGTGCCCTAGGTTAATCCATTAAATGTCTTTATGAATACTTTTAGTTAATAAAATAGAGGCTTTCATTTGCTATTTATTATAATTAATTTGCATGTTTACATTATAATAAAATCCATGGGTATTTACAGAAATATCTTAAATGTCCCTAGTCGATCATTATACTGTGAACTATAACAAATTAAGACTAGTGTGAGTTTTGATTGATGATCATATGATGACTATACGTATAAGGATACGAATCAAGATCACGAGTACTTGTTGGGGAACAAAGTACTGGATCGACTAGCTATGAGAAAATCACATGGATTAAGTCATAGTTGTTTCTCATGATAGGTATATTTTTCAGTCATCTGACTTGAGATTACCAGAGACTTCAACATTATGAACACAGTGATTTGACACAATCAAACGTTGTCTTTAACCGAACGATTATAAAGGTTATGATTGGTTATTGTGTGAGCAATGTGATGAAGTTGTGTAATCGAGATAGAATTTGTCTCTTTCATATAAAGAGAGATATCTAGTGGATCCCTCGATGGGTTAGACTGTTAAAAGGCCTAGTCTAAGTGAATTGATATTGATCAATGTCACTTGGATGTTTTCAGTCTACCTAGAGATCGAGACTAGTACGATTGAACATGTTGGATGACAATTCCATGCCTTATGTTTGATCAAAAGGATATCTTGTGACAAAAAGATGTTATATACACTATTGATTAGGTTGTAACGATTTGATATTCGTACAACTTGGGTAGTCATAATGTCTTGCTAGTGGCCGCTTATGACTTGTATATCAAAATGTGTTTTGGTACACTACCAACGTTGTATGAGCCTATTGGGTCGCACACTAAGAATGGTTTTGCGAGATTTTAAGATGGTTCAGAAAAATGAATTTTATATGATAAAGTTCATGACATGAACGTCCTTGTGGCGTATTACACTTATATTTCTTTAAGTAGGGGTATATCTGTAATTTACTTAATCGTCTACATACAAGGGTCGTATAAATAAACGCTTTAAGTTAGAACACATGTACGAAACATTAAGGGCCGAAACTCTATTTTCGTTTTAGAAACGACTTAGGGTTTTCTGGTACGCTCTGGATCGTTATGGAGAGAAACAAAAAAAAGGTTTGGTATTCTCTCGAAGCTAGCACTTCGAATCTCGGTCGCCGTTCGTGTGTGGACTGCTGGTAGAGGGCGTTCGTCGTTGGCATCGCCTTAAAGATCAATCAATCTTCAGAAAGATATATTGTGACTAAGGTATGATTAAGTTTTCATGGTTTAAACGTTTTTAATGTAATTAGATTCGGATCCTGTTGGGGTTTTTGTCAAAATTGTTTTGTAATTTCCGCTGTGTATGAACCCTAAAACCCAATAGTGGTATCAAAGCCTTCGAGTTTGATTCCATTAAATTCATTGCATGTTTTCTTCTGATATATACATGATATATGATTGAAAACATGTTAATAGTTGATGTATATGTGATATACAAAAGTTTTCTATGAGATTTATTATCATGTTTTGTGTATATGATACACATAATTATGATTTAATTGAAATCAGTTTCGTACATGCTAATGACCATGTTAGGTTAACTTGAATAATTTTAATGAATTGAATTTCGTGTTCTGTGATCCTTGACACCATAAAGTATAATCTTTATTTTTCTTGTATTGATGCATAGATAAAATCTCTATAATTCAGTATGCATATTTAGGTTACATTGATTTAAATTTCTTAAATCGTATAAGTCTGAATATTAATTCGAAACTATTATGATTAGATTCGATTGGGATAGTAGTTCATGATTCAATTACATGTTTGTGATTATTTGGATGAGGATCGAAATCGCAAATAATTATTTTTCAAAATTATTTATTTATCTCGTTATATCCATTATGTTATGAAATTTCTATTTGATAAGAGATAGATAACAAATTAGATTATTAGATATTAGCAAAATCGGTTTCGTTATCCCTATTGGATAGGAGATAAATATCAAAAATTTTGTTATTGGTGATATACTAGGATTCAAATATCTTAAGTCCTAATTGAATTAGGATAAGATGATTAGTTAGATGTGGGCCTGGGTTAATTAAAAATATTTTAATTGACTTAATTTTTGATAAATTAAGGGGTAAATTTGGGATGATGAAATTAGCGAAAAATATGATTTTCTATAGCGAATCTTAATTTTTAGAATTGAAATTCATTTCTTAAAAAAAAAGGGGCGTTGCCCCTTGTACCCTTGTGCGCTAACCGATCAACGGAACCACCGTCTAACTAATCCTAGTGCACGGAAATTATTTTATTAGTGAATAGTATAAAAGATTTCCAAATTGTTTAGTGATTGTACAAATGAATAAAATATATGATATTTCATTGTTTACATAAAAAATCACTAAAACTGAATAAAATCCCTCTATTAAATTTTAAGTCTCGTGCCATCCATTTTAAACACTTGTCAAGGTCTCGATCACACTAATATAGTTTCAGCCATAGCTGGGCGTATTGTGTTATCTTGGTGAGAAAAGTTGGGTAAGAGTTACCTAAATGTTTAAAATGGTCTGACTTAATATAGCTATCAAAATAGTTTTGAGCTTTAGGCATATGATGAGATAAAAAACATGCTAAGACATAAGATGCCCCGTATCTCATAAAAGTATCTAAAATTACATAAGATGTAATTGGTAACTGTTACCTACCTAAATAATCTAGTTATGTGTTTCATGCCATAGCTATCATAGAATTAGGTGAAATATGGATTTTAGTCCCTTAAATAAATAGTATGTTTTAGGATGGTTGTGAATTTAGTAGGAGTCTATTCCTCTATACTAAAATAAACTTTGCATAATCTTTATTGTAGATCAATAGCCTCTTCAAGTAACTATAATCCCTATCACTGCGATCCATCATTGAGAGGGATAAGCTATCTGGGACTAACTTTCTTGACTGGTTCAGAAGCTTGAGAATTGTTCTTAAGCATGAACGCAAGTTGTATGTCTTGGATGCTCCAATCCCTGAGGACCCACCAGCCAATGCAACGAAAGCTGTGAAGGATGCGCATAATAAGCATGTCAACGATTCTACTGATGTTGCATGTATTATGCATGCAACTATGGTTCCTGAACTTTAGAAGGACATGGAACTAATGGAAGCCTACGACATGGCAATAACGCTGAAGGAAATGTTCCAACAGCAAGCTAGGCAAAAAAGGTTCGAGACAATCAAAAACCTACATTCTTGCAAGATGACTGAGGGTGCATCAATCGGTCCTCATGTTCTAAAGATGAAGAGCTATGTTGACAAGCTTGATAGACTCGAATTTCCCATAAACCAAGAGTTGGCTATGGATTTGATCCTGAATTCATTACCAGAGAGTTAATCACAATTTGTGATGAACTACAATATGAATAATATGGAGAAATCAATTTCAGAGTTGCATTTGATGCTCAAAACTGCTGAACAAAATATCAAGAAACCCTCTAGTAATGTGTTGATGGTCCAAAAGGGAAAAGGAATGAAGAAGAAAGGCAAGATCAAGGCTAAAGTTATCAAGGCTGCTAAGCCTGTGGAACAAGTCAAGCCCCAGCTTGTTCCTGCTTCAAAACACCCAAAAGAAAAGGAATGAAATTGTCATTTCTGCCATGCACCTAGACATTGGTTCAGAAATTGCAAACTCTATCTGGAAGATATAAAAAAGAAAAAGGGTAGTGCGACTACCACTACAGGTATTTATGTTATTGAAATTAATTTATCTACTAGTGATTCCTGGGTATTAGATATTGGATGTGGATCTCACATTTGTATAAATGTGCAGGGACTCACCAGAAGTTGATAGTTGAAGAAAGGAGAAGTCATCATCCTCGTAGGGAATGGAGCAAGAGTTGCTGCCCTGGCTGTTGGATCATATGACTTACTCTTACCTAGTGGACTTATTTTAACTTTAAATAATTGTTTTTTGTGCCTGCCTTGAGCATAAACATCATTTATGTTTCATGTTTGGACATGGATGGATTTGATTTTATTATTGCGAATAATAGATGTTTCATTTCTTGTAAAGGCATATTTTATGCAAATGTTGATTTGTGTGATGGTCTTTATATTCTAAGCATGAAAAGGTCCACTGATATTCTAGTATTTAACATAAATACAAAGAGATTTAAGTCAAATGATTTGAATCAAATATATCTTTGGCATTGTCGTCTCGGGCACATAAATGAGAAACGCATAACGAAGCTCCATAAAGATGGACTTCTAGATTCATTTGATTTAGAAACATATGAAACGTGTGTATCTTGTTTATGAGGCAAGATGACTAAAAGTCCCTTTACTGGACACAGTGAAAGGGCAATTGATTTATTGGGTCTAATACATACTGATGTATGCGGTCTTATAAACACAATTCTAGAGGAGGTTATCAGTACTTCATTACATTTATTGATGATTTCAGCAGATATGATTACTTATATCTTATGAAACTTAAAGCTGAATCATTTGAAACGTTTCGAACGTTTCAAGATGAAGTGCAGAATCTACTTAGTAAAACTATCAAAACACTTCGGTCAGATCGAGGTGGTGAGTATTTGAGCTAAGAATTTGATGATCATCTTATAAATTGTAGGATTGTCTCCCAATTGACTCCACCAGCAACTCCACAATGGAATAGAGTTTCTGAAAGGAGAAATTGAACCTTATTAGATATGGTTTGATCTATGATGAGTCATGCAGATCTTCTATTATCCTTTTGGGGTTATGCATTACAAACTGCAGCTTTCACTCTAAATCGAGTTCCTTCTAAAGCGGTTAATAAAACATCATATGAGATATGGTACGGGAAAAGATCTAGTTTGTCTTTCCTTAAGATTTGGGGTTGTGAGGCTTACGTGTTGTGAGGCTTACGTAAAATGACAAGTCAAAGAAAAATTAGCACTAAATCTGACAAGTGTTTATTTGTGGGGTATCCTAAAGAAACAAAAGGATATTACTTTTATAGTACCGATGAGAACAAAGTGTTTGTTGCTCGATATGGTGCCTTTATGGAAAACCAGTTTATTTCAAAAGACACTACTGGGAGAGAAACAAATCTTGAAGAAGTTCAAGACTCACAAATAAACACTAAACTGCTATTGGAAGTTCAACAACGTTCTGAACTAGTTGAACCTCCACAAGTGACATAAGGCCCACGTAAATCTGGTAAGGTAAGACGTGAGCCAAAGAGATTCATATTTCTCATTACGGATAGTCGTGACGTGTTGCTTATGGATCAAAATGAGCCCACCACTTATCAGGCGGCTATGTCTGGACCAGACTCAGATAAATGGCTAAGTTCCATGAACTCTGAGATGCAATCCTTGTATGATAACCAAGTTTGGAACTTGGTTGATTTACTTGAAGGTGGTAAGACCATTGGATGTAAATGGGTTTTCAAGAAGAAAACTGACATGGATGGCAAAGTGCATACTTTAAAAAGAAAGACTTGTAGCAAAAGGTTTCAAGCAGACTCAAGGTATTGATTATGATGAAACTTTTTTTCCAGTAGCCATTCTTAAATCCATAAGTATTTTAATTGCCATTACTGCATATTATGAGTATGAGATATGGAAAATGGATGTAAAAACAACATTTCTTAACGGAAAGCTGCTTGAGGACATGTATATGACATAACCTGAAGGTTTTGTACATCCTGAGAATTCTAGGAAGGTATGCAAGCTTTAAAGATCCATTTATGAATTAAAGCAAGCTTCTCAGAGTTGGAATCTTTGTTTTGATGAAGCAATTAAGGATTTTGATTTTATTAAGAACGAAGATGAGCCTTGTGTATACAAGAAGGTCAGTGGGAGTGTAGTTGTTTTTCTGGTACTGTATGTTGATGATATATTAGTCATTGGAAATGATATCCCAAAAAAGCGGAATGTCAAGTCTTGGTTAGGGAAATGTTTCTCAATGAAAAACTTAGGAGATGCAGCCTCATATCCAGGGGATAGGGATCTATAGGGATAGATCTAAGATGCTAATCGGTCTAAGTCAGAGTGCTTACATAGATAAGGTGTTGAATAGGTTCAGTTTGCAAGAATCTAAAAGACGATTGTTGCCAATGTCTCATGGCATAAGTCTCAACAAGATTCAATGTCCTAAGACAAATGATGAGCGAGACCGTATGAATAAGATTCTATATGCATCAATTATTGAATCTATCATGTATGCCATGCTATGCACTTAACCTGATATATCATATGCTTTAAGCACTACAAGCAGATATCAGTCAGATCCTGGTGAGAGTCACTGGATAGCAGTAAAGAACATTCTTAAATACTTAAGAAGGACTAAGGAAATGTTCTTGGTCTATGGAGGTTTTGAAAATGATCTAGTTGTAAATGGTTAAACTGTTGCAAGTTTTCAAACTGATATAAATGATTTTAGATCGCAGTCTGGATATGTGTTTACTTTGAATGGGGGTGCAGTAAGGCGATAAAGTTTGAAGCAAGAGACTGTGGCAAATTCTACAACAGAAGCAGAGTATATTGCCGCGTCCGATGCAACAAATGAGGCAGTTTAGATCAAAAAGTTCATTTCTGAACTAGGTGTGGTTCAAAGTATTGCTAACCTTTTTTGTTTATATTGTGATAATAACGGGGCAATAGCACGGGCCAAGGAACCTAGATCATAACACAGATCCTAACATATACTCAGGCGTTTTCATCTCATCAGAGAAATTATTGAGAGGGGAGACATGAAGATTTGCAGAGTATCTACCGAAGAAAACGTTGCGAATCCATTGACAAAAGCTCTTCCATAAGCAAAACATGATGATCATGTTAGATCATTAGGCATTAGATTCATGTATGATTGGCCCTAATGCAAGTGGGAGATGTTGGGGCTTGTGCCCTAGGTCAATCCATTAACTGTCTTTATGAATACTTTTAGTTAATAAAATAAAGGATTTCATTTGTTGTTTATTATAATTAATTTACATGTTTACATTATAATAAGATCCATGGGTATTTACGAAATATCCTAAATGTCTCTAGTCGATCATTATACTGGGAACTATAATGAATTAAAACTAGTATGCGTCTTGATTGATGATCATATGATGATTATACATATAAGGATACGAATCAAAATCATGAGTAGTTGTTAAGCAACAAAGTATTAGATTGACCCGCTATGAGAACATCACATGGATTAAGTCATAGTTGTTTCTCATGATAGGTATATTTTTCAGTCCTCTGACTTGAGATTACCAGACTCTTCAACGTTAGGAACACAGTGATTTTCCACAATCAAATGTCGTCTTTAACCGTATGATTATAAAGGTTGTGATTGGTTATTGTGTGAGCAATGTGATGTTGTGTAATCGAGATAGAATTTGTCCCTCTCATATAAATAGAGATAGCCAGTGAATCCCTTGATGTGTTGGACTGTTAAAAGCCCTAGTCAAAGTGAATTGATATTGATCAACGTCACTTGGATGTTTTCAGTCTACCTAAAGATCGAGACTAGTATGATTGAACATGTTGGATGACAATTCCATGCCTTATGTTTGATCAAAGGGATATCGTGTGACAAAATGATGTTTTATACACTATTGATTAGGTTGTATCGATTTGATATTCGTGCAACTTGGGTAGTCATAATGTTTTGCTAGAGGCATCTTATGACTTGTATACCAAAATGTGTTTTGGTACACTACCAACGTTGTATGAGCCTATTGGGTCGCACACTAAGAATGGTTTTGCGAGATTTTAAGATGGTTCAGAAAAATTAATTTTATTTGCAAAAATTCATGACAGAAACGTCTTTGTGGTGTATTATACTTATATTTCTTTAAGTAGGGGTATATGTGTAATTTACTTAACCGTCTATATACAAGGGTTGTATAAATAGACGCTTTAAGTTAGAACACACGAATGAAATTTTAAGGACAGAAACTTTATTTTCGTTTAAAAATGAATTAGGGTTTTATGGTACACTCTGGATCGTTTTGGAGAGAAACAAAAAGGTTTGGTATTCTCTTGAATTTAGCACTTCGAATCTCTACGCCATTCGTGTGTGGGATCTTGGTAGAGGGCGTTCGTCGTTGGCAGCGCCTTAGAGATCGATCAACCTTCAGAAAGGTATTTTGCGATCGATGTATGATTAAGTTTTCTTCGTTTAAGCATTTTTAATGGAATTAGATTCGGATCCTGATGGGGGTTTTTGTCAAAATTGTTTTGTAATTCCCGCAGTGTATGAACCCCAAAACCCCACACCAAAAGCATAAAAACACAAAGTTTAGGGACCAAATGATGGGTTTTGCCTAAAAATAATAAAAATAATATATATGAAATAAAATAAAAATAAACCCTACCTTTAGACGGAGCGAGCTATCGTGTCTGCGGGGAAGAGTTGGGTAGGTACCACCCCTCGACCATTTATAATTCTATAATCGGACAGTGTTTTATAGTATATTCTATAGTAATTTTGGATGTAAAATGCTATATTACACTGAGTTTTCTCTTATTTTTGTGATTTCGGGTTGTATTTAGATTATGTGAAGAAATGGAAGAAAAAAGGATGAAAAATAAATAATTCAGTCAAATGGAGAAAGATCACAATGAATCAAGAGCGAATAAAGAATAAACTAGGATTCAGTGCCAGCAATTCAGCAATGAAACAACTTGGATACACGAATTGCCAATTAAATCGGTTAAGACAGAGACGGATTTCCATCGATTTGTCTAATGAATCAAGTTTGATAGAGGAGTGATGATTCACTAGAGTCTGTTTCGAGAAAGTTGGATTACAAGAAGGAATTTCAGTTTGATTGGAATATGTTTTACTTAGAATACTATATATATGAACCATAGACATTGAAAATAGATGAACTTTTATAATTCACAAAAAGCTTTCGCTCACTTTTAATTAGTTTTAGGTCATTATCAATTGTTTTTCATTACTTTTAGAGATGATTTGAAGATTGAAGTATTCAATAAAGAAGTTATTTCATTAATGTCATTTATTTACTTTATTGTGATGTTTGGTATGAACATGAATGAGTAGTTTATTAATATAAACAAAATGCAAACGTGAACTTGATTCATTTTGTAATGTAGTCATAATAAATATTGATTTGTACTTAATGCTTTAAACATAATCATTTATTCAATTCACTAATTTAATAGATGGTTATTTGCGGATTACAATCATGAAACTTGGTAATGCATGCATAGTGACCGATGTGTATGTAACAGCCCAAAGATTTACAAATAGCAAGTTAGTCTCTAATCAAAGTCGCCAACTAGTGACGGGGCCCGAGAGTAGGTACGCGGTTCTAACACTCGGCTCGTAGACCGAGATGTATAATATTCTTGAGTGATGGATGCCTAGTGTAATGTATGTGTGTATACTATACCAGAGTTTTTATTCAATTTCATTGTTTCATATGTTCGGTGTGCGAGCGGGGAGCCTCGAGATGCATGCGAGTATGGGAATTGGGTGGAAATTGATATGGTTAATCTCTAATTTGACATTAAATATTAATGTAGTTAAGTAACTTATTTACTTAGCCTATGGTTGAGATCAAACCAATTACAAGGCTTAGAGTTTAAATAAAATATTACACACATCCATATGCCCCGTGAGTTGTGCAGAGGTCAGGGCACTAGATGTCGGGTAGTTGGGAGTTAGTGGGGCAAAAAAGGTGTTGATTATGTGACTAATTACACTAGCAATTGACAAGTCAATAATTAGACATGTTTTATAGTGTAATTTAGGTTGATTTTAGATAAAAATGATTATATTACACAAGGTATTATATTATTTTTGTGATTTCAGGATTTAAATAGGAAAATGAAGAAATTGAAGAAAAAGAGGAAGAAGAGCAAAATAGTCAATTAGAAAATAAAACATGTGATTTGCCAGTAATCTAAATCGGCAGCAGAGAAGAGCCATCGAATTATCAATGAATTGGAGTTTACACTAAGAATAGCTAGATAAATCGGTGGAGTTCAAAGAGCTATTTTTAGTGATTAACTCAGCGATTTATGAACAAAATGGAATCCCTGACGAATCGTTGAGGTTGGTTGCGAGTTTTTTTAGATTAATATGAAAAATCCGAGTTTATCTATAATTTTAATACTTGGGAAACTATAAATAAAACCTTAGGACTTTGAAATTAGCACTCTGAAAACACTATATTTAAGCCCTTTATTAGCCATTAGTTAGTTTTTATTGAGTTTATGTTTGAAGCCATTGGAGCTTTGTTTATTTCATTAAGTGGTATTTATTTAATTATGTTTTCAATTATATTATTGTGTTATTTATTTCCAGAATGAGTGAGTAGTTTATTAATCTAAACAAACCTTGGACATGTATATCTTTGGATTACTATATAGATATGATTAAAGAATTATATACGTAACTCTTTAAATCTAATCTTATACAACAATCGCGGTTTTAATAAGTTGTTTTTGCCTATTACAACTAATGATTCTTATATTGCATGCATAGTTGCAAATATGTATTGTGATATTCAATTTTTTGAATCTATGCCTATGATTATTGACAACAATTGTAGAAGTAATAACTAAGATTAATATATATGGTCATATTACCCGAGTGGATGTTATAGGTGATTATGTTCTAAGTTATTTATTAATTAGCATATTCTGATGAATATTTGATTTAGATGATATATGATTTTCATTGAGTGTTAATGCTATATTATTTCTATTTTATTGTGTTTTATCCGATAGGTATATTTACAATGATAAGGATATGACTTATTTTCCATTGAATATAAGAAAATCGATGGTTTCCTAAAGGTTATCAATCTATTATGAATTAGGATTTAATGATTCCAAGATTCTATGTGATATTATTATAACTAGATTATGAGATGATGTTATGTTCTAGTGTTTGAATGCAACTCAAGTATATTACATTGTTTAGTGAGGGTTTGTTTAGATATTTATATTATATTGAATTTGAATTTCATTTAATTAAGTTTGCATTGAATTGTTTAAATTAGTCTAGTTAGTCTGGTTAATTAAGTTAGAAGTTATAGTTTTTAGGTATTTAGTATTTTAATTCATGTTCAATTAGATTAACTAAATTAAAAAAAGGAAAAAAAATACTTTCCTTAGAAGCTTGCGAAATTCATATGGAGACAATATCTCATTTACCACTACTACAAATAATAAAAAATACAGGAAACTATTATGCATGTTTGACATGTGTCAACCATATGTATAAAAGTGCTAAAGTTAAATTAATTGAATCAATTGATTGCAAATGCTTATAGTTGAATGGAAAAAATTAGTAAGTCATAAGTTTTCCTCGAGATTCGCATCTTAATGGAATCTTAGGAGATCGAATAAGAGTTAGTGGTGGAGTGGATATTGGTCGTCCAAATAAAACTCTAGATTTACTTAGAGATGCATATAAACAAATAGATGAATGGTAGAGATTCTTTTATATGGATATATATATATATAAGAGTAATGCTCTCTTATTTCATGCAATCATCCACATCAGATTTAAAGGAAATTGGGGAGAAAACACAAATAACTTGCTGATCTGTTGGAGTGAAATGAACCGAAGGAGAGCTTAAAGCTAATTTCGTGAGATTTTAAGACTAAAAACCTAAGTCCAAACCTTAGGTATACATCCCTCTTTTTCAAGTTTGAAATCAATTATGATTTTAGGTATTTTCACATACCAAATGACTTTGTTTTCAAAATTGTTTTGTAGATTTGGATTACTCGTGAAAAACTACTAATTTAGCTTCTAAGAAGTTCTCAATTTGGTTTTAAAATAAAAAAAGTTATGAATTTTTAAAATTTATGAAGTTGTAAAACAAAATTGAAAATTTTGTTTGTTGTTGTTATAAACCATTCCCTGTAATTTGGTCATAACATCCTCATTTTAAATGGAAATGGATCCAATCCAGTGGCATTTGAAAGCTAACTCAAAGAAGAACAACTTTTTTTGAATGAAGTATTTTGAAACTCGAATGTTTTCATATCTATAAATCATCTACAACTTTGATGATGAATATTAAATTTTTGGTTCACAATTTTGCTAATGTCATACTACTTTGAGCATAACTCCCTCATTGATAAGTCAATATTTTTAGGTTTTTAGTAGTCTATTTTAGTATATTTAATTATTGAAAGTATTTAAAATATATATTTAATTATATTTTTTTGGTCATTTGGAGGTGAAACGGAGTGCGCGGTTGAATTCGTGGTGAAAAATATTCAAAGTGGAGTATTTACTTGCAGTGATCGAATGCCGAAAAGTTTGCCTCGAAATACGCGTTGCGCGGTGTGTCAATAGCAAACAGGGTGTTCCAGCCAATCAAAGCATGCCACGTCAGCGATAAAATATCTCTGAACCAATCAGAAATAGCCACGTCGGCATCGGAGGTTCCAGCAACCAATGAGAGACCGCCACGCGTTGCCACGTCACCCGCAAGCAATCTTCTCCGCGCTTTAGCAATCAGTCGATCGGCCTCGAGATCCGTGCCCGCACAGACTTCCAGATTTTTGTCGTATTCGCGCGAATTCTTCTTCCGTGATTATTCATCCACGTGGCGCGCTCCTATTGGCCAGACGGGTCACATTGACGTGTTTTAGCCACTCATGTGATGCCACGTGTCGCTGAGTCACCACACACAACAGAATGCACAGTTCTCGGTGAATCTAACGGCGCCAAGTAAGTGGCGGTGACAGGGGCGGTCCAATGGCGTGCAGACACGTGGCACGACAACAGAAAAAATAGCGAATCATATTGTGACATATGGCAGAGTCCGATTTTGATCTAAAAACACCCCTACGATGCTCCTCGACGCACGAGTCACGTCCCTAACCCCTAAAATTAGTATCGGGGTCCAATTTGGAGTACTTTTATATATTAGGAAACTAGGTATTATTAGAGACAACAATTAATTAGTATTTTTTAGAGATCAATTATTAGTTTTTAGTATTGATTTTTGAAGATGATGTCCGGGTAATCAATTTCTTACCTAAGTCGAAGGGGAAGCAAGTCGGGATCATGGATTCATAGCATATTATGTGAGATCTTTTATTTTATTATTTAATTAATCTAATTTCTCTTATTTCATTGTTGTTGATTTTAATGATTATGATTTAGATCTATGGTATGTATGAGGCCAATGCATGCTTATTAGATTGACAATATATTGTTATTTGGAATATTAGTATCCGTGTAATTGTGCTCTTAGACCAATAAAGTAACTAACGTTCACCCGTTTGCCGTAAAACCCTTTCGATTCTTGAATGTACAACAATTGAATTTAGGTTAAATCGGTAGCAGTTGCGATCCGGTTATTTAGGATTAGTCTTCCCATAGATCCATATTACTGCGGTTAGTGTGTTAAACCTGATTGGCAGATGTCTAGGGTTATACATTAATTATGGAAATAGTTAGTGGCGGACGTCCTGACTATCGAAATTAGGGGAATTAGGAATTTCTGACGGATGTCGATTTTCTATAGCTAATCTAGGAGAATTTAAATTAATAACTTTTTGGGAAAGATTAAAGACCATGATTGCTATTGAATCTTGATTCTAATTTGTGGAACTGGAGATTTAGGTGTTATTTAGGCATTAATTAGGTGTTAATTGATTATTAATTAATTATTTTAATAATTAGTTAGTTATTTTATTTTATTTAGTTTAGTTAAATTAGTTAGTTTAATTAATATTTACTTTAAAACCCCGATTTTCCTTTTTTGTTGTTTTAACCTAAGAAAGACAACCAGTCTCTGTGGGATCTACCATTTGGCACTATTCTATAAAATAGTTGGTTTATGAAACTTTACTTTATTGACGTGTTCGGCGCGCGTCAATTTTTGGTGCCGTTGTCGGGGATTGGTATTTTTCTTTCTTTGGTTTATTGTTATTTTTATTTTTATTTTTATTTATTTTATTTATTTTTTATTTTGCCTATCTAGTCTCTTTTTCTTAACATGTATCCAGGCAATATCTTGAGTTCCACTGACCAGAAACTTGACCGAATAATCTCCATGATGGAACATCTCCTCTCCTCTGGTGAAGTGCAAGTCAACCCCACGATGGACTTCTCCTACCCCCATAATTATAGTCGATACGAAGACTCACATTATTATAACGTGAATGGGGTAGGTATGCCACATAATAGATATCAATATTTTAATATGAATTTTTTTGTGCAACAGGTCGAGATTTGCGAAATTCGTGGAGACTATTCTCATTCCGCACATAATTGCCCCTATTATCCACAATATGAGAATTATCACTATTCTAATTATGCATCGCCACAACTCGACTTCTCTGTATTCATGTCACATCTACAGGTTCCTCAACAAGAAGGAAATCAACAATTTCATCAAAGCCTCTCCTTGGAAGATATGGTGATGCAAATGATATATCAAATGATAGAAAGTGTGCAAGACTATCGACGAGTTTGTCAGAACATACAAAAACTTGATTTTAGTTATCCAGGCTCGAAGGACTTGGTAACTGAATTAGATCAATATATTGCCAGTCGTCAAAGAAAAATTGATGAAGCAGATTGTGTAGTACACAACCAACTTTTAACCTAGAGGAGGATGTGAGCGTTGATACGTTGACAAATCTTGCAGTGAAAGAGGATACACAGATGGAAAACTATTTGATAGAAACATCCGAAGAATGTGAAGTCTTTCAAATTGAGCTAAAGATTGTCATTGCACTAAATGAGGGAGAAGATGAGATGAACATTGATGTTAATTCAGACAAGCCGGAGAAGCCGCAAATAGAGAGCGAGGAAGACCAACCTTTGGTGTTGGTGCAACCACCCACCCTCCCATGCACATTTGGTAAACCTTATAAGGAGGTGGAAGTAAGGAGCGTTTGCAGATCTTCTACAATGCCGACACCTTTGTGTTGGACGAGCCTGATACGATAGATTCATTCGTGTTGGAAGTTCCGAATGAACTCCTAAATCTGAAAGAGGGCGTGCATGCTTCATTGCCCAATTACGTAGATGCGCCATTCGTTGTTGACATCTCTAAAGGAAAAAGGGCATTACGTGACCAATCGTGTTAAGTCTAGCCAAAGACTTAAAAGAAAGGCGGCTCGTTGGGAGGCAGCCCAGCTCTATTTTTATTTTGTTTTATTCACTTCTTGCATTTATTTTAGTTTTAGTTTAGTTATAATTTTTTATTTATTATTTTTAATAACACTCTAATTTGGTCTCTTTATTTTTACAGGTGATATCTTATGTTTAATGTTCATTTGAGGGTTGGAGCGCTGAATTTTGTAGGTTTGACTTTGGATTACATTTTTAGTCTAATTTGAGCATTATTGTTTTTAGGACTTAACTTGTTTATGGGATTTTAGGTGTTTTGAGACTTGGTTGGGACATACCTAACTTAAGTCTCTGCATTAGTGGCAGGTTTTTTAATAGACTCAAAACCCTAAACTTCAATCCATCATCTTGTTGATTTCACCCTTAGTTAACATACTTCGGGTTTGCAAGACTTGATTGGAATTTTTTGAGTTAACTCATATGTTTAATAGTTCTTGCTCATGTTATGATTATTTTTTATAGCATCCTTAGTCACCCACACAAGAGAGATTTAGTGCATTCACTAGTTTTTAGAAACTTTATATTATGCATGACTTTGTATAATTTCTTTCATCTTATTTTTATCATATTCTTTCACCATCTTGTTTGTTTTATATGTTTGGACTTCTTGACTTGTTTTAAACCTTGAGGACAAGGTTTGGAATAAGTTTGGGGTTTTTTTTATGGATTGTGGATTGATTTGGATCTTTGCGAAAGACCGCAGCGGTTATATGCATATATTGGATGGTAATGGTGGTGTTTTATATCATTTCTTTCTATTCTTTCATTTCTTGTCCATTCACATTCCTTTCTCATTCATTAGGAAATGATACACTTTCATGTATATATATGCATTTAATATATATATATATATATATATATATATATATATATATATATATATATATATATTTATCTATTTAGAGTCACTCGAAACTTTGTTCAAGCCCTTGGTTGTGGATGAGTAAATTACAGTTGCCTTTTTAACTTGAAACTTAGAGAAAATTAGGAGAAACTTTTAATCAAGTTCGTAGCTCAGCATCTTTTGTGATTTCATGATTAGAGACTTAGATGATGGTTGGATTTAGTGCTAGATAACGAAAATGAGTAAACGGTCAAATTTATGTATGTCATATTATTTTAACCCACATTAGGAGATTTACTTGATTATAGTGAAAGTGAGAGGTACTAACATGAGTTTTTCTAATAAAAAAATAAAAAATAGAGTCCCACAGGTTTCCACAGGAAATGGAGCAGGGAAACTTGTGGTGAAAAAAAGTGAGAAAATCGGTCCATAGGAAATGGAGCAGGGACCGTATTAATTGAAAAAAAGAAAAAAAAAAAGATTTGGAGAAGAAAAAAAATAAAATAAAAATGAAAAAAATGAATAAAGGCGGAAGTTGTGAAACTCCTCAAATAAAAGATTTAGTTCGAGTGCTTTCACTACATTAAGTGAAATTTGAACTTATGTGCTTGTATGTATAAACCAATAAACTTGTGATTAGTTGATGACCTTTGTTTTCATTGATTCTATGTTTTGAAAGTGAGATCTTAATTGTGTTTGAATTGCGAGACTTGACATATCATAACTCTGAAATTCTCTGAGTTACTTGTTAATTTGGTGACTATGTAAACCAAAGGAACTCTATGAATTTGGGTCGGGTATAGGATTAGTTGAGTCAATATTATTATATTAGGAGTCTGGTTTAGTTTGTGTTGTCATTTACACCTTTGCTCAGGACGTGCAAAGTCTTAAGTTTGGGGGTATTTGATAAGTCAGTATTTTTAAGTTTTTAGTAGTCTATTTTAGTATATTTAATTATTGAAAGTATTTAAAATATATATTTAATTATATTTTTTTGGTCATTTTGAGGAGAAACGGAGTGCGCGGTTGAATTCGTGGCGAAAAAATACTTAAAATGGAGTATTTACTTGCAGTGATCGAATGCCGAACAGTTTGCCTCGAAATACGCGTTGCGCGGTGTGTCGAATAGCAAACAGGGTGTTTCAGCCAATCAAAGCATGCCACGTCAGCGATAAAATATCTCTGGACCAATCAGAAATAGCCACGTCAGCAACGGAGGTTCCAGCAACCAATGAGAGACCGCCACGCGTTGCCACGTCACCCGCAAGCAATCTTCTCCGCGCTTCAGCAATCAGTCGATCTGCCTCAAGATCCGTGCCCGCACTGACTCCTTGATTTTCACCGTATTCACGCGAATTCTTCTTCCGCGGTTATTCATCCACATGGCGCTCTCCTATTTGCCAGAGGGGTCACATTGACGTGTTTCAGCCACTCATGTGATGCCACGTGTCGCCGAGTCACCACACACACAATAGAATGCACAATTCTCGGCGAATCCGACAGCGCCAAGTAAGTGGCGGTGACAGGGGCGGTCCAATGACGTGCAGACACGTGGCACAACAACAGAAAAAATAGCGAATCACGTTGTGACACATGGCAGAGTTCGATTTTTGATCTAAAACCACCCCTACGATGCTCCTCGTCGCACGAGTCACGTCCCTAACCCCTAAAATTAGTATCAGAGTCCAATTTGGAGTACTTTTATATATTAGGAAACTAGGTATTATTAGGGACAACAATTAATTAGTATTTTTTAGAGATCAATTATTAGTTTTTGTATTGATTTTTGAAGATGATGTCCGGGTAATCAATTTCTTGCCTAAGTCGAAGGGGAAGCAAGTCGGGATCATGGATTCATAGCATATTGTGTGAGATCTTTTATTTTATTATTAAATTAATCTAATTTCTCTTATGTCATTGTTGTTGATTTTAATGATTATGATTTAGATCTACGGTATGTATGAGGCTAATGCATGCTTATTAGATTGACAATCTATTGTTATTTGGAATATTAGTATCTGTATAACTGTGCTTTTAGACCAATAAAGTAACAAACATTCACCCGTTTACCTAAAACCCTTTCGGTTCTTGAATGTACAACAATTGAATCTAGGTTAAATCGATAGTAGTTGCGATCCGGTTATTTAGGATTAGTGTTCCCATAGATCCATATTACTACGGTTAGTGTGTTAAACCTGATTGGAAGATGTCTAGGGTTATACATTAATTAGAGAAATAGTTAGTGGAGAATGTCATGACTATCGAAATTAGGGGAATTAGGAATTTCTGGTGGATGTCGATTTTCCATAGCTAATCTAGGAGAATTTAAATTAATAACTTTTTAGGAAAGATTGAAGACCGTGATTGTTATTGAATCTTGATTCTGATTTGTGGAACTGGAGATTTAGGTGTTATTTAGGCATTAATTAGGTGTTAATTGATTATTAATTAATTATTTTAATAATTGGCTAGTTGTTTTATTTTATTTAGTTTAGTTAAATTAGTTAGTTTAATTAATATTTATTTTAAAACCCCGATTTTCCTTTTTGTTGTTTTAACCTAAGAAAGACAACCAGTCTCTGTGGGATCGACCCTTTGCCACTATTCTACAAAATAGTTGTTTAGGAAACTTTACTTTATTGACGTGTTTTGCGCGCGTCACTCATCTTTTAGTATGATGTTTTAAGATGTGTTTTAAGGCTTCAGTAAAAGAATCATGAGTTTTAAAGCTATGGTTTTGGAGAAATGAGATTTACAAAGTTGCTGCTCGGAATCTAAAATTGTTTGAAGTCATTGGGTAAAATTTTCATATCTCTTTCGAGTCTTATCAAAATTGTACAAACCTTAGAGTTATATAAAGCAAAGACATATCTGTAAAAAACTTTCTTGGAGCTACAATACATAATTTTAATGTTTTGCTAATTGAAACCAACTCACAAGTCGGAGCACCAAAACCGTCTTTATTTATTAAAGTAGATTTCAACATAAACGAAGTATTGAAGGGGTTGATTGTGAAACATCAGAATTCAAAACCACTTAACTAACCTAAAAACAAGTTAAATTAAATTTGTTAGGACATCTCATGACCTTAGAGAGGACTTACGAGGTATAGAACTCGAGTTTAGAGTGGTCGAGAGCAAAAATAGGCTAGGAATTTTGTTCATTTAAGGTAAGTAAAACTGGTGAGGCATTTATCTACAATTCGCTTTTATTATCTTAGTTGATATATTTTCATTTGGACTATTTTTTTGCCTTCTCTTATTTCAAATGTCATAATTTGTGTTTGTGTTTCCTAATTAAGTTTATTTGATTCATTTAATCATGTTATGACTTGATGTATGGCATTCCTCATCTTGATCTCATTCAACGTTGGATTCCTTTATTTTCATTGATTATTAACTACTGAATTTACTCACCAAAAAGCATTCTATGATATGTTCATTGCTTATTTGTGTTGGAACGCCTTTATGTCAATATGTTTATTGTGAAGTACTTGTGTTTATGTAATCTACGAATCTGACTTAGTGCCAACTAGGTCTAGGATATTCCACCAGTCTAGGCCCCTATTATATGAGATGCATAGCTTACAGGATTAGATTTCCTGGGGATGTTGACACTCCACACAGCTGATGTTTCTAGTGTGACAAACAGGGTATGGGACCTGGGGATGTCGGCTAATCTAAATTTGAATGAATTCTCAATTTGTTATGACACGTGTCGAACTGCACGATAAATTCTTGTATTTTACTATTAACTTGTAGTATTGGTAAATTAGATATCGTCTCCACATGGATTTTTCATATCTCTTAAGAATTTAATCTACCTTAAAGTTTTATCTGACTTAACTTGTTTTAATTTAATTACTTTAACTAAACAAGAAAATAAACACTAAACAATATGCAAATAAATTAAATAATTAGTTAAAATAACTAAAATTTAAACAATCTAAACTAAATAAAATAACTTAATATACTCAAATTAATAGATAAATAATTGATAAATCGACTTAAACAAAATATCTAACAATCATCTAAACAAACCCCCACTAAACATCATAATATACTTGGATTATTTTCAAACTCCAAAACATAACATCACTTCGTAATATAGCTATAATGATTCTATATGGAATCTTAGAATCACTAAATCCTAATTCATAATAGGTTGATAGCCTTTAGCCAACCACAATTTTCTAAGTTCAATGGAAATGCCACACTCTTATTATTGTAAGTCTACTCATAGTAGGTTCACAACTTGATATTCTGGAGTTAGGGGATAAAAAGCAACACCGTAAAAACACGATAGCATTAAATTCAATGAAACTCATCCTTAATCTAAGCCGATATTCCCGAAGTCGCATAATAAACAACTTAGAACACAATCATCTAGAACATCCACTCGAAAAATGCCCTATAGATTAATCCTAGTTACTACTTCTATGATTGTTGTCAATAACTATATAACTCCCTAAACTCTCTTGCTATATGGATCTACTTGTAGCTCATTCAAAACTTTTACCCTCTACAGTTAAAGCTCCAAATTAGATTTAAAAGTTTTGCTAGATCATTTAAAATATACATATTTAGAGAATAACAATGATTTACCAGTCATAATATATAATATATTATCAAAATTAGAGAAATTAATCATTTTTTTCAAAGAATTCAAGAAAGCAATAGGATAGACAATAGCTGCTATTAAAGGAATAAGCCTAGCCACATGTATGCATAGGATTAATTTTAAAACAGATACAAAGCCTTCTAGATAAGCTCAACGTAGACTAAATCAACCAATGATAGAAGTAGTAAAGAATGAAATATTAAAATTATTAGATGCGTGAATGATATTTCCAATATCATATAGTAATTGGGTTAGTCTGGTGTAGTTCCTAAAAAGACAGGGATTACAGTTATAACAAATGAACACAGAGAATTAATACTTACTAGACTCCAAAATGGTTGGAGGGTGTGTATAGATTATAAGAAGTTAAATGATGTCACTAGAAAAGATCATTACCCTACTATCATTTATAGATCGAATGTTAGAAAAACTAGTTGAAAAAACTCATTATTGTTGCTTAGATGGATACTCTAGATTTCATCAAATTCCTGTAGCTCTAGAAAATAAGGAAAAATCTAGCTTAACTTGTCCCTTCGGTACATTTATTTATAAACTTATGTCTTTTAGTCTATTTAACGCACCTGCTACATTTCGAAGGCGTAGGTTAGCATTTTTTTATGATCAGGTAGAGCATGTTATTAAAGTTTTCATGGATAATTTTACTTTGTATAGTAATTCTTTCGATGAATGCTTACTTTATTTAACTAAAGTACTTAAAAGACGCGTAGAAAAAAACCAAATACTAAATTACGAAAAGTGTTATTTTATGGTCAATCAAAGAATTATACTATGACATATAGTGTTAAAAAAGGAATAGGAGTGGATCCTGCTAAAATACAAGTTATAAAGACATTGCCTTACCCCACTACTATGAGGGAAGTAAGATCTTTTCTTGGTCATGTAGGATTTCACAGTCATTTTATGAAAGATTTTTTCAAAATAACACAACATTTGTGTAAGCTTTTACGAAAAATGTCCTTTTTTAATTCACAACCGAATGCAAGATAATTTTTAATAACTTAAAATAAGCCTTAATTACCACAACTGTAATTAAATCACTAGATTGGTCCCAACCTTTTGAAATAATGTGTGATGTAAGTAATTATGTAAGTGGAGTTGTTTTAGGTTAAAATGTAGGAAAGGATTATCATGTCATATATTATGCCTCTAGAACTTTAGATCCTCCCCAACTAAACTATACCACTACAAAAAAAGAACTATTAGAAGTTGTGTTTGCATTAGAAAAGTTTAGACCATATTTATTAAGAACATAAGTAATAGTTTACTCAGATCATTCTGCATTAAGATATTTGATAGTAAAGAAAGATGTTAAACCAAGATTAGTATGATGGATCTTATTGTTACAAGAACTCGACCTTACTATAAAAGATAAAAAAAATTCATCGAAGACTTAGTAGCATAATATTTAAGTAGATTAGTAAATGGAGAACGCCCAATACCACTAAAAGATGAATTTTCAAATGAATATTTATACAATATAGTTGCCAATAGTCCATGTTACGCTGATTCAATATCTTACTACTCAGAAGTTATCACCCTATTTGACAAGAGCACAAAAGAATAAGCTAAAAAATAATTCTAAGCATTTTTTATGGGATGAACCTTATTTATGGAAATTTTGTTTTGCCCAAAGAATTTGAAGTTGTATTCCACAATTAGAAATGCAATCCATCATGGCTCATTGCCATTTTAGGCTTGCGGAGGAGATTTTGGTCCACGTTGTAAAACCTATAAGATATTAAAGTCAAGATTTTTTGGACTATCTTGTTTCATGATTGTTATTTTTATACAAAGACTTGTCCAAATTGTCAAAGAACCGAAAATCTAGCACGTAAGAACCAAATGCTCTTATTTCCTATACTTTTTTGCAAAGTATTTAATATTTGGCCTTATGGGACCTTTTCTTGAATCTAATGAAAATATTTATACTTTACTAGCTATAAATTATTTTTCTAAGTGGATATAAGCTAAAGCCACTAAAACTAATGATTCGAAAATAGTAGTAAATTTCCTTAAATCAAGGATTTGTATGGTTTTTTGGGCCCCTAGAGCATTAGTTACCGATAGAGGGACTATCTTTTTCAATAGAATAGTTGCTACTCTACATCATAAATATAACGTCACGCATAAAACAACTACCATATATCATCCTCAAACTAGTGGACAAGTTGAAACTTCAAACAGAGAAATTTAATCAATATTAGAAAAGCCAGTATGTCCAATATATAAAGATTGGAGTCTTCGTTTAAAAGATGCACTATGTGCATATAGAACTGCATTTAAGACACCCACAGGTACGACACCATATAGGTTAGTTTTCGAAAAAGCATGACATTTACTAGTAGAATTAGAACATAAAGCATACTGAGCAATTGAGACTTGTAATATGAATTATGATAATGCAGGACAACAAAATAAGTTAAATATTCAAGAATTAGAAGAATTAAGAAACAATACTTAAAAAAGTGCTTCTATTTACAAAGATAAAACTAAAGCATATTACGATAATAAATTAAATATTAAAACTTTTATAGTAAGGGAAAAAGTGTTGCTATTTTGTTCACGTCTTAAATTATTTCTAAAAAATCTTCGTTCACGATAGATGGAACCTTTTGTAATTATAAATGTATTCCCTTATGGTGCTATTGAAATAAAAAGTACAGAAACATGAAGAATAGTTTAAGTTAATGGTCGTTGATTAAAACCTTACCATGAGAATCTTGTTCCACATGACATGGAGATCGTTACCTTAGATCCATTCAACAATCTACTAAAAGATTTGAACACTATAGAGTAGCACATTGTGACTATAAACACTAATGAGACATTCAAGTTTGTATGATTAAGACATTAAGATGCAAGAAGAATAAAAAATCACAGAAAGAATAACAAACCATCAGAGACTCATTCATGTGTGACGATGATGACCTAGACTACGTAAAGTATGACGAAAATAGCAATCTTTTAAAGATCTTAGAAAATGATCCAGGAAAAATCTTCTTCAACATACAAACTAATGACATTTCCTTATGTGGAGTTTAACTTGATACGAGAGCTGATATTAATATTATGCCTACACATTGATTTCTTTTGACAATTTTAGGATTCATTGCAAGCCTCCTATCAAGGTATATAAGCCGAATGGTATATTTACAGTCTTAAGAGGTATATCAATAATGTGCCAGTATGAGTGGAAATGTTTACTTTAACTTCAAATTTCTTAATCATGATGTCAAATAACCCTTTTAATGTTCCATTATTGGGAAGACCATTTCTATCACTTATTGGAGCTATCATTGACATACGTGATTGCCTAGTTATGCTTAGAACGGCTGATGATGAAATGATACTCCAAGATGGAGATAAGACTTTATGACGATGATGATGAAGGAGATCAATTATGTAATGGCTATGCAGACGAGAACTATCATTATGAAAGCAATGATGAAGGACATTTCTCCGACACTAAGGAAGATAATCTTAATGAATAATCAATTGAAGTGAAGATTGTATCACTCACTCCACACGAAGATTGATTTTCTATAAGTCGAGCCAACGATAGTAAACAATAGCGCTTATGGAGGCAACTCATATTCATTATTTATTCCAATTTTAATTTTAGTACGAGTCTAGCATTAGTATAATTTGTTTTTATTCTTTATCCTTTAACTCTCTTTTAGAAATATTTTCAGAACTAAAGCTCTAGAGTATATTCAAAGAGAGGGGGGATGATCGAATTATTATGTTTCTTTGGCCTTTATGCAGATTTATATTATTTGTTTATTTATTTATCTAATAAAGCAAAAAAATCATTAGTTCGTTATATATCTTACTCAAATTTCCAAATTTCTAGTGAATTCTACCTTTATACTAATGATTATAAGTGATATATATGATAATTATGAATCAAATTTGAAAAAATAATTTTTAATGTCTAGCGAATCCATAGTGATGTGTATTTACACTCTGAATTATTGGATAAATAGGTGATAGTTTGTAGAATTTTAATTGGAAAATTCAAGTGTAAAGATTCATTAGTGATTCTACCTTCTAACTGGATTCTCTTGGTAAATCATTGAGGCACGAAGACTCAATTTCAGAGATTTACATAGAGAATTCTCAGATAATCCACTTAAACCCCTTATTCGCTTAGGCCATATCTGATTTTTTGAAAAACATATACCCCAAATTAGTGTACACAATCCCATTCATACTACAAACCCTTACACCCCCTTGACTAGAAAATCAATTTATTATCTAGATTCAACTTTTCAAAGCCTTACTATAGCTTATTTAAGTAATTTCCACATCGAGGAAGATTCGTTCAAACAATAAAAAAGACTAATTTCAGAGTAAAAAGCCAAATTATGTCTTGAATGAGAGGGAAATGTAAAGAGTCTTGGAAATGGAATTTAAGAGTTCTTAAAATTCCAAGACTTAAGGGATTCACTCTCAAGGAGCTAATTGTTTGATGCTCTATCAATTCTTTCAATTTCAGTGTTATGAAAATCAGTTTTTAGATTAATCGTTGCAACTACAACTACGCGATTATTGATTTTAAGTACTAAATGGGTAAGGTTAAAGGTTTTATTATACGTATAAACAAAAATCTTGAAAGATGAGCTACAAAATGAGTTTGAGGGTGTGTTTTTCAAATATTTGTAAATTATTTTGATGGATTGACTTTCGTATTATTTGTCTTTACTAATTTTTAGAGTTTTTTCATAAATTTTTATGAAATAAATCCTTTTTACATACTTGTTTTAAATATCTTGATAAAAACTTGTTTCTCAATGAATGACTCGTTTTGAACTCAGTTTCATATCAAATATAAGATTTTAAATTACCAATTCATCATAGTCAATTTATTCACTATAGCGAGAAGAGGTAGAGGACGAGGTAGGAGCAGTAAATAAGATAAAGTGAAAGAAATTTTGATAGAGAAACCCAAGAAGAACTATATGAGTTAATATATGTCTATCCAACCTACAAGGTTAGTATTAGAGTATCAAGACTTGGGAGAATTGAGTTGAGAAGACTATCCTCACCTAGATCCGATAAGGAAAGATATTTTGAATACTTAGACCCAAACACATTATTACCTTGTGATCCTTTACGATTCGTCAGTCATAAGGCATAAAATAGATATTTTAAAGATGCAAAAATAGTTGTAATACCTGAGACAGGATTAAAACTTCAGAATGTGCATAAGTATGAGGATAAAATTGTGAGCATGATAAAAAATGAACCGGGAGGAACTTCTTAGGGATTATGAAAGAAAACTGGAGTGAGGATGTTTTCAATTGGTACAAAAATTTTATGGGAATAGATATGTGAGTGATAATTCGAATGAAGTAATAGTAAAATGGAAGAAGATTAATATTTCGCTTGAAAAATTGAATGGACATTGTAGACTTCTTGAAAAGAGATATAGACAAGAATTCTATTACCCAAACATCATCTATATCAATAATGAATCTTATCCTTTTATGCTATTTCTAGAAGCCTTGGAGGTAATTTCGGGACGAGGATTTGCTCTCGATGCTGACGTCCATCATAAATTTATTGACACCGCCAATTTTAGAAAAATTACCAAATGTAGGAGCTCAGACATGAGAACCGAGGAAATATGTTATTTATGGATGGTGGTTGTCTATATGTGATTTTTAAGATTATTATTATTATATTACCACGCATGTGTGTATGTTGCTCTCGGGTGAGTTGTGTGACAAGTGCTTGCCTCGAAAGGAGTGCCAATACGGGTGTTGGATAGGCAAACTAAGGGTACACTAGAAAACTCGACTAATTTGCGTTAAGATGACTAGTTAATCAATTAAAATGGGTAATGTAACCATAGGATAAGTAGAATTCAAATTAAATCACTAGGCTTTGGCTTGCCTCGAAATGCGTGTTGAGACTTGTGGCACCGGGTACAAAATAGTCAAAGGTTAGTAGAACCATAAGTTGATTAAGTTTGATAAATAAAACACTAACCATATGTATTAAAATGGGCTTAAGTTAGAGTAATCAAGTTAAAATAAATCAAGGCTTATAGTTTAGTTAATTAATTGGGAACTATAGGATTTTTCTAGAGGTACACATTACCATATCTAGGAACCATGTGAGTAATAAATTGGTGTCACTTGAATTTGAGTTAGTGAGAGTTAGTGGGATACATGGAAAGAGATGAGATGAACCTCGGGATATGTAAAAACATGAGGATCAATGGCTAAAAATTTACATCAACTTAATATATAAGATGGTTTGATAAAACAACATGCAAACCAAATCATCTACACATTTTGCTGGAGAAGAAGGAGATTGATGGAAAGACAATTCAACCACTTTGGAGGCAAGTTTGAGGATTTAAACTAAGGCAATCATCATCTCCAACATCTACCCTACCTAATGAACCCACCTTTATATGTTTTGTGTGGTGCAAGTTTGAGGGTTAAGTCCCTGATATTTAGTGAAAGCTTAGTAAATTATATGTTTATGGATCATGTTCATAGTGAGTTCACAATTGTTTGGTATGAATTAAAGTTTGGAGGAAATTGGAAAATTTTTGTAAATTCATGAGATTTAGTAAATTTAGGTAAAATAGATGTTTTGAAGCGTTTTGATTACTATTTTGGAGTTAATTGATATAGAGGTAGTCAAATTGGAGGGGAAATACAAAATTCTCAACTTGAGAATTCTATCCCATAGGCCACATAGTGCGCTACCTCAAACGATTAGCGCGATAATCGTTCTGGGTTTCTAATTGTTCTTTGTCCTAGAGAACAATAGCATGCTACATCATGTCCATAGCGCACTACAAGCACATAGCGCGCTAACAACATATAGAAACTGAACATAAAGGGATGTTTTGGGATTTTTGACTTGATACGTATCCCAAACACCTATAAACGTGCTAAACATGTAAAATCAGACTTCAAGGACTTAGGGGACCATAGCTCGAGTATTAAGGAGCTAGTCGGTTCGGATATGGGAGTTCGGGGAAGTCAGAGCACGGATTGAGGTGCATAAACCCATTGGAATGCCTCACATAATTCATGACTTTGATTTATCGATAATGCATTTCATGTGTGACTGCTGGTGGGCTTACATTGAGTTTCTCTCCTATTTTGATTTGAATATATATTGGTTGTGGCTAAATCGCTTCCACGAGTTACTTGTTGTTAGTGCTCGTGTCGATAGCAGTGGAATATATTTATGACTATCGAGAGGTATTTAGGGTGTCCCTTGACTTGAAATAGTGTTTAGAGGGGTTCATCCGGTAACTGAAGTTAGGGTTTAGTCACTATAAGCCTGTAAGTATATATGTGGTTCCTATTCAATTTGGCGATTATTGGCTGGTGTAGGTCAGGGTTTTCTCGTGATTATATGGATGTTTACTGATTTATGCTTTATTTCTGAACTGGCTTAATTGGTATAGGTTTTTATTCATTTCACGTTACTGCATTTGCTTATCGTGTGCTGCCTGCATTAATGGGAATATGAAGTATTATTGTCAGGTGTTATATTCGCATGTCTCGTAGTTTATCAATTTTATTTCATAAATATTGTGTGGACTTCTCTTAGGATCTTACTCACTGGACTCGTCACTGTATTTGTTGGGAGAATAAGTGCAGACCCTTCGATGAGCAAGGGTAAGGGCAAGGAGGTACTGGCGACTACCTCTGAGATTGTGGAGCCAGCTCGTGTGTGATATTAGTATGTATTTATTTTACTTTTGTTGGGTTTTGGGGACCATAGAACACTAATTACATGTATATGTAACTTCGTTACACTTATCTCGCCTTGATATAAACATGGTATCTTTTGCCAGTTTTTTCACTATTTCGGATTATTAAATATTGCATAAGTTACCTATTAAAAGACTTATGTAGTAAACTGATAATATAACTTGATAAATTGAGTAACTGGCTAAATGAACTATTAATACTTATATAAAGGTTAGTTAGCATAACTAGGGTTAGCTGGAAAAGTGTAAGCAACTCGTTAGGTCACAAGGCGTCAAGGAAAAGGGGGCCATGACGTTGCTAAGCCAGTTGACATAGGATGTGATGTGGTGGGTAGCAGGGGAATCTGGAATCTGAGGCTATCACACGGGGTCAGGGTTATATATATGGAGACAGGCAGGATGGGAGGTAGGAGAGGTGCCAATGTCACTGTTATGGTCGAAGAGGGCACTTGAAGGCTGTTTGTAATTCACCACCATCACCACCATGGACAACACAATAAAGTCAGACTAGAGACAAAGCCCAAGCAGTCGCACAGCTAGATAGGGAGGCGACAAGACAACACATCAAGGGTACATTATCTATTATAGATAGACCGATGCTTATTATGATAGATTATGGTAGTACATTTTCATTTATTGCTAGACACATTGTATGAGAGTTATGGTTAGCATCACAAATACTAGACACACACCTTGTCCTTAGTACGACCCCTGGGGATAAAATATACCTTAACTGAGTATGTCCAGACTGCATGATATAGGTAAAAGGGCATCAATACCTAGAGTTCGATACATTTTTAAGGATGAACTGGTTGGCGACATATCATGCACAATTGAATTGTTTCCATAATAATATCACATTTCGTATTTTAGGGATTCTTGATTTCACGTTTATCGAAGTCGTGAGCACACCACCTATTACTAGAGGCCGACTACCTATGACTCGAGAGATGAAGGCATTCGCCGCAATAGTTGAGCCGAGGCTGAGGATAGAGCTCAGGATTGAGGAAGACCCAGTGGTAGAGAGTTTTTTTTTATGTTTTTTCGGATAATGTGCCATAATTACTATAACCAAGAGAGGTCGAGTTTATTATCAAGCTTCTACCAGGGACACTACCGATTTTCAGCAAACCTTATAGGATTTTAGCATCCGAGCAGGAGGAGGTGAGGAGACAACTTGAGGATCTATCGCATAAAGGTTCCATCCACCCTTGCATTTCTTCTTAGGGAGTGTCAATGTTATTTGTGAAAAATAAGGATGATTCTATGAGAATGTGTGTGGACTACCATAAGTTGAATTAGGTGAAAATCAGGAACCATAACCCATCAACTAGGATCGTCGATCTATTCAATCAGTTGGTAGGCGCCAAGTTCTTCTCGAACTGTGATTTGCAGTTAAGTTACCATCGATTGAGGACTCGAGAAGAGGAAATCATGAAAATCGACTTTAACACTAGATAAGTATTGTTTGAGTTTAAAGTCATACCTTTTGAGCTGACTAACGCCCCGACGATCTTAAAGGACTTGTTACACATGGTCTTGAGACCATACTTGGATAGATACGTCATTATTTTCATCTACAATATTTTGATTTATAGTAGGACTCACAAGGAGCAGGAGAGTCACATAAGAACAGTGAACAGTGTTAATGACATTGAGGGATCATATGTGTTTTGCCAAGTTCAGCAAGTGTTATTATAGCTGAGTGAGGTGAAATTTCAAGGAAACTTCATTGGTGATCAGGGTATCTCTATGGATTCAGAGAACGTCCGAGCTATCATTGATTGGGAGATGCCTAGGTCAGTATGAAATATCTGGAGTTTTCTAGGGTTGGTAGGGTACTACAAGCGATTTTTTCAGGATTTCTTTTTTATTACAGCATTGATGACGAGACTTGCCAAGAAAGATGTCAGATTTGATTGGTCATAAGAGTGTGAGAAGGCTTTCTGGGAGCTGAATAGGAGATTGAATTCTGCACTAGTATTGAAGTTTCTAAAGCCTGGCAAGTATTTGCCAGTTTACATAGATGCTTTGGGTATTGGGCTATGATGTGTATTGATGCAGGAAGGATGCTCAGTAGCTTATTTATCCAAACACTTCAGACACCACAAGGGTAATTATTTAGTGCATAACTTGGAGCTTGCAACAGTTATGTTTGCACTGAAGGCATGAAGGCATTATCTCTATTAGGGTAAGTTCGTCTTGTAAATCGATCATTAGAGTATGCAGTACATTCTCACTCAGAGAGATCTAAACATGCATTAGAAAAGATAACTTAAGCTTCTAAAGGATTACGACATCACCATTAAGTACCATCTTGGTAAGGAGAACGTCGTAGTTGGTGTATTAAGAAGGAGTGAGATTGACAGTCAGATAGTTGTTCGACTCATGACACATGAGCATGAACTGTTAGAGGCGGCATCAGTTTTATATATGACAGAGATTCTTGCTACATATGAGCCGTATATTTGTTGCCAGATGAGAGTTCCAACAGTATCTACTGAGCGAGTTGGAGAGTGTTAGAGGGTTACTGTGATGATGTATGGCAGGTTCTCTAGGATTGCATGGGATCCTGAGTGTAAAGATTGATCAAAGATAGCAAATCAACATTTGAGGCACAGAGGCAGATTATGGGTATCAATAGTTCCAGAGTTACGAGGTGGTATTTTGGAGGACGCCCACAGATCATGTTACACTATTCATTTTGGTCGGACTAAGGTATACCATAATTCAAGATGATTATTTTGGTGGCCATGGATGAACGTTGACGTAGGCACGTACATCAGGAGTTGTTACATTTGCGAATAAGTTAATGTTGAGCACAGGAGACCGGGAGGTTTATTGCAGTCGTTGCCCATTTCATAGTGGAAATGGGAGCACGTCACGATGAATTTCGTCAGTGGCTGGGTAGTGATTGATAGGTTGACAAAATCATCAGCGCACTTTATATTGAGTTCTATGATGTACACGTTCCCACAGTTAAACATTTTGATCGAGGTACATGTTTCCAAAGCTAAGCATTGTGGTCAAGAGGGAGATTATTTGACCACATGAGATGCTAGTCTCTATTATATCTGACAGGGATACCGGACTTACGTCGAAGTTTTGGAAAAGCATGTTAGAGCAATTTGGCACAAGGATGCAGTTTAATATGGCTTACCACCCTCAGATAGATGGCTAGTTGGAGGGATTGATACAAATTTTGAAGGACATGCTTAGGGGATATATATTGTAGTTTAGGATTTCATGGGAGGCCTATCTATCACTGTGTGATTTTTCCTACAGCAATAGCTATTAAGCGAGTATCAGGATGCCTCCATTTGAGGTTTTATATGGGAAGCGTTGCAGATCACCTACGTGTTAGATAGAACTGGAGGATACATCGACTGTGGGGCCATAGATTGTTGTGGACCACATCGATAAGATCAAGCAAATTCGACAAAAGTCTTAGGCAACACAAGACATGCAAAAGAAATACGTGGATAACTATTGAAAGGGTCTGAGCTATAAAGAGGACGATACGGTATATCCGAAAGTTTCCCTTTGGAAGGTAGAGATTTGGGATTCAGGGGAAACGTGCATCGAGATTTATTAGACCATTCGCAACCCGAGTTCGCAACGTGGCATACCATTTAGATTTACCTGCAGAGTTGACTGAGGTTCATTCGACATCTCATATCTCGATGTTTAGGCCTGCTAGGTCAGGACCAAGACCTATGATTGATTTGAGACATATTGAGGTTAGGCCTGACGTGACTTATGAGAAGCAGTCGATAAAGATCATAGATCGTAGGATTCAGACTCTCAGGAACAAGGAGATCCCTACAGTTCTGGTTTGTTGGCGGCATTACGTAACATATGGACTTACTTGGGAGCTCGAGTCAACGATGTGAGAACGTTACCCTCAGCTATTCCACATTATGATCATTTAATTTAACCTAAATTTTAGGATTTTCTTTAGTTGGGAAGAATTGTAATGACCCATTTTATTAAGGATGTTATTATTTATTATTTATAGGCTACGACGTCGCTCAGACCTACGTAGACTCTGCAGATATGCCTGTGGAACCCCACCTAGGTATATTAGTTATATTTGCCTGTTTAATGCCTTAATAGTGATGTTAATTATTAATTTACTCCTTACTGCATCGCTTGTGTGAGTTTACATTTACATATCCTATGAGGATGTGTGACCAATATTCGCCTCGAAAGACATACTTAAAAGGGCGTCGTGTAGGTAGTATACACGTACACTAGGATAGCCCATACTAATGCAAATAAACACAAGTGAATTCTTATATTATGATAATAATGTGAAATCAATGTGAATCAAACCATAGTCTTGTTTGCAAAACACTAAGTGTTGGCGTGCCGAGGTGTGGGGCGCTGGGGGTCGGGTAGTCGGGGTATTCGTATGACCATAAGAATATTGAAAATGAGACTATATAAATAGATTACCCTAATAAGTAATGTGCCAAGGTGTGCTAAGTAAATATGAATTTTTCAATAACTAAGCCTATAGTGTGATCAACTTAATTAAGGCTAATAAAGGACATCAGGACAATCTAGATTATGAGTATCTAGGTAAGGTGTGTGTCTACTATGTGTCACTTGGAGATGAACAACTTTAAGTTATGGACCACAAGATGGCCTAGATATGAGAGGGAAAACAACGATGAATGGCCTAGATCTAATTATCCAAAGTATAGAAGAATCGCTTAATGGGAATAATCAGCATGCAATGTTTGGTTGTTCAACCAAAAATCCAGAGCTATGGAGAATGATTGTGAGGATTAAATTTGGGGATTTAAGCTGGAATCCTTCAAAATCGAGGGCTACAACCAAGGTAATCACCTTCATATTCTTCGAATCCTAAAAAATGAGTTTCGAAACTTAGGTTTTTGATCTACATTCAAAATTCAAGATAACTTAATAGTTTTATAAGTGTTGTCTACAAATTTTAAGTCTATTTCAACAACGAATTCGATTTTATAAATTGATTTTCAAAGATTTGTTGTTTTTAAGTCAATTTTAGTGAAAACTTGTTGAATTGATGTAATTGGGCATGATGGATGATGTTTATGTTGTTGTTGTTGTTATTGTTATTGTACTTAGATAGGGGTTTGATCAAGGATCATTCCACTTAAGGTTCACCGCGATACGGAGTCGAAAACCTCATCAGATGTCCCAATTTCTATAACATAACAGCTTTGATTGAGTTTGATGTCGTTTCGGAGTCGAAAACCTCATCGGACATGGCGCCACTCGGTGCCGTGACCATAAAACATGGTGCCATGATGGCGCCATGCGTTTATAAGCACAACGTTGTCATGGTGTTATGCATTTATACCCACAGCTCAGTCATGGTGCCAAGACCCCTAAAAACACTAAAATTTTATATTTCAAACTTTGGTTTTGGAAATTAATTCTAATTAACCTAATACACCATAAAACACCAATTGGGACCTCAAAGGACTCATGGACTATAGTGTGATAGCTAGAAGCATAGCGAATTCAGATCTGGGTGTTGTTTGGGGTATCAGAGCGCGACTTGAGGTGCATAAAACCTAAATGGACGCCACTTGAATATTCAATTGTTGTTTTACTTGTTGATATTCATTTTAGGCTTATTATTCCATTCCATTGTTGTTTTTGGGACAGTTGGTTGAGTTTACTCCCACCGACACTTCTGTCACGTGTTTATGGTACACTAGATTGTAGCACATGTGACCAAGCCCTCGGTGAATGGCAACCTGAGCTGCTCTCTGGTGCATGTGTCAGTAGGGCACAAGAATAGGCCAATCACCATGAGAAGCCAAGTGAAAGAGTATTGGGGGCACCCGTTGAAGGGATCCTGGGGTACAGTCTAGTCTGATCGGGATAAGCACACACTTTGTTTATCTATTTTATTATGTATGCATGCGATTATCCATTTATAGTTGCTTGTTTATATTCTGCATGTTTATTTAACATTACCTTTAGCTTCTCTATTTGCTTAAATGCTTAGTGAATTTCCTTGGGATTTTTCTCACCCGACTCGACATCCGATTTGTTGTGATGCCTGAGGATAGATTCTAGTACGAGCAGGGGCAAGGGGATTGTAGGTGACTATTTCTGACCGCATGCTATCTAGGACACTCTCGTACGTGTTAGTTTTTGATAATTTATCTTCTTTTAGGTATCAGGGAAACTAGAGAAACACTGTACATATATATATATATATGCTAATCTTTTGATTATCATGTCGCCTTCTATACAAAGTACTTTATTTTAGGTTTTCCACATTAGGATCGATGCTCTATGACACACGACATATATATCATGCTTTTATGTTAGTTTAAGACTTCTACTGGTAATTTACTGCTTATTGACTGTAATTTGTAAAACACAAGCCATATGTCTAACTTGCAAACTTCGAAATGAAAAGATGGTAAACCCTAAATATACATGGCTTAAAAATGAAATTTGCATGATTGGTTTACAATATAGTGACGATACGACAAGTTAACAAGCACACCGAGGATGCAGGTGTGGCAAAAGACGCTAGCGGAGTGTGGGACCCTGCGAGTCGGTGACGTGGAAGGTGCAGCGGGGCATACTTATGAGGAGCAGTACGAACCCGGCGGATTTGGGGCATGGTTTGATGACCTTCCCACGACCTAGCGGGTCGCCCGTCACGAACTGCCTCCTACGCCCAACAACTGAATCTGGCTTAAGCAAGCGGTCTGGCTTGCCTAAACAACTTGCGGAATAATCATAAAGACAATATGGGGATAAAATACGGTATAAAATATAGAACAAATCCATATGTCTCCCAAACAACTATAAATGAGTTTTCATTTTGTACTGCCATGTAGGGTTATCCCAAAGGCTCTTAAATAACTTAACTACAAGGGAAATAGTGTTCGAGCTATGCAAATGACCTACTTTCGAACATAACAAAAGGTTAATAGTTTCAAAAATGAATATATGTATATAGATATTACAATACTAAGCTCACATTAAGAGAGAAGGCTTCAAGTTATCGCCTATCCCTTTCCTAAAATCTAGTGCTGACGTAGATACCTGAGATGTAGTGGGGTGAGCTAAAGAACCAACGGAGCTCAATAAGAGAGAAGACTCGCTCAAACACTAAACATGCAAGTATTACCTACAAAGTAAAACATTCAACACATGGAGTAGTAAACCGAATTGTAAAGCATTTAATGAAAAGTGATGGAAACATGGTTCTTGTTGGTAAAAGGGGTACAAATAATTTCCAAGTCAATTAAAACATAAATGTATGATTCATAATTCAATAAGCAAGAAAGTGAGTAGCATTTTGAAACCACTTCATGAACGAGGATGCGCAATTCATAAATAAATTTCATTTATTCATGCAACGGGGCCCAACAAGAGAGTTACCATAAGAACTAGTAATAAATATAAACCATTGTTCCATTCAATGCATTCTAGCTAATGGTATGAATCTGATGACCGAAACATTCACCCTTAAGGTGATATGAACCATTGGTTGTCACATTGGTTGTTGCGACCTCCACCTAGTTCCATCAAACTAATAGTAAGTGTTTCCAAGCCATCACAGATTGTGACCACTTGTGAACTTGATATTTCGTAGTGCATAACACTATCTTTCTATTGGGACTATAACCACATGCTGCAATTCATGGTGCGGACCACTCTTTTTTGGTGGGCACACCGCCACACCACCACTACTTGTGGCGCAAGCCACTCTCTTTTGATGAGCATACTGCCACATCACCGCATTTGATCGACTAACATAAGTTTTTATATCACATATATTCCATAGATAAGTATATTCAAAGCATTGACTAAATGCAGCCCAATCCCAAGTCTTTCGGTATAAATGTGATATTTCTATATATCTAATATTCAAGCCATATTTAATGCATGACCGAAGCTCTCAACTTACCTCGACTCGTCGCGACGCCTATAATAATTCCCGCTACGCCCGGGGCTTAATGTGAATCTTTGGCGCGACACTATACAATCCATAATACATCACATAAATCAATGTTTCAATTTAAAATTAATTAATCTTTCATTTATTGGCCTTTGGGGTCCACCAGTGTGGGTCCTACGTGTTCGCTGTCATTTGGTGCGAGGAGTGGGGCGTGACTAATCTCCCTCGGGGACGCAGTAGAACCCATATGTAAGTAGGATTTATTCTTATCTTACATATATATACATATATACATAAATATCATATATATACATATTATATACATATTGTTTTCCTTTTTATATAAGGTGCAGGGGCCCTTGCTCAAATGTCTAGGGCGACGCCGTTTGGGTGCCCTGCAACACAAGGCGTCTTCGCCTCCTCTTCCAGTGCTTTCGCCCGGTCTTGGCATGCAAGACTGGGGACGCCCCTGTCAGTACCTTTCCGCCGACTTTTTCGGCGACGCTGATTGGCGCCGCACTCTATTAAGGTTCGTTTTTCTTACATTTTTTTTAAGCAACCAAAGTTTTCAGTTAATTAAATAAGAAAGAAAAAGAACAATAAGGAGGATAATTACACCTTCGAATACCACCACTTTGTATCACCAACACACCTCAATCTCCCTTCCTCCCCACGTGGTTTAAGTTTTCAAACAAAAAGCGGCTAGGGCTTACAATTTGATTTATATAATGAGACTAATTTGGTGTAAGGTTTATGTAGTTACTAAATTGCCCCTAGGGCAGGTCTTTTAGGTTTTGGGTTGTCACAACATCCACAATTTTAAAGAACTTTTGTCCTCAAAAGTAAAAGTAAAATGCATCTTTAGCCCAACAAGTCTATTCCTAACGATTTCTTTTATGACCCATTTTTTTAACTTATGCAAATTCGCACCTACGAAATTTGTTTGTACCCCTCGTGAAATAAAATCTTACTCTGGACTCTAATTTCTCAATCGTGTTATTTTCGTCCCACAGGTCGAAATTCATAAGGTCGGTATTGCATAGGCTCCAATAGAGTCATTATACCATAGCTACCGGCCAAGTCCTTGTATACTCATGCATTTCTACGTATTCCTTTGTAATCTCTACAGAAGTTTTAATGGGGACTCAAGTCATCCAACTAGTAATCAGAGATAACCATATTGAGATGTGATCTAGTGCTTATCTATGTCAAAAAAACATCTATGAACATCTGGCAACAAACCCATACCACCAACTGGTAGTAGGAACAACGGTAGTTATCTGTTATGATATGAACACTAGCATACCATCTCTGTCATAATCTCGGTTACATATATCAATGAACGACTCATAATGTCGTTGCGACTTATCTGTGGAGGCTATAAATAGGCACACATAATATTCATTTCAAGAATTATACCTTAACATCATTGTCATTAAGCATTTATCGATGTTAATTTTTGTGGGTTCATAATTCAAGTCAACTCTTGACCAACGGCCCACCTCGTAACTTCTCTGTCACATTTAACCATTTACTCATCCTTAGTAAGCTATGGAATAATCATCATCGTTGCTATCCCTAAGTGGCTTTCGATACTCATTTGTATGTGTTTTATTAACATCATAATTTTTGTTTCATACTAAATTCTCCTATTATAATCACTCGAATTTATGGAGACTTTTCATATCGCATCCTCGTACTAATCAACTCTCATGATCCTGGTTGACCGTTTTAAATTCTTTTGGCATTTTCAAGTTTCACACTTATTACACAATCGTCTCTTATCGTCCTCTCAAGCTACCTTTTAGCTCTTATAGTTTATTTAGAACTTCTCTCACTGAGAAATCAATGATGGTTTAACTTCCATGTTGTTTCTTGAGAATATATAACTCATACCTTAGATTTTTTTCATTAAGGACTTGTAACTTGCTGCGATCCAATTATTTTAAGTTCATACTTCACCCTCAACATTTTAATTTGTTGCTTATGTTCGTTACTACTATCGCACTTTTTTTTTGGGTACTCAGTAAGTAAAGTGCATGACTATGTATTTAGTACTTAAGCAAGCGCATTCGCACGTCATGCCATTTAAAGCTTTGGTTCAATGGTATCCAAACTCACGTTTATACATGCTTCGAGAATTTTCTTGCAATGCTAAGTTGGTGGTTTCCACTCTTAAAATTGCATTAAGCTCTCAAGCTTCCAAGTGTAAACAACGCATTATGTTTAACAATTCTCAATGGTGTCAAATTTAGAAGATCTCATCTCCACCTAGAGGTACATGTTTTATAACTAGCTTAATATGTCTTCTAGTCTTTCCTAGTTATCTTATTGTTCATCCTACATAATACGAACTTTATTGGGAGTCGATCCTAGCTTATGATTCCCGATTTTAAATTGTCAACCTATCATTGGTTCGATCCTTCATCCTTCCTAAAACTGCCTAGTTTGGTAGTCTAAGTTCTTATAATAACGTTCACTCTTATCGAGAAACTTTGGGTTAATTTTTACAAGCAATTATTATGATTTCTCGTGATGTCACTATTTCGACTTGAAATTCTAGGTTCATGAAAAGGGTATTCCCCTGCAAATTTTATGACTAAGAAAAGCTATCGTAGTTAATATTTTCTCTCTTAGATTCATAATTTTTTTTTCATACCACCTATTAACTTATTTGTTTTCCTACAGGTCGATCCTATCTTAGGATCCCTAATTTTAATAATTGACTCATCATTGACTTAGGTTAGGTGACATTAGTTACATTATTTAATCCTCGACATTATTTTCATTTAACTACCATTACAATCATGTTAGGTCCCGCTTTGTCTCAATAGTCGTTAGTTCATGTGTCCAATCAAATAGATACTTTTTTTTTCTTTGGGGTGTCCCAAATTTCAATGATTCATCTATCATTAAGTTCGTTATAATATCATTAACTGTGACGTTCGCTCTTTAAAACATACTAATCTGTCTCATACATATCATTCCGTGTAGGGCTTCCCTTAATTATTTAATCGTGGTACCATCATTGCGTACCCTTCATTCATTTCAAAATTAATTTATCAAGTTTTGGGTATCCCGAACTTTATGAGTTCAATTCACTTCTAATTATGTTAGAACAATTTCTTTGATGCATTGGTTGCCCTTGATTTGTAGCATCTTAATCTTAGATTTTAAGTCCTTAAAATTTTACCAGGCAACGCAATCTTCACACGTGGCTATATCACCAGGATAGTCCTTAACTTGGGATTCCCATTTTTTTAGTAACTAGCCCTTCTTCAAGTCTACTAGTCTAACATTTTGTATTCACTGGATTTTCTAATTGAATTGTTTTCGAGGTATCCTCTAATTTCTTATTAGCTATCTTGTACGTCGAATGCTTATGTTTTGAATTAATTCTCAATATATGGGCCTCATCTTCGATATTCAACCTATCGATGACTGGTTTAAATTAAACTTTATTTTGGGTACTCAGTAAGTAAAGTGCACGACTGTGTATTTAGTACTTAGTAAGTAAAGTGCACAAGTTCGATCAAAACTTAAACGTCATGATTCAATCAATCAAGAAGTCAAATTTGAATTAAGACCTTTTTCAAAGTTTCAAGTTTCTTCAAACTATTTCTTTCAAGCTATGATAAGCTTATTTTATGGAAATCATCTTAAATCCTTCTTGCATTTTCAGGCAATTTGTAAAATCCCTTTCGAGCAGATTTAGTCGATGTAACTCGAAAGTAAATTATAACCACAAGAAAACTTGTATTCCAACCGCAACATGGTAACATAGATCCAATTGATATGATGCATTTTCATTAAATCAAAAACTTGGGATTCAATAAAACTCTTTATGTAATAATCAAAATTGCGAAGTCAAATCCTTGAAAAGTGTACAAGTCTATTTACTTTATCTTCTTTAATAGCATGGTAAACAAATAGTTCGTTTTATACTTGTTCATGTTTTCATAAATTTGTAAGAACAAATATGGTTTAACTTCAATAACTTCAACAATGTGTGATAAACATCAACTCAATACAATACAAAAATCATTTTTCGAAAGAATCATTTTTCAAATAAAAATAGATTACATTAAATGACATAATTCGATCCATTATACTAACCTTCTTGTTGAATTTATATATCAATGGTTCGAATCTTTAAGTAAGAGCTAGACGTTTTAAGAATACACATGTACTCTCTATCTTGAATTAAGTTTTCAAATTTAGCCTTCAGACCGAACTAACTTAATTTTTATTGTTTGGAACAAAGATTCATTTACATCCTTACTAGGATCATTAACTAATGTTTTAAACAGAAAATCATAAATTTCAACCATTTTAGTAGAGTTTCAAGTGGCAGAGTTGATTCTCTTAAATGTGACCACATCACTATTTTATTTTGCGTATATAGCATGGCATCTTATTGCCCTTTCAAGCCTCAAGACTCTTGTTTAAGTCTATATTTACTACTATGCCATTAAGTGTAGGTGCATCTTGCCATGCAATTTCCAATCAACGCTTATTCGCTCTCTTAGACCCATTCTTGTCACATTCGTTATCGACATCCTTGAAACGCACGTTGAATCTTCTGAAAAGTTTGCTTCGATTTCCTTGTGTCATTCATTGTCATTCCCGTCTCGTGGAACTCAAGTTCCTTGTCTTAAGGAAAGACAATTATCTATATATCTAACGATATATTTAAATATAAAAGGTAACAAATAATCATCATATTAAATCTTTGTCAAATTCTTTTTATCCCATCCCATCCTAGGATTTATTATTCATATATGTTAAGTAGACTTTGAACCAATGTCTGGTACAAATGATTCGTCTAACTTAAACTTGAACTTTAAATCTTAAAGGTTCTATAAACTTAGGTTCCACTAACCAAACATTTCCCAAGGTTCTAATCCCTATGCTCTGATACCAACCGTGATGACCCTTCTTGATCTAAACTGGGTCGTCCAGCCTAGACCGCCTCCTAAGCCCAACAACTGAATTTGAGCTTAAGCAAGTGGTTTGGCTTGCCTAAACAACTTGCAAAACAATCATAAAGACAATATGGAAATAAAATACAGTATAAAATATAGAACAAATCCATATGTCTACCGAAGAACTATAAATGAATTTTCATTTTGTATAGCCATGTAGGGTTATCCTAAAGGCTCCCAAATAACTTAACTACAAGGGAGATAGTTTCAAACTACCCAAACGACCTACTTTAGAATATAACTCAAGTTTAATAGTTTCAAAAATGAATATATATAGATATAACAATACTAGGCTCACATTAAGAGAGTAGGCTTCGAGTTATCGCCTCTCCCTTTCCTAAAATCTAGCACCGACGTGGATACTTGAGATATAGTAGGTTGAGATATAGAACCAACATAGCTCAATAAGAGAGAAGACTCACTTAAACACTAAACATGCAAGTACAAACAAGGTCTAAGTCAATTAAAACATAAATGTACTATTCATAATTCAATAACCAAGAAAGTGAGCAGTCTTTTGAAAAAACACATGAATGAAGATGCGCAATTCGTAAATAAATTCCATTTATTCATGCAACGGTGTCCAAAAAGAAAGTTATAATAAGAAATAGTAATAAATATAAATCATTGTCCCATTTAATGCATTCTAACTAATGATATAGATCCGTCACAATGGCCGTTATGACCTCCACCTAGTTCCATCAAACCAACAATAAGTGTTTCCAAGACATCACCAATTAGGACCACTTGTGAACTATATATTTTATGGTGTAAACTAATCTCTTTTTTGTGGGATTTTAATGACACCACTGCATTTCATGGCACGAAGAACTCTCTTTTGGTGGGCACACTGCTGCACCACCACTACTCGTAGCGCATACCACTCTCTTTTGTTGAGCATATTGCCACATCACCACATTTGATCGAATAATTCAAGTGTTCATATCACATACATTCCATAAATAAGTATATTCAAACAATTGCCTAATGCAACCCAATCCTAAGTCTTTCGATATAAATGTGAAGTTTCTATTTATCTAATATTTAAGTCATATTTAATGCATGAACGAAGCTCCCCACTTACCTCGACTCACCGCGACACCTATAACAATTCTCGGTACGCCCGGGGCTCGAAGCGAACCTTTGCGCGACACTATATAATCCCTAATACATCGAATAAATTAACGTTTCAATTAAAAATGAAGTAATCTTTCATTTGTTGGTATTTGGGGTTCGCTAGTGTGGGTCCCGCGTGTTCAGTGTCGTTCGGTGCGAGGAGTGGGACCCGACTAGTCTCCATCAGGGACACAGTAGCACCCCGTTTGTAAGTAGGATTTATTCTTATCTTATATATATACACATATACATTAATATCATATATATACATATTATATATATATTTATATGTTATTCTAAATAAGGTGACTAGGGACATTTCGTCGCTGGTATAAAAGGTGAAGGGGGCCGATTGGCCCCTGCTCAAATGTCTAAGGGCCAAATTTGCCCTTAGATGCGTTGGGGAGGGACATACATCCATGCCCAATGCACATGCTGCCCAGGGGCACTACCTTTGGGGTTCCTGCGTCACAGGAGCGGCACCGGGGACGCCCCTGCCGATGCCCTGTCGACGCCTTGGTCGACGACGTTGATTGACATTGCACCCTATTAGGGTTCATCTCTATTACATTTTTGTAACCAACCTAAGTTTTCAATTAATCAAAGAAGAAAGAAAAAGAACAATAAGGAAGATAATTCTACCTTCGAATATTACCACTTTTTACCAACAACACACCTCAATCTCCAATCCTCCCTATGTGGTTTGAGTTTTTAAACAAAAATGGGCTTACAATTTGATTTATTTAGTGGGCTAATTTAGTGTAAGGTTTGTGAAGTTACTAAATCGCCCATAGGGTATGTCTTTTGGGTTTTGGGTCGTCACACACGGGGCCGCCACGAACACTATATGTGGCGGATTCCAAGGACTACCAAGAAATCAATACGACAACAAATTCACTAACACTTATAATCATGCTGACAAAAACTCTATCAAAGTTATGGACCTCAAAACCATAATTATCTCTAATAAGTTCCAAATACACAACCTCCTCCTCAACAATCCCAAATCGCTCGGGATTTGAGGTCTTTATAAGAGATGTTGAGGACATTCGTCACTAGTCAAGACACTTTCTAAACACTTATCCCAATTTAAAATTGATTTTTTCATGAGCATTAAAAATCTTGAAGTCCAAGTTGGGGAAATCGCCCTCCGATTAGGGCACATGGATGACAAAGGCAAGTTGCCTTCTCAACCACATCTAAATCCTAACGCAGATGTCAACGCCCTTTCACTTTGTAATGGTACAGTGTTAGAGGAAACTCCCTAAGAACTTAAGCCCAATAGACCAACCCTATATTCAAGGAAGTCGAGCAAGAGATTGAAGTTTAATCGACTGCTCAGGAAATAACAATCTTGGATAAGGAAGCGCAACCTTCTCAAAGACCTATATACCGATAAAGGTCAACTCAAAGGCAACGACAAAATCAATGTAGGTGAAAATGGTTTAGCTGTCCTACGTAAGAATTTGCTCACAAAGTGTGAGGACCCAAGCATGTTCACCATCCCTTGCACTATTGGTGAAATTGAGATCTAGAAAGCTATGCGTGACCTCAGCACTTCTATCAATATCATGCTATTATCCATATATGAGACATTGAAGGCCGACCCTCCAAATGATACTGGAGTTGTCATCCATTTGCAGATTGGTCCATCGTTCGTCCAGTAGGTGTATTGGAAGACATTCTTATGAAATTTAATGAGCTCGTATTCGTTGTTGACTTTTAAATCATCGATATGAAGAATTAGCCCTGCCCCATTTTTACTTAATCTTACTTGGTACGCCTTTCCTTCATATAAGATTGATGCTTACAGTGGTTCCATTACCATGGAGTTTGACGTAGAACTCATTAAGTTCATATCTATTACGCGATGTGCCATCCTAACGATTCCTCATTAGTGGTGCTTGTTTTCGATAGTGTAGACTAACTTATCCTAGAGGCCTTTCTTGTGAATGACAATGATATGATAGTTATGTTGGAGAATCATCTTGACGCCAACTTCTAGCAAAAGCAATCCTTTACCCTCGATAATAAGATCAATGAGCTTATCTTAGAGTTGGACTCTGCTTCATTCTGTTCTCCCACCCTAGCTTATCTTGGCATACCTGCTTAAAACTCAAATTTTCTCCCTTCTATAGAGCAAGCCCCCACACCGAAGCACAAACCATTGCCCAATCATCTCAAATATGTGTTTTTAGTTAAGAATGAGACTTTACATGCGATTATCTTCACTAAACCTAAATTACTTGAGGAAGAGAAGCTCATAAATGTGCTTAGAGAGTTCAAAAACACATTAGGGTGGACAATTTTTGATATAAAAGGTATTACCTCTTTCGCATGCATGCATCAGATACATATGGAAGAATTATCTAAACCATCACGAAAAGCACAATGGTGACTGAACCTACTGATGATAGAAGTGGTTAAAAAGAAAATCCAAGGAAACAAATATCACATTTGTCACATACTCACGAGGCGAGTTACTCCTAACTCGCATCCAAAACGGATGGCAAGTTCGCATTGATTACAAGAAGCTTAATGCTTCTACTCATAAAGACCACTTCTCATTGTCTTTCATCGATTAGATGTTAGAGTGATAAGCATGCATGTCGCATTATTGCTACTTGGATAGATACTCTGGTTTTCACTAGATTGTCGTTGCACTAGAGGACAAGGAGAAGACTACCTTTACATGTCCCTTTGACACTTTTGCTTACTAACGCATGCCCTTTGGTTTATGCAATATACTTGTCATATTTTAGAGTTGTATGATGAGCATTTTCAGTGACTTCATTTAGCACTTCATCAAAGTCTTCAAGGATGATTTCACCATTTATGGTGACTCATTCGATCTTTATCTCGGTCACCTCACTAAGGTTCTTAACAGATGTATCAAGAAGAACTTGGCCATGCCGGTTTCTATCGGTGTTTTGTTAAAGATTTCTTAAAAATTACACATCTTATATGCCATATCCTTCAGAAAAACGTGCCTTTCGATCTTGACAAGACATGCAAGAGTACATTCGATGCACTCAAAGATTTTTTCATCCCTACTCCCGTGATCCGTGACACGTGAGTTGTCACCCCACCTTCCATAAGTTCATTGACGAGTTAATAATTATACACATTTTATAGTGTAATTTAGGTTGATTTTAGGATAAATGATGATATTACACTAGGTATTCTCTTATTTTTGTTATTTCAAGTTTTAAGTAGGAAAATGAAGACATGGAAGAAAAGAGAAAGAAAGGCAAAATAGTCAACTGAAAAACTACACCAGCGATTAGTCAGTGATTTCAAATAACACTAGGAATTGACATATAAATTAGCAGCAGAAGAAGGCCATCGAATCAATAGCAAATTGGAGAATGAACTATAAATAGACAGCTGAATTGGTGGAGCACTGAGTGCTAAACTCATTTATTTGCTCAGCGATTTATGTAAAATAACTGACAAATCCCTGAGGTCAGTGATGGTTTTTTTAGATTAATATAAGGAATTTGTATTTATCTCGGAGATGTATTCTTAAGGGAACTATATAGAGGAACAGAATGTTTCGAAATAACTCTATTCAACTACTCTTTTACTATTCTTTGCTTTTCTTTTCTCATTTATTAAGTTCTTTATGTGAAGTAACATCGAAGCATTGATTTAAAAGTATTTATTTATTTAATTATGTCATTTAATTACATATTAATATTGTTTGATTCCAGCATGTGAGTAGTTCATTAATCTAAACAAACTCTAAGTATGTAATATACTTTGAATTGTTATGTAGTTATAATTATGGAATCATGTACTTAATGCTTTAAATCAATTCATGCATGTCAATCACGAATAAAACGAGTTGTTTCGTGTATTAAAACTAGTAATTCTTTATGTCGAGTGCATAGTTGCAAATATGTTCATTAATATAGAGTATTCAATTCTATGTCTATAATTATTAACAACAATTATAGAAGTAGTAACTAGGATTAATCTATAGGGCATTTCCCGAGTGGATGTTCTAGGTGATTGTGTTCTAAGTTGTTTATTATGCGGTTTCGGTAATATTGGCTTAGATTGGGCATGATTTTCATTGAACTTAATGTTATCATATTTTTATGGTGTTGCGTTTTATATATTAGGTAGACTTACAATCATAAGAATGTGGCGGTTCTATTGAATTTAAGAAAATCGGTGGCTAGCTAAAGGCTATCAACCAATTATGAATTAAGATTTAATGATTTTAAGATTCCATATAAAATAATTATAGCTATATTAAAAAGTGATTTTGTGTTTGGGAGTTTGAAAACAATCTGAGTATATTATGATGTTTAGTAGGGGTTTATTTAGATGATTGTTAGATATTTTATTTAAGTTGATTTATTGATTATTTATTTATTAGTTTGAGTATATTAGGTTAGTTTAGTTAGTTTAAGTTGTTTAAGGTTTAGTTATTTTAATTAATTGTTTGGTTTAGTTTTTATATTGTTTAGTGTTTATTTTCTCGTTTAATTAAATTAAAACAAGTTAAATCCGATAAAACTTTTTGGTAGATTGAATTCTTAAGAGATTTTGAAAAATTCATGTGGAGACAATATCTTATTTACCACTACTACAAGTTAATAGCAAAATACGATAATATATTTTGCACGTTCGACATGTGTCAATTTTTGACGTCATTGCTAGTGATTTTAAAATTAATCTCTTGGAAACCTTCTTATTGAAAGTCATATAAAATGGCTAAAAACATGGAAGAATTAACTTTTTTGCAATCTAAAAGGAATGTCATGGCTTATGAACATATGGGCATAACTTTCACAATAGAATATCCGGAATTGGAATTGAACTTCGGACTCATAAATTCTTTATCGTGTTTCTATGGTGAAGATAATAAAGATGCTCCAAAATTTATTAAAGTGTTCGTACATAAAGTAAGCATGTTAAAACCTCAAAATATAGAAATAGATTACGTTAAATTAATATATTTTATTTTCGTATCGAAAGGCCAAGTTTTGGATTGGTTATTTTACTTTCCTCAAAATTCCATAACCAACTGGTCAAAGATGTTATAAGTCGTTCTTGATCAATATGTCCCAGCAAGACAGATTAACCTATATAGAAAGAAAATTAGTAATGCTAAAATGGAAACTGGAGAAACTTTTGATGAATTTTGAAATAAGTATAAAAAATTGATCTCACTATGTCTAATTCATGGATTTATAAACAAAACTTTCATGCAATATTTTTATGAAGGATTAAATCACTTAGAACAAAGATTCTTAGGCAATATGTGCGGAGGGTCTTTACTCGATAAAACACCAACTTTAGCAAGAGAAGCTATAAATACAATGGCTATGCAATCAAAGCAACATGGTGAGAAGAGTCAACCATCCAAAGAAAATATCAGTGACATGAATAAGACATATAAAACACAAGATGATAAGATAGATGAGCTAAAAGCCATGGTTGAATTATTACTAAAAGATAGATTAAGCACAGTAAAATCTAGTAATGAATTAAGCCATTCTGATGATGAATATCCTTTGAAACAACAAACCAAAATAGAAGAAGCTAATGATATAATGAACCAATATGATGGTTTTGTTGATCCTAATTATAACTTTAATAGTTATGCAAATTACCTACAACCGAATGTAGGTAATCATATCAACAACTAGGGTTATCAAAGGTATAAAACATCGAATAATCCTGAAAGAGAACAATATCAAATAATTCAAAAATTAAAAAATGATATGACTAAAGCGAAAAACCAATTGAGTCATATGGCAACACAGATGAGTGAATTTGAAAATCATTGGAAAAAAACCATCTTAACCTTATCCTACTATATATGAAAAAGCACTAGCTATAATATTAAAAAGTGGTAAGCAAATGGAGGGACCTAAAATGTCAGACCAATTAGTTCTTAGAAAAGAAATAAAAGCAGAATTAGCAAAAAATTGAAATAACAAGTAACGAGACTCCCAACGAAAAAAGTTATAAATCTAAAGAAGATAGACCAATTAATATAGAACCACCATTCCCTCATAGTTTGGAAGATAACAAAGATGCTAAGAAACTGCAGGAGGAAAAACAAATATCTGATACATTAAAGAAAGTAGCAGTTAATATACATTTGTTTGAAGTCATTCAAAATGTAACTAAGTACCATAAATTTATAAAAGATTTATGCACTAACAAGATTAAGGCTAATGAAAAAGTGAGTCTAGGAGAACACATATCAACATTAATCCAAAAGAAATTACCTTCTAAATATTCTGACCCCTGAATATTTTTTCGTTTCATGTACAATTGAGAACATAGGAATTTTTAAAGCATTATGTGATTTGGGAGCCTCTATAAATGTAATGTCTTTATCTATCTATTTACGAATGACAGACGTACATTTAGAAGAAACTGGTATAGTCGTACAACTAGCTGATAGAATTACTCTTAGATATGTTTGTCAAAGTTAATGATTAAATCTTTCCAACAGATTTCTATGTCTTGGACATGAAAGAAGATAACTTCTCTAATAGAACTTCTATAATCTTAGAAAGACCATTTTTGAACACAACAAAAGCAAAAACCGTTGTATCAAATGGAAAATTAATAATGCAAGTAGATGATGATGTAGTAAATTTTAATATATATGATGCAATGAAATACCCAGCTGAATATTTCCTCTATATGCACATTAAATATGATAGATCCATTAATAGATAAGTCTTTAAGAATAGATCAAATAGATAAACTAGAATAGGCAATCGAAGATTTAGAAGATATCAAAGGAATAAGTTCAGTTACATGTATGCATAAGATAAACCTATAAACTAATACCAAAGCTTTTAGACAACCTCAATGTAGATTAAACCCACGTGTGATAGACGTAGTAAAAGCTGAAATATTAAAACTATTAGATGCAGGAATGATATTTCTGATAGCTAATAGCAATTGAGTAAGCCTTGTCTAAGTATTCCTTCAAAAAATAGGAATTACAGTCACAACAAATGAATATGGACAATTAGTATCGACTAGAATCCAAAACGGTTGGAGGGTATGTATAGTTTATAGAAAGTTGAATCCTTCAACCAGGAAAGATCACTATGCACTCTCGTTCATAGATCAGATTTTAGAAAGATTAGCTGGAAAAATCCATTACTGCTACCTTGATCGTTATTCAGGATTTCACCAAAAACATGTAGCCCTAAAAGATAAAAAAAACTACTTTTACTTGCCTCTTCATTACGTTTTCTTATAGACGTATGCCTTTTGGTTTATGTAACGCACCTACAACATTTCAAATATGTATGGCTAGTATTTTCTCTGATTATGTAGAAAATTTCATTTAAGTTTTTAGGGATGATTTCACAGTTTATGGTAATTCTTCTAATGAATGCTTAGTTAATTGAACTAAAGTACTTATACGGTGCATTGAAAAGAATTTAGTACTAAACTATTAAAAATGTCATTTCATGGTAGATTAAGGATTAACATAAGGACATGTAGTGTCACATAAAGGAATAGAAGTAGACCCTACAAAAATTCAAGTAATCAAAACGTAACCTTACCCCTACCACGGTAAGAGAGATACATTCATTTCTTGGACATGCAAGATTCTATAGGTGATTTGTAATGATTTCTACAAAATTACACAACCATTATGCAAACTTTTACAAAAAGATATTCCTTTTGAATTTACTAATAAGTGCAAGATAGCATTTGATAAACTAAAAGATTATTTAACAACTACACTTGTTCACCAAATTGGTCATTACCGTTTGAAATTATGTGTGATGCAAGTAACTATGCAGTCAGAGCTGTTCCAAGTCAAGAAATTAGGGAAAGAGTCCCATGTTATATATTATGCCTCCAGGGCACTAGATACAACCTAACAGAATTACACTACTAGTGAAAAGAATTCTTAGCAGTAGTGTTTTACTTAGAAAAATTTAGACCATATCTATTAGAAACAAAAGTAATAGTATATTCTAATCACGCAGCTTCGCGATATTTAATAGTAAAAAAAGATTCGAATCCTAGACTAATAAGATGGATACTACTTCTATAAGAATTCGACCTTAGTATAAAAGATAAGAAATTAGTCGAAAATCTAGTAGCAGACCACTTAAGTAGGTTAGAGAATGGAGAACCACCTATACCATTAAAGAATGAATTTCCAGATAAATATTTATATAATATGCATACTGAAGACCCTTGGTATGCCAATATAGTAAATTATCTTACCACCAATAGGTTATTACCTTACTTAACGAGTGCCCTAAAAATAAGATTAAAAAGGATTCTAAACAATATTTTGAGATGAACCCTACTTATGGAAGTTTTGCACCTACCGAATAATTAGGATATGCATACCGCATTCAGAAGTACAATCGATTTTAGCTTATTGTCATACTTATGCATTTTGATGTCATTTCAGCCCACGTTGAGCTGCCTATAAAATTTTGGATTCTGGATACTTTTGGTCCATTTTATCTTACGATTGTTTCCTTTATATAAAATCTTGTCCAAATTGCCAAAGAACTGGGGATTTAAGATGTAGAAATCAAATGCCTTTAACCCCTATCCTATTTTGTGAAGTGTTTGATGTATGGGGCATAGATTTTATTAGACCTTTTCCACCTTCAAATGACTATGTTTATATCTTACTTGTTGTAGATTATGTGTCTAAGTGGGTAGAAGCAAAAGATACTAGGACTAATGATTCAAAAATAATGATTGATTTCCTTAGATAAAAAATCTTTACAGTTTTTGGAGCACCTAGAGCACTTATAAATAATAGAGGTTCACACTTTTATAATCGTACTTGCAAAGTACGATGTCACACATAGGACATCTACTGCATATCACCCACGAACTAGTGGACAAGCCGAAACTTCAAATAGAGAAATTAAGTTAATACTAAAAAAATAGTTAGTCCGACACATAAGGATTGGAGTCACATACTAGAAGACGCATTATAGGCATATATAACTGTTGTGTTTTAGGTTTCGTATGTAGTGGAAAATTTAAAACAATTTTAAAAAACTCAACAAGATCAAAAATAATTTTCATTAAACTACATCCACAAAAGTAAACCATACCTTTACCCGTGATTTCCTTCTCCGATTGTTTGATTTCTAAAATGTTCAAGCGTTCGTCTTCTATCAAAAATCCACATACGAATGGTGAACAAAACTTAGAGTGCTGGCCCTAAGAGAGATAGAAAGCGTTTTTCTTTCTCTCCCAAAATCTAAAGAACTCGAAAATAGCAAAAATGAAAATCTTTTTTTACGTTTTTGGGTTTCAACATCTATTTATATATGTAAAAAAGAACTCACTTAAAATCCTAATTGTATTTAGGCAGTTTAAGCAAATTACACATACGCCCCTATTAATAAGTTATCATATAACAAATTATAAAGACTTTTACGTCATGCGTTTTATCATATGAAATTTATTACTCTGGACTAATTGAAATTGTGCAAAGCCATTCTTTGTATGCGACCCAATAGGTTCATGCAACGTTGGTAGGAAACTAAAACTATTTTTGTACACAAATCATAAGCGGTCTCTAGCAAGGCATTATGTGTATCATCCCTTATCCCGATTAGGGCAGTACCCGGTCTGAAACCCTAATTAAGCTCCTGTACACCAATCAAACTCAATTAGAGTAATAGTACAACTATCTTTTATACTTAATAATCAAAATTACATTATATCTTATATCGAATAATTAACTAAAGACGCATCGTAAATTAAAAATTTTTGATAAACTATAAGATATACATAAAACAGGTAAAAACCTCGGTTGTCAAACCATATCCCCTACCCTATTTATAACAAAAATAGTAATTTAATAAAATATATAAACAGTAAGGAAATGAATTCACCGTAGAGAAGGCTATAGACTTCTAATCTTCTTTGTTCTTGAGTCGAAACACACGTCAATAACCTAAAATATTAATTGGGGAATGAGCGTTCCAACCTGCTCAGTAAGTGATGCTCGCAATCGTATCAACTATCATCTAAATATCAACGAATAAATGAATAGCAATATGATATCAAAGTATATTTATTCAGCTATTGAAAATATTATAAACAATACATAATAGAATGCAAGTTCAATGGTCAATTGCAACTATACCTGTGACTTTTATTTTCTTTTAATTCTTTTGCATTCAAAAAAGAGTTGTAGACTTCCGAAACCTAGGACTACGGTCCACAGAATCACATGTCCGTGATTTTATGGTGTATCGAGGTATAACGTAGCTACCCACTCTTAAATGAAAAGTGGCTATCAGTTAGCGTCATGAATCTGAGGGACATGTATTGGTTGGCTTCTCAATACCTTAGTTGGATTCCTCTGTTGCATCCCCTCTCCGAGTTTACTTTTCAATATAAAACATTAAGAAAGTAACAACTAGGTACCTCAAAGTTAATGAAGGGAAGGTGTCGGTAGCTAACCAATCACCTTCATCGTTACTCCAGTCTGATTTTCCCGTCGTACCTCCTTTCAGATAATTTCTTATAAAAAAATTAATAACACATTCTAGTCATAGTACATTGCCCCATTTCTAAGTCCATAAACTACGTGCACTAAATATAACTATTTTACGATGCATAATTGATAAGAATACAAGTCCATCTTACCTGTACAGAGCTTTTCTAATTTTTTACCAATATACGCGACTCTCGAAATCTATTAACCTTTCCCCATCAACCAAGAACCTAAATATACACAATTGTAATTAACTTGGGTCCAATATTATTTAATTAGACCCTTAAATTAATCCTAATCAAATTCGAAATCAGTTAATTAACTTTTAGGCCAATGTGACCATTTCATGTTTTTCAAAGTAAACCCTAATATAAAGTCTCATTCGAAATCTTGAATTCTTCATTTTTCATAGAAATTTATAAATCTCTATTTATTTTATCAAAATATTATTTTTTAGAATTTCTCCTCAATTCTCTGAAATTCTTTCTCCATTTTTCTAGCTTTTTTACTCTTTTCTCTTTTTTTTTTTTTTTTGAAATGGATTGAGCCTGAACCGGGCCGAACCGAGCCAAACCGGCCCGGTTTAGGGCTCACCCCTCTTCTTTCTCAATGACTGCTCTGTTTAGTTAAATTTTAATTTTTTAATTTTTTAATTTTTTTTATATTTCTGGGGTTGGATCGAATCCAACTCCAAAATGTTCTCATGGAGAGGAGACGAACGATCTCATCTCCTTCCTCACACGAGCCTCCCTTCTATCGTCAACGAATCCAACAACAGCCTACAACAACAACACCAATCATCTTACCTTCGTTATTGTCTTCATAGCCTCTCAATCGGTCCCTTTTCTCCCTTTCTCTGTCAGTTTCTCTATTCCTCTTCTCCATTTTCAATTTCCCTTTTTTTATAGAGGAGGCGGTGGTCAAAGAAGATAAATGATGAATCTCCTCAAGATTCATGCAATACGAATCACGAGGAAAATATAATCTTTTACTTTTGATTTTGATTTTTGTTGAGTTATGTAACACGTATCTCGAAGCCGATCTTATAGCTACCAATCAACTCGAAAACCTCATGATCGACTTAGGATCGATTATATTTTACGTTCTTCGAGATATGTATCGCACATTTTGAGGTAAATCTATAGCCTTTATTTTGACATAAATATTTATGTATACACCACTTGATTGTCCTTGTGATGTGGTCATACGCATCTCGATGCGTAAAAATCTCTTAAACTAGTCTACGTGCAAACCATAAACTTCCTCGATTCTCACGCTACACGTATCACCAGGCAAATCTAATGATAGTTTTTTTTTAATTTAAATATTAGGATTCATTTATATATATATATATATATATATACACAAATAAATATTCACCTATGTATTTTCGCGACCAAAGATTCGTCACACGCACCAACAACCACTCTCGGGCGTGCACACTATTGTATGTCCCACGCATGTCACCCTCGACCCCGCATATCACTAAACGCCCACCAATTATTAATTATTTATTCATTTCCAAAATATGTTTATATATACAATTGCGTATGAATAAATATACGCATATATATTCATGTGTTTATAATTTCGTCATGCACGCCAATAAGTAAACTTGGGTGCGCACACTACCCCATGACTCGTGTACATCATCCTTGACCCACACTCGGTATATTTGGTGTCCCATTAATTTCTCAATTAGTCAATTATAGGCTAATGAATCTAATTAATTCTATAAATACTAATACACCTAAAACAAACACCAAATGACATGCAAATCTACGTACATGCTAATCGAGACAAGTCGGGCTTAACCACGAGTCTAATTCAGGTTAATTAAACGTAAATTCACATTAATCACCTACTTAAGGTAATGAGTCGTTACATTATGATTGGGCAAGTTGCTTGAATATCAAAATCGATACAACCTAACGAATAGCATATATCATATCCTTTTGTCGTGTGATATCATTTGATTAAACAAAAGGTATGGAAAGTCACCCTTAATATTCAATCGTACTACTCTCAATCTTTAAGTAGACTGAAAACATCCAAGTGACATGGATCATATAAATTAACTTGGACATGGCCATTTAACATTCTAACATATGAGGGATCCATTGATATCTTTCTCTATAAGAAAAAGATGAATTCTTTCTTGATTCCACACCTTCACATGTTATTCACATGGAAACCAATTATAATATTTACAACCGTTTGATTAAAGATATCGTTTGATTGTGTCAAATTACCATGCTCATAATATTGAAGTCTAGGTCTCAAGTCGAAAGACTAAATGATATACCTATCATGAGTAACATTGTGAAGACCCTTCTCAAATTAGGGAAATGTCCGGCCTAATCCCTTTATTAAGCTTTAACCTCACCATATAGTGTCTAACAAGGAATTAATCAGCCTCTTCAAAACTTTATGACCTATTAATTATTCATTGTTCAAATAGATATAAACATATACCTATCCTATGTAAAATCATAAATCAGAGTTAATTAAAATTTCCTAACTTAAAGTTATTCAGCGGAAGTCTTAACAATTCAATTAGCGAAAACTTATAACATATAGCCTAACCTTTGTGGAAAAAATAAGAAATAAAGAACACATGCGTATGTATAATTAAACGACAATATATAACAACATGTATCTAGTCAAGGTACCTATCACTCAGCCCATAATATACAACCCCCGAAAGAATATCATATACATATTAAAGTAATACATCAAAACAAAACTTACAAAATCTGGTGTAGCAGTACTCCATTGGCTCAGAGGTAGTCGTCGATCTTCTTTTTCGCCAGCTTACTCCTCGATGGATCTGTACCCACCGTCACAAACTAGATGGCGAGTACTTGAAAATCGAAAGTAATACTGAGATACATTTGTTCACATTCCCAATTATGCAACAAGTATCAAAAAGCATAATAATAACAATAGGAACAATGCTGAAAGATTATCATGCAAATAGATACTTTAGTTAAATAGAATGAAACTGACACTAGGCTAAGTAGTAATGATCTATGGTCGGTCGGTCGTGATGTTCATCACATCAGTCTTTCCACTATATATGGACGTATTATTGCTCTACATCTCTTTTGGATTTCGTACTTACATGGTACAATACGCCTTTATAATTATACCAAATGTCAGTCACTAGGATGTATACTTACCAACAACCCTGAGTGTTACAACTTGTGAAGTCATCTAAGTTACGCTTGCTAACAACCTTGAGTCTCATACCCCGTGTGTTGCGCAAAATAGTGAAGAAATCCAGATCACCTTGGAAAGTCTAGTGATCCTCATATGTCAGAAAATTTCTATCATAAAAAGACCCTAAATACAAGAACCACTTTCATATTCAATAACAACATGACATTGGAATCCAACAAATACAATTACATAACTAGTGCACAAAGGATATAGATTCACGACACTGTGTAAAACTACCTAATAGCATGTTATTTCACTGACTACTAGTAATAAAAGTCAATAATGACATATTACATGAATTGGAGTCAATAAAATCATTTTATCAACAAACTATGCCACGAAACAACCTCATGTAATGAGAAATGAAAACAAGTCATGGCATACGGAGTATAAATGCAATTCAGTCTAAATGACTGAGAATTCATAATCCAATAGGAATGAAATGTAAAGAAATACCTCACTTAGTTTACTTACATACATACGCGATTTTCTATGCTACTCCGGCCTCCCAACGCCTTAAAACTCGTGTTTGAGCTCCCCAAGCAATTTCTTAGGTTCCTAACATCACATTAGATGTTTTTGAGTGTGTTTGGACCTCTACTTAGTGTTTTAGAACAATTTATAGTGTTTAAACCATTTTTAAAAATTGCTAATTTTTGTGTTTTCACAGCTAATTTTCAACTTAGCGCGTTCTCCGGCCTTATCTAGCGTGCTAATTAATATTAGTGCGCTAGATCACATACCTAGCGTGCTATGTGTAGTAAAACCTTGAATTCTGCAATCTAAATTCTGAATTTTATCAACACATAGGCTATGTTGATGCCTTGAGAACCTTCATACTCACCTCTAGAGTTCCAAGACACCATTTACAACATAAATCAACAACCCACAACATCAAATACATGAATTCATGGATTTGAGCTATGTTAATGGAGTAGAGAAGTTACCTAGCTTGATGAATACAACCTGAACTTGATCTTTTCTTCGCCAACTCCACTGGTTTGTTGATCTTCGTCTTCTTCCCCAGCAGTTCTTCACTTCTCCAGCAAGTTTGCTTCTCAACTAAGCAATTGAACGAGAGAGTGTGAGGTGCTTTTGTTGATAATAAGCTTTATATAGTTGAATTGGATATGGTTGAATAATAGCCCTTGATCATTTGTGCACACATATCTCGAGACAGAACAAGTGGACCTCCTACATATATGTCCTACAAGTTCATGTTTAAGTGACACCAAAGCATAACTCCATTGGTGTTGAAGCTTGTCAATTCGTATCTCGAGACATATAAAGTGGCTTATGTTTTAACTTACTAACTTAGGTGTATCATACCTAATCAACCATAATCCATATAACTCACTTAATAAAAACATATAAAGCTTGTACCAACTTACCTTATCACTCTCTACCTTGGTTCCATGTCGACACACTTATCGAGACAACTCCCTACTCATGTCTCAACACCTATCAACACGTAAGTATGACTTAGTAGTCTATACATATACAATACACTAAGCACACATCACCACAAATATAACATTTACATCGGCCACCTTAGCCTTGGTAAAGACACGAATCTCTCTGCAGGTCCCACGTCGCGGGTCATTTGATCCTGATTAACACGTTAAACTAAGATTAGCTATTTGCGTCGTGACAATACTTCCCAACTAATGAAAATTTCTTCCTCGAAATTAAAATTAACCTAAAATTATACCTGATTCGAAGAGGTATGAAAATATATCGCGCATATAGTCTTCCCTTTCCTAAGTGAGTTCCGAGTCTCTACGGAACTGCCACTTGACAAACACATTTGGAATAGACTTACCTCTTAACTGCTGTAACCTTTAGTCTAAGATCTGCACTGGCTGCTCTTCATATGATATATCATCACTCAAGTCAACCTGACTCAAGTCCACTGTCGGTCTCTCGCCTACCTTTGAATTGGCTAGTCGAAGCATAGAAATATGAAACACTGGAATAGACATCTGTAGAAATAAGCAACCTTACCAACCTGTTTCTTGATCTTGAAAGGCTTGATGAACCTCGGTGCTAACTTGCTTTTCAAACCAAATCTATGAAGACCGTTACGATGAGAAACTTTAAGATATACCAAAGCTCCATCATCGTATGTGAGATCATTGCAATACGTGTCCGCATACTTTTTTGCCTCTCCCGAGATCCCTTAAGCCTCTGGTGAATTTGTCGTACCTTCTATGTGTGATCGACAACAATTTCGAGCTCCCATAAGCCCAACAAGATGGTGAGCGACACGGTCTGCTATATAATGCCTCAAATGGCACCATTTTAATGCTAGCCTGATAATTGTTTTTGTATGCAAACTCACACAATGATAAGTACCCCTCCCAAGATCCGCCAAACTCAAGTACATAAGCCCCGAGCATATCATCGAGAGTCTGAATTAACCTCTCTATATGCCCATCAGTTTAAGGGTGAAAGGTTGTGCTAAACTCTAGGTGCGTACCATACTGCTCCTACGTACTCCACCACATCCTGGACGTATACATAGCATCTCTATCTAACGTAATAGTCAATGGTACCCCGTCCAGCCTAATAATATCTCTCTCGAACAATACACTCAACTGGTCATATGTGTAATGAACTGCAACTGGTATGAAATGTGTAGATTTCGTCAATCTGTCCATAATCACCTAAATAGAATTATGTCGATGAACATTCCTCGGCAATCCTCTAACGAAATCCATGGAAATATCTTCCTACTTCCATCATGGAATGGGAAGCGGCTGATATAATCCTCCAAGTCTATGATGCTCTTCCTTTACCTGTTGGCAAATCCTAAAATTCCTGATAAACTTCGATACATCTGATTTCATCCCAGGCCACCAAAAATGTCTCTTCATGTCATGGTATATCTTGGTCTTTCCTGGATGAATAGTGAATCGGGAACTGTGTGATTCCTGAAAAATATCCTCTTTAAGCTCTATCACTACCGCTATCCATAATCCGCCTTTAAATCTAAGACACTAATCCGCCATCTCACTCCAGTCAATACAATCCATACTCTAGGCCAACTCTCTAAATCTCGAGTGTAGAATGTCAGCTTTCTGACCCTCTAACACCCTTTGTGTAGAAACTATCTGAAACCCCATTTGTGCACAAATAATTACCCGAGTGTCAATAGGAATATCTGACTGAGTCATCATTGTCACTGCCTCGAGTAATCCATACTCATACGTCATATGACATCTAACTACCTCGGTATCTCCAATTGGCATCTTACTCAGCACATCTGCAACTACGTTAGCTTTTCCTGGGTGATATTCCAAAGAAAAGTCATAGTCTTTCAGAAATTTCAATCATCAGCGTTGTCTCATATTCAGCTCTTTCTGGGTGAAGAGGTATTTCAAACTCTTATAGTCAGTATAGAGTGTAAATCTCTCTCCATACAGATTATGTCTTCATATCTTCAAAGCAAATACTACTGCTGCCAACTCCAAGTCATGAGTCGCATAATTCTTCTCATGTATCTTCAGTTGTCTTGATGTATAAGCCACCATGCCTCTATCCTGCATCAACACATAACCTAGACTCGTATGAGAAGCATCTGTGTATACTAGGAATCCCTGTCCAACCTCTAGCAATATTAGCACTAGTGCGGTAGTCAATAATCTATTCAATTGAGCAAATGCCTCCTCACATTACTTAGAACAATGAAACCTCACATTTTTCTGGGTCAATCTAGTCATCGGTGAAGCGATCTTCGTAAAACCCTTCACAAACATGCGATAATATCCTGCTAACTCCAGAAAACTCCTACTATCTGTAATTGAAGTTGGCGCTGGCCAATCCATAATAGCCTGAATCTTGGCTGGATCTACAGCAATGTCAGCTGTTCTAATAACATGTCCCAAAAATTTGACCTCTAACAACTAAAATTCTCATTTACTGAATTTGGCGTAAAGTCGATGCTTCCTCAAAGTCTGCAACGTGTTCTTGAGATGCTGCTCGTGATCTTCTCGAGCCCTTGATTATATCAATATATCATCAATGAAAATAATTATGAAGCAATTAAGACATCAAATCCATAAACATGGCAGGAGCATTAGTCAAACCAAATGGCATGAATGTGAACTGATAGTGTCCATACCTCGTGTTGAACGTTGTCATAGACTTATCTTCATCCCCGATTCTAAGCTGATGATACCCCGACCGTAGGTCTATCTTAGAGAAAAATTGTGTTCCTCTCAGCTGATCAAATAAATTATCAATTCAAAGTAAGGGATATTTGTTTCTGACTGTGACCCTATTCACTTATCTATAATCAATACACAGTCTTAATGTACCATCATTTTTCTTCACAAATAGGATCAGTGTTCCCCATGGTGACATAGAAGGTGTGATGAATCATTTCTCTCCTAAATCCTGCAACTAACTCCTCAACTCCTCCAACTCTCGTAGAGCTATGTGATATAGTGGTATAGAAATCAGTCTAGTGCCTAGTACCAACTCAATAATGAAATTTATCTCCCTCGGTGGTGGTAAACCAGGTAAGTCTTCCAAAAACACGTCTGAAAACTCACACACAATCGAAATCTCCTCAAGTCTAGGTCCCTGACTCTTTACTATGGTATATAACGATACTAAAGTCTCCATCTCTCCACTAGTCACAAGTCTACCTCGAGTGCCCTCGGCTCTCGATGTACTACCACTATACGTAAACATCGAACGCCTTGGAATCTCAAATATCATTGTTTCACTGAAACGGTAGATATAAGAGTGATAAGCTGCTAGCCAATTCATTCTCAATAACGCGTCGAAGTCTAAGAACTCGAGCACTCCGAAGTCTGTAGTTAACTCTACTCCACATATCTATGCTGGGCATCTCTCAAGAAGACAATAAGGGTAAACTCTATCTCCGGCTGCCGTACTCAAAATCAAATGTATGCTAACTCTCACAAGTGGCAACCTTAAGATGCATAACATGCGACCAACAATTAAAGATACTGTAGAACCTGAATCAAACAAAACATATAAATGTCTACCATAAATGGAAACCATACCTTCAATGAGTCTTCGTTTGGCATCTACATCAGGCTGTGCAATCATATGTACACCCTATCGACTCTGTGATGGTATAACAGTTGCTAGCTATGGACAATCTCAAATTATATGTCCCACCTGACCACACTTATAACAAGTGACTTGCCAGCCTGATCTTGAGCCTGATCCTAGGCCTGTGCATGTCTCTGCCCCTGTCTGGAACTACCTCGTCCTCCACCTCTACCTCTACCTCTACCTCTACCTCTACCTCGACCTCTACCACCTTGTTGATGCTGACGTGGCATTGGTGGTGCTGGTAGTGCTGGCAAACTAGTAGTAGTAGTAGTGGTAGTAATAGGAGCTGCAATGCAGGTCTAACTGGTGGTGGTAAGGGATGTCTACCAATAATGGTCTGCAAAGGCGTAAGAGATGATACGTATGGTATAACTGCTATACATATCCCTGCTCCCCGGGAACCTCTAGCCCATTTCCTCAATCCTTTGCCCCTCTGTCTCCTCCTCTCATAATCTGCAACCTGATCGTGTGTCAATGCTGGTACTAGTGGTGTCCCTTCAGCAACTTTGCCCAAATAATAGGTCTCGTGAGAGAGTACACGCTCATAAATCTCCATAATGTCCTTGCACCTTAACTGACCACATAAAATTCAATGTCAGGCCTTATTCCATCTCCGAAATGATACACATTATCAGAATACTCTCTCACTAATTCTCTGGCGAACTGCCTAAAATAGTCGTATCTGTCTCTATTGTCAAATCCCAAAGTTCTAATTTAAATAATTATAATTAATTTGGGATTAATGAATTCAAAAATTGTGATTTAGGCCGCGAGTTGGAGCTGTGGACCGGTGAACCGAGATTTATAGGTAATTTTATTGATGTTTGATGTTTGCCTAACGTTTTTGTATTATATATTATTTTATTTTTATTTTGAGAAATTTGAGTAATAGAGTGAATTTGAGATTCGCGAGTGTTTCATCTCGAGTTACGTGTCAAAATGGATTTCGACAAAGTAAAATGGTGACCCGCACCATTATTTCAAATTTCGCGAAGAAATAGTGGATTTTAAATTGAAAATTTGAAATTCGGTTTTTAAATGGACTTAACGGATCAACGTGGGTCCCACAACTCGTTTTGCATGTAAAATCGTGTTGTCCGAGAGTTTTGGAATTTTTATTAATTTTCCTATTTTTGGCGAAAATGGGATATTTTTTAGGTGTAATTCGGCCACAAAATAAGGAGATAAACATGAAAAAATAAAGAAAATTGGCCAAATACCAGAAAGGGTAGCAGTTTTATATTGGATGAGATATAAAGTGAAGGGCAAATGGGTAATTTGATGACCCTTTTGGTTAACCTCTCTGATTCGTTCTCTTCTTCATCCGATTTCGGTCTTCTGTCTCGTTCACATTGATCACTCTTACATATCTCTCTCGATTGATTTCTCCATCATCTTTCTCTCTCGATCAATCTCTCTCGCCTTTCTCACCACTGGATTGAGCAAAATGAAAGAAAAGAACCGTTGATGTGGAAGAAACAGTGGTAGGGAAGGTAATGGAAATTTAAAATTTTTTTGTGATTCACTGTAAATTTGATTTGGTTGTAGCTACTGATTTTATAGATTTAGACTAGTTGTGGAAAGGTGTTTGGTTGTGATGTATTGGTATTGAAGGAGGGAGAGGAGAAAAAAAAAGAAGAAAACTGAAAGAAAAAAAAAAACAGTTTGTTCAACTGTGGAAAATCGAAGAAGAAGAGGAAGAAATGGTGAGGAAGATAGGTGGTGTGGTTGAGGTAGAAGGTGTGAAGGGAGGGGATTTTGATGCTCCCCAGCCCAGAGGAGTTTGAGAGAGACCAAAGGAGAAGAGAGAAAAAAAAAAGAAAAGAAACGCAGAGCAAATGCTCTGCGTTTTGACGAGAGGTAGGGGGAGACCCCTGAACCGGACCGGGTGAACCCCTACCCTTTGAAAAATAAAATTTTTAAAAATTAATGTAATTGAAAATAAATAAAACTAAACCCCTGAAAAATTATAGAAAAATGAGAAATTTATTTAAATAACATAATTTTGATAATAAAATGAAAATTGGAAGTTTCCGGGGTCGGTACACGAGTGTTGCCTCGAAAAACATGCTACGACATCAAAAAATTTTAAAATTTGAAAAAATTGAAATAAAATGCCTGAAAATTGAGAAAGTTCAGAAAATTGATTTTTTTGGACAAATTAACGGAATTTGTGGATTTTCGTGGAAAATGGGGATTTTTGGATTTTCTCGAGGATTTTTGTTGGGTATTTGGCTCGTAATGTGCGTTAAGATACTCAAAAATATCAAAAATTTGAAAAGTTATTTTATGGCCTAGTCTAGGGTAATTTTTTATTCTTGATCACAATTTGAGGTCGGAATTAGGATTCGGACGTCTGAAGATATAGTTTGGGACGATTTTTGGATTTTGGGTGAAACGGGGCAAAATAATATGAATAAACTGAAAATAAATGGGAAACGATTGTGGAATCCCACGGGACATGTTAATCAAATTGTAGGATGGAAAGTGGAATCTCGGGTAGAATCTTTTACGAGTACGGCGCGTAAAAAGTGACGAAGTTGCATCTTAAAGGTAAGTAAATCATACAGTAACCTTTACATTTTATGAATATGATTTTGTATATATTGCATTAATCATTGATATTGAATTTCCTTGTGCATGTATACACGATTTAGGATAGTAGGGCGTTACGAGTCTCCTTATAATGTCTATGTCAAGTTTATAGAATACTATATTATGCTTGAGGTGCTGGAGTCACTGATACTTTGCATCACATGGTTATCATGAGATCATGTTGAACCAGATCATACTCCCATAGTTTAGAGGAACGAGACTCGTTTGGTTATTCTCCCCGCGCATGAGTCCTTATTATTGTTTACTTACCACTTTCGGATGATATCAACTGATTGTGGTCGGATAACAAAAATTGGATGGATTCACGGTTGTATTTAAATTCTTTGAATTATATGCTTGTTTAAATTCCTTTGATATTATGCATTTGATTATTACAGGTGTACCGGATAGTGTAGGATTTACTTATATGAGATTATCGAATTATGTAATTGGATAATGACGGGGCCGAGCAGTGAAAAAGGAAAAGGGAAGTTATCGGAGTTTCTGTGACATCGCGAATTCATTTTCCTTTATGTATGTATTGTAGTTTTTATATATTATGTATTGTATAAATGGGCTTTGGGTTCGTGTGAGATTAGGAACTGGTTTTGAAGTTGTGGAAATGCTTTTCTGTTGAAATGGGAGGTTGTACACCTAAAGTAAATGGTTTTATAATTTTTGAAAACCTGAGTTAGGTTAGAATGAATATTAAGTTTTGATATTGTGTTATGTATTGATGTTATGGGTAGATTGTGAATCCTTCGGCATCTCCACCAAGCTGAGCAAGTTTGTTGAAGAATTTCTGGAAGGCCGAGTTTTCCGATGTAGGCTTACAAACAGAGGAGATGTTGGCAAACTTTTTTTACGAATTTCAGAATATAAACTAATCATTCTGAAATGAATTTATGATCTTTAAGGTTAAGATCTATTTTTAGAATGCATCGTGATTGAGAATAAGCATAATTTTGATGAGTTACATGAAACGTTTATTTTTATTGAGTAATGGTGAGGTTAGGCTGCTAGATTATCGATGGATTAAGATAATATAGGTCGGTCAGATGCCTTAATTAAGTGGGGTCTAACAATGTTGGTATTAGAGCCTAGGATGCTAAAAAAATCTAATTTATTGAGGATTAGCGAGTGATTAGTTGGGAAGTAACGCGATTGAATTGGGGTTTAAAAGTTTAAAAACTTTACGATTGTGTTATTTTTGTTTATATTATTGAGGTATCGATTGATATAGTTGCTCTAAACCATTTTTCATGCAAATCTTGATTGCAGAACACCATGAATGGACAACAAGAACTAGGTCAGGGATCTGGTGAGGGTAATAGGGATCCTCAACGTGTGGATCCAATTGTGTTTCAGGATCTCGCAGCCCAGATGGCGGAGTTACTGAATATATTACGAGCATAGGTGACAGCTCTAGCGCTTGTGATTCATGTTGCTCTTGAAATTCCTACGACTATGCTAGTTGTTCTGGAAGAGCAAGCTACCTCTGCAGTGTGTGCTGAGGGTGAACTAGTTGCTGCAGTTCTTGTGCGAGCTAAACCAACTGATAGTGGAATGTCTCTAGAGGAAAGGAAGATGAGGGAACTCAGGAAGTACGATCCTATGTACTTTATGGAGAATCAGATCTGAGGATGATGGAGACATGGGTTCTCAATCATCAGAAGCTTCACAAAATGTTGAGTGTTGACGAGCATTTGAGAGCTTCGATCTCTTCATACTATTTACGGGGCGATGCTGAGATTTGGCGGAGATCTTTGCACAATGGACACCCTTTATTTGACACTTGGGATGAGTTTCTTGAGGAGTTTACTGAGCAGTATTTTGACGAGAGTATGATTTTGCAGAAAAACTAGAGTTTGACATCTATTTCAGGGAGACATGTCATTAGCTAAGTATGATATTCAGTTTACTTATTTTTTTGAGGTTTGCTAGGGAGTCAAGAATGATAAAGAAAGAAAGAAATGCGTAAGTTCATGTACGAGTTACAGGTGGAAATGGGCACTACTATTTCAGCGACCAAACTGACCACATTGCGGTAGGTTAGAGATAAAGCCAGAGCTTATGTCACTACATAGACTTTTCCATGTGAGTCCCGATGATATTAGGGCGTTGTGGAATCGAGACAGAGCTCAGGTACCGAGGGCAGGAAGAGGTTTCCGTCTCGATTTCATTCGAGATTTCAAAAGAAGGGAAATAGTTGAGGACCACCATTTACACCTACGACACCCGTCACTCCTTCATATGTACATCGCAAACCCATTCCGAGCACAGCCATTAGACCATCAGAGAAGACATTGACTGGTTTCAGACACACTCGGTCACAGTATGTTCAGTCTTCAGGTCATGGAAAGGTAACTCGGTCACAGAGGAGTAGGGGTAAAGGCCGAGGATCTCAGAGGCAAGGTACGAGTCAGATGTCGACACCTAGTCAGGCATCTTCTATAGGTAGTAAACCTACGATTACTTATTTTAGTTGTGGAAAGCAAGGTCACTATAGTCGAGAATGTCCAACGTATTCGAGTTCGATTGTATGTTATAAGTGTGGGAAGAAAAGACATGTGTAGAGAGATTGTCCACAACTTGCAAGATCATCCTCGGGTATGTCGCAGGCTCCGCAGCACATCAGGGAATGGGTACGGGTTGTTGCAGAACCGGATTCTGAGACGAACTGAAACCTTATTGTAGGTATTATTTCTATTTGTGGTCGTCCTATGCATGTATTAATTGATTCTAGTTCTACTATTTCTTTTATATTTGGTCGTATGGTAACTGAGTTCAGGTTAACTCCGGTTCGAGTCCCTATTCATCTTGTTCTCAACACGGTGATTGAGGATAACGTGTATCATCATTTCATGTGTGAGAAATGTATTGTTGAGATCTCAAGACATGAAATGGCCATTGATCTCCGAGTGTTAGAATTTCTAGAGTTTGATGTATTATTGGGAATGGATTGGTTGACAACGTATCATGCACATTTTGATTTTTTTCATAAGACTTTGTTCTTTGATATTCCAGGGTGTTCAGTTTTTACATATACTGGAACATCATCTAGATTGCCTTTGACCAGAGGTAGGTTAGCCACTGGAGAAGAAATGGAAACTCTTGCCGAAACTACTAGTATAGAGGCAAGACGTGAGATCAAATTAGAGAAAATTCCTGTGGTGTGTGAGTTCTCTGATATGTTTCCGGATGATTTACCTAGAGTTCCACCTCCAAGAGAAATTGATTTTGTGATTGATTTAGTTCCTAGAACTAAAACAATATCATTCCTCCTTATAGAATGGCTCTGAAGGAGTTGCGGAAACAGTTGGAGGACTTGATGGATAAAGGGTTCATACATTTAAGTATGTAGCCATGGGGCGACCTGTCCTTTTTGTGAAGAAGAAGGATGGTAGTTTTAGGATTTGTATTGACTATACACAGCTGAACAAAGTTGTTTTTTAGAACAAATATCCATTGCCTCAAATTGATGAACTGAACGGTGCCAAGTTTTTTTTAAGATCGATCTTCGTTTTAGTTACCATCAGTTGAGAGTTCGGGAAGAGGATGCGCCGAAGACTGCATTCAGTACTAGATACAGACATTTTGAGTTCATTGTTATGTCATTTGGGTTTACCAATGCTCCGGCTATGTTTATGGACTTGATGCAGAGAGTATTGAGACCATATCTAGATCATTTTTTGATAGTCTTCATTGACGATATTTTGATATATTCTAAGAATCGCGAGGGTCATGAACAACATCTCAAAGTTATTCTCCAAACTTTGAGAAATCATAGGCTGTACGCTAAGTTTAGCAAATGCGATTTTGGCTGTCTGAGGTGAAATTTTTGGGACATGTGGTTAGTACAGAAGGTATCGCTGTAGATCCAGCCAAGATTGAAGCAATCATTGGTTGGTCGGAACCTACCACAATGGCTGAAATAAGAAGTTTTTTGTGTTTGGCTGGTATTGTCGTCGATTTGTGAGAGAATTCTTTAAGATAGCTGTGCCAATTACAAAATTAACTCCGAAGAATGTTCCATTTGTATGATCGAATGAGTGTGATGCTGCGTTTGGGGAACTGAAGAAGTGTTTGACTTCAGCACCAGTTCTTGTATTGCCTGAACCAGGGAAAGGGCTTACAGTTTATATAGATGCTTCGAAAGTTAGTTTGGGTTGTGTGTTGATGCAGAATGACAGGGTGATTACTAATGTTTCTCTTCAGTTAAAGACTCGCGAGAAAAATTATCATGTGCATTATTTGGAATTGGCGGCAGTTGCGTTTGCTTTGAATATGTGGATCAATTATTTATATGGGGAAAGCTTCACACTATTCTCATATCATAAAAGTTTGAAATATTTGTTTTCTCAGAAAGAGTTAAATATGAGACAAAGGCGAAGTTTGAGCACCTGAAAGACTTTGATTTTAGTCTAGAATACCATCCACGTAAAGCCAATGTTGTGGTTGATGCATTGAGTAGGAGAAATGTGGAAACGTTGAAGGCAGCTAGTCAATTGACTTATGAGTATGATTTGCTCGAAAAAGTCACTGCTATGACTTTTTCGCATATTCCTGATGCCGATGATGAATCAATTTGTGCTCAACTTAGAGTACAAACAATTTTCATTGGAAAGTGATCGAGTCTCGGCAAGGTGATGATAACTATGAGAAGTTCAAGGTATTTGCTGATGATACTAATAATTCATGTTGGGCAGAATCTGCAGATTCGAGTTTAAGGCTGAAAAGCAGGTTATGGATTTTATCGGTGGCTGAGATCGGGATCAGATTTTGAGAGAATCTCATCGATCTAAGTATAACATTCATCCTGGCAGGGCAAAAATGTGTCATAATATGAGGCGACTGTATTGGTGGCCAAGAATGAAGGCTGATGTGGGTGATTATGTAAGGAGATGTAAAATTTGCCAACAGGTTAAGACTGAAAGCCAGAAGCCTGGGGGTATGTTACAACCACTTCCTATACCGCAGTGGAAATGGGAATATATTGCGATGGATTTTGTTACTTATCTACTAAGTTTATGATGGAAACATGCATCGTTTGGGTTATTGTTGATAGACTGACGAAGTCTGCATATTTTCTTTCGATGTCAATTTTGAATACCTGTACGCAGTTGAGTATGTTGTATAAGCAAGAAGTGGTTCGCTTGCATGGAGTGCCATTGAATATAGTTTCTAATCGTGATGTTCGGTTCATATCGGGGTTGTGGGAGAGCATGCATGAACAATTCGGCACTCAGTTACATTTCAGTCCTGCATTTCATCCACGAACAAATTAGCAGACTGAAAGGTTGGTCAGGTGTTGGAGGACATGCTCAGGGCGTGTGTACTGGGATTTGGAGGTTCATAGGAGGAATACATACCTTTGTATGAATTCTCGTACAATAATAGTTATCAGTCAAATATTGAAATGACTCTGTTTAAGGCTTTATATGGAAGACCTTGTCGTTCTCCGGCTTGTTGGGCTTAAACAGAAGATTTGGCGAAGTTATAGCCACAGATGGTTCGAGATCACACTGAGGTTGTGCAGCAGATTCGTCAAAGATTAAAAGCGGCATAGGAAAGGCACAAAAGTTACTATGATCTCGATCACCGGATCGTAGAATATAGCGAAGGAGATAGGGTGTATCTAAAAGTCTCCCCTTGCAAAGGCCATTACAGATTTAGATTGAAAGGAAAGCTCTCTCCAAGTTTTATAGGTCCATTTGAGATAATGAAACAGATTGAGAAGGTTGTTTATAAACTTGCATTACCGCTTCAGTTAGCCGGAGTTCATGATGTATTTCATGTATCTATGCTCAGGCAAAAAGAACCTGATTCTCATCACATTGTAGAGTGGAATCACTTTGATTTACAAGGTGATGTGTCGTACGATGAGCAACCTATACTGATTATGGATAGGAAAATACAGAAGCTTCGAAATAAAGAAATTCCACTTGTTTTGGTTAAGTGGAAATTCCATGGAGACTCGGAGCTAACTTGGGAGCGAAAGGCGTCTATGATAGAGCATTTTCAAGATCTCTTTTAGTTCAGGTGAATTAAGTTTCCATTTAAATCTTAAGGACGAAATCTTTATTCGTTGGGAAGATTGTCAAATTCCAAAGTTTTAATTTAAATAATTATAATTAATTTTGGATTAATGAATTCGAGAATTTTGATTTATGGCGCGAGTTGGGAGCTGCGGACAGGTGAACCAAGATTTATAGGTAATTTTATTGATGTTTAATGTTTGTCTAGTGTTTTGTATTATATATTATTTTATTTTTATTTTAAGAAATTTGAGTAATATAGTGAATTTGAGATTTGCAAGTGTTTCGTCTTGAGTTAAGTGTCAAAACGGGTTTCGAGAAAGTAAAATGGTGACCCGCACCATTGTTTTGAATTTCACAAAGAAATAGATTTTAAATTGAAAAATTGGTCTTTAAATGGACTTAACGGATCAACGTAGGTCCCACAACTCGTTTTGCGTGTAAAAGCGTGTTGTGTGAGAGTTTTGGAATATTTTTTAGTTTTTTTGGGGAAAATAAGGTATTTTTCGGAGTGTAATTCGGACACAAAATAATGAGATAAACATGAAAAAATAAAGAAAATTGGCAAAAATACCAGAAAGGGTAGCAGTTTTATATTGGATGAGATATAAAGTCAAGGGGAAAGGGTATTTTGCCTACTCTTTTTCATTCGATTTCGGTCTTCTCTCTCGTTTACATTGATCACTCTTACATATCTCTCTCGATTGATTTCTCCATCATCTTTCTCTCTCGATCAATCTCTCTCGCCTTTCTCACCACTGGATTGAACATGAAAAAATAGAAGAAAACCGAAAGAAAAAAAAAACAGTTTGTTCAACTGTGGAAAATCAAAGAAGAAGAGGAAGAAATGGTGAGGGAGATACGTGGTGTGGTTGAGGGAGAAGGTGTGAAGGGAGGGGAGCTTGATGCTCCCGAGGAGTTTGAGAGAGACCAGAGGAGAAGAGAGAAGAAAAAAAAGAAAAAAAAGAAACGCAGTGCAAATGCTCTGCGTTTTGACGAGAGGTAGGGGGAGACCCCTGAATCGAACAGGTTCAGGGTGAACCCCTACCCTTTGGAAAAAAAATTAAAAAAAAAATATGTAATTGAAAATAAATAAAAATAAACATCTAAAAAATTATAGAAAAATGGGGAATTTTTTTAAATAACATAATTTTTATAATAAAAGGAAAATCGGAAGTTTCCGTGGTCGGTACATTGAGTGTTGCCTCGAAAAATGCGCTATGCCGACGAAAAAGTTTAAAATTGGAAAAATTGAAATAAAATACCTGAAAATTGAGAAAACCCAGAAAATTGCTTTGTTGACAAATTAATGGAATTTGAGGATTTTGTGGAAAATGGAAATTTTTGGATTTTCTTCGGGATTTTTGTTGGGTATTTGTCTCGTAATGTGCATTACAATATCCGAAAATATCAAAAAATTTGGAAAATTGTTTTATGGCCTAGTCTAAGGTATTTTTTGATTTTGGACCAAAATTTAAAGTCAAAATTAGGATCCGGACGTCCAAAGATACAGTTTGGGCCGATTTTTGGATTTTGGGTGAAACGGGACAAAATAATATGAATAAAATAAAACTAAATGGGAGACGATTGCAGAATATCATGGGACATGTTAATGAGATTGTAGGATGGAAAGTGGAATCTCGGGTAGACTGTTTTACGTGTACGACGCGTAAAAAGTGACGGAGTTGCGTCATAAATGTAAGTAGATCCTACAGTAACATTTACATTTTATGAATATAATTTCGTATAATAGCATTTCCTTATGCATGCATACACGGTTTGGGAGAGTAGGGCGTTACAAGTCTCCTTATAGTGTTTATATCGAGTTTATAGAACAATATATTATGTTTAAGGGGCTAGAGTCATTTATACTTTGCATCACATGGTTACCATGAGATCATGTTGAACCAAATCATACTCCCATAGTTTAGAGGAATAAGACTCGTTTGGTTATTCTCCCCGCGCATGAGTTCTTATTATTGTTTACTTACCACTTTCGGAGGATATCAACTGATTATGGTCGGATAACAAAAACAGGATGGATTCACGGTTGTATTTAAATTCCTTGGATTATATGCTTATTTAAATTCTTTGGATATTATGCATTTTATTATTACAGGTGTACTGTATAGTGTAGGATTTACTTATATGACACTATCGAATTTTGTAATTGGATAATGACCGAGCCGAGTAGAGAGAAAGGAAAAAGGAAGTTATCAGAGTTTCTGTGACATCGCGAATTCATTTTCCTTTATGTATGTATTGTAGTTTTTATATATTATGTATTGTATAAATGAGCTTTGGGTTCGTATGAGATTAGGAACTGGTTTTGAAGTTATGGAAATGCTTTTAAGTTGAAATGGGAGGTTGTACAAGTAAGGTAAATGGTTTTATAATTTTTGAAAACCTAAGTTAGGTTAGAATGAATATTAAGTCTTGATATTCTGTTATATATTGATGTTATGGGTGGATTGTGTCTTTCAGCATTTCCATCAAACTGAGCAGCTTTGTTAAAGAATTTTTGGAAGGCCGAGGTTTCTGGTGTAGGCTTAAAAACAGAGGAGATGTAGGCGTAATTTTCTTTACAAATTTTAGAATATAAACTAATCATTCTGAAATGAATTTATGATCTTTAAGGTTAAGATCTATTTTTAGAATGCATTGTGATTGAGAATAATAGTAATTTTGATGAGTTAAATGAAATGTTAATTTTTATTGAGTAATGGTGAGGTTAGGCTGCTAGATTATCAGTGGATTAAAATACTCTAGACTGGTCAGATTCCTTAATTAAGTAGGGTCTGACATCTATAACTCATAATTAACCTATCAGCTCCATGTCTCAGTTTCATGAACTCCTCCCTCAACCGCTTCATCACTGCATGTGGGAAGTACTGCTGATAAAACTTACTCTTGATGGCATCCCATGACTCAAACTCTCCGTCGGAAGCTATCATCACACGCCACCAAACATCGACATCTCATCGTAAAGTGTACGACGAAATTTCAGTTCGGAGTCTATCCTTAATCCTTGAGACTCGATGTAACTTCTCCTGAGACAAAACCCAATTCTCGATCTTCTAAAAGTCTCTCTTGCCATAAAAATAAACTGGTTTCGGTTTGATGAAATCCTTCACCAACCGAACGTATGCCGACTAGCTAGAAGATCGAGGGGTAAGAAATGGTGTAAATACATTCTCTACGGCCGGAAATGTTATCACTGGTACAGTCTGCACTACCGGCATTACTGTCGGTAATGTGGATGTAGTTGTAATAGTAGGGGCTGGTGTATGTGCTGGTGGAGCGAAATGTGCAGTCATCGTGGCGATGAACTCTGCTAACTGGTGACCCTGAGCAGCTACTCAATTAGATAGCATCTGAAAATCATCTGCTGATGGTATAAAAGGTTGGCTACAAATCCCACCTACGTCCCCGTTATCTCGTGAATGCGCCATCCGTGTCTACAAGTTGATAGCGAACGCGAATATGCTACTACGTAGATAACAAATATATATAAATAGAAAATTAACCTGTATATTTAAGAAATCCCCATCTCACTTTCACTCACTTCCCAACTAATGGTTTCTATGCAAGGATCATCCGGTTTTCCACAACTAAGATTTCTATACTCTTGTTTGAAGTTTTTATTTGTTATTTGCTGAAAATGTTAGACCTTTGGCTACATACTGTAGCCTTGGTATCATATTGTAGAATCACTATATTCCACAATCTTATTGTTTATACCCTTAGGTTTTATAACATAGATTTTTTAAAACATTGGCTCCGAAACCAACTATGACGACCCCTTCTCAAATTAGGGAACCGTCCAGACTAATCTCTTTATTAAGCTTTAACCTAATCATATAATGCCTAACAAGGAATTAATCAGCCTCTTCAAAATCTTATGACCTATTATTCAAATAGATATAAACATATACATATCCTATGTAAATTCATAAATCAGAGTTAATTAAAATTTTCTAACGTAAAAGTTATTCAGCGGAAGTCTTAACAATTCAATTAGCGGAAACTTATAACATATAGCCTAACCTTTGTGGAAAAACCAGGAAATAGAGAACACAAGCGTATATATAATTAAACGGCGATATATAACAACATGTATCTGGTCAAGGTACCTATCACTCATCCTATAATATATAACCCCCAAAAGAACATCATATATATATGAAAGTAATACATCAAAACAAAACCTACAAATTCTGGTGTTGCAGTACTCCACTGGCTTAAAAGTAGTCGCTGATCTTCTCTTTGCCCAACCTACTACTCGATAAATCTGCACCCACCGTCACAAACTAGACGGTGAGTACTTGAAAATAGAAAGTAATACCGAGATACATTTGTTCACATTCCAAATTATGCAACAAGTATAAAAAAGCATAATAATAATAATAATAGCAACTATGCTAAAAGATTATCATGCAAAGAGATACTTTAGTTAAACAGAATGAAAATGACACTAGGCTAAGTAGTAATGATATAGGATCGGTCAGCTGTGATCTTCATCACATCAACCTTTCCACTATATATGGACGGAGTTGTACTCTACATCTCTTTTGAAGGTCGTACTTACGTGGTACAGTACGCCTTTATAATTATCTCAAATGTCAGTCACTGGGATGTATACTTGCCAACAACCCCGAGTCTTACAACTCGTGAAGTCACCTAAGTTATGCTTTTCAACAACCCATACCCCGTGTGTTGTGCAAGATAGTGGAGAAATCTCGATCACCCTGGAAAGTCTAGTGATCCTCATATGTCAGACGGATTTCTATCATAAAAGGACCTTAGATACAAGAACCACTTTCATATTCAAGAACAACAAGACATTGGAATCCAACAAATACAATTGCATAACTAATGCACAAAGGATATAGATTCACAACACCATGTAAAGCTACCTAATAACATGTTATTTCACTTACTAAAAGTAATAATAGTCAATAATGACATAGGACATGAATTGGAGTCAATGAAATCATTTTATCAACAAACTATGTCATGAAACAACATCATGTAATGAGAAATGAAAACAAGTAATGGCATACGGAGTACAAATGCAACTCACTCCAAATGACTGAGAATTCGTAATCTAATAGGAATGAAATACAAAGATACATACACACACAATTTCCTATACTACTCCGGCCTCCTAACGCCTAGAAACTTGTGTTTAAGCTCCCCAAACAATTCCTTAGGTTCCTGACGTCACATTAGATGTTTTCGAGAGTGTTTGGACCTCTACTTAGTGTTTTAGAACCATTTATAGTGTCTAAGCCATTTTTGAGAATTGCTGATTTTTGTGTTGTTAGTGTGCTAATTTTGGAATTAGCGTGCTAATTTTCAACTAAGCGCACTATCCAACCTTATCTAGCACGCTAATCAATATTAGAGCGCTAGATCGCATACCTAGCGCGCTATGTGTAGTAAAACCCGTAATTCTGCAATCTGAATTCTGAATTTTATCAACACATAGGCTATGATGATGCCTTGGGAACCCTCATACACTCCTCTAGAGTTCCAAGACATCATTTACATGATAAATCAACAACCCGCAACATCAAATACATGAATTCATAGATTTGAGCTATGTTAATGGAATAGAGAAGTTACCTAGCTTGATGAATACTAGCTGAACTTGATCTTTTCTTCACTAACTCCATTGGTTTGCTTATCTTCTTCTTCCCTAGCAGCTCTTCACTTCTCCAACAAGTTTGCTTCTCAACTAAGCAATTGAACGAGATAGTGTGAGGTGTTTTTGTTATAATAAGCTTTATATAGTTGAATTGGATATGGTTGAATGATAGCCCTTGATCATTTGTGCACACATATCCTGAGAATTAACAAATGGACCACCTACACACACATGTCCCACAAGTTCATGCTTAACTGACATCAAATCATAACTCCATTGGTGTTGAAGCATGTCAACTCGTGTCTCGAGACATATCAAGTGGCTTACGTTTTAACTTATTAACTTAGGTGTATCACACCTAATCAACCATAATCCATATAACTCACTTAATAAAACCATAAAAAGCTTGTACCAACTTACCTTATCGCTCTCTACATTGGTCCCATGTTGGCACGCTTATCGAGACAAGTCCCTACTCACATCTCGACGCCCATCAACATGTAAGCATGACTTAGTAGTCTACACATATACAATACACTAAGCACACATCACCATAAATATAACATTTACTTCAGCCACCTAGCTTTGATAATGGCACGAATCTTGTTGCGGGTCCCACGTCACGGGTCATTTGATCCTGATTAACACATTAAACTAAGATTAACTTCTTTGGGCCATGACAAACACCTATGGCTTAATCCATGTAGTGTTCTCATAGTGGGTCGGTCCAGTAATTTGTTCCCTAACAAGTACTCATGATCTCGATTCGTATCTCTATACGCATGATCATCACATGACCATCAATCAAGATTCATATTAGTTTTAATTCATTATACTTCATAATATAATGATCGATTATGTACATTTAGGATATTTCAACAAATACACATGGATCTTACTAAAAGTTAAAGATGGAATCACTTATAATAAAATAGCAGATGAAAACTTCAATTTTATAACTAAAATTATAAGATAAATAATATTTGTAGATTGACGTAGGGTACATGCCCCAACATGAATATCATTCAAAACACTCGTAGGCATGACACCTTATAGGTTAGTATTTGGAAAAACATGTCATTTACTAGTCAAACTAGAACATAAAGTCTATTAGGCAATAAAAACATGCAACATGAATTATAAAGAAGCAGGTAACCAACGTAAGTTGAGTCTTCAAGAACTAGAAGAAATCATGAATAATGCATATGAAAATGCATAAATTTATAAAGATAGAATTAAAGCATTTCATGATAAGAAATTAATTCCTAAAAACTTTCAAGTAGGAGATAAAGTTCTACTATTTTGTTCAAGACTTCAATTATTTCTTGGTAAACTTCGTTCAATATGGATACGACCTAATCTGATCCTCAATATATTAACGCATGGCACAGTTGAAATATAAAGCTTAGAAACAGGACAAATATTTGAAGTAAACGGTTGTAGGTTAAAACCTTATTATGAAAATTTTCTTGAATAGGATATGAAAATCATCAACCTTAAGACTGACCAACAAAATCTGTAAAGTAACGAAATGGAGTCGAGTGTCTGCATCCACGCGAATGAAACCATTAAGAATGAAACCATTACACTATGGTTATATAAGAAACTGTGCAATAAGAAAAATAAGAAGTCAAAAGAGCAACAATCTGAAGTGCACCCTTAAAAAGGAAAGAAATCGTCAAAAGAAGAATTCACTGATGAGCAGCTAAAGCTTCGAAATTTAGAACATGCATTTGAAATTTACAAAGATGATCCAAGGAAACTCTTCCTCCACGTGATGATCAATGACGTCGGTTTCCCTAATGTTTTACTTGACATAAGGGGTGACATGAACATATTATCAGAATAATAGAAAAGAAAAGCCTAGTTGAATATTGATTTTTTACTACCTCTGGTTGTCAACAAAACAAATGGTGACAAGATCTTTTCACTAGGAATGTCGATGAATGTGCTAGTGCATGTGGGACGATTCAAGTATTTCACCAATTTCCTGATAATGTCACCGATTAAGAAAAATGATGTGCTATTGATGGGACGAGATTTTCTTAAAATAGCTAGAACTATTCTCGATGTCGAACAACGTACAGTTACAATTGGGATAGGAAATGAGTACAAGTATCTTCAGGATGTTTACGAAATGGATGACTACATCAATGATGATGATTATGATGACGGCTACGAAGGCGACACATCCTATCGTGATGAATACACTGAAGAATGTTATGCAGATGCTGAGAATGATAAAGAAGACGAAGATATGAAGACTAATGAAGAATTGGCTTATCGTTTTTGACTCACTCAAACTGAACGACGAGTGATCTTATCTATTAAGTCGAGCAAATGACTATAAACAACAACGCTCAACGGGAAGCAGGCCATACTCTATCTTTATTTTCAACTTTAATAGTAGGATTAGTTAGTTGTTTTATTATTCTTTCAACTTTTAACTCTTATAATGGGAGTATTTTAGGATTACTATTCTGAAATAATTTCACATAAGGGGGGTTAATCGAGCCTAAGTCTTTCCATTTACTTGAATTACGATGGTTGATATATTTATTTTTCACTTGAATCTTATTTGTTTTTAACTATTTTAAGTAATAAAGCATTTATTTAGTTTAGTATTCCCTAAACAAAAGTCCAAATATTATTATTACAATACCTCTTATTAAATACAAATCATTCTACGTTAATTATGATAAATATGCGCGATAACTATTCAAATATAGAATATATTAAAAAAACAACTTAAATGCCTTCGCGATTTTTCAACAAAACCAATTAACACTCAAAATCGTCGGGTAAATTGCTAGCAGTTTGCAGGTTTTTAAGTAAAAAAATGACTCAGTGATATGTTAGCGATTTTGGTTTTATACTAGGATTCGTTGAACTAATCATTGAACCACCGAGACCTATTTTCACTGCTTTCACTAGCAATTTGTCAGCGATTTCCCTTAAACCCCAAATCGTTGGGCACGAATCCATATTTTTAAAAATAGAACCCCAAATCGCCAACACTTAAACCTTTCATACCTAAAACCCTTGCACCCATTCCTTTGATATATTGATTTTTGCCTAGATTCAACCCTTTAAAGCTTGAATTAATGTTTCCTAAGTGCATCCCACCTCGATTACGAGCGCTTCAACCCTATATGTTTCAAATCCTAGTTTATACAACACACTTAGGGCTTAGAGAGTGTTTGATCGAAATTGAAGCATAGATAGGAGATCTAAGGAGCTAGTAAAGCATTTTACTTTAGAGATTCACTCTCAAGAATGTAATGAATCAATACCCTACAACCTTTTTCATTTCAATACCTTGAACAAAAAATGATTTTTGATGAATTTTCATACTTATGTACCTTTAGGGTTTTTATTACAAATTATTTTTTGAAAATAATTTTGATGCACACTTTCAATTTGAATGTGGGTTTTTAAATGAGTTTGGGGGTTTCTGTGAATTTTTCCAATTTATATGCGTGCTTATAAAAGGGATATGTCGATACAAATATTTCATATGAATCACTTTCAACTCCTAAGAATTTAATTTTACACTAAAACCTTTATATAAGTTGTTTTCCTTACCTTGTTATTATGGATTTTTAACGATAAAATCTCATTTTAACTAATTCATCATAGTTGAACTATCCTATGGCGGGACTATGTGGCGGCCCTAGCCACCCCGGGATGACGTGTCTCCATGTTATCCTTATCGGCTGGCCAACTACCTGTGTTCGGCAACTGCCCATCCTCTTTTTATTCTTTGTCCCATACCAACTATGGCATTCTAACTGTTTCAACTGTTAGCTAGTTGACAATTTATTGAGATCCTAACCATACTAATGGGTTGTATTTAAGGTTAACATATTCAGCGGAAGTCTTATTTAATACCATTTAAACAAGATAATTTAACATGATAAACATTGTTTAAAGGCAAAACCTACTGTGGAAAACCCTAGAAAGTACTCTGTATATAAGCGACATCACCAAAATAAGTATATATACATGTACTGTGTTATCTCAAGTCTCTCAATACCCAAAATAAATAAAATATCAAAAATAAACACGTACATGTAGGTCCTCGACAATGGGCAATCAGATGTAGTCACCTAGGATCCCCTTGCCCCTACTAGTACTACGATCTGCACTATATCATCACAAAAAGATAGATGACGAGTACAGTAAATAAAATCCCAGGGAACTCCTTTGAGCATTCATATAAATAAATAAAGGAAATACAAGGAATGTTGTTAAGCAAACATGCGGAATGTAAAAAAAGCAACTGTAAATGGATCATCGCACGAATAAACGACAAACAAGCTAACAAATGTGTGTGCTTGCTCTAAAGGGACTAGACTGTACTTCGGGGCACCAAGTTCCCACCAGTGATCGCGTCCAACTGACCCAACACTTGGTCCCTCGCGGCGCTGGCCAAATCCGCTGAGTCACAAACAAGTGTTCCAAGGCAAGCCCAGGTCGCCATTCAATGAGGGTCGGGTCAAACGTGCTACAGTTCAGTGCCTCATAAACACACAACTAGGAAATCCAAAGGAGTAACCTCAACCCACGTCCGAATATCCGAAGAAAAAGATGAATAGCAAGGAATAATAAAAACAACATGTAAACAGAATAAATACTCAGAGTTTTTCAGTTGGGTTTTACAAACCACACACCGCTCTCCGACGTCCCCGGACTCCCATACCCGACTTGTCAAGCTCCCAGACACTGAGCTTCGATCCATTAAGTCCCTAAAGTCCATTTTTACCAGTTTAGGTTGTTTACAAAGGTGTAGATGTGTATTAGGTGGAAAATCTCTAAAATAGTCCTAAATTCCCATTTTCATCGGTCATTAGTGAGCTAATATTTCTACCTAGCGCGCTAGTTTTAAGTTAGTGCGCTAAGGGGGTGTACTTGCGCTAGATGGAATTAGCGCGCTAGAAATTTTAACTAGCACGCTATAGTTCTTCGTTGCGAATAACAACGGCACGCTCAGGACAGTTAGCGCGCTAATATTTCCAATTAGCGCGCTAATTGCCTTTTGGGACGGAATTCTCAATTTGAGAATTATGTCCAAGTTCTCTCAATTAGCTATTCTAACTGGTCTATTACCTTCTCCTCATCAAAATGACTTCAATACATCAATTAGAACACTCCAGAAACCTCAATGTACATAAATTTCCATAAATTCATGCATTCATCACACTCTCCAATTTCAATCAAAACTAGAAATTCTAGCTAGACCAGTGATCAATCCTCTAATAATACGATCTATAAACATGAAATTGCATCATATTAAGCAAACCAGAGGCTAAACCATCAACTCGAATTTCACTAAACACACCCAGAAATGGGTTCATTTGCAAGCTTAGAAGGTGGAGAAAGTGATTACATAGGTTAGATCACTTAGTTTGATCTCTTTAGTGTTGGATTCTAGCTAAAATCCTTCTTCTTTCTCTAAATTTCTCTGGTCTTTTGCATGGAAAAATATGTAAGTGATTCTGATCAAACAATTCCACTAACTCTCCTATATATATGTTTTATGTGAATCAATTATGCGTACGTATCCCGATGTATATCTTGTGGTTCACGAGCAAATTGTCCTATACCTCCTTGTGACTTCAATAGCCCACTCATCTCTTAGTACTAACCCCCCCATGATGATCTAGATGTCTATCACATGGCCTCTTTACTTTAATGTAAACTATAGGCTTCCATTATTCAATTTAATGCCACATTACATTAAGTCCGTTCCAACCATATAGTTAGTGTTTTATTTATCAAATTTAACCAACTCATGGTCACACCAACCCTTGGCTACCTGTACTCGGTGCCCCGTGTTTCAACACGTATTTCGAGGCACACCAAAGCCTATTGTTCAAGTTTCTTTAATTAGCCTATTGTTACATTAATTATGTCCCAAAATTTAATCGTAACTTAAAATCTAGCATAAGAAAATAGCTGAGGGTATTGCTCTCTCATAGTTGCCTCGAGCTCCCAAGTGAATCCATATGTCTTATGATGCTGCCAACTAATTAATACCTTAGAGAGTTCCTTGTTCCTGAGAATCTGTACTTTGTGGTCAATGATCTCTATCGGCCTCTCCTCGTAAGTCACGTCAGGCTGAACCTCAATCTATCCCAACTCAATAGTCGGTCTCGGTCCTACACTAGCTAGTCTCGACATCGAAATGTGAAGTATAGGATGAACTTCAGCTAACTCATCAAGTAGCTCTAATCGATACGCAACACTGCCCACTCGTTGTACAATCCTGTATGGCCCAATGAACCTTGGTGCCAGTTTCCCCTTAATACTAAACCTTTGTTGAACTTTCCAAGGGGAAACCTTCAAATGCACCATGTCACCCTCATCATAGCCCAGTCCCTCGTGATAACGATCCGCGTATTTCTTCTGTCTATCATGTATGGCTCGTAACCTATGTCGAATCTGTCTAATCTTCTTTGTGTCATCAACAACTATCTCAGCCCGATTGTCATTATATCTTCCGGCTCTGCCCAACAAGCAGGAAACCTACAAGGACTCCCATATAGTGCCTCAAACGGTGGCATGCCAATGCTCGCTTGATAACTGCTATTATATGAAAACTCACACAAAGGGAGATAGTCCTCCCACAAACCCCAAACTCCAATATACAAGCCTTGAGCATATCCTCCAAGATCTGTATCAGTCGCTCTAACTATCCATCGGTCAAAGGATGATAAGCTGACTAAACTGCAACCTAGTGCCAAACTACTCCTGCATAACCTCTTAAAGCTTCGATGTCAACCTGGGATCTCTATCCGATACGATGGAAATCGGTACTCCATGCAATCTAATAATCTCCCGCTCAAACAATATGCTCAGCTGAGGATATGTGTATATCATAGAAATTGAAATGAAATGAGCCAATTTCGTTAGTCTATCAATTACTACCAAAACTGCATCATGACGTCTCGATGTCTGCGGTAGTCCACTACCAAAATCCATGGTGATGTGCTCCCATTTCCACTGTGGAATGGGCAATGGCTATAACAATCCACCGGGTTTTCTATGCTTAGCCTTCACCTGCTGACAAATGTGACAACTCCTGATGTGTCCTGGCCACCAGAATAATCGTCGCAAATCATGGTACATCTTGGTCCGACCATGATGAACTCTGTAACGAAACCGGTGTGCATCTTCAAGAATCTCGTCCCTTATCTCCTGATTCGTAGGTTTCTATAATCTTCCTCGGTGTCTCAAACATAGATTTGTGGTATCTGCCCAATCAATTCACTCCAGATCCCGAGCCATACCATTTCCACTCATAAAGCCCATTAGCCCTTTAACACTCGACAACCTCTTAATCGATAAGGTCTGAACCCTTATCTGACCACAAATGTGTTGCTCAACCTTAATGGATACCTCTGTAATCCACATAACTGATGCCGCTTGTAACAGACAATGCTCGTGTGTCAAAACTCGCAAACCAATCTGACTGTACATCCCACTCCGACTCAATACGTCCATTACGACGTTTGCCTTTCCAGAGTGGTACTCGATAGTGAAGTCCTAGTCCTTCAGCAACTCCAGCCATCTCCACTGGCTCAGATTCATATCCCTCCAAGTAAAAACGTAACATAAACTCTGATGATCTGTATACAAGATGAATTTCTCCCCGTAGAGATAGTGCCTCCAAGCCTTCAGTGAAAAGACGACCACTGTAAGCTCCAGGTCATGCACGTGGTAATTTCCCTCATGGGGTCTTAACCGTCTGGAGAAATAGGGAACTGGTCTACCACCCTACATCAACACGCATCTAAGACCAATGCCTGACGCATCTATGTAAACTTTCAAAGTCTTGCTCGGTTTCGGCAATGTCAATACTGGTGTGGAGGTCAACCTCTTTTTTAGCTCAAAGAAGGCCTGCTCACACTCCTCTGACCAATCAAACCCAACATTTTTCTTAGGCAGTCTCATCATCGGTGCTGCAAACGAAGAAAAACTCGGTACAAATCGCCGGTAATATCTTTCCAGTTCGAGGAAACTCCATATTTCAGCAACAAACTCAAGCGTCATCCAGTCAATGATAGCCCCAATTTTCTCTGAGTCCACCGAGATACCTTGGTCACTGTTGACATGTCCCAAAAATATCACCGCGCTCAGCCAAAAGTCACACTTACTGAACTTGGCGTACTGTCACGGCCCAAATCTCTAACCCCCATTTTAATTCCTTAATCAAGATTACCGACCCTTGACGTGGGACCTACACTGTGATACGTGCATCGACCAAGGCACGTGGCCGAGGTATATTGTATTTTTGCATTGATGTATGCCTAATGTTATGTATTGTGTAGACTTACTAAGTCTGTTTGTACAGTTGTAGGCGTCGAGACTAGAGCGGGGACACGCCTCGAGTAGCTTGCGAGCCGAGGAACCGGGTAGTTAGCATTTTTGTAACTCTTATTTAATACTAATATGAAATAAGGAATTACTTATAAGCCTATGGTTGTGTTTGTTAATGTAAATTAAATTAAAGGCCTATAGTTGAGTAAATTAAATGGAAAACATATGATTGGTCTAGAGATACACATTTGCACATCAAGGAACTAGGTGAGTAATAAAATGGTGTCACTTCAGATTAAGTTAGTGGGAGTTAGTGGGATATATGGCAAGAGGTGGACCATTAGATATTCCTCGAGATACATAAATCCAAGGAGATCAAGAGCTAGGAAGGAACATTACCTTAATATATAACATTAGTGTTCAAACAACATGCGAACCAAATCACTCATTCATTTTTGCTGGAGAAAAAGAAGGAATTGATGGAGAGAAGTGAATCATCAAGGTGTTGAGGGAATCCATGGGAGATGGTGAGAAATTCTCAAGCTAGGGTGCTACATCAACTAGGTACACATCGTCTTGGTTGAAATTAGAACAAGTTCTGGTTTTAGACTAGTTTTAGATAGTAGCCGATTGAGTATTTGCAATTGATTTATATATTTGGATTCCTCATTTCAAGTTGACAATCCAGCTATATTGAAGTTCTTAATTCGGTTTTGAAATCATAAAGATATGACTTTTTAAAGTTGCAACACCAAAACTAGAATTCTGCATGGTTTATTAAGAATCAACCTGGGTAATTTAGTCATAATTCGTCCATTTTAGATCCAAATTGATCCAAACTAGTGGCATTTAAAAGCTTATTTAAAAGGGAATAACTTTTCGTGACAGAAGTATTTTCATTCAAATGTTTTCATCTCCAAACACGCTCTACAAATCGGTATTGGGATTAAAAAGGAATGCTTTGAAACTAAATTTGTTAAGGGAACAACTCCCTAGCTACTTATCCAAATACGCTGATCTTTTAGTATGTTCTAATTGGGTATATTTTCTACCTTGTGACCAAAAATTACATTTATAAGAACTATAGATTAGGAGAAATAAATTTTCTAAATCCGCTGGTTGGATTAAATTCCAATTAGAGCTATGTTTAGTAAAATCATGACATCTCTTTCATTTTAAATCAGAATTATAAGAACTAAACATTTCTTGAAAGCTAAGAGAAACCAATAATAATTTTACTAATGGAAGATTTCAACATGTGGACCATTTCATGCCTAAAAAAGTATAAAAATGTAGTACTGAAATTGAGACTTAATTTAGTCTTTAGGGGCTAATTTAGGAAGATTGATTTAAAGTCTATTGAACCAATTGGCATACACAATAAAAACCAATAAATTGAGCTTAACCCACTATATTTGAACTAATGAGAGACACTAAACTCAGGAACCTAAGAAAAGAGTACGTGAGAGCGAATACAAGATTTGAAGTATTGGGAGGCCAGTAAAGCTAGGACTTTACTTTGTTGTTGTGATTATACCCAATGACAACTTTACTTGGCATTTCATTTCTATTAATTGTTGTCCTCGCATAGTCCTTTTGACTATTTTGCCTTTTTATTTTTATATCATGTGTTCTTTATGTCTATGCTCACTTGATGAGTCTAGTTTGCATGATATCCATTTATTTGATTTGATTCATTGATTCAATTCCATGCTATGTCTATTCTTGTTGTTTTAAATGTGAATTGAATGATAAATAGCATGCTATTAGGCTAGTGAATATCTTAAAAATGTTTAAGAGGACTTGTATTCCTTATTTTTTTAGGTGTGTAGATGTGGCTATGCCTTAACAACCCATACTTTGTATTTCTTGAAATTTAAAAAGTAGTTTTTGCATTTAGGTCCCGTATTCGATCGAGGTGTACGCGACTCACGGGGTTAGAGTCCCTGGGGATGTCGGCACATGTTACTTGATATTATATGACACTTGGGGTTTGAGTCCCTGAGGTGATCTACACATCGGGGTTAGAGTCCCTGATAACACTTGGGTTAGAGTCCCTTGTGCTATATGATTATTGAGTCGGAGTGACTTGTTTCACTGCCGACCAGACCTAAATCTCGACTACTTTGGCTAGTGTCAGTATCACTTGTTTAAGTTTTGTATTTACACGCATATGGTTTATTTTCCAGTTTTCCTATTTATATGTCTTTAAATACCATTTGAATATTAGGAAATGCAAATTAAACTTGTCATCGGGGATTACTATTTTATTCTTGTACTCACCGTCGTTTTTATGACGGTGGGTGCAGAGCCTTCTACCAGCATCACTGCATCGATTATAGGTCTTTTTTTGGTATTTTAATTGTATACGTTATATGTCTTTCAGATACTATTTGGGGTTGTATATTGGGTTGAGTGTTAGTCCCCCGACTTGACTTAGATTATTTTACTGTTTCAATGCATTTTAAGGACTTTATATTTCCACACTTAGGATTTTATAAATGGCTTCCGCATGAGTTACAAATTGCTTCCGCATAATCAATAAGACTTATATTAATTAATTAATTTAATAAAAAGTTTTAATTGACTCTAAATTTTATAAACTGGTAGGACTAACGTATTACTTATCCTGAACACGAGAAAAGAGGTGTCTAGGTTGTAAAGGCTAACTAATACGTAGTTATGTCCTGCATGGATATGATTAGGGCTTAATTATGAGATTAGGCTAGGGAGTGCCCTAGATTAGGAGAGGGGCCGTCACAGTTGGTATCAGAGCTTTGGGTAATAGAATCTTAGGGATAAAAAACAAACCTTAGAAGTGGAAACCGGATGATCCTTGCCTAGAAACTATTTTGTCGGGAATTGAGTGAAGGTGAGCCAGGGTGTTTTCTTTATATACATGTTAATTGCTATATGTATACGAATATAAGATACGTCTCATAGTAGCTGATTCACGTACAATTGTCAACATGCAAACACTGATGGTGGATTCACGCGATGTCGGAGATACTGGAGCTAGCGATAATCAACCTTCCACTATATCAGTTGACGATTTTCAGAGGCTGTCTGACCGGATGACCACTCGAGATAGACAGGTCATTGAGTTCATCACCTACATGTCGACACAGATGACTGCACTAGTTTCAACCGCCACCGTCACCACAGCTACTACTACAACACCCCTGACCACAGATACTCCTACTGCACCAGCCACTATTACTACCGCAGAGGCACGAGCACCAGTCGACCCGCAGAGCCAGTGGCACTGCATCCACCAACACTACCGGTCATCATAGTATCGGCAACAGAAGCTGTAGTAGACACGCCTACACACACTACATCTGAGATCACTAGCTTCTCGAGGGATGCCAAGCTAGTAAAGGAGTTCATTAGGCTCAAGCCGGTGTATTTTTCGAGAGAGAGAAACCATGACAAGATCGAGAAGTTGATCCTATCGCAGGAGAAGCTGCATCTACTACTGGGTACTGAGGACAAACTCCAGCCAGTTCTTTCATACTATACCCTGGATAAGGGTGATGATGTTTGGTGGCGTACTACAGTGGCAAGCTAAGGCAATTTCACATCATGGGCGAACTTCAAAGTGGAGTTCTACAAAGAGTATTTTCTGACTTTGATGTTGCAGAGGTTGAAAAAGAATTTATGAGCTTGAGACAAGTCGAGGAAGAGACAGTACCGCGACCGATATGGTTACATGAGGCAATTCGCGGGAGACTTGGTGAAGGACGACGCAGATGACGCCTTCTACTTTGGAGGTGGAAAAATGCCAAATATAGCTAGACACGTTGTTGGCACCGGGGTCCGCACTCTGCAGGAGATCTATGAGAGAGCACTCACCCAGGAGACTTATGAGTTGGGCAAAGAGGAGGAGAGAACAGTACAGGGTTACGATCAGGGTTCAGACTACGAAAGGAGGCGGAGGGGTAAGGGACAGAGGAGAGGGGATATGGGTCTGCAGAGGGGTGGGGCACATGTTGCCCCTATTTCAGCAGTGCCCTACACACCTTACACTGCACCCACACAGACATATGGCGGAGCTCCCTTACCACCTTCCACCAGACAGGCATTAACAGTTCACCGGCACCACGACAACAACAGCTGCAGGGTAGCCGAGACAAAAGTAGAGGCGGGGATGGACCACGACAGGGTCAGCGACAATTACAGGGACAAGCGCAATAGGCAAGGCAGCGTTATCCGATCACTTGCTGGAGATGTGGTCAGGTGGGACACATTTCTAGGGAGTGTATACAGCCGGCAGCACATCCCCCACAGTAGGACAGAGAGAGAAAGTCCACATGGCCGCACAGCTAGATGCTGGAGAAAAATGCGGCCTCATCAAGGGTACAACTTCCATTTATTGTAGAGACTTATGTGCATTGTTTGACTATGGATCCACTATTTCTTTTATTGCTGGTTGCATGTTAGGCATATTAGGATTGACACCTTTTAGGCTTAGCGTACACCTGATTTTGAGCACCACATCCGGGGATAGGGTTTACCCTCTAGTTCAGGGATGTCTGATAGGGATAGGCAGGGTAGAGTTACCGACAGATTTTAGAGTCCTCGAGATGTTAGAGTTGGACGTGCTGCTAGGGATGTATTGGTTGTCAGCCTACCACACACACATCGACTACTTCAGTAAGTCTATCATATTTGAGATTCTAGGACGTCCGATGTTCGTTCACCAGGTAGTACACCGAGACTTAGCACTAGAGAGGTCGGCTTGCATCCAGTGGAGAGATGGATACTCTAGTAGCGTTGTACGCTGTAGTAGAGAGTTAGAAACCCAGACTACAGGAGATACCGGTTGTTCAAGACTTCCCATATATTTTCCCAAAGGATTTACCAGGATTACCGCCACCACGAGAGGTAGACTTCATCATTGACCTAGTACCGAGTATCAGATCAATCGCGATATAGCCATATCGCATGGCTCTGAGGGAGTTAGAGGAGTTGAGGACTCAACTTAAGGATTTAGGGGAGAAGGGATTCATCACACTTTCGATGCCACCGTGGGGAGCACTAGTTATGTTTGTGAAGAAGAAGGATGGCAGTCTTAGACTATGTATCGACTACAGGAAGTTAAACAGAGTGACAGTCAGAAACAAGTACTCACTTCCGCGAATAGACGATTTATTTGATTAGCTGAGAGGAGCATAGTTTTTCTCCAAGATAGACCTGAGATCGGGGTATCATCAGCTTAGGATTAGGGATGAGGATAGGTCCAAGACAGTATTCAGCATCAAATTCGGACACTACCAGTTCACGGTCATGCCATTCGGGTTGACCAACGCTCCCGCCGTATTCATTGATTTGATGCACCGGGTACTTAGACCATATCTCGACCGCTTCATGATAGTCTTCATCGATGACATTTTGATATACTCAAGGACATGTGAGGATCATGAGTAGCACCTCAAAGAGACATTGTAGACATTGAGGGAACACCAATTTTTCGCTAAGCTCAGCAAGTGTGAATTCTGGCACGCAAAGGTCAAGTTCTTGGGGCACGTTGTCGGAGCAGCATGGATTGCAGTAGATCCAGCCAAGATTCGGACGATCATGGATTGGCCGACACCGACATCAGTACCAAAGATCAGGAGCTTTCTAGGGGTCAGTAGCATACTACCATAGACTCATGAAAGATTTCTCGAAGATCGCTTCACCGATGAGGAGGCTGACACAAAAAAATGTTACTTATGAGTGGACTAAGAAGTGCAAGGCTGCATTTACTCAGTTGAAGAGGTCATTAACTACTGCGCCAATGTTAGTACTGCCAGAGGCTGGATAGGGATTTATAGTGTACATAGATGCTTCTCATGCGGGTTTAAGTTGTGTATTGATGCAGGGCAGCGGTGACGTGGCATATGCATCGAGACAGTTAAAGATACATGAGAGGAACTACCCCACGCACGATCTAGAGTTGGCAGTGATTGTATTTGCGCTGAAGACTCAGAGACACCTTCTGTATGGAGAGAGATTCACACTCTTCACTGATCACAAGAGTCTGAAATACCTCTTCACACAAAAAGAGTTGAACATGAGACAGCGCAGATGGATGGAGTTATTGAAAGACTACGACTTTTCCTTAGAGTATCACCCACGAAAAGTGAACGTAGTCGCAGATGCACTGAGTAGAGGACCAAGTAGAGAGGTTGAGGTGGTCATATGTCACATGATGCATGAGTATGGATTACTCGAGGCAGTGGCGACAGCATGTTAGACAGAGGTTCCTACCGATACTTAGGTGATGATTTGCGCACATATGAGACTACAGTCCATGTCTACATAGCGAGTGTCGAAGGGTCAGAGGATCGACCGATTGTACTCAAGATTTAGCGAGTTAGGGAAGAGTGCAAATTGTATAGATTGGGCAGAGACGAAAAATCAGTGTATGAGATACCGTGGCAGGTTATGGATACCAGAGGTGTCAAAGTCGAGAGATGGGATCCTTCAGAAGTCGCACCGTTCCAAATTTATCGTACATCCATGCAGGACTAAGATATACCATGACATGAGGAGACATTTTGGTGGCCTAGGATGAAGGCAGACGTGTCTAGATTCATCAAGAACTGTGGTATCTGTTAGTATGTGAAGTTCGAGCATCACAGACCTGGGGGATTACCACAGTCGCTTCCCATTCCTCGATGGAAGTGGGAAGACATCTCTATGGATTTTATCAAAGGACTGCCAAGGACCGCGAGGAAACATGACTCGATCTAGGTGATAGTTGGCAGACTGACGAAGTCTGCTCATTTCCTGCCAATGGCATCGCATTACATATTCGATCGACTAAGCGTACTATTCGAGAGAGAGATTATCAGGCTGCACGGGGTACCATTGATGATCATGTCTGATCGAGATGCTACGTATACATCTAGGATGTGGCGGAGTATGCAAGAGTAGTATGGTACATGCCTACAGTTCAGTACGGCTTTCAACCCTCAGACCGAAGGGCAGACCGAGAGATTGATTGAGGTCCTCGAGGACATGTTGCGGGCATGCGTGTTGGAATTTGGCAGTCTTGGGCGGAGTACCTACCGTTGTGTGAGTTTGCTTATAACAACAGTTATCAGGCTAGCGTTGAGATGGCGCCATTTGAGGCTTTGTATGGCGGAACGTGTCACTCGCCATCGTATTAGGCTGAGCCAGTGAATGGGAGATAGTGGGGCCTAAAATTGTTGCCGGCCATAAGAAAAAGTCGAACTGGTCCATCAAAGACTCAGAGGAGTACAGGAGAGACAGAAGAGATATGCAGATAAGTATCGCAGTGAGCTCGCGTGTCTTCGGAGATTTGGAGTGAAAGGCAAGCTTGCACCGAGGCACATCGGGCCTTTCATGATTAGGAAACGGGTAGGGAAAGTGGCATACGAGCTTGAATTGCCTCCATAAATTTCATGGGTCCATTTTGTGTCCCACATTTCGATTCTTCGACTAGCCGAGTCAAAGGCAAGCGTGCGACCGACAGTTGGTTTGAGTTAGATCGACCTGAGCGACGACATCTCTTACGAGGAGCAGCCCACTCAGATCCTAGATCGAAAGGTACAACAGTTGAGGAGCAAGTCCATCCCGAAGGTACTCGTCAAGTGGTAGTTCCACAATGACACAAAACTCACTTGTGAGCGGGAGGACTACATGCGATATAGATTCCCGTACCAGTTCGAGTCAGGTAGAACCGTAACTTAAACTTAATTTTGAGGATGAAATTCTTATTTTGTTGGGAATATTTGTCATGACACAAATCTCTAACCGCCATTTTAATTCCTTAATCAGGATCACCGACCCTAGACGTGGGACCTACACTATGATACGTGCACCAACCGAGGCACGTAGCCAAGGTATATTGTATTTTTGCATTGATGTATGCCTAGTGTTATGTATTGTGTAGACTAACTAAGTCGGTTAATACAGTTGTAGTCGTCGAGACGAGAGCAGGGACACGCCTCGAGTAGTGTGCGAGCCGGGGAACTGAGTAGTTAGCATTTTGGTAAGTCTTATTTAATACTAATATGAAATAATGAATTACTTATAAGCCTATGGTTGTGTTTGTTAATGTGAATCAAATTAAAGGCCTATAGTCGAGTAAATTAAATGGAAAGCATAGGATTGGTCTAGAGATACACATTGGCACATCTAAGAACTAGGTGAGTAATAAGATGGTGTCACTTGAGGTTGAGTTAGTGGGAGTTAGTGGGATATATGGCAAGAGGTGGACCATTAGATATACCTCGGGATACATAAACCCATAGAGATCAAGGGCTAGGAAGGAACATTACCTTAATATATAACATAAGTGTTCAAACAACATGCAAACCAAATAACTCATTCATTTTTATTGGAGAAGAACAAGGAATTGCTGAAGAGGAGTGAATCATCAAGGTGTTGAAGGAATCTACGGGAGTTGGTGAGAAATTCTCAAGCCAGGGTGCTACATCAACTAGGTACACGTCTTTTTAGTTGAAATTAGAACAAGTTTTGGATTTAGACTAATTTTAAATGGTAGATGTTTGAGTATTTGAAATTGATTTATATATTTGGATTTCTCATTTCAATCTAATAATCCAGCTATATTGAAGTTCTTAATTTGGTTTTGAAATGATAAAGATATGAATTTTTGAAGTTGCAACACCAAAACTAGAATTATGTATGTTGTATTAGGAATCAACCTGGGCAATTTGGTCATAATATGCCCATTTTAGATCCAAATTGACCCAAACCAGTGGAATTTGAAAGCTTATTTAAAAGGGAATAACTTTTCTTAATTGAAGGTATTCTGATTCAAATTTTTTATGTCCAAACACGCTCTACAAATAGGTACTGGAATTAAAAAGGAAAGTTTTAAAACTAAATTTGTTAAGGGCATAACTCCCTAGCTAATTCTCCAAATAAGCTAATCTTTTAGTATGTTGTATTTGGGTATATTTTATGCCTTGTAACAAAACATTACATTTATAGTAACTATAGATTAAAAGAAATTGACTTTCTAAATCCGCTGGTCGGATTAAATCCCAATTAGACCTATGTTTAGTAAAATCATGACATCTCTTTCATTTTAAATCAGAATTTTGAAAACTAAACCTTTCCGGAAAGCTAAGAGAGAAAGACCAAAAATAATTTTACTGATGGAGGATTTCGATATTTAGACAATTTTATGTCTAAAAAAACATTAAAATGTAGGACTGAAATTGAAACTTAATTTAGTCTTTAGGGGCTAATTTAGGAAGATTGATTTAAAGTCTACTGCACCAATTAGAATACACAATAAACACCACTAAATTGAGCTTAAACCCACTATATTTGAACTAAAGAGAGACACCAAACTCAGGAACATAGGAAAAGGGTACGTGAGAGCGAATACAAGATTTGGAGTATCGGGAGGCCAGTAAAGCTAGGACTTTACTTTGTTGTTGTGAGTATATCCAATGACAACTTTATGTGGCATTTCAATTCTATTAATTGTTGTCCTTGCATAGTCTTTTTGACTATTTTGCCTTTGTGTTCTTATATCATGTGTTCTTTGTGTCTATGCTCACTTGATGAGTCTAGTTTGCATGATATCCATTCATTTGATTTGATTCATTGATTCAATTCCATGCTATGTCTATTCTTATTGTTTTAAATGTGAATTGAATGATAAATAGCATGCTATTAGGCTAGTGAATATCTTAAAAATGTTTGAGAGGACTTGTATTCCTTATTTGTTTAGGTGTGTAGAAGTGCCTATGCCTTGACAATCCATACTTGGTATTTCTTGAAATTTAAAAAGTAGTTTTTGCACTTAGGTCCTATACTCGATCGAGGTGTGCACGACTCACGGGGTTAGAGTCCCTGGGGATGTCGGCACATGTTACTTTATACTATATGATACTCGGGGTTAGAGTCCTTGAGGTGGTCTACACACAGGGGTTAGAGTTCCTGGTAACATTTGGGTTAAAGTCCCTTGTGCTATATGATTATTGAGTCGGAGTGACATGTTTCACTGCCGACCGGACCTAAATATCCACTACTTAGCCTAGTGTCAGTATCACTTGTTTAACTTTGGTATTTACTCGCATTTGATTTATTTTCCAGTTTTCCTATTTATATGCTTTTAAATACCATTTGAATATTTGGAAATACAAATTAAACTTGTCATCGGGGATTACTATTTTATTTTTGTACTCATCGTCCTTTTTATGACGGTGGGTGTAGAGCCGTCTACCAGCATCACTATATCGATTGTAGGTCTTCTTTTGGTATTTTGATTGTATATGTTATATGTCTTTTAGATACTATTCGGGGTTTTATATTGGATTGAGTGCTAGTTCCCCGACTTGACTTTGACTATTTTACTATTTCAATGCATTTTAAGGACTTTATATATGTTATGTCATTTCCTGGTTTTCCACACTTAGGATTTTATAAATGGCTTCTGCATAAGTTACTAATTGCTTCCTCATAATCAATAGGACTTCTGTTAATTAATTAATTTAATCAAAAGTTTTAATTAAATCTAAATTTTATAAACTGGTAGGACTAGTGTATTACTTATCCTAAACACGAGAAAAGAGGCGTCTAGGTTGTAAAGGCTGACTAATACATAGTTAAGCCCTACATGGATATGATTAGAGCTTAATTATGGGATTAGGCCAGGCGGTGCCCTAGATTAGGAAAGGGGTCGTCACAGGTACAATCCGTGCTATCTCATTGTCGTTAAAACCGCCCTGAGATGTCCCTCGTAATCCTCATGAGTCCTGCTATAGATCAAGATGTCATCGATGAAAACTATGACGAATCTGCCTAGATATGGTCTCAAGACCTTGTGTATCAAATCCATGAAGATCGATGGGGCGTTAGTAAGCCTAAACAACATGATTGTGAACTTAAATAGCCGTATCTCATGCTAAAAGAAATTTTCTGGATATCCTCTTCTCGAATCCTCAATGATGATAACCCTAGCGAAGGTCAATCTTCGAGAAGAATTTGGAACCCGCTAACAGATCAAACATATCATTTATCCTAGGAAGAGGGTAACGGTTCCTAACTGTCACCTGATTCAACTTCCTATAGTTTGTGCACATCCTCATCGACCCATCCTTCTTTTTCATAAACAATACCGGAGCTCCCAAGGTGACATACTAGGGTGAATAAAAACCCTTCTCCAGCAATTCATCCAGTTGTCGTCTAACCTCCTCCTGCTCCGATGGTGACATCCTATATGTTGGCAATAGGCTACGCCCTAAGTATCAATTCGATGATAAACTCGACAGCTCATGGTGGTGGCAATCCCGGTAGGTCATCCAAAAATACATCGACAAATTCTCTCACTACTGGTAAATCCTCAATTTTGACCTCCTTCCTAATCTCCGGCTCTAGTATCGCTGCAAGTGCCTCCATCTCATATGTTGTAGCTAGTCGACCTCTAGTGATAGGTAAGTTAGTCGCGGATCCAACCAGTGCAGACTCTGGTATCCCACGAATACAAAAATTTATCCTCTTTCCATAACAATATATTTGTGCATGACAGGGTGACAACCAATCCATCTCGAGAAGGGCATCAACCTCTAGGTACTCCAATACTCGAAGATCGGCAGGTAATTGATGTCTTTCAACCTCTATCATTACGTCTCTACATATCAGGTTAGGGTATATCTTATCCTTAGCGGTCGTAATGAGGACAAGGTGTGTGTCTAGTGTCTTTGTATCTAACCCTAACACTCCAACAACACGTCCATCAATAAATGATAAAGTACTACCATAATGAAACATAGCGTACATAAGTCGTCTAAAAATATGCAACGTACCATCGACGAGTTTTCTAGTTGTTTTGCCATCAGGTTATGCTACCGCATGAGTTGTCTCTAGCCTGCTCTAGCTCTCGACGTGGTGACGGTGGCGTCCTACAGTCGGCCCACCCTCTGACCACACTTGTGGCATCTACGGTTATCCAGCCTCCCAGTTTTCCCATCTCCAAATCTCGGACCCTGACCCTAGCCTCTTTAACCCCTGTCATGTCCCCCTTGATCTCGGCCCTGACGGTACATCTGTGATTGTGGCCTATGATGATCTACTGGTCCTGATATGATGGCATGAATCGGATGTCTCTCCTCATACTGGAACTGACTGCCCAGATGATTATCCCTACAACCGCTGAAGCGATCCTGTCATCATCCCCTCTGGTGAAATAATAGATCTGCGGGCACTCCGTCCCTACGACATTCATCAAGAACTAAAGTAAATGTCGAAACCTTTCCATGTACTTCATCAAGGTCAAGAACTCCTCCCTCAATCTTGGTCTAACCTCCACAGGTTTTTACTGGTCGTAGAATAACTCTTTGAACTCAGCCTATGTCGTCGGCTCTCGATGCGTATCCTGATACATGGTCCGCCATACTGCGGCGTGACATCTCAAACATGCACCCGACATTTTTGCCTGAACACTCTCATCATTCCTTGTCAGCTTATGAAATCACTGATGAGATACAATCCATTTCCCTACAGCCTCGGGGTCAGCACCTTCGTAAAAGAAGCCTTACTGAAACATCGAAAACTCCCTCAACATCTTCGCTTTCGGAGCTAAGACGAATCCCGATGTAGTAGCAGTAGTAGTGGTAGTAGTCATCTGACCCGTAACCGTAGGTGGAGGCGAAGGAGTTGGCGTCTCGAAGGGAACAACAACGATTGTGGCTCTCTCCAACTATGCCCCTTCTACTACTCTCTCAACTGATGTCTAGGGTGTAACCGGAATGACAACTGTCCCTGTAGGTGCCGTAACTACTACTGGCTCTCTAGATGTAGCAACTGCTATAGCTAATGTTGTAAATGCAGCAGTCTGATCCTGTAGCAACCGAAACACCTCGGCCATCGGCCCCTCCTAAGCCGAGAGTTAGTCCTCCATACTAGTTGCAATTAGGGAATCTCTAGCTGTACCACTAGGCTGACCAATATCCTGAGGCGTCGTCAACTGTCCATCCATGATCTGCATCGAGAAGCGTGCTCCAGATCAGTCTTGGTATATATACGTATATCATATATATAATGGAAAAATAACACGTATATAGATTCTAACTCTACCCGCCTCACATCATTTCCTAACTAAAGTTCTGAGGCAATAACATAGGGTTTCCACAACTAAGGTTTATTTATTACATATTATGCTCTTTCATTGTAAATTTTCCCAAGTTCCTCAAACTCGAGCTCTAATATCAACCATTGCGGTCCTAGCCACTCCAGGGTGACGTGTCTCCATGTACTCTTTGCCGGCTGGCCCAATTACACGTGTCTGGCACCTGCGCGTCCTCTTTATACTCTTTGTCCCATACCAACTGTGGCGTTCTAACTGTTTCAACTGTTAGCTAGTTGACAATTTATTGAGATCTTAACCATGCTAATGGGTTGTATTTTAAGGTTAACATATTCAGCATAAGTCTTACTTAATACCATTTAAACAAGATAATTTAACATGATAAACATTGTTTAAAGGCAAAACCTACTGTGGAAAACCTTGGAAAGTACTTTGTATATAAGCGACATCACCACAATAGGTATATACATGTACAGTGTTATCTCAAGTCTCCCAATACCCAAAATATACAAAATATCAAAAATAAACATGTATAAGTAGGTCCTCGATAATGGGCAACCAGATGTAGTTGCCTAGGATCCCCTTACCCTTACTGTTACTAGGATATGCACTCAATCATCACAAAAAGATAGATGACGAGTATAATACGTAAAATCCTAAGGAACTCCTCTGAGCATTCATATAAATAAATAAAGGAAATACAAGGAATGTTGTTTAAGTAAACAAGCAGAATGTAAAACAGGCAACTGTAAATGGCACATCGCATGAATAAACAACAGACAAGCTAACAAATGTGTGTGCTTGCTCGAGAAGGACTAGACTATACTTCGGGTCACCAAGTTCCCACCAGTGGTCGTGTCCTATTGGCCCAACACTTAGTCCCTTGCGGTGTTGGCCAAATCCTCTGTTATCGACACGTCCACCAAACCAAGCCCAGGTTGCCATTCACTTAGGGTTGAGTCACACGTGCTACAATCTAGTGCCTCATGAACACACCACAAGGAAACCCTAGGGAGTAACCTCAACACAAGTCCAAATATCCGAGCAAAAAGATGAACAACAAAGAATAATAGAAAAAACATGTAAATAGAATAAATACTCAGAGTTTTTCAGTTAGGTTTTACAAACCTCACACCGCTCTTCGACCTCCCTGGACTCCCATACCCGACCCGTCAAGCTCCGCGACACCGAGCTTCGATCCACTAAGTCTTTGAAGTTCATTTTTACCCGTTTAGTTTGTTTACAAAGGTGTAGATATGTATTAGGTGGAGAATCTCCAAAATAGTCCCGAATTCTCAATTTCATCTATCTTAAGCAGCTAATATTTCTACCTAGCACGCTAGTTTTTAGTTAGAGCGCTAAGGGGTTGTACCTAGCGTGCTATATGGAATTAGCACGCTAGAAATTTTAACTAGCGTACTATTGTTCTTCGTTGTGAAGAACAACGGCATAATCAGGATAGTTAGCGCGCTAATTATCTTCTGGGATAGAATTCTTAATTCGAGAATTATGTCCTAGTCCTCTCAATTAGCTATTGTAATTAGTCTATTACCCTCTCCTCATCAAAATGACTTCAATACATCAATCAGTACACTCTAGAAACCTCAATGTACATAAATTTCCACAAATTCATGCATTCATCACACTCTCCAGTTTCAATCAAAACTAGAAATTCTAGCTAGACCAGTGATCAATACTCTAATAATATGATCTATAAACATGAAATTGCATCATATTCACATAGCAAACTAGAGGCTAAACTATCAACTCGAATTTCACTAAACATACCCAAAAATGGGTTCATTTGCAAGTTTAGAAGGTGGAAAAAGTGATTACATAGGTTAGATCACTTGGTTTGTTCTCTATAGTGTTGAATCCAGCTGAAATCCTCCTTCTTTCTCTAAATTTCTCTGGTCTTTCGCATGGAAAAATTTGTAAGTGATTCTGATCAAACAATTCCACTAACTCTCCTCTATATATATATATGTTTTATGGGAATCTATTGTGCGTACGTATCCCGAGGCATATCTTGTGGTTCACCAACAAGCTGTCCTATACCTCTTGGTGACTCTAATAGCCCACTCATCTCCTAGTACTAACTCCCCATGATGATCTAGTTGTCTATCACATGGCCTCTTTAATTTAATGTAAACTATAGGCTTCCATTATTCAATTTAATGTCACATTACATTAAGCTTTATCCAACCATATAGTTAGTGTTATATTTATCAAATTTAATCAACTCATGATCACACCAACCCTTGGTTACCTATACCCCGTGCCCCGCGTCTCGATACGCATTTCGAGGCCTGCCAGAGCCTATTGTTCAAGTTTATTTAATTAGCCTATGGTTACATTAATTATGTTAATTTGATAACCTAGACATATTTATGTAAGTTTATTGAGATTTCTCTAGTGTACCCGTATCTCGCCTATCGATACTCACATTGGCATGCACTTAAAAGCAGCTACCCATCACACAACCTCGCACGCTCTCGTGATTCAACATACACACATGCGATGTGTTTAACCAATAATTGAATAAATTGCACCCCAATTAAATCATCCAACATATAATTAAACAAGTGTACCTAGGTCGGCGTATGTCCTAGCTTACTCTCGGCGTCCACGTGGATCTGAACTGGCGTTCATGTCTGCCATTTTGAGATAATTAATGACATTATAAAAATGGGTCGTTACAGACGAGGTAGAAAAAGAGGTAGACGTAGTAAACAAGACAAAGGGAAAAGTATAGTGCAACCCAAAAAAAAGCAAAAGTATGTAGGTCATCTAAAGAATATAATACCTATTGGGATTAGCATTAGAGAATCTAGACCTGAGAAGGCTGAGAGACTAACTACATTGTCATCTGATGAGGAAGAATATTTTGAAGACCTAGACCCTAGTCACTTGGACCTAAAGCTCAAATGAGATATTACAGTGATAAAAAAGAGTCATCATTCCTAAGAGAGGGTTCAATATTCAAAATGTGACCAAGTATGAGGATAGAATTGTGAGCATCATCAGAGATAAGGGATGTGATCGACTTTTTCGAGATTATATGAGAAGAGAATAAAAGGGATCTCAGAAATTGTATGATAATTTTATGCTAATGGAAATGTTAGTAGGGAACGAGACAAAGTTGTCTTTAAAGGAAAGAGAATCGATATTTCACCTACAAGGTTGTATAGAGTTTGCGATCTTCCACAAAATGGAAATAGAAAGGAGGAAGATTACCTAAATGTCAAATATGAAGATTAGGAGTCCTACCCATTTCAAATAATCCAAGATGCATTAAAGATAACTCCGAGAAGGGATTTGCACTTGATAGCGAAGACCACCTGAGATTTATTGAAACCACCTTTTTTAGGAAGATTACAACGAGTTGGAGTTATATAAAAGACGCATGTTTTTACCCAACCAAGCAACACTTTGAAGTAAAAAACCTTAGAGCTGCTTTATTGTACCATATAATGATGAAAAATGGTTATATCGATGTTAGAGAAATTATACATGATTCTATGAAGTTCGTCATGCAGACTACAAAGAATAAAAGATTACCATTACTAATTTTGATCACTGAGTTGTATAGGAAAGTCGGGGTGGGTTTTGAAATCAAATTTGATGTATTTCCCGATAGGACCAAATGATGCGGGAGTACAACAAATGAAGAATATGGTTGGATACAGTGACTTGGAGGATGAACAGAAGTGTTCAATGCAATAAATGCGAAGGAAGCTAGGAAGCGAAGCACCGCTGAAAATGGAAGGAAGAAGAGAGAAGATGCACAAAGAACAGCAAGCTTAATGGCTGGAGTGACTATACTAGATATTCCTATGAGTTCGACACCAACGTCATCACAGCCTCATAGAAGAGGTTACTTCTGAGCTATATTTTCTTCATTAATGTGTAGTCATACGACAATCCGTCGCAATGAAGAAATGATAGCGACAAATAAAAGGACTCTACAATGCTACCATTTATGTATTAGCGAAGACATGATAGTTGTTTGCAGGATCTAAGGAGGAGCTTTGACATCCCATCTCTACAGTTGCAATTTTCAACTGGAACTTACAACCCAACTGATAGGTACGTTTCTCAACCTTTTGTAGAATGGTTTAAGATGATGAAGTTGATAATGAACTCACTTCTAGACATCGACGTGTGTATTATTTTTTCTCCTATATGCATTGAATGACTTAAATACAATGTATTACTCTTGGTGAAATTTTTGCTAATGAAACTTTATGTTCCCTTTTGCATTCCATTCATTTGAAACACTAAATTGGATACCTCATGTTAGTCATGATAATAGGTAGAAAATCGAAACAATAATGCAATATGAACAAGATAGATTTCTAAGAATCTTATCATACAAAAATTATTGGTTAATTATTTTTATAGCGTGTGTATATATAAAAAGCTATTATGTCACAATTGAAAGAAGAAATAGGTTAGAAACCGGTGAATTTTTTTAAGTCAAAGAGAATACATTCTTCAACCTTGGTAGATAGCGAGAAGTGTTAACAAGAGTTTATAAATATATATATATATATATATATATATATATTTGGAGAGTCATATAGATTCCAAAGGAAATGGAGCAGGGAATTTGTCCAAAGGAAATGGACTAAGGACTTAAAAGCAAAAGTGTCGGCTATAGTTGAATAAAGTATTTCTTAATCTAACATGTTTTAAATGACATATTCATTTTATCTTGACAAGATTCTTATTGATTTTAGTTGTACTACCATTATAAAGTATTTTCTAAAATTGAAACAAATCTAGTGGTTTTTGTGTTTTGAGATTCTATACTAATTATCATAAGTTTGATGCTTATCAGTGGAGATTGGAAAAATTTATATTATGCATTAACCTTGGTAATGAACTTCAAGTTCTAAAGAGTGTAAGTAGTTGAGTTATCATTAAGGGATGTTTTGATTTAACTAAATCATTATATTCTATCATCACATTCATTTACTTGTGGGTAGCATATTTCCATTTGAAAATCACTTCTACTGTAAAATTCAATTACTTAAAGTTAAGATGAATTAGATTGAAACCAATATATAAAGAATAAAAAAAGAATATAACTAAGATTATTCCTTTGCTCGGGACAATAAAGTGTTAAGTTTGGGGATATTTGATGAGTCAATAATTATACTCATTTTATAGTGTAATTTAGGTTGGTTTTTGGTATAAATAATGATATTAAGAAAAGAGAAAGAAAAGCAAAACAGTCAACTGAAAAACTACACCAGCGATTAGCCACCAATTTGGAATAACACTAGGAATCGCCATATAATCAGCAGCAGAAGAAGGCCAGCACAGCAAATTAGAGAATGAACTATTAATCACTAGCTGAATCGGTGGAGCACTGATGGCTAAACACAATGATTTGTGTTTAAGTTAGAAATTGATAACAAATTGCTAATGTCGGTGATGATTTTTTTAAATTACTATGAGGAATTTGTATTTATCTAGGAGATGTATTTATAGGGGAACTATATATTGGACTAGAGAGCTTCGAAATAACTTTCTCCAACTATTCTTTACTTTTCTTTTCTCTTTTATTAAGTTCTTTATGTGAAGCAACATTAGAGCATTAGTTTAAAGGTATTTATTTATTTAATTATGTCGTTTAATTATATATTAGTATTGTTTATTTCCAGCATATATGAGTAGTCTATTAATCTAAACAAACCCTTAGCATGTAATATACATCAGATTGTTATGTAGTTATAATTATGGAATCATGTACTTAATGCTTTAAATTGATTCTTCCACGTCAATCACGGATAAAACAAGTTGTTTTTGAATATTACAACTAATAATTCTTTATGTTGAGTGCATAGTGTTCAATACGTTCCTTAATATAGAGTGTTTAATTCTATGTTTATAGTTATTGACAACAATTATAAAAGTAGTAACTATGATTAATCTATAAGGCATTTTTTGAGTGGATGTCTTAGGTGATTGTATTCTAAGTTGTTTATTATGCGGTTTCGATAATATTGGCTTAGATTATGCATGATTTTCTCTGAACTTAATGTTATTGTATTTCTATGGTGTTGCATTTTATCTAATGGGTAAACTTACAATGATAAGAATGTCGCATTTTCATTGAATTTAGGAAAATCGGTGGCTGGCGAAAAGCTATCAACCTATTATGAATTAGGATTTAATGAATCTAAGATTCCATATAAAACAATTATAGTTATATTATAAAGTGATGTTATGTTTTGGAGTTTGAAAACAATCCGAGTATATTGTAATGTTTAGTGGGGGTTTATTTAGAAGATTGTTAGATATTTTATTTAAGCTGCATGCGTCTCTTCGTGGTCATCATATCTTATTGTATTGCTAGGTTCGTCATGTACATTTTGAGGGTACATATATTCAAATTCCCCATGTTTCGACCAACAGTGATATCCCGGAATGAATCCCCGATGAAGTATATGAAGTTCTACAGTGTCAACATCATAGTATGAACGATTACAACACTTCGTATGGTTGCATGGACATTGAATCTTCCCTTAGTGGCAAACGTCCTACAGTGCGTCTTTGCGTAAGCTATGAACTCGTTCACGCCGATAATGAACTCTCATCGAGTATACCTATTTTCCATACGACTATACATCCATTCTCGGTTAGTAAACATCTCAATCCTAAGTTTTCCAGGCAAACAGTGGATAAATCTTATCAATTCTTACTAATGAAGTATATAAATTAATATACTATTCTTTATTTGTAAAATTAATCCAAATATTCATCAATTCCTAATATATATAGTCTTGAGATTTCAAATATAGCTACGTACCAACTAAATGACAATCACAATTAATAAACAATATAAGAATTAGTTATAACTCAATAAGATATCATTTTTCGTCGAAATGCACAACCAAACAATAAGTTAAACAATGTACATAATTTTTAATTTAAAAGGAAAAAAAAGAATATAACACATCAAACTTTGAAGCAATGGGATTAAACTGGTATGGTAGCCTCCACATTAAAGGTTTTCTCAAGTAACCATTTTGTCAAGGTAAACTTAATTACTGCATGATCTTCCCCAAAAAATCGAAAGTATATCCATCAAGACTCTAGAATTCGAAGACATTTTTCTTAAATAAGAAATTTAAGAAATAGCAATTTAGAGCTGCCATAAATTAATTTTCACTCATTACATAATAATTTTTCTTCATCAAAATAACTAAAGTGGCAAAGGAATTTCAATATATAGCTCAAACAAACTCATCACCAACTCATGCAAGATGTTCTTTCATTTTGTATCTGTGAACTGGGGCTAATTTAGTTATGTTAACTTTAATCCATGTCTTCTAGAATTACTTCTTTTGACACAATGATTGTAGTTCACACTAAACAAAAAAATAACAAAAATTTCTTTTCATTTGCTATGCATCCTCTTTATTTCTATTCAACTTTAAATATTCTTTCAACTATTTCTGCTAAAGCAAATAGCAACCTCATACTTACATAACAAAACTTTTTCCAATGAATCATTCAATCCTGCATTTATGGATCAGACCAATTAATATAAGATGCATAAAACAATCTAAAATGTGCTATGGGATTATAGATAGGGTGAGAAAACAAGTACTCGCTCCTAAATAATTACTCTGTAAACTGACAATAAGACCAATAATTTCTTAATACAAGGCTTCCATACGAAAATTCAGTGGCTTAATGAGACTCGAATGCTGGAAGCATAACCTAGGTAGGGTTTCGTTGATATATTGAAGGCAAAACTTAGATTTCCTAATTGTGGTTGTAGAAGAAAAAAACATAAGGAATCAACAGATTTCAAAATCGCAAAGAAGAATAAGAAAAGGCGCAAACCTAGCTAGGGTTTGGTGTTTTAGCGAATTATCGTCATCAGCAATGAAGAACGCGAGCTATGTAGTGCTCCGGCGAGGATGTACAGGACTCGGATCAAGCGAGCTTGTACTGGGACTGTGATTCGAAGGTCCACTATCCGAACTTCCTAGTCGCGAGGCACTTGACGAGTCTGCTATGCCTTCGTGCCAATTCACCGGGGTGAAGCTCGGGCCGACGGCAGTATCGGTGTGCAAGCAGTGTATAAAGGGGAAGGCGAGAGGTGGCAAGGTTGCGGAGGAGGTGAGCCACAGCGGTAATGAAATAGAGGCACTTCACGAGTCTACTATGCCATTCCTGCCAGTCCACTAGGGTGAAGCTCGAGCCAACGGCGATGTCGGTGTGCAAGCGGTGTATGAAGGGGAAGGAGAAAGGCGGCGGAGTCGCGGAGGAGGGGAGCCACGGCAGTAATGAAATAGAGGCACTTGACGAGTCTGCTATGCCATTCATGTCAGTCTGCCGAGGCGAAGCTCGAACCGACAGTGTCAGTGTGCGAGCAGCGGCGGATGAAGAGGAATGAGGGAGCCGGCGGAGTCACTGAGGAGGAGAGCCACGGAGGTAATGAAATAGACCAGGATGACGATGATGATGAAGGGTGGCGATAGTGATGGCAATGATGATGAAAGTGGCAATGAAAATGAAGCAGCCGTGAAGGGGGTTTGGGGGTGGTTTATGCTGAGAAGGGACGAGGACGATGTGTTTTATTTTTTTTATTTTTCACTTTGCTACAAATCAACGATAGAATCATGTATGTCGTTGATCTGTAGCAGATCTGTCACAACCACATTTACTCATTGGGCAGGAATGTATGGTGAGATAAATCAGCGACAGATTTGTGACAACATACAATCTGTCACAATGTTTTGTCACAAATCTGTCACTGAATAGCTGTTTTAGGTCAACGAAGCCAAATGGACTATTTGTTGCACAGTTGTTGCTAATTTGTTGTTGTTTAGTAATAGATTCTTTATGTCACTATTTTTTATGCTATTCCACCATGTTCTTGTAGTGAAATAGAGGTTCAAACTCTAAAATAGAACAAGATTTTTTATTTTTCCTATTTCTGAGTTCTCTAGATTTTGAGAGAAAAAGAAAAATGTTTTCGATCTCTCTTGAGGCAAGCACTCCAAATTGTGAGCATTGTTCGTATGTGGATTTCTAGCAGACGACGCTTACTTGAACGTATAGGCAATTAAACAATCAGAGAAGGAAATCATGAATTAAGGTATGGTTTACTTTTATAAATCTAGTTTAATAGAACATATTTTTGATCTAGTAAGTTGTTTTGAATTTTCTATTACGTATAAGCCCTAAAACCCAATAGTGGTGTCAGAGTGAAAGGCTTTATTCTATTAAACGTTTGCATGTTTTCTCTAATGTATATATGATATATGTGTGAAAAAACATGATCTTGATTAATGTATACATGATGTAAATATAGGTTTTGTGATCATTGTTATTAAGAATTGGTTTTAAAGCACGTTGTTAATTTATGTATATTGATACAGATGCATGATTTGATTCAATGATAGTATTTATATTTAGAATATTTTGATTAACATATATTTTTAATATTGAACGACACGAATCTTATTTGTTCATGGTAGAAGTCATGTTAAGGTTAATGTAATTCTGGTGTTGAATACATACTTCATTTTTGTTTAATAATTATGTATGTCTCCATGATAGAAATCATGATTAGGCTAATATGATTAACTTAATATGATTCTGGTGTTGAATGAATGATTAATATTTCGTTTCTTGATTCAATTGCTCATTTTGTATGAATAAGGTTTTGATCATTTATCTCATTGTAGTTATCTATTAGTATATTCCTATTAGACATAAGATAAACTTCTAATCCGATAAGAATTATAAATCCTGTAAGATAGGTGATATATATAACAAATTCTTAATAGATAAGGATTCAAAGTATAGTATATTCTATTTGGATTAGGATAAGATATTAAGTTAAAGATGAGCCCAAGTTAATTAAAAATGTTTTAATTAATATTTTTGGAATTAAAATAAGGGGAAATTTTAGTCAATTGGATTGGTTAAAATAATAAGAAATTTTAGGTTATTTTTCAATTTTTGGAACTGAAATTTGTTGTGTAAAAAAAGGCTCATCCTCCGATCGGTCATCGGCACTGCCGCTAACTGTTTGTAGCACAACGAGATTCATATAATAGTCAATATTAGTAAAATTTCCTAACTTGTTTAGTGATTGTACATGCATTATAATATAGGATATTTATCTTGTTTCAATTATGATCACTAAGACAAATAAAATGCATCATCCAAATTTAAAGTCAAGTGTCATCCATTCTCAAACACTTGTTAAGGCTTCGATCATTTCAATATGAGATTGCCTCCGCAGAGTGTACTGTGTTATTATGGTGAGGCAAGTTGAGTAAGGGTTACTCTATTGTTTGAAATGGTTAGACTTGATAAAGCTATCAAAACGGTTTTAGATTTTAGGCATAAGATGAGATAAAATATGCTAAGACATAAGATGTCATAATCTAGTAAAAACAACTAAACGTTACATATGATATCATTAGTAAAAATACCTACCTAAAAATCCTAATTCAAAATGTCATGAACGTGGATTTTAGTCCCTTAAATTAATATAGTGTTTTAAGAGGGTTATTAATTTAGTGGGAGTCTATTCCACTATACTAAAATGAAATTTTACGTAATCTTTATTATAAGTTTACGGCCTTTTCAAATCATACTAATCCCTTATCACTGCGATCCATCTTTGAAAAGGATAAGTTATCAGGGACAAACTTTCTTGACTGGTTGAAAAACTTGAGAAAATTGTCCTTAAGCATGAATGCAAGTTGTATGTTCTGGATGATCCTATTCTTGATGAACCACTAGCCAATGTTTTAAGAGCCATGAAGGATGCACATACTAAGCATGTCAATGACTCAACTGATGTTGCATGCATTATGTTCGCAACCATGGTTCCTGAACTTCAAAAGAACAAGGAACATATGGAAGCTTACGACATGACTACAATACTAAAAGAAATGTTCCAATAGCAAGCTAGGCAAGAAAGGTTCGAGACAGTCAAGAACCGTCATTCTTGCAAAATAGCTGAGAGTGCGTTAGTTAGTCCTCTTGTTCTGAAAATGAAGGGCTCTATATTAACCATCTTGACAGACTTTGATTTCCCATAAAATAAGATTTGGCTATGGATTTGATCCTGAGTTCATTGCCTGATAGTTATTCACAATTTGTGATGAACTATAACATAAATAATATAGAGAAGTATATCTCAGAGTTGCATTTGATGCTTAAAACTGCTGAGTAGAATGTCAAGAAATCTATTGCTAATGTGTTAATGGTTCAAAAAGGAAAGGTTATGAAGAAGAAGGCTAAAGGCAAGGCTAAAGTTGTCAAGGCTGTTGTGACTGTCACAAAGCTTATGGAACAAGTCAAGCTTAATGTTGCCTCAACTTCACATTCCCAAAAGGAAAAGAAAAAATAAGGAAATTGTCATTTCTGCTATGCATCTGGGCATTGGTTCTAAAACGTAGGCTCTATCTTGAAGATCTAAAGAAAAAGTAGAGTAGTGCGACTACTACTTTAGGTATTTACGTTCTTGAAGTAAACTTGTCTACTAGTGATTCTTGGGTATTAGATAACAGAAGTGGATCTTACGTTTGTATTAATGTTCAGGGTCTCACCAAAAGTAGAAAGCTAAAGTGTAATGACCCAAAAACTTAAAATACCCATATTAGAGGTATTTTTGTATTAACGTGCAATGCCTTAGCTAGGATCTGATAGATATGGTTATGGAAAGCGTAGCTTTGAGGGTTACTAGAATAGTCGGGGTGACAGTTTCAAGAAACACTGATTTGTAGGATCTTCGGGTGGTCATGCACTCTCTGGTGTAGCATCAAAGGCACCACATACCTTGATAGGGACCACCACACACTCACATGTCCTTGCACCCTTGACTACATAGAGTGTGGCATATGGACTGCCACCTCCACCACAATAGGCAACGCATACATCTCATACATCACAACCAACATGTTTTAACTGGGAGTAGTTGGGCCATTTTAAGAGGAAGTGCCCAGAGTTATGAGCACATCTCGAGGGTAGAGTGACCTAAACAATAAGGAATGGAGTGCACGCGGTGGTTGAACTAGATTCGGGACCCACCCGAGGATTTATAGCAAGTAACCTTTACATTTCGTAGTCGTGATAGGTACATTTTTTTTACGAGACAAATGAATCTCTTACATTGAACAAGAAACATAAGTCAAACATATATAATTTAAGGAGTTCCACAAAGTTATGAATCAAATGGTAAGAGAACCATTAGCATCAGGGACACCCAAATAAGGGGATGTTTATAGAGGTATTATCCGAACTAGACATGTAATATTCGACAGATTTTGGTGGTATCAAAGGGTTGGTTTGAGGTAGAGAGAAAACCACGTTGAACTTTAAACGAAAACACAAACGTATGGAGGTATCGAAACATTAAGATCAAGGTATTGGTAGTCGCTAATACCGTAAGAGTAAAAGTTTACTCTATCGAGATACATGAATGAATGTGAATACAAAACTCGATGTACTTAGAGAGCTACATCGGTTGTTGCGTCACGAAAGGACTTGACAATTGTAATCGTAGGAGTAATTACACATCTTCGTTAAAATAATGAATAATAACAATAATAATAATAATAACGGTATCGTGTCAGTTGATGCTAGCACGAAAATAATAATAATAATAATAATAATAATAATAATAATAATAATAATAATAATAATAATAATAATAATAATAATAATAATAATAATAATAATACTTGGTGGTTGTCGCCACGAAGGGGTATTGAAATTGTAGTCACATAAGTCATGAAACATTTTCGCTAAAGGTTAGTCATTGCTAACACAAAGTTAAAAAAAAATATTGGTGAGCTTTTTTACATCTAGATCTACGAGCATACCATTTTTCTTACTTTCGAGGATGAAAGTTCTTAAAATTGGGAATACTGTAACGACACGAAAACTCAAAATACCCATATTATGGGTATTTTGGTAAATTTACAAATTTTATTTGTGTGAAACCCTAAGTATAAAAACCCACCATAAACCCTAGCCCTTTTTGTTCACACTCAACAAAAATAATTGAGAGAGAAAATGAGAGAAGACTTTTGTTTTAGGAATTGCGATGGGTATGATGCGCTAAAGCCAAAGCGACATCTGTTGAGGGCAAAATCACCCTTATACCCTTTCGTTTCTTAACTAAACAAATTGCAATTTTTGTTTTATCTAATAATGGTGGAAAGCCAATGTTCTTTTAGTTTAAACTTATGAAATTTATGGATGAACCCTAAAAATGGGGCGGCGCCACCACGACGCCATCGAAGAGGGCAACGGCGGATCGCCGTAGTCGCCAGAGAATGGTAGTAAGGCATTGTTTTCGCCTCCAAAAGTGGAGGAGCGAGAGTAGGGGTGGCTTAAGGGCCACCCCACCACTACAAAATCACCCCAATGGGGGGGCTGACCACCTTGGGCCAGCCCCGGAAGGGGCGCCCCAGTGTCGACGGCGCTGAGGCGCCACCAATAAGGGGCGGTGGGGGGTGTTGTCCCCACCAGCGTCCCACCAGTGATGGATATTGGGCAGAGTGGACCTGGTCTACTGAACTGAACAAATAGAAATCCAATTTTCATTGGAAGAGGTAACTCATAAGTGGGAAAAACGAGAATCTTAGGAAAAAGATCTTTTAGATCTTTTTTCTTTTTTTCCAGTTCCCCCTAATATCATAATCTTTTTTGTTACTACTCTAGATTGTATATACCTTTTTATATATTATGTATGTTCCAAAATAGCTTATCTTGAGCCGTCTATACATCGTGTCGGATAAACTAAAAAATGATATTCCCTATTTCCATTTCACTTGCGTTCATTCAAATTAGCGATTGACTTGACTAAAATGTGAATTAATTGCATGAACTTAGATCAACCAAATCTTGATATTGTATTGATATGTAATGATTTAGGCTAATGAATCCTTTTGTTTGTATTGATGCGCAATAACGATAAAGAACAGGAAAAGAATCATTTACAAGCGAGATAAAAAAAAATAGGTTGGGGAGGGGTCAATTGGATATATGGAATGGCTATAAACTAGCTTTTGTGTATGTTTCAAAGAATTACTCTATAATCCAGTTGTATATCATATAAGATGTAAATGGTTGGTTTACGTTAGGGAAGAAACACATGTATATGTGATATTAGATATTTACAAGGTATTATGAACTATCCACATATTTTATTTCCTGCCCCACTGTGAATTTAGATGGGGGTTTCAATAGACGTCTTTATGTTTCGTCTGGTACGAATGAAGAAGCAGATGAAATCAAGCATATAGAAGAGAAAGGGCGACGGATTGAAAGAATGGTTTGGAAAAAACAAATGGAAGGACTAGAGCCTAATGGATTGATAAAGAAAGACCCCGTGGATAGGAACTAAAAATGAGATATCAAAGTAGTTCTGATGCTTATGATTCGATAATTGCATTACCAAGATCCATGCAGTCGAAGTAACTACGTACAAACTATTAATTGAAGTAATGCAATAGAATAATAAGTCATAACTCGTTGGTTAATTGTCTTGTATCATTAACCATTTTATTTATTTTTCTGCAAGGAGCTTACCATGAATCCACTTTGATTTTATTTGCTTAGTTATTGCCGCTGGATTGGCTGTAGGCCTTGCTTCTATTGGACCTGGGGTTGGTCAAGGTACTATTGCGGGCTAAGCCGTAGAAAGTATCGCAAGACAACCAGAAGCAGAGGGAAAAATATGAGGTATTTTATTACTTAGTCTGGCTTTTATGGAAGCTTTGACAATTTATGGACTGGTCGTGGCATTAGCACTTTTATTTGCGAATCCCTTTGTTTAAGCCTAGAAATTTGAAAGTATTTTCTTAGTCTTATTAGTAAAGTAATAAAAAAAACTATGATCAGTTTTGTTAGTTCTACCTATAAACTATAAGAGGAGATCATATGAAAAATGTAGCCGATTCTTTCTTTTCCTTGGGTCACCGGCCATCCGCTGGGAGTTTCGGGTTTAATACCGATATTTTAGCAACAAATCCAATAAATATGAGTGTAGTGCTTGGTGTATTGATCTTTTTTGGAAAGGGAGTGTGTGCGAGTTGTTTATTTCAAGAATAGGCAGGATCCAACCGGTTGCACTTTTTTTCTTTACCTTCTAACTAGGAAGGAATGGTGTACGATCTCGCGAATTACTTCTGAATAAATTCAAAAATCATATGTATGAACTATAGCATTTCGTGACTTATTGGTAAATCCACTTTGATTCTCTATTCACCAATACCAATAATGCGGGACTCTTTACATGGTTAAAGCTAAATTATTTGAAGTCGAGGTGCAACACTGGTACTATTTCTACCACTCTATATGGAAATGGTTTCAAAAAGATTGACTAGTTGTAATTTATCTGGTATAGAATACTCATATGGATAAAAAAACATTGAACCATTTACTGGAAAAATGGGCGCCCTGCCTTTTTTATCCAATGCGGAATCGACGACCTGTGTATAAAGTAAGAAGAGTTTTTTTGGATGTGAAGAAAATCAAAAAATAAAAATAACTTTGTTGATAATTACATATTTTTTGTCTGGTCAGGAGAGTCCTCCAAATATTCTGGTTTTGGACTAAGGATCAGTTTCTATGTTTTGGAAGATGAACAGGAACATAAAGGAGAGGATAAGCTCATTACATTTTAAAAAAGATATGGGAATGCCCCATTAAGTAATTGGGCATGAGAGCCAAATGAATCGAAAGATTCATGTTTGGTTCGGGAAAAGATCATAGAAGGAATGGGAAGATAATCTACTTTCATTAATTGATTTATTAGATATTCGAAAACAGAGAATCTTGAGTACTATTCAAAATTTAGAAGAAGCTGCGCAAAGGGCCATTGAACAATGGAAAAAGCCCGCGCCCACTTCATTGAAAGTGGGCTGGAAGCGATGAATATCGAGTGAATAGATACTCTGAAATAGAACGAGATAAATTGAATTTGATTAATTCAACTTATAAGAATTTGGAACAATTAGAAAATTACAAAAACAAAACTATTCAGTTTGAACAACAAAGAGCTATTAATGAAGTTCGACAACGAGTTTTCCAATAAGCTTTACAAGGAGCTCTAGAAACTCTAAATAGTTGTTTGAACAGTGAGTTACATTTACGCACCATCAGTACAAATATTGGGATGTTGGGGGGCGATGAAAGAAATAATTGATTAGTCTTTCTACCATATGCATTATTTATTTTATTTCCTAGTTGATTTTTACCTTTGCTGCTGAAAAAGAATAAAGAAAAACTCATGGTAACCCTTCAAGCTGACGAGATTAGTAATATTATCCGTAAACGTATTTAACAATATAGTAGAGAAGTGAAGATTGTGAATTCTAGCACGGTACTTCAAGTAGGTGACGGTATTGCTCGTATTCACGGTCTTAATGAAGTAATGGCAGGTAAATTAGTAGAATTTGAAGAGGGTACAACAGGCATTACACTGAATTTGGAATCAAAAAATGTCGGTGTCGTATTAATGGGCAATGGTTTGATGATCCAATAGGGAAGTTCTGTAAAAGCAACAGGAAGAATTGCTCAGATACCAGTGAGCGAAGCCTATTTGGGTCGTGTTATAAATGATTTGACTAAACCCATTGATGGTCGAGGTGAGATTTTAGCTTCTGAATCTCGGTTAATTGAATCCCCCGCTCCAGGTATTATTTCGAGACGTTCTGTATATGAGCCTCTACAAACGGGGCTTATTGCTATTGATTCTATGATCCCTATAGGACGTGGTCAGCGCGAATTAATTATTGGGGACATGCAGATAGGTAAGACAGCAGTAGCCACCTATACTATTCTCAATCAAAAAGGGCAAAATGTAATATGTGTTTATGTAGCTATTGGGCAAAAGGCATCTTCTGTAGCTCAAATAGCGACTACTTTCCAAGAGCAAGGGGCGATGGAATTCATCATTGTGGTAGCCGAACCAGCAGACTCGCCTGCTACATTACAATACCTTGCGCCTTATACAGGAGCGGCTCTAGCTGAATATTTTATGTATCGTGAACGACATACTTCGATAATTTATGATGATCCCTCTAAACAGGCACAAGTTTATCGCCAAATGTCTCTTCTATTATGAAGACCACCCGGTCGTGAAGCTTATCCAGGAGATGTTTATTATTTACATTCACGTCTTTTGGCTTATATTCCTACTAATGTAATTTCCATTACCGACAGACAAGTCTTTTTAACCGTCGATCTATTCAATGTTAGAATCTGACCTGCTATTAATGTGGGTATTTCCGTCTCCAAAGTTGGATCTGCGGCTCAAATTAAAGCCATGAAACAAGTAGCTGGCAAATCAAAATTGGAACTGGCACAATTCACAGAGTTAGAAGCCTTCGCACAATTTGCTTCTGATCTTGATAAAGCGACCCAGAGTCAATTAGCAAGAGGTCAACGATTATGTGAGTTACTCGAACAATCTCAATCAGAGCCTCTCCCAGTGGAAGAACAGATAGTGATGATTTATACCGAAATGAATGGGTATCTTGATTCGTTAGAAACTGGAAAGGTAAAGGAATTTACCAATCAATTACGTAACTACTTAAAAATGAATAAACCTCAGTTCCAAGAAATCATATCTTCTACCAAGACGTTCACCGAAGAAGCAGAAGCCCTTGTGAAGGAAGCTATTCAGGAGTAGTAGGAGTAGTTTCTACTTCCTGAACAAACATAAAGAGATTGATGATTCTTAAAAGGAAATCATTGATAAATGCCTCACATTCACATCATTCAAACAAAGTATCTTTCTTGACATAGAAATCAAAAAATAGATGGAAAAAGTTGCATCCAATATGATTTAAACATATACCAAAGGTTTAGAAGACCTCTGTCCTATCCATTAGACAATGGACGCTTTTCATTCCAACTTTGTTCTTTCGGATTTTTTGCCTTTCCTATTTCTTTTCGCTGTTCGGAAAAAAAATAATTACATTGCATGTGAGAGGGTTGAGGGAATAAAGAACAGATGTGCATTTGTCGTTATGTGCATGAATATTAATTGCATCTATCATAATTGAATTTAATTCATTAATAATGAATATGTGGGTGTAGCGGGTAGCGGGAATCGAACCCGCATCGTTAGCTTGGAAGGCTAGGGGTTATAGTCGATGTCAATTCATCATTTTGAACGTCTCTAATTCAAAACCGAACATGAAACTTTGGTCTCATTCGGCTTCTTTAATGGCAGATAGATTAATTCCCAAATCTAAGTCGTAAACGAACTTCAAAATAAAAATCATAATAATAATAAAAATAGAAATTGGACCTATACCATAACACCTATGTTAGCCTTTTTTTTATTTGAATACATTCACTAACAACAAACAAAAGAACGCGCTTTCTAGCCCTGAGGTAGATAAATTGGAACTTGTTGATTTACCTGAAGATTGTAAGACCATTTGATGTAAATGAGTTTTCAAGAAGAAAACTGACATGGATGGCAATGTGCATACTTATAATGCACGACTAGTAGCAAAAGGTTTTAGACAGACTCAAGGTTTTAATTATGATGAGACCTTTTCTCTCGTAGCCATGCTCAAATCCATTAGAATTCTAATTGTCGTAGCCATATATTATGACTATGAGATATGGCAAATGGATGTCAAAATGGCTTTTCTAAATGTAAAGTTACTTAAGGACATGTATATGATACAACCTGAAGGGTTTATATATCCTAAGAATTCTAAGAAGGTGTGCAAGCTTCAAAGATCTATTTATGGATTAAAACAAGCTTCTCGGAATTAGAATCTTCGTTTTAATAAAGCAATTAAGAAATTCGATTTTATTAAAAATGAAGATAAGCCTTCTATATACAAAAAGGTCAGTGGGAGCGTGGTTTTTTTCCTGGTACTGTATGTCGATGATATATTACTCATTGAAAATTACATCCCAACCTTGTAGAGTATCAAGTCTTGGTTATGTTAGTGTTTCTCAATGAAGGACTAAGGATATGCAGCATACATCCTTGGGATTAAGATCTATTAGGATACATATAAAAGATCGATTGGTCTAAGTCAGAGTTCTTATGTTGATAAGATACTAAATAGGTTTAGTATGCAAGATTCTAAATAGGGTCATTACCAATGTCTCATGATATAAGTCTCAGCAAGACTCAATGTCCAAAGACTAATGATGAGCGAGAGCTCATGAATACAATTCCATAAGCATCAACCATTGGATCTATCATTTATTCCATGTTAAGCTCCCAAACTGATTTATTATATGTTGTAAGCGCAATAAGTAGATATCACTCTTATCCCACTGAGAGACTAGATAGCAGTAAAGAACATTCCTAAACACTTGAGAATGACTAAAGAAGTGTTTTTGGTCTATGGAAGTTTGGAAGACGAGTTTGTTGTGAATGGTTACATAGATGCAAGTTTTCAAACTGATATAGATAAATTCATAATGCAGTCTGGATATGTGTTTACTTTGAGTGGAGGCGCAGTGGGCTGGAAAATTTTGAAGCGAGAAATTATGACAGATTTTACAGTAGAAGCTGAGTATATTGCAGCGTTCGATGTAACTAAGGAAGCAGTTTGGATCAAAAAGTTAATCTATAAACTTGGTGTGGTTCCGAGTATAGCTAACCCCATTTTAGAAATCATTAGAGGGGAGACGTGAAGATTTGTAAAGTTCCTACAGAAGAAAATGTTGCAGATCCTTTGACGAAGACTCTTCCACAAGGGAAACATGATGGTCATGTTAGGTCATTAGGTATTAGATACATAAATGATTGGCCCTAGTGCAAGTGGGAGATGTTAGGGCATGTGCCCTAGGTCAATCTACAAACATTGTTTATCTTGTAATTTTAGTTAATAAAATAAAGGTTTTATTTGTTGTTTTATTATAAGTAATTGTATGTTTACTGTAATGGCCCAAAAATTCGACTTGTGTCACGTGCCAGGTTAGGGTCGTATGCGGGATCCACTCGTCGGAATACGTATGTCCGAATCTCGGGTGGAGATACCGAGGTTTGATATTTTTATCCAATTTGCGATTAAAATGCTAATTGTTGAGTTGTTTTACGAGTTGGTATACGCGAGGTATTTGATGAGCCGAAACACGAACAGGGACGAGTATTAAGTCGTGTGCCGACGTGGGACCGAGGTAGTGGTTTAATGTGGTTATAGTGGCTACAGTGGTTTTCATGTGGTCACATTAAAACAATATAAATTGGATGCTCCTCGTGATGCGTGTGGCACGAGTATCGAGATTGTGAAATGAGGCGGGTTTTTGTGTGCCTAAAGTTTCGCTCCGCACGAATCTCGAGGACACATTACATTTGGATAAGAGCAAGAGAGAGAGCGATCGGGACGCAAGAGAAAGAAGAGAGGAGAGGAGAGAGAGATGTGAAAGAGCTCGGGAACCAGCAGATCCGGCGACAAACCGACAGCTCCGGCGGCGAACCAGCAGTCGCTGGGCATCGGCGCGAATGACTGCTCGCGAGCGACGCGGAGGCCGCGGACGGCAGTGGCAATGGCTGTGGGGGGACGACGATGAGCAGCGCAGCCCAGCAGCGGCGGACCGGTGGCGCGAACGGCGACTCTAGCGCCAGGAGGTGGCGCAGTTCTCACGGAGAACGCTGGCGAGGAGTAGGGAAGGGACTCCGGCGAGGAGAAACCGCTCTAGCATCGGCAAGCGGCGACAGCAGTGCCGGTGAGCGGCAGCAGCGACGGCAATTGCGCGAAGCGACACCGGCGGGAAGAACGATGTGGACCAACGGCGCAGTGGCGTGTTGTCGGGCCGATCGATCCCCAACGAGACAACAACCGTGGACAAGGCGTCGTGATTTCGACGAAGCTCGACGACGTGGTGTATTCCAATGGATTTTGGAGTGGAGACCCCTATTGAAGGCCATGGGACGTAGGAGGTATAGTCAGGTGTCGGGTGCGCATATCGAGGCGTGAGCAAGACGTTCTCGAGGTAAGTAAACCAGTTAGGGACTTGTACAGTACTTTCATTGCTTTGATATTGTTGTTCATTGTTTTGCTATCTATCCTTGAAAATGTTATTGATTGAGTAGGTCCATTGGCAAGCGAGTCATGGTTACTGTTTATCTGCGATATGAGCGCTTCTGTGGATATCTCATAGTCGCAAGGGTTAGGGCTGGGAGGCAGGTGTCTCATCCTGAACCCGAGTCTGATGGGCTTGTACCGCAACTCAACGACCTTTTGGTCGAGACTTCTTGCTATTTGGCCTCACTTATCGATTGATTTGTGTCTTTTATGCATGCTTTACTCCATTGACAAGTGAGTCATGATACTGTTTCTCTGTGATATGAGCTCTTATCTGGACGCCGTCGAGATCTCCCAATTGAGTGTACGTTGGGAGCACTTATCTGGGTCTGTGGATATCTCATAGTCGCAAGGGTTAAGGCTGGGAGGCAGGTGTCTCATCCTAAACCCGAGTTTGCTGGGCTTTTGTCGCGACTCAACGACCTTTTGGTCGAGACTCCTTGTTATTTGGTTTATTTTTGTATTCCGAACCCTCACTTATCGCTTGATTTATTTACAGTCTTTTATATCCATGCGTTACATGTTCCTTTCTTTCAATTTGCATGAGTTCGATTGCTTTAGTTATTTCGAAATGTTGTATATATGTCCTACTGGCTTTACTTACCTGGGCTCGTCGTTTTTGGGTTTGACTGAGTGCAGATTTACGGTCCAGCAAGGGGAAGGCTCCATAGCTAAGTGAATTTGTTGTATATCTTTTATTTACTCTACTTCGATGATGATATAGTTATGCAGGGTTCCACGATTAGGTTGTCTAACTCTTTTACATTATTGTTGAGTTATCTAATAAATTGTTTTCGCCAGTTTGTAAAACTTGCAAAATACTAATAACTCAACAATAAATTGTGAATTTACGTATAACGAAGGATTGGAAGGCTAACTAGGTTTGCGTTGACCTTGCGAGACTGGCTCGGGGGTCCACATAGGCTTAGGCCGGGCGGGGCCCAATTTGTGAAAAATTGGAGCCGTCACATTTACCTTATAGTAAGATCCATGGGTATTTGTTGAAATATCTTAAATGTCCCTAGTCGGTCATTATACCGTGAACTATAATGAATTAGGACTAGTGTGAGTCTTGATTGATAGTCATGTGATGATCATGCGTATAGCGATACGAATCAAAATCATAAGTACTTATTAGGGAATATGATATTGGACCGACCCGCTATGAGAATGTCACATGGATTAAGTCATATGTGTTACTCATGATAGGTATATCATTTAGTCATTCGAATTGAGATTACCATAGACTTCAATATTATGAGCATGATAATTTGACACAATCAAATGTTGTCTTTAACCGGACAATTATAAAGATTGTGATTGGTTACCGTGTGAGTAATATGTGAAGGTGTGTAATCAAGATAGAATTTGTCACTCTTGTATAAATAGAGATATCAGTGGATCCCTCGATAAGATAGACTGATAATGGCCAAGTCCATGTGAATTGATATGATCAATGTCACATAGATGTTTTTCAATTTACCTAAAGATCGAGACTAGTACGATTGAACATTAAGGGTGACTTTTCATGTCTTATGTTTAATCAAAGAATATTGCACAACAAAATGATATGATATACGTTATTAATTAGGTTGTATCGATGTTGATATTCATGCTACTTGGGTAGTCATAATGTCTTGCTAGAGACTGCTTATGACTTGTGTACCAAAATGATTTTTGGTTCACTGCTAATGTCGCATGAACCTATTGGGTCGCATACAAAGAATAGTTTTGCACAATTTCAATTGGTCCAGAGTAATGAATTTTATATGATAAAATTCATGACATAAAAGCCCTTACGATTTGTTATATAGTAATTCGTTAATAGGTGCGTATGTGTAATTTGCTTAAACTACGTAATTACAATAGTTGTATTACGAATAGGATTTTAGTAAGGGCTTATCTACTCATATAAATAAAGGGTGGATCCCTAAAAACGTAATAAGATTTTGTTTTACAATTTTTGAGTTCTTTGGATTTAAGGAGAGAAAGAAAAATCGTTTTTCAATTTCTTTTGGGGCTAGCACTCCAAATTATGGTCATCGTTCGTGTGTGGATTTCTGATAGAGGACGCACGCTTGAACGTCTTGAAAATCGAACAATCAAAAGGAAATCACGGAATAAGGTATGATTTACTTTCGTAGATTTAGTTTAATGGAACTTATTTTCGATCCTGTTGGGGTTTTTCAAAATTTGTTTTGAATTTTTCGCTACGTATGAACCCCAAAAACCCAACAACACCGACCTTTACCTCGATGTTGAGAAAATAATAATTATAGAGGGTGGTTTTGGTTAGGTTAGAGAAAAGAATGGGAAATTTCTTAAACTACTTTGGGGACCTTTGGAAAGTTACAAAGCATGAAACTGTTTTCTTATTCACTCCTTTTTCCCACCAAACGAGAACAGGAAATTCCCCGTCCCATTAAACTAGAGCCGCTCTTCTTACTCACATTGTAACCATATGAAGGATTAATGTTGGCCAACTTATTCATGACAACATTATTGACACCATGGCATCCGTCACCATCTTACCCTACCATCTCCCGATCACAGTCTCTTTGTCAGCGCGTGAGGGTTAGCTTTGTTGGGTTGTTTCACACTATTGCACCCGCCTCTCCTATTACGGATCATTTTAGCACGAACTTGGATGCTCCAAGTGGTTACGAGGATTCTGAGGATGAATGAGATGACGAGGCCGAGTTGCAACGTGTGGCAGAGTGGGAATCCAAAGTAGAGGCCACTAAAGCATCTGCCGCTCTGAGGCGAGCCGCACGAGAGGTCGAGCTACGGGTGAGATGAGAAAGGGTACGTGAGATTAAGAGACATGCTAAGCAGCATGATGCATCAGGCTTTGTTGAAGATGACTAGTACGTGCCAGCTCCGTCGGTTCCCCTCATGCCTGAGCCTGTTTCACCACCAGCCGGTGCTAATTTGGAGACCCTGATTCAGACGACCAGGGTGATGCATGATGGCTACTTCCTAAGGATAGCCCAGCATGATGCGAACAGAGTCCAGTTCCTCCATTACCAGAGTCGCAGTGAGGCCAACTTTGTGGAAGCATAGCGGTACCAGCGTAACGTGAATAGGTACCATCATAACCATCCCTTAAGACCTACTGACCACACCGTACTATTTTTGGCAGCCTCGCACTTCATTACTATAAATGGAGTGGTTGACTTAGGCACATATGAGAGTCCTTTGACTGTGTCTTTTGATGAGAGTACTGCCGAATCTAATGGAGATGATGATGCTTGAGTTGAGCACTTTTCTACGTGTGTGATAGCACTTTTATATTTTTAAGTTACTGTATTATTGAGACCATGGGCCCAATACTTAATTTGTATTAATTTGACATGTCATTTCCCTTGTTTGCTACTTATCATTCCACTTTCTTATCTTTCATGTTCTATTTCACTTCTTTTCTCTCCTCTTCATGTTGTGCCATTCACATTCTTGTTTCAAACTTTGGGGATAGGGTTTGAAATAAGTTTGGGGTGGTTTCAGGTATTGTGGATTGGGCTTTGTTGGATTATATGGAATTTGCGCAGGACATAAGGTATAACAGTTTTAATTTTCATTCGTATTCCATGTGTGTGACTGGTATGGTAAGGTTGTGTTTTACTCATTTTTGTTCTACCATTTCACATCACTTATTATCTTGTTATAACATGTCATATAGTATATTGTTTAGGGTAGTATATTTATAGGAGTAGTTTATGGAGATTTGTGTGACTACATACATGTTTACCCATGTTTAGTTCACATTTAGAACCGTTGGGTTGACTTTAGTCTAGAGTTGCCCAAAACTTTGTTGAATGCCTTTGATTACGGGTGAGTTCTTTAAGCCATTTTTGAGATATGAATGTTGTTGAAAACTAGGAGAAACATTTAATCTAGAGCATTGTCCGGCATGGTTGAGATTGCATGTTTAGGGAGCTAGTATGAGGTTGAGACTTTGTGCTAGATACCAAAAGGATAGCATGTGGTCATAACTATGAAAGTGGAAAAAGTCAGATTTCTAGGGTGTTAGAACGACGATGTAACCCGCTTGAGACAAGATCCCATGATTAGAACTGTTGCGGCCCCAAGTTTTGGTCCGCCTTGGGACCCGCCACATCGCATTCTACATCACCAAGCCTTGCCACTTCATGGCCCGCTTATCCTTGACGCCCTGTGACCTACCTGATTGCTTACACTTTTTTCAGCTAACCCTAGTTACGCTAATTAATCTTTACATAGGCATTAATGATTTAGTTAGCTATTTAGTTAATTTAACGAGTTATATTACAATTTAACAGTGGAAGTCTTAAATTAAGTTATGCAGTATTTAACAATCCTAAGTAATGGAAAACCCGGCAAAATATACCATGTATATATATATATATCAAGGCGAGATAAGTATAACAAGGTTCCATATACATGTAATCAGTTGTTTATGGTCCCCAAAACCCAACAAAAGTAAAATAAATACATATTGATATCATATACGAGCTGGTTCCACAATCTCAGAGGTAGTAGCCCAGTATCCTTGCCCTTGCCCTTATTCGTCGAAGGATCTGCACTCAGTCACCCAACAAATAAAGTGACGAGTCCAGTGAGTAAAATCCCAAGAGAAGTCCACAAAATATTCATTAAATAAAATTGGTAATCTACAAGACATGCAAATATAACATCTGGCAACAATATGTCACATTCCCATGAATGTAAGCAGCACACAATAAGCAAAATCAATAGCATGAAATAAATAAACAGCATATACCAATTAAACCAGTTCGGAAATAAAGCATTAATCAATAAACATCCGTATAATCACGAGAAAACCTTGACCTACACCGGCCAGTAATCGATAAATCGAATAGGAACCACGTATATGCTTACAGGCTTACAGTGACTAAACCCAACTTCAATAAACAACATTGTCCCTTCTCGACGTTATTACACATCAGAACCATCCTAATCCCTCCCGACGGTCGTAGATGTATTCTACTACCATCAACACGAGCACTATCACAAGTAACTCATGCAAGCGATTTAGCCACAACCAATATATACGCAAACCGAAATAGGAGTGAAAACCCCATGTATGCCCACCAGAAGTCATACTTGTAATTCGATACTGATAAAACAAATCACGAATTTTGTGAGGCATTCCAATGGGCTTACGCACCACAATCTGCACTCCGACATCTTCGAACTCTCGTAATCCGACCTAACAAGCTCCCCGACACGAGCTACGGTCCCCTAAGTCCCTGAAGTCCAATTTTACATATTTAGGTTGTTTACAAGTGTTAAGGTATGCATTAAGTTGAAATTCTCCAAATCAGTCCTTAAATTTAGTTTTTATCTGGCATTAGCGTGCTAATGGGTCTACATATAGCGCTAGGTGGAGTTAGCATGCTAGGTGATCTGTCTAGCGCGCTACAGTTCTTCATTTTGAAAAAAAGTTAAGTGCCCGAAATCATTAGCGCATTAATTATCCTTTGTGACGGAATTCTCAACTCAAGAATTATATCCCAAACTCCCCAATTAGCTACCTAGACCCTACAATTGCATTATCCACACCATAATGACTTCGAAATATAATTCAAATCAACTAAAACAACCTCGGTTAGATCAAATTCACCAATTCCATGAAATCCACTAGTTTTTCCCAAGTTTCACCAAAAACCCAAATTCATCAAACTCAGTAGTAATTCCTTACTTTGAATGTTAATAATACTTGTATTTCATCAAGATTTCATTAAAATCAGTGATCAAACTTCCAGGTTCAAAGTTTACGTCAAAATACAAATTTTAACTAGATTTCCATGTATAGGAGAGGAAGAAGATGATTACCTTGTTGTTTGATCACCCAAATTAACCTTTAGTTAATGATCTTCATCTCCAAATCTCCTCTTCTTCTCTCTGGTTCCCCCAGCAACTTCAATAAATTGGATTTCATTTACATGCTTTTGAGCAACTCATCTTATATTAATGTGAGGTTGTTTCCCAACCATTGATCTTAATGTACGTATTTACTTATCCCGAGGTTTATCTTGTGGTTCACCTCAGGCCACTTAGCCCACTAACTCCCACTAATTAGCTCCTAGTGACACTAAGTTGACACTCACATGGTTCCTAGATGTGCCAATACAAATCTCTATGTAAATCCTATGGTTTCTAATTTAACAACCAAACTATATGCCTTGATTTGTTTAATGTAATTACATTAGCTTAGGCCTATTTTTTAATATATGTGGTTAGTGTTTTTATTTACTCATATGGACACATGAATGGTCCCACCGACCTCGACTACCCGGAACTTGATGCCCCACGTCTCGACATGCATTTCGAGGTGCGCCATAGCCTATTATTTTTAATTGAGTCAACTGAGCTTTTGGTTACATTACCCATTTTAATTGTTTAACTAATCAACTTAACGTGACTTAGTCGGGTTTCCTAGCGTACCCGTAGTTCGCCTACTCGATACCCACGCTGGCACGCCTTTCGAAGTGAACCCTCATCACACAAACTCACCCGATAGCAACATACACACATGCAGTGCCATATAATAATAATAATTTTAAACACCATATATACACAACCATCATCCACACATAACATATTTCCATCGGTTCTCGTGTCCGAGTCAACTGATTTGTCTATGTAACGCCCGAATTACGATTGTTAATCCCCGAAATCAACGTTAAATCCTGGTTTAATTAATTTGGGCTGTTACAAGAACACTTTTGGTGGGAAGATGTGGGCTATTTTTGGATTTAACCCTTAGCCTTAAACCTACCCATCATTTTATCACTAGTTAGCTAATTTTAGTCGAATCTAACCTTATTTTTTTCACTACCTATCATTAAACCCCTAGCCATTGGCCTTACATCCTTATAGTAAATTGAAAAGTTCTGTAAACAATAGCAAAAGTGAGAAAGAGCCAAATGTGGAGTGAAATGAACAAAACCTCAAGTTTGGGGGTGTTTTGAGTGAAATAATTTCCCATCGACTTCAAAGAAAAGAAAATGAATTAGGTTTTGAATTCAATGAAAAAACATTTATTATCGTGAGACAACAAATTCAATAAAAAGAGCCAAAATTGAAGAATCGGCGGTTGGAGAAAGTGGAGGAATATAAATTGAGAATGTTTATATTGAGGTCGATTTGAACTTTTCCAACACTTAATATTTTCTTATATCCTTTCCTTGGCACTATACTCCAGCCCCATTACAATCTACTTGAAAGACCTATTAAACTGTAATTGTGTCAAATCTAATTAGTGGAGAGTGTGGTTGCATTTCTCGCCTATGATACCCTTTTATGTGTTGAAGCACTAATTTTTTAAGAAACCGTAAACTTGTGTACTTGAGTGTATAAGCCCAAAACCTCTTGAGTAGTAGATGGCATTTGTCTTGATCTAGTCTGGTTCTTTGAAGTGTGGTTCTCAGTGATGTTTGAACTCCGTTTCTAGACAAATCTTAACTCCGCTTGACTTTGTAACGGTCGTAGGATTATTAAGATTAGTCATTGTAGTAGTTAGGAGTCTAGTTGTTAGTGTTATGTTGATTCTTCATGCACTTCTTTGCTCGAGACACGCAAAGCACTAAGTTTAGGGGTGTTTGTTAAGTCTATAATTATCCGTTAGTTAAGCTAGTATTTTACATGATTTTGGACCAACTCTCTACTTTATAGTGACAAACTCTCATTTTTGTACATTTAAGGTTTTTGAGAAAAGATGTGTGAATATGGAGTGAAACCGGGATCTTGTGATGATCGAGAAAGAAAGACTTGTATTGGCAATGCCTTGGTGAAGCCCATTTTTTACCAGCTTCAGTATTTCAGGCATAACTTATTTATTTCAAATCCAAATGACTTGCTATTTCTTTCATTGGAAAGTAGACTCAGAGCTGAACGTTTTCATGAATCATAAGCCAAGTTAGATTCAGTCTTTGAGTACCTAAAAATCGCATTGCAAGTCAAGGGCGTTTTCTGCGGCGCTGCTCTTCAGTCACTAAAATGCCTCCTACGTCGTGAGAACAGGCAGCCAACATCCAAAAGTGTGTCATGGCCTACGCCGTGACTCTATAGGAGTGGCACCGCTCACAACACCGTTTGCAGTTTCCAGGTTTTCTTGGATTTTCCAAATCTTTTTATTTGGAAACGAAATTTAGGGGTTTCATATAAACAAGAACTTTTGCTTTTTAGTTTCTTTATAATTAGTTTACAAAAAAAAACATAAAGAACTAGAGGTTTTCCATCATCATGTCCTGCTAAACTCCATTAATCTAGACCGGAGGCGGATCAAACAACTATCTTTGCATCAAACCTATGTGAGATCTAATTTAATTCAATTGCTTTTCTTTGGTGTTTTATTCTCTTTGATATTGCATGATTAATTAGGGTTAAACCTTGATTTATTTCTTTTAAGTCTTACGCATCCGTATTTATGCAAGACGACCACACAAGTGGCAATTGACCATACCAATTGATTTGACCCTTTCGGAATCGGTCAAGTACCTTATAGATGTAGACTAAGTCAGACGCATTTGTGATCCCGTTATCTAGAATTAGTGTTTTCACAAAACTCATTGCGGTCATCGTTTTAAACCCAAAGTGCTTGAGTCTAGGGTTATATGTTTGACTAGAGGAGTAGTCAACGGTCGTACCTTGGCTATCAATTAGAGGAAAACAAGGAACCGAGTGTGCACCTGGTTCTATAGCTACTCTAGGATACCTTTGAATTGCATATTTTACATAGATCAATGACTATAGTGTTTGAATATGCCGGTAGAGGAAGTTTGAGATATCAATGGTCTAGGTTACTCTTCTTGATTGATTTCTTTACAAAGCAATTTAATTCCCTATTTTTAGTGAACTCTTGAAAACAACATTTTCAAATTCCCCTATTTACTTTCTTATTTTCTAGCCTAAGATGGAAACCCTTAATCTTCGTGGATCGACCATGTGCTTGTCACTAGTATAGTACTTATGGTACTTGGTAATCTTATCGAGATTATATTTTGACTCATTCAACATGCATCAAGGGGATATATTGATGTTGGGTACATAATTCATGATGTTATGAGACAAGCAATGACGACCATGAAATGTAAAGGTTTACCATTCCAAATATTAATTACTAAGCTTTCTATGAAGGACGATGTGGGTTTCAACAAAGTTGAATTTGATGTATTACCTCAAAAGACTATTATTGAGGCCATGGTAAAAATGGATGAGAGCAGTAACTGTTATATTGGTTTGGAAAATGGAAGAAAACTCAATGAATCAAAAAGATCAAGAATTAAGGAAATGAGTAGTAGACAGGAAGTCTACAGCAGAACATTAAAAGATGGAAGACAAGCGGCAAATATGATAGCTCAAGTGAATGTTCCAAAGACGAAAGATAATTCTACATCTCCAATAAGAGCTAAAAGGAAAGGATTTTTTCGTTACTTATTTTCAGCTTTTATGCGTACTGAGAAGCAAATTTTGAGAAATCAGGGGATGCTAGAAGATAATGAAAGAACTATGGCACGTCACCATTCCACTACAGAAAGGAGATTTATTGAACTTCTGCAATATCCGAGGAGGAGCATTGATATCTTATCGTTGTAGTTGCACTTTCCATCGTGAGTTTATAACCCAGGTGACAGTTACATTTCACAAACTACTGCAAACAAAGATGAAGGAGGAGCTGATGATGCTAATGATGAATTTACTTCTAGACATCATAATTTATAATCTTTTTTTTAATGTTTGCTTGAATGAGAAGAATATGAATTTTGTTTTTGGTTATTAATGAGAAATGAATTATATGTTCCATTACAATTTTATTATTATTTATGAAATCTTTGTTTGTTTATTTTATAAATTTTGGAAAGTGATTTATTTTATATAGTTTGTTTATGCTTCACAAGGTATATTTGTTTTGTTAGACATGCGAATTAATTTTTAAACCTTGAGGACAAGGTTTGGAATGAGTTTGGGGGTATTTAGGTGAATGGAGCATAAAGAAGCGAAGTATAGAAGTCAAAAGGTATAATATATTTATTCAATGTTCAAAACTGACAGAGATTTTTCAAATCTTTGAAGATACAATTAATATTTCTTCATTTTTCTTCATTTAATTAGAAAAATATGAATTGAATATAATTAGGATTTAAATACAAGTGATACCTTTATCACATATGAAAATAGAAAATTTTATTATAGAAATGAATTGTTATACCCTATTTGACTTGACCTAGATTGTGTATACCTTAAAGGAGTTTAGAGGAGATTGATTGCTTTGTATTAGGCATTATAATAGGTAGAAAATCGAAACAAAAGTGCAAGATAAACAAGGCATATTTTTAAGAATCTTGTTATACAAAGATTATTAATCAAGTATCTTATATATATATATATATATATATATATATATATATATATATATATATAATGAAAAGAATTTATGTCACAATTAAAGGAAGAAATAGAAAATTAGCCAATAAACTTTATTTAGTTGGAAAGAATGTTTTCTTAACTATAGTGAAAGTGAGAAGAGCTAACAAGAGTTTTGAAATGAAAAAGTAGAGAGACCCAAAGATTCCAAAAGAAATGGAGTGAAATGGAGTAGAGAATCTAGTGGTGGAAAAATGTGCGAAAGAATTCCTATAAAAAGAATAATGGTATTCAAAGGAAACGGAGCAGGGAATCATAGGAATATAAAGAAAAGAAAAGAAAATATATAGAAGAAGAGTGAAAGAAAAAAAAAAGATATAGAACAATGGAAGAATGTTTATAGAAAACTCTCAAAATAAAAGATTTCGCTCGATTGTTTATAGCTAAGTTGAGTGAAGTATCTTCTTTTTTCCAACATTTCAACAATTGAACATGACAATGATAATAATTGGTTATCACAAATTCATATTGATTTTGATTGTGGTGATATTTGTTTGAGATGAAATTGATTTAATGATTTTTGTATCTTAAGGTTCTATATTAGCTATCTTAAGCTTGATGCTTGTCGGTGGAGATTGAGAAAACCTATATAGTGGTCTGGCCTTAGTAATTGATTGAACTTTGACTTCTAAGGTGTATTACATAACTAGAAGGTTAAATTGTCAAATAAATGGTTGTTTTTTAGATCTTTCTATACTATCATAATTTTTATTTTTATGAGGGTAATATGTTTCTATTTAATAATCACTTCTATTTAAGAAAAAAGCAAATAATTATGAAATCAGAATAAGGAATAAAAAGATAATATGATTAAGAGTATTCCTTTGTTCGGGACAACAAAGTACTGAGTTTGAGAGTACTTGATAAGACAGCAATTAAACAATGTTTTATAGTATATTTTAAAGTGATTTTGGATGTAAAAGGCTATATTAAATTTGTCTCATCTCGACTAACAGTGTTCTTAGTGCGAGTCATACCTATAACAATAACACAAATATAAGGCCAACGGCAATTACTACAAGAATTTATAAATCAATAACATTATTATCATAATAATGCTTTTGGTCGGTCACACATGACCGAATGATCTTCCGTTATTTGGTGGTAGTCATCCGAGTCAATCAATTATGCTCGCTTTCCTACAACCGAACAGCATAATTTCATTCAGTCATGTGTGACCAACTGAGCCAACGCAACCATTAAACAAATAAGAACCATGAAATAGGATCATAAACAACAACAAACACATATAGAACAACCCAAATAACTCAAAAACATTAACAAATTTAATAAACATCCAGATTCAAGGAAACAAATATAAATCGACCAAGTAAGATTGTCTGATCATACTTTTCATTGAACATCAAATTACATTGCACGAAATCAGACTTTGATCCTTCCTTTTCAAATTGCACTAACAGTCATAAGTTAAGTTAAAATTGCACCAACATGATTGATCGGTCTACACAGACCGATTAAATCTTAGTAACTCAGTCACCTTCGATCGATCAACGAAATGTAGTTCGATCCAGTGTGACCGACCGAGTCTTTACACACCAAAAACACATAACAACCACCCAATTCGATCATAAACAACAAAAACACATAGACAACAACCAAAATTGCTCAGAAACAAAAAAAAAATATGACATATATCCAGATTTAAACAAACATAAACATAAATCGAACAAGTTTTGAACCATTGATTTACGTACAATTCGATCATCAGATTTAACCACAACAATGAACGCATACATAACCAAAATCGATCAATAACAATGTGAATTTGAACAAATACATAAAATCTCACCTTAAAAATCTGAGTTGATTCCAAGACCTAGACCACGAACTCGGCTTCAAAGCAACGCCTGCTGCACGTCCGACAACTACTTTGAAGGAAAATTTAGAGCTCGAGTTGATGCAAAAATGAACATCCCACTGCACATCACGCGAAAATTGATCGAACCTAGTGGTTTGCCCTTCTTATCCTCATCTCTTCTAATTTTCTTTCAAATTCACAGTTAAGGTGCACAGGGGCATTTTAGGAACTGAAAGTTATTTTTGAGGTGCCCTCATCCTTACTCGTGGAGCCCTCATCTAGTGGTTTGACCACAATAAATTGTAGGATGCACATAGCCACGCCAAAAAATGAAAAACGTAAGACGTAAGACGTTTATTTTTGTGAAATATTACCTTTAATTTAAAATAAATTACAAAAAATGTTTATAATAATAAACGTATTAATATACAAGATAATTATCAAAGCTTATAAAGAAAGATAAATATAAAATCTACAAAAAAAAGTTAAAAAAATAAAATAAAATAATCGATAGCATTGTGAACAATGCCACCAGCGCTATAATAACCATGGTTGGAAATGCGCTCTTAAAATGCTGCAGTATTTTAAATAGATTGATGCCCACAACGGGGATCAGATACCTTGCTAATGATAGTATGTAGGGGTGGGCAGCGGTTTTCGAAAAACCGCCCAAACCGCCCAAACCGATCAAACCGCGCAGTTTGGTCTGGTTTTTAAAGTTCGCGGTTTGGTCGCGGTTTGGAAAACGACCAAACCGCAGAATCGCGGTTTGTTCGCGGTTTTCGTTTTGGAAAAACCGCGGTTTAACCAAACCGAAGGCATTTTGGTAAATACAAACCAAAAAACCCTAAAAACCAACCAAAATCACTAACCTCCTCTTCCTCTCCAAAATCGCCGCTCTACTCTCGTTCCTAAATCGCCGCTCGACCGTCTTCCTCACCACTCACCGCGCCGAAAGGGGCGGCGAAAGAAGATGCCCGACAGGGAGTGCCGAAAGGGCACCGAAAGGTCCCTCAGATCGCTCTCGGACAACACTCTGTTCATCTCTTTCGTCCATTCGTCGCTGTTGGTTGAAGAAATCGAACCCGTTATCGAAAATGACCTCGATTTGGGGATGTGAAGACTGAAGAAGTGAAGAGTGAAGTCGATTTGGGTATATGGGTTCTCAGAAGTGTTGCGTGAAAATCAATGCAGATAATATTTAGTTCTTAATTTCTTTGTTTCCTTGCAGGCTGGAACCTACATAAAGGAATTTGTTCATGGAGATTTCAGACGCATCCATCCGAGGTTGGTTATGAGACGAACTCCAATTTCTAGATTTCGAGTCTTGTCGTTATTGTGTGAAATGGAGCTTGATATATTGTTATTTTCGAAATGGGTCTGCATCACATTTATTCTCAAATCTCAATTTTTTATGTATCGATTTGTTGTTAGTTGCGGATCGGTTCAATGCTTGGATGTAGAGCCGAGATACTTGCAACTCGATGTCACGACGTGAAGATGGACCGCTTCAACTAACTGTTGTTGTCTCTACTATCAATTTCTTTAGCCAAAATACAACAAAGCTTCCAACGAAGTGCGGTTTGTCATGTATGAGATTAAGCTAGAGTATTCATGCAATAAACTTTATTCCGCTTATTAGTCTTTCCATGTTGATGACTATTCCTCAATTTTGGATCAAGCACTTGCCAATCCATCGATCTACAAATTAAAATTGATGATGGATGATTTTTAGTGGTATTTTATTGAAGTGGAATGTTGAATCTACTTTGAACTTTTAAGAGTTTATATATGTATTATGTAACATATGTTAAGAGTTTGAGCTCCAATGTTTGTTAACTGTGGGCTACTGTTTTTTTTTTGGGTTTTTTTTTTTTTTTTTTTCTTCAAACCACGAAATCAAACCGACCAAACCGTGCAAACCGCGGTTCGATTTGGTTCGATTTTCAACTTTCACGGTTTGGTTGTGTTTTAGAAATCACCAAATCGTAGACTCTCGGTTTGGTCGCGGTTTGGTGATTTTCACCACCAAACCGCGGTTTGCCCACCCCTAATAGTATGTGATACAAATCCTATTACCCATGAGTCCACAATGGGAGTCATATTTCATGATCTACATTCTTTTTTGTCAAAGATTTCATGACCTATTTACTGGACAAAAAAAATGCACTTATTTGAATAAAAATAGTTCAAATCCAACCGAGATTCATTATGACGCAATTTCAACCCAAATAATCACACTAATCCACCATAAGCTTAGCTCAACTAAATCGTACGCTTGTCTTGCAGAACCCTAAATGAATGTATAATAACCTGTAATTCCAGCTGGGAAGTGATACTTAGACATCATCCAACTCACACCCCAGTTCCAAACGTGGAGTGCGTATTCAACTGTGCGTACAAACAGCTCCCAAAGGCTAATGTGACCAAGAGGTATGAGTTTGGTGATGTCCAAAAAGCATTCCAATTCCAGATTGGGAAACTACATATTTCTCAAGAGATGCGTGACCACCAGAACAAACTGGACAAAAGAGAACGAGAATGAAATGACATTGGAGATCACAAAATTCTTTGAAGATTCAAAAAACGTAGAGCCGGAATCCAGTCAAAACAGTCTACTAATGTGTTCGACAACACAAGTGAGAAAACTGAAACAAACAGCTTTTTAAGACATTGGAGTCACTACGTAATAAAACAAAACCAAATTATGCGGCTCCTGCACTGCCCTTGCCCTTCTTCCTCTGGATTTTTTTCATATAGAATTCCAGCTCTTTGCCCTCCAAGATATACCTGCAAGAAAACACCGTCACATCAACAAAATTCAGCCAAAGCACAACATTTTGTTGACAGCCAGCATAAAAAGCTAGTCACTCTTTTTGAAATAAATCTAGTTTTGAAGAATAAAAACAAAACGCTTGATAATAACAAAACAGGTAAAATGGCAAATAACTTCCACCACATGCCTTACCAAATGGAAAGGAATACTGAGGAAAAGTAAAATAATTATCCATCAGGTAACCTAACCCAGAACTGACCAGCAGCATTCACAAACTTCCACAACTATTTGGAGCATGTAATAAGAGCTATATAATTGTTATAAAAAAAAAAAGAATCCTAGAAAGTATTCAAAATTAAGTTTGGAAAATGATTGGATGACACGCATTTGATACAAAGTTTTACCATATATAAATGTTGGTGTCCCTTGATTTGTTCACTGGAGATTTGTGTGCCTACAGAATGTTGTTTGTCTAAAGGACACCAACGGCTACATAAGAAATGCATGCATCAATCGTGGGTGCATCAATAATTTTCCATTAAGTTAATTTATCAAATTATCAGTATTATAATATTCATAGATGTATTGTAGGGAAGGTGGTAAATACAGTACAGAAACAAATTTACTAAAAGTAAATTTACACAATGAGTTGAAGTGAAGTCATTACCCGTCAGCTCGACCACATTGTCCAGGGCGGGAAGATATCGCAGCCAATAGACGACCACCACCAAATTGCTCCTCGAGATGTGGGTCAAGCTTATGCTCTTTTTGACGCTTCTCAAGCTTTCTTGTAACATTGTGGCTTTTCTTTGCTTCCTCAGGGGTAGCATCACCTTCCTGTTGGAAAAAAGAGCAAAGAATAAGCACTATTCATTAAGAAACTAGAATTCTACTACCAAAGTTGATCAACAAAACCTGCCCTGTTAAAGAAATAAAATGCATGTTATAGCATAGCAAAAGAACTTTACTCAGCAAAAGAGAAACAATTGAGGGTTAAAGACATTAGAGCATATCACAGTGGATTCTACTGACAAAGACGTAAACATATATTAGGTTAGGACAAACATTATTAATAACTAGTCGGCACACACTATTCATATGCAAAAGAACCTACGATCATGCCAATTTAGGACCACTAACAGAGTAACAGATGCAGTTTCAAATGAATCACAAACACAGCACCTTCTCCAATCAAAGCTTACCCTAATTTGTAAACAAAAAAATAATAAATAACTTATCAACTCCGGATAAGAATCAGCACACAATCTTGACAAGTGCAGGAGCTTGTGAACTGGAAAGATCTTCCACAAAAAATATCCACAACTTGGCAAAAATTGGCTAAGCAAGAAAGAAAATAACAACAAGAATGCTTAATAACTACCACGTATAAACCTAAAAGATCTAGAAAATCAAACACATCACAAGTAAATCAGGTACTAACACTCAGAGAACCCTAAAACAGTTCTATAGAATATTAGAAACAATCAAATAAGTAAGCCACACAGCACATTCAAATTCCCCCATTAGGGCACTTCGAAAACTCTACTTGGCGGTTGGATAGCGCACTACGTGATATCTCAACATACAATGATGGCACACAGCATAGCGCAGAGTTGAAGTACACAGCGCCAAAATTAATCACCATTTGGAGATGCCCTTAAATCAGAAGGCCAATATCCATCCAATGACAATTACAAAGGATTCAACACGATGACCTAAAATCAATTACCCACCCAAACGGAATCATCAATAACTCAAATCCACAAAACTGAAAATCTGATTATACCTCTCCTTCCTTCTTAATCGCTGCCGCGGTGGCGGTGGCGGTCTTCTTCTTCCTTCCAATGTCAAGCCCGTAGTGCTGCAAATACCACTGCTTGAATGGCGCTGCATCGACCTGCACAATCGCGCTCTTCACCAGAGTCTGAGTTCTAACCAACTCGTTGTTGGAAGCATTATACACCACATCCAAAATACGCGTCTTTCGAGTCACGGCCTCGCTCCCCCACGAATAGTTCCCTGTGTCGAGCCTCAAAGCCCTCCACTTCACGTTCCCTCCTCGAACCCTAACCCTCCTCACCGTCTTGTTGCTCGAAAGCTTCGTGTTCGCTGGTTGTCGCCCCAACTCGTACCTTCACAGATCGACAATTACAATCAAATCACTCGATAGATATCGGAAACGAAGAAAAATTGGAACTTTGTAAAGGAAAACGAATTGGGTGTGAAGACTTTGAGATCAGAGGTTGTACTTTCGCTTCTTCCTCCACGACTTCTTCTTGCCTCCAGTGGCGCGCCTCTTGTGCATGGAATCACGCGAGATACCTGTCGAAAGAAGGGGTTTTTCGCCATTAGAGTCGATGATGGAACAGATGAGGAGAGTTTGAGACTAAGATGATTGGAAATGATGATTGAAGAGAAAAACTTACCCATTTTGGCAGTACGAGGTCTCTCTCTCGCTCACGCGCTCTCTCTCCCTCTCTCCCTCTCTCGCTCGATCTGCCGCACAGAAGAGGATGAGTTAGGGTTTTCGAAACAATTTCAAGTCTCTAGGTTCTGAAGATTGACGAAATTACCCTCGAAAGCAGTGATGAAGGCGGGCCTGAAACTGGGCTGGGCTGATACAGGCCGTTTATATTGAGACGGAGATGGTTAACTAGCATTTGAAGTAAGCAATAGTTTTTTTTTTTTTAAAAGGGTTGGAGTTTTTTATTTTATTTTATTTTATTTTGTTAAAAGTGATTTTTGTATTGAGGTATTTCTAAGTATAATTTGACAAGCATCTATTACAAATAGATCATATAACAATGAAGCACAAAACAAATTTCAAAAATACGCATACTATAGTGCCATCCCAACCCTAAAGCACATACAACCACCATGGTAACTAGGACATAGGCGAGAACTAAACCCTAACAAACTTAATAAACCCAAACAAAACACAAACATAAATCATACTAAATATCTTGTGGACAACAAAGCAAAACACTGAGAGGAGAACCCCCACCCATCATTCGAAGCCGACAACGACGTTGCGACAGACCAAATCCAACAAGGACGCCATTGTTGAAACCTACTATCCACTCAGTCTTAGTGGCGGTCGCGATCTCCGATCGGAGTCACACATCAATGAACCTCGTTAGAGAACTCGCTGCTATATCGATGTAACAAGAATGTCAATGCCACTCCTAAAAACCTAGCTCATCTTCGAGCTCTTTACATCTTGCTCGACTAAAGCTTCCTTCCCTTTCCTCTTATCTCTAAGAAACACAAACAGAAGAATGCTAGAAAGAAAGGGAAAAAGCGAGAAAAACAAGGAGAGAGGAAGGGGCACAAAAAGGAAATGGAGGTTAATGACCTCAGGGACCACTAACGACCAAACTACAACATATTTGTTGGTGTTCTTTACGACCTCAGGTAGGCACATGCTTTAAAAAAAAAAACCTTCAAGATTTTATTCATAAGTAATTAGCTACTACTTTTTGTTTTTGTTTTTGTTTTGAACTAGCTTCTTTACCCACACCCGTCCTTTGTGTGGGAACCCTTGCTCATTTTTCTTCACATCCGGGCGACGATGTGAAGGGACTAGCTTCTTTACCCACACACGCCCTATGTGTGGGAACCCTTGCTCATTTTTCTTCACACCCAAGCGGCGATGTGAAACACACCCTTACTCATTTCTCACTACACCCAAGCTCCGATGCAGCACGTCGCTAGGTGGGAACGCCCCAACGTTTATATATGTTTGATCCATTTCATGAAAAGCGACAAAAGTTTTACGCTATATGTAACCTATCGCAACCCTCCTCCATTTCCCAATAATGGAAAATGAGCTTGGGGCCTCCCTCCCTCACTTTTCGGGTATGAAAAGTGAGTTTGGGACCTCCCTTACCCATTTTTCGGTATGAAAAAATGGGCGTCAGAGTCCTCCTCCTTTATCCGGACTTGGGACCGGCTATGTAGCGCACATAGTGTACAACATAGGTGGAGTTAATTAGCTGCCTAATCAAGTTTATAAGATTCTTGAATTTCACAAGCAATAACATAAATGTATAGAATCAATCTACTTTGTTTAATGATGTCTTGCACAGATATGCTCCAGCGATTCAATTCACTGTGAATGACATGACTTACATAAAATGATATTTTCTCGGAAATGGCATATACCAAGAATAGGCAACATTTGTGAAAAGCTTTTCGTATCTTGAAAGCCCAAAAAGAAAAAAATTTAAGAAAATGCAAGAGGCAGTGAGGAAAGACGTCGAATGAGAATTTGGTGTGCTTCAATCTCATTGGGCAATTGTACATGACCATGCTCGTTTATGGTACAAAGAACCACTACAAAAAAATAGATAATTAGAAACGAAATTAGCAACGGAATTTAGTTTCGTTGCTAAGAAAAAATAGTTTCAGATAGAAATAGAGACAAATAATTCAGAGATGGAATAGAGAGAAATCAGAGACAGAAATAGAGACGGAATTAAATTCCGTCTCAGAAAAATGGCGCCAATAGTCCCACCAAAACTTTATGTTTTACAACCGTCCATTACGTCTCGAGATTCATGCGTGCTTCGATCTAGATGCCCCAAAAATGGGGACCAACCACAATAGAACACACACACTCTCTCTCTCTCTCTCTCTCTCTCTCTCTCTCTCTCTCTCTCTCTCTCTCTACGATTCTCAAAACCAAGTCTCTCCCTCTCTCTCCCTCACCGCTCTCTCTCTCTCTCAACGAAATCTCTCTCCCTCACCGCTCTCTCTCACCGTCACCGCTCTCTCGCTCTCTTTCTCTCTCACCGTCACCGCTCTCTACTCTCTCTCTCACCGTCACCGCTCTCTCTCTCTCTCTTTCACCGTCACCGCTCTCTCGCTCTCTCTCTCTCACCGCTCTCTCGCTCTCTCTCGCCACTCTCTTTCTCTCTCTCTCTCTCTCTCTCTCTCTCTCTCTCTCTCTCTCTCTCTCTCTCTCTCTCTCTCTCTCTCTCTCACCACTCTCTCACTGAAATCTCATCGCTCTCTTTCATCGGATCTCACTCACCATCAACTATCTTTATCACACTGAAATTTCTCTTCCAAACCCTAAATCTCTAACGTCGCCGCGATTGAGGCTGCCACGAGGACGTCGGTCTGCTGTTGTCGTTTGCCGGAGATTGAAGCCTCTCGAAGCCCTAAGTCGTCGCCGCAGTTCACCGCACCCTAACCCGTCGCCGCACCCTAAGCCGTCGCCGCTGTTCGCTGTTGTACCTCGCCATCTCCGAAGCGAGAACCATTTAATTTTGGTATTACTCATCTCTCATATTTTTGTTTAGGTTTTGATTGTTTTCTTGGTTGTGAACATATGTTATTGAAAATCTGAATTCTTTTGAAGATATGATTGATTTTGCATGCATTTATGTTCTATAACTTGTGCTAATTTGATTTGTTTGAAGAGCTAATTTTTTATTAAAATGTATTTGTTAGAAGTTTAGTTTGAAAACGCTTAATTTGTCATAGTTTATTTGATGGGTTTTGATTCTTTTTTATTTACATTTTGTCTTTGTGGCCTGGCTTTGAAATTGACATTGTTTTGGTGGCATTGAATTATTTTCTGTAGCCAAACTTGGCGTGCTATACCAAGGACCAACTCATGCTGAATTTTTCCCAACCTATATCATATCAGTTGCTCAACTAAATTGTTTGAGTTTTATTTTTCATCAGCCACAGTCAAAGGACGGTGTTAATAGTTTTGGTGGTCTTGGAGCAACCCTGATAGATTCTCTTGATACATTATTTATTATGGGTCTTATGAGCAATTCCAAAAGGCTAAAGAGTAAGTTTAATTTCTGTTTCCAGTTATCATTCCCAATATATCCTTCCTCATTTTTCATTGTTTTCAAAACTAGTTTTCTTTTCTTCTTTTATTTGTAATACATCATTTATGCTTTGATTTGTAGGGTTTCTCAAATCTAGTTCTCTTTTATTGTTAGGGTTACAGAGAAAATGAGGGTTTGGAATTTGGAGAAATCAATCGAATGGGGATGACCAGTTGGCTTCTTGTTAGGGCTCTTCCCCACGAAAAAGATGAATGAGTTTTTTTTTGTTTTTTTTTTTAATTTTTATTTTCATTGGATTAGGTTGTGTGTTTTTTTTTGTTTTTTGGTTTTGGTTAATAGTGTTACCCTAGGTGGCAAAGTTAGTGGTTTTAATAATGTCACTTAAGCAAGTGCAAGCTTAAAATTAAGTAATTAGGAACCAAGGATACAATTTACATCAAATCTAAACGTTAGAATATTTTTTGCAAGAATTGAAGGATTAGGATTTTTTGGCGAAATGCTTAAACGTTGGGATATATTTTTGCCTACAAGACCTTTTTAGAATGATGTTCTGTTTTGTTGAGAATGATGGTGTTATGTTACTTATGTGAAATTATGCATGTAATATAAACAGTATTAGCTAATAGTTCTTTTTTTCTTAATTCATGGTTTATAAATGTAACGGCCCGAAAATTTGACTCGTGTCACGTGTCATTTTAGGGTCGTATGTGGGACCCACTTGTCGAAATACGTATGTCCAAATCTTGGGTGGAGACTCCGAGGAATTTTGTAATATCCAATTTGAGATTATAATGCAAATAGTTGAGCTGTTTTACGAGTTGGTATACGCGAAGAATTCGGTGAGCCGAAACACGGACGGGGACACGTCTCGAGTCGCGTGCTAACGTGGGGCCGAGATAGTCGCTTTTTTATGCAGTTTTAATGTGTACATTAGATACGCCCCGTGATGCGTGTAGTGCGAGTATCGAAATTTTGGAAATGAGGCGGGTTGGTGCCTCGAGATGAGCGCTGCTCAGTTTGTCTCGAGATACGTAAATTTGCGAGACTCGAGACAATTTTGGTCAAGCATAGAGGCAGTGAACAAAGAGGTGAAATTATTGAGTTTGCCTCGATATTCGTGTTGCACCAATCTCGATGACACTTTTGATTTGAAATAAAAAAAATGTAAATATATATATATCAAGAGAGAGAAAAGAAAAGAAAAAGAAAGAAAAAAAGGAGATCCGAAGAAAGCAACTAGAAGAGAGAGAGAGCGAGAGGGAGAAGACAACAGAGAGTGAGGAGAGCGGCGAGGGACGAGGAGGCGCGGCCAGCCAGCGGCTCGCGAGAGACGACGACGGCCGCCGGTGACGCCGGAAACGGGGTAGCGGGCGGTGGCGCAAAGCGGTGAGGACGGCGCGCGTGGCAAGTAGGGAGGTCGCGGACGGCGGCTCGCGGCCGATCAGCAAGACACGGCGGCTCGCGCGAGCCTATCGACCGGCAGCAGCGAAAGCGGCGCGCGTGGCTGCGGTGGGCACGACGGCCAAGACGGCAACGAATGGTCGCGACTAGCTCTGCTCAGCGCGGAGCGATCTTCGCAGCAGCGAGAGGCGGTGGCGGCGCGCGCGGCTAGGAGCGCGACGCGAGCAGAGATGGCGAACAAGCCAATGAGCGGCGGCGCGCGCGGAGCTAGCAGCCGCGGCGAGGCGCAAGCGAAAGCAAAGCAGTGGCACCGCCAGCAGCAGCCGCATGGCACGGCGCGCGTCGCGCGATGGTGGCGTCAGGTCGGCAGCGGCAACGGTGCGGTGAATAACGCGATGGCGTTGTCGGACTGATCGGAGGCGAATCGACGAATGCGACGACGCGATGGAGGTGAGGTGTATTTCACCTAATTTTAAATTGTGATTTGCACGATTTACTAGCTAAATGGTACAAATATACACCAGGGACATAGGATGCTATAGTCAAGTGTCGAGTGCGCATATCGAGATGCGTGCGAGTGCGTTTTTGAGGTACGTAAGATTCCATCTAAAAGTCACTGAGGGTTTACTTTTCTATCATTGATTTCATGTTCGTGATTATTGGATGTCATTCCCCCTATTCCTTGTAATTGATTTCCGTGACGCATTTGAGTTGGGGGTTGAGACTTTTGATATTCGTGTTGTACTTATGGCACACTAGGCTGTACGTGGGTTATCAGGTGAAAGGAAGTGGGGGCTTCCACTGAAAGGATCATGGGGGTATGGAAACCAGGTGAAAGGAAGTGGGGCACCCACCGAAAGGATCCTGGGGGTTCGACGTACAGTTTAGTGTGATCGGGAGGAGTACTGTAACATCCCTCGATTTCTAACACGACTTATGTGACACGTGTCAGGATCGTGACCCGGCCACGCGATATTTGTTTATGCGTAAGTTACTCGCCTAAGTAACCGGGGAGGAAATACGGTAAAAGTGTGCACGTGACGGAGAAAAATACGGGTCGATGAGGTAAGGTGAGTCCGGAACCCGGGGGTTAAGGTTGGGGACTTGTGGGTGGGTAATGCACACTAGGATCCACCTCACCATAATGGTTTCAAGTTCAAACAAAAACCAACTACCCCACCCACTCCCCCACTCACACCTAACACCCCCACTCATTCACCCCACTCACCCACCACTCATTCTCTCTCTTCCCATTTTTCTTCTCCCCACATCACACTCACTCCCCACTCATTCTCTCCCTCCCAACGTTTTTCTACTCTCCCCACTTATTCTCTCTCCTCCCAATGATTTTTCTTCTCTCCCACTCATCTTGATCTTCAAATCTCTCTCTCTCACGGTCTCATCTCTCTCTCTCTCTCACGGTCTCTCATCTCTCTCACTCACGGCCTCTCTCTCACTCGGCTCACGCCGCCTCTCGCTCTCGCCGGTGACCGGACCGAGGACGCCGGGAGGCCGCCAACCGGAGGTAACACTCTCACCTCGGTTTTATCTCTCTCTCTTGCGTTTCACTTCTCTCACGGGCTCTCTCTCTCTAGGTTCGCTCATCATTCGTTTGGCCGAGACCAAGCCGTCGTCGGAGGTCCCGTGGTGGCGAGGAAGGTCGTCGGAGGTCTCACACTCTCTCTCCCGGGAGCACTCGGCCACTCTCCCTCTCCTCACGGTTTGCTCTCCCTCGGCTCACGGTTTCTCTTCATTGTCACTTTGTTTTTGTTGTTGATCGTCACACTTGTTACGTGTGCATGTGGGTTCCGTGACAAAGACCGGAACGTGTCGGAGACCCCACCAAAACTCGGGCCAAAAACAGTTTTATAGGTGCAAAATCGAAATTCCGAGAGGAATTAGCGCGCTAATAGCGAGAATTAGCGCGCTAACAACCCCTGCGACAAAAATTCCGAGAGAAGAATTAGCGCGCTAACAAACATTATTAGCGCGCTAATGTTGTGTACGTTGGAAATAATGATGTTTAGACCTAAGTGTTAGTGAATGAATCGACCTAATAACACGAGTTTCCGACCTTGCCGGGTAACGGAAACTTGAGGATACGCGTTAGGAGTCGCGGGAGTTTTACGTGAATTACGATAATCTCGGTAAGTACACTTGCCTTAAAAAGCATTTGTACGTTAGTAAGCCACTAAGAAGATATCATGTGATTCATTTTCACTTTTCTTGTGTTCGTTATTATCCCATCATTGGCTTTCCATTCTATGTTCTTGTATGTGTGTTCTTGGCATAAGTACGTCTCGAAGGTACATGCGGCTGCACTAGAGGGATAAAACGCGGCACTCGTGCGCACGAGTGTGTGACCACCCTTAGTGATTGTGTGATACCATGTCTTGGATTGTTGTGGATTGTTGTGGATTGTTGTGGTATTGTTGTGGAATATGGACTCGCTTATTGCCTCTCTTGACTCGGAGAACACGCATGTTTCGATTGCTATCATTTCCATCTGTCTATCATGCATTCTTGCTTATTTATATTCCTGCATTTCGGTTCCGCATGATATTTAGACTGTCTTGTTTGTCGTTTCATGAATTACTTGTTATATTCTTCTCGGCTTTACTTTCAATTTATCTCGATTGCTCACCGTCTAGTTTGTGACGGTGGGTGCGAGATAAGACGGAGAGCGATAGGGGCAAGGGACCGTGTCTAAGAGACTTTTTGTGAGCGGTGGACGTGAGGTACCAGAGATGTAGGCTCGTACCTATCCTTTTTGTATGACGTTTATGTATATATATATATGGTTGTTTTGGAACCGGAACTAGGTTGGAGGTGATTTCCATAATTTCATTTTGTTGACTTGGACATGACTGTCTTGGGGTTTCCACATTTATATAGATTCCTAATTTCCTTGATTGAGTTATTTCCCATTATTTGATTAGAATATGATTTTTGCTTCCGCTTTGTATTAAAGCCGCAATAACTCTTTCATAAACCTTAAAATTTTGGATAAGTCGAGGTGACTAGGCTCGTCCCGGTTCATTGAAACCCGACTCGGGACTGCGCACGGGTCTAGGCCGGCGTACCCAAATGCATTGGGAATTTGGGGCCGTCACAGTTGGTATCAGAGCTACAGGTTTGGTTATATAGACCTGACTCATGTTGTGAATTCATAAAACACAAGCCATTGAAACCAGCGGAAGTTAGGGAAGGTCAAACCGAAAAGTGGAAACCCTAGGATCCCGTAGAAACTTAGTCGGGGAAGTAATTGGGCGAGTCAAATTATTTTAATACATTTTATGATTGCTATGTATATTATTGTAGTATCGGTAGCTATAGACTGATTCAAGAAAACGAGAATTTCCTATAAGTAGTGAGACTTAAAACGGAAGTTCGAGTCTCTAAATGAGGTTGAATTGATGATAAAAAAATGGATGTTGTTGGATAATATAAACGAATGGAACATTCGAATGTAAGGAACACTCGAGGAAGGAACAGTCGAATGTAAGGAACATGCGAGAATGTAAAGTTAAAAACAAAGAAACGAATAGTAGACTCTAAATAAGCAAAGTGTTGAGATGACTTGAGAGCTAACGATTGCATTATGTATGGACTCCTTTAGCTTTGACGAAAGCTTTGGAGTAGTACTGTTGGATCAGAAGCCCAAGTAACTCCACTTTAGTGACACTATACATTTATAGTCTCAGGGTTGGTGAAGTCGACCACCACCTTTAGGGACTTATAAATGAATTAAGTGTTACGAGCTGAGGTAGAGTCCGCGAATCGTTTTAAAAGTTAGAGGCCACCTAAGGATAAATCCTACGAGATGGTATATCTCAAGAATTCTCGCATTCTAAAATTTGCTCAGAGGCGTTAGTAAACGTCCTGACAAGAATTTTCGTACAAGTAAACAAGCGCATTTACTCACTTGACAAATCATTAAGAAAAGAGTAAATAAGTGCATTGTAAATGGAAATAATTATGTTGTAATGTGTCTCGGTTTCGCGCACGAACTCGAGAACACATTAGATTTGGATTAGGTAATGCGAGATTCGATATAATTTTGGTCACACATTGAGGTGGTGCCTCGAGATTTGTGTCGCACGAATCTCGAGGACACATTTGAACGTGTTGAACTCGTGCTTACATGAAGAGATGCTGAGCGCGCCTACTGATACGAGAATTAGAGTGACGAGATTGAGATTGTTGCGAGCGTCATGAGCACTGGAGCGAAGCAGGAGATTTGCTTTTCAGAAGTACCAGTTGTGTGTAACTTCCCAGATGTGTTTCCGGAGGATTTGCTTAGGGATTACCACCAGGGAGATTGACTTTATTATTGACCTTGTTCCGGGATTAAGCCGATCTCGATACCACCCTACCGTATGGCACCCCGAGAGCTTGAAGAGTTGAGGAGTCGGCTAGATGACTTGTTAGAGCCGGGCTTCATCGGTCCCGAGTATGTCGCCTTGGGAGCACCGTTCTATTTGTGAAAAGAAGGATGGAAGTTTGAGGCTATGCATAGATTATCGTCAATGAACCGAAATACGATGAAGAACAAATATCCGTTGCCGCGCATTGATGATTTGTTTGATCGGTTGACAGAGCGCAATGGTTCTCGAAAATAGATCTGCGATCAGGCTATCACCACTCGGGATTAGGGATGAAGATCGAGAAAAGACGGCGTTCGGACGAGATACGGTCATTTTCGCCATTACATCATGCGATTCGGTTTGACTAATGCACCGGCAATGTTCATGGATCTCATGCATCGTGTGATGAGGGAATACCTTGATCGGTTCGTGATTGTGTTCATAGACGACATCCTCATCTATTCCAGGACTCGTGAGGAGCACGAGGGGCATCTACGAACAAGTGTTGCAGACTTTGAGAGATCATCGATTGTTTGCCAAGTTCGAAAGTGCGAGTTTTGGTTGTCGGAAGTCCGATTTCTTGGGCATATTGTTGGAGCTACGGTGTTGCTTGTTGACCCGAGAAGGTTAGAGCGATGATTGAGTGGCCTACACCGACTACCGTTACACAAATTCGCGCTTTTACGGGATTGGCGGGATACTATCGCCGATTTGTGCAAGACTTCTCCAAGATTGCTTTGCTCAGATGACAAAATTGACTAAGAAGAATGCAAAGTTTGATTGGGATGAGGAGTGTGAACATGCATTCAACACTTTGAAGCGAAATTGACTACCGCGCTTTGTGTTAGCGTTGTCCGAGACTGGGAAAGACTTAGTGGTGTACACTGACGCGTCGAAGGTTGGCTTGGGATGTGTATTGATGCAAGAGGGCAAAGTTATCGCCTATGCATCTCGACAGCTGAAAGTGCACGAGAGGAACTACCCGACACACGACTTAGAGTTGGTCTGCAATATAGTGTTCGCATTAAAAATATGGAGGCACCACTTGTATGGCGTACGTTTCGAGTTATTCACTGAGACCACAAGAGCTTGAAGTACTTATTCACTCGAGAGAATCGAACCCGAGACAGAGACGTTGGCTAGAGTTCTTGAAGGACTATGATTTCTCGTTAGAGTATCATCCGGGAAAGCTAACGTGGTTGCTTGATGCTTTGAGCCGTAGAGGATCGATCTTTGAGGTGGTCGTATGTCGGATGACTCACGAGTATGGTCTTCTTGCGGCGGCCGAGTTGAGGAGTTCGGCGGACGTACCGGGGACTACCAGGGATACGATTTGTGGTCGATGAGGTTGCGACCGTTTCACTACCGATCGTCCTCGAGGGACAAAGAGGCGATGAGTCGTACCAACAATTCAAGCAAGATGGCCGATTTCGAACATCCAGTTGGAGTCGGTCGACGGACTCTTGTTTGAGGTATCGTGGGCGATGGGATTCCATTGGCGGTGACTTACGCACCGAGATACTCCAGAGGCTCACCGTTCTCGATTTTACGTGCATCCGGTCGAACCAAGATGTATCTTTGATATGCGACGTCTCTTTTGGTGGCCGGGATGAAATCGATGTGTCGGAATTCATTAGAGCGTGTGAGATATGCCAGCGTGTGAAAGCTGAGCATCGACGGCCTGGAGGATTGCTGCAGCCCCTACCTATTCCTCAATGGAAGTGGGAGCACATTGCTATGGATTTTGTCAGTGGCTTGCCCCGATCTCCTCGTGGTCATGATAGCATCTGGGTAGTTGTGGATCGATTGACGAAATCTGCTCATTTCATACCCGTATCTACTACACACCGAGTTGACAGACTGAGCGTTCTTTACGAACGTGAGATTGTCAGACTACACGGAGTTCCGTTGTCGATCGTGTCAGATCGAGGAGCGCAGTTTACTTCGTTATTGTGGCAGAGCATGCAGGCTCAGTTCGGCACTAGACTAGAGTTGAGTACGGCGTTCCATCCACAGACAGACGGACAGTCCGAGAGGTTAATACAGGTGTTGGAAGACATGCTCAGGATGTGTGTTTTGGAATACGGCGGGTCGTGGGAAGAATATCTTCATTTGTGCGAGTTTGCTTATAACAACGCTTATCGAGGCAAGTATCGGTATGGCACCGTTTGAGGCACTCTATGGCAGAGGCCTTGTAGATCACCTTCTTGTCTTGGGTGAGCCGAGAGGAGGTTGTGGACTTGTTGGTCCCGAGACTGTTGTTGATCACACGAGAAAGTACGACGATACGTCGAAGCTTAAGAGTGCTCAAGAGCGGCAAAAGAAATACTATGATCGATATCACGATGAGCTTCAATACGACGTGGGGGACTATGTATACCTGAAAGTCTCGCCTCTTAAGGGTCACAAACGATTCGGAATCAAAGGGAAGCTTGCTCCTAGATTTATCGGTCCCTTCAAAGTTGTGAAAAGGGTCGGTAAGGTTGCTTACCAGTTAGAGTTACCGCGCGCTCGTCGGTGTTCACCCAAGATTTCACATTTCAATGCTTCGACTAGATAAGTCGGGCGGAGGCGACGACCTACCGTGGACCTGAGTCAGATCGAATTGCAAGACGATGCCACGTACGAGGAACAACCAATTCAAATTGTCGACCGTAAAGTCAAGATATTGAGGAACAAGGAAATCCCTTCCGTTCTCGTGAAATGGCAATTCCACGGGGACGAGGAGTTAACTTGGGAACTAGAGTCATATATGCGAGAACACTTCCCCTATCTATTTAATTCTGGTGAGTCAAAGTTTAGTTTACTTATTAGTAAATTTCGGGGTCGAAATTCTAATAAGTGGGGGAGACTGTAACATCCCTCGATTTCTAACACGACTTATGTGACACGTGTCAGGATCGTGACCCGGCCACGCGATATTTGTTTATGCGTAAGTTCTCGCCTAAGTAACCGGGGGAGGAAATACAGTAAAAGTGTGCACGTGACGGAGAAAAATACGGGTCGATGAGGTAAGGTGAGTCCGGGAACCCAGGGGTTAAGGTTGGGGACTTGTGGGTGGGTAATGCACACCTAGGATCCACCTCACCATAATGGTTTCAAGTTCAAACAAAAACCAACTACCCCACCCACTCCCCCACTCACACCTAACACCCCCACTCATTCACCCCACTCACCCACCACTCATTCTCTCTCTTCCCATTTTTCTTCTCCCCACATCACACTCACTCCCCACTCATTCTCTCCCCTCCCAACGTTTTTCTACTCTCCCCACTTATTCTCTCTCCTCCCAATGATTTTTCTTCTCTCCCACTCATCTTGATCTTCAAATCTCTCTCTCTCACTCTCTCATCTCTCTCTCTCTCACGGTCTCTCATCTCTCTCACTCACGCCTCTCTCTCCTCACTCACCGCCGCCTCTGCTCTCGCCGGTGACCGGACCAGGACGCCGGAGGAGGCCGCCAACCGGAGGTAACACTCTCACCTGGTTTTATCTCTCTCTCTTGCGTTTCACTTCTCTCACGGGCTCTCTCTCTCTAGGTTCGCTCATCATTCGTTTGGCGAGACCAAGCCGTCGTCGGAGGTCCCGTGGTGGCGAGGAAGGTCGCCGGAGGTCTCACACTCTCTCTCCCGGAGCACTCGGCCACTCTCCCTCTCCTCACGGTTTGCTCTCCTCGGCTCACGGTTTCTCTTCATTGTCACTTTGTTTTTGTTGTTGATCGTCACACTTGTTACGTGTGCATGTGGGTTCCGTGACAAAGACCGGAACGTGTCGGAGACCCCACCAAAACTCGGGCCAAAAACAGTTTTATAGGTGCAAAATCGAAATTCCAGAGAGGAATTAGCGCGCTAATAGCGAGAATTAGCGCGCTAACAACCCTGCGACAAAAATTCCAGAGAAGAATTAGCGCGCTAACAAACATTATTAGCGCGCTAATGTTGTGTACGTTGGAAATAATGATGTTTAGACCTAAGTGTTAGTGAATGAATCGACCTAATAACACGAGTTTCCGACCTTGCCAGGTAACGGGAAACTTGAGGATACGCGTTAGGAGTCGCGGGAGTTTTACGTGAATTACGATAATCTCAGGTAAGTACACTTGCCTTAAAAAGCATTTGTACGTTAGTAAGCCAAATAAGAAGATATCATGTGATTCATTTTCACTTTTCTTGTGTTCGTTATTATCCCATCATTGGCTTTCCATTCTATGTTCTTGTATGTGTGTTCTTGGCATAAGTACGTCTCGAAGGTACATGCGGCTGCACTAGAGGGATAAAACGCGGCACTCGTGCGCACGAGTGTGTGACCACCCTTAGTGATTGTGTGATACCATGTACTTGGATTGTTGTGGATTGTTGTGGATTGTTGTGGTATTGTTGTGGAATATGGACTCGCTTATTGCCTCTCTTGACTCGGAGAACACGCATGTTTCGATTGCTATCATTTCCAGATCTGTCTATCATGCATTCTTGCTTATTTATATTCCCGCATTTCGGTACCATTCGCATGATATTTAGACTGTCTTGTTTGTCGTTTCATGAATTACTCGTTATATTCTTACGGCTTTACTTTCAATTTATCTCGAGCTTGCTCACCGTCTAGTTTGTGACGGTGGGTGCGAATAAGACGGAGAGCGGTAGGGGCAAGGGACCGTGTCTAAGAGACTTTTTGTGAGCAGCTGGACGTGAGGTACCGAGATGTAGGCTCGTACCTATCCTTTTTGTATGACGTTTATGTATATATATATATGGTTGTTTTGGAACCGGGAACTAGGTTGGAGGTGATTTCCATAATTTCATTTTGTTGACTTGGACATGACTGTCTTGGGGGTTTCCACATTTATATAGATTCCTAATTTCCCTTGATTGAGTTATTTCCCATTATTTGATTAGAATATGATTTTTGCTTCCGCTGTATTAAAACTGCAATAACTCTTTCATAAACCTTAAAATTTTGGATAAGTCGAGGCTGACTAGGCTCGTCCAGTTCGCTGAGAAACTGACTCGGGACCTGCACGGGTCTAGGCCGGGCGTACCCAAATGCATTGGGAATTTGGGGCCGTCACAAGTACACGGTTTGTTTCTCTCGTGTATTCATGTGATGATCTTAGTATAGTTGCCTGTTTCGTTTCCACATGATTAATTGACATGGTTATTGATATCTGTTTATGCTTCTATAAATGCTCGGTGTACTTTGTTGGAGTCTTACTAATTGTACTCTCCATCTGGCTTTTTGTGATGGTTAAGTGCAGATCATGCTAGTAGGGGCAAGGAGATTTTGGACGACTTTATCTGACTGTCTACGGTCAAGGACCTACTAGTATGTGCGATTTTGATATTTTGCTTACTTTTGGAAATTGGGTTAGATAGACACTGTACTTGTATATATTATTGTTTAATATTGTCGCATATATACAGAGTACTTTCCCTGAGTTTTTCACATTAAGAGTTGCTCTTATAAATGATGTTTTATATGGCAATGAATTTAATTGTTTTACTTGCCTTAAATTTAAGACTTCCGCTGTTGTTTTAATGATTAAACTGTTGAACTAAATCGCTCAACGAAGGGAGTTAACACGCATATCGAGCAGTCGTGATGTGGCAAAGGGCGTCAGTGGCGCGTGGGACCCAGTGGGTCAAGGATCCTACAGGACTGCTGGGGCAGCGCCTCCCCACGTGGCGACCTCGGGATTTGGGGCCGTCACAAGTGGTATCAAAGCTTAGGTTCAAGCGAACCGAGGGGAAAGTTTAATGGCTTAAGACATTGTGATACCACGCCACAACTGGTATCAGAGAATGGTCGACTCCGTCGGAGGAAGCGTAGGTGTCCTTAAACTGATACCACGCCACAAGTGGTATCAGAGTGAGAGTTCGAGGAGCCTCGGGAAACTAACCGAAAGAGCACACGACTTAAAAATTTAAAATTTTAGATGTGGAAACCCGATGTACTTGCCTTAGAACTTTTAGTTGGGAAGCAAAGTGAGCTGGTAGTACTAGGACTTATATGTGTATATGTTGATTGTAATACTTATATACACGTAGTACGACGCTGACATGCAGCACGTTCGCGGTTTACTAATTCAACATGGATGGACGACCAGTTCATCATGCGGATAATGAGGCTAGAAGAGTAGTGCCCACGGAGAGTCGAGTACTTGGGCAGAATTCAAGGAAGTATACCCCGATCGAGATCTAGCTGAGACGGAGAGATGAGTTCTTGACGCTGAGGCAGAGTGGTCGTACGGTGTCGCAATAAATGGAGAGATTCACATATCGACTTACTTTTGCGATGGACGTAGCTAAGACCGAGCAACTTCAGGTCCATTACTTTATTCGAGGATTTTGACCACAGACTTAGGGAGCGCAGATTGTACGCTAAGTTCGGTAAATGTGAGTTTTGGCGTTCAGAAGTGAAGCCTCTGGACATGTGATCAACGACAAAGGTATTCAGTGGACCCGAGTAAGATTCATGTTATCATTGACTGGCCTACACCGAAGTGCGTGACAGACATTCGGAGTTTCTTTTTTGGATTGGCAGGATATTATCGACGCTTGTACATGACATGTCCAAAAATTGCAGCGCCGATGACCAAATTGACCAATAAGGATATGATTTGTTCATTTGGTCCAGTAAATGTGAGGTGGTCTTCATAGAGTTGAAGAAGAAGTTAACTTCTGCACCGTTATTAGTGTTGTCAAAGCCGGACCAAAAGTTGACGGTTCATACGGATGTTTGCGGCACCGGATTGGGATGTGTACTAATGCAGGGAGACATAGTGATAGCTTATTTATTACATTAGTTGCGGACTCATAAGAGGAACCAAACAGTGAGACAATAGTTTCTCCAGATGACATACGAGTTTTGTTTACTCGAGGCGGCAACAGCTATGAGTTGTCAGAAGTTCCGGATGCAGCAGAGACACATAATTACAGACAAATGAGAGTACCGACAATATCCATTCCGCGTGTGTGGGAGTGTCGGAGAGCTGATGTGATGTATCATAGGCTCAAGGACGTAACACAAAGTCTAGATTTTTCAAATTGGCGCTGAGATACATAATACCGTTCAGAGTCGTAGCATGAGTTGGCAGTGTGGTTTACAGATTGGACTTGCCAGAAAAACTTGCTGGGGTTCATCCGACATTTCACATTTCAACATTGAGACTCGTTAGGTCAAGGTCGAGATCGACGATTGAGTTGGGACATGTGAAGATACTTTTTTGACGTGATCTATGATGAGAGAACGATATAGATTGTCGACCATCGGGTACGAATTCTCCGGAACATGGAACTCACGAAGGTCTTAGTTTGTTGGCAGCATCATAGGACGGAGGAACGCACTTGGGAGCTCGATTCGACGATAAGGACACGTTACCCTCAGCTATTCTCTGGTATGAGATTCGGGTTACAGTTAAATTTCGGGACGAAATTTCTTTTAGTTGGGAAGACTGTAACGGCCCGAAAATTTGACTCGTGCCACTTGTCATTTTAGGGTCATATGTGGGACCCACTTGCTGAAATACGTAAGTCCAAATCTTGGGTGGAAACTCCGAGGAATTTTGTAATATCCAATTTGAGATTATAATGCAAATAGTTGAGCTGTTTTACGAGTTGGTATACGCAGAGAATTCGGTGAACCGAAACATGGACGGGGACGCATCTCGAGTCGCGTGCTAACGTGGGACCGAGATAGTCGCTTTTATGCGATTTTAATGTGTACATTAGATACGCCTCGTGATGCACGTAGCGCGAGTATCGAAATTTTGAAAATGAGGCGGGTTGATGCCTCGAGATGCGCGCTGCTCAGTTTGTCTCGAGATAAGCAAATTTGCGAGGCTTGAGACAATTTTGGTCAAGCATAGAGGCGGCGGACAAAGAGGTGAAATTATTGAGTTTGCCTAGAGATTCGTGTTGCACGAATCTCGAGGACACTTTGATTTGAAATTAAAAAAATGTAAATATATATATATATATATATATATATATATATATATATATATATATATATATCAAGAGAGAGAAAAGAAAAGAAAAAAAAAAAAAAAAAAAAATCGAAGAAAGCAACGGAAGAAAGAAAGAGAGAGGGGAGAAGACGACCGAGAGTGAGGAGAGAGCGGCGAGGACGAGGAGGCGCGACAGCCAGCGGCTCGCGGAGATGACGATGACCAAGAGTGACGCCGGCAAACAGGGTGGCGGGCGAGATCGACAGTGGCAAAGCGATGAGGGCGCGCCGTGGCGAGCAGGAGGTCGCGGACGGCGGCTCGCGGCCGATCGCAGCAGCCGACGGTAGCTCGCGCGAGCCTATCGACCCGGCAATGGAAAGCGAGTGGTGGCTGCGCGGTGGACACGACGGCGGCGGCGGTCGCGGCAGACCAAAGACGGCGAGCGGTCTTCGCGGCAGCAGGCGGTGGCGGCGCGGCGAGGAGGCGCGCGCGAGCGACGACGGACGGCGGCAACTCCAAAGCGATGGCGGGATCGGCTCGCGATCGCGGTGGTGGTCGACGCGAGGTACGAGCAGCCACGGCCGGCGGAACAATGCGGAGAGCTGGCGCGCGCGGCGAGGCGCGGTGGCGCGATGGTGCGCGCCAGCAATACATGCCAGCGATGAACGACGCGCGCGTCAGCGCGGCAGCAATGACGTCGGGTCGGCAGCGGCAACGGTGCGGTGAACAACGCGATGGTGTTGTCGGACTGATCGGAGGCGAATCGACGAATGTCGACGACGCGATGGAAGTGAGGTGTTATTTATTCATGTGATGATCTTAGTACAGTTGCCTGTTTAGTTTCCACATGATTAATTGACATGGTTATTGATATCTGTTTATGCTCCTATAAATGCTCGATGTACTTTGCTGGAATCTTACTAACCGTACTCTCCATCTGGCTTTTTATGATGGTCGAGTGCAGACCGTGCTAGAAGGGGCAAGGAGATTTTGGATGACTTTATCCGACTGTCTACGGTCAAGGACCTACTAGTATGTGCGATTTTGGTATTTTGCTTACTTTTGGGAATTGGGTGACTAGATAGACACTGTACTTGTATATATTACTGTTTAATATTATCGCATATATACAGAGTACTTTCCCTGGGTTTTCCACAATAGGAGTTACTCTTATAAATGATGTTTTATATGGCAATGAATTTAATTGTTTTACTTGCCTTAAATATAAGACTTTCGTTGTTGTTTTAATGATTAAATCGTTGAACTAAATTGCTCAACGAAGGGAGTTAACACGCATATCGAGCAGTCGTGATGTGGCAAAGGGCGTCAGTGGCGCGTGGGACCCAGTGGATTAAGGATCCGACATGACTGCTGGGGCAGCGCCTCCCCACGTGGCGACCTCGGGATTTGGGGTCGCCGCAATAAAGTTATAAAGTTAGAATTATGGAAATAGGTCTTTGTCTTGGTGATTTAATGTGACAGCCTTATGTTATTTTAAATAAATTGATGAAAGTTCTAAAACTTAAATACATTGAAGATATTTTGGAGTTTAATCCTCCTCTCTCTGATGAGTAGGAAAAATTCCATATTAGCATGTGAATTTTGAAGTATATATTAATATAGTATAGTGAAGCCAAAGGGCATTTTAGTTGGCAAAGGATTTTTTTATTATTGGATGAGACAAGCATCATTTTTCCCTTAAATAATTAGAATTACTTAAATTCCTGAAGCTATGTTTCACATTCATTGGTCCATGGAAATTTACTTATGTAATTTGACGCAATATGCATAGCGATTCAAATGCGAAGAATGTATTTTATTGTTAGCTTATTCTATATTTTAGCCAACTTTCCCGTCATTTTTGGTAGTTTATTATTTCATTTAGGACATTAGTTTTTGAATAAAGGAGCCAATGGCCATTAGGAAATATATATATATATATATATATATATATATATATATATATATTTCCTTTTTTTGTTTCTCTTCTTTGGAGAGTTCTTGAATATCTTGATCCTCCGGATGATTATTTTTGTATCCGCGTCTATGACTAAATTTACTTCACAATCTCTAATTGCCTTGTAAGCATCTGTTTCGTTTGTTGTTTTTCTCAAAACTCCACAATCAGCTCTGGCTTTATGAGAATTAAAGTCTATACATTTATTAGTGACGTTGCGACTGGAAGATTTCCAAATTTTATTTGTATGCGATCAACATCTAAGCTGTGGCATTTTTTCAGTGACCCTATTGTGAATGGTTAGTAAATTAGTGATGGATTATAATACCAATGGTCATTCACTAACTTAACCTTTCAGTAGGAACTTACTCCAAATCAACTTTAAGAAGGTGAGCTTCTTTTTTTCCCTTCCTTTCTTTCTTCTTTTAAGACTGTGCATTCATTAGTTTACTTGAACTATTTGCAAAATTTCCAATTGCTTTAGTTTTCACATGGTTTGGGTCGTTTACTAACTGGTGACATGATATATGTCCCTTACTATAGTTTCTTGATGTTCTATGCAAGTTTGTGAATTTCAGTGAGCCTTAGAAGAGTTATGTGTCACTTGCTCTTTTAACTTTGATTTCTACCCTTTCCTTGTGACAGATGGGTAGCAACATCGTTGGATTTTAACAAGAACTACGATGCTAGCGTTTTTGAGACAACCATAAGGTTGCATTGTAAGGTTTAATTTATTTTACTTTCCAATTTGTCTCTCTCTTCTTGGAATAATATCCTGGGATTGTGTTTGAAATGTAGAAAATGTTTTAAAGACAAAGAGGATGAGAGGCAATTCATTGCTTTCGCTTTAGCTCATGCTTAGTTTGGTTAGAAAATCACGAGTTTTAAAGTTAAGATTTAGTATTGAAAACCACTTGACCAACCTAAAGAAAAAGTTAAAATTAAATTTGTTAGGACACTGTTGGAGCTTGAAGAGGACTTACAAGGTGTGGAACGCGAGTTTAGAGTGGCCGAGAGACCGTATAGGGTACGAATTGCGTGCATTTAAGGTAACTAAATCCTTTGAGGGTATTTTCTTTATTTCATTTCCATTTCTAAGTTGACATTAAATCATTTGGATTGTTTTACTACCAGTCTTAATGAGTTGCAATGTCTTATTTATTATCCAATGTCTCTTGATTATGTTATTTGTCTTATATATTGGTTATGTTTTAGTATGATTTAGTTTGATGTTTTATAACTAGTTAAATACCCATATTTTATTCTTTAGGTGGCCGTGTAGATTGGGTTTTGGCCAAGGGTTGCCTATGGTAGAAAACTAGAATGGAATTGTTTAACTGTGTGATGCCATTGATCATTTGTAAGCTTCACATGTCAACAACCACTCGAGTTGCTATCTAGTAACTTAATTATTTTGGACTATTTGTACTGTAATGCCTCTCTAAGGGTCGCGCGGGCATTCCTTAATTCTTTATTTATTTTTCCTTGTGCTTAAGGTGCCCCTACTTAAGAAAACAAATTTAATGCTACTATTATATGGTTAACAAAATATTGTTGAACCATGCAGGCTAAGCTCTAAAGGAGACATCAGGAGCTGACTCAGACTACACCGAACCAGCCGGTGGATGATGAGGCAGTGTACTAAAAGATGGTGGGTGAGTGTCCCAAAGGATGTGTCTACAGTCTCAGGTCGTTAGGGAGAAAGAAGAGAAGATACGTAGATCCTGATGCTAGCACATCCCGGGTGCTAGCACAACGAGGGATGTGCAACTTTATGATACTTAGATATTTTTATGGTTGTTGTAGAACAATGAGAATTGTAGTTTTTTGTGGATACTTAGGTATCTTAGACATTTATTATACTTGACTACGTTTCGTGGATATATAAATCTTTTTTAATATCGAATTGTATGTTTTTTTCTCATTTGAATCTTTGTTGTTGATATATATTGTTGATTTGTGTATGTATGTGAAATTTTACTTTTTGGGGGATGTTAGCTCCCCCAAGGAGTTGTTGGAAGGGGTGCAGGCGATGGAGCAGGTCCTGTTGTTATTTTTAGTTTTAGAAGTTTTGAGGAACCAATTTGATTCTTGTGAATATTTAAAAAAAACTGGGCATAAAAACGGAATAAAGACGAATTAGCAACGGAATTTATAAATTTTGTTGCTAATCCGTCTCTAATTTGTGAAGAAATAGAATGAAAAAATTGGGTAAACAGAGTTTAGAAACGGAATAGAGACGTATTAGCAACGGAACTTATAAATTCCGTTGCTAATCTGTCTCTAATTTGCAACGGATTAGCAACGGAACATAAGTAAAACTATTTATGTTCCGTCTTTGTTCCGTTTCTAAATTTCATCTCTAATCCGTCTCTAATCAGCAACGAAAACACATTTTCGACTGACTAAATCAGCGACGACGATTTTAGAAACGGAATAGATTTCGTCTCTGTTCCGACAGAAATGAATTAGAGACGGAATTTATGTTAATCAGCAACGAAAATTTCCGTTTCTGATTGGCTGTTTTTTTTGTAGTGAACATTTAAAAGATATAATGTATGCATGTATAGTATTACATAATATGATTGTTGAGGATGAGGGTGACGCAATTAGAAACCTGAATGATGATGATGGAGAACTTTCGATTGTCGCAAGTCTAGGATCTACGAAAGATTTTCAACAATATCTTCAAAGAAATGCAAAATTACGTGATCGCGAAGTGCATCATCATCTTCGAGCAAACTTGGTAGAGCATATCTGGAACCGCTTTGGAATACCAAAGAAGATAGTTAGTAGTATATTTTAGTTAATTTATATTCCTGTGTTGTAATTTTTTTTAGTCGTCCTATATTGTAATGCTATGCAAAAAGTATTATCGCAATGTCGTTGATGAGTTATTTTTATGAATTAATTATCATTTAAATCTATTAAATAGAGTTTTATATTTTAAATGCATTAGATATTTTTTTTTGTCCTAATTTGTATTGCGTTTGAGTTTTTTGATATGGTTAAAAATATATTTGTATTTTTGTGAAATATATATTAGTTTTTTTAAATGCATTGGATATTTTGTTTTTTTAAATGTATTTGTATTTTATAAAAATATAAAAAATAAAATTAAGTAGAGAGGATTTATATTTTTAAAATAATTATGGAAAGTACGATGTGACTTGTCGAATAAATGGGGAAATGGGGATTTCATCCCCTAAACTAAAAGCAAAAGTGGAAATTAACCCTTAAACTTATTTTGCATGGTTTTAGTCCTTAAACTACAAAAAGGAATAGATTTTAGCCCATCGTGAAATTTTTTTGTTATCTTTAACATTTTTTGCGCACATAACAGTTGTGACTTGGCACTTGTGGGTCCCACATCATAGTAAAAAAAACCTTAAAACCACTTCTATCCATCTCTCCTCAACACAACGACCGGGATGACATCAACGATGGCGACGATGATCAAGAAATCAACAGCGACGACGACCGAGGCATCGATGACATCTTGGACGGCGACGGGGATATCAACGACGACAATGATTAAAGTAATTGTATGCTTTCCCTTTTCGAAGACAATTTATGTGCACGAGTTTTTTTTTCTAATGCTACACCATGGTACTGATGTGGACATGATTTACAACTTAACAATAATCGTCTTCGGTTGATTGCATCACGACTCATGGGGTTAGTCGAATAGTATCCGGATACCCACAATCTAAAAAAAGATAATACATTAATTATCAATTATCAAGTACAATATATTTACTCATTGCTATCACAATATCAAAAGAGCTACTTGAATTTTTCCAACCACATCATTTTAATCACCGTCGTCATCAATATCATCGCCTCCATCCAGGATGTCGTTGATGTCCCAGTCGTCGTCGCCGTTGTTTTCTAGGTCATTGTCGCTGTCGTTGTCATCGTCCCGGTCGTTATGTTGAGGAGAGAGGGATATAAGTGATTTTATGGTTTTTTACTATGTTGTGGGACCCAAAAGTGTCAAGTCACATTTGTTATGTGCACACAAATTGTTTAAGATAACTGAAAGATTCATGGTAGGCTAAAATCTCTTCATTTTTGTTATTTAAGGATTGAAATCCACCCAAAACAAGTTTAAGGGTTGATTACCACTTTCGCTTCTAATTTAGGGGTTGAAATGCTCCTTTTCTCGAATAAATGGTTGTGAAAAGTGTGATGTGATTGTAGGTCCCAAAAAAGTGCGTAGTAAGTGTGTAGTTATAGCGGAGATAAGTGTAGTAGAAGAGAAGTTAGTGAATTAATGATGTGAAAATCAATTACACAAATGAAGTGAGTAACCATTGCTCATGCCTAATAAGTTGGTTTTTAGAGGTTTGTGATAGTTTATTTTAATGTGTTTAATATGAAAAGTCTCCAAAATATATATTTAATTATATTTATTGGTCGTTTCCAGGTGAAACGGAATGTGCGGTTGAATTCAGGGCGAAAAATTACTCAAAATGGAATGTTTACATGTAGTGATCAAATGCTAGATGATTTGCCTCAAGTTACGTTCAGGGCAGTGGGTAGAATATGGGACGACAGACCAAGTAACGCCCAGAGTAACACGCTTAAGACACATGTTCTTCAGAGTTGTTAGATGATCTCGAGATGCGTCGATTGTTCTCTCCCATGAATCCGGTGACAAAGTCGGGCGATTTCTCTTCACTTCCTGTCTACAATGCGTTTGCTCTCCATTGGCCACCATCTGCCACGTGTCATCTTTCCATTTGTCCAACTCACCTGCGCTAAGTCATCACAATTCATTTCCTCTCACCTCAGCTGCCTTTCGACTCCCCTTGGGATCTGTGCTGCTAGACTCTCCCATTTTTCGATGACTTCGTGCAGTTGTCACAATGCACAGCCGAGCGACACGTGGCGACCTCCACCAATCCAACACGTCATAAAGCAGCTGCTTCTCCATTGACATCGCGACACGTGTCGTGCGACAGCTCTCTCATCCAACTACGCATTGACACGTGGCAGACCCCAATTTTCTAGCCAGAAAAGCCCATGGATGCTCCTCGGCGCACGTGTTACAAGACCAACCCCCAAAATTAATTTCTCTCACCTCATGACAAGTTTTAATGATTTTTCATATTAGAAACTAGGGTATTCATTCGAGGAGTTGACATCAGAGCCGTTACACACAATTTTTTATACTTTGTATTGTAAAGATCATGTTCAGCTAAACCAATCTTCGCCTAGGTTGGAGGGGAAACAAGTGGGATTCTTGATTCATGACATAAAATTGTGAGATCTATGATTTTTGTTTAATTTAATTTATTTTCTCCTATTTCATTGTTGTTGATTTTACGGATTATGGTTTAGATCTAGGATATGTATATGATCATTGCATGATTTTATGTGGACAATCTATAGTTATTTGGGCCGATTGTATCTGTAATTGTACTTGTGGACCAATAAAGTGACAAACACTCACTTGTTTGCCGTAAAACCCTTTTCAGTTCTTGAGTGTGCAACAATTGAATTTAGCTTAAACCTGAAGCGGACGCGATTCAGTTATTTATGATTAGTATTCTCACATATCCTTATTATTGCGGTTAGTGTGTTAAATCTGATTAGCGGATGTCTAGGGTTATGCTTAGGGAAGTAATTAATGGTGGACGTCCTAACTATCAAGATTAGGGGAATTAGGAATTTCTTGTGGACGTCGATTTTCTATAGCTAATCTAGGAGAACTTGAATTAATAACTTTTTGGAAAGATTGAAAACCATAATATGCATTGAATCTTGATTCTTGATTGTGGAACCGTAGACCTATGTGTTTTCTCTCACTGATATTATATTTTGCAAACTTTTCATTTTTGCTAGTTTAGTTAATTATTTCCTTAGGCTTTCTAAAAACTCTCAATTTTTAGTTAACTTGAGTAAAACTCGAGTTTTGTAAATTCGACCCCGTATTTATCACTACTACGCTCTTGTGGTTGGTAACTTTATTGCGGGTTATATTTGACACGTACGACATGTGATAAATGCCCTAAGTTAAGTTTTCTCTCCACTACCACTTGGGTTTATATACACTCCTAATGTTACAATCTTAATATATGATTTTTTTGTCAAATACTATCTTAACATATGATTGGTAGGTTAGCTATTAATGGTAAGTAATAAAACCTGCAGATGTTGAATTCTATGATCTGTAATTAGTTAGTTGCCGATTATTAGGATATATTAGTTGTGATTACTCGGATAGATTAGTTGTTGTTATTCCTATTTTATCTCCTCATTCTTAGCTATTTAGTTTCCCTGTATTTAGCCTATATTCTGTTATCTATCTTGTATATATAATCGACAATAATCAATGAGAAGAAGTAGTCCAATTCATCATATTTGTGTCATTTATCTTCAAGGTATCAAAGCAAATGGCAAAATATGGAAATCAGATACATGGACTCACCTCTTCTTCCTCCACCGAAATATCCTCATTCTCACAACCACCTTCATCTGCTCAAACACCTTCCTCTTCTTCGATACCCGATCCCTTCTCTACACAAATTACAAACCATAAACTCAATGGCCAAAACTATCTGAAGTGGTCATAATCAGTCATTATGTTCATCTGTGGGAAAAGCAAAGATGATCTTCTCTCAGAATCAACAACTGCTCCAAATGAAGATGACCCTGCTTACAAATCCTGGAAGGCCAACAACAATATGGTGATGTCGTGGCTCATCAACTCTATGACTCCTGACATTGGTGAGAATTTTCCGCTCTATGCAACAACTGCTGAAATCTGGGAAGCTGCCAAGATCACATTCTCCAGTTCTGAGAATACATCAGAGATCTTCGAGACCGAAAGTGTTCTTCATGAACTTAAACAAGGTGATCTTTCAGCTACACAATATTATAGCTCGCTGACCCGACATTGGCAGAAAATTGATCTTATAGACACTCACAATTGGAAATGTTCGGAGGATGGAAAACTCTACAGATCAATTGTAGAGACTAAGCGGGTTTTCAAATTCCTGTCTGGGCTCAACAAGAACCTTGATGAAGCTCGGGGGGAAGTTCTTAACACCAAGCCATTGCCCTCAATCAGGGAGGCTTTCTCAGTGATTAGATACGAAGAGAGCCGACAGAAGATCATGTTGGGAGACTCTACAACACCAAGTGCAAATTCAGATGGCTCAGCTCTCTCAGTCTCCAGTGAAAGTCAAGCCGCTAAAGTCTCCATTTCTAGGAAGAACAGTAAACGGCCATACTGCGATCACTGCTACAAACCAGGGCACACTCGTGACACTTGCTGGCAGATCCATGGGAAGCCAGCTGATTGGAAGCCACGAAAAGCCTCTTCCGATCAAGAACCTCGGGGAAATCTAGTCTCTGCTCCACTGTTCAGCAAGGATCAATTAGAGCTACTACAAAGTCTGATCAGCCAGTCTTAGCAAGCTTCTCAGAATCCTCCTGCGAATGGAAATGCTCTCATGATCAAAGGAGGTAATATCTCTCTAGTTTTTCACTCTAGAACTGACTACACATCCTCTTGGATTGTAGATTCAGGAGCCACTGATCGTATGACTGGTAACCGTGGTTTGTTCACATCTTACTCACCATGTGACAAGTCTATCTCAGTCATTATAGCAGATGGATCATGCAACGACCCGAAAATTTGACTTGTGCCACATGTCAAGTCAAAGTCGTATATAAGACCCACTCGTCGAAATACGTATATCCGAATCCAATTTGGGATGATAATGCTAACTATGCGAGGAATTCGGTGAGCCGAAACACGAACGAGGACGCGCCTCGAGTTGCGTGCCAACGTTGGACCGAAATGATACGTCTCGTGTTGCGTGTAGCGCGAGTATCGAGAGTTTGAAATGAAACGGGTTGATGCCTCGGGATACGCGCTACTTGGTTGTTGAGTTTGCCTTGAGATTTGTGTTGCACGAATCTCAAGGATACTTTTGATTAGAAATAAAAAAGAAATATATATATATATATATATATATATATATATATGGGATAAGATAAGGATAAGGGAGAGAAAAAAAGAAAAAAAAAGAGATCGGGAGAGTGATAATGAGGAAGAGAAGAAAAAAAAAGAGGAAGAGAGATCGAGAGATCGGAGACGCGAAGGTGGCGGCCGACTGGCAGGCAGTGCCGGCAATGCTCGATGACGATGGACCAACGAGAGCATGCCGACGGTGGCGTGGACGGGAACGTGGCCGGTGGCGCAGCGGAGCGCGTTGGCGGCTCACGCGCGACGCGGATGACGGCTGCGCGCGAGAGAGGTTGGAGCGACGGCGGGCTAGCAAATGCGAGCAACTCGCAGAATCAACCGCGGACGCCAGGCTCATCTGCAGCGCTTGTGGCGATATCGGCGGCGGTGGCGGACGAAAAAGCCGGGAGGACGACCAGTAGCGGCGAGGCTCCAGCGACGCCGGCAGTGGGGTCGCTCGCGCGCGCGATGGCGCGGGGGTCGAAAGAGCGGGTCGGATCGGCAGCGAAGGCGAGCGTGGCGCCAGCGGGCGGCGGCGACGCGGTGAACGGCGCGGTGGCGCGTTGTCGACCGGTTGGATGCGCGATTTCGACGAAATCGGGACGACGCGATGGAGGTGAGATTTATTTCACCTAATTTTGTGTGATGTGAATGAATTGAATAAATTAGACCTAAAATGTCTAAATGGACATCAGGGACTTAAGAGTCGAGTGTCGGGTGCGCAAATCAAGACGCGAGCGGCGTTTTGGGTTCGCGATTTTTCGAGGTAAGTAAATCAGCTAGGGACTTATACAATATTTCATTTCCCTCCATTGGCTGTTGTTGTTCACTATTTTGTGATAGCTTCATTTCGCTTTATTGTATATTGTTGTGCTATCATTGGAACTTGTTGGTTGAGTGGTCCATTGGCAAGTGAGTCATGGTTACTATTTCTCTGCGATATGAGCTCGTATCCGGACGCTGGGGCCGTAGATATCTCATAGTCGCAAGGGTTAGGGCTGGGAGGCAGGTGTATCGTCCTAACCCGAGTCAGTTGGCTTTTGCCGAGACTCAACGATCTTTTGGTTGGGACTCCTTAATGTTGGTTTTCTTTGTATTCTGGACCCTCACTTATCGATTGTTTTGGTTATTATGTTTTATATTCATGTGTTCTTGATTCCGTTCGTTCTATTTGCATGAATTCGACTGCTTTGGATATTGTGAAATGTTGTGTATATGTCCTACTGGATTTACTTACCTGGGCTCGTCATTCTTATGTGTGACTGAGTGCAGAGCCGCGGACGAGTAGCAGAGGGAAAGCTTCATAGCTAGGTGAATTTTTGTATAGTTTATAATTACTCTCCTCTGATGATATTTATTGGGTTCCACAATTAGGTTGCCTAACTTTCTATATTATGGTTGAGTTATGTAATGTATAGTTGCTTCCGCTAAATTGTAAAACTCGAAAAATACTAATAACTCAACTGTAAAATTATGAATTTACGTATAATGATGGATTAGAAGGCTGACTAGGCTCTCGTTGACCTTGCGAGACTGGCTCGGGGGTCCACGTGAGCTTAGGCCGGGCGGAGCCCAATTCGTGGAAAATTGGGGCCGTCACAGATCAATCTCATCTGTTGTAGGCATTGGAACAGTGAAAAACTCATCTGATTTACAACTCAATTATGTGTTCTATGTTCCCAAGTTGGATTGCAATTTGCTGTCCGTGCATAAGCTAAATAGAGATTTGAAATGCCTCACTCAATTCACAGAAGATTCTTGTGTTTTTCAGGACAGGGACTCGGGGAAGATGATTGGCAGTGCTGAAGTAAAGTCTGGATTGTGTCTTCTCGAACATTCATCTCGTTCGAATTCTTTGTTGGTATCACAATTCAATAAGTCAGATAGAGAAATCATGTTGTTACATTATCAACTTGGTCATCCTAACTTCATGTATCTCTTAAAACAGTTTCCTTCATTATTTAAGAATAAAGATATCAATTCTATGCATAGTGATGTGTGTCAATTGTCTAAGCATCTTAGAAATTCCTATGTGCAGAGTCCTTATAAAGCATCTCAACCATTTTCAATGATCCATAGTGATATTTGGGGTCATTCAAAAATCTCTACTATTACAAATGCAAAATGGTTTCTCTTGTTTATAGATGATCGCACTAGGCTCACATGGGTTTTTCTAATGAAACATAAATCTGAAGCTTGCAACCTAGTCAAACAGTTTCATGTCATGATCCAAACACAATTCAAAACAAATATTCAAATATTTCATTCTGATAATGGAAATGAATATTTCAACTCCATATTAGGTGATTATTTCAAAACCCATGGCATTGTGCACACTAGCTCCTATGTCGAAACACCTCAGCAGAATGGTATTTCTGAAAGAAAAAACAGACGCCTCCTAGAAGTTGCACGCTCAATCATGTTCACAACACATGTTCCAAACCAGTATTGGGGTGAGGCAGTCCTAACAACAGCCTATCTCATCAATAGAATGCCTTCGAGAATATTGAATTTTGCAACTCCATGTCACATATTGCTAAACAGTTTTCCTCACACAAAACTACTTTCAACAATTCATATCAAATTGTTTGGTTATACAACATTCGTCCACCTTTATGATCAAAGTAAGTTAGCTCCTCGATCCTTAAAATGCATATTTTTAGGATATTCTCCAACTAAGAAAGGATATAAATGTTATTCCCCGTCTCTGCGAAAATCTTTTCACACTATGGATGTTACCTTTCTTGAAAACAAACCTTTCTATCCTAATTCTTCGATTCAGGGGGAGAATTTGCTGTTAGAATCTCAGAATCAATATCTATGTGAGGGGGAAAACAACAGTGTCATATAGTTTCCTACAAATATCCAACTTGATCATCTCAGTCCTGTACAATCAATTCCACTAGATTCAACTCCACCAGATTCCTCTCAGACTCAACCTCAAGACTGTCAATCATCTGCCTCAACTCCACTGTCAAATGAAAACCATGAACAAGGTATGTCTGATCCTAACTCCTCTCAGAATTGTGATCATATACCTGTTGATGAGATGTCTATTGCCTTGAGAAGAACTGAGAGAACTCATATACCATATCGGATGAAAGATTTCATCTATTATGGCAAGCGCTCCTCCGAATATAAAGCTTATGTTTCTAACATTGATCAAGTCAGTATTCCTAGAACAGTGTAAGAAGCTCTAGCGACACCAGAGTGGAAGAAAACGACTTATGAGGAAATCAGGGCATTGGAAAAGAACAATACTTGGGAGATCACCACTCTACCACCTGGAAAAAGAACAGTTGGATGTATATGGCTATTCACCGTAAAGCACAATGCAGATGGTTCGGTAGAGAGACTAAAGGCTCGGTTAGTTGCAAGAAGCTACACTCAGACGTATGAGATCGACTACCAGGAGACGTTCGCCCCAGTTGCTAAGCAGAACACGATTCGAGTTTTACTCTCACTAGCATCAAACTCAGACTGGCCACTTCATCAGCTTGATGTGAAGAACGCATTCTTAAATGACGATCTCTCAAAGGAAGTTTACATGGACATTCCTCCAGGTTTTGAAGATCTACACTCAAAAGGAAAAGTCTGCAAGCTTAAGAAATCATTGTATGGATTAAAGCAAAGTCCTCGAGCTTGGTTCAGTATGTTCTCAGAAGTGTTAAAAAAGGTTGGTTACTCACAAAGTCAAGCTGATCATACTTTATTCTCTAAACATGCCTCTGATGGAAAGATTACAATCCTGAGTGTATATGTTGATGATATCGTAATAACTGGTGACAATGAGAGAGAGATCATCTGTTTGAAACAATTGTTAGCCATGGAATTTGAAGTGAAAGATCTTGGAAAGCTGAAGTATTTCTTGGGAATGGAAGTCTCAAGATCTCATAAAGGAATTTCTGTGTCTCAACGAAAGTACACTCTGGATCTATTGAAAGAGACTGGAATGCTTAGGAGCAAACCATCAGAGACACCAATGGAGCCTAATTTAAAGCTCGATGCCAAGGAAGAAGAAGCTGAAGTGGACAAAGGAAGATATCAACAGCTTGTGGGAAAACTGATTTACTTAGCAAATACCAGACCCGACATTGGTTTTGTTGTAAGTTTAGTCAGTAGATTCATGAGTCATCCCAAGGAATCTCATATAGAAGCAGTCTTTAGAATTCTGAGATATCTCAAGGGAAGTCCAGGGAAAGGATTGTTCTTTAAGAAAAATCAGAGTAGAAGTGTTGATGTTTACACTGACTTGGATTATGCTGGATTTCAAACAGATAGGCGATCGACCTCTTGATATTGTTCATATGTTTGGGGTAATTTGGTCACTTGGAGGAGCAAGAAACAATCTGTCGTTTCTCGGAGTTGTGCAGAAGCAGAGTATCGAGCTCTGGCTCATGGAATATGTGAAGGAATCTGGTTAAAAAGGGTCCTCAACAGTCTCAACATCTCAAGTGAAGGCCCTGTTCATCTTCACTCTGACAATGAAGCAGCCTTGAGTATTGCCGTGAACCCTGTCCATCATGATCGTACAAAACACATTGAGGTGGACCGTCACTTCATCAGTGAGAAGATTGAAAGCAAGATTGTCGATCTACACTATGTTCCTTCTAAGCATCAAGTAGCATATATCCTCAAAAAGGCCCTTCCAAAGTTGTCATTCCATTCCTTATGCAGCAAGCTAAACCTCATAAACATTTATGCCGTTTAGCTTGCGGGGGAGTGTTGAATTCTATGATCTGTAATTAGTTAGTTGCTGATTATTAGGATATATTAGTTGTGATTACTCGGATAGATTAGTTGTTGTTATTCTTATTTTATCTCCTCATTCTTAGCTATTTAGTTTCCCTGTATTTAGCCTATATTCTGTTATCTATCTTGTATATATAATCGGCAATAATCAATGAGAAGAAGTAGTCCAATTCATCCTATGTGTCATTTATCTTCAGCAGAGAAGATCACCCGAAGTAGTGAATACAGACACTTAAGTAATTAAACTAACGAAAGATCTCCCTCCTTGAAAAAAAGAAAAAGACAAAAAAAGATCTCACTAGCTCCCCTCGCATTCAAGATGAATGCAGAGTCAGTAGACATATAGACGCCAAAACTAGTGTGGACTACCACGAGCTTTAAAGTAGGACAAGACGGAAACGATCATATTGTAGATCTTCAATGATGAAGAATTCCCAATCTCACGCGCATCTCTCACAAAGTGCGCAAACAACCTCCATTAAAGAGGGCAACTACTATAATTAATGGGCACCTCATGCCTATATAGTTCCGCTCCAAAACGTATTGTATATCATTTTCACAATTCAGAGTAGTAAAAGCCCTTGTTAGTTGTAGTCTTACGGATTCCCAATCTATTCGACCAAGAGCAAGATTCAGGTGAATTTTGATTTTACCGTTTCTCTTTGATTTCTTTCTCTTCTGTGGTCTCCATTTTTCGAATCTCAATTCGTCGTTGATGTTCTTGGTTGCAGCAGCAGTAGTTGTTATCCTGGGCTCCCCTGTGTCCATACGATTTTGGGCATTCTTGCCACAAACACATATTGGGTCTGGATTATTTGTCTCAAAAGTTTTACATTCATTGTCAAAAAAAAAAAAAAAAAAAAAAAACATTCAGCTGTACATTCATCAAACATAACAACACATCTTAATTTTCATCTTTTTTTTTTTCGTTGTGTGTGTTCAAGTTGTTCAGGCCTATGTGAGCATTCAATAAACTAGTATATATCAATGGGGAAAGATCTAGAAAAGTTAGAAATTCGCGAAAACCTGTTGCTGTTGAAAGAATCAGTGAGCTACCTGATTCAGTTCTCCTCCATATCCTCTCTCTACTTCCATACAAAAACACCGTAAGAACAAGCGTCCTCTCGAAAAGATGGCCACTTCTTGATCTACGCTGAAAATCTCGACTTTGGAGAGGTTTTAACCAATGATGATACGAAAGAAAAAGTTGTCAATGCAGTGAATATATGTTTGCAGCTCAACAAATGTGGTGAGATTCACAGTTTCCGCCTCACATTCTATGAGGTCGACGCTGGAGACCGAGTTTATGCAAAGAAATGGTTACAATTTGCGGTTCAAAGATCAGTCAAGGAACTTCATTTTGATTTTGCTGAAACTCATGGTCCCAATGCAGAACCTCTGTAATTGCCCAAGTCTCTTTTTTTCACGTGATTCTCCCCTTATACATTTGAAATTGGGGTATTTTAATTTTAATTTTACTTAACTGTCCAGTGCTTAGCGACTTGCATTTGTGGGAATGTTGTGACCTAAGTTCAATCAAGATTTTGGGTCCTAAAGACTTCAAACTGAAGAGACTATTCGCGGGCTATTGTTATGATGCCAATGATATTGATGTTGTGGCTCCGAATCTCACGTCCTTCCATTTCTGTGGCGAATTTCTTCATGGTTATTCTTTCCAAAATGTTCGTAGCTGCTTTGGAGGATGTGTACATTACATCAGACATGTCTCAAGTAAGAGACCCCGACCTAGATTACCTTCAGATTTTGTCGCGCGTTTCTAGCATCAAGATCCTCACAATGTGCCTTGGCCCGTAAGTCTTGAGTTTCTTAAGTATTGCTTATTTTATCAGCAATTCTTTGTTTCTCTCTCTAACTTGTTTAATTGAATCTTTGGTTTTCTATTTAGTATGAGAATGAACATAGGCTGTTCAACGTTGAAACTTTGCCTGTTGATTTGCCCAACTTAAAAGAGTTGCAGATTCTTTATCGAGATCCATTTGATGAAGATTATTTGTCTTGCACCTTTAACCTCATCAAAAATACAGCCTTACCTTGTTTGGAGAAATTATTCATTCAGGTCGGTGATCTTTAGCTCTTATTCATTTTAATTACTTGAATTAGTATTCTTATTTCAGTGATGGTTCTTTTATTATCACTGTGGATAGTGGATACAGATGGAGGATTTCTTTCCTCTATTTTGTACCAAATAATGTCAAAGGAACAACAAAAGAACCCTCAAACCGCTGGTTTTACAATCTCAAAACTATTGAGATCACCACCTTTCAAGGAATGTAGACCGAGATGAGATTGGTGAAATTTCTTCTATGCAGATCTGTCTCACTTGAGCTTCTGGTTTTGGTTGTTGCTCCTAAGTGTGGTTTATAGATGTGGGAAATAGAGAGAACAAAGAAAAGCTTCCATTATCACAATAATGCTAAAGCACCTGTGCCTTCTTCACCCACCATCAATATTACGAAAATTCTTGATCAGCTACTTGCCATGCCAAAGGCAGCAAAAGATGCTAGGATTGTACTTTTCCATGATGGGGAAGTTGAGAGCAGAAACTTGTCTTTACGCATTCTATATATGAATATGAACCTCCTCGCGATCCCATATAAATTACTCTTGGTCTATTGGTTCAAGGCAGTTCGCATGTTTAATGCTGTGCAAGAGGATAAAGACCAGAGGTTCAATATCTGTTGTTTTTGAAGTTCAATTGTTTTGCTGCTCCCCTTCTTTTTTTGGTATGTATTGATGTATGTATTGCTCGCGCCTACTTATGTATTAATGCATGGGAATGCATCTTCTGAGAACTGTCTTCTATTTTATTTTAATGAACAAGAGTGGGCAGTGCTCTGTTTACTTTGAAATGGTTCCAATGCTTCTCTATAATTAGGGCTGGCAATTTGAGTTATGAAACGTTTAACACGACACGATATGTAATAAACATGTCGTGAGTTTGACTTAAGTGAGTCTGTGTCATAAACATGTTAACACGTTTATACACGGTTAATAAACGAGTCATTAACATGTCAACATGCTTAACTCGTTTATGACTCGCTTAACACGACTAAAGAATAATATATAAATAATAAATATGGTATAATAAATAGATTGACACAAAATTCATCCATTTGAATGCATGCTAATAGCATGATTTATTTATAGACATTTTTTATCATATTTTATTTTATATTTGAGAAGAAATGTTCATTTTACTTTTAATATGTTATTTATGTTTTAGATTTTATTAATAATTATTTATTAAGAAAAAATAAAACTTTTCACCAAAGTAAAATTAATTTAGATTTTTTTTATAATTCTTATAATTTTTTTTATGTTATTATTACGAGTCATTTTTACTTTATTATTAAGAGTAATAAAAACTTAAATGAAAAAGTAAAGCAAAACTAACAACTATATATAACGACATTATATTTTATTGGCTATTTTAGTATGTTTGTTCGAATTTAATCATTTAGATATATTTTAAAAAATAGTAACTAAATTATAAAAGTTTAAATAAAATAAAATTTTTAAATACAATATTTAATAAATGGGTGACACGAATACACGACATGTTAATTGACACGACCCACTTAGACACGAAAATGATTAACACGATTAATAAACATGTCATGTAATGGGTTTGCATTATATGAGTCATGACCTGTTTATGACACGACACGTTTATGACTCACGGACTCGGATTGCCACCCCTATCTATAATGCTCTTGTTTTAGCTTCTTCCATCCATTTCAATGCTTGCCTTTGTATCAGAACCGCCTGTCCGAACAAGTATTTAAAATTTTAAATCATCATACATGTCCTTCCTTGAATATATACTCATTACTTGAATCAACTATACCTACTAAAACTCAAAAATCTACAAACTACAAAGGCGCGGCCATGTGCACCCCACTATTTTGTAAGGGAAGCCACTAGATCTCGTCACCCATTGTTGCGAAGAGCATCCTCATCCCCTAAACCTAACGAACAGAGAGAAGAGCCCGAGGTCTTCGATTCTTTGTGCGACACCCTCACACACATACCACTCGATTCCTTCATTCGAGACGCTCATACCAGTCGAGTTCGAGCATTGTTTTGGAAGAAAGAGAGGTGGTAGTGGTTGTTCAAGCGTTGGAGATTCTCTTCTCACTCGGATCTACCATTAGATAAGATTTTTGCTTCAGTTGTTCTTTTTTTTTTTTTTTTTTTTTTTTTTTTTTTTTTAAGTTAGTAGGTTATTGGATCAATGTTGTTGTCATATTAATGGTATAGTGTTGTGTATGGTCCGATTTGAGGGTCATTCCATGTTTATTGTTGTTTCGCTTATGGTTCGGTGACACAGGGCCGACCTACGGGTACTTGGTTCGGTAGAAGAAGATCAAAAGAGGTTAAGGTACTCCACAAAGATCTTACAAATTATTTCCTTAAATATTTCTATGAAGTGTTCTTCGTGTGTGTTCATGCCTTTTTTTGGTATATCGTTTCACACCTTTTTATTGATGTAGCGATGCATAAAGGTATTTGACACTGAAAAAGATGGAAAACAAGTAAATCTCCCAATAATGTCAAATGAACTAACTGAATCAATCATAAGAGAGGAAAACATTTTAGGATTTGTAAACGTAATATGTTAAATACTCCGTCCGCTTACAAATATAAGTCATTAAAGGTAAGGACACAATAATTAAGATAACTTTAATTATAAGTGTAATTTACATCGCACTTTGACATTAAATGAATTGAAGAATTGAAGAATCATACATATTTGAATTGTATAAGGGTATAATTAGTAAAAAAAATAATAAATACACTATCGAATTCCGAAAACGACTTATCATTTAGACCAAAAGTTTTTACTAGAAAGACTTTTATTTTTGACCGTAGGGAATATCATCTAAGTGCCGTGTCAATAATTAAGTAATTTCCTCTTGGTAGTTTTCAATTGAGTTTTAGCCAAGATTTCTTATTCGAGCAACTTTAACGTCACGTAACAGATAAAAATGGATCAAGTTATAAAATACCAAGCAAGTGTGGTTGCGCTATTTTGTGACTTGCAGGTCTAAGAGCTGAAGAATGGTTGTTGGCAGGTGGGCTTCTTTATGCATTGAAATTCCCGAGTCACAACATTTCAATTCTTTCCAACTATGAGGAACTATTATGTTTTTCCTTGTTTTTAGAGAATGAGAGAATCCTGAGCAATCATTTTGATCGGAGTTGTCTACCATCATAAACAAACAGAAACTCTCTACTTCACCATTTATACTATCTTATACAAGTAATGCTTCATCTAATATTAATGTTTTTCTGGTCATGGTTATAAACTGGATCAAGCTAGTTATGAGTTATATATACACATAAACACACACATAGAGTCAGAGTCTAGATTGAAAGGACTACCCTAGCAAAGAGCTCAAAATTGGGAGTTTTTGCTTGATTGACACATTTGATGGAAATATATATCCCATTAACACACCTAAAGAAATATTTACAAATCTAACATATTTCGTGCCACGTCACTGCCAAGTCAATTTTTTTTTTTGTGGAGTTAGGAGAACGTGACTTGCAGTCACGACTTGCTTCAAAACAGCAAGTTTTTCGTGAATTTTTTTTGTCTTGTGGTTTTGAAGTCCGGATGTTTTCTTTTGATGCAAGTCGTGTGTCGTTGTTTTGATTATTAAGTTAAGACAAACTAGTATAAAATATGAAGTTACAAGTAATTTACAAAATTCATAAAAGTAATGTTAGTGATGCCAAAAATTTCATTTGATATAAATGAAGAACTTGAAAATTGAAGTGGAAGAACTACAAAGCATTATATAAACAAAAAAACATGTCATGTGAAAGTAAAAAAAGTCCTAGTATGACCCCAAATAATGACTTCCAGTCCCACAATGTGTCCTCTTGACGGCTCGGACATTACGATTTAAAGCTAATGACACATTCGAATGGCCCACATCAGGAGGATTTTGTGCATCTTCTCTTTGAATATCGTGGATATCACGCATTTCACCATCATGAGTACTTGTATTACCAGATAAATTCATCATTATTGGAGTTGCATTAAAATGACGCGAAGATGTAGGTGCCCTGTCAAATGGAAAGGCTTCCGTAGCCTCGAATGCTATGTTGGGAGGAATCGATGGAGTATGTGGAGTCTCAAACTCGTTGAGAGGTACTGATGGAGTATACACGAGAGTGTCATGCCTCGAACGTGTATCATCATGAGAAGATTGATGAGAAGCTTCAAATGAAGTAGGCATATTATGCATGCGATAATCCACATGTACTGCAGTCAAAGTCGATGCAGCTACATCTCTAATACGTGTAATAGACACATCATCACCCAATGTCAACTGATGAATTGATGTCATTCCATGTGCCTACATATTAAAAACTTATGAAGTTGTATGCGAAAGTAAAATCAAAACAACTATTTGAAAGACTTTATGAGTAAAAGAAATGAAATTGTACTTACCAATGCCTCAACAATAGCTCCACGACGAGACATGAATCGTCGTGTAATGCGACGATACCATATCATATATGGGTCGTAAAATTGCAATGACTCCTCCAATATGTCATCAGTTGCAATATTGGAAGCACGTTCGTTCCACAGGCAGACATAAGCACTATGTTCTGCACTCCAATCCTTATCCGTTTTCCCTCTCAAATCAATCTTATGTAGCTCCATGCTTGCGCTATGTAAATGTGATATCTTTTGTTTCAAACCAAATTGTCGCATGACTTTATCAGAATTATACATTTCGACATCACGGAAGAAAAGCAAAGGTGCCCTCGTTCTCCAAATAGCACGACCACTGCTACAATACGCAGGCAGGTCCCTTATAACCGTCTCCGGATACGGTTCCCAAATTACCTGAAGTTGTAAAAAACAACTTGAAATGAATAAAATTCGCATTTCACTATTGTAGAATAGGGTATTTGGAAAAAATAATTAAGTATATTTCTTATTTCAGCGGGTGCTTGTATGTCAATCATTTCTCTGTATTTTGTCAGCACATGCATTGATATTCCCATGGTCTCCAAGGCATGTCTCCACCTATAGAAATGTACAAAACAACACAAAACATGCATGAATGTACACGTAGATAAATATACTCAAATTGAAATTTTTATGTTAAAAATACTAATTATCTATGACCATATGGAGGAGGTGGAAATAATTCTTCGTTTATTATGATGTCGCCTCGAAGATGCCCTCTCATTATTGGTGCAAGAAAAGGCAACCTATCCCATGCCCATAATTGCAATAATATGACCGGACCTGCAATATCTGCTCCATCAACGTCGTCTGCTAGACACAATTGTCTATATAGGTGAGCCAGAGTTGCACTACCCCAACTGTATTGTCCTGCCTCCTCAAAATCCTCCAAAAATTGCAAATACGTGATGTGAACTAGATTGTTAGACTTGTCCGCAAATAAAGTTCCTCCAAGAAGTTGTAAAATGTACGCTCTTGCATAGCGTTGCACTTCCACATCATCACCATTATTTGGAAGGTTTGGAAACCATCTTGATAGTTGACGAATTTGGATCCGTCATCCAGTCCTATTGTTTTCAGGGAATGGGAAGCCTAGTTGTGTCATACATAAGGCATCATAATCTTGCTCTACACGACCAGTTATTGGTAATCCATCGACAGGTAACCCTAAGATGATTTGTACATCTTGTAGGGTAATAGTCATCTCGCCAACTGGAAAATGAAACGTGTGAGTTTCTGGCCTCCACCTCTCCACAAGGGCAGCAATGAGATGCCAATCCATTGATATGAATCCTATTCGCGCGGTCCCATAAAACCCAGCTTCCTGAAGATGCCCAACTATTTGTTCATCCAGTGGGATCAATCGATGTAGTGCAGCTGAATTACGCCTGATAGTCAATATACCAGGCTCCTATGGAAATACAGGACTTAAGTGACATTAGTTAAATTGTAGATACGAAGCTATAAAATTATGCAAACATGCGAAAAGAAGTACTACCGGTCCATTCCAAACGCGAGTAGATCTATGTAGAGCTTGCATAGTCAACACCGAATCATCTATAGGGCCAGGATCCATATCGCGCTTGAACCCCAAATCATTAGCAATGTTGTCATTAATTCCATAAACCAATGAAGAAACAATACAAGTAGCGATACATTCCATTCAAGAAACAATAAAGTTAAAACAAAAGTGTGCGAATACTACGAAAACATGGTTTAATTGAAACTAAGTTCATGTACCACAAAGTCATAAGAAAGTGATCAAATACAAGGAAAATAGAAGTGGATGCGGAACATAAGACTTGAAAGGGCCTTTCACTATGAAACATTAGGCGGTTGTTCTTGCTGACGATGAGAGCAAGTGCGTCTATTATGTCCATCCTGCTTACACTTACTACATTGCAGCGTTGTTGGGGTTTCTCTCCATTCCTTCTCTCGCTGCATATGACGTGGTTGTTTCTGATTGCCTCTCCAATCCATCTCGGTACGCAAACGTCTTGTTTGAGGATGACCTTTTTTTACTCGCTTTCGAGATGGATCAGCCAGTAACGTGTGTGGAAGTCTAGTGTTAGGCCAATAATCTTCGTGAGGAATGGGTTGAAAATTCGTAGCATAACATTGATTGTACACAGACAATCTGTAGTACGACTCAATGTACTGACAGTGATCTATGGCAACACTAGCGCAAACTGCTTGAACATGGGAACATGGAATGCCAAAACACTGTCATTTCATACAAGTGTATCTATGAGCCTCCAATTTCATCACTTGCTTGTTAGACCCTTTTCTCAAATGATAGCCACGTGGTGCAGTGATGAATTCAAATGTACCATTCTCACGATTCACTAATGTCACATTGTGCCCTCCAGTCGCCTTTCCCTAATGTGACAACTTATTCAGTGCGTACATTGTGTACATTTCGCCCTTTCCTAGGACCGCACCTATTTCGTCGCGCCTTTTGTTAAAGTACACCATGACACGAAAAATGTCAGTTGCACTAAAGCGGTGATGGGGTAAAATCGTGCGCCTTTAAGGACCCCGTTAAAGCATTCTACATATGTGACAAAAAATATCCATATATGTATTAGCTTCTAAACGTAATAAATCAAAAACATTAAATAAATAATAGTAACAAAATATAGACACAATGAATACCTGCTAGATTTGTAGTCACCATCCGTATCGATATCCTTTGTCGTATGCGTTAGTCAATTGTTCTCGATCAAGGTCATTAAACCACGAATACATTCGGCATTCATTTCTTGAAGTTCTTTCATTACTGCCTTAAATTTTCGTGATTGATGTTGTGCACCGGCTAAGTACACCATATCCTTTAATTCTCCGCTCCCGAATCTCATGTTGAAATTACTGCATATGTGACGGAGATAAAATCAGTGGTGAGCTCTTTCATGGGTCCATCCATTTTGAGGATTGTTCATTGCCAACAATATACCAGGGTGTCGATCAGAAATGACACATATACCATCCCTATCAGTCACATGATGTCGCAAACAAGCCATAAACCATCCCCAACTGTCTTGACTTTCCTTATCAACAATGACAAATGCTAAAGGAAATACATGACTATTACTATCAACAACGGTAGCTATTAGGAGTTTTTGTTTGTATTTTCCATACAAGAATGTGCCGTCAATTTGTATAATTGGTCTGCAATGTCTAAAGCCTGCAATAGAAGGTGCAAATGCCCAAAAAATCCATTTGAATACAATCTCATTGTTGGCATTAGGCTCGCAATGCCGCCATTCCACACGTGTCCTTGGATTGCTTTCTTGAAGAACATCCACCGCGACAACATTTTATACGATTCTTCCCAATCTCCAAAGACTTTAGTAATTGCTTTTTTCTTCCCCAACCAGACTTTTTTATAATGAACATCGTAACTGAATTTGTCCTTGATAATCTGATAAAACACTGGAACTGAGATGGACGGATCTCTTCTCACCACATTTTCTACTTCACGACATATAACGGCGGAGTCCAAATGAGCATGATCCTTGGACAGTTTAGCATATATACATGTATGTGGTCCTGCATATTTACTGATCTCAAACATTCCATGGGATTTTCTTCTCGAACACTGCAACCTCCAAGTACATCCATCTAAATATTTCTTACAATGGACAATCCATACTTTAGGTGTAGAATGAGTCACCACAAATCGCCTGTGTCCTTTGATGCTATACAATTTCACGGCATGCTGGATATCTACTTTACACATGAACCGCATGCCTTTCCCAAATTTTGATGCCTCATTCCATAAAGACCTAGAAGGGATCATTGCATTCTCATGGATGGGTTGTATTGCCTCACTACTCAATTCCATAAATACAGATGAAGGTACGATAAATTCACCTGCACCCACGTGCGCATCATCAATTCCAGCAGCCTCTTCATCGAAAAAATCATCGTTCCCATATTCGTTCGAAATTGGAGGACAAGATAATGAGTCATCATCGGCTATGAATCAGTTTAATGTATATCGAATCATGCCATCATCAACATGATGAGCATCAACCCCTTCATCGTCTACATCATCATCGCTTCTCTCTTCACTAGTATCTCCGTCACTACCACGATAGTCATCATCTTCCTCAGTATTCATATCATCACAGGAACGAGCATCCTCATCCATTTCGGGATTTGCGGTCATTAAAGGCGATGCACAATGACTATGTTCATAAATTGGTTGAGTACTAGGTCCAGCTCCAGAATTTAACACTATATTACAATTGGAACTATTATACGATTGCCTCGGAACTAAATCTAAAAATAGCTCCATGCAATTTAGTGGTGGAAATTCTGCCACAATCTCCCAAGCATCTTTCAGAGTCGATTCATCATTTATTCGCAAGGGGACATAGTTGGCCGTTCCACTTCCAATGTACGCAGGATATCGATATGTCATGTCGATATCATTTTTTCATTGTCTATCTCCAATGAATTTTAGATAAAACTCACAAGTTCCTCGTATCCTAAACCCATTTTCGATCTGAGATGTCAAATAAGCGGTTTCGTGTACGAAATCCCTGATGGTCCATCAACCATGTCTCCATTCATATATCACAACATAGTTACTATTCGATCAACCATTATTGAATCTATATATGTAGAATATAATTGTTAATCAATAGAAGTGATGATAATTATTACACTCACTTGGCACAAATATAAAAAGTTGGACTTGATTAGTCCAAGCAATTATACTAAAGGAGCATTCAACAATTGAAATATAGATATATAATTAGGCACCTTGGTTTTTACAATTTTACATACCTTAGTCATTAATTAAACCAAATACTTGATTGACTGAAACATCATTGTTATTTTAGTTATACTTGCAATAGTACCGTTTGCCTTAAATCATTTCGTTTAGTATTGATTTCGATCCATAATACTTGTGACATTACAAGGCCAATTGAAAACATCTTAAAAAATGTTTTGCTCGACCATAAATGGACCTTAGTTCTATACTAGTATGGATCGACTACATGGATTAAACTCTTTCACTCCAAGAGTGACAACAACTAAGCCGAGGCTGTATACTAGTAAAGGACGGCTACATGGATCATACTCTTTCACTCCCCAATATACTTTCAAAATCGTTACCACCCGGGGTATCGATAACACATCCGCCTTAATCTCAAATTAGTTCGAGTCAAACTACATCGATATCTAACTATGTTTGAAAAAAAAGTCAAGCTCAATAAAAAGCCAAGCATATATATGTAAAACAGTAATTATATTAAACAAGTTCTACATCAAATTAAGTTTCCTAGAGATTCTCCCTAATATTGTTCTCAATGCAATAGATCTCAATAAAGCAACTAGAAGATTTGATTTTTCGTTGATATTTTCGGTATTATTGGATTACAAAGTTTGGCATTCGTAACAGTCATGAAGATCTTATGCAAACTTCTCTGTTATAAATTAACTTAGTTTAGTCGCTAATCTAAATAAAAATGTCAATGATGTATATAAGTCATGATATATATATATATATATATATATATATATCATATCATGCAGAGAATTGCTTATTACATCAATGAACTAATTCATCAATGAACACAATTGAAAAATGATTTTTACCAATACAAACGAGACCGGTTGTGAAGGCGAGTAGTAACAGCGGGAGGTAATGACCGACCGGTGGAAGGCGAGGACTGACCGATGGGAAGGCTACCAGCAGCGCCGGCAGTAGGCAATTCACGCCAGTGGGACAAGACCACCAACGTAGGTAGGAAGCGAACAACAGCGCCGACATGAGGTAATTCGCGGCGGCGGCAAGCGGGCAACGGCGGCGGCAGGTGGCCAGCGGCTGCGGCACGTCGGGCAGCCACAGGGAGTCTCTTCAACGTTCCAACGACCGGCGGGATACGGACCACGGAGGGCGGACGACCGATTTTCAAGGCGCCGGATAGGAGATGGAGGCGGAGGCGGTCGCCGGAGAGAATAAAAGTGACGGCGACACGTCGGGCAGCCACAAGGAGTCGCCTCAACGTTCCAACGACTGGCGGGATACGGACCACGGAGGGCGGACGACCGATCTTCAAGGTGCCGGATGGGAGATGGAGGCGGAGGCGGTCGCCGGAGAGAAGAAAAGCAGCGGCGGATTTGAAGAAGATGGCTGGGAGTTGGGGTTTCAAGTTGGGGGGTTGGGATTTTCTTGCTACAAGCCGGGTTTCAAGTTGGGGGGGGTTGGGATTTTCCTGCTTCAAACTTGCAGTTTGTAGCAGGAAAAGGAGTGACCTCGGGTCACGATTTCCATAGAGGGCTATGGAAATCGTGACTTGAGGTAACGTTTTCCACCAGGTGGGTTGATCTAGCGCTGACGTGGCGCAGACGTGACAACAAATGTGTTAGTTTGGTAAAAAATTTTGTGGGTGTGTTAGGTTGATCAAAATTTTTCCTATATGTGCTAATCAAGCAAAAAATCCCTCGAAATTGTCCAAGTTTCAAATCATGAGCTTGATTGGTGTAGAATACCATATTGAAAACAAAAAAATGAATGAAAATGTTATTTCAACTATTATACGTATAATTAAAGTTGAATAAATCAAGTGATAAATTGACCATCCTTAATATGGAGAAGATTTTCTCTTACAAAACTAATCAGGAAATAGATTTTCAAAGAATCTCTATAAATTTGGAAGAGTATTGCCTATTGATTAAACTTGATTAAATGACTACTTAAGTGTTTTTGAATTTTAATTGGAAGTTATGTATTCGAGGTGGGACCCAAGCGTTACAGATCAAATATCATATAAATTTTTCTTATAAAACTAATTAGGAAACAATTTTCAAAGAATCTCTATAAATTTGGAATAGTCTTGCCTATTGAAAAACCCGAGAATCTCATAAACTTGATTAAAAGATTAATTAAGTATTTTCGAATTGAAATTGAAATTTAAGTATTCGAAGTGGGACTCACGCGTTACGGATCGAAAATTATAAGTTAAAATATTATTTTTGCATGTCGCATGTGTATTATACTCTATTCGTCACGAAATAGATTTAAGTTGAAACTTAGACACGATGTCCACGTGTTTTGGAGCGCGTTGGTATGTTCTCCACTTTTTGGTAAAATTAAGGTATTTTTGGAGGTTTACTTTGGGCTAAAAATTTATGAGATAAGCATGAAAAAGTAAAATAAAAGGGTAAAAAGACCAAATGGGCAATGGAATTGTAAATGATCGTATAAGTGAAGTAGGGGTAAACTCGTCATTTGCCACCTAAATCACTTAAACCAAACGTGAAATCAAAGTGAGGGTTAAAACTCACCCCCATTTCACCCCTTCATCGATTCTCTCTCCAACACAGGTGCCTCTCCCTATCGATCAACACTCGATCTCTCCCTCTCTTTGGAAGTCAATTCCCTCTCTCCCTCTCTAGTCGTGAGCTCTCTCTCTCTCTCTCGGTGGCAGACTTAAATGAAGATAGTGGGCACGGTGGAGATGAACACTGATTGAAGTGAGTGTTTTAAATTCAATTCATGTTTGATTGGTGATTTTATAGTTAATTTCTGTGGGGTTCTTGATTGTGATGGGGAATTGAGGAGTTGTGGATCGATGAACTCATGGGTTCACTTGCGGGTCGAGGAATGATTTAGACGATGATGATGTTGCAGCAGAGCTGCTGGGGGATGTGTGGCTGCTACGGTTTGTTGTTGTTGTTGTTGTTGTTGTTGTTGTTGTCATTGTTGGATTGAGTTGTGTTGTTGGTTCGATTGACAAGGGGGAGAAATGGTAAATGACAATAGGGGTACAGTGTATATGTGGGTGACATGCGAGGTACGTGTAACGGCTCGCTTGTAGTAATAGTGCAATCAACCTCGTGTATGTGTGTGCGTGTGTGTGACATGCGCCATAAGTGTAACTGATCGCTTGTAGTAATAGTGCAATGAACTTACGTTGATCACGGATATCGTCCTCAGGGAAAGATTTTTGCATTAGTTGTATATCACCTACTTAACTTGAACTATTGCTAAGAGATTCACTTTTACTTGATTTTATATCTAAAACAAACTATTCTAACAAATCACTTTAAACTTTAGTTGAACTTTTATATTAAAGACATTTTAGTTCACAACTTCACCAAAGTAATTTAATACTATGCTTTGTATTCATGTGTACATCTAAGTATATTGTGTGCAATGCCTAATTAGAATAAAAATTTTTCCTTCAAATCCACTTCAACCCACTATCGTGACGGAAAAGATTCTAATGTGTAAACTAGAACTCCACCTATCAGTATGAATAATGTAAGCTCCACATTGCTTTAAGTCTCAAATCATTGGATTTATAACCAACTAAGTTTACTATCCACACTTCTCTAATCAACATTTATCGCTCGATGTTGTGTATTTTACGGTTATACTTTTCATGTCTGGGTTAGAAGCTGCAATGGCCATGATATCTCATAAAGCCTAAGTTCATTAAACATGTGATCAAGATGTTTAAAGCAGTACGCTTAGGATCAATACAAATTCTAACCATTGCACTTTTTATTCCTATTTCAAAGCATAACTTTCATACTATATGATCCATTGATCATTAAGATAAATAGACTACTCACACACTATTGAAATACACACATTACAACTCAATATAGAATTCATTGCAAAATAGAGATCAATATAAATATTACCTTAAATTAATCAATGAAATCAAATATTAATTGCAAACATGGAGTCTCAAAATTTCTCCAACAAAAACTAATTAATATTCAAACTCAATGCTAAATTACTCTAATGGAGGCTAATATCTTTCTATGTGGTTGGTTCTCTCTTGTTTACCCGTCCTAATACCAATTTATACTCCATAATAACAATTAGAAACCCTAAATTATAATTTAACCCAAACTTAAGCTCTACTTTCTAATTTATGCAAAATTGGCGCTGTCATTAATCCCCCGGTGCCGTGTGTGTTAAGTTACAGTGGCGCTACCGCGACACTGCTTCATTGTGTGATTTTGAGCTCCTAGAGCCTCGGCACTGTCCCCTATGTGTCCCGACACTGTCCCTTGTGAGCCACGATGCTGCCACTGCGCTGGACCTCCAAAGTTGGTTTTCTTCATTTTTTATTCTCTTACACGCCGTGCCTTTCATCCCCACACCATGCCTTATCTTCCCACAGCGTCAATACATGCTCCCACGTCGCCAACTCTGGTTTTGCGGATTTTTTCTCAATTTTTTCTCGTTTTTTCTTGATTTCTTCCAATACACCTTAATTCCATGAATTAGCACTCATTTGAGGATATTTATACTAAATATATTACTAAATTAACCATATATATACATATAAATAATCGCTTATCAAATACCCCCAAACGTAAGGTTTTGCGCGTCCTGAGCAATATTATATTTTACTAAGTCTCCTAATAACTAATTCTCATTCGATTCATATTGTTCACGAAGTATTCTTCAATTCACTAAGTTTCAGTTTAACAATCCACTTAAGAGTTTTTCTTTGCAAAAACTTATATTTTTAAGACATGTAGCTTTAACAACACATATAACTTCACTTTCAAAACACTAAAGTAGATCTCAACTAAAAATCATCACTACTTACAACTTTGTTTCGTTTCAACACTCAAGTACCAAGTATACAATCTCATGATTTCTCATTGCGCTCAAGAATTTACAAATAAGCATAGATCAAACCCAATTTGATACACTTTAGCACTTCAAGAGTCTATTGGAATTTTACATAGTTGGAATGAAAACTTAACTTAACTAGCTACTTGCACTCGAGCTAAATCTTTTATTTGAAGAGTTTTAGTTTACTTCCGCCTTCTTTTCTCTAATTTCTTTCTCATTTCTTTTCTTCTTCTTTTCATTTTTATTTAACAATCTCTGCTCCTTTTCCTACGGACTTATTCTTCCATACGTTTTCCAACTATCAAGTTCTCTGCTTCTTTTCTTGTAGAACTTGTGGGATTCTCTCATTTTTTTCTTTATTTCTAAAACTCTTGTTAGCACTTCTCACTTTCACTAAATCAAGTAAATTAATTCTAACTTCTACTATACAATGCCTATTTCTTCCACTCTTTGCACTAAGTCTTTCTTCGCTTTGTATTATCAAGTAAGACTCATAAATGTTATAAAATCCTTAGAGATTTAATTTTTTTTCACAAGAAGTGTTTTTCTTGCTTTTGTTTCAAGTTCAAGGTCTTCCCTAACTTTAGGTTATTACATATTACTATATATAACCTAATTTGTATTACTTAAACATTCATATGATAAGTAAAATAAGAAATTTATACACTACCATACTTTTCTCCTTAACTGCTTCAAATTAAAATTAAAACAATCATACCTATAATGTTTATCCTTTTTTCTCAGCCTATCTTACCACTTCCCATAGTGTGGTGTAGTGTTGATGCTCCAAACTTAAACCAAACCTTGTCCTTAAGGTTTAAAAGTAAGCCTGAAATATGAAGACACTAAAACACACAAACATATGTAATAACCCAACTTATAATAAACTAAACTAAACATTAAAATTGAAATAACTAAATAGTTTACAAAATATCTCAAAGGCTTAAAATGTATGAATCATATCAAAAGCACTCTCAACTCCCCAGGTCTAAAGGAATCCTAGAACACAGACTTCAGGATTGCGCGTCACCATCGTCATCTGCATCATCATTTCCAGCCTGTGATGGTGTCAATCGACGCTTCACCGTCCTACTCTACACCAAATCCAGATCAAACACGTATGCTGGTGCTGGTTGAAAAGCCTAATGACCTATCAATAGGTCTTAACCATATGCTCTTCTCATATCTAGCGATGGCTCTGTGATGATCAACAAACAACATGAAAATTTATTTCCCTTTCCGTCTTTGTTGGTCTCTCTTCTCTATATCCTGCTCCTATCTCAACATGTTTTCTTGGTATTACGTCATATCCTATTGGCACTGTCTTCTCATCTCTACTATCCACAACCTCTGCTATTGTGGAGTCAAATCCTTGGGTGGTGGTATAGGTGCTTGCAGTAGAAGAGGTGGTGTAAAGACTTCATGACTGTCCAAGTCCTGCTCTCCAATCTTAAGTCTACAAACTCGTAGCCCTGAGCAAATCCTTATTACTGTTGCTTCTTCGCTTCTTCATTCTCCTCATCTTCTAGCTCATGGGCTGGTTCTGCTTCGTTGCTGCTTGATCTTCTTGCCTCTTGGCCAACAACTCGGCCTCACGTCCAGTGCCCTCGGTCCTCTCTCTCTTTTCCTTGAAGTCTTGGTAACCAAGTGGTGATTTGAACGTAAGCATGAAATCTTCATCCATGGTTTTTTGGGTATTTATATCAAATTCTTTATCATCTCTCATTGTCATTCAGGCCCTTAAGCACATATGAGTAATCAAAATAGGAAACAACAATTTGTTGTCCATTTCTGACATAATAGGCTCCCTCAGACTGGTGTGTATGATCTTCCCAATGTTGATATCCCTGAACTTCGTAATCTTATAAAGACAAGTCGCTTTCAGCTTGTTGATCTCACATTGCTGAGAGGTGGGGTATAACGATGCAGCAAGAAAATGTTGCCATATTTTGTAAACCTTTCTAATGCTCCCTTTCTTAATGTGCTTCGGCACATTCTCGGTTCCCATCACCCAATGCATCTTCTATGACTCTAAATGGGTATAGGTTATATGGCTTCTCATATAACTTCTTCTAGAAAGTTTGTTCAGACCCATACCATCCTCGGTAATCCAACCCATAGAAATTATTGATTTCACGTATCGTAAAGAGAACTAAAACCCATCTCACTTTCACTGGCCCATCCTTAGCTGTGAACTTCGCATTGGCATAGAACTCAAAAACAATCTCACTTACTCCTTTCACTTTATTCTCTCTATAGTCTTGAGTAAGTTGCTTCCAATTTTGGTGCCTAATGAAATTGTTCACTCTTTTATCGTATTTAGCCAGCAAATTTATTCTTTTTTCAGAAATGAACTCCCTACGTGAAATCTTCTCATATCGGTCCTTAGCCTATTTACAAATGAAATATTTGGATTTAAAAGGTCTAGACACTTCATCATTAGGGTTCTTAGAGGTAGATGCTTCAAAGTCATTTGCTTTTGTTTGGCTAACTTGTTTCTTTGTTCTTGCCATTTCCTTTGAGTTTCAAGCAACTAACAAAATCCAATGCAACTTGGTATTCAAATCACCTAAAAATTTAAATTCATATAACATGGATCATGCATATGCCAAATGATTGTAAAAATGTAAATTAAGTCTCCATGGCTCACACTCACACAATCTTTCGAAACTTATCCTACAACCTCAAATCCACAATTTCATACAATATCATCAAGATTCTCAAAACTCAATGCATAACTAGATGAAATTATATATCTACATCAATGCTGGATTAGTTTTCGGTGTAGATCACTCCTCCAAGTCTTTTCCAATCCAAGCCCTCTGAATTTTCTCACCAACTAGAAACCTAGCTCTCCTTGGAACCAAATTCCAAAAATCTAAGCCCTAACTCTTCCGCTTGTGCAAATCCATAATGTGTTTATATCTTCACTCTAAATCACTAGGAGCTCACTAATCTCACTTGAAAATGATCGAAATTTCGCTCTAAAAGGGTGTATACTTAAGTGTTTTGATAGGGTTTAAGTGCAAGTGTAGAGAATGATGTAAAAATGTATTTAAAACCCTTGTTTCGATAGGCACGACACCGTGACAGAGCCGCCACAGATCCAATGGTGCAATGGAGCATTTTAATTATTTTGTCTTGCTGCCACCTCGATGCTATGGCTTGTACCCACAACGTTGGTTCTACTACCCACAACTTTGCATATGATTTTTCGTTAATTCTCCTCCATCGCTCCTCCAGCTTTGTGTACAACTCACACAAGGTGTCGTGACCACATAAAATCCAAGAAAATTATAAAAACTAATAAATTTTATATTTTGATTTGCCTATGCACCTTACGTTCATCACTTTGAACTCTTTCGCTCCTTTTCGCTATTTCATGAGTTCACGAGATATTTACATTTCGACGAATCATCGCCCGACGAATGGTCTTTCCTGCACATTCGACATAAATTTTTTGAAAGTTAGAGCTAAAACTCATGAATTGTAATTATTAAACTAAATAACTAACTACTAACTATTATTCAAAAACTTGAAATTTTAAAACCCGTGGGCTGCCCCCAGTAACGCTTAATTTAACGTCATTAGCCTGACGCATTTTTAGTTTGTTTAGTCCGAGTCTAAATCAAGAAGCTCCATATGCGAATCGAAGATTATGATATCATTCTCGTTCAGATGTACTTTTTCACCATTGAAAAAGAAAACCTTCTCAGAATCATTGTTTTCATCGATACTCATCATGATATTTTTTCTCTGATGTCCAAACTTGCTTTAGCCGTGTTCAAGAATTACTGCCCAAGTATCATAGATACATCATCGTCCATGTTATGGTTCATAACCTCGAAATCTGAGATGAATGTGAATTTACATACTTTTACGTGCACATTCAAAACTCTTCTTATAGTAGGTATCAAGTTGCCATCTGCTACTTGCGAATTTGTGGTATCTGGATAATTGGTATTCAAGTCTGCATGAATCATATCCATCAGTGGCATGACATTGACCGAGGCTCTTGTATCGCATGGAAAATTCTGAAATCGGTGTTCGTCAATGTGTATCGGAATGCTTATCTCTCAAGGATATCTCATTTTGATAAGTTTAAGTCGTGATATTTGTGGACCTTAGTGTCCCATCTAAAGTTTTGCCATCTGACTGCTCAGATTTGATAGTTGTCAATAATTGCAGCTTGTGAGTTAATCTCGTAGACGCCTGCGGATTTCTTAACTGTGGAATGAACACAGGCGGTAGAATTTTAAGATATAAGATCAAGGAGATTCAATGCTCCCTCCTCATCCTTGGTAAGTAGAGAGACGCCTAATGCAACATCTATTAGCGTTCTCATGCTACGGTTCATCCCATAGTAAAAAAATCTGGAGTTGTTCCCATTTCACATATATAGCCTGCTGAACATGCTATTTTGCACCATGTTTATCTGAGTTGATCATAGCTCAAACTCAATGCTATTGGCTACAAGCCTCATTACTCCATTATATGTCTCCTGAACTCTTGGCTTGAAGTAGTGACAAAGGCATCTCTGTATTCGCACTCTCTCCTGCACTACTAGATCACTTTCAGATTGGTTATTCATGCGGCCCTATTGTTGGTTTCTAGATTGATTCCTAGCCATCTTGACTTCTTTCTTTTTCTTTCCTTTGGTTGTTATCTCAATCTCCAAATCGAAGGGCACTAGGTCCTTCTCCCCCTCGCTACATATGTACTAAGTATCCCTGAAAAGAAAACATAAAAAGATCAATTGTAGAAAGTCAAACTGCAACTTAAGCCTGTATTTTTTCTTTTTTTTTATGAACTAAAAACCTAAGTACTGAAAATAAAACTTAGCAACTATTCAAACTAACTAAGCAATACCAATGGCTACCTCTCCTCGACAAGACACTAAAAACTTGATACGCACCGCAAGTATAACAACTCGCTTATAGTAATAGTGCAATCAACTTACGTTGATCATGGATATTGTCCTCAAGGAAAAGTTTTTGCTATATTTGTATATCACTGAATTAAATTGAATTACTGCTAAGTTATTCACTTTTAATTGATTTTATATCTAAACTAAACTATTCTAACAAATCACTTTAAACTTGACTTGAACTCTCATATTAAAGATATCTTAGTTTATAACTTCACCTAGGCAATTTAATACTATGCTTTGTATTTATGTGTACATCTCAATATATTGTGTGCAATGCCTAATTAGAATAGATAAATTTCTTTCGAATTCACTTCATCCCACTGTCGTGATGGAGAAGATTCTAATGTGCAAACTAGAACTTCACCTACTGGTGTGAATAGCATAAGCTCCACATTACTTTAAGTCTCAAATCATTGGATTCATAAACAATTAAGTTTACTATCCATGTCTCCCTGGTCAACAACTATCACTCGATGTTGTGTATTTTATTGTTGTATCGTTCATGTCCAGATTAGAAGCTTTAATGGCCCTGATAACTCCGAAAGCCTAAGTTAATTAAACATATGATTAAGATGTCTAAAGCGTTATGCTCAAATCAATACAAATTCTAACCATTGCACTTCTTATTATCATTTTTTATTCATATTTCGAAGCATAGCATTCATACCATAGGATCCAATGATCCTTAAGATAAATAGACTACTCGCAGATCATTAAAACACACACATCACAACTCAATATATAATTCATTAAAAAATGGAGATTAGTATAAATATTAACTTGAATTAGTCAATGAAACCAAATATTGATTGCAAGTGTGGAGTCTTCAACATTGCTCCAACAAAAAATCCTTAATACTCAAACACAATGCTAAATTAATTTAATGGAGAAATATCCTTCTATGTAGTTGGCTCTCTCTTGTTTTCCACGTCCTAATACCTATTTATACTCTCTAGTAACAATTATAAGCCCTAACTTACAATTTAACCCGAATTTAAGCTTCATTTTTTAATTTTCGCGAAGATGGCACTGTCACTAATGCCCCGACGCCATGTGTGTTATGTAACGATGTCGCCACTGCACCACATATTCATTGTATGATCTTAAGCTCTTGGAGCTTCGACATCGTCCCCCTATGTGTCCCGACGCTGTCCCTTATGAGCCACGGTACACCACTGCGTCGGACCTCCAGAGTTAGTTTTCTTCATTTCTTCTTCTCTCCCACGCCGTGCCTCGTCTTCCCACTACGTCAATACATGATCCCATGATGCCAACTTTGATTTTGTGTGTTTTTGCTTTGTTTCTTTTCATTTTTCCTTGATTTTTTCCAATGCACCTCAATTCCCTGAAAATGTGATAATACCATTAACGAGCACTCATTCGAGGATATTTATATGAAATATACTTCTAAATTAACCCTGTATATGTATAAATAATCACTTATCAGTGTGTTATTGTTACCGGATTAGGATATGAAGGGAGATTGATGATGATAAGGGACAACTGTTGTTATTGGTGTTGTTTGGTTTAGGGATGTAGAGCTTGATTGTGAGGAAATTTACGAAATGGATGACAATGAATGTGATGGCTCATTCTCTAATTTCAGGCGCCGCCCAGCCTAATCTCTTCATTAAACTCTAATTACAACCATGTATGACTTAACAACGTATTAGTCAACCTTTTATTCTATTCTCATTGTTATTCCTGTTTATGATAAATACTACTTATATCTCAGTATTTGTGAATTTCAGCGTTAGTCAAAGCTTTTTAACAGTTAATGTATTTTAGCGAAGGTCATAACAAGTTTTAAAAGCATTAGATTAATAATCCTTAAGTTTGGAAACTAGGTAAACAATGATCACATGTATATACAACAAAAAAGGCGATAACAGTGTAATAAACATGTCTCAAGTTGGGGAATGAGTTGCTTAACCCAATATACAACCTAAAAGTATATGAAAGACATATGATATGTAAATATGACAAGTCAATAAATAGACATGTTTTAGAGTTCATTTTAAATTGTCTATTTATTGACTTGATTCACAAATTAATTAGAGGAGTAGCTAGAATTGCTTGAAAGGCACCATTTAAACTTCCTAGGTGAATTTGAGATCTAAACCCAACGTTGATGTGACTTTCCGAAGATAGTAGATCTAGTAGTTCAATTTTTTCATAAAAGCGATTTTATTGCGCGAAGTTAATCTATTTGTGTGAATAAAGAGGTTAGCTCGATAAAATTAGAACATGGCTTTTTCACCGATATAAGGAGAATAAATGACTGGGGCTGGTTAAAGGCTGTTTACTTACTTATGATTAGAGTTTAATGAACTATGGTGCTTTAAAAAGTATATTCATGACTATATGATTTGAGTAACATGTTTGGAATACAAAATGGATCTATCTTTCATTGTTTAGGAAGATTGTTTATATATTTATTTATATTGTGTTTTATTGAATTGAATTAATTTTTAATTTAATGACTTTGATTCGTGCTACTTAAGTAAGTTTTGTTAGTTTAAAATCTATTTTTAGTTATTTTAAAATAAAAATAAAATAATAAAACTTCTTTTCTTAAGGAATTTGCAAAATCCTCGTGTAGACTATTCTCACTTATCACAACTACAAAATATTTAAAGTATAATATAAAGGAAAAATTATTATACACGCTCGACACGTGTCAATTTTTGACGTCGTTGCCGGGGATTTTCCTGATTTTGAGTTAAAACTGAGATTCATCAACTCTTTACCTCACTTTCAAAGTGAAGGTGATGAAGATTCTCAATAATTTAATAATAAGTAAATGCATATAATAAGTATGATAAAACTCCAAAACATAGAGTTAGAGTATGTTAAACTAAGGGCTTTCCCTTTTTGTTTGAAAGGGCGAACTGAAGATTGGCTATTCTATCTCCCTTAAAATTCCATAACCACGTGGTCTGAAATGTTAGAAATCTTTTTGGATCAATATGTTCTAGTATGTAAAATTAGTTTATATAGGAAATAAATTAGCAATGCTAGGATGGATACCAAAGAAACTTATGATGAGTTTTGGGATAAATACCAAAGATTAATATCATTATGTTTACAACATGGATTTTTAAAGAAAACTTTATTAGAATACTTCTATGAAGGAATAAACAACTTAGAAAAATGATTCCTAGACACAGTGTGTGGTGGATCATTATTCAACATTATGCCAACATTAGCAAGGGACACTATTATTAAAATGGCGAAACAATCAAAACAATATTGTGAGAAATTTTGTTATGAAAAATCATTCTTATGAAATTAATAGCAATATAGTCAAGACGTTAGATGATAAGTTTGATGAATTGAAACATATGGTTGAATTACTATTAAAAGATAGGTCAGTCTAAACTTAAATTTGTGCTTTTTGCATTGAGGTCGATTACCTACATGATGAATGTCCGCTATTGCAACAATATCAATTTCAAGAGGCTATCATTATGATGAATTATTACAATAATCCTAATAAACCTACTTACAATACTAGTAATAATGCAAATTAACTAAGACCAAATATAGGTAATGGTGCAAATAATCGTAATTTTCGAAGGTATAGAACACCTGCATTAGCCGATAGAGCAATAGCATTAGAAAATTAAAATAAAACGAAAGATCAAAAGATTCAAGCCTTACAAGATAAGATAGTTGAACTAAAAAATCAACCAAGTTAAATGGCAATGCAAATGAGTCCATGGGTTAACCAAGGTAAATTACCATCTCAACCTTACCATATTTCATACGCAAAAGCGATAACCCTAAGAAAGGGTAAACAAATGGAAGAACAAAAAAAATGCCAGAACAATTAGTTCCCTAAATAGAATTAGAGGCTGAATTAGAAAAAGAAAAAGAAATTAAAGATAATAAAATTGTTAAGGAAAATGATTGTGATTTCGGAAAGAATAAACCAAGCATAGTAAGACCACAATTTTCCCATCATTTAGAAAACAATAAGAATGTCAGAAATTGCAAGAAGAGAGAAACCTCATACACTTTAAGGAAAGTTGTACTAAACATATCTTTATTCGAAGTCATACAACACGTTCCTAAATATTAGAAACTTATAAAAGACTTATGCACTAATAAAATTAAACCTAATGAAAGAGTAAGCCTAAGAGAACATGTGTTAGCAATAATCCAAAAGAAATCGCCCCTTAAATGTTTTGACCCTGGAATATTTTTCATTCCATGCACAATAGAAAATACAGGGATATCCAAATCACTTTGCGATCTAAGCACCTCAATCAACATTATGCCTTTGTTAATATATTTGCAAATGATAAACGTACCCCTAAAAGAACTAGTATAGTAGTACAATTCGCAGACATATCTACCGTCTAACCTGTAGGAGTATTAGATGATGCACTAGTTAGGGTTAATGAATTATTTTTTCTAGCTGACTTTCATGTCATAGACATGAAAAAATAGCACTTCTATAGTAAAACTTCTCTTATCTTAGGACGTCCATTTTTAAAATGGCAAAAGTTAAAATAGATGTTTCAAATGAAACTCTAACAATGGAAGTAGATAATGAAACAATAAACTTTAACATCCACGATGCTATGAAATATCTTTTAGATTCATTAGTATGCATTGTAGATATGTAAGATTCTATAATAGATAAGACTTTTAGAAACAATAAGTTAGATAAACTTGAAAAGTAATAAAGGATTTTAATGACAATGATGATATAGATGGAGACATAGGAGAAATAATCAACACTTTAAAATCTTATATTACCCTCCTTGAACTATTGTATTATATGGATTTACCAATAAATTATTCAAAACTTTTACCTTCTATACTAAAAGCTCCTGACTTAGACTTAAAAGTTTCACCAGATCATTTAAAATACGTGTACTTAGAAAGTAACAACTCCTTACCAGTTATAATTTATAATAAATTAACAAACTTAGAAGAGGAAAAACTAGTAAATGTCCTCAATGAGTTCAAGAAAGCAATAGGATGGACAATAACCGATATTAAAGAAATAAGTCCAGCCACATGCATGCATATAATTAATCTTGATGCAACACGAAACCCTCTAGGCAAGCCCAACGTAGATTGAATCCACCAATGATGGAAGTTGTAAAGAAAGAAATATTGAAATTACTTGAAACAAGAATGATATTCTTAATAGCGCATAGAAATTGCTCGGTACAAGCAGCCCCAAGAAAAAGAGGGATCACAGTTATAACAAACGAACATGGAGAACTAGTACCAACTAAGACCCAAAAGGGTTAGAGAGAGTGTGCATAGATTATAGAAGTTAAATTCCATAACTAGAAAAGATCACTATCCACATCCATTTAAAGATCAAATGTTAGAAAGACTAGTTGGACGAACCCATTACTGTTGTTTAGATGGATACTCAAGATTCCACCAAATTCTTATAATTGAAGAAGATCAAGAAAATGCAACTTTTACTTGCTCTTTTGGTACATTCGCTTACAAGTGTATGATTTTTGGCTTATGTAACGCACCTGCTACATTCGAAAGATGTATGATTAATATTTTCTCAGACTATGTTGAACATTTTATTGAAGTATTAATGGATGACTTTACCGTATATGATAATTTTTTTGATGAATGCCTACTTCACTTAACTAAAGTACTCAAAAGGTGTATCGAAAAAAACTTAATATTAAACTATAAAAAATGTCATTTCATGGTAAATGTAGGACTTCTATTAGGACACATAGTGTCAACAAAAGGAATAGAGGTAGATGCCGCTAAAATCCAAGTTGTAAAAACATTACCTTATCTCACTATTGTGAGAAAGATTTTTTTAAAATAAAATCTTGATTACCACACTGTCACATTCGAGTTCACACCTGAATGTAAGATAGCTTGTAATAAACTAAAAATGCCTTGATTACTACGCTGGTGATAAAGTCACCAGATTGGTCACAACATTTTGAAATAATGTGCGATTCAAGCAAATACACAATAGGGGCTGTTTTAGGTCAATAGTTAGAAAAAGATTCTTATGTCATATATTATGTATCAAGAACTTTGGATATGACCCAACTAAATTAAACCACCACAAAAAACTCTTAGCAATTATGTTTGCATTAGAAAATTCTAGACCATATTTACTAGTTACTAAAGTAATAGTATACTCGGACCATGCCGCACTAAGATATCTGATGGCAAAGAAAAACGCTAATCCAAGATTAATAAGATGGATCTTATTGTTACAAGAACTCGATCTCAATGTAAAAGACAAGAAAGGCGCATAAAACTTAGTAGCAGACTATCTAAGTAGATTAGAAAACGGTGAACCCCTAATACCATTAAAAGATGAATATCCAGATGAACACTTATATAAGATAGCTATTACTAGCCCATGATATGTTGATATAGTCAATTACTTCACTATTTATAGGTTATCACCTCATTTAACAAGAGCCCAAAAGAATAAAACTAAACACGATTCTAAACATTATCTATGAGATGATCCTTATTTATGGAAACTCTGTGTTGACCAAACTATCAGAAAATATATTTCACAAATAGAAATACAATCCATCATGGTTCATTGCCATACTTATGTTTATGGAGGACATTTTGGTATACGTTATACAACCCATAAAATATTAGACACAAGATTCTTTTGGCCTATTTTATTCCACGATTGTTATGTTTACATAAAAACTTATCCAAATTGTTAAAGGACTAAAAATTTAGGTTGTAGGAACCAAATTCCCTTGTGTCTTATTCTGTTTTGCAAAGTATTTGATGTTGGGGAATAGACTTTATGGGACCTTTTCCATCATCTAATGAAAATATTTACAGTTTATTAGCCGTAGTCTATGTGTCCAAATGGGTAAAAGCTATAGTCGCGAAATCTAATAATTCTAAAATAGTAGTTAATTTTTTAAAATCAAGACTATTTACTATTTTTGGAGCACCTAAAATATTGATTAACGATATAGGTTCACATTTTTCCAATTAAATTGTAGCTACTTTACTTCATAAATACCATGTTACACATTAAACATCTACTGCATTCCACCCACAAACTAGTGGATAAGCCAAAACCTTAAATAGAGAAATCGAACCAATATTAGAAAAGATAGTATGTCTAACACGAAAAGATTGGAGTCTTCATTTAGAAGACACATTATGGGCATATAGGATTGCATTAAAGACACCCATAGGTATGACACCTTATAGGTTAGCTTTCGGTAAAGTATGTCATTTACTAGTCGAATTAGAATATAAGGCACACTGGGCAATCAAGACATGTAATATGAATTATGATAATCCAGGTAAGCAACATAAACTTATTATCCAAGAGTTAGAAGAATTGAGAAATAATGCATATGAGAGTGCTTCTATTTATAAAAATAAAACTAAATCACCTTATAACAATAAATTGAATATTAAGAATTTTGAAGTAAGACAAAAAAGGTTTACTCTTTTGTTCACATCTTAATTTATTCCCTGTAAAACTCCGTTCAAGATAGACATGACCTTTTGATAGTTACACACGTATTTCCCCATGGTGCTATAGAAATAGAAAGTAGAAAAACATGGGGAATCTTTAAAATTAATGATTATAGACTAAAACTTTATCATGAAAGCTTTGTTTCACAAGATATGGAGGCCATTAGCCTTGAACCAGTTGACAACACAGTAGATGAAGAGAACATAATGGAGGAGGATATAGTGAAACATTCAACATATGGATGTTTAAAATACCAAGAAAGAAATTAAACAAGAAATCAAAGAAAGATAAAGACCCTGCCATAGACCCATACTAGTGCGATAAGGATGACTCAGATTACAAGGAGTATGGTGAGAATGACAATCCTGCATAAATCTTTACATAGGCCCAGGGCAAACTTGCCTTAACATAAAAATCAATGAGTTGTCCATTAATGGAGTTCAACTAAATATAGGAGCTGATATGAATCTTATGCCTGGACATTGTTTTTTTTTTTTTTTATCAAAATTAAGGATTCGCTACAAACCTCCTATTACGCTGTCAAAGCTAAATGGCTACAGTTGCCTTAGGAATATAAAAAAATGTGCCCCTACGAGAGGGTAGGCTCACCATGATCACACATTTCCTAATCATGCCATCAACTGACCTAGATGATCATATATTATTAGGTATATCATTCTTGTCAAATGCCAAAACTATCATCGACATATGTGAGCGCATAGTTACACTATAGATGGGTGACAAAGTAGTATCATTCTATAATGGGATTGAGCTCGATGACTAAACGGAAGAGGAGCAATTTAATCTCGATGATGAGCTCAATAATGACAGACATTTCTCAAATCCTAGTGAAGATATTTCTGGAAAGGAACCATTTAAAGAAAAGATTGATTCACTTACACTCAATGAAGATTGATTCTTCTATTAGTGAGCAAACGACCATAAACAACATTGTTTTATGGAAGTCAACCCATATTTGTCATTTCTTGAAGTTATGTCAATTTTCAATAGGATAGCTTGATTTAATATATTTTGTTTTTATTCTCTTTCCTTTTGACTCTCTTTTGGATTTACTTTTGGAAGTCACCCTCTGGAGTAGCTTCATTTAGAAGGGGATGATCGAGTTATTTTTATTTCGATGGCCTTTATACAAGTTCACATTATAAACTTGGTTATTTGTTTATTTATCTATTTCATTCATTAATAAAATTATTAGTTAGATACATATCTTGATCAAAATTATGAAATTTCTCAGTTTTTCAGTCAGTTTTACCTTTATATTTACTTTTAGGAAGGATTAAGTTACTCATAAAAAATTGCAAAACAGCAAAATTGAGGCTTAGCGATTCCCATCGATTCCAAATAACAGTAGGAATCACTAGGAAAATCTATAGCATAATACGGGAAAATCAGTGTGAAAATTGAAATTCGACGATTCCTAGCGATTCCACTTACACAGGAATCGTTGGTTAAATAAAAAATCATGAAATTATTCAGTAGCATGATTATTTTCAATTCATGCATCTATTCCCAATGATTTTACTTACACATGAATCATTGGGCACAATTTTTGGTTTTTAAAAACAAAACCCATATCGCCACATATAACACCCCATTCACACTGTCAAACCATTACACCCTTTCATGAAAATCCTGATTTCTTTCCAAGATTCAATCTTCTTAAGCTCAATCTTAGTATATATAAGTGATTCCCATCTCCACTAAGCTTCATTAACACCAAAAACATAAAAAATTATGAGAGTAGAGCCAAGCTAGGGTTTAGGGAGTTCGGATTTAGAGATTGAAATGCCGAATGAAAGGAGTTTGAGTGCATATCTTAAGAGATTCACTCTCAAGAAGGTAAATATCACGATCCTATCACTTTATTTTGACAAAAATCTTGATTATTGTTGGATTTGTGACAATTTTACAATTAATTTCAAATTTTTCTTTGTAGAACTCCATTTTGATACATCGAACGAATCATTTTAAATTGGGTATTGCAATAGTATGAGCATTGGTTTACAAATTCCATAATTTTGAAAATATGGTGAATGAATTTTGGAAGAGTATTTGAAAAAATATTTGAGATTGAATTTTCCATAAAAGGTGTAATTCATGAGTTTTTGAAAGAGCATTCAATAGAGTTATTTTCATATTTTTGACTCCCAAAACTTTTTAATAAATTTTGTTAAAAATCTACTCTTCATTCATAGTCTTTTCAAATTTTTTAATAAAAATTTGATATCCAAAAAACTTTCCCGCTTTAAGTCCATTTTACTTTTATTAAATACAAGATTTTGGTTTACTAATTCACAATAGTAATTTAATCACTATGGTGAGACAAGGTATTAGAAGGGGTAGGAGTAGCGCAAAAGAGAAAAGAAAAAGGGTTATGGTAGAAAAATCCAAAAAAGGCCATCCGAGTCAATAAATGTCCATTCAACCTACGGGTGTTATTACTAGAAACTCATGACGAAAAATGCTGACTTGAGAACACTTACTTCACCTGGCTTTGATGAGGATTCTGGCTACCTAAACCTAGATACACAATTCCCCTATGACCCCACGAGACTCGTCAGTCCCAAAACACACAATAGATACGTTCGAGATATGAAAAGAGTAATCATACTCGAAAGAGGACTTCAAATCCAAAATGTGAGCAAATATGAAGATAAAATCATGATCATAGTATGGGAAAGAGAGTGGGAACACCTTCTTAGGGATTACGAAAGAAGGCTAAAGAAAGGATGTTTGGAATTAGTTCGCCAATTATATGCTAACAGATATGTGAGTGGGAATCAATTCGAAGTGATAGTTCAAGGAAAGATGACTGATATTTCACCAATGACACTAAATAGACTTTATGAACTTTCGGAGTTTAGAGTTAGATATGAGTATATTGACTATCCCAGCTGGCAATAATTCAAAAGCCTTAGAAGTTATTCCTGAATATGGATTTATTCTCGATATCAAAAATAAATCGAGATTCATCGAAACCACCAATTTTAAGAAGACCACCAAGTGTTGGAGCCACATCACAGACGCCTCCCTATACCCTACTAAGCAATATTCCGAAGTAACCATAGAGCCGCTCCGCTCTACCATATTGTTGAAAAAACTAGGTATATCGACGTTGGACACGTGACTCACGGTGCAATATGACATTCAATGACATCTAGGAAACACGACTGCCTAATATTCCCAATTTTAATCACTTAGATATGTATAAGGGCCAAGGTTGGTTTCCATGAGATGCAATTCGACGTGTTACCTCAAATGACTATCACGGACATTGCAATTAAAAGGATGAGAGTAGTGAATGAATATAATGATCAGGAAGAAGAGAGGGAGACCAATCAGATAAGAAGGTACAGACTCAAAGACCGAACTAATAGGCAGAGACTTCATGCAAGCAGACAAGAGGAAGCGACACGAGCAGTGAATCTAATGATTCGAGTATATGTTCCGTTGGCAGAGAACAACTCTTCATCTCAAGTAAAGACTAGAATGAAATGATTTTTCAAATCCTTATTTTTAGCTTTTTCAGCACAATGAGAAGAAAATCTCTAGGAATAACGAGATGTTAGAAGAGAATGAAAAAACACTTGCGCGACACCATTCCATATCTAAGAGGAGGACGAAATGTTTACAAGATTATAGGAGGAGCATCGATATTACTCTGATGCAGTTGAGATGACCATTGGGAGTTCATAACCCTGGTGTTAACTATAATTCCCAAACTACTGCGCCAAGGAATGAAGATGAAGTTGAAGAGAGTGACGAGGAATTTACTTATGCGCATAATACTTTTTAATTTTGAATTATTTATTTATATGTATGGGACGTGAACTCTATTTAAACCTTAATGAGAATGAATACTTTATCAATTGTGTATTTCTTTTATATGATGGTTATTGCTTAAATTCTGAAAAGTAATTTATATTTCATATTCATGGTTTTATTTTGTAGAAAATCTGACTTAATTTTAAACCTTGAGGACAAAGTTTAGAATGATTTTGGTGGTATTGTAGATGAAGTGAACTATAAAGAAGCAAAATATGGAAGACTTGATAGGTAGAATTTATTAGACTCATTTTTGTTTTCAAGATTTTCAACAATTCAGGTAACATTTCTTCATTTTCATTTAATTTCAATTAGGAAATATGTGAATTGAATATAATTTAGAATTTCAATGGAAGTGATATGTCATTATTCCATGAAAATATAAATTTTATGATAGAATGTAATTGTTATACCCTATTTGACTTAACGAAGGTTCTGTATACACTAGAGAAGTTTAAAAGCCATTGATTTCTTGTGTCAGACATTATAGTGGGTAGAAGATTGAAATAAAAGTGCGAAGTAAATAAGACAGATTTCTAAGAATCTTGTTGTACAAATATTATTAATCAAGTTTTTATATGTATGTATTGAAATTTTATGCTACAATTAAGGAGAAAAATAGGAAAGAGTCAATAAACTTTACTTATTTGAAAAAAATATTTCCTTGACTATAACGAAAGTGAGAAAAGCTAACGAGAGTTTTTAAAAGAAAAAATAGAGAGACCCACTTATTCTAAAGGAAATGGAGCAGTGAATCTAGCGATGGAAAAAATGAGAGGAAAAACTCCTATAAAAAGAATAGCGGACTCCAAAGGAAAAGGAGTAGGGAACCATATGAGTATAATATGAAAAAATAGAATATATTCATATGAAAAAAAGAGCGATATAAAGAAAAATGGAAGGATGTTTATGAAAAACTCTCTAAATAAAAGATTTAGCTCTAGTGCTTATGGCTAAGTTGAGTGAAGTATATCTTGTTCCAACATTTAAACAAATGAAGATGAAATGATAATTATTGATGAATAAGATTTCCTATCGATTTTAATTGTAGTGTTATTTTAAGTATTATTTGAAAATGAGATTAATTTAGTCATTTTTGTATCATGAAACTCTATATTTGTTATCGTAAGCTTGATGCTTGTTAGTGGAGATTGAAAAAACCTATATAATGTTTTGACCTTTGTGATTGGTTTAACTTTAAACTTTGAGGTGTTTTGCACAATTAGAAGGTTGAGTTGTCAAATAAAGGATTTATTATTCAGTTCTTTCTACTCTATCATGATTCTTGTTTTTGTGAAGGTAATATGTTTTCATTTATTATATAGTTTTTGTTTAAGAATAGGAGTAGATGATTATGAAATCAAAACTAATGAAGAAAATAGGATATGATTGAGATTATTCCTTTGCTCGGGACGACAAAATACTGAATTTGAGGATATTTGACAAGTCAATAAATAGACATATTTTATAGTACATTTTAGGATGATTTTAGATGTAAAAGATTATACTACATGAGTCTTCTCTTGTTTTAGATTTTTCAAGTAATAAATGGAGAATATGAAGAAATGAAGGAAAGTGGGAAGAAAATAAAGGAATTAACCAAGTGAAGATTATATGAAGAATTACTAACAAATCAAGGAGAAGAACTAAGATTTCAAACCAGCTATTCCTGAATAAACTGAATCGCTGGCTAAATCGTTGGACATAAGAAAGGACAAAAAAGTTTCAAATTCTGGATTCAATTCCACTAATACACTGAATCGCTAAGAATCGCTGGGTATGAATTCAGTGATTTTGAATTATAACAAGGATTATGAGTCTATTTAGGATATGTACCGCATATTATACTATAAATAAAAACCCTAGACTATGAAATTAAGGCATTTTGTTAGTTTTATAGTTTTTTTTTTAAGTTGTGAAGGAAAACAAACACAAAAGGGAGAAAAAACTCATTTAGGAACATGGAACATAGGAACATTTACGAGGAAGTCAATAGAACAAGTAGATACCATGATTAGAAGGAGAGCCAATATTGCTTGGCTCTAAGAGACGAAATGGGTAGGAGAAAAGAGTAATGAAATAGAAAACACAGAGTTTAAATTGTGGTATACTGAAATAGATAAAAAATGCAATGAAGTAGGAATTTTGGTGGATGATAATTATAAGGATAAGGTCTTAGAGGTTAAGAGAATGGGGGATATATTGACTCTAGTTAAATTAATTATTGGAGATAAAAAGATTAACATACTTTGCTCCTATGCACTACAAGTAGGATTAAGCGAGAGCATCAAACGCAGACTTTAGGACGATATGGATGAATTTATGCAAAGTATACAATTAGATGAAAAGGTTTTATTGAAGGAGATTTAAATCGGCATGTCAGGGCAAGTATGATGGGTTTGAGAGTGTTCATGGAGGTTTTGGTTACGGTAATAGAAATGAAAAAGGAGAATCAATCTTAGGATTTGCTTCAGCATACGATCTTGTCTTAGCAAATACTAGTTTTAGGAAAAAAGGGTCGCACATAATTACTTTTAGTAGTGGTCATAACAAGAGTTAAATAGACTTTCTTTTAACGAGAAAAATAGATAAACAATATGCAAAGACTGCAAAGTAATACCTAGTGAAGTGCTTACTACCCAACATAAGTTAGTAGTACTTGATATTAAGCTGAAATGATGACTTAATAGGAATAAAAGAGTCAACTACCCTGAATATAGTGAGAGAACCTAGAAAATAGTAAACAAGTAGAGTTTAGAGAAAAACTACTAAAGGAAAATATTCGAAATCTTGATTTAGATGCTAATACAATGTGGATAAAAATGAGTAGTTGCATAAAGTGAACATGATCAAATGTATTAGGTATATCTAAAGGTTTGGGATCATCGGATAAGGAAACATGGTGGTGGAATGAGATGTCCAACGAGCAATTAAGACTAAAAAAGAGATGTATAAGAAAATACCTAAGTGTCAAAATGAAGATGGGTACAATCAATATATAGAAGCCAGAAAATAAGCTAAAAAAGTAGTTTGTCAAGCTAAAAAAAATTTCATGGAAGATCTATATACAAGGTTAGGTAATATAGATGGCGAAATATATATATGCTAGCTAAATTAAGAGATTAAAACAAATAAGACTTAAATCATGTAAGATGTAGTAAGGACAAAAATCAAAATGTTTTAACGCACAAGGATGGTATTAAGGAGTGATGGAGAAGTTACTTTGACAGTTTATTTCATGATTGAAAAGTTGATATTATAGTAGATGATAACCCACACCAAGAAAGAAATGCAAACTATACACGTAATATTAGAATTCTAGAAGTTAAAGAGGCATTGAAAAGGATGAAAATAAGGAAAGCATGTGACCTAGATGAAATACCCATAATGGTTTGGAAATGCTTACGAGAAATTGGATTGACTTGGTTAGCAAAACTTTTCAATAAAACTCTACTTTTCAATAAAACTCTAAAATAAAAAAAAAAGATGTCAATGGATTGGAGAAGAAGCACGTTTTTACCAATCTTCAAAGATAAAGGAGACATTCAAAGTTGCTCAGACTACCAGAGAATTAAACTTTTGAGTCACACTATGAAACTTAAGGAAATGATAATTGATAATAGGCTAAGGTGAGAAACAACAATATTAGAGAACTAATTCGGCTTCATGCTTAGGAGGTCAATTATGGAGGCGATTTTACTTGTAAGAAAATTGTTGAAAAAATATAGAGAAAAAAGAAAAGATCTTCATATGGTATTTGTAAATTTTTAAAAAAAAACATATGATAGGGTTCCTAGAGTTGTTCTTTGGTGGGTTCTAGAAAGAAAAAGAGTGCATGCCAAATACATATACACTATTAAGGATATGTATGATGGAGTAGTAACGAGTATAAAGACATTTGGAGGAGGTACAAAAGAATTCTCCATTACCATAGGACTACATCAAGGATCGGCTTAAAGTCCATATCTATTTACTTTAGTTATGAATGAACTAACTAGACATATTCAAGAGGATATACCATGGTGTAAGCTATTTGCAGATAATATTGTCTTAGTGGATGAAACAAAAGATGGAGTAAATAAGAAATTAAAACTCTGGAGGAATACATTAGAATCTAAAGGCTTTAAGCTGAGTAGGACGAAGACTAAATACATGCAGTGTGAGTTTAGAAATACTAGACATCGAGATCATAGAGTAGAAAAATTAAGAGAAGTAGAAGTTCTTAAGGTGAGTCACTTTAGATACCTATGATCAATCATACAAAATGATGGTAATATTGAGAATGATGTCACACATAAAATTTAAGGTAGATGAAAAAAATGACCTAGTGCAATAGGGGTGATTTGTGATCGAAATGTTTGTACTAAGTTAAAAGAAAATATTTATAGGACCGCAATTAGGCCAACTAAGCTCTATGGAAGTGAATGTTAGACGGTAAAACAATAACAATTACATAAAATGAACGTAGCATAAATGAAGATGTTTAGGTGGATGTGTGATAAAACTTGTAAAGATAGAATAAAAAATTTAAAAATTCAAAGACAAGTAGAAGTAACACCAATTGATATAAAGATTAGGGAAAGACGGTTGCAGTGGGTTGGTCAACTGCAAAGATGACCTACAAATACCCTCATTATAAAAACTAGACTCAATAGAAACTGTAAAAATTCGACGAAGTTGAGGTATACCAAAGTTAACATGTGATGCATTAATTAGGTGTGATTTTAATAGTGTGAAAAGCTCACCATCAGTTGCACTTAATGGAGCACAGCGGAAAAGTTTGATTCATGTAGCCGACCCCAATTAATTTGGAACTGAGGATATGTTGTTGTTATTGTTGTTGTGAAGGCCATTTTTATTGCGTTACTTTTTGGAGAAGATTCAAGTTTTTATTAATGTAATTTTAATTATGTCTTTTAATTCCAAATTCATTTTGCTATTTATCATGTGTGAGTAGTTTATTAGTCTAAACAAAGCTCTAAACATGAACTAGATCTATTTTGCAATGCAGTAATAATAGGATGAATATGTGCTTAAAGTTTTTGAACCTAGTTGTATTATTTAATTAATTGATTTTATAGATTATTATCTATTGATTTTAATAATAGATTTGAGTATTATGTGCATAGTGGCCAATATGTATGTGATGTTTTTATTCATTAACTAATTAGAGTAGTAAGTAAGATTGTTTGAAAGGCAAACACTGTTTAAATGTCATAGGTGAATTTGAGATCTAAACCTAATGTTGAAGTGGCTTTCCGAAGATATTAGATTTAGTAGTTCGAGGTTTTTATAAAAATTGATGCGTTTTTATTACGCGAAGTTAATCTATTTATGTGAATACAATTGTTAGCTAAATAAAATTAGAATGTAGCTTTTCCACCAATATAAGGAGAACAAATGGCTGGCTAAAGGCTGTTTACTTACTTATGATTATAGTTTAATGACCAAGGTTGCTTTAAAAAGTATATTCATGACTATATGATTTGAGTAACATGTTTGGAATGCGAAATGGATATATGTTTCATTGTTTAGGAGGATTGTTTAGATATTTATTTATATTGTGTTTTATTGAATTGAATTGATTTTTAATTTAGTGACTTTGGTTTGTGTTAATTGAGTAAGTTTAGCTAAATAAATTATATTTCTAGTAATTTAAAAATAAAAATAAAAATCATAAAACTTCTTTTTTTAAGGATTTTGCAAAATCCTTATGGAGATTATTCCCACTTATCACTACTACAAAATATTTAAAGTATAATATAAAGGAAAATTATTCTACATGCTCGACATGTGTCAAAATACAAATAATATAAATGAAAACCTACAAAATTATGATAAGCAACACGCCAAAGGCTCAGAGATAGTCATTGATCTTCTCCTTGCCTGACCTGCGACACGATGGATCTGTTCTCACACTTTCAACAAAAAAAGACGACGAGTCCAATAAGTAAATCTTGAGAAGCCACTTGTCCACATTTTCAAATATTAAAAAAATTATCTAAAAGCATATAAGTAACGAAGGATTGCTCAAATGAAAATCTGCTAAGAGACACCACAACTAAATAAAGTGAGATGGACTCAAGGCTAAGTTGTAATGATCTAAGTCAGGACGTTTGTGAGCTGCATCACATTAGCCTAATAATCCACTCTAGAGGAAGTGCATGCTATCACATAAGTCGAATAGCTTTTTCTCAACAACCCCAGGGAACCTAACCTCGTGTGCTGCACCATACTAGTGGCGAGTGTTGACATCCTTTGGGAATCTAACCCATGTGACGCTCATTTCAATATAGTGCAATGGACCCCATATTCTAGGATTACTTTCATATTCACAGGAAAGACTTGACTTAGATTACAAGGAAAGTATTTGCTTAGATAAGCACAAGCAATAGAGTACAAGTCTATAAAATCATTCATATTACAAGGAAAATATTCACTTAGATAATAACAAACAATAAAGTACGAGTCCATAAATTCATTCATACACTCATCTACACTAATAACATGCTATTTGAGACCCAAATATCATATATAACAACAAAGATATACATAAGCTCATGAATAGAATCAACGAGTAAATGAACGATACAATATCATGATGAAATAACTCACCAAGTGAGTAGACACATTCACAAGTCAATCGGATCACAAAGAAATACTTAGTCAAATATACAATAAACAAGTAGTGAATTGGAATGAAATGGAGAGAAATGCCTTAACATGTTTACTTACCTTAAATAATATAAATGAAAATAGTCATCTTCTTATCAACCTAAATCCACCTATTGGATAAAATGCAATAAAATAGAAATACGATAGCATTAATACTCAATGAAAATCATGCTTAATATAAACAAAATATTAATCATAATATGACAATCAATAACTAACTTAGAACGCAATCACCTAGAACATCTACTTGGTTAATTTGGCCTTATAGATTAATCTTAGTTACTACTTCTACAATTGTTGTCAATAATCATAGACATAGATTTAGAAAATCAAATATCACAATACATATTTGCAACTATGCATACAATATCAATCCTCATTAGTTGTAATAAGCAAAAACAACATTAAAACTGTGATTGTTGTGTATGAATAGATTTAAAGCATTACGTACATGATTCCTTAATTATGACTATTTAGCAATCTAAAGTATATACATGTCTAGGGTTTGTTTAGATTAATAAACTACTCGTTAATACTGGAAATAAACAACGCAATAATATAATAGTTAAAAGACATACTTAAATAAATACCTCTTAATGAAATTAAGTAATCTCCAATGTTACTTCAAACTAAACTCAATAAAAACTAACTTGCACAAACTTGTTAAAATAAAATAGTACTCTTCATTTCGAAGCCTTAGGGTCATATTTATAGTTTTCTATGCTATATAAATTATAAATAAAATCAAATTCTTTGTAGTAATCTAAAAAGCTCATCAAAGGCCTTAGTGATTCCTATGTTGTTCACGAATTTCTGAGTTAATCACTGAAAATACCATTATGTACACCACCGATTCGTCCAATAATTCCTTTGTAAATGCCAAATCATTGGCTATTCACTTGCAATTCTCTTCAGTTGACTATTTTGACTTTTCTTCCTCTTTTTCTTCCATTTCTTCATTTTTCCTAATTAAATCCTAAAATCGCAAAAACAAGAGAATACTAAGTGTAGTATCATCGTTTATATCTAAAATCAACCTAAATTACACTATAAAATATATCTAATTATTGACTTTGTCAAATACCCCAAATTCAGCAGTTTGTTGTCTGAGCAAATCAATACTTTCAATCATATTCTCTTTTCGTTCTTTATATACTGATTTCGATCTAATCCATCTCAACTTTAGATAATAGAAGTTTTAAATAGAAGTGATTTTCAAATAAAAACATATTACCCATAAGTAAATGAAAGTTATGATAGAATATAATGATTTTAGAAAAAAACAAAACGAACCATCCCTTAATGATAACTCAACCACCCAATGTAATACCCTTTAGAACTTAACGTCCAATACCAAGGCCATTACACAATATAAGTTTTCTCAATCTCCACTGACAAGCATTAAACTTACGATGACTAGTGTAGACTCTCAAAACACAAAAACAACTATATTAATCTTAATTTTAAAAAACACTTTATAATAGCACGTCAATAAAAATCAATAGGAATCTTACCAAGATACCAATGAATATATCGTTTAAAATGTGTTAGATTAATAGATATTTCACTCAGCTCTACCTTCAAGTACTCGAGCTAAATCTTTTCACTGAAGAGTTTAAGAACATCCACCTTCTTCACCTTTCATTTTTTCTACTTCATCCTAATTATTTTTTTCTTTTATATGTTTGTTTCATTTGAGTTTTGAGACTCTTCTCTATTATCTTTGGAAATTCAGACTCTGCTCCATTTTCTGTGGAAATTCTCACATTTTTCCCTTATAGATTCCTTGCACCATTTCCTATGGAATATATAGGACTCTTCATATATTTGCAAACTTTTGTTAGCACTTCTCATTGTCCATTAAAGTTGAAGAAAATACTCTTTCTAACTTATAGAAATTCATTGGTTTCTAACGCATTTCTTCTTTCGATTATGGCATAATAATTTTCTATATATACTATAAAAATACTTAATCAATTGTCTCTGTACCACAAGATTCTTAGTGATCTATCTTGTTCATCTTGCACTATTATTTCGATCTTCTACCCATTCTCATGACTAATACAAAGCAATTAATCCCTTTAAACTCATTCAGTGCTTACATAAACTAGTAAAGTTAATAAAAAAGGGTATACAAAATATTTTGATTCCTTCTATCATAGAATTCACTTGGGTAATAAAAATATCACTTCTACTTAAAAATCTATTATATATCCATTCCATTATATTATATTCCTAACTAAAAACAAAGTAAAATGAGATTCATACTTACTTGGATTCGGAAGAAATTTTGGAAAATTTCATTAACCCACTTGAATATCAGATAAAAAATTTGAAATTTACATCAATTCGGAACTTATCTTCTACATTCATTTTCTTTCATTGCTTTCTTTGCTATCATTGTCATGCTTCACTTAAAATACTACCAAACTCATTCCAAACCTTGTCCTGAAGGTAAAAAAATTAAGTTGGGTTTCCAACAAAACAAATATACCTCGTGAAGTATAAACGAATTGATATAATCATAAATTGGATAATCAATATAAGAATAAACTCAATATGTAAATATTATCAAACAGAGTGTATAAAAATATAAATGAACCATCACCGATGTATAAAAATTTAGCATTACCATCAAATGTATCAACTCAACACCATATCAAATGTATCACATGAAATCATATCACCAAGCATAATATCAAAGATAATATATCTTCAGCATAGATCACATAGTATCATCACTAGAGTTACATGGAAGACCTTACAAATCATCATTTAGAGACAAATGAGATAAAGTAGAGTAAAGAAATCAATGTTGTCATCCTGAATTCGCATCATCATCATCTTCCGCTGGATCAATCCTCTCGGACTGGTAATTCGCAACGGGATCATAGAGGTGCTAATCTTGACCTAGTGATAGTTGAACATCAAAACCACCATTAATCGTTAGCCTCATTTGTGTAGATGGTTCATGAACCTCTATGTCTCCTCGTCTTCTATGTTTTCTTAACATTGCCCTCTCCATCCTATGAATGTTCTTTACTAATGCCTTTTGGTTCTTGAACACTAGTTCTTGATTCCTCAGAGTTCTCATTTGATTGCGTAAAATTGAACCCAGTTCTTAATAAGGAGAAATGCGTCGGAAAAAGTTGTTTATAAATTGAGAGTTTGAAATTCATATAAAATACGTTGATAAAACATCATTGATAAAACAATCGTTCGTAAGTAATCCAAGTCATGCGATAAACAAACATAAAATCCCCAAACTCATTTGTAACTTAGGCTCAAATTAGCTTGCATATAAAATTTAATCCATTCGTCATATACTTAAATATCCAAAAAATTTAATATTAATAAACAAATTACCACACCACTCCCATACTAGTATTATAATTGAAAATATTCGACATCAAAACCAATTTAGAGCAAAAATCTCAAAATTTAGGTTCTAACCTAAATAAAAATTCAAAACTCGTTGAAAAATTAAAAAAATAATCAATAAAAGCTAAGGTTCTCGTTGATTACCTTCTTGAAAGTGAATCTTTCAAGATTAGAACTCTAGAACTCCTCTAGAACACTCCACCAAGCTCCAACTTTAAATTCCCCTTGAGTAAGCTCTAGTTGGCTCTACACTCTTAAAACTCACCAAATTGTATGTTGAATGTGTGAAGATTGAGGTGAAAATGAGTAAAATACATTAAAATCTAGCTTTGGAAAGTTGAATCTAGTCAAAAATTTGGTCTTTGGGTAAAAAAAGTTGTAATGGTTTATAAGTGTGAAATGAGTAAATGTGGCAATTTTGGTTTTTTATTTTTAAAAACATGTATCCGTTCTCAGCGAATCATTGTTTAAATAGATTCCTCAAGAAATTGTTGCCTAAATCGCTGAAAATGAGCCTCGGTGGCTCATCGACTAGTTAAACGAATTCTAATATTATGTGTAAATCACTGATAAACCACTGACCTGAAATTATACTAAAAATTATGCAAACTGAGATTGATTTTCTCAGCGACTTCCAATACAAACTAGAATCTCTGAGAAATCGCAGGCCTAGTTTAACTATTTTTTCAATTTAATTGATTTTTCCATGTATGTGTCACATATATGTCTAATAGAATTATTTAAGATTATTAGGATTTGGCTATGATTTGTACTAAACAATAATTTTATTACTATAAATAACTAACTAACATAAGAACTAATGCATAAAGACAATATAATACGAAAAAAATTGGCTCGATCGACCCCCTTACATGAAATTATTCCGGAATTAAATTCTTAAAATATTCCCAATATAAGAGTCGAAAGTTGAGAGAATATAAAAACAACTAAGTAATCCTAAGATTAAAACTTAAAGTAAAGATAGAGCGTGGGCTATCTTCTATATAGTGCTTTTGTTTACTGTCATTAGCTCGATTGAACCACAAAATTCTAAAATAGTTATATAAACTTAAATGTAGGATTGTCCATTCTAGTGCCATTCCAAAAAGTGATTGCTCGGCCATGCGCCTAAGAGTGATTGTCTTATTCAGAATATCCATGATAGCTTACAAAGTGGATAAGGTCGTCCTAAGATTAATAGAGGATCTTCATTGATAAAATGTGGCATAACCAAAAAGTCTGTAGGAATAATGTACTTGTCAATTTGAACTAGTACAATAGTAACCACTCATATTGGTTTCACTGAATAACTGTTTGGTAAAGTAACTTTTTCAGAAGCAAGTATATCCAACTCCAGTTGAGTATGAAGAAAGAAAAGAATTGGCATGCAGTTTGCTCTAAAACCCTTATCACAAATAACTTTAAAATACCAAGTCCATTTAACTTTTATGTTTATGTATATATCTCCTGGATCATCAAGCTTGACAATTGCTTGATTCTTCTTTTTCTTCTTCCTATTCTTCGTAACTTTAGACTCCTCCATTTTAAGGTCATTCTCCACATTGTTCGGTTGATTAACCCTCCATTCTTGAGTTATTATCTTTTCGTTTAAAGTATTTTTAACTCGCTCATTCTTTGTCATAACATTATCGTCTTCAATTATTACTGCATTAATAACATATACTTCACCTTTTAAATTATGATGATTAAATTTTAAAGATTCATTATTATTAGTTTATTCATTACTAGATTGACCAGAATTGTCATAGACATCTTCATCATTAAAACGAAAAGTCACAATTTTGTTTTCAAATTCCATAGACATTGTTCCTTCTAAGATATCTAAATTGGTTTTAGTTCTTTTTTTAAGAAATGATCTTCCTAAAGGTATAACTGGATATTTAGATGATACTGAGCCTCCCATTCCATTCCCATAACATAGAAGTCAACATAAAATACTAAGTCATTTACTTTTACTAAAACATCTTTTAGTAAACCATAAGGTTTAATAACTGTGTTATCGGCTAAGGTAAGATTAATAGATGTATTAGTCAACGAACCTATTTTCAATGATTTATATAGTTTTTGTGACATAACCTCAATTGATGCTCCAAGATCAAACATAGTAAAATCTATTAAAGAAGTTCCTAACGTAATAGGAATTCCAAACATTCTTGGATCTGAACATTTCTCAAGTGTTTTCTTTTTAATTGAAGCATACACCTTTTGTCTTAAGTTTTCTTTAAATTCTTCTAAACATTTATCCTTGCATTCAAAGAATTCTTTCAAAACTTCATCATAATTACAAAATTGCGTAATTGATTCCATTAATGGTTTATTGATTTCTATTTTCCTAAATGCTTCAATAATGTCTTCATTGTTTTCTTCCTTCTTAACAGTAGCTAATCGTCGTGGAGCTGCAGAATATGAATACATATCTTCATTCAAATTATCAAAAATATTATCATTTTTATCCTTATCAATTATTTCAGAATTCTGTAAAGATCTTCATATGTTTCAACTCTAACTAAATACCATAGGTATAGATTTTCAGGAAAAAGTGTATATTTCAATTATTCAGCCAGCCATTCTCTAGTATGAATGACATTAGCCATCATTTCTTCTTATTCAATAGTTTTATGCGTTTTCTTGTTATTAACTTCTTTATGCGATGACCCTCACTTGACTACCTCTAAGGCCCAATAACCAAATCAGGCCCGAACAAGTGGTCTGGCATGCCTAAAACAACATGCGAAATAACAAACTAGCACATATGGATAAATACTTGCAAACATTAAATAAAAGAACATCCATATGACGTACTATAAAACTATCGTTAGGTTTTTAAATCATTACAACAACTTAAGTCATTCAAATACTACCAAGAAGACCTATTATATTCGACCGAAGTTCGATAATTTCAAAATCAAATAACTAGATAAGATCATTACGTGGCTCACATAAAAGGATAAGGCACAAGCTATCGCTTGTCCATTGTCGCGATCTACCGCGAGATGTGTATGGTCCTGAAATGTAAGTGGGGTGAGCTAAAAGAACCAACAAAGCTCAGTACTGTGTAAAACCATCAAATACGTAAGTAATACTTAATAAGCATGCAAGACTAGCTTGAGTTGAAACTTAATAAAAAAGCATTTAAAATAAGACATCACATGGATTAATAAAGCATTAGTAAACCATGTCAACAAAATTGATAAAACCACATTCAAATAAAAAATCATCATCATACATAGGGTTCAAAAAAAGAAGATACCACATAAAATAGTAATAATATAAAGTCATGGTCTCATTCATGCATACTAGTTATTGGCAAGAATCTAGTGACTAATTCACCTACCCTTGTGGTGATGGCAACCACTAGGCGACACACATGCCTTACTTGCTATCTCGTTAGTCTTATCAACCTCATAGTCAGTTCATCCAAACTTGTCACCTATACACGTCCCTCTATAACAAAGTATAAGAGAAGGCAACTCCAACTCATGTCCCTAATTGATACACTTATGAATTCAATTAGACAAGTAAAGCCCTCGGTGGCGAGCTCTACAACATCATAGGAAATTAAATAATAATGCCCTTGGTGGCACCACAAACATCCTAGGAATTATATATGATTACTTGCTAATAATTCCATTAGTCGGGACTCTACAAACATCTTGGGGAACTAAATATCATAAGAGGAGAAAATAAATGCATTCACATTCCATAGATACGTAGATCCAAGCCAATAACATGATGCAACCCATTTCTCAAGTATCTAGTTAAAAATGTATTTCCTAACATAGAAATTATCATGCTATATTTGATAATTGAGCAAGCTCCCCACTTACCTCGACTCGCCGTGAATCCTATTTTTGATTCTCGTGCCCTCGTAGTCTAATTTGAACTGCCTTGCAAATCTAAACAATTTAAGACACATTCACATCAACGACAAGTGTTATATTAATTCTAATTTATTTTTAGATTTATTTTGGGGTCCACAAGTGTGAGTCTAGAGGGTCTTCCATCTCTTAGCGCGAGGGTCGAGGAGTGGGACCCGACTAGTCTCCCTGGTTTAGGGTTAGGGGCTAAACTGGCCCCTACCCTATTAACAGCCTAGACAACCATTGGTGTCAAGGCGATAGGGGGAACACCTGCTCCTTCGGGTTCTTTGCCCGAGGGTGCCCCAACACCCATTGGCACTGAGGCGCCTTTGTTAGGGTCGGCTAGGGGCGCTGGTAACTGCGATTGGAAGGGGTGGCTAAGGAGCCACCTTTCCCTTGGGGTTTATGGGGCCTTCTAGTGGAAGCCCCCTGGCGGCAGCAATGGCCACTGCTCATCGCCGGTGATGTTGTCAGCGGGCCGCCACCACCCTCGCTGGCGATGCTATGGCGTCATAGCTTTCCTCTGCGGGGTTCTCTTACACCAAATCTTTGGCATAAGACTCTAAAATTCCCCAAAAACTCGCCATATTTTTCCAAATCTCTTCAAAAGGAGTCCAATAATGATTTGAGAATCTTTTCTCCACCTATGCCGTCATTAGAGCTCCCATTTGCTCTCATACGTCTTTTCGTTTTCAAACAAAAAGGGGGGCTAAGGTTTATAATTTGATTTATATAGTGGGACTAATTGGTGTAAGGTTTGTGAAATTACTAAATTGCCCCTAGAGCAGGTCTTTTGGGTTTTGGGTCGTCACAACTTAAGTATCTTTCAAGTTATAGGTGTGTCTTTCTCATCATTAAGTAAATTATTTACTTATGCTTTATTAGTAGGAGGAGCAACAACTTAAGTAGGTGCTTTAACTTTATTACTCTGTTGAGCACTTAACCTATTTATTTGTAAATTCATTTGAGTTAACTAATTTTTCAGTTCATTAATAGTATTATCACTCATAATCTGATTTTAAGAAATCAGTGTGTAAATTCTTGATGACTTTGGTTCATAAAATTGTGTAAGATTTGCTCTAAATTTGGATTCATAGATTGAGAATTTTGTTGAGGTTGCTGATTAGGTGGAGGTTGCATCTGAGCTCTTGGTCTGTAAGTATTATAATTTTGATTTTGAGGATTATAACTAAGATTAGGGTATTGTCTTCCAGGATAACAACTATTGTTATTATATTAATTTCTTGGAGGACAAGAAAATTGATTCATCATTGCATTGACCTTTTTAGTATTCTCTTCATGTAGAGTAGGACATGCATCCATAGGATGTGTAACCTCATTACGAAATCTACAAGCTTTAACTTGATTAGATCTATCTTTAATTAACAGCTTAACCATATTAGATAATTCCTCAATTTTATCATCTAACGTATTATTTCTTCTATTATCAACTTTATAAAGTTTTTTTTCTTAAAGATTCAATCTTTTCACCGTATTGCTTATATTGTTTAGCCATTTTATCAATTGCTTCCTTTGATAAAGTACGTGTTGTTTCAAATAAAGATCCACCACATAATGTGTCTAATAACCTTTATTCAAAGTGATTGATTCCTTTATAAGAATATTCTAAAAAGCTCTTCGACTATATCCATGTTGTGGAAAATAAGAAATTAATCTTTGAAATCTATCTTAGAATTCATTAAAATTTTCATTTTCTTTCATCTTTGCAACTGTGATTTGCTTTCTATTGGAACTAATTTTTCTAGCAGGCATATATTCATCTAGGAAAGCTTCTAAAATTTGATTCCATGTAGTTATTGAATCTTGTGGGAGATTGAACAACCAATCTTGAGCTTGATCTTTTAATGCAAAAGGAAAAGCTTTAAGTTTGACTTGTTTTAGGGTACTTTCTTTCGATTTCATCCCGTGAACCTTATGTTGATACTCCCTTACAAATCTTTGTAGGACTTTGATGTCTTTACCATATAATTTAGGTAAGACACTAATAAATCCATATCTAAGTTTAAATTTAGGAAATCCATTGGGGTATGCTATGCACATATGCTTATATGATGTAACATTTTGATTTGCTTGTCTAAAAGTAAGTTCTCTATTATTGTTGTTTTTATTATTGATAACTTTATTAGAATTATTATTATTATTATTAATGACATTTTCATTATTATTATTGTTATTATCCTCCACCCTATAAGCTAAATCTTCCCTAAGTAGTTGTTGTCCTTAACTCCGGTTAAAAGTTCTATCTATTTCAAGATCAAACTGATGTAAAGATCTTATAGAATTAGAATGATGAATTTGTAGACCATATAACGTCTAAAATTCTCGACAATAGCGCAAGAAATTGACACGAACACTAGATCTTTTAGACAAAATAGAAATAGAAAAGAAAAACAAATACAAAGGGGAGAAAAAATTCGTTTAGGAACACGGAACATAGGAACACTTACGGGGAAGTCAATAGAACTAGTAGATACCATAATTAGAAGGAGAGTCAATATTGCTTGCCTCCAAGAGACAAAATGGGTAGGAGAAAAGAGTAGAGAAATAGGAAGCACAGGGTTTAAATTGTGGTACACTGGTATAGATAGAAAATGCAATGAAGTAGGAATTGTGGTGGATAATGATTATAAGGATAAGGTCGTAGAGGTTAAAAGAATGGGGGATAGATTGATTCTAGTTAAATTAATTATTGGAGACGAAAAATTGAACATACTTAACGCATATGCACCACAAGTAGGATTAAGCGAGAGCATCAAACGTAAGTTTTGGGATGATATGGATGGATTTATGCAGAGTATACCATTAGATGAAAAGGTTTTTATTGGAGGAGATTTAAATGGGCATGTCGGGGTAAGTAACGATGGGTTTGAGAGAGTTCATGGAGGTTTTGGTTACGCTAATAGAAATGAAGAAGGAGAATCAATTTTAGAATTTGCTTCAGCATATGATCTTGTCTTAGCAAATACTAGTTTTAGGAAGAGGGAGTAGCATATAATTACTTTTAGTAGTGGTCATAACAAGAGTCAAATAGATTTTCTTTTAACAAGAAAAATAGATGGAAAACTATGTAGAGACTGCAAAGTAATACCTGGTGAAGCACTTACTACCCAACATAAGTTAGTAGTACTTGATATTAAGCTAACACAACGGAATAAAATGACTAAAAGAGTTAGCGACCCTAGAATAAAGTGGTGGAACCTAAAACATAGTAAAAAAGTAGAGTTTAGAGACAAACTACTAAAGGAAAATCTTTGGAATCTTGACTTAGATGCTAATATAATGTGGCTAGAAATGAGTAGTTGCATAAGGAGGGTGGGATCAAACATATTAGGTATATCTAAGGGCTTGGGACCTCCAAAGAAGGAAACATGGTGGTGAAACGAGGATGTCCAACGAGCAATTAAGACTAATAGAGAAATGTATAGGAAAATACCTAAGTGTCAAGATGAAGATGCGTACAATCAATATAGAGAAGCTAGAAAACAAGCTAAAAAAGTAGTTAAGCTAAAACAAATTTCATGGAAGATCTATATACAAGGTTAGGAAATAGAGATGGCGAAATATATATATATATATATATATATAGGCTAGCCAAATTAAGAGATAAAAAGAAACAAGACCAAGAATGAAATGTAAACTATACACGCAATATTAGAATTGTAGAAGTTAAAGAGGCATTGAAAAGAATGAAAATAGGGAAAGCATGTGGCCCATATGAAATACCCATAGAGGTTTGGAAATGCTTAGGAGAAATCGGATTGACTTGGTTAACAAAACTTTTCAATAAAATTTTAAAATCAAAACGGATGCCAATGGATTGGACAAGAAACACGCTTGTGCCAATCTTCAAAAACAAAGGAGACATTCAAAGTTGCTCAAACTACCGGGGAATTAAACTTATGAGTCACACTATGAAACTATGGGAGAGAATAATTGATAATAGGCTAAGGAGAGAAACAACAATATCAGAGAACCAATTTGGTTTCATGCCTGGGAGGTCAACTATGGAGGCGATTTTCCTTGTAAGACGATTGTTAGAAAAATAAAGAGAAAAGAAAAAAATCTTCATATGGTATTCATAGATTTAGAAAAAACATATGATAAGGTCCCTAGAGATGTTCTTTGGTGGGTTCTAGAAAGAAAAAAAGTGCATGCTAGATACATAGACACTATTAAGGATATGTATGATGGAGTAGTAACGAGTATAAAGACATTTGGAGGAGCTACAAAAGAATTTCCCATTACGATAGGACTACATCAAGGACCGGCTTTAAGCCCATATCTATTTACTTTAGTTATGGATGAACAAACTAGACATATTCAAGAGGATATACCATGGTGTATGTTATTTGCAGATGATATTGTCTTAGTGGATGAAACCAAAGATGGAGTGAATAGGAAATTAGAACTCTGGAGGAATACATTAGAATCTAAAGGCTTTAAGTTGAGTAGGACGAAAACTGAATACATGCACTGTGAGTTTTGGAAACACTAAACATCGAGATGACGGAGTGGTAAAATTAGGGGAAGTAGAAGTTTTTAAAGTAAACCACTTTAGATACCTAGGATCAATCATACAAAATGATGGTAACATTGAAAATGATGTCACACATAGAATTCAAGCTGGATGGAAGAAATGGCGGAGTGCAACAGAGGTGATTTGTGATCGACATGTTCCTACTAAGTTAAAAGGAAAACTTTATAGGACCGCAATTAGGCCAGCTATGCTCTATGGAAGTGAATGTTGGGCGGTAAAGCAACAACAATTACATAAAGTGAACGTAGCAGAAATGAGGATGCTTAGGTGGATGTGTGGTAAAACTCGTAAAGATAGAAAAAGAAATATAGAAATTCAAAGACAAGTAGGAGTAGCACCAATTGATACAAAGATTAGGGAAGGGCGGTTGCGATGGTTTGGTCACCTGCAAAGACGGCCTACAAATGCCCCAACTAGAAAACTTGACTCAATAGAAACTGTAGAAATTCGACGAGGTAGGGGCAGACCAAAGTTAACATGGGATGCATTAATTAAAAGGGATTTGAATGGTTTGCGAAGCTCACCATCAATTGCACTTAATCGAGCACAATGAAAAAGTTTGATCCATGTAGCCGACCCCAGTTAATTTGGGACTGAGGCTATGTTGTTGTTGTTGTTGTTGTTGTTGTTGTTGTTGTAGTTAATCTAATTAAACAAAAATTGAAATACTAAATAACTAAAAAACTATAACTAGTAACTTAATTTACCAAACTAATTAAGATAATTTAAACAATTCAATGTAAACTTAATTAAATGAAATTTAATTTCAATTTAATATAAATATCTAAACAAGCATATAAACAAACCCCCACTAAACAATGTAATATACTTGGATTGCATTCAAACATTAGAACATAATGCTACCTGGTAACCTAGTTATAATTAGATCACATGGAATCTTGGAATCATTAAATACTAATTCATAATAGGTTGATAGCCTTTAGCGAACCACTGGTTTTCCTACATTCAATGAAAAATAGCCATATCCTCATCATTGTAAATCCACCTATTGGATCGAGCAAAATAAAATAGAAATACAATAGCATGAACACTCAATAAAAATTATGCCTATCTCCAAACCAAACATTAATCAAAATATTTCAATCAATAAGTAACTTAGAACATTGTTACCTAGAACATCCACTCAGGCAATACATATTTGCAACTATGCATACAATATCAATCCTCATTAGTTGTAATACGCAAAAACAACTTATTAAAATCTTGATTGTTGTGTATGAATAGATTTAAGGCATTAAGTACAAAAATTCCTTAATTATAACTATTTAGCAATCATAAGTATATACATGTCTAAGGTTTGTTTAGATTAATTAACTACTCACTCATGCTGGAAATAAACAACGTAATAATATAATAGAAAAACATAATTAAATAAATACTTGTTAATGAAATAAACTAATCTCTTATGTTGCTTGAAACATAATCTTAATAAAAACTAACTTATGGTTCTCACAAACTTGTTAACAGAAAAGAAAGCTCTTCATTTTGAAGGTGTAGGGGTCTTATATATAGTTTCCTAAGCTATACAAATCATAGATAAACTTAAATTCTTCGTAGTAATCTAAAATCTCATTACCGACCTCAGCCATTTGCCAACAATTCCTATATTGTTCACAAATTGCTGAGTTAATCGCTGAGTTGGCTCTTCTCTTCATTTGACTATTTTGACTTTTTTTCCAATTTTTATTCCATTTCTTAATTTTCCCTAATTAAATTCTGAAATCAAAAAAACAAGAGAATACTAAGTGTAATATCATCATCTATATCTATAATCAACCTAAATTATACTATAAAATATGTATAATTATTGACTAGTCATCCACCATTCTGACCATGTTTGTTTCAAGTATTTTTTAAGGTCAAGTTTTTCGATTTAAGCTTAGACATAGAGGAGGCACTGCAAAGAGTTTTAAGTAATTTTGAGGATTATTTAATCAACCTAAACAAACTTTGTGGTTTCAAATTAACTGTAGGATCCTATAAGGTTGATAAAGGTTATATTTGATGATTACGACATCAGTGTTTTGTTTATTTATTGATGTAGATGTTAAGGCTGATTAGATTATCAAGGGATTAAAGTAATCTAGGCCGGTCATATGCTATAATTAAGAGGGGTATGACAATGTTGGTATTATGATTTTAAAAGAATCTTATTGATTGAGGTTAAGTGAGTGATTAGTTGAGAAGTAATGAGATGGAATAAGGTTAAAAAGTTTAAAAAACTTTATGATTATGTCATGTATATTTTACATTTTTGAGATATTGATGGATATATTTATGTTGATCCGCTTTTCTTGTAATTTTTTGTTGCAGAACACTATGAGTGTATAGCAAGAGCAGCGTTAGGGATCTGGCGCGAGCAATAGGGATTCACAACGTGTGGATTCAAAAATGTTTCAAAACTTGGCTTGACTGATGTCAGAGTTGTTAAATACGTTATGAGTACGAGTGGCAGCCCAGACATATATAATTCATGTTGTTTAGTAATTTCCTACTATCACTCCAGCTGCTCAGGAGCAGATGACCTCTGCAGTTCATCATAGAGGTGAACCGGTTGTTGCAGTTCTAGTTCAGGCTGACCCAGTCATTGCTAATGGAATGTCCAGGAGGGAAGGCAGAGGAAAGAGTTTAATAAGTACGATATATGTACTTCTATGGTGAATTAAACTTAAGAACTATGGAGACTTGGGCTCTCAATCATGAGAAGCTTCATAATATGTTGAGCACTAATGAACATTTGAGAGCTTTGATATATCTTTTAATCTTCAAGCAGATGTTGAGATTTGGTGGAGATCTTTACATAATGGGCACCCTATATTTGATACTTGGGCGGATTTTCTTGAGGAGTTCAGTGAGCAGTATTTTGATGAAAGCATGATCCTGCAAAAAAGCTAGAGTTTAGTTATCTTGTTTAATGAGACATGTTACTGGCTCAGTATGATACATAATTTAACTATTTGTTGAGATTCGTGGGTGAGTCAAAGATGATAAAGAAGGAGCATAGGCGCAAGTACATGTATGGGTTGCAGGATGAACTTGGCACTACCATATTAATGACTAAGCTGAACACTCAATAAGAGGTTTGATATAAACCTAGAGCTTATATGACTACACAAAAGTTTCAGCGAGAATCACGATGACATCAAGGCATTTCAGAGTCAAGACAGAGCTCAGGTTCTTAAGTAAGAAAAGATTTCTATCCAGGTTCGATCCAAAATTCCAAAAGAAAGGGAAAAATGGATAACCACCTCTCACACTGACAACACCTATTATTCCACCATCTGTACATCATAATCGTTTTCTAAGAACAGCTTGTAGACCCTTAATCATGTGTCGTACATGTCAAACATAACTCATAAAAGGTTACCAATCCTACTAGAATGTAGTTATAAGTATGAGGTCGAATCCACAGGATTCAGTCAAAGTGAGTTCAACAAACAGAAAATTAAATGTAGGTAGTTTTTGAAAGATTTTTATCCTAAATGTTTACTAAACAAGAAATTAAATAATTGAAACTTTGAAATATTAAAGCATACCCGTAACAACCACTTCTTTAAAATAGGGCAGCACCCAGCCTAATCCTGTATTAAGCTTTAATCTTAGCCACGTAGGACTCACCTACGTGTTAGTCAGCCTTTTTGTTCTTTTCTTCTTGTTAAACGCGTTCAGGATAAGTAAGTCACGTTATTATTAAATTTCAAAGTCATTTAAAACTTTTACATTTAAAAAGTTCTAGTGGAAGTCGTAATAGTTATGCGAAAGGAATTATTAAAAACCCTAATTATGGAAACCAAGAAACAACATCACATGTATATGAATATCAAAAGGACGATAAAAAGAGTGATAACCAAGTTTTAAGTCGGGGAACTATATGCTCAACCCAATATACAAAACCAAAATGTATAAAAAGACATAAAGTAGATAATACATCATAAGTCGAGACCTACAAGATAGAAAGTAGAAATTGTCGAATGCTCAGAGATAGTCATCGATCTTCTCTTTGCCCGTCCTACTGCTCGATGGATCTGCAACCACCGTCTTAGAAAGAACATTGAGTATAATATGTAATAAAGTAATTCTTGGAGATTCTCATGTACATTTCCAAACATAATCGACTGTTAAGCATAAGTATAGCGAAGAAGTACTGAAATGGAAATATGCTAGAAAACACCACAGTTAAAAAAACGAGACTAAGACAAGCTAAGTAGTAAAGATCTAGGTCCGGTCGGCCGTGATTCCTACCACATAGGCCTTTATTCCACTATCTCAAAGTGGAGCCGTGCTCTACACCACTATCAAAGGTCGAAGATGAGCTATACCACTCCATAATCATTCATTTATATATTCTTGCCCACTACCCCGAGTCCTGTTAACCCGTGTAACGCGTAAGTGTAGTGGTGAGTGCCAACAAACCCGGTAGTCTATTGATCCCGTGTGTTGCACATCCCATATTGTGCAATGGATCATAGATTCGATCACTACTTTATAATATCAAGAAAGACTCGCATTAAGGATTTCAAGAAAAGGCAATATGCTTTAAAGCTAAAAACCAGATAATACAAGTTCATATATACTCTAATTTCATTACACTAATCCTAGTAGCATGCTATTTTCAATCACACTTTCATCAAAATAGTAAGAAAGACATAGCACACGAGAATAGAGTTAACAATTCCATAAGCAAATGATATCAACGATTCCATAAGCAAATGATATCATGGTGAAAAAATCACCTATATAATGAGTAGAGTATGAAACAAATTCATGATATCATAATACAAGACATTTCATAGTCAAATAGATTGTAAAATAGAGCATAATTGGAATCAAATGTAAAGAAGAAACTTGACAAGATTACTTACACTCCACACAATAGTCTCTTAGCTAAATCGGCCTCCCGACGTCCCAAAACTTACACTCCGACTCTCGAGTCTCCTCTAGACTCGTGATATCATTTAGTATGTTTTAAAGTGGGTTTAGGCTATTAGATGAGACTAAGTTAAGTGGTTTAAATTTTAATCGACATAACTTGAAATCGACATAAATGAAATTAAATTCAAATATGAAAATCAAACACACTTACCCAAGTGAAGTTTGACAAGGATTTCTAAAACGAAATCAGATTTACAAAATAAAATTTCCTTCATATTAGAATTAACAAAAAACTAGATTCATTGACACAAATAACACAAAATCTTTGATCGAACATAACTTTGTTGATTCAACTCTGAATTTCAACTAGAAAATTTAATGGTTTTCCCCCAAGCAATCCAAATATGTAAACTATTTTCAAAGAACATAAAGGTTACCTTATGAAAATAGTGAAAAACCAATACGAGATTCAAACCCAAATTTCGTCGAAAATCTCTAATTTTGAAATGCATGCTTGGGGACTCTAAGATGGCCTTAATTTGATCAAAATAAACCTTAAAAGTACTCTAACAACAATATCAAACAATGCCCTTTGATCTCATATGTAGATTTCATCAAGTTAAACATGCATTTGAGAAAATTTAGTGAAGAACATATAAAACTTCAAAAATTCTTAACTTTTTGATTTTAAATCCAAATTGGGAACTTCTTAGTAGGATTATCAGCTCAAAATGAGGAATTCGAATATGTAAACCAATTTTGAAAATAATATTATTTATCCTCTGAAATTACACAAAAACCAGGACTGAACTAACATCTCTAATTTTACCAACAACTATTAATTTCAAAAATCAAGGTTTAAGAACTCACAGGATATCTCATTTAGCTCATGCAATTAGTGAAAAAGGTTTCCAAATTCATTTTGATTACAACTTCCTAATTCAGGACTATATGCTTATAAATTTGGGTACGTAGAGCTGATGAACTTCATTACCTAAGTTGTTGTTTGATTCCTAGCTTGGTTTCTTCAATTTGATGATGAATTTGATCCATCTCCTACAAATATTTAGAGAACACCAGCAAATAAAATGTCCAAGTTTCTCTCTTAATGGATATAGATGATTTGCACGGCCATTACAAGCACTTATATATATATGTAGGTAAGGTCTAATTATAGCCCCTGATCTTAATGTGTACACCTATCTCAAGGATAATCTAATGGTTCATCTCTTATTTCAAATCCACTAACTCACCCTTGCTAACACCAATTCATACTCAATTGGTCTCTTTATGTGTCTGCATGTTTGTTGAGAAACATCAAATGACTATTATTTTATTTTACTAACTTAGGCTATATTTATTAAAAATCAACTATAGCCACATAAAATTTACTAATTAAGCCACATTAACTTAATGTTAGATTACCATAACACTCTTTACTCGGTCCCATGACCGCACACATCTCAAAGTGTGTCCCCACTCACATATCGACACCTACAAATAACAAGTAGAAGCAACTTAGTAGTCTACACATGTATGATACATTAGGGAATTATCACATAAATATAAAATATACCTTGACCACGTACCTCAGTCGGTATGCATATCATGATATGAGTCCCACGTTATGGGTTGGTGATCCTAATTAAGGATTAAGACACGATTAGAAATTTAGTCAAATCTTCCCAACTTATGGAAACTTTGTCCTCAAAATTAAAATTCAAGTTAGGTTTGTACCTGACTCGAAATGTTACGAGAACCTGTCCATCATATAGTCTTCCCGCTCCCAAGTGAGTTTTGTGTCGCCATGGAATTTCCACTTGACAAGTACTTTCGAGAAAAACTTGTTCCTCAACTATTGTACCTTTCGATCGAGGATTTGAATAGGCCGCTCCTTACAAGTAATATCCTTACTCAGATCGATCTGACTCAAGTCAACTATCGGTCGTACTCCTGCCCTCGACTTAGCTAGTCGTAGCATTGATATTTGGAAAATCGAATGAATCCCTGACATCTGTGGATGTAGCTCAAGCTCGTATGCAACTTTCCTGAGCCGTTTCTTAATCCTGAAAAGCCCGATGAATCTCTATACTAACTTGCCTTTTAACCCAAATATATGAATAACCTTTCAAGGAAAGACCTTTAAATTGATTAAGGCTCCTCGATGTACGTGAGATCATGAAGATACTTGTTTGTAGACTTATTATGTCTCTCTTAAGCACCCTTGAGTTTCTGACCCTTGAGTTTCTGATAGATCGGTTTGACGTTTTTAGTATGGTCAACAATAATCTCCGTCCCTATAATATCTCGGTCCTCTAGCTTAGCTCAACACGGTGGCAAGCGACACGGTTTGCCATATAAAGCCTCAAATGGTGCCATCTTAATACTAGCCTAATAACTTTTGTTGTAAGAAAACTCACACAAGAGTAGGCACTCCTCCCAAGATCCGCCAAACTCTAATACATAATCCTTGAGCATATCCTCGAGAACCTGAATCAACCTCTTGGTCTACCCATCAGTCTGAGGGTGAAAAGTTATGCTGAACTGTAGGCGCATACCATACTACTTCTATATACTTCGCCACATCTTGGATGTATACATAGCTTCTCTGTCTGGCCTGATAGTAAACGGTACCCCATGGAACCTGATAATCTCTCTCTAAAATAATATACTCAGCTGGTCGAATGTGTAATGAGCTGCGACCGGAAAAGTAAGCAGATTTTGTCAATTTGTCAATAATCACCCAAATAAAGTCATGTCGTTTGACAATCCTCGGTAGTCTTCTGACAAAGTCCTTGGCAATGTTTTCCCATTTCCATTGTGGAATGGGAAGTGGGTGTAACAAACTTCTAAGTTTATGATGGTCAGCCTTCCCCTATTGACAAATCCCACTGTTCCTGATGAACTCATACACATCCGCCTTCATACCAAGCCACCAGAAATGTCTCTTCACGTCTTGTTACATTTTAGTTCTTCCTGGATGAATGATGAATCGAGAACGGTGTGGCTCCTGAAGAATCTTATCTCTCAGTTCTGCTACTAATGATATCCACAGTCGGCCTCTGTATCTCAGGCACTAATCTAACGTATTTATTTAGTCAACAAAATTTGTACTCTGCCTAACTCACTGAACCTTAAGTATAACCTGTCGGCCCTCTAACCCTCTGATACTTTCTGTGTAGACATACTTTTTACTCCCATCTGTATGCAAATCTTAACCTAAGTATCTATTGGAACCTCTGATTAACATGCTATCGTTGCTGCCTCGAGTAACCCATACTTATGCGTTATATGAAATCTAACAACCTTAGCATCTCTAACAAGTTCCTGCTCAGCGCATCTATGAGTACGTTGGCATTTCCTAAGCGATACTCCGAGGAAAATTAGTAGTCCTTCAGAAACTCCACCCGTCTGTGTTGTCTCATATTCAACTCCTTTTATGCGACAATATACTTTAGAATCTTGTGATCAGTAAAGAGTGTAAATTTCTCTCCATACAAATGACGTCTCTACACCTTCTACACAAACATATTTGATGCCAACTCCAAATCATGTGTGGGACAGTTCTTATCATGTATCTTTAGCTGTCTGGAGGCGTAAGTAATAACTCCTCTACCCTGCATCAATACACAACCTAAACCCATATGAGAAGCATCTGTATACACTAGAAATCTCTATCCAGCCTCTTGCAATATAAATACTAGCACAGTAGTCAACAAATTCTTCAACTTATCAAATGCTTACTCATAAGCCTCTATCCATTGAAAAGCGACGTCCTTTTGTGTCGATTTGGTAATTGGTGTAGCGATTTTTGAAAAATCCTTTACAAATCGATGGTAGTACCTTGCAAACCTAGAAAGCTCTTTATCTTTGTCAATGATGTCATGCCGACAAACCCAATGATAGCCTGAGTCTCGGGCGGATCCACTGCAATCTTTGCTGCTCCAATACCGTACCACAAAAACTTGACCTATAAAAATCGAAACTCATATTTGTTGAACTTGGCATAGAGTCTGTGCTCCCTCAAAGTCTGCAATGTCTCCCTGAGGTATTGTTCATGATCCTTTCTAGTCCTCAAATATATCGGTATATCATCAATGAAACCTATGGCGGAGCGGTCAAGAAATTGTCAACTCTATGAACACTACATGGGCGTTAGTCAGCTCAAATGGCATTTTCGTGAACTAATATTGTCCATATCTCGTGCTGAAAACTATTTTAGACCTATCCTTATCCTTAATCCCGAGCTTATGATACCTTGATCGTAGGTCTATCTTGGAGAAATAATGTGCTTCTCTCAGCTGATCAAATAAATTATCAATCATCGATAATGGAAATCTGTTCCTGACTGTGGCCTTATTCAATTATCGGTAGTTGATATACAGTCTCAAAATACCATCCTTCTTTTTTAGAAAAAGGATGAGTGCTCCCCCGTGGAGATATAAAGGGTGTGATGAATCTCCTATGTCCTAAGTCTTGAATTTGAGTCTTCAAGTCCTCTAACTCTCGTGGGGCCATACGGTACAGAGGTATAGAAATAGGCATGGTGCCTAGTAGTAACTTAATGATGAAGTCAACCTCTCTCGACACAGGTAAACTAAGTAAGTCCTATAGAGAAACATCTAAAAACTCACTAAGAACTGGTATGTCTTCAAGTTTAGGTCCCTGACTCTCCGCCACTGCATAAAACGCTACTTGAGTCTCCATCTCTCTACTAGTTGCAAGTCGACCTTTTGTGCTCTCGCCTCTCGCCTCTCGATGTACTACCTCTATGTGTAAATATCAAACGTCTTAGAATCTCAAATATCATTATCTTATTGAGACAGTCGAGATGAGCGTGATACGCTACTAGCAAATCCTTCCTTAATAACGCGTCGAACTCTAATACCTCGAGAACCTTAAAGTCTATTGACTTTACTTCACTTATCTCAACAGTAAATATCTCAACTAGGCTGTTAGGGTAAAACCTATCTCTAATTGTGGTACTAAGGATCAAATGTACTCTAAGACTAACCGGTGTTAGTACTTGGATGCCTAATATGCGACCATCAGTAAAAGATATGGTAGATCCAAAATCAAGCAACACATGAATCTCTACGATAACTAGAAATCATTTCCTTAATGAGAACACCTGTGGCATCGGTGTCTTGCTGTGCTACCTTATAAACCTTCTTTCGGGCTTGTTGTGTGTAAACTAATGTCGACTACGGGCAATCCCTCACTATATACTGACAAACTGCCTCAGATAATCATATCGGTCCATATACTGCATCACAGACTCCTCTGCTCCATTTCTCAGATTCATGAATTCCTTCCTCAACCTCTTCATCACTATGAATGGGAGGTGATGTTGATAGAACACCACCAAACATCAACATCTCTCTCCAGTGTGTAAGATAAGAGATCAGCCTAAAGTATATCCTCAATATTTAAAATCTTGTGTTGCTTCTCGTAGGATAACACCCACTTCTCAATCTTATTGAGATCTCTCGTCCCATCAAAGTATATTGGCTTTAGCCTAATGAAGTCATTCATTAGCTGAACTTCATCTGGTGTACTAGATGATGTAAGCATAGGGAACGGTGCTGTCTCAACTATCTCTCTAGGTACTAACATTACTAGCAAAGTCTGTACTACTAGAGCTGCTACAATCTATGATTTTATGTCGATCTGCCATCGTCTTGATGACATTCACGACACCAACAACTATGTCATACATAAAGAAACTAACATGTACATATAATAAATCCCTATCTTACTTTCACTCACTTCCCAACTAATAGTTTCTAAGCAAGGATTGTCTGGTTTCCACATCTAAGGTTTGTGTTTTATTCAAGTTTATTGTATACTTATTAAGAACTAAAGGCTTTGACACCAACTGTGATAGTCTATTCTTCAAAATAGGGCACCGCTTGGCCTAATCTCGTGATTAAGCCCTAATCTCAGTCGCGTTAAACTTAACAACGTATTAGTCAGCCTTTTGTCCTATTCTCATCGTTAAACATGTTTAGGATAAATAATACACATGTCACATTATTATTAAATTTTAGAGTTCATTAAAACTTTTACAGTTAATTTTTTTTTGCAGAAATCTTAACACTTATGTAGAAGAAATTATTAAAAATCTTAAGTGTGGAAATCAGGAAACGTCATTAAATGTAAACCTTGGCTATAAAATAATTTAAAATGGCCACCCAAGATCGTGAGAGTTGAATGGTGTGATGATGCGATGCGCCAATTCTCTAGAAATTCGAGTGATTACAATAGGAGACCTTGGTATGAAACAAAAATTACGATGTAATAAAGTGCATACAAAAGAGTATAGAAAGATATTTGGGATAGCGATGATGATGATTATTCCACATCTTACCAAGGGTGGAAGATTGTTATGTAAGTAAATGGTTAAATATGATAGAGAAGTTACGAGGTGGACCATTAGTCAATAGTTGACTTAAATTATGAACCCGCAAAAATTAAAATCAATAAAATGTAATAACAATGATGCTAAGGTATAATTCCAAAAAAAATACTTTTTCTAATAATTTGTAGCCTCCATAGATAAGTCGCAAAGACATGATGCGTTGTTCATTGATATTTGTAACCGAAATGGTGACAAAAATGGTGTGCTGGTGTTTATACTATAACAGATAGCTGTCATTGTTCCTACTACTAGTTGGCGATGTGGATATGTTGCTAGATAGACATATATATATTTTTTGACATATATAGGCACCCGATCACACCTCAATATGGTTATCTCGACTTACTAGTTGGGCGACTTGGGTGCCCATTGCAAATACCTAGAAATGCATGATGATACAAAGAGTTAGCAGGTAGCTAAGGTATAATGATTCTATTGGGACCTATACGACACAAGCCTGGCAAATTTTGGCTTGTGAGATGGAAATGATACTCCTAACCTGTTAAAGAAAGAATGGGTTGTAAAAGAAATCATTACGAATATACACGTCGGGCTACCCATGCACTTTACATTTACTTTCAAGTATGAAAGTTCTTTAAAATTGGGGATGTTTTGATGAACCAAAACTCTACAATAATTCAACCCAAATAAACTTAAGTATTAAGACTTAATCTAAGTAACCCTAGCCACTTTTGGGCTCAAATTACAAAATGAAGAAAAGAGAATGTAGGAGTCCACAAGTGGTGAGTTTAGGTGGATCTGGTGTTAGACAACCAATAAGAGCTCCTTTGAAAGTAAACTCAATATCCCTACCATTTATTTTCTTGATTTAATGAGTTACAAACTTGGATTTGATTCAATAATGATGAAGAACTTTGTTTTGGGTGTTTTATTCTTGATTTGAGAGATTTTGGACCATTCAAAGGTATTTATGAGGTTAGAGAAACCTAAAAAAAGGGGGTCAACGGTGTCGCGATGTCACCGTAGAAGTGCTGCGGTGTCGCGACGACGCTAGAGAAGGAAAATGGGTCTATCGCTGCCACCATAGAGGAGGAGGATCTCTACTAGGAGGCCCCTCATGCTCGACCTGCTTCCTGCCATATGAGCAGTGAGCAAATGGGGCTTCCCCCTCTTGGACGGTCATGTATCCAAGGGCAGAGATGCTCTGAACTAGAGAACCGGCCCTTGGAATGAACTGGGGACCAGTTCGGCACTGGGCCGGTCAATAAGGGCCAAACAAAAAAAATAAAAAAATAAAAATAAATATTATAAAATTATATATATTAATACATAAAAATAACGCATATATATAATAAAAATAAAGATTTTCCTTCAAAAGAGACGCGCTACCATGTCCGCGAGGGAGACCGGCCGAGTCCCACCCCTCGCACCAGGAGACATAAGACCCGCAGGACCCACACTAGTGGACCTCGAAATAAATTTAAAAATAAACTTGAATTAATATATAACTTGTCGATGATGTGAGTGTGTCTTGATTTGTTTAGATTCGCGAGGCGGTTCATATCGAGCCCTGAGCGTGCAAAGATCGAGAGTGGATATCGAGCTAAGTAGGGAACTCCGCTCATCTGTCAAATTTGACTTGCTATTAGTATATTTAGAATCATGATTTTAACTATAGGACTTGGGATGGGGTTGTTGCTTACCTTGTTTAACTTTATGTAAGGCCTTTTGGGAAGCCATAATCATATGATGGAACCAAGTCACCTTAAATGTTTAAGGGCCTCTTAGGGAGCTGTAGCTAATAGTGGAAACAAGTCACCCATTGCAAGGGTCTCTTGGGGAGTTGTGGATGCACAATGGAACCAAGTCACTCGAGTCTCTCTAGGAGTCGTGGACATACGGTGGAATCAAGTTACCCACGCATATTTGTTATATTTTGATGATTGGTCAACAAGGGGAGGCAATGGAAAATGGAACAATGGACTTGCATTTATATTTATTACTTTCTATGTATCTCTCTTGAAACCCATTTGCATGTAAAACTTTTCTTCTTATGCTTTACAACTCTTGAATTTCTTATCATTGCATAAATTGCTTTATGAAAACACGAAATGCTTACTCTTTATGGAAATTAATGTCATGCTATGAATTATCAATGCTTATCTTGATTTCAAATCCATGCTAGTTTTATTTTACTTTATAGTTAATACTTGCATATTTGATATTTGAGCATAGTTTTTCTCTTATTAGGCTCCATTGGTTCTTTTAGCTCACCCCACTTACACTATAGGTCCATTTTTTAGTGAGGTAGATCGTCCCTAGGGGAAGGTCATAACCTGAAGTCTCCTTGTAGTGTAAGCTTTGCGTGATATTATTTACTACTTGTTTTTTAGAACTATTAATAAAAGTAGTAACCTAGACAAGTCTTTTGGGTAGCTGAACCTTTCCTTAGGTAGTTTGATACATTTATAAGCTTTCAAAGGTTTAGAGGACTTCATATTATTTGGATTTTCTTAGGTGAATTGAGATACCATGTACTTTAGCTTATGGTGACAAATAGTATTTATTTAAATTTCAAACTTCGCATTCTACTTCCATATTGTCTTTATGTAATTTTCCCAGTTGTTTAGGCGTGACAGACCATTTTTTAGATGTTTTTCCCAATGACTTATCTGGGGTTCCACCTTTAAAGGAAATAAATTCCGTTTATCGAATTAGTTCCTAGAACAAAACATATATCTATTCTTCTTTATAGAATGCTCCAAAGGAGTTGCAAGAGTTATAAAATATCTACAGGAGTTGGTTAAAAAAGGGTTCATTAACCCCTAGTATTTCATCATGTGGTGCACTAGTCTTTTTTATAAAAAAGAAAAACAACAGTTTGAGACTTTGCATTGGTTATAGACAACTGAATAAAGTCATTATTCAGAACAAATATACACTTCCTCAGATTAACGATTTGCTTGATCAACTTAATGGAGCTAAATTCTTCTCCAAAATTGATATTCGCTCTAGCAACCATCAGTTAAGAGTTCAAAAAGTGGATGCACAGAAGACCGCGTTCAGTACCAAATACAGTCATTTTAAGTTTGTTGTTATACCATTTTGGCTGACTAATGCCTCGATAATGTTTATAGTTTAGATGAAAAAAAATGTTGAGGTCGTATCTGGATCACTTTGTGATAGTTTTCATTAATGATATCTAGATCCACTCCAAGACTCACGAGGAACATGAACAACATTTCATAGTTATTCTCTAAACTTGGAGAAATCATATGATGTATCCTAAATTTAGCAAATGCAAGTTTTCATTGTCTACGGTGAAGTTTTTGAGTCATGTGGTTAGTGTAAAAAGAATTTTGGTGGATCCAACTAAAATTAAGGCTATTATTAGGTGGCCTAAACCTACCACAGTGACAAAGATCATGCATTTTTTGGGTTTGGCTAGCTATTATCATAGATTTGTGAATGATTCGCCAATCAATAAATTAACATAGAAAAATGTTGAATTCATATGATCAAAAGAATGAGAAAATGCATTTTGGGAGTTGAAGAGGCGATTGACTTAAGAGTATGTCCGCTTGAAAGTGTCATTTCTATGACTTTATCGGAAGTTCCAAAAGCTGATGACGAGCTGATTTTTGCTTAGCTTAAGGTAAAAATAGTGCCTATTTTGAAAATAGTTCAATGTCGCCAAGCAGATATGGAGTATATGAAGTTTAAGGAGTTTACTCTTAATAACAATAATTCATATTGGGCTAAGTCTACACATTAGAGTTTTAGGTTTAGAGGTCGACTTTGAATTTCATCGGTGGTTGAGGTTCGAGATGAGATATCGAGAGAGTCTTATCGATCCAGATATAATATTCATCCTGACATGACAAAAATGTATCATAATATGAAACAATTATATTGGTGGCCAGAGATGAAAACTGATGTGAGTGATTGTATGAAGAGATTTGCCAATAGGTTAATGACGATCGACGAAAATATGGAGGTACCCTTTAGCCACTCCCTATTCCTCAGTGGAAATGGGAACATATAGCGATGGACTTCATTGTGCATTTACTTAAATTTACAGAAGAAACATGATTCGATTTGGGTTTTTATTGATAGACTAACGAGACTTGCTAATTGTCTTCCTATGTTAATTTTTGATAATCTACACAATTGAGCTTGTTATATGAGCTTGTTCACTTGTATGAAGTACCATTGAAGATAGTTTGTGATCAGTAAGCTCGGCGCATCGAGGTTGTGGTAGACGATGCATGAATAGTTCAACACTCAGTTACATTTCAATATTGCATTTCATCTACAGACGGATGGTCAGATTGAAAGATTGACCTAGGCGTTAAAATACATGCTCAGGCTTGTGTACTAGATTTTAGAGGTTCATGGGAAGAATACATACCCTGATGTGAGTTTTCTTACAATAATAATTGTCAATCGAGTATCAAGATGGATCCGTGCGAGGCATTGTATGGTCGACTTTGTTGTTCTCCTGCCAATTCACACTGATGTTGTTTATCAGATTCATCTAAGAATGAAAGCAGCTCAGGAAAGACACAAAATTTATTATGATCTCTATCACTAGGGAGTAGAATATAATGAAGGAGGTTCAATTTATTTGAAGTTTTTTCTTCGCAAAGGCCATTACTAATTTCGACTAAAAGAAAAGCTCTCTCCCAAATTTATAGAAAGGTCTAAAATCTTTGAAATAAAGAAACTCGACTTATCTGGGTTAAGAGGTAATTTCATTATAAGTCAAAGCTAACAAGGGATCGAGAGGTTTATATGAGAAAGCATTTTTCGGATCTCTTTTGGTCCAAGTAAATTTGGTTTCAATTTTAATTTTGAGGACGAAACGTTTATTAGTTGGAAAGATTGTCAAGTCATATAGTTTTTAAATCGATAATAATGGCTAATCAGGGATTAACAACTCCTAATTTTATACCACGTGTCAGAAGCTAACGACCGGTGAAATGTAGATTTGCAAGTAATTTAATTATCAAAAGACGATTGCCTAGTGATATGTACTGTAATATTATGTTTTTTCCAAAATTTGAAGTGAACTAAGTAAGTTCAAAATTTACGAGATTTTATCTCGAGATACGTATCGAAATGAGTCATAGGATACTTAAAGTGTTACCCAAAATTTAGTTTTGAGTTTTCTGAAAAAATAAGTAAGTTTGAGTTTAAAAATATGAGTTTCTAAATGTAAATAGACCAAATGAGCCATCGTGGGCCCCACACCTCAATTTGCGTATGAGATGCATTGTCCAAGAGTTTTGGAGCACATTTGTATATTCTTTGGTTTTTTGTGAAATTGAGGTTTTTTCGGGGTTTAATTTGGACATAAAATGAAGTGATAATTTGAGACATCTTCATCCCCAAACATGAAGATGTCTCAAACTAGGTTTCCTACCAGTCCAAAGTACATAAGGAGTCTTAGGAACTGATTTACTGGGAACCCTATTCAACAGAGATGCAGCGGTTTTTAATGCATATATCCACATGAAAATAAACTTGATGCAAGGACTATTAGTAGTTACTTCATTGGTTACCCTGAAAAGTCTAAAGGATACATATTTTATTGTCCTAACCATAGTACGAGAATAGTTCTAGTAATGCTCTGTTCATTGAGAATGACCAAAACAGTGGGAGTGAAGAATCATGAAATGTGGATATTCGTGAAATTCAATTGAAAAATCCTACATTTAGCATTTCTTCTCAAATTGTTGTTCCTCTTGTTGTATCACGGTTACGCAATAAACCCGGACAACAAATCATTGTTCCAAATGAGGAAAATGAACTTGTTGTTAATGAACCAGTTAATGATGCACAAGTTGTAAATGATCAAGTAGAGCCACAAGAAATAGCATTACGAAGGTCTGTAAGGACAAGAAGACCAGCAGTTTCAAATGACTATGTAGTTTATTCACTTGAACATGAACGTGATTTGAGCATTGACAATGATCCAGTCTCGTTCAAACAAGCCATGAAATGTGATGATTTTGAAAAATGGTTTAATGCCATGATAGACAAGTTGAAATCAATGGATGAAAACAAAATCTGGGAATTAGTCGAGTTGCCTGAAGGTGCAAAGCAAGTTGGTTGCAAATGGGTCTTCAAAACAAAAAGAGACTCACATGGAAATATTGAAAGACATAAAGTTAGACTTTTTGCCAAAGGTTTCAATCAAAAGGATGGCATTGACTATAAAGAGACATTTTCTCCAGTTTCAAAGAATGACTCTTTAAGAATTATAATGGCTTTAGTAGCTCATTATATTTTTGAGCTTCACCAAATGGATGTGAAAACCGCCTTTCTGAATGGAGACTTAGAAGAGGAAGTTTACTTAGACCAACCTGAAGTTTTCTTAACCACAGGAAAAGAAAACTTGGTGTGCAAATTGAAAAAGTCAATATATGGATTGAAACAAGCTTCCAGACAATGGTATATTAAGTTCAATAATACCATTACGTCATATGGTTTTGTAGAAAACATTATTGATCGGTGTATATACATGAAGATCAGTAGGATCAAGTTTATCATATTGGTCATATATGTTGATGATATTCTTCTTGTTGCGAATGATGTTGCTATGCTACATGATGTAAAGAAAATTCTCTCTATAAACTTTGAAATGAAAGATATGGGTGAGGCATCATATTTGATAGGAATAGAGACATTCCGTGATAGATCGCAAGGATTGTTAGGTTTGTCTCAGAAAGGATATATCAATAAAGTATTAGAGAGATTTCAAACGGACAAGTGCTCTACCGGAATAGTTCCAATTCAGAAAGGGGACAAGTTCAGTTTAATGCAATGTCCTCATAATGATTTGGAACGTCAGCAAATGCAATGTATTCCTTATGCGTCATTAGTTGGGAGCTTAATGTATGCCCAGACTTGTACTCGATCGGATATCGGTTTTGCTGTTGGAATGCTGGGTCGATATCAAAGTAATCCTGGAATGGATCATTGGAAGTACTTAGGTACTTACAAGGCACCAAAGATTACATGTTGGTCTACAAACGGTCAAGTCATCTCGAAGTGATTGGGTATTCTGATTCAGACTATGTCAGATGTGTGGACTCGAGGAAATCTACATTCGGTTACTCATTCCTATTGGCTGGAGGAGCAGTTTCATGGAAGAGTGCGAAACAGACTGTAATTGTTACTTCCACTATGGAGGTTGAATTCGTGGCATGCTTTGAGGTCACTATTCATGCATTATGGTTGCAAAATTTTGTGTCAGTACTTGCTATTATTGATAGTATAGCTAGACCTATAAGGCTATATTGTGATAATTCCGCAGTAGTTTTCTTTTCGAAGAATGACAAGTATTCGAAATGTGCAAAACACATGGATTTGAAGTAATTGTCGGTCAAAGAAGAAGTGCAAAAACAAAGAGTGTCAACTGAGCATATTGGTATTGATTTAATGATAGCGAATCCGTTAACTAAAGGATTACCGCCCAAAACGTTTATTGACCATATTGAACGTATGTGCATTATAGACAAGTCCTGGTTAACATAATATTGTGGTATGTATACGTACATTTATAATTGTATTGCTCGTATTATTGTCATGACACTTGTGAATTCAATTAAAGCTTTATCTTTGCTTATGTACTTGTTACCTTCATTATATCTCAATGAGATAACATTATGGTTAGAGGGTTGAATGATCCTTATTAAAGTTATACTGTTGAGTTGATTGTGATACATGGAAGGAATCGCGTCGATTAAATGACTTGTGACCGCCATGATCTAATCATTTTAATTCAGTGAAAAAGTGATTTGATAGATTCAATAAAAGTGCGCAATTATATTTTATTTTGAATCATCAAGTCATAACATGGGTCAAGTGGGAGATTGTTAGATTATCTTTTCCTAATTAATCTCTATTATATGTAACACATATTATATTGTTACGTACTCCATTTTTTGGGCCCACAACTTGATGGTAGTTAGGGCATAAATGTTTTGAGTACGGGGGTTTTAATTCCCTCCCCTCTCTCTTCAAAATAAATGGACTCAATAACTCTAAAACGGTTATTGGGATATGATTTGTTTAAAACCACAAAGATCTTGCCATCAAGAACTACGGTATTATGGAAGAAGATAGAGAGAGGAAAAACGGTCTTAAACTTATTGGCAATGGAAGGAGGTATGTTTATATTTTATGATTTATGATTGAATTAAAAGTGTTATATAGATCAGAATAGACAACACGAGATTCTACAACCAGACCATAAATGGAAGATGGCATACATAGGTGTGATTGCAGCATTAGGAGCATTAGCCGTGGTCCCGGGAAGCGCTCACATGGACAATTGTAATAAGAGGAAGCAAGTAGAAAAGAATTCTCAACAAGACATGAATGGAGTAAATGGAGAGAATGGTGATCCTACGGCACAGGCGGTGTAGACTAGTCATTAGAGACCATGCTCTAGCAACTTTTCTTCTTTTGTTGTGTATACATTACAGTACTTTTTATTTTTTTGTTTTCTTATGTAAATGCAATGCTTTCAGTTCATTTCACATTACCAATGGCTCCATTTTGCAATATGTTAGAGCATCTCCAATGGTATCATGGATTTAGACCATGGATTGGTGCCACATCATGAATGTGGAGATGACGTCTATTCTATGTGGCACTAGATAGACATTCACCTCTAAAATTGATCACTAATGGTAATGTAGATTTAGACTATGGATTGATGATGAGTTGACACTTTTATTTTCAATTTTCATAATATTAATAAAGGCTTGAAAAAATTAATAATGCTGACGTGGCAGTCTACCACAATGTCTAGAAGTAGACATTGTAGTAGACACCCTCCACTTTGATTTCATGCCACATACAATGGACATTATGAATCAATGGTCCCATTAGAGAGCATTTTTTGAGTTGGATTTGGATTGCATCCTAGGTGGATCCATTTCCACCCCAATCCATGGTCCCATTGGAGATGCTCTTATATTTAAATTCTCTAAATATGTAAATTTTGACAATTTTGTGCCAATTGCTTCCTTGTTGTTAGGAACAAATTAAACATGAAATCTAAATAAAGAAGAGAGAGAATACAGCAGTAAGTCGAGGCAAAAAGATATATGTATTAATGAAATCAGAAGTATCTTTGTAACGACTGAAAAATTTTAAGCTCATGGCTAAGTAAGATCTCAAAAATTGATAGGATTTCTTCCTTAAATGACAAGAAGTTGTAAATTACTATTAATAACTGCCAATTTCATTATAATATGCTCCCTACAAAAACATGGTTGTAGTTTTATTTGAGTAAATTTAGTTTGATTAGTTGGATTGGAATGCTTGAATAGTTGAATGTGCGATTGGTATGCTTAAATGATTTCTATGAAATTGGTTGAACTTATTATCTAAATATGTAGTTTCGAATTCTCGAAAAGAGAATTTCAAGTTCAAATTTATGAAAGAAACTGATTCTTGCATGATTCAAATTCCTAATCCCCATTTCTTCAAGTTCTTATGGGAGTAACTACTACAAAAAAACAGCAGATCAGAAACGGAAATTTTCGTCTCTGATTTGCATAAATTCCGTCTCTAATTCAATTCTACAACGAAACAGAGACAAAATCTATTCCGTCTCTAAAATTGTTGTCGTTGATTCAGTCAGAAACGGAAATGCGTTTTCGTTTCTGATTAGAGACGGATTAAAGACAGAATTTAGAAACGGATCAGAGACGGAACAGAAATGAAAATTCTTCTAAATGGTACAATTGTAATTGCATTACGTCTCTGATCCGTAGCTAATCAGAGACGGATCAGAGACGGAATTATTGAATTCCATCTCTGATCCGTCTCTAATTAGCAACGGATCAGAGACGGAATTAATGCATTCCATCTCTGATCCGTCTTTGATTAGCAACGGATCGGAGACGGAATTATTGTATTTCGTCTCTGATCCGTCTCTGATTAGCAACGGATCAGAGACGGAATTAATACATTCCGTCTATGATCCGTTGCTGATTTATGTAGCTATTCCTCAAAAATTAGAGACGGAATAGCAACGGAATCTCTGAATTCCGTTGCTAATCCGTCTCAATTTCGCTTTGTTTAGTTTTCCATCCTAAGCTTAATCCAATTGGTTCTCCATAACATCTAAACCTGAAAATACAACCATAGGACCTGCTCCATCGCCTGCACCCCCTCCAACAACTCCTTGGGGGTGCTAACATCCCCCAAAAAAATAGAATTTGACATACATACACAAATCAACAATATATATCAACAACAAATATTCAAATGAGAAAAAACATAAAATTCGATATTAAAAAAGATTTATATATTCACGAAACGTAGTCAAGTATAATAAATGTTAAAGATACCTAAGTATCCATAAAAAAAACTACAATTCTCATTGTTCTACAACAACCATAAAAATACCTAAGTATCATAAAGTTGCTCATTCCTCGTTGTGCTAGCACTTGGGATGTGCTAGCGTCAGGATCTACGTATCTTCTCTTATTTCTCCATAACGACCTGAGACTGTAGACACATCCTTTGGGATAGTCACCCGCCACCTTGTAGTACACCGCCTCATCATCCAGCGGCTGGTCCGGTGTAGTATGGGTCGGCTTTTGACGTCTCCTTTGGTGCTTAGCCAGCATGGATCAACAATATTTTGAGATCAAATTAAACTAGCATGAAGGTGAGAAGGCAACAAAATATTCAAATTATGTTACCACAACGGATGATAAAGTGTGCAAGTTAAATAATTTACTCAAAAATGCTAATTAGTGCCATCAATCATGTTCAATTGTTTGGGTTTCTACTACTATTACAATAACTTTGCCCGTCTACATTTTGATTAAGATAAGAATGTTTTTTGTATAACATTTTTCCTCATCAACTGATCATTGTGTTGGGAAATTCCCCTTCGTAAAATGCAATTTACATATAAATATACACACATACATCAGCGACTAATTGATAACTTTGAAAAGAAAAGAATTACGCATATGATTACTTGTTTTCACGAAGCGGATCCCTTTGATTCTTGCATCTCCAACTCATGCTCCGCTACCATGATACAAGAATCAGCTTCAAGTGAAGAAGAGGTTCCTTCGTTGTCTTTCGAGGATAATCCTCTAGTTGAAGTTAGCATGTCAGTCGTGCACTGCACATCGGGCGTAATTCCTGCCTGATTGATATCATGGCGCGATGGGGATAAGTATTTTGCTACTGTTATGAATAATGTCGATCCATCTTGCAACTCGGTCACGCTCTACATCAACAACAACAGCAGCAAATAAAATGAGTTTTTATAGTGAAAGGGAGATTGAATAATTATGCTCAGTCTTTGACTTGTGATTAAAATATACCAGACTGAGCACGCTCGAGATCAGTAGTGTCAAAAAATTCCACTGCGTTTCTAGTTTCTACCAAAAACTATCTACAGCCGTAACAAAAGATTGAATAAGATGACATAGCTGACATTATATAGTTTATAATGTACTACAACCATTGATTGTTAGCAATTAAAAAAAAATTAGAACTGTAAAAGCATATGCATAGTAAAAACCTCAATCGATCGCATTTAAAAAAATGACCAAGATCAAGCAAACATTGCCTCAACACTGCAATCACACAAATAGACTTTCGTGTTAAGACAATCAATCGCTACAACGTCTCATTAATTCCATTAATTGCAAGGGGGAGAGTGAATCCTGTGAACTTTTGCAAACTGGCAAAGAAGACCACATATTTATCTACTGGATGATTAATTTGATTCAACTTCTAGGTGCAAGTTTCAGACGATCAGATTTGCTACTAGCATTATTAGGTAGAAATCCTTATGAATAAGGGTAATAAGACAAGGAGCAGCACAGCAAACAGAGTTACATGATTAGACGAGAACCAATAGAATATTTTTTTGAAGATTTTGAGAAAAATAAGAATATTACAAGTTTTTCTATGTTTATAGAACTATAGAAACAATCACCAATTTTTTCTTTTTCTTTTGGACAGGACAAGAGTAACGTAACTACAGATGCTTCATCTTCCTCTAAGCCCACATTTTTAATTAATATAAAGAGAAAGATGCAACAAAAAGCAATTTCAAGCAATCTCAAGTTGTGCAAGACGTCAGATACAGAGAACGCAGCCACCACCAGAGCCGACCATGCTTTTACTCCATTCTTTTGGAAAAAGAAATATATGTAAGTCGGGTTGAAAACCCTCAAAACAAATCCAATCGTACTTAATTATGTTGTAGATTCCAATTGTTCCAAGACCGAAGAACCAAAGAGCCAAAGACAGAGCAAATAAGAATCCCACTTTGCTGTACCAAAACTTTGTATGCTAAACAATCCTATGAGGATAACAATAGAGACGATAACCACAACATCTGCAAGCAATGAAAGCAGATTAATACAATTTCAATCAGTAGTTGAAAGTATTGGAAATGACTCAAGCCTCTCGCATTGGCACATTTCTTTTTCTATAGATATATGCAGCCACTACGAGGTTAGAATAAACGATCTCATAGCTTTTAGCTCATGCATCAAACATTGAGAAATTAGTTTCATTTCCCTTTACTTTCATTTCCCTCTACTTTTGGTCCTTTTGTTTAAGTTGGAAAGTAACGGTTGCCGACGAAGTAGTTCACGAACAATTCACAACCGATTCATCAAACCAAATCGTTAACCGCTTGTGAACCAATTTTTCAGCGACTGTTACCCACCAATATAATAGAATAAAAATGCGAAGCTATATTTCTTCTGTATAGTCGGAAAAATAATAGAATAAAAATGCTAAACATGCAATTGTGGAACAAATTCGTACAACTTTGTCCAATTTAGAAAGTCATCAGATCCACCACTCAGTTACAAACTCAAGGCATAGGTCCCATGGACCATACAGTCAGAAGAGGCTTAGCTTGCCTTAATCACCCTAAGGGGATTTAATTCTACCATCTACAGTTGAGAATATGATAGCCCGCACCACCTGGCTAAATGTCTAATGGCCAAGACATAAACATTAACAAGGAGTTGAGACATCCAATGAGCACATAATAAGATAATATTCAATGAGACATTGTTTAATGTATTGTTGCTCTCAAGAAAAAAGCTAGCAAGATTTCATTTCAGTAACTTAGCCAAGAAAAAAAAAGTTGACGCTTGCTCCCTTTGCCAAATCGAACATTCCTGATCATTAAACCCCATGAAAAATTTGAATCAAGATTCTTACGAAGATATTAGAAAGCTAGGGCTCCAACATGAAGAAACTAATGAAACAACAAAGGTTTAGTCTCACCTACACAAATTAAGGTTTTGGTAATTAATTATCAAGAGCAAAGCTTTCATTTGGCACTTTGCAATGCAATTTATTCCAATGGCAAAGGAAACAACAAAGGTTTAGTCTCACTTGCTTGAACATATTTCTTTTAGATCATGAGCAGCGGTTGAAACATTTTGAGCATTTGCACCACGATATCGATCATCGATTAGAATTAACATATAATGAGTAAGATTCATACCTTCAGGAAATGTTCCATTGTACTTTATCCTCCAATATACAGGAACTTGCACTGTGCACTGAAGATCACATCCAAGACAAACAATAATTGTCATCAATCAAGAAAGTAGACTTCAAAACAAGTTTGCCCAGTATCAATGAGAAATGAAGTGTTAAGGTGGGGACCTAACCTGTGAGGCACGACAACTTTTGCTGACTGGGGACCTGACGCAGCGGAGATCTTCTAAACCAGTTGAACGAATCCACGAACAACTCGATCTAGGTCAGAACTTAAGCCAAAGTTCGAAAATTCTTTTATTTCAGTCAAAACTACGAACTACACCCAACAGATCGCTTAAATAGCGAAACCCTAAAATTTGCCAAAAATAGTAAAAAGTCTAAAAAAACCCTAAACTAAAAACTAGACGAAAAATAGAAACAAATGCCGCAAACAACAATAAAAACGAAAATTCCTAATGAAAGTTATAAGCGAAAAAAAACTTTCCTAATATAGCAAAATTGCCGATTCAGAGGGCGAAACGATTGAATTTCGCCGAAAAACGTCGTAGTCACGGCATAGCTGTGAGTTGTGATCTCCACACCGTTTCCAATAAACTCATGCCTCCGGAACGCCAAAAATCAAACGCCCAAACTTTGCCATTTGCGGAAATTACTAAAATGCCATCCTGTCATATCTTTCCATCATATTTTTCCAAGAATTTACAAGCTAATTCTTGGACTTCATCATTCTCCCCATGGTGGACATAATTCGCCCTCGAATTGTCATCATCAGACGTATCCCCATAATAGGGGACAAGATGTTTGACATTAAATACATCAGCCGTGCGAATGTGACTTGGCAACTTCGATCTGTAAGCATTAGGATTAATTTTCTCAAGAAACTCCACAGGATCAATCTTCCGAACTGACAATTTATTGTAATCACCCACAGAGAATCGGTCTTTAGCGAGAACTGCCCACACGAAGTTACCCACTTCAAACTCCACGTGACGCTTCTTTCGATCCGCATATTGTTTGTACTTGTCAGCAGCCTTCTGCAAGTTATCTTTGATAGATTGATAAATCTCTTACAGCCCACTAACAAAGTCTTCTGCCTTGCCATGCCATCTAGTCTTACTTGGCACTGGTAACAAATCAAGAGGACCTCGAGGTAGTACTGAATACACAACCTGAAAATGACTAAACCCAATACTTCGATTAACAGCATGGTCGTGTGCAAATTCTGCCTGGCTCAACTTGAAGTCCCAACTCCTGACATTCTCACCCACCAAGCTCCTCAAAAGGTTGCCTAACGAACGGTTGACAACTTCAGTCTGCCCATCTGTTTGCGGATGATAAGTACTGCTAAATTCAGCTGCGTGTTCACCATAACCCACAAACTGCGCCAAAAATGGCTGAGGAATCTGGTGTCCCGACCTGAAACAATCGAGGTAGGAAGGCCATGCAATCTATACACCTCCCGAAAGAACAGCTGAGCCACCTTTACAGCATATGTGGTCTTCTTGCTTGGGATGAAGTGAACCATCTTGGAAAAACTGTCAACCACCACAAAAATAGAGTCATTTCCCCGCTGTGTTCTAGGCAACCCCAACACGAAATCCATGCTAATATTAACCCATGGCTATTCTGGAATGGGCAAAGGCATATATAGACCGGCATTAGTTGCGGTACCCTTCGAAAGCTGGCAAGTCCGGCACCGCTGCACATATCTGTCCACTTCCTTGCGAACGGTAGGCCAAAAGTAAGAGGCCTGCACCAGCTGCAAAGTGCGATCAAGCCCAACATATCCCTCTCCATGCAACTCTCTAATAATTAGCAATCTCAGACTGCAATTAGGAATGCAAAGCTGGTTGCCTCGAAATAAGTAACCTTCCTGGAGTGTGTAATCGGTACGCTCCCCACTCCGCACCTTCTCCACAATAGTAGCAAATAAAGGATCAGTAGTAAACAAATCGGAGAAAGAGGAAAACCCAGGTACCTCAATGGTCATGCGGCTCAACAAACCTTTTCGTCTACTCAGGGCATCAACAACTCTGTTGGTCACACCAGACTTGTGTTTCACCATAAAAGTAAAGCGCTCCAAATAGGCCACCCAGGAAGCATGTCTGGCCGAGACCTTGTTCTGCCCATGTAAGTGTCGCAATGCCTCGTGGTCTGTAAACAGCACGAACTCTCTGTGGAAAAGATAATGTCGCCAATGCTTCGCGGCTTGTACCACTGCATAGAACTCCACATCGTATGTGCTATACCTCAACTTCGCCCCGGACAGCTTCTCACTGAAATAGGCAACAAGCCAATTATTCTGACTCAATACAGCTCCGATGCCTACCTTGGATGCATCACTATGCAATTCAAAAGGTAGGTGAAAATCTGGCAACACCAAAATGGGTGCAGTGGTTAACCGCACCTTGATCAGTTGGAATGCTTCATCTGCCTCGTTGCTCCACCCAAACTTCAAGCCCTTCATACAGTCTGTAATTGGGGCCATGATACTGCTGAGGTGTGGAATGAACCGCCTGTAGAAGGAAGCCAACCCATGAAAGCTGCGAACCTCCGTGACGGTGGTAGGTCTAGGCCAAGTGCGGATGGCTTCTACTTTAGACTCATCAACCTGCAACCCTTCTCCAGAATTTACATAGCCTAAGAAAAGGACCTTCAATGTCAAAAATGAGCACTTCTTCATCGCAGCATATAATTTCTCCCTGCGCAAGATAGTAAGAACATCTCGCACGTGCTGGAGGTGTTCCTCCTCGTTAGTATTGTATATCAATATATCATCAAAATATACCACAACACACTTGCCTATCAAAGGTCTCAAGCTCTGGTTCATGACTCTCATGAAGGTGCTAGGTGCGTTTGACAACCCAAACGGCATGACTAACCACTCATACAGCCCCTCCCTGGTTTTAAAAGCAGTCTTCCACTCATCCCCAACTCTAACGCGAATCTGGTGGTACCCACTCTTCAAATCCAGTTTTGTAAAAAATTTTGCTCCACTCAATTGGTCAAGTAAATCATCCAATCGAGGGATAGGAAAGCGATACCTGACAGTAATCTTGTTGATTGCTCTACTGTCCACACACATCCGCCAAGAGCCATCTTTCTTTGGTGTAAGGAGGGCTGGTACTGCATACGGACTTAGACTTTCACGGATGAATCCCTTCGCCAATAACTCTTCAACCTGTCTGCGCAACTCCTCATGCTCACTGGGACTCATTCGGTAGTGTGGTCTATTAGGTAGTGACGCACCAGGTTCAAGGTCAATCTGATGTTGAATATCACGCAATGGTGGCAGTCCTTCTGGCATCTCATCAGGGAAAACATCACAAAACTCATTCGCAATAGGAATTGCAGCTTCAGGAACATCAACATCTCTATCTACCTCCTTTCCCGTCAAGATGTAAACTACCTCAGAATCCTGTAATTCATCTTCAAATCTTGCCAAATGCAGCAAGCTGTTAGATTCTTTAGTAGGCTTAACTTCCTCCGGATCCTTGGCGGGTACTAGCACAATCTTCACTCCCTAGAACATAAGGGTGTATTTATTGGCTCTGCCATCATGCACAACTCCCCTATCAAACTGCCAAGGACGTCCCAAGAATAAAGTGGCAAGCATCCATAGCCACAACATCACACCAGACTGAATCCTTGTAGTTAGCACCAATAGAAAAAGTCACCAAAGCGCGCTTCGACACCTTCACCTCACCACCCTTCTTCAGCCAAGCTAGCTTGTAGGGCCTGGGGTGTTGTTCGATTGCAAGGCCCAACTTCGAATCGCTTTCAATCGAGACGATATTCTCGCAATCGCTCGCATCAATCATAAACCTGCACACCTTGCCTAAGATGGTACACTTGGGCTGAAAGATGTTATTCCGCAGCCACTCATCATCAGCGACAGCTCTAGGAGTCATACAAGAACGCCTCACAACCAAGGCAGTACCCACATCTCCATTCACGATCTCCTCTTCTGTGTTGTCAAAGGTATCAAAGGCTGGTTAAGCAGTGATGTTGGCCTCTTCCCCTTCGTCTTCCTCTTCGTTCTCGATAAAGAGAGCCTTCTTCCCTTTACATTATGACTTCCTGTGACCAACTTCGCCACAACCGAAGCATTTAATCCCACTAGTGCTAGGTCTGTTCGTGCGACTAGCAGGGTTAATTGCAGCGGTATTACCTCCAGTATTGGTTGTCCCAAGACTAACATTACTGGAAGCATTACTCACACCCCGACGCTGTTGTTTCTCCACCAACAATGCTCGCTGGTGCGCTGCAGATAAGGAAGTCGGATCAAACATGTTGACGACATCTTGAATCTGCATCCTCAGCCCACCAATATACCGCGCCACTAATTGCTCGTTAGTCTCCTGCAGTTCGTTTCTAGTGACTAACTGATAAAACTCGGTAGTGTAATCATCTACTGATTTTGCCCCTTGTCTCAGATTCTGCAACCTCTGATACATAAGGCGTTGGAAGTTGTAAGGCAAGAACTCAGACCGTAAGTATTTTTTCATCTTCACCCACGAGGTGATCTTCGCCTTTCCATTCCTATTTCGCATCAACTTCTGCTGTTGCCACCAAGCTGTAGCCCTGTTGCGGAATCTAGTCACAACCAGTTGCACACGTTTGTCTTCGGGCACACCTTTGAATTCTAGGACTTTTTCAACTGACGCCAGCCAGTCCAAGAATTCTTCCGGTTGAAGGGTGCCATGAAATTCTGGGACATCCGTCTTCATCCTAGACTCCCACCGCCTGCGATCATCCTCAATTGCACGCGGCCTGTAGCGCCTCCTCGGTGCCTCAACATACTCATCCTCGCCTTCGGTAGAAGAATCTCCTACTGGTTCATCACCAACAGGTTCCCTTCGATGGTTACGGACACGATTAATATTTCGACCCAACAACCGATCGATTCTGGCAGTTAATCGTTCTACCACCGCGTCCATGCGTTGGTCAATCAATTGGCCAATTTGTCGATTCAGATTGTCACGGTCATACACCTCCTCGATACGCTTGCTGGTTCCTCTTCTACGGCATGATTTCTCCAATCACGCCGAAGCGTGCTCGATACCAACTAACGCAATGCGAGATCTTCTAAACCAGTTGAACGAATCCACGAACTCGATCTAGGTCAGAACTTAAGCCAAAGTTCGAAAATTCTTTTATTTCAGCCAAAACTACGAATTACACCCAATAGATCGCTTAAATAGCGAAACCCTAAAATTTGCCAAAAATAGTAAAAAGTCTAAAAAGCCTTAAACTGAAAACTAGACGAAAAATAGAAACAAATGCCGCAAACAGCAATAAAAACAGAAATTCCTAATGAAAGTTTTAAGCGAAACAAAACTTTCCTAATATAGCAAAATTGTCGTTTCGGAGGGCGAAACGATGGAATTTCGCCGAAAAACGTCGTAGTCACGGCATAGCTGTGAGTTGTGATTTTCACGCCGTTTCCAATAAACCCATGCCTCCGGAACGCCAAAAATCAAACGCCCAAACTTCGCCATTTGCGGAAATTACTAAAATGTCATCCTGTCATATCTTTCCATAATATTTTTCCAAGAATTTACAAGCTAATTCTTGGACTTCATCAGGACCTCTAGTAAAAACCATAGGAATCACATGCCTTTATTAAAAAAAAAAAAAAAAAACCATAGCAATCGCATGACAAAAGAAAAACATAAAGACAATTCCAAATAAGATTGCGTAACATCAATATATATAATTAAGTAGTTTACTTTAATAAAAAAAATTAGTGGCGAAATTATACCTGTTTTAAGTGAAAATAATTGCGACAGCTTCTTTTGGCCATGGAATTATTTCCCCAAGAGCATTGTCCAGTGTTGTCCAATTATTTTGATTCCTCCACAAGAAAACATTTGGTTCAAACACCCTTTCCATATACACTAAGTATGCACTTCCTCCAACAGGTATGTCGTCCACAAGATGCATGGGATCATCATTTTCAACCTCTCCTTCGCCAACTAACTTGTTTGGAGACAACCAAATGGCAATATCTAATGAGCTTGTCAAAAATAGTCAAAAATATCCGTCTTAAGTCCCATAGTTTCTAATTTAGGGATATGTTTCCCACTCAGCGCCTTGCTTCAGCCTGCAATCATGCATGAAATTGAACTTATAGTACTAATCAGCATCCAAACATTCATTGAGGGGAATCAATAAACATATAACATCATCTACTTCATAGATTAGAAGTCTTAAGTCCTATAGTTTCTAATTTAGGGATATGTTTTCCTATTTATGCCATATACCTGAAAGTCATAAATACAGGATAGCCGTAAGGCCCATTACCAACTTTTTCAAAGTTTTTATACCAAGTTCACTTTAAAAGGTTTTATAAGAGAACATCATTCATTTAGCTCGAGGGAAAACCCACTCTATATGGCAAAGCAATGGATAAGGACCGTTAACCAACAAAAACATATAGCTATGTGTTGGAGGGTAAACGGCAATTGTAAGAGAAGAATAACCAAGAGCCTCATAAGTAAATATATCAGGAGCAAAAATAACTAAAAAATGGTTCAAATAAATATTGTAATTTTCGAGAGTAATCAATGAAAACCAAGTTAAGAAATTAACCTTCAGCAGCAACTCTAGCCCTTCAACCTGCTTCTTGAATAAAGCCTGAGATTGGACACCTTGTTTGAGTCTTTGATATTGAATAAAGCCTGAGACTGGACAGCAAGATCATGAACAGATGTAATAGGCTCTATCCTAGATCCCCTTATGGGAAGAGCTCTCTGCTCAAACAAAATAGCCAATAAGCAAGAGACCAAAAAATGTTCAAGAAAGAGAATCAATTCTTAAAAAGCCCAAAGCATATATAACAGACCAAAGAAGCAACTTTATTGCCATGCTTTTGCGAGTGATCACCATGTCCATTTGTACTATCAAACATAACATTTGATTGTGAATGGGAAACTTGCAGTTCGCCATACAACCACATAAAACTATCTACAATTGCAGAGTGCAAAGCATTTACTCGATCATAAGCAAAAGTTATCACAAAATTTTCTCAAATAGAATTGACTTACAATGTTATATGCAAATGCCCACCAAAGATTTTGCTTTACAATCTTCATTGTCAATCTGCTCAGCTCCAAAGCATCCAGCAACTACATTCAAGTGATCAGATTCAGGCTCCAACGTATATTTCATCGTTTTCAAGAAAAAGAATGAAGTAATTTCCTCAGATTACTGTCTCTGATATTGAATTATAACTTGGAAGTACATGAGCAAAATAAGAACAATGTGGCTCTAAACCATGTGCTTTCACTCATTGCATTGGTTTGTATATTTGCAATGCCATGTAGGTGTTTCTTTATTTTAGATTCAACAAAGTGAAAACTAAGAATTATATAGGCTGCCAAAGATTGATTCAAAACAACAGCAACGAAAAACGGTAAACATAAAAGGAGGCCAGAACATGATAAGCTTAATATTAAGAGATGAGGCAACATTTCCTAAAAGAGAAGTTGAAGTAGAATAAATTATATTGCACACGTAATATACTTGTGAAAGCCCTCTCTGTCCTTCCTTCTTCAAACCCAATGCCTCATCTGTCATTCCTTCTTCAAAGTCGAAGGCTTAGGGTCCAGCGAGGGCTTCAGAGATGGCGAGGTACAGTGACGAACGACGGTGAACAGCGGCGACGGCTTAGGGTGCGGCGAGGGCACACGGGGAGGGCTTCGGAGGCTCCAATCTCTGGCAGACGGCGACGGCAGACCCGACGGCCTCGTCGCAGCCTCAATCGTAGCGACGGCAGATTTCGGTGAGAGAGAGAGAGAGAGAGAGTTGACGGTGAGTGAGATTCCGGTGAGAGAGAGAGCGGTGGACGGTGAGTGAGATTTCCGTGAGAGAGAGCGGCGACAAAGAGAGCGGTGAGAGAGAGAGAGAGAGAGAGATCTGCAGTCAAAAGAGATTAGGTTATTTTCGGAGAGACAGAGAGGGTTGATGGTGAGAATCGGGAGAGAGAAGGAGCGTTGTAGAATCGGGAGAGAGAGAGAGAGCGTTGTAGAGTCGATGGTGAGAATCGGGAGAGAGAGAGATAGGGAGCGTTGTAGGGTTGATGGTGAGAGAGAGGGAGAGAGGGAGAGAGGGAGGGAGAGTTGTGTGGTTGGTATTTTATTTTTGAATCATCGAGATCGAAGGATGCACGAATCTCGAGATTTGATGAACGATTATAAAAAGAAAGTTTTGGTGGGAATGTTGGCGTCATTATTTAGAGACGAAATTTAATTCCGCCTCTATTTCCGTCTCTGATCTCTCACAATTCCTTCTCTGAATTACTCTGTCTCAATTCCGTCTCTAACCACTTTTTCTTAGCAACGGAACTTAATTCCGTTGATAATTCCGTTTCTAAATATCATTTTTCTTATAGTGAACAGTTTCAACAACAGAGTTTTTGGTCCTTGCAACTGTCTTGAATCTTGGAAGTCTGAAACTAGGAGGCGTCGAACAGCAGTGTGAATTTGGCGTATCGACACAGGATAAGTTCAAGAAAATGTTTAGCGAGGGCGATAAATCCCAGTGGAACATTCCATTTAATGCGATAATGTTACAACATACATACTCATCAACAAACTTGCTAATGCGACACAGTCCTAACTCAATTATCACAGTAGGTCCGCACCTAAAAAGTACATACATAAACCGTACAAGATTACATACAACCTCTACATCTCCATCACTCCTCCCTCACTTAAGAATGGTGACCAATCACCAATTATATCCTATAAACTCTTATGTTTCGAAAATTTTGTCGAGAGAGAGGCAATGAGATGCTTTAATATATGCTGCGTCCCAGATCGCTCTCCAATCTTGCACCTTCTTGTTGAATTCTACACTTTCTCTCATTCCAAATTTATGTCTCACTGTGTAGACGTTACACAGTAAAACAGGTCATAAACTTCGCTTGGAGCCTCCCATTTCATCCAAACAGCTGCACCCACCTATACCACAAGAAAGAACTGAAATCACCACAATGAAATAACAAATGGTCAATTGATTCTCCTTGTTGACGAAGTCCACGAACAGTGAGGAGGCATACACATGAATGGCATTCTTCTCTGAATCATCTCTTCCACACGAATCATGCGCCACCACAATCCAACATAAAATCTGCACCTTCTTTGGAACTTAGTCTTCCAAACAAAATCAGCTTGGACCTTGCAGTTGCACACAACATTGGAAAATAATCTTTCAAAGGTTGGTCCCCCTATCCAATTAATGCTACTCGCGAAATCGAAATCTTTCCCCATCTACAACCTCGCATGGATGCATTCCCACATTTCATAAATTCTCTCTCTTCCGAGAAAATAAACTTCCATGGATGGCAAAACGATCTCCTTAATTCCCAGCTAGCGTCCCAACCATTAACCTCCAGCCCATAAACACTTCTAATAATCTCAACATTCTGCAGCCTTGCTCTTAAAAGGCTTCAACATTCTGCAGCCGGAGGATGACAAGTGGAAGAGGGCATATATCGTGTTATTGTGGCGTTGGTCGTATTATTGGAAGCCTTCACCTGGATGGCTGTGTTAAAGAGGAAGAAGGAAGAAGGGAAGTCCCACCATGGCTTCAATGGAATGAATGGAGCAATGGATATGATGGTAGAACACGTGTAGTACCCATCAGAGGTTTGAAAAGGGTGATGTTTTCGACATGATTTTCTTGTTTCTTTGTCTTACGTTGTGTTCGATTGCTTTTGCTTGATATAGTGCTGATCATAGACATTACATCACCTTATAGATTGAGTGGAGAGACTCTAGCTAGGTTTGATCTTATTTATGTGTACTCTGCTCCATGATGTTCCATCCTCTTTGTTTATGGACATTTTATTTCATTATACATCTAGTTGGTTCCTTTTTGAAGTATATATATTTCTGTACTTCTTGAAGGTTCATGCATAATTTGTTTAACAACTGGGAGCTTTACTAATACAAAATCATGACATTTACATAGAGAACTGAGGGAGAGTGAAATGAGCCAAAAGCATGACGAGGAAAGGAAAGTACATGAAATTTACATAAAGAACAAAAACATTTTTACAAGCACTGTAATATGTACAACAAAAGAAGAAACAGACTTTTCTGATTATACTATATTAATTCTAGCCATTTTCTTACTTGTTTGTGTTTCTTGAGTTCACTGGATCTTCAATATTGTAAGTTAGTGAATTCTAAAGCTTAGCTAAATTGTGAGATACATGAAAGAAGAAAGTCGGCAAATCCTCTGGTTTAGTTATTTCTTCGCATTAGCAAACTTCAGCGTTTGCCTGCTCCGCACAATCGTCACTGGAAAATCCTCATCACGCCTTCCATTCTTGCCAAACTTTAGGTGTGTATATGCGCATAAATCTATCTTTCACAATTAATTTCTATGTTAACCTCTTCTATGTTAATCCAATGAGTTTGTATTAATTCTTAGTTGTGGTTCATTATTATTACACTCTTTCAATCCTCTGTAAATTCAATGATTTACATCAGTTGTTTCCCAGTTGTTAAAACAAATTGCATATGAAATTAACATCAAGGAAGTAGAAAAAAAGGAACTACAGAAAGGAACCAACTGGTATATATAATGAAATAGAAGCTCTACAAACAGAGAGGATACGACATGGAGTATACATAAATAAGTCAAGGTGAAAAAGAATACATAGATCTCCAGATAGCATGCCAAAACAATAACCAAAACTATTCTAACAAAGAATAAGATCCGACCTAGCATCTCACTCAATATATAAGGTGACCTAATATCTATGATCAGCAACCGTATGAAGCAAAAGCTACCAAATACAACATGAGACAGATAATAAAGAAAATCGTGTCGAAAACATCACCCACGTCACACATCTGATGGCTATTACACATGTTGTGTTCTACCACCATATCCATTTCCTCCATTCATTCCATTGACGCCATGGTGGGACTTTGCTTCTTCCTTCTTCCTCTTTAACACAACCATCCATGTGAAGGCTTCCAATAATACAGCTACCACAGCCAACGCCGCAATAACACCGATATATGCCCTCTTCCACTTGCCTTCCTCAGGCTGTAGAATATCGAAGCCTTTGAAGATGTTGACGACACTGAGGATGATAACGGTGTAACCTGTAACATGGTGGTATATGTTCCAATAGAATCGGTACTTGTTATCGGGCTTGGGTCGCAAAAGCAGAGCAAACACCTGCATCCAAATGCAAAATTGAGTCAAGAGAAAATCATAACATATTTATGACGAATAGAGGTAAGAGATCAACAAGTCTTCAACATCTCCAAAAAAATTGATCTTTTAAAAGGCTCATAAGGGGTGAAGTCCTCCAAGTGATTTTTGTTAGTAATGTAAAAATCATTAAATTCTCTGAATCAATCCAGATATACTATATTTTTTATTGTAATATATAGTATGTTTCCTATCAAAAAAAAAAAAAAAAAAATCATTTGAATTCTCTGAACCGAAGGCTCAAACTTAAAGACCTGTTCTTTGATTTACTTAACACCAAGGTCGAACTTGAGACCCCTTATTTGATTTTCTATATACCTAAAGCTCAAACTCGATATATATTATTAAAGGACCACCGAGTGCCATTCAATTCGCTAAGTTCATAGTTGTATGAAAGAATTTGTATACCTGAAGGGTGCCTAGCACAAAGAGAGTGATGCCGATGTTCCTGTGCGTGCTGTATTTAAGAGTAGTAGAATCACTGCCTAATTTGAGACCAGTTGCCCATCCAGCAACACCGATGGCATACGCCGAAGATTGGCAAGCGACATGAAGGTAAAACCAGGCAGGATCAGTTGATTTAGCCACCTTCAAATACCTAGCAATTATAGCACCAAGGGGCATAAGAATCCCCCAACTCACTGCATTCAGGACTCCATGAACCTGAAATTCCATCAATCCAAATCAGCAATTTAGCACAAACAAAATCCACCCACTAAGCATATCACAAAACAGATTAGGCCTATGAACCAAAGCAGCCTAATTGATCAAAATTAATAGCTAAATTTCAAGTTTTGACAAAAGGGGTGGAAACCAAGAGGTTTGCGTGGCATTTATTGTCCAATGTTCCTCGAGTGAGATTGCCTCGAATAACTTGACAATAATAAAAAAAAAAAAAAAAAAAAAAACAAAACAAAAGGGGTGGTCACTCACGTTCTTGCGCTTGAGCCTAGGATCTGTGTTTCCTGAACCTGCAGATTGGCCTGATTGGAAATCAATGGTTCCCGTGGCCTGTCGATTCGCGGGATTCATCTCATGAATTTGAGGAGAATTTCCACTGAGAGCCCCTTCTTGCCAAACTTGATTCACAGAGGCAGTGATTCCGGGGAGTCTCAGAGTGGCATAGACAATGATCTCGTTGTTCCTCGTCTCAGCAGTGATATCAGGGACCTCAAAAGACAGGTTCCCTCGCTGCAACTGCGTCCCGTAACCGCTGATCGGCGACGTGTAAGCCGTCATACTCCCATTACTCTGTTGAAACGCCACGAGAGCCTGAGCTCCAATCATCCCTCTCCCATTCGGATTGATTGCCCAAGCCACCCACTTTCTCGAACTGATCCTGTGCCGGTACGCCAGACTCACAGTCCTGTTCGACGCCTCGTAATTCCAGTGCAAGAACGAGTTCAACACGGGAAGATCATTGCAAGCACTGTAAATTCTGTTGGCAAACGTTGTACTCCTACAAGTCTGAGCACTGGCCGAGAGAAACAAAGAGAAACTCGCAGAAACAACCAACAAGAGACCAATTAGAGGCTTCTTAAACATTGTAGCCATGGTGTCTGATGAAATTCCCAAAGAAACAGAGGAGTTTTGAGATTTGGGAGATACCCAGATGAAATCTAGCACTGAAAGCGAGATTTCAAGAACTGGGTCTTCCTCTAAACGGGTTTTTATGAATTGGGTGCAAAGGATTTGGATCAAGACTCAGGTTTGTTCAAGTGAATCAAAAATTTCCGATTAAGAAACTGAGAGAACGAAGCAGAGAAGTATTGTATTGATTGTATATGAACAAAGGCAGGTGAGTGATGGGGCTTTAAAAGAGGAAATTTAGGACTTGGAGTTAGAGGAGTTGTTGACTAAGCTGGGCGGCATCAATGGAACCAGGAAGTTTCTTTAAGTTGGTTTTTTCTATTTCTAATATTAAATTTTTGTAACCTGTTTTTCCCATTTAAATATTGTTCGATTTCTCAACAACTCTGTTTTTGTTTTCACACCTGTCCACGGTCAGCCTGTCCACTCCTACTAATTCTGGACCTCGAAGATCACAACAACGATAATTTTGAGCCAAAAGTTTTAAAGTTGTTGTCAAAGCATGTTTGGTAAAATAGTAAAGGCATGACTCATCAGAACGATAATTTTGAGCCAAAAGTTTTAAGTTCAACTCTCACTTAAAAGTTTCTAAAGTATTTTAATTATTTATATAAGTCATTCTAACAAAAGTATTTTATTCAAAATTGTAAATCATTTTCTGAATTCAAAAGTATATTTATTATATTTTTACTAATTTTACTTTTATACTATTTAAACATTTATGATTATTTAATTTTTCATTTTATTTAATGTCAAGATGCATTAATTCTTATGTCCTTACGTTAAACGACTTATATAAATGATCGAATGAAGTAATTATATTCACAATTCACAAGTTTTGAATTCGAGAACATTAGTTAAGGGGAGGGATTTGTGTCATCCAAACGTAAATTCTTGATTTAAAGGTTAAAAAAAAAAAAAAAAAAAAACAAGCCTCTTGATTTAACAGTTTCTTTTTTATTACATGCTACCTAACCCATGCGCCACGTGATGTGTAAAAATAGTATTAATTTGATCTACCTAAAAAATATTGTATTTGACATCAGCCGTTTGATTTGATTTCATCATGTGTTTCGGTCAGAGTTTTAACTAGTCAAACTCTAACGTTGGAAGAACCATAAGAGATGCGATGGTCGTGATTAAGATGGAAGCAATTAAGTTTTGATGGCGCTGCAACCATGAGAACAAAGAAGAGGGAGAGACTAAACCTCAAGAAAAAAAAAAAAGGGTGAGACTTCAACGGCAACTTTTTGTGGAAAACAAATTATATTTATTATAGAGAGCAACCTAATTGTTCACCAAAAAAGATAGGAAAACTATTTGTTCTTTTGGGTTTCATTGTGTTAAATTTTTATTGAGACATTACTGTAACATTCTTTTTTTTTTTTTTTTTTTATCTACGATAATGATTTCATTGAAGAATAAAGCCTAGATTACATCAATTTATAACAACACTTGGATATAATCTGGTAGTTCTCTCCAATGTTGTACTCCCACATTACTTAACTAAGATTTTGCCATCTGATGCGCAGTCTCATTCACGTGTCATTTGACGTGACAACCTTCCAACTAGCGTGTCTTCTCAATAACATTCTGCATTCCTCAAACACCGACCCAACTTCAAGGAGATTGGGAACATTCCTAGTAACACCACCGATTAGGGGTAGGCAGCGATTTTCGAAAAACCGCCCATAAAAATCAAACCGACCAAATCGCGCGGTTTGGTTTGGTTTGATTTTTAAAACTCGCGGTTTGGTCGCGGTTTGAAAAATGACCAAACCGCGATTCTGCGGTTTGGTCGCGGTTTTCGTTTGAGAAAACCGCGGTTTAACCAAACCGAGGGCATTTTGGTAATATAAACCAAAAACCCTAAAAGTTAACTATAAAACCAAATCTTCTTCACTCTCCCACTGCCGCACAACCCCGCACAACCCTCTCCCTCTCCCTCTCGCTCCCGCGCCGCCACCTCCCTCACTCTCGCGGTCACCTCCCTCACTCTCGCCGTCATCACCTCCCGCTCACAGCCGCCGCTCTTCGATCCCGCTTCTGCGCCGCTTCACCTCCTCTCTCTCTCTCACAGCTGCCGCCATCGTCGCCGCTTCCACCGCGCAAACGTTCACCGCCGCCTCGCCCGCCTTGCCTCGCTTCGTTTGCCTCACACCAAAACAGCAACCAAACCGACCAAACCGCGCAAACCGCGGTTCGGTTTGGTTGCGGTTTTGGTGGTTCGCGGTTTGGTGGTGGTTTGGTAAATCACTAAACCGCAGCCCTTCGGTTTGGTCGCGGTTTGGTGGTTTTCACCACCAAACCGCGGTTTGCCCACCCCTACCACCGACTGTTTGCAAAGAATCAGTCTCGAAAATCATATTTTGCAACCCCAGCTCATCGATCCAGCTCATTGCCTCCTTGATACCTATTGCTTCAGCCTCCAACAGATCACATATGCTCAGTAGTAGGTTTGTTCTTCCTTGGATAAACTGACCATCCAAATTACGTATGATGGGTCCCTAAATGTTTAACTCGTGTCACGTGTCATTTCAGGGTCGTACGTGAGAGTCACTCGTCATGATCCGTATGTCCAAATCTCGGGTGTAGACACCGAGGTATGTTATTTTTGTGTGATGCTTGTATTATTTATTATACAAAAGATTAAACAATTTAAAATAATTAATTTCGGAAATGTGTAGGTAAATATTACCTCGAGTTTCGTGTTAATTGGCAGTAGTCGAGATTGAGATTGGATTTAATTCGGTGTAAGATTGGTTAAATATTGCAAGAGAATTGGTTTGTGAGAGTTGGGTATGTCATGGACGAAGTTAAGATTTTTGAGGTTTTGACGTGATCAAAATCAATATTTTTTGACATTTTATGTAGATGGACTATTTTGTCGAGAGTTTGGTTCAATTTGGTGGAAAACGGGATTGAAAACGAGCACCGAAAGTTAAAAGCACGTCAAAATAGGAATTTCATGAATTAATAAATTAAAAAATTAAGCTTATATATAAATATATGTATACAGCATGAAATGCAAATAAAAAAACTAATTTGGTTTCAATGGACAGAACGTTCTTTCGAACCTTCCCTAAACCCCTCAATTTGGATTTTCGCTTGTGGAGCTCCCGACATTTGATTTTCGCTTGATTTCTTTCTGCAAAATCGTAGAGGATCGCAAGACGATCAATTCAAGCTAAGTTTCAGCGGCAGAAACGAGGTATTCAGCCCGTAATTTAGTAAATTCTCAATGCCAGGCATTTGTCCTCAATTCAATTTGAATTCTCGCGATTTTTCAATTTCTTTCGCGGGGTTTTGATAGAAATTGGTATGAATTATTGTTAATTGGTGCATTGGATTGATTCGCGTCAATTTGGGATAAATTTCACCTACGTGGGTTAGGGTTTCGATGATTTGAATTAATGCAATTCAGTTGATAATTGTTTTGGATATGTTTTTATACTTGATATTTGACTCCACGAGCCATGGAAATATTTTGGTACTAGTATCGAGTGGTTTCGTGGCATTTATTATTGAGTTTTGAGGATTTAATTGCAAAAATATTGATTTGGAGACATTTTCTAGTTGAAAATAAGTAATGTTTGTCAAGTTGACATGCTATATTAGAAAATTCGCAACTTCTCCATTTGTGATCCGATTTGAGTATTCTTGGAGTCTATGGAAATCATGTCATGAGTACTACATGTTCCTTCTTGGTTGTTATAAGAAATTATGAGGTTTTCAGAGTTAAAACTGTAACTCTAGTGGGCTAGTTGCGAATACTTTGAAGTTATTATAAAGTATTATTTTTAGAAATAGCTCTCGAGCCTACTTTGGTCGTAGTATTTGTATCGTTTAAAAGTTCTAAACCAAGGATATTAGACTTGAATTGATACTAAATGATATCAAAAAATTTAAAGAAGAGATACAGAGGTTTGAGAACGCGTTTCAGAGTGTCGAGAGGCTAGATAGGCTAGGAATAAGCGTGTGGATCGAGTTAAGTAAACCAGCTAGAAAATTATACAATAATTTCATTTTAAGCTATTGAATATTGTTGTTCATTACTTTGATATCTATCCTTGAAATTTCATTCTAATTGAGTTGTCCGAGGGCAAGTGAGTCAACGGTGGTCCTTGGAAGGAGTGGTGGGTTGAGGTGACATACCAGCGCCATGACCTCGGGATGCATCGCACTGGTTACTGATTTTGACGGGGTGTGAGGTCTTAGCGTGGCTATTCCAACAATGCCGCATTCGTGTTGCACTTCATCCATCCGTGATCCGGATGATCGAGCCCATAAACACTCTTGCCCCTAAATCAAAGTTCCCATTTCACCACTGCCCATTTTCTTCCTCGCTTCATTCCATGAGATGAACCACCCCATACCTTGGCCTAGCACTATTGACAAAGGGTTCTTGATTATTTTCCACAACAGATTGTTTCAAAAGTTCCATACCGACCAAAGCTTCATACATACATTATGGATGTCCACTAGATTCGGTCCTTGCCATAGATTGAAAAACCACTCAGTTAACGCAACATCTTGTTGTTTACGCACAAAGGAGCTTCTAAACACCTCACGGGTCTTTGCACCATCGAAGAATAAATGTTGGATGGACTCTGAAGATTTTTCGCAACACACACAAGTTTCCTCAATAGGTAAACCCCTTTCAACCAACCGTACTCTAGTAGGAATGCAATTTCACAAAAGTCGCCATATGAAATGCTTAACTTTTACAGGAGTCTCTAAGTTTCATAACTTCATCCAATCTTTATCTGTCCCTTCTAAATCCGCATCTCTATTCATCTCCAATGCAATTCAATAGCCCGAATTGACTTTATAGACTCCATTTGCTGAGTGTTTCCAAACCACTCTGTCGTGCCCTATGTTGCTTAAAACAACTTGGTGAATAGCCCTCACATCCTTGCCATTGAATGTTTCTCCAGTTAATTTTAGGTCATATTGTCTATTTCCAGGAATCATCAAATCATTTACAGTGGAGGTTTCGGTCCCCTGAATCACTCCCGTAATCAATCTATTAATTTCCTTGCCCTTCAACTAAAGATCATACCATAGTTGAATCGAGTTTTTGTCACCCAGATTCCATATACATCCTTCCTCCAACACTAGTTTAGCCACCATGATACCTCTCCAAGTAAAACTTGGGTTATGGATTAACTTGGCCTTAGAAAAACCCTTATTCGGAAAGTATTTAACTTTAAGAATCTTTGAGACCAGAGCATTATGATGATGAATAATCTGCCACCTTACTTAGCCAACATGACAAGGTTAAAACTGTGAAGGTCCTTAAAGCCTAAGCCTCCATTCTCCTTCCTCATACAAAGTCTACGCCATTTCATCTAGTTTAAACCCCTTTGTTCCCCATTTTTTTAGCCTCACCAGAATGAATTCATCATTTTTTGCAGTGCATTACATATAGAGAGAGGAATGAGAAAGTGCCCATGCGATACATCGGTAGTGCTTGTGCTATTGATTTCAATAACACCTTCTTCCCTGCCTTAGAGAAAAATATGCATTGCCATGATAATAAGCGTTTCCATACCCTTTCTTCTAAGAATGAGAACACCTCGTATTTCCTTCTTCTAATAAGTGATGGTAAGCCCAAGTAATTGTTATCATGCAAGTAGTTATATACCCCTATTTTATTCCTTATCTCCGCTTCATCCTCTACTCCTACATTTGATGAGAAGAACAATGTCGGTTTTTGCAAATTTATGGCTTGACTCAAAGTTTTTTCATAGGTATCTAGTAAAGATCTCATGACCATTGTTTCATTTGAAGAGGCTCTGAAAAATAGGAAGCTATCATCAACAAAGAGTAGATGAGTTACCGATGGAGCATTTTGCAAAACACAATAGCCTTGCAAGCGACCCTCGACTTCCACTGCATAAAAAAGTTGAGAAACCATCTGAGTATAATATAAAAAGATAAGGAGATAATGGACAGCTTTGCCGAAGGCCCCTTTTAAGAACAATCAGACTAATTAAATTTCCATTGAGATTCGCCCGAAATTTTACTGTGGTGACAAGGAGCATTACCATGTCCACCCACTGAGATGAGAAACCTAGTTTCAACAATATAACTTGCGAAAACAATCCAATCGACTTTATTATAGGATTTGTTGATATCAATTTTCAAAGCAGCTTGCTTAATCTTCCCCTTCTTATTGCACTTCATAGTATGTAATAGTTTAAAAGCCACCAAAACATTATCAACGATGAGTCTATTTGGGACAAACGCTAATTGTTTTTCTGATATTATTTCCTTTTAAAAGAATTTAAGTCTATTTTTCAAACCTTAGCCATTAGCTTATAAAGAACATTACAAAGCGGGGTGGGTTTGAACTCTTTCATGTTAGTTGGTTTCTCACTTTTAGGGATGAGGATTATAGTAGTGTCATTAACTCCTTTTGGAATATTCAGCTCTTCTAGCCATTTACAACATTGATAGAAAATATCATTTCCCACCACATCCTAACATTTTTGGTAAAATGCTGGATTGAAACCATCAGAGCTAGGTAACTTATCTAGATACATGTCGAAAAAAGCATCCCTGAATTCTTTAATTGAAAATATCCTTATTAAGAACTCATTCATAGCGGGGGTCAACTTTGATGGAGCAACATCTATAACTAAAGCCGACTCCACTGTCGAGGCAATAAATAAGTCATAAAAATAAGTGAGAGCAATTTTTGCATTCCTTCAGGATCGATAACTCTCGTGCTTGCATCATCAAACAAAAAAGGCATATTGTTTAGTTTTTTCCTGTGAGTTGCAGCAGCATGAAAAAACTTGGTATTTACGTCTCCTTCTCGCAACCATAACATCTTAGAGCATTGCCTCCAATAAGTTTCTTCTTGTTCTAACAAAGTGCATAATTCTGCTCTGGCCCCTTTTAATTCCATCGCCCTCAAAATTAATGGATTGTTAGAGTTTTTTAGCACCTTGATCTTTCTTTTACTTCCTTAGATTTTTTGTTTGTAATTTATTAAAACTTGACGCCCTCCAAAACTGCAAAGAATTTGTGCAACTTGTGAGTCTTCCCTGTATGTCTTCAATACTACCATGCTTCCACACCTCGTCAATGATCTCCATTACTTCGTCCTTTCTAAACCACAAATTTTTTAACTAGAAATTATAATTTCAAAAATCCGATTCTGTCGCTGTGAGATTTAGCAATATTGGTGAATGATAAGACGTAGGAATTGATAGGTTGTGTAGATTGGCGTGTGGAAATAGATTCATCCATGCATTAGTAACCATAGCTCTATCAAGCCATTCCTCAATTAAATTGCCTAACTCCCTCCCCCTTTCCCATGTGAAGCTATAACTATGGAGCATCAAATCAATTAACCCACTGTCTACCGTCACTTCGTGGAAGCCTTGGAGTAGAAAATCCTCTCTTGGTATACCTCCAATCTTGTCTTCCTTGAATAATAAGTCATTAAAGTCACCTATCATACACCAAGGGAGGCTTGACTTACGCGATAAAGCTATAATGAAATTCCAAGCCCCCCGTCTCCTATTGCGCTCTGGAAAACCATAGTAGCCCGTGAGACGCATGGTTGATCGCCTTGTACTCGTATCTCAAGATCAATGTAGAATAACCCAAAAGCAAACATAAGTCTTTACTTCTCCACAAAACTGCAAGACCCCCTCCTTTAACAACTCTGTCCACTACAAAGTAACCCTCGAACTTTACTTTATTTTTTTATTTCGATGATTTTGGATTCAAGGGACAACGTTTCAATGAGAAAGACTACATCCGGCTTATTTGCTTCAACTAAATCCACCAATGCTAATATTGTCCAAGGATTGTTGAGCCTTCGACAATTCCAGCTAAGGCAACTCATTGTGCTCGACCAATTTGTATTGTTGGCACTGAATCATTATATTGTCTCGAATGTAAAGGCCTCATTTAACAAACTCATATCTAAAACCCAATTTAACAATTGTTGTTGGGCTTGTGTTGCTAGTCACGTGCACCTCTTTCTTTAACTTAAAACCATTTCATTGGCATTCAAGTTTGAATTTGAGAACCTGCTAGATTGTCATCTATTTTGGAAACTGCCACATATATTACCTCTATCAAAGCCTACAAACCCTCACCCACATACTCAATCACGAACCTTCTTTTTCTGCCCACCAGTCTTCGTCGTCGTTGTTGCTGAACTGCTACATTCTGCTCTGGTCAACCTCCGATTGAACCTTCCTTTTCTCCCAATAAATTGAGAATCACACCACATAAGAAATTGGAAATCACACACTTTCCTACTAATTAAGGAGTAGAAAATAAGCCTCTCGACTAGGGATGCAAATGGGTAGGAGAATACCCACGGGTGATAGGGATTTATCCTAATAGGTACGGGTATAGAGATTTTAAATGGGGATGAGTGTGGGAATGGATACAAAGTCTCATACCCACACGGGTATAGGTATGAGTATGGGTAATAAAATATCCCCACGGGGATCCCTACGGGTAATCCTCATGGAGATTCCCACGTGTAGTCCCCACGAGGATACCTATCTACCCATTGGGGTCCCCATATATCAATTTATACATTATATGATTGTAATGGCCCAAAATCGCTAACCTTGTTTATGTCTTTAAACAGGCTCAACGACCAGTATTGTGGGACCCACACCGTGATATGTCCGTTTACCGAGGCAAGGGCCGATGTACATTTTATATTTGTTGTGATGTATGCCTAGTGTATTGTATATGTGTAGACTATTAAGTTAATTTTCTAGGGGTGTGCATGTATCGATACAAGCAGGGACGTACCTCGAGTCGCGTCTCGACTGGGACCAAGGTAGTGGCATATTGGGGTAAGGTTAATTTATGTGAATAAAATGTGAATTTATTGGGTAATGAGTGGTTTTAATGTGGCCACATGTAGCTAAATGATTCAATGGCCTATAGTTAGGAAAATAAAACATTAGGCATTGGATGTGCATCGAGACACGCGTTAACCCATCATGAGGCAAGGTATCACTTTGATGAGTCACTTACAAGTGACTTGGGGGACAAGTGGGATAATGTACTCCATGTGATGAGCCTTGAGACACATATGCACACCAAGATCAAGGGCTAGCATTTAAACCACATTTGTGTATATAAATCACACCAACTGGGATTTTTATCCTCACCAAATACAAACCGGGAGAGGAGAAGAGAGGAAGAGAATCGCTGTTGGTGAAGGAGAGGAGGAGAAGGAGGAAACCTAGAAAAAACTAAGGTGTGTGGTGTTTCAATTTTTGTTGTGTTGTGGGTTGGTTTGGTGAAGGGGCTCAGGAGCTCGGGAGCTCCCGTGCTTCCGAGGAAGGAGACGCCTCCCTAAACGAGCTGGGGTTGGATATTCAACCCAACTCGTGAAAAGAAATGGAAAAAAAAAAAATTTTAACTCCCTAACGAACCAGGGACTCCCTGGTTCGTTAAGGAAGAAGGAGGCACAATGTGCGCCCCTTCTCCCAAGCGAGCCAGGCCCAGCGCCCTGGCTAGGGTCAGGTCAACCCAAACAGGTGGACCCGAACCAAAAGAAAAAAAAAAAAAAAAAAAAAAGAAAAAAATAGAAAAAAATAGAAAAAAATAGAAACGAATCCAAAAATTTTAGGAAAAATCCCGAAAAATTATATTTCAACAAAATAAATAGAAAGTAATGAATTTCTTGGAAAAATAAGATATTTGGAATTTTGGACGAGCATTTTACGGGGGTTTTACCTCGAAAAGCACGAAATGGGCGAATTGGCCAAAAATAAAAAATTTAGAAATTTGTCTCGACTTCGATTTGGCCTAAAGTGATACATTATTAAATGTTAGAGAACTAAGGGGAGAACTCAGAAGTTTGGGCATGCATTTCGAATTGTCGAGGGATCAAATAGATTAGGACAAACGTGTGAGTTGTAAGTACAACCGTGAGAATTTTATATTTCATTTCATTCATCTTTATTGATTTATTGGTCTCTTGGTAGACATTACTACTTGAACTCGCACATCATGTTGTTCTTGTATCTATTCATAGGTGAATATTGTGACATGATGCCTTGTGAATTGTTTTATTGACTCTGATTCCTACACTTGATGTCATTCTTGAAAAGATTGATGAAAAGCATGCTAATTGAATAATTTGGATTTAATTGGACTTGTATTCGATTTTCTTTGGGCTTTGTAGCCTAACTTGTTTTGGACTCCTAGAATTTTGGAATTATTTGTCTTTGAAAGTAAAGTAGGGATTATATAGTGTCCATTGCACGAGAGATACGCGGTTCACGAGGACATAGGTCTACCTGGGTTGGAGCACCCACCACTACACTTGTGCGGCACATGAGTTATGGGACTGGGGTGGTCGGCAAGCATGAGATTAATGTTGTGTAAGCGTAGAGCGTAGCTCCGTTAGTTGTGTGAAATATGTTGAGCGCAACTCCATATAGTAGTAGGAAAGGATAGGTGATAGGTCTCACCACCAACCGAATGTAGATATCTCGACTTAAACTGTGTCTATCTTTACATCTTTAACTATGGTAGTTACTTGCATTTCTTATTTCGATAATTTATTTCGCTACTTTATGCTTTTAAATACCATTCATTTATTTTGGAAATGTGGCATAGAATTCTCCAGTTATTACTTAAATATCATTATACTCACCGTCTAGTTTGTGACGGTGTGTGTAGGTCCATCGAGTAGTAGCAAACCAAGGAAGGAGAAGATCGACGACTTCCTCTGAATAGTTCGACGACTCTCCTCACTCATTTTGTATGCTTCGACTTTTGTTGTATTATTATTGTTTATGTCATTTTGAGTTGTACATTGGGTTAAGTGAATAGTTTCATATATATACATGCATGTGATGCTGTATTTTCTTGGTTTTCCACACTTAGGAATTTTGAGTTATAATAGCTTCCGCATGATCTTTAAACTACATGAAAATGATAATATAAATCAATACATGGATTCAGAGTAATATATGGACGAAAGGCTGACTAATATGTAATTACGTCTTATGTGATTTGGATTAAGGCTTGATTACGGGATTAAGCCAGGCGGTGCCTTGTTTAGTAGTTGGGGCCGTCACAATGATACTTATTATATATACCATAACATATTTATATATAAATATTACATAGTTTTCACTCCTAAAAACTTATATATATAACAAAAAACCTCTTAATGAGATTTATAATTTTAATTTGTTTGGTTAATTAATAACTATATGTTTTGTTTTAAATTATTTCCAACTATATTTATATTTTAGAATTTCAGGATCAAAAGTACTAAAAAAAGTTGATGACTTCATAGTTTTAAGAGATTGTGACTTTAATGAATATTTTAAATTTGAACTTTTCGCTTTGCATATGCCAATGATTTTGTAGAAACTTAATTATAAGTATTAGCAATTGGTAGTTGGAATCTTTATTGCATGATATGTTGATTTTTTTTTTTTTCAGAATTTCAACAATTGCGTAGTTATGTATGTATATTTGACACCTTATTTATTACAATTCTTTTTTTTTTTTTGAGAATCTCTAATAGGGAATGGAATGTGGAAAAAGTTCCCCATGAGGATTCTCCATCCCCACAAAAATCCCCTTGAAAATCCCCTTGAAAATCCCCACAGGAATCCCCAATGAGAAATGAAATGGGTAAAACGTTTTACCCATGAGAATTTTTTATACCCACGAGGATTTGACGGGTGTTGGATGGGTATGAAAATTCATCCCTAGATGGGTATGGGTGATAAATGTTTTAGTGGATATGGGTATGGGAATGAGGTCCTTATCCGTTACCCTATCCATTTGCATCCCTACTCTGGACTAAGAAGAGGAAATTACACACCTCTCGACTAAGAAGAGGAAATCACCAAACTCTTTGTACATTAGTTGATCAGTGAAGGACTTGTGAACGACTTCCATTTAAACCCAAATGGAGTGGACGATTGGAGAAAAGGAAAAAAAAACTTGGTTTTTGGTCTAGCCCTTCCTGTTTCTTCTTCTTCTTTTTCATTCATCACGGTCCAACTAATTAACTTTTGAAATCTCTTACTCAAGTGATTGTACCAAATTAGTGAGCTACCCGCTTGATTGATAATCTTTATCAACTGGGTGACTTTGGTTAGTTGGATGAGTCATTATTGTAAACATTCTTAACCATAATAAAATAAATCAAGTTGAGTTTTATCTACGGAAGCCATTATTTTATTGCTCTTCTCTACACCATACTTTCAACACCAAAGTTTATCACCCTCGTAAACTTAAAGTTTTGTACACTTGTTTGATGGTACAAGTGTCATTTTTATAGGCTTGGGAGAGAACCATTGTACTTCTCATATTAACATCAATTTCTATCAAAATTGATAACTTAAAGGGAAGCTTAATGGACATAAAATAAATTAAAATATAAGTTACATATTTTGGCCATTATGTAAATAAGTTATGTGGCAAATAATGGTCCAATAATTTACTTGGTCTTATATATAGAGTCTCAATGGGTGCAAATTAAAAGGTGATAAGTTGATTTCTTTCTTATAAAAAAAAAAAGAAAAGAAAAATTGATCGATTTCTTGCCAATCTCACACATAATTATTGCTTATTAGCAAGGAAAAAATTGAGTTGGGAAGGTCGCCCAAACAAGCGTGGAAACACACGAGTAATAATAAAAATTACCTACTTTTTCCAAAAAAAGAAAAAAAAAACTAATTAATTGACATATTTGTATGCAATAATTGAAGACCGTCGGATCAAATTAAATTGAGGTGCGCAAGCACATCATCTAAGAGCATTCCCAAGTACATGGTAGCATGGAGATGGGATTCATTGGAGTTGTCATAATCGTAGCATCCTAAAAGGGAAAAACGTGTTGTAAAATAAATTGGAACTTGCTAAGAACTAGAGAAGGAAATAGAAGACTAAGAACTTCTACTACTACAAAGGAGAAGAGAAGAAATGAGATAGTTGGAATGAGAAGTTTTCATTCAACTTGGTGTGCTCTTACAATGAAGTTAGTATCCTTTATATAGGTCATTTGGTTTGACAACAAATGTGCCTTAGCAATGTGGGACTAAAACATACACCCCATGTACATTGAAATGGTTACAAAGAACATGATAATACATAGACTATGAGAAGTACATAACTACACAATATGTTGGTGTACATGCATGGTCATCCACACTTCACAACACTCCCCTCGGATGACGCTTGCTTAGAGATTGTGCCTCGTTAAAACTTTTACTAAGAAAAACCCATGTGGGAAAAAATATAGTAAAAGAAAAAGAGTACACTATTCTCATAAATATTAAGATGGGTATAATATTGTTAAGATTGCCTCATTAAAAACCTTGCATGGAAAACCCAATGGGATAAAACCATAGCTAAGGGAAAAAGAGTGCAATACATTAATCAATAACTCCCCTCATGTGAACATGGGTGAAACTTGTTCAGCTTTCTTTACTTGCAATGTCTTTAAGTTTACGCAAGCCAATACCATATGTAAGCCTTTTAAATGTCGTAGTTGGTAAGGCTTTTGTGAATAAATCGGCAAGATTATCACTCGATCGGATTTGCTTGATATCAATTTCACCATTCTTCCTCAAGCTCATGCGCATAAAAGAATTTTGGTGAAATATGTTTTGTTCTCATCACCTTTTATGAATCCTTCACTTAATTGCGCAATGCATGCTTTGCATTGTCTTCATATAATATGGTTGGAGAATCTTTTATTGAAGGTAATCCACATGATTCTTGAATATGTTCAATCATATTTCTCAACCATACACATTCACGACTTGCTTCATGAATTGCAAGTACTTCGAATGATTGGAAGAAGTAGCAACCATAGTTTGCTTTACTTGATTTCCATGATACAAATAGATATTGCCACATGTGAATACATATCCCGTTTGAGAACGGGCCTTGCGAGGATCGATAAAAATCCAAAGATCGGCATAACCTTGAAGATTCAGTTTCACCCCTCTCGAGTAAAATAAACCCATGTCACTTGTTCCTCGAAGATATCGAAAAACATGTTTAATCCCATTCCAATGTCTTCGAGTTGGTGAAGAGCTATATCTTGCTAGTAGGTTGACAAAGAAAAGCAATGTCAGTCTCTTGTACAGCTTTGCAAGATACATAAGTGCACCAATTGCACTTAAATATGGTACCTCCGGACCAAGTAGCTCTTCATCACTTTCATGAGGTCGAAATGGGTCCTTATCCACTTCAAGTGATCTGACAACCATTGGAGAGCTCAAGGGATGCGCCTTGTCCATATAAAATCTTTTTTAATAATTTTTCAATATAATTTGATTGATGGATAAATACTCCACTTGAAAAATGTTCAATTTGCAAACCAAGACAAAGTCTTGTTTTTCCAAGTTCTTTCATCTCGAATTCCTTTTTCAAGTATTCGGATGTTCTAACGATGTCGCCGTGGTTTCCCACTATATTTAAATCATCAACATATACAGCAATAATCACAAATCCTGTTGATGATCTTTTAATAAAGACACATGGGCAAAGCGAATTATTTACATATCCTTCTTTCAGTAAATAATCACTAAGGCGTTTGTACCACATTCGTCCGGATTGTTTCAATCCGTACAAAGACCTTTGTAATTTTATAGAATGCATGTTATGAGGTTTTGATTTTATTTCATCAGATATTACAAATCCTTTAGGGATTTTCATATATATCTCACTGTCTAGGGATCCGTACAGATATGCTGTAACGACATCCATTAAATGCATATCAAGCCCTTCAGAAACTGCAAGGCTTATCAAGAACCGAAATGTGATTGCATCTATAACAGGAGAATATGTTTCCTCATAATCGATGCCAGGTCTTTGTGAGAAACCTTGAGCTACAAGTCTTGCTTTGTACCTTGTAACTTCATTTTTTTCGTTTCTCTTTCGTACAAATACCCATTTATATCCAACAGTTTTACGCCATCTCGGCGTTTGGACAATCGGTCCAAAAACCTCTCGTTTCTTTAACGAGTTTAGCTCTCCGCTTGGATAGCCTTTTGCCATTTTTGCCAATCACGTCTTTTTTCGACATTCGTCCACTGATCGTGGTTCGGATCATCATCATTTTCACATATTTCAAAGGACACATTGAAAGCAAATATATCATCGGGAACAATTTCATTTCGATCCCAAATCTTACCGAGTTTAAATAATTTATTGAGATCTCATTATTTTCATCTTTTTCCTCTTTTCTAGAGGAAATTGTTCCTCATCGAATCAACTTGTTCGACAAACCCTTATCAAAGGATTCTTGTGCTTTCTCGGGAGTATTTTGGTTTGCATTTATTTTTACTCCCGTTTTCCTCTTTCGAGGAATTGTATCCTTTGAACCAATCGGTCTTCCACGCTTTAAGCGTTTCGTTGGTTCTTGTGCATTTTGTTGCACGAGACATCAATTCTTGCAGAGCATTTGCAAATGGTATATGTGATTTTGTCACTTGTTTTACATCGAAGAAATGCATCGGGTAATTGATTTGCGATTTGTTGCAAATGAATGATCCGTTGAACTTCAAGTTCACACTGATTTGTGCGTGGATCATAATGTGATAAAGTTGATGCATTCCAAGCAATTTCACGCCATTCCTTTTGAATTGGCTTCTTATCTCCCCTAATGGTGGGAAAATTGCTTCATCAAAGTGACAATCAAAAAACGTGCAAATAAATCCCCTGTTAAGGGCTCAAGGTATCTTATAATAGATGATGAGTTAAATCCAACATAAATCCCAAGTTTTCGTTGTGGACCCATCTTAGTTCTATTGGGAGGTGGTATCGGAACATACACTTTGCACACCAAAAATTCTCAAGTGTGAAATATTTGGTTGTTGACCTAAAATGAGTTGCATGGGGGAATGTTCATGGTATGCGAGGCCTATAACGAATGATAGATGCTTTGCATGAAGGATCGCATGTCCCCAAACTGAAGTTGATAACTTAGTTCTCATGATTAAAGGTCTGCAATTAATTGAATGCGTTTGATCGAGATTCTCGCCAAGCCATTCGGGTATGCACGTGTGGAACGAATGTTCAATGGTAATTCCTATAGACATGCAATAATTTTGAAATGCGTGAGATTGGAATTCCCCGGCATTATCAAGACGGATGGTCTTGATTGGGTTGTCAGGGAATTGTGCTTTTAACTTAATGATTTGTGCTAAAAGTCTAGCAAATGCAACATTGCGGGTTGAAAGCAAACAAACATGTGACCACCTAGTTGATGCATCTATCAAAACCATGAAATATCTAAATGGTCCACAATGAGGATGAATAGGTCCACATATGTCTCCCTGAATGCGTTCTAAGAAAACGGGGGATTCCACAACAATTTTACTTGGTGATGGTTTAACTATCAATTTACCTTGAGAACAACTAGCACAATTATAATCACCAAATTAAAAATATTTTGTGACTCCTTAAAGGATGTCCATGCGAATTATTAATTATTCTTCGCATCATTGATGATCCTGGATGACCAAGCCGGTCATGCCATAAAATGAATGTCGTTGGATCATTAATTTTCTTATTCAAGACGACATTCGTTTCGACATGCCTTATATGAGTAAAATATAATCCAGATGATAAAGCTGGGATTTTTCTAACACTTCTTTTTCCCATTTGAAACCAATGTGACATAGAGAAATTCTCTATTATTTTCATTCACGGTTTCAATGTGATATCCATTTTGTCGAATATCTTTAAAGCTCGAGAATTTCTTCCGATTTTTCGAGTATAAGGCATTGTCAACATGAATTGTTGTTCCCCTTGGCAACATAATATTTGCTCTTCCGAGCCATTAATCAAATTGGAGATGCCAGATATTGTTTGAACATTAGCATCACTAAGTTCAAATTGGAGAAATATTCTCTGCTTTTAAGAATTGTGTGCGTCGTAGCACAATCAAGCAAGGCATATATCGCTCTTTATTTGATTCATGACTTGAACACATGATTTGTTGATCCATCTGGACAAATAATGTTTGACAAATCGAGAAAAAGAGTCATGATAATATTCATAATATTTTGCCTTTGATTTTAAAGGCATGGTAAAGGTCACAAAAATACTCGGGCATATATATGACAATATTTAGGCAAAATAGCCTTTCATATATGACAAAAAAATGTCACAATTATGAGCGCTCATTGTCAATAATTATTTGCCCTTTGTAGTGGTGCACCACTTTTATTCCAAATTTTGGTGGAATTGTCAATACGACCTTTACCTGATATTTTCACCTTTTCCACGTCCATAAATTTATTGCGATCATGATCATTATATGCAACATATGCTTCTTAATTTGAAGCTGAACTAATTGGACGGGAGTGATATTATATTTATAATATCTCATCATTATACTCAGCTACCATGAGACAAGAAATCAATCCTTAATATTTATTGGATTGACGTGCACACTCGATATTTGTTGCAACAATAAATCGAGGCGGGTCACGTGACCTTCCTTTTATTGTCTCATCAGTCATATTTCCACATAGCCTCAACATAGAGGTAATTAAAATTGTGGAATTATAATTAATATTTGACTGATTAAATTTTGTAGCATGAGACCCAGCCGCTCATTTCGAGCTTTATGGAGCATTACCCTTTTGGTATGTATAACTCCATAAGGTGAAAATATATATAAAGTGAAATATTCACTTTTCAAATCTCCAAAGAGAAATTGATGAATGATTATGTATAACACACAGCCTTGCATAGAATTATCATGACAAGAATTATAATAAGGTAACAAATGCAAACTATGGTTGAAAAGTATTTTGAAAATAAATTTAATATAAAATAGTTTTCTCATTTGCACCTTATAAATTGTAGCCCATGAGGGCAATAACATGATGAATTGGGAGAAACTTTTCTCATTTGCAACAACATGATTAAAGTAATTCCAAATCAATCCAAATTTACTCATGTGATACAAGTATGCATGATGTAGCCCATGCAAGAGAATGATTGATAGCTATAACCATAGCAGGACTTGAACCAGTCACCATAGTGGACAAGAGTCCGTTTGAAAATAAATTTAATATAAAATAGTTTTCCCTTTTTTTTTTATGTAAAGACATAACATATGATTAAATATATGTTCACAACTTGATTATTAGCATGCAAAATGTATTACTTGTATGAGTTGGTGGGACAACCTCCAGGTTGGGTGGTGAGACGAAGTCTACTTAAAAACCATGCCACCTCGAACGGGATAACCCGTCTCCCTTTCAATGTTTAGCTTTACTGGGGACAAGGCTTACCCACTATCAACCCAAACTCATAACACTATTTGCAATAAAAAAATCAAGAATAGAGCATAATTAATCGTTTGTAGTATAGCGAGAAAACTAGTTATGTCACATATTAATTTTTGATTTCTGATGTAGAAGATCGTACAAAACGCAACTACAGAGCATACTTTCGCAATCGGTGACGTTATAATGGTATATGAATAAAGTATGCATATAGAAGTTATGCATGTAATAAAAGGAAACAACCATGGTAATTTAGAAATAAATTGAACTTATTTAAATAACAAAAGTTATACCTTCTTAGCTTTTCTCCTTAACAAGCCTTCTTGAACTTCAAGATCTCCTTAATGCTAGAGCAAGTTCGTGCTGATAACGTGTTGTAAAATAAATTGGAACTTGCTAAGAACTAGAGAAGGAAATAGAAGACTAAGAACTTCTACTACTACAAAGGAGAAGAGAAGAAATGAGATAGTTGGAATGAGAAGTTTTCATTCAACTTGGTGTGCTCTTACAATGAAGTTAGTATCCTTTATATAGGTCATTTGGTTTGACAACAAATGTGCCTTAGCAATGTGGGACTAAAACATACACCCCATGTACATTGAAATGGTTACAAAGAACATGATAATACATAGACTATGAGAAGTACATAACTACACAATATGTTGGTGTACATGCATGGTCATCCACACTTCACAACAAAACGAACCCTTCTTCACGTTTGGAAATTTTGGGTTTGTTCAATGGTTTACTTTTTCTAACTTTTTCTACAAGTATTTTTTTTCTTGATAGTAAACTATTTCAACAAGTTATGAATAGTCTTGAGCGTGTGGAGATAAGTAATGATTCATATTCGACGCATGATAGGGGCCTCTCTCGATTATTATATATTTCGATGTCATGTGATTTTCTTACTATTATTACTTTTAAGATTTCTAATTGATTTTATATGTGTACTTTATATTTGCGCCTTAATAACGTATCTACTTAAAATTTCCAGATTATTATCTTGGACTTGAGATTTAGTGATTATAATCCTAAAATAATTTTTTTTTAAGTAAAAATTGAGTGGTCATAAAATTTCTTTTCCGAATATCAATTTCATAGTTACTGAGGGATATTATTATTATTATTATTATTATTATTATTATTATTATTATTATTATTATTATTATATTTTATTTTGTTTGTTGTGTTTAGGGTTGCAAGTGGGGCGTGAAATCCCCATTCCTTGCGGTGCCCCTCCTTGGTGGGATCAAGATTCCTTGCTTTTTGCTCTCCACGGGGTAGGGCACTGAGAAAAATCTTGCCCCGCCACGTAGGGCAAGGAGGAGATGGGAATTGTTCTCGCCCCGCAGGAATTCCCCACGCCGCATCCCTTACATAAAAAACCTCTATTTTTTATGTTTTTACAATGAAAATTATTTAACTCTTTTACTTAAGACATATGTAATATAGAGAATGAAACTCAAGATCTCCAACAGTAAAATTAATTTTTACCATTAAATGAATTCTATAATATATATATATATATATATATATATATATATATATATATATATCTCGGTGTGTGTTATGTCATAAAGATATATAAAATTATATTTAGAACACCATTGAAATATATTTGTCATACTAGTTTTGAAAATCTTATATATTTAATGAAGTATGATAACTTGTAACTCGGTCAACAAAACAAATTCACATTCATCCTTTAGTTTGAGAAAAAATAGTTTCTTAAAAAAATTGAGAAAGTAGTATTTAAGTGCCAAAACGACCAAGAAATGAAGATCAAAATAAATATTTTTTACAAAATTGATAGGGCATCGCGCGGATTCTTCCCCGCGAGCATCCCTGCAGGGTGGGGCATGGAGCCGCAAAGTTCGCCCCGCGAAAAATTTACGAGAATAAATCCCCGCCCCGCGCCCCTTGGGGACGGAGACTGTAATTACGATCCCCACCCCGCCCCACCACACTCTCAACCCTAATGGTGTTAAACTTTTTTTTATACTTAACCTGCTACAACTAGGGATGCAAATGGGTAGGAAAATACCCACGAGTGATGAGGATTTACCATAACGGGTATGTGCTTAAATGGGGATCGATACAAGACCTCATATCTACACGTGTATGGCTACGAGTATGAGTAATAAAATATATCCATTTGGATCTCTATGGGTAATCTTCACGGAGATCCCCACGGGGATACCCATCTACTTATGGGGATCCCCATATATCAATTTATACACCATATGATATTTATTATTTATATATACACCGTATGATATTTACATATAAATATTACATAATATTATATAGTTTCCACTGCGAAACACTCACTCATATAAAAAAAAACTTCTTAATGAGGTTTATAATTTTAATTTATTTGGTTAATTAAAAACTATATGTTTTGTTTTGAATTGCTTGCAACTATATTTATATTTTAAAATTTTAGGATTAAAAGTACTGAACAAATAGGATGAAATGAGAAAAATTGTAAAACCTTATTTTATAGAATCCTCCAAATTGTTTTGGGGGTCCCTTAGTGTTATTGACTTTATATATAGTTTATATTTATATATGCATGTTATGAATTTATAACTTACTGATATTATTGTTTTTTTTTATCACAACATTATTGTTTCTTAACTCTTTAGTGTTGGGGAGAGAAAAAATATACATTGATCATCAACTTCAACAAAATTTTAACCCTTTTCGAGGAAAAAAACTTCAACCTTTAATCTCAATTCTCAAATTACGTGGATCAATTATATGATCAAACTCTTTATAATATAATATTTGTTAATATTTGGTTATATTATAAATTTATAACTAAATATTATATATATAATTATATATCATATTACAATATGCTTATGCTAACATATGTATATTACACGTGTAAGTATCATTTGAAAATATCTATAGTTCTACTTGTTATGTATGTATATTTGATACCTTATTTGTTATAATTCTTTTTTTTTTTTTTTTAGAATTCCCGCGGAGATCCCCAATGAAAAATAAAATGGAAATTTTTTTTTCCAATGGAGATTCCCCTTGTATCCCGCCAAAAATCTCCGGAAAAATCCTTACGGGGATCCTCAATGGGGAATGAAATGGGTAAAATATTTTACCCACGGAGATTCTCCATACCCATGGGGATTTGATATATATATATATATAGAGAGAGATGTGTATGAGAATTCATCTCCAGATGGGTATAGATATGACTATGGGTGATAAATTTTTTAGTAGGTGTGGGTATAGAAATGAGGTCTTCATCCCCTACCCTACCCATTTGCATCCCTAGCTACAACGTTACTCTAAATTAGAACTTATTTATTCTTATAACTTAATTGAAATCTCAACTTGATATAAATGTGATCACATGTCAAACAAAACAAAAGTTTAATATGCTATCATTTTTCAGCCCTTCTTATTATTATTTTTTATTGTACGTTTTTGATAAAAAACAAAAGACCGTTTTGCCTCCATCGAGAATAAAACCAAACACAATTAAGTCACTCTATACCAAATTAGTGAGTAGCTACCTGCTTGATTGGTCAACTCTTTGTATTTATAATTGAGCAATAGACAACTTGTATATATCTTTCTTCTTTTTCTAAAATCATATGGGCTCATGTTCTTAGTTTGAAGTACATCTCATTTAATGTTGGTACATGTCTTAATTACATTTTTATGTGTTTATTTATCAGAAACCAACTAATTTTTTCTTCAAAAAAAAAAAAGAGAAGAAACCAACTAATTAATTATATATCCGCCATTAAATTTCGTATTAATGTAAATATTGAATTTGCTTAAAAAAATGTTCATTCTTGACACCACGAAGACTTCCACTAAACTTTTCTTAGATTGAGAATCGAGTTAGACGCTTATATTGACTGATAATATTATATTTAACAAACATGCACATCTAATCTATAGATCATATTATATTTGATGCACTGTATGTTAGAACTTGAAAAATGTTTCAAGTGAGTTTGAATAGAAAACCTCTTTAGTCCCACATTGCTCACTTCAAAGAGTACAAACTCTTTATATACAAACATCTACTCTAAAGATTTGCTTTAGAGAAACCCAATGGATATAGTCCAAATTGACACCCATTGGGTAATAGGTGTAAATATATATATATATTTATATAATAAATATATATATATATATATAATTATATTTAAAATCAAATTGACACCCAAATTGACACCCTTTGGGCTTTGGGCTTACATTTGCATCGTTGTTGAAAACAAGTGCAATCTGTTGAGAATAGGTGTGATTGTTGAATATATTGTTTTGAATGACACATTGGTTTGAACTGGCCTCAAGTTCTATTTAAGTAGAACTAAAACACTGAAATACATATAATTTTCGAATTTCGTTTTTGAGAGAGAAGAAAAATCACAGTTTGCGAGACTTTTGAACTTGGTGATTTTTGGTTCAAAAGAGCATCCGGTTGTATCCTGGGGGCGATCTTTGAAGAAAATTCAATCACCGAATTCAAGGAAATTTCTGTCTTAGGACATTGCTTCGTGCAAGCCTCCTTAGAAATTTATTTTGTTGATTGATTCTGTTATTAATTATTTGTAAAACTTTATTCATTCATATATATTAGTATCATTATTTATTGTTCCGAACAACAATCTAAGACAGAATTTTCAGAAATTTCTGAGATTTTGTGTTGTGTTGTGAATTTCAGAAATTCTGAAAATGGTGGGACAATCGAGTTTGAACAACTCTACAAAGTCAGAAGACAAGTCTGAGAAGTCCAAGGGAGTGGATTTCAAGAGGCATGAAGAAAAGCCTGAAAAATTCACAGGAGTGGATTTTAAAAGGTGGCAACAAAAATTGTTGTTCTACTTGACAACCCTCAATCTTGCACATATTGTAAGAGAGGATGAACCTAAGACAGATGAGGATCCTCTATCGAAGGAGACTATTATGTCCATTGAGAATTGGAGAAATTCTCCGACTTTCTTTGTCGCAATTACATCCTTAATTGTTTGGATGACAATTTATATGACATATATTCGTCATATGCCACAAAGAAAGGAAGTATGGAATAATCTTGAGAAGAAATACAAAATTGAAGATGCCGGTGCGAAGAAATTCGTAATTGGTAAATTTCGAAATATCTCATGGTGGACTCCAAAACTGTCATTAAGCAAGTAGAGGAAATCCAAGTCTTGATTCATGAACTCGCATGCGTAAGGATGTTCTATCAATGAACACTTTCAAGTTGGTGCAATTATTGAGAAGTTACCTCCTTCGTGGAAAGATTTTAAGATTTATTTAAAGCACAAAAGGAGGGAGATGACTATAGAGGACTTGATTTTGAGGCTTAGAGTTGAAGAAGATCATCGCAAGGGAGACAAAGTTGAAGTACCTACCTTTGCTTTGCAAAAGCAAATGTGGTTGAAGGAGAGGCTTCAAAATCCAGATTTCGAAGAACAAAGCAAACAAGTTTTACGTGAAACACTCCAACAAATTTGCACCTAAAGGCAAGCCCTTTAAGAAAGTTAAAGGTAATTGTTGGGTGTGTGGAAAAAGCGGCCATAAGGCTCAAGAATGTCGTCACCGGAAAGATCAACTGCAAAGAAATTCTTCTCAAAAGAATCACGTCAATGTCACAACTATCGAAGAAGATTTGTTGTTGTTATTTCTGAAGTCAATATGATTGACAACGTTAAAGGTTGGTGGATTGACACAGAGCAACTAGGCATATTTGTGGCGACAAGGCACTATTTTCAACCTTTGAAGATGTTACTAATGATGAAAAACTCTACATGGGGAATTCATCTACTTCAACTCACAAAGGAAAAGGGAAAGTGTTGCTTTGAAATTTACTTCGGAAAAACTCTTACTTTGATTGATGTACTTTATGTTCCCGAAATACGAAAGAACTTAGTCTCTGGTACTCTTCTTACTAAAAGGGGATTCAAACTAGTGTTCGAATCTGATAAGTTTGTGCTATGTAAGGCTACAGACTATATAGGACGAGGGTATTTAGTAGATGGAATGTTCAAACTGAATGTAATGGTTACTAATGTTATGAATAAAGTGAATGCTTCTATTTATATCGTGGATTCTTATGATATTTGGCATGCTAGATTAGGCCATGTAAATAGTAGGTCTATTAGTAGAATGATTAATCTCAATTTATTACCTAAATTTAATTTTGATGTGAAGCACAAATGCCAAACTTGCACTGAATCTAAGTTTGCTAGGAAATCTTTTAAAACTGTCCTAGGAAGGTCAAATGAATTGTTAGGATTAATACATAGTGACCTTTGTGACTACAAATCAACCCCTACAAGAGGAGGAAAAAATTACTACATTACTTTTATAGATGATTGTAGTAAATATTGCTATGTCTATTTGATTAAAACTAAAGATGAAGCTTTTGATATGTTTAAGACATATAAAGCTGAAGTTGAAAATCAATTAGATAAAAGGATCAAAGCAATAAGAACAGATAGAGGTGGAGAATATGAATCCTCTGAATTTGCTGAATTTTGCAAGTAGTCATGGAATTATACATCAAACTACGGCACCATACACACCTCAACAATGGTGTCGCGGAGAGGAAAAACAGAACTTTTAAAGACATGATAAATTCTATGCTAAATAGTTCGGACTTCCACATAACATGTGGGGAGAGGCACTACTTACAAGAAATTATATCCTAAATAGAATCCCAATTAAGAAGACAAATAAGTCTCCTTATGAATTGTGGAAAGGAAGAATTCCTACTTTTAAAATTTTAAAAGTGTGGGGTTGTTTAGCAAAGGTACAAGTTCCTATCACCAAGAGAACAAAATTGGGGCCTAAAACTATAGATTGTGTATTTATTGGGTTTGCTAACAATAGTGCTGCATATAGATTTTTGATAATAAATTACTCGAGATTAATGATATCCATGTTAATACAATTATAGAATCTGCGGATGTGCAATTCTTTGAAGGAATTTTTCCTTACAAAGAACAGAAATCAAGTTCATCAAACAAGAGAGTTCGAGATGAACCATCCACTTCTAATGTTCCAACATTAGATGAAGAACCAAGAAGGGGGAAAAGATCTAGAGTTCAAAAGAGTTTTGGGCCGATTTTTATAAGTTTTTTGACTCGAAATCAACCACAAACATATAAAGAAGCTATGACTTCTACTGAGGCTATTTTATGGAAAGAAGCCATAAATAGTGAAATAGAATCCATTTTAATTAACCACACATGGGAATTGGTTGATTTACCTCCCGGGATTAAACCGATAGGTTATAAATGGATTTTTAAACGAAAATTGAAAGCCGATGGATCAATTGATAAATATAAAGCTCGTTTAGTAGCTAAAGGTTTTCGACATAAAGAAGGGTTGGATTATGTTCAAGCTCGTTTAGCTTGTGATTGTATGGCAGCACAAGCTAATGCTAAGAATAATGTATACAATGGTAAGTCAAGACATATAAGGCGCAGACATAATACTATAAGACAATTACTTTCAAGTGGAGTAATTAGTATAGATTATGTAAAGTCAAAGGAGAATATTGCAGATCCTATGACAAAGGGCTTACCGAGAAATCAAGTTGTATTGTTATCGAGGGGAATGGGTTTAAAGCCTATAAATGAGTTAAGTCTGGTGGAAACCTAACCTAGGTGATTGGAGATCCCATGTACTAGGTTCAATAGGCAACCGATTAGATGAAACTCGCGAGAAGAACACATATTCGTTCATTCCTAAGATAAAAGCTGTGTTCGTAAGAAGTTCAAGGATATGTTAAACATTTAATGACAAATAAAATTGTCACCTATATGATAGTAAATGTGGGTCGCATTTATGAGAACGAGACAAAGCTAAATTCTCTAAATCTATCATGAAACCAGGATATGTCCAGGACCAAAATGGACAAAAACGTATAAAGCTGAATTTTGATAATCGTGTCATGCGTAATACATATTGTCTTCGTTTACTACAAAACGTGAACAGTTCAAGATCCTCCATATCCATCAACGTCACAAAGTAAATCCAATATGTTTTACTATGGTAAGTTCAAGTCTTTCGATACTTTTCCCCGACAACATGACATGAGACTTCTCTCTTTTCGTGTATTATAATTTTTGTTATAATTTTTTTTTTTTTTAAAAAAAAAAAAAAAACCAAATTTGAAGAGAAATGTGGGGTATAGTGATATTTCTATTCAAATGTGGGGTATTGTTAGAACTTGAAAAATGTTTCAAGTTCCTAGGTTGTATCCTGGGGGCGAGAATTAAAAATTCAAAATGTGTAAATGCATAGGTACGCATTAATTCTATGGACTTTTTGGTACTAAATATAGTATATACACCTTTGTTCTGCAAATAAAAAAATGCGTATATACTGTAAATAAAATAAATGCATGGACACATACAAAAAGCTATTTTTTTCTATAGGTACTTCTATTTTTCAAACTGCAAGAAATACTAAAAGGAAATACTAGAATAACACTCCTTAATACCAATAACCATCTTGGGATGCATTGATGTGGGGTCATTTTTGCATTGGAAGATGTTACGTACATCAAAATTACACCGAGATGACGTGGTTTGCAAGTCTCTCGTAAAAATGAGTGTGCGCATATAGTTTGGCCCCTCGTGAAAACGAGTGTGCGTTCTCGATGCATAACATGTAGGGTGCGTATCTTTGATGCGCCCACAAATGGCTTTATAGATGTGGGCTCACACATCATGTCATTAGGTGTGACGTATCATGATACTTAATATTTTCCTTTTGCATTTTGTTGTGAATTTCGAGTGTCATTGTATCATTTAAGCATATGCATAACAAAACGCGCAATACCCTAATACAATCGGGTTATTTACAATGTTAGGGATTGCAGGATTCGCAACCTAATTATGGTGAATACAAATTATTCTCATACACTCTAATGAGATAAATGATGCACTCTAATGAGGTGCATAGTAGACATTGCAGCTCTTTCCTTTTCAAACACAACAGCACCCACATCAGCTCACAGTGATTGGGCCAACAACCAACACTGATACAACCAGAAACACAAAAATCAAACCAAACCAAAACCTAACCCAACCCAACCGGCCGATGAAGTGTTGGTAGTTGGAGCGCGTGATAGACTGGTAGTGCAGCTGCACCGCTACAGCATCCACGTGGCGTTTATTGGTCCCACGGCGATGTTACCGAGATACCCACTCCCATATCACAACGCGTGACAATAATAGGGTTCTCAATTCCGCCACGTGGAAATTCCTCATTGGCGTATAGAGAGAGTTTGACAGTTTCAACGTTACTGGTCATACTGGTCGAATTAATTGACAATTAAGTTTGGTTTAGTTTAATCTTTGCCTCTTTGGTTATGTAGCCGCGTAAACCCGAATCTTAGCCGGGTTTTAGTCATTTTTTGTCGTTTTTAATCTTTGTTTATCGATCTCGATTAATTTAATAACGCGTTAAACAAAAGTTTGATGTGTTTCCATACCTATTTCTCAGGTTATCTTCCTCACCAACAATTGATGCTGACCTGTTATAGATGTAGTTCCCCTATGCCTGATCATTAATTAGTGCCTCAAAATAATATTAAATTTACTGAAGCTAGTTTTTTTTTTTTTTTTTTTTTTTTTTTTTTTTTTTTTTTTTTTTTTATGACGAGAAAGATAAATTTATTTCATCAAAAGCTCTCATATTACATGTAGTGGCGGACCTAGAGGGGGGTTGGGATGGAAAGCTGGTGCCCCTAAGTATAGTTAATTTTTTTTTTTTTTTTTATACTTAGTATGTTATAGGCTCAGTAAAAGGAGTTAAATCTCAAATTATTTCATTCTAATGACCTTGCGAGAGTTTTATCATTTGATGGGCAACCTCGTTAGTTTGTCTTCGAACATGATTTACTGACCAAAGCGAGTGACTGGTTAAGTGCCTCTTACAGTCCCACAGAATCCTCCCAAGTTCCGACTCATCGGGAGCTGATGACTTGAGCCCCTGTATTACTGATAATGAGTAGAACAATAAATCTACTTGGACTCATAGGAGATGTTTAGAATTTTTGTAAATATTTAAGGGGTATCAGAGGAATTTTACAAATGATTATGATTGCTTCATTAATTGTTGGAGGATATATTTGAAATTAAAACAATAAATCTACTTGGACTCATGAGTCCGGACTCATAGGGAGGTATTTAGAATTTTTGTAAATATTTAAGGGGTATCAAATGAATTTTACAAGTGATTATGATTGCTTCATTAATTGTTGGAGGATGTATTTGAAATTAAAAAAAGTTTTGAGTCCGGACTCACGAGTCCAAATAGCACTACCCAAATTAAAAAAAGTTTTAAGTCCGGACTCGCGAGTCCAAATAGCACTACCCTGAGTAGAATTGGACCCTTTGCATTCCTTCGCTATGCACCCACTCCAGGGCTTCACGGAAAGTAAGGGCCTCCGCTTCAACAATGCTACAATGACTGAGTAATTTCCTTGTCTGCCCTTTGGTGAACGAGTCGCTGCTGTCCCTGACCGCTGCTCCGAGGCCAATTGCGCCTTCATTCGCGAACATATATATAGCTGCGTCCGCATTGCACTTGAACCAACCAAGATTGGGGGGTGTTCATTGTTGGTTTAAATCCTGCCACTGTGGAAAGTGGTTGTAAATTTACGGAAGCTAGTTAAAAACTCTATGACCGATAAATCATATAAACTTTAGGACGCAAAGAAAAAATTGCTTGTCAAGAAAAAAAGAAATTCGAAAAAATTGCACAATTTTTTCGAAAATAGTAAAAAAGTGGTATTAGGGAATATGATATGGATCTATATATGCTGGGTCAATAACTAATACTCCAACCCAAAAAAAAAAAAAAACAAGGTTATTAATGTAGAAAATGAATTGCAATAAAAGCTTTTTTTTAGGAAGCATATAAATGCCATTTATTACTCATTCTACCCTATGCATTTGTACATTTCTTTTGGTAATGCATTTATGAATTTAATTTTGAAGTACATGAAGTTCTTGAAAAAAAAAATGGGAGTTTTGCATGTTCTTGTTCTGAACCAGTCTGTATAGTTTGGCCATAACTTCTTCATTATAAATCAAAATTACTCATTTTAGTGGCATTGGAAAACTTAGCCATAATGCTAAAACTTTTACTTCACGCACAATTTAAAGATTTGGACTTCTTCCTATCCAAAAGTAATCTGCGACTTTGATGTTGAATCTCAAATTTTTGGATTTTACAATTTCGATAATGTCCAGGTATTTTGAGAATAACTCATTCATTTCATATTCGATTGAGCTCATGTTTTAGCATGACGTTCTTGAGTATGATTGTAGTATTCAACATAAAAAAAGAGAAATGCTAGGATAACCCGCCAAGAACACCTGGTCAACGCACTCGGTGACCTGACGTGGTGATGTGGACAAGAGTTTGGATGTCCACATCACCCGCCAGGTCACCGGGTGCATTGATCAAGTGCGTCTGGCGGGTCATCCTAGTATTTTTGTAAAAACAAATCTCGAATTTTATAGCTATGGTTTATGAGAAATGAAATTTTCAAGTTTGTTGGTCGGAATATAAAAGTGTTTTGAGTGATTGTAGTAAAATCTCCATATCTTCCTCGTTTTGTTATCGAAATTTTGCGAACCTTATAGTTCGGAAAGTTAAGACATGTAACAACCCGCTTTAATTAATTCCGATTAACCGATAAATTACAAATTAGAACCCTAAGCTCAAACCCACGCAGACATCACGAAAAAAGTCTACGGCACGTCTAACAAGGTAAATTTGTTATTTTTTATGTGGCGCGGGTTTATTTATTTTATTATTATTTAATAATTCGCGTCGCGCTAATTGAGAATTACGCTTAGTTGCGTTATGTGCGTGTAGTGACGAGAGTGTACGACGTTGCGGTGTGCGCGTAACGCGAGTGTACGAGTAGCCAAGGATTAGTTGTCACATCAAACATCACCTCACATCAATCAATCAAATCACACCCATACTCACTTTCTCTCTCCTCTCCAAATCAAACAAAAAAACCTCTCTCCACTCTTCTCTCTAACCGAGCTCTCCCTCTCTCCTTCTCATTTTCGTTTTTTTTCCTCCAACAAAACCTCTCAATCTCCATTAATCTCACCCTCACCAAGCTCTCCATCACTCCCTCGAATCAGACTCACATTTCTCGTGGTGTTCTTTTCTCTCGGTGGTGCTCGCGACGATCTTCGAATCGAGGTGAATGTGTTAATTTTTAAAGTTTTGGTGAAGAAATCAAAATTTTAATGGTGATGGTGTTGTTGGGTTGTTGGTGTTGATGTTGTGGTTGTTATAAATGTTGTTGTTGATGTTGTTTGAAAAAAATAAATAAATTTTATAGGCAGCCAGTGGCTGCCCAAGCCCATGTATAGAGCTGGGTAGTCCAAACCCAGTGGCGGGTTGGGTTGATTCGGCCCGGCTAACCCCAAGTTAATTTTAATTAATTAAAAATTTAAAAACTTAAATAAAATACATTTTAAATCAAATAAATATAAAAAAATATGAAAAATAGCTAGAAAATTATGGAAAAATCTAAAAAATCATGAAAAATATAATAAAATGAGAAAAATATAAAAAGTAGTTTTTGAGACTTTTTGGGGTGTCAGCACCCTGGTATAACTCGAAAAGTGTGTCGAAACTAAACTTTTTGAAAATAAAAATTCAAATTCTTGTCCTACATCATAAATCCACTTAACGTGACTATAAAATAACAAAAGTGGTATAATTGGACACCATGGACTTAGGAGACTATAGTCGGGTATCAGGTGCGCATCTCGAGGCATGAGCGCGACATTTTGGAGATATATTTGCGATTGTTTGAGGTAAGTAAACCCACAAGAAAGTCAGCTTAGAATTTACTTATTTGTTTCGTAAATTTATTTATTTCACATTAGTTTTTGCCAGTTCGGTTGGCATGGTTACTCTACTCCCGCGTGTGTCTGTGTATGGTCGAAGGGACGGTGTGGCCCCTTTCCGGCTCTCTCGTTGATGATGATCCGATTGTTGCTACGGTGTTGGTAATACCTTAGACTACGCGTGAGATTTCTCTCAGTGAGTTGATGATCTAGAGACCGAGTTGATGTGAGGCTCACCTCCATCACATATTTCTTTTCCTTTGAGGCGTTGGGCGAAAGTTTACCTTCCGACCAATAGAGTTCATCTTTCGACCGTGAAGAGGGAGTGTGGATTTCCTCACCTCTAGGGCCTTCTCGGTTTAGTGTTTACGTCCTAGGGCTCGAAAGCGATACACCACACTCACGTTCCATATTCTTGATTATCTCACGACTTATATTCATGCTTTACATTCCTGTTCATTTACTTAATATGCATGAATTGTAGCCGTTTTCTTGGATTTCTTGTGAATACTAACTGAATTTCTCTGGGATTTACTCACTGGAACTTATCATTGTTTGTTGGTGGCAAGTTGCATATCCTACGACGAGCCGGGGGAAAGCGGTGCTTGGCGACTACCTCTGATCTAGAGCGATTCCACTAGCTTACTCGTAGGTGTTTACACTTATACATATACATTCTTTTTGGGGGTCATTTTGGGAGACTTATTACCTGATACATGTATATTTACACTTTTTATACCTTTTGTCGCCTTTATTAATATACATGGTATCTTTTTGTCGGGTTTCCACCTTATAGGTTGTTAATTAATGCAAGACTCGTTTATATTATTGATTTGCATATTATTAAGACTTCCGCTATTAAAAATAACCTAAAAAGAATCAATATAAACAAATTAAGTGGTAGGACTCTTTGACTTGGTGTATTTCGACAAAATAATCTTTTAAACGACGAAATTGACTAAGTCGAATTATAAGATAGTTAGTTCGCTGGCCGTCATGGACATGTGTGCAAGTGATGTGGCATGGCTTGGTGACATGTCCGACAACGTGGCGGTGCTCGGTTTGCCTCAAAGTTTGGGGTCGTCACAAGATAACCCTAAAACTTCTCTTTGGACTATAATTCTTAATTTAAACGTTTTGGTAATTGAAATCAACTCACAAGTTGTTGCACCAAAACTGTCTTTATTTTAATAAAGTAGATTTATACTTTAAAAAATTATTAAGGGGGCTTATTTTAAAAAGTGGAATTAAAACCACTTAATCGACCTAAAACACGTTAAATTCAATTTGTTAGTACACCTCAGGAGCTTAGAAAGGACTTACGGTGTAGTATCCCCTCTCCCAATTAGGGAGATACGCGGTCTAAAACTCTAATTGAGCCTCGGTACACCAGTCAAACTTAACTAGAGCCAATAGCCATACTTTTCAACCTGATGTTCACAACTTGTATATTTCAATTATACTGAATAAAAGAAATAAAAATGCGTAGCGAAATTAAAACTTTTTCAGCAAATTCAAAAAATATATAAATAAATATACAAAAAGACCTGAATAAACCTTGATTTTTAATACAATACCCCAACCTTGTTATATTAAACAAAATATAGTTAAACCAGTATAAAGATACAAAAGAATCCATTATATCGAAGAAGATCGCTGGACAAGTAAATCTTCTCTTTGCCTTTTTGTGAAGCGCTTTGCGATATGCCTGAAATGTTTAAGGGGTTGAGCGCTCCATCTTGCTTAGTGAGTGGTGCTCATATATTGATCAATTATCTACTAATAGCCAAAGAAATAAATGAATAATACTATGAACCAACAACAACTATTCAGTGTAAGAGAAACGATATAAAAAATACATAATCAAATGCAAATTATTCGGTACATTGCACAAGTATTGTGACTCTTTTATTTTAGTTTAAGTTAAAACCATAGTCTTTCCATCATTTATACAGAAATACAAGTTATAGAACTTGCACATTGGCCGATATGAGATCCCATAATTTGTATTTAAATATAATTGAGATTCCAACTTTAATAGGATAGTGAATGAATAAGGTTCAAATTATTTCTTTTCAGTTGAGGTTGGTACTTATCCACCTTTCTCTATATTCTCATAAGAGGTTAATACTTATCCACTTTCCTCTTTATGTTTATATGAGGTCGATACTTATCTGCTTTCCTTAACAGAGGTTGGTACTTATCCACCTTCCTCATTATATTTAACATAAATATGTACGTATCCACCCATCTTATTTTATGTTCATTACGGAACCCTTTCCATTACACTTTTAAAATCTTATTTCAAAACTATAAAAACCATAAGTCACAGTACGATGCCACAAACCCAGTCCATAAGCTACATGAGCTATTAATACTAAATTACATAGCCTAATTGATAAATATATGAATCTCGCTTACCTCGATTTATGTTTTTCTAGAGTTTATCTGACTAAACTCACCATTCAAAACACCACAAATCCTTCCTTGTCGATCAAGAACCTAAATTAAACCAATTGTCATCAACTTGAGTCTATTACAATATGTTTAGCACTCCTAAATCTGTCCTTAAACTTTGTCAAAACTTATAAAAAGTTCAATAAGATTGCTATTTTTCTAGGGTGGAAACGTGCTCCCTCATTTGGCGGGGCGCACTCCAAAAACTAGGCTCCTTATATTTCTTGATGGGAGCGCGCTTCCCTGTTATAGGGAGTGTGTTTCCCTGCTATAGGGAGCACGCTCTATCATCGAGCGTCCCTACAACAAAATAGGGCTGCAACTTCTGTCCGATCTCAATATTTATAAATCCATTAGAATTCTAATTTCCATAACCACATATTATGACTATGAGATATGGAAAATAGATGTCAAAACAAATTTTCTAAATGAAAAGTTACCTAAGGGCGTGTATATGATACAACCTAAATGGTTTGTTCATATTGAGAATTCTAGGAAGGTGTCAAACTTCAAAAATCTATTTATGGATTAAAGCATGCTTCTCATAGTTGGAATCTTCGTTTTGATGAAGCAATTAAGGAATTTGGTTTCATTAAAAATGAAGACGAGCCTTGTGTATATAAGAAGGTCAGTGAGAGCATGGTTGTTTTTCTAGTATTGTATGTTGATGATATATTACTCATTGGAAATGACATCCCAACCTTTTAGAATGTCAAGTCTTAGGTAGTAAAACGAAGAACTTAGGAGATGCGGCCTACATCCTTGGGATTAAGATCTATAGGGATAGATCTAAAAGGTTGATCAGTCTAAGTCTGAGTGTTTATATTGATAAGGTACTGAATAGGTTTAGTATGCAAGACTCTAAAAGAGGTATGTTGATGTCTCATGGTATAAGTGATGTGCATTTCGCAAGTATAACTGCTCACTTGTAGTAATAGTGTAATCAACTTACGTTGACTACAGATATTATCCTCAGGGAAAGGTTTTTGTACCCAGTTGAATACCTATTTACTTTTGAACTATTGCTAAGGTAATCTTTTTTTAATGGTTTTATACTAAACTAATATATCTAATAAAACAATATAAACTTTACTCTACCTACTGTATTAAGAATATCTTAGTTCACAACTTCATCTAGGTAATATAATACTATGGTTTTCAACCACTTTTACATCTCGATATGTTGTGCGTAGTGCTTAATTAAAATAGACGGATTTCCTTCAAATCCACTTTAACCCACTATCATTACGAAAAAGATTCTAATGTGCAAATTAGAACTCCGCCTATCGGTATGAATAACGTAAGCTCTACATTGCTTTAATGTTCTAAATCTTTAGATTCATAAACAACTAAGTTTACTATCCGTGCCTCCCCGATCAACAACTATCTATCGATGTTGTATGTTTTACGGTTGTACCATTCATGTCCAGATTAAGAGTTTCAATAACTATGATAACTTCTAAAACCTAATATCATTAAACATAAGATCAAGATGTCTAAAGCATTACACTCAGAATCAATACAAATTCTAACTATTGCACTTTTTATATTCACTTTCTACTCATGTTCATAGTATAACATTCATACCATAGGATCCATTGATCCCTAAAATTAATAGACTACTCACACTTCATTGAAACACAAATATCACAATTCATATTTGAAATCATTGAAAATCAGAGATGAATATAGATATATTACCTTCAATTAATCTAATGAAACTAAACTTGAATTACAAACGTAGAATCTTCAATGTTTTCTCCGCACAAATATTTTTAACACTCAAAATTAAAGTAAATCTATGCTAAAATACTATGATGGTGGCTAATGGTTGATACGTATTTAGTTTACCACGTCCTAACATCTATTTATACTTCCTAATAAAAATTAGAGACCCTACTTTACAATTTAACTCGAAATCAAACTCTAACTTTCTAATTCTTTCCTATCTGGTGCAGTCACTTATGCCCCAACACCGTGTGTATTGAGCCATAGCGCCACCATTGCGCTGCCTCTGTGTGCACTTCTTCTTACCTCTTGTTCACCTGACGTTGTCCCTCTAATGTCTCAGCGCCGCCCCTTGACTTCCACAACACCACCATTGTGCCAAACATCCAGCCTAGACTTCTTTACTTGCTTTGCTCTCCCACGCCGTGCCTTTCATTCCTACGTTGTGGCTTAGAACTCCACAGCGCCACCATGGGTAGCCATGGTGACAAACTTAATTTAATGTGTTTTAGTTCCGTTTCTTATTATTTTTGCTCATTTCCTTTTTTTTACACCTTAATTACCTGAAAATACAATAACACCATTAATTAGAACTCGTTTAGAGATACTTCTACTAAATATACTACTAAACTAACCTTATCTATAACTCGAAATAATCACTTATCAAATACCTTTAAATTTAGGATTTTGCGCGTTCCGAGCAAGAGTGTATTTTACTAAGTATCCTAATAACTAGTTCTCATTCAATTTACATTTTTTCATGGAGTATCCTTTAATTCACTAAGTTTCAAGTTAATAATCCACTCAAGAGTTTTTCTTTGCAATAGCTTATATTGTAAGACATGCACCTTTAACAACACATATAACTTCACTTTCAAAAAATCAAAATAGATCACAACCAAAACCATCACTACTCACAAGTTTGTTTTATCTCAACGCTCAAGTGGCAAGTGTGTAGTCTCATGATTTCTCATTAAGCTTAGGAATTCACAAATAAGCATAGATCATTATACTCATCTTTGGTAGACTTTAGCGCTTCAAGAGTCTATAGGACTTCATGTAGTTGAAAAGGAAACTTAACTCAACTAACTACTCGTACTCGAGTTAAATCTTTATTTAAAGAGTTTTATTTTACTTCAGCATTCCTTTCTTTATTTTATATCCTTTCTTTATTTTATCTCCTTTCTTTTCTTCTTCTCATTTTATTTTTTTATTTTATAATCCCTGCTCTCTTTTCTATGGACTTCGCTTTTCTGCTCTTTTTTCAACCATCAAGTTCTCTGCTCCATTTCTTGGAGAACTTATAGGGCTCTTTCATTTTTTCTTTTATTTATAAAACTCTTGTTAGCATTTCTTACTTTTACTAAATCAAGTAAGTTAACTCCAAATTTTCATTTACAATGCCTATTCCTTCTTTCTTCGCCTAAGTCTTTATTTACTTTTTATTATCAAGTGAGATTTGTACTTATTATATCGTTAGAGACTTAATTCTTTTCATAAGAAATGTTCTGGCTTCTCGTTTTTGTTTCAAGTTCATGGTCTTCCCTAACACTAGGTTTCTAATCATGAAATCAAACCATTGTTTGCTACATTTCGTGATTTCTTCTTCAAAATTTAAAAATACTCTGTTGAGTTTCATATCTACAAGATACTTGTATTTCACTCATCCTCAATTAAAAGCATCAACTTTGCAAATAAACTACTTATTCATTACATAATACTATATAACCTGATCAATACTACTTGAACATTCAAATAGTAAATAAAATGAAAAATTTATTCACTACCATGCCTTCCTCTTTAACTGCTTCAAAATAAGATTTAAACGATAATACTTGCGGTTTTTATCCTTATTTCTTAGCCTATCTTACCACTTCCCATAGTGTAGTGCAATGTTGATGGCCCCAAACTTAAATCAAACCTTATCCTCAAGGTTTAAAAATAAGCCTAAAATATGAAATTATCAATTAAACTGAACATAGAATTTAAACAATGAAATAGTTAACAAAATATATCAAAATTAAAAATAAATGGTATCAATGTACTCTTGTCCCCCCAGGTCTGAAGGACTCCCAATACACTGACATCATGAATGCATGTCATGATCTCATCTGCATCATTGGCTCTAGTGTAGGAAGGTGTAAGAGGATATTCCACCCTCTTACTCTGCACCAAATCCTAATCAAGCGCATAATCTAGTATTGCCAGAAAGCCAAATGACCTATCACTAGGTCTCCTCCGTCAGCTCCTTTCATATATAGCTATGTCCCTATGATGATCGACAAATAACATGAAATTACGTTGCCCGTCTTGTCAGTATTGCTCTCTCCTCTCCATATCTTGCTCATATCATAACATGGGCTGCTTGATATAGCACCCTGTCTTCTCGGTACTGTCTCCTCATCTCTATTATCCATAACCTCTGCTTCCATGGATTTAAGTCTAATAGTGGTGGTACTAGTGCCTGTAGTGGAGGAGGTGGTGAAAAAATCTTAGGACCATCCAAGTCTTGCTCTCCAATATGTGGGTCTACAAACTCATAGCCCTCAGCAAATCCCTACTGTTGTTGTCCCTCATTTTGTAGCTCCCTCGTCTATCTATCTATCTATCTATCTATCTATCTATCTATCTATCTATCTATCTATCTATCTATCTATCTATCTATCTATCTATCTATCTATCTATCTATCTATCTATCTATCTATCTATCTCTCTCTCTCTCTCTCATCTTTTCTCCTCGTTATAGTCTTGGTATCCAGGTGTTGATTTTTGTGCAAGCATGAAAGCTTCAGCCATGGTTGTTTGGGCCTTACTATCAAATTCTTCTTCATATCGCAATCGTACTCCGACCATCAAGTACATCTGAGTGATCAAGATAGGAAACGATAATTTGCTATCTCTTTCTGACATGATCGACCCTCTCAGATCGTTGTAGATGATGTCGCCGATTTTGATCTCTCCGTTCTTTGTAATCTCATAAAGACAAACCAATTTTGGCTTGTTGATCTCACCTTGCTGAGAAGTGGGGTATAATGAAGCAATAAGGAAATGTTGCCACATATGGTAAATCTTCATAACACTCTCCTTTTTTAGTTGCTTCGGCATGTTCTCAGCTCCTATGACCTATCCTTGTTGTCCTTGGACTACCAATGCGCTCTCTATGACCCTAAAAGGGTATAGGTTATAAGGTCTCTCATATAACTTATTCAGGAAACTCGGTTCAGCTCCATACAAACTTAATTTCTCCAATCCACAAGTGCTATTAATCTCATGTCTATTAAAGGGAATAAAAATCCCTCTCACCTTAACTGACTCATCCTTGATCGTGAACTTTGCATTAGCATAAAATTCTTAAACGATCTCACTCAATCCTTTAACTTTATTCTTTCTATAGTCTTGAGCGAGTTGCTTTCAATTTTGTTGCCTAATGAAGTTATTCACTCTATTATCATACTAGGCCTGTAAATTTAGTCCTCTCTCACAAGTTTGTTGCCTAGTGAAAAACTCGAATTTAAATGGTCTAGGCTCTTTTGTGGGATCTCTTGAGGTAGATGCCTCAAAGTAATTTGCTTTAGCTTGGCTAACTGGTTTTCTTGTTCTTTGCAATTCTTCAAATTTCAAACAACTACATAAAAATGCAACTAGCAACTCGGGTCTTCATATCACCTAAAAATCAAAATTTATATCACAAGGATCACACATACGCCAAGACATCATCTAAGTCTCCATGGGTAACATTAATGCTTAATGTTCAGGCAATCTTGCAAAACCTATACTACAATCTCAATTCCTCAATTCAAACAATTTCATCAAAATTTTCAAAATTCAAAGCATAACTAATGCAATTGTAAATTTTACCTCAATGTCAAATTAGTTTCCGGTGTAGAACACTCCTCCAAGTCTTTATCAATCCAAGCCCTCTTACTTTTCTCATAAACTAGAACCTTACCTCTCATATCAAAATCCAAAAATCAAGCCCTAATCCTCTAACTTGCTCAAATACACGATACACTTGCCTTTTTCACTCTCAATCACTAGGAACTCACTTATCTTACTTAGAAATGATCAAAACTTGGCTCTAGTGGGATGTATGCTTGGTGGTTGTAGGGGGTTTTAGTTGCAAGTGTGATGAATATGGTTAACATAGGTTTAAAACCCACATAATGACACTGGCGCTGTGCCCTATAAGGCACGAACGCCGTGACAACGCCACCACTACATAGAGGACATAGTGGGGTCTGTTGTGCCCTACTGCCCTCCAGGCCCCAAAGCTAGTACGCACGGGGCCGCGGCTTATGGCCAAGACGTCGAGCTATCTGTCAACATGCTTTGCATATATCTTTCGTTAATTTTTATTTGACGCTCCTCCGATTTTGTGCATCACTTACATAAAATGTCATGACTGCATGAAATCCATGTAAATATAAAAATTAATAAATTTACCTCTTATATAATAATGAACCTTACCTTCACCACTTTCAACTCCTTTGCTCTTTTATGCTCTTTAATGAGTTAGCAAGACATTTCTATTCCAATGAATCCTTACAGGGCAAATGGTCTTTTCCTACATATTTGACATAAATTTTTGAAAGTTAGAACTAAAACATGTTAATTGTACTTATCAAACTAAATAACTAACTACTAACTAAAATTTAAACACTTGAAATTTAAAAACCCTAGGCTGCCTCCCTGTAATGCTTAATTTAACATCATTAGCATGACGCATTTTCGCTCATTTAGTCCGAGTCTAAATTGAGAAAATCCATCTCTAAATCAGATATTACGATGTCATTCCCGTTCGGATATATTTCTTCACCATCGACAAAGACAACTTTCTTAGGATCATCACCCTCATCGATACTCATCATGATCTTCCTATCTCTATGTATAAATTTGCGTTGGTATTATTTAAGAATGGTAGGCCAAGTACAATAGACACATCATCCTCCATATTATGATTCTTGACCTTAAAATTCGCGATGAATGTGAATATACCTACTTTCACAAGCACATTCAAGACTTTTCTTAGAACTGGTATCAAGTTGCCATTTACTACTTGCAAATTCGTGGTATCGGGACAATTGATATTCAAATTGGTGTGTAACATGTTCATTTGTGGCATGACATTGAATGAGGCTTCCGTATCACATAAGACGTTTCTAAATTGATGCCTGTCAATGTTTATCGATATGCATATTTCTCCTGGATCTCTCTTTTCGATATGTTGAAGTCTCGGGATGAAATTGAGCTTTGGTTCCGACTTCTTCAGAACCACTTTGATGTCATTGCCTTGGGAGGCTTCTTCGAAAGGCCCCTCATTTTTTTGCTTGGCATTCCATTGTTACTTCCCTTTCTTTTTCTTCAAGACATTTATTATTTGTTTCTTAAAAACATCAAGTTCATCTTGCCTTACTTTCTTGTTGTGTTCACGCATCTCTTCATGCTTCCTTATAGCCAAAGTGTTGACTTTTCTCGGCTTGTACATCACTTGCTCTTGTCATGGATCCTTTGTTGCCTTAGTGCTTATTATGTGAATAACACTTATAGTCTCCGTAGTGTTGATGATGGTGTTGCTAGGAAACTGTACTTCTTTCTCGAGTTTAAGGCTATAACAAGCTGACCAACTTGTCTTTCTAAGTTCTTGATGGATTGTGATCGCTCATCATATATCCTCTCCATAACTTACTTCACTCCTCCCATATCTTTATCGTGCTTCTCATGGAGCTCCCTATTGCTCACGTCCATGGCTTGAAAGTACTTCTCTATTGACATCAATGAAGTCATCTCTTCACTCTGCCCCAGCTTCCCCGATTAGACTTATTGATCGAAACCTTAAGGTAACTTTAGTGCATTATCATGATTTTTGTAAGAGAAGTTCAGGTTGTAGTTGTCGTATCCTTGATAAAACTATTGAGGAGCCATTCCTCTCAGCCTGAAGTTGTTCATGTAGCCTTGGTTGTTCATGAAGTTGATGTCTTCATACTTCATTCCCTGCTATATGTCTATTTGGTTAACCACCATTCCTTGGTTATTAATGGGTTGTTGTACTATTTGTGGACCTTGGTCTCCCATCTAAAGTTTTGCCATTTGACTGCTCAGATTTGATAACTGCGTCATAATTACAATTTGCAAATCAATCTCATGTACCCCTACTGGTTTTTGTACTGTTGAACGAGTACCGGTTGTAGAATTTTGAGACATAAGATCAAAGAGATCCAATACTCCATCCTCATCCTTGGTAAGTAGAGAGCCACATTATGCGACATCTACTAGTGTTCTCGCGTTGTGGTTTATCCTATAATAGAAAATCTGAAGTTGTGTCCATTTCACTTATCTGTGTCCCGAACATCTCTTCAACATCTTTTGAATCTTTCTCAAGCCTTGTCAAGAGACTCGGTGTTTTCTTGCTTGAACTGATTAATTTCCAGCTTCCTTTCACTAACGTTCGCTAGGGGAAAGAACTTGTCAAGAAATCTTTCATTAATTTCTGCCTATGAGGTCATACTCCTTGCATTCAGCCCTTAGAACCAGGATTTGGTTTTTTCACCCAATAGTCTCATTCTCATCACCTCTTTTGTAACTCCGATAATGTGCACGGTGTCACTTCTCCAAGAAACTCTAAACATGTGCAACTAGATCTTCATTAGATAGCCCATTGAACAGGCTATTTTGCATCATGTTGATCAGAGATGATCTTAGTTCGAACTCAATGGTGTTGGTTGGAAGCCTAATCGCTCCATTGTAAGTCTCCTAAACTTCTAGCTTGAAGTAGTCACGATGCCATCTCTGTCCTTTCACTCTGTCCTGCAGTACCAGATTACATGCGGGTTAATTACATCTTGATTCCTTTATTTTTCTTTCCTTTATTTTTCCTGTCAATCTCTGGGTTGTAAGGAATTAGGTCTCCTTTGCTACGCATGCACTGGTTATCCTTGAAAAGAAAACAAAAAATATCAAGTGCAAAAAGTCAAACTTGAAACTTAAGCCTATTTTTTTTCTTTTGTATTTGTTTTTGTTTTTTTTATGAACTTAAAATTAAAGTACTTTAAATAAAAATTAGCAACCTTTCAAACGAAGTAATACTAAGTGTCTACCTATCCCAGAAACGACTTAAAAAACTTGATGCGAATTTCGCAAGTATAACGACTCGCTCGTAGTAATAGTATAATCAACTTATGTTGACTACGGATATCTTTTTTAGGGGAAGGTTTTAGCACGTAGTTGAATACCTATTTACTTTTGAACTATTGCTAAAGAAATCCTTTTTTTTTCTAATGGTTTTATACTAAACTAATCTATTTAACAAAATAATATAAACTTTACTTTACTTTTTATATTAAAAATATCTTAGTTCACAACTTCAACTAGGTAATATAAAACTATGCTTTTCAACCACTTTAACATCTCAATATGTTGTGTGTAATGCCTAATTAGAATAAACATATTTCCTTCAAATCCACTTTAATGCACTATTGTGACGGAAAAGATTCTAATGTGCAAACTAGAACTCTACCTATCATTGTGAATGACGTAAGCTCCACATTGCTTTAGTGCTCCAAATCATTGGATTCATAACCAATTAAGTTTACTATCCATGCCTCTCTAATCAATAACTATCTATCAATGTTTTGTGTGTTTATGGTTGTACTGTTCATATCCGGATTATATCCCATGATAACTTCTAAAACCTAATATTGTTAAATAGGTGATCGAGATGTCTGAACCATTGCACTTAGAGTCAATACAAATTCTAACCATTGCGCTTTTTATATTAACTTTCTACCCATGTTTATAGCATAACATTCTTACCATATGATCCATTGATCTCTAAAATTAATAGAATACTCAGACTCATTGTAATACACATATAACAATCTATAATTGAAATCACTGAAAATCATAGATGAATGTAAATATATTACCTTCAATTAATCCAATGAAACCAAATTTGAATTGCAAATATGGAGTTTTCAATTTCTTCTCCACATATATCTTTTTTAATACTTAAAATCAAAGTAAATCTGTGCTAAAACACTCTAATGGTGGCTAATGGTTGATATGTTATGAGTTTACCGCGTCCGAACATCTATTTATACTTCCTAATAACAATTAGAAACTCTACTTTTCAATTTAACTCGAAATAAAACTCTAACTTTCAAATTTTTTCATGTCTGGCACTATCACTTATACCCTGGCACCATTTGTGTTGAGCCACAGAATTGCCACAGAGCCACACCTGTGTGCGTTTCTTTTTACCTCCTATCCACCTGCATTTATCCCTCTCCCAGCATCGTCCTTTGACTTTCACAGTGCCACCACTACGCCAAGCATCTAGCCTTGATTCCTTCACTTTATTTTTCTTCCACCCCGTGCCTTTCCTTCCCACTCTGTGCCACCGCACTCCATAGTGCCACCATGTGTAGCCACAATGCCAAACCTAATTTGGTATGTTTTAGCTTCCTATCTTCTTGTTTTTACTCTTTTCCTTCATTTACACCTTAATTACCTAAAAATGCAATAACACCATTAATTAAAGCTCATTTAAGTATATTTATACTAAACATGCTACTAAATTAACTGTATATAAGTCCAACTAATCACTTATCAATACGTCTCAGAAAGACTTAATGTCCGAAGACTAATGATGAACGAGAGCGCATGAGTATAATTCCACATGCATCAACTATTGGATCTATCATGTTTGCCAAGTTATGCACCTAACCAGATGTATCATATTCTTTAAGTGCAATAAGCAGATATTAGTCTGATATCAGTGAGAGTTAATGAATAGTAGTAGAGAACATTTTTAAGTACTTGAGAATGACTAAAAAAGTGTTCGTGGTCTTGAATAAAGCGCAGTGAGTTGGAAAAGTTCGAAGCAAGAAACTATGGCATATTTTACAGCAGAAGCTGAGTATATTGCATCGTCTGATGCAGCTAAGGAGGTAGTTTCGATCAAAAAGTTCATATCTGAACTTGGTATGGTCTTGAGTATAGCTAACCATGTTTGTTTGTATTGTGACAACAACGGGGCATTAGTACAGGCCAAGGAACCAAGATCACACCATTGATCCAAACATATACTTAAATGTTTTCATCTTATTTGAGAAATCATTGAGAGGGGAGATGTGAAGATTTGTAGAGTTCATACAAAAGAGAATGTTACAGATCCTTTAACAAAGGCTTTTCCACAAGCAAAACATGATGGCCAAGTTAGGTCATTAAGTATTGGATACATGAATGATTAGCCTTAGTGCAAGAAGGATATGTTGGGGCATGTGCCCTAAGTCAATCTACGAACATTTTTTTATTTTATAATTTTAGTTAATAAAATTGAGGTTTTCATTTGCTGTTTTATTATAAGTGATTACATGTTTACCTTATAATAAGATCCATGGGTATTTGTTGAAATATCCTAAATTTCCCTAGTCGGTATTATACTGGGAACTATAATGAATTAAAACTAGTGGGAATCTTGATTGATGGTCGTGTGATAATCATGTATATATGGATACAACCGACCCGCTATGAGAACACCACATGGATTAAGCCATATGTATTACTCATGATATGTACATCATTTAGTTATTCGACTTGAGATTACCATAGACTTCAATATTAGGAGCATAGTTATTTGACAAAATCAAACATTATTTTTAACTGGGTGATTATAAAGATTTATGATTGGTTACCATGTAAATACAATGTGAAGGTATGTAATCAAGATATAATTTGTCCCTCTTGTATAGAGAGAGATGTTAGTGGATCCCTCGATATATTAGACTCTAAAATCATCAAGTCTAAGTGAATTGATACGATCAATGTCACTTGGATGTTTTTAGCCTACTTAAATCGAGAATATTACGATTGAACATTAAGGGTGGCTTTTCATACTTTATGTTTAATCAAAGGATATCGTACTACAAAAGGACATGATATATGTTATTAATTAGATTGTATCGATTTTGATATTCATGCTACTTGGGTAGTCAGAATGTCTTGCTAGAGACCGCTTATGACTTATTTACCAAAATGATTTTGGTTCACTACCAACATCGCATGAACCTATTGAGTAGCACACAAAGAATGACTTTGCACAATTTCAATTTTTTTAGAGTAATGAATTTTATATGATAAAACTCATGACATTAAAGCCCTTACAATTTGTTATATGATAACTTATTAATAGAGGTGTTTGTGTAATTTGAGTGAATTACCTAAACACAATAGTTGTATTATAAATAGGTTTTTTAATTGAGCTTATCTAGACATATAAATAGATGTTCAAACCCTAAAAATGAAATAAAACTTCCCTAAATCCTCGGGGAGGGCCTCAAATGGGGTCTTACATTAACAATAACCAACAACAACAACAACAACAACAACAACAACAACAAATAACTTGAATTTAAACGATTTCCATCTTTAATTTAACTAAGAACTTAGAAACCTAAATCCAATTTACCCAAATAAATCCCTTTTCACTGTTACGTTGATTTGATCTCCTCCATGTTTCTTAATCCCTTTTAACTATGAATTTTCACCAAAACTTCAGCTGCTTCCCTTTTGTTCGATCAAACAGCGATGAATTGTTGTGATTTTTGGTTTATATTTAGATTTTTCTTGAAATTCGCATTGCATAGATCTCAAGAATGATTTGCTAGTTTAACGTTTTTCATTTTATGTTTTGATCCTCCTCGAGATACGTGCTGCATATCTTGAGGATGATCTTTATGGCTATTAACAACCCATTAACACCTAACATCCTTACTTAAGATAAAATACATTGATCTCTTTGAGATAAGTATTACGTATCTCGAGGTAGATATTTTGGTTTACTAACCATATAATCACCTCATCCTTACTTCATGCACCATTTGGTCTATCTAGAGATCATAAAACGTATCTTAAGGCAATCTAATGGTCTAAACAATTCAAATCTAACTATAGGTTATATATATCAATTATATATAAATATATATATATATATATATATATATATATATATATATATCTATGTATTTTCTCACCCATAAAATTCATCAGCGTATGAACAATCACTTTCAAGCGTGCACATTATTATGCATCCCATACATGTCATCCTTGACCATACGTGTCACTAGATGTCAACAAATTTTTTAATTATTTTCAATATATATTTATACATACAATATATATGGGTACTCCTATATATACGTGTCACTAGATGTTAACCCTAAACTCTAAATGAGAACCACAAAAATATCCATGCCATGGGAACCACATTCACAACCATTAGATTATAAATAAGACATTAGGGTTCTAGTTGTTGTAGAGATTTTCCTAGAAAGGTTTTATGAGAATTTTTGCCCTCGAATCATCGTCCGTTCATGTATGGATTATGATAGAGGACGTTCATCTCTGGCAGGGTTTTGATGGAATCGATCAACACCAAACAAGGCACACATGAAGTTTTTCTTGTTAAGGTATGGTTTTTCTCTTTTGGTACATCAGTTTATTGGAATCAATATGATCTTGGTTCAAGGATATTCGAAAAGGTTTCTAAAACTTCCGCTGTGCTTAATCTCCAAAACCCAATAATGGTATCAGAGCAAGGTCTCGATTCCATTAAGTTATTATGCATCTTTCTTTTAATATATATGTGATGCATATTTGAACTAAATGCATTTCATCGATTAATTAGTAAACAAAGGTCATGGTATACGTGCTCTATATGCACTGAGTTATTTTGACATGTTTGCTTTCAATTGATATAAACATTATATTTGATATTATTTTTAATTGAAACTACATGCTGGATATTCAATTATAAACGAATTAACAAAAATGAGCATAACAAAATTCTGTTGCCCTCAACGAAACAGAGATAGAGACAGAGTACGCAATTGCAATTCTTTAATTTTATCATTAATAAGGGGGAATTGTAGGGTAAGTAGTTAGGTCAATTATTAGACCCTAAAAAGTCCCCGGACGTACTTTAGTAGAGATGTTGACCCTTTGAAGGGTATAAGGCTAAGGGCGTGCCTATCTTGGCTGAGACATGTGTTGAAGCCTATAGGGGCGACCCAAGCCATACTTGGTCGATGACACAGTTATCCACTTGGTCCAATCAATGGACTAATGAGAGATAAAATCGAGCGATCAATCCAACTGATGAAGGATGAAACCCTCAACAAGAGGCGAGCCCAAACTGCAAATTCGAACCTCCCCGCCAGAATTGCTGCCACTATTTCTGAATTGTGGGCGTCGACTCCTACGCCGATAAGTTCACCTATTCCGCCTCTTGCTGTGACTCATGTTCAATAATAATTTGGCAACAATCTAATACATGTGGCTTAATTAAAATATATACTACTTAAATTGGAAAAGTTTCTAATTAATTACTATATACGAGGCTTAATTATATTTTATTAGTTCAATTTATTTAATTAAAATGGTTTTGATTAAACAAACTAATACTAAGAACATGGGGCTAATTAATTTTACTAATAAGATAGATATAATGGAATTTCATTATTTGTTAGTAAATTTTCTAAGCTTTGGTTAACACCTTTTGATTTGCATATAGACCAACTGATGCGATTGTCCTCTAATTACCATAATACATGGAAAATTTCATATTGATGAATAGTCTTTAATTTCCTTAATTGGTTTTATGATGCTTTACCATTACATGAAATTGTTTCCAGTTTTATTTATGATCTTTATTCTATACATATTAGGTATATAAGATATTCCATGATTAAAAGAAATTGCTAGAATTAATCATCAACTCCACCTATATTGTACGCTATGTGCGCTACATAGCCGGTCCCAAGTTCGGATAAAGGAGGAGGACTCTGACGCCCATTTTTTCATACCGAAAAATGGGCAAGGGAGGTCCCAAGTTGATACTATAATAGATGAAAACCCACACAAAGAAAGAAATGTAAACTATACACGCAATGTTAGAATTGTAGAAGTTAAAGAGGCATTGAAAAGAATGAAAATAGGGAAAGCATGTGGCCCAGATGAAATACCCATAGAGGTTTGGAAATGCTTAGGAGAAATCAGATTGACTTGGTTAACAAAACTTCAATAAAATTTTCAAATCAAGACGGATGCCAATGGATTGGAGAAGAAGCACGCTTGTGCCAATCTTCAAAAACAAAGGAGACATTCAAAGTTGCTCAAACTACGGGGAATTAAACTTATGAGTCACACTATGAAACTGTGGGAGAGGATAATTAACAATAGGCTAAGGAGAGAAACTACAATATCAGAGAACCAATTTGGTTTCATGCTTGGGAGTTCAACTATGGAGGCGATTTTCCTTGTAAGACGATTGTTAGAAAAATATATAGAAAAGAAAAAAGATCTTCATATGGTATTCGTAGATTTAGAAAAAAATATATGATAGGGTCCTTAGAGATGTTCTTTGGTGGGTTCTAGAAAGAAAAAGAGTGCATGCTAGATACATAGACACTATTAAGGATATGTATGATGGAGTAGTAACGAGTATAAAGACATTTGGAGGACCTACAAAAGAATTTCCCATTATGATAGGACTACATCAAGGATCGGCTTTAAGCCCATATCTATTTACTTTAGTTATGGATGAGCTAACTAGACATATTCAAGATGATATACCATGGTGTATGTTATTTGCAGATGATATTGTCTTAGTGGATGAAAGTAAAGATGAAGTGAATAGGAAATTAGAACTATGGAGGAATATATTATAATCTAAAGGCTTTAAGTTGAGTAGGACGAAAACTGAATACATGCACTGTGAGTTTGGAAATACTAGACATCAAGATGACGGAGTGGTAAAATTAGGGGAAGTAGAAGTTCATAAGGTAAACCACTTTAGATACCTAGGATCAATCATACAAAATGATGGTAACATTGAAAATGATGTCACACATAGAATTCAAGCGGGATGGAAGAAATGGCGGAGTGCAACAGGGGTGATTTGTGATCGACACGTTCCTACTGAGTTAAAAGGAAAATCTTATAGGACCGCAATTAGGCCAGCTATGCTCTATGGAAGTGAATGTTGGGCGGTAAAGCAACAACAATTACATAAAGTGAACGTAGCAAAAATGATGATGCTTAGGTGGATGTGTGGTAAAACTCGTAAAGATAGAAAAAGAAATATAGAAATTCAAAGACAAGTAGGAGTAGCACCAATTGATACAAAGATTAGGGAAGGGCGGTTGCGATGGTTTGGTCACCTGCAAAGACGGCCTACAAATGCCCCGACTAGAAAAATTGACTCAATAGAAACTGTAGAAATTCGACGAGGTAGGGGCAGACCAAAGTAAACATGCGATGCATTAATTAAGAGGGATTTGAATGGTTTGCAAAGCTCACAATCAATTGCACTTAATCGAGCACAATGGAAAAGTTTGATCCATGTAGCCCACCCCAGTTAATTTGGGGCTGAGGCTATGTTGTTGTTGTTGTTGTTGCTAGAATTAATCATCATAAAATATATATATAAAAGGATAATAAAAATTAATAAAAAAATCTTTCTTTAAAATCTTAAGTCATTGCCACCTAATTTTAAAACACTTGTCAGGGCCTTAATCACATCAATATGAGTTTGCCTCCGCAGGGTGTATTGTGTTATCTTGGTGAGGTAAGTCGAGTAATGGTGACCCAGATGTTTTAAATTAGTTTGACTTAATAAAGCTATCAATATGATTTTGAGCTTTATGCATAGATGAGACATAATATGTTGTGACATATGATGTTTAGGTTCTAATAAAGAACCTAAGAGTTGCATGTAATGCAATCAGTAAAGGGTTACCTACGTAAATAACTTTATTTTGAGTATCATGCCCTAGCTGTCTCAAAATTAAATGAAATATGGATCTTAGACCACTATATTAATATTTACGAGGGTTATTGATTTAGTGAGAGTTTAATTACTTAGTAATAAATTATTCTGCATAATCTTATAGGTGTAGATATTAGAATCCTTGTAACACTAATCCAAAGTAACTGCAATCCATCCTTGAGAAGGATAAAATAGTTTTTAAGAGTAATTTCCCTGATTTGACTGAAAAATTGATAAATGTTATCAACCATATAAATAGGAAAATATGTCTTAGATTAATGGTTCCTTTAAAACTACCATATACTATTACAAGAATTATATATCATGTAGCAAACATAAATCTAACTTTCGAAAAGATTCAGTACCATGAAAGCTAATAACATAAAAGTGACAACACTGAATTAAATGTTCCAATAGTAAGTCACAATTGACAAAGATACAAGATTACAAAATTCATAGATTCTTGTAAAATGGTTGAGAACCTATTAATATGTCTTATATTTAAAACATGAGAGGACTATATTAATTATCTCAAAAGACTTGAATCTTCATGTGCTAAATGTTGGCAGTAGATTTGATCTATAATTCAACAAAATAGTTTTGAACTATATAATATGACTGACATGGAGAAACATGTTTAAAGTTGCATATATTGTTCAAAAATGCAAGACAAAATATTAAAAGAAAAAAAGGGCCTTAAACATATATTTGATGGTTCGTAACATGAAGGAACTTAATAAAGAAAGATAAAGGGAAGGTAAAAGCTACTAAAGGTGTTTGTGTTGGACACATAAACCTTAGTTGTGAACTAGAATTTGCCCAGTTCTACATAAAAGTCATAATGGGTAAATTTTCTTATTCATAGAATAAAATCTTTCATTTTATATTAAATTATAAATCATATAAAAAGCCATAATTTTGAATTGTTACGAACATTTCAAAATAAGTATAAAAAAATCACTTAGCGAACTATTAACATACTTTGATGAGATCAATATGGATAATATTTTTGCTAAGAGTTTAAATATCCATCTTTTAAATCATGGGATCTTCTTGAAATTAATTCCACTAGGAACATCATTTGAGAAATGATGTTTTAAGTAGAGAAATAAAAATATATAGGATATAATTTGATTTATGATGTGTCACACATACCCTCCTATGATGTCTTATTAAGGTTATACTTTAGAAATCACTGCAATTCGCACTAAACCTTATTTTTTAAAGTAATTGAAAAAACTCCATATATGATATGGAATAAAAGACCTAGTTTGTCTTTTCTTGAGATTTAAGGCACCGAGACTTACGTAAGACGCTAAGTCACATAAAGTTTGATGCCTAAGTCATTCGTGTCTAATTATGGTTGAACATTATGATACTATTTTATAGAATTGAGAACAAATTGTTTGTTGCTCAAAATGATTTCTTTCTAAATAAAGAGTTTATCTCAAAGAAATAATTGGGAATAAATAAATCTTGAAATGTTCAAAGACACAAATGAGAATTGAACCATTTTAGGATGCTCAACAAAGTTTTTGAACTAGTTGAGTATACATAAGTAACATATATCTCTTGAAAATTTGGAATAATAAGAAATTGGCCAGAGAAATCTGAAATTTCTTATTATTGATAGTTGTGATATAATTTTGATACTGGATCAATATGAATCACTACTTATCAATAGACATGTCTCGTCTAGATTGGATGAAGAGATTAAGTGTTAAAGAACTTTAAATTTTAATTCATGTATGTTACTCAAGTTCAGAACTTGATTTATTTACTTAAAAATGGTATGACCATTGGATGTAAATGATTTAAAATAACATGAAAGCACTTAATGATAAGATTTTTTATTGGTAGCTAAGCTCAAGTTCTAGAATTCTAATTGTCATTGCTTCATAATTTGACTTTAATATATGATAAACAAATGTCAAAATAACATTGCACTATGTTCCTTAAAGATGTTTGTGACACAACTTAAGGGTTTTAATTATCTTGAGAATCTTTCAAAGGTATGCAAACGTGATTGAGATTTCTATGGGACTTCTATTTAGAGTTTTTACAGGTCAATTTACATGCACATTTTATGAAATAACCTAAAATTATAAATAGGGCCAAGGGAACTAGTCGAGGGGCATTTCAAAATAAAACTCGATCGATGTGATGACGAGTTCACATTAAAAGGTAGTCGAGGAGTTTAGGGTACACGTCTAGAGTCAGTTTAGGGACGTTTTGAGCGAGGTCGTGACGTAGCAAGGGTTGGTGACGTGTCCGATGATGTGGCGGTGGCCGGTGCGCCTTGAAATTTGGGGCAGCTGCACTTTGATATTAGCGAGAGGTAGATACGACCTAGGATAAGATTTTAATGAAAGAGAATAAAACTTAAACAAACAAACATTAGTTGTGAAAACCCGAAGATCTTGACTTAGAATCCTAGTTGGGAAGCAAATGTGAGTCGGGTAGTGATAAGGCTTATATACATGTTATGATTTTGATTATATATGTATATATTATATACACATATAAAAGAAGGTGATTTCGACCTACATTTTTCCATGCAGATCACGATGCATACTCGTCAAACTCCATCTTATACGGATGTTGGTGAAACGAGTGATCAGACACGAAATGAGGGTATAGATTCGACAGTAGCTACATGATTCGCTGTTCATGATAGAAAGTCTGAGCTGCTCATAGAGATGATGCACACACAGACATCGACACTTGCTTCCTTTACCGTCGCATAGATACCAAACATTATAGAGGTGATAGATGCTCCGATTAAAGCTGCACTAAGAGTAGTACAAATTTGATACACTAATAGCAACGATTGAAACACCAGCAGCGGCACAGAAAAATGTGTTTGAGAATTTACTGACAATAAAGGTTAAGTTGATAAGAGAGTTTATCAAGTTTAATCTTGGACACTTTTAAGGATGCAGAGATCCGGAGGAGGCCGAGAAGTGGTTTAAGTGCTTATTAGAGGCTACACAAGTTAATGAGAATTCTTGAGAGCATACAGGCTAGGATATCATGGCACATGCTGAAAAGAGATGTTGCCATATGGTAGACAACATACATATACATTATTCTGATCCAACCACTTGGACTGAGTTTCGACATTTTTTCTATGACCAGTACATTTCGATCGAGATCCAACTGAAGCTAAAGGAGGAGTTTCTACATTTGAGGAAAGGTAGTCAAACTACATGGAGAGGTATTGATATCTACCACAGTTTTCCATAGATGTCGCGGGGACTGAAAGACTACATTTTTATTACTTTGTTCGAGGATTAGAGGAGGATGTCACCATCGCCATTTTTCCATCAGAGCACATACACTATAGGAGATGTACGAGTGAGCTCTTACACATGAGACATATATTCTTTAAAGGAGAGACACACTCCATTACTATTTCTCAAGGACTGCCATAGGAGAGTTCTCGACAAGAACATAGGTCGAAGAGACATAGAGATCAAGATGATGGAGAGACAGACAAATGGCAGAGGCCTTAGGGATGATGATTGGACAACCAGAGTTTACGCGCTACTAGCACTACCAGTGCCACAGCTGAGACAGATTCAGGATCAGGGAGGCAGAGATCGGAGATCGCAGGGTCATGGCCGGAGGTCTGGATATGGATATTCGAGTGCATGTTGGCAGTGTAGGCAGAAGGGGCACATCAAGAAGGATTGTCCAAAGATATCGGTGAATCTAACGACTACCACACCTATGCAGATTTGAGAGCCTATGCACGTGGCGATTGAATGAGGCCAGGAGACATCCCATCAGCAGGTTCAGGGTAAGCAATTTAAATGAGTTTAATAATCACAGTTAAAGTTTATACATGCATGTATGTTACGGTATGCTAAGTAAGTGATGGTTGGTTCTGGTAGATGATGTTATGGCAAAGTAGGCCATAGTTTGTTGTGGTATGCAAGGTCTATTATGTTGTGATACATAATAGGAGGGATGTGGAGTTACCGAGTGATAGGTAACTGGGTTAGGGAAGCTTGGACATGGTATAGGGCATAGGGATAGGTTGCGGAGGTGTCAGAGAGCATGATGAGTAATAATCACATGGCATGCGCCTATGACTTAGAGAAATAGTGGAGTGTTCAAGGGATTATATAAAGGTACAAATGTGTGAGGCGTGTCACATGGGAACTGGTTAGGTGAACCCGAGTTCCCCAATATCTAAATTTTAGGGATGAAATTTCCCCTGGTTAGGAAGAATTGTAACGACCCAAATTTATTAAACTAGGATTAACATTAGTCTCGAGGATTAATGGGCATAACTTGGGTGTTATGTGGACAACTCGGTTGACTTGGACAAAAGAACCGAAGACATATGTTATTTATGAATCATGTTTGTTTAGTTGCGGTGTTTAAAATCATAAGTTATTGTATTCCATCGCATGTGTGTTTGTTGTTGTCAAGTGAGTTAGTGTGATGGGGATTCACCTTGGAAAACGTGTCGACCCGCGTATTCAGATAGGTGAAGTACGAGTATACTTAATTAGCCAAGTTGATTTTTAGATTTTCACAAATGAATCCTAAGCTAATGCAATATATAAAAATGAAGATATAGCATAAGTTATGTAACATAATTAAATAAAAGGCTTTGTCGCATCTCGATTTAAGTGTAGGTGCGAGGCGCCGAGAGTCAAGTAGTTGAGAGCCTAGTTAGGTATGATAGTTGTCTAGGATATAACTCATAGACTAGGTAATGGTCAAAATCTTAATGTGCCATGATAAATAATATAGGCTAAATAAAGAAAAATATTAAACAAAAGTCTATAGTTTATTTCAAAGTAATAAAGGATCGTTAATAGTCCTAGAGATGATGGAATGGCTAAATCCCTAGGCTAGATAAGTGTATAATGAATGTCACTTGAAGGTTTGTGTGGGTTAGATCAAACAAATAACTATATATATACACAAGTGTAAGTGGAAAACTCAAACATGCAAGCATATGATCTAGAGTTTTTGTTCTTGGAGAGAAGAACATTGGAGAGGGCTTGTAGATTTTGAGTTAGAAGGGAAAACGCTCAATCCTAAGAGAAATCAAGAGGACCTAAGCAAAGGTATTGATCTTCCATCTCATTAAATTTAGAAATCATGCAAATATGAGGTTTCAATCCATGTTTTTTTATTCAAGTAGTAAGAATTGTGACTTGCGCCATTGAAATTTATAAACAACGAAGGCATACTCTAGTTTAAGTTGGTTGTTTTAAATAAGTTGCTTAGATTGGGGGTATGTAAATAAAAAATAAAAATAAATAAAATAAATGGTAAAGCAATTTCTGCCTTTAATGGCATAAACGAACTGCCATTAATGGCAGCTAAATGCTCATTTTGGGCAGCTACCATTTGGGTAGCTCATGATGCATGTATTGGACTATGACCTACGGTCCAAGTTGGATCGCGAGGTGCGCACATGTTTGGGCTTGCATATCGAGATAGATTGAGATTTCTATGGGACTTTTATTTAAAGTTTTTATGCATTGATTTACGTGCAAATTTTACGACATAACCTAAAATTATAAATAGGGCCAAGGGAACTAGTCGAGGAGCATTATGAAACAAAACTTGATCGATGCGATGACGAGCTCACATTAAAGAGTAGTCGAGGAGTGTCGAGTACGCATTCAGAGTCGGTTTGGGGATGTTTTGAGCGAGGTCGTGACGTGGCAGGGCTTGGTGACATTTCCAACAACGTGATGGTGGGTGGTGTGTGCCTCGGAATTCAGGGCCCCCACATCTTAGTAAATCCTATTTTAAATAAGACTCTAATTGGAATTATAATATGAATTTAATTCTTATTTGAGTTTCAAATAAATTAAAACTCTCTTTGGATTAGTAATTGTGGATTATCTATGACTTTATCCTTTTTAGAGTTAGAATTTATCTAAGACTCTAATTGGAATATGACTAGGAGATGTAGTTCTTTTACAACTCGACCTATCGTATTATAAATAAGACATAATTATTGTAGAGATTTTTCTAGAGAGTTTTTGTGAGAGTTTTTACCCTAAAATCTTTGGCCCTAGCACTCCGAATTGTCATCGTCTATTCGTGTGTAAATTTCTGTTAGAGGACAATGGTTTCTGACAATATTTTGAAGGATTCATGAAAATTTGTTCAGTTTAGGAATATTTGAAAAAGTTTTGAAAACTTTCGACGCGCTTAATCCTTGAAACCCAACATGTTGATATGCTTGGTATAAGTAACTTAAATTATAAGTTTGATTCATGGCGATTCATTCTGTTTAGTTTCTTATCATGGTTTGGACTCTTCGATATTGTTGATCTCCAGACTCATGTGATGTGAAATAGCATACTATTGTATTATCATCTGGTGTTGTTCACCTCCATGCTTATATATTTATATTTTAGTCTTATTTAGGTTCATGATGTATGATGGTTCATAATTTCTATAAGGTAGTCCATATGTTTAGGTTCCTTAATTTTTATGAGTTAACGTGGCATACGAGGTTTGATTCCCTGGGGATGTCGGCACTCCACGTAGCTGATGTGACGTAGCTCACCCCAATAATGGAGACTCTTATTAGATGACGTGCAGTAGTTCACGACCGAGTAAATAAGCTAATGTGACGAAGCTCACGACTAATCGAACCTAGAATTTGTGTGATTACCTTGTTTATTACTTTTGGTGTACTTGGTACATATTTGCATACATTTCTTTTAGCTTTTCTTTTGTAGCTATCGTATGCTTTCAGTTACCATTCTTTGTGTATTTGGAAATGTGAATGAATGGCCACATGATTTACTCTCTGGAATTGTCATCCTTGGTGACAATTGCAGATCCGTCAAGTATGAGGCCGGGGAATGTGAAGATCTCCGACTGGTCACTATCTGCCTCTATCTTTTGTAGGTTTCACTTGTTTACATTTATTATATATGTTTTGGGTTGTATATTGAGTTGAGAGACTAGTCTCCTCGATCGATGCATATAACTACTCCATTCATCGTCATTTTTTATATACATGTCATCTATTTTTTGGTTTCCACATATATGTGTTTTATCATTGCTTCTGCAATAATATTAAAACTTCCACAAAATTGTAAACAAAAAAATAAATAAAAAAATTTTAATTGACTCCGTAAATCATGAATAATGAGAAATGAAAATACTTATCCTGAATACAAATTGTGAGGAAAATAAGACAAAAGATTGACTAATATGTAGTTAAGTCCTACGTGGTTGTGATTAGGGCTTAATGATAGAATTAGGCTGGGCGGTGCGTTGATTTTTGGGTTGGGTCATCCACGCACAATCAACTATAACCCTAAACTTTGATCACTCTCTAATCAAACTTCAACGAATCACTTTCATTCACTCCCTTACGTGCTTCCGTACTTATTTTTGATTGATTTATGTATTTTATATTGTTTTTGATGGATTTTCTTATTCGATTATTGTTGTTGTTTTTGTTCTTAGTGGTGGTGGTTGTGGTGTCTAGTGCTTCGATTTTGGATTTGAATTGGAGTTTATTGGCACAAATGATATATATATATTCTAGAAAGCAAGTAATCCATGGTACAATGAGGTAAGTTTTACTTGATTTTCGTGGGGTTTTTTGTTTCGTACATGTTATCCGATACCATAGATCCAAGACATAAAAAGTAGGTCCAGGACGTATATGTTTGAGATTAATTGTGTTAATGTAATTGAATTTGTATTAATCAGGGCACACTGAATACAATTTGATGTTATTATTTATCGAACTTTACAATACATAATTAAGGAAAGTACTACCGTTAATATTGTAATTACACAGATGTAGCAACTACCATAATTACACAAATATAGCAACCAGATGGGGAGGACATAGGCACGACAGGCTGAACTGCAATGAGGCATTAAAAATGCAGGAAACATGCATTGAATAGGAAAAACATGCAGAGCGCACGGTAGAACAAGCAAAACAGCCAGAACTGCAACACGACAGTGAACAGGTAGGACATGTAGAATAACCAGGGGGTTTTCCAAAAACTAAGATGGGAAACATTTTTTATTCCAAAAATAAGGGTGGTTACTTTTTATTTCCAAAAATAAGGTATGTCTCCTTTTGAAAATGAGACATTGATGATGATGTGGCGCCATGTGGCATGTGTGTTGATGAGGTGGAGTGAATGACTTATTTTGAAAAAGAGTTATCTATACAAAATGAATGACACCTTTTGAAAATGAGTCATCTATACAAAATACACAACCTATTTTTTACTCCTTAAAAGGAGTACTTTGTTCAACTCGAAGCGATGTTCCCTTCTTCAAAGGGTAAGGGTGGTCAGGGTCGGTCCGACCCAACCCACCTGGGCCCGAGTCGGCCCGACCCAACCCGAGCTATATGAGGTAGCCCAACCCGAGCTACCCATCTTCTTCATCTTGTAAACTTTTATTTTTTTTATTTCTTTCATTCGTACTGGGGTTGCGCGTCCATCCCCAACCCCAAGTTGGGTTCGTGCAGGGGAGACGACTCCCTTGTCGTCCCTTGAGCTCATGACAGTTCGTCCGAGTCTCTTACCTCAGACCAACAATCACAACTATAACCGACAACAAAAACAACCACAAATCACACTACACCAACAAATATAGCATTTACCTCGGCCACCGTGCCTCGGTAGTGACACGTATCTCGCTGCGGGTCCCACATCACGGGTTATTTTGTCCTGATTAACGAATTAAACGTGTATTAATTATTGGGCCTTGACACAGTGAACCCATGCAAACGTCATTTACGTATCGAGATGGAGAAGCCGCATCACGTACGTATCTCGAGATGGATAACCTGCATCACGCACGTATCTCGAGGTTGACAACTGATGTAAAGGACACGCAAGTATATGGACGTGGACAACTCATGCAAACGCTACACATGCATCTCGCGGTGGAGAAGTCATGCAAACGACACAAGCGTATGTCGAGGTAGTCGACCTATACAACCTCGTGCAATTCATGCAAACGTCACACACGTATCGTAAGGTGTGCAACTCATGCAACCTCGTGCAATTCATGCAAACGTCGCGCACGTATCTGGAGGTGGACAACTCATACAACCTCGCCCAATCAATGCAAACTGTGTAAAGGTCATACACGTATTTCGAGGCGGGCAACCTATGTAATCTCGTGCAATTGAAGCAAACCATCTAAACGTCATGCACGTATCTCGAGGTGGATAACCCATGCAAACGACACTCACGTACCTAGCGGTGGACAACCCATGCAAAAAACACACACGCATCTCGAGGTGGACAACCCATACAAACGTCGCGCACGTGTCTCGAGGTGGACAACTCATGCAAACGATACGCACGTATCTAGCGGTGGACAACCCATGCAAACAACATGCATGTATCTCGAGGTGGACACCTTATGCAAACAACATGCACGTATCTCGAAGTGGACAGTCCCACATTATTTTGGCATCCACATGACGCCAATGTGGAACACTCCACGTGGCGCCCGTGTTTAGAAAACATGAATGGCGCATTTCCAAAATGCGCCATTCATGTTAGGGAACATCCACGCGGGCTCCACTTGGATTGTTCCAGAATACACGAATGACGCATTTTGGAAATGCGCCATTCGTGTAAACATGAATGGCGCATTTTCAAAACGCCTCATTAATGTTAGGGAACATCCACGTTGTGCCCAAGTGGATGTTTCACAATACACGAATGACGCATTTTGGAAATGCGTCATTCGTGTAAAATGTGTCACGTAGATTGTTCTAACTAATGGCTCATTTTCAAAATGCGTTTTACCTTACTTTTAGAATAAAAAAACCTAACTTATTTTACTCATTTATATTAATTTTGACAGTATATTTGTAATTTTTTCGAATAACCAGACGGATATGTAAAGACGTCATGGCAGGTGGCACGAGCAGAAACGTCGTAAAAGCAGAGTCGCACATGCAAGTAGTTTACGCAAATTGTAGTACTTGATCTCTCCTTAATTGAGATGCACGCACAATAGGGCAGATGGGCACGTTGGCATGGCTAGTGATATGGGCGTTGGTGCGTTTAATACACTTGTGCGATAATTGGCAAATGTTGTAAATTGGATGACCCTTTAACCAAGCTTATGAATGATCACATTGTCAAACATGACTCTCACATTGAATTGTAACATCAAGCATGACTTCTATATTGAATGTAACTTGTACACTCTACATAACTTGTATCCAACTCTAATGTATAATCACTTATCTATGTATTGTCATGTAACTTGTAAATCCTCTCCAATGTACATCAAGTATTCCATGTATTGTCTATGTTGCTTGTGATGTGTTCTATGACTTGTGGTGTATGTATAACTTGTACACATTGTATAAGTACAATTATCATCATCACCAAATGGTCTATATAAAGGGTGTCAACCCCATTGTAATTTACACACCAAGTTGAATGAAAACTTCTCATTCCAACTATCTCATTTCTTCTTTTTTCCTTTGTAGTAGTAGTTTGTAGTAGTAGAAGTTGTTAGTCTTCTATTTTCATTCTCTAGTTCTTAGCAAATTTCAACTCAATTTCATAAAAAAAAGTCAAAGGGAAGTGAAAAACACAAAAAAGGAAAATATTCGAATAACAACAACAATATCACATCACAAGACATATTGACTCGTAAGAGCTTTTTATAGAACTTCGACCACCCACGTATTATGCATTAAGATCTGTGTATATCTATATTTTGAAATGCGTATGGATGATTTTTGTGAGCTAATTAACGTGTATTGCAGTTTAACTTGCTGTTGTCATTCAAACACTTCCAAAAAAAACAAGTAGGCATGTGTGCCGAGTGGTGGTGTGGACCGGTTGGAGACACGGACGCGTGGCAGGAGACGGTGTTGAATGTATTAAAACGTAGAAACGATGGTGGCGCGGCGCATGCACGGACGGGCATATTGATCACAAGACAGATAAACGTGCACAAACGCATATATAGGCAGAGGATGTCGACTAAGACTAGCAGACGAACCGGGATAGACAAATTGGGATTAACCCACAGACAGAACATGGACGCACAAGGCGATCAGACGAGTCTGTGCACACTGAGAGGATCGCCACAATAGAGAAAACTAACTTAGGGGTTAAGGCTCTAATACCATATTAATGTAATTGAATTTGTATTAATCAAGGCAAATCAGATACAATGAGATGCTCTTATTTATAGATGTTTTACAATGCATAAATAAGAAAAATAATACCATAAATAGTAATATCGTAAATACACAAATATAATAACTATATATCGTAATTACAAAAATATATCAACTTTGTCTAGTTGTCTAACAAGTAGTATCAATTTGGTTGTGCAATTGTAGTTTATTTCGTCGACAATATCACAATTAGTGCACTTATTTCAATTTTCAGTGGCTCTCGTGCGTTTAATAGAGTACAAGAAGCTTGTGGAGTGTGCGTGCCCTTTAATCCCCATGTGGTCCAAAAGAAGGTTAATATAGAAGACAAAATAAAAATAAAAATATGGGAAGTGTGGTAAGCACACTGCGCCGCAACTTTTTTTTTTTTTTGTTTTTTTTAATAAAAAAGAAACCGGACTTTCCTGAAGCTCAAATTTTTGACCTCTTACTCAAATAAAATTATATCAAACCATCAAGCCATTCACTTAGTTGGTTACGCCGCTTTTTTGAAATGATCTTCCAACATTAAATATAGGGAAATGATATATATATATTGTGTTTGGGGAAATAATATTTTGATACACTTAAAGTCACATTAAGTCACACCTATTTGAAAGTCATGTGATTCCATATTTCAAATTAAGTGCATCAACGGTTACCAAATAGATGAGTCACTTTGTGTGTGACTTCAACTATATCAACTTAACATTGCCTTTTTTTTTTTTGAGTTCGGTTAAACAAAACTACATTTACACTGTACGTAACAGCTCCTATTATAAGTTTACCCATTTATTTTAAAATTTTTTTAAATGTAATCTTTATAAATTACTACCCCTCACCTATCCCACCATGAAAGCTATGGTAGCCAACCTTGTGGAAAGAACGAGGTTCATTCATCATATATTTCAATAGAACTAAAAATTATATCAGCCTAATCACAACAAAAGTAACTGCAGTGGTTGAAGTCTAGCACTTCCACCAAGACAAACAAGGCTTAAATATTAAATTCGTAGTTAATCTTTAATCTAAATCCATCATAGATCTTATAGAATAATTCTAGTTCATTATCAATCTTTTTTGTAATTATGCGGGCCCAACTTGTCCATTAGGCTAGCTCTATGGGTTCAAATTCGTTGTGATCTGTTTAGGTTATATATGAGTCTACTATAACGAGTTAGGTCTGTCCAATGAACATTAATAAGCTTGAAATTGCTCTTCAAAAATTTATAATTGGTAAGAAAATTGCGTTGAGGGGGCATAGATTGCTTTTTATAAAATTGTAATAAAAAATAGGTGTTGCTCAAAGTATATGTGCCCGTGTGTTAGCTTCATTTCGTTATTCATCAATTTCATGAAATATGGCTGTTAATTGGTTAATTAATTATGACTAACGACTTGCGTATTGATGACATGATAAATACACGTTTTTTTTCTCGATTTCAACTTAATTTACTAAGTTTTTCTTTTATCATAACTTAATTTACCAAATGTATACTACATTAAGATTGTTGGCCTAAAAATATAGAAAATGCTATCATGACACCCTAAAAGTCGAACCCAAAGTCATGTCGAGTGACGTGGCATAAGGCCCCACATCTTTGGGAGTCATCCGTGCGCTTCTGGATACACGTACAACTTGCTCAAAAAATCATTTGAGCACACCCATTTTTTTGGGGACTCCCCATTACTCGAGTGTAACTTTGGGTAACATTGGAGCATCTTTTAAAAACTATTAAAAATTCCATAAGTGCTAAGGGCACCCACACGTGGAATGGATGCCGCGCACTCCCGTGCACTCCCCATACGGGAGTGCTTTGAGTTGGCGCACCTTTTCTTTAAGTGGGGCTCAAAGCTGTCTGTTTTTTCTTAAGAAAATGATTTCAAACTTTTTGTGGGTCCAAAAAAAAGTATGTAGTACGTGTGTAGTTATAGTGGAAATAAGTGTAATAAAAGACGGGTTAGTGGGTTAGTAATGTTTCAATCTATTACACACTAAGAAGTGTGTAACTACTGCTCATGCCTTAAGCCGAAGTAGTTGCAATCTTATGACATGTGGCCTTAAGATCATGATCCGACAAATCGTATTCTTCTATCAAATGTGAGTTAATAAGCTCTTTTATATGTGTTTAAAGGTAGGTGGGTTGTACCACAAAAAAAGGTAAGGGTGGCAAAATGTGTTGGTATATCATATCTATGTCAACCTTTTTATGACACTAATTCGCATAAGCTCAATCATAAGACTAACTTGTTAATTTTCCGTGTTATATCATGTCAACCCAACTAATCAATTTACACGATATATTATTATATTTATTATCTTATAATTCGATATATATAGCATAAAATACAAAATTCTTTTCAAAATAATATCTTATTCCTGAGATTTGATTTAATTGACTATTGAAACTACGCATATTATTATTTTCTTAAGAATAATAATACTTTACTTTGTTATATGAACTTTTAAAATTGTAATTCAACCATTAATATAATGAAATAATAACACATATACATTAAATTATTATTTTAAACGAGTTAAATGGTTTTTAAATGAGTTATCGTGTTTAGTCGTGTCAACCCATTTATGACATTAATCCACATAGGCTCAACACTAACTCGTTAATATCACGTGTTAGCCGTGTCGTGTTATCGTGTCTGCCACCCCTATTTTAAGAAAAAATTACAGATGCACTGCAAAAATTAATTTAAATGAGTAAAACAAGTTAGATTTTTTTTTAAAATTCCGAAAGTAAGATAAAACATTTTTTGGAAATACGTTATTGGTTGGAAATTCACATTGTTCAAAATACATGAATTCTGCATAGTCCCACATGGCGTCGACGTTTCGTGCTCAGAATACACGAATGGCACATTCGGAGAACGCGCTATCCGAATGTGCCATTCATGTATTTTGTATAGTTCCACGTGGAAAAGAGAGAGAAAAAGAGGGGAGAGAACATGAAAAAAGAGAGCAGCAGAGAGAAAGTAGCAGAAAGAAAGAAAGAGAAAGAGAGAAGGGGATTGCGAGAGAGAGATTTGCATACTGTGAGAAGTTGGAAGATCTTGAGAGATCGAGCGAGTTGCAGACCGAGAGAGAAAGAGGAACTCGAGAGACTGAGAGGGGGGAAGAGGGAGACCGTGCGAGAGAAAGAGAAGATCTCGAGAGACCGAGAGGGGGAAGGAGACGTGCGTGAGAGAGAGAGAGAGAGGGGGAGAGAGAGAGTGAGAGAGAGTGAGAAGATCTCGAGAGACCGAAAGGAGGGAAGGGAGTACACCGAGAGAGAGAGAGAGAGAGAGAGAGAGAGAGAGAGAGAGAGAGAGAGAGAGAGAGAGAGAGAGAGAGAGAGAGAGTGGTCGTGAGAGAAAGCGAGAGAGAGAGACTTGGTAGTTGTGGGTAGACCGTGAGCCGAGAGAGGGGTTGGGTTGGGTTATGGGTTGGGTCGGTTTTTTTTTTTGTCAAATACGATAGAGTTGATTGGGTTGGGTAGTGATAGAGTTGGGTGAGTTGGGTCGGTTGAGTTGTGAGAGAATTGGATTTGTTGGGATTTTTTGTTGGGGTTTTTTGTGGTTGAAGAGGTTGTTAAAACGAAGAGGTTCGGATTTTTTTTATTTTATTATTAAAGAATATCATTATAGTTAGTAATTTTAGTTAAATAAAAGCTAACTCTAATTTTGTTTTCAGGGAATATCAAATAGAAGATCAAGATAATTGAGTTTTTTTGTGATTGAAGAGGTTGTTAAACTTTAAGAGGTTCGGATTATTTTATTTTATTTTTTAAGAATAACATTGTAGTTAGTAATATTTATATAAATAGAAGCTAAATTATTGTTTTTTTCAGGGATTATCAAATTGAAGATAAAGAAAAAAAGGGAAAATTAGTAAGTATAAAAATTTATTTATTTAAGTTTTATTATGTTTGACTTGGTATTTTAGTAAGTACAATAATTTATTTATTCAAGTATGATCCATACTAATCTATTTTTAGGCCACCATTTTTGAAACTCTAATAAGAAACTAATCAGATAGTAAGCATTATTAACTAATCATATCAGTCAAGTCAATGTCACTTAAAAGGACTACATGAATTAGGCGTTAAATGTAGATATGATAAGTGTATTACTATAGTATTTCCTTATATTTACAATGCTAGTAGTCGAATATAAGGTTGAACGCGTTCGTAGATTAAGAGAAACCAAATGAGGAGAGACGTAAATTTTATACGCATGCATCTCAATTGGTTAGGAACGAATCTTATTTCAAATCATGACGACGCACTAAAGAGAAATTAGGGTACATCACACCACTTATTCCGACCAAATAAAAGACTAGGTTCCCAAGCAATAGTGTTGCCCGTGAAGCTAGTTCTTTGAAATTTTGGTTTAGAAAATTATAATCCATTGACTAGTTGTTAGCAAATTATAACATAACCTCAAGTTTAGGATTTTGTCAAGCATGCATGAATGTGATTAGGTGGTTACCTCCACCTGTGGAGTTTGTTTGTTAAAAAAAAAATTTATGTGGAGTTTGTTTGTTAAAAAATATAATTTTACGTTGAGTTGTTTTTTTTTAACATATGCCCTAATTAAAAAAGTTTGATTGTGATTTAAATATGAGTTATTAATTGGTACTTCATGCAGTGAATGACTATGCTCTGTAGTTGCGCTATTAAGGCGATCCTCTACATCAGAAAGTTTGATTGCGATTTAAATCCTAAATTTGATCAACGTATGGCGTTTGATATATATGCAATCTTTTTTACATCATCATTGTTCAATAAATTATGTAGGTCATGAAATATAGGAACATCCTATTTCTCTTTTATCCGAACGGTGAAATTGTAAATGGTAGGAATGACATTAGGTACAACGCACCCCCATCAGCAGTGTTGATGTTTAAGTTCGGCACGAGTATACAACAATTGATGGATCACGCGTGTAACGCTTTCAATATCTTATATACAAAAACTTTAGTAAGAATGACTTATCGTCATGCGATAATCTTCCCCGAGGTTCACAATATTCTGTCCCCGTATTGCTGAAAGGCGCGACGCACTTCGACTTGATGTGGGTGACAATGGCCAATCTACCATTAACTTCAAGGGTAGATATTTATTTAACATTTGAGCCAATCGGTCGAAATCATACAGTTCATTTGCAACTAGTAAATGAAGATGTCAGCAAGTCAGACACTAGATCGATGATGGAAAGATTGCATATGAAATCACCACAAGGTGATGATGAACCCAACGACAATAATGACATTAATGACTCGGACGAGGACGTGCGTCCTCCCGAGGATGCTGCACCATCTGTCGATTGTGAAAACCTAAATGTTGTTACGGATTACCCAAGGTATAAACCTCCAAGGGTGTAAAACGTATAAGATGATGAGCAGTTTGCTATCGATGAAGAGAATTTCATGGAGGAAGCAATTGATGATGAAGTTCACTAACCATTGCCGGTGTATAGAGAAATCGATTGGGAGGTGGCTAACTCCACTGCGACCCAAAATTCTCATCAACAGACTGGGAGGGACATGTTAAATTCTGATTTGGAAATAGGGATGTGCTTTGACAACAAAAAAGACTTACAACATGCCGTCAAAGTGTGGCATGTTACAGACATTGTAAATATCATGTGATGGAATCGACTACACTTATTTTGGCGATCAAGTGCAGAAGTGCGCATGACAGGTGCATGTGACGTCTTCGTGCTTATTGCAAAAGAAAACACAATTATGGGAGATCACACATTTAGACGTGTCGCACACCTGTATAAATCCCGACGTAAAACGCGATCATGCCCAACTTGACGCAAACATGCTTGCGCAAGAGATCAAAAGCATTGCTAGATAGATTAAGCAATAACTATCAAGGCATTAATACAAATAATTAAGGGAAAATACGAACACGTAGCAAACTACGGGTGAATGTGTGATGCCAAAAGGAACGCAGTTGCAAACGCATTTAGAGATTGGGATGAGTCATACGCTAGATTGTCAAGCCGGCTAGCGACTGTGAAGATTAAGAGTCCGGGGATAGTAATTGAGTGGTCACATAGACAATGGGCTTCTGATGAAATAAGGACTGAGTATCCTCAATTTTATCATGTGTTTTTCGCATTTGAAGTATCAATACAAGCTTTCGGGTTTTGCAGGACTCTTCTTCAAATTGATGTGACTTTCTTATATGGCAAATATAGTGGTAAACTAATGATTGCCACCTATGTTGATGGTAATGGAAACATACTACCGGTAGCATTTGCTGTTGCAGAAACCGAATCTACGGATTCGTGTGGATAGTTTTTGAGGATGTTAAGCAAACACATGACGGATAGAGATGGTATTTGCCTTATTTCTCATCGTCACCCAGGCATTTTGAAGGCGATCAACACACCGAGAAATGGTTTTTTGGTCCCCCAAAAGGATACCACTGTTATTGTCTGCGACACTTGGTCAGTAATTTCAACACTCAATTCAAAAATTGAACCCTTGAAAAAACTACTTTCTCGAGCAGCTATTCAACATCAAGTTCAAAAATTTAATACGCGCATGGAGCATTTTTCATACTTATCATCGCGAACCCTTGAATGTGTGCAATATGTCAATGTCATCCCCAAAGAACTATTAACTCAATCGCATGGCGGAGGCTTGCGGTACAGATAGATGACTTCTAATGGTGTTGGTATGTCTGAAATACAAATTTTGTTTTGCATTCAACGATTTAGTTATAACTGAAGTAATATCCACGAATTTATTTTTCAACTGTAGAGCGTTTTAACGGTTTATTGAAGGGGGCTCGATTCTTGCCAGTAACACCGATGACTCAAATGATTTACTATAGATTGGCAACATACCACGATCGACATAAACAGAAATCAATGAAGCAATCTCAAACGGAAAATCGTACATAAAATATGTTACGGATAAACTCAAAAATCTTGAACAATCTGCAAGGAGGCATCAAGTTAATTTGATAAATCATATCATAGGTGAGTTTGAAGTGCTGACTGGACGACATGGAGATCGCAAGCTTAAAGGCAACAATACCTAAGTCGTCATCTTGAAGGACCGTGCATGCAGTTGCAATAAATGACAATCGTTTGGTTTCCCTTGCTCATACGTGTTAGCTACATGTTCCTTTATTCGAGTGAGCTACGCGCAATTTATTGAGCCATACTACAGGATAGATGTGTACTCATAATGGTACTCCTCTAATTTCAAAGCCATTCCAAATGAGAAATATTGGCCGACTTTTCCGATGAAGATCATACCAGACCTAAGGTGTAGACGAGGCCGAGGGAAACCAAAGGGAACGCGAAGGCAAAACGAGATAGATCTTCCTATTGTTTCTAGAGCATTGCGATGTGACATTTGTCGTACAGAGGGACATAACAAAACAATTGTCCAGCCAGAGCTCAAACTTCCAATCAAAACTAATAGTCCATTTTGTATATTGTTTGTAATTGACTTAAGTTGGTAATTTGATTATTGACCTTTTTTTGAAATATCCTGAACTTTTCCATCATGAAATGTTTATGTATTCGTTATTGTTCGAACCTATAATAATGAATTGTGGTGACTTTTTGAACAACATGACTAATTTGTTGAAATCCCCAAATTGTAGTTTGTACTCCAATGGAGCCAGGTCCATCAGATCTTTCAATGTTACATCTCCAATCTACACACAGATCCTCTCGAGCTTAGAGGGGTCAGGTAAACGTTTTAAGATGGATACGTCTAATGTTCATGTGTAAATGTATAATATACATATATATATATATATATATCAACTAAAATATTTTCAATTATAAGGTGTACAAAACGATGCGAGTGCGTTGAAGACGTAGTGTCGTTGATCGAACGGTGCAATATCATTCTTGAATGATCCCATATCTACGTTCCAGTGGGTTCTATGAGATTTCACGCGTAACATTTTTCAGCCTTGATTGGGCTGGAATTACTGCATTCATTGAGAGATGGTGCCCAAAGACACATGCATATCACATGCAATGTGGCGAGTGCCCTATTAGACTTCAGGACGTGCAGGTACAACTCGGCTTACCTATCGAAGGTATGCCTGTGACGGGAATCACCGATACAGACTATGCTGAGCTCCGTGAGAGGCTACTTAGTCGAGCTCCTGTTGGAGATGACCTTCATGGAAATAAACTTAAATTTGAATGGCTTGAACGTAACGTACCAGCTATACATGATAACAATAATGAGGAATCGGTGCGATGTTAAGTTCGATCGTACATACTGCAACTTATCGGTGGTTGTCTATTCACCGACGAATCAAATTGATATGTACATTTGATGTTTCTACCATTGCTCGAGGGTTTTCAAATAGCTAGACAGTATAGTTGGTAGAGTGCCTGTTTAGCTTATTTGTACAGGGAGTTGTATCGCAGATCTCGCTCGGGTGCACATGAGGTTGCAGGTACGTCAATTCTTGTACAACGTGTGCATGGGATAGATTTTCAATTAAAGCACCAAGGCGTCTAGGTGTTCCTAGAGTTCAACCTCGAACACTGGATGGAAAACCCATGCTTATTGACGTTTCATTGGGACACATGTAATACAAATGTTATTTCATAAGTTCTATAAAATTAACTCCACTTTCGTTTTACTAATTTATTGTTTTCTATACAAATGGATCAATCCATTTTTAGTTACGCAGAGTGCGACACACATTTTATCAGCTTACCGTGATGCACTCAACTCGTAAAATGGGTATAAAGTAGTATGTCAACCTTATGATAAAGTCATCGGGTCTCTTCCCAAATACTTTACTGACGATCACGATAGTTGGCTATCAACGTGTCCTCTAATTTGTTTCCACATAGTCGAGTGGCATCGACCAGAAAAGGTTACGAGACAATTCAAAATGATACAAGTCATGTCACCAAACTGTAATTACCACACTCGATTGCACCGCATCGAATTGAGAGGACTCACTAAAGAAAATTGGGTGGTTTTTCATGCAAACTTTATACAAATGTGAGAAAATTGTGCTGACAGCATAGTCACAGTGGAACAAGAAGAAGGACACGATCAGCTAAACTACATGACGTGGAATTGATCAGTCACTAGACGATTCATTGGACATGACCGGGCTTTACGTGACTATTCGATAACCTTGAAACTATTATTTTATTTTCCTCACGAGTTACATCTTAAATTGCGTGTATTAAACTCCTATTTTTTATTAGTGTAACTTGGTGCATCGATTGCGGTGAGTGTTCATTGAGGATGGGTACGAGCAAGTTCTTGATGTGCTTGATGAAGACATCAAAATTTTGGATGAAGATGAAAGGCGAAGGTCTTCTATATGGAATGATGGAATTGATGTCGAACATGCCATAAATGAGTAGAATAAAGAAGAAGATGAAGAATATGATCATGGTGAATCAAATAGAGAGGAGAGAAGAACAACACTAACAGAAACTGTGGGCGAAAGCATCATACGTCCTTGTCCACCACGTCCATCTCGTCGGACAGAGATTGCTGCTGAGAGTAGCAGACATTCTCATCCACCACGTTCTTCTCGTCCGAGAGCGAGAATAACAGAGACTGTTGGTGAGAGTAGCCAACGTTCATCCCCACTACGTCATTCTTCTCATGAGTACAATCCTACATTGTCCCCAATGCTACTAGAACCTTAAATGTTTGTACCTAGGCTGCTAAGCATGAATCTTCCTCTTTACCATTTTGATCCTTATCCACCCGAGTCGTCTTCTTCATATACGGACCATGGAATGCCTAGACATCCAATGTATCCTTCGTTGCCTCAATACATGCCAAGTCCATTTACTCCACCATGTTATAATTATGATATGTCATACAGTGGAAATGGCTTATTCATGAACCTGGTAAGCTTACCGCCGCCTCATGTTCCTTTCGGCCAACCACATATAGGAAGTCAGTATTTTGGAACGGCTCAACCTCCTATTTTTGGAAGCATTGGTACCAGAGGTGAGTCGAGTGAACCGAAGGAAGAACATCAATCGACTCAACAAAATTCAATGCAAGATCAGCAACCTCAACAAACTCAACTGGATGTACGAACACGGTGTCCAACTCGAAATAGGTAAGTCCGGTTTGCATTACGGAGCAACGTCAACGTAACCGTGGATAGGCCTGTACGATGAGTTTTTTTTTGACGTTGTGATTTTTTTCAATTTATATCTTAGGTGAATGAAGTTGTATACAAGCTTTTCATGGAATGAAATTATTTTTCAAAACTTCCTTATTGTTCTAATTTAAAATTCTAGACAAAGAAATAACGTACTTTTGCATGGCTTGTATGGTTTGTAGTGGATATGCATGGGTTGTCTCCTCGAGATACGTGCATGATATTTACATGAATTCTCCACCTCGAGATATGTGTGTCGTTTGCATGGGTTTTCCTCCTCGAGACACGAGCGTGATGTTCGCATGGTTTACTTAGATTACACAAGGTTACATGGATTGTCCACCTCGACATACATGCGTGACCTTTGCATGGTTTGTATGGATTGGACGAGGTTGTAAGAGTTATCCACCAAGAGACACGTGCATGACGTTTGCATAGATTGCACGAATTTGCATGAGTTGCACAACTTGAGGTACGTGCGCGCGTTTGCATGAGTTGCATACCTTGAGGTACGTGAGCGGCGTTTGCATGAGTTGCACGAGGTTGCATAGGTCGCCCACCTCGACATACGTGCGTAGCTTTTGCATGAGTTCTCCATCTCGAGATATATGAATGACGTTTGCATGGGTTGTCCACGTCGAGATTGTGTGGTCGTTTACATGGGTTGTCTACCTAGAGATGCGTATGTGATGCGGGTTGTCCATCTCGAGACACGTGCGTGTCGTTAAGCTGCATGGGTTCTCCACCTCAATACGATACGCACGTGCGCTTGTAGTGGTTCTCATTTTTGAGTTGAACAAATAAATCCTTATGAAAAGGAGCAATTCATACAAAATACAAAAGTGTATGAATGGCTCATTTTCAAAAAGAGTAATTCATACAAGTTCTTTCACCTCATCAAACCACCACGCCACCTCATTATCAATGACTCATTTTCAAAAGGAGACATACATTACCTTTATAATTTTAAAGTAATCCTCTTTATTTAGTGAATAAAAAAGTAAAGGGCCATTACTTTGTGAAAAACTCCCTATTTTAAGGCACTCATAGTTACAATATTGAAATGAACAATAACTATTATTTTTTTCTACTTTTTTTTAGGTATAATTGGTCAACCCGCTTGATTGTATTCTAGTGTGTTAAAAAATATTATTAAGTCAATAAACTTTATACATTAATTTGGAGACTAGCGAGGACTAGCATGCATGCAGAACAAAAAAGGGATTTAAATCATAACTTCGTCTCATAAACCCTTATTAAAATATATAACTAATCTACCAAAAAAAGAACATAACTAATTATAACCAAGTTGATGACTCTTTGGTTGAAAGTTCGAGCCTCACAATCGACACATTGTGGTTTCTTTCTTTCCAAAAAAAATATAACTAATTATTATGCCTTCAATTGCGCGCCACATTAACACATTAATTGGTAATGGGCTTACATATATATATTAGTTTCTGGCGCCACGCTTGAACCTGCTCGCTACGCTCACGCGAATTTAATAAGTTTTATAATTTATTTTTATATTCCAAAAAGTATACTAGGTGCATTTGTATTCTAACTTTTTTGACAACTAAGTATAACTATTTGGAATTAATAGCGGAAAGTCCCTTAATTAAGGGCATAATAATAAATTTAAGTGAAGGTTAAAAGACTTTATTGAGAATAAAATAGTAAATTCAAGTGACAATTGAAAGATTAATTATGCCCTTAATTAAGGGTATGATATTAAATTTAAGTGACAGTTGAAAGATTTAATTAAGGGTAGAATAGTAAATTCAAGTGACGGTTGAAAGATTGATTATTCGTGCTTATTAAGTATAATAGATATATATTGTGGCGACGCTACGCCTCGAGACCACCAGGTGTGCTGCTACACTGGTATCACAACCCTACTGATGATCGTCGCCACGTTAACGCTCCTTGATATGCGTGCTAATCGTCGTATTCTCTATATTATTTGTTAAAAATTTGCAATTTTTGAGTTCGAATTAACCATTTACGAAGTATGGCTTGTGCTTTATACAGTTGCAAGTAGATAGCCGGTAATTACAGCGTAAATCTTAAAGTAAACATAAACATGGGTTTTCATTAACTTTCAAATCATATAGAGCATTAATCCTACAATGGAAAACCCGAAATAGAGTACACTGTATATAAGACGAAAAAAGTAAATACATACAAGTATTGGTGTCTCATAAGTCTCCCATAAACTCAAAATGTATAAAAAAAATATGGAAATAAACATTTACGAGTAATGTGTCGAATAATGGGCAAGCTCAGAGATAGTCGCAAAGAATCCCCTTACCCTTACTCATAGAAGGATCTGCACTCAATCACAACAAAACAGATGACGAGTCCGGTGAGTAAAATTCTAAGGAAATTTAATGAGTATTCATATGACAAAGTAAAAGACATCCAATAAATACTATTAAATAAACATGTGAAAAGTAAACATGCAACTGTACATGGACTATCAGATGCATAAATAATGATAAAGCGCAAATGTTTGTGTTTGTCCTGGTCAAACTTGACCATACTTCAGATTCCCTCTCCAGGATCCTTGTAGTGGGTGAACGAGGCGACCCAAAACCCAAAAGACTTGCCTTAAGGATAATTTAGTAAGTTTGCAAACCCTACACTAATTAGTCCAACTATATAAATCTAATTGTACACCATAGCCCCTTTTTGTTTAAAATTTAAACCATATGGAGAGAAAGGGAGATAGAAGTGTGTTGGAGATCTAACTCAAAGAAAACTCGAATTGAAGGTATATACATTTTCCCCACCATCTTTATCTTGTTTGATATGAATAGGAGACTTGAAATTGACAAAAAAGGTGAAAAACTACTTTGTTGGTGGTTTTTGGTGTCGACAATGCGGCGGCGATCGAAGCAGCAACACTGTCGCGGCTACAGGCGGTAGTTTCTGCTAGGACAGTAGGGGCGTCACCAGGCTGCCCCCACCATCGTTGTAAAGGAGGAGGGGAGGGGTTGGTGTCGTGACCACCCCCACCCTCTATGGCCATACCAGGCGAGGGCTAATAGGGGCGATGTTGAGCCCCTAGCCAGCCCTGGCCGAGAAGGCGCCCAACGCTGATCGGTGTTGGGCACTTACCACCAATGGCTAGGGAGGAGATCGCCCCTCTCTAGCGGACTTACACTACCCCTGGCCTAGTCAACCAAGGGTTGATCCGCCCTTGGTCAAGGGCCAGATCAACCCTTGGTTGTCTACAAGGGCCGAGTTGGCCCCTAGAGAGGTAAACAGGGGCCAAATTGGCCCATAACCCGGTCAACAGAGACAAAATGGCCCCTGAACCTTTAAATTAATAAAAAAATAAAAAATAAAAAATAAAAAAAAATATATATGTATATATAAATTGAAAAGAAATCCTTTTCACTAAACTGGGTGCTACCGCATCCCCAAGGAAGACCGATCGAGTCCCAACCCTCGACCTTCGCATCAAGCGACGGGGGACCCGCAGGATCCACTAGTAGAACCCTAAAGTACATTTAATAGTAAATTAGAATTTAAAAAGTGACTTTTCATTAATGTGACGTGTCTTAAATTATCTAGATTCGCAAAACAGTTCACATACACTACAAGGGAAATTAAATTTAGAAACGAAATTAGCAACGGAATTAAGTTTCGTTGCTAAAAAAATTAGTTAGAGACGGAATTGAGACGAATCAGAGATGGAAATAGAGACGAAATTAAATTCTGTCTCTAATAAATGGCGCCAACATTCCCACCAAAAATTTCGTTTCTTATAACCGTTCATCAAATCTCGAGATTTGTGTATGCTTGGATCAGGCCCCCGACCCCTATTCCCCCCCCAAACCAAAAAGAAAAAACCCCAAATCTGATCGTCTCGTCCAAAATCCCCCGAAAAACCCCAAATCCGATTGTCTCGTCCAAAATCCCCTCCCCAAAAATCCCCAAATCCCGTTCGATCGTCTCGTCCGAAATCCCCAAATCGGTCTCGGTCTCTGCTCTTAACTCTCGTCTCACCGTCTCGTCGCGCTGGTCTCTCTGGTCTCTCTGGTCTCGCCGTCTCTTTGGTCTCTCTGTCTCGTCGCGCTGGTCTCTGTCATCAGCTCTCAACTCTCTCTCTGGTCTCTCCGTCTCTTGCTCGGTCACGGCTCTCCGTTCTCTCATTGGTAAGAGTTTGCTTCGTTTTTACATTTAGGTGGCAATGATGCTTACTCTCTCATGAATCTTGTATGACCTTTTGAGCTTCTCACACCCCTTTTTGAATTCTTTTGGTTATCTTTTTTTGCTTTATTAGTTTATTTTCCTCCACAAGTTGGTATTCAGATCAGCACTGCCCATTAACATCTGTTGTTTCTCTGTTTTTGATTTTAGAATATTTTGTGGGGATTGATCACTTGAATGTGTGTATGTATTGTATTGACTGCTACTCCAAGCCACCTGTTTTGGTGTGATTTTTTTTTTTTTTTGGTGGTGCTGACTTCTTGTTTTTTTGTATAATTTTATGTGTTTGAGATGGGATTATTCTTGTAATTGATATTTTGTATTGTAAGTGGTGCGCATTGATGTGGCAACAAAGACTTTTTAAATTGAAGGTGAAGAAAAATTATTTAGTGAGATTTTGCTTCGTTTTTACATTTAGGTGTCAAGGGGTTTGCCTTATCTGATAAATCTATCTGCAGTCAAACTTTCTGTCAGTTTCAAGCATTCAGATTTCCCCTGCTTTGTATTTCTTTCCAAATCTACTTGGATTCTCTTTTCCTTTTTGCACTTAAAATGTACTTCATCTCACTCCTTACTGTTCTTGACCATAGTTGAACTTTTTCATGATAAATGAGTAACTAAATAATGAGGTAAACATGTTAGTGCCATGGTTTGGTAATTTTATGTGTAGTAATAAATTAATAATGTTTTTTCATAGTGCACTATGTAAGATTTGCTTTTTCTTTATCCTTGGAGGTATTTTAAATTTTTGTTGTTATGTTGATGCAGTTGGCAGGTAGTTGTTATGATGCCAGATGTTGGAAAGGTAGAACTACCTTATTGTCTACGACCTGTGAAGGAACAAACTCTTGATTAGGTGACAAATTTTAAGAGTTCGGTTCTTTTAATTGTTGATTGCTTCTGCAGGTTTTATTTTAACTGTTCTTGAGTGATTTGATTTGTTACGTGGTTGATTATGCAGTGAATGAGTGTACAACGTCCTGAATCTTTTTGAATTTCGATCTTAATCTCCGTCTCTTTCATTGCTCTCTGCTCTCTGGTCGTTCTGTGCTTACCGCTCCGCTCTCTGCTCGTCAAGGTAACAATAAAAAAAATATTTTTAACACCCGAATTCTCTTGAAATTGTATCTGCTCACATTTTCCTCCGATTTGGCTTTCATGTGCATTTGTTGGTGTTCTTCACTTGATCTATTAAGTTAATGTTGTGTATTTTGTTTGGTTTAGAAGTTTTTGTTCTGCTCTTCTTTTGCATGCTTAGTGTTTTGTGGTTATGCTTGTTCTATCTTGTAACAATGAAATGTGAACTGCGTTTCTCTGTTGTGATCTGGGTTTTGTAGTTATGTTCATTTTGCCATGTTTTGGATGATATGGGTTATTTTTATGCTTGACATGCTGATTGTTTTGGTTGGGTTCGCTATCTCTTGGCTTTTGCTACTGTTATTTTCGCAGCTCATAAAGATCTATGGTGGGATTTTTTATGGGTGCTTCGTTAGCTATGGTGGGATTGCTGATGGGTGCCTCGTTTTTGGCCCGATATAAAATTCTTATTGTTGTATAACCCACAATTTTCTTAAATTATTACTTTATTATATTTATATAATAACTAAGTACCACTTCAATACTCACCTAAAAAAAAAAATTGGATGATATGGGGTTTTGTTCCATAATCAAGAACAAAACTCATTCCATTGTGGACTAGATCTCAATGCTTCATACACTTCTTTTATGACTTTAAGGCCCTCAAAGATGTCATGAGAAGGGTGATCATCGTTGGCCTTTGCCAATTTAGTTTCAAAGTATCTTTGTTCCATAGCAACATAATTTGGTAGTTTTCCTTCTTTTGCAATGCCTTTTGAAGCTCAAATCAAATTGGTAGAATTTGTCAATGTACTTTAGTTTTCTTAGATTCCTGCAGTGTATGAAATCAATTGTTAAATCATATAAATGATATTCTAGCTCTGACTCCCTTTGATAGAAAAAAAAATAATTAGTATGAAATGTAAGTGACCCTAAAGATATGTAGGATCTAACTGTGAAATGAGTAGTCCCTTTGTCAAAGCCTTTTTTCCTAGTGACCGAAAAGATATGACGTAGGATATGAACATTCCTTTTAAATGTTGTGCATTAGGAGAAAAAAATTTGCAAATACTTCTAATTTATGCTCCAAGGAATGGTATGGAAACCAACACAGAGACATAACCTGATCAATCAAGTAAGCGTCTCAAATTTTACTTTCGCATTTATTTTTAGGTTTATTAATATTTAATATATCATTTCAACATTTTACTTGAGCAATTCAAGATTTCTATTGATATTGTATCTGGTAGGTATTTCATGTTTATTTTATCGGTAAAGCATGTCAAGATCAACATTATAATACATTAGAATCATGTATTGAGGTAATTACTTGGTCGTTTGATGTTAAAGCATGTTATGAGCAACTGCACTTGCCGCAGGGGTTTACACAACAAGGTATGTTCAAGATGCTCTATTTTTTATTTTTTTTTGCTCTTCTTTTCGAAGATCTATTTCTGGTTGTAATGTTTGAACAAACATGCACCTAATATTTAATATTAGTGGTTTTGGTTTCTATTTGAAATGCTTCTATTGCAAATTTGCATGTTCATTTTCATTTTGAAACTGCCACTAGATGCTTATTATTGAGTTTCAGATTATGCATCGAAATGGAATGTACGACCTCCATAGTTCCATTGAGTTGCATACTTGCTAATAAGTGAATAGACAAAGTACACTGAATGTGTTTGTTGATTTTGTGTTGTTCACAGGATAGACACATGAAAGGGAATGGTTCCTTAATTATTAAATAAGGGTTCTTTACGTATTGATAAAATGTTTCTTTTCGTTTTCCTCTGACTGTGTTTGTTGATTTTGTGTTGTTCACAGGATAGACACACGAAAGGGAATGGTTCCTTAATTATTAAATAACAGTGAGAAATTCAGGATCAGAAACACCAAAGCCAGGTAGTGAAAGCTGTGTTATCAAAGTGTAGGTTGTGTTGACTTGTGTGCAAGTCACTCCTCTCCATGAACATGGACTGGAGGATCCTGATGTGTTGTTCCAACTATTGATGCCCACTAGTTTTGATAGTCTGATCATTGTGTTCAATTGATTTTCAGGAAGTTCAGACAACACGATAGGAATGAAGAACAACCAAACCAAACAAACAATAAATAAGAACGACTCCATACCGCCCATGTCACAACTTTGGGCTTGTGCTTCACCTTGGTAGAAGCTCTATTGCGCTCCTTCGAGTTTTTGGAAGTGAAACAAAAAGTGTGTTTTTTTTTATGTCAGATATATATGTAACATATGTTAAGAGTTTGAGCTCCAATGTTTGTTAACTCACACAGCTACGATGCATTTGCGAGAGGAGACCTTGGTGTAGCCTCTAAACTTTTGGAACAGTATGTAAGGTTTGCCAAGTGCCAACTCATTTCAGGAACGCCACTGGACTTCTCCTGGAAGGCTGGAATGGCTGCTGGCTGCTGCATTACAAGGCTGGAATGGCTGCTGGCTGGAATGGCTGCTGGAATGGCTCCTAGTGAGTTCTCTGGTTGAAATTGCCTTTTTATATCGATTGAGAGGCTTTGTATGTAATGTATTTTCGGTTCATCTGGTTTGTTTTTTCTTTGTTGTGAAAGGTTTCCTTAGGTTGCTGTTACGGGATTTACTTGTTTGTATATTGTTTGAGTATTAGTTTCCTTTCAAAGATGAAGAGGTTTGTTTAGAGTCTGCCACAGTGCCACTGGCTCGCTGTTTATTTTCGTGCTTGCTATTTTTTCAAGTGTTAGTTGTGAACAATGTGTAGGCTTGCTATTTTTTTTTTTTTGGGTTCTTTGTTTATTTGTGTTTTTTTTTTTTTTTTTTGCTTACTTGTTTTTTTAATGCTTGCTTTTTTTTTTTTTTGCTTTTTTTTTTTTTTTTTTTTTTTGTTTTTTTTTTTTTTATGAAAATAGAGTGCATGAAAAATTGAAAACCGCGAAACCAAATCGACCAAACCGCGCAAACCGCGGTTCGATTTTCAACTTTCGCGGTTTGGTGGTGGTTTGAAAAATCACCAAACCGTAGACCCTCGGTTTGGTCGCGGTTTGGTGGTTTTCACCGCCAAACTGTGGTTTGCCCACCCCTAGTTGTTCCTGTTGGAAAAGGTTGAAAACTAAACTAGACTCGTCATTTTTGCAGGCTGGCTATGTGGGTGAGGATGTGGAGTCAATATTATACAAACTACTAACGGTATGTTCCAGAATGTTAATTTAATCTTTGGGACAATTCAAGAATTGATCTTGAACTTGGAATTTTGCTTGCCTATCGTAACTGCTGGATGACATTTTAGTCTTCTATAACGACAAAGCCTTTGCCTTTTTCATTTAGCACGTACAATTTTCTCATTTGTCTTGTTTCCTCCTTTATGTTGGCATTTAGGTTGCTGAGTTCAATGTGCAAGTCTTGCTCAAAAAGGCATTGTCTACATTGATGAAGTTGAAAAGATAACAAAGAAGGTCCCATACTTGATTCATGTACTATTTTCAGACTCTTCATGATAAAAAACTTATATATCCTCAATTGTTTGTGCAGGCAGAGAGCTTGAACATTAGTAGAGATGTATCTGGAGAGGGTGTTCAGCAGGCACTGTTGAAAATGCTTGAAGGAACTGTGAGTGCACCCTTTGTATTGTTACAGTTTTTTTGCTTCATTATTAATTTTCTTAGAGTAGACAGTGTGGATTTTAGCTATCTCTATGGTCTTCATTCATATTTCATCTCAAATTGTCTTTCATGATTTCTAGGAGAAGAAACAAATAATTTTTTGATACATCACTTGAAAATAGCAAGAAGTAAAATAGCCGCTCTATTTGCTGCGTTAATGGGAGTGAAACCTCCCCAATCTAAGCATGCTAAAAAATCACAGAATTCACTTAAACAAAAAGAAAGGATAGTTAATCTATCCACTCCACACTATTAATTACAGCTTATAATTTTGACTCAGAAATTATTTCTAACAAATTAAAAAAACCGTGAAATCATCAGTCCTTGTCTGCGAATGGAAACATGACGTGGAAGAATGGAAGCGAAGCTGTATGCTCTCATATGAGGCTAAAATGTTTATTTATGATGTTTTAGCTTGTGTTAGTTCAATATATCATGACAATATCTGTCTAGTGAGCCATTTGTTGTTTCAAGGAATACAACAATTTTGTCTTCGTCTTGATATGGTTGCAACTTGCAATTAAACATGCATGGTATTCAGTCAGCTATGAAAAAATGCCATGTTGTCCCAAGAAAGTATTTTATCCATTTTCTCCTGCAACATATATACAAAATCAAGGGATGCAATTTTATGTAATAGTTTTTGTACTAATTATCAATTGGAGATAGTTTTTGTTCATGTAGTTAGGTAGGTTCTTAGATTCCCCCTTCTAATAAATTGTGTTAGTTGGACACACAAGTAGCCATATACCGTCAGAAATTATAGTAAAATATGTTGTTTTCTTTTGCACTGTAAATGGAGAGAGTTTTTTTGCAGTTTCGTATTTTTTATCATGAGTTTGATCTATTTTGCAATATTTGCAGAGCGTGGCCCTATCAGTAGGTGACTGGTTCTTCGATCGAGTGGGAGTTAGTGCCATTGATTGCCCATATCCCTGTGACAATACCTGCCATAATCTGGTTTCCAAGTGAGAGATGAGGAATTTAAAGCATATCATGTAACTTTTATAGTTGTTTACATGACTTTTAGATTGATAATTCTTTTTGTGCATATTTAGAGGATTGTAAGTTTTTTTTTTGTGGTTGTTTGACAATAGGATTGGTGGTTTTTGTGAATACTTAGAAATTTGGAGCATTTATTATACTAGACAATTTTTCGTGGATATATAAATCTTTTTCAAATTTTGAATTTTATATTTTTTTTCTCTCATTCGAATATTTGTTGATATATATTGTCGATGTATGAATGTCAAATTTTTCTTTTTTTGGGGGATGTTAGCACCCCCAAGGAGTTGTTGGAGGGGGTGCAGGCGATGAAGTAGGTCCTATGGTTGTATTTTCAAGTTATAGGTTGGAGAACCAATTGGATTGAGTTTATGTTTAAAAACTAAACAAAAAGGAAAATTAGAGACGGATTAGCAATGGAATTCAGAGATTCCGTTGCTATTCCGTCTCTAATTTTCGAGGAATATATACATGAAACAGCAACGGAATCAGAGACTGAATGCAATTACAAATGTACCATTTTGAAAAATTTCCATTTCTGTTCCGTCTCTGTTCCGTTTCTAATTTCCGTCTCTAATCCGTCTCTAATCAGAAACGAAATTTATTCCGTCTCTAATTCGTCTCTAATCAGAAACGGAATCACATTTCCGTTTCTGATTGAATCAGCGTCGACGATTTTAGAGACGGAATTGATTCCGTCTCTGTTCCGTTTCAGATTTCAATTAGAGACGGAATTTATGCAAATTAGAGACGAAAATTTTCGTTTCTGGTCTGCTGTTTTTTGTAGTGATAGTTATCCATGCGCCCAAGGACCAGTAGTGGATATCGCAGCGAGTTGAGGTAAGTGGGAAGCTTCGCTCATGCATTAGATATGGCTTGATATTAGATAATTAAGGTTCATGTTTTGAATGAAAAACTTAGGTTATGAATTACATCGAGGTACTGGTTTGAGTCTTCGTATCTATGAAATGTGAATGCACTTGTTTCTCCATTTATGTTATTCATTGCCCCATGATGTTTGTGGAGTCTCCACCGATGGCTTAATTAGCAAGTTATCATATATAAATGCCCTGAGATATTTGTGGTGCCACCGAGGGCCTTACTAGTTAATGCCCCAGGATGTCTTGTGGAATTCGCCACCGAAGGTTTTACTTGCTAATTGAATGCATAAGTGTATCACTTGAGTATATGAGTTGGAGTTCCTCCTTTTTTAACTTGGCGATAGCAGGATATGTATCGATGACGACTAGAGATGAACTCACTTTTATTGTAATGCTACTAGTTGGAGGACGCAACGGCCATTGTGTCCACTAATGGTTTGCATTAAATCAAAAGCGAGGGATTCGATCATCGAATTCCTACTAATACCTAGCATGCATTGAATGAACCAATGACTTACAATTATTATTATTATTATTATTATCTTTTATGGGATATCTTTTGTGTACCCTTTTTATGAATGATTTGAATTCAATTATTGTTTTAATGAATATTGGAACTTGCTTTAAATGTTATGAATGGATGAATTTTCTCTTATTTATGAATATGAACCACACTTCCATGTTTCTGCATATTTTAGAATTTAACTACATGATTAGATTTGAATTTGAATAATGCTCCCGTGCTTTCTACTTAAAGCTTGAGATTTGGTTTCAACTTCATATTAGATCTTGCATAATTAGTAGGTAGTACTCGCGTATTTTATGTTTGAGCGAGGTTTTCCTCCTATTGACCTCCATTTTCAATTTTAACTCACCCCGCTTACTCTTTAGGTATATTCACATCCGTATTAGTTCGCAATAAGGGAAAGACATCCGCTTGAAGTCTTTCTTTGCATTGTGAGCATTGCATACTTTTATTATTTAGTTATTTGATTTTGAGAACAATGCATTTGGGTTGTAACTTAAAGTAGGTCATTTGGGTAGTTTGGAACCCTACTTATCTATTTTCGATTATTAAGAAGCTTTATGGTAGTGTTGGAAGCTTTCGAAATGATTGAACCTACTTAGACTTTTGAACACTTATCATTTTGATTTTATGGTTTATGAAATTCTAGTTTTGATTTCACTTCTGCATTTATTATTCTATATGACTAGTATGTTATTCCGCAGGTTGAAATAAATGTATTGGATTATTATTTAGGTCTAGTTCAGGTATTGGGCTTGAGTAACAGTTTGGGTCAGGCGACTCGATCCTAGTTCAGGTGAGGGTCGTCATAGTTGGTATTAGAGAATAGGGATTAGAACCTAGAAAAACATTAGGTTAGTGAAGCCTAAGTATATAGAGCTTTTAAGTTTAAAGGTAGAGTTTAAGTCGAACAACTCAATTGTATCAGACATTGGTTCAAGTCGACTTAATGTGCGCAAATGACTATTCCTAGGATGGGAAAGGATTGAAAACATGAAATAAAACATTAATATAATAATATTTGATTTGTATTGTAATATTTATAGTGTTTAGATATTTTTGCCTACTTTATGAGCTTGTGGAACTAATTCCTTTTTCGTTGCTCCACAGCGCACTATGATCAACCATAGAGGGACTTACTACAACCCGAGGGAAACTCAAGAAAGAGATGAAAGGCAATAGCGCAGTCAGATAGAACAAAACATATCTACTATGACAGAGAAACATCAAAAGGCCATTTAGGAATTGATCACCGCGTAGGATCAGAGGTTGCTTGATTTAGCCGAGTTTCAAGAAAGGAACATGGCACATAGTCTGGAACTACTGCACAATCAGAGGAATGATGGGGTAGCTGGACATGCACCTGTAGGGCTAGAGCCTGATATTTCTTTAGCACCTATACACGAGAACCATCCCATGGATGAAAGTGTTGATTCTGTTACGGATGCAACTACAATGGCCGTACCCATAGTCGATGGAGAGAATGAGGCATGCCGGAGGGGCAGGATCTAGATTGAGTGCATGAAATACAATGTACCACAGTTCTACGGGGACCCTGATTCTATTGAGGCATAAGCCGAAATATTAAATATGGAAAAGGTGAAAGATATTTCGGGCATTGACGAGAGGACTATGGTACCGTTGCTGACCTTCTTGCTGGAACATAAGGTGCATAAGTGGTGGTCGTCTATTTCAAAAAATCGAGGACCAAATATGAGTTGGCCGCAGTTCATGTCAGCCCCTTCGTCTAAAGATGGCTGACCGGCCTAGATTACCTTACTCATACGATAATCTAGTTAGCCTAATCCATTATTTTAACTTTGACCTCAAAATAATATATATCATAATTAAACTTCTAAACTAACTAACTTAGAGTCTCCAATAACTTAATTTCAACTTTACAGTCCCAAATACACCCAAAACGAAAATATAAAGTTTTCAACATAATTTAAATTAACTTAGGAGACTCTTATAACCATTCAACAAAACTTTACGTCCTGCACTCACCCTCAAGAATCCCAAAACAATATATATAAACCATTTAAAGCTAGAAAATCAAATTTATAACATGAAAATAATCACCACAATCTTCAAGTCATGTCCTTTCATCCCTTGTCTTCATGTAGAATCTGACACCATAAAAAGCAACTTGAAGATGTCAGGTAATTAAATTCCTACATTGATCTGTACTCCTGCAATTGTTAGTCTAATACATGGAGACATGAAATTGCATTTTCAAATAAACAATAAAATATATGTGTCAACATGACATGCAATCCACTTTGTCGCTGTCCTCTAACTATAAGTAGACGTCGACTTCCAAAAATAGTACAGAGACAATATTAAGAGATCATGAAATGCAAAGATAACTTGTCAGCGTTACACTCCGTTAGTCTCACTAGACGACATAGAGGCAGGACTGAAACCTAGTTTCAATCAAACCAAAATCCGAAACAAGCTTATCCCCCTCACTTACTCTATGTATGCATGACCAAGAATGATAAAATGCAATGTAGACTATGATATAATTACAGGTGCAAATATATTCAATCAATAGTAAAGATCACTGTAGGGTTTACTTACCACCAAACCTAATCAATGTTGGTTATGAAGCCTCACATGTTTCCTCGTCTTTCACGTACTTCAACAAGTTCTATTAAATTATAAAATTCAGGTGTTAGAGTTACAACTCTATTTTAATACTTAAAAACCATTTTTTTTCAAGCTACTGTGGAGTTTAAACCATTCCAAACTCCAACAACTTCATCTTAAGTCTCAAAACTTAATTTATGTCTTCAATTTCGGTCATAAACTACTTAATTGGCTTTAAAAGTAATTTACAAATTTACCATGAATCTTAAATTGGGATTTTAACTCAATAGATAATTTTAATCTTACCAATTCCAAATTTGAACTTTAGAACTTCAACAAATCCCAATTTACTCATTTTATCAACTTTTGAAGACTTTTCCTTTGCCAAAACATTTAAACATTGCAATGCAACGTTTCTATGAGCCTCTAAATAAAATTCCAAATCAAAACTATCCCGAAATAAGCCTTCGGTACTTAGTCAAATTATAGGTAGCGCATATTTTTCATTAGTGAGGCCCTATGTTCAATGCTAAATTACAACCTCTAAACTAATGAGTTTCACCATAAGCCTTATTGACCATTGAAATAGAATATACCAAGATTCAAACGAACCTATTCACAAGCATTTTGGACATCTATAAGGTCATTGAATCATTCGTGAAATATCAATACTTGCATCTGTCGAAATTGTTTACAATTTTGACAGTGGCTCATGGGCTACATTTGCACCACTTTTTCACTACCAAAACAAATGATTCTAAGTTTGTACCTCTCCATTATATAAAATATGATAGACAAGGGTTAAAATAAGCCCAACCCCATGTAATTTGGATATCATTTGATACCTCAACTTATTGACCGAACTCGCTTGCTTGTAAGCAGTTTTTATACTGATCCAACTTTTCAGCAAGGCTAAAAACAAGGTTTCACCCCATGTTCTTGACTTTGAAAGCCACACAAAAACTACTCCGATCTCAAATTTGATTTTTAGGGACCTCGATTGAAATATATACACAAGAATCCATCAAAAATCTTGATCGAAAACCTTCATTTAATCGACCATATCATTACCTCAAAGTAGCCTTTAAACTGGACTGTATTACTAATTTCAACAAAACTAATTTTTAGGCTACCAATTCGACCTCAAAACGACCCACGAAACTTTTTCAAAACCTCAAGTTGTTTCTAGGGGACTAAGATTGATATATAAAAATGAAAATCCTTTGAAGATTGTGTTAAGAAATATTTGATTGATCAATCGAAATAAGACCACAACATGGACAAAAACTAAAACTGCTCAACTATCCAAAACACCAACTGATTTTAAAAGACTTGTTCAAATCCTATCAAATCAATTCCAGCAACTTAAAACCATCTCAAAACATTAAAGGACATCAATAACAAAAAACAGTCACAGTCCCTCTCCTTATCTTTAATTACCCTTTCCCCAATTAATCAAAACCAACAACTTCAACCAAAACCAATGAATCGTCACCAACACCAACACCAGCAACAAAAACAGCCACGAAACCACTTGATAACAATGATTTCATACCTCAATCAATGAGATCATCCAACTCTTCACCGTGCCCAATTCATTCATGTCTCTGGCCAACACTTCATTATGAAAGAGAAAGACAGTGGAAGGTGAAAACCGAGAGAGAACGAATACAAAGAAAGCAGAGAGAGACCACGGTTGAGTAAGAGAGACGAAAGATTGAAGACACAAATGAGTGAAGAGTGCAAGATCATCGAATGAGAGAGGGTAGGAGATGAAGTGCAAATAAGGCAGAGAGGGTTTGATGGAAAACGAACCCATTTCGTTTCCTCACTTATTCAAATGGGTTTTAGGCAGGCAATTTATTGTTTTCTAAATTCTATCCATCTCAATACAAACCAAAAGACCTTTTTGGTCTTTTGTTCTTTTTATTTATTTATTTCATGCTTATCTCTAATTTTTAAACCCAAATCAAACTCAGAAAACTACCCCAATTTCGACTAAATTGGAAAATTTCCGAACACGCTTCGAAACACGCAAACACCGCGTCTATACCTTAATTTGACCATATTTTGCGTCGAATAGAGTATATTACATTAATTAGTCACACAACACACAAAAAAAATATTTCGACTTGTGATCTTTAGTTCGTAATACGCGAGTCTCACCTTGGATACCTAAATCCCAAAGTAAATCTAAAAATACTTAATTAGTTGCCTAATCAAGTTTGTAAAATTCTCGGATATCACAGTTCAAGCATTTGTTCTGTGATAAGTGTTTCCTGAATACCATCAAGGCAAACAAGATCAGAGAGTTCCTTGCGTTGGTACAAGGCAAATGATTGTGGCCGAATATGCATTAAGGTTCAATGAGCTGGCTTGGTTCACTTATAAGTATGTTCCACCCGAGGCGACTCATAGGAGACGATTCATCGACGGGTTAAGGAGAAACATACACACTATGGTGGCAGCATTAGGATCAAAGTTATACATACAGGCTTACCATCAGGCACTCAAGTGTGAGTCTGCTCTTTGTAAGGATGATATGCAGTTCCAGGCGAGATCCGATCGGTATAGTTAGGGCAAGCGCAGTTTTGGCAGTTATCAGAAAGGTCGTAGAGGAAACTTCAGGAAGCACAGATTTGGGGGATTAGCAAGTAACCATGCATTTTCTGGGGTAGTTTCGAAAGCAACATACACCCGACGAGCACCACCACTCATTCACCACTCCTCATTCACGTGCCCTCGCACCCTCAACTACTCAAAGTGTGGCATTTAGGTCACTATGTCCACCACGGTAAAGCAAGGGCGGAGGGCCAACAGGGCCAAGGCTGAGTGCATAGGCGAGTATAATTCAGCCGCCCCTGACGTAGCATAAGTCGCATATCATATGTTACGAGTGTTGGATGACTGGGCATTACAAGAGCCAGTGCCCTAATCCATCACTATCTCAAGAGAGTGTTGCTCACGTTGCTCGAGGGAAAGTCCCACCATAGCTGATTAGGATCAGGAGGCCACGCGACATCTGCTCGCAGGTACAGTTTTAATTAATGGTTGAGACATGCATACATTATTTGATTCTAGCTCTACTACTTTACTTATATCGGGGACCATGGTTTATGCTTTGGGGTTGACACTAATTAAAGCACACACTTACTTAGGTTCGAGCACAATTTTTACCGATCATATTTATCCAAATATGATATGTGAGGGGTCCACAATTAAAAATGGGGATCACATGATGCCATTCGACTAACCGGTCTTAGAATGCCTTGAGTATGATGCACATTACGTATGGACTAATTAGTGACGTATAACGCCAAAATAGATTGTTTCCACAAGACTGTGACCTTCCAGATTCTAAGCATTCTACTGTTTGAGTTCGGAGGTTGTACATTAGCTGGAGTTACCACCAGTGGTAAAGTTGCGCCTTTGGCTGAGATAGAGTCCAATGTGAGTCTAATTGAATTGGGAGAAGAAGGACAAGAAGTTCTAATTGAGAAGATTCTCGTAGGTAGAGATTTTTTAGATGTATTTAACCTCAGACCTTTTAGGAATTCCACCCCAATGAGACATAGACTTCATGATTGACCTTATACCTGGTACTAGACCAGTTCTCAAGGCACTTTACCGTATGACGGCTACCGAGTTGAAGGAGTTGAATAAGAAATTAGAGGAGTTGACTTAGGAAGTTTTTATTATTCAGAGTGTATTACTGTGGGAAATGCCAGTGTTGTTTGTAAAAAAGAAGGACGATAGTTTGAGGATGCGTATTGATTACCGATAATTAAATAGGGTGACTATTCGACACAAGTATCCACTTCCCAGGATCAACGACTTGTTTGACCAGTTGAGAGGAGTAAAGGTGTTTTCTAAGATAAATATAAGATCGGGGTATCATCCGTTACGTATACGGGAGGAAGACATACCAAAGACAACCTTCATTACTCGTTGTGGACACTTTCAGTTCACTATGATGTCGTTTGGGCTTACTAATGCCCGATGATACTTATGGATTTGATGCATCTTTTTTTAAGTCATTCCTTAACCATTTTGTGATTGTGTTCATAGATGACATCACGATATACTCCAAGATTGAGTCTGATCACATGAAGCATATCAAGAAAGTGTTATAGACTTTGAAGGAACACAAAATTTATGCTAAATTAAGCAAATGCGAGTTTTGGGTTTCAAAAGTGAAGTTTTTGGGACACGTGGCGAATGCAGAGGAAATATCAGTTAATCTTAAGAACGTCGAGGTGATCCTTAATGGCCACAACCTACAACCCACTGATTTAGGAAAAGTGTTGATGCAAGACAACGAGGCAATCACTTATGCATCAAGATAACTGAAAGTACATGAGAAGAACTATCCAGTGCACGAATTATAGCTAGCGATAATAGTGTTTGCTTAAAAATTGTGGAGGAACTACTTGTATGGAGAAAAGTTCAATGTCTATTCAGATCACAAGAACTTGAGGTACCTATTCACCTAGAGCGAGTTGAACATATGGCAGAAGAGATGTTTAGAACTCTTGAAAGACTACAATTTCACGTTTGAGTACCACCCGGAGACGGCCAACGTTGTGGTAGATACTTATGGCCTTGTAAGACTAAAGCTAGAGTTCGAGACCATAATGAATGCTCAAGGGGCACCGGCAAATGATCCAGGTGTCTCATTGGACCAGGCACGATTTTAGATGAGAACAAAGCCAATAGTCGTGTTTAGAGTGGTTGACTGCCAAAAAGTTGATTCGGAGAACGGGAAGTATGGGTCACTTGCGGATATAAGTGATGACGTGGATTTGAGAATTTCAGCTGATGGGGTGTTGAGATTTCGAGAAAGATTATGGATACTATCTCATAAACAGTTGAGAGATGATTTACTGAAAAAGGCACATAGCTCACAATTCACTGTTCATCCTGGGGGTAGCAAGATGTATCAGGACATGCGGAGGATTTATTGGTAGCCAGGATGAAGGTGGACATCGCTACTTACATTCGGGACTGCGAGATTTGTCGCAAGTGAAAACTGATCACCAAAAATCGAAAGGATTTTTGCAACCTTTACCTATTCCTCAGTAGAAGTGGGAGCACATAGCTATGGACTATGTGTCGGGGCTACTGACGACTCAAAAATTCATGATGTGCTTTGGGTGATTGGTGGTCGTTTGACTAAGTTAGTTCACTTTATCCTTATTTCCATAGAGTATTCGACATACAAGTTGGGAGGCATATTCATAGATGAGATCGTCGGATTACAGGAAGTCCCGATGTATATTGTATCGAATCGTGATCCGAGATTCACCTTTCAGTTTTAGAGTGGTTTTCAGCACCAAATGGGGGCTAAGCTCAATCTCATCACGACCTTTAACCCTCAAACAGATGGGCATACCAAGAGATTGATCCAGATACTTGAATATATGCTTTGAGCCTGAGTTTTATATTTTAGCAGAAGTTGGGAGTAGTACATTCCGTTGTGCGAGTTTGCATACAATAACTGTTTTCAAGTAAACATTAATGTGACACCATTTTAGGCACTTTATGGGAGACTATGTAGATATCCAGTTTGTTGGATCGAAGTCGGGGATACCGTATTGATTGGGCCAGAGCTTGTACATGACTAGCCAGAAAGGATTAAACTGATTAGGCAACGATTAGAGATCACCCATTGCAGTAAGAACAAGTATGCCAACAAATGCTACAAAGCAGTGGTATTCAAGGAATGAGAATATGTGCTATTGAAGGTCTCACCGATGAAGGGACACTATCATTTTGGGTTGAAAGGAAAGTTATTTTTGAGGTTCATCGGGTCATTCAAGATCCTTAAACGAGTAGGCCCAGTAGCTTTCCGCCTTGAGTCGCCCCCATAGCTAGCAAGTATACACAATGTCTTCCATGTTTCTATGTCGAGGAAGACACATAACAAGCATGCACCGACCATAGTAGGGAGCAAGATAATTTGAGAGAGGACGTGTCATACGATGAGCATCCAATCTAGATTATGGATAGGAGGGTGCATAAACTTTACAAGAAAGAAATCCCAGTAGTATTGGTTTGGTGGCAATTTCATGGGGAGCGGGAGTTGTCCTGGGAGTGGGACGCCTACATGGTGGAGAACTTTCCATTTCTATTAGAATCTCAAGGTATGACTTTACTTTAATTTCGAGGACAAAATTATTTAAAATTGAGGATATTACGATGACTTAAAGCCCAAAAGAACTCCCTAGGTGAAATTTAGTATGTTTGCAAACCTTACACTAATTAGTCCCACTATATAAATCAAATTGTAAACCCCAGCCCTTTTTTGTTTAAAAATTAAACCACGTGAATGGAAAGAGAGATTGAAGTTTGTTCGAGATCAAACTTAAGGAAAATCCCAGTTGAAGGTACGCACATCTTCCCCACCTTTTTTATCTTGTTTTAGATGAATAGTATACTTGAGATTAACAAGTCAACTGGTAGAAACCCATTTTGTTGGTGGTTTGTGGCATTAATAAGGCAAGCAGCGACCGAAGCGACCGACGGCGGCCTCAATGTCACCCCCACTTGCCATTTCACTGTCACCGCTGTTAGGAGCGTGAGGGCGCCACCATGCTGCCCTTCCATCATTTTGAAGGATGAGGAGAGGAGTGGTGTTATTACCACCCCTGCCTTCCATTGTCAAACCAGCAGAGGGCTAGAAGAGGCGATGTTGCGCCTTGGCCAGCCTTGGCCACCAGTGGCTAGGGAGGGGGATCGCCCTCCTCCCTGGCGAACATACACTCTAGGGGCCTGTTGGCTCCTGGTTCCCTAACTAGGAGCTGAACAGTCCCTTGGCTTAGTCAACCAAGGGTTAACTGGCCTTTGGTCAAGAGCCAGCTCAACCTTAAGAAGTCTACAGGGGCTAAATTGGCCCCTAGACCGGTCAAAAGGGGCTAGGCTGGCCAATGGCCAGACCAACATGGGCCAAAATCCTTAGACCTTTAAACTAATAAATAAATATAAATAAGATAAAATAATATATGTATATATATATATATATATTGAAAACAAATCCTTTTCATTAAATGGGGCGCGCTACCTTATTCTCGAGGGACACAGATCAAGTCCCACCCCTCGACCTTCGCATCGGGCGACGGGGGACACGCGGGACCCATACTTGTAGGACCTTAAAGTAAATTTAATGGTAAATTAAGATTTTAAAAATGACTTGCCATTAATGTGACATGTCTTAAATCGTCTAGATTTGCGAAACGGTTCATATAAAACCTCATGCGCACAAGAACCGGGAGTGGATATCGCAGTGAGTCAAGGTAAGTGGAGAGCTTCGCTTATGCATTAAATATGGCTTAATATTATATAATTAAGTATCATGTTTTAAATGAAATACTTGGGTTATGGGTTGCATCGAGGTATTAGTTTAAATCTCCATATCTATGGAATTTGAATGCATTTGTTGCCCCATTTATGTTATTCATACCGAAGGCTTAATTAGCAAGTTATCATATATAAATGCCCCGAGATGTTTGTGGTGCCACCGAGGGCCTTACTAGTTAATGCCGCAAGATGTTTTGTGAAATTCAACACCGAGGACTTTATGTGTCTAATTGAATGCATAAGTGTATCACTTGAGTATATAGTTAGAGTTCATCTTTGTGTAACTTGGTGAAAGCGGGACATGTATCGGTGGTGGCTTCGGATGAACTCACTTTTGTTGTAATGCTACTAGTTAGAGAACTCAATGATAATTACGTCCACTAATGATTTGCATTAAATAAAAAATGACGGATTCTTTGACCGGATTTCTACCAATATCTAACATGCATTGAATGAACTAATTAATTATTACTATCTTTTATGGTATATCTCTTGCGGACCCATTGCATGAATGCTTGAATTCAATTATGATTTTAATGAATCTTGGAACTTGGTTTAAAAGTTATGAATGGATGATTTTTCTATTGTTTATAAATACGAGTCACACTTCCATATTTCTACATGTTAAGAATTTATCTACATGCTTAGGTTTAAATTTGAATAATGCTCACGTGCTTTTTACTTAATGCTTGAGATTTGGTTTCAACTTCATGTTAGATCTTACATAATTAGTAGGTAGTACTTGCGAATTTGATGTTTGAGCAAGGTTTTCCTCTTTATTGAGCTTTGTTGTCCATTTTAGCTTACCCCACTTACTCTCCAAGTACATCCACATCTACATTAGTTCACGACAAGGGAAAGACACCCGCTTGAAGTCTTTCCTTGCATTATGAGCATTACATGCTCTTATTATTTAATTATTTGATTTTGAGAACAATAAATTTAGGTTATAACTTTAAGTAGGTTCTTTGGGTTATTTAAAACCCTTCTTACTAGACTTTATCATGGGCTCGAGTACCCTCCCAGCCTGTCCAAGCCCATGAACAAATAATCGAGCTTGGACAACCTTTTTTAAGAAAAACTCGGCTCGGACCTGAGTCCAATTGGGTGCGCTTTAAAATGGGCTGGGTTTGGTCTACCTTAAAAAGCCTAAGCCCGGCCCAAGCCCAACCCGAATATAAATTTATAACTAATATATTCTAAAATAATAAGTGTTGTATGAGAAGTTCGATCTTAGGACCTAATGCACATATTAAGTGATGTTTACCATTTAAGCTACTCCTCATTTTTGCAAAATATATGAATATGTTATATACGTACACAAACACATATGGTGTCAAAAAAATCCATAAAAAATTTATTAAATGAATAAATAATTTATTTTTTATGTTTTTCAATATTAAAATATTATTCATTGGTTTGATGGGTTGGGCTGAGTTTGTATTTTTTACATGGGCCGGACTTGGGCCTATGTGTAGGCTTGCATATATATGGTGGGTCAAATTTGGGCTAAGGTTCTTAGGACCGAACCCAACCAAAGCTTGACCCATGAACAAAACTACTCCTTATCTATTTTGCACTAGTTGAAAGCTTTATGGTAATGTTGGAAGCTTTTTGAAATGATTGAGCCTACTTAGAATTTTGAACACTTATCATTTTGATTTTATGGTTTATGAAATTCTAATTTTGATTTCACTTCCACATTTATTATTCTACATGGTTAGTATGTTATTCCGCAGGTTGAAATAGGCATACTAGACTGTTATTTGGGCCTAGTTCAGGTATCGGGCTTGAGTAACGGTTTGGGTTGCGCAACCCGACCTTAATTTAGGTGAGGGTCGTCAAAACGTACTAATATTCTTTCACAAGGTCCTCATGGTGGTTGGCGTAGACCCCCGATACACCGACATGTGTACTGACGAAGTAGCTCGGGTTATTCACTGAGGAATCCTAATACACATGCTATGGTCTATTGTACCATAAAAACTCAACAAAGTGCCCTATCGGGAGTAAACTTAATCGACTGTTCAACCAGACCAAATTAGTGATATAATATGGAAATGAACAGTGATAAGGACAAAGATGACTGAACTTAAATAGAGTAAAAAACAACAATGAAAGCAAGTAAATACTCAAATGACATTCAATTGGATTTATGCACCTTAAACACACTCCCCAATCCCTAAAAACACTCGAATCCGACCACGTCACGCCCCCGACTATCATACCATAGTTACTAAGTCCCCTGAGGTCAGTTATAGGTGTTTTAGATAGATTACATTGAGTTTAGGTTAGTTTTATAAAGTTTTTCATAAACCCACCCCTTAAACAAACTTGTTGTCAACTGTTCCTTACGTGCTAGGAATGCTGCCTAGCGTGCTAGTGTTTTTCATTTTGAATAACATGTACAACGCCTAGTATAAGTAGCACGCTATCTGGCTTGGATAGCGTGCTACCTGCGTTTGGGGGCATAATTCCAAATATGAAATTATGTCTCCCCAACGCCCGCGGCCTCCTCCAACGCCATCAGCCTACCTTCTCCTCATAGGGAATCACCAAAAACTCCACAACAATAACTCCAGAGGCACAATTACCACAGATTCATCAAGATTAACATGCATTCATCATAATTGTCAAGTTGCCTAATTCACCAAGTTAATTGTAAATTCACTCTGAAAACACAAGCTTAAAACTAGATTTAGTTTGAAATGTAGTAATAAATCATTAAAACTTGGAATCCATGATTAAAATTTAGTCAAATCCTAAGTATTATTAAATTATTATTTTCTCAGCTAAATTCCTCAAAATATCACAAAAAACATTAAAATAGAAAATCAGTGTGTTAAAAATAGGTTTTTGTAAGCTATGTTATTAAAGCTTATATTAATTTTATTTTTCGATATCTGGATAGCGCACTATCGAGGTCGAAACCCAGAATTTCCAACTCAGGAATTCTGAGTTTCTCCTCCATAATGACCATCTTCATGAGTCGTCAACCCCATTCTCGACTTGTGGGGGAATCAAAACCTTTCAAAACAGTATAGCAACACATCTATAACAATCTATATCATCAATTTAAAAGATCATGCATTCATTCCCAATTTTGACCAAGAAATTCATTTTCATGAAATTGGTTTTAAAGACACAATTGGGTTGTGAAAATGAATTGAAAAACATGTAAAAATACCTAAGAATAATGAGTTACCACTTCAAATTCGTTTTGGCCCATGAATGTTCATTAATCCCATGTTTTCCATGTTTCATTTGATGAATTTAAATAAGTAAATAGTAGGTTTTTGTACCTAGAAGATGAACTCTTGGATTTAATCTTCCTGCCTTGATTCCTCTAGTAGATGGCCTCAATTCCTCCTAGTTCTTGCTGAATTTTCCAACACTCCAACCCAAAAATAATATTTGTTATTGTTGCATGAAGAGATTTCCCACAAACTTAGCTATATAGGTTATGTTATTATCAATTGTGTTCACGGATCTCGAGATCAATCTAATGGTCCTTGTTACCTCTTTTTCCAATAACTTCCATCTTGTTGACACAAATCACTAACTCAAATCTCTTAGGATTCTATTCTAGTGTGAATCTCGAGGCAAATCTATAACATCAATTGTTCCATCTAAGTATATGCATTTGTAATCAATTGATTCAATCAATTTAACTTAGGTACTTCTATACATATGTAGGCTATTTAGGTTCTTAAATTGGTGTACTACCACTTCAACTAGCGCCCGACTACCTAACACCCAGTGCCCTGCGTCTCGGCACGCATCACAAGGCGTGTAAATTTTTGAGTTCTCAATTTATCGACTTAGCCTATGGTTTTATTATCATTAAATGTCACATTTACTTTGACTATACTCATATTAGCCTATTTAGCATAATCTGGATTCAGTGTACCCGTATTTCACTTTCCCGATACCCGTGTTGACACGTTTTTCCAAGTAAATATTCATCTCACATCCTTTCATGATATGTCAATATAAGCTCACACATGTGATGCCAAACTAAATAAAATAATTATTAACATCGCAATTATGCAACCAACAAACAAAAAATAACAATTTATGCCCAGTCATGCATGTCTTAGCCTATCTAAGGCGTCCACGTGGGCCTGAGCTTGGGTCTGAGTTTGAAAATAAACTAAGTAATGGTGTCAAAAAATATTGGGTCGTTACAATTTTCCCAACTAGTGGAGATTTTGTCCCAAAATTAAGGTAGACTACTATCCCAAACTGTGGAATCATCCATCCTACTAACGGCCCGATAAACCTCGATCTTATGTTTTTTTCGTTGTGGAGAAGAAACTACTGTGGAACCAACTGACGTCGCCAACTCACTCTCAAAATCCACTAGACAATACTTTAGTATGTTGGGATATGTCTAGTGGGCTTCTCCAACCCCCTCCACTGGTTCATCTGTTGGGTTTTAGGGTTCATATGCAGCGGAGATTACAAAACAATTTTTACAAAAACCCCAACAGGATCCGAATCTAATTACATTAAAAACGTTTAAACCATGAAAACTTAATCATACCTCGGTCGCAATGTACCTTTCTGAAGGTTAATCGATCTCTAAGGCGCTGTCAACGACGAACTCCCTCTATCAGCAGTCCACACACGAACGGCGGCCGAGATTTGAAGTGCTAGCTTCGAGAGAATACCAAACCTTTTGTTTCTCTCCAAAACGATCTAGAGCATACCAAAAACTCTAAGTCGTTTCTAAAACGAAAATAAAGTTTCGGCCTTTTTTTCTTTCATAAATGTGTTCTAACTTAAAGCGTTTATTTATACAACCCTTGTATATAGACGGTTAAGTAAATTACATATATACCCCTAATTAAAGAAGTATAAGTGTAATACACCACAAGGACGTTTCTGTCATGAATTTTATCATATAAAATTCATTTTTCTGAACCATCTTAAAATCTCGCAAAACCATTCTTAATGTGCGACCCAATAGGCTCATACAACATTGGTAGTGTACCAAAACTCATTTTGGTATACAAGTCATAAGCGGCCTCTAGCAAGACATTATGACTACCTAAGTCGTACGAATATCAAATCGATACAACCTAATCAATAGTGTATATAACATCCTTTTGTCACACGATATCCTTTGGATCAAACATAAGGCGTGGAATTGTCATCCAACATGTTCAATCGTACTAGTCTCGATCTTTAGGTAGACTGAAAACATCCAAGTGACATTGATCAATATCAATTCACTTAGACTAGGCCTTTTAACAGTCTAACACATTTAGGGATCCACTGGATATCTCCCTTTATATGAAAGGGACAAATTATATCTTGATTACACAACTTCATCACATTGTTCACACAGTAACCAATCACAACCTTTATAATCGTCCGGTTAAAGACAATGTTTGATTGTGTCAAATCACTGTGTTCCTAATGTTGAAGTCTCTGGTAATCTCAAGTCAGAGGACTAGAAAATATACCTATCATGAGAAACAACTATGACTTAATCCATATGATGTCCTCATAGCGGGTCGATCCAGTACTTTGTTCCCTAACAAATACTCGTGATCTTTATTCGTATCCCTATATGTATAATCATCATATGATCATCAATCAAGACTCACACTAGTCTTAATTCATTATAGTTCCCAGTATAATGATCGACTAGGGACATTTATGATATTTCTGTAAATACTCATGGATCTTATTATAATGTAGACATGCAAATTAATTATAATAAACGACAAATGAAATCCTCTATTTTATTAACTAAAAGTATTCATAAAGACAGTTAATGGATTGACGTAGGGCACATGCCCCAACATCTCCCACTTGTACTAGGGCCAATCATACATGCATCTAATGCCTAATGATCTAACATGACCATCGTGTTTTGCTTGTGGAAGAGCTTTTGTCAATGGATCCGTAACGTTGTCTTCAGTTGGTACTCTGCAAATCTTTACGTCTCCCCTCTCAATTATTTCTCTGATGAGATGAAAACGCCTGAGTATATTTTCGGATCAGTGGTGTGATCTAGGTTCCTTGGCCAGTGCTATTGCCCCGTTATTGTCACAATACAAACAAACAGGGTTAGCAATACTTGGAACCACACCTAGTTCAGAAATGAACTTTTGATCCAAACGCCTCCTTTCTTTGTATCGACGCAATATACTCAAACCTTTCATTGTAGAATCTGCCACGCTCTTTGCTTCGAACTTTTCCAAATTTGCACCCCCATTCAAAGTAAACACATATCCAGTTACGATCTAAAATCATCTATATCAGTTTGGAAACTTGCATCTGTGTAACCATTTACACGTAGATCATTTTCAAAACCTCCATAGACCAAGAACATTTCCTTAGTCCTTCTTAAGTATTTAAGAATGTTCTTTACTGCTATCCACTGACTCTCACCAGGATCTGACTGATATCTGCTTGTAGTGCTCAAAGCATATGATACATCAGGTCGAGTGCATAGCATGGCATACATGATAGATCCAATAGCTGATGCATATGGAATCTTATTCATACGGTCTCGCTCATCATTTGTCTTAGGACATTGAATCTTACTGAGACTTATGTCATGAGACATTGGCAACAATCCTCTTTTAGAGTCTTGCAAACCGAACCTATTCAGCACCTTGTCTATGTAAGCACTCTGACTTAGATTGATTAGCCTCTTAAATCTATCCCTATAGATCTTTATCCCTAGGATATAGGCTGCATCTCCTAAGTCTTTCGTTGAGAAACACTTCCCTAACCAAGACTTGGCACTCTGCAATGTTGGGATGTCATTTCCAATGAGTAATATATCATCAACATACAGTACCAGAAAAACTACACTCCCAGTGACCTTCTTGTATACACAAGGCTCATCTTCGTTCTTAATAAAACTAAAATCCTTGATTGCTTCATCAAAACGAAGATTCCAACTCCGAGAAGCTTGCTTTAATCCATAAATGGATCTTTGAAGCTTGTATACCTTCCTAGAATTCTCAGGATGTACAAAACCTTCAGGTTGTGTCATATACACGTCCTCAAGCAGCTTTCCATTAAGAAATGCTGGTTTTACATCCATTTGCCATATCGTCGTAATATGCAGCAATGCCAATTAAAATTCTTATGGATTTAAGCATGGCTACTGGCGAAAAAGTTTCATCATAATCAACACCTTGAGTCTGCTCGAAACCTTTTGCTACAAGTCTTGCTTTGAAAGTATGCACATTGCCATCCATGTCAGTTTTCTTCTTGAAAACCCATTTATATCCAATGGTCTTACCACCTTCAGGTAAATCAACCAAGTTCCAAACTTGGTTATCATACATGGATTGCATCTTAGAGTTCATGACACTTAGCCATTTATCTGAGTCTGGTCCAGACATAGCCTCCTGAAAAGTGGCGGGCTCATTTTGATCCATAAGCAACACATCACGACTATCAGTAATGAGAAATCCAAATCTCTCTGGCTCATGTCTTACCCTACCAGATTTACGTGGGTCTTGTGTGACTTGTGGAGGTTCAACTGGTTCGGAACGTTGTTGAACTTTCAGTAGCGGTTCAGTGTTTATCTGTGATTCTTGAACTTCTTCAAGATTTATTTCTCTCCCAATAGTGTCTTTTGAAATAAACTATTTTTCCATAAAGGCACCATACCGAGCAACAAACGTTTTGTTCTCAGTGGGATTATAAAAGTAATATCCTTTTGTTTCCTTAGGATACCCCACAAATAAACACTTGTCAGATTTAGGCGCTAGTTTTTCTGAGACTTGTCGTTTTACGTAAGCCTCACAACCCCAAATCTTAAGGAAGGACGAACTAGGTCTCTTCCCGTACCATAACTCATATGATGTTTTATCAATCGCTTTAGAAGGAACTCGATTTAGAGTGAAAGCTGCAGTTTGTAATGCATAACCCCAAAAGGATAATGGAAGATCTGCATGACTCATTATAGATCGAACCATATCTAATAAGGTTTGATTTCTCGTTTCAGAAACTCCATTCCATTGTGGAGTTGTTGGTGGAGTCAATTGGGAGACAATCCCACAATTTCTAAGATGATCATCAAATTCTTGGCTTAAATATTCACCACCTCGATCTGATCGAAGTGTTTTGATAGTTTTACCAAGTTGACTCTGCACTTCATTTTGAAACGTTTGAAACATCTCAAATGATTCAACTTTATGTTTCATAAGATATACATAACCATATTTGTTGAAATCATCAGTAAATGTAATGAAGTACTGATAACCTCTTCTAGCCATTGTGTTTATAGGACCGCATACATCAGTATGTATTAGACCCAATAAATCACTTGCCCTTTCACTATGTCCAGTAAAGGGACTTTTAGTCATCTTGCCTAGTAAACAAGATACGCATGTTTCATATGTTTCTAAATCGAATGAATCTAGAAGCCCATCTTTATGGAGCTTCATTATGCGTTTCTCGTTTATGTGTCCGAGACGACAATGCCAAAGATAGGTTTGATTATAGAAATGACAATTTTCTTCCTTTTCTTTTGGGTGTTTTGAAGCGAGGAGAACAGTAGGGTCTTGACTTGTTCCATAGGCTTTGCGGCAGTACACAACGTTCCTTGGCAACTCTAGCCTTGCATTTGCCTTTCTTCTTCATTCCCTTTCCCTTTTAGACCATCAACATATTACTAGAGGGTTTCTTGATATTTTGTTCAGTAGTTTTGAGCATCAAATGCAACTCTGAAATTGATTTCTCCATCTTAATCATATTGTAGTTCATCACAAATTGTGAGTAACTTTCTGGTAATGAATTCAGGATCAAATCCGTAGCAAACTCTTGGCTTATGGGAAATCCGAGTCTATCAAGCTGGTCAACATAGCCCTTCATCTTCAGAACACATAACTAACTGGCGCACCCTCATTCATCTTGCAAGAATGTAGGTTTTTTACCGTCTCGAACCTTTCTTGCCTAGCTTCTTTGTTGGAACATTTCCTTCAAATAAGCGTTATAGCCATGTCGTAGGCTTCCATTAGTTCCACGTCCTTCGAAGTTCGGGAACCATAGTTGCCGGCATAATACATGCAACATCGGTAGAATCGTTGACATGCTTATTATGCGCATCCTTCACAGCTTTCGTAGCATTGGCTGGTGGGTCCTCAGGGATTGGAGCATCCAGGACATACAACTTGCGTTCATGCTTAAGAACAATTCTCAAGTTTCTGAACTAGACAATAAAGTTAGTCCCAAATAGCTTATCCTTCTCAAGGATGGATCGCGGTGACAGGGGATTATTTTTACTTGAAGAGGCCATTGATCTACAATAAAGATTATGCAAAGTTTATTTTAGTATAGAGGAATAGACTCCCACTAAATTAACAACCCTCCTAAAGCATATTGTTTATTTAAGGGACTAAAATCCATATTTCACCTAATTCTATGACAGCTATGGCATGAAACACAGAACTAGATTATTTAGGTAGGTAACAGTTACCAATTACATCTTATGTAATTTTTAAATCCTTTTATTAGACATGGGACATCTTATGTCTTAGCATGTTTTTATCTCATCATTTTCCTAAAGCTCAAAACTATTTTGATGGCTTTATTAAGTCGGACCATTTTAAACATTAAGGTAACTCTTACCCAACTTGTCTCACCAAGATAACACAATACACCCAGCTATGGCTGAAACTATATTAGTGTGATCGAGGCCTTGACAAGTGTTTAAAATGGATGGCACGAGACTTAAAATTTAATAGAGGGATTTTATTCAGTTTTAGTGATTTTATGTAAACAATGAAATATCATATATTTTATTGATTTGTTCAATCACTAAACAATTTGGAATTTTATTTTTATACTTTTCACTAACAAAAGAATTTCCGTACGCTAGGATTAGTTAGACGGCGATCCCGCTTAATGATCAATGGCGTAATGTCCCATTGGTCGATCAATGACGGACGAATGATGGGTAGCGCCCGGTTTTTTTTTAGAAGACGAATCTCAATTCCGAAAATTAAAATTCGCTATAGAAAATCATAATTTTCGCTGATTGTATTATCATAAATTAACCCTTTAATTTATCCGAAATTAAGTCAATTAAACCATTTTAATTAACACGGGCCCACATCTAACTAATCATCTTATCCTAATCCAATTAGGATTTAAGATATTTGAATCCGAGTATATCACCAATAACAAGATTCTTGATATTTATCTCCTATCCAATTGGGATAACGAAACCGATTTTGCTTATATCTCCTAATCTATTTTGTTATCTATCTTTATCAAATAGAAACTTCATAACAAAATAGATATAACAAGATAAATAATTAATTTCGAAAATTAATTATTTATTTTGGATTTAAGATATTTGAATCCTAGTATATCACCAATAACAAGATTCTTGATATTTATCTCTTATTCTAATTTGTTATCTATCTTTATCAAATAGAAACTTCATAACAAAATAGATATAACAAGATAAATAAATAATTTCAAAAATTAAATATTTATTTTGGATTTAAGATATTTGAATCCTAGTATATCACCAATAATAAGATTCTTGATATTTATCTCCTATTCTAATTTGTTATCTATCTTTATTAAATAGAAACTTTATAACAAAATAGATATAACAAGATAAATAAATAATTTCGAAAATTAATTATTTATTTTGGATTTAATATATTCGAATCCTAGTATATCACCAATAACAAGATTCTTGATATTTATCTCTTATTCTAATTTGTTATTTATCTTTATCAAATAGAAACTTCATAACAAAATAGACATAACAAGATAAATAAATAATTTCGAAAATTAATTATTTATAAATAAATAATTTCGAAAATTAATTATTTGCAATTTCGGTCTTCATCCAAATAATCACAAACATGTAATTGAATCATGAACTACTATCCCAATCTAACCTGATGGTGTCATAGATCATAGAACACGAAACTCAATTCATTAAAATTATTCGAATTAACCTAACATGGTTACTAGCATGTACGAAACTAATTTCAATTAAATCACAAATATATGTATCATATACACAAAACATGATAATAAATATCACAGAAAACTTATGTCTGTCACATATACATCAACTATTAACATCCTTTCAATCATATATCATGTATATATCAGAAGAAAACATGCAATAAGTTAATGGAATCGAACTCGATGGCTCTGATACCACTGTTGGGTTTTGGGGTTCATACGCAGCGGAGATTACAAAATAATTTTTACAAAAACCCCAACAGGATCCAAATCTAATTCCATTAAAAACGTTTAAACCATGAAAACTTAATCATACCTCAGTCGCAATGTACCTTTCAGAAGGTTAATCGATCTCGAAGGCGCTGTCAACGACGAACGCCCTCTATCAGCAGTCCACACACACGAACGGCGGTCGAGATTTGAAGTGCTAGCTTCGAGAGAATACCAAACCTTTTGTTTCTCTCCAAAACTATCCAGAGCATACCAAAAACTCTAAGTCATTTCTAAAACAAAAATAAAGTTTCGGCCTTTTTTTCTTTCATACATGTGTTCTAACTTAAAGCGTCTATTTATACAACCCTTATATATAGACGGTTAAGTAAATTATATATATACCCTTAATTAAAGAAGTATAAGTGTAATACACCACAATGACGTTTCTGTCATGAATTTTATCATATAAAATTCGTTTTTCTGAACCATCTTAAAATCTCACAAAACCATTCTTAGTGTGCGACCCACTAGGCTCATACAACGTTGGTAGTGTACCAAAACACATTTTGGTATACAAGTCATAAGCGGCATCTAGCAAGACATTATGACTACCCAAGTCGTGCGAATATCAAATCGATACAACCTAATCAATAGTGTATATAACATCATTTTGTCACACGATGTCCTTTTGATCAAACATAAGGCATGGAATTGTCATCCAACATGTTCAATCGTACTAGTCTCGATCTTTAGGTAGACTGAAAACATCCAAGTGACATTGATCAATATCAATTCACTTAGACTAGGCCTTTTAACAGTCTAACACATTGAGGGATCCACTAGATATCTCCCTTTATATGAGAGGGACAAATTCTATCTTGATTACACAACTTCATCGCATTGTTCACACAGTAACCAATCACAACCTTTATAATCGTCCGGTTAAAGACAACGTTTGATTGTGTCAAATCACTATGTTCCTAATGTTGAAGTCTCTGGTAATCTCGAGTCAGAGGACTAGAAAATATACCTATCATGAGAAACGACTATGACTTAATCCATGTGATGTCCTCATAGCGAGTCGATCCAGTACTTTGTTCCCTAACAAAAACTCGTGATCTTGATTCGTATCCCTATACGTATAATCATCATATGATCATCAATCAAGACTCACACTAGTCTTAATACATTATAGTTCCCAGTATAATGATCGACTAGGGACATTTAGGATATTTCTGTAAATACCCATGGATCTTATTATAATGTAGACATGCAAATTAATTATAATAAACGGCAAATGAAATCCTCTATTTTATTAACTAAAAGTATTCATAAAGACAGTTAATGGATTGACCTAGGGCACATGCCCCAATATCATCCCTAATAGCCATCGTGGTCGATATGGACCTACGACCCACCAGTACGTGCACCGAAAACTATCAGCTCAGGTTCCAATTCATTAAGGCGCTCGTGCCGCGTGCTATGGTATTGTATATAGTACAATCATTGAGTCTTCATATGCCTAGTTAGGAATCCGAAGGCCAATACACAAAATTTAAATAAATAACTGACAAGCTGGGTCAAATAAACTACCTTTGACATGCTGCATGTTCGCTTCATTGTCCGGCTGACCTACTACGTAAGCTCTCTCTCGGGTCTGATTTAGCTCTAATGGTGGTGATGCCCTCCAACAATCAACTCTAAGATCTCCACTTTGACCACATCAGGATCATCGAAGTGTCTCTGACCTCCCTACCTATCTTTCCCCTAATCTCTGACTGTGACCTTGGTCTTTCTACCCTCTGTCACAACCTTTATGATCCCGACCAGGGCTACACTGTTGTCTCAGTTGCTTTGTCGGTGCGGGCGCAATAGCACGTACTACCTATTTTTCATCATATATGAATATATCTAACTAATAATAATCCATGTGGTCTTAGTCATCTCTACGGTATCTATCAGACTGGTCTTTATATCTCTTCTGCTTCTAGTTTAACCTCAAACTTTGCCCTGACTGTCCTTTTCAATCTACACCTGCACGTTTGCTATCTTTTTCTGAAGAAAGGTCCCGTGTGTAAGCGCTCGATCATACATCTCCTGTAATGTCTAGGCTTCGGTGGACACAATGGCACTAGCAATGTCCTCATGTAAACCTCGAACGAAATAGTAGGTCTGCAGTCTCTTTGTGTCGATGAATGATATGTGATTATTTAAATTTATATATAATATTAGTTTAGTAGTACATTTAGTATAAACATTCCGAAGTGAGCTCTAATTGATGGTATTTATGTATTTTTTAGTATACAAAGCATAAAGTAGGTAAACGAGTGGATTCGCGAAGAAATTGAGCTAAAATATAATAACATGGGTTTGATTCCATGGAACATGGGTGCGACGCTGTGGGAAGGAAGGTGCATAGCATGGGAGATGGAGGAACAACGTGGGAGACCAACTCAAAGAGAAAAAGTGGGCAGGATGGATAACGCAGTGGGAGCGCCGAGGAGGACAAGGGATGGCGCTGAGAAAATCTGAGCAGGGCGCCAAGCCTACTGAAGAAGGAAAAAACACACAAAATGTCAAAAGCTGTCACATAGCCATGGACTTGTGCACACAGTGCTGAACCCCTTATAAACATCACCGAGACTAAAGAAAATAAAAAGTTAGAGTTCTAATTCGTGGAAATTGTTTAGTATGGTTTTTTTTTTTAATCTTGTCATAGGAGTGTAAATTGATATTAGAAGGTGGTAAGCTTATCATTACCATCCATTAGCAACCAATATCATAGAGTAGCACTGTTTTACTTTATTCTTAAGTATTAAGAATATTTATGGAATAGAAGACATTGAAGACTCACATGTGGTGATTCGAGTGTGGTTTTTATTGATTTAATTGAAGTTATTTGTAAAGTTAAGTAGGGATCAATGGATCATATGGTATGAATGTTAAGGTATAAACAACAATAGATTGTAAAGTTAAAAAGTGCAATGGTTAGAATTTGTATTGATTCTAAGCGCAATGCTACGAACATTTTGATCACCTGTTTATTGATATTAGGTTTTAGAAGTTATCATGACTATTAAAGCTTTTAAGCCAGATATGGATGGTACAACGGTAAAATGTATAACATTGAGATATAGTTATTGGTGAAAGAGGCACAAATAATAAACTTAATTGGTTATGAATCTTAAGATTTAGAACATAAAGCAATGTAGAGCTTACGTTATTCACACCGATAGGTGGAGTTCCAATTTGCGCATTAGGATCTTTCTGTCACGACAACGAGATGAAATAGATTTAAAAAAAATGTCTATTCTAATTAGGCATTGCACACACATAATAAAGATGAAAGTGAGTTGAAAAGCATAGTATTATGTTGCCTAGGTGAAGTTGTGAACTAAGATACTCTTAATATAAAGATTTAAAAGTAATTTACATTGATTTGTTAGATTAGATTAATTTAGTTATAAAAACCAAATTAAAAAGGATTGCCTTAGCAATAGAGTAATTATGACTAGGTAACGCTGAGTGCATACACCTTTAACTAGGGATGATATTCGTAATCAACGTAAGTTGGTTGCACTTTTAGTACAATCGAGTCATTGTACTTACGAAAATAATCAAGTTTTTTGCACAGTCACCGGGGATAGGTAGCAACTTATGTAGCATCCCCTAACCTAATTAAGGAGATACCCGACCTGAAACCCTAATTAAGCCCTAATAATCCCGCTAGACTTAACTAGAGTCAACATCCTCTCCTTCTATCTCCTAATAAATACCATTGTATATTGAATACCAATGTAAAACAAATATTAAACGTAGCGGAAATAAAAAATTTTGTGATAAACAAACACGATATACAGTACCAAATCAAATCAGAATAAATCTTGGTTATACAAAACCACCCATCCCTTGTGGTATTACAAAATTTTAATTCAATAAAGACATATAAGATAAGGGAAGATTCATTACATCGATGAGAAGATCAAGACTCTTAAACTTCTCTATCGCGTAGTCGTAGCGCTCGTCGTTTTACTAAAATGTTAATTGGGGTGAGCGCTCCAATTTACTCAGTAAGTACGGATTTACATAACTATCAACATTCAATATAATAATCAAGAACGTTATGCAATAACAATATGCACCAATTTAACTAACAAAAATATGGAAAACGTATAATTTAATAAATAATAGATGCAAATCAAACTTTCAATCACTATTACACTTTGATTCTCCAGTAAGTATGCAATCCCCACAACCTATTTAACCGAGTAGGAGGTTACATATAGGCTGGGAAGGTAGCCTATCTCCCATATAGCCTGGTCTCACTCTCAGGAACTTATTCTAGTGAATCACAATGCGCATCTTTTTCCATTTATTAAAACCATCACATTGTACATAGTCCCCTATTCAGTCCACAAACTACATGAACTACATATACTAATATAGCTAGACAACATTGATAAATAAGCAAATCCATACTTACCTTGGTTGGATTCTCATTCCAAATTTTTCTAACTTTTCGGGTCACTCACGCTTTCCCGGGGATCCAACACCTATCGCAAACCATTTATGATCAATATAGGTCTAACATTCTATATATAGAAATCCTAGTTCAACCCCTAAGTCCTCAAGAAATTCTAATCAAAGCTCAGCATAACTTTTGTTTTCTAGGGTGGGAGCGCGCTCCCTCGATTGTTGGGGCACGTTCCACCAACTAGGTTCCTCCCAATTGATAAAGGGAGCGTGCTCCTCTGCTTGATGGAGCGTGCCTAACCCTGCATTGCCTCGACAATACACAGGGTAGCAGCCACTGTTCTATTACCAATTCATCACCACAGCCACAAACACTCCTCCAAATCATCAGGGAGGACCTCTAGTGAGGTAACAACTCATTTTTAATAAAAAAAAACAACAACAATTAATAAAGAAATCGTCACTTAGCTATGAATTCAACTTAAAACTCAAAACTTCATTTACCAATATGATGATCTTTGATCTCTTAGTTGTTTCGATCACTTTGATTCAGTGGAGTATCCTTTCCAGATTAACTCCTCAAACCCAAAATTGTCAACTGCACCCTCCCACTTTTTCTCGATTGATCAGATGAAAATGAGGATAAGAATAAAGGTTTTTTATTTAAATATATGGATTTTCCTCAATATACACATCGCGCTATCTCGAGGTTGATCAAATGATTGATGAGTTAAAATGACACTCTTTAAAGTGACACGAATTTTGACTTTATCAACACTTGCGCTCATATCGAGGCTGATCAAACGATCCATATAATTCAAGCCAAACTTATAGTTTTAATATATATATATATATATATATATATATATATATATCAACTCTATATAAATATATATACTTCCTATATTCTCTCATTAATAAATTCCTTGACACGCCTACAAGCATTCAAGGATGTTCACATTCATCACGACCCCCTCGTCGCATTTGGTGTACCTGCTATTTATTGTTTAATTACTTATTTTCTGATTATAGGCTTATATTAATTTCATATTAATCCCATAACCTATAAAATTCATTAAAATTCCAAACAAACACTGATCATCACATAAATCCATGCACACATTAATCGAGGTATGGTAGACTTAACAACGAGCCTAACTCGGGTTAATTACGATTTAGATTAACACTGATCACCAGCTTAAGATAATAGTTTGTTACAGTCTCCCCAATTTAAAGCAATTTCATCGTCGAAATTAAAGTAAACTTTAAATTACCTATAAATTCAAAGAGAAAAGAAAATTGTTCCTTTATATAAGATTCACGCTCCCAGGTTAGTTCCTCATATCATGAAATTACCAATTTAAAATAACCAAATGAATTTCTTTGGTTCTTGACCTCTAAATCTTATGATCAAGTATTTAAATCGACTACTCGTCATAAGATAAGTCTTCTTAATGATCAAATTTATTTCGATCAATCTTTGGAGTGAACCGAGTCTCCGTTTTTACAAAACATAGACACTTGGAAAGCATTATGAACTCATTTTATTGAGGAGGCAACTCTAACTTGTAAGCAATACGACCAATCCTTACTTGTACTCTGAACAACCCAATGTGCCTTGGAGCTAGCTTACCTCACAACACAAATCTATATAATTCCTTCATAGGTGAGACTTTCTACGGGACAAGATCGTCCTTTAAAAACTCCAAGAACTTATGATGTTTATCGACGTATCTCTTATGTCTTAGCCGTGTTGTAGTCAAACGTTGACGAATCTGATAAATTCTCTCTGTGTAGTTCTGAATCAACTCTAATTCAAACAAAGTTGGATCTTAACCTCTGCCTAAACCCTTCGGGGAACGACAATGTTGACCATACAGAGTTTCAAGAAGAGCATTCCAATGCTAGCCTAACAGCTATTATTACAAAAGAACTCACATAGAGGAAAGTATTTCTTATAGTTACCACTAAACTCCAAAACACAAGCTTGTTGCATATCCTCTAGCAGCGAAATCAACCGCTCACGTTGCTCATCAGTCTATGGATGGTATATTATATTGAGGTTAAAAACAGTTTACAACTGTCTTTGTAATTCACTCTGTAGTCTGGACATGAATCTCGGATCTCTAACTGAAATAACCGACATTGGAACCTCAGAAATTCTCAATACCTCAATATGTACATCATATAATTGGTCAAGAGGATCTAGCTTGAAAAATGGCAAGGAATGCACAGACTTCTTCAACTTGTTAACTACAACCCATATTGCATCGTGCTTACATAACTCAAAGGTAGACCATAAACAAAATTCATTGATATATGTTCCCATTTCCACTCAGGAATAGGCAGTAAAAGCAATAACCCTTCAAGAATTCATATGCTCAGCCTTAATTTGCTGAAATATCCCACATCTTTTTATAAACTTAGCAATATCATTCTTCATCCCAGGCCATTAATAAGTACGTCTCATATCGGGATGTATCTTATTATTACCTAGATGAATAGAGTAAAGATATTTATGAAATTCCCATAGCAACTCTTACCTCAACTATTCCTGAGCTGGAATCTACAATCTATCCCTAAACCGTAACGCACCATCATCAAAAACTAACCAATTAGGATGATCTACACTAGAAATTAATCTTGACGCTCTATACAATCCTAATCAACTTTCTGATAATCAATCACCCAATGAGTCATCTCCGATTCAGTCTAAGTTTGAGTTTGGAATAACAGATTAATAGCTCAAGAATTAGCTTTCTCAGTGGATGATGTGTCAACTAAACTCACACGAATCATCATCATAAATACTTCCTCAAGAAGTCTAAACTGAGAAGCTCTAGTAATAGCTAACATCTTTATGTCTGTTCTTCTCCTACTCAAAGCATCCTCAATCTCATTTGCTTTGTCAACATATTATTTTTATTTATCTAAGTTATAATTGCATATTGATAGTCTGTTAACATTTTTCTTTGTAGTTCTAAATTACTCAGGCTCAAATTGACTTCTATCATTACTTCTCATCCCACACCAGCTGACGACGAAGTAAAACATACAATTTTTTAAGGAATACTCCTCAACATCATATATAGCCTAATATATCAATATTAGAGAACTCACACAGTAAGATATTTCTTCCAGTAACCAATATCTTCCAAGTCGCAAGCTCAGAAATTATATTCTTTGGAACTAAGATTAAATGTGTTAAGATTGAGAAAGGTCCCTCCCAGCTATTATACATTTTTCCCATCTGGGAAGCAAACTTTTAGTTACTCACTGAAATAATAATTATGGTTCTCCATAACTTTTAATTCTTTCTACACACAAATATCCCGCTTACTCTTCCATGAGAATTTAAACCATAATACTGGCAAGAGATTTTTAGACTTTATCAGTCCTATAATTGCAGTATCAACAACCTTCAGTTGTCATCACAACTTAGGTTAATCTATCATGAATATCTGAGTATGATATTTCATTCATATCGGCCAAAAGTATTATATTAGGTAAATAATACTCAGCTTCCACCTGCTGATATATCTCATATTTCTTTATTAAATTGAAACTGTCAATTTTCATTTCAGGTCACCAACAACTCGTTCCTATCACAATGGTTTTAGATTTCATCTGAATGAATATTTTAAAGAAATCTATGCGATTCTCACAACATTCTTGCCATACTTTTTGACTCCAGTTCCAAGAACTTTCCTTACATGTTTAATGTTCTGATTTAAGATTATCATACTAATTATCAATAACTAGTAGCCAACCTTGACCTACTAGATAATCTTAATCAATTTCTTTAATAACGCATCACTCGATTACTTATCATTAGCTCACTCCAACTTGACCTCTAAAGAATAGATTTGTAGTTACCAATCTAGACAACTCAGCTGGTGATATACCAGTGTAGGACTTCAATTGTTCATCCTTACACATCTCACTTAAGAGATATAACTTAGAAACTTTTATTGCAACTACAGCCTCTGTCTTTTTTCTATTCAAGGCATTGTCAACACAATCACCTTTAATGAGTGATGTTTCAGTGTGAGTTCCTAACATTTAGGAAATTCAAGGTATCTTTCTCACCTTCTATTTCTATCACTTTGACAATTTTATTTTTCAAGCTTCCATAGTTTGAAATTCACTGCTTTAACCCATTCATTGGTTTTGTACTTTTAACTTGTCTTTTAATGATTCATCTAGGATTTTCAATAATCTCTAAGAATGATTAAAAGACTCTCAACAACCTTTTCTCTTATTTACAAGTGATGCCTTTCCATATTAGGTACAACTACCAATACAGCTATCTCGAGATCATCAATCTTCAATAGTTCTTCTTATAATTCTTGAACTATATATATAGCTAGAGGTATAAGCTACAATTTTACTTTATTATGTCATCACACATTTTTACCTGAATAAGAAGTCTTAAAATGAAACTTTAACTTCTTCGACAATTTAGGTATCATCAAGCAAACATTGTAGTCAAACTATACTTCAACTTTCTTCCAAAGCATCCTTGAATTTGTTTTCAATTCACAACAATCCTCACACTTGAGTTAACTGAATGAATTACACAATGATACTAGAGACCCTTAGATCAGTCTTTTTTAATATTCAATTATTTCAAGTTTGCTTTTCTCTATTACTTTTGTCTTGAATATATGATAATCTCATATTGTCTCGAGTCCAGTCAAATCCCTTGATTTGCTTTAATATTCAACACTCATAAAATTAATTAACCTTTGAAACTTAGTATTGACATTTGCAAAATCTAGTATGAACCAATTTACTGTCACATTTGTAATTCTTACGGTAATTCTCATGCATCTTCTAAGTCTTCGAGATTTCATTCTTATTATTGTTAATAACACAATAACAACTTAGTTAAAATAAAGTTTTAAAACTTAACACCCTTCATTTGTGAACATAGTATAAATACTTGAAAGTTTTGATGGTTTTTACCATCCTTTCAAAATAATTCAGCAATCGCCTGAAATCATCTTTAAGTATCTCCTTAACTCTGATCATACCATTGTAGCAATCAGATCTCAACTAACTTTTGAGAACAACTGATTTCACCTTATTATCAATATGAGTAATCAATATTAGGCAATAATTATTCATTTCCACTACCAAACATTATATTTTGAATTATTTAAATCTTCATATTCATTGACCACTCATTCTCCCCAATTTAGACTATACTTGTCTAAAACATCAGACTATGATATCTTACCAACTCACTGCCATGTTCTGGATGAACCATCTTCTAGTTTCACCAGTTTATATTCTTAACTTTATCTTTCATTATCCAACAAGTTGCTTGTCATTCCAATATGTATTCACACCATATCTGAAATTTTTACTTCAAAACAACTTAAGAAGTTAGATACATTAGTGGTTTTCTAACCTCAATTAGGCTTTTATCATTAACCACTAATTTATTTAGTGAATAATTTTCATTGTTTTCCAACTAGTCTCAATACTAGTATTAAATCATATCTCAAAGTGATCCACAATCTTTGAGTTTTCCCCCGAAGTCATTCAGTATTCCACTACTTCATAGTTTCTATTCTCTTAGTACACGTATCAAGGTCTAGATCCAATAGATACTTCTTCGATGACTATTATTTGTCTAATAATATTAGCAAGAACATAGACCACTAACAATAGTAAATAGGAAAATAGTTTAATTCCATCTTTATAAGTTTTCCCTATGTCTTTCCTTTTCCACGTTCCTCGAGGTTAAGACTCTCTTGAGCTCTTACCTCTAAAACTACCTCATATCATGAGAAGTCAATGGACATGAACCATCTTATTATCATTCAGGAAAGACATAACTTTTATATCCACTATGTAGATATAATATAACACAATAAATAACATATCTCATTCTTTTATTTTTGGTTACCCCCAAAATTATGATAAAAACCGTTCATAATACCCCAAGCTTATTCATAACTTGAGACAACTCTCGGAGTTAGTAAAATTAGGTTGTGGTACACAGGAATATGCTATCACTTATTCCAAAAACAATTCGAATGTGAAAACAAAATCGGAGCCTTGTCTAGGATACCAAATTGTATAATAATTACCACTTAACTCGAAAGTGATAAACTTTAGGCTCTGAAATAGGCTTTGATACCAATTTGTAGCATCCCCTAACTCGATTAAGGTGATACCCAACCTAAAACCCCTAATTAAGCCATGATAATCACGCTATACTTAATAAGAGATATCAACCTCTCTTTCTATCTCTTGATAAATGCCATTGTATACTGAATATCGATGTAAAAAAATATTAAATGCAGCGGAAATAAAAATTTGTTTGATAAATAAATATGATATATAGTACAAAATCAATCCGGAATAAATATCGATTATACGAAACCCCTATCCTTGCAATATTACAAAATTATAACTCAATAAAAATATATAAGACAAGGGAAGATTCATTACATCAAAGAGAAGACTAAGACTCCTAAATCTTCTCATCCCATAGTCATAGCGCTCGTCAATTTTTATGTAATGTTAAATGGGGTGAACACTTGAACTTGCTCACTAAGGAATGATTCACATAGCCATCAACATTCTATATAATAATCAAGAAAATTATGCAATAACAATATGCACAAATGTTAACTAACAAGAATATGGAAAACATATAATTCAATAAATAAAGGATGCAAATCAAACTATCAATGACTATTACACTGTGATTCCCATTTTATTTGTAAAACTAGGGTCGATTACCCACTGACGCTATTAATGCAATTGCTAGACCAATGCATTAGCCAATGTGTTGTCTAGCCAAGCTATTAAAGCTCAATGGTTCTATTTGAAACCCTCTAGTAAGTATGTAATCCACTCAACCTATTTAACTGAGTAGAAAGTTACATATTGGCAGAGAAGGTAACTCATCTCTTATATAACCTGGTCTCGGTATCAGGAACTTACTATCATGAATCACAATAAACACCATTTTCCATTTATTAAAACCATCAAAGTGTACATAGTCCCCCATTCAGTCCATAAACTACATGAACTACATATACTAATATAGCTAGGCAACATTGATGAATAAGTGAATCTATAATTACATCAATTTAGGTTTTCATTTCGAATTCCTTAACTATTCGGGTCACTCGAGCTTTCTCGGGGATCTAACACCTATCACAAACCATTTGTAATCAATGTAGATCTAAAACTCTATATTTAGAACCCCTAGTTTAGTCCCCAAGTCGTCAAGGAATTCCAATCAAAGCTCAGCATAACTATTATTTTCTGGGGTGGGAGCGCGCTCCCTCAATTGGTGAGCGCGCTCCACCCAGCACTGCCTCGATAGTCTACATGGCAGTAGCCACTATTTTATTACCAAATCATCACCACAACCTCAAACACTCCCCCAAATAATCAGGGAGGACTTTTAGTTTGGTAACAACTTATTTTCAATCATAAACAACAAAAATTAATAGAGAAATCATCACCTAGCAATGAATTCAACTTAGAACTCAAAACTTCACTTACCAAAAGGATGATCTCTGATCCCTCAGTTGTTCTGATCACTTTGATTCAGTGGAGTATCCACTCCTGAACAACCCCTCGAACCCAAAACCCTCAATTGTTCCCTATTACTTTCCTTCGATTGATCAGATGAAAATGAGGATAAGAATGAAGGTTTTTTATTTAAATATATGGATTTTCCTAAATATATGCATCGTGTTATCTCGAGGCTGATCAAATGATTGATGTGTTAAAATGATACTCCCTAAATTGACATGAATTCTGACACCATCAACAGTTACACTCATCTAGAGGCTGATCAAATGATCCATATAATTCAAACCAAACTTATAGTTTTAATATATATATATATATATTATATATCAAATATGTATAAATATATATACTTCGTGTATTTTCTGGCCAATAAATTTACTGGACATGCCTACAAGCATTCTAGGGCGTACACATTCATTTCACGACCCCCTCATCACATTTGGTGTACCGGCTATTTATTGTTTAAATACTTATTTTACAATTATAGGATTGTATTAATTTCTTATTAATTACATAACCTAAGAAATTCATTAAGCATTCCAAACAAACACCAATCAGCATACAAATCTACGCACACACTAATCGAGGTATATCAAACTTAACCACGAGCCTAACTCAAGTTAATTAAGATTTGAATTAACACTAATTACCAACTTAAGGTAACAGGTCGTTACAACTTTGACTTAGTTAATTTGAAAAGTTGCTAAGTTTTAGTTTAAGTACTTTACTTTCAAGTTTATAAAAAGAAAAAGAAAAAAATAAAAGGTTTAAGTTTCAAGTTTGACATATGCACTTGATCTTTTGTGTTTTCCTTTTAAGGATAATTAGTGCATGGGTAGCAAAGGAGAGAAAAACTTAGTGCCTTACAACCCTGAGATTGACATAACCAACAAAGGAAAAAAAAAGAAAGGAATCAAGATGGTTGAGGATCAAGCATGAAGCCATCAACAGTGTCAATAGAATAACCAACCCAAAGGTGATCTGATAGTGCAGGATAAAGTGCAAGGACTGAGATGCCTTCGTGACTACTTCAAGCCAGAAATTTAAGAAACTTACAATGGAGTGATGAGGCTTCCAGCTAACTATAGCGTGTTCGAACTTAGACCATCTCTAATCAACATGGTGCTAAATAGCTTGTTCAACGGGCTATCGAATGAAGATCTAGTTGCATATGTAGAGAATTTCTTAGAGAAATGCGACAGTACAAGTATTACTGAAGTTACAAAAGAGGTGATTAGGATGAGACTTTTGCCATTCTCATTAGGTGGAAAAACCAAATCTTGGTTCCAAAGACTAGGGATATAGCAATTGAAATTGACCAAGCCCCATCATCAATAATTGCAGCAACTTTAGCATTAAGCTGCAACATAGAGTCGTACCTTAGCTCTTGCTGAAAAGATTCAATCAAAATTCCGACTGGATGCCATTGATCTTTCCAAAATAAGGCGTTTTATATTAGTAACCATGTTCCATTCATGGACTCTCTTTGGAAAGCCTCTTCACTCTACTCATCAAAGTCAAGACTTAGAGACAACCCTGAAAGCACAGAAGGAAATCGATGAAAGATTTCTAGACAAGTTATTTCCCTCGGTGAAGGTTAGTGAAAGGAAGTTGGAAATAAACTAATTCAAGCAAGAAGATGGCGAGTCTTTTAACGAGGCTTGGGAAAGATTCGAGGAAATGCTAAGGAGATGTCTAAGACATGGATACGTGAAATGGGTACAACCCCTAATTTTCTACTATAGGATAAACTACAACACCAGAATATTAGTAGATGTCATAGAAAGTGATTCTCTTCTAATAAATGATGAGGATGGAGCATTGGATCTCTTAGATCTTATGTCTCAAAACTCTATAGTCGGTAACAAGTGAGGAAACCAGCGGGCGTATATGAAATTTATTCATAAGCTGCAATAATGACACAACTATCCAGCCTGAGTAATAAAATGGTGAAGCTTCAAATAGTAAAAAAAAAGTCCACAAATACAGGCAATACATCAACTCGTTAATCACCAAGCCATGGTGGCTAATCAAATAGACATGCAACAAGGAATTCAGTATGAGGGCATCAACTTCATGAACAAACAAAGCTTATGGAAACAACTTCAGGACGAGAGGAATGGATCATTAAAGGTTTTATCAAGGATAAACAACAACAACCCCAACTTCTCATATGGAAATCCTAATAACGCACTGAAGTTACCTTCGGGCTTCGATCAACAAGTCCTACAAGGGAAACTAGGGTAAAGTGAAGAGATGACTTAATTGAATTTAATTGAGAAACTCGTGCACACCATGGATATGAGCGTTAGGAAACACTATGAGAATCATGAAAAAGAAATGGAAAATGTGAAACAAGCTATGAAGAGAAAGGGCGATGAAAGATCACAATCCATCAAGAACTTGGAGAGAAAGATTGATTAGTTAGCCATTGCCTTGAATTCAAGGATGGAAGGACAGTTTTTGAGTAACACCATCACAAATCTCAAGGAGAATGTTAGTGCTATTCACTTGATGATCACTGTGACAACAAACGAGCTAAGATAAGAGCAAGTGATATACAAGCTAAAAAAGGTCAACACTTTGGCTATGAGGAAGCATGAAGTAATGTATGAGAATGGAATGGAAATAAGGTAATATGAACTCGAAGGATTCAAGCAACAAGGGATCAGTACCTTGAAAAAGCATAAGAAATGGAAGAAACAAATGAGAGCTAAACAACAAGATGAAGGATCTTTTGAAGAAGCACTGAAAGAAAATAGTATCAAGGTGGTTCCAATGAAGCTGGAATCAAATTTCAAGTTCATACCGAAACCTCAACCAATCAAGAGGAGAGATCATTGAGACATATTTATATTAATAAACATTGATGGGCACTGATTTAGAAATGTCTTATGTGATACGGGAGCCTCAATCAATGTCATGCCAATAATGGACAGGTTACACGCTGATTTGAAGATTAATTGTCCTGATACAACAAATTTGTAAGTAATTGATGGCAACTTGGTACCAACTATTGGGAGAGCCTTGAATGTGCATGTGAAAGTGGGTAGGTTCACATTCATCATGGGTTTTGAGGTTATAGATCACAATATTGATGATGATGTGTTTATGATACTTGAGCGGCCATCTTTAAACACTGCAAATGTTGCATTGTATACAAGGAAGAAAAAGATCACGATGATTATCACGGAGGAGGATGATGCCAATAAGATCATCTTTGTTGATGGGCAAGAAGTACATCCAGATTGGAACGATATTATTATCTCTGATCTACAAATTGATTATCTCGATTTAGATTCAAACTAAATGAGCGGAAAGGGTGTCAAGCCAATGACATTAAACTAAGCGCTACTAAGAAGTAGCCCATGAGCTTTTTAAATCTCAAGTTTATTAAATCTTAGCTAGTCAAGTAGTTATTTATTTTAGTTAAAGACAATTCAAAGATTTTAGATTTTTAACTTTTGAATTTTTTTTTCTAAATGTGCGGGAAAGGTAGTTTGCCCGGTGACAATTCATCAGAAAAGAAAAGTCTTGACAAATTAAGTAAAGAGTGTAAAAGGATGAAGGAGTTAAAACGGCAAAGTTAAGGTACATGGGCAAATCACGGGTAAGTTTTATGGGTTTTTTTTATATATACATAGATCTCACGCGATCATGACACCTTGTATTGTAATACACAAAGTTGGGAGAACGTTAAATAAGAATTAATGAAAAGAAAATATGCAAAAAAATGTGGATAGTCAGGTCAACGCCATTTGTATAAACACACAACATCGTGGGGTACAAGACACAGCGCCACCAGGGTGCCAAGCTGTAAGAAAAAAAACCTCACAATGATCTTGAAGTCGTCACAACATTTTCATGGCTTTGTGCCCTATAAAGGATGGCGCCAATGTCGATGAAATGTGTTTTAAACCTTATTTCACCCATATTCTTTGCACTTAAACTAATTCCATTCACAACCAACCAAGCATACATCCCTCTAGAACCCAAGATTGATCATTTCTAAGTGAGAAAAGAGATTTCGTAGTGATTTAGAGTGAAACGAGAGAGTGTATTGTGAATTTGCACAAAGAGAATAGCGAAGGCATTGATTTGGGTATTTAATTCAAAAGAGCATTATGGTTTAAGTTTGTGAGAATAATAAGAGAGCATGGATTGATAGAGGCTTGGAGGAGTATTATACTTTGAAAAATAGTTCGACATTGAGGTAACTTACAATTTCATTAGTTATGCTTTGAAATTTTAAGAAATTTTGATGAAAATGCAGGAATTGGGATATGAGGTTGTTGGATAGGATTTTCAATATATGTGAATGTTGGACATCAATGTGACTTATGGAAACCTAGTAAATGTTTTTGTATTATTTGGTATGTGAATGATCCTTGTGATATACAATTTTGTATTTAGGTGATTTGAAGACTCGTGTTGTTAGTTGTGTTAAGTTGTGTGAGTTTTGAGAAGAAAAATGTTGAGAACAAGGAGACAAACAAGTAAAGTGAGTGAAGTGAGAGCGAATGATTTTGAGACATCATCTTCAAAAAATCCCAATGAGGAGGAGCCTAGGCTATTCAAATCAAAATACTATATTAGTAGATAGACTAAGGATAGATATGATGCCATTAAATATAGATAGTTCATTTGCGAAAAAGGAATTAATTTGTCGGCCAAGTATGAAAAAAGAGTAAACAACTACATTAGGCAACAAGGTTGGGAGTAATTCACTCAAGACTATAGGGAGAACAAGGTTAAAGGAGTGAGGGAAATTGTATATGAGTTTTACGCCAATGCAAAGTTTAGTATGAAAGGTGATCTAGTAAAGGGGTGAGGGGTTTTTGTTCCCTTTAATGAGCGTGCAATTATTAGTATCTATTGGTTATAGCATATGAGTATGGTGGTAGCTGAACATAATTTTCCCGATGATCTATATGAGAAGCCCTATAACCTATATCATTTTAATGCCATAGAGCGTGCATTGGTTGTTTAAGGACAACAAGGATGGGTAATGGAAGCTAAGAATGTGCCGAAGCACATTAAGAAGGGTAGCGTGAGGAAAGTATATAGAATGTGGCAACACTTTCTTATTGTTTCATTATACTAAACCACTCAGCAAGGCGAGATCAACAAGCCAAAGACGGCTTGTTTGTTTGAGATTACAAAGTATGGGGACATCAATGTGGCGAGATCATCTAGAAGAGCCTGAGGGAGTTTACCATGTCAGAGAGGGACAACAAATTATTTTTTTCTAATTTTAATTACTCAGGAGTGCTTGAAGGTCGGAGTGTGATTTCTTCAGGATAAAGAATTTGATGTTTAGGCCTAACCAACCATAGATAAGGATTTTATGCTCATATTGAAATCACCAACTAGTTACTAAGACTGTGAGGATGAGAGGGAGACAGTCGAGGGCAACAGACTTAAGGCCGAGTTATTGGCCAAGCAGCAAGAAGATCATGCAGCAGTAGCAAAGTTAGCCTAAGAGTTGCGAGAAGAATGATACAGAGAGGTGGAAGATCACCAATAGAGATTCACTGAGGGCTACGAGTTTGTAGATCCCACTTATAGGAGAGCAGGACTTGGATGGTCTCAAAGTTTTTCTACCATGTCCTCCACTACAACAACCAGTGCCACCACCATAGCCATAAGTACCACCACCAGAGGACTTGACTTCATAGCAGCAGAAGCTATGTATTTTTGAGGAAACAATATCGAGAAGACATGATTCAGTATCGTGAAGCTTCAATGAAATATGAGCAAGGCCGACTGAGCGAGCAGCGAAACTTCATGTTATTTATAGATCATTAGAGGAATGTAGCTAGATATGATAAGATCATATGAATGAGATCGACTGATAGGTCTTTTAGCTTTTTAGCGGCACCGAACTATGTGTTTGATCTAGATGTAGTGCAGAGCAAAAGGGTAGAGCATCCTTTGACAACATCCTATGCTGGAGCTGATGATGATGCATAATCCTAATGTCAGAGTCTTAGTATTTTTTTAAACCTTGGGGAGATGAGAGATAGATAAATTGATACTAAGGACTTATTTGGTATGAAGTGGAGATATATCCAAGGAGATAACTTACAGGAAGTTAGGAAATAATCATGTTTGGTTGCTTAACTCGTCTGCAAGTTATCTCTCAACTTACACCTTAAGGTGAGAGATATCTCACCACCACCCCTAGAGAGTTATCTCCCAGGAGTTGTAGACTCAATTACTCGTCATTAATGGCCCTTTTATTACCCATCTCTTTCTTGTTTGAAGGATATTTATGTCAATTCATGTTTTTTATTGTTTAAAAATCTGAAACTTTCTTGCAAGTTTAAAGTTGAACCAAACATAAAAATATTAACTCTAAGGAGTTAACTCCAAGGAGATAACTCCGAACTAACACTGTAAGTCAGCAAAAATGAACCAAACGAGGCCTAATTAACTTTATATTTGGGATGTTTTTGTTACTTATTTAGTAGTTTAGATTCTAAATTTAGTTTATTTTATTATATCTTATGTTATTATTATATGTTTATGTTTAGTATTTTCATGTTTCAGACTAATTTTTGTACCTTGAGGACAAACAATTTGATTTAAGTTTAGGGGCATCAAAACTACACTATGGGAAATGGTAAGAAAAGATGAAATAAGGATAAATACTGTAGGTATGATCATAAAATTTTATTTTTGAAGTGTTAAAGAGGAAAGCATGGTAGTGTATTTTATTTCATTTACTTATTATTTGAATGTGTTTAGGTAGTATAGATTAGGTTATATATAGTAATAAGTAATGAATAAGTAGTTCATTTGCAAAGTTTATGCCTCTAATTGAGGATGAGTAAGATACAAGTTTCTTGTTGATATGAAACTCCATAATGTGTTTTTTTAATTTTTGAAGAAAATATAAAATGTGGCAAACAACGATATAATTTCATGATTAAAAACCTAGAGTGAAGGAAGACCATGAACTTCAAACAAATGCAAGGAGAGTACTAGAACACTTCTTGTAGAAAAAGTTAGGTCTCTAAGGAATTCTATAATAAGTGTGAATCTTACTTGATAATAAAAAGTAAATAAAGACTTAGTGCTAACAGGGGAAGAAATAGGCATGTTTAATGTAAAAGTTGTAGTTAACTTGCTTGATATAGTGAAAATGAAAAGTGCTAACTAGAGTTTTTTTTTTTAAGAAAAAAAGAGTCCCACGAGTTCTACAGGAAATGAAGTAGAGAACTTGATATTTGGAAAAACTGAGAAAAAGCGAAATCCATAGGAAAAAGGAATAGGTACCGTGCAATTAAAAAATATAAAGAGAAGAAGAAAAGAAATGAGATATGAAAATAAAGAAATAAAGGTGGAAGTTATAATAAAACTCTTTAAATAAAAGATTTAGCTCGAATACTAATAGCTTGATTGAGTTAAGTTTTCTTTTCAACTATATTAAGCTCTATAGACTCTTGAAGTGCTAAATTCTACCGAAATTAGTTTGATCTACGCTTATTTGTGAATTTTTGAGCTTAATGAGAAATCATGAGTTTGTACACTTGCTACTTGAATGTTGAGGTAAAACAAAGTTATGAGTAGTAATTGTTTTGGTTGTGATCTACTTTTGAGTTTTGAAAGTGAAATATATGTGTTGTTATTGCTATATGATTTTAAAAATATAAGTTTTTGAAAAGAAAAAATATTGAGTATATTATTAACTTGAACTTATTTAGAATAAAGGATACTTGATGAACAATGTAAAATGAATATGAACTAAAGCGATAAGAGTAATTAGAATGCCTAGAAAAATACCCTTTTGCTCGGGATGTGCAAAATTCTAAGTTTATGGGTATTTGATAAGTGACTATTTAGACTTATATATATTATTAGTTTGGTAGTATATTTAGTATAAGTGTCCCAAAATGAGCTCTAATTGACGGTATTTATGTATTTTTCAGGTATACGAGGTATAAAGGAGGTATAAGGATGAGTTCACGAAGAAACGAAGCTAAAATACACTAACATGGGGCACATGGGTTTGACAATATGGGAAGGAAGGTGCACAACGTGGGAGATGAAGGCACAACTTGGGAGACCAAGGCAAAGAGAAAAAAAGTGGAAAAGATGGCTGGTGTAGTGGCGGCACCGTAAAGGACAAGGGACGACGACGAGGAGGTTTAAGCAGGGCGCTGAGCCTACTGAAGAAGGAAAAAACACTTAAAGTAGCCGAAACTGTCACATCACCGTGGCCTTGTACACACAGTGTCAGACCACTTACGAATAGCATCGAGACTAAAGAAAAAAGAAAGTTAGAATTATATTTCATGTGAAATTGTTTAGTATGGTTTCTAATTGTTTTCAAACGTGTCTTGAGTATTAAGAAGATTTGTGGAAGAAAAGACATTGAAGACTCACGTGTGGTGATTTGAGTATTATTTTTATTGATTTAATTAATGTTATTTGATTATATCTTTTATTTCAATGAATATCACTATGTGCAGGTTTGTTTCAATGAAGTGTGAGTAGTTCATTAATCTTAAAGATCAATGAGTCCTATGGTATGAATATTATGCTATAAAATTGAATAGATTGTAAAGTTAAAAAGTGCAATGGTTAGAATTTATATTGATTATGAGTGTAATGTTATGAACATCTTGATCACGTGTTTGTTGATATTAGGTTTTAGAAGTTATCATGGTCATTGAAGCTTTTAAGCCAGATATGGATGGTACAACCATAAAATGTATGACATGGAGAGATAGTTATTGGTTAGGCAGACAGATATAGTAAACTTAATTGGTTATGAATCTAAAGATTTCAAACTTAAATCAACGTGGAGCTTAAGTTATTCAAACCGATAGGTGGAGTTCTAGTTTGCACATTAATTTTTTTTTCGTCGTGATAGTGGGTTGAAGTGGATTTGAATGAAATATGTCTATTGTAATTAGGCATTACACATACATAATAAAGATGAGAAAGTGAGTTGAAAAGCATAGTATTTTATTACCTAGGTGAAGTTGTGAACTAAGATATTCTTAATATAAGCGTTTAAAAGTAATTTACATTAATTTATTAGATTAGATTATTTTAGTTATAAAATCAAATTAAAAAGGATTTCCTTAGCAATAGAGTAATTTTGACTAGGTATCATTGAGTGCATACGCTCTTCCCTGAGGGTGATATCCATCATCAACGTAAGTTGGTCACGCAATTACTGGAATCGAGCAGTTATGCTTTCTGCCACGATCAGCGACATCCATGACGAACTGTAGTAGATAACGATATTTTTTCCATATACTGTAAAATCGATCGATTGCCCTTTATCAAAGCCATAAAATCCTATTTCAAGCTGGACCTGAGTAGGGATATACTTTTCATAGAACAGCTGACAAGATTTCGCCCTAGTCTTCAGATCTGGATGAGTATCACAATACGTATTCCACTACAAAGCTTACACTTCCCCGAAACATGGTCTTGAAACCCATGCCTAAATGCTCTCATCGACCCTCATCAACTTGTGAAACTGCTCATGTGATAAAAACCACCTCTCAAAAGCCTTCGGATCACCGCCTCCAGGAAAGAATCTCGGTTGAAATATGATAAACTCCTTGATTAGCTTGGCCTCAGGTGACGAAGTAAACTCAAAAGTGGTCTCCTGCTGCTCTATAGTCGTTTGTGTATGAGTGGGAGTTAGTGTCTCGACTAATGTAGGAACTAGCGTAGATGCCTCTGTCAGCGTCTCCTAAATCACTGCCTGAACAGGTGTTTGTGGTACAATCAGAGTGATGACTGCTTGAGTAGTAAAAGCTGGTATCGCATGTACTATAAGAGCTACTACTACGAAAGATGTTGCGGCATGAGCCCTGAGTAACTGGAGAACCTCTGCCAACTGAGCATCATAAGTCACAAGTCGGTCGTCGACACTCTGTGTAGTAGCAGTGGCAGTGGCCCTAACCAAATCGCTAATCTGACCAATCTCTAATAAAGTAGCAAGTTATCCATCATCGTGATCTTACATCAAAAAGGTTAAGCCATATCAGCCTCGGTATATATACTCGTATAGTGCATAACATACAGTAAAAATACAACACGTATATTAACCCTAACTCTACCCGCCTCACTATCACTTCCCAACTAGGGTTCTGAATTAAGTATATTAGGTTTCCACATTAAAGATTTTGTTCATTAAGCTTTATGCTCTTTGATTACTTTCCTAGGTTCCTCAAACCATTGCTCTAATACCAACTGTGGCGGTCCCGTGCCCCGAGGATGCCAGGTGTGCGGCCTACTGACGATCATTGTCACGTTAACGATCCTTAATGCGTAGTCATCATATTCTTTATATTATTTGTAAGAATTTACAGTCTTTAAGTTCGAAGTAGCCATTTACAAAAATGGGTTGTCCAAATGAATTGAAAAACTTATAGAAATGCCCAAAAATAGTGAGTTACCAATTCAAATTTGTTGTGGCCCATGAACTTTCATCAATCCCATGTTTTCCATGTTTCATTTGACGAACTTAAGCAAGTAAAGAGTGGGTTTTTGTACCTAGCTAATGAACTCTTGGATTTGATCTTCCTAGCCAGATTCCTCTAGTATATGGCATCAATTCCTCCTAGTTCATGCTGAATTTTCCAGCACTCCAACACAAGAACAATCTTTGTTATTGTAACATGAATAGATTTCTCACTAACTTAGCTATATATATGTTATGTTATAATCAATTGTGTTCATGTATCTCGAGGTCAATCTAATGGTCCTTGTTAACTCCTACTCCACTAATTTCCATCTTGCTGACACCAGTCCCCAACTCAAATATCCTAAGATTCTATTCTAGTGTGAATCTCAACGCAAATCTATGATATCAATTTTTTCATCCAACTATAGGCATTTATAATCAATTGATTCAATTAATTTAACTTAGGCACTTATATATATATATATATATATATATATATATATATATATATATATATATATATATATATATATGTATGTGTGTAGGCTATTTAGAGTCTTAAATTGGTGTACTACTACTTCCCCTAATTCCCGACTACCCAACACCCAGCGCCCTATGTCTTGGCATGCATCACGAGGCATGTAAATTCTTTCTTTCTCAATTTAATTGACTTATCCTATTGTTTTACTATCATTAAATGTCAATTAATTTCACTATACTCATATTACTCTATTTAGCAAAATCTAAATTCAATGTACTCGTACTTCGCCTTCCCAATACTCATGTTGGCACGTTTTTCGAGGCAAATACCCATCTTACATCCTCACACGATATGTTAATATAAGCTCAAACATGTGATGCCAAACTAAATAAAATAATTATTAACATCTTAATTATGTAACTAATAGACAAAAGTAACAATTTATGCCCAGTCAGGCATGTCCTAGAGGCATCCACGTGGGCCTGATCTAGCGTCCGAGTATGAAAATAAACTAAATATCGACGTCAATAAATATTGGGTCGTTACATACATACACACACATAGATATAAGGAAATTCAACTATAGTGATTTAAAATTTTCACCATTGAATTTAGATCCAATGTTGAATATGAAAACTACATTTATGACTCTTAAATATGTGCACAAGTTCCAAGAAGGCATATTCATCATTGGATCTAAATTCATGGTCCAAGTTTAAAATCACCATGGATGGTGGTTTTTCTCAATCACCATGGTAAAATTACATGTGTGTGTGTGTGTGTGTTTATAATGAAATGTCCATATCAGATTAATGTGAGGTCTACATATGTAGCATCCCCTACACCAATTAGAGCGATAGCCGATCTGAAACCATAATTAAGCCCCGTTACACTAGTCAAACTTAACTAGAGCCAACAACCTCGTCTTCTGTACCTAATAAACTCAACCTGTATATAAATATCGAAATATAAATCAAAGTATACATTACGAAAAAGTTAAAACTTTTTTTATAGTACATATGATATACATAAACCATAGTTTATCAATCGAGCCTCAATTATACAAACCTCATAACTTTGTTATATTACAAAATATGTAATTCAAACAGTATATATGTATAAAATGGGATCATTACATCGTAGATAGGGCTACAAAACTCCTAAGCTTTCTCATTCCCTTTAGCCAAAATGTTGGACTGAGAACATTAAATGTTAATTTGGGGCGAACGCTCCAACTTGCTCGGTAAGTTTGAATTCATATCATATCAACATTCTATATAATAATCAAGAGTGATATGTAGTAACAATATGAACCAATCATGGCTAACAGGATAATGAAAAGTATATAATTCAATATACAAACAAATGCAAGTCAAACGATCAAAGGCTACTACACTGTGATTCTCATTCATTTGTAAAACTAGGATCGATTACCCACCAACACCATTAATGCGGTTTTTGACCAACACATTGGCCGACGCGCTATCTAGCCAATACATTAATGTTCAATGGTTGTCCTAAACCCCTCTAGCGAATGTGTAATCTACACAACCTACTTAGCTTAGTAGGATTTAACATATAGGCCGAGAACCAAACCCATATCCTGTACAACATATTCTCAACTCAAAGGTTTACTCTTGTCGATCACATCATATACCGTTTTCCATTTTATTAAAACCCATCAAAGTGTACATAGCCCCCATTCTAGTCCATAAACTATATGAACTACATATACTACTTATCCAGATAATATTGATGAATAAGTGAATCCATACTTACCTCGATTAGGTTTCGTTTCCAAATTCCTAATTTTTCATGTCACTCGACCTTTCCCAAGGTTTTAGAACCTATTACAAACCATTAGAGGTCATTTTAGGTCTAATGTCCCATATTTAAAACCCATAAACTAGTTCCTAAACCCCCATAATTTACTATGTAAATTTTAGCGGTATTGTTGTTTTCTGAAGTGGGAGCCCGATCCCTACTTTGGTGGAGTACGCTCTGTAACGGCCCAAATTAATTAAACTAGGATTAGCGTTAATCTCGGATATTAACGGTCGTAATTCAGGCATTACGTAGATAATTCGGTTGACTCAGACACGAGAACCGAGGAAATATGTTATTTATGGATGGTGGTTGTATATATGTGGTGTTTAAAATTATTATTATTATATTGCACCACATATGTGTATGTTGCTATCATGTGAGTTGGTGTGACGGTGTTCGCCTCGAAAGGTGAGTCAACGAGGGTGTTGGGTTGGTGAACTATGGGTATGCTAGCAAACTTGACTAATCCATGTCAAGATGAATAGTAAATCAATTAAATGGGTAATGTGACCATACGCTAAGTTAATTCAAATTAAAACAATATGTTATGGCTGCCTCGAAATGCGTATCAACGTGCAGGGCACTAGGTACTAGGTAGTCGAAGGTTAGTGGGACAATAAGTTAGTTATTTTTTATAAATAAAACACTAACCACATTTATTAAATGGACCTAAGTTAGTGCAACTAAATTAAAATAAATCAAGGCCTATAGTTTAGTTAATTAAGTGGGAACTATATGATTTTTTCTAGAGATGCACACTAGCACATCTAAGAGCTATAAGAGTAGAAAATTTGTGTTACATGGACTGAGTAAGTCAGAGTGAGTGGGATAAGTGGCTAGGGATGAACCATTAGAAAAACTTCGAGATATGTAAACACATTGAGATTAAGGGCTAGAAATCAATCTCACCTTAATATATAAGGATGGTTTGATCAATACATGCAAACGAAATCAAATTTCATTCTGGAATCCAGAGAGAAATAGAGTTGATTTAGGAACCGAAATTTAGCACTTTGGAGGCCAATTTGAGGACTCAAGCATAGGTAATCATCATCTCCATCTTATACTATGTTTAATAAACCCAATTTTGAGTGTTTTTGTTAAATTCAAATTGGAAGGGTTGGTCTCTAGTTTTTTGGTGTTGTTTTGATTAAATTCATGTAGAGAGTGTGTTAGATAGGTTTAGGTAGCCAAATTGAAGAGGAAATACAGAATTCTGGACTTGAGAATTCTTTCCTAGAGGCTAGGTAGCGCGCTACTTGGAACGATTAGCGCGCTAATCGTTATGGGTTTCCAACTGTTCTTCTGGACGAAGATCAGTAGCGCGTTACATTATTTCCATAGTGCGTTACCATTACATAGAGCGATAACGACAGATAGAAACTGAGTTTAAAAGGTTTTTTTTGGATTTTTGACTTCAAACATATCCAAACACCTATAAACATACTAAACATGTAAAATTAGACTGCAGGGACTTAAGGGACCGTAGCTCGGGTATCGGGAGCTAGTCGGGTTGGATACGGGTGTTCGAGGACGTCAAAGCGTGGATCTAAATGCGTAAACCCATTAAGAATGCTTCACAGAATTCATGATTTTGATTTATCGATATCGCATTTCATGCGTGACTGCTCGTGGGAACACATGGGGTTTCTATCGTATTTTGGTTTGCGTATATATTGGTTGTGGCTAAATCATTTTCACGGATTACTTGAGTTTAGTGCACGTGTAAACAACAGTATGATATATTTACGACCGTCAGGAGGGATTTAGGGTGTTCCATTTGCCTGAAATATTGTTCGGAGGGGTTCATCCGGTAACTGAAGTTGGGGTTTAGTCGCTATAAGCCTGTAAGTATATACGTGGTTCCTATTTGATTTACTGATTACTGGATGGTGTACATCAGGGCTTTCTCGTGATTATACGGATGTTTACTTATTAAAGCTTTATTTCTGAGTTGGTTTAGCTGGTATGTACTGTTTATTTATTTCATGCTACTACTTTTGCTTGTCGTATATTGCTTACATTTATGAGAATATGATGTACTGTTGCCAAGAGTTATATTCACATGTCTCGTAGTTTATCAGTTTTATTTCATGAATATTGTGTGGACTTCTTTTAGGATTTTACTCACTGGACTCATCATTGTATTTGTTGGGTGATTGAGTGTAGATCCTTCAACGAGCAAAGGCAAGGGCGAGAGGGTACTAGGCGACTACATCTGAGATTGTGGAGCTAGCTTATATGTGATATCAGTTTGTATTTATTTTACTTTTCTTAGGTTTTGGGGACCTTAGAACACATATTACATGTATATGGAACTTTTATTATACTTATCTCGCCTTGATATGTACATGGTATCTTTTGTCGGGTTTTTTTTACTACCAAGGATTGTTAAATATTGCATCAGTTACTCATTAAAAGATTTCTGCCGTAAAATTATAATATAACTTGATAAATTGAGTAATTGGATAACTAAATTATTAATACCAATGTAAAGGTTAGTTAGCGTAACTAGGGTTAGCTGGAAAAGTGTAGGCAACTTGTTAGGTCGCGAGGCATCAAGGATAAGCGGGCCATGATGTGGCAAGACTAGTTGACGTGGGATACGACATGGCGAGTAGCAAGGAAGCCTGAAATTTGGAGCCACCACAGTTTGGTATTAGCGCGACGTCGAGCCTATGGGAGGAAGCGTAGTTGTCTTTAACCTAATACCAAATGTCAAAATTTCTTATCAGAGCAAGGTCGATGGTGCCTAGGGGGATGAAGCACAATTTAACCTAATACTAACGCCACGTTTAGTGGTAGAGTGAGGTTGAAAGGGCTTAGGTTAAAAATTTAAAGAAAATAGAATAAAAGTTAACAAACAAATCTTATATGTGGAAACCCGAATATCATGACTTAGAATCTTAGTTGGGAAGCAATTTGAGATGGGCAGTGATAGGGTTTATATAAGTGTAATGGTTTTTATTGTATATATTATATAACGTATATGAAAGGTGATCTGACGCACGCTTTTTAATGCGGATCACGATGGATGGCCAGCCGACTCCACCTACTACAAATGGTGGTCAGACGAGTGACAAGAGTAGAGATGAGCCACACGATTCACAGCTCATGATAGGCAGTTTGAGCTATTGATGGATACGATGTGCCAGAAACAACAGCGATTGCATTACTCACCATCGCCCAAGTACAGAGCACGACTAAGATAACAACTTCTCTGACAGTTCCATCGACTATCCAAACTATTTCGACACATGCAGTGGTACGGGAGCCTCCGATAGTGGTTTCTACACTGATAGTGGCACAAATCGAGATGCAGATTGCTACACCGGCACAGATCGGCATGTTTGAGACTTCAATGACGATAAAAGTCAAGTTGATGAGGGAGTTTATCAAATTTGAACCCGGATAAGTTTATGGAGGCGGAGACCTAGAGGTAGCCGGGAAGTGGTTGATTGCATATCTGAGGTTACACAAACTATTTCGGATCCTAGAGAGCATACAAGCCAGGATATCAGGGCATATGCTAAGAGGGGATGTTGCTGTATGGTGGACAGCATATACAGATACTCACCCAGAGGCGAGGACACGGGCATACTTCAGAGAGTTATTTTAGGATCAGTACATACCTATAGGGTGAGGTTGAGGCTGAGAGAGGAGTTTCTAGCATTGACGCAGGGTAGCCATTCAGTGTTACAGTGCATGGATAGATATCGATACTTGATACAGTTTGCCACAAAAGTCATAGGCACCGAGATACTGCAGATTTATTACTTCATCCGAGGGTTGATTGAGGACATAGCTAGCGCTATAGTTTCCTTCGGAGAACAGACACTGCAGGAAATATATGATAGAGCGCTTACCCATGAAACAAATATGTTGTCGTGGGCTTACAGGCATTCATCTACTAATTTGGAGAGACTAACTAGACAGAGTTTTGGGCACAAGAGATGACAATAGGACAAAGAGTACAGTTGAGGCCGTAGGGATGATGATCGGGCAGCCAGACCGTATGTCGTAGCTGCATTACCAACACCTCCGTAGAGACAGACTCAAGACTAGGAAGGCAGAGACTAGAGATCACAGGGTCAGGGTCAGTGGACAAGGAGTCAACAAGCAGGACCAGGATGGAGGATCATATATTGGTGATGTGGACCGAATGGTCCAGGAGGGACTGTTCACAGAGATCATCGACTCCAACAGTGGTTAAACTGTTGCAGACTTGAGAGCCACTGCATTTAGTGACTGAGCTAGGTCGGGAGATGTCCCAACAGCAGGTTCAGGGTACGTGATTTTAAATTCTTAATAATTATAGTTTAAGTTTTATGCTTGCATAGTGGTCGATGGTAGACTATAGCGGTATAATGGTAGCTTATTGTATTTTGACATGGGATTGTCATAGGTCACAGCATGGCATGAAATTGTCATGGTAAGTACGGATAGGTTGTGGCATGAAATGGGATTTTCATGGTGAGTAAGGATAGGTTATTCCATGGCATAGGATTATCATGGTATGTGATGGTTAAATAAGACTATCATTTTAGGGTGCATGATATAATAGGTTCACAGTTATTGGTGTTAGGTAACTAGGTTAGAGAAACTTGAACACGGAAATCAAACTGAGAGTAGGTTGCGAAGATGTTGGAAAAGAGCGGCTAATCTTGACTACCTCGGCAACATGCGTTTATATCTCAGGGTAACACTACGTTCCCTGTTATGGGAGTAGTGGGGTGTTCAAGGGACTTAGAAGGGGACTATCAAGATGTGAGGAGTGGTCACGGGGATAGGATAGTTACACAAAAGTATACTCGAGGTTTAAATTTTGATGAAAAAATTCTCCTAGTGGGAAGAATTGTAACTACCCAAATTAATTAAACTAGGATTCGCGTTAATTCTCAAAGATTAACGGTCGTAATTCGGGCGTTACGTGGACAACTCGGTTTACTCGGACATGAGAGCCGATGAAATATGTCATTTTATGGATGGTTGTTTTATATATGTGGTGCTTAAAATTATTATTATTATATTGAACCGCATGTTTGTATGTTGCTATCGGGCGAGTTGGTATGATGGGTGTTCGCCTCGAAAGATGTGTCAACGCGGGTGTTGGGTACGCAAACATCTGGTATGTTAGGAAACTCAACTAATCCATGTCAAGATGAATAGTAAATCAATTAAATGATTAATGTGACCATAGGTTAAGTTAATTCAAATTGAAATAATATGCTATGGTGTGCCTCGAAATGCGTGTCGAGGCGCAGGACACCGGGTACCGAGTAGTGAAAAAAGGTTAGTGGGACCATAAGTTGATTATTTTTTATAAATAAAACACTAACCATATGTATTAAATGGACCTAAGTTAGTACAATTAAATTAAAATAAATCAAGGCCTATAGTTTAGTTAATTAATTGGGAACTGTAAGATTATTATAGAGATGCACATTGGTACATCTAGGAGCCATGAGAGTAGAAAATCTGTATCACATGGACTGAGTGAGTTGGAGTAAGAAGGGCAAGTGGCTAGAGGCGAACCATTAAACAAACCTCGAGATACATAAATACGTTGAGATCAAGGGCTAGAAATCAATCCTACCTTAATATATAAGGATGGTTTGATCAATACATGCAAATAAAGTCAAATTTCATTCCATAATCCAGAGAGAAAGAGAGGTGATTTAGGAACTAGAATTCAATACTTTGGATGCCAATTTGAGGACTCAAACCTAGGTAATCATCATCTCTATCTTCTACTCTTTTCAATAAACCCAATTTTGAGTGTTTTTGTTAAAATTCAAATTGGATGCTCTTTGGTTTTTTGGTGTCTTTTTGATAAAATTCATGTGGATAGTGTGTTAGATAGGTTTAAATAGCCAAATTGGAGGGGAAATACAGAATTTTCGACTTGAGAATTCTTTCCCAAAGGCTAGGAAACGCGCTACTTGAAACGGTTAGTGCGCTAATTGTTCTGGTTTTCCAACTGTTCTTCTGGATGAAGATTAGTAGCACGCTACATCTTTTCATAGTGCGCTACCATTACATAGCGCGCTAACGACAGATAAAAATTGAATTTAAATGGTTGTTTTGGAATTTTTGACATAGAACATATCCAAACACCTATAAACATACTAAACATGTAAAATTAGACTGTAGGGAGTTAGGGGAACGTATCTCATGTATCGGGGTGCTAGTCAGGTCAGATACGGGAGTCTGAGGATTATGGAGCGCGGATTGAGGCGCGCGCAAAATCCATGGTTTTGATTTATCGATATCGCATTTCATGTGTGACTGTTAGTGGGCACACATGGGGTTTCTCTCCTATTTCAGTTTAGGTATATATTGGTCGTGGCTAAATTGCTTGCACGGGTTACTTGCGTTTAGTGCACGTGTAGCCGACAGTAGGATATACTTACGATCGTCGGGAGGGATTTGGGGTGTTTCCTTGACTTGAAATAGCGTTTAGAGGGGTTCATCCGGTAATTGAAGTTGGGGTTTAGTCGTTGTAAGCCTGTAAGTATATACGTGGTTCCTATTGTTGGGGCATGTGCCCTAGGTCAATCCATTAACTGTCTTTATGAATACTTTTAGTTAATAAAATAGAGGATTTCATTTGCTGTTTATTATAATTAATTTGCATGTTTACATTATAATAAGATTCATGGGTATTTATAGAAATATCCTAAATGTCCCTAGTCGATCATTATACTGGGAACTATAATGAATTAAGACTAGTGTGAGTCTTGATTGATGATCATATGATGATTATACGTATAGGGATACGAATCAAGATCACGAGTACTTGTTAGGGAACAAAGTACTGGACCGACCTGCTATGAGAACATCACATGGATTAAGTCATAGTCGTTTCTTATGATATGTATATTTTTCAGTCCTCTGACTTGAGATTACCAGAGACTTCAACATTAGAAACATAGTGATTTGACACTATCAAACGTTGTCTTTAACCGGACGATTATAAAGGTTGTGATTGGTTACTATGTGAGCAATGTGATGAAGTTGTGTAATCGAGATAGAATTTGTCCCTCTCGTATAAAGAGAGATATCTAGTGGATCCCTCGATGTGTTAGACTGTTAAAAAGGTCTAGTCTAAGTGAATTGATATTGATCAATGTCACTTGGATGTTTTCAGTCTACCTAGAGATCGAGACTAGTACGATTGAACATGTTGGATGACAATTCCATGCCTTATGTTTGATCAAAAGGATATCGTGTGACAAAATGATGTTATATACATTATTGATTAGGTTGTATCGATTTGATATTCATACGACTTGGGTAGTCATAATGTCTTGCTAGAGGCCGCTTATGACTTGTATACCAAAATGTGTTTTGGTACACTGCCAACGTTGTATGAGCCTATTGGGTCGTACACTAAGAATGGTTTTGCGAGATTTTAAGATGGTTCAGAAAAATGAATTTTATATGATAAAATTCATGACGGAAACGTCCTTGTGGTGTATTACACTTATACTTCTTTAAGTAGGGGTATATGTGTAATTTACTTAACCGTCTATATACAAGAGTTGTATAAATAGACGCTTTAAGTTAGAATACACTAACAAAAGAAAAAGGCCAAAACTCTTTTTTCGTTTAAGAAACGATTTAGGGTTTTCGGTATGCTCTGGATCGTTTTGGAGAGAAACAAAAGGATTTGGTATTCTCTCGAAGCTAGCACTTTGAATCTCGGTCACCGTTCGTGTGTGGACTACTAGTAGAGGGCGTTCGTCGTTGGCAACGCCTTAGAGATCGATCAACCTTCAGAAAGGTATATTGCGACTGAGGTATGATTAAGTTTTTCATGGTTTAAACGTTTTTAATGGAATTAGATTCGGATCCCGTTGGGGTTTTTGTCAAAATTGTTTTGTAATTTCCATTGCGTATGAACCCCAAAACCCAACAATGTGGTATCAGAGCCATCGAGTTCGATTCCATTAAACTCATTGCATGTTTTCTTCTGATATATACATGATATATGATTGAAAGCATGTTAATAGTTTATGTATATGTGATATACATAAGTTTTCTATGAGATTTATTATCATGTTTTGTGTATATGATACATATATTCGTGATTTAATTGAAATTTGTTTCGTACATGCTAGTAACCATGTTAGGTTAATTTGAATAATTTTAATGAATTGAGTTTCGTGTTCTATGATCCATGATACCATTAGGTTCGATTGGGATAGTAGTTCATGATTCAATTACATGTTTGTGATTATTTGGATGAAGACCGAAATTGCAAATAATTAATTTTCGAAATTATTTATTTATAAATAATTAATTTTCGAAATTATTTATTTATAAATAATTAATTTTCGAAATTATTTATTTGAAAATAATTAATTTTCGAAATTATTTATTTATCTTGTTATATCTATTTTGTTATGAAGTTTCTATTTTATAAAGATAGATAACAAATTAGAATATGAGATAAATATCAAGAATATTGTTATTGGTGATATAATAGGATTAGGATAAGATTAGTCCTAATTGGATTAGGATAAGATAAGTCCTAATTGGATTAGGATAAGATAAGTCCTAATAGGATTAGGATAAGATTAGTCCTAATTGGATTAGGATAAGATAAGTCCTAATTGGATTAGGATAATATTAGTCCTAATTGGATTAGGATAAGATGATTAGTTAGATGTGGGCCCGGGTTAATTAAAAATGTTTTAATTGACTTAATTTGGATAAATTAAGGGGTAAATTTAGTATAGTAAAATCAGCGAAAAATATGATTTTCTATAGCGAATTTCAATTTTCTGAATTGAGATTCGTCTTCTAAAAAAAAAAAAAAAAAAAAAAAAAGGGGACCGCCGTTTAACTAATCCTAGCGCACGGAAATTCTTTTATTAGTGAATAGTATAAAAATTTCCAAATTGTTTAGTGATTGAACAAATCAATAAAATATATGATATTTCATTGTTTACATAAAAATCACTAAAACTGAGTAAAATCCCTCTATTAAATTTTAAGTCTCACGCCATCCATTTTAAACACTTGTCAAGGCCTCGATCACACTAATATAGTTTCAGCCATAGCTGGGTGTATTGTGTTATCTTAGTGAGACAAGTTAGGTAAGAGTTACCTAAATGTTTAAAATGGTCCGACTTAATAAAGCCATCAAAATAGTTTTGAGCTTTAGGCAAATGATGAGATAAAAACATGCTTAAGACATAAGATGTCCCATATCTCATAAAATGATCTAAAAATTACATAAGATGTAATTGGTAATTGTTACCTACCTAAATAATCTAGTTCTGTGTTTCATGCCATAGCTGTCACAGAATTAGGTGAAATATGGATTTTAGTCCCCTAAATAAACAATACGTTTTAGGAGGGTTGTTAATTTAGTGGGAGTCTATTCCTCTATACTAAAATAAACTTTGCATAATCTTTATTGTAGATCAATGGCTTCTTCAAGTAACAATAATCCCCTGTCACTGCGATCCATCCTTGAGAAGGATAAGCTATCTGGGACTAACTTTCTTGACTGGTTCAGAAACTTGAGAATTGTTCTTAAGCATGAACGCAAGTTATATGTCATGGATGCTCCAATCCCTGAGGACCCACAAGCCAATGCTACGAAAGCTGTGAAAGATGCGCATAGTAAGCATGTCAACGATTCTACTGATGTTGCATGTATTATGCCGGCAACTATGGTTCCCGAACTTCGAAGGACATGGAACTAATGGAAGCCTACGACATGGCTATAACGCTGAAGGAAATGTTCCAACAACAAGCTAGGCAAGAAAGGTTCGAGACAGTCAAAAACCTACATTCTTGCAAGATGACTGAGGGTGCGTCAGTTAGTCCTCATGTTCTTAAGATGAAGGGCTATGTTGACCACTCTTGATAGACTCGGATTCCCATAAGCCAAGAGTTGGCTACGATTTGATCTTGAATTCATTACCGAGAGTTACTCACAATTTGTGATGAACTACAATATGAATAATATGGAGAAATCAATTTCAGAGTTGCATTTGATGCTCAAAACTGCTGAACAAAATATCAAGAAACCCTCTAGCAATATGTTGATGGTCTAAAAGGGAAAGGGAATGAAGAAGAAAAGCAAAGGCAAGGCTAGAGTTGCCAAGGCTGTTGCTGCACCTACGCAAAGCCTATGAAACAAGTCAAGCCCCAGCCTGTTCCTGCTTCAAAACACCCAAAAGAAAAAGGAAGAAAATTGTCATTTTTGTAATCAAACCTATCTTTGGCATTGTTGTCTCGGGCACATAAACGAGAAACGCATAACGAAGCTCCATAAAGATGGGCTTCTTGATTCATTTGATTTAAAAACATATGAAACGTGCGTATCTTGTTTACTAGGCAAGATGACTGAAAGTCCCTTTACTGGATACAGTGAAAGGGCAAGTGATTTATTGGGTCTAATACATACTGATGTATGCGGTCCTATAAACACAATGGCTCGATAAGGTTATCGCATTTCATTACATTTACCGATGATTTCAAAGCAGATATGGTTATGTATATCTTATGAAACATAAAGTTGAATCATTTGAGATGTTTCGAACGTTTCAAAATGAAGTGCAGAATCAACTTGGTAAAACTATCAAAACACTTCGATCAGATCGAGGTGGTGAGTATTTAAGCCAAGAATTTGATGATCATCTTAGAAATTGTGGGATTGTCTCCCAATTGACTCCACCAGCAACTCCACAATGGAATAGAGTTTCTGAAAGGAGAAATCGAACCTTATTAGATATGGTTCGATCTATGATGAGTCATGTAGATCTTCCATTATCATTTTGGGGTTATGCATTACAAACCGCAGCTTTCACTCTAAATCGAATTCCTTCTAAAGCGGTTGATAAAACACCATATGAGATATGGTACGGGAAGAGACCTAGTTTGTCTTTTCTTAAGATTTGAGGTTGTGAGGCTTACGTAAAACGACAAGTCTCAGAAAAACTAGCACCTAAATCTGACAAGTGTTTATTTGTGGGGTATCCTAAGGCAACAAAAGGATATTACTTTTATAATCCCGCTGAGAACAAAGTGTTTGTTGCTCGGTATGGTGCCTTTATGAAAAAAATAGTTTATTTCAAAAGACGCTAGTGGGAGAGAAATAAATCTTGAAGAAGTTCAAGAATCACAGCTAAACCTTGAACCGCTACTAGAAGTTCAACAACGTTCAGAACCAGTTGAACCTCCGCAAGTGACACAAGGCCCACGTAAATCTGGTAAGGTAAGACATGAGCCAGAGAGATTCGGATTTCTCATTACTGATAGTCGTGATGTGTTGCTTATGGATCTAAATGAGCCCACCACTTATCAGGAGGCTATGTCTGGACCAGACTCAGATAAATGGCTAAGTGCCAAGAACTCTGAGATGCAATCCATGTATGATAATCAAGTTTGGAACTTGGTTGATTTACTGAAGGTGGTAAGACCATTGGATGTAAATGGGTTTTCAAGAAGAAAACGACATGGATGGCAAAGTGCATACTTTTAAAGCAAGACTTGTAGCAAAAGGTTTCAGCAGACTCAAGGTGTTGATTATGATGAAACTTTTTCGCCGTAGAGCCATGCTTAAATCCATAAGAATTTTAATTGTCATTGCTGCATATTATGACTATGAAATATGGCAAATGGATGTAAAAACAGCGTTTCTTAATGGAAAGTCTGCTTGAGGACGTGTATATGACACAACCTCGAAGGTTTTGTACATCCCGAGAATTCTAGGAAGGTATGCAAGCTTCAAAGATCCATTTATGGATTAAAGCAAGCTTCTCGGAGTTGGAATCTTTGTTTTGATGAAGCAATCAAGGATTTTGATTTTATTAAGAACGAAGATGAGCCTTGTGTATACAAGAAGGTCATGGGAGTGTAGTTGTTTTTCTCGTACCGTATGTTGATGATATATTACTCATTGGAAATGACATCCCAACATTGCGAGAATGTCAAGTCTTGGTTAAGGAAGTGTTTCTCAATGAAAGACTTAGGAGATGCAACCTATATCCTAGGGATAAAGATCTATAGGGATAGATCTAAGAGGCTAATCGGCCTAAGTCAAAGTGCTTACATAGACAAGGTGTTGAATAGGTTCGGTTTGCAAGACTCTAAAAGAGGATTGTTGCCAATGTCTCATGGGATAAGTCTCAAGAAGACTCAATGTCCTAAGACAAATGATGAGCGAGACCGTATGAATAAGATTCCATATGCATCGACTTTTGGATCTATCATGTATGCCATGTTATGCACTCGACTTTGATGTATCATATGCTTTGAGCACTACAAGCAGATATCGCCGATCCAGTGAGAGTCACTAGATAGCAAGATAAAGAACATCCTTAAGTACTTAAGAAGGACTAAGGAAGTGTTCTTGGTCTATGGAGGTTTTGAAAATGATCTAGTTGTAAATGGTTACACAGATGCAAGTTTTCAAACTGATATAGATGATTTTAGATCGCATCTGGATATGTGTTTATTTTGAATGGGGGTGCAAGTAAGTTTCAAAAAGTTCGAAGCAAGAGATCAAAGTGCATTCTACAACAGTGAGTTCGAGTATATTGCGCGTCCGATGCAAAGAAAGGAGGCGCTTTGGATCAAAAAGTTCATTTCGAACTAGGTGTGGTTCCAAGTATTGCTAACCCTGTTTGTTTGTATTGTGACAATAACGGGGCAATAGCACGAGCCAAGGAACCTAGATCACACCACAGATCCGGACATATACTCGGGCATTTTCATCTCATTAGAGAAATTATTGAGAGGGAGACGTAAAGATTTGCAGAGTACCTACTGAAGACAACGTTGTGGATCCATTGACAAAAGCTCTTCCACAAGCAAAACATGATGGTCATGTTAGATCATTAGGCATGAGATGCATATATGATTGGCCCTAGTGCAAGTGGGAGATGTTGGGGCATGTGCCCTAGGTCAATCCATTAACTGTCTTTATGAATACTTTTAGTTAGTAAAATAGAGGATTTCATTTGCTGTTTATTATAATTAATTTGCATGTTTACATTATAATAAGATCCATGGGTATTTATAGAAATATCCTAAATGTCCCTAGTCGATCATTATACTGGGAACTATAATGAATTAAGACTAGTGTGAGTCTTGATTGATGATCATATGATGATTATACGTATAGGGATACGAATCAAGATCACGAGTACTTGTTAGGGAACAAAGTACTGGACCGACCTGCTATGAGAACATCACAAGGATTAAGTCATAGTTGTTTCTTATGATATGTATATTTTTCAGTCCTTTGACTTGAGATTACCAGAGACTTCAACATTAGAAACATAGTGATTTGACACTATCAAACGTTGTCTTTAACCGGATGATTATAAAGGTTGTGATTGGTTACTATGTGAGCAATGTGATGAAGTTGTGTAATCGAGATAGAATTTGTCCCTCTCGTATAAAGAGATATGTCTAGTGGATCCCTCGATGTGTTAGACTGTTAAAAAGGTCTAGTCTAAGTGAATTGATATTGATCAATGTCACTTGGATGTTTTCGGTCTACCTAGAGATCGAGACTAGTACGATTGAACATGTTGGATGACAATTCCATGCCTTATGTTTGATCAAAAGGATATCGTGTGACAAAAGGATGTTATATACATTATTGATTAGGTTGTATCGATTTGATATTCATACGACTTGGGTAGTCATAATGTCTTGCTAGAGGCCGCTTATGACTTGTATACCAAAATGTGTTTTGGTACACTGCCAACGTTGTATGAGCCTATTGGGTCGCACACTAAGAATGGTTTTGCGAGATTTTAAGATGGTTCAGAAAAATGAATTTTATATGATAAAATTCATGACGGAAACGTCCTTGTGGTGTATTACACTTATACTTCTTTAAGTAGGGGTATATGTGTAATTTACTTAACCGTCTATATACAGGAGTTGTATAAATGGACGCTTTAAGTTAGAATACATTAACAAAAGAAAAAGGCCAAAACTCTTTTTTCGTTTAAGAAACGACTTAGGGTTTTTGGTATGCTCTGGATCATTTTGGAGAGAAACAAAAGGATTTGGTATTCTCTCGAAGCTAGCACTTTGAATCTCGGTCGCCGTTCGTGTGTGGACTACTAGTAGAGGGCGTTCGTCGTTGGCAACGCCTTAGAGATCGATCAACCTTCAGAAAGGTATATTGCGACTTAGGTATGATTAAGTTTTTCATGGTTTAAACGTTTTTAATGGAATTAGATTCGGATCCTGTTGGGGTTTTTGTCAAAATTGTTTTGTAATTTCCGCTGCGTATGAACCCCAAAACCTAACACCTATTTGATTTACTGATTACTGGTTGGTGTAGGTCAGGGTTTTCTCGTGATGTGATTATACGGATGTTTAATGATTAATGTTTTATTTTTGAGCTGGTTTAGCTGGTATGTACTATTTATTTATTTCGTCCTACTACTTTTGCTTGTCATGTATTGCCTACATTCATGAGAATATGACGTACTGTTGCTATGAGTTATATTCGTATGTTTCGTAGTTTATCAATATTATTTTATGAATATTGTGTGGACTTATCTTAAGATTTTACTCACTAGACTCGTCACTGTATTTGTTGGGTGTATGAGTGTAAATCCTTCGACGAGCAAGGGCAAGGGCACGGAGGTACTAGGCGATTACCTATGAGATTGTAGAGCCAGCTCGTGTGTGATATTAGTATGTATTTATTTTACTTTTGTTAGGTTTTGGGATCCATAGAACACTGATTATATGTATATGAAACTTTTTTTATACTTATCTCTCCTTGATATATACATGGTATCTTTCGCTGGGTTTTTTACTACCTAGGATTGTTAAATATTGCATAAGTTACTCATTAAAAGACTTCCGCTATAAAATCAACCCGATAAATTGAGTAACTGGCTAACTGAATTATTAATACTTATGTAAAGGTTAGTTAGCGTAACTAGGGTTAGTTGGAAAAGTGTAGGCAACTCGTTAGGTCGCGAGGCGTCAAGGATAAGCATGCCATGGCATGGCAAGGCTAGTTGACGTGGGATGCGACTTGGCAGGTAGCAAGACTGCCTGGAGTTTGGGGCTGCTACACTCTCCACCAACTGGGTTCAGTAATATCTTCGAAGGGAGCTGCGCTCTTCCTTGCAACAGGGAGTGCACTCCACTATTGAGCATCTCCACATATAACAGGGCAATAGCCCTTATTCGCTTACCAACTTCTCACCAATTCAATCCAAACATCCCCACAACCTTAGGGAGGGCCTTTAATGAGGTCTTATACCATTTTCAATCATCAACAACCAAATAAAAAAGGATTCGTCATCAATTCAACTAAAACTTTCAAAACTAAAGTTGAGATAATTTGTTGAAACACTCGCCAACACTGATGATCATGAGATCACTATTGTTTAATCCCCCTAGATCACTCCCATACTCACTCTCTATCCTTTCCTGGATCACTGTCCCACAAATTAAACCCTCACCTACTTCTCTTTCAATCAATCGAGTATAATAGTGAAAAGTTTGAAGCTTTTGATTTATATATGGATTCTCCTCGAGATACGCATCGTGCTATCTCGAGGCTGATCTTATGGATATTATGTTCATGTGACACAACCATAAAGTGACACAAATCTTAACACAATTATCCACTTACGCTCATCTCGAGGCAATCCAATGATCCGTATTAATTAAAACAAATTATAATTTTATTTATATATATTTATATATTCATATGTAGTTTATCACCAATAAATTCACCGGACATGCCTACGAGTATTTTCGGGTATGCGCATTCATTTCACGACTCTCTCGTTGCACTAGGTGTACCAATAATTTATTAATTAATTATTTATATCTCAATTATCGGCTTATATTAATTTTCCAATTATTCCAAACGCCTATAAAATTCATTAAACATGTCAAATAAACACCAAACGTCACACAAACTCACGTAAATACTAATCTAGGTACGTCGGACTTAACCACGAGCCTAACTCGGGTTAATGAGAATTTGGGTTAACACTACTCACCAGATGAAGGTAATGGGTCGTTACAACATAAGCGTATTCGCAACGACTTGACTTATGCTATATATTTGATTCATATATACTGTAATTGATTATACTAATATAACTACAAGTATTAATTGTCGAGTGATTGTTCAAGCCGTGGCTCGAAACCATAAATCTCTTATTTTGGTTCTCTTTTGTGATTCAAGATCTTGAACTATCATAGATCTTCTCTTTTGATTGGCGGTGATTCCGCTTAGTACATCTATTTACGTTTTATTTTGTTTGACAAACTGCATATCTTTTCAGATCTATAAAGATTATATCCATTCTTATTGTGGTGCATTTCCCTCAACGACTGTTTATGGATATGTGTAGTTGGAGGGTTGGTCATCTTCTTTAGGTTTTATTTTTTGGCAGTTTATCTTTAATAGTTGGAAGTTTTAATTGTATTCCCTTGTTGAAATTCTTAGTTTTTCTTCCTTAGTTGAAATTTCTATTTTTTATTATGTGGTTTTAATGGTGTTTTGTGTACTTTCATGTGTTCCAAATGTTTGTAGAGATAAGTTTCCGATTGTCATACTATTTTAATGTTACAGTCACATTCACAACCAAATTCATAGCAGCAGTTCTTTTGAACAAATATTATTAGCGAGTCAATGTACTTTTATTAAGGCAATTGATTATATGTCTAATAATAATGTATTGATCGATTGATGATTAATAAAATCTCCATTTCAAAAAAAAAATGTTAAAAGTGATTGAAGTCAAAATAGTGCACTTATTACATGAAAAGAATCGGGCATACTTTAATTTGGGAAAGTTTATCAATGCTTGTGCTTTGTAGACTAAAAATGTTGCTCCACTTGGTTGTAAATTACTGCTTAAATCTGAATAATGACCCACACTAGTCTTCTTATGATAGATGCTGATGTGCTTCCTTTTGGGCAGTAGGACTACAGTTTCTTTTTACAGTGATTCCTCCTTTCTTTAGTTTTAGTTATAAAACTAGTCGTTTCCCTGCGCTTCGCGCAGGTGTAATAATAATAATAATAATAATAATAATAATAATAATAATAATAATAATAATAATAGTTATTCTCATCGAGTCAAACAAAAAGTTCATAAAAGAACAATAATAATAAGAAAGAGCAAAACACTATATTGCCTTGTTTAGCTTTTGTAGCATTCTATGGACTGAACAACATCTTTAAGCAATGGAAATCCCATGCAGTAGTGTATATTGATCCACTATAACCGTTAAATATAAATTCCTCCATATCGTCTATTCACTCCAATTGAAGAATCTAAATCAACAGACAACATAACAAAGGCAACATAAAGGTCACGTGATTATTGATTTGTGTTATAGATATAATGATTCACTTCAGTCTTGAACTTATGCAAAACGTACCAAACGATTAGATCTAATATAGAGCAAACGTACCTAAATGAGGGCGATCAAAAGTGGTTTAGCTTATAAGCGTTGTGAATGGTTGTTATATCACTGAGTGCATGAAGCTATGGGTAAGTAGAACAGCTTTTGAATGTACAGGCGATGTTCAAATCCATTGATCATATCTTGAATTTATTGGGTGATAATTGGTTGAGAACTGGAGGAATCTAAGGTTAGGAATAATAAAACTGGTTTTTTGTGATTTTTTGAATAGTAAAGGAAAAAAAAAATCAAGTTGATTGCAAGAAAAATGAATGAGAGTTGAAATTTATTGGGGAATGTAACTTGCACTACACTCAATTCCTTGTATTTACCCATGATTTCAAGTTCAACGTACTCAATCTATTAATGATAAGATAACCACTATTAATTATTAATAAATGTACACATAATGTATAATTATATCTCTTGAAATAATAAATAAATAACAAAAAATAACTCAATTCCTTGTATTTTCCCATTATTTCAAGTTCAACGTACTCAATCTATTAATGATAAGATAACCACTATTAATTATTAATAAATAGTGTATAATTATATCTTTTGAAATAATTAATAAATAAATAACAAAAATAAGAAAATTGAGAAAAATAGAAAAATAGAATGGTGAGATGAGGTAACTTTTAAAATTTCTCTTTCCTCTGACTTTCATATATATATATAGATAGTTGAGAAAATATGCAAATAAGGCTTTTTTTTAAAAAAAAGTAAAAAATTCATTAATCATTAATGGCTCGATACATGACTAGACATAAAATAAAAAAGTACATTAATTTGCTAATTTTATTTGTTCCAAAGAACTATCATTAATTTGTACGTAAATGCGATTATGAAATTGAAATAATTTGACAATCAGGGACTGCTCTCTACTACACCTGAAACGCATGACAATACACAAACATCATTATGACCACATAATGAATAACAAAACTTTCAATAAAAGAAGAAAAATCTAGTACTTCCAACAACAGAAGATAAAATCAAAACTTCCAACTACGGAAAACAAACTAATTATAAAATGAAAATTAAAGAAACCCGCCACACAAAAAGTCACGTACAACCGTTGAGGGAGATATACCGCAACAAGGATAGAATGGATCTTCACAAATCTGCGGCCTATTAAATAAATAAAATGCAAAAAAAAAAGATGTAATTTAAACCACTGTCGATTGAAAAAGGAGGATCGCAGGTGGTTTAAGAATGAAAATCACCAAGGATAATCAAGAATTTTTTTAGGGTTTTGGAATGGCGGCTCATTAGTAAGCTCTTGATCAATCATTCAAGGTTTTACTTCTTAGTTATTAGGGCATCTCCAAACCAACACCACTTTAACGTTGGGAGGAGTTTATTGTGCTAGATTGGGCTCCAATACAATGCCATATGCGAAACAACGTTATTTTGTGCAATACCGTTCACCTTGCGCCATATTTGGTGCAAGGCTTAATTTTTTTTATTTGTTTTAGGGCCCACATAAACCAACATAAACATATTAAAAAAAATATAATATTTCCTCAATAAAGTGGTATGATGCAAACTTTGGTGTTTTTGGTTGGGGATAAGAATAATATTTTTTGTACTTTTTATACCAAATTGATGTAAGAGTCACGTCATTTTGATGCAATGCATTACAATGCCTAGAGGATTTTACTCTGCCTACTCATGTAGGTCCTCTTTAACATTACAGACACTGATGAATTAACCTAACTTGACTACCCCTTTAATGATAGTCCATGAAAAGAATTTGTGCTTTTAAAACTCAATATTACGTCATATAATAACAACTAACGTACCAAGTTTAAGCAAGTGATCCATAAATTAATGAGTGTACATGTAACTAACGCACCTAGTATCAAAACTTTTCCTTATATGGCATGACTTGTTAAAAATAATGCAAATCCTTAGTTGATATTTTGTAAGTCCTAAGTCTATATTATATACATGGATGGATGTTGCCATGTATATAGATCCTACCAGGCTCGGGATGCTCTATTAAGCTTCCATAGCCTCTTTGATTTCGTCCATTGCAACCCACCAAGGCTCTGTTCTATTACAACCATTTAAATTTGTCCATGAAGGATGCGGGCAGTAATTTATGAATTGTTCACAATAAAGAAAAAAAAATAGATTTTCTACCAATTCGTTGATTCCGCGAATACCAAATTGAAGAAACACGTTTCTAACTTATTATAGAACACTTAAACTTCAAGAAATCAAAACAAACAAAGAGATACTCTCTCTCAAAACTCATTTTATTCATCAAATAATAATTCACCGCTTTTAATAACAGATCAAGCCTTAATATCTATTAGGGGGTTAATTAAGTTAACACATTATTTGACTCCAAGTAAAATTCCTATTCTAACCATTACGTCTAACTTAACTATAACTTTATGTAATCTATCTCTAAGTTTACTAATAGATAGCAAACCTTGATTAAATATCAAAGCTCATTCCTATTAAATCAAGTTAAACAATAACGTGTGTAGACACAATTTCTATCTACCAACCTACCTAGATATATATCTACTTATAAAAATAACTCATATCCTAATTGACAATGTAATCGTATTGACGGGCACAATAACATAGACATGATGCACATCGAATAAGTTCGTTCTTCCGGATCTTCATCAATAACACTATAGTAAAATTGAGATTGCTCATTATGATCTTGTGAGTGAGACAAACATTTTTTATATGTCCTATGCAGGGTTGCTTGTGAGCTTCTAAGAAAATTGGGCTGATCAGGATGTGCCAAGTTTTCCATTATTTTTATTTCCTTACATTTTTTTTTCTCTTTAACTAAGATTGTAAGCTGACCAAAAGCAAGATACCTAGCACAACCAATTCCAACTACAAGGAAAAAAACAAACTTAATCAAATCATTTACTAGTTCTGATAGTTTAATTAGTAAGCAAAGTCCTTGTTCATCTTTTTATTTTTTCTTTCTCACTTTGTTGACCAAATTTGACAATAATCATCTAAACACACGGCACACTAACTCATACTTTTACAAGAAGAAAAATAAAAGTCTTTCTTTTGAAGGTCGATTAAAATATCACTCTTCGTCTCAAGAAAATAATAATCTCCTTGAGACTAGAGAAGACCTTTTAAGGGTGTTCATATTTTTCATTGAAGCCGACTTCTCTGACCATTATTATTATATAATATTATATAAAATCTCTATAGCATATATAGTAGGCACATGGATTGATATTTTATAAGCATACAACTAAGGATGCAAGAATTGTCCAATTGTTCTGAAAAAAAAAATTGTCTAATTGAAAAAAATGTTCACGTAACTTCTACTGTCTCAGCTGCCTTTTCTTCCCTTTAATTAGTCTCTTGAGCTCTTCAATGAAAACCCAGGAAATCTGAACTTGAATTTTGTAATTTTGTTAAATTTAAGTGTCTTAAGCTCCTAATATTCAAACCCATACAGACTCTCAATTTTCGTTTTAGGTTGGCTACCTGTTAGAGCATCCATCCCTCATGGATGGAGACTAAAAGAATATTAGAGTTGAAAAGACAAAAAAAAAAAAAAAAGCTACGTCTCTATACTGATTTATGCTATAACTGTAAGAATTGAGAGATTAAACATTTTTTTTCTGTTATAAAAAAAACTATCATCTTATCACTGCAAGGAATTCTTTCAATGTAAAAATATAGGGATTATAGTAACAAACGAATTCAAGCCAACTCAACTCCTCTGTAACAGCCCAGAGGCCCGAGACCCAAGTAGGGTCTGAAGCCAACCAGAAAAATAGGTAGTGATTACAGTAACATTTTTTTTGAGCAACTTTAGCTACTCAACAGACCATCCTTTGAAGAACTGCATCCTCTCATTATGATTGCAAATTAAGACTAAATTAGCGCAAGATCGCCTAGCAATTTTTTTTCAGCTACTGTTGGAACACAATTTCATTTTCATCATATAGGCTTAGTAATGATCTTGATATAGTGAACCAAATTCAGCTTTCCATGCCTGATCATCGTCGAGAAGTGGAGCTGCATTGTCTGCTCTGTGTTCCTCTTGCCAGTCCACTGGTCTTAATGCGGATTCAGGTAGTCGGCTCTCTGCAAGATACTGTTTCATTGTAACCATCTCCATTTGATGCTTCCTCTTTTGCTTTTCCATTTGCTTTCTCAACTTCTCATTCTCTGTCTGTGATTGCATAAAATTTTCCTGCAAAAATATTGTCAAGGAACAAAGGACAACAATAATTAATTATTAGCAACGGTGTCAAGGAACAAAGGACAACAATAATTAATTATTAGCAACGGTGAAACCACAGCTAGTACCAATGCTGCACACGCGCATCTTGATGTTGGATATGAGAGAATGTGCACTTACTGGTGGCTTAAAGATGAAAGCACAGTCATAAATTAAACGTCTAAAGAAAAGGTGGCATACCTCTGCAATGGCGACAGCTTCCTCTGCTTCCCTCAATCTCACTAGGAGTTCTCCGGCTGCATGAACAGCTTCCGCAGTGTCCCTAAGCTGAACTTTCAGACTCTTGTTCTCTTTTTTCAAGTACTCCCTCTCCTTTTCCTTCTGTGCTCTTGATGCTGAAAGTTCCGCAGCAAAAGCCTTAGCAAAACGAGAGCCATTGCCCTTTGCACCAGCCTTGGTAGCTGCTGCCTTCACCTCCGAAATCCATTCATTAATCTTTCGATGTTTACTAAGCAGCTCATCGTACTTCTCTTGCAGATCAGCATAGTGCTCGACAAATCTGGCATGCCCATGGACAGCCCTGCTAATTGCATCATCCAACTCTGATGTGACTTTCTTCTCTAATTCCAATTCCATTGCCGCATTCTCTGCACAGCGGCGGTTTGACTCCAAATCAATCCTCAGCTCCTCCGTTAAAGAAATCCACTGACTTTCCATTTCTGTCCACCTCTGCCTCTCCTTTTCAAGTTCTTCATCACCCTTGTTTAAAGAACTAAAGTAGTTGCAACTTTTTCTAGATGCATTTAAAGATGCATCATTGGACTGCAATTTACACTTCAGATTATTAATTTCCTTGAGCAGTGCATCTCTCTCACTTAAATCATAGGTAATACTCTTGCATTCGTGGTCCGTCCCATCTTGAAGTTCCTGTAAGTCATTGGCCATCCATAAACTACTTTTGCATGCTCTAGACTGCATTGCCCAACAACCATTGGTTAAGAAAAAAAAAAAAAACTCACTTTTTGTTGAATAAGGAGAAGATTATTATATATGATGTGCACAATATTGGCCAACAATTTTCAAGATCTTGTTAAATGCCTTGCTATTCAATTAATAGGGAAACATAGGAAATGGAGAAATTTACCTTGTTTTCTTCCAGCAATGACTCTTTCTGATTTTCCAAGTCCCTAAATGGTACAATGGCAGCCACTGAATTTTGTTCTCTTTCATGTTTGTACTGCTCCACCTTTACAACATAAATTATATCAATAATGTGCAAATGTAAAGAAAAATAATAAAGTGACTGTATAAAGGAAGGAGCTCATCACCAATCCATTCAGCTGCTCAATTTTAGCGGCTTGTTCTGCACATACAATTTCAAGCTCCTTCTCTCTTTTGAAAGCTTTAGCCAAGTGTTCTTCACCATCCTATAACATGACAAGATTTGTCAGCAAATCCAATGTATAAGAAATACTTTAGAACCAATGCATTCATTTATAACTTAGGCTACAAAAAACAACGACAGCAGCAAAGCCTCAATATGTACCTTGGAAATTTGATTTGATGCCCTTGCCTTATCAACAGGGACAATCCACTTATTTAAGCTATCATTGACTTGATCGGATCCACTAAATCCAGCACGTTTGCAAGAAGCACAAAGGAAAGTAATTTTTTGCTCTTCCGTATGTCCTTTTTCTTCACCAATTGTTTGAATACTGGCATCTGTCTCCTCAATTTCTTGGCATGGTCCCAAAGCTAGGTGTTCAAATGAGAAGGATACTGAAGCTTTATTTGATCCTGAATTCCTCTGGTGATGGTCAATAATCTGCAATCCTTTGTGAAGGCTAGCAGCCAAAGACTCTGATTGACTAGAGTATATCCTGCTCGACCGCAATGATGCACGGATATGATCGCTAGCCTTAGTTGACTTCCTTAAGACTTCTGAATTAAACTTGGAAACATCATTGGCCTTGCTCACAGAAAGACTTGATGAAGTGGGAAAAATCTGTTTGTGAGTGTTTTCTTCAATTCTAGGTGATTCTGATAAGGTTGGGTCTTGGAGAACTGAAGGTTGTCGACTAGGTAAAATAGAAAGGCTGTTTCTAACCATAGGATCAGATGAAATAGGAATTTCAGTGATAGACTTGACATTCTCCTCATGAGGTGATTTCCTCTCAGGATTGTCCAAATGGTTCTCTTTAATTTTATTTTCTTCTACACATGGGCTCTCACCATCGTTATTTTCACTGGTTGTATCTGCATCTGAAATTTCTTCAAAGAAATCTTGTTCAATCGATGAATCCTTTGAGTTAGTTTCACAAGAGTTATCCAGCTTATCTAGCTGGGTACACAAATTTTTTACATCATCCTCATCAACATTAATTTCTTCATCTGAATCATTATCTATTTTAGGTAATATCAAAGAGCGGTTTAGACTTAATCTCAGATGGTGAAGGCTTTCACGAGCATTTTGACCTTTGAAGTATCCACTTGTAGCAAAAACCGGTCTGTATCCTACTGATTTTGATTTTATGAGCTCTTCCTGTCAATCAGTTAAAATACTCATCTAATTATAAATAACCTTGTGCACAAGTATTAACGAAATAGATGCAAGTTAACAAACCAAAATGACACAAAAATGAATACCTTTAACTGGCGAATCTGATCACTCAGATCATTGACATCATCTTCTGTTATTTCATTTATGACTGGAGTATTTTGTATGGCTTTCACACGGAGACCAAAGCGCAGTGTACTAAGAGTTTCACTAAGGCACCTACATTACAGAAACGAGAATCCATGAATCAGGCATAAATTTCACAGATAATTCAAAAGCAGTCTACAACAGCAGCAACCCACGTGACAAACAAACTAGGAGAAAAATCATTTCAAGACAATGTCTATATTAGCTTTAATCAAAAACAACCACAAAGCCTTGATCCCAAATTAGTTGAGGTCTAACTACATGAATCAAAGTCTGCCACTCCGCTCAATTTAATGCAGTTGATGGTGTGCTTTCGTGATCCTTTAAATCCTTTCTGAGTTATTTTTGGTCTACCTTTACACCGTCAATATTAACTTTAATCATCGAAGAGTAGGGAAAAAAAGGAAAACAAAGAAGCCCTACATACTTTTAAAGAAAAAAAAATAAAATAAAATCAAATATATTTAAAGGAAAAAACAAAGAATAAAAGTAGCCCTACATATACATATACACATGTCCTATACATAAATATGCACATGAAAAGGACTAGAAAAGTCACCATAAAAAAGGATACAAAAATTGGGAACAAGATATTCCCATATAGAGGCAAAAAGGCTCTGCATATAATAACAAAATATTTTCTAGGTAAATGTAACAGTTAAAATATAGAACAGATCTACTAAGGCCAAGTTTTATACCCCAACATCATGTATATAATATGTTTATAATGTTGCAGTATGTCCTATATTGCCCGGTTGCAAGTAGTATGTGCAACTCTTGGGCAACCATGACATCATATTAGCAATAAGCTTTAAGCATAAATCTCATTTTTCAGATAATCTCTCGCTTAAGAGAAAAGAAAGGTCGAAGGAACTTATGTTACTTTTCAACTGGAGAAATGGCACAGATGACACTGAGTTTTGCATTGCCACCAAGAGACTCCTGTAGAAGATGTGTCAAGCAAGAACTTTGGTAGGGCGTGTCCTTAGGTCCTCTTGATCGTTTATTTTCACCAAGAATACGTACCAAATGCCTACAACGAACAGAAAAGAAGGTGAGTACACAAATCCAACAGAAGAACATACTCAATATTATCTTCATTCTTCAGTGACATAAATGAAATAAAAGAAAGATATTAGTCCAGATACAATATAGCAAGTTAACAACAAAAAACTGCTAGTTAGTAAGCAAAGGTACATGAAAAATAAGACACCTACTCCAGCTATATCTTTATAGTAGTCATAGGTAGAATTATTATACTAAAGGGCGAGGAGGATAGAAATGGCAAGATGCGTTACAGTTATGTTACATGATCGTGGAACAGAAAGAGTTTTAGAAAATTTCTAGTAGAAACCCAAAACTTGTCATGAAAGAAGCCAATGAATCTTACCCAAGTTGTGATAAGGATTTCTTCACACTCTTGCTCTCTTTTGCACATTGTCTATTTGCATCATCAAGCTTATTTCGATCAGACCCAGCAAGATCAATAAGACTGATTCTGCTGATCTTTGATCTACTAATGGATTTTGAAGAGTTTCCCTGCAAATCATTTTGTAGCACCGAATGAGCATCAATACACTAGAAAAAGCAACTAACCATAAGTGAGAATAGTATAATTATAAATGTAATGACTGTAACGTTAAGACACTATGGGTGTGTGGTGCGCAAGCAGTGATATGAGGTTTATAGCGTGAGCGCAACAAGCGGCTGTTCAAAAATTAGCAGAAACGAAGAAATATACATATACAATGATTTGCAGTAAGTTCTTTTTTTATAATTTATTTAAGGAAAATAGCTATGTAAAAATTTCATAATTAAGCTAATTCAAAGATCACCGAAACGGTGAAACATGATTAAAAAAAAAAAAAAAGAGCACAGAAACATCACAGGGCTGAAAACCTAAATATTCATCATAAGGTAGCACTTTCAGTACCTCCTGCTACTTCTACAAATCCACCTCACTAGGCATGAAACAAAACCTTCTCAAAAAATTCAGGAACTACATGATGTTCAAGTTTAGTCATACACAATCATCTAGAAACTTCAAATATACCTCACACCAGGATTCAACAACAAAATTGAAGATAATATGCGAGCGAGAGCTCTTGGAATTTACACTAGTTGCCCCAACTTTTCTATTTGAAAGCGCCTGCATCATAATTATGAAATAGTTAGATAACTCACAGGGGAATACAACGAAAGAACATAAAATAAATTGTAATCTTATATCCTCTGATGAAGAAATGCAACTCTAACTTTCTATCGGACAGAAATGAAAAGCAAGTACTCAATTCCTACCTTGACTAGAACTTGGGTGACATCGTCATAACTGTTAACATACTCCTCTGTTAAATTCTCTACGAATAACACATTTTTAGTGTCATCTTTTATCTGGTTAACATGAGTAGAGCCGGTCAGAAACTTTCAATCGAACATGTACAGAAATAATAGCAAAACCAAAAACAGTTAAATAAATGGAAAGAGAGAAAGACAGTACCTGAAGATTTCGCTGGGTGGGATCAAGTAAATCACCAATCTGCCCATTATAAATCTAAGACACGAAAACAAGTGAGCAAAATTATGCTTATCATAAAAAAGAAAAAAAAAAGAAAAAAACAAAACCCATTACTCATTGCAAATAGTTAAAGCAAATTTACCTCTAGAAAAGAACATCGACATTGAAAATTAATCTGTTTTCCATCAGAATTCTGTTGCTCCTAATAACCAATAGGAAGCAATAAGCACTGGGTTTGTTCCCGAGTAAATGTATCACTTGTTCTTTAGAACAAAAATAAGTTAACCGTGTCAAAAATAGAAGAAATAAGGGACTTACTCTGTCAAACTCCTCAAACAGCATATGAAAGATTCTAGGGACAATGCCCTGATTGCTACTCGCTGAGTGACCTTCAAGCATCGCGCTGGGTGGCCCCCACATCGTGTAAGTCTTACCGCTACCCGTCTAATTGAAATTTGAAAAGAAAAAAAAAAAACATGAAGTCACCATTTCACAAACAATTGATTCATTCATCACAAGGAACTCACTTAGATTTTAGGTAATCCGTAAAAGTAGAGAAGGAATTTCAAAGAACCTGCCCATAGGCCAAGATGGAGGTGTTGAAACCGGCCAAGGAGTTCTTCACCAATGGAACACCAACCAACTGAAAAATGTCTTCCTGAGAAAACCAAAAACAAATATTTATCACAATTTCATCAACAAGCGCCGTAAATCATTCAAAGTTGCAATATTGATCAAACATTGGAGAAAACTTACTTGAGTAGAGCTCGTATCGACTACGGAGTCGAAACCAAACGAACGCTCTCCAACAGACAACGAATTGACCGAAACCTTCCGAACAGTCCGATCTTGCCCTCTCTCTCGCCAACTAGCTGGTCTAATCCTCACCACAACCTAATTAGCCCCAAAAAACAAGCTCATAACCAAAACCCCCAAATCACAAGCAAAATCAAAACTTTACAACAAAAACGAAAAACTAGGGTTAGGGTTTTGAAACCCTAATAATCACCTTCACCGATGGATCTGAAGGAGCAACAACAGCAGACTGATCCTGCCCACAGTCCAGTTCCGCCGTGACGTTCGACAAACTCGGTTTCTTCTTCGCCAATGGCTTCTCGGGAGCCGAGGACAAATCAGAGCCTTTATCGATCTGGATGTTTGTATCGAGAGGAGAAGCGTTTTCATTGGTGAATCTGGACTTGGGGCGACTCGAATTCATCTTCGATTGCTTGGTGGAGAGAGTTCTGGGAAGCAAATTTCGGATCGATCGCGTCGAAACGCCTCCCAAAATTCTGGTTTCTTTGTAATCTCCGCTCGATTTCATGGTTTCTGAGATCTGAAAGTAACTCAAACACTGTCGGATAGAGAGAAGAACATGTGTTCTTATTACGGACACGACCGTTGGATTTGAATTGATGATACTTATTGTGTGAAGACCTAAAAGCCCTTGGATCCGGAATATGGGAAGTGAGGAAGGCGAGAGGGAGTTGGAGGTTGTTTTAGTCTTTTCACATTGACTTGGAAATTATAACCGTTAGGGGGTCGGAGTGGTGGTGGCCCCACTAATTTCAAATTCGAAATGAGCGAAGAGTTTTTTTTTTTTTTTTTGGGGACATTTTGGAGAAAAAAAGAGGTGTGGATCTGGCGCTCCCCTGTTAACGAAAGATAGGCAACCTGACATTTGACTTTAATTCCAATGGTTGTGACTCTGCGGTGATATATGTAATGAAGAAAAATTGCATGAATGTGTATTGGATGGACAGTTCGGGTGATCCAAAGTAGGCACGCGAAACCGCCACACACTTACTAATGATATCCTTTAGATTTATATTGATTTTGGTGTGCACACACATCGATGTAAAAATCAAATAACACTGACAAATGAGTGGCCATTTTTTAATTTTATGTGACCTTGTTTTTCCCTTGTTGCATTGAAGTATGACGAACCAGGAACTCCAACATGACACTTTTGGCAAGCGACTTTTAACATACATCATCCGAAACTTAAATGACTTTTAAGACTCCATCTCAGTTGCCATCTCGGCAACACTATAACAAAACTTGATTAATTTGAAAAATAGCAGCATAAAATTTCATTAATTAAGGGTGAGGGGTTGAAATCACCAAAACCAACCTAGCATTATACCATTTAATTCTCATTGCAGACCAAGCCTAAGTTCTACATTAGATCCTTTTATTGATTGATGAATTCAATAGAGGCTAAACACATCTTCAATCAACAAACAATACTAAACTAAAAGAATGCAAAAACTCAAAACTCAAAATTAAATTCAGCAATACATTAAATTTCTAATCAGAGTTTTTGTCAATGTAGTGTGACTAGAACTCTTAACTAACTAAAAGCTAACCACTGTGACAAAGAATTACGACAAAGAATTATGACCTTAATGTCTTGAGTAATCAAAGCTAACATTGTGACACTGATTTATGACCCAACTAAGAAAAATAATTTTGATTGGGTTTTCACATAATTGGGCTGAGTCAAATAAGTTGAGTGATTATTTTCTAAAAAATAAAAAAATAAAAAAGTTGAGTGATTGACTCATAAACAAAATTAAATAGAACACAAGACCATGCATTAACTCTGTAGGCTCTCTGTTCTTCATTGCCATATGAACAAACAAAACCAAAAACAAAAACAAAAACAAAACCTTTAATTATAGATGCTCATATTCAATGATGACTTCCAGTACTTGATCCCTTCTCATAAGTACTTACTATCCCTTCTCTCCTCATCTTCTTCTCTTTAGCTTTCCTACAAAACATCACCCAAGAATTCACCTCCAAAGCAATTGATGCACCTACAACACTTGACACAGCCAAGCAGTAGGCCAACTTCCAGTAAGACCTACTCATTCCCATCACTTCAAACCCTTGCAAGTTGCAACACATTAATTGACCACCCCCAACACCATACAACCATACCCTACAAAATGGTGGTAAGACTTCCAATACTTCCTAAACTCGTTAGTAGTCTTGGGCCTAAAGAACAATGCCAATGTTTGCAAACTCCCTAACGAAAACGCTGCAATTCCGAGCTTTCCGTGTAGCCCGTAGACCACTCCGGGCGACATCTTCCCGAGTTGAACTCCTATCCCAAATCTCGCCGCGCCTAACACAAACGCAGATAGTTGAATCCCCGCGTGAGCGTAGAACCACATCACGCCGACTGCTTGCATGTGTCGAAAGTACCTCGCCATGAGAGCCTCTACTGGGAGAAGGAACCCCCATGACAAGGCATTGAGAACTCCATGAATGGCCTTCATGGTTTTGATCCGATTGTCTCCGGAGGCAGCGGCGCCTGATAGAACATTAAGGGTAGTGACAAAGGAGAGGTCATTAACAGAGCTGGGATGAATAGCTGGAGAGTACCCTTGCACATAAAGACGCCAGATTCACTTTAGTTCTATTAGGAACAAGCTTGAATGAGGCGAAAATCTCAACCGAAGCGCCGTCATGGATGGAGGCCATTCGACCGCCGTAGAGAGCGGCAGAGGAGGAAATGAGGTGAATATCGAGAGGGCGAGAGAGAAGTGGTGAGCGTTGAAGCTTAACAGTCGGATCGAGAATGTAGGTAAGGACTACAAGTTGGCCGGAGTTAGGGTCCGAGAAAGCGATGAGGGCACGAGTTCCGGTCATCTAAGGGGAGGTAGGGTACAACCAACCCAGCCAGATGGAGAGATGAAGGAGCCAAAGAAGGCTAGGTCTAGAGTGGCATTGTGAGGGTAATAAGTCCATGCTATGGAAGCTTGTTATGTAGGTAGAGACATGCACTTTTGGTAAGTCCTATCAAAAGTGGAAGTGGTGCAATGAGCAGCATTGGCTCTTTGAAAAAATGTTAAGAACCAAATAAAGTTGTGAAAGATGAGGAAGAAGAAGGGAATTGAGGTTTTAGGATGCATTGCTATGGAGGAATGAAGAGTTGGAGATGAGTGAAATGTATTTTTATATATGTAAAGTGGTGGGGATGGACTCATTATCAAAACTTGTTAGTTAAAATTAATGAATACATTGTGCTTTGCTTTGAAGGCAAGTGATGATGAGATTTGTTTGGTTGTTGGGCATAGAGAATATAAGGTCAATTTAGAATATGGGAATTGTCGTAAGCAAACTAAAAAAATGATTTCACTAACATTAGAAGTGTTATATAAAATCTATGAAAGTGGTGGAGATGATGTTTGGTTTGGAAGCTAAGACAGGACTTAACAACATGTGGAATAGCGAGTGTGGCTTTTACATTATTGGATCATGGAAAATGCTAGTATAACTTTGGGATATGGCACACTGGTTGGACATGTGTCATGTGTCCCTTGATTTTCGCCGATTGAGTTGCATGCATGCGTCCATCCTAAGGCGCATCGGAGGGACACGCGTAAGTGCGTAGCATTCTCTTTTGAGTCAATCCTATCCTTTGGAAGTAGCACAACTGTCATTCTTTAGTTGAGAAGATTGTTGTCTCCATAAGGGTAAAACTGACAAAAAAATGTAAACTGAAAGACCATTCAACAGTACTGAATGGGAAGACTGTTAGGAGAAAGTCAAAGCACTGACCACATATCTGTTATTATATAATCTTGAACTTGGTCAAGCAAGAAATCGGTTGGGCTTTAAAGACATTATAAACTATGGGTTTCCTCAAACTTGGGCCTTCACTACAACTGGACTCTGCCCGAAATCACCTTTTTTGTCATTTGGACCTTGCCACATCTTATGGCATGGAAATTTTTGAATTTGTTGAAATCAATATGGTACTCCCACGAAATGTGGAATTTAATGAGGATAAGGTTGACTCTTTTTTTTGCACCGCTAGGAGCACCCCACCAATCACCGAAGGCACCCCCATTTTTTTTTTCATACTCCAAATTGGACATCAATAGAAATGACACAATTGCCCCTTCATATAAATAAACCACACCACCACCAATACACATTCCATCCAATTTTGGGGCACCCCACCTCCGCCCACTCTCATCTCCACCGAAACCCAAGTGTTCCATCGACGGTCGTGCATCGATGCTTTCACGTTCACAACAATCGATTGTGTGGAACAATCAATTTCAATCATATTAAGCTTTGAATAAACTGTTTTGGTGTGGCAAAGAGTGTTTGGAGTTTTGGTTTTCATTGTTGGGTTTTCTAGATCCGACCATTTTGAAGTGGTTTTAAGCATCAAATGGACCAAGGTAACACAATGGGGTAGGAAAAACTATAAAAATAAATATTTGTTGCTATTTTTGTGATTTTTTTCAACTTTTAATAAGTCTCGGTAGTACAGGTCCGAGACTTATCAATAAGTCTCGGTATGAGGTGGCAGAGACTTATCATTAAGTGTGGCGGCCCTCGCCGCCTCGGGGTGACGTGTCTCCGTGTACTCCTTGCCAGCTGGCTCTATTACACGTTTACGCCACCTGCCCGTCCTTTTCTTATCTCGAAATTTGTATCCACGCGTGTGTCCAGTGTATATATGACATATGCAGCAGAAGTTGTACGTAAATGTAGAAAAAGATTAAGCAATTTAAACAAAACCTACTGTGGAAAAACCCTGAAAAGTATTGTACTATACCATGTAAAGTAACTCTGTACAATGTCATGTCACTCCCCGATTCCTAAAATAACCAAAATATGAAAATCGCACATACTAGTAAGTCCTTGACCGCGGGCAGTCAGATAAAGTCGTCCAAACTCTCCTTGCCCCTACTAGCAGGGTCCGCACTCGACATCAAAAAAAGTAAGATGGAGAGTACTGTTAGTAAGATTCCAACAAAGTACACCGAGCATTTATAAGAGAATAAACAGATACTAATAACCATGTCAATTAATCACGCGGAAACTAAACGGACAACTGTGCAAGGATCATCACATGAATAAATAACACGAGAGAAACAAAGCGTGTACTCGTCCCGATCACACTAAACTGTACGTCGAACCCCCAGGATCCTTTCGGTGGGCGCCCCCATTTCCTTTCACCTGGTTTCCATATCCCCAAGATCCTTCCAGTGGGTGCCCCCACTTCCTTTCACCTGGTTTCTCGCGTACAGCCTAGTGTACCATAAGTACACCACGTACATCAAGTGTCTCAACCCCTAAATGTGTCACGAAATAGCATACAATAACAAGGAATAGGGGGAAATGAATCCAATAACCACGAATATGATATCAATGATAGAAAAGTAAACCCTCAGTGACTTTTAGATGGAATCTTACGTACCTCAAAAACGCACTAGCTCGCGTCTCGATATGCGCACCCGACACCTGACTATAGCATCTTGAGTCCCTGGTGTCCATTTGTACCATTTAAGTTACTTAATCATGCAAATCACAATTAAAATTAGGTGAAATACACCTCACCTCCATCGCGTCGTCGACATTCGTCGATTCGCACCCCTCGTCAGAAGCGATCGGGCTGATAACGCCATCGCGTTGTTCACCGCGCCGACGTCGAAGTCATGCCACCGCCGTCACCGCGCCGCTGCCGGCGTCACTGCCGCACCACGACCGCGCCACCGCCGCCACTCGCCGACGCCGCTTTGTTTCCACGCCGATCGCTGTTGTTTCGCCCATGCATGCAATGACCTGCCTCGCTCTGCAGCCATTTGTTTTTCGCGTTGTCTCTTAGTCGCTGCGCTGCTCGCGCCCGTGGCGTCGTCGCCGCCACCATCTCGCGGCTTCTTTCCGCTTCGAACCGATCGTCTCCTCCGCGTAGTCACGCGCGACCCGGCCAGCCATGCCGCTTCATCTCCTCGCCGCTCCGATCTATCCGCCACGCGCCGTCCGCGACCTCCTCGCGCGCGTCACGCTGCCTTGCCACCACCAGCGGCTGGACCGCGTCGTCCTCGGCCCGGATCGCGACCTCCTTGCGCGCACCGCTGTCCTCGCCACGCTGATCGATCGCTGCTGCTGCGCGCGCTTGCTGGCCCGTCGTTGCGTGCGGATCCGGTCGCCGCTGCTCGTCCTCACTGGAGCCTCTCCTTCCCTTCACCTCTCCGTCGTCCCTCATCTCTCTCCCGCTCTTCTCTCTCTTCAGATCTCTTTTTCTCTTTCTTTCCTTTTCTTTTCTCTCTATCTTGATCTTTTATATATATACATTTTCTTTTTGATTGGAAATCAAAAGTGTTCTCGAAAACTGAGCAGCGCGTATCTCGAGGCACCAACCCGCTTCATTTCCAAAATTTTGATACTCGCGTTACATGCATCACAAGGCTATCCAATGTACACACTAAAACCACATAAAGCGACTATCTCGGTCCCACGTTGACACGCAACTCCACTCGAGATTTGGACATACGTATTCCGACAAGTGGGTCCCACATACGACCCTAAAATGACACGTGGCACGAGTCGAATTTTCGGGCCATTACATTAAGTCTCGATATACCCTAGTTAATTTAAAATAACCCCAGTTAATTTGAAAAAAAAACCCAGTTAATTTGGGACTGAGGTTATGTTGTTGTTGTTGTACATTAAGTCTCGATATGTGGTGACCGAGACTTATTGATAAGTCTCGGTATGTGGTGACCGAGATCTGTTAAGATCGAGACTTCTCAATATGTTTCGTTCAGACCTGAATGAAATGTCGTTCATATTTTCAGCCTTGTTTGGCCGACAACCACATGGTTCCGGGAAAAAAAAACCAAGAAAATTAACAATATACAAACAAGGCCATGCCGACACATAAAATGCAACAACAAAGCAGTGCGGCTCAGACCGTCAAAATGCAGCAACAACAACAACAACAACAATACACAAAACACAAACAAGGCCGCCAAAAATCTCATACGACTCCGTCTCGCTATTCGCGTTGCTCAAGGGTCTGAAGAATTCCATGGCTATGTTGGGTAGGATAGGCGTTGGTTGTTGGGGGTGCGACTGTAAGTGTGTGAGTGGGATGCTCAATTTCAAGAACAGGGGGTATTATTGGCATTTCACCCCAAGTTTTGTTGGGTGCTTTCGATAAACACTTGGTGCCCTTTGTAATGTGGTGCCTTCAGTAGTGAAGTGGGGTGCCCATAGCGAGGCTTTTTTTTTTTTTTTTTTGGGCACTTTGAGCAAAAGGAACCTACTAGCACGTCGTCGCCACTTAAATATCACCAAGATGCGTGCATACGCATTGAGATGATGCTTGTGATTGCGATGCAAAAATTCAGGGATGCCAATAGATTTGTGTCCATACAATGTGTCGAATGAGTTACAGAAGTACGTTTTTTTTTAAGCCACAAAAGTATTTTCTGAGACAATATTATGGATCGATGTGCTAGGATAACCTAAAATGTGCACGCGAAATGGACTCGTACTTGCATATTTCCATTAGATGCACATAGAATTTCATGTGCAGGCACATATTGATGCATAAATCAATGGACCTACATAAGTACATGTCTATTTTGCGTGCCTATTTTGAATCAAATTAATATTTTCCTTCAAAAATATACTGTACATGGTGCACCACGGACTTTCTTTAAATCAATTCTTAATTTGGTTTTAGTCTCAAAGTTGAGCTTGCACGCATTCTTCGAGTTTTTTTTATATATTTATGTTGTCTACATTCAATTTTCGTTAATTAGTATTTTTAAGTTAATTAATTAGTATTTTGTTGAGTCATTTTCATGGTAGTATACTTATAGGAAAGAAAATTTTTATAAAAGTTTTTTTGTTTTTGATTCAACTTCAAACTTATTTGGGAAGTTGCATAAATTGAAAATAGGAAAGTATGTCATTGATAAATACACCCATTAAATATAAAGAGAGACATGAGAGAGAGGGATTTAGGCTATGTTAAGCAACACTAGCTGATAATCTAGTTGGTAGTTGAAAGCTGATAATCTAGCTGAGAGCTGATAATTTAGTGGTTGAAAGCTGAAAGCTTATAATCTAGCAAATCGAGTAAAATCATTTGGAAAAAACTATCTGATAGAATAGTTGATAAATGTAAAATGACATAAACAGACATGCAGTAAAAAGACATGTCAAAAAATCATTTTCCTTATATTAATCATTGAATACATTTTCTCCACAATAGACATATTATTATTTTTTTGGCGTAATAGGCATATTATTTAATCTTACAAGATAAAACACCTTATTTAGAATTTAAAATTGTGAATTTCATAATACATTTAAGTAATATATTTACATTTTCTTGGAAGGCAATATATATACATATATTTATATTTTATAATTAGATTTTTTGGATGAGCTAATATAATTTGTTTTGATAGTTTGAGCTAAATAATTTAGCATTAGTTATATAAACCTAATACTAATACTAAATTTATATATGTAGTATTTAGTAACAATGTAGCAATGTAGTACAAGACATACATTTTTTAAAGTTGTTGTGAAGTGTGGATGACCATGCATGCACACCAACATATTGTGTAGTCATGTAACTTGTATTGTCATTTTCAATGTATACCAACTCTTCCATGTATTGTCAAATTACTTGTAATGTGTTGTATGACATGGGGTGTATGTGTTAATTGTCCCACATTGATTACTTGTAAAGTGTTGTATGACATGGGGTGTATATGTTAATTGTCCCACATTGCTAAGACACATTTGTCATCATACCAAATGGCCTCTATAAAGGGTGCTAACCAAAATTGTAAGAGCACACCAAGTTGAATGAAAACTTATCATTCCAACTATTTCATTTCTTCTCTTCTCCTTTATAGTAGTAGTTTGTAGTAGTAGAAGTTCTTAGTCTTCTATTTCATTCTCTAGTTCTTAGCAAGTTCCAATTAAATTTACAACAAAAGTAAATTTTTTTAAAATTACATTTTTTAAAGCAAACTCACCAAAAAAGTAAGAGATTTCTTAAAGTAAATTTTTCTTTTCACGTTAGTAACACATGTTAACATTAGTATAATATTTTATTAAAAACCATTAGTATAATATTACTCGCATGTAATAAGTGTTTGAACCAGAAGCTAATACTCCACTTACATATGTATGCCCACGTCACGTGTATACTTAATTTGTTAACCCATGTGTTTAACGAAAAGAAAATAAAAAGGGAGTGGCTAAACATACCTCAATTTTTACTAAATGGACCACATTTTTTAATTCTTACTTCATCGTGCATCACTTTTTACTTAATGCACCCCACTTTTTTCTCAAAATTTCAAAAATACCTTTGCTATATCTCATTGTCATCACCCTCACCCCAACACCCCTTTCTAAAGATGTTTCGGACACAAAGAGTCAACACCTCCGAAGAGGTGTCGGACATACATGAGGGACACCTCTTTAGAGGTGTCGGTGTCGAACACACATGACCGACACCTCTAAAGAGGTTTCAGTTGGATTCATCCATTACCTACTGAAAGTAAGTTATTTTTGCAGTTTCGGTCGAAGTCGATCGATACCACTTTAAAGGTGTTGGTCCTATGTGTTCGACACCTATGAAGAGGTGTCGGCTATGTATGTCCAACATCTACGAGACAACAAGAGCGAACACAAAATCACGAAACTCCTAAAAAATACATAAAAATTACCAAAAAATTGTCGGTTTTGCTCAGAATCGTTTAATATATTCAATTCCATAGAAACTTTGCACTCAAAATGCTAGATTCAACTCCTAAATCAAAGCCCTAAACTCAACAATCTTTCAAAATTCTGATTCAAAAAAGTAAAAAAAAAAACCTAGAGGAACTTCGAAATCGACACTAAAAGAGATGAAGAATGCACACACTGCGTCGAATTAACGTGGTTTTGCTTCGACTTCGTGGGATTCAGCTTGGTGGTGAGATGCGATGGGTGAGTGTAGCGGGTGGGGTACAGGGTAAGTGGGGCAAGTGGGGTATAGTTAGTAAAAACCCTTTTATATAGAGGGGTAGTTGGGTCATTTCACTTAGGTGGGGGTATGTTTAGCAAAAATCGGGGTCCTTTTAATTGCTACCAATAAAAAACGCATAATAAATTGCAAAAATTAAGGGCAAGACCGAAACACCCAAATTGAATATAGAGTTTTCTAAAAAAAATGCTACATGGGGTAGCGTCTACAATACTAAATAATAAACTAGATTATTTTTAAACTAATCTCGTTACCAAACACGGCTTATTTGTTGAAGTAGCTAATAAGTTAGATTATGAAACTCCCCTTAAGGAAGATTACTCTCCACCCCCTAAGGGAGTCATCTTCCCCTTATTTGGTGTAAGTTTGAGGGCCAACTTATGTAACGACCCAAAATCTCTAACTGTGCTTAATTCTTTAAATAGGATCAATGAACCGTACTGTAGGACCTACACCGTTATATGTCCATTGATTAAAGCAAGGGCTGAGGTATATTTTATATTTGTTGTGATGTATGCCTAGTGTATTATATATGTGTAGACTATTAAGTCAATTCATACGAGTATATAGGTATCCAGACGAGCGAGGACGTACCTCAAGTTGCGTGTCGACTTGAGACCGAGGTAGCGGCTTATGGGGTAAGTCTAATGTGAACTAATGTTGGTTTTGTAAGTAGCTTTAATGTAGTCAAATTAAATGTAACAATAAATTGCCTAAAGTAGTAAAAGAAAAAAAATAATAATCACATGATGTGCATCGAGACACGTATTGCCAAATCAAGAGGTCAAGTGAGTCAACTATTGGAGTAATTTAATCATTACTTGAGGGACAATTGTGTCAAGGTGGTCCATTAATTGAGCCTCGAGATATGTGTGCGCACATGATCAAGGGCTAAGGTTTAAACATATTTATATAGTCAAATGAAGTATATAAGTCAACAAGTTGGTTTCTTATCCTTATCAAAAATCGATTTGCAAGGAAGGAAGGAGAAAAAGAAGTGAGTTTGTGTTGGGTTTTGGGGTTCATATGCAGCGAAAATTACAAAATAATTTTGACAAAAACCCCAATAGGATCTGAATCTAATTCTATTCAAATGTTTAAACCATGAAAACTTAATCATACATCGGTCGCAATATTCCTTTCTGATGGTTGATCGATCTCTAAGGCGCTACCAATGACGACGCCCTCTATCAGCAGTCTACACACGAATAGTGGCTGAGATTCGAGGTGCTAGCTTTGAGAGAATACCAAACCTTTTTTGTTTCTCTCCAAAATGATCCAGAGCGTACCAGAAAAATACTAATTCGTTTCTGAAACAAAATAGAGTTTCGACCTTTAATCTTTCATCTGTGTGTTCTAACTTAAAGCGTCTATTTACACAACCCTTGTATATAGACGGTTAAGTAAATTACACATATACTACTTAAAAAGTATAAGTGTAATACACCACACGGACGTTTCTGTCATGAATCTTATCATATGAAATTCATTTTTGTGAACCATCTTAAAATCTCGCAAAATCATTCTTAGTGTGCGACCCAATAGGCTCATACAACGTTGGCGGTGTACTAAAACACATTTTGGTATACAAGTCGTAAGCGACATCTAGCAAGACATTATGAATACCTAAGTTGTACGAATATCAAATCGACACAACCTAATCAATAGTGTATATAACATTCTTTTCTTACACGATATCCTTTTGATCAAACATAAGGCATGGAATTGTCATCCAACATGTTCGATCGTACTAGTCTCGATCTCTAGGTAGACTGAAAACATCTAAGTGACATAAATCAATATCAATTCACTTAGACTATGCCTTTTAATAGTCTAACACAATGAGCGATCCACTGGATATCTCTTTTTATATGAGAGAGACAAATTATATCTTGATTACATAACTTCATCGCATTGCTCACACAGTAACCAATCACAACCTTTATAATCGTCCGGTTAAAGACAACGTTTGGTTGTGTCAAATCACTGTGTTCCTAATGTTGAAGTCTCTAGTAATCTCAAGTCAGATGACTAAAAAATATACCTATCATGAGAAACAACTATGACTTAATCCATGTGATGTTCTCATAGCGGGTCGATCCAATACTTCGTTCCCTAACAAGTACTCGTGATCTTAATTCGTATCCCTATATGTATAAGCATCATATGATCATCAATTAAGACTCACACTAGTCTTGATTCATTATAGTTCCCAGTATAATGATCGACTATGGACATTTAGGATATTTCTGTAAATACCCATGGATCTTCTTATAATGTAAACATGCAAATTAATTATAACAAACAACAAACGAAATCCTCTATTTTATTAACTAAAAGTATTCATAAAAATAGTTAATGGATTGACCTAGGGCACATGCCCCAACAGTTTGCTAGTGTGATTTTGGTAGTCGAGATGAGAAATTCATTGAAGCTCTTCAAGCTAGGTAACTTCTCTACTCCATTAAGTTGATGAATTCATGAAACTTGATGTTGTTGTTGCTGTTTTGTGTTAGGTTTAATGTGAGGGACCTCTTGTAGTATGTATGAGGGCTCGTAAGGTGTTAACAAGGCCTATGTGTAGCAAAAACCCATAATTCGAAATGCAAAGTTTTGGGTTCTGCTGCATTTAGCGCGCTAATGTTAATATTAGCGCGCTAGAGATTTAAGGTAGCGCACTAAAGTTAGGAATTAGCACGCTAATGTCAAAATTAACGCGCTAATTTCCCAGACAGTACAAAAATCAGTAATTTCCAAAAATAGTTTAAACATTATAAATGGGCTTAAAACTCTAAGTAACGGTCTAAACTCATTCTAAAACTTACCAAACAACTCCATAGAACTAACAAGTGGTCTCGAGAGTTCGGGGACATGTTGTGGAGTGTCGGGAGGCCGGATAGGCTAGGATAAGCGTTATGAGTTGTAAGTAAAGCTATGAGAATTCTATATTTCATTTTATTGACTCTTATTATTTTAAAGTCTATTTGTAGACACTGCTATTTCAAAATTTCACATCATGTTGTTCTTGTTTCTATCATGTTAGAATATTATTGACATGATGCATTGCGAAATGTTTCATAGATTCCAATTTCTACTCTCGATGTATTCTAGATAGATAGTTGAAAAAAACGTGCTATTGGGATAGGTTGAAATGGATTATACTTGTATTCTATTTCCTTGGGGCTTTGTATCCTAACTAGTTTTGAAATCTTAGATAATTGGAACTATTGATCTTTGACAACTAAAGTAGGGATTATCTAGTGTCCATTGCACGAGAGATGCGTGGTTCACGGGGACATGGGTCTACCGAAGTTTCGGCATTCACCACTACACTTGCGCTGTAAACGAGGTGTGGGACTCGGGGTGGTCGGCAAGAATGAGATAAATGATTTGTTTGAGTTGAGATCAATTCACTATTTGTATGGAATATGTTGAGCGCAACTCCATTTGTATTGGGAAAGGTTAGGTGCTAGTTCTCACCACCGACTGGACGTAGATCATCTCGACTTAGCCTGTGTCGGTTTATTCATTTTTAATTGTGGTATTTACTTGCATTACTTGATTGAACAATTCTTTCACTACTTTATGCTTTTAAATACCATTCTTATATTTTGAAAATGTGGCATATAATTCTCCAGGTATTACTTAAATATTACTATACTCACCATCTAGTTTGTGACGGTAGGTGTAGGTCCATCGAGCAGAAGCAGACCAGGAAAGGAAAAGATAAACGATTTTCTTTGAGCATTTTGGCGATTCTTCTATCTTATTTTTGTATGAGTCGACTTTTGGTGTATTATTACTGTTTATATATTTATTGTACATTTTAGGTTGTATAGTGGGTTGAGTGCGTAGTTTCCCATTTTTGATACTCATATATCATACTGTGTTATTACCTTTATGATATATACATGTAGGTGATGATGTGTTTCCCAATTTTCTACACTTAAGATTTTGAGTAGTAAGAGCTTCTGCATAATCTTTAAACTACATATTAATATTAAAATGATAAAAAGTTTTAATTAACTATGAAATCTAATAATATCTGAACATGTGTAATGGTGATGACTATAGGAATGAAAGGCTGACTAATACGTAATTAAGTCTTAAATTGTTAGGATTAATGTTAGATTACGGGATTAGGCTAGGAGGTGCTCTGTTTAGAAGTAGGGGCCATCACAGTTGGTATTAGAACATAGATTTAGATAACTATATGGTTTCGGGCATTAATATACAAACCTTAGTTGTGGAAATCATATGACCTTTGCCTAGAACTCATTAGTTGGGAAGTGTGTGAAAGTGAGATGGGAATTTCTTATATGTATATGTTAATTTCTATATGTATATATATATCTATCCGTTGTCACGTAGAAGTTGATTCGCGTTCGCTATCCATTGTAGACCCCGATGGCTGATACGCGAGGGAGAGGAGATGCAAAGCCTAGTGGCAGTCAACTTCCTACTATTTTGGAGGATTTACAGAGGTTATCTGACCGAGTGACAACTCAGGGCCAGTAGTTGACTGATTTCATCGCCTTGATGATAGCCCATTTTGCTCCACCGGTATCGACACCGACTCCTACGACTACTACACCGACTATACAGGCGCCATCACTTCTTACTACGGATTTGGCAGCGCCGATGGTGCATATTATTCCAGCTGTAACCGCACCGGTAGTGGAGATAGTTGAGGTAGTACCGTCTCCCACGCCGGCATCCTCGAGCACATCAGTTGAAGTTTAGCTTGTGAAGGACTTCATCAGACTCAAGCCAGCTTATTTCGATGGCGTACGAGATTTTCAAAAGATTAAGAAATAAATTCTTTCTAAGAAGAAACTTCATAGGATACTAAAGATCGATGATAGACTTCGAGTAGAGATCTCATCATATACTTTCGAGAGAGACGCCGATGTGTGGTGGCATATGATAGTAGCTACTCATGGAGAGTTTGAGCCATGAGATGCTTTCAAGAAGAAGTTCTGTCGGTAGTACTTTCCACCATCAGTAATGAAGTGGTTGAGAATAGAGTTCATGGACTTGAGACAAGGACCAGAGGAGCCTGTGATACAGTATATGGACATATATGATTATTTGCAATAGTTTGTTGAGGACTTGGTGAGAGATGGGTTCGAGGATGTGTACCATTTCGGTGATGGACTAAGGCCAAATATTGGGTATTAGATAGTCAGTTTAGGCGCTAGGACACTCATCGAGATCTACGAGCGAGCCTTATCACATGAGATGTATTATTTTGGTAGAGTCACTGATGGTAGAGCACCGGGTCAAGTCTCGTCAGCAGAGTAGGCCATGTAGTATGAGAGGAGGAGACAGAGGGGTAAGGGCGCGAGGGGATGGAACAGAGGTGCGTCGAGGACAACCACTCACCCACTAGCTGTGCCTCATATATCTTTAATTTCCCCTGCACAAAGCGCGGTAGGCAGACTTCCCTCGCCACCTCCCATCAGGTCAGCGTTACCTGCTCCTACCGTTCGTGCACTTTTCGCCCCACATGCTCAACGGCAGCAGCTGCAGGGTGGCAGAGGCCGAGGCCGAGATACTAGACAAGAATAGGGAAAATTACTAATATAGGGTAAATATCAGGCACAAGGCTAGTCTCAGACTCAATGGCAACACACGATTTACATGCTATAGATGCTGACAGGTCAGATACATTATGAGAGAGTGCTCGCATCTAGCAGCAGTTTACACCTGATAAGCCCGATAAGAGGCACATATGGTAGCCCAGCAAGATACTGATGCCATGCGAGGTCTCATTGAGGGTATGATTTCTATTTACGGTAGAGAATTATATGCATTATTTGATTTTAGATCTATCGTATCTTTCATTGCTGGTCGCATGGTAGGCAACTTATGGTTGAGACCTATTAGGCTTAGCTTACATTTGATTTTGAATACTGTAACTGGGGATACCCTAATAGTTTTATGGAGGGATGTATGGTCGAAATAGATGGGGTAGAGTTACCTACTGACTTTAGTGTCCTTAAATTTTAAAGTTCAACGTGATTTTTGGGATGGACTGGTTCGCATCATACCATGCTTATATCGACTGTTTCAGTAAGACAATGATATTTAAATCCTAGGGCATCCGACGTTCACCTAGGTAATTCAGCGAGGACAATAGGTACAAGAGGTCGACCTGCGAATAGTGAGGAGATGGGGGCATTGATCTCGCTATACACAGTACCAGAGAGTCGGGGACCTAATCTGGAGGACATACTGGTTGTTAGAGAGTTCCCTGATGTGTTTCCAGAGGATTTACCTGGTTTACTGCCACCGCGAGAGATTGATTTTATTATTGAGTTGGTACCGGGTACTAAATCGATTTCAGTACCACTGTACGGGATGGCACCACGAGAGTTAGAGGAGTTAAAGACTCAGCTTCAAGATTTGGGATATAAGGGATTTATCACACCTTCTATGCCGCTATTGGGAGCACCCGTCCTTTTCGTGAAGAAGAAGGATGGTAATTTGAGGCTTTGTATCGACTACAAATAGTTGAACAAAATCACCATTAGGAATAAATATCTACTATCGAGGATTGATGATTTATTTGATCAACTGAAAGGAGCACAATTTTTCTCCAAGATAGACTTGTGATCAGGGTATTATCAATTAAGGATCAGGGATGAGGATAGGTCCATAACATCTTTTAGCATGAGATATGATTGTTTCGGTTTACGGTCATGCCATTTGGGTTGACCAATACTCCAGCAGTGTTTATGGATCTGACGCATCGGGTTTTCATACCATTTCTTGACTAGTTCGTGATAGTATTCATCGATGATATATTGATATACTCGAAAACGAGGGAGGATCACGAGCAACATCTCATGGAGACGTTGCAGACCTTGAGGGAGCATAGACTTTATGCTAAGTTCAACAAATGTGAATTCTGGCTCTCAAATGTCAAGTTTATAGGGCATGTAGTCGGAGCAGCTGGGATAGTAGTGGATCTAACCAAGATTCATGTAATTATGGATCGGCCAGCACCGACTTCAGTGACTGAGATAAAAGGTTTTCTAGGTTTGGCAGGGTATTATCGCCGATTTGTGAAGGAATTCTCGAAAATCGCTTCACTACTTACGAGATTGACATAGAAAGATGTTAGATTTGACTAGACTAAGGAATGTGAGGAGGCATTCACTCAGTTAAAGAGATTATTGACAACTGCGCTAGTATTAGTGTTACCAGAGGTTGGACAGGGGTTTTCGGTATATATTTCATAGAGGTCTAGGATGCGTGTCAATGCAGGGTATTGGTATAGTAGCTTACGCATCCAGACAGTTGAAAGTACATGAGAAGAATTATCCAACGCATGATTCGGAGCTGGCAGCGGTAGTGTTTGCATCGAAGATATGAAGACATTACCTGTATGGAGAGAAACTTACACTTTCACTGATCATAAGAGTCTGAAATATCTCTTCACACAGAAGGATTTAAATATGAGACAACACAGATGGTTAGAATTTGTAAAGGATTATGACTTTTCCTTGGAGTATCATCCGAGAAAAGCGAACGTAGTCGAATAAGCGCTGAGCAGGATACCTGTTGGAGATGCGGAGATTCCTACTGAAACTCGAGTCGAGATTTGCCCTCGGATGAGAGTACAGACTGTGTCTACACAGAGAATGTCAGAGGGTTAGAGGATCGACAGGTTATACTCGAGGTTTTGTAAGTTGGCGCAGAGTGTAGATTGTGTTGATTGGACGAAGACGTCTGACCAGTGTTTGAGATTCAGGGGCAGACTGTCGATATCGTCATTACTAGAGCTAAGAAAGGAGATTCTTTAGGAGTCACACTATTCGCGATTTACCATTCATCCAGGCAAGACAAAAATGTACGACGACATGAAGAGGCATTTTTGGTGGCATGGGATGAAGGCGGATGTGTGTAAGTTTATCAGGAGCTATGAGATTTGTCAGCAAATGAAGGCTGAACATTGCAGATCTAGAGGATTGCTACAACCTCTTCTCATTCCACGATGGAAGTGGAATGACATTGCTATGGATTTTGTGAGAGGATTGTCGAGAATCGCCCGGGGACATGATTCCATCTGGGTTATTGTTGACAGACTGATGAAGTCTGTTCATTTTCTACCATTGGCTACATATTACATGTTTGATCAATTGAGTATACTATTCGAGCGAGAGATTATTAGACAACATGCGTACCAGTGACTATTACGTCAGATTGAGATGTTATGTATACGTCCTGGATGTGGTAGAGTATGCATGAGCAGTATGGTACGCACCTACAGTTAAGTGCGGCTTTTCATCCTCAGACTGACGGGCAAACTAAGATATTGATTCAGGTTCTTGAGGATATGTTGCGGGCTTGTGTTTTGGAGTTTGGTGAATCATTGGAGGAGCACCTACCATTGTGTGATTTTTCATATAACAACAGCTATCAGGCCAATATTGAGATGGCGCCTTTTAAGGCTTTATATGGTAGATCGTGTCGCTCTTTATCTCATTGGGCTGAGCCAGAGGACTTAGAGACCGTGGGGCCAGAGATTATTGTTGATCACACGGAGAAAGTACGATTGATTCGTCAGAAACTAAAGGGAGCGTAGGATAGACAGCGGAAGTATGAAGGAAGATATCGCGGTGATCTCACATACACCGAAAGATCTTTTGTATATTTAAAGGTTTCCCATCGGAAGGGTCTTTAGAGGTTTGGAGTGAAAGGTAAACTTGCACTGAGATTTATCTAACTTTTCAGGATTAATAAACGGGTGGAGAAAGTTGAGTTACTTCCATAGATGCTAGGAGTTCATCAAGTCTTTCATATATCCATGCTTCGATTAGCTGAATCGAGAGTAGGTGAATGTTTGACTGTAGATTTGAGTCAGATAGACCTGAGTGAGGATATTTCATATGAGGAACAACTTGTGCAGATTTTAGATCAATTGGTACAGAACTTGAGAGGCAAGTCTATCCCAAAAGTGCTTGTCAAGTGGTTATTTCACGATGATACGGAACTCATTTGGGAACGGGAGGACTATATGCAAGATAAGTTTCCGAACCTATTCAAATCAGGAATAAATCCTAGTTCAGATTTTAAAGTTTGAGGATGAAGATTTCATTAGTTGGGAAGAATGGTAATGGTCCATAATCTCTAACTGTGCTTAATTCCTTAAAAAGGATCAACGACCCATACCGCGGGACCCACACCATGATATGTCCATTGACCAAGGCAAGGGCCGAGGTATATTTTATATTTGTTGTGATGTATCCCTAGTGTATTGTATATATATAGACTATTAAGTTAATTTATTCAGGTATATAGGTATCGAGACGAGCGGCGACATACCTCGAGTTGCGTGTCGACATGGGACCGAAGTACCGGCTTATGGGGTAAGTTTAATGTGAACTAATGTTGGTTTTGTAAGCAGCTTTAATGTGGTCAACTTAAATGTAACAATAAATTGCCTAAATTAGTAAAAGAAAAAAAAAATAATCATATGATGTACTTCGAGACACGTATTGCCAAATCAAGAGGTCAAGTGAGTCAACTATTGGAGTCATTTAATCATGACTTGAGGGAGAAGTGTGTCAAGGTGGTCCATAAGTTGAGCCTAGAGATACGTGTGTACACATGATCAAGGGCTAAGGTTTAAACATATATATATATATATAGTCAAATGAAGTATATAAGTCAACAAGTCAGTTTCATATTCTCATCACAAATCGAATTGCAAGGAAGGAAGGAGAGAAAAAAGTGAGTTTGCTGGTGTGATTTTGGTGGAGGAGAGGAGAAATTCATCGAAGCTTTGGTGAAGAAGAAGAAGCTCTTCAAGCTAGGTAACTTCTCTACTCTATTAAGTTGATGAATTCATGGACTTTGATGTTATTGTTGTTGTTTTGTGTTGGGTTTGATGTTAAGGACCTCTTGTAGTATGTAAGAGGGTCCCTAAGGCGTTAACAAGGCCTATGTGTAGCAAAAACCAAGAATTCGAAATGCAGAATTCTGGGTTCTGTTGCACATATCGCGCTAGAGATTTAAGGTAGTGCGCTAAAGTCAGGAATTAGCACGCTAATGTCAGAATTAGGGCGCTAATTTCTCGGATAGTACAAAAATAAGCAATTTTCAAAAATCGTTTAAACATTATAAATGTGTTTAAAACTCTAATTAGCAGTCCAAACTCACTATAAAATGTATCAAATAACTTCAGGGAACTAACGGGTGGTATCGATAGTTCAGGGACATGTTTTGGAGTGTCGAGAGGCCGGATAGGCTAGGATAAGCATTGTGAATTGTAAGTAAAGTTGCGAGAATTCTATATTTCATTTCATTGACTCTTATTGTTTTACGGTCTATTTGTAGACATTGCTATTTCGTAATCTCACATCATGTTGTTCTTGTTTCTATTTGTGCATGAATATTGTTGACATGATGCCTTGCTAAATGTTTCATAGATTCCAATTTCTACTCTTAATGTTATTCTTGATAGATAGTTGATGAAAAGCATGCTATTGAGATAAGTTTAAATGGATTATACTTGTATTCTATTTCCTTAGGGCTTTGTAGCCTAACTAGTTTTGAAATCTTAGAGAATTATAACTATTGATCTTTGAAAACTAAAGTAGGGATTATCTAGTTTCCATTGCACGAGAGATGCGCGGTTCACGGGGACATGGGTCTACCGAGGTTCCGGCACTCACCACTACACTTGCGCAACAAACGAGGTATAGGACTCGGGGTGGTCGACAAGAATGAGATAAATGATTTGTATGCGTAGAGCGCAGCTCCGCTATTTGTATGGAATATGTTGAGCACAACTCCATATAGTAGCGAGAAAGTTTAGGTGATAGTTCTCACCACCGACCGGAAATAGATAATCTCGACTTAGCTTATATCGGTTTATACATTTTTAATTGTGGTATTTACTTGCATTACTTGATTCAACAATTCTTTCGCTACTTTATGCTTTTAACTACCATTTTCATATTTTGGAAATGTGGCATGAAATTCTCCAGTTATTACTTAAATATTACTATACTCACTGTTTAGTTTGTGACGGTGGGTGTAGGTCCGTCGAGCTGTAACAGACCGGGAAAGGAGAAGATCAACGACTTTCTTCGAGCATTTCGGCGATTCTCCTATCTCATTTTTGTATGACTCGACTTTTGCTGTATTATTACTAATTATATCTTAACTGTACATTTTAGGTTGTATAGTGGGTCGAGTGCATAGTTTCCCATTTTCGAGACACATATCATGCTGTGTTATTACCTATATGATATATACATGCAGGTGAAGCCGTGTTTCCTAGTTTTTCGCACTTAGGATTTTGAGTAGTAAGAGCTTCCGCATAATCTTTAAACTACATATTAATATTAAAATGATAAAAAGATTTAATTAACTCTGAAATCTAATAATATGTGAACACGTGTAATGATGGTTAATATAGGGAAGAAAGGCTGACTAATACGTAATTAATTCTTATGTGGTTAGGATTAAGGCTTGATTACAAGATTAGGCCGGGTGGTGCCCTGTTTAGAAGTAGGGGTCGTCACAACTTACATGGGAGTTGGACATAAAATTCCAACCAAATATGATTAATTTAGTTTCAATTCCTCTGTAAGTTATCTGATTCCCCTCCAACTCATCTTGTGACGACCCTAATTAATTAAATCAAATTATGCCTTAATAACAAGGATTTGCGAACGATAATTAGTGTCGATGTGCAAATCTTTGTTAGAAGTATTGGGCAATACCGTGGTTGAGATAGGTTATTTTTGTGTGATGCTTGTGTCATAAATTGCTTGTGTTTTTTATTTTCTAAAAATTAGCATAGCATTACACTAGTTACTTTCCATTCCCCCATTTTAAGTGAATTATGAGAGTGGCGAGTAGCTTCTGGAGATGCATGTAGCGCGGTACGGGATTGATATTGGGTTAATAATTTTGGTGAACCTATATGGCTTAGTGGAAAATTATGAAACCTTACAACTTCTTAAGCTATATATGGTAATCAATGTTATATATTTAAATTAACTTAAGTTGCAAAGTTAAAAATAAATAAACCGGGCCTTAGAGCGCTTCGAGATGTGTATTAGTGCGAGGCATCGAGTATGCTAGTAGTTGGTAGTTATAGCTTAGTTAGGCAATGGATGTAGCATCTCTTTACTTGATTAGGGCAATACCAAGCCTGAAACCCTAATTAAGCCTAGATTACTCCTACCAGAATTAACTAAGGCCAGCAACCTTACCACTTACACTTGATAAACACTACTGTGTATCGATTATCAAAATAGAATAAATCATATACGCTGCGGAAATTTAAAACCTTTTCGACAACCAACATAAGATATACAATATTAAAACAAAACTGGAATAAACTTCTGTTATATAAATCACCCATCCCATATGACATTACAAAACTGTAATTCAAAACACTACAAAAAAAAGCAAATCAAGAACGGAATTAGAAACGGAACTTATTTCCGTTTCTAAATCGAAACGGAATTAGAAACGTAAGTTCCGTTTCTAAATGTAACAGCTTAGCGACGAACCGACAGGGAAATATTCGAGACGGATTTGAGACGGATCGAGACGGAATTAGAGACGGAATTAGAGACGGAATTAAATTCCGTCTCTCGAAATTTGGCGCCACCATTCCCGCCAAATTCTTCATTTCTTATGGCCGTTCATCATTCCTCGAGATTTGTATTTTGTCCGATCCCGGCAAATTCTTCTCCTTCCCGCACCCCACCCCCCCCCAACAAAAAAACAAAGAAATCCCCAAATCATTCCCACGAAAAAACCCCAAAACCTAAATCCGTCTCTCCGTCTCGTCGCGCCGGCCGATCGTCTAGTCCCTGACGTCCATCCCGTTCGATCGTCTCGTCTCTCCGTCCGGTCGTGCGAGCCGGTCTCTCTCGGTGCTCGCTCCGGCCGTCCGTCGCGGTGGTCTCCGTTTCTCCGTCCGGTCGTGCTACCCGGTCGCACTCGTCTCTCTCGGTCTCGCCGTCTCTCTCGGTCTCTCCGTCTCGTCGCGCTGGCTCCGTCATCGCCGATATCTCTCGCTTCTCTCTCGGTCTCGATTCGATCCGGTTAGCAAGGAATTTGTAGTTTTGGAGTCTTACTACAATCTTCATTTCTTATTTGTTTTTTATTGTTCTTTATAATGCAGCAACACTCATGATCAAGAGCTCTTCAAATTTTCATAGAGATCATTCACCTTGTGACGGTTTTGAGGAAGTACGAATCGCTTTGGTGTTTTCGCTAAAAATTTGCGTCTGTCACAAGTTGGCGTTCTAGTCCCCTTGTTTATCTAATTTAAAAAATTTATGGAATAATCCGTCGGGTGACATGAGAATTATTTAAGTTTCCGCTATGGTTCATTTGATAGTTCGATCTTCTAGTAAACATCTGAGTTGAAGGCAAGAAGCTATTTTATCTAGAAAGATTTTCCAATTTAAATTAAGCATGCAGACTTCATAAATTTCCATCTATCAATAAATATTTGGGGTGTCCTGTTCCTACGTACATTATATGCGGCATCCAGGAATATTAAAGTCGTAATACTTGTTAGCATTGCAAATATTATGCTCATGAATGAAATATGTTATAGATTTTCACTTGAACTGAAGCTATATCTCTAGGGAAGGCAAATATATATATGCCTTGATGTTCAAATATAGGAAATGAACATAATGTGGTCGACCATCAGTATATACTAGGTTTTCTTAGCGGCTCACCTATACTAGTCGAATAAATGGATTTAAATAAAAAATTTATTTTCTTGAAAGGTCTTAGCTATTATGGTCATGGAATCCATTTTATTTTTGTAAATTGCCTCTGGCAATTGGCCGTGTTATAGTACTACCTTATTGTTTATGAACTCGTGAAGGAACAAACTTTGATCGTGTGACATATTTTAAGAGTTCAGTTCTTATAATTGTTATTACTTTATGAGGTTTTATTTTAACTGTTTCTTGAGTGATTTGATTTGTTCCTTGGTTGATTGTGCATTAGTTGGTGTTCTTCACTTGATCTATTAAGTTAATGTTGTGTCTTTTGTTTGGTTTAGAAGTTTTTGTTCTCGCTTCTTCTCTTACATGCATAGTTTTTGAGGTTATGCTTGTTCTATTTTTAGGTTTATTAATATGTACTATTTCATTTCAACCTTTTAATTGAGCAATTCAAGATTTATATTGATTCCGTATTTGGTTGTTATTCCATGTTTATTTTATCTAAAAGCATGTCATCCGTATTTGGTTGTTATTCCATGTTTATTTTATCGGTAAAGCATGTCATGAGAGTCATTATAATACATTAGAATCATGTACCGAGGTAATTACTTTGTCGTTTGATGTTATAGTTGTTAGTAATTTCATATTCATGCACTTGCTATGGATGATTGATTAGTTAGGTGTTGTTGGTTACGATTGAATAATACCTATAATTACTTAATTTCTACTACTAGTTAGGGTTAGAAACACTAGGATTACTCTTTTAGTGAATGTTGTCGTTTCACATTACATTTCTAGAGAATGGAATAAACCTATAACCTTAAGGACGTATGAGTGAACAAGTAGTAGACGCGTTGATACTATGTGGTATTTGTATGCCTCTCGATATCGATATAGGTTAAGCGCGCACGGCCTCAACTTCGATTCCCCACACAACTAAATGTCGGGCTACCGGTGGTCTCTTTTTGCAATCTTAGGGTCTTAAAAATTTTAATTTAAGTGCAAGAGGCAGGATGAAACTGCTCAAACACACATCAAACTGATTTTCAAATCAAATACACAAAACTATGTCGATTAAGCACAAGAAAGAGTTTATATCAAGGATTTCCTTACAACCAAGAGGATGACAAAAGAGATCAGCTTTGCAGAGACTCTTATATTCCTTTGAAAGCCTCAAAGGTGCTGGATTTGAGGACTTAAGAACAAACCACAAAGATCTCCTATTGCTCCTTCTAAAAATCAAATTTCTTCTCTTTGTAGATCTTGAATTTTGAAATGTGTTTCTTCTCCCTTATGTTACAACCAAGTTTGTGGTGGTTTTATCATGATAGGAATTCCAATATGACCGTTTATAGCCGTGTTAGGAATCCAGAAATCAAAAATTCAAATGTAAAGCTTGATTTCCAAAAGTCAAAAATATATGGCAAGGCTAATTAGCGCGCTAATACTCGGAATTAGCGCTAACTCAGGGAACTCAAAAAAATTATTTTATCCCTTTGTGTTAGCGACCCTTAAACTCGTCCAGACCTAACCAACCCTTATAATACATGTTATACATGTTTATTATGAGTCATTTACAACAATCCTTTTGATAATGCCCAAGCTTCTTACATAAACAACATAACTCAATCAATTCCTTCTCTTTAGATTGTGATGACTCATTAATGACTTCCTAACTTTGTCAATTTATTCTCTATTCATGAGTTTAATGTGCGAACCTCGTTCTTTCACTTAGCTATCAATTTCTTCTCTTTAGATGGTGTAGATCGCATTTCCTTTGAAAGCCTCAAAGGTGCTTGGATTTGAGGACTTAAGAATGTACCCACAAAGATCTCCTATTGCTCCTTCTAAAAAATCAAATTTCTTCTCTTTGTAGATCTTGAATTTTGAAATGTGTTTCTTCTCCCTTATGTTACAACCAAGTTTGTGGTGGTTTTATCATGATAGGAATTCCAATATGACCGTTTATAGCCGTGTTAGGAATCCAGAAATCAAAAATTCAAATGTAAAGCTTGATTTCCAAAAGTCAAAAATATATGGCAAGGCTAATTAGCGCGCTAATACTGGAATTAGCGCGCTAACCGCAGGGAACTCAAAAAAATTATTTTATCCCTTTGTGTTAGCGACCCTTAAACTCGTCCAGGACCTAACCAACCCTTATAATACATGTTATACATGTTTATTATGAGTCATTTACAACAATCCTTTTGATAATGCCCAAGCTTCTTACATAAACAACATAACTCAATCAATTCCTTCTCTTTAGATTGTGATGACTCATTAATGACTTCCTAACTTTGTCAATTTATTCTCTATTCATGAGTTTAATGTGCGAACCTCTTTCTTTCACTTAGCTATCAATTTCTTCTCTTTAGATGGTGTAGATCGCATTTCCGATTTACAATATTCTCCATTTTGAAGGCTTCTTATCATCTTAATCATTATTATTTCATTACTTGAATAGACAACCGCTCGACAAGGGTTACGTTCGACTAGGAATGTCGTCTACAAACAGAGATCGGATGTACAACCGCTCGACAACGGTTATGTTCGAATTGAATTCGCGGCGAAGGTTAAAGAATTCATATCATTTGCAAAACAACATTGTCTTACATACCAAAGTGAACGGAAGATTAGATGTCCGTGCAATTTTAAGAAATGTCGACTTGTTCCGTACTGACGTCGAAACGGTTGAGCACCACCTATGTAGGTATGGATTTGTCCGGGGATATCACAGCTTGGTACGAACATGGTGAGAACGGAGATGAAGGGCCGCAAAATTTTCACGCAATGGATTGCCATATTGATGATGCCGATGTTCGAGGCTACGATCCGACACCTTACCGCGAGATGCTACACAACGTGGCAGTCCAAGTTTCAATTGGAATGTCGTGGAAGAATCACCAAACCCCCAAGCACGCCAACTATATGACATGATTGATGCAAGTAGGGAACAATTGTGGCCTGGTTGCGAAACCATGACAACGTTGTCCGCAATGGCAAGATTACTTGCGATCAAGTCCGAACATCATATATCTCGAACGAGGGTATAATGAAATCATTAAACTCATGAAGGATTGTTTGCCAAATGACAACTCAATGGTTGAGAATTTTTATGCCACTAAAAGACTAATGCGAGGTCTAGGTCTACCTGTTGAGAAAATAGATTGTTGTGAGGACCAATGTATGATTTATCGGGGAGTGGACTCGAGTTGACGTCATGTAAATTTTGTGGGAAATCACGATACGTTGCACATCGACGAGGTCGTGGTCGGAACACAAAAACCGCCTTGCAAAAGAATGTACTACTTCCTCTTTGGGCCCTCTGGTTGCAACGATTGTATGCGTCGAGTCAACCGCAAAACATATGCGATGGCATGGAGATCATTCATCGCCCGAAGATGTTATGCAACACTGTTTCGATTCGATTGCTTGGAGACATTTTAATGACGTCAATAAAGACTTTGCCTCCGAGGTTCGGAATGTTCGTTTAGGATTGTGCACCGATGGTTTTCAAGTATTTGGGATTTCCGGAAATCGTACTCTTCGTGGCCCGTGATTTTGACTCCTTACAACCTTCCACCGTCGATGTGCATGAAATCTGAGTTTATGTTCTTAACGGTTATCGTTCCCTGGACCGACCAGCCCAAAGCGTAAAATCGACGTGTTCCTTCACCGCTTGTGAAAGAGTTGCAAGATTTATGGAACAATGGGGTGGTTACATACGACGTTTCCACCAAGACAAATTTTGTCATGCGAGTTGCCCTTTTATGGACTTGTTAGTGATTTCCCCGCATATAGCATGTTGTCCTATTGGAGCACACACGGTAAGTACGCTTGTCCATATTGTATGGAGGATACAAATGCATTTCAATTGCGAAATGGAGGTAAGACATCGTGGTTTGACTGTCATCGTCGTTTCTTGGAGAAGTCATCACCATTAAGGAAAGACAAAAAAAATTTCATTAGAGGCAAAATGGTCATAATCGATGATCCGCTCGCTTTGCGGTCCTGGTGAAGAAATTTTGGCGTAAATTGAATCGTTTGGCTTGATGAAGGTGACAAAATCGGCGCCGAATCTGTGAATGGGCGGATAGCTAAGAATTCGGGATGGAGGAAGAAAAGCATATTCTCGGGACTTGCCGTATTGGAAGACAAACTTGATCCGCCACAACTTAGATGTCATGCACATCGAAAAAAATGTTTTTGACAACATTTTCAACACTATTATGTGTGTACCGGCAAGAGTAAGGACAATGCAAAATCGAGGCAAGATATTCGTGAATATTGTCACCGACCTTCTCTACACATTGATTCGGCGACAAATACTTACGTCCTTGGGTGCTATGCTCTTGATACATCAAGAAGACAAAAATTGTGCGAGTGGGTTGAAAAGTTGCGTTTTCTCGATGGTTACGCATCGAATCTTGGTCGATGTGTAGATCCAAAGAAATCGCGAATGTTCGGCATGAAGAGCCATGATTGTCATATATTCATGCAACGGTTGATACCAATTGCATTCGAGAACTTCTCCCAAACCCGGTTTGGGTTGCAATTAGCGAATTAAGCCTATTTTTCCTGGTCCCTTATCGCGAAATGTGTCAAGATTCAAGATATGGAGGTCTTAGAGTCCGAAATTCCAAAAATCATTTGCAAGTTGGAAAAAATTTTCCCTCCAAGCTTATTTGACTCTATGGAACACCTACCAATCCACTTGGCCTACGAGGCCCGTCCGGCGGTCCCGTTCAATTTCGATGGATGTATCCATTTGAGAGGTACTATCTTGAGCCCTTGATATTATTTTCCCATTCAATAGGTTTTATATCAACATTTCCTATAACATTCATATAGGTACCTTAAACATTTGAAGAACAATGTGCGAAACAAAGCGAAGGTTGAGGGCTCCATGTGTAATGCTTATTTGGTCGAAGAGGTCACATCCTTTTGTTCTTACTACTTCGAAGATCACGTCTTTACGTTGCATGACAAAGTGCCACGTAACGACGATGGCGGTCTCTGGGCCCACACCGAACTTCGTTGGCAATTTCTCAATTTTCACTTATCCCGGTCGACCCATGGGCAAGTCGAAGGAGCGGTACTTAACAGAAAGGAGTATAATGCCGCTCATTCGTACATACCGCTCAATTGTCCGAGATCGCTCCTTACGTTCGCATGTCCATCACTTTCTTTCATTAATGCAAGACATTCATTGTTCATACATTATAAATACATCCGACTTACACGTTCGTTTCTTCTAGGATATTCGTCGATGAAATCACTCAAGCAATGGGGGAGTCGCAAGTTGATAGTAGTCTAGAGCACAACTTCCCCATTTGGTTTCAAACATATGTAAGGGCATTACTTTTGTACGTTATAGATTCAAATGTTTCTCCCATAACTAATGTGTCATATTGCATCTCTAATTTTGACGAATAGGCTCGGAATTCTATAGTTGACGAGACGCTCGTTGATCTTTCTGTTGGTCCTAGTCGATCATGTACTGTCTACCCTGGTTACCTTGTTAATGGGTATAAGTTCCACTCCGCAACATATGACGTTAATAGATCGACGCAGAGCAAATGTGTTTTGGTGAAGGGTTCAAACTACGCTGATGTTTCCCATAACTATTATGGAGTACCGCAAGAGGTTGTGGAGATTGAGTATACCCGGCCTCAAACGTGTGGTCTTGTTTAAGTGCGAATGGTATGACCCTACACCGAATCATGGTGTGAGGACTCACCCAACACTTCAATTGGTAGAGGTTCAACGAAGTCGACGATATAACAACTACGAGCCATTTGTACCGGCAATGCAAGCCACTCAAGTCTACTACCTTTCGTACTCCTTCTATGCGAACGATCGACAAGAATGGCTAGCGCTTGTTGTTGTCACCAAAATTACCGACGAGGAAACTAGCAAAGACGATAATGACCAGGGCTCTGCAGAGATTGCTTTCCAAGATGGGATGCCCACCACGTGCGTAGTCGATGATGCGACGCCGATATCAACAATCTGGATGTTCCGATCGGGACTCGATTCATTGTTGAAGCGGGTCCAAGCGATGAAGTTTATAGTGGAGATGAATCGAAGAAGAATCATCACCTTCTACTCATGAGAGTGAATTTGAAACGATGATAGCGAATAAAGTTTGTATATGATATGTCAACGACCAATAATGTAGTTACTTTTATTTGCATGGATTTTGTTCTTATTAAGTCCAATAATATAGACTGAATTTTACTTTTTTTGTATGCCCTTCTTTTATGATGTTTTACTCGTGAATATTGTTAGGTATCATGGCCGGACGTGGTCGTAGGGGATGTCGAGGTTTGCCATTAGGAGGCCATCGTCCAGCGGAATAGGTGCGGCACCGACATCCGCGCGCGAAATACCAACCGGCCCTCGTGGTCGCCACAAGAGGGGTCCATAGAGGTCGCGCGGTCGAGGTCGTGGTTCGATACCTCCATTATCGATTCCGACTTCTGCCTCTCGAGCACGATACACCGCAGGCATTACCTTCCCCTTCCATACCGTCGGGGTCGTCTCGTACCATCTTCGTCGTCATCAAGGACTATGCCTACTACACACTTCCCCACACCTTCTCCGACATCAATGACTCCTTTACCCACGAGGCCCGCACCCCCACCACAAAGATCACCGGCAAAGATCCCGAGAGGAAGACGTAAGAGCAGGGTTGGAGGTGACAGCCCTCCGCGCCACCTCGAGGCCAGGGATGGAGGCCCCTCGCGTGGGGATCCCTATCACTCGATTGCCAATGATACGTAAGTTTGCGTTTGACTTTTATATGTCAATTTCAATATGGATGTCAAATATTGAAGAAGTAGTTAAGGTGATATGCATGTTCATGAAACACAGGGAGTTGCATCCTTCGCACTTTTGTGCACGGAGGATGACAAAAGTTTTTAAACGATGGATGATTCCCGAAGGGTATTGTTGGAAGTCGGTACGCGCCTCATCATAAAGACCAATACATCGGCGACAATGGAAGGTAAACAAGACTACCATGTGCCTTATGATTTATACTATTTTCTCAAATAAGTGCTAACAATAGCAATCGCCAATTTGTAGATATTTTTTAGATGGGATGATGCGCTTCCCGAGGATCTCGTGCGAGCGGCGTACGACAAAGCTTGCAGCACAAGGTACACCGCGTTGATGCACAAGTTGAAGAAGAATCGGGTGCAAATGCTTTATGTTACGATGAGGCATGGAGGAGATACTTGCAAGATCGGGAGAGCGAGGACTTCCAGTGCTAGGTCTAGGCAAGCGACGAGAATAGGAACACCGAGGTCGAAGGCCCCGGGACTAGACCCTCGAAGCACGGTGGTGGTTCCGTGTCATTTGCGACTACCCAAGAAAGATTGGTTAGTTTTTTTTAACATCTAGGATATTTTGTACATTTATACTCTTGTTCACTATGCTTGGTCCCGCACGCAGCCGATTCATCCGAGACGCCACCGTCGGTGAATGATTTGTACTTGCATCTCCACACCGTTAATCACGACAGACGACATTCATCGATACTAGATCGTAGCGGTTCTATGTAAGTATAGAAATGAAATGTAAAATATTATTAAGTCTTTCACTTACCCCATATCATGTACTTTGTTTGTCGTGCATATATGCAGATAGGCTCCAGAGAGCGCGTACGTCGAGCCGACCTGTGCTACACCGGAGCAATCGGTGGATGATGAGGCGGTGTACCTCAATGTGGCGGGTGAGTCTTCCAAAGGACGTGTCTCACGGACTCGGGTCCGTAGGGAGAAAGAAGAGGAGATACGGAACTCCCGGTGCTAGCACGTCGCAGACGCCGGATGTGGTGCCGCGGGGCAGAGTTCGATGTCGTTGCGAGCAACTACGAAAGGTTATGAACTTCATGCAACAAATACTTTGGGATGGACATGGACGAAATAGACCTAGCTCAAGACCAACCACCACCACCGCCACCACCACCGCCACCTCATGACCAAAGAATACCGCCGCAAATAGATCCGGCGATCCACCCCAACAAGGGGACAATGTTGGGCGTGAGACGTAAGCGTGGCTCTCGAGAGATGAGCAAAGTTGGTGATACATAGGTACTTCACTTGTTGTTTGTTTCAAATGCTTAGATTAAACGTTTTATAGTGTAGACAACTTTAGAAATTCATCGAATTACTTTATGATTCACACTTCTTTTTGTGCATTTTTAGGTCGATGTTCCATATTTTATCGTGGATTTTATTTTTTTCCCTTTTGCTCCCCCAATTCTTTTTTTGTTTTTTTTTTAGTAAAATATACTATAAGTACGAATGTTTGCAGAATTAATCCATGGGAGAAGAAAACATCTTGTCGCCAGTGCAAATCTTATGCGTTGCAGTTCTCTCGAGTGCTATGATGAAGAAAGTGGTAGAATCGACGGGGGAGCGACATCTTCATGCAATAGCAAATGAATTTGGGAAGTCGATAAAGGGTCGTTTTTCGGTCATTCAGTAGATTCTGCACATGTAGGCTCTTCTTCTTCTATTATGGCATGTCCGTAGAAGAAGAATAGCCTACATGTTCTCAACACGTATGACCTAAAACGCCCCTTTATCGATTTCCCAAATTCATTTGCTATGGCATGAAGATGTTGCTCCCTCGTCGATTCTACCACTTTCTTCATCATAGCACTGAGAGAGAACTCGCAACGCATAAGATTTGCACACAACAAACAAAGATGTTTTCTTCTCCCATGGATTAATTCTCGCAAACATTCGGTACTTATAGTATATTTTACTTAAACCGAGGTTAAAAAATTTATTTTGGGGAGGATAATGTATTAAAAATAAAATCCATGATAACTTATGCATCAATCAAGGCGTCCAAGCCAACTAAGATATACAGAGGATAAATGGACAATGAATTTACTCGCGACGATGGTGGTTTGTTGAAGCCCGATGTAGTAGAAGGTTCTCCGATGATGAAGTTCCTTTATTTTTATTTTTCCCGTTTTCTAAAGGCGGGTTTTAGTTTTTCCTATCGTTCTCGAGGGAATGGGTTCATTGCTTTTGACGATGAGCATGTTGTAGACGATTTGTTTCATTTGCATGTTAAACTCATTCTTTTTTTGGTGGTGGTGATTTTGGTCCTTATAGGACTCCGTGTCTCGAGGTAGGCGTGGTGGGTATAGTGGAGGCAAGTGAGCTTGGTGGGGGTTATGGAGGCTTTGGGGGCAAGTGGCTTAGGTGCTTATCGAGGTGAATCTTCTCTTGGCTATTCTATTTTAATTAGCGATCGAATCACTTCCTTTCAATAGTTTGTCATGTAGACTTTTTAAGTTACTTGATTTACATATTGTTGGTGGTTTACTTTGTTTCAAACACTAGTATATTATAGTTAAAACCAAGTTTTTGGTGGTTTTATAGTGATCTCCTATTGCTCCTTCTAAAAAATCAAATTTCTTCTTTTTGTAGATCTTGAATTTTGGAATGTGTTTCTTCTTCCTTATGTTAAAACCAAGTTATTGGTGGTTTTATAGTGATAGGAATTCCAATATGACCGGTTATAGCCGTTCTAGGAATCCAGAAATCAAAAATTCAAATTTAAAGCTTGATTTCCAAAAGTCAAAAATCCCCGGCAAGGCTAATTAGCGCGCTAATATCGGAATTAGCGCGCTAACTCAGTGGACCTCAAACTAATTAATTTATCCCTTTGTGTTAGCGACCCTTAAACTCGTCCAGACCTAACCATCCCTTATAAAACATGTTATACATGTTTTACAACTCAACTTACATGATAGGTCCATCTTATAGAAACATTGTTCGCCATCTCATATGCGTAGGAAAATAGCAACATTGACACCAACTTCGGGCCTCAGTGATCGCATTTGCTTGATGATCATGTTTTTTTTTGGAAGCATTCTTATTCAACATTGTATGGTTTTTTTCTGTTCTTCACTGCTTTTCTTGAATCCCAGCTGGTTGTTTTTTTTTTATTTTTTGAGTAGGAACACATGGCTTGTCGCCTTTGGAGCACACAAGAGTTTAGATTGGGTGAGAGGATGAGTTCTAGAATCATACTTACATGATAGGTTTGTGCTTAACTTTTAGTTTTTCCCTTTTAGCATTCTTGCACTTATGCCATTCTTCTCTTTGTAGATCTTGCATTTTTGAATGTGTTTCGTCTTCCTTATGTTAAAACCAAGTTTGTGGTGGTTTTATAGTGATAGGAATTCCAATATGACCGTTTATAGCCGTTCTAGGAATCCAGAAATCAAAAATTCAAATTTAAAGCTTGATTTCCAAAAGTCAAAAATATCTCGGCAAGGCTAATTAGCGCGCTAATACTCGGAATTAGCGCGCTAACTCAGTGGGACCTCAAACTAATTAATCTCTCCTTTGCCTACTTCTTTCAGTGCATACTCACCGGTTGTTGCCCTCGATGGAGATTCGAAATGCTTCAAAGCTGCGTTTTACTTATTAGATGAAGTCCTTTTTGTGTATACTTCCAAATTTTGGACCTTTTGTGAGTGTTCTTTTTTTTTTTTTGCTTGTTGAACGATAGGATTGGTTGGTTTTTGTGTATACTTCCAAATTTTGGAGCTTTTGTAATACATGACAACTTTCCGTGGATATATAAATTTTTGGGCTAATTTTGAGTTTCACATTTTTTCTCTCTTTTGAATTTTTGTTGATATATATTTTTGATGTATGGATGCGCAATTTGGCTTCTTTGGGGATGTTAGCACCCTCAAGGAGTTGTTGGAGGGGGTGCAAAGATGGAGTATGTCATATCGGGTTGTATTTTGATTTTTTAGGTTGGAGAATCGATTGGCTTATGTATCCGTGCCATATTTAAACAAAACAAAAATTAGAGACGGATTAGCAACGAATTCAAATTTTCCGTTGCTATTCCGTCTCTAATTTTCCGTAAATATTTCTATCAATCACAAACGATCGAGACGGAAATATTAATTCCGTCTCGATTCCGTCTCTAATTAGCAACGGAATCGAGATTTTAATCGAAACGGAATAATCCGTCTCGATTCCGTTTCTAATTAGAGACGGAATCGAGACGACTCTTTGCATTCCGTCTCCGATTCCGTCTCGATTCCGTTGTCGATTAGAAACGGAATCGAGACTCGAATTCATAAATTTATTAATTCCGTCTCGATTCCGTTGCTAATCAAGAAACGAATCGATCGAGACGAATGCAATTACAAATGTATCATTTCGAAATAAAATCCATTTCTGTTCGTCTCTGTTCGTTTCTAATTTCCGTCTCTAAATCCGTCTCTAATCAGAAACGGATAATTTCCGTCTCTATTCCGTCTCTAATCAGAAACGGAATCCATTTTCCGTTTCTGATCGTATCAGCGACGACGTTTTAGAGACTTCGTTCTGTTCCTTTCGATTTCATTCGAGAGACGGATTTTTTTCAGAAATCGAAACGGAAAATTCCGTTTCTGATTTGCGATTTTTTTGTAGTGAAACTCCTATAACTTCTCCATCCCTTAGTCGTAGCGCTTGTCGGATCTACCTGTAATGTTAATTGGGGTGAGCGCTCCAACTTGCTCAGTAAGTAGGGATTTACTCTAATCATCAATATTCCATATAATATTCAAGGATATTATGCAATAACAACATGCACCAATGATATCTAACCAGAATATGGAAATCATATAAACCAATATATAATGAATACAAAGCAAATCAAAGGTCTTGGACTCGTACACTGTGATCCCCATTTTATTTGTAAAACTAGGGTCGATTACCCACTGGCGCCATTAATACCAGTGCTAAACTAACACACCGCGCATATTATATTACAACACCGGAATAAAACTCGGTTATATAAATCACCCATCCCATGTGATATTACAAAACTGTAATTTAACACCAATATATAAGACCAGAGGAAGTCATTACATCAAAGAGCGCTCCAGCTTGCTCAGTAAGTAGGGATTCACACTAATCATTAACATTCCATGTAATATTCTAGGATATTAAGCAATAACAAGATGCACCAATGATATCTAACAAGAATATGGAAATCATATAAACCAATATATAACGAATGCAAAGCAAAGGTCTTGGACTTGTACACTTTGATCCCCATTTTATTTGTAAAACTAGGATCGATTACCCACCGGCGCCATTAATACAAGTGCTAAACCAACACACCGCGCTTATGTGATGTTTTAGCTAATCGATTAATGCCTTATGGTTCTATCTTAAACCCTATAGGGAACATGTAACCCACATAACCTATTAACTGAGTAGGAGTTATGTATAGATCGGGAGATCAACCCCAAGCACTATACAACCTGGTCTCGGCCTTTAGGAGTTACTCTCGTGGATCATATTAGACACCATTTTCTGTTCATTAGAAAAACCATCACAGTATACATAATCCCCCATTTCAATCTAACAATTACATGAACTATATATACTAAATAGGCAGACAATATTGATAAATAAGCGAATCCATACTTACCTTAGTTTTAAGTATATGTCTAAATTTCCTAACTTTTCGGTCATCTCACTCTTCCTCGGTGTTCCTCAACCTATCACCAATCATTTGGAATTAATATAGATTCATTATATTACATTTAGAACCCCTATACCGGTCCCTAAGTATCTAGACAAACCAACCAACTCCAAATCAGTTCTACACTGATCTGGGTATGGGTAGCGCACTACCTGACATGGATACTGCGCTACCTGCATGTTAGTTCATCCTCCTAGTACCCATAGTGTGCTATAGACAAGGCCTAGCGCGCTATGTGCACCATACCTGCAAAAGCGACACTCTTCTGTTGATTCAATTTGATCTAAAACTCCTCCAAATTCAACAATTATACTCTCAAATGATTAGGGAGGACCTCTAACAAGGTTATAAACCAATTTTACTCATCAAACCACATAATTAATTAAATTCCTAGCATCACCATCGAATTGAACTTCAACAAACACAAGTACAAATCATACCAAACGTTGATCTTATGTTTTTGACTCGATTAAGCTCTTCCATTTGATTGAATTCAGCCCCCGGAACGATCTCCCTTCGATCTGAATCGAAATTGAACCTCCCGAACCCTCGATTTATCAAAATGAATTGGATAAGAATGAATTTTTGTTTTATAGATGGATTTTTCTCGAGATACGCGGCGTGCTATCTCGCGATCGATCGCGTGGTTGATGCGTTAAAGTGACACTCCTTAAAGTGATACGAAATTTGACACATTAAGCATTTACGCTTCGTTGAGACAATCTGATAATCCATATATATTCAATATTCTTTTATTTTACAATATATATTTATATTTAAAAACATATATATATATATATATATGTGTATTATTCACCAATCAACTCACCGGACATGCCTACAAGTGTCCTTGAGCGTCCACACTTTTGCCACAACTCTCTCGTCACACTTGGTGTCCTGGTAAACCATTGTTTATTGAGTATTTTTAGTTATATAGGCTTGCATATAATTTTATATTATACAACAACCTATATTTAAATTGAATTAACTATCTAAAAAAATACAAAACGTCATGCAAAAGTATGCACATGGTATTCGAGGTATGCCAAACTTAACCATTAGCCTAACCTGCGTTAATTAGGGTTTGTATTAGTACTAATCACCGACTTAAGGTAACGGGTTGTTACAGTCTCCCCAATTTAAAGTGGTTTTGAAGAGAAATGAGAACTATTTCTCATACTTCCGCTATCAGGTTAGTTCCTCATCTTTGTGAAATCTCTATTTCACATTCATTCCAACTAATCCTTTAAGTGAACCGAGTCTTCGTCTTCGTTTTACTATCACAGACTTAAGGAAGACATTAATAACTCTGACTAGTTGAGGAGGCAACTTTAATCGGTAAATAACTGGATTAATCTGTTCCTGTATTTTGAACGACTCGATACACCTCGAAGTTAGCTTACCTCACAATCCAAGCTTACACAACTCCTCTCATAAGTGAGACTTTCAACAAAACATATTTGTCATTTGAAAGCTCCAACCACCTATGATATTTATCGGCATATCTTTTTTATTTTAGTTGTATTATAGTCAAACACTGGCTAATCTGCTGCCTTTCCTCTTTGTAGTTCTAAATTAATTCTAACTCCAACAAACTTGCATTTCAACCCCTGTCCATACACTCTGGTAAATGACATGGTTGACCATACAAAGTTTCAAAAGAGCATTCCATTCTATAAATGAACTCACACAGAGAAATGTATATCTTCCAGTTATTATTAAACTTTAAGACACAAGCTTAAAGTATATCCTATTGCACCAAAATTTATTTCTCCGGCTACCCATCAGTTTACTGGTAATATATCATATCGAGGTTAAGAACAGTTCCCCAGCTGTCATAATAATTCACTCCATCCTTTGGATGTGAATATCAGATCTCTATCCGAAATAGTCGACATTGAAGCACCGTAAAATCTAACACCTCATGTATGTATATTTTACATAACCAACCAAGAGGATTTCACATAGAAACTAGTAAGAAATGCGCAAACTCTGTCAACCTGTTAACTACAATCCATACCGTATTGTGCTTACGCGAACTCAAAGATAAACTGGAAACAAAATCAATTGATCTATGTTCCCATTTCCATTCAGGAATAGACAGCGAATGCAATAAGCCTTCGCTCAGATCTAACTTGCTGACATATCTCATATTTTTCATTATTTCCATAACATCATTTTTCATCATAGATTAACATTAAATAAAAGTGCCTCATTTCATGATATTTCTTACTGCTATCTGAATGAATGCAGTAAAGAGATCTATGAGACTTCCATATCACTTCCCACCTCACCTGACCCTGAACTAGAATCTATAATCTATCCCTGAATCGTAACGCACTATTATCAAAAACTGACTAATTAAGATAATTTACACTAGCTGATAACCTCTAACGCTATATATAATCCAGATTAGCTTTCTCACAACTAATCACCACTGAATCTTCTCCAATTTAGTTTGAATCTAAACTCAAAAGATCAGATTATTAGCTCTAAAATTAGCTTTCTCAGTTGATGACATGTTAACTAAACTTACACAAATCATCATCACCGTCATTTCCTCATGAAATCTAAACTGAGAAGCTCTATCAATAGCTAAATTTTCTCCATATATTTAGTTGCAATTGTATACTAACAGTCTGATAACACCTTTTGGTGTAGTTCTAAATTACTTAGGCTCTAACTAATTTGTATCATTACTTCTCATCCTACCAATAATCAATGAAGTAAAGCATACAAATTTTTAAGGTAAATACCTCAATTCTATATATAGCCTGCTAAAATCAATACTAGAGAACTCACACAATAAATATTTCTTCTAGTAACTCATACTTTCCAAGTCACAAGCTCGAAAATTATATTCTCTTGAAACCATGGTCAATTTCCGATACGTTGTGTTAAGATTGAGAAAGGTCCCTCCCAGCTATTATACATATCTTCCCCCCTGAGAAACAGATTTTCGGTTCCTTACCGAAATAATAATACTATTTCTCCACAACTTCAACTTTTCCACCAAATATATCACGCTTACTTTTCCACGAGGGTTTAAACCATAGTACTGGCAAGAAATTTTTAAACTCTTTTAGTTTTACAACTATATCAATAACCTTCAGTGGTCATAACAACTTAAGTTAATTCATCACAAATTTCTGAGCATGAAATATCATTCATATAAGCAAGAACATTATAACCCTCTGGGTTAAAATTATTTAGCCTCTAACTGCTAATATATTTCATATTTGTTTTTTTATAAAATTGGCACCGTCAATGTTTTTATTTTAGGTCACCTACTATTCATTATCATCATAATGAATTTTAGACTTCACCTGAATAAATGTATTAAAGAAATCAATGAGATTCTCACAACATTCTTGCCTTACTCTTTGTTTCAAGTTTTGAGAACTTTACTTACATGCTCAATGTTTTGATTCGAGATTATCTTTATCAAACATCCATAGTTAGTAGTCATCCTTGACCTAATTGATAATCTCAATTAATCTCTTGCAATACTACATCTCTCATTTCAATCGTTATTAGCTCAACTCCAATCTGAGCTCTAAAGAACAAATTTACAGTTAATGATCAAGACAACTCAGCTGATGATGTGCCTACGCAAAACTTTCATTTGGTCATCAGTAAATATCTCACCTAAGCGATATTACTGAGCAATATTTATTATAACTATAGTCTCTGTCCCTTTTTTCTCAAAGCATTGTCAACGCAATCACTGTGATGAATGATATTTTAGATTGAATTTCTATTACTTAAGAAAGTTTAAAGGTAGATGTTTTACCTTCTGTTTCTAATCACTCTGACAATTTCCATTTTTCAAACTTCCACAGTTTGAAATTCATTACTTACTCTTACATTAGTCCACTGGTGTTATATTCTCAGGTTATCTTTTAATGATTCCTCTAAGATTCTTATAATTTCAAAGAATGATTAAAAGATCATTAACAACATTTCTTCTTAATTTACAAATGATGCCTTTCCATATTTGGTATAACTACCAAATTAATTATCCTGAGATTATCAGTCTCTAATAGTTCTTCTCCCAAATCTGGAACTATTTATATATAGCTGGAAATATAAGTTACAATTTTGCTTTATTGTGTCGCTCACACATTCTTACCTAAATCAGAAGTCTTACGATGAACCTCTAACTTCTTCTACAATTTACGTTTTGTCAAGCAAACATTATACTCAAACTATACTTTCACCTTCCTCCAAGACATCCTTGTATTCAATTTCAATTTATAACCATTACATACTTTGAGTTAACTAAATAAATCACATAATGATATCGCAGCTACCCGGATCAATCATTTGTAATATTCAATTATTTCAAGTTTAAATTCCTTTTTTACAATTGTGTTGGATATAAGGCAACCTCGTATTGTCTCAATCATGGTCTTATCTTTTGATTTACTGTTAATATTCAATGCTCTTCCCATTTAGTATCCTCTGAAACTTAGCACTAACATTTGCAAAAATCTAGTTTAAACCAATTTACCGTTACCAATTCCAATTCTATACGGTAATTGCTTCTGCATTCTATAAGTCTTCAAATACTCCATGTTATTATTGATAACACGATAACAACTTCATACTATAGGGTTTTCCTTCACTTGATACCTTTAATTTACGAAAATAGTATGAGTTCTAGTAAGTTCTAGTGGTTTCCACCATCTACTTAAAATGATCCAACACCCGCCCGCAATCATCTTATAAAGATATATATATATATATATATATATATATATATATATCCTTAGCTTTGATCATTTCACTATGAAAATCAAATCTCAACTACTTCTTGAGAACCGTTAATTTCACTCATTTTCAGAAGGAGTTGTCAATTCTAAGTAATGAATAATCATTTCGGCTACTACACATTAGATTCTCCAAATCTTCAGATTCACTGACTTCTCATTCTCCCTAATTCAGACTACGCCAATTTAATAGATCAGACTAAAATATCTTACCAACTCACTGCTATATTCTTGATTTAACTGCCTTTTATTAATAAACCATTTGTTATTCTAATATGGATTCACACCATGACTGAAATATCAACTTCATAACAACTTATGAAGTATAACTGCATTAGTGGTTTCTTAACCTCTATTAGGCTTTTATCATTAATCACTAATTTGTTTACCGAATAACTTTTATTACTTCCATACTAGTATCAATACTAGTATTAAATCACCTCTCAAAATGGTCCGCCATCTTTGAGTTTCATTAAAAGTCATTCCATATGTCATTATTTTATAATTTCCATTCATCTAATACACACCTCAAGATCTTGATCTAATCGATATTTCTTCACTGACTATTATTTGTATAATAATATCAGTAAGAAGAAAGACCACTAAAGATGTTACTTGGAGAAAAGTTTTTATTTCATCTTTGTAACTTTTCTTATGTCTTTCCTTTTGTCTATCCCCGAGGTTAAGACTCTCCGGAGCTTTTACCTCCAACACCTTCTCATATCATGAGAAATATATGGACTTCAACCATCTTATTATCGTTTAGCAAATACATATCTTCTTATATCTACCACGTAGATATAGTATACACAATAATTAACATATTTCAGTCTTTTATTCTTTGGTTACCCCCCAAGACCACAATAAAAAACATTTATCAAACCATATGTTTATTCACAACTCGAGACCACTCTTCGAGTCAATAAACTTAGGTTTCGTTATTAGGGTAATCATAGTACCTTACACTTTTAAAGTAGGCTAACATTCACTTAGAACACCATTTAAAAGTGAATGTATGGTCAGAGCCTTGTCCATGATACCCAACTGTATCACTGTTACCATTTTATCCCTAAAAATGAGAAACCATAAACTCTGGCACCACACTGTATTAGAGTTATTCCTTGATTCTAATAAATCATTGCTAACCAAAGCTTTAAAACTTATGTCTCTGATACCAAACTGTGGCATCCCCTAACTTGATTAGGGTAATACTTGGCTTGAAACCCAAATTAAGCCCAGATTACCCTTACCAAACTTAAGTAGAGCTAGCAACCTTATCACCTACACTTGATAAGCACTACTGTACATCAATTATCGAAATAAAACAAATCATATACGTAGTAGAAATTTAAAACCTTTTTGATAACCAACATAAGATATAAAGTATTAAAACAAAATCAGAATAAACTTCAGTTATATAAATCATCCATCCCATGTGATATTGCAAAACTGTAATTGAACGCCAATATATAAGACCAGAGGAAGTCATTACATTGAATAGCGCCCCAACTTGCTCAGTAAGTAGAGATTCACACTAATCATTAACATCCCATATAATAATCAAGGATATCATGCAATAACAAGATGCACCAATGATATCTAACGAGAATATGAAAATCATATAAACCAATATATAACGAATGCAAAGCAAAGGTCTTGGAATTGTACATTGTGATCCCCATTTTATTTGTAAAACTTGGGTTGATTACCCACCAGCGCCATTAATACGAGTGCTAAACCAACACAATGCGCATATTTGATGTTTAGCTAATTGATTAATGCCCAATTGTTCTATCCTAAACTCTCTAGGGAATATGTAACCCACGCAACCTATTAACTGAGTAGGAGTTACGTATAGATTGGGAGATCAACCCTAAGTACTATAGAACCTGGTCTCAGCCCTGATGAGTTACTCTCATGGATCATATTAGATACCATTTTTTGTTCATTAGAAAAATCATCACAATGTACTTAATCCCCCATTTCAATCCACCAACTACATAAGCTATATATACTAAATAACCATGCAATATTAATAAATAAGTCAATCCATACTTAACTCGGTTTTAAGTCTTCATCTAAATTTCCTAACTTTCTGGTCATCTCACTATTTCTCGGTGTTCCTCAACCTATCACCGATAGTATTGGATTAATATAGGTTCATTATACTACATTTAGAACCCCTAGACCAGTCTTTAAGTATCTTGACAAACCAACCAACTCCAAATCAGTTCTACACTGATCTGGGTGTGGGTATTGCGCTACCTGACATGGATAGCGTACTACCTGCATGTCAGTTCATCCTCCCAGTACGCATAACATGCTATGGCCAAAGCCTAGCGCATTATATGTGCACTAGACATGCAATAACAACACGCATCTATTGAACTTGATCCAAAACTCCTACAAATTCAACAATTACACTCCTAAATGATCTGGGAGGACCTCTAATGAGGTTATAAACCAATTCTACTCATCAAACCGCATAATTAACTAAATTCCTAGCATCACCATCGAATTAGACTTCAACAAACACAAGAGAAAACCATACCCAAATGTTGGTCTCATGTTTTTTATTCGATTAAGCTCCTCAACTTGATTGAATTAGGCTCTTGGAATGATCTCCCTTCGATCCGAATTGAAACTGAGCCTCCTGAACCCTCGATTGATCGAAATGAATTCGATAAGAATGAGTTTTTGTTTTTATAGATAGATTTACCTCGAGATACACATCGCACTATCTCGAGACCGATTACGTGGTTGATGTTTTAAAGTGACACTCCTTAAAGTGATACAAAACTTGACACATCAAGCACTTACGATTCATTCGAGATGATCCGATAATTCATATATTTTCGATATTCTTTTATTTTTCAATATATATTTATATAGTTAAAAATATATAAATATATATATCACGTATTATTCACCAATCAACTCACCGGACATGCCTACAAGTGTCCTTGAGCGTGCAGACTCTCGCCATGACTCCCTCGTCACACTTGGTGTCTCGATAAACCATTATTTATTGGGTTTTTTTCATTTTATAGGCTTGTGTATTATTTCCATACTATACGACAACCTATTTATAAATTGAATTAATAATCCAAATAAATACCAAACGTCATGCAAACGTATGCACATGCTATTTGAGGTACGCTGAACGTAACCACGAGCCTAATCCGGGTTAATTATGATTTGGATTAGTACTAATCACCAATTTAAGGTAATGAGTCGTTACGGTGGATTTAGATTATTTTAATGTCCTTGAAGTAAGCTAATTAGAGAAATTAATGTGTCTAAGTACATAAATTAAGGCTAAGTTTAAATAAAAGCCTAAGTTTGAAAGGGTCTAATCTAGACCACAAGATTTTCTAGAGATAATAATAAATTGTGAAATCCTAAGAGAGCTTAAAAGGTAATAATGGTTCATTGATGGATCCAATTGCAACTAATTGATGTACCTTGGGATGATTAAATGAAAGGAACCCTAGAATGAAATAGTAAGTGGGTAGGTTGTCCCATTTTAAGCTACGAAAGTCAAGAATGATTCTTAGCCACACATTTAGATATGATGTATTGGAGCTTTTTAGACCATGAGTTGTATCTTGAGATGCTTATTTAAGAATCTAGAGAGGGACAATGACTTAACCCCCCAAGTTTCTCATTTCCTTCTCTCATGAACAAAAATTAGAAATAGAGAGGAGAGAGAATATGGTTCAAGAGGAGGAAGAGAATAGGAGGGTGAGGATTGGTGGCGTGGTGTATAAAGTTTTTGAAGTTCTTAGAGATCTAATAAAGTTAGACGCAAGAGAGATAACTCCATTAAAGCTATACGTATGTTTCTCCTCCAAATCTCTACAATGCGTGTTCTAAATTCTTATTTTTCATGATTTTTGATGTATGGAGTGCCAATAAGAGTAGATCGACCTTCAATGAGTAGAAATCCTTTGTTGGGGATCATTTTAGAGGTCGTTTGTAACATTCCAGAAATTATGAATATCGAGATACGCGTTTATATACCTCGAGATACGTATTACATTTATCAAGTCACACATTATTTTGCTTGATTATACTAGATTAATGTATTTGGATTAATATTAAGTGATGCATATTGTTGATACATCATTTGCATCATTTATACCATTTGCTTGTTTGCATCTCATGATTAATCATAAAGAATAATTAGAACATCATGATTGTGATAAAATATCTTTCAATAAATATAGTGATAAATAAAATATCTTTCAATAAATATAGTGATAAATAAAATATATTTCAATAAATATAGTGATAAGTAAAAAACAGTTAACTTAAAGGACGAAATAGTCATTTTAGTAAAAGGTTAAAATAAGAAAATACTAGCTGGGTTGAACAAGGTAATTATCATAAAGTAAATAAATCGGTAAATTCAATTTGCAGAAGATAAGTTGGTCTTTTCATTAAGTAAAGAATAAGAAGCTTCTATAAATTCTATCTTTATATTATGATCGAAAATGACACTTAACATCTTTAGGAAAAGAATGGGAAGCTTTCTTTATCTTTATCTTAACATTATAATTGACAATGACACTTAACATCTTTAGTAAAAAAATAAGAAGTTTCTAAGAAGTTTCGTTTATCTTTATCTTAAACTTTATGATCGACAACGACCTTGTCTTTATCGCATCATTATCATTTGTCATCATAACTTGTGATTATGAATTTTGTTTTTTTAAGTTGCTCTCTTGGTATAAATAAGAACGAGAATGTGATTCATTCTTATATTTTGTTTTAGTTTCTATCTCTCTCGATTAATGCGTTCTATTAGAGAAAGTCTAAGAAATATGTCATAACCCTCATGGGGATGGTGATTATTATTGAGGTAATCCACTTTGTTATGCATTATTAATTCGATGCATCTGCCTTTACATCTTTGCATCTTTATTAGTGCCATTATGCTAATTACGTATATATATATATATGTTTATCCACATGTGTGATTCTTGTCTATGGACATTTTGAAGTCTGCTAGTATGGTATTATTGGTCCATTAATATGTTCAAGCACTGACGAGCACAATTGATATTGCTATTTTACCTTGGTGTAGTTTGAGTCGACGAGTACGGCTCACTAGGTCCACTAGTGTGGTTTATGCTTCGAGCATATTGAGGTCTGCCCTCGAGTGGCCTTTAATTTGATGCTTTTGTGATGTTTTGTTATATGTATTGCTTTAATGGTGTGTAATTTGAGTATTAATTTGTGCGGTTGGCTTAATAAATTAACAATTTCAGGTATTTAGCTAAAATGGTTCAATCATAGGCACGAGAAATTTGAGAAGAGAAGTTTACATACAGTAAAAATGTATTAATTTCATAGTGTATCTAATCAAATAGATATCTTGTTGTCAAACAACCGTTGATTTTCCTATTTATGGATTATACTTGATTCTGTGGCACTTTTAGGCCATCCATCTCGAAATCGGGATGTGCATGTCCTGAAATCGGGGTGTGCCATTGGTATTGTTGTTGGGTAGTGGTTGTGTAATGAAGAAGATGAATAGTGACTTTATGGACTATTGATTTGGTGTCTTTTGCTTGGGTTTGAACCTATTTTATTGCATGACTATAATAAGTGATGTGCAAACCAATTTTAGGAGGGTTATAAGAGTTTGAAGGTCAAAAAGGTCAAGACTTTGTGATGAATCCTGAGAGTCTTTGTGACGCCCATTCTCAAATTAGGGCACCGCTCAGCTTAATCCCTTCATTAAGCCTTAATCTCAACCATATAAGACTTAACAACGTATTAGTCAGCCTTTTCAAACTCTCTCTTAATTAGCTACTTTCCAAATAAGCGTATCCAATTCTCATTATTGTTATTATTTCACATTTCAGAGTTAATTAAGATTTTTATAACTTAAAGATTTTTCATCGAAAGACTTAATAAATTAGCGGTAGCAATTAATATAAATCTTAAGTATATGGAAAAACTAGGGAAATAAAGACCACATGCATATATATAACAAAACGACGATAATATTATATTACATGTGTCTGGTTAGGTAACTATTTCACAACCTATCGTATACATCTCCCAAAAGTATAAAGATATATATATATATATATATATATATATATATATATATTATAAGTAATACAACAAAACCAAAACCTATAAAATCAGAGGTAGCAGCATTCCAATGGCTCAGAGGTAGTCGCCAATCTTCTCCTTGCCCTATCTGCTACTCAATGAATTTGCACCCACCGTCATAAAAAGTTCAGCGAGTACAGGAAAAGTAGAAAATAACACAGAGAGACATTTATCCACATCTCCAAATATACAACAAGTATATGAAAGCATACAAATAACAACTATACTGAAAAATAATCATATTATAAGATATTTTAGTTAAACATTATGAAACTGACACGCGACTAAGCAGTAATGATCTAGGGCCATTCGACTGTAAGTTATATCACGTCGGCCTTGTTCCACTATTTAGGGCATAACCTATCTGATAGATGCTTTCACATTATTACAAATGCTCATCACATATGTATAAATACTCACAAGTGTCCCTCACATTGTAGTATAATTGTCAACAACCCCGATTCTCATACCTCGTGTGCTACACAAGCTAGTGGTGAGATCCCAACAACCTCAAAAATCTAGTGACCTCGCGTGCTGCACTCATCTTTATCATATCATGGCCTTAGGTATAAGAACTAATTTCATAATTCAAGGAATGGCATAGTTTAGGAACCTAATAATGTCATTGCATAACTAATGCACAAATAAAATGTATTTTTAATACCATATTTTACCTACCTAAATAGCATGCTATTTCATTTGACTAAATTCCTTAACAATCAAGAATGACATAGCACATGATTTGGAATCAATGAAGCCACTTAAATAACAAATAATACTATGGTTACAAACTCATGAAATGAGATAGAACTACAAAGTCATGGCATTTAGTGTACAATGGATAAATCAGTCCAAATGACTGTAAATGAATAGCATAATAGGAATGAAATGTAAATAAATATCTCAATCGGTTTACTTGTAATCCACACAAATTTCTTAGCTAATCCGGCCTCACGACGCCACAAAATGCGTAGTCGAACCCCCGAGACTCTTCCTTAGGCTCCTGGTATCATTTAGTATGGTTTATAGTGTGGTTAGACCTTTAGTTAGGATGTTAGACTTGTTTAAGGTGTTTGAGTTTTAAGTTAAGGAAATGCATAAATTGTGCTGTCTAGAGCACTTAGTGCACTGGAAAATTTATCTTGCACGCTAGAGACCCCCTTAGCGCGCTACCCATACTCATTAGTGCTCTACATATAGGTAGCATGCTAGCAAGCACGCCTAGCGCGCTAAATGCAGGAAATCCCATAAATTATGCACTTTGAATTTCTGGGTTTCCTCTTTCCGATGGTCATCACCATCACCTTAGACCTCTGTTACCCTCCACCAGAGACCCAACACATCCTCCATAATCATAAAAACAGCTTACACTTCAATTATATCAACAATTCATCAATTTACACAAAACTAATGGTGTAGCTCAACCTACTAAGTTGTAGAACACCTCAAACTTGATCAATCTCTTTCAAATCACCAAAATTTCACTACAAATCTATTGATATTCCTTTTTGATCTTTCTCTCCAGTTTCTTTCTCTTCTAAATATGAATTGTAAATGATTTGCATGTACAAACCATCTTATATATACATATATAAATAAGATTAAGTTATAACCATTTATCTTAATGTGTACACATATCTCGAGGCTAATCTAGTTGTTCATATCATGATTTATAATCCACTAACTCACCGCTAACTCATCCTTGATAACACACATTCATAACTTAATTGATCTTGTGATGTATCCATACCTATCTTGTGGAACATAAAGACCAATGTTCTATTTTTCTAACTTAGGCTTCATTAATGTAAGTCAAACTATAGCCACATCGAATTAGCTATCTAAGCCACATTAACTTAAATTAAACTTACCATATCACTCTGTACCCCAGTCCCATGCTAGTACACGTCTCGAGGCGCATCCCCGCTCACGTCTCGACATCTATATACAAGTGGGAGTGACTTAGTAGTCTACACATATAAAATACATTAGCCATATATCATAACAAATCTAAAATATAACTCAGCCACATTACCTCCATCAATGCACGCGTATCTATGTGGGTCCCACGTCATGGGTCAATAAACCTGATTAAGGAATTAAACTAGGATTTGAAATTTGGGTCGTGACAAATCTTCCTAACTAATGGAAATATCGTCCTAGAAATCAAACTTCAAATTCAGGTTATACCATACTCAAAAAGGTATGTAAACTTGTCTCGCATATAGTATTCTTGTTTCCAAGTGAGTTCCGAGTCACCATGGAACTGCCACTTGATGTACACCCTTGAGATAGACTTGTCTCTCAACCGCTGTACTTTTTGGTCTAAAATCTTTACTGGCTAGTAACAACCTGAAATATTTTATTTTTATTTGATTGCTTGTGTTATCTATTTATCTAAGATACACGAGTTATTTATTTTATTTCTCCAGTTTCGCGAGCGAGACTCTTCGGGATGTATGCGACGCATGGGTGTATGTGATAAGTCGATATCTTAACTAGACTTGAGATTTACTTATGGGTTTAAGTAAAACTTAATAAGTTATGTTAACTCATGACTTATAAGGCATGAAATATATCACGACACTACAAGAATTTGAGCTTTTTACTTATGGATGTATTAATAACGATATAAATGTTGTAAGTAAAAGTCCAATTTTACTTATGATTTTGAACATTCATAAGTAAATATTGTGAATTTTGTTACAAAAAATAATTTTCACTTACAAGTTAGTGTTGTAAGTAAAAATAAATAATTTGTAAATAAAACGTCCACATTTACTTACACCTATCAATAGTTATAAGTAAAAGACGGCGAATTTCATCGACTTTTTTACTTGATTAGTACATTTGGCAGTAAAAATTATGAACCCAACACACCCACCAAACTATTTCCCCATCTAACACACTTGTAGCCACGTCAGCGCCACATCACGCGTGAGTCGTTTGGTCACTGGGAAAACGTGACTTAAAGTCACGTTTCCCAGCCGATAGAAGTCGTGACTGCAAGTCACGACTTCGTTGTGAAATTTTTTTTTTAATAGCCGTGAATACACCTCAAATAGTTGATCTGTGCCGACGGTTCGATTGGCTCAAGTTCTTGAAATCGGCTAATGAGTAGTAATGCGGCAAGGCGTGATAAACTGATGTTTGAGAGTGAAGGGTTTTTGAGAGAATTGAAGCCTGGTCTTTTGGTACAAAGATTGTGATGCCTTGTTGAGTGTTGTTGGCTTGGTTTTGAAATGTGTCAAGGACTTGTGTTTGTTCCAATAGGTTAAGAAATTTGTGGAAAGGGGCTGCCACAGTGAGTAGGTCTGTGAGATTGACATAGTTTGGTGGTGGAGATGGTGTTGGTGTTGGTGTTGGAGCTGGTGTTGCATGTTTAGCAGAACAAGTTGGAATTGTAGTACTCAACAATAGCACTACTAGTATGCTAGAAAACATCAACATTTGAGTGGTTCTCGTACTAGTTAATTCACTTGAACTGCAAAAAATTGACATAACACATCAACATTGAATATAACTAATAACTATACAAAACTTAGTTCAATCCAAAGCCATAAAAAATGCAACAATAAACAAAAAGGGACAACAAGAAATACAAAACATAACAAGTACAGAACACAAAATTCAGTAGGTTATTATTATTTTTTTGTTCAATTTTTGGGAGTATCTTTAGAAACCCATCTCACATAACATCCCAAAATTCATTCTTTATGCATTAATCAATACAAACAACACAGAAAAGCAGTAAAAACTGGATCTTTGTAACAGTGAGCCCAAATTACTTAACAATTCAATGAAGGGCATTTGCATGTTAAAATGAAAAGAAACAATGAACTTGAATACTAAAAACACATCACCAAAACAAACAATGAACCCCAAAATCAGTACACTCTCCCAAATAGTTGATCTTTGCCCACTCTCCCAAATGACTATCACAATCTCAAGGTCCCTCACACCATAAAGAATTCCGTAAGTTTGCTCAATAATATGAAATAACTCTCTCTCACTTACACTTATAAATGATGAAATTGGTAGGTGATCAACTACAAAGAAAAAATGAATAAGGAGGAAATGACTTGTAACAGTATAGAAAAAGTCCTAGTCTGACCCCAAATAATGACTTCCAGTCCCACACCGTGTTCTCTTGACGACTCGGACATTACGGTTTAACGCTAGTGGAATATCCGTATGACCCACATCAGCCGGATTTTGAGCATCTTCTGGTTGAATATCATCGTTGTCCCGCATTCCGCCATCCTGCGTACTTGTACTCCCAGATAAATTCATCATTATTGGACTTGCATGAAAATGGCGCGAAGATGTAGGTGCCGTGTCAAATGGAAAGGCTTCCATAGCTTCGAATGTCATGTTGGGAGGAACCGAAGGAGTATGTGGAGTCCCAAACTCGTTCAGAGGCACTGATGGAGTATACAATGGAGTGTCATGCCTCGAAGGTGTATCAGCATGGGAAGAATGATGAGAAGCTTGAAATGAACTGGGCATATTATGCATCCGATAATCTGCGTGTACTGCAGTCAAAGTCGATGCATCTACATCTTTAATACGTGCAATAGATACATCATCACCCAGTGTCAACTGATGAATTGAAGTAATGCCATGTGCCTACTTATGAAATATTGATGAAGTTTTATGCGAAAGTACACGGAAAACAACTATTTGGCAAGGATTCATGACTGAAAAAAAATCAAATTGTACTTACCAAGGCCTCAGCAATAGCTCCACGGGAAGACAAGAATCGTCGTGTAATGCGACGATACCATAGCATATACGGGTTGTAAAAGTCCATTGGCTCCTCTAAGCTTTCATCAGTTGCAATATTGGAGGCACGCTCGTTCCACATGCAGACATAAGCACTATGTTCTGCGCTCCAATCCTTATCCGTCTTCCCTCTCAAGTCAATCCTATGTAGCTAAATGTTTGTGCTCTGTAAAGGTGGTATCATTTGTCTGAGACCGAATCGGCGCATGACTCTATCGGGATGATACATTTCGACTACACAGAAGAAAATCATAGCTGCCCTCGTTCGCCAAATAGCACGACCACTGCTACAGTACGCAGGTAGGTCCATTATCACTGCCTCAGGATACGGTTCCCATATTACCTGTAGTCAACAAAAACATTTTGATTTGAATATGAAACGCATATTAGATGATATTTCCAAAGCACTACATGGAGAAGTAATTCTATATATATCTTACTTCATCGGGTGTTTGCATGTCAATCATTTCTCTGTACTTTGTCAGGACGTGCATTGATGCTCCCGTTGTCTCCAAAGCATGTTTCCACCTTCACAAATGAAAAAGAAAAACGCAATGCATGTATGTCGGCACATGTACATAGATATGAAGAAATTGAAATTATAATGCGAGAAAATAGTAATTACCTATGACCAAATGGAGGAGGTGGAAGTAATTCTTCGTTTTCTAATACCGAGTCTCGAAGAACGTTACCCATTATTGGTGCAAGAAACGGCGACCTATCCCATGCCCATAATTGCAATAAGATGACTGGACCTGTTATCTCAGCTCCATCAATGTCGGCTACAAGACATAATTGTCTATATAAGTGAGCCAGAGTTGCACTACCCCAACTGTACTGTCCTGCCGCCTCGAAATCTTCCAAAAATTGCAAATATGTGATGTGAACGAGGTTGTTCGACTTGTCTGCAAATAGTGTTCCCCCTAGAAGTTGCAGGATGTATGCTCTCGCATTGCGTTGCACTTCCACATCATTAGCATTGTCTTGGAGGTTTGGAAACCACCTTGAAAGTTGCTTAGAATTTGAATCCGCCCTTCGATCTGTTATTTTTCGGGAAAGGGAATCCGAGTTGTGTCAAGCACAAGGCATCGTAATCTTGGTCGACGCGGCCAGTAATTGGTAATCCATCGACCGGCAACCCCAATACGATTTGTACATCTTGGAGGGTTATAGTCATCTCGCCGACGGGGAAATGGAACGTGTGAGTTTCCGGCCTCCACCTCTCTACAAGGGCAGTTATGAGATGCCAATCAATTGAAATGAAGCCTACTCGCGTAGTCCCGTAAAATCCAGCTTCCTGAAGATGCCCAACTATGAGTGGATCCAGTTGGACCAACCGGTGAAGTGCGGCTGAATTCCGCCTGATAGTCAATATACCGGGCTCCTATGAAGATATGAGATTTAAGTGAAATTAGTTAAAACGTGGCTATGCAGATGAAAAGTAGAGAAACATGCGAAAAGAAGTATTACCGGGCCATTCCAAACGCGGGTAGATCTATGGAGAGCTTGCATAGTCAAAACCGAGTCATCTATAGGGCCAGGATCCATATCGCGCTTAAACCCAAAATCATCACCAATGTTGTCATTAATTCCATTGTGCAATTCATATGAATAAGTAGAAATACTTCATGTACTAACTATAAAGAGATGGATTAATACAATATACGTAGCATACTACAACGCAGTTTATGATGCATATAATGCATTTTGACTTCATTTGCATCATTGCAGATCATGTAAGAACTTAAATAAAGTACATGTTAAAAATACAATTAAGAAATTGAAAAGTTTATGTTTCATGCAAGACCACAAAAGCACATCTATCTCTCATCAAACAAATAATACAAATAAGCAAAGACCTATAATACAAGGAAAATATAGGTCCGTTCAAGACATAAGACTTGAAAGAGTCTTTCACTATGAAGCATTAGACGGTTGTCCTTGCTGACGCCGACTGCAAGTGCGTCTATTGCGTCCATCCTGCTTACACTTACTACATCGCAGCGTTGTTGGGGTTTATTTCCATTCCTTCTCTCGCTGCATATGTCATGGTTGTTTCTGATTGCCTCTCCAATCCATCTCAGTGCGCAATCGGCTTGATTGAGGACGATCTTTTTTGACTCGCTTCCGAAATGGATAGGCCAACAATGTGTGTGGAAGTCTTGCGGTAGGCCAATAATCTTCGTGCGGAATGGGTTAGAAATTTGCAGCATAACATTGACTGTACACATACCATTTGTAGTATGACTCGATGTACTGACAGTGATCTATGGCAACACTAGCGCAAACTGCTTGAACATGGGAACATGGAATGCCATAACACTGCCACTTCATACAAGTGCACCTACGGGCCTCCAATTTCACAACTTGCTTGTTACCCCTTTTCTCAAATGATAGCCACGTGGTGCAGTGATTACTTCAAATGTACCATTCTCACGATTTACTAATGTCACATTGTGCCCTCCAGCCACATTTCCCCATTTTGACGACTTATCCATTGCGTACGTCGTGTACGTTTCGCCCCTGCCTAGGGCTACACCTATTTTGTCTCGTCTTTTATTAAAGTATGCCGCGATACGGTAAAATGTAATCTGCACTAAAGCGGTGATGGGGTAAAATCGCGCGCCTTTAAGGACTCCGTTAAAGCATTCTACATTTGTGACAAGAAAAAATTCATATTTGTATTAGCTTGTAAACATAATAATTCAAACACATTAAGTAAGTAATAGTAACAATCGTAATAAATCAAACGTAATACCCGCGAGATTTGTAGTCATCCAGACGTATCGATAACCTTTGTTGTATGTGTTTGTCCATTGTGCTCGATCTAGGTCAGTAAACCACGCAATACATTCGGGATTCATTTGATGGAGTTCTTTCATGGATGCCTTAAATTTTCGCGGTTGATGTTGTGCTCCTGTTATGTACACCATATCCTTTAATTCTTTGCTCCCAAAACTCATGTTGAAATTACTGCATATGTGGCGGAGACAAAATCTGTGTTGAGCTCTTTCGTGGGTCCATCCATTTCGAGGATCGTTCATTGCCAACAATATACCTGGGTGTCGATCAGAAATGACACATACACCATCCCTATCAATCACATGATGTCGCAAACAAGCCATAAACCATCCCCAGCTGTCTCGACTTTCCTCATCAATAATGGCAAATGCTAAAGGAAATACATGACTATTACTGTCAACAATAGTGGCTATTAGGAGTTTTTGTTTGTATTTTCCATACGAGAATGTGCCATCAATTTGTATCATTGGTCTGCAATGTCTAAAGCCTACAATAGAAGGTGCAAATGCCCAAAAAACCATTTGAAGATAACTTCATTGTTGGCATTAGGCTCACCATGCCGCCATTCCATACGTGTCCCTGGATTGCTTTCTTGAAGAGCGGTCATCCACCGCGGCAACATTTTGTACGATTCTTCCCAATCTCCAAAGACTTTAGCAATTGTTTTCTTCTTCCCCAACCATACTTTTTTATAATGAACGTCATAACCGAATTTGTCCTTGATAATATGATGAAGCACTGGAACTGAGGTGGACGGCTCTCTTCTCACCACATTTTCAACCTCACGGCATATAACGGTGGAGTCCAAATGCGCATGATCCTTGGACGGTTTAGCATAGATGCATGTATGTGGTCCTGCATATGTACTGATCTCAAACATTCCATGCGATTTTCTTCTCGAACACCGCAACCTCCAAGTACAACCATCCAAATATTTCTTACAACGAACAATCCATACATTTGGTGTAGAATGAGTCACCACAAAGCGCCTGTGTCCTTTGATGCTATATAATTTCACGGCATGTTGGATATCTACTTTACACATGAACCGCATGCCTTTCTCAAATTCCGATGCCTCATTCCATAAAGACCTAGAAGGGATCATTGCATTCTCATTAAGGGGTGCATTGCCTCACTACTCAATTCCATAAATACAGCTGAAGGAACGACAAATTCACCTACACCCACTGGCGCACCGTCAATTCCAGCAGCCTCTTCATCGAAGAAATCATCGTTCCCAATTTCGTTCGAAATTGGTGGACGAGATAATGAGCCATCATCTGCTATGACTCGATTTGACGCATATCGAATCATGCCATCATCAACATGATGACCATCATCCCCTTCATCGTCTGTATCATCTTCGCTACTATCTTCACTACTATCCCCGTCACTGCCGCAATAGTCATCGTCTTCGCTAGTATTCAAATCATCACAGGAACGAGGATCCTCGTCCATTTCGGGATTTGCGGTCGTCAAAGGCGATGCACAATGGCTATGTTCATAAATTGGTTGAGTGCTAGGTCCAGCTCCAGAATGTAACACTACATTGCAATTGGAACTATTGTATTGTTACCTCGGAACTGAATCGATATAAAGCTCCATGCAATGTGGTGGTGCTAAATCTGACAAAAAGTCCCAAACATCTTTGAGACTCAACTCATCATCTATTCGCAACGGGACGTAGTTGGCCGATCCATTTCCAATGTACGCTGGATATCGATATGTCATGTTTAATCTCTGTAAGTCATTGTCTATCTGCAATGAATTACATATATAACGCACAAGTTCATCGTACCCTAACCCCATCTTCGATCTGAGATGTCGAATGGGCGGTTTAGTGTACGAAATCCTTGATGGTCCATCGACAATGTCTCCATTCATATAACACAACATTGATACTCTTTGATCAACCATTCTTCAATCTATATATGTAGAATATAATTGTTACTAAGTCATGATAAAGACCTTCTAATTAAAGTTACGACTATGCGATATAAATCTCGCAATCATCCAATTACTCATATAAAATTAATCATTTTAGAAATAATTCAAATAAATATGACCTTAATAGAATTGGTTATGCACCCTAATAGAATTGGTGTAGTGGTATAGTTATTATATATATATGGTAACTAAATAGCCTAGTGATAAAATTAAGTACCTTATTTTGCTACAAAGAAACTATTATATGCAAATAACTATTATATATTATAAGCAACTTCCCTAGCTAGCTTAGAATATCACAAATTTCTAAAGCAACCTTAGATAGTTACCACCACCAATGTCTCATCTCTTAAGCGCACGCCTAATGTTCTTCCAAATTTTTCAACTAAACTATTGACATGTATATGAGATTTTTTGCTTAAGTAATACCATACCCCTAAAACAATTAAAAACATCCCCTAAAATAAATAAAACAGCCCCTAAAACAAATAACAACAGCCCCAGAGACAACAAAACTAACAAAAAAAATATCATACAACATAACATGAACCACATGAAGCATAAACACAAAAAATCTCCAAACAAATTGATCTTACAGAGTTGTTGAAATCGGGTGGGTTGCGGTTCGGATCTGAAGTTGATGATGGCGATAAGATATGCACCAATGGAGCCAATCTAGTGGAGTTGAGGGAATGAAGAGTGGAGCTGCCGGAGTTGAAGCAAGGGATCGTTGGGGGAGTTGAAGGAAGAAGGAATGCAAGTGAGAAAAACCAGATCTGGGATCTCTGGTTGCTGTTTTGTTCAAGTGAAGTCGTGACTTCGGGTCACGATTTCACTTTAATGGAAATCGTGACCCGCATTTCCTTATTTCTCGACAGTGAGGAAATCGTGGGCTCGGGTCACGATTTCCATTAAAGTGAAATCGTGACCCGATGTCACGACTTCTCTTTGACGGGACAAAAGATTTGACGTGGCGCGTGATTTGGCGCTGACGTGGCTACAAGTGTGTTAGATGGGGAAATAGTTTGGTGGGTGTGTTGGGTTGATAATTTTTACTGCCAAATGTACTAATCAAGTAAAAAAGTCGAATTTCATCAGTAAAAAGTCCATATTTACTTACACTTGTCCATCTTTTTTTCTCTTGGATTTAGATGACTGGAATTAAAAAAAAGATATTACTGAAATTAAAAACAGATAATACTAGAATGACAACAACAATGTCATACCACAAGACATATTGGCTCACAAGAGCCTTCCATGTTACCTCGATCTGCGTGTTATGTATCGGGATCTGTGTATACAGACATTTCGAGACACTCAAGAATGAATTTTGTGAGCTGATGTGTCTTGTGGTGTGACTTGGTGTTTTCATTCTAACACTTCTCTACAAAAATAAAGAAAAAGAAAAGAAAAAAGATGAATATTTATGTCTATATTTTGTGTTTTTTGGGTATGTTACTTGTGTGTTCTAGCTCTTATAAAAGAAGTCTTTTGAATCTGGTATCATAATGTGTGAACGCATCTCAATGTCTACCCATTAGATTTAAATGGTTCTATGTGAAGTGTGTTGAAAATTTATCCCCTCAAATCACAAAGCAATTGTACTTACAAACCCTACAACCCCAAGTTCAAATAAGTCGAGAGTTTTAGGAGAAAAAAATGCCTCCATCCAAATCCTAATTGATACCCATCTTTCAAAATGGAGGGATTGCAACCCACGATCTTCCTGCACTCACGACTTTGTTACCCTCTCCCACATTCAATCGATTTTCCCAGGCTCGCGACTTTGTTATCTTCTCCTGCCTCCAAACTCTCTCTAGAGTGTGGTTTTTCCCAATTAAAGATGAAAATTCCATTGAGGTCAGTTCTTTTCTTTATATTCACATTATTTGAGTTTCTTTAGGGTCAACCTTCTTTTTCTTTGTTCAATTTGATTCTAGTGCGTTTGTATGTGGAATTCCTGTAGGATTTTTATGCAATTTTTAGTAGGGCAGATTCTTTCTTTTTTATCTGAGTTTTTTTTTTGTATTTTCTCATGCTTTGAAACTTATTATGAGAATAAAAATAAAAAACAAAAAATGTCCTAAGTAAAGATAACGAATCTGGTTTTTTTTTACACAACAAAAAGGATATGATATTTATGCCCTTAATGCAATAGAGTTTACTTAGTACTTAGTCTTGAACATCAAAATATTAATGCCCTTTTTATGTTTATTGAAGCTTGATTTTTTAACAATTATGTTAGCAAAAATCTTTGACTTTTAACAAGTTTAATTAAGGTTCAATTTTTTAAAATTACTATTAAACGGCTAAAACAAAATTGAAGGGGGTAAGAAAATTCTATCAGCAGTGGTGCAACAACTAGAAAATAGACTTTTTAGTCTATTTTAATGTTTTACAATAGCTTCCATAAGCATGCACCTAGCTTGAAGATTTTTTATTAGTTCAGTTAAATCCAAGATAGAGATCATTAATTAGTTCAATTACTTATATTTGTTTTGTGCTAACTAGCTATGGTCTCTCTTATGAAAACTTTCGTAGTGGTGTGAGTAAAAATATAGTTAGGTTGGTGAATAGTCTTCTTTGCTCTTTTAGTGGTCTTATTAGTTGCTATTTAACTAAAAAAATCCCTTTTATTGTAGTTGACACCTACATTTTCTAATTATATAATTTTATGAATGTTCTTAGTCATATTTTATTTATTTAGGTAATTTGTGAAACAATTATTTTTTATTATTATGAATGGATCGAAGTTAAATATTGGAGCGAAATCATATTTCATCTAAATATGTTTTAGGAATTAACAACTTCTTACAAGTAGCAAAGTGTCATGTGAATGAAAATGGTAGGACTAGATGTTCATGCTCGAATTATTTCAATCTTAAGTGGCACGATATCGATACTATCAAATTGCATTTCATGAAGTACCGATTTTCTAGGTCGTATACAAATTGGATATATCACGGAGATCCTAGTGAAGTGGTACCTCAATCAAATGTAGTTGTTGAAGATACTAATATGCTTGCGAGAAATGTTAGAGTAAGAGATGAGTGCTTTGAAATGTTAGAATATGTCACCAGAAGAAACTATGTGGAAGTAGGTAGTTCAATTGCAATAGGAGATGAAGATATATTTGATGAAAATTGACCTCCATATAAGTTGTTTGACGTACTTGAATGCGAGTTATATCCTAGTTTCTCTAAACACTCTGCATTAAATCTTCTGGTAAAGTTGTTGCATGTTAAATCGTTAAATTTATAGGGCGATAAATTTTTTAATATGCTCTTAGAACTATTAAGAGATTCATTTTCGGATGGTGCTAGGATTCCAAATAACTTTTATGAAGCAAAATAATGATGCATGAGTTAGGATTGGGGTACAAATTAATTGATGTATGCAAATATGATTGTGCCTTATTTTGGAAGGAAAACTCCAAACTTCTAGCTTGTCTAATTTTTCATGAATCAAGATATAAAATATATGAATCAAGCAGAAAGAGTACGATACCTTATAAGAAGTTGCGATACTTTCTGATAACACCTCGATTAAAAAGGTTATATAATTCAAGATATAGCGCCAAAGATATGAGATGGCACAGGGAGGGAAGGTTAGAAAAAGATGGTATCTTAAGGCACCCTGCAGATGGGTCCACGTGGAAGCATTTTGATCAAACTTATCTTGAATTTGCAAGTGATTGTTAAAACGTGGGATTGGTACCTGCTTCAAATAGGTTTAATCCATTTGTAAACATGTCAAATGCTCATAGTGTATGGTTGGTAATATGTGTACCTTACAACTTACCTCCATGGAAGTGTAAAAAGGAATCTAATTTCATGATGACACTACTTATTCTTGGTCCCAAATCTCCAAGAAAAGAATTTTATGTGTTCATGCAACCTTTGATGGATGAGCATAAGGACTTGTGGCATAATGGGGTAGATATGTATGATTCTTACTCTGGATCGAGTTTTAATTTATGATCAGCAGTTATGTGGACGATATGTGATTTTCCTACTTATGCATACTTGTTTGGTTGGAGCACTAGAGGATATATGACATGTCTTGTGTGTCTTGATGATGTAAAATCAATATGATTGAGAAACATGATCTCATACGTTGGTCGTAGATGATTCCTATTGAAGGGACACCCTTGGAGAAAGAATAGTGAATTTGATGGGTTCCCTGAATATGCAGATCCACTAGTGCAATTATCTAGTAAGGAAATACTACGACAATCATATGATTTACCAGTGCATGTACCTAGAAAAGCTCCTCGTGATATCGATGATGATAACAAGTGTGCTAATTCAAAATGCAATTGGTCGAAGAAAAGCATTATGTTTGAGTTAGTACTAGCCAGATTTAAAGTTGCGACATAAATTGGATGTTATGTATATTGAGAAAAATGTTTGTGATAACATTTTGGGAACTCTTCTTAATATTGAAATTAGAAAAAAGGATACTAATAAAGCTCGTAAAGATTTAGAGGACATGGGAATTCGTAAAGAATTATGGTTAAGAAACTCAGGGGTAGAACGATAAACCTCGTGCTTCATACACTTTATCAAAAGATGAAAATAGGTTTTTTTTATAGTATCTTATATCAATTAGAATGCCGCATGAATATGCTTCAAATATTGATAATTGTGTCACTAGTGATGGCAAGATACTTGGAAAGAAGACACATGATTTTCATGTGTTACTACAATAACTTTTACCTCTTGGTATACTTCCATACTTTAATAAAGAGATTCAAGACACATTAATTGAGCTTTCAACATTCTTTCAAAAAATATGCTAAAAAACCTTAAATGTTACAGATCTCGAGGAGTTGAGAATGGGAATCATTCTTATTTTTATGCAAATTAGAAAATATATTTCCTCCTGCCTTTTTCACAATAATGGTACATTTATTTGTGCATTTAGTTGATGAAGCTCTACTAGCTGGACCAATTCAATGAAGGTGGATGTATCCATTTGAAAGGTGTTTGAGTACATACAAAAATATGTTTGAAACAAGGCACATCCAGAAGGGTCAATAGTCGAGGCTTATGTTGCAAATGAAGCATTGACATTTTGCTCATTGTACCTTAAACGAATTGAGATGAAGCTCAATCAGCTTGAACGAAACTACGATGCTAATGCTGATTCAAAAGAACATGATATCAATGTCTTCAAAGAAACAAGTCGATGTTATGGTAGGAAAAAAGAAATATTCTTTACATTCGAAAAGCAAAATCGAGCCCATAGGTACATAATTAACAACTTGCAAAAGCTTCAACCATATATAGAGTAAGTATTTAGTATACTTTTACAATTGAGAATATTTTAAGAAATGCACAAATTAAAATACATCTAATTATACATTTATGATCACATGTAGTGAACACATGATTATCTTGAGACGAGAGCATTCACAAAATTTAGAAAAATTGCAAGAGGGAGGTTTTCCTCGTTGGTTCAAGGCACGAGTAAGTATATTTAAAATGATCATTGCTTCTTTAATCAATATTGCAAAAAATCACTGTATTCCATTTGTCTTGTCCAATTTAGATGGAAAAGCTACATATTGAGAAGTCTCCAAAAGCTATTGACGACTTGTACTCACTTGCTGAAAGACCTAAAAGAAATTATAGTAGTTGGACTAGATGCATTGTGAATGGTATTCACTTTCATTGCAAGTCGCGAGATGATAAGTTACATACTCAAAACTATGGCATGTTGGTTCTTAGTAGTCATAAAGGAGAACCAATAGAATCTTATGGGGTGTTGAAGGAAATAACTGAATTAAGTTACTTGCATAAACTAAAACTTATTTTGTTCAATTGTGATTGGTACAACTCCAGTAGAAGGCAAAAGAAAACAATCACCGAATGTGGCATAATAAGCATTGATGCCAATTCGTATTGGTACAATAATGATCCATTTATTCTTGTACCCCAAGCTCAGCAGATATACTATATCGCTAATTATAAGTATGGATCAAATTGAAAATCATTCAAAAGACCAATCATCAACACATATGGGACATTCCATTAATCGATGAAGATGACCAGCACCCGGTTGAAAATATGTATCAAGAACAAAATTCCTTAGAATTTATTCTCAATCCTGAAGTGCCAAACATAGAAACAGTTAATCTAGTTTGAAATGATGTTGAGCCAATAATAGTTTTGAATGTAAACTTATTGAAAGAAAATCTAGAATACGAAGAAGATGATTTTATTTGTGAGGGTAATGAAGATGTTAATGAGGAAATACATAGTAAGGAGGAAACATGCAGCGAAAATGACTCTAACCACGATGATGATAGTGATTAATAATCGTATATGATTTTATTTTTTTGAATTATTTTGGTTAGTTAATTGTATGCGTTTATTGAAAAAAATCCTTGTTAGTGTCCTTTCATATCCTATTTTTGCAATGGTTCACTTATTCTTTTTGTGTATGTTAGGTTCATCATGTCAGAGCAAAACATTGTATTATCACAAACAATACATTTGGATATAGCTTCTCCCCCTGGTTTGTATTTATTAATAGTCCTCTCTCTCTCTCTCTCTCTCTCTCTCTCTCTTTTTCTTGTGTGTCTCTATATATTTTTCTATTTACAATCTTAACTATTTTATACACTTAGAGTTATAGAAATCATTATTTATATTACCTTAATCATTTCCAATAAGGACTAGTAATATGCTAATGTGATTTACTTAATCTATTTATGTCTTATTTGTAGAAGAAATTCATGATGCAGCTAAAAAGAATGTCCGTGGAGCTGCAAAAGGAATTTGAAGACAATGGGCCATTACCAATTCAAATCGCTCCATAACTTAAGCAAGCAACTGGGAAATATGCTTCTTGGTTTAATAATCTTTGTGGGGCAGTTGTACGCAAGCATGCACCTCTTGAAGTTACGGGTTGGAAAGAGGAATTTGATGTTACGGGTTGGAAAGAAATTCCTCTTGAACAGAAAATGCCTATGTATCAAAGAGCCATGCTATATAAAAACATAAGACTTTAGTATTTTTGTAACTGTAAGCCTATCTTAATTTGCATCAATATCTTAAAGTATTATTTTTTCACTTTTGTTTTGCAAGAAAAGTTTAAGTCAATCCAACTTCAAGGCATGTTCGCAAAGTAATTAATCGCCAAATAGGCAGTTCCTACAGAACATGGAGACTTCAATTGAATAAGTGACGAGAGCCGAACGCGTCAATAAAATTAAAATATCGAAACCAACTATTTTGTAGAATAGTGGCAAATGGTCGATCTCACGAAGATTGCTATTCTTTCTAAAGTTTAAAAAGAACAAAAAGAGAAATCAGGGTTTAAGAGAGAATGAATTAATTAACTAATCAAAAAATATCTAACTCAATGGAAATAAATTTGAAAATAATTAATAAAAACATCTAGGTCAAGACATACAAGCTCGGTTCGATAAAAGATTGGATTTGGTCGTCGATTTATGTAAAATATGCAAATCAAAATATCTTAGTGTAGCTATAGACCCAGTAACGTACGTGGTTCCTTGCACTTCCTAATCTCGATGGCCAAGGTACGACAATGACCACTTCCCTAGTCAAACACATAACCATATATTCAAGTGAATTAGGTTTAATGTGTTGACCGCAATGAGCTTCGTGAATGCACTACACCTAGACAACTGAATCACTCGAGTGTCCAATTTAACCTAGATTTCTAAGGTATTCAACCGATCCTAAAAGGGTCTAATCAATCGGTATGGTCGAATGCCACTAGTGTGGTCTTATTGCACAAGTACGGGTGCGTACGACCTACCGGCACGTAAATCAAGATTTAAATCAGTGTTTAACCTCGATTGTTAAAACGATACCTGAGAAAATAAAATATTAATGAAAAGACTGAAATTAAAATATATAAATCTCACAAATCCATTGATAAGCGCAGTCGAACCTCCCTCGCCGTCTTGCCTAAGCCATGAGTTAATGCCTCATGGAAGAGAACACAAAAATAAAAAATAGAATGAGGGAGTGGCAGAGGGCTCGGCCAGAGAGGCCGAGAGGAGCCCACCCCCCAAAACTGCTTAAAACTCCTTCAAAATTCGCTTTTTTTTAATACTCTCGGTCGATACCTTATTTATTAAAATTGCCTATGCCACATGTCTGCGCGTGATTGGCTGGTTTTGCTGTGACGCTGATGTGGCGCGAGATGATTGGAGGAGGGCTGCTGGTGTGACGTGCTAGTGCGAGAGAGGACTACCACGTGTCGCAATGCGATTTGACCACCTGTAGCTGTGTGTGGCTAAGTCAGCGCAACGTGTCGGCGCGTGATTGGTCTGGCGAGCGGTGGTGACGCGTCTGGACAAATAGGAGAGCACCACGTGGCATACACGTGGCTCGGAGGAAATCGTGCGACTCGACCGAAATACTGGGAGTTTGTGCGGGAACGCATCCCGAGGCAGATCGACGGATACTGAACGAAGAGAAGATAAGGCAGTGTGATGTGGCCTGTGGCATGCTGACGCGGCGGCCTATGATTGGTGGGGACGACGTATAAACGCTACGTGGCGCGCAACGATTGGTTCGAATCACCTTAGTGACCGGTTGTCGGTGGACGATGCCACGTGGCAGCGTCTGATTGGTTCAGATTGACTTTCACGCTGACGCGACATCTTCTGATTGGTTGAAACATTCTGTCCGCTATTCGACGCACCGCGCAACGCGTATTTCGAGGCAACTATCCGACATCCAATTATTGCAAGTAAATACTTCATTTTGAGTATTTTTCCGCCATGAATTCAACCGCGCACTCCGTTTCACCTAGAAATGACAAAAACATATTATTTAATATAATATTTAAATATTCTCAGTAAATAATATACTAAAATGGACTACTAATTTTTTATAAAATACTGATTTATCAATAAGCACTTTAAAAAGGTTAGATGTAGAGCATTGATGATTTTTCATCACTCAATGCAGTGTTTTGGGTACTATATTGCCTTATATATGCAATAGAGCATCGCTGACTACATATATTGATTTTTGGAAACTCATTTGCACATAATGCTTGTATGGAATATCGGTGAAGCAATTGATATGATAATTTTTTTTTAGTGAACTTTTATATTTCGACAAAGACTATTTTTAAAAAAAAATTAAGAATGCGATCATCTTCACAGATTTTTTACATGATTATATTATCTCTATTATAGACTATGTCAACTGCTAACTTTGAAAACCATTCGTAAAGAAAGTATATGCAAACGAATGGATCTGTTTCAACTACTAATCATCAATTGCATTTACACAATGAGCTTTTTTGTGGTATTGGCCATATAGAAACTTTCAAGAGGAACCACACAATGAGAAGGGGCGAATGGCTGAATGCTAAATACGAGAAGACTAATGTGAGTAGTTTAAGCTTATATTTTTAAAAATATTTTATTTCTCTTCTAAGTTCTACATTTTGATGCTTATTTCTTGTATGGTAGTTGGAGATGGTAGAAAAGAGGCTTAACAACATGTGGCCTCCTCCTTTAGATTGTGCGGATGAGCCATTTATCTCGGACTTAGACATACTGAAAGATGTACTTAGCAAGAAATATTCATATTTGCGTGGATGGGCTAGACTAGCATCTACGTAGAAAATTTCAAATAGAAATAGGGATGAATTCAACGATGAATCTGATGAAGAATCTGAAATCCCAGGCTATCGCGAGCGGTTTGAGACTATTAATGAGATGAAGCAATAATAAATTGCCTATTTGGAAGAGATGGTACAATGATATTCTCAAGGAGACAGTCCACCTCCTGTTGCTTCTTCTTAAGAGATACCTGATTAGATGCTGCATACTACGTACAGCATACTCAGGAGTTCATTCTAATATGCTTATGCATGTTGCATACTAGTACTAGAAGTAAAAGACTTAGTGCACTTCATTCGTTGTTGTTGTTGTTGTTGTTATTGTTGTTGTTTGGTGTCTTAGTTATGTTTGTTTACTATTCAAAGTTTGACAAATCACTTTTCTAACTAGTTGGCTACTCAGCCTATATTTGAAGTTTAGCTATGAACCTATGGTAACACTATACGAGCATAGTCAAAAAATAAAAAATAGGAATACAAGAGCCCATCCATTCTTCTCATTATGTGCCCATTTGTTTTTTTAAGTTACTTATGTGTCCATCTTTTTTCTTTCGAGAATGATCACTTTGAAAAAAATTATTTTTATTTATTACTTGAAAATTCGTACTATTTCTATTACAAATAAAAGACTTATATATATATACTAGTGGACGGGCACGCGCTATGCGCGTGATGCATATTTATTAGAACCGAAAAACTATTTAGCGAAGCGAAGTTCATAATCCTATCATCGCAGGTTTCGTATTATCGATCAACAACGTTAATCAATTTATTTTCCCTTCGCAATTGATGCGCTTTCTCTCCTTATTTTCGTTGCTCTATCACTTTCAATAGTAATGCAACAAAATCATTGAAAGATTGTTGTACTACATGAAGATAACGTATTAGAAAAATATGAGAAAATGATCTCGTTGAAGGGGTATTTTTTTTTTAAAAAAAAAAGGATAAACACGTAGACATGAAGAGAGAGATTAATTAAGGTGATGAAGAAGAGGTGGGAATGGTTTTAAAAACTAATCCTCTCGATCAAAAGGTTTTTGGTAGTTAATCATAACTTTACCAAAATACACATATTTTTCATTTTTGAAAATTATTTGAACCAATGAGATATAACATATAAATATGCATCATCGGTAACATTTTTCTCATTTTAACTCGAACCATTGCCATGCATTGTCTGCAAAATAAATCACCAAAAAAAATTCAATTTTTTAACAATCTAATAAGGAAAAGTACACTAAATTTAAATCATTGAAGTAACAAAAGTGATTGTTTCAAGAGTTGAGTTAACGGGTAGTCGCGCAAAACCTAATTTCCCCCATTGATACCTTCGATGCCCACTTTCGATCTAACCCTAAAAACCTAAACTTTTTTTTATCAAAATTACGATTGAACAAACTGAAATTCCAGAAAAGCAATTCTACTCATTAGAGTTTGAGGAGTTTGTGATGATACCCACAAAAGAAAAGTAGAAGATCTGGTAAGAGATCCCACAAAATTGAATCAAATTGCCCTCATTAATTGATTCAATTCCCACTTTTGATCCAACCCTAAAAACCTAAACTTTTGCATCAAAATTAGGATTGACCAACAAAAGCAATTTGACCCATCAGAGTATTGGGAATTTGTGATGATACCCAGAAAGGAAAAGTTGAAGAATTGGTGAAATCCCACAGAATTTGATGAAATTGTGGTGTACATGCTAGTTATAACTAAACAGGGAAACAGAGAGATCGATTGATTGAACAATGGAGAAGAATGAAAAAATGAGAAACCTTGTAGTTGGAGATGGCCTCGTTGAAGGCATTGATGAGAACCGAATCGTCCCAAAGATTACTGATCTCTTCCGCTACTGTTCTCTCCCTCAATTTTCGATCACCCAATCAGAGCTTTGTGTGTATTTAGGGTTTATACAATCATATTATATTATCCGGCCTCCTCTCCGGCCTCCTCTACACTTCCAAAGGCCCCGTCCCCGTCCACGCCGCCGGCGCCATCCAGTGCTTCCTCGGCTACTTCCTCATCTGGCTCTCTGTCGTCGGCCTTCTCCCTCGGCCCCCTTTCCCCCTCATGTGTCTCTACATGTTCCTCGCCGCCATTGAAGAAGAAGAAATCGAAGACGATGCGGTCTCCATTGAAGAACTCGCGGAGCTGGTTTTTTTGATAGCTCTTTTCGTCGGTTTCGGCTCTTCGCCTCCTTTCCCCTTCCACCATGAGAGAACCCCATTTTGTTTTTCAATTAATTCGTTCGAGGAACTGCCAATTTTGAAGGTTTTTTTTTTATGTGAAACCGTCAATTAAATTAGATTTGATAATTCACTTACAAAATTGTCCTTTTTTTTGAATTGTTTTCATTTAAGTTAATAAGGGCATACTTGGGAGATTTAGCCAAAAAGGCTTCACGGTTAACCGTTTGGGGATTACTATTATAATAGTATAGATATATATACTTTTTTAAAAAAAACTTGTATATACTTAAAAAAATTCAATTACTACTAATTAATTTTTATTTAAAAAAATTTACTTTTCTTTTATGCCAGAGATATTTTCTATGTGCCAACTAAATAAGCCTTTCGACTTAAAAAATGTAATAGTCGTAAGATGTTCATTACATACCAAGTTCACAACGAAATCTCGAAAGATAATTATCTTTTTTTTTTGTCAAAACATCTTAAGATATAGGGAGGTTGTGGGTTTGACTCCCGCCAAAGTAAATTATTTTTAAAAAATATATATTGATTCTTACTTAACTATGGGGGCAAAAATGAGATAATGTTATTGGGTTGAGGAGAGCTATTAAGAAAAGTGTGAAAAAATTGACTTACTTTTTAATCTTACTGCTCAGTGAAGCTTTTGTGTTTTAGAGACAAGGGCTAATGTTTGGATGCTAGGGAGGTGATGATGATTCTTGATGCATAACGAGCAATCTTCAACATCATGTCCACATTTCTCCCATGATGTTGTTCTTCATCCAGTTCTTGCTATCATGATGACTGTTTACAAGTTTTATGATGGATCTATCTTCAATGACAACGAGTTTTGGCTTTGGTTTCCATGGCGTTGGCCGATTGTGCCCCTATTTACGACTGACTTCAGTTGAGGGACGCGACGGAGGAACAACTTAGAGGTCTGATCTTAAAAATCCCTTTTGATGGTCATTAAGAGTTAGGTCTACGATGTATCTAGATCCAGGATCTATCCCAAAAACCTCTAAAAAAGTTAGTTTGTATTTATTTGTGAATAAGTTAATCACATTTCAATGCTTAAATTTCCATACTTTTATGTGAATCTGTCTTCTATTTGTTTCATATTATGTTTGGTATGGTGAAGGTGAAATTATCAATAATAATTGTGATTTGTGTAATTGAATAGGGAAGACAAATCGATGAAAGGCGGAAGAGGCGACCAATATATATGTGGAGGAGAGGTTGCAAAGGTAAGATTTCAATCTCTGAATAGTTCACTCTCTATTTATTTTATTATCATTAATATTTATTTTTCTTTTCTCTACCAAGTTCTCTTTTTTTGTTCTTTTTTTTCCTTTTACCTATCTGCTAGATTTCATTCACACGTGTTTATGGGCGATGAGTATTTTAGATATAGAGAGACATTTGAACTTTGAAGCTCTTAAATTAGCACCCTAATATTGTTAGGTTCTACGAGGTAATGAAATTCATCTTATTTCATTTCATTCTATGATGATTATGGCCTTGAATTGTCGATTAGTTAAAATGTTATTTGTTTTTTTTCTTCTACCTATATATGAGAGTGAAATTTTCTGAAAATGAGAACAAATATTGATTTTTTTATACAATGGTGATGATCATGCACTATAATAGGTTTGGAATTGTATTTGCATAGTTCTACTCTTAAAACCGCTTATCTTAATTCCCTATATGTTGCTCTTACCAAATGTATAAGTTTAGTTGTGTATTTAGTTTCAGTTATTGAGTGTGAAAAAAAAAACTAGATGGCTAAAATTAAGAATAAACATTGAATTATTATTTTTTCCACCATGGATACAACATATTAGGATTCGTATGTGTTCAAGAATGAGGGTTTCGACTTGGCTCAAAGCAAGATATAACTTAAAGTATACTTACTCTTTGTTAATGCCCGAGGTTATGTGATTAGTGGATGAACTGATTTGATTGAACTTTGTACTTGATTTTTGTGTTATGTCGATCCAGATTTCTGTATTCAGAATCTAATAATGAATTGAATTAAATTGATCAAATTCTTGTGTTTGAAGAAGTTGTATTAGGCTTATGCCTAATATTTCTCTTTTTATGAAACATATGTATCTGATAAGTTAATTATTTTTCTTCTCTTCAATTTATTTTATATTGATTTTTTTTGTAGTATAGTGAATTCATTTATTTGGGTCACAAAGTAGTGTTGCATTTCATTTTAAATTCTTAAGTTCTTGGTGTTTTTCTGTTAACTCGAGTGATATCTGAATTATTTTATAAGAGATAGACATTCCGATGAAGTCCAAGAATTAGCTTGCAAATTCTTGAAAAAAATATGATGGAAAGATATGACAGGATGACATTTCGTAATTTCGGTGAAGTTCGGGCGTTTGAGTTTCAGCGTTCCGGGGGCATGGGTTGATTGGAAACGGCGTGGAGATCACGGATCACAACTATGCCGTGACTACGACGTTTTTCGGCGAAATTTCATCGTTTCGCCCTCCAAAACGGTAATTTTGCTATTTTAGGAAAGTTTTGTTTAGCTTATAACTTTCATTAGGAACTTCCATTTTTATTGTCGTTTCGGCATTTGTTTCTATTTTTCGTCTAGTTTCCAGTTTAGGTCTTTAGGGCTTTTTGGACTTTTTACTATTTTTGGCAAATTTTAAGGTTTCGCTATTTAAGCGACCTATTAGATGTAAGTTGCAGTTTTTTGGTGAAATAAAAGAATTTTCAAACTTTGGCTTAAGTTCTGACCTAGATCGAGTTGTTCGTGGATTCGTTCAACTGGTTTAGAAGATCTCCGCTGCGTCAGTTGATATCAGAGCCAGGTTCAGCGTGATTGGAGAAATCATGCCGCCAAAGAGGAACCAGTAGCGTATCGAGGAGGTGTATGACCGTGACAATCTGAATTGACAAATTAGGCAAATAATTGACCAACGCATGGGCGCGGTGGTAGAACAATTAACTGCTAGAATTGATCAGTTGTTGGGTCAGAATATGGTTCGTGTCCGTAACTATCGAAAGGAACCTGTTGGTGATGAACCTGTAGGGGATGATGAGTATGTTGAGGCACCGAGGAGGCGCTACAGGCCGCGTGCAGTTGAGGATGATCGCAGGCGGTGGGAGTCTGGGATGAAGACGGAGGTCCCAGAATTCCATGACACCCTTCAACCGAAAGAATTCTTGGACTGGCTGGCGTCAGTTGAAGAAGTCATAGAATTCAAAGGTGTGCCCGAAGACAAGCGTGTGCAACTGGTTGCGACCATGGCTTGGTGGCAACAACAGAAATTGATGCGGAATAGGAATGGAAAGACGAAGATCACATTGTGGGAGAAGATGAAAAAGCACTTACGGGTTGAGTTCTTGCCTTACATTTTCCAACGCCTTATGTATCAGAGGTTGCAGAATCTGAGACAAGGGGCAAAGTCAGTAGATGATTACACTACTGAGTTTTATCAGTTAGTCGCTAGAAACGAACTACAGGAGACTAATGACCAATTAGTGGCGCGGTATATTGGTGGACTGAGGGTGCAGATCCAAGATGTCGTCAACATGTTTGATCCGACTTCCTTATCTGCAGCGCACTAGCGAGCATTGTTGGTGGAGAAACAACAACGTCGGGGTGTGAGTAATGCTTCCAGTAATGTTAGTGTTGGGACAACCAATACTGGAGGTAATACCGCTGCAATTAACCCTGCTAATCACACGAACAGACCTAGCACTAGTGAGATTAAATGCTTCGGTTGTGGTGAAGTTGGTCACAGGAAGTCAGAATGTAAAGGGAAGAAAACTTTCTTTATTGAGAATGAAGAGGAAGACGAAGGGGAAGAGACCAACATCACTGTAGAACCAGCTTTTGATACTTTTAACAACACGGAAGAGGAGGTCGTGATTGGAGATTTGGGTACTGCCTTGGTTGTGAGGCGTTCTTGTATGACTCCTAGAGCTGTCGCTGATTATGAGTGGCTGCAGAATAACATCTTTCAGTCCAAGTGTACCATCTTAGGCAAGGTGTGCAGGTTCATGATTGATGCAGGTAGTTGCGAGAATATCGTCTCAGTTGAAGCCGTTCAGAAGTTGGGCCTTGCAACTGAACAACACCCCAGGCCCTACAAGCTAGCTTGGCTGAAGAAGGGTGGTTAGGTGAAGGTGTCGAAGAGCGCCTTGGTGACTCTTTCTATTGGTGCTAACTACAAGGATTCAGTCTGGTGTGATGTTGTGGCTATGGATGTATGCCACTTGTTACTCGGACGTCCTTGGCAGTTCGATAGGGGAGTTGTGCATGATGGCAGAACCAATAAATACACCCTTATGTTCAAGGTAGTGAAGATTGTGCTAGTACCCGCCAAGGATCCGGAGGAAGTTAAGCCTACTAAAGAATCTAGCAGCTTGCTGTCTTTGGCGAGATTTGAAGATGAATTACAGGATTTTGAGATAGTTTACATCTTAATGGGAAAAGAGGTAGATAGAAATGTTGATGTTCCTAAAGCTGCAATTCTTATTGTGAAGGAGTTTTGTGATGTTTTCCCTGATGAGATGCCAGAAGGGCTGCCACCATTGTGTGATATTCAACATCAGATTGACCTTGAACCTGGTGCGTCACTACCTAATAGACCACACTACCGAATGAGTCCCACTGAGCATGAAGAGTTGCGCAGACAGGTTGAAGAGTTATTGGCGAAGGGATTCATCCGTGAAAGTCTGAGTCCGTGTAGAGTACCAGCCCTCCTTACACAAAAAAAGATGGCTCCTGGCGGATATGTGTGGACAGTAGAGCAATCAACAAGATTACTGTCAGGTATCGCTTTCCTATTCCTCGCTTGGATGATTTACTTGACTAGTTGAGTGGAGCAAAATTTTTTACAAAACTGAATTTGAAGAGTGGGTACCACCATATTCGCATTAGAGTTGGGGATGAGTGGAAGACTGCTTTTAAAACCAGGGAGGGGCTGTATGAGTGGTTAGTCATGCCGTTTGGGCAGTCAAACGCACCTAGCACCTTAATGAGAGTCATGAACCAGAACTTGAGACCTTTGTAGGCAAGTTTGTTGTGGTATATTTGGATGATATATTGATATACAATACTAACGAGGAGGAACACCTCCAACACGTGCGAGATGTTCTGACTATCTTTGGCATGGAGAAGTTCTATGCCGCAATGAAGAAGTGCTCATTTTTGACACCGAAGGTCCTTTTCTTAGGCTATGTCATTTCTAGAGAAGGGTTGCAGGTTGATGAGTCTAAAGTAGAAGCCAGCAGCACTTGGCCTAAACCCACCACCGTCACGGAGGTTCGCAGCTTTCATGGGTTGGCTTCCTTCTACAGGCGATTCATTCCATACTTCAACAGTATCATGTCCCCAATTATAGACTGTATGAAGGGCATGAAGTTTTGGTGAAACAACGAGGCAGATGAAGCATTCCAACTGATCAAGGTGCGGTTAACCACTGCACCCATTCTGGTATTGCCAGATTTTCACTTACCTTTTGAGTTGCATAGTGATGCATCCAAGGTAGGCATTGCAGCCGTCTTGAGTCAGAATAATAGGCCTATTGCCTATTTCAGTGAGAAACTGTCTGGGGCGAAGTTGAGGTATAGCACATACGATGTGGAGTTCTATGCAGTGGTACAAGCCGTGAAGCATTGGCGGCATTATCTTTTCCACAGAGAGTTCGTGTTGTTTACAGACCATGAGGCATTGCGACACTTACATGGGCAAAACAAGGTCTCGGCGAGACATGCTTCCTGGGTGTCCTATTTGGAGCGTTTTACTTTTGTGATGAAACACAAGTCTGGTGTGACCAACAGAGTTGCTGATGCCCTGAGCAGACGAAAACGTTTGTAGAGCCGCATGACCATTGAGGTACTTTGAGTTTTCCTCCTTCTCTGATTTGTTTACTACTGATCCTTTCTTTGCTACTTTTGTGGAGAAGGTGCAGAGTGGGGAGCGTACTGATTACACACTCCAGGAAGGTTTCTATTTCGAGGCAACCAGCTTTGCATTCCTAATTGTAGCCTGAGATTGCTGATTATTAGAGAGTTGCATGGAGAGGGACATGTTGGGAGTGATCGCACTTTGCAGCTGGTGCAGGCCTCTTACTTTTGGCCTACCATTCGCAAGGAAGTGGACAGATATGTGCAGAGGCGTCGGACTTGCCAGCTATCGAAGGGTACCGCAACTAATGCAGGTCTTATATGCCTTTGCCCATTCCAGGACAGTCATGGGTTGATATTCGCATGGATTTTGTGCTGGGGTTACCTAGAACACAGCGGGGAAATGACTTTATTTTTGTGGTGGTTGACTGTTTTTCCAAGATGGTTCACTTCATTCCATGCAAGAAGACCACAGATGCGGTAAAGGTGGCTCAGCTGTTCTTTCGGGAGGTATATAGATTGCACGACCTTCTTACCTCGATTGTTTCAGATCAGGACACCAGATACCTTAGCCATTTTTGGCGCAGTTTGTAGGCTATGGTGAACACGCAGCTGAAATTTAGCATGGCTTATCATCCGCAAATAGATGGGCAGACTGAAGTTGTCAACCGTTCGTTAGGCAATCTTTTGAGGAGCTTGGTGGGTGAGAATGTCAGGAGTTGGGACTTCAAGTTGAGTATAACAGAACTTGCACACAACCATGCTGTTAATCGGAGTACCGAGTTTAGTCCTTTTCAGGTTGTGTATTCAGTACTACGTCGAGGTCCTCTTGATCTGTTACCAGTGCCAAGTAAGACTAGATGACATGGCAAGGCAGGAGACTTTGTTAGTGGGCTGCAAGAGATTCGTCAATCTGTCAAAGATAACTTGCACAAGGCTGCTGACAAGTACAAACAATATGCAGATCAGAAGAGTTGTCACGTGGAGTTTGAAGTGGGTGACTTTGTGTGGGCAGTTCTCACTAAAGATCGGTTCTTTGTGGGTGACTACTACAAATTGTCGGTTCAAAAGATTGGTCCTGTAGAGGTTCTTGAGAAAATTAATCCTAATGCTTACAGATTGAAGTTGCCAAGTCACATTCGCACGGCTGATGTATTTAATGCCAAGCATCTTGTTCCCTATTATGGGGATACGTCTGATGATGACAATTCGAGGGCGAATTTTGTCCACCCTGGGGAGAATGATGAAGTCCAAGAATTAGCTTGCAAATTCTTGAAAAAAATATGATGGAAAGATATAATAGGATGACACTTTGGTAATTTCGATGAAGTTTGGGCGTTTGAGTTTCGGCGTTCCAGGGGCATGGGTTGATTGGAAACGACGTGGAGATCACGGGTCATCGTTATGCCAGGTCTATGACGTTTTTCGGCGAAATTTCATCGTTTCGCCCTCCGAAATGGCAATTTTGCTATTTTAGGAAAGTTTTGTTTAGCTTATGACTTTCATTAGGAATTTCCGTTTTTATTGCCGTTTGCGACATTTGTTTCTATTTTTCGTCTAGTTTCCAATTTAGAGCTTTAGGGCTTTTTGGGCTTTTTACTATTTTTGGCAAATTTTAGGGTTTCGCTATTTAAGCGACCTATTAGATGTAAGTCGCAATTTTTTTGGTGAAATAAAAGAATTTTCGAACTTTGGCTTAAGTTCTGACCTAGATCGAGTTGTTCGTGGATTCGTTCAACTGGTTTAGAAGATCTCCGATGCGTCACATTCACATGAAAATCATGATGTACCTTTTTTTGAGTTATATGATGTACCTTTTAATTTCTAAAATTTTATATTGTAGAAAGATACAATAGATCGACGCATCAAGAAATTTGGTCAAGTAGAAAAGCATGCGGCGTGTAGTTGGACTACATTTGCATGCAACAAGTAGAGAAGAAGTATGGTGCATAATTATTTGACGAACTTAATGAAATTGGATTTGCTTGTAGAAGCCGCGATCTTCTTTATGTTGTTAAGTGATTATTGTACTGTACTCTAACTTTTCAAGAAAAACGATTGTACTCTAATTTTTCATGAAAAACTTCGTTGAATCAACTTTCATTCTATTGTTTTCTTGTTCAATAATGTCATTGACTTTATTTACGTTTTAAAGTTTTAGCAAAATTTATGATTTCATAAATATCACATGTAAGCATTGAAATATTAGAATAAATAAAATTTGGCATATTTTTTATTTACAATTTGAAACTTTTACTTACTAGATTAAGTCGTGAGAAAATCTTTCATGAGACTTCTTGAACAACATTTTACTAGCGATAAACTCGTAAGTAAAACTATAACTTTAGTAACAAATTATTATCTTTAGTTACCACGATATTAGTAAGTAATTATAGCTTTTTTACTAACGATGTATTGCGTAAGTAAAACTATGTTGCATTACGATGATAATTCTTTTGTACTTACAATATTCTCGTAAGTAATAATAAATCTTTACTTGCAAATCAGGTACTATTACCAACAACAATATATTGTAAGTAAAAGTAATTTGCTTTACTTATGACTTTTGTTGTAAGTGTAAACTTTTAGCCACGAGCCTGTACTTACGATGTCTTTACCAACAATATTTCGTAAGCAAATGTTTTTACTAACGAATTTTGGAACTTTTACTAACAATCATATTTGTAAGTACAAGCCCATTTTTTCTAGTGAGCCTAAATTAGATTAAATCTTCTAAACTAATAAAAATAACCTAAGTCAAGTATTATCCCATGCAAGAAATCTAAGTGAGTCCATAAAAATGGATATTAATGCATATACACAATAGATAAAAATGCCTAACTTAAAAAAATTGTGACTTAGGATATGTTCTAACTTAACACACAAAAATTATCCATTTGGAATCCTACATAAGATAATGGAATCCATTCAAACTACTTGAAAGCCTAATTAAATTATAATTGAGACTTAAGCCTAAGTTATGAAAAAATTTATGACAAAGCTTAAGTATGGAATTATTTTATGAGCATATGTTCAACAAAAATATTTTAGTGACTATGAGGAATCCTATGATAAATTAGTGGGCATCAAAGGAAGTGGTGGAAAATAAAAGGCATGAGTTCTAAAAGGGGTTTCTTCTCTACAACATCCAAAAAAGGAGAACATTGACCATTGAAGAAAAGAGAAGAAGAGTTTGTATATGAAGTGTTGTCCATGAAAGATTGAAGGCTCAATAGGGGTTCTAGGACCAAATCTCTACAAAGAGAAACAAGAAAGAACAAGAGAGCAACTAGTGTATGCACTTTTACCATCTTTTTCATTATCCTATATTTGACAAATTGGGGTTTCCTTGTGAATGCTTTGAGATTATGGGATTTTAGATTTGTTTTACTCTCAAAATGATGTTCAAATTTTACATTCACGCTAGCTTGGTGATTTCAATATTGTTGTTGAACTCCAATTTAAGTTCTTTCTTGTTTATGCCAAATTTTAGTAAAACTTGGAGTTTTTGTGCACATAAACATATGAAGATGAATTATTGTCAAAAAGGTCTTAAAAACTCTTGTTTGTGCACTTTTAAATCATGATTTATAGTGGAATTGAATGTTGGAAAAGATATAGTATAATTGGCTTCATGACAATGATGATGTTTAAGCTTTTGAAGTTTTAGGGTTTTTGAATGTGTTTGGTTGATGTCAAAATTAATATTTGTTGATGATATACTTTGAAGTTGATAAAGGTATTAGGCCTAGATTTTCATGTTTTGAAAAGGGACAGGGTTCCATGGAAAAACAAGAAAGAATGGGTGATGAACAAAATTTTTCTCAAGTCTTTGCATAATCCTATATGGGCAGTGAGTTGGATGAAGTCTTAGTAAAATAAGCGTAACTTTCTCGTTTTAAGTTTGTTTTTGACGTTCTTTAGAGTGTTGGAAAGTAAAGATAGAGAGCTAACACTTATAATCATTATTTTACAAAAAATAGGTCATTTTATTTATCAAAAGTGGACTGAAAAGCAAGGTTTATCCGTAAGAATATTCTTTTTTAAGTGTTTGGGTGTCGAGACATCTTTCGGGGGCCTTTACTAGTACAAAAATGACCAAAACCTTCAGAATAACATGAGATACTATTAATAAGATTCTCCAAAAGTTTCAAGTTACTTAGAGGTATTTTGAATAGTTTTTCAAATGGGTTTTGAAATAGGCAAAATTTATTTACTTAATGAGCTGATTTTCTACTTAAGGTGTTTCAAGTATCAAATGATGTCGGAATTAAACCAAAATTTTAAGAAAGTTTTTTTGGATAATAATAAAGTTGTCCATATAGTTTTGGGATTTTTCGGCATGTGTATCTCAATTCTCAAGTCATGCTTTGAATAGGAGATCAACATTTACAAATAAGGCCTTAAAGTTTTAGAGTCTCAAATTTGGTTTTTGATCATATTAATGAGATTTTATCACTTAAAAGCCTTGGTTTTAAGTTAATAGACTTTACGAAATCAATCATGAGAATCTTAGAAATTTCTATTGTGTTTTAAGCTATTTTTCAAGCTGAAGAAAAATTAATTTTCAAATATTTATATAAAGGTCCCTAAGAGGTTGTTTTGCAAACTAATGTTAAACACCAATTTGAAATGAGTTGTAATGATTCTAATTAGTTCAAAAACACATAAAAACAATAGATAAAGTGTGTTGAATAATATTAAGCAAATCTAGGCACTTTTAATCGAGCTAAGTACCTAATGAGGACATGAATTAATAAAAAAGAACCATTAGACACCAAATTGACTTAAAATGATTTGTGGAACTATTCATGGGATTGTTAACCACCAATATGTCAAATTAGATTGCTCACAAAATAACAACCCTTAGTAGCTAATACCAAGAGCACAATAGAGTGTTTGAGTTTTAAATAATCAAGTCAGCTACAAGTTGAACTACATGAGACACAATGATTATTAATGTAACTCAATGAGCTCTAACACACATAAAACAAAAAGTCTAAATGATACCAGGAACCTAGGAGACAAGAGGTGGGAATCAGAAGAGTGTTGCAGGGGCGTGTGGGAGCCATTGTAGCACGACTTTTATTGCAATTTGAGGTAAGTAAACTAGAAGGAGCCTCTATAGTAATTCATTTCACTTATTTGAATTATTTCTTTGTAAGAAAACTAATACGACGCTCAATTTGATTTCATTGCCTTTTTCTTAAGATAAATTTTTGAATTAAACCCTGTTTGAATTTCCATTCTTGTTATGCGAGTGTCTCGAGATCTAAGTGTGTCAGGAAGGTATTCATGGGTGCGGTGTTCAACTTGCTATCGCTTACACCCCTTTATTTACTAGATCTTCGAGTGTAGTCACGTATGCGGTGTTCGAGTCTACCATCTACACCCTTATAGAATACTCTCCATTTTGAACTCACGACTTAGTCCACAGTTCTAAAAAGTCAAGCTTCCGATCGCGGGCTCGTAGCTTAATGGATTTCGACCGCTTAGACAACCCTCATCTTACTTTTTTGGCACTCATTTATCATTGTTATTTCTTTAGCCAATTTATCATGCACTTACTTTTTTTTCATGTTTATTTACATTCCCGCATGATCTTTTGGCTTATTTATTGGAATTCATGAAATAATATTGAAACTCCTCGGCTTTACTTATTGGAATTGTTGCTTTCATGTCAACAATTGCAGGTCCCTCATCTAGCAAGGGGAAGGAGCCTATGCTTGGTGACTACCTTTGAGCTACCCTTGGAGCAGGCTTCTTCTCTTATCACTTAGTAGGTATTCTTTTGTTTTCTGCATTTATTATTATCATAATTTTGTAAAACTGGATTTATTTTCGGATTCTGAGAGATACACTGGATATATGTATATGATTTTTTTTGTCACATGATATACTTGAGATCACTTTTGCAGGATTTTCACATTTAGGCTTGTCTCAACTTTAAAATTACTTACTTACTTGCTTTAAATTTCTTTAATGATAATTGCTTCCGCCGCACATATATGATAACTCTAATAAGCGATCAGATGATACTTAATAAAAAAAGATAGTCTGATTAGGCATACATTGACCTTGCGGGGACCCACATAGGTCTAGGTCAAATGAAGCCCAGTTTGTGGGAATTGGAGCCATCACATGGCTGCTCCTCGTAAGATAAATCTTCGCTCAGGTCAATCTGGCTCAAGTCAACCATCGGTTGTATGTCTGCCTTCGACTTAGCCAGACGAAACGTAGAAATATGGAAGACTAGATGAATCCTTCACATCTGTGGAGGTAACTCAAGTTCATAAGCAACCTTCCCAACTCGTTTCTTGATTTTGAAAGGCCCGATGAGACTCGATGCTAACTTGCATTTCAAACCAAATCTGTAAAAACCCTTTCGAGGAGAAACCTTCAAATACACAATGCTCTCTTGGTGTATGCGAGATCCCTATGATACGTATGTGCATACTTCTTTTGCCTAGTATGGGCCCCTTTAAGCCTTTGGCGAATATGTCATACATTATCCATGTGATCAACAAAAATCTCAGGTCCCACTAGCTCCCGTTCCTCAGGCTTAGTTTAACATGATGGCGAGCGACACGGTCTGTTATATAAAGCCTTAAATGGCATCATTTCAATACTAGCCTGATAACTGCTGTTGTATGCAAATTCACACAATGGTAGGTACTCCTTCCAAGATTCGCCAAACTCCAGTACACAAGCCTTGAGAATATCCTCGAGAACATGAATCAACCTCTTAGTCTACCCATCAGTCTAAGGGTGAAAAGCTGTGTTGAATTGTAGGCACGTACCATACTACTCCTACATACTCCACCACATCCTAGACGTATACATAACATCTCCGTCTTAAGTGATAGTCAAAGATACCCATGCAGCCTGATAATCTCTCTCGAACAATATGCTCAACTGGTCAAATATATAATGAGCTGCGGCTGGTAAGAAATAGGTAGATTTTGTCAATCTGTCCATAATTACCTAGATAGAATCATGTTGTATGGCAGTCCTTGCCAATCCTCCGATAAATTCCATGGCTATGTCTTCCACTTTCTTCGTGGAATAGGAAGTAGCTATAATAACCCTTCAAGTTTATGATGCTCAGCCTTCACTTGCTTGCAAATCTTCTAGATGAACTCTAATACGTCCGCCTTCATCCTAAGACACCAAAAATGTCTCTTCAAGTTGTGGTACATCTTGGTCTTGCATGGATGAACAGTGAACTGGGAACGGTGTGAATCTTGAAAAATCTCATCTCTCAAATCTGCCATTGATGGTATCCACGATTTGTCTATAAATCTCGAACACTGATCCATCATCTGTGTCTAGTCAGCACAATCAGTACTCTGGGCTAATTCATTGAATCTCAGGTACAAGTTCTCAGCTCTTTGACCCTCTTACACTATCTGTATAGACAATATTTGTAGTCTCATCTTTGCACGTATCATCACTCGAGTGTTTGCAGGAATAATTGACTGACTCGTCATCATAGCTGCCTCGAGTAGTCCATACTTGTATGTTATATGACATTTAACAATCTCGACATCTCTAGTTGATATCCTACTCAGCGCATCTGCTACTACGTTAGCTTTTCCTGAGTGATACTCTAGAGAAAATTCATAGCCTTTCATAAACTCTAACCATCTACGTTGCCTCATATTAAGCTCTTTATGTGTAAAGAGATATTGCATACTCTTATGATTAGTGTAAAGTGTGAATCTCTCTTCATATAGATGATGTCTTCATATCTTTAGAGAAAACACCACCATCGCCAACTCTAAATAATGAGTAAGATAATTCTTCTCTTGTATCTTCAAATGTCTAGATGCATAATCCACTGTGCTTGTATCCTATATCAATACATGACCTAAAATCGTATAAGAAGCATATATGTACACCGGAAATCCCTGTCCAACTTATGGCAATATCAATACTAGTGTGATGGTCGACAACCACTTCAACGGAGCAAATGCCTGCTCGCACTCCTTAGACTAATCAAATACGACATCCTTCTAGGTCAATCTGGTAATCGGTGAAGCAATCTTTGAGAAATCCTTCATGAGTTTGCAGTAATATCCTGCTTACCCCACAAAACTCCTGATCTCAGTAACTAACGTCAGTGCCGGCCAATCCATAGTAGCTTGAATCTTGGCCGAATCTACTGTAATACCTATTGCTCTGACAACATGCCTTAAGAACTTGACCTCTGACAGCTAAAATTCACACTTGCTAAACTTACCGCAGAGTATGTGCTTTCTCTAAATTTGCAATGTCTCCCTGAGGTGTTGCTCGTGATCCACTCGAGTCATCGAATAAGTTAATATATCATCGATGAGAACTATTACGAGGTAGTAAAAAAATGATCTCATCACCTGATGCATCAAATCCACCAGCATGGCGGGAGCATTGGTTGATTCAAATTACATAACTGTGAATTGATAATGTCCATATCTCATACTAAAAGCTGTCTTGGACCTATCCTCATCCCTGATCCTAAGCTGATGATACCTTGATCGCATGTTTATCTTGGAGAAAACTTGTGCTCCTCTTAGCTGATCAAACAAGTTATTAATACGCGGCAGTGGATACTACTGTGACTTTGTTCAATTGTATGTAATTGATACACAGTCTCAAAGTATCGTCCTTCTACTTCATAAATAGGACGAGTGTTCCCCATAGCGCCATTGAAGGTGTAATGAATCCCTGATGTCCCAAATCTGGAAGTTGACTCCACAACTCCGTCAACTATCTCAGAGCCATATGGAACGACGATATAGAAATCGATCTAGTGCGTAGTACCTACCGATGATGAAATCTATTGTCTCTTGATGGTGGTGAACAAAGTAAGTCCTGTAAAAACACGTTTGGAAACTCGTATACAATTGGAATCTCCTTAAATCTGGATCCCTGACTATCTGCTACTATGTATAATGATACCAAAGTCTCGATCTCTCCAATAATTCGCAAGTCAACCTCTTATGCCATCGGCTCTTACTGTACTACCACTGTATATGAACATCTGACACCTTAGGATCTCAAATACCATTGCTTTATGGAAATAATAGATATGAGTGTAATACGCGGCTAACCAATGCATCCCTAATAACGTATCGAAATCTAAAAACTCGAGTACTGTAAAGTCTGTAGGTAACTCTACCCCGTCTATCTCTACTGGACATCCCTCAATAAGACAATTAAGGTAAACCCTATTCCCAACTGCGATACTCAAAATCAAATGTACACTAACTATAACCGGTGTCAATCTAAAGATGCCTATCATGCAGCTAGAAATAAAAGATACTAAAGAACCCGAATCAAACAAGACATATAAATCTCTACCAGAAATAGAAACCGTACCTACAATAAGTCCTCATGTGGCATCGACATCTGACTGTGCTATCATGTGTACTATTTCTCGATTCTACTGTGAGAATACTACCTCCAGCTGTGGACGATCTCTTAATACGTGCCCAACCTGACCACATATATAACAAGTAATCAACCTGCACTGACATTATGCCTGATATTGGGCTTATGCCTTTTTCCGCCCATGTCAGGAACCATCTCGACCTCTACCTCTACTTTGGCCTCTACCACCTTGCTGCTATTGAAGTGACGCTGGTAGTGCTGGAAGAGTTAGTAAATTAGTATGAGCTAGCAAAACTGGTCTGACTAGAGGTGGCAAGGTGGTTTACCAATTTTACTCTATAGTGGAGTGGGATATGATGCCTATGGTATAACTAATATAGCTGTTCCTAATCCCCGAAAGCCTTTCTCCTATCTCCTCTATTTCTTGGCACTCTGTGTCCTACTCTCGAATTCCGTGACCTGATCAAATGATAACGCTAGTCCTAACGTTGTCCCATCTGCAACACTACTCAAATAATAAGTCTCACGAGAAAGTGCACGTTCATAAATCTCATCCAAGGTCCTAGCACTTGGACTGGTCACATGAAATCTTATATCTGGCCTTAGTCCTTCTCTGAAGTGATACACATCATCGGAGTCATCTCTCACTAGACCACCATCAAACTACCTTAAATAGTCATATTTGTCTTTGTGGCTCATCAGCTCCCCGTCACAGGTTCGTGAATTCTTTTCTCAACCTCTTCATCAATGCTGGTAGGAAGTACTGCTGATAAAACTTCTTATTGAATGCATCCTAAGACTCAAGATCACCATGTGAAGCTATCATCGCGCCGCCAAACATCGACACCTCTCTGTACGACAAAATCTCAGCCTAAAGTGTATCCTCAATCCTCAAAACTCTATGCATATTCTCCTAAGATAATATCCACTTCTCTACCTTCTCAAAGTCTTGTTGTTTGTCAAAATAAACTTGCTTTTTTTTTATGAAATCCTTCACCAACTGAACCTCTGCTGATGTACCAAAAGATGTAGGAGTGGGAGATGACACTATATCAACTATCTACCGAAATAGTCTTTACCACTAGAGCTGCTGGTGTCGTAGTAGGAAGCTCGGGTTCCGATAATGTTGGAATAGTAGTAGTGGTGGGGGCTAGTGTCTATGATAGTGGTGTAAAATGATTTATCATCATGGCAATAAAATTAGCTAATTGTTGTCTTTAAGCTGAAACTCGGTTAGATAGCATCTAATAGTCATTAGTGATGGAATAGGAGGCTAGCGACCACTAGCACTTGCATCCTCGCTGTCGTATGAATCAGCCATCAACGTCTACAAGTTTAAGACGAGCGCGAATATGCTACTACGTAGATATCACATATATGTATATATAAATCCCCAAGTCATTTTCACTCACTTCCTAACTAATGATTTCTAGACAAAGATCATAAGGGTTTCACATCTAAAGTATGTGTTTTATTCAATTTTATGCGTTGCTTATAGGGAGATTGGCTCTAATAACAACTGTGACTTTTCAAATTAGGGCATCACCCGACCTAATCCCATCATTGAGCCTTAATCTCAGCCATATAAGACTTAACGACATATTAGTTAGCTTTTTCAAACTCTTTCCTCATTAGCTACTTTCCAAATAAGCTATCCAATTCTCATTATTGTTATTATTTCTCATTTAAAAGTTAATTCACATTATTATAACCTAAAGATTTTTCAGCAAAAAATTTAATAAATTAGCGATAAATTCTAAGTTTATGGAAAAACAAGGGAAACAAATATCACATTCATATATATAACAAAACGACGATAACGCTATATCACATGCGTTTGGTCGGGTAACTACCTCACAACCCATAGGATAAATCTCCAAAAAGTATAAAGACATATATATATATATATAAGTCATACAACAAAACCAAAACCTACAAAATCAAAGGTAGCAACACTCTAATGGCTCAGAGGTAGTCGTCGATCTTCTCGTTGCTCGGTTTGCTACTCGATGGATCTGTACCCTTCGTCATAAAAAAAGATGGTGAGGATAGAAAAGTAGAAAGTAACACTGAGAGACATTTATCCACATTTCCAAATATACAACAATTATTTGAAAGCCTAACAATAACAACTATACTAAAAAGAATCATGCTATAAAATACTTTAGTTAAGCATTATGAAACTGACACTCGGCTAAGCAGTAATGATTTAGGACCGTTCGGCTGTTAGTTACATCACGTCGGTCTTATTCAACTATTTAAGGCATAACCTCTCTTATATATGCCTTCACATCATTACAAATTCCCATCACATATGTATAAGTGCCACTTACATGTGTAGTATACTTGTCAACAACTTAGAGTCCCATACCTCGTATGCTGCATAAGCTAATGGTGAGGTCCCGACAACGTTGAAAATCTAGTGGCCCCATGTTCCATGCTCTTCTCTATCATATCATGGTTCTAGTTACAAGAAATACTTTCATAATTAAAGGAATGACACAATTTAGGAATCCAACAATGTAATCGCATAACTAATTCAAAAATAAAATGGATTTTCAATGCCATATTTCACCTACCTAATAGCATTCTATTTCTTTTGATCAAATTCCTCAACAATCAAGAATGACATAGCACATAATTTGGAATCAATGAAACAACTTAAACAACAAATAATGCCATGATTACAAACTCATGAAATGGGATAGAACAATAAAGTCATGACATCTAAAGTACAATAGATAAATCAGTTCAAATGACTATAAATAAATAACATAATATTAATGGAATGTAAATAAATATCTCAATCAGTTTTCTTATAATCCACTAAAGTTTTTTAGCTAATTTGGCCCGCAACACCTCAAAATGCATACTCGAACCCCCGAGAATCTTCCGTAGGCTCTTAGTATAATTTAGTATGGTTTAGAGTGTGTTTAGACTTTGTTTAGGGCGTTAGACTTGTTTAAGGTGTTTGAGTTTTAAGTTAAGGAAATGAAGAAATTGCGCAATTTAGAGCACTTAGCCCGCTAAAGACCACCTTAACGCGTTTCATAAGTGATTATTTAGACTTATATATAGGGTTAGTTTAGTAGTCTATTTAGTATAAATATCCCTAAATGAGCTCTAATTAATGGTGTTTATGCATTTTCAGGTAAATAAAGCTTAAAGGAAGGAAATGAGCAAAAATAAGAAGAAATAGAGCTAAAACTCACAAAAGATGTGGTTGGCGCTGTGACATGAAGGTTTGGCGCTGTGGAAAGTGTAGGGACAACATGGAGGACCTAAGAACGATGTGGGACGGAAGACAAGTGAAGAAAATGAGACAGAGAGGTTGGCACAATGGTGGCACAACGGAGCCTAAAATATAGAGCCTGATGCCAAAGGGATGGTGCCGAGGTCATTCAAGAGACGAAAAACAGCACAGTGGCGGCGCCTTGGCATTATACACGGCGCCGGGGGTTAAGTGACAGCCCCAAAACAAAAAAAAATGAAAGTTAAAGTTCTATTTTGTGTTAAATTGTATAGTAGGGTTTCTAGTTGTGTTTAAAAAACATAAATAGATTTTAGGACGTGGTAAACTAATCGCGTAACGACCATTAGCAGTGACATGGGCTGCAAGTATAACGGCTTCCTTGTAGTAGTAGTGTAATCAACTTACGTTGACTACAGATATCGTTCTCATGGAAAGGTTTTTGCATTAGTTAATTACCTATTTAACTTTGAATTTTTGCTAAGGAAATCCCCTTTTTAAATAGTTTTATACTAAACTAATCTATTTAACAAAAGAATATAACCTTTACTTTAATTCTTATATTAAGTATTTCTTAGTTCACAACTTCACATAGGTTATATAATACTATGTTTTTAAACCAATTTACATCTCAATATTTTATGTGCAATGTCTAATTAGAATAGACGTATTTCCTTCAAACTCACTTTAACCCACCGTCGTGACGGAAAAGACTATAATGTGCAAGCTAAAACTCCACCTATATGTTTAAATAACATAAGCTCCACATTGCTTTAATGTCCCAAATCTTTGGATTCACAACCAACTAAGTTTACTATCTATGCCTCCCTAATCAACAACTATCACTCGATGTTGTGTATTTTACGGTTGTACCGTTCATGCCTAGATTAAAAGCTTCAATAGTCATGATAAATTCTAAAACCAAATATCAATAAACATGTGATCAATATGTCTAAGCATTATATTCAAAATCAATACAAATTCTAACCATTGCACTTTTTATATTCAACTTCTAATCATGTTCATAACATAGCATTCATACCATAGAATTCATTGGCCCCTACGATTAATAGACTACTTACACTTTATTGAAACTCACATATCACAATTCAAAATTAAAATCATTGCAAATTAGAAATGAATATAAATATATTACTTTCAAGTAAATCAATGAAACCAAACTTGAATTGCAAAAGTATAGTCTTCAATGTTTTCCCCACACAAAACTCTTTAATACTCAAAATCAAAGTAAACCTATACTAAATTACTCTAATGGTGGCTAATGGTTGATATATGTTGTGTTTACCACGTCCTAACACTTATTTATACTTCCTAATAACAATCAGAAACCCTAATTTACAATATTACTCAAAATAAAACTAACTTTCTAATTTCCTCGAGTCTGGTGCTGTCACTTATGTCTCGATGATGTATGTGCTAAGCCATGATGTTGCCACTGTGCCAACTGCAATGTACACTTTTTTAGCTCTTATGACCTCGGCGTTGTCACCATGTTATCAGATGCCGTCCCTTAATATTTAACAATGCCAAACCTCCATACTCATTTTTCCATTTGCTTTGCTCTTCTACGTCGTGCCTTTCCTTCCCACGCCGTGCCTTAGTACTCATAGTGCTACCATGTCTAGCCATGATACCAACCATACTTTCATGGGTTTTTGCTCTGTTTTGTCTTATTTTTGCTAATTTCATTCATTTACACCTTAATTACCTGAAAGTGCAATAATACCATTAATTAGAGTTGATTTAGGGATATTTATACTAAATATAGTGCTATACTAAACCTATATATAAGTCTAAATAATCACTTATCAAATACCCCCAAACTTAGGATTTTGCTCGTTTTGAGCAAAAATGTATTTAACTAGTTTTCGTTCAATTTACGTTTTTCATGGAGTATTCCTTAATTCATTACGTTTCGAGTCAATAACTCACTCAATAATTTTTATTTGCAAAAACTTGTATTTTAAGACATGTAGCTTTAACAACACATATAACTTCATTTTTGAAATACCCAAGTAGATCACAACCAAAAGCATCATTACTCATAAGTTTGTTTCAGCTCAACACTCAAGTAGCAAGTGTGCACTCTCATGATTTCTCATTAAGCTAAGGAATCCACTAATAAGCATATAGCATAATCGTCTTTAGTAAACTTTAGTAATTCGAGAGTTTATAGGACTTCATATAGTTGGAAAGGAAACTTAACTCAATTATCTACTCGTACTCGAGCTAAATCTTTTATTTGAAGAATTTTTTAGTTCACTTCCGCCTTCTTTTCTTTATTTTATTTGCTTTCTTCTTATCATTTTCATTTCTTTTTATTTTACAGTCCCTACTCCTTTTTCTATAGACTTCATTTTTCCTCACTTTTTCCAACCATCAAGTTCACTGCTCCATTTCTTGTAGAACTTGTGGGGTTTTTTATTTTTTTATATTTATAAAACTCTTCTTAGAACTTCTCACTTTTACTCAATCAAGTAAGTTAACTCCAACTTTTCACTTACAATGCCTATTTCTTCCCCTCTTTGTTCTAAGTCTTTATTTGCTTTGTATTATCAAATAAGATTCACACTTATTATAGAATTCTTTAAGATCTAACTTTTCCATAATAAGTATTCTAGTTTCTTGATTTTGTTTCAATTTCATGGTATTCCATAACTCTAAGTTTGTAATCATGAAATCATACCGTTTGCTACATTCATTATTTTCTTTTTCAAAGTTTTAAAACACTTTCTTGAGTTTCATATGAACAAGATACTAGTAATCTACTCATCCTTAATTAAAGGCATGAACATGCAAATGAACTACTTATTCATTACATACTACTATATATGACTTATTATATACTAGTTAAACATTCAAATAGTAAGTAAAATGAAAATTTATACGCTACCATGCTTTCCTCTTTAATTGCTTCAAAATAAAATTTAAACGATCATACGTGTAGTATTTATCATTATTTCTCAGCCTATCTTACCACTTTCCATAATATAGTGTAGTGTTAATGCCCCTAAACTTAAAACTAAACCTTGTCCTTAAGGTTTAAAAATAAGCCCGAAGCATGAAAAAACTAAAACACATAAACATATGTAATAACACAAGTTATATAATCATAAACTAAACTAAACATAGAATTTAAACAACTAAATATTTAACAAAATACCCCAAATTTAGAAATAAATGGTATTAATGTCACTCTCATCTCCTCAAGTCCAAAAGCCTCCTAATACACTGATATCAGAACTACGCGTCATCATCATCATCATCATCATCATCATCATCATCATCATCATCATCATCTGTATCACCAGCTCCAGCATAAGATAGTGCCAAAGGACGCTCCACCCTCATACTCTGCACTAAATCTGAATCGAACATATAAGATGGTGTTGCTATAAAACCAAATGACCTATCAGTAGATCTTTTCTATCTATTCCTCTCATACCTAGCTATGTCCATCCGATGATCAACAAACAAAATGAAATTATGCTGCTTGTTTTGTCGGTATTGCACTCTTCTCTTCATATCTTGCTTATTTCTCAACACACCTGCTTGATACAAATCCCCGTCTTATTGGTATTGTCTCCTCATCTCGACAATCCATAGCTTCTGCTATTGTAGAGTCAAGTCCTCTGGTGGTACTGGTGGATGTGGTGGAGGCAGTGGTGGAAAGACCTCAAGACCATCCATGTCCTGCTCTCCAATCCGTGGGTCTACAAACTCATAGCCCTCAACAAATCCCTATTACTATTTCTTGTCCTATTCTCCATATCCTTCATCTTACAATTCCTAGGCTAATTCCATTGCTGCTGCTGCTGTAGCTTGATCCTCTTGCCGTTTGACTAGCAATTCGGCCTCGAGTCTAGCTCCTTCGTCTCTCGTCTCTCACACACACACACGCACACACACACACACACACACACACACACACACACACACACACACACACACACACACACACACACACACACACACACACACACACACACACACACACACACACACACACACACACACACACACACACACACACACACACACACACACACACACACACACACACACACACACACACACACACACACACACACACACACACACACACACACACACACACACACACACACACACACACACACACACACACACACACACACACACACACACACACACACACACACACACACACACACACACACACACACACACACACACACACACACACACACACACACACACACACACACACACACACACACACACACACTCTCTATCTTTCCTCCTCGGAGTCTTGGTTACCAGGTGCTGACTTCAGTGTGAGCTTGAAAGCTTCATCCATTGTTGTTTGGGTCTCAATATTGAATTTTTCATCATTTCTCAATCGTACTCTGGCCTTCAATCACATATGAGTATTCAAGATAGGAAACAACAATTTGTTGTCTCTTTCTGACATGATAGCCTCCCTTAGATTGTTGTAAATGATATCACAAATATTGATTTCCCTATTCTTTGTAATCTCATAAAGATAAGTGGCTTTCGGCTTGTTGATCTCACCCTGCTAAGAGGTGGGGTATAATGAAGCAACGAGGAAATGTTGCCCCATTCTATAAACTTTGCTAACACTCCATTTCTTTATGTGCTTTGGCATATTCTTAGCTATCATAACTAATCCTTATTGTGCTTTGACAGCCAATGCTCTTTATGTGGCTTTAAAAGGGTAAAGGTTATGGGGTCTCTCATATAATTTATTCGAGAAAGTAAGTTATGATTTATACAAACTTAAAGACTCCAATCCATAGATGATATTGATCTCACGTATATTAAAGGGAATAAAAATCCTTCTCACCTTCATTTTCTTATCATTTTTTGTGAACTTCGCATTAACATAAAATTCGTTAACAATCCCATGCACTCCTTTAATTTCATTCTTTCTACAATCTTGAGTGAGTTTCTCCCAATTTTGTTGCCCAATGAAGTTATTCACTCTTTTAACATACTTAATCGAGAAATTTATTCCCGTTTCACAAATTAAATCCCTATATTGGATATCCTCATATCGATCCATGGCCTCTCTACTAATGAAAAATTTAGATTTAAATGGTATAGGCTCCTTTGTAGGATCTCTTGAGGTAGATGCCTCGAAGTTATTTGCTCTAGTTTGGTTCTTGCCATTTCTTCAAATTCAAACAACACAACAACAATGCAACTAGCAACTCAAGAATTCAAATTACATATAAATAAAAATTTATATCACACGTATTATACATGTCAAATCATGCAAAGACACCAACTAAGTCTCTATGGGTTACATTAATGCTCAACATTCACACAATCTTGCAAAACCAATCCTACTACCTCAAATTTACAATTTAAACAATTTCATCAAAATTTTCAAAAGTCAAAGCATAACTAGATAAAATTGAAAATTTACCTCAATGCCAGATTAATTTTCGATGTAGAACACTCTTCCATGTCTCTATCAATCCAAGACCTCTCACTTTTCTTACCAACTAGAACCCTAGATCTCTTTAAAATCAAAATCCTCAAACCAAGCCCTAGCTTTCCAACTTGTGCAAATCCACTATGCAGTTGCCTCCTTCACTTTCAATCACTAGGAACTCTCTTATCTCAATTAGAAATGATCAAAATTTGACTATAGAGGGATGTATGCTTGGTGTTTATGATGGGGCTTTGGTGCAAGTGTGAAAAATGAAATGAAAATGAAGTTTAAATCCCTTAAAATGACATTGGTGCTATGCCTTATAGGCGCGACGCAATGACATCACCACCACTTCATCGAGGAAACAATGGGGTGTTTGTTCTATTTGTGTCTGCTGCCCTCTTGACACCGTAACTAGCACCCACGACGCCGTGGATAGTACCAATGACATCGAGCTGTCTGCCAACATCTCCGTGTGTATTTTTCATTAATTTCTCTTTAGCGTTCTTCCAACTTTGTATGTCACTCACATAAGATGTTGTGACAGCATGAAATCTATCTAAATATTAAAATTAATTAATTTTACCTATGATTTGCTCATGCGCCTTACCTTTACCGCTTTGAGCTCTTTCGCTATTTTCCACTCTTTAATGAGTTGGCAAGATATTTCCATTCCGATGAATCATCACCAGGTAAATGATCGTTCCTTCACGCATGACGAATCGCTTATAGTAATAGTGCAATCGACTTGTATTGACTACAGATATCATCTTCGAGGAAACGTTTTTTGACTAGTTAATTACCTATTTGACTTTGAACTATTGCGAAGGAAATCCTTTTTTCAAATGGTTTTACACTAAACTAATCTATCAAATAAAATAATATAAACTTCACTTTAACTTTTATATTAAGTATATCTTAGTTCACAGCTTCACCTAGGTAATATAATACTATGTTTTTCAACCACTTTTACATCTCAATATGTTATGAGCAATGCATAATTAGAATAGACAAATTTCCTCAAATCCACTTTAACCTACAGTCGTGACGAAAAAAATTCTAATGTGTAAACTAGAATTTCACCTATCGGTGTGAATAACGTAAGCTCCACATTGCTTTATTGTCCCAAATCTTTGGATTCAGAACCAACTAAGTTTACTATATATGCCTCCCTAATCAACAACTATTGCTCGATATTGTGTATTTTACAGATGTATCGTTCATGTCTGGCTTAAAAGCTTTGATGGCTCTGATAACTTCTAAAACCTAATATCAATAAACACGTGATCAAGGTGTCTAGACATTACGTTCAGAATCAATACAAATTCTAACCATTGCTCTTTTTATATTCAATTTCTAATCATATTCATAACATATCATTCATACCATAGGATCCATTGATCTCTAAGATTAATAGACCACTCAAACTTTATTGAAACACAAATATCATAATTCATAATTTAAATCATTTCAAATCATAGATGAATATAAATATATTACCTTCAATTAAACCAATGAAATCAAACTTGAATTGCAAAAGTGGAGTCTTCAATGTTTTCTCCACACAAAACTCTTTAATACTAAAAATCAAATAAGCATATGCTAAATTACTCTAATGGTGGCTAATGGTTGATATATGTTGTGTTTACCACGTCTTAATACCTATTTATAATTCTTAATAACAATCAGAAACCCTACTTTGCAATTTAACTCGAAATTAAACTCTAACTTGCTAATTTCCTTAGGTCTGGCACTATCACTAATGCCCCGACACGTGTGTGTTAAGCCACGATACCGCCGATGTGTCAACTCCTATTTGCACTTTTTTAGCTCCTGTGACCTTGGTGCTGTCACCATGTCTTTTGGCATCATCCCTTAATACTCCACAATGCCACCATTGCGTTGAACCTCAAGACTCATTTTTCCACTTGCTTTGCTTTCCCATACCATGTCTTTCCTTCCCACACTGTGCCTTAGTACTCCACAATGCCACCATGTGTAGCCACGACACCAACCATATTTTTTTGGGTTTTTACTCTGTTTCTTCTCATTTTTGTTCATTTCCTTTACACCTTAATTACCTGAAAATGCAATAACACCATTAATTAGAGCTCATTTAGGGACATTTATACTAAATATACTACTAAACTAAACCTATATATAAGTCTAAATAATCAATTATCAAGCATTCATTAACATATTTTAGCATAGATTATTCTTGAGTATTAGACTATTTGTCGAGAAGACATTTGAAGACTCGCATGTGGTGGTTCGAGTATTGTTTTTATTGATTTATTTGAAGTATTTCTAGTATAACTTTGATTTCAATGAATAATACTATGTACGTTTTTGTTTCAATAAAGTGTGAGTAGTCTATTAATCTTACGGATTAATGGATCCTATGGTATGAATGCTATGCTATGAACATGAGTGAAAATTGAATATAAGAAGTGCAATGGTTAGAATTTGTATTTATTATAAGCGTAATGCTATAGAAATCTTAATCACATGTTTATTGATATTAGGTTTTATGAGTTATCATGGCCATTGAACCTTTAAGTAGGATATGAACGATACAACCATAAAATACACAACATCGAACGATTGTTGTTGATTAGGGAGATATGAATAGAAAACTTAATTGGTTATGAATCAAGGATTTGGAACATTAAAGCAATGTGGAGCTTATGCTATTCACATTGATAGGTAGAGTTCTAGTTTGCGCATTAGAATCTTTTCCGTCATGACGGTAGGTTAAAGTGGATTTGAGGGAAATATGTCTATTCTAATTAGGCATTGCACACAACGTGATAAAGATGATAAAATAGTTGAAAAACATAGTATTTTATTATCTACATGAAGTTGTGAACTTAGATAGTTTTAATATAAGAGTTAAAAGTAAATTGCATTGATTTAATAACATAGATTAGTTTAGTTTAGTTATAAAATCATTTAAAAAAGGATTTCCTTAGCAATAGATTCATCGTACCTAAGTACGTAGTGAATGCATACACTTTTCCATGAGGACGATATCCATAGTCAACGTAAGTTGATTACGATATTACTACAATCAAACCATTATACTTGCGGCCGAGGTCAGTGCTACCCATACTCATTAATGCGCTACACGTAGGTAACGCGATATCAAGCACGCCTAGAGCGCTAAGCGCATGAAATCCCAAAATATTTTGCACTTTGAATTTTTGGGTTTCCTCTTTCAAATGGCCATCAACATCGCCTTGGACCTCTGTTACCTCCGCCAGAGACCAAACACATCCTCCATAATCATAAAAATAGCTTACAATTCAATTATATCAACAATTCATCAATTTACATAAAATTAATGGTGTAGCTTAACTTACCAAGTTGTAGAATACCTCTGGCTTGATTAATCTCTTTCAAATCATCAGAATTTCACTACAAATCTTCCGATCTTCCTCTTTGATCTTTCTCTCGAGTTCCCTTTTTCCTTTAAGTATGAATTGTAAATGATTTGCATGTACAAAACATCTTATATATGTATATAAATAAGATTAAGTTATAGCCATTGATCTTAATGTTTACATACATCTCTAGGCTAATCTAATGACTCATATCATGATTTATAATCCGCTAACTTTCCACTAGATAATCCTCGATAATACACTTTCATAACTTAATTGATCTTGTGATTTATCCATATGTATCTCTAGGAACATCAAAGACTAATGTTTTATGTTTCTAACTTAGGCTTCATTAATGTAAATCAAACGATAGCCACATCAAATTTGCTATCTAAGCCACATGAACTTAAATTAAACTTACCATATCACTCTCTACTTCTGTCCCACGCTAGCACACATCTTGAGGCGCGTCCCCGCTCATATCTCGACATATATACAATTAGGAGTCACTTAGTAGTCTACACATATACAATACACTCGACTTATATCACAACAAATCTAATATATACCTTAGCAGTATTATGTCGATCAATGCACGTATCTCGATGCGTGTCCCATGTCATGGGTCAATGATCTTGATTAAAAAGTTAAATTAGGATTAAGAATTTAGGCCGTGACAGCCTTGAATTTTGAGAAGATTTCTAGATGCATTATGCTCTTTTATGATATAGTATGCTGCCACATAGGGTATTCTGCTTTCAAAGAGGTATGCTCAAAGTTCCGAGCATGCTCAAACCTTCAACATGCTTAAGGTTTCAGCTTGTGCAAACCTTCAGCGTGGTCAAATACTTAGCATCCTTAAACCTTTGATATTTGATTAAATGACTTAGGCTAAGTCGTAATCGATTGTAATGCTTCTTAAATACATAAATTGTAAGGGCTTGTCTCACTAAGTCTTGACTTTGCCTAATTCCCTATAATTAGACACCTAATCCATTCAATTAATTTAACATCAAAATAAATTTTAATTCAATCCTAAAAAATGTTCCAAAACAAAATTTATATCTTCATTGAAACTCAATTGATGATTTGTTTAATTGGAGCAAATTAAGAAATAATATGGATTGTTTTCCATATTTTTAAAAAAAATTCCGCTATACCTCCCCAAAAAGTTGCCTGCCAGAAAATTCGTCTAATAGATAACAAAATAAGGAGAAGCCTCAAAAGACTCACAACTCCTCACAGTTCACAATATATCATCAAATTATATTTCAATACTGAAACTAAGAAACTTCCATAAGTTTTTAGAGTTCAAACCTTAGAAAAACTTGAACCGTTCCACAAACCACATATCATCAAAATAAACCATAAACTAGCTTGAATTCTCCAAATCCATTTCATAACTGTTCTCTAATTATTTTGGAACCAAAATACGACCTACTCTCGCTCTGGAAACCCAAGAAAATAATATATATAACATAATCACAACGAGAATTAAACTTTAAAACATGAAAAAATTCATAAAAGTTCTTCAAGTCTTGTTTGTTCTTTCCTACCTTCACATAAAACTTGACATCATAAAAAACAACTCGAAGATGTCAGGTTAGTAAACTCCTACACTACTTTGTACTATTTCCAATATTAGTCTCAATACATAGAGACATGCAATTGCATTTCCATATAACAAGAAATTTGAGTAACAACATAAAACCCTTTTATTACTATTCAAGGTTCATAAACAGGATGGTCGACTCAAGAATGAACAAAAAACAATAATAAAAATACAATGCATGCTCCCCTGAAAAACTTGCACGCCTTAGGTATTCCATAATCCAGCCCAACTGGTCAAGAAACCTAGCTCCGGGTCCCACCAGTGAGCCATCGCACAAACAAGCCATTGTCCGGAATGACATAAGTGCATGGCCAAAATTGATACAAAATGCAATGCATACTAATCACAAATGCAGGTACAAAGATAAAGTTTCGTAAATAGTAAAGACCACTGTAGGGTTTACTTACAACTAACCAACTTAAAATTGATAGCGAAGCCTCATACAACGTTTCTCCGATTTTCACATACTTTGAACACATTACCCAAACTTTTTTTGAGTTGTTTTAGAATCCTCGATGCTACCTAAAATCATTGAGAGATCCAGATAAGTTCCATAATTAAGATTTTAAAGTTTCGACTAATTTTCGAGTTATTTTGGTATTTTCAAGTCTTAAATACATAGAATCACTCCAAAATCCATTCCTCGAATGCTCGAATCCTAATTTTGACTTTAAATTGTAGTTCAAAATAAAAAAAAATAACCTTGCCTATTCTTTTAAACAATTTTCTAAATTTTGGGCATTTTGGGGTATCATAGCACACATTACAAGAAAAAACCTCAGTATAAATCCTCAAGAAAATCTTAAAATCTTCATTTTTCATAAAAATCCACAAATTCAATTTATTTAGCTAAATTTTTTTTTTTCTGATTTTTCTCAATTTTTGGAATTTTCCCAAAATTCTAGCTTTTCCCATTTTTTTAATTGGGGTTTGCTTAGCTGAGCGGTTTTTTATTCTTAAAAAGGGGATTTCCTCCCTTCTTCCATTTCAACCAACAACAGCTAACTCCAACAACAACACAACAACGACCATAATAACAATACACAACAACGATCAACAATAAAAGAACAACAATCATAACGTCTCACCATGTTTAGAGACCTCTCTTTCTGTCTCTCTTTGCCTCAATCGATGTTTCTATCTCTCCCACTATTTCCCATTCACTATCAAAATATGAGACTAATGAGACGATGGGTTGTTTTGAAGATATATGTTAGATTTCTTTAAGATTCGCATCAAACGAATCTCGAGACAAATCTTATGATTCCATTATAATTTCATTTTTATTATAAGCAAAACCCATCATTTGGTCCTTGAACTTTATGTTTTTTATGCTTTTTGTTCCTCAACTTTTATTACTACATATTTGGTCCTTGAACTTTCACGAAGATCTACATTGATCTTTCCACTATTTAAAGTGTTAAATTCCAACAATGTGGGTAATAAAGTGGCGTATGACTTGTCAAGAAGAGTAAATTGATTTATACTACTAAGCCGAATGACTCAGATCGACCAACAAAAGCCCAAAAAAATTAATTTCTACCAAAAATATAAGAAAATCAAAGTTCAAGGACCAAAAGCATGAAACACTCAAAAGTTCAGGGACAAAATGTACAAAAAGAGCGTCCAGGTACTAAATGTATGCTAATTAAAGTTCAGAGACTAAAAGCATAAAATTCTCAAAGTTCAAGGACTAAAAAATTTGTTCTGCCTTCATTATAAAATCTTTGTGGATATTATCAAGATAATCGCCACTAACCGCCTTAAACAAAACCAATTATATTTGATCTCCTCGAGATACATATTGCGTATCTTGAGGTAGATCTTATGGTTTCATAACCATAAACTTGATTCTTCTTGAGATTAGTTGCACGCATCTCGAGGCGTGGATAAACTCTCTAACATTACCAACGTTCAACCATTTCCTTCCTTGATGCCCACGCTATGCGTATGTAGAGCCGAATTCAATGTAGCTTTTTAATTTGAATTAAAATATAGGATTTATTTATCTATATAAATATATATGTTGTAAATTAAGTTGGAACTTGCTAAAAATTAGAGAAGGAAAATAGAAGACTAAGAACTTCTACTACTACAAATTACTACTACAAAGGAGAAGAGAAGAATTGAAATAGTTGAAATGAGAAGTTTTCATTCAACTTGGTGTGTTTTACAATGAGGTTGGAAACCTTTGAATACGTAATTTGGTGATGATGATAAATGTACTTAGACAATTTTTACAAGTAACACATGCATCACATGTTATACAACTCTTCACAAGCAACATTGACAATACATGGAATAGCAAGTACATTCGATATGAATACAAGTAAGAAAAATGCTTGATATTACAACTCAATGACAAAGCCATGCTTGAAAATGTGGTTATCCAAAATCTTGGTCAATTGTTCATCCATATCATAACACTCCCCCTTGAATGACAATTGCTAATAGAATGTGCCATGTCAAAACTTCTACTAAGAAAAAGAGTACACTGTTCTCATAAATTTTAAGATAAGTAAAATATTGTTAGGATTGCCTTATTTAAAACCTAGCTAGGAAACACCAATGGGATAAAACTATAGCTAAGGAAAAAAAGAGTGCAATACACTAATCAATAACTCCCCCTCATGCGAACATGGGTGAATCTTGTTCTGTTTCTTTACTTGCAATGTCCTCAAGTTTACGCAAGCTAATACCATATGTAAGCCTCTTAAATGTCTTAGTTGGTAAGGCTTCTATGAATAAATTAGCAAGATTATCACTCGATCGAATTTGCTTGACATCAATTTCACCATTCTTCTGAAGCTCATGTGCATAAAAGAATTTTGGTGAAATATGTTTTGTTTTATCCCCTCTTATGAATCCTTCACTTAATTGTGCAATACATGTTGCATTATCTTCATATAATATGCTTAAAGAGTCTTTTATTGAAGGTAATCCACATGATTCTTGAATATTTTCAATCATCTTAACCATACACATTCACGACTTGCTTCATGAATTGCAAGTAAGTTAGAATGATTTGAAGAAGTAGGAACCATAGTTTGCTTTATTGACTTCCATGATACTGTAGTATCACCATAGGTGAATACATATCCCATTTGAGAACGAGCCTTGTGGGGATCAGATAAAAATCCAGCATCAGCATAATCTTGGAGATTCAATTTTACTTTCCTCGAGTAAAATAAACCCTGTCACTTGTTCCTCGAAGATATCAGAATACACGTTTGACACCATTCCAATGTCTTCGAGTTCGTCAAAAGTTGTATCTTGCAAGTAGGTTGACAGCAAAAGCAACGTCAAGTCTTGTATAATTTGCAGGATACATAAGTGCACGAATTGCGCTTAATTATGGTACCTCCGGACCAAGTAGCTCTTTTTCACTTTCTTGAGGTCGAAATGGATCTTTATCTACTTCAACTGATATGACAACTATTGGAGAGCTCAATGGATGTGTCTTGTCCATATAAAATCTTTTTTATATTTATTCAATATAATTTGGTTGATGGACAAGTACTCCACTTGAAAAATGTTCAATTTGCGAACCAAGATAGAGTCTTGTTTTTCTAAGTTCTTTCATCTCGAATTCCTTTTTCAAGTATTCAGTTGTTTTGACAATGTCGTCATGGTTTCACACTATATTTAAATCATCAACATATATAATAATAATCACGATTCTTGTTGATAATCTTTTAATAACGACATATGGGCAAAGTGGATTATTTGCATATATTTTTTTAAGTAAATAATCACCATGGTGTTTGTACCACATTCGTCCGGATTGTTTCAATTCGTACAAAGACCTTTATAATTTTATAGAATACATGTTATGAGGTTTTGATTTTTGATCTTTGGATATTTCAAATCCTTCAGGGATTTTCATATATATCTAACTATTTAGGGATCCGTACAGATATGTTGTAACGACATCCATTAGATGCATATCAAGCCTGTCAGAAACCATAAGGTTTATCAAGAATCTAAATGTTATTACATCTATAACATGAGAATATGTTTCCTCATAATAAATGACAGGTCTTTGTGAGAAACCTTAAGCTACAAGTCTTGCTTTGTACCTTTAATCTCGTTTTTCTCGTTTCTCATTCGTACAAATACCCATTTATATCCAACAGGCTTTACGCCATCTGGGTTTTGAACAACTGGTCTAAAAACCTCTCGTTTCTTCAACGAGTCTAGCTCTGCTAGGATAGCCTATTGTCAATTTTGCCAATCAGGTCTTTTTCTGTTGGGTTTTGGGGTTCATGCGCAGCGGAGATTACAAAACAATTTTGACAAAAACCCCAACAAGATCCGAATATAATTCCATTAAAAACGTTTAAACCATGAAAAACTAAATCATACCTCAGTCGCAATATACCTTTCTGAAGGTTGATCGATCTCTAAGGCGCTGCCAACGACGAACACCCTCTACCAGTAGTCCACACATGAACGACGCCTGAGATTCGAAGTGCTAGCTTCGAGAGAATACCAAACCTTTTGTTTCTCTCCAAAATGATCCAGAGCATACCAAAAACCCTAAGTCGTTTATAAAACGAAAATAGAGTTTCGACCTTTTAATCTTTCGTACGTGTATTGTAACTTAAAGCGTCTATTTATACAACCCTTGTATATAGACGGTTAAGTAAATTACACATAAAGAAGTATAAGTGTAATACATCACAAGGACGTTTCTGTCGTGAATTTTAGCGTATAAAATTCATTTTTCTAAACCATCTTAAAATCTCGCAAAACCATTCTTGGTGTGCGACCCAATAGGCTCATACAACATTGGCAGTGTACCAAAACATATTTTGGTATACAAGTCATAAGCGGCCTCTAGCAGGACATTATGACTACCTAAGTCGTACGAATATCAAATCGATACAACCTAATCAATAGTGTATATAATATCATTTTGTCACACGATATCCTTTTGATCAAACATAAGGCATGGGATTTTCATCCAACATGTTCAATCGTACTAGTCTCGATCTCTAGGTAGACTAAAAACATCCAAGTGACATTGATCAATAGCAATTCACTTAGACTAGGCCTTTTAACAGTCTAACACATCGAGGGATCCACTAGATATCTCTCTTTATATGAGAGGGACAAATTCTATCTCGATTACACAACTTCATCACATTACTCATACAGTAACCAATCAAAACCTTTATAATCGTCCGGTTAAAGACAACGTTTGATAGTGTCAAATCACTGTGTTCCTAATGTTGAGGTCTCTGGTAATCTCAAGTCAGAGGACTGAAAAATATACCTATCATGAGAAACAACTATGACTTAATCCATGTGATGTTCTCATAGCGGGTCGGTTCAGTACTTTGTTCCCTAACAAGTACTCGTGATCTTGATTCATATCCTTATACGTAAAATCATCATATGATCATCAATCAAGACTCACACTAGTCTTTATTCATTATAGTTCCCAGTATAATGATCAACTAAGGACATTTAGGATATTTATGTAAATACCCATGAATCTTATTATAATGTAAACATGCAAATTAATTATAATAAACAGCAAATGAAATCTTCTATTTTATTAACTAAAAGTATTCATAAAGACAGTTAATGGATTGACCTAGGGCACATGCCCCAACATTTTCGACATTCTGTCACTGATCATGGTTATAGATCGTCATCATTTTCACACATTTAAAAGGATATATTGAAAGCAAATATAGCATCAGGAACAATATTATTTCTATCCCAAATGTTACCAGAATTCAAATAATTTATTGAGATCTTATTATTTTCATCTTTTCCCACTTTTTCTAGAGGCACTTGTACCTCGTCTGAAGTAACTTGTTTTGACAAATCTTTATTAAAGGATTCTGGTACTTTCACATGAGTATTTTGATTTGCATTTATTTTTACTCCCATTTTCCTTTTTGAAGGAACTGTATCCTTTGAACCAACTAGTCTTCCACGCTTTAAGCATTTCGTTGGTTCTTATGCATTTTGTTGCATAGAGACACAAATTCTTGCATGAGTATTTACAATTGGAATATGTGATTCTGTCACTTATTTTGTGTCAGTAAATGCATTGGGTAATTGATTTGTAATTTGTTGCAAATGAATGATCTTTTAAACTTCAAGTTCACTCTAATTTGTGCGTGGATCATAATGTGATAAAGTTGATGCATTCCAAGCAATTTCGCGACATTTCTTTTAAATTGGCTTCTTGTTTCCCTATAATGGTAGGAGAATTACTTCATCAAAGTGACAATCAGCAAAACTTGTAGTAAAAAGATCTCTTTTAGGGGCTCAAGGTATGTTATAATGGATAATGAGTTAAATCCAACATAAATCCCAAGTTTTTGCTGTGGACCCATATTAATTTTATTGGGAGGGGATATAGGAACATATACTGCATAACCAGAAATTTTCAAATGTGAAATATTCGGTTGTTGAGCTAAAATGAGTTGCATGAGGGAATGTTCATGGTATGCAGTAGGCATGTAACGAATGATGGATGCCGCATGAAGGACTGCATGTCCCAAAATTAAACTTGGTAACTTAATTCTTATGATTAAAGACGTAGCAATTAATTGAATGCATTTAATCAGAGATTCTGCCAAATAAGTCTGGGTATGCACATGTGAAACGAAATGTTCAATGGTAATTCCTATAGACATGCAATAATCTTTAAATGCTTGAGATTGAAACTCTCCAGCATTATCAAGATGGATGGTTTTGATTGGGTTGTCAGGGAATTGTGCTTTTAACTTAATGATTTGTGCTAAAAGTCTAGCAAATGCAACATTACGGTTCGAAAGCAAACAAACATGCAACCACCTAGTTGAAGTATCTATCAAAATCATGAAATATCTAAATGGTCCACAGTGAGGATGAATAGGTCCACATGTCTTCCTGAATGTGTTATAAGAAAATTAGAGATTCTACAACGATTTTACTTAGGGATGGTTTAATAATCAATTTACCTTGAGAACAACTAGCACAATTGTAATCACCAGCTAAAAATATTTTGTGGCTCCTTAAAGGATGTCCATCCTAATTATCAATTATTCTTCGCATCATTGATGATCTTAGATGATCAAGTCGGTCATGCCATAAAATGTATGTTTTTGGATCATTAATTTTCTTATTTAAGACGACATTCGTTTCGACATGCCTTATATGAGTAAAATATAATTCAGAGGATAAAGCTGAGAATTTTTCTAATACTTCTTTTTTTCCATTTGAAACCAGTGTGACATAGAGAAATTCTCTATTATTTTCGTTCATGGTTTCAATGTGATATCCATTTTCTCGAATATCTTTAAAGCTAAGTAAATTCAATCTGGCTTTTTAAGAGTACAAGGCATTGTCAACATGAATTGTTGTTCCACAGGCAACATAATATTTGCTTTTCCAGAGCCATTAATCAAATTGGAGAAGCTAGATATTGTTTGAACATTAGCCCTAGTTAAGTTCAAATTGGAGAAATATTCTCTCTTTTTAAGGATTTTGTGCGTTACAGCACAATCATCAAGGCATATATCGCTTTTATTTGATTCATTATTTAAACACATGATTTGATGATCCATCTGTACAAATAATGTTTTACATATTAGAAAAAGAGTAATATTTTATTCATAATAAGAAAATAGTACATATAAACAAAAATGTATAACAAAAACAAGTGTATAAAATTATTGAAAAACATTACATATGATCATTAAAGATATCGAGATTAGTGTCTGGATCATCGTGAAAATTTGGGACATTCATATAATTAATGTCTGACGAGCCATCTCCGATAGTGAAGTTCATCTCAACTGTTTTGCCTTTCTCCTTTAAGGAAGCTTGATAAAGATCAATAAAATTCTTAGGCGTGCGACATACATGAGCCCAATAGCCTTTCAAACCACACCTGTGGCATGGTTGGTCACGATTATGAGCATGCCCATTTTCAGCAGCACTTTTTCCTTATTCTGAGTGGCGTCATTTCTATTCCATTTATTTTGGAACTTATCGCCACAGAATTTAGAATAGGGCTGGCCATGATTTTTGCCTTTTGATCCTTTCCCTTTTCCATGTCCGTGGTTTTTCTTTCCTTGACCGTTTTTATAGTCATTATAAGAGGCAACATTTGCTTCATTAATTGAAGCGGAACTAGTTGGACGAGAGTTGTGTTTCTTCAATAGAAGCTCATTATTTAGTTCAGCCATCATGAGACAAGAAATTAGTTCCAAGTACTTTTTCAATTGACGCACTTGATATTGCTTTTGAAACAACAGATTCGAGGCATGAAAAATACTGAATGTTTTTTCCACCATTGCCTCATCGGATATATTTTCTCCACATAGTCTCAAACGAGAGGTAAACATGTTGGAGTTATACTCAATGACTGTTTTGAAATCTTGTAGCCTAAGATTCAGCCGGTCGTTTTGAGCTTTTAGAAATATCACCATCTTTTGGTGATCATATTGCTCTTTTAAGCTTAACCACATGGTGAGAGGATCTTTTATTGTGATATACCCACTTTTCAAACCTTCATTAAGATGATGGGGAATGAATATCAGTGCTTTCACACGGTCTTGCATTGATGTTTCATTTCCTTCTATAATAGTTTCTCCTAAGTCTTTAGCTTGGAGATGTATCTCAGCATCCAGTTACTATTGCAAATAATTATTGCCAGTGATATCGAGAGCAACAAATTCAAGTTTTTTAAGGTTTGCCATAGTCTGAAAATATGTCAAGAAATTAGGTAAATAGTTTTCTCTTTTATATCAAATAGATAATATACGATTAAATATATGTTCACAACTTGATTATTAATATACAAAATGTACTACTTGTATGAGTCAGTGGGACAACCTCCAGGTTGGGTGGTGAGGCGAAGTCTACTTAAAACCATGCCTCCTAGAATAGGATAACCCATCTCCCTTTCAATGCTTAGCTTTACCGGGGGTAAAGGCTTGCCCACTATCAACCCAAACTCATAACAGTATTTGCAATATAAAAATCAAGAATAGAGCATAACTAATCATTTTTAGTATAACGAGAAAACTAGTTATGTCACATTGACTTTTGATTTTTGATGTAGAAGATCATACAAGACACAACTATAGAGCATACTTTCACAGTCGGTGACGTTATAATGCATAATGTATGAATAAAATATGCATATGTAAGTGGTGCATGTAATAAAGTAAAGCAATCATGATAACATGGAATAAATTGAACTTATTTAAATTAACAAAAGTCATACCTTCCTTGCTTCATTTCCTTAGCAAGCCTTCTTGAACTTTAAGATCTCCTATTTGTGCAAGAGCAAGCTCATGCTGATAACGTGTTGTAAATTGAGTTGGAACTTGCTAAGAACTAGAAAGGGAAAATAGAAGACTAAAAACTTCTACTACTACAAACTACTAGTATAAAGGAGAAGAGAAGAAATGAGATAGTTGAAACGAGAAGTTTTCATTCAACTTGGTGTGTTTTTACAATGAAGTTGACACCCTATAATAGGCCATTCAGTGATGATGATAAATGTACTTAGACAATGTTTACAAGTAACACATACATCACATGTTATAGAACTCTTCGCAAGCAACATTGATAATAAATTTAATAATAAGTACATTGGATATGAATACAAGTAAGAGCAATGCTTGATATTACAACTCAATGACAAAGTCATGCTTGACAGTGTGGTTATCAAAAATCTTGGTCAATCGTTCATCCATATAATAACAATATATACACTTATGTATTTTCGTGGCTATAAATTCGCCACTCGTGCCAATGACCATCCTCGGGAGTGCACACTATTGTACATCCTACGCGTGTCACCCTCGACCCCACATGTCACTAGACGTCCACCAATTTATTAATTATTTAATTTAATTTCATGGCTATCTCTTATATTTAGGTCCAAACTAAATTTCAAAAAATATTCCAATTTTGTTAAAAATTGATAAATATTCCCAACGCACTCTAAAACTTATGAATGCCACGTATACACTGCACTTGATGCCTAATTACATTGAAATAGTATATTATACATCAATTAGTCACGTGACACAAAAAAAACAATCTGAACTTATTATCTCCAATTCGAAATGTGTGGGTCCCACTTTGGATACGTAAGTCCCAATTTAAATCCAAAAATACTACTTAATTAGCCACTAGTTAAGTTTATGAAATTCTCGGATTTCACAATTCTTCCCAACTAATTAAAGATTTTGTCCTCGAAATTTAAACGTACAAATTATTGAACCAAAAGAAATATGAGGAAATAATCCCTCATATGCAACTCTTTTAATTCAAAATTGTAAATCTATTTCCAAGGTGAACCGTTAAGTGGACCCAACCACTTTAATTGTAATTCAACAACTCGGAGGTAAATATCATAAATATTTCAACTTTTCATTTCCAACTTCTTGGTTTAATGAAAAGTTTTCTTCGTTACTTTGCCAATTTCTGGCAATTTGTGAGTTTCTGATGAGTCAACAATCTGATTTGTGAAATATCTGATGAACTTTGTTTTACTTCACATTTAATATCTCGAATCTCATTCAAACATCAATACTTAGCAAGATCTAACCTATCTTAATTTTCACAATAATATTATTTTCATTCTTTAACTGATAACAATTCAACAAACTGTTGATAATTCTTTCCCTACATACCAAGTTTTAGGATACCCATTCTAGTTTACTTCATCACTGACCATTTTTTCATCAGAATTGTCGGCAGATCAGTTCTTAGACTATTATCAGTCTAAATATAGAATGATGTAAATAATATTCGAGCATGACCTTATGTACTAAGTGGATTCGCGTGTCTATCTGATCTATCACCATTCCGGCGGTTCTCAATAAAAACTTGAAACTAGACAAGTCATCTCATGACAAGATATCTCAATTTAAAATCCAATCAGAAAATGCAACCTGACACATCGTGCAACTCTTACATATTCTCTAAATATATACTCATAATATTATTTAAGTTGTGGACTAGAAAGCAATTATCAATTCCAACTCGTCAGCCAATTCATTTAACTTTCTTTTTTAATGGTTAGAAAATTAATCTTTTCTAACTTCGTCAAATCATTCTCCAACCATGAGTTAACCAATAACCTCATTTTACTCATTTAAGTGCCAAGTCTCTGAGACTTCACATCTCAACCATTATTATTCACTAACTTATCTCATTGCCTAAATAAAGAAAGTTAATTATCCTTAACTTGAGTAGATATACACATTTAAGAAGAAATATTGAAATATCTTACAATTTTACTTCTCGTAATATAACTTTTAACTTGTATCTCATACAAGTTATAAATATGATATCTCTCATTGCCTCTACTAAATTAATTTCTGACTTCCCTTAATTATAATGGTAGAATACTCAATTTTTCCAACATATCTAGTCAGATGTACTGTCATATATTCATCATTTTTAACCACCAGGGATAATATTGACTAAATGAGCAGTAAGTTACGCATTTTTTTCATTTCATTTATATCTTTACCATTAAATATGCATCTTACATCAACTTCAATTTAAAATACATAGTGCTTCAAACTTTCGTCACAACCAATTACTTAGTGTAGCACCACGTTTGAACCAATATACAACATTTTCATTAATATTAGTTGAATATTACCTTGGTTCAAAATTTTCAGTATTTGGAGTTTTATTTCTCGTAAGATCCTTGTGAAGATATGTTAAATTTCATCAAACTTATAGTTTGACATTGCTAATTTTTGAATGGGACTTGTTCACTTGAAATTTCCACTTTCCATTTTCATGTGTATGTGAGAATTTCTGGACCATTCAGTTGTTTATACTTCAGCCTCCAATTGACTTTGACGAAACTTCATAGAATTTTTTATTTCAATTGTCATCAATTCATTCGATTATTCAAATATGGTGGATGTCACGCTGATCTTCTACGTTGTGAATGAATCGTGATTATAAAATGGAGTTACTCAGACTTTTGGTCATAATAGCTACTCCAGTGTCTTGCCTTAACTAAAGAAATCCATTCATTTCACTTCCATCAGTGATAAGTCATCTCAACATCTCATTTTATTTTAAGTACAGATTCTATTCTGTAGTTATTCTCACATCGATCTCAATCTTGGTCCCGTTATAAACTTACCACTAGTTTAACTCAAATAACTAGACCACTAAAAGCTCCTTAGTCTTGACTTAGAAAGACAATTTATATTTTTTCTCTTTTAGAAATCTTAACTAAGGATAATATAGCTTCTTATGATAATTCAATCTATTGAGGACTTTCTTAGCTAACCTTTATTCGAAATAGATAAATGTTGCGACTTAAATAGTTATACTGTTTGTTATTGCCTTACGTTATTTCCATTAGTCTCAAATTTTCTCGACTATTTTTTCTCAAAAACAAATTCACTACTTTTCAAGAGACTTTGTAAGATTTCAAAATATCTTACTAATCGTCAATTCACTTTTTTGTGAATTTACTTATGCGTTGTTGTTCAATTGAAGAGATAGAATAATTCGAATTTTCAATACCTTGATTAAATTAATGACCAATCAAACTCTTAAAGGAAGCTATTTCAATCCTTTAATACATACTGACATCCTATACATTGCTTACTGATATTCAATCAGTACATTTATCTTTTCATTGGTTTTATTTTAGGTTGTATTGATTAGCATCATAACTTAATTTGATTAGAAGTGACTATTGGGTACTTTTACTCTCAAAACAAAATTACTTGTGTTTTATTTAATAGCTAATCATAGCTATTATTAGACCACTTCCCCAACATCTTAATTTCTAACACATTGATCTTATTACTACACCTTTCATTTTCAAGTTAGAAATTTCCATTCATCTATGCTCTATAACACCACATAATTTAGTATTTACATAAATTATTTCTAACTTGTGTACTTCTTTTTAGAAGTCATTAGATTGTTTTCAATCGTGGTTCTATTCAACATTTTTCTTTGTGTTTTGTATCGAAAAGGATATAATACTTTGCTTTAAAGTATATTACTTCGCAGAAACTGACTTAGACAACTTAACTGGACTTATCACAATCCCATTATGATTTCCTAGTCATGATTCAATTTGCTTAATCAATTTTCATTTTACGTTTTTGATAACCACGTGTATCCTTTTACCTTGTTGAGACTGTTTTTGAAAGCAACCCTCAATTAATTATGAATTAAATCAATATTTTATAGAATAGGTCTTCTCGAGTTAATCATGCAACTGGTACTAACCTTATTCTAAAACCCAAGATAATCCATATCTTGTGCTTTCCACAAGTCCCAATTTCATTTTCACATTTTCCAAATGATTCTCAATCATTCAAAACTTAATTTAAGTCTATTTTAATGTTTTTTTGAGTGTTTAAAAATTGTAATAGTTCAGTTTTAATAATTCCATGTTTAATACTTATGTACCTAAGTCATTTGAACTTCCTTTCCAACTAATTTCTTGTTGGTTTTATAACTAATACTTTTATTAGTTATATTAGTACTGAACTACTTACAACACCTTTGTGAATTCAGACTTCATAGTCCATTTTACATCTAATCACGCTTAGTTACCATTTTACAAGTCTATTCTCTTTTTAATTATCTGCCTTTAATCTCACTCAATAAATCTCACGAGTTAAGTAATGAACAGACAATGAGAATAAAATTCTTATCATATATCTAGCGATAATACATTAACACACATCACAAATATAAGATAATAATACAAATACCCCAGCTCACGGTCACTTCCCAACTAATGCGACCTCATTAGTGAACCTTGTTCCTCAAAACCAACACTTAAGTTCATGTAACTTAATGTAATACAAGAGCTTGTACCCAGCTTCCCGAACGACTCAATTATGATTTAACATCATTATCATTTCTTACATCTCCTTGATCGAGCTTAACCATAGCTCTAATACCAAGTTTGTTCGGGTGCATCTCACTAAGTCCTGACATAGCCTAATTCCCCTTAATTAGGCACCTAATTTATTCTCCTACAAATGTTAGTCTGAATATATGGAGACATGTAATTGCATTTGCAAATAACAAGAAATTTGAATAACAACATAAAACCCTTTTATTACTATTCAAGGTTCATAAACAGGATGGTCGACCCAAGAATGAATTAGAAAACTTGAGTGCCTTGGGTTTTTTGTATTCCAGTCCAATTGGTCAAGAAACCTAGCTCCGAGTCCCATCTATGAGCCGTAACACTGACAAACCATCATCCAGAATGACATAAATGCATGACCAAGAATGATGCGAAATGCAATGCTGACTAATCACAAATGCAGGTATAAAAATAAAGTCTCATAAATAGTAAAGATCAATGTAGTGTTTACTTATAACCAACTAACTCGAAATTGATAGCGACGCCACACAACGTTTCTGGTCACGTGTCATGCACGCCAAATATAACCCGCAATCGAGTTACCAACCACAAGGGTGTAGTAGTGGTAAACAAGGGGTCGAATCCACATGACTTGAGTTTTACTCCAAGTTAACTAAAAATGGGGGGTTTTCAGAAATTTCAAGGAAATAATTAACCAAACAAGCACAAATAAAAAGTTTGCAAAAATAATACCAATGAGAAGAAATCGCCTAAGTTTACGGTTCCACGAGCAAGAATCAATATTCAATGGCATTTAATGGTCCTCAATCATTACGAAAAGTCATTAATTCAATTTCTCCTTGATTAGCTATAGAAAATCGACATCCGCCAGAAATTCCTAGTTCGCCTAATCTCGATAGCTAGGACGATCGTCACTAACTACTTCCCTAATCAATGCATAACCCTAGACATCCGCCAATCGGGTTTAACGCACTAACCACAGTAAATTGTGGGAACACTAATCCTAAATAACTGGATCGCATCCGCTTCCGATTTAACTTAGATTCAATTATTGCACACTCAAGAACCGAAAGGGTTTGACGGAAAACATGTGAGTGTTCGTCACTTTATTGGTCCAAAAGCACAAATACACGTATACTAATGGTCCAAATAACTATAGGTTGTCCCCCTAAAAGCATGCATTGGCCACATACATACCTTATATCTAAATGTTGAGTCGTTAATTAGGTAATATCATATATAGGTTATTTATATATTTTTATTGTCAAGTCTTCAAAATACTAGCCTAATTGTGTTTATTTATTATTTTTTGGAACATTGGAGTGCGCGGTTGAATTCGTGTCGAAAAACGGTGTGAAATGGACTACTTATGTGCAATTTTCCATCTTGCGCCGAGTGTCAATCTCTCATTGGCAGTGTCCCTATTGCAGTTCACGTGTCGCCTCCCTACTTCTCTGCCAACCGCAACCACTTGCATCAGCTGTTTGCCAGGCCACCACATGGCGTGCCCAGATTCGTCCACGCATCCCAGCAAAAGCTGCTTTGCGTCAGCTGCATGCTTCATCAAAAGAAGCCTCCTCCAATCCAGCAACGCCACGTGGTGGGCTTCTAGTACAGCAGCGTCATCACAACAGGCCCTCCTCTAAGCCAGCATCGCCACATCATCCATTCAACTTGCCCAACCAATCACGGTGTAATACGTAGCAGAGACCCTGTTTGCACCTCAAAACAACCCCAATATTGTCCTCGACGCACGTGTTACAAACCAAACTAGAAAATAGGCATTGGGCACCCAATTTTGGCAGTTTTAATTAGGGATTTTGGAGGGGGGATCGACACACATTATTTTTACTTCTTCTTGGCGGCTTAGAGTGTTTTTTTCTCCAGTTCTCTCCCACAAATCACTATGTTACACTTTGTTTTTGGATTTTTATGGAGTTCTTGACGACGATGGCCAGCTAAACTCAACAATCTGAACCAGAGGCGGATTAAATCACCCATTTTGGCATAAAAACATATGTGAGATCTATTTACATGCCAGTAGGTTGTACGTACCCGTACTTGTGCAATAAGACCACATTAGTGGCATCCAACCATACCAATTGATTAGACCCTTTTGGGACCGGTTGAATACCATAGGGATCTAGGCTAAACTGGACACACTAGCAATCCAGCTGTCTAGGTGTAGTGCCCCACAAAGCCCATTGCAGTCAACACATTAAACCCAATTCGCTTGAATATAGGGTTATGTGTTTGACTAGGGAAGTGGTCATCGTCGTACCTTGACCATCAAGATAGGGAAGTGCGAGGACCCTCGTACGTTACTGGGTCTATAGCTACACTAATTTACTATGGATTGCATGGTTTGATTAGATTGAGGACCGTATGTAAAATTATGCCAAATCGAGGAGATTTATGATACTAATGGTTTAGATTGTTTCCCTCTAGATTGATATATTTACTTGCTATTTTTAGTCTAGTTTTAGTTAATTTAGATATTATTCATGTGGACACCCCGAGTTATTTTTAGTTTCGTAGCATAGGTAAGAAACTTGGTCTTCGTGGTTCGACCCCGTGCTTGCCACTACTGTTGTTCTTGTGGTCATTGGTAATCTCGTCGGGATTATATATTTTGACGCATTCGGCACGCATCACTAAACCATATACTTTAAAATCAACAATAATGAAATAGGAGAAATTAAATCAAATTAAATAAAAATCATAGATCTCAAATAGCATTTGCCATGAGTCATGAATCCTACTTGTTTCCCTTTCGGCCTAGGTGAAGATTGGTCTAGCCGGACACCATCTCTACAATCTCCAAGTATGAAAAGTTGTGTGTGAAGGCTCCAACGTGTTCTCCTCGTATGAATACCCTAGTTCCTGATATGAAATACTATTAAATATTGCTCTCTAGAGGTGAGAGAAACTAATTTTCGGGTTGGTCTCGTAACACGTGCGCCAAGGAGCATCTAGGGACTATTTTTGGAGGTGAAAATGGGTTTCGTACACGTGGTAGCATCTGATTGGTGCATTTTACTGAAAATCAAAACGTGGCATCGCGTTATTGGTGGAGAACGGCTGTGTGACGTGGTCTGGCCTACCGCATAGCCACATGTGGTAGGAGGGACGTTGTTTGGTTTGCTCGAGCAAACTTCATGAGATGAATGTGCTATTATGTATCATGAGGAATGTCTGATGGCTGCTGTGCTTGCGTGTCTGATGAGATGGAGACATGGTAGAAGTGGATTGGAGGATAGGAGGAGTTGTTGACTTGTTGGTGTAGTGGGAGCGCGCCACGTGGCTGCCTGGAGGTGGTGTTTGGTTCGTTCGAGCGAACCAGTGGATGATGTGGCATGATGCCTGAGGTGGCAGCACGCGATTGGAGTCGCGTGGCAGCAGGTGACGTTGTGGACGAGTGATATTGTGACACGTGGCTATGCTTTGGAAACAATTTGAGTTGCTTAGCAAGTTGGACCAATAATTCTACCCACCGTACAACACGTAACTCGAGGCAAATTGTCCGATGTCTGGTCAAATAGTAAATACTCCATTTTGAGTATTTGTTTCGCCACAAATTCAACCGTGCACTCCACTTCACTTGAGAATGACCAAAAAATATAATTAAATATATATTTTGGAAACTTGTCACATTAAATATACTAAAATAGACTAATATAAGCATATAAAACCAACTTATCAGTTTCCTCGGTTTTCACGTACTTTAAACATATTCCTCAAGCTTCAATCTGAGTAGTTTCGAAATCCTCAAAATTACCTAAAATTTTTAAGAAATCCAGATAAGTTCCAAAATTAAATTTCTAAAGTTTCGACCAATTTTCGAGTTATTTTGGTATTTTCAAGTCCTAAATACCCAGAATAACTCCAAAATCAACCTCCCGGTTGTTCGGATCTAAATTTAGACTCCAAATTGTGGTTTGAAATAAAAAATAGCCTTGACTAAGCTTTTGAATAATTTTTTAGATTTTAGGTTTTTTTGGGTATCATAGCACATATTACGAGGAAAACCCTACTATAAATCCTCGATAGAAAATACTAAATCCTCGTTTTTCATAAAAATCCACAATTTCAATTTATTTGGCTAAAAATATAATTTTTTTTATTTTTTTTCATTTTCTAGAATTTTCCCCTAAATTCTACCTTTTTTTCCTTTTTTTTTTTTTTAATTTGAGTTTGATCCTTGAACTGGATCGGTCTGGCTCACCTAAACTAGATCCGGTTAGGCTCGGTCTAGGGATCAAATCCCTCCTTCTTCCTCATCGATCCATGCTCTCTATTTCAATAGCTAAGCAATTTTTCTATTCTTATAAACCTAATCCCAAGGCCTTCTTAGGGAGGGGGAGACGGCTCCCATGTCGTATCCTTCCTCGGACAACCTTCCATATCCTCTTTCAACCAATAGTAGCTAACTCCAACGACAACAAAAAAACATCAACAACGACCACAACAATAACATAGAACAACGATCAACAACAAAATAAAAACGTCTCACCATGTTTGGAGACCTCTCTCTCGGTCTCTCTGTGCCTCAATCGATCTGTCTATCTCTCCAACTATTGAGCATTCATTGTCGAAATATGACTCTAATGAGACGTGGGTTGTTTTGAAGATATATATTAGATTTTTTAGAAATTCGCATCACAGGAATCTCGAGACAAATCTCATGATTCTATTTCCATTATATAATTTGATATACCTCGAGATACATATTACGTATCTCAAGGTCAATCTTTATTGATATTATCAAGATAATCACTATTAAACGCCTTAAAAAATCAATTCTCTTTGATCTCCTTAAGATGTGTATCACATGTCTCAAGGTAGATCTTATGGTTTTATAACCATACACAACTTGATATTCATTGAGATTAGGCTGCACACATCTCGAGGCATGGATAAACTCTCTAACATTACCAATACTCAACCATTTCCTTCCTCGATGCTCACGCTACGCGTTTCTCAAGGCGAATCCAATGTATACTTTTTAATTTGAATTAAACTATAGGATTCATTTATATATATTTATATATATAAACTATATTATATATATACACTTATGTATTTTTGCGGCTATAAATTCACTACGTGTGCCAATAACTACCCTCGGGCATGGACAATATTGTATATCCCAAACGTGTCACCCTCGACCCTGCGTGTCACTAGGTGTCAACCAATTTATTAATTATTTTATTTTATTTAATGGTTATTACTTATATTTAGGTCCAAACTAAATTTCAAAAAATACTCAAATTTTGTCAAAAATTGAGAAATATTCCCAATGCGCTCCGAAACTTACAAACACCGACCCTATTTTGCGTCGAAATAGTGTATAATATATCGACTAGTCACACGACAAAAAAAAATAATATATTGAACTTATGATCTTCAATCTGAAATGCGTAGCTCCTACCTCGGATACTTAAGTCCGATTTAAATCCAAAAATACTACTTAATTAGCCACTAACTAAGTTTATGAAATTCTAGGATTTCACATAAACAAACTAAACGAACTTAAGAATTGGTAGTAGCCAACGTTGTGATGCGTGTTATTAGACTTTAGAGACCAAAATTTGAAATAAGATTTGTATTTTGTGTTGTTTCTAAACCCACGAGAACATCAGTCTAGAATTCATATTAATTCTTGTTATATATTGCCTACTATTTTATTTTGATTATGCGCCAACTTGGGCTTGTGTGTTACTTCAATTTTTGTGTTTGGTCAATAGAATGGGCTTGGTATTTCAAACTTTATGATGAGCGACACTGACTGTTGGCGACTACGTGTCGAGGGCTTTTCCCTTTGCAAGTCTGGTTGATTAGAGAGTGAGTTGGTATCGAGGCTTGCCTCCACCACAATTTCCTTTCGACAGTGAGTTAGCATTGATGGTTTCCTTCTCTATAGTTTCCTCTCCTACGAGGACATTGGATGGAAGTTTATTCCACTTCGAAACCACCAATAATAGTCTTAAATTCTTCAACTACTATGGATTTATATTGAGGCAAGTATGGGGTCGAACCTATAGAGACTGTGAAGAATACCTAGGCTATGAACTGAAAAGAAATATGGGGTTTTTTAATGAGACCATAACAAAAGGAATTTACTCAACAAACTATTCGAAGACAACTAAAACATGCATTAATAATCAAAATAAAAATAATAACTTGAATAATATAAAGAAAGCCTAGATTGAGAGCAGTTTCATATCTTGCAAACATTTGAATTAATTGTCAGTTACTAAAAACACATTTTCCCTATTGAATTCTTATAGACAAGTTTAAGTGAAAACACTCAATTTTTCGTGGTTAGCAGTAGGAATGTGCGACACTACCGCATACTAATTACACCCACAAACCCTGAGTGCGTTATAGATTTTTAACATACTAGCAACCTTAACGTCAATGAAAGCACTTACCTTAAGTGGAAACTAGCATGAGCTGATACCCTCCTTATACTCCAAAAGCATAATAGCACATCAATTGCCAACAGATAATGCTTTGTTTGTCACCTAATGTGACCCCCTTCCTGAGCAGCGATAAGATTACTTACCAAGATTTTCGGCACCCACACATGAATTGGCCATTATAAAACTTTTCAATAAAATTTTAAAATCAAAACGGATGCCAATGGATTAGAGAAGAAGCACGCTTATGCGAATCTTCAAAAACGAAGGAGACATTCAAAGTTTCTCAAACTACCGGTGAATTAAACTTATGAGTCACACTATGAAACTTTGGGAGAAAATACTTGACAATAGGCTAAGGAGAGAAACAACAATATCAGAAAACCAATTTGGTTTCATGCCTGGGAGGTTAACTATGGAGGTGGTTTTTTTTGTAAGACGATTGTCAAAAAAAATTTAGTGAAAAGAAAAAAGACCTTCATATGGTATTAGTAGATTTAGAAAAAGTATATGATAGGGTCCCTAGAGATGTTCTTTGGCTGGTTCTAGAAAGAAAAAGAGTGCATGCGAGATACATAGACACTATTAAGGATATGTATGATGGAGTAGTAACGGGTATAAAGACATTTGGAATAGCTAAAAAAGAATTTCCCATTACAATGGGACTACATCGAGGATCGGCTTTGAGCCCATATTTATTTACTTTAGTTATGGATGAACTAACTAGACATATTCGAGAGGATATACTATGGTGTATGCTATTTGCATATGATATTGTCTTAGTGGATAAAACTAAAGATGTAGTGAATAGGAAATTAGAACTCTAGAAGAATACATTAGAATCTAAAGGCTTTAAATTAAGTAGAACGAAAATCGAATACATGCACTGTGAGTTTAGAAACACTAGACATCGAGATGACGGAGTGGTAAAATTAGGGGAAGTAGAAGTTCCTAAGGTAAACCACTTTAGATACCTTGGATCGATCATACAAGATGATGGTAACATTGAAAATCACACAGAACTCAAGCTGGATGGAAGAAATGGCGGAGTGCAACATGTGTGATTTATGATCGAAATGTTCCTACTAAGTTAAAAGGAAAATTTTATAGGACCGTAATTAGGCCCGTTATGCTATATGGAAGTGAATGTTGGACGGAAAAACAACAACAATTACATAAAATGAACGTAGTAGAAATGAGGATGATTAGGTGTTAGTGTGGTAAAACTCGTAAAGATAGAATAAGAAATATATAAATTCAAAGACAAGTAGGAGTAGCACTAATTGATACAAAGATTAAGGAAGGGCAGTTGCGATAGTTTGCTCACCTGCAAAAACGGCCTACAAATGCCCCAACTAGAAAACTTGACTCAATAGAAACTGTAGAAATTTGACTAGGTAGGGGCATACCAAAGTTAACATGGGATGCATTAATTATAAGAGACTTGAATCGTTTGAAAAACTCATCATCAATTGCACTTAATCGAGCACAATGGAAAAGTTAGATCCATGTAGCCGACCCCAGTTGATTTGGGACTGAGGCTATGTTGTTGTTGTAGTGTAAACAGTAGATTTATAATCAATGCAATTAAAGTCACAAGAATCCAATTAATAAGGTTTTCAACTCAATAATCAGAACCTCATAAATCAAGTTTGCAAGTATAAACAATCTTCAATCTGGAGAGGACTTAGTGATTATCATACATACAGTTAGATTAAAGCAATGAAAGCAAACTAAATAATACCTTTGATGCGAAGCAAGAACTCTCGTAACTTTCCTCAAAAACATCAGAGAGCTCTCTCTAAAAAACTAGAACTAAAAACAAAAGGTATTTAGAATGTCTAAAGCCTGGCTATTTATAGTGGGACAAAATAAACCGAATTAGATAGTAGGAATCTTGCTAATCCACTACATCTGGAACTGTAAATCTTCGGATTTGTCTAGCGTCGTATGTACAAAGCCCCAAGGCTCTGCGACACTTTGTTTTTCTATTTGGTTTTGTCCCGAAATGATTTTTCTTGGAATCTTGCCAAGGCACTCCTAAGGCGCTCCAATTTTTCTTGGATTTCAAGCTTTGACTTCCTCTTAGTTCTTCACAAGGCTTCATCCGCAATATTTCCAATGAGTTTTGATCTTGCAATGTACTCACATTTCATCAAACAATTCCATGGCAATTTCTTAACATATGAAGGCGATGAGCCTTTCTTCAGTTCTTTAACTGGATTTTTGTGAAAATCACTCCTTTGTGTCTAATAACCTATATTTACCTTGAAGACATGAAAAAAAGGTTTAATAGCATAAAACGAAGATAAAAAGTCTTGGAATTCACAACAAAAGTGTACCAAAATATGGCACAAGTAGTGACTTATCAGAAGTCCAACTTCCGTTCATAGTGTCTCTCGGTAGAGCGGTGAAGAGGAGGCGCGGAATACCCCATCGTTGGGGATTTCATTGCTAGGTGGGGTTCGATAGATCTACACCACACTCATATTCTATTTATTGTTTATCTTTATGACTTATTTTCATGGACTTTACATTCCAATTTTTATTTACTTCACTTGCATTATTTGTAGTTGCATTTCGTAGAAGTCTTGTGAATAGTAATTAAATTTCTCTATGATTTACTCATTGGAACTTGTCATTATTTTTTGTGACAAGTTGCATATCCTACGATGAGCCAGAAGAATGTAGTGTTAGGCTACTTAACTATGATCTCGGAGAGCCTCAATCGTTACCTTTGTATGCTTTTGTTAATACTTATTTACAACTTTTAGGGTGTTTTTATGAGACTTATTGCACTAGTTACATGTATATCGATATCTTTTGTGATTTTTTGCCTATACTATGATATACTTAGTACTTTTTTTGTTGGGTTTCCACTATGTAAGGTTTGTTTATTTGTAAGACTTGATTAATATATATTTTTCATGTTATTTATAAGACTTTTGCTCTTGTAAGACAACTTTATTGAACAAAAATAAAGGATTTAAGTTGTCAAACTCTAGGTTTTAGTTTAATAAAACTTGCGTAACTTGTTTAATTGAGCAATAGTTGAATTTAAACTTGTCGAATAATTAGAAAGGTTAATGCAAATTATGATATAATAGTGATATGTCGTAGGTTGTCATGGAAAAGCATGCGGGTAACGTGGCATGACTCGGTGACGTTTCTGGCAACGTGGCAGTACTAGTTTGCCTCAGAGTTAGAGACTGCGGCACACTCCTAATCAAATAAGGCCTTAGAATGGAAAAGGCTACAACGACACGCTAGAGTCACATTAGGTGACGTGGCATGTGGACCCCATGTGAAAATGGATGCGACTTTGGGATACGTGTTAGTTTCCTTCTCGTAACATATTTACAATCGACTTTGAAACTATTTTATAAAAAATATTAGATGACAGTGAGGAAGTCAAGTAAGGCCACATGAGCCATCCACGAGGCCTCGACCCGTGTGCTATGTGCCAAAATTTGTGTTTACCCGCATATCAACACGTGCAAAAATGGGTCGATGGTCTGATGTGATTTCCTCGTTGTCATTCTAGCATTTCATATTATTTTTTATTTTCATGTGAGGTTCGCATATCACGTCACGCGAAATGACTTCATGCGTAACTTTAGGGTGTCGTTATAGCATTTTTTTATTAATTTTGGTTTTTTTTTATCAATTTTTGATATGAGCTTTTGTTTTTTTTATTTTATTTAATAATAGGAGATAGTCCTCATTAACGTTTATTTATCATTAAAAAGAAGGATGTTTATTTATCATTAAAAAGAAGGATTCAACTCAAGGGAACTGCGGACCTTTGGTCAAAACATTTTTGGTGAGATGGTAGAAGCATTAGTTGTCAAAAGATAAGATTTGGGGAGGTCAGGTGTTCGACTCCCTCTTCAGTCAAAAAAACAAAAAAAAAAAACTTAAAGGGAATGAGTACCCCAAGATATTTTGCTTTTTTAATTAATACAAATTACTACTACTGAAATTATTACTAAAATTAGAAAATCCTAATCTACTCGAGTCCGTTCTTAAAAGATTAATTATATAATGAGGTCATATTATGAAAAGGAAAGAAATCAATTAATTGGGTCGCTCAATAATTTAGTATAGAGTTTTGAAATAACATGTCATATGTTCGAACTTCATTAGAGACAAGTTGTTTCTTTCTCATAAAAAAAAAGAAAAGGAAAAGAAAAGAAAAATAAACATGATTTATATATAGGTAAGCCATAGCCATTCATTCATTAAAGATTTTTTTTTTTTTACAAAATTCATTTATTAAAGAATTATTAGCTACACTATTAATTTCTCTCGTTATCTAACTTAGGATTTCCAATTTCCTTTTGTCGATAGTGACTCTCACAATTGAAGTGGCTTCCAGCCAAATAATTGGCATAGCAAATTGAATGGACAACATTTTTATTCATTTCTTTTCTCACAGACATTTTTATTTATTTGACTAACATTGATTACGTGCTTCTCTACGTGTTCTTATATAGTATTTTAGAAGAAGATTATACATTCATAAACTGTATATTAGGAAAGCTTAGGCTAGCAAATCATGTAGTGGATAAAATAGATGGTCAATTGGTCATCAAACAACTAGCCCTTTTAAAATAGTTCATTTTCTTGGCAGCATTCAAATAATTCATTTATTTGCATTATTATATTACCTATATATATTCATAAACTGTAGATTAGGAAAGCTTAGGCTAGCAAATCATGTAGTGGATAAAATAGATGGCCAATTGGTCGTCAAACAACTGGCCCTTTTAAAATAGTTTATTTTCTTGGCAGCATTCAAATAATTCATTTATTTGCATTATTATATTACGTATATATTTATATATATATATATATATATATATATATATATATATATATATATATATATATATATATATATATATAAAAAAGGACGAGTTGTTTAGAAGAGCTCTCACGCTTTGACATGTGGCATCACAAAGTTACACTTTCTATTTTTCTTTTTTGATTTTTGAGATATTTTCTTTTTTTGGTTATTTTTTTGAGGGCTTTTTACCCATTTTTAGGTGTTTTTGATTTTGGAGATATTTGAATATTTTATTTTATTTTTTTCTATTGTTTTTTTCTAAAGGAAGAGGTGATATGCAAACCCCAGTTTATGGTTAGAGGACCTCATTTTTAAATTTTTACGTCGCAGTACCCCACTTTTTACTTAGTTTACCCCATTTTTTCTCAAAATTTTAAAAATACATTTGTTGTATCCCATTACCCTCACCCCTCACCCTTACCCTTTAATCATATTTATTTCTCAGTTTTAGTCATTGTAGAGCATTTGTACTAGGTCACCAAGTATCGTAGGAGTGTTCTTTTGTTGAACAAGATCAAGTGTGGTCGCGTCGTGTCCTAGAAGTGAAGAAGTATCGCTTGCGAGTGTCGGATACACAGAACCGACACTTTTTTAGAGGCGTCGAACACACATGGCTGACACCTCTAAATTGTTAATGATCGACTTCGACCAAGATTGGAAAAAAAACTAGGTCTTAGTGGGTGACGAATGAATCTAGTCAAGACCTCTTTAGAGGTGTCAGCCATGTCTGTTCGATACTTCTTCAGATGTGTCGACTCTATCTGTTTGACACATGCGTCACAACAATAACAAATTTTTTAAAAAAAAAATTCAACAAAATACATGAAAAATGACAAAAAATAGTGGCTTTTGCTCAAAATCGTTTAATAATTGTGATTCCATCAAAACTTTGCACCTAAAATGCAAGATTTAAGCCCCAAATCGAAGCCCTAAACTCAAAAACAATCTCACAAACAATACCGACTCAAAAAGTAAAAAAAAAAGTAAAAAACTTCAATTTCGATACTAAAAGAGATGAGGAATGCACCCACGACGTCGAGTCGATGTGATTTTGCTCAGTTTCGTCGGATTCGGGTTGGTGGTGAAATTGCGATTTGAGAGAGGAGGTGACTTGTGTATGGTTGAGTGTGGTGGGTGGGGTATGGATAAGTAAAAACTCTTTTATATAGAGGGGTAGTTGGGTAATTTTACTAAAGTGGGATCCTCTAAGCAAAAACTTGGATCCTTTTAGCCACTCCTTATAATAATGGCTCTGTTTGACAATCACTAAATAACTTATCAACTAGCTTATAAGCAAAATTATAAGCTACTTTAATAAATAAGCCGTGTGGATAAGGAAATTATTTCCAAAATAATCTAGATTATAATCTAAATTTTCAAACATTTTTAGGCTCTTTTTGGCATGGCTAGCTGATAATCTAGCTGATAGCTTATAAACTAACTGATAGCTGATAATCTACAAGTTAGTAGCGAAAAGCTGATAATTTAGCCGATCAACTAAAAATTGTTTGGAATGATAGCTGATTGATTAGCTAATAAATGTAAAATGACAATAAAGGACATATGACACAATTAAGTATATTAATTATATAATCATATAATTAATTGTTATAAATAACTCTGTATTTTACTTACAAAATACAAAATTAATACCATAAAATAATTTATATTATTTAGAAAACCATATTATGTTTGTCCATAAATGCTTACATGAAAATAACTCTATATTAATTTATAAGAATTCGCAAAAAATAAATACATGTAAATAAAATACAATAAACGACTTGGATAACTATACATATACCTAACGCATCATCCATAATTGAGAAGCAATGTTATTGCGAATATTCTTCATTTTTAGAGAAGTCTCTTCATAACTTAAAAAAATAGTAGATTAGTAAAAAAAATTAAAAATATGTAGGATAGCCCACCACTCGAACACTACAATAAAAAATATTTTTGTAACATGTAAAAATATTTTTATACTCGACGTTGTTAAAACTTATTTAATATGTAATAAATATCTAACAAGATTATCTATAATTAAGAAATTAACGTGTAATGATTTTTAATTTTAGTGAAATTCTTTGTTTTATAATATTTAGTTAATTATTAATCACTATTTTTTATTAATAATATTAAGCTATACGTTAATTTTAAATTCAATAAGTTTTAATAACGTATTATATAACTGTTGGTCTAACCTAGAGGAGCTTGAAATACTGGTTTCGTCTCTGCCAACTCTACCAGGGTATAATCGTGGGGTACTAATATTCGCGGGGTTTGTTTAAGTATTTGCGTATTGTGTTTCCACTAATTTGCAAGGGCATTAATTTATTAATACCACAAAAATAATGGTATAATCGTGAGAAAAAATCTAAACGACGGATTTTCGGTTCAAACGCTACTATGAGTAGCGTTTTAATTGAGAGCTTATCATCTAGATTATTTTTAGAATAAGCTACAAGCCAAACACAGCTTAACAAATAAACTAGCTTATCTGATAAGCTAGTTTGTGCTTACCAAATAGAGCCTTAGATTAGCGTCTAAGAAATAAAACGCTGGATTAATTTAAGTTTCCTCATTTTGCCCTTAATAACATTAGTGCTTGTGTGGGCAAAACGAAGTGTTAAGTAATGAGGTCAGTTAAACGTGTGTGCCTGATTATTTTTTTTGGTCAAATGTGTGTGCCTGATTTGTTTTTGTTAGTGTGCACTCACAAAAATTACAAACTATACGTCACTTATTACTAAAACAAATGCAATTTCATATGGCCTTAAAAAAAATACAATTTCATATACCTACTAAGAAATAAAGTCCTTAATATCACATGCTACTAACACTAGTATACAAAATGTTTAACATATACCTTGTTATTTAAAATTACACATGTACGTATGATTAATGAATAACTATATATACATTGTAAAAAAATATTTACATAAGTATTAAATTTAATCAATAAATATCTATCATATATATAAAAGTACGAATACCAATTTTTGAGTGGTAATGAAATTTACTTCTTTGCCCATACATATCTATCATATTTACTTCTTTCCCCATATATATCTATGATATATATAAAAGCAACTATATATCGATCATATATATCTATCTATATATGTTACCTCTTTAACATCTTGAACACTGCCTCTTCAAATCGATCAACAACTCAGTGACCCTTCTACCTCTTCAAATTGATCAACAACTCAACTAATCAACGACTTTCCTTCCTCTTCAAATCATTCATTCACTGTTTTCCTTCATCGACTCATTCGTTTCTTTCCTTTGCTCTTCGATTCAAATGTGATTTAATCCACCTTTCTTCTCCAATTCTTTTTTTTTCCCCAAGAGGTTCAATTCAAAGGTGAGTTAATCATTTGGTCTATATGGTTCAATTTGATTCATGGCTTTTGAAAGAAATTTGAGTCTAATCTACCCTTGATTCAATGTTGAATTTAACACTAAAAGCCCTCTTTCATCTGGTCTATATGGTTCAATTTTATAAATAATTTACTTCATGACAAGGAGCATCCATTTTTTTTTTGTAAATGTACTTTTATGATATTGATCATGAAGTGCAAAATCGAATGCATTGCTCTGATGGTATGAAAGAGACAATTTTGGCAATGTTAATTAGTATGCTTGCAAAAAATCTATGTGCAAGTTTTTTTCGCACTTTACAAAATAAGGAACATTTAGAAGATCGTGTTGTTCAATTAGTTTCAAGTGTTAGTCACATTCTACTTATTGTTTTTCATGTTTTTTATTAATTGTAGTGGTTCTTTTCAATTTTGGTTAATTAAGTAAAATTAGTTCCCACGAGCGAAGCGAGTGGGTCAATCGTGTGTAGCACGTCTTGAAACTAATATATATATGCTTAATTCTTTTTATGTCATTTTACATTTATCAGCTACTTAATTAGCTAGTATTTCAAAATGGTTTTTAATTGAACAATAAAATTATTAGCTTTTAGCTATTAGTTTTTCAGCTATCAGTTAAATAATCAGCTTTAAGAGAGATTATTAGTTAGTTTTGTCAAATAAATGAGAGCATCAAACGCAAAGTTTTGGGATGATATGGATGGATTTATGCAGAGTATACCATTAGATGAAAAGGTTTTTATTGGAGGAGATTTAAATGGGCATGTCTGGTAAGTAATGATGGGTTTGAGAGAGTTCATGGAGGTTTTGGTTACGGTAATAGAAATGAAGAAGGAGAATCAATTTTAGAATTTGCTTCAGCATACGATCTTATCTTAGCAAATACTAGTTTTAGGAAGAGGGAGTCGCATATAATCACTTTTAGTAGTGGTCATAACAAGAGTCAAATAGATTTTCTTTTAACAAGAAAAATAGATAGAAAATTATGTACAGACAGCAAAGTAATACCTGGTGAAGCACTTACTACCTAACATAAGTTAGTAGTACTTGATATTAAGCTAACACAATGGAATTATATGAATAAAAGAGTTAGCGACCCTAGAATAAAGTGGTGGAACCTAAAACATAGTAAACAAGTAGAGTTTAGAGAAAAACTACTAAAGGAAAATGTTTGGAATCTTGACTTAGATGCTAATACAATGTGGCTAGAAAGGAGTAGTTGCATAAGGAGGGTGAGATCAAACATATTAGGTATATCTAAGGGTTCGAGACCTCCAAATAAGGAAACATGGTGGTGGAACGAGGATGTCCAACGAGCAATTAAGACTAAAAGAGAGATGTATAGGAAAATACCTTAGTGTCAAGATGAAGATGCGTACAATAAATATAGAGAAGCTAGAAAACAAGCTAAAAAAGTAGTTAGTCAAGCTAAAACAAATTTCATGGAAAATTTATATACAAGGTTAGGTAATAGAGATGGCGAAAAATATATATATAGGCTAGCCAAATTAAGAGATAAAAAGAAACAAGACCTAAGTCACGTAAGATGTATTAAGGACGAAAATTAAAATGTTTTAACGCGCGTGGAGGATATTAAGGAGAGATGGAGAAGTTACTTCGATAGTTTATTTAATGATGGCCAAGTTGATACTATAATAGATGAAAACCAACACCAAGAAAGAAATGTAAACTATACACGCAATATTAGAATTGTAGAAGTTAAATAGGCATTGAAAAGAATGAAAATAGGGAAAGCATGTGGCCCGTATGAAATACCCATAGGGGTTTGGAAATGCTTAGGAGAAATCGGATTGACTTGGTTAACAAAACTTTTCAATAAAATTTTAAAATCAAAACGGATGCCAATGGATTGGAGAAGAAGCACGCTTGTGCCAATCTTTAAAAACATAGGAGACATTCAAAGCTGCTCAAACTACCGGGGAATTAAACTTATGAGTCACACTAGGAAACTGTGGGAGATGATAATTGACAATAGGCTAAGGAGAGAAACCACAATATTAGAGAAACAATTTGGTTTCATGCCTGGGAGGTCAACTATGGAGGCGATTTTTCTTGTAAGACGATTTTCAGAAAATATAAAGAAAATTAAAAATATCTTCATATGGTATTCATAGATTTAGAAAACGCATATGATAGGGTCCCTAGAGGTGTTCTTTGGTGGGTTCTAGAACGAAAACGAATGCATGCTAGATACATAGACACTATTAAGGATATGTATAATGGAGTAGTAACGAGTACAAAGACATTTGGAGGAGCTACAAAAGAATTTCCCATTACGATAGGACTACATCAAGGATCGGCTTTAAGCCCATATCTATTTATTTTAGTTATGGATGAACTAACTAGGCATATTCAAGATGATATACCATGGTGTATGTTATTTGCAGATGATATTATCTTAGTGGAAGAAACTAAAGATGGAGTGAATAGGAAATTAGAACTCTGGAGGAATACATTAGAATCTAAAGGCTTTAAGTTGAGTAGGACGAAAACTGAATACATGCACCGTGAGTTTGGAAACACTAGACATCGAGATGACGGAGTGGTAAAATTAGGGGAAGTAGAAGCTCCTAAGGTAAACCACTTTAGATACGTAGGATCAATCATACAAAATGATGGTAACATTGAAAATGATGTCACACATAGAATTCAAGCGGGATGAAAGAAATGGTGGAGTGCAACAGGGGTAATTAGTGATCGACATGTTCCTACTAAGTTAAAAGGAAAATTTTATAGGACCGCAATTAGGCCAGCTATGCTCTATGGAAGTGAATGTTGGGCGGTAAAACAACAACAATTACATAAAGTGAACGTAGCAGAAATGAGGATGCTTAGGTGGATGTGTGGTAAAACTCGTAAAGATAGAATAAGAAATATAGAAATTCAAAGACAAGTAGGAGTAGCACCAATTGATACAAAGATTAGGGAAGGGCGGTTGCGATGGTTTGGTCACCTGCAAAGATGGCCTACAAATGCCCCAGCTAGAAAACTTGACTCAATAGAAACTGTAGAAATTCGACGAGGTAGGGGCAGACGAAAGTTAACATGGGATGCATTAATTAAGAGAGATTTGAATGGTTCGCAAAGCTCACCATCAATTGCACTTAATCGAGCACAATGGAAAAGTTTGATCCATGTAGCCGACCCCAGTTAATTTCGGTCTGAAGCTATGTTGTTGTTGTTGTTGTATTAGTTAGTTTCATCAAACAGAGTCATAATAGTGGTTAGGTTAAAGATGTGATGAGATTAAGTGCTAAAATACTATCCATTTGTTGGCTTTAAAAATTTTCGAATTTTTGAATATTTTTTCCATTTTTTTTTCGATTTAGAAATCCGATTCAGTGTTCTTGATGGAATCAAACATGGATCAAAAAGTATCCCATTAAAAAAATGATACACTTTCTATAGATGACGATGTGATCTATGGGTATTGACTCATTAAATGCTAATATATTTTTGTCATGTACAGATCGATACATAACACGCAGAGTGTGCGATAGATTCTTATTTAGAAAAAGAATAGATAAAAAGATTTCTTAGTTTTTTTCACCAAAATAATTTCTCAAGTATTATCTTAATGTCTCACCATTGTTTGTTCACTACAAACAAAATTATATAGCTATTTGGTTAAAATATCCTAACCTTTTCAACTTTTTGTTATTATATCCTAACATTTTCACTTTGGTTATTATATCCTCAAACTTTCAAATTGTTAAATTTGAATCCTGAGTGCTTTATGAAGTCTGACTTTGCTGATGTGGCATGCCACCACATCACCAACCATTAGTTTCACTTAACTTCTGTTGGAGAAAAAAACCCAAAAAAAAGGAATGAAAGAAATCCTACCCTGCGGTCCCCTTCTTTCACTCCCTTCTCTGTACTCTGAAATCTCTCCCTCTCTATGAAGTCAATCTCCCCTCTCCATTTCCTCTCTATAGCTTCATTTGCACTAAGACCACTGTGAGTTTTGTTCTTCTTATTTTCTTTTTTTCCTTTTTTGTTGATTTCATCACTTTTGCTAATTCTCTGTGTTCCCGTTGTTTTTGAGCTTTTGTTGGTCGAGTTTGATTGTCCAATAAGCCACCATTTCGTCTGGCTTTTTTTTTGGCATCTATTTGGTCTACATTTTTTTAATAGAATATAAGTATATGTCTGAAAGGGATAATGTTTGTTTGAGCTTTGAAGTATACTACTCTGTGTGTGTGTGTGTGTTTTTTTTTTTCTGTTCAAATTTAACAAAACATGTTATATATGGTCTTTCTTCTTTTCTTCTATTGTAGTTTTGTACATGTTCTCGTGTTTATGTTTTTAAATTCTCATTCTTCGATACTTGATTCCTAACACAAAATTCATCAATAATATAGTTTTGTACATTTGCATGACTTTTTTCGATTCTTGATGTATATTAGCTTATTGACCTAATTTTTTAGTTATCAAATTTTTTTAATCAAAGACTTTAACATAATTATTATAGGGAGGGTTGCTTTATAATATAGGGAATTTTTTTAAAAAAGATTTGTGGATCTTGTGGAGTCTAGGAAAGGATTTTTTGATATTTATGTAGTGTTTTTTGCGTATCTTTTAGGGTCTATAATTTCATTATGATAAAATGATATAAGTAAGTGTATTTGTTTTTGTTTCTTAGAGAACTATTTTTGTTTATTTTTATATATTGCGGAGTCAATTGTATGATGTGTTTTACCTTTTAAGCATGTGAAAACTTATCGGTCCAATTGGTTTTAACTTGTAAGGACATTACCGTGCTTTTGTTATTATATAAGATTTTTAATCCATTGTGTTATCCGTGTACAGTTGTACATTTTAAAATTGTTCTTTGAATTTTATTTTCTTTGTATGTAGTGCGCTCGTGGAGTTGCACGTAAGTAATTATCTATATGATGAATGGCTTGATGTTTTAGTTGATGGATACATGCCAAGTGAATATATTATCTCAAAAATAGAAGAGGGTATTTTGCATGATTCAGGTATTTTCTCAAAGGACCTTAGTGAAAGGAATGTGTTGGTGATGTCGAATATGTTGAGGATGAGGTTTTTCAATCCGATGGTTGTAGCACACACATTGCAGAAAGTGACGAAGAATATGCTAATGCACGAAAGAGCTTGAAGGATTTCAACAATATTTTACTTGATCATGACATTTGAGTATTGGTATACCTTATCGAAGGCACCAATAATAGTCTCAAATTCAACAACTGCCTTAGATTTGTAATGAGGTAAGTACGAGGTCGAACCTACAGTGATTAAGATGTTCCTTTTTAGCTTAGAAAAAATAGTGGTTTCTTGAAAGCAAAACTAAATTATACTAGAAATTAAATGCGTAGACAATAAACTCAATTACTTAGAAAATGAAACTCAATAACTACGAAACTCTAAAACACAATGTGAATTGAAATTCCGAGGATAAGATTCATTCATAGGTCTTAAAAGGTTGTTTTGGTACTAGTTTCTATGGAGAGACTTGTAGTGACTCTCGCCTCATCATTCTCCTCATGTCAATGGAAGGAACATGCTACACGACGACATACTGACTAGACTATAAAACCTGTTGAATATGCCACAGATTTTTAACGAACGAGTAGCATTAAACTTTGTGAGAACACCTACCATGAGTATTAACTAGCATGAACTGCTATCATTTCATATCTCAAATACACAAAGGCACATCGATAGCTAACATAAAAGGCTCAGTTGCCACCTAACATGACCCCCTTATCGAATGGTGGTAAGATCATTGGCAATAGCTTTAGCCCAAACTGGAGTGCATGTCACTTACACCACGAAAAAGAAAAAAAGTCTTATGAACTATATAAAACAATTTAGTTAAGAATACAAAAACTATAATTAAACAATATTAGAATTAAAAGCATAAAACTTCCCTAATCCATAAATCTAACTCAATTATATTTGTCTAGAACATGGAACTTAGCTAATCATCAAAAAAAAAATACTAGAAAAACCTAAGATAAGTCTTATCCCCTGCTTCGAGAGATCAACCCAAAGTAAAAGTCAAGAGAATGGAAGAGAGACCCTAAATTCGTTCTATGATTTCCTATTTATATCAGAAGTGTAATAAGAGGTAATCTAATCTCGAATCTTGCAAATTCACAAAATATGAAACTACCAATCTTCAGATCTATCCAGCGCCATATGTGTAAAACCCAAAGGTGCTGCAAATCGCTGGGAAGGTGTTATGATACTCTTTTTTTTCCTTCGATTTTGTCATGAACTAAACCCAGTGCCATGCTAACGTCATATGTACAATTCTAAAGAACTGTGAAGGTGTTGGCCTTCTCCTTAGAATCTAAGCTTCATCTTTCTCTTAGGTCTTCACAAGGCTTCATACACAACATCCCTAATGAGTCTTCCTTGATTCGGTCAAGTTAAGTGATAAGTCGGTATTTATAGGTATTTATTAGTCTATTTTAGTATATTTAATTATTAAAAGTATTTAAAATAAATATTTAATAATATCTTCTGGTCATTTTTAGGTGAAACGGAGTGCGCGGTTGAATTCGTGGCGGAAAAATACTCAAAATAGAGTATTTACTTGTAGTAATCGGACACGGGACAATTTGCCTCGAAATACGCATAGCGCGATGTGTCGATGCCGACAGAGCATTCCAGCCAATCAGATGATGACACGTGGCGCATTTTCATTGGAGTAGTCCGTTCGGTCCAATCAGAGGATGACACGTGGACAGTGACGCACACTGTGACGTACACACAGCGCCAGTGCGGTCCAATCCGAGCGTGACACACGTCGCCACGTCATCCCACAAAGCCACGTCACCCGCAAGCCGTTTCCTCGTCGCGCAGCCACTGTTGATCGGCCTCGAGATGCGAACCTGCACCAACTCCCAGATTTTCGGTCGTCAATCGCGCGATTTTCTTCTCCAGCGCCATGCCACGTGGCGCGACGTGATTCGCCAGGACACCTCACAGCAACGAATCGGTCCGATCACAGCGCGACACGTGGCGCTGAGTCACCGCACACACTGCTCACACGCGCTGTCCCGACCAATGAGAGAGCGCCACGTCAAAACAGTGTAAAAAACGGTCAAATAGCAGCGTGACACGTGGCGCTTGAAGGAGAAAAATGTTCCAGGAAACTCTATAAATAGGTGTGCCATCAATCAAATGAAACATCTCTCTCAATCTCTCATCAATCTCTCAACACCTATTAATTAGGAATAATTAGTATAGTTTAGCTTAGTTTTAGTAGTTATTTTTGTGCGACTATGTCCCATTAGTCGACTTCTCGCCTAAGTCGACAGGGAAGCAAGTCGGAGTCATGGATTCAAAGTATATTATGTGAGGTCTTTTATTTTTATTATCGAATTAATTTAATTTCTCCTAATTCATTGTTGTTGATTTTAATTATTATGATTGATAATCGACTGTTATTTGGAATATTAGCATCCGTGTAATTGTGCTTTTAGACCAATACAAGAACAAACATTCACCCGGTTAAGTTGCGTAAAACCCTTCCGGTCGATGAATGTACAACAATTGAATATAAATTAAATCGGTAGCGGATGCGACCCGGTTATTTAGGATTAGTGTTCCCATAGATCCAAATTACTGCGGTTAGTGTATTAAACCTGATTGGCGGACGTCTAGGGTTATACATTAATTAGGGAAGTAGTCAGTGGCGGACGTCCTGGCTATCGAGATTAGGGGAACTAGGAATTTCTGGCGGTTGTCGATTTTCCATAGCTAATCTAGGAGAATTAAATTAATAACTTTTTGAGACCATTGAATCTTGATTCTGATTTGTGGAATTGGAGACTTAGGTGTTATTTAATTATTAATTATTTATTTTCGAAATTAGTTTTGTTAAGTTATTTATTTAGTTTAATTAAATTAGTTAGTTAAATTAATATTCATTTTAAAACCCCAATTTTCCGTTTTTGTTGTTTTAAACCTAAGAAAGAACCAGTCTCTGTGGGATCGACCCTTTGCCACTATTCTACAAAATAGTTGGTTTAGGAACTTTATTTATTGACGTGTTCGGCGCGCGTCAATTTTTGGCGCCGTTGCCGGGGGATTGGTATTTTCTTTCTTTGGTTTATTTTTATTTATTTATTTAAAAAAAAAACACACGAAAAAAAAAATTATTTTCTTTGGTTTATTTTTATTTATTTATTTTCTTAAAAAAATAAAAAAATAAAAAAAAAATTTCTTTATTTTTTTTTCTTTGGTTTATTGTTATTTTTATTTTTATTTATTTATTTTCTTTATTAAAAAAAAAAAAAATTTGCCTCTCTATTCCCTTGCTCTTAACATGTATCCAGGCAATATCTCGAGTTCCACTGACCAGAAACTTGGCCGAATGATATCCATGATGGAACATTTCCTCTCATCTGGTGAAGTGCAAGTCAACCCCGCGATGGACTTCTCGTACCCCCATAATTATGTTCGATACGAAGACTCAAATTATTATAATGTGAATGGGGTAGGTATGACACAAAATATATATCAAAATTCTAACATTAATTATTTTGTGCAACAGGACGAGGTTTGCGAAATTTGTGGAGATTATTCTCATTCAAAGACATAATTGTCCATATCATCCACAATACGAGAATTATCACTATTCTCGCTATGCACCGCCACAACCCGATTTCTCTGGATTCATGTCACACCCACAAGTTCCTCAACACGAACGAAATCAACGGTGTCATCAAAGCCTCTCATTGGACGAAATGATGATGGAAGTGATGGAGAGTTTGCCTGAATGTTGGCAAACTTGCAATAACATTCAAAAACTTGATGATACGTTGATAAATCTTGAGGTGAATGACGTTACACAGGGGAGAGACTATTTAATTGAAACATCTGACTTCTTTCCAATTGAGCCAGAGATTGTCATGGCCTTCAATGAGGGAGAAGATGAGATGAACATTAATGTCAATTCAGAGAAGTCGGAGAAGCCGCATATAGAGAGCGAGGAAGACCAACTTCTGATGTTGGTGCAACCACCCACCCTCCCATGCACATTTGGTACACCATATAAGGGGTGGAAGTAAGGGAGCGTTTGAAGATCTTCTACACCGCCAACACCTTTGTGTTGGACGAGCCCGATATGATAGATTCCTTCGTGTTGGAAGTTCCGGTTGAGCTCCTAATTCGAAAAAGGGCGTGCATGTTTCATTGCCCAAACACGTAGATGCGCCATTCGTTGTCGACATCTCTAAAGGAGAGGGCATCACGTGACCAATCATGCCAAGTCGAGCTAACGACTTTAACCAAAAGCGCTATTGGGAGGCGACCCAAACTTTGATAAGTATTATTTAGTTTACTTATTTTCATTTTTTTTGTATTTTACATGCCTTTGTATCATTTCCTTTGTTTTATCTCTATCATATTCTTTCACCATCTTGTCTGTTTTCTATGTGTGGACTCCTTGACTTGTTTTGAACCTTGAGGACAAGGTTCGAATAAGTTTGGGGGTGTTTTTAGGGATTGAGGATTGTTTTGGATGAATTTTTTTTCGAAAGATCGCAGGTGAGATCGTTTAATTTCTTTTATGCGATTATATGCGGATATTGGATGGTAATGGTGGTGTTTTATATCATTTCTTCCATTTCTTTCATTTCTTTTCCATTCACATTCTTTTCTCATTTCATTAGGAATTGATACACTTTCATGTATATATTTAGTATATGTTTATTTATTTTAGAGTCACCCGAAACTTTGTTCATGCCTTTGGTTGTGGATGAGTAAATTACAGTTGCCTTTTTGACTTGAAATTTAGAGAAAATTAGGAGAAACATTTAATCAAGTTCGTAGCTCTGCATTCTTGTGATTTCATGATTAGAGACTTGGATGATGGTTGGACTTTGTGCTAGATAGCGAAAATGAGTAAACGGTCACATTTATGCAAGTTATATTATTTTAACCCACGTTAGGGAATTTGCTTGATTATAGTGAAAGTGAGAAGTACTAACAGGAGTTTTCATAAAAAATTAGAGTGTCCCACAAGTTTCCATAGGAAACGGAGCAGGGAAACTTGTGGTGGGAAAAAGTGAGAAAATCGGTCCATAGGAAATGGAGCAGAGACCGTATTAAAAAAATTTGGAGAAATAATAAATAAAAATGAAAAATGAAAAAATGAATAATGGCGGAAGTTGTGAAACTCCTCAAATAAAAGATTTAGTTCGAGTGCTTTCACTATATTAAGTAATATTTTGAACTTGCGTGCTTGAATGTATAGACCAATAAAACTTGTGATTAGTTGATGGCCTTTGTATTAACCGATTCTATGTTTTGAAAGTGAGATCTTAATTGTGTTTGGGTTGCAAGGCTTGACATATCATAACTCTGAAATTTTTTGAGTTTCTTGTTAATTTGGCGACTATGATGTAAACCAAAGGAACTTCATGAATTTGGGTCGGGTATAGGATTAGTTAAGTCAATGTGTTATTATGAGTCTAGTTTATTTGTGTTGTCATTTACACCTTTGCTCGGGACGTGCAAAGTCCTAAGTTTGGGGGTATTTGATAAGTCGGTATTTATAGGTATTTATTAGTCTATTTTAGTATATTTAATTATTAAAAGTATTTAAAATAAATATTTAATAATATCTTCTGGTCATTTTTAGGTGAAACGGAGTGCGCGGTTGAATTCGTGGCGGAAAAATACTCAAAATAGAGTATTTACTTGTAGTAATCGGACACGGACAATTTGCCTCGAAATACGCGTAGCGCGATGTGTCGATGCCGACAGAGCATTCCAGCCAATCAGATGATGACACGTGGCGCATTTTCATTGGAGTAGTCCGTTCGGTCCAATCAGAGGATGACACGTGGACAGTGACGCACACTGTGACGTACACACAGCGCCAGTGCGGTCCAATCCGAGCGTGACACACGTCGCCACGTCATCCCACAAAGCCACGTCACCCGCAAGCCGTTTCCTCGTCGCGCAGCCACTGTTGATCGGCCTCGAGATGCGAACCTGCACCAACTCCCAGATTTTCGGTCGTCAATCGCGCGATTTTCTTCTCCAGCGCAATGCCACGTGGCGCGACGTGATTCGCCAGGACACCTCACAGCAACGAATCGGTCCGATCACAGCGCGACACGTGGCGCTGAGTCACCGCACACACTGCTCACACGCGCTGTCCCGACCAATGAGAGAGCGCCACGTCAGCACAGTGTAAAAAACGGTCAAATAGCAGCGTGACACGTGGCGCTTGAAGGAGAAAAATGTTCCAGGAAACTCTATAAATAGGTGTGCCATCAATCAAATGAAACATCTCTCTCAATCTCTCATCAATCTCTCAACACCTATTAATTAGGAATAATTAGTATAGTTTAGCTTAGTTTTAGTAGTTATTTTTGTGCGACTATGTCCGGCTAGTCGACTTCTCGCCTAAGTCGACAGGGAAGCAAGTCGGAGTCATGGATTCAAAGTATATTATGTGAGGTCTTTTATTTTTATTATCGAATTAATTTAATTTCTCCTAATTCATTGTTGTTGATTTTAATTATTATGATTGATAATCGACTGTTATTTGGAATATTAGCATCCGTGTAATTGTGCTTTTAGACCAATACAGTAACAAACATTCACCCGGTTGCCGTAAAACCCTTCCGGTCGATGAATGTACAACAATTGAATATAAATTAAATCGGTAGCGGATGCGACCCGGTTATTTAGGATTAGTGTTCCCATAGATCCAAATTACTGCGGTTAGTGTATTAAACCTGATTGGCGGACGTCTAGGGTTATACATTAATTAGGGAAGTAGTCAGTGGCGGACGTCCTGGCTATCGAGATTAGGGGAACTAGGAATTTCTGGCGGTTGTCGATTTTCCATAGCTAATCTAGGAGAATTAAATTAATAACTTTTTGAGACCATTGAATCTTGATTCTGATTTGTGGAATTGGAGACTTAGGTGTTATTTAATTATTAATTATTTATTTTCGAAATTAGTTTTGTTAAGTTATTTATTTAGTTTAATTAAATTAGTTAGTTAAATTAATATTCATTTTAAAACCCCAATTTTCCGTTTTTGTTGTTTTAAACCTAAGAAAGAACCAGTCTCTGTGGGATCGACCCTTTGCCACTATTCTACAAAATAGTTGGTTTAGGAACTTTATTTATTGACGTGTTCGGCGCGCGTCATTAAGGCCATCGATTCCTTGTCGATTTGAATGTTCTTTGAGGCACTAGGAAGGTCCTTAGCCTATCTCTTGTGTTTTGACTGGATTTTAGTGGGAAATTACTTCTAAATGTCCAATAGCCTGTATTTATCATAAAAAATACAAAAACAAAGGTTTTAGAGTATAAATGGAGAAAAAAGTCTTGTAATTCATAGTAATATCACACTAAAATATAGCACAATGGGCGACTTATCAAATACCCCAAAACGTAGACAATTGCTCATCCCAAGCAATGAAGTATTGTCAACCCCCTCGTTATTAAGATGACTTATTGACCTAGATTATCTTAATCCTCGGATAATGTAGTCAGCCTAATCCGTTCTTTTAACTTTGAACTCCAAATAATCTTTATTCTAGTCGTTAATAATGCTTCAAAATGTAATTTAAATCCTTTATTGATTTGGTTCTTAACTAAGTTTATTGGAGCAATTAAGAAATCATATTTGCGTTTTGTAAAAACTACCTCTACTAAAAAATGGCTTGCCACCAAAATCGAGGAGAAGCCTAAAAATACTTACAACTCCCTGCATTTCACAATATATAACAATTTCAAATTTATAAAGTAACTTAGAGTCACTAATTGCTTAATTACAACTTAACAATCCCAAATAGATAAAAATTGAAACATAAACCTCTCAATGTATTTTAACTTAAATTAGGAAACTCTCATAATCTTTCAATGAAACTTCACATTCTACACTCACTCTAAGAATTCCAAAAACAATATATATGTACAAACACTTTAAAACACGAATTTATTTTAAATTATAAAAATAATCACCACAACCTTTGAGTCTTGTCTGCTCATCCTTTGTCTTCATATAGGATCTAAAAACATCAAAAATAGCTCGAAGATGACAAGTAAGTAAACTCCAACATTGATCTGTACTCCTGGAATTGTTAGTCTGATATATGGAAACATGTAATTGCATTTCCAAATAAACAATAAGATATATGCATTAATATGACATGGAATTTACTCAGTTGTTATCTCCTAACTACAATAAACTGTCGACTTTTAAAAATAGTACAAAGACAATATTAAGAGATCATGAAATGCAGAGAAAACTTATCGGTGTCAGACTCTACTGGTCTCACTAGACGACGTTGAGGTAGGACTAGAACTTAGTTTCCAGCAAACTAGACTCTACAACAAGCTAAGCTCAAAAGAGAAGGCCAAGGAAAGAGGCCCAAAACGCTTCTTTCTTATCTTATAGTAGTAGTGCATCCCCTCACTCTCTCTATGTATGCATGACTAAAAATGATAAAATGTAAGGCAGACTAGGATACAATTATAGGTACAAAGATATTCAATCAATAGTAAAAATCACTGTAAGGTTTACTTACAACCAAACCAACTTTGAGCTTAATTTTCGGGTTCCCAGAGTGTTGGATTACCTTGAAAAAGGCTCCAATAGCTTTGCTGCATACTCAATTATACAATGGAGGGGCTAAACAGACCTTATTTATTGCTTAGAAGACCCCGTTTCAAATTTTTACTACAGTTCCAAAATTGCCTTTAAAGAAAATGACATTGTTACCTTTCATATAAAATAGTTTTTCATCCCTAAACCCCACCCCCATCTCCTTCACCCTTGTTGAGTTTGAAACCCTCTCAGCGCCCTCACACTCTCAATGCCATTTAGGAGGAAAAATGCGTGATTCCACCCGTAATCGACTTGGTAAATCCATTCTTTCCTCGTTTATGCTCATTTTGTTGATGATATCAAGTTTGTTAGGCCTCATTTGATCAATGTTGTTGTTTCCCATTTTTGGATATTAAGGCTTTCAAGTTATTGTTGATTTCAGCTTCGTTGGTTTGAAACGTCAAAAGAATCCTCAAAATAAAGCCATCTTGACAATGAAGATGTATTTTTCCAATTTTTATTGGATCTTGTTCAGTGAGGAAGAACCTCCATTTGAGGTTTCTGTCCCTGTGCTCTATGGAGTAACAACTACATGTCTCGGCTCATCAACTCTGTAACATACAGGTACCTTTCAGTTTTTTTAATTGAAATGTCACCTATGGTTACGACATATATAAGCTGTTATTGATACTTAACTTTCGACTTTATCAAGCTGAAACTCATGCTTAACGTGTCTGACATGTTGCTTCGACACCCTCCATATTTCTTCTAAAATATGTTTCTTGCCTTATTTCTTGACTAATTTTTGTTTCTTGTAGGTTGCTATGTGCAACACATCAGGTATATATGACTAGTCTTTCCTAGACTTAAAGAAAATTTTTACACAGGATGTGTTGTTTAAGAGGAGAGAGGATGCAGTTGTTTGGGCTTAGGAGACTGCCAGGCGTTATGGTTTTATAGTAATCATATTAAAGTCTGATTTAGTTGGCCTTAGCCAGGGTTGGCGAAGATATCAATATGTTATGAGAGGTATGAGGCCTTTGGAGTGAAAGTTTCAAAGACAAAGCAAATATTGAAAGGAATGGAAGATAAGACTAGTGAGGTGAAGAAAAAATTGACTGGATCCAAGAAGTGTGGATGCCACTTTAAAATCAATGTAAAGCATGAGCTTTATGGATTATGGCACGTCCGAGTTGTGTGCAGGGTGCACAACCATGGCTTTACTAATTCTTTGACCGGGCACTCTTATGCAGGGAGACTTATTATCGATGAGACAGACATAACGCGAGACATGAGTAAGACTAGTGCCTTCCCTCGAGATATTTTATGTAATATCAAGAATAAGAACAAGGGTAATGTGACTCTTCTGAAGGCAATTTACAATGAAAAGGCTAAGTTGAGAAAGATTAAAGTTGACAAGAAGAGTATGATGCACCTTCTACTCCACCCCTAATTCAATGCAACTCCTTTCGTGTTTTCCTTATGTATTGATAATGAATTGCACTTACAAGACAAATCAGTTCAAGTACCTACTATTTGAGATTGTTGGGGTCACCTCGACGCACATGACCTATTTAGTGGCACATGCCTTTTTAGGTATAGAGACTAGGTCTGACTATGCATGGGTGCTTAGTCAGTAAAAGTCATTATTAGATGGGTGGCAAGAGTGTTGTTTTGACAGATAAGGACTTGGGTTTAGTTGTTCATGGCACATGAACATGAAGATTTTCGTGAAGATAAATGATCTATTTTCTAAGGAAGAGGATTATAATACTTGAAATGGGATATGGATTAACTTGGTGCAGTCCCAAATTGAGTTAACTTACAATGGTCGCCTTGTGAAACTAGAGGCGAAGTATGTTTGAGTCACAGGGTACTTGGACTATGTTAAGGACACATAGTTGTTTCAAAAAGAGTTGTGTACGCATAGACCAACAATGTATTGCATTTTTTGAATACGACTACTAATCAGGCTAAGGGTGCCCATAATGTACTGAAGAGAGAGAGCTCGAGACATCACATGGTCATTTTGGAGATACTTTCAAGTCAATACACGATGTTCTTACACACCAACAGCGTAACTTGGAGGCCTCGTTCAATCGATCCATGCACCTAGTGGCACATGAGTATTAGCACCAGTTGTACAATAACATCATAAGCTTCATGGCTTGACACGCATTGGATATAATTAGTAAGGATGCAAGAATAGTTAGTGAGGGTGTTGACCTTGATAAGGCAATTTGTAGATGTGTTTTGTGGCCCACTCATAGCCTGCCGTGTGCTTATGTGATTACACTATATTTGCTTCACAGTAGCCTTATCACTCTTGATGAAGTCCACCGGCATTAGAAGAATTTGAACATGACCTTATTTGAGCCCTCATTGAATGGGGAGTTAGAATATTTAATCCAATCTGAAATGGCAAGAGTTGAGGCTAAGTACAAAAGCAGTGGTCTTGACATGAGGGCAGATATTGTACATAATAAGTTAATGGAAATCACCTACCCTGTATCGACTATTAATTCTGCACCAGAAGAGAAAATCACGACAAAGGATCGCCCAAACAATAGCAAAATGCAACTCATTAAAAGGAAGTCGAATAGTAAGAGGGCTCGAGTTGACAATCCCACCAAGAGAACTCCTTCTGCTTTCAAGCATGAAGAGGCCAAAACTGCACAAGAGTCTATGGTATGGGTTTCCAAAAGTAGCAAGCCAGGTCAGAAAAGCCAAGAAAGCCAGGCAAGCCAACCAAGCCAGCCAAGCTTGCCAATACATATATGTACTAGCCCTACCCACTTACTTTGTTTCCCAATGAAAATTCTAAGCCAGGATCTTCAGGTTTCCACGTCTAATGTTTGGTTGTTAAGACTTATTCAATTACCTTAATCTTTCCTCAAGGTTTGGTTGAATCTATGCTCTAATACCAACTGTTATGGCCCCAAATTCCGAGGTAAAAACTGGCACTGCCATGTCACCAGACACGTCACCAGGTCATGCCAAATCACTTGCACACCTATCCATGAAGGCTCGTAAACTAACCATCTAATAATCTGACTTAGTCAATTTTGATTTTTAAATTATTATTTCGTCGAACTATACTAAGTTATAAAGTTATACAAATTAGTTTGCTTGTTTTGATTCATTAAAATTATTTTTGTAGCAAAATTCTTAATAATATGCAAATAAGTGATACAAACGAGTTTTGCATTGATTAATAAACTTATGGTACGGAAACCTGGCAAAAGGATAACATGTATATCAATAATGGTGACAAAATGTATAGTACATGTCTATATACATGTATCAGGTAATAAGTTTCCCAAAATGATCCAAAAAATAATGTATATATAAATACACACACTTACGAGTAAAGCTAGTGGAGGCGTTCTAAATCAGAGGTGGTCGTCAAACACTGCCCTCCCTCAGCTCGTCGTAGGATCTGCGACTTGCCACCAAAAATAATGACAAGTTCCAGTGAGTAAGTCCCAGATAAATTTAGTTACTATTCATAGGATAACCTTCCCGGCTTCATCGCCCTCATCGATACTCAACGTAATCTTCCTATCCATTATGTACAAATTTGCATTGGCGGCATTCAATAATGGACGCCTAAGTATTATAGACACATCATCGTCCATATTGTGATTCATTACCTCAAAATCTATAATGAATATGAATCTAACCACTTTCACATGCAAATTCAAGACTCTCCCTATAGTAGGTATCAACTTACCATTAGCTACTTGCAAGTTTGTCTTATCATGACTATTAATCTTCAAGTTGGTGTGCAACGTGTCCATTAGTGGAATAACATTGACTAAGGCTCCCATATCAGATAAGACATTTATAAACTGGTGTCCATCAATGTTGATCGGTATGCATATCTTTTTAAGATCTCTTCTTTTGATAGGTTGAAGTCTCGGATGAACTTGAACTTTGGTTCTAGCTTCTTCGAAACAACTTTAATATCATTGTCTTGTGGGGCTTATTTGAAAGGTTCCTCATCTTCTCCCTTGGCCTTCCATTGTTGCTTCCCTTTCTTTTCTTTCAAGGCATTGATTCTTTATTGCTTGAATCCCTTAAGTTCATCTTTCCTCAATTTTGTGTTGTGCTCATGCATCTCTTCATGCTTCGTCATAGCTATAGTGCTGACCTTTTAGGCTTATATATCACTTGATCTCTTTTTGACTCCTTTGTTATCGTAGTTCTCTTCATTTGAATAGCACTCACGTTCCACTTGCGATTGGTGACGGTGTTTTTAGGAAAATGTCCTTTTCACGAGTTCAAGTTTATAGCAAGTTAAACAATTTGCCTTTCTAAGTTTTTTATGGGTTGTAAACGCTCATCATTCATCCTCTTCAAGGCTTCCTTCTCTCCTTCCATCTTTTTCTCGTGCTTATCACGGTGCTCTTTATTGCTCATAGTCGTCGCTTGCCAATACTTCTCAACTGACTTCAATTAATTCATCTCTTCACTTTACCACGACTTCCACTGTTGGACTTATCGATCAATGCTTTGAGGTAACTTAAGTGCAATATCGGGATTTTCGTAAGATAAGTTCGGATTATTTTTGTATCCTTCATAAAACCATTGAGGAGTCATTCCTCTTGGCCTAAAGTTGTTCCAGTAGCCTTGATTGTTCATGAAGTTGATGTCCTCATACTCCACTCCTTATTGCATGTACATTTGGTTAACCACCATTCCTTATTGAATAATGGTTTGTTTTGCTACTTGTTGACCTTGGTGTCCCGTCTGAAGTTTCCCATTTGACTACTTAGATTTGATAGTTGTGCCATAATTGCAGCTTGCGAGTCAATCTCGTACACCCCTGCTAGTTTCCTTACTTTTGAATGAGTACTAGCTATAGAATTTTGAGACATAAGATCAAGGTGATCCAATGTTTCACCTTCATCCTTGGTCAATCAAAAGACACCTAAATGCTACATCGACTAGTGTTGTAGTGTTGTGATTCATCCCATATTAGAAAAATCTCCTCAACATCCATCGAATCTTTCTCAAGCCTTGCCAAAAGACTCAGTGTCTTTTTGCTTAAACTGATTAATATCAAGTTTTCTTTCGCTGACCTTCATTGGGGGAAATAAATTATCTAGAAATCTTTCATTGATTTTCTCCTACGAGGTCATACTCCTGCCATTCGGCCCATAGAACCAGGATTTGGCTCTTCCACCCAATGATAATGGAAAAAAGTTGCATCATGATCACCTCTTTTGTAACTCTAGTAATGCCCACGGTGTCGCATTTCTCTAAGAAACTCTCAATATAAACAACTAGATCTTTATTGGATAGCCCATTGAATTGGCTATTTTTCCCTATGTTTATCAGACACGGTCTCAGTTTGAACTCGGTGGTGTTTGCTGGAAGCCTCGTCACTCTGTTATAAGTCTTCTGAACTTCTACTTTGAAGTAGTTATGAAGGCATACGTGTCCTCGCACTCTATCCTGCACTACCAGGTCATCTACGGATTGGTTATTCTCGCGGCCCTGTTATTTGTTTCTAGCTTGCTCCTCAACCATCTTAATTCCTTTCTTTTTCTTTCCTTTGTTGGTTCTGTTAATCTTAAGGTAGTAAGGCACCCTATTTTTCTCTCCCATAGTATGCATTCACTAGCTATGCCTGAAAAAAAAAAAACACAAAGTCAAACTTGAAACTTAAGCCTTTACTTTTTTTTAGTTTTTATAAATTAGAAAGTAAAGTACAGAAAATAAAACTTAGCAACTTTTTAAACTAAGTAATCTAAATGGATACCCATCCTTAACAACGGCGCTAAAAACTTGGCGCGTGTTGCAAGTATAATGGCTCACTAGTAGTAATAGTGTAATTAACTTACATTTACTATGGATATCATCCTCAGTGAAATGTTTTTGCAGTAGTTAATTACTTATTTAACTTTGAACTATTGCTAAGGAAATCCCTTTTTTATATGGTTTTACACTAAATTAATGTGTATTTCACGATTGTATCGTTCATGTTCGGCTTAAAAACTTTATTTGCTATGATAACTTATAAAACCTAATATCAATAAACATGTGATCAAAAAGTCTAAGCATTATGTTAAGAGTCAATACAAATTCTAACCATTGCACTTTTATATTTAATTTCTAATCATATTCATAGCATAGCATTCATACCTTATGATCCATTGATCCCTAAGATTAATAGACTACTCATTCATTGAAATAAACATTTTACAATTCATAATTGAAATCATTGCAAATCATAGATGAATGTATACATATTACCTTCAATTGAACCAATTAAATCAAACTTGAATTGTAAAAGTGGAGCCTTTAATGTTTTCTCCAGACAAAACTCCTTAACAATCAAAATCAAACTAAACCTATGCTAAAATACTCAAATGGTGGCTAATGGTTGATATATCCTTCGTTTACAATGTCCTAATACCTATTTATACTTCCTAATGACATTTAGAAACTTTACTTTACAATTTAACTCAAAATAAAACTCCAACTTTCTAATTTCCTCGAGTCTGGCGTTGCCACTTATGCGTCGGCGCCATGTGTGTTAAACCATGGCGCCTCCACAACGCCAACTCCTACGTGTACTTTTTTTGCTCCTATGACCTAGAAGCTGTCACCATGTTATCCGACACTATCCCTTAATACTCCATAGAGCTGAAACTCTAGCCTTTTTTTCCACTTGTTTTACTCTCCTATGTCGTGTCTTTCCTTCCTACGCCATGCCTTAGTATTCCACAATGCCACCGTGTGTAGCCACGATGCCATCCGTGCTTTTGTGAGTTTTACTCTATTTGTTTCTCGTTTTTGCACTTTTCCTTCCTTTACACCTTAATTACTTGAAATCATTAATTAAAGCTCGCTTAGGGATATTAATACTAAATATACTACTAAACTAACCCTATATATAGGTCTAAATAATCACTTATCAAACAAAAGTAAAATATAAAACATCGATAGATAGTTACTGATTAGGGAGGCAGAATAGTAAACTTTATTGATTATGAATTTAAAGATTTGGAACTTAAAGCAATATGCAACTTACGTTATTCATACCAATAGGTGAAGTTCTAGTTTGCATATTAGAATCTTTTCCGTCACGATAGTGGGTTGGAGTGGATTTGAAGGAAATATATCTATTCTAATTTTGCATTACACGTACATAATGAAGATGAAGGAAGTAAGTTGAAAAGCATAGTTATGAGGTAAAGTTGTAAACTAAGATCTTCTTAATATAAAAGTACAAGTATTTAAATTGTTTTATTAGAATAGAATAGTTTAGTTTAAAAATTACTTAAAAATGAATTTCCTTAGCAATAGAGTTAACCTAACTAAGTATACTAAGTGCAGTACACCTTTCCGTGAGGATGATATCTATAATCAATGTAAGTTGATCACATTATTACTAGAATCGAACCGTTATACTTGCAGCTACGATCAATAGATGAGAAAATTGATGATGAAAGGATGTTAATAGATGTTCCCAATTCAAACCTAGCTTTCGCCATATGAGTATCTGCTAGAATGTTAGGAATACTAAAGATACTTGGATCCTCACACTTTTTGGTGAGTCAGTGTTGCATGCGTAGAAGTTCTCCTCATCTTCTTCAAATAGTCCTACTATTTCAAAGAGTTTGCAAGGAAATTTAATTTATGGCTTTACTTGTTCAACTTTCATGACTACTTCCTTAGTTTTCACAGCTTCTTTTTTGTCATCAAATTGTTTGTGATCAATTGTACTATGTGCTTAATGGTATTAATCCATCATTCTCTTTCGATATCTGCAAGACGCTTATTGCACACTGTATCGAGTAGTATTTTTTCCTTATAACTTAGCTCTTCATAAAGTATTTCCATAAAGGACTTCTCATTAAGACCGTGTTGAGAACATGATTTGCACAATCTATTGAGCTTTTCCCTATCCTGTGACAATGATTCATCATCTTTCACAAAAATGTGAGATATCTGCCTCCTAAGCTGAGTATTCCTCCTGGCTGCCATGTAATTGTCTAGAAATTATGGATGTATCTCCTTCCGATTCCTGATAGAACTAGCCCGCAAGTAAAATAACCAATCTTGTGCAACATCTTTGTGATAAAATGGAAATTCCATCAGTCTGACTAAATATACATCAGTTGTAGCAGGCTTCATGCCTACTACCACCATCTCAAATTTGGTGAAGAACTTTTGAGGATCCTAATTCTCTTTCTCATAAGAATCAGGCAATTTGTATATTAGATTTAAGCTCAAACTGACTAGTGGCAGTTGGATATTCAATACATAAGGGTAATGACCATCCCCAGTGTTTATTTGCCTCCCTAAACGTGAGCTTTCTTTCCTTCCTCGGTTCATGCCTTGCTTTCTACTAGTTGTCTTGTGCGCAACTAGAAGATTCTAGTCTCTTCTATTTAGATCCATAGTCACGTGTGATCTTTCCCTTCTTTTGCAAATCTATTCCTTTTTCTATATGTCTGGTCAACTTCTGAATGAAGTGGAAGCAAATCATCTGCAAAAGGTGAACATATGTGACCTACAACCACAAGACAAAATTAAACAAAACTAAACTAAACTAAAAAGAAAACAAATTAGTTAATCTAATTAAATGAGAGTTAAAATATTAAATAACTAACAACTATGATTACTAACCCAAATAACCAAGCTAACTAAATTAATCTAAACCATTCAAATTCGAACTAAACTAAACGAAATTCAAATTCAATTAAATATACATAAACAAACCCATTCTAAATAATATAATATATATATTTGGATTAATTTATAGGGCATTTCCTGAGTTGATGTTCTACATAAAACATGGAATCCTAGAATCATTAAACCCTACTTCATAATAGGTTAATAGCCTTTAGCCAACCATCGATTTTCATTAATTCAATGGAAATGCCACATTCTTATCATTGTAAATTTATCTATTGGATAAAACGCAACATCATAGAAATACGATAGCATTAAGTTCAATGAAAATCATGCATAATCTAGGCTATTATTACTAAAACCGCATAATAAATAACTTAGAACATAATCGTCTAGAACATCAACTCAGGAAATGCCCTATAGATTAATCCTAGTTACTACTTCTATAATTGTTGTCAATAACTGTAGATATAGACTCTGAATCATAATACCACATAACACATTTGTAACTATGCATGCAGTACTAATCTCCTTTAGTTGTAATACGCAAAAACAACTTGTTAATTCTGTGATTGATGTGTATGAATAGATTTAAAGCATTAAGCAGATGATTCCTTAATTATAACTATCGAGCAATCAAAAATATATTACATTTTCTAAGGTTTATTTAGATCGATAGACTACTCACTCATGCTGAAAATAAAAAATGCAAAAATATAATTAAAAGACATAACGAACAAATGAATACCTTAATATAAATCAAAGCTCTAAAGTATCTTCAAACATAGACAATAAATCTAATATAGAGAAAAGAGAAAGCAAAAGGAAATAATTTTTGAAGCTCTCTGGCCTTTTTCATAGTCTCCCTATGTATACATATCTTAGATAAACTCGAAAAGTTCTTTATATTAATCTAAAAAACTCGTAACTGACCTTTAGGATTTCTCAGCAATTCCTAACTTATACACAAATCGCTGAGTAAATTACTGAGTTTAGCTGTCAGTGATCTACCGATTCAATTGGCGATTAATAGTTCATTTTCTAATTCACCATGGATTTGCTTGCTTTCTTTTGCTGCCAATTTAGATGACGATTCCTAGTGTTATATCAAATCGCATGCTAATCATTAATGTATTTTTTAGTTGACTATTTTGTTTTTCCTTCTTTTTTCTTCCATTTATTCTTTTTTCCTATTTAAAACCTGAAATCACAAAAAAAGAATACCAAGTGTAATATCGTCATTTATGCCTAAAATCAACCTAAATTACACTATAAAATGTGCTTAATTATTGACTTGTCAAATACCACCAAAGTCAGCACTCTATTGTCCCGAGTAAATGAATACTCTTAATTATATTCTCTTTTCATCTTTTATAAATTGATTTCGATCTAATTCATCTTAACTTTAAATAATATAATTTTTAAAATAAAAGTGATTTTCAAATGGAAATTTATTACTCACAAGTAAATGAAAGTGATGATAGAATAGAACGAATTAGTCAAATCAAAACATCCCTTAACGATAACTCAGCCCCCTAATGTAACACTCTTTAGAATTTAAAGTTCATGGTCAAGGTTAGTGCACAACATAGTTTTTCTCAATTTCCACTGACAAGCATCAAGCTTATGACAATTAATATAGAATCTCAAAACACAAAAACCATTAGATTTATCTTAACTTTAGAAAATACTTTATAATAGTACCACAATCAAAATTAATAGGAATTTTGCAAAGATACCAATAAATATGTCTTTTAAAATATGTTAGATTTATAAATTCTTCATTCAACTCTAGCTTCAAGTACTCAAGTTAAATCTTTTTTTTGAAGAGTTTAAAAACATCCATCTTTTTTGTCTTTCATCAGTTTTTTCTACTCCATTCTAATTGTTTCTATTTAACATATTTATTTTACTTTTACTTTTGAGTCATTGCTCCATTTCCCTTGGACATTCTCACCTTTTTCCCACTATAGATTCCTTGCTCAATTCTCTTTGGAATCTATAGGACTCTCTATTTAGTTATTTTTATAAACTTTTGTTAACATTTCTCACTATCAACTGAAATTGAAGAAAGAATTCTTTCTAACTTATAGAAATTCATCGGTTTCTATCCCTTTTCTTCTTTTAGTTATTACATAATAACTTTTTGTATATACACTATAAAAATACTTAATCAATAGCTTTTTTCACAAGATTCATAGAAATCTACCTTGTTCATCTTACACTATTGTTAGAATCTTCTACCCATTATCATGACTAACACAAGGCATTCAAATTAGTGTTCATATCAAGTAGCAAAGTTAATCGAAAGGGGTGTAAAATTAATTCCTTCTATCACAAAATTCACTTAGGTAATAAAATATCACTTCAATTCAAGATCTATTGTATATTCATATTCATTTTTTCCTTAATAAAAATAAAGAAAATTAAATTTCATACTTACTTGATTTTAGAAGAAACTAGAAAAAATTCATCAACCTACTCGAATATCAGATTAAAAGAAATTCTTAACTTTTCTTCTACCTTTCTTTCCTTTCATTTCCATCAATGTCATACTTCACCAAAAATATCCCCAAACCCATTCTAAACCTTGTCCTCAAGGTTTAAAAATAAAGTCTGGGTTTGAACATAATAAACGTACCACATGAAGTACAAAAGGATTGATAAAATCATAAATTTAATAAACAAGAAGTAGTAGTAGGGTAGGATAGAGTAAATAAAAAATTAATGAATAAATATCACCATTCTATAATAAGTGAATTTATTATCATAACCAAACACTGAATAAAATATACCATATAATATATTGCCATAATATATAACCACTACTGGCATTACATAGAGAAATTCTCACAGTATCGCTCAGAGACGAAGAAAATGAAATGGAATAAGGGGATCAATGTCAGCTTCCTCAAGTTGCATTGTCATCATCATCCATTGGATCAATCCTTTAAGAATAGTAGCTCACAGCGGGGTCGTAGAGGTGGTATTCATTACTTGGCAATGTCGAGACATTAAGATTACTACTAAGGGGTAATCTTATTTGTATAGATAATACAGGAACCTCTACGCATCCTTGACATCTATTTCTCCTGGACATCGTGCTCCTTGCTAATGTTTTATGGTTCCCAAACACCAGTTCTTGATTGTGGAGAGCGGACATCTGATTGCGTAAAATTGCACCCATGAAACCAACTCCGGTTCTTCCATGTATAATCCGTCATAGTCCTTAGCAGGCTGCTCTATGTTCTGATCATTTCTAGCTTCCAACATCTCTTCCAAGATTCTCCTCCTGTCGTCTCTGATTTTTTTTCTCTGCTCGATTTCTCTTCTAGTTATTTCAGCCTTTTCTCTCTAATCCTATGTATCTACATAACCATTCACTCTTCCATATCTTTCTATAACCTCATCAGTGATGGTATTCTCTGGTAAAACATCCATGTCGAGGCATGTCATGCTCGCTTGGTCCATCGTACAAAAGGTCATACTCAATAAAGGGAAATGAAGTCCATCATTCTAGTTAGCGGTAATGGCATTCCTAATCGATTCAACAATTATTTTCCCAACATCTAAGTATCTTAGTCCTATAATAATGTGGTAAAGTAGGGCAGCCTTGTAGTTCACTATCTCATAATACTGCGGGCTCGGCTGTAAGCTGGCGTTGACGAAAAAATAGCAAGTTTTAGTGTTTTTCCTTAAAACCTTGGTGGTTATATGTTTCGGATACCCCTCCATATCAAAATTAAGTTCATCTCCAAGGATTGCCTCTAAACCTCCTCTTGTGCGACGGCCTTGCTGCCCTGGGGTGTCGTGTCTCCGCGTACCCAAGTTCGTCCATAAATCCTGATGTAAAAACCTCGATAAACCAATCATTCAGTGACACAAACCAGTAAAATAAACAGTTCGGCATCCATCACATGCACAAGAAAAAAGAACTGAATTATGTGAAGCCTTCTCAAGGGGTTTACACACCTCATTCTACGCTCCGACTTCCCTTAACTCCCAAATTCGACCCGACTAGCTCCCCGATACTTGAGCTACGATCCACTCAGTCCCTGAAGTCCAAGTATATATGTTTAGTATGTTTATAGGTGTTAGGGATATGTCTTAAGTCGAAAATCCCAAAACAACCCTTTAGATTTAGTTTCTGTCCGTCCTTAGCGCGCTACGGGAATGGTGTAGCGCACTATGTATTGCTAGCGCGCTATGAAAATGATGTATCACGCTATTGTTCTTCATCATAAAGAACAGTTGGAAACCCAGAACGATTAGCCTGCTAACCGTTCCAGGTAGGGTGCTATGTTGTTTCTTGGACATAATTCTCAAGTCGAGAATTCAATTTTTCCCTTCATATTTACCTACTTAAACTTATCTAATTCACTATCCATACCTAATTTACACCAAAACAACAACTAGATAACCTCTAAACAACAATTTGATCAAAAGTTCTAGCAAATGAGTTCATTAGATAGAGGGTATGATGGAGATGATGATTACTTTAGTTTAAATCCCCTAATTTGCTCTAAAATGTTTGAATTCGAGCCTTCTAATCTCATTCTCTTCTCTCTAAATCCCAGAATTGTAAATGGTTTGGTTACATGTGTTGGACCAAATGATCAATATATATTAAGGTAGGATTGATTTCTAGCCCTTGATCTTAATGTGTTTATGTATCTCGAGGTTTGTCTAATGGTTCACCTCTAGCCACTTTAGCCCACTCACTCCCACTCACTCAGTCCTTGTGACACTAGTTGATACTCACATGACTCCTAGATGTGTCAATATGTATCTCAAGGTAAATCATATGGTTTTCAATTAATGAACTAAACTATAGGCCTTGATTTATTTTAATTTGATTGCACTAACTTATGCCCATTTTCATACATATGGTTAGTGTTTTATTTATCAAAATTAACCAACTTATGGTCCCACTAACTTTCGACTACACGGTACTCGATGCCCAGCATCTTGACACGCAATTCAAGGCACGTCATAGCCTTTTGTTTTAATTGAAGTTTACTTGGCCTATAGTCACATTACCCATTTTAATTGATTAATTAGTCATCCTAACAAGAATTAGTTGAGTTTCCTAGTGTACCCGTAGTTCGCCAATACGACAACCCCGTTGACATGCCTTTTGATGCGAACACCTGTCAGACAAACCCACCTGATAGCAACATACACACATGCGGTTCAATATAATAATAATAATTTTAAACACCACATATACACAACCACCATCCATAAATAAAATATTTCCTTGGTTTTCTTTTCCAAGCCAACCGAGTTGTCCACGTAACGCCTGAACTATAACTGTTAATCCCTGAGATTAATGCTAATCTTGGTTTAATTAATTTGGGCCGTTACAATTCTTCCCAAATAGGAGAATTCCACCCTCAAAATTTAAATCTCAAGTATACTCTTCTGTAACTATCCTATCCACTTGTTACTACGCCTCACACTTTGATAGTCCCTCTCTATAGTCCCTTGAACACCTCCACTAGACCATACTTCGATACATTGGGGACCCACCAGTGGGCCTTTTAGACCCACCCCACTAACCCATAACCCAATAGCCCTTCATATAATTGTATCCTCAGGTGTTGCTTCGCACGCGTTGTGCTCAGCAAAACCCTTCCTATAGCCCTTCAGACCTTCACATAACTGTATCCTGAAGTGTTGCCCCACACGCAATGTGCCCAGCTAGGCCTTAAATACAAACCTTCATTTCTTCATGTCCACGGGGAGGAAACTGTAGCAGAAAACATTCACAATGGCACTTAGTCATGGTCTTTTGTTCTTCTTTTTGTGGGGAGGAAAGTGCGGCAAGAAACATTCACAATTTCCAACTCACTCCCAAACCCAACTAGACCATATTTAGATTCCCTCTCGGGTTCCCACAACTAGCCCAATACCTGGTCCTCGCAATGGTACGTGTAGACCAATGATGCACCTACATAGCAGCACAATAGCTCAAGTCGTTATCCACCGAGAACTCCTGATATACATGTTATTGTCTAGTTGTTACTCATTCTTGTCTAAAGGAAAGTCGTGTCCACAAACATAATTAACAATATTCATGCTCATTATCGGGCTTTGAATACCGACTATTTCGGTCATCCTTTTATTAACTTCTCCTATGTCCATACCATCACAACCATGGTATTTCTGTAGTGCTTCATTAAGATCAAGACTCTAACTTAGGCAATGAAATATGATCTCATGACACTGTGACTATGGCCATCATGAGTTACTCTCCCTCATGTATAAGTCACGTATTGCCTCATCGTGCCTTTTTATAGCATATATTTAATAAGGTCACACACATTGTATACATTACCTTATGGAAAGTACCACGCATCCATTAATGAGAATTTTCACTTTTTTTATTATTATGTCTTCTAAAAGTTTTGTGTTTTCATATCCTTAAATCTGCAAATCATATAGTCCTTCAATCTCTCTATAATGATGCCTATCCATTTTACTTACTCTGTCCACAACTCTTAAATTTCTCCCTATAATCTCAAGTTTTCCACTTTGTCACATTAATGTCTATCGCCCCTGATCCTAGTTTTCCATCTTCTTTGAACTTGATTTAAATCTTGGTGTCAATGATTTGTTTGATGTTTTCTCGTGCAATTGTAAGCTTCCTCTCAACTTGCACTTATTGAATTGTCCTCTTTTAGATGAGGTGGAGGTGTAGGCCCCCATCGACCTTACTGTCAGAGGGCAATCATAAAAACTTATGTAGAGTTACTCAGATTGTCATGATTGTGAGACTAAATCCAATGCTCTAGCCAAAACTAAAGGTGTCTGTCATCGCTTTCATGTACATTATGAGTCATCTAAACACTGTTAGTTGTCCATAGGTCTTCTAGCTACTCCTCTGTCTCACGTCTTCTAGCTATCCTAATAAGACTCTATCTTCAATATCCTAACCACCTTCCCGTAAGTCTTGTCATTATTGTCTTTCTATAGATCTTCAAATCAAAAGCACCCTTAACTTATAACTAGTGGGTTGTAAGAATTTGCCATCATACCTCCCATGTTCTGTTGAGATCTAAGCTAGGCGTCCCATACCAACTAGGTTGAGAACTATCACGTCCTCAGTAACCGTGTCGTGGTCTGCAATATGCATAAACTGCATAGTCTTTAACTCAAGTCACCACTTTCCTCTTCAACATGAAATAACCACATATAATCACCTGCATTCATCCTTATCTTCTTAAACATGAGGTTTACACATATAATGTAGCAAAAACATCAGAGTCTCATTAACTATACAAAATGACCAAACATTCGAATCATTATCTTTACATACTACGTATCAGCCTCCTGAACTGGGGCACTAACCCGTAATGGTATCTCTGGTATCGGCGACATAAAGATCCATGGGCAATTGAAATGATGATTCCCTCCACTCCACAATGAGAACATGCTGGAGGGCACTCCTGTCCCAATTATGTACGCTCTTCACCCTACAAATCTGGCTCTGGAGCCGGTGGCGTTTTAGTAACTGAAACTGGTCTCCAAGGATAATATTTCTTATCACGTCCACGCTGGCCATATCAAAAACACATATGTCATCATTTTGCTTTTCCCCACCATCTCCTTGAACTCTGGCTCGAAATCCTCTTGTATTATTTTTGAGGTGTATGTGCTCGATCATGCTCTCTATATGCATGAGAACCTACCAATGTTAGCATGTACCCCTCTTGTGTCCTTTGTCTAGTTCTTCTATGTTCATCACTAGTGTTGCGCTCGACCGACACTAGCTCTGGTTGGGTTGCAGTGACTACTATTGAGTTTTGAGATGTTGTAGCCCCATCTATAACGAGTGTCGTAAGTGCGACGGCCTGATCTTGTAATAGTCGAAGTACCTCGGCCATCTGAGCCTCCTGGGCTACAAGTCGATCCCCCACACTCGTTGTAACAGGGAAATCCCTAACTGTAACACTAGTCTATCTAATCTCATGACGCATAGTCGACTGTTCGTCCATGATCGACATCAAGACAAGTGCTCTTCATCAGCCTCAATATATATATAGGCGTATAATGTATAACATACAATAAAAACATAACACGCATATAACCGTAAGTCTACCCACCTCACATCACTTCCCAATAAAAGTTCTTAAGCCACAACATCGATTTTCAACATCTAAGATTTTTATTAGTTAAGTTTATCAAATTTCTTTTAACTTTTCCCAAAGCTTCATCAACCTCTCTCTAATACCAACTATGGTGTTGGTATAAGGTTAAAGAAAAAACTAAACTTCATCCCTTATGATCCATCGACTTCTCTTTAATACCATCTGCGACGGCCTTGCCACCCCGGGGTGACGTGTCTCTGTGTACTCCTTGCCCAATAGGCCCAACTACACGTGTCTGACACCTGCCCGTCCTCGTATTAGCTCAAAGTTTGTATCCACGTGTGTTTCATTAAATCTATTAGGGGATTATCAGTATTTTCTTAAATTATCCTCTCCAAGTATTTAAATGTTTGTTAAGTTCGATAATTTGTGGTTTATTCAAATCCTAACCATATTAGTAGGTTGTATTTTACAAGTTAACATAAATCAGTAGAAGCCTTAATTGATACAATTAGGTAAGGTAATTTACCATGGTAAAAATTATTCATAAGAGCAAGTTCTACTGTGAAAAATTCAAAAAAAAAAACTTTGTATATAAGCAACAGTACCATAAAACATGGTTATACATGTACACGTCATCTCAAATCTACCAATACCCAAAATAATACCAGAATATCAAAATAATATAAACACTTACGTGTATGTCCAAGATCATCAGAAAAAAGAGGCAGTCGCCTAAGATTGACCTTTGCCGCTACTCATAGAAAGATCTACACTCAGTCACCCAACAAATATAGTGACGAGCCCAGTGAGTAAACTCCTAAGAGAATTCCATAAAATATTCAGCAAGAAAACAAATAAAACTACAAGACATGCAAGTATACTATCTAGCAACAAAAATACATACTTCCATAAATGTAGGGCAATACATAAGATTCAAGCTGCATACAATAATAGTAATACAACCAACAGATAATAATCAAACCAAGTATCAGTTAACGAGATAAACGAGAACGTAAAAATACAATAGTTAAGTCAATATGCACATAAACGACTTTAATGAAAACCCAAAGATGTATCATGTGTAACAGACTATACCATAATTCGGAGCTAAAGGGACTCTCTTGTGGGCTTCTCCGACAAACTACACGGTCTCATTTCCTTACTCCTCGCGGCGCTAGCCAAATCCACTGAGTCATTGATACGTACATTTGAGTGCAGCTCTGGTCGCAATTCACCGAGGGCATGATCATATGTGTTATGGTATAGTATACCCAAGTCTATCCATATATCCTTGTGTAAAAACCCCAATAAACCAATCAATTAGTCAGACAAACCAATAAAATAAATAGTTCAGCACCCGTTACACACATAAGAAAGATGAACTGAATTCTGTGAAGCATTCTCAAGGGGTTTATGCACGTCAATCTACGCTCCGACTTCCTCGGACTCCCGAATCCGATCGACTAGCTCTCGGATACCTAAGCTATGGTCCACTAAGTCCCTGAAGTTCGAGTTTCATGTTTAGTATGTTTATAGGTGTTTGGGATATGTATTATATTGGAAATCCCAAAACAACCCTTTAAATTCAGTTTCTATTTGTCCTTAGTGTACTATGGGAGCTCGCTATGTAATGGTAGCGCACTAGAGAAATGATGGAGTATGGTATTGTTCTTCATCCTGAAGAACAGTTGGAAACCTAAAATGATTTGTGAGCTAACAGTTTCAAGTAGTGCACTATGTGGTTTTTGGGACAGAATTCTCAAGTCAGGGATTTGTTTTTCCCTTCAAATTTACCTACCTAAACTTATCTAATACACTCTCCATACCCATTTTACACCAAAACAACAACTACACAACCTCAAAACAATAATTTGATCAAAAATTCTAACAAATGAGTTCATTGGATAGAGGAGATGAGGAGATGACGATTACCTTAGTAGAAATCCTCTAATTTGCTCTAAAATGGTTGAATTCTATCCTCGTAATCACCTTATCTTCTTACCAAATTCTAGAATTGTAAATGGTTTGCTTGCATGTATTGGACCAAATGATCAATATATATTAAGGTGGGATTGGTTTCATGCCCTTGATCTCAATGTATTTACGTATCTCGAGATTTGTCTAATGGTTCACCTCTAGCCACTTAGCCCACTCAGTCCCACTCCCTCAATCCTTGTGACACTAATTGATACTCACGTGACTCCCAAATGTGTCAATGTGTATCTTCAGGTAAATCATATGGTTTTCAATTAATGAACTAAACTATAGGCCTTGATTTGTTTTAATTTACTTGCACTAACTTAGGCCCAATTTAATACATATGGTTAGTGTTTTATTTATCAAAACTAACCACTAACCTTTAACTACACGGTACTCGATGCCTCGCGTCTCGGCACACAATTCAAGGTACATCATAGCCTATTGTTTTAATTGAAGTTTTACTTGGCCTATGGTCACATTACCCATTTTAATTGATTAATCAGTCATCCTAACATGAATTAGTCGAGTTTTCTAGTGTACCCTTAGTTCACCTATCTAACAGCCGCGTTGACAAGCCTTTCGAGGGAAACATCCTTTATACAAACTTCCCTGATAGCAACATACACACATGTCATGCAATATAATAATAATTTTAAACACTATGTACACACAACCACCATTCGAGAATAATATATTTCCTTAGTTCTCGTTTCCAAGCCAACCGAATTGTCCAAGTAATGCCCGAACTACAACCGTTAATCCTCGAGATTAACACTAATCCAAGTTTAAATAATTTGGGCCATGACATATTGTGTCAGTGGGGAAATGGTACTAAATTCGATACTCGGGTTTGAGTTACTCGTCATTTTATTTTTGGTGAAAATTCAAAAATCCAAAATATTGGTTTATTCTTGCAGCAAAATAATCCACTATCCTCCCTTGGATTCGAGATTCGGTCTTTCTTTCACTTCCACATGCATTAGCATAAAATTCTCTCACTAAGACTTCACAACCACGCTCACTAGGAACATTCCCCAGGTCTAAGTGGTTGTAATCAATAGTTAGTAAACTTCAATTTCTTGCCTCTTTGATATCTAAGATCCTATGCCTATACTTCAATTCGTTCTTCACATTAAATCTCATCTTCAGGATCAACTTCCTGAATTAGGGTTTCTTTTTTAAAAACTCGAATTCGTTCTCAGTGAATCAGGGTTTAAGTGGATTTACTAAAGAGTTGTTGATAAAATTGCTTGAATGAGCTTCAATGACTCAGTCATTTGTTAAGCGATTTCTAGTTATAAGCTTGATTCGATGAGAAATCGTTGACTCGATTTGAAACTAAAAATTCTACGTATTGCTGTTGATTTTCTCAGCAAATTTCTAGTACAATCTTAAATCGCTTGGACTCGCTAGCTTAATTTTTAATGTTTTTCAATTAAATCAATTTTCCTATTTAATTGTCGCATATATTTTCAATAAAGGTAGAAATGATCAAAAACTTTCAGAGTTTAACAATGATATGTATTAAATAATTGATTTGATTGCCATAAATAACTAACTTAAATCTAATGCATAAGACTATATAATATGGAAATAAATTGGCTCAATCAACCCTCTCACATGAAACTATTCTAGAATTAAATTCCTAAGATATCCCATTATAAGAACTAAAAGTTGGGAGAATATAAAAACTACAAACTAATCCTAATACTAAAACTGGAATTAAATATAAAGTATTCGTTATCTCCTTTAAAGTTGGGAGAATATAAAAACTAATCCTAATTTTTAATGTTTGCTATCATTGGCTCGACTGAACCTCGTAATTTTAAACTAGTTCTATAAACTTAAGTGTAAGATTATCCATTCTTGTGCCATTCTAGAAAGTGATTGCTCGGCCATGCACTCGAAAAGTAATTGTCTTGTTGAGAGTATCCATGACAGCTTGGGAAGTGGCTAAGAAAGATTGTCCTAATATTAATGGAAGATCATCATTTATGAAACGTCGCATAACCAAAAAGTTTGTAGGAATAATATTCTTGTCGATTTAATCTGGTACATTAGCGACCACACCTATCAATTTTATTGAATATCTATTTGGTTGGGAAACTTTTTCGAAAGCAAGTACATCCAATTCTAATTAATTGTAAAGGAAAAAAATGAATTGGCATGTAGTTTGCTCTAGAACCCATATCACATATAGCTTTAAAGTACCAATCCCATTTGACCTTAACATAAGAAATATAGATATGTTAAAGAATTACTTGTGAAAGCATTTAGTCTCTTAAAACCACCTAGAACTTATCGTTGTCATGATCCTTGTAACTTTTGACATAATGTTTGATGATACAAGTGCTTTTTTATAGGCTTGTAGGATAACCATTCAACTTCCACAATAAGTCCATCAAATTTGTAACGCCAAAGAAGCTTAATGGACATAATATTGATTCAGACATAAGTTATATATTTTGGTTAATATGTAAGCATAAACACAAATGATGAAACACATAATGGTCTTACATTATTTTCTTATTATAGTTTTGAATTGTTAAATTATACTGTTAATCAATTTATTGAGTTCACTCTTGATCCCATCCCCTGAAATTTTACAAGAAAATAATAAATGTCAAAAGATTGAATAAGTAATAAACCAAACCATTAAGTGTAATGGTGTGTTTCAACGAAAACTACTAACATGCAAATCACCAAAACATTAGCATGTCAAAATCCAAAATACTTTAAAGGTCTGCCCAGAAACTTCTATGTACAAACATATCAAACTAAGTAACATCTTCTTGCATGTTAAAGCAAAGTACTATTATGATTTGTCTTCTTGATGGGTTCTTTAATAGGTGTTGAAGAGATAGTGAGCTTGGTGAGGTTTTTGAATGACATGGATCTGCCTACCCTTGTTCAGAGTTGGGTTTAGTGATTAATTAAAGGAGAAATCCTTGTTAGAAACCAAAGCAATGTGTGTTGACTACCCAACTACACTATGCAGTGTATGCTTAGCCTATGCATCTTAGAGTTTCTTAATCTGCAAGAATCACAACACAGTGTAATTAAGTGAATAAGCTATTGCATAAAAAAAATATGTTTGGTCATTCTTGGATTCTTATAAAAAGATTCATTCATATTTAGGGACAATTTTGGGGAAATTGTAGAATGCAAATGCTAAATTCATCTAAAACCCACAATGACCAAAATTATTGATCAATTGAACATAAATATATGACCTATGAATTGAGATTAAAAGAGAAAAGAAAACAATTAGAACAAGAATTAGGAAAAGTTATGAAATCAACAAAAAAGGAAAAAGAAAATAAAACAACAAGAACAAAACTCATTGTGGTGTTGGTGCAGGTGATCCTACAGAGAGCAGATGGAGAGGGAAGATCGGCTTCACGAAGATGAGGAGCGGAGATCGAAGGTGAAGAAAGGAGACGGAGATGGGAGATTGACTTCGTGAAGAGGGAAAGAGTTCAGAGCGTAGAGAAGGGACTGGAAAGGGGTGGGAACGTGGGGTAGGGTTTCTTTCATTTGATTTTTTTTTTCAGTTTTTTCTCTAATAGAAGTTAAGTGAAATAACAGTTGGTGATGTGGTGGCATGCCACGTTAGCAAAGTCAGACTTCATAAAGCACTCAGTATACAAATTTACCAAATTGAAAAGTTGAGGATCTAATAACAAAACTAAAAATGTTAGGATATAACAACAAAAGGCTAAAAGGTTATAGTATTTTAACTAACTAGTTGTGGGCGTGCGCGCAAGAGTATTAATATATCAGATAAAAAATAATTCAATGAGAAGTATAAAAAAAAAAAAAATAGACAACTTCGATGGTCATTAAAATATTTATGGTTAGATGGATGAGACATCACTTGCCAAAATGAATGGTTTAGGAGATCATGAGTTGGACTTCCGCATAAGTCTAAAAAAACTACAATAGTCTCGAAGCAACATCATCCAATTTCCTTGGTAGAGAAAAATGAGATATACAACTCAAAATATACTTTTATACATATACGTACTGAGTTATTATTTGGAGAAATTCACTTTCCTCCTAAAAATTACCAACTTGCTTTAATCGCCTCCACAACAAAATAGAAGACCCCTATCAAATCTAAGAAAAGTATAAACCTCACACAAAAATAACTAATGTTGACATCTTGTGTTTCGCGACTTGCCCAAGTATTAATATCTACCTTAGATAAAAATGGATTTGATGAGCTTTTCCAACTATTTTAAGGATGTAAATGAATAGGATACTATGAAATTTTCCTATCCATACCCATTTTACGATACTAATACTACGTACTTGTCCCAAATCAAATCATAATATGCATAGATTTGAACACCGATACCCATCATTAACCTTATTAGAATTATCAAAGTCCTTTAAGAAGTAAGTGAGTAGGGTACTCGTAAAACACAATATACTAAAACAATAGCCACAATACTAAGTAAAAAAAGATACGTGAAAAAATATGAAAAATTAAAAAAAAATAATTAAATATCCCAAAAAATAGGCACGCAATAAATCTAAACCCCTTAAAAATTGGAAACTCCAAAAATTAAAAATGTTTATTAAAAATATACAAAAATATTAACAACAACAACAACATAGCCTCAGTCCCAAATTAACTGGGGTCGGCTACATGGATCAAACTTTTCCATTGTGCTCGATTAAGTACAATTGATGGTGAGCTTTGCAAACCATTCAAATCCCTTTTAATTAATGCATCCCATGTTAACTTTGGTCTGCCCCTACCTCGTCGAATTTCTACAGTTTCTATTGAGTCAAGTTTTCTAGTTGGGGCATTTGTAGGCCGTCTTTGCAGGTGACCAAACCATCGCAACCGTCATTCCCTAATCTTTGTATTAAAAATATACAAAAATATTAAAAAATAAAAAATTGCTAAACAGGAAAATCAAGAAAATAAATATATTAGGACACACTAATATTAGCTATCCAATTACTAATGCAATTCTTATTTAATAAAAAATAAATAAAAATGAAAAATCTCAAACAATTAAAAAAATAGCTAAAATAGGAAAAAAATTGAAAAAAAGGAACAAAAATACAAAAGAAATTGGGCTAATAATCTACATGTTAGAGTATTTAGGCTAAAAAGGAAAACATAATCCAAAAATGGGATAACAAAAATACGCAAAAAAGTAGACGTTAAAAACGAAATTGACAAAAAATATGACATGTGTCATATACATAAGAAAATTTGAAAAATACACAAAAAAAGTATGCGATAAGAAATAAATTGACCCATAAATATGTCATGTGTAAAATACATAAGAAAACCCGAAAAAAACTACAAAATAGGCAACAACAAAATTCAAAAATAGAAACACTCCATAAATAATCCATGTGTCACACTCTCATTAACTCTCCCAAAAGACGTTCCTTTTTATATATAGATTTGGTCAAACCCTAACCTAATTAAGCTAAACGATTATCAACTTTTTTTCGTAATTAAAATAAAGCATTATCGATTATTTTCTAGGTTATGAGATTTCAGGGTACACATCTATTTCCATGCTAATTTTAATTGTTGTAATTTACAATATGGAAATACATCAAATGGATGTCAAAACAACATTTTCAAATGGGGAATTAGATCAAAATATCTATTGGGAACAATGTACGATCCCATATTTTCATTACGGCAATACCCGACTTAAAACCTTAATTAAGCCATGGTACATCAATTGGACTCGATTAGAGTAACAGTATAACCATTTTTCATACCTAGTAATCATAATTACAGTATATCTTATATCGAATAAATATCTGAAAACGCAGCAAAATTAAAACTTTTTCGATAAAACATAAGATATATCAAAAATCGGCATAAACCTCAATCACAAAACCATATCCTAACCCTGTTTAGAAAATATTAGTTCAATGCAATATATAAAAAATAGGGAAATTAATTCACCTTAATGAAGACTATAAACTCCTAATCTTCTTCGTTCCTAAGTCGAAGCGCATGTTATTAACCTTAAATATTAATTGGGGAATGAGCACTCCAACTTGCTCAGTAAGTGAAGCTTATAAGCGTATCAAATATCAACTAATATCAATGAATAAATGAATAGCAATATGAATCTAAGACATACCTATTCAGGCATTAAAATGATAAAACAATAGATAACAGAATGCAAGTTCAAAGGTCAATTGCAATTGTACTCGTGACTTGTATTTTCATTTAAAAACTAAGTTGTAAACTCCAATTACCCTGAATTACAGTCCGCAAAACCTCATATGTTGGCCAATATGCGATTTCTATTGCGTGTCAAGGCATAGCATAGCTACCAACTCAAATAGGAAAGCGACAATCGAGTACCTTAAGGTTGCTGAAGGGAAGGTGTCAGTAGCTAACCAAGCTCCTTCATCGTCACTCTAGTCCAATTCGCCCGTCGTACCTTTTTCCGAATAATTTCTCATAAAAATCAGTTCAAGTCATAGTACATTACTCCATTCCCAGTCCATAATGTTATATAAACTAATTATACTAACTACGTTGCATAATTGATAAAAATACGAGTCTCTTACCTATGTCGAGCTTTCCTAACTTTTTACCGATTTACTCAACTCTCCAGATCCATAGACCTCTTCCCATTAATCAATAGCCTATATTAAACCAATTGTCATTAATTTGAGTCCGATTTAATTTTTTAAAACCCTTAAATTGATCCTAATCAATTACGAAACCAATTTATCAAATTTTAGGCCAATGTGACTATTTCATGTTTCTATAAAGTCTCGTACAAATCCCAAATTTTTTATTTTTCATAGAAATTCATCAATTTCTATTTGTTTTATCAAAATATTATTTTTTAGGATTTTTCCTCAATTTTCTAGAATTTTTCTCCATTTTCCCTTATTTTCTCTCTTTTTTTATTTGGTTTTTTGTTAGGACGGGTCAACCTTAACAGGTTTGACCCGGCCTAAGGTAAGGGTGCACATGCACGGCCCGTGCATATGCATCCCCTTCCCTCCATTCGAAACCAAGGATGATATCCCCGGATCGAATTGAAAAAAAAATTACACATTAGGATTTGGTTAGTCCCAACCCCAAGGTACTCTTAAGGAGAGGAAACGCCCTTGTCGTCTTCTTCCTTAGATATGCGGAACTTCCCAACCTAAACTCCATCAACCACAACAGCTTCAACAACCCAACAATAATGACACAACAACGACAGTAATTAACAACAACACAAACTTACCACGGTCTCTTTTTCCCAGCCTCGATATCTCACAGTCTCTCCCTCTCAATCTATCAGTTTCTCCCTTCTCTTTCAATCGAAAAAATTACAGAGGACTTATTCTATTGAAGATAAATATTAGGTTTTCTCGAGATTCGCATTGCACAAATCTCGAGGCAGATCTAATAGATCAATTATATCCACTTTATATTTAATCATTCTCGAGATACGTATTAAGTATCTCGAGGTCAATCTTGTGGCCATCAACTTACCGATCCATCATGACCGACTTAATTTTTGTTAAAATTAAACTTTTTTTCCATATTCGTACTCACGAATCCCGAGGACGATCGAAGCATGGAAACCAAAGTCACATTAAATTTCGACGCATAGTAAATCTCTTCAACTCACGAATGTACAAATAATTCACTTCCTAGACTCTTCCGCTACGCGTATCTCGAGAAGAGTCCAAGCTTTAACATTTAATTTGATTTAAACATTAGGATTCATTTATATATATTTCTATATATAACTATACATATAAATATATAAATAACTTGTATTTTGTGCCCATAAATTCGTCGTGCGCCCCAGAGATAACTGTCGGGCGTGCACACTACTATACGTCTCACGCGTGTCACCCTCGACCTCTCGTGTCAATAGGCGCCGACAAATTATTAATTATTTATTTATTTCCAATAGATACGTATATATCTAATATATATAAATATATATACACCTATAAATTCGTGCGTTTATAATTTCATCATGCTCACCAACGAGCCCACTCAGGCGCGCATGCTACCCCACGACTCAAGTGCGTCACTCTTGACCCAGACACGGTATTAGGCATTCCAATAAATTTTTAATTAATCAATTATACGCCAATTAATCTAATTAATCTCAATTAATACAAATACATATCATACAAACACTAAACGGAACACAAAACCATGGGGCTTAACCATAAGCCTAACTCGGATTGATTAGAGTTTAGATTATCGCTATTCACATGCTTAAGGTAACGGGTCATTACAGTCTCTTTAATTAAAGAAAATTTCGTCTTCAAAATTAAAGGAAATGTACAAATTACCAGTAGTTCTGAAGTGAAAAAGAAATTGCTCTTCCATGTATTACTCTCGTTCCCAAGTGATATTCTCATTTTACAATAACTTTACTGTAACTTGAATCTATGAAGTCTTTTCATAGATGAGACTTTCTGAAGCTCATGAGTTTTTGTTTTAAATTCTCCAACAATCTATCATGTTTATCTCTTCAACATTTTTTTAACCAAGTTGTAGTTTTATATCACCTAGTGGGCCATACCATCTCTGTGTAGCTTTTAATTATCAAATTTTTTTGCAAAAACTGTACCTTTAATCTTAATTATGTACAACAACGTACAGTAAGGTTGAGTATATTGAGCTTTATCATTCGACGATGTAATCCACATGATTACCTTCGTTATCAGACAGCTCACACAAAGGAATCTATTTTCTTTCAATGGTTAAACATTATGAGATACAAGCTTAAAAAATTTATTCTTAAAAACCATGATTAGCAGCTCGGTTTCTTCATCAACACAAAGAAAATATCATATATTAAGATTGAGAATGGTTTTCAGCTATATCAATAACTTCTTCCACCTCTGAAAGAAAGTCTCGGATCACCATCTGAGGAATCAAAAACTGAAACACCATATCATCTCACATCTCCAAATACATATATTTTCTTAATCCATCAAAAGAATAACATAATCTTACTAACAAGAATTTGCAGACTTCAGTCAATTTATCAATTACAATTTTCATTGTAATGTGTTGATGCCAAAGTTTAGTTAATTTCATTACTTGACCACCTGCTATGTTATCCATCTACCGTCAGGTATTGACAAGAATTTACTTAACTCTTTAGGTTTCTATTATCTAGTCTTAACTTACCGAATAATTCTCATATCTTTTTATGAATTTAACAGCATATACTATCACCTCAAACAATTTATAATCTTCTCATATTCCTTAATACGATATGGCATTTCTTGTATAGCCAATATAAAGAGATCCTTGAGATCGTCGAAGTAATTCTTGCCTAAAACTCTATCTTGAACTGGTATTTTTATTTTAGAATTGAATGTGTTCAGCATAATTTTATTAGATAATCTAATCGAAATATTAACTCTTAATAGCCAAATCCAGGCATATCAAGTGAGTCTCGTTAGCATTTTTAATCACCTTATCACTCAGTTAAATGAAACACTTAGCTCAACTCCAATTGGAGCTTCAAAGAATCGATCTGTAATTATCAATTCCAATAACTCAGTTGATGATGTACTTGCAGGACTTCATTTTATCATCATTATTACGTATCTCTAAAAAGATAGTATTGAGATGTTCTTATTATAATTATATTATATTTTCTTTTCTCTATTCAAAGTATTGATTACATCTATCACTCTGTGTGGGTGATTTCTCAAAGTGAATTCAGTATATTCATGATTTAAGTTATTCACTTCATTTCTAATTTCTTTTACTCTGACTGTTATACTCTTCAAACTCTCATAGTTTGAAGATTTCCCAAGTCCCAATGCACCACTTATTGGTTTTTATACTTTTCATTTGTCTTCTAGTGTTACCTCTAAGATTCTCTAATTTTAGGAATAACTAAAATACTCTCCAAAATCTTTTCACATGGATTTATCTGTATTTCAAACTCTTCTATGAATGAACTTATGAAATCTATTCAATTGAATGGATTCATAAACAAATTGAGATCTACGCCCATATTTTATAATTGTAAGCCTCAACTCTATGACTAATCTTTGTCATTCATTCCATTCGTCGTTTGAAATATATTTCAAGCTTTTATTCTACAAGTGACGCCTTAAATTTTTTAGTACAACTACCAAAACAATTATTTCGCCATAGTTCTTCTAAAATTTATTTATACTATAAATAGTATAAAATACAATCTCTTGCTTTGTTATGTATCACACAACTACCTAAAGTAAAGTATTAGGCTAAACCTTTAACTATTTTCATATTCTAGGTATAAACAAGTAATTATTGTAGTCGAACTACATTTCAATTTCCTCTCAAGGCATCCTTGCATTATTTATGACTCATCTTAATTTCTTTTTTATGTGAATTGAACATACAACACAACAATACTACAAGCCTTTGTATACGTTGTTTGTATCATTCAATTATTTCACGATAACAATACTTTTCTTGACTATATGTTTAATATAAGACAATTTTCTAACTGTCTCAATCTTTGTCAAGTTTGTTAACTCATAATTAAAATCTAACACATTTATGAGTGATTTATATTTGAAGCTTGGTACATGTACTAGTAGTCTTTGGTATAAATGAGTTTATCTTTAGGGTTCATATAACTCTACGATATTGCTTGTGCTTTTTTCTAAGTCTTTAAATCATTTTGATATTATTGTTGACAACACAATGATACTCTTATTTTGATAGAGTTCAACAACCCTACTTTTTCTTTCATGAATATAGCATGAGGTCAAGAGAGATTTCATGATTTTCAATATGGAGAAACCATTGACTGACATAATATTCATATAGTTCCTAAGTTTGATCTTATTTTACAGAAAATTAGATGTCAACCAATTCTTAAGAACAACTAGTTTCAAATGATAAATCAAAATGAGTTGTCGATTCTAAGCGACAAATATTCATTTTTTATTTGCTTAAAATTAACTCATCACTAGAATTGACTTTTGAAACTCATATAATTTCCATAATATACTAAGAAAAATGGAATTAATCATTGGTTCCATATTGAAAATCAAATAATTGATGAATTTCATTTCAAATTGTGACAAAGTTTCAAAAGAGTCTGATAAATAAACTTCTTGAAACTTTTAGAATCACAATTTTCATTCATCAAGCTTGAATTCTCCTCATGTACTTAAAACTATTCTAAAATGACTTCCAACCCCTTGAATATCGATTGATAATTTATTACTACAAATCATCATTCCTAAAAATTTACAAATTTACACAGTTTTCTCCTAAGAGTAACAGTTAATACCAACCTCTTGACATACTGCTTACCTATTCACTCCAAGTATCATAAACTATTCCGTGAGTTCTCAAATTCATTGACAACTCATTCTCCCCAATTTAGGCTATACCAGTCTAAATAATCAGATTAGGACATCTCACTAGTTCACTACCATATTCTAACTTGAATTATACAATTCATGAACTGAAATTACCATAAAAGTGATAGAAGTCCAACAGATAAGATAGAGTTGACTAACAACATAGATTTTCCATAATCCTTCAACTCTCGTTTCTCACTGTGAATCTTCATTTTTTAATGTAAATTCACAATTAGGATTATTTTCATTTATTTCCTTTTTGTACTTATGAATTCACCACAACGTCACTCCTTTATTTTTTCATTTTATTAGTGAGTGTTGTTAAACCACAACAATACTAATAAACTTTTACATTTATCCTAGTACTTCCAATACTAGAGTATCCGTTACTCAAAGTGAATCGTTACCTTTGAGTTTCACTGAAAATCATTTCCTTATTAACATCAATTCTCGTAACATCTATCTCAAAGTCCAAGTACAATCGATCCTTCTTCAGTGACTATCATTAATTAAACAATATCGGTATGAATAAAGACTTATAGAGACTATTTAATAGGAGAATAGTTTACTTTTCCTCTTTGTAGTATTTCTTATGTCTTTCCTATTTACATATTCGATTAAGATTTAGGTTCCTACAAACTCTAAACCTCAATGTCTCAACTCCTAAGATATTGATGGATACAAACCATCTTATTACATTTCTATTAGCTTCCTTTATTGGAATATCCCTGAAGTTCAGATTCTCCTTACTATCTATTCATTAGTTTTCAAGGATATATATGGAAAATAAGGCCTACAGGATAGCGTATAGAAAAGACATTACAGTTATATATATCGAATAGATATAATATATTAATACAAATAGCATATCCTTGTCTTTTATTTTTCATTACCCCTCGAAACATCGATAAAAATCGTTTATAAAGTCCTAGGTTATCAATAACTTGAGGACCAATCTACAGCTCATAAACCTTGACTTTTATTAAATTTACAAGTAATGATTTCAGGTTCTGACACTAACTATATCAAAGTTATCATTGATTCTCTGACAATTCAAGAATGCGGAAACTCGTTTTATAAGCTAGGCTCTGATACCAACTATAGCATCCCCTATCTCAATTAGGGCAATACCCGGCCTTAAACCCTAACTAAGCTTTGTATACCAATCAAACTTGATTAGAGTAACAGTACAACCATTCCTTATACCTAGTAATCACAATTACAGTGTGTCTTATATCGAATAAATAACTAAAAATGTAGCATAATTAAAAAATTTTCGATGAAACATAAGATATACCAAAAAGGGGCATAAACCCTGATCATAAAACCATATCCCAATCAAGTTTACAAAATATTAATTTAGTACAATATATAAATAGTAGGGAAATCAATTCACCTTAGAGAAGACTATAAACTCCTAAACTTATTCATTCCTGAGTCGAAGCACACGTTATTAACCGAAAATGTTAATTGGGGAATGTGCGCTCCAACTTGTTAAGTAAATCATGCTCAAAAGTGTATCAATTATCAACTAATATTAATGAATAAATGAATAGCAATATGAATCAAAACATATCTATTAAGGCATTAAAATGATATAACAATAGATAACAGAACGCACGTTCACAGGTCCATTGCAACTGTACTTATGATTTGTATTTTCATTTTAAAACTAAGTTTTAATCTCCCATTTCCCTAAATTACAGTCCGAAGAACCCCATACGTTGGCCGACATGTGATTTCTATGGTGTATCCAAGCGTAGCATAGCTACCAACTCAAATAGGAAAGCAAAAATCAGGTACCTCAAGGTTGTTGAAGGGAAGGTGTCAGTAACTAACCAACACCTTCATCGTCACTCTAGCCAGATTCGACCGTCGTACCTCTTTCCTGATAATTTCTCATAAAAATCTGTTTAAGTCATAGTACATTACCCCATTCCTAGTCCAAAATGTTATATGAACTAATTATACTAATTACGTTGCCTAATTAGTAAAAATATGAGTCTCACTTGCCTGTGCCAAGCTTTCTTAACTTTTAACCGATTTACTCAACTTCCGAAATCCATAGACTTTTCCTCATCGACCAATATTTGAAATTACACCAATTTTCATTAATTTGGGTCAATTATTATATAATTTGAACCCTTAAATTGATCGAAATTAAATTCAAAACTAAATTATCAAATTTTAGGCCAATATTATCATTTTTGTTTCTCGAGGTAAAACCCCAATATAAAGTCTTGCACAAATTCAAAATTCTTCATTTTTCATAGAAATTCATAAATATCTATTTAATTTGTCAATATATTATTTTTCGGGATTTTTTTCTCAATTTTTTTTGGAGTTTTTTTCCATTTTCCTTTATTTTTAATCTTTTTTATTTTGTTTTTTCTTCGGTCGAGTAAGACTTGTGGCCTAACCCGACCCTGACAAGGCGGGGGGTGCACGCGCACGACCTGTGCATATGCATCCCCGTCCCCCATTCGAAAATAGAGACGTTTTTCGTGGTTCGAATTGAAAAAAACAATTTAATCACTGGAGTTGGGTTTGTCCCAACCCCAAGGCACTTGAAAGGACAGGGGAGGACCTTTGTCGTCTCCTTCCTCAGATGAGCCGAACTTCCCAACCCAAACTCCATCAACCACAATAGCTTACAAAATCCAACAATAACGACCCAACAACAATAACAACAATTGACAACGACATAAACTTACCATGGTCTTCTTCTCCTAGCCTTGAGATCTCACTATCTCTCCCTCTCGATCTATCGGTTTCTCTCTTCTCTTTCAATCTAAACAATTACAGATGAGTTATTCTATTGAAGATAAATATTAAGTTTCCTTGTGATTTGCAATGCCTGAATCTCGAGGCAGATCTAAAGGATCAATTCTATCCATTTTATATTTTGATCATTATCGAGATACGTATAATGTATATCGAGACCGATCTTGTGACTATAAACTAACTCATCCTTCTTGACGGAATTAAGTTTGGTTAAAATTAAAATTTTCTCGAGATTTGTACTTACAAATCTCAAAGACGATCAAAGGATGGAAATCAAAGTCACATTGATTCTTCTAGAGTGTGGTTGCACGTATCTCGAGGCATGAAAATCTCTTCGCCTCACCAACGTATGAACAATTCACTTCCTAAACTCTCATACTACGTGTATCTCAAAATGAATACAAACTTTAACATTTAATTTGATTAACACTTTAGGACTCACTTATATATAGTTATATATATAAATATACATATAAATAAGTAAAAAACTTGTATTTCGCGCCTATAAATTTGTCGTCCGTGCTAACGACGATCTTCGGGCATGCACACTATTGTACGTCTCACGCATGTTACTTTCGACCTCCCGTGTCACTAGGCGCCAACAAATTCTTAATTATTTGTTTATTTCTGACATATATTTACATATCTAATATATATAAATATATAAGCCAATAAATTCATGCGATTATAATTTCATCGTGCACGCTAACGAGTTCACTTGAGTGTGCACGCTACCCCACGACTCATGCATTTATATGTATATATATAAATATGTATATATTAATATATATGCCAATACATTAATCAACTATTCAGATTTAGAGGCCTGATATTGGCTTTTACGTCGTCAGTTCAGGTGCCACGACGTTGGATGAGATATTCGAGCGTGCACTTGCTCATGAGATGTATTACTTGGGCATAATGGTTAACGGACACCCTTTGTACCCGCACTGACACCTGATCAGATTTCGAAGAATGAGCAGAGGAGACATAAGGCAAATGACAGAGGAGATGGGATAGATGTATTCAGGGGGCAATTGTGCCTTTTGTAGCATCTCCTACACCTTTGCAGACGATTGTGGGTAGACTTCTCGTACTACCACCAGTCAGACCTGCATTGCTAGCTCCTGCTACGTCTACTTTACTAGCTTTACTAGAACCACCAGCTCCACGTCAGCAGCATAGTGGTCGAGGCAGAGGTAGAGGTAGAGGACGAGGACGAGATTATTCCAAACCGGGGCAAAGAAAGGCACAAGCATCTGCACATGCCCATAATCAGACGCAGGGTCAGCCTAGAGCAAAGACATATTTTCGATGTGGCCAGGTTGAACATGCGATTCAAAACTGTCCATAGCCAGCGATAGTGATTCCACCACAGCGTCGAGAGGTCGTTCACGTTGTTGCATAGCCTGACGCAGACGCTACACGGAGACTCATTGAGGGTATGGTTTCCATTTGTGGTCGATCGTCTTATGTTTTGTTTGACTTGGGTTCTACAGTCTCTTTCATTTCTGGTCGCATGGTAGGCATATTAGGGTTGAGACCGTTTAGTGTCGGAGTACATTTGATCTTAAATACCGCAACCGGTGATAGAGTGTACCCTAATTTTCTAGTGGCGAAATGTCTAGTAGAGATCGACAAGGTAAACCTACATGTGAACTTCAGAGTGCTTGAATTCTTGGAATTCGTCGCGCTGCTAGGGATGGCTTGGTTAGCATCATATCATGCTCATATCTACTGTTTTGTGAAAATAGTGATCTTTGAGATTCAAGGGCGTCCAATATTCATGTTTAGCGGTAGTACACCGAAAGCTGAGGGCACATGAGGTCGGCTTGTGACTAGTGGGTAGATGGAGACTCTGGGATCGGTATATATCGTTGCAGAGAGTCATCGAACTAAACTTGAAGAGATTCTGGTTTTGTGCGAGTTTCTGAACGTGTTTCCGAAAGACTTACCTAGATTACCACCACCGAGGGAGATCGATTTCATTATTGAGTTGGTGCCCGCTACGAAATCGATATCTATACCACCATATCGCATGGCTCCACGAGAATTGGTAGAATTGAGGAAACAGTTGCAAGAATTGAACGAGAAGGGATTCATCACACCTTCGATATCACCATGGGGAGCACCGGCCTTGTTTGTAAATAAGAAGGTCACAGTCAGGAACAAGTATCCATTACCGCGTATTGACGATTTATTTGATCAGCTGATAGGAGCACAGTTTTTCTCCAAGATAGATCTATGATCAGGGTATCATCAGCTGAAGATCAGGGAGGATGATAGATACATAACATCAGTTAGTATGATGTATGGACACTATCGGTTCACAGTCTTGCCATTCGGTTTGACAAATGCTCCTGCCATGTTTATGGATTTGATGCACCGAATGATGAGACCATTTATTGACCGCTTTGTGATCGTGTTTAGTGATGATATATTGGTGTACAAGAAGACTCAAGAAGATCACGAGCAGGGAGACGTTGCAGACTTTGAAGGAGCAGTGGGAGATCTACTTTGAGGACTTTGGAGCGCCATTCCCCTCGCATTTTTGTAGGTATTGTATGAGATGTTTACATGGAGTATATATTGGGTTTCCACACTCTAAGTTGTCTTGACTGATTTGTGTAGAGTTGTTTAGATTTGTTTAAGTTCAAATCGCTTCTGCATAAACATTGATAACTTACAAATTTGAATAACTCACTAAAAATGTAATGATAAATGGTTAGGAAGGCTGACTAGGCTTGCGTTGACGTCGCGAGGATTGACTCGGGGTTCACGTAAGTCTAGGCTGGGCGGGGCTTAGTTTAGGTTGTGGGACTGGGTCCGTCACAATAATTTTTTAATTAATCAATTATTCGCCAATTAATCTAATTAATTTTAATAAATACAAATACATATCATATAGACACCAAACGGCTCGCAAATCCACGCACATACTAATTGATACAAGCTGGGCTTAACCACAAACCTAACTCGAGTTAATTAGAATTTGAATTATCACTAATCACCTACTTAAAGTTATCGGCATTGCAAACAACCCAAAGGATTTGTAGTTTAAGGTCAAGAGAACAAAGTCTGCAAACTTGTTAGTCTCTATATGGACTTAAACAATCAACAAAATAATGGCATGAGAAACTTGACCATATTCAGATTGCAAATGGATGTAGAATAAATGAATGTGAAAAATGTTTCTACATCAAGGAAATGAAAAATTCATGTGTCATAATATGTCCCTATATTGATGATATATTGATTATTGGGACTAATAAGGATATAAACACTTCAACTAAAAAGATGTTGAATTCTAATTTTGACATGAAAGACTTAGATCAAGCAAATGTCATTTAAGGTATTCAAGTTAAAAGAAATAATGATGGATATATCCTTACCCAATCACATTGTATAAAAAAAGTATAGAAGAGTGACGCGCGTCGACGCATCAATAAAATAAAAATTCCTAAACCAACTACTTTGTAGAATAGTAGCAAAGGGTCGATCCCACAGAGATTGGTGGTCTTTCTAAGGTTAAGAATAATGAAAAGGAAAAATTAGGGGTTTAAAATAAATAATTTAACTAACTAATCCAAAATAAACTAAATAAATAAAATAACTAAAATAACTTTGAAAACAATTAATGAACACCTAAGTAACACCTAGGTCTACAGTTCCACAAATCAAGATCAAGATTCAATGGCAATCATGGTCTTCAATCTTTTCCAAAAAGTTATTAATTTAAATTCTCCTAGATTAGCCATAGAAAATTGACATCCGCTAGAAATTCCTCATTCCCCTAATCTCGATTGTCAGGATGTCCGCCACTAACTACTTCCCTAATTAATGCATAACCCTAGACATCCGTCAATCAGGTTTAATGTGCTAACCGCAGTAATATGGATATGTGGGAACACTAATCCTAAATAACAAAATCGCATCCACTTCCGAATCGCATCCGCTTCCGATTTAACGTAGATTCAATTATTGTACACTCAAGAACCGAAAGGTTTTTACGTTAAACATGTGAGTGTTTGTCACTTTATTGGTCCAAAAGCACAATTACACGGATATAAATGGTCCAAATAACTATAAGTTGTCCCCCTAAAAGTATGCACTGGCCACATACATACCCTATATCTAAATCATATTCATTAAAATCAACAACAATAAAATAGGAGAATTTAAACTAAATGAAATAATAAAATAAAAGATCTCACATTCTATCCCATGAATCTATAATCCTGACTTGTTTCCCTACCGACCTAGACAATCGTCGAGAGAAGTCAATGCTAAAAATATAATAGTCGGTGTTCTTAATTAAACTTAAGGTTCTTAATATATAAAACTACTAAAAATTGGTCTCAGGATGTGAGAGAAACAAATTTTGGGGGTTGGGGAGGTGACACGTGCACCAAGGAGGATATAGGGAGTGTTTTTGGGTGAAAATGGGTTCCGTACACATGGCAGCGCCTAATTGGTTCATTTTGCATAAAAAAAGTGCCACGTTGCAGTTCGCAATTAGTGCAAAACGAGGTGGTGACAATGCTTGAACTACCGACGAACTCATATTGCGTATCTCGAGGAGCATCTATTAGCAAGCATAAGAAAACTAGTTTTGCTTTTGTGCGTTTGTGCTCACCGACGTGGAGACACGGGATTGGTGAAGAGCTAATAGAGGCGATGATGTGGCAGATTCTCATTGGAGGAAAATGCAACAGTGACGTGTTGTATAAGATGATCCGCCACATGGAGAACGCTGATTGGAAAAAAGCAAGTAGAATGACGTGGTTGTCCAATGGTAGAGTAACATGTGGCAGTCTACTTGGTATGTTGTCTCCTTTTCTACCCACCGCTCAACAGGTAACTCGAGGCAAATTGTCCAGCGTCCGATCATTGCGAGTAAATACTCTATTTTGAGTATTTTTTCGCCGCAAATTCATTCACGCACTTTGTTTCACCTAAAAACGACTACAAAATATAATTAAATATATATATATATATATATATATATATTTTTAGAGACTTTACATAATTAAATATACTAAATTAAACTAATAAAAACATATAATAACCAACTTATCAAATACTCCCAAACTTAAAACTTTGCATGTCCCGAGCAAATGTGTAAATGACAATATGAACTAAACTAGACTCCTAATATAATAATGCACAGACTCACTAATCCTATACCCAACTCAAAACTCATGGAGTTCCCTTGATTTAAATAACCATCAAGTTAACAAGCAACTCAAGAAATTTCAGAGTTATGATATGTCAAGACTCACAATCCAACTACAGCTCAGATCCACATGGATGTCGCGGATAGGTCAGGGCACGCCTGACTAGGTAAATAGTGATTTTATGTGATTGATTGTCTATTTGCGATGTTTTATATCGAGTTATTCGCTTAACATCGCATGTGTGTATTTATATCATCGAATCAAGCGATATAGTGTAATGGGTGTTCACAACGAAAAACGTGTCGAGACGGTTCCTGAGGAGCGAACTATGGGTACACTAGGTCGGGGAAACTAAAACACACAAATTAAATAAATAAATAAATAATGGTCAAGTAATTACTGTGGAATAGATATTAGGTGGCTAGTGACGCAACGGTGCGCGTACATCGCGATTCAGACACTTAACCCGGGCGTCGAATCGCCGAAAAACACAGGCGAATGTCCCAGGTGTGTCACGTTTTGGAGTCAAAGACACAAGGTCAATTAGTTTACCCCCATTTACACTCCACCTCACTCCATCATTTTTCCCTCTCCCTCACGTCACTCCCTCTCACACCTACTCACACGCACTTTATCCCACACTCACAACACACACACACACCCGGCAGTGAGAGGAAGAAGAAGAGACGGGAGGAGGAGGAGGAGGAGGAGGAAACGGGAAGGAGAGAAGAGAGCGCCGAGAGCCAGGAAGGAGGTAAGTCATTATTTTTTGTTGTTGTTGTTTGGGCGTCGGCCATGGAAGCCGAGAGGAGGTTCGGCCATGGAGGCCGAACCGATCAGGGTGGAGATAGCAGGGGTGTCTCCCCCTGCCATCGAGTCCACCGGGGTTGGGTTGGAGGGTAACCCCAACCCAAACCACAATGGGAAAAAAGAAGAGAAAAAAAAAAGAACCAGAGAACGTTTTGGGAAGAAGAAGAAGATAAGATGGGGGAGGGGTGCACGCACGCGGTGCGTGCGTGCAGCCCCTGGGCCGTTGGGCCGGTCTGGGCCCAACTCGGTTGGGCCGGTCTAGGCCCAACAGGACCCGACCTGGGTAGGCCCAAACCGGGTCTGACCGACCCGGTTGGACCGGGTCAAACCCGATCCAGGGACCCACCCATCTACTTTAAATAATATAAATATTAAAATATAATTTAAAAAGTAATTTAAAATTTAATAAATTACAGAAAAATAAGAAAAATATGTAGAAAATTATGGAAAATTCCAGAAAAATTAGGAAAATTATAAAAAAAATGAGAAAAATGGTAGAAAAATGGTATTCGAGAATTTTTCGGCCGTTGACACCCCGGTATAACTCGAAAAGTGTGTTAAACCAAAACTTTTTGAAATGAAAATTTTCATAATTTGGCCACACATTATAAATTCACTTAATTTGACTCTAAACTAGTTAAAATGGTTTAATGGGACACCAGGAACTTAGGAGACCACAATCGGGAGTCGGGCACGGCACGTACTCGAGACGTGAGTGGGACTTTGGAGCGCGTTTTTTTAGGTACGTAAGATTTCATCTGAAATTCACTGAGGGTTTACTTTTCCATCGTTGATTTCTTATTCCTTGTTATCGTACTTTATTCCGTGATACATTTGGGTTGGTGGTCGAGTTACTCCCACCTGATATTCATTGTGTATTTATGGCACACTGTGCTGTAGCACGTGTGATCAGGCATTCGGTGAATTACAACCCGAGTTGCAAGGGTGCACGTGTTGGGCAAGCCTCGCGAGGAACCAGGTGAAAGGAAGTGGGGGCACCCACCGAAAGGACCCTAGGGGTCCGAAGTACAATTTAGTCTGACCGGGACGAGTACACACTTTGTTTCTCTCGTGTTATTTATTCATATGATGATCTTAGCACAGTTGCCTGTTTAGTTTCTGCATGATTATTTGACATGTTAATTGGTATCTGTTTATTTTCTTATAAATACTCGGTGTACTTCGTTGGAATCTTACTGACTGTACTCTCCATCTTGCTTTTTGTGATGGTCGAGTGCAGATCCTAGTGCTAGTAGGGGCAATGGGATTTTAGGCGACTTTATATGATTGCCCGCGGTCGAGGACCTACTAGTACGTGCAATTTTGATATTTTGTTTTCCTTTTGGGTATTGGGAGACTGGATAGACATTGTACTTGTATATATTACTGCTTAGTATTATCGTCTATATACAGAGTACTTTCCCCGATTTTTCCACAATAGGTGTTGCTCTTAAAATGATGCTTATTACGATGATAAATTTAATGGTTTTACTTGCTTTAAATTAAGACTTCCGCTGTTAAATGATCTAACTGATCAACGAAATGAGTTTAACATGCATAATGAGTGGTAATGATGTAACAAAAGACGTTAGTGGCGCGTGGGACCCAGTGGGTCAATGATCTGACAGGAACGCGAGGCCAAGCCTCCCCACGTGGCGACCTCAGGATTTGGGGCAGCCACAAGTGGTATCAGAGCCAGGTTGTTCGAGGAACCTCGGGAAATTAACTGAAAGAACATAAGACTTAAAAATTTAAAATTTAAATGTGGAAACCCGATGTACTTGCCTTATAACTCTAGTTGGGAAGTGATGGTGAGGTGGGTAGACTTAGAGTTTATACACGTGTTATGTTTTATTGTAAATGATATATTAAACGTATATATACCGAGGCTGATCCGACTTACCAGGTTTTGTTAAAAAACTTTGAAGGCCAAGATTTCCATGTAGGCTTATAAATAGAGAAGATGTTGTTAAATTTTTTTTAACAAAATTTGGAGATTGTTTGATAAACCTAAATGAGCTTTAGATTGTATGATTAATTTTTACGGGACTTTGAGGTTTAAGATTCGCTTTAGAATCCTTTGTGGTTAATAAAGTTTTATAGTTAATGAGTACAAGATCTTAATCTTAATTATTAATTAATGGAGACGTTAAGTCTGCTAGATTATCAGGGGATTAAGATAATCTAGGCTGATCAAATGCCTTAATTAGGTAGGGTCTGGCAACGTTGGTATCAAAGTCTAGAATTCTAAGATATCTTGTTATATAAGGTTAAGTGAGTGATTAGTTGGGAAGTAAAGCGATTGAACGTGGTTAAAATGTTCAAAAACTTTATGAGTTGTGTTATGTGTGTTTTATATTATAGAGATATCGATGGATGTAGTTATGATGTCCACTCATAGTACAACAAGAGTTGGGTCAGGGATCTAGCAAGGGTAATAGGGATCCACAACTTGTGAATTCAAATCTATTTCAGAACTTGGTTTGGCAAATGTCAGAGTTTTTGAATACCTTACTGGCACAGACGGCAGCCCAAGCACCTGTATTTCATGTTGATCACAAGGGGTAGGTTACCTCTACAGTTCGTCCGAGAGTTGAACCAGTTGTTGAAGTTCCAGTTCGAGCTGATCCAACAATAGTTAATAAAAATGTCGGGAGGAAAGGAAAATGAGAGAGTTTAGGAAGTACGACCATATGTATTTTTATGGTGAATTGGACTTGAGGACTGTTGAGACTAGGGTTCTCAATCACGAGAAGCCTCATAACATGTTGGGTACTGATGAACATTTGAGAGCTTCGATATATTCGTACTAAATGCAGGCCGATGTTGAGATTTTGTGAAGATCTTTGTATAACGGGCATTCTATATTTGAGACTTGGGCTGAATTTCTTGAGGAGTTCACTGAGTAGTACTTTGATAAAAGCTTGATTCTGCAAAAGAAATTAGAGTTTGATTGTCTAGTTCAAGGAGACATGTCATTGGCTTAGTATGATGCTCAGTTTAATTATCTTTTGAGGTTTGATGGGCATTCGAGAATGACGAAGAAGGAAAAGATGCGCAAGTAAATGCATGGGTTGTAGGAAGAACTTGGTACCACTATATCTGCGATTAAGACGAACACTCTACAAAAGGTTTGAGATAGAGGCAAAGCTTATGTGACTACATAGACTTTTCAGCACGAATCAGAACGATATCAGGGCATTGTGAAGTTAGGACAAAACTCTGGTTTCGAGGGTAAGAAAAGATTTCCAACAAAGTTGATTTGACTCAAGTTTCCAAAAAAAGGAAAATGTGGAGAACCACCATTTACACCGACGACACTTGTTGTTCCATTATATGGGCATCGAAATCCTTTTCTAGCACATCCAGTAGACCCTCGGAGTTGACACAAATAGGGTCAGGACGAACACATCACATTCCTTTCAGCCTTTAGCTCGGAGTGGTACATTTCAGTCGCAGAGGAGTGGAGGTAAAGGTCGAGGATCTCTAGGATAGGGTATGAGTCAAACACCGGCGACTAGCCAGAAATCTTCAGTATGTAGTAAACCTATAGTTACATGTTTTGGGTGTGGAAAGTATGGTCATATTAGCCGATATTGTCCTAGCGATTTAAGTGTAGTTAAGTGTTTTGAATGAGGAAAGAAAATACATTATAGAAGTGCACGTTCATAACTTTTAGGAACGTCCTCTAATGTGTCACAACCTCAACAACAGATTAAGGAACATTTTCAGGTGGTGACCGAACTAGATTTGGAGGCAAAACGAAATCTTATTGAAGGTACGATTTCAGTTTGTAGTTAACCTATGCATCTTTTAATTGATTTTAAATCAATGATTTCATTTATATCTGCTTATATGATAATTGAGTTAGGGTTAACTTCGTTGTGATTCCTTATTTATATTTTCCTATATATAGTGTTTGGGTATAAGGTGTATCCTCACTTTATTTATGAGAAATGTAATATTGAGATCTCTGGAAATGATATGGTAGCTAATCTACGTATGTGGGGGTTTATAGAGTTTTATGTGTTGTTAGAAAGGGATTGGCTAATGCTTTGTCATGCATATTTGGATTGTTTTAATAAGTCGATGTTCTTTTATATTCCGAGTTGTATAGTGTTTACTTGTGTTAGAACATTATCTTAGTTACTTCTAATTAGGGCTAGGATAGCTACTGATGAAGAAATGGAAATTCTTGTCAAAACCGTTAGTACTAAGGTTAGACTTGAGATTAAACTAGAGGAAAATTAAGTGGTTTGTGAGTTTAAGTTGTTTAAAATGAAATTCCTGGGTTTGGTTGGCTATTATTATAGATTTATAAAAGATTCTTCTAATATAGTTGCACTAATCACTATAGTAATTTAGAAAAATGTTGAATTTATATAGTCAAAAGAATGTGATGATGCAATTAGGGAATGCAAGACATGATTGACTTATGAGTATAGTTTACTTCAAAAGGTCATTGTTATGACTTTATACGAGGTTTTCGCAAGTTGTTGTGAATTATAAGAAGTTCAAGGGTTTTGCTCTTGACAACAATAATCCAGATTGAGCTGAGTCTGCCTATCAGAATTCAAGGTTTAGAGACAGATTTAAGATTCCATTAGTTGTTAAGGTTCGGGATGAGATATTGAACGAATCTCATCAGTTTAGATATAGCATTCATCACAGCACAATCAAGATGTATAATGATGTGGAACGATTATATTAATGGCCAAGGATGAAAGCCGACGTGGATGACTATGCGAGGAGATGTGACATTTGCTAAAAGGTAAAGCTGATAGTCAGAAACCAGGAGGTATGTGGCGATGGGTCTTGTTACTCATCTGCCTACTTCACAAAGAAAACATGATGCAATCTGGATTATTATTGATGGACTGACGAAGTCTGCTCATTTTCTTCCTATGTCACTTTATGATACCTTTACACAGTTAAGCTTGTTGTGTAGGCGAAAGGTGGTTCGTTTGTTTGGAGTGCCATTGATGATTATTTTTTTATCTTGATGCTCGGTAAATATCGGGGTCGTGGCAAGGCATACAAGAATTGTTCGGCACTAAGTTTTATTTCAATACTGTATTTCATCCTCAGGGTGGATGGTAAGACTAAAAGGTTGATCCAGGGGTTAGAAAACAAGCTCAAGGCTTGTGTACTGAGATTCGAAGGTTCATGGAAAGAATACATAGTTTCGTATGAATTCTTTTATAATAACAATTGTCAATCGAGTATCAAGGTGGCTCCAGTTGAGGTTTTTCATGGGATATCTCGTTATTCTTTTTCCAGTTGGGCTGAACCGGAAGATTTGACGGAGTTGGGACTACAGATGATTCGAGATCACACTGAGGTTGTTTAGCATATTCGTTTTAGATTGAAATCGACTCACGAAAGGCATTAAAGTTAGTATGATCTCTATCACCGGTATGTGGAATATAAGGAAGGAGATTATGTTTATTTGAAAGTCCCCATCGCAAAGGCCATATAAGTCTGGACAAAAAAGAAAGCTCTCTTTTTAATTTATAGGACCTCTCGAGATTGTGATACGGATTGGGAAGGTTGCGTATGGATTTGTAGTACTGCCTTAGTTAGTCGGAGTTCATGATGTATTTCACGTATTTATGCTCAGGCGAAATTCCTATCACATAGTTGAATGGAATGAGTTTGATTTGCAGGGTGATATTTCATATGAAAAGCAACTTATATTCATTGTGAATAGGAATGATTAAAGGAAATAAAGAAATTCCAATTGTTATGGGTAAGTGGATATTTCAGGGTGATTCGGAGTGAACATGGGAACGAGAGACGTACATAAGAGGGCATTTTTTGAATCTCTTTTAGTCCATGTAAATTTGGTTCAATTTTGATTTCGATGGCAAAATTCTTATTAGTTGGGAAGATTGTCAAATCTCAAAATTTTTAAATCGGTAATTATGGCTAATTTGGGATTAACGCAGATTAATTATGATCTTGTTCGCGAGTCGGGAGTTAAAGACCGATGAAATTGAGATTTTTAATTACTTTTATTTTTGTGTGATGTGTAACAAGTGTTGTTAACTATATACTATGTTATTTTGCAAAATTCAAGTTAACTGAGTGAATTCGATGTTTTGCAGGGTTTTATCTCAAGATACGTGTTGAGACGATTGCCAAGATAATTAAAATATTGACATGAACTATTGTTTCAAATTACGCAAAAAATAATGGTTCGAAATTCAAAAATTTGAGTTATGGACTTTAAATGTATTTAATGAGTCGGCGTAGGTCCCACACTTTGATTTGCGTGCGAGACGAGTTCCCTAAAAGTTTTGGAGCGCTTTGATAAATTATTCAATTTTTGGTTGAAATGGATATTTTTTTGGGTTTAATTCAGACTCAAAATTGAAGACATAAACATGAAAATAAATAGAAAATAGCAAATTACCATAAGGGGCATTCGTTTTATATGTGAAGGGATATAAAGCTTGGTAATTCGTCGACCCTTTTTGTTTAGAATTGAAATCGATTACACAGGAGGGATCGAAATTGAACAAAGGTGGGTATGTGCCCCTGCTCCATCGTTATCGTCGTCTCACTACCCCTGTGCCATCGTTGCTCTCTCTCTCTCTCTCTCTCTCGCTCTCTCGCTTGTTACTGTTGGATTGAAGAGGGAAGCCATGACAGTGGTGGTGTTGAAGGACGTATGGAGGTAAGTTTAATGGAATTTAGATTTTAATTTTTGATTCGAGAGACTGTGGGTGTGTGTGGATAATCAAAAGAGATGGTAATGACTAGTGTTACGTAGAGATTGTATATGTGATTTCGAATCGAAAAGAGAAGGAGATGAAGTGATTTGATTCAAATAATGATAAAAAATAGTAAAAAAAATTGAACTGACGTTGAGGGAGGGAGAGAGGCCGTAAGGGAAAGAGGAAAAAGGTGTGGTTTGAGGAGAACGATGGGGGAGGAAGGGATTCTTAAACCCAGTGAACGAGATTAAGAAGAAGAAAAAAATTGAGTGAGGAACGAAACAGAGAAGATTTCTTTGTTTCGTTCCAGGTGAGGAGTTAGGGATGACCCTTGAAGCAGGCCTTCACTGATTCGGTTGAGCCGAACCTTGCCGGTTCAGGGATTAAACCCTTTCCCCCATATTTTAAAAAACGCTTTAAAAATAGGGACATATAAAATAACTCTCTGAAAATGAGGGAAAATCAGATAAATAGGATTTTTGGACAAATGGATGAAAATTGAGGATTTTTATAAAAAAAAATGGAGATTTTGAGATTTTCTGGGGGATTTATACGGGGAAGAGGGGGGGGGGGGGGTTCTCAAGTGCGTGCTACGATAAACGAAAATACCCAAAATTGTGAAAATCATTTTAAAGCTTGTTCAAGGTAAATTCTCAATTTTAAATCAAAATTTGGAGTCAAAATTGGAATCCAGACATCGGATGATAAGATTTGGATAGATTTCGAGGTTTTCGAGGTGAGGAATGACCAATAAATGTATAATTAATAAAAAAAAATTATATTTAAGCCTACACAACGTAATTTTCGATGCCGAACAATAATTTTGAGTCGAAAATAAAATTTGGGCATCGGAGAATTTATTTTGGAAGTATTTTGGAAGTATTTTAGGGGTTTCGAGATGCAATTGTGTCAATTAAACTGCAATTAATTGGAAAACAATTATGGAATTGTTATGGAATCTTACAAGACTTACAAATTAATTGTAGGACTGCAATAAGTACCCTGTGTGGACTAGCTTACCGACTCGGAGTGCAAGGGACTTGCGGTATTGTATTTGTAAGGTTAAGTAAATTCCATGGTAACATTTACATTGTATGATTATTTCTCGAATATAATTGCATGCACAGTTTATCGCTGCATATTTGTTCATCATGCATTCATGGAAACGAGAGGAAGGAAGCCTTTAAGGTTCCCATTGTGTTCATTGGCTATATGTATGGTAGGATGAACACCATGGTGCTTGCGAGTGGAGTCACTAATCGTTGTAGACATTTGTTTAGAATGAGTTGTTTTTGTCATGCTAGCGAGGATCATAATCCATGGAGAGTTGAGGGTGTGGCTTTTCGAGGGACTTCCACTCGAACTCATGAATCTTTATTACTGTTTACCCACTACATTTAGATAGACGTCTTCTGATTGTGGTTGGTCAACAGAAACATGATGGATTGCATACTTGTATATTATGATTCCTTGTGATATTATTGTTTGTTTAAATTCTTGGAATACGATGCATTCAATTATTATAGGTGTCGTGGATAGTGTGGGATTTACTTATTTGGCATTATCGGATTTTTGTAATTGGGTAATGACAGGAGTGAGCGACGATAAAGGAAAGTGAAAGCTGTCAGATTATATATTTAGTTAACGAAATATATATTGTTATGGGTGGATTGTAAGACCTTCGACTTTTCCACCAAAGCTAACCAGGTTTTGTTGAAGATTTCTGAAGTCAAGGAATTTCGATGTAGACTTAAAAATAGAGGAGATGCTGTCGAGAAATTTTTAACGAAATTTGGAGATTATTGATTAATCTAAATGAACTTTGAAGATTATATAGTTAATTTTTACGGAACTTTGAGGTTTAAGATTCACCTTAGAATCTTTTGTGGTTAATAAAGTTTTGCAATTAATGAATACAAGATCTTAATCTTAATTATTAATTGATGAAGAGGTTAAAGCTGCCAAATTGTCTGGGATTAAAGTAATTTAGGCTGATCAGATGCCCTAATTAATGGAGTTTGACAGTTTCATTTTGATATATATATATACATACATGTGATCTTATTTCCTAATTTTTCCACACATATAGGATTTATATTAAAAGCTTCCGCGAATATGTTAAGACTTTCGCTGAATAAACTTTAAATTGTATAACTTTCAGTTAACTCTGATTTATAGAGCCTATGCTCTAGATACTTTGAGATGGATTATAAATTTGTTCAAAACATTGATACGAGCGTCACAATCAGTATCATAGACAACTTTAATAATAACTAATTTGTGAATTTCCATAAGATATAAATTTTAGATGTGAAAAACCAGATGATCTTTGGCTAGAAACCATTAATTAGGAAGTGAGTGAAAGTGAGATGGGGATATCTTTTATGTACATGTTAGTTTATATATATATATATATATATATATATATATGTATGTATATGCACTATCTACATAGTAGTTAATTCGCGTTCGCTATCAACTTGAAGACACGGATGGCTGATTTATGCGATAGCGGGGATGCAGGTGCTAGTGGCAGTCAACCTCTTATTCCATCTGTTGATGATTTTCTGAGGCTATTTAACTGAGTAGTTGCTTAGAGACAACAGTTAACATATTTCATTACTATGATGATAGCATGTTTTGCTCCTCCAGCACAAACACCGACACTACTACTACTTCCACAGAACTGACAACAGAGCTTCCTACTACTACACTGATCGCTTTGGTAGTACAGACTGTACCGATAGTGATAGCTCCAGCCATAGAGAAAGTTTATACACCATCTTTCACTCCTACATGTTCTAGCTCGACAGTAGAGGTTCAATTGGTGAAGGATTTCATCAGATTGAAACCAATTTACTTTGATGGTTAATGAGATTTTGAGAAGATTAAGAAGTGGGTATTGTCTTAGGAGAAGCTGCATAGAGTCTTGAGGATTGAGGACAAATTTTGGGCTGAGATATCGTCGTATACACTTCAGAGAGATGTCGATATTTGGTGGCATGCGGCGATAGCTTCTAATGGTAATTTCAAGACTTAAGATGCAATCAAGAAGAAGTTCTATCAGCAGTACTTCCCACCTGTAGTGATGAAGAGGTTGAGGAAGGAGTTCATGAATTTGAGACAGGGAGCTGATGAGTCGGTAATGAGCTATAGAGACAGATACGGTTATTTGAGACAGTTTGTTGGGGATCTAGTGAGAGATGATTCTGAGGATGCATACCATTTCGGAGATGGACTGGGACCTGATATATGGTTTTATGTGATTAGTTCATGTGTCAGGACTTTTAGTGAGATACACGGTCGTGAGCTTTCTCTCGATATCTATTATTTGAGTAGACTTGTCGATGGTACGCCGTTAGGACCAGTGTTGACACCTGATCAGACTGCGGGTTTTGAGAGGATGAGACAATAGGGCAAGGGACCAAGGAGATGGGAAAGAAGTTCTCAAGGATTAGGGACAATGACATTAGTTGTACCTTATATGTCATCCCCTACTCTATTGCAGAGTATAGTTTGTAGACCTCCCTTTCCACCACCAGTCAGACCTACATTGCCAGCTCCTATTACTTTGCCAGCTCTTCCAGCACCACCAACACCATGTCAGCAGCAATATGGTGGTAGAGGTTAAGGCAGACGTAGTGGTGGAGTCCGATATGGTTCCCGACAAGGACAGAGAATGACAAAGGCCCAGGATCAGGCACATAGTCGGTGTAGGTATGTTTTTAATAGGTGTGGTCAGGTTGGGCATATGATTAGAGATTATTCACAACCGACAACTGTACTTTCAGCACAGAGTTAAGAAGGAGTAGACATGGTAGCACAGCTCGATGCCACGCGAGGATGATTGAAGGTATGGTTTCTATTTGTGGTAGAGATTTATGTCTCGCTTGATTTAGGTTCTACAATATCTTTCATTTCTGGTCGCATGATAAGCATCTTAGGGTTAACACCAATTAGAATCAGCATATATTTGATTTTGAGTACCACAACCAGGGATAACGTTAACCCTAATTGTCTTGTTGAGGGATGTTTAGTAGAGATAAGCGAGGTAGAGTTACCTATAGACTACAGGGTTCTCGAGCTCTTAGACTTCGACATATTGTTAGTGATGGATTTGCTAGCAGTGTATCACGTTCATAACGATTATTTCTGTAAGATAGTGATATTTGAGATTCCAGGGCGTTCAATGTTCACATATAGTGGTAGTACACAGTGAGTCGAGGGCACTAGAGGACGACTTGTGACTAATGGAGAGATAAAGACTCTGATATCGTTATATACAGTAGCAGAAAATTAGGGACTTAGACTTGAGGAGATTTTGGTTGTGTGCGAGTTTTCAGCCTTGTTTCCATAAGACTTACCTGGTTTACCACCACTGAAAGAGATCGACTTTATTATTTAGTCGATCCCAATCACCAGACTTATTTCTATACGATCATACCACATGGCTCCGAGAGAGTTGGAGGAGTTGAGGAGTCAGCTTAAGGATTTAGGACAGAAGGGATTCATCATACATTCTATGTCTTCATAGGAAACACCTGTCCTATTTGTGAAGAAGAAGAACGATATTTAAAGGTTGTGTATCGATTATAGTAGTTGAACAAGGTCACAGTGAGGAACAAGTATCCATTGCCACGAATTGATGATTTGTATGATCAGCTGATAGGAGCGCAGTTTTTCTCCAAGATAGACCTAAGATCAGGATATCATCAGCTTAGGATCAGAGATAAGGATAGGTCTAAGATAGCATTCAGCACGAGATACAAACATTATCAGTTTACAATCGTGTTGTTTGGTTTGACCAATGCTCCTGCCATGTTTATAGATTTGATGCATCGGGTGATGAGACTGTTTCTTAACCACTTCGTGATAGTTTTCATCGATGATATATTAATATATTCGAGGACTCGAGAGGATCACGAGCAGCACCTCAGGGATTCATTGCAAACTTTGAGGGAGCATAAACTCTACGCTAAATTCAGCAATTGTGAATTTCGGGTGTTAGAGGTCGTGTTTCGGGGACATGTTGGAGCAGCAGGTATTGTTGTAGATCCAGCCAAAATTCATGCTATTATGGATTTGCCAGCACCGACGTCAGTCACATAGATCAAGAGTTTTCTAGGGTTAATAGGATATTATCGCAGATTCGTGAAGGATTTCTCGATGATCACTTCACCAATTACCAGATTGACCCAAAAAAATGTCAGATTTGATTGGTCTGATAAATACGAGAAGTCATTTACTTAATTGAAGAGATTGTTGACCACCGCACTAGTGTTGGTATTGTAGAGGCTGGATAAGGATTCCTAGTATATACATATGTTTCTCATACATGTATCGGTTGTGTTCATGCAGGATAGAGGCACAATGACTTATGCATCCAGGCAGCTAAAGACACATAAGAAGAAATATCCCATTCACGAATTAGAGTTAGCGGCTGTGGTATTTTCTTTGAAGATATGGATACATCATCTGTATGGAGAAAGGTTAACATTCTATATTGATCATAAGAGTCTAAAATATATTTTCCCATAGAAAGAGCGAAGCATGAGAGAGTGTAGATGGTTGGAGTTTCCGAAGGATTATGATTTTTCTTTGGAGTATCACCCAGGAAAAGCTAACGTAGTTGCTGATGTGCTGAATAAGATACCTACTGGAAATGCCAAAGTTATTAGATGTCATATGACGCATGAGTATAGATTACTCGACACGGCGGCAATGATCAGCCAGTTAGAAATTCCCACCGATACTCGGGCGATAATTTATGCACAGATGACGCTATAGATAGTGTCTACATAAAGAGTCACATAGAGTCAAATAGCTGACATTCTATACCCGAGGTTCAGTGAATTAGCCTAGGGTACTGATCATATTGACTGGACAAAGAAGGCGGATCAGTGTCTGAGATTCTGAGGCAGATTGTGGATACCTTCAATGGCAGAGCTGAAAGATGAGATTCTTCGAGAGTCACACCGTTCTCGGTTCACTATTCATCCAAGTAAGACCAAGATGTACCATGACATAATGAGACATTTTTGGTGGCTTGGGATGAAAGTGGACATGTCAGAGTTCATCAGGAATTGTAGGATTATTATAGCCGCTTCTCATTAATTGATGAAAGTGGGAAGACATAGTCATGAACTTTATTAGAGGATTGTCGAGGACTGCACGATGACACGATTTTATCTGGGTAATTGTGGACACATTAAAGAAATATGCCTATTTATTACCAATTGCAGCTCATTACTCGTTTGACCAGTTGAACATATTATTCGAGAGAGATTATCAGAGCGCATAGGGTATCATTGACTATCGTGTCACACATAGATGTAATATATACATCCAGGATGTAGCTGAGTATGCAGGAGTGGTATGGTACGCGCCTATAGTTCAGCACAACCTTTCACCCTCGGACTAATGAGCAGACTGAGAAGTTGATTCAGGTTCTCGAGGATATGCTCAGGGCGTGTGTACTTGAATTTGGCAGGTCTTGGGAGTAGTACCTATTATTGTGCGAGTTTGCAGACAATAACAGTTATCAGGCTAGCATTAGGATGACGCCATTCAAGGCTTTATATGGAAGATTGTGTCATTCACCATCTTGTTGGGCTGAGCCAAAGGACCGAAAGTTGGTAAGGCCTGAAATTTTTGTTGATCACATAGAGAAGGTACAACATATTTGTTAAAGGCATAAATGGGCCCATGAGAAACAAAAGAAATATGCGAACACGTATCGCATCAATCTCACGTATGCTGAAAGAGCCTTTGTGTATTTGTAGGTTTCTCTTCAGAAAGATCCTCACAGTTTTCGTTTGAAAGGCAAGTTAGCTCCGAGATTCATTGGACATTTTAAGATCAAGAGACAGGTCGGAAAGGTTGCATATGAGCTTGAGTTACCTCCACAGATGTGGGGGACTCATCCAGTCTTTTATATTTCTACGCTTTGACTAGGTAATTCGAAGGGATGAATGAGACTGACAGTTGACTTGAGTCGGATTGACCTAAGCGAGGATGTGTCTTATGAGGAGCAGCCAGTACAGATCCTAAACTGAAAGGTAAAGCAATTGAGAGGCAATTCTATCCCTAAGGTGTTAGTCAAGTAGCAGTTCCATGGAGATTTAGAACTCATTTGGGAGCAGGAAAACTATATGCGAGATAGGTTTATGTACCTTTTCGAGTCAGGTATAACTTTCATTTAAGTTTAATTTCTAGGACGAAATTTCCATTAGTTGGGAAGACTTTTCACGGCCCAAATTCATAATCCTAGTTTAATTTCCTCAATAAGGAGCATTGACTCGTGATGTGGGACTCACATCAAGATACATGCATTGATTGAGGCGATGCAGCCGAGTTATATGTTAGATTTGTTATGATGTATATTTAATGTATTGTATAAGTGTAAACTACTAAGTCATACCTACTTTTGTTTAGGTGTCGAAACGTAAGTGGGACATGCCTCGAGATGCATGTCGAGATGGACCGAGGTAGAGAGTGATGTGGTAGGTTGATTTAAGCTTAACGTAGCTTAAATAGTAGTATAATGTGGCTATAGTTGATCTTATATTAAATGTAACCTAAGTTAGCAAGTTAAAACAATAGCAATTTGATGATTCTAGCGATACGTGTTGACACATAAAGAGACCAATTGAGTTTCTATTTAATGTTTGTAAGATGGAGTTAGTGGAGAGTTAGTGGAATTGTGTCAAGATGTAGGCCATTAGATTATTCTCGAGTTACGTAAATATATTAAGATAAATTGCCATCAAACGATCTTATCTTAATATATAAGATTGAAAAGATCAACCCATGCAATTCATTTCAATTGAAAACTAAGACAACAAGAAAACTTGCTGAAGAAGAAGATTAGGAAATCAGTAAGGGAGTTGATGAAGATTTGGTGTTTTGAAGGTGGTGATCAAATAAGCTTTGGAATTCATCAACTAGGTAATTCTACATACATTAGTAAATTAGTTTAATTTGATGAAATTGGTCATATAATTTAGTATGGATGTTATTATGTTAATGATGGGTGTTTTGGGTCTCTGGAGGTGTAATAAAGAGAACCCAAAGCCTTAGTAATGGCCATGAGCGGAGAAAACTCAGAATTTAAAGTGCAAAATTCTCAATTTTCTGCACATAGCGCGTTATATGTGCTAGCTAGCGCACTACTTATGAGTAGCGCGCTAATCGAGTTGACCAGTGCGTAAATAAGGTCATTAGCGCTAGACAAGTCATCCAGCGCGCTAGGTGCTCTGCCAGAACAAAATTTGTATTTTTAAATTTAAATTTAAACACCTTAAATAAGCCCAATACCCTAGTTAAAGGTCTAAACACATTCAAAAATATGTTAAATGATATCAAGAAGCTAAGGAAAAGTTTTGGGGGTTTGGGAACGAGTTTTGAGATGTCGGGAGGTCGGAGTAGCTAGGAAATTGCGTAAATTGTAAGTAAACTGATTGAGACATTTATTTACATTTCATTTACGTTTTGTTATTCATTTCCAGTCATTTAGACTAATTTGCCTATTTCATTATAAGTATCATGACTTGTTTCCTTTGTCATTTCATGAGTTTGCTATCATGGTATTGATTGTTGGTTAAATAGTCTTGTTGACTCTAAATCATGTGCTATGTCATTTTTTATTATTGAGGCACTTAGTCAAATGAAATAACATGTTAGTAGGTGGGTGTTAAATGGTATTGTAATTTATTTTTCTTTGTGCATTAGATATGTAATTACATTTTGTTGGATTCCCGAACCATGTCATTGCTTTGGTTTTGAAAGTAGCTCTTGTACCTAGAACCACGATATGATAGAGATGTGCGCGGCTTATGGGATCACTAGATTTCTGAGGTTGTCTGGATCTCACCACTAACTTGAGTAGCACACAAGGTATGGGACCTGGGGTTGTTGACAAGTATACATCATTTATGAGGGACACTTCTGAGTGTTTATATATGAGATGGGTAATTGCAAGGATGTGAAGGCATTCATGATATTATTTACGCCCTAAATAATGGTATAAGGTTGATGTGATGCAACTCACGGCCACCCTAAATCATTCCTACTTAGCCGAGTGTCAGTTTCATATTGTTTAACTGAAGTATCTTATAGCATGAATTATTTTCGACATAGTTGTTATTATTATGCTTTCAGATACTTGTATATTTGGAAATGTAAACAAATGCCTCTCAATATTACTTTCTACTTTCCTATATTCATCGTCCTTTTTATGATGGTGGGTGCAGATCTATCGAGTGGCAGACTAAGCAAGGAGAAGATTTTCGATTACCTCCGAGCCAGCTGAATGCTGCTACATCGAGTTTTATAGGTTTTTGGTTTTGTTGTATGACTTATATATATATGTCTTTCATACATTTTTAGGGTTGTATGTATTGGATGAAAGATAGTACCTTGACCAGATACATGTGGATATATTATTATCGTTGTTTCATTTTGATATATATTTATATATATATATATGCATGTGATTTTATTTTCTGGTTTTTCTACACATATGGGATTTATATTAAAAGCTTCTGCTAATATGTTAAGACTTTTGCTGAATAAACTTTAAATTGTATAATTTTTAATTAACTCTGATTTATTAATTGACATATGATAAGAATATGCTTATTTGGAAAAAAGGCTGACTAATTCGTTATTAAGTCCTACGTAGCGAGATTAAAAATTAATGGTAGGATTAGGTCGTACGGTGTCCTAATTTGAGAAGGGGTCATAACTGTCGGCAATATGTATAAACTATGATTGTATAGCAGCACAAGCTAAAGCTAAAAATAATGTATAAAATGGTAAGTTAAGACATATAAGGCGCCGACATAATACTATAAGACAATTACTATCAAGTGGAGTAATTAATATAGAATATGCAAAGTCGAAGGAGAACATTACAGATCATATAACAATGGGCTTACCAAGAAATCAAGTCATATTGTTATCAAGGGGAATGGGTTTAAAACCTATAAATGAGTTAAGTTTTGCGAAAACCTAACCTAGGTAATTGGAGATCCCATGTACTAGGTTGAATAGGCAAACTGATTAGATGAAACTTGATAAGAAAACACATATTAGCTCATTCCTAAGATAAAAGCTGTGTTTAGAAGACGTGAAAGGATATGCTAAGCATTTAATGAAAAATAAAATGTCACCTATATGATAATAAATGCGGGTCGCATTTATGAGAAAAAGACAAACTAAATTCTCTAAATCTATCATGAAATGAGACGACCCTTCCCCGACTTAGGGTCGGGTCGTCCGACCCAAACCACCACTTAGGCCCGATACATGAATCAAGCCCAAATTACGGTCTGGCACGCCTAACAACATGTGGAATAACATATAGACAATATAGTAAAAGAATTCGAAATTTGAATTTCAATAAATATCATATGTCATCATATACCAAATCATGGAGTATCCTAAATTCAGCTAAGTAAATCGAGACCGTATAAAATTATCATAACCTTCAAATGCTTATAAATGCATCCAACTAACTAAAGAAAGGTCAACTACCTAATAGATTTATCTAGGTTGCAACTATTATTAATAGTTTTTCAAAACAAATATTAGATATAACATACAACGATCACGCTGCAAGGAGTTATCGCCTCTACCTTTTCTCAGATCTAGCGCCGACGTGGATGCCTAAGATGTAAGTGGGGTGAGCTAAAGAACCAATAGAGCCCAATAAGAGAAGAACTACACTTCAATATTAAACATGCATGAAACACCTAGAAAGCAAAATAAAGCTAGCATGCATTTAAAATCTGGATAACATTGAAATATGTAGCATGACATCAATTTCATATGTAATAAGCATATCATAAGCATAAAACATTCTAAGCGGCTATATAGAGTTGCAAAGGTTGTAAAACATAAGAAAATCAACATCTGCATGCAAAGGGGTTCCAAGAGAGATTCATAGAATGTAATTGATATAAATGCAAGTCTGTTGTCTCATTTTTCATTACCTCCCCTTGTTGACCAATCATCATAATATAATAAATATGCGTGGGTGACTTAATTCCACCGTGTGTCCATGGCTCCTCAAAGGGCCCGGGTGACTTGGTTCCATCGTGCATCCACGACTCCCTAAGAGGCCCTTGCAGAAATGGGTGACTTGGTTCCACCGTATTACTCTGGCTCCCCAAGAGGTCGTTAAGCATGTAAGGTAACTTGGTTCCTCCATATAAGCATGGTTCCCAAAGAGGCCTTACATGAAGTCAACCAAGGTAGGTAATGACCTCATCCCAAGTCATTTGTTAAAATAATGAATTCTAGATATAGTAGTAGCAAGCCTCATGTAAAAGATGATCGGAGCTCCCCACTTACTTTGACTTGCAGCGACGCCTATAACAACTACTAGTACGTTCGGGGCTCGATGCGAACCTTCATGCAACACTATACAGCCATAATACACATTATCAATAAATGATTTAATTTAAATTAATTGAATCTCCCATTTATTGGTCGTTGGGACCCACTTGTGTGGGTCCTGCGGTTCTCCATCGCCCGATTGAGGGTCGAGGGGTAGGACCCGATCGGTCTCCCTCGGAGACGTGATAACGCCCCAACCGAAAGCAATTACTTTGCTTTTATTTTGTTTATATATACATATATTTTATTTTATTTTATTTTATTTTTTGTCTTTGGGCCATTTTGGCCCCTATTGACCGGTCCAGGGACCGTTTGGCCCCTGTTGACTGGTCTAGGGCCAAACCAGCCCCTAGTTCAATCCAGGGGCCGAATCGACCCTATCTAGGGTGGACCAGAGGTCAAACTGACCCCTAGTTTGAAATGTTTTGCCCCAGTGTCCACCATTCGTGGGACGCTGGCGGGGGAGGAACTGGGGCAAAACGTTTTGCCCCAGTGTCCACCATTCGTGAGCCACCCCCTCCCCTGTTCTTCTTTTTTATGGGAGCCTCCTAATGGAGTCCCTACCACGGGTAGTGGTGGTGATGTCGTTGCCGTCTTTCTCCAATAATGGCAGTGACTCGTCGTCGTCCTCTTCGGTGGCGGCGAGGACACTACCCCCTTCCCCTCATTTTTGTGTACTCTCCCCTCCAAAGTTTCAAATAACAAAAATATGAGTAGATTAAAGATTACCTATTTTGAGATATATGTAGTTTTTGTCTTCTCCTCCACCTTTTATTGAAATCTGGGGTTTTGAACAAAAAGGCGGTTAGGGTTTTAAATTCAATTTATATTAGGGCCACATTAGTTTAGGGTTTGAAAATTTACTAATTTTCCCATAAGGTGGGTTTATTATATTTTAGGTCGTCACATAAAACTTGGATATGTTCTGGACCAAAATTGATAAAAACATATAAACTGAATTTTTATAATTGTGTCATGCATAAGGCGTATTGTCTTGGTTTATTATAAAAAGTGACAGTTCAAGACCCTCTACATCCACTGCGTCACGAAGTAAATTCAATATGTTTTATTCTGGTAAGTTCGAGTCTTTTAGATATTTTTTCTAATAACATGACAGAATACTTCTATCTTTTTCGTGTATTATGATTTTTTTATTTATTTCTTTTTTAAAGTCAAATTTGAGCATAAATGTGGGGTAAAGTAATATTTTCTATTCAAATGTGGGGTATTGTTGGAACTTGAGAGAGTTTGAATAGAAAACTCTTTAGTCCCAATTGATCACTTAAAAATAGTACAACCTCTTTATACATAAACACACCTCTTTAGCTTTGGTTTAAAGAAACCTTATAGATAGAGCCCAAGTGGCATTAGATAATAGGGTATAGATGTATACTATTTAATATTTAATATCAAAGATAGGGCCTTTGGTCTTAGATTGTTAGCTTTGTAAAATCAAGTTAGTTTTTTATTTTTAAACTTAAATAATTTTTTATTTCGAAATTAATTGTTGACAGTTAATCTCGTTATATTAATTAATAGGTGCGACTGTTGAATAATACCAATAGGTATTATTTTCAAATTTGGACAGTCACCTTAGTTTGAACTAGTGCTTCAACTTCTTTTAAGTTGAACTGGAACACTGAAAATTCAATGACTTTTTTGGATTCAATATTAGTGAGAGAAAAGCAAAAGCTTAGTTTGGCAGACTTTCAAACTTAGTGATTTTGATTTGAAAGAGCATCCGGTTGTATCCTTGTGACATATCTTAAGACATTGCTTATACGCAAGCCTTTGGTTATAAATTTTATTTGTTGTTTAATTCTATTAATATTTATTTGTAAACTCGTTTTACTCATATCTATAGTATCATTAGTGATTGTGTTGTGCAACAATTGGGAGCCTCTACACCAATCACCATCGTTGAGAAATCAAAGATTTGCGGATTAGCAATGCATCAACACCATTGAGAAAAATAAAGGAGAATACTATAGCAACTTGGGTTGCTACATGAGCATGTGCGCGTCCCTTCGATATGCCTCAGAATGTGAGTGCACATATCTCGAGGAGATTGAAGGGATACGCACATGTGTGCCCGACCTGTGTGACTGATGTGCGTATCACACTAACATTTTCCAAAAAAAAAAATCAACCTCGATTAATTCTCATTGATATTTCACGAAAAATCATGCTATTTTTGGATTAGCGAATTAGATGATTCATACGGAACACGATTATGAGACATACTAATGTTATTTATTTTAGGAAAACCTTTGTTTACATAGTAGTTGTTAGGACCACGCATTGCATTCCCAGAACAAGTGATCTAGTCATATAAAGGATGTGTTTTAATTTCTACATGAGGATATACTCTCATATTTGATCTTTGAAATCAAGAAAATGAAGTACTCCCTCCAATCAATATTAAAAGTCGTTCTTACCCTAAACACGCATATTAAGAAATTTATTAATTAATTATGAGTTAGAATTATATTTTTGCTCATGCTTTAGTTGTGTGGTCAACTACAAAGTACAAACCCTCTTTTGTATCTAATAAAAATAGAACAAATGTTAAATTGCAATTAAATGTTTAAAAGTAAGATGGGTAAAGAGTTACAAAAGTCCTCTGGAATTCTGAAAATGATATATTTTTTCGACAAAGTTTTTTGTAGGTTGACTTCTAAAAATGACCGGCGGAGTACCATTGTACTCTATCCTTCCACAAATATAGATTATTTTGGCTGTGGACACACAAATTAAGGTGATATAAATATTGGGTTTAATTTCCACTTTTAACCTTCCACACAAATAAGGAATGACTTAAATTACAATTTATTACCCATTCTCTTACTAATTAACCCAACGTCTTAATTAGCTGTACCCAAAAAAACCTAAAATTTGAAGGAATTTAAAATTGTCAATATTTTTTCACCAAATTTAAATTGGGATACGAAAATTTTTTTCCGCCAAATTTGAATGCTCTATTTGCATTAGTAAAGAAAACCCATTTGAATTCTTTAGTTACCTAGAATTGGATAAGCTCAAAAGACATTTGAAGGGTTGAAGCAATACAATTACGGCATACAGATTATTATTTTTCCAATTGTAATTGATGTAAATGTTGATGAAGAATATCCATAACTAGAAAATGGAGTTTTTGATCTTAATGTAAGCCCAAGCTCATCAATTGAATACTCTTCTTCTAACAATATAATGTTTAATTTAAACATTGAACTATTTGTTGAAGAAGAAAATTAATCCTTGACAGACATGGAAGGGGAAATAGAGGAAGTCAACAATGACATTGAAGAGGATATGGTCCATGATTCAAGTTTTGGTAAGTTTTACTTATAATTTACATTTACTTAAATATGGTCCATGATTCAATTTTGTTATATTATGCTAAACTTGCCAAAGAGTTGCAACCTTAATTAATTGGTGCCATTAATTTGTTGTACTCTAGCTTGTAGTTAATCATATTCGATCAATAGTTTCTTTCCATCCCAAATCTTTGTGTAGAAACAAGTCTTCCCTTATAATTTTGGTAGGTTTTTTTTTAAGAAAATTATATGATTGAAAAACAAGCCTTATAAGCATTGAAAAATAGAGAAAGAAAAATTGCAATTCGACTATAATTTGGTGCCCTTCACACCACTTGGCCATTCCTAAAAAAATAAAGAAACAAAGATATAATTATGACCCATTGCTAAGCCTTACAAGCACTGAAACTTGCCTATCTTTTAAGCAAAAAGCTTGCTGGAGAGAGTTCCAATCTCAGGCCTTCAGATGAAGGCTGCACCTGAGCCAAATAGTTGTCAAGCCTTTGATGTCATCCTAAACAAAAAAACACTACTTAATTATGACCCGCTACTAAGCTTTCTTTCGTAGATCAGCATTGGTGTTTAATTTCAACATATGGTATAAAAAGAGTGCCCATTAAAGATCTCACTTTACCATTCTTGAACCCAAGCAATTTGATGTGTATATTTAATTTCAATAGATTGTTAATTTGATGGGTACTATTATAACTTTTTCTTTGAAACAGAGGATGTTATTGGTGATGAAGGAACAATTATAGCATCATTAGAAGAACAAAACCACACTAGAAGCAGAAGATCTCTTAATAATACCGAACGAAGATCCATATATGATTTGCTTCTACGGAAAAGTGTCGATGAAAAATTAAAAAGGGGAATGACACATGAAGTGGCAGCGAAATTTCTGGTTCAAGTTTGTGTCATTCAACGAATTTGGAAAAAAGCAATAAGCTCTGAAAATAAGGATTGCTCTCATAGAAAGATAAAGAACTGTGGTCGTAAAAGAGTAAAGATTGACTTTGTCTAATTACGTGAATTTCTTTTACGTAAAAGAACAACTATTGAGTCTTTAGCTCATTCCTTGAAAGTACGCAGAGGCACTGCATTTAATCTTCTCAAGTCTTGAGTTATACGGAGACATTTAAATGCCATAAAACATTTTCTGAGAGAAGAAAATAAGATGTCTCGACTGAGATTTTGCCTATAAATACTTCAAGATATTCAATACCACATGATCCAATCTTTAAGGATATGTATAACATTATTCACATAGATAAGAAATGGTTTTATATAACTAAAAAGGCTGAAACTTACTATTTGTTGTCTGATGAAGATGAACCAACACTGTGGCGGCCCCAAATCCCGAGGTCGCCACGTGGGGAGGCGCTGCCCCAGCGGTCCCGTCTGATCCTTGACCCATTGGGCCCCATGCGCCACTGACACCATTTCCTACCACACGACTCCTCGATATGCGTGTTAACTCCCTTCGTTAAGCAATTTAGTTTGACAGTTTAATCATTAAAACAATAGCGGAAGTCTTAAATTTAAAACAAGTAAAACAATTAAATTTATTATCGTATAAAACACCATTTTAAGAGCAACACCTATTGTGGAAAACCCGGAGAAAGTACTCTGTACATGCACGACAATATTAAACAGTAATATATACAAGTACAGTATCCATTCGGTTTCCCATTTCCCAAAAGTAAGCAAAATATCAAAATCGCACGTACTAGTAGGTCCTTGACCGCGGGCGGTCAGATAAAGTCGCCCAAAATGTCCTTGGCCCTACTAGCAGGGTCTGCACTCGACCATCACAAAAAGTAAGATGGAGAGTACAGTTAGTAAGATTCCAACAAAGTACACCGAGCATTTATAGGAGCATAAACATATATCAATAACCATGTCAATTAATCATGTGGAAACTAAGCAGGCAACTGTATTAAGATCATCACATGAATAAATAACACAAGAGAAACAAACCGTGTACTCCTCCCGGTCACACTAAACTGTACGTCGAACCCCCAGGATCCTTTCGGTGGGTGACTCACTTCCTTTCACCTGGTTTCCATACCCTCAGGATCCTTTCAGTCGAAGCCCCCACTTCCTTTCACCTGATAACCTGCGTACAGCCTAGTGTTTCATAAGTACAACACGAATATCAAAAGTCTCAACCCCCAGCCCAAATGCGTCATGGAAATCAATAACAAGGAATAGGGGGAATAACATCCAATAATCACAAACATGAAATCAATGATAGAAAAGTAAACCCTCAGTGACTTTTAGATGAAATCTTACGTACCTAAAAAATGCACTCGCTTGAATCTTGAGATGCGCACCTGACACCTGACTATAGCATCATAAGTCCCTGGTGTCCATTTGTACCATTTTAGTTACTAAATCATGCAAATCACAATTAAAATTAGGTGAAATATACCTCACCTCAATCGCGTCGTCGACATTCGTCGATTCGCACCCCTCGTCGATCCGACAATGCCATCGCGTCGTTCACCCCGCCGACGTCGAATTCGCGCCACCGCCGTCACCGCGCCGCTGCCGGCGTCGCTGTCATCGTCGCACCCCTGACGGCGTCGTCGAGCCATTGTCGCTGCCGCGTCGACGTCGCTACCATGCCGACGCCACCGCTGTACCTCGCCGGCGGCGGCCGCCGCTTCTCCTCGGCGCTGCTACCCTCGATGTCCACGCGGTCGCTTTGCTCGTGCGCGCCGACCGTCGCTGTTCCGCATCTCCACCGCGCGCGCCGCGCGCGCCTGGCGCATCACCGCCTCCTCGCGCCGGCCGACCGCCGCATCGCTGGCCACCGCCATCGCTGCGTCATCGGAGCCGCGTCGTCGTCTCCCCATCGCGCGAGCGCGCGATCGCGCGCCCGCTGTCCGCGTCTCCCTGCGCGTGTCGCCGCTGCTGGACGCCACCGTCCTCGGCCTCGCAGGCCGCGCAGTGACCTCCCTGCGCGCGCCGCTGGTGCTGCATCTCCTCGCCGATCTGCCACCTCTCTCCGCCGTCGTCGTCGTCCCTCCCTCACGATCTCTCTCTTTTTCCCTCTCTGGTTCTTCTGATCTCTTTTTTTTTTAGGGCCGCTAAGGGCACCCCACCATTTAATGAAGGCACCCAAAGTATTTGTAAAAATTTCAGCAAAAGTGGAAAAGACTATTTTGCCCTTGTATATATAGTGATTCCAACCTCACAAATCATTTTGACAAAGAAAAAAAGGCACCCCACCACAAGGTTGAACAACAAATCCACGCTGCGTTTGTCGGCGTTGATCGATTATTGCGGATTGTCATAATTCCACAGCTAGGTAACAATGTTTGACAACCATATTCGTGTTTTTTAGAAAAGTTGAGTTGTGTATAACTATGAAAATGATGATTTGTTTGTGAACGTAGGGTTTGGTAATTTATTCCAATCCGAACTTGACTCCACTATATAATGGAGGATTGTACGCTTTAAGGTGCCGAGAGGAGGTCGTACTTGAGGTATTTTTGAAAATGTTTTGTGTATTCGTTGCGGTTAACCGAAGGTTCTGTCAGGTGGTGCGCGATTGTTTCGGCCTCGCAGACCGAGATGTAATGTAATCTCTGGTCGTAGAGGACCGAATGTTTCGCGTATCTGACGGAACCATTAAACCCGATAGTATTCGTTGACTCTCGGTAGTACGTGAGCGATACCACTAAGCTAGTTGCGGCCATGTACGACCGAAAACATGTTTTTTTGGATGTTATTCTTATTGTGCTGTACATTTCGGTTGATTATAATGTTACACTGTTTGTATTGCGAGTAATGCCGGTTTTACGCCTTATTTCCGGACTACACGGACACGTTTACACCTTGTAGGCCATTTCCAAGTAGAGAAGCAGCAGTTTCATGGCTTCAAATGATAGGCCGTGAGAACATGTTCGTGCTAGTGACAAAGCACTCTGACGCCGGTGGCATTAAGCGCAGGGGTAGGGTGAAAATTGCCTGTGAGAGGTCAGGGACTTACGGGGGAATGTCACAAAGAGTTGGTAAGGGTAAAGCGGAAAAAATAGCTTCGAAACCAAGAAATGAAGAAGAAGACGAAACGGGAGGACTCAAACAGTACGAAGAAATGTGGATGCCCTTTCCTTATCAACGTAAAGGAAAATGCGACTCGTTGTGGTATATCACCGTTATATGTGGGAGGCACAATCACGAGCCCGCAAAACACTTGGACGGCCATTCTTTTGCCGGGAGATTGGATAAGGCGGAGCAGGAAGTTGTGGTGCAAATGACAAAGGGGAATGTGAAGCCAAGGGACATCCTAAATACGTTGAAGCAAAGAGACGTTGGTAACGCATCGACAATGAGGACTATATATAATGCAAGACAAAAAGCCCGAAAGGAGGATGCGGGTGGGAGGACTCAAATGCAACAACTCTTGCACATTTTGGAGAAGAATAAGTGGTTGTCATGGCATAGGAAGGATCCCGATACGAATGTTGTCACGGAGTTATTTTGGTCACATCCCGACTCAATAAAGTTGGTCGGTGTTTTCCATCGGTTATTTTGATGGATTGCACGTACAAGACAAATAGGTACCGAATGCCTTTGTTGGAGATTGTTGGCATCACTTCTACGCACTTGACGTTCTCCGTTGGGTTCGCATTCTTATCATCAGAGAGTCATGGGCATTATGTTTGGACACTTGAGAAGTTGAGATCCATATTGGATGGGTGGCCTAAGCTCGACGTGCTTGTTACCGATAGGGACTTAGCCCTTATTAGTGCAATAGAAGAAGTTTTTCCGGCCTCGTCTCACCTCCTTTGCTCTTGGCACATCAACAAAGTTGTTTTGTCTAAGACTAAGAAGATGTTTGGGGAGAACGATGGTTTTGCGCGTTTTATGGGTAGTTGGACGAGCGTGATGTATGCCAAGTCGGAGGCGTTATTTGAAGTTAGGGTGAATGACCTCCGTTTTGAATTTGGGCATGTAAAGGGTCTAATGGAGTACTTGGACAACACATGGCTAAAGAGCTACAAGGAGAAATTTGTCTCGGCTTGGACAGATAGACTTCTGCACTTTGGGGAAACGACAACTCAGAGGGTGGAGTCTGCACATTCTACTCACGAAGGTTCACCTTGGGAACAACGATGGGCTAATTTTGAGACTCTATGGAATGTGGTTGATGGACTCCTTAGAATCCAACACAACAATATCAAGGCATCGTTTGAGCTAAGTTTGAATGTCGTCCAACATGAGTACGTTGATGAGTTGTATCGACGATTGCGCGGTTATGTGTCTCAACGGGCGCTTAGGCTAATTAGAGATGAATTGGCCCGGAGAGGATGTTGGTCACGATTCCACTCGTTGTGGTTGCGCGATACGCACCACACATGGCCTTCCTTGTGCACATGAGCTTAACCATCATATATTTGCTGGGACGCCCATCCCTCTCCAGGACATTCATGTTTACTGGCGAAAGTTGAGTATGATACCTGAGAGTCCGGTGGACTCGTGCAGGTACAACGTGCACGATGAGATTGAAAGGGTGTTGGCAAAGTTTAATGCATGCGATAATGAGGACGATCGACTCAAGATTATTCAAGGCTCGGGGAGATTAGTCGACCGTCGTCTACTCTAGGTGTTGTGCCGCCGGCAAAAATTAAGACAAAAGGGAGGACATCGGGGTCGTTGAAGAGAAAACACGAGTGTCCCGATTCTTCAACGAAACGGTTGCCGAGTGAGTTTGAGTACGTGCTATCGACTCGGGAGGCCTCAAGTTCTAGGCGAAGAGAAGTAAAGTTGTTCCTAAAGCTGCGTTGTGGTAGTCGACGCAAGCACAACGCAACTAACATGGCTTACGGTCATTGCGTAGATCCGGATTTGTTGCTACATGTTGAGGGCATCATCGATGTGCTAGCCGATGGGAATTGTGGATATAGGTGTCTTGCGCATGGGCTTGGACTACCAGATGACGACGGGTGGCGGATCGTCCGTAGAAGGATGTACGATGAGCTTATCGGGCATGAAAACCATTGGCGCGAAGTGCTAGGTTCGAGTTACGAGAGTGTGAAGCTTGCGGTGCATTGCGTAGATAATCAAGTTGGTGCAACTTTCCAAGAATGGTTCACACTTCCGGACATGGGATTGTTAGTAGCCACTGCGCAATCAATGTGGTTCTCGTCAACCTATCGCGTGGGTGTGCCTCCACATTTCTACCTCTACGTAGTGCTCCACCATCCACCGGTCACGACGAGATCTGTCATTGCCATGATTAATGACAGGAATATACATTGGCTTAGGGTATGTGATGCGAATTTGGTTGAATTGTTATGTTGTTTCCCGACAATATGGTAATGGTGTACTTGTTCACATTGACAGTGTTGCTTGAGCACGAATGCACCCTTGCCATCCGTATACCCGTCGTGGGTACGGTATGCTCAGGATAGTGCGAAAGGTTGGCGAGACAGATTCGTATTCCGAGACATCGCGCCCGTTGCAACTCTACTTGATGCCACCATATCCGTTGTAGATTTGGGTACACCGTAGTGTTACAACTGGAACAATGCAAATAGTTTGGTTGTACAATTTGTAATTTTTAAAGTTGAGTAGGATATAAAATGATTGAAAGTTAGTTTCATTTGTTGTTCAAAATGGTTACTGGCACATTCGTTTCGGTCGTGCATGACCGAAACGCATGTTCAGCTCGCGGTTATTCGCCACCGTAACTTAACGCTTAAGCTCGGCTATGAGAGACCGTAACCGTCCTTATAGTCTCGGCTGATGGGTACCGAAAGTTCCACCTGCCATTCGGTGCTGAGTGACCGACACAACATGAAAAAATTTCTGCGAATTCCAGCCACAAACATGGACAATGAAACATCATAAACAGTCATGATAATGTACTCAACAGGCAAAGGAGACATATAAACCATTAAATAATGTATGTAAAATGTAATACAAATGTCTATCCCTCCAACATTGAGGGTTGGTCATTGCTTGGGTTTTTTCACGTTCTTCCTTCGATACTCCTTCCCATGCATTCTCTTCTGGGTGCCACCATCGGTCGAGGCAGGCTGAGATGTGGCCTGGGCTGAGGGTGTGGAAGTGCTACCATGATGGGAGTGCCTCGGGCCTGGTTCGGTAGGGCCGGTTGTCGCGGTAGGGCCGGTTGTCGCGGTTGTGCGGTTGCGGTTGCGCGGGGGAAATGTACTCGTGGGGGTGGGACTTAAATTCCTTCCCGAAAGGAGGTTGACCACTTGCAGTCAATGTGGTCCTAGCCGAGTCCAAAGTAGACATCTCTCGGGGAGGTCCATCCATCGCAACGCCGCGTCCAAGGCTCGCCTATTGCGCCGTGAAAAATTTCGGTTATTGTCAAATACTCAACATTGCGGAAATAATTATAAGTGCCATATTACGTATAACCATTCCAATACCTCAAGTATCTCGTTCTCTGCTATGGTTGAGGCGACCATTACACGGTCCTCAAAGACCGGATTCGTGATAACAGGATGAGACACGTTGACGAACCAAGGGAGGTAGTCTCGGTGTAGCCGAAAACTCAAATACGCCTTCTCGCCCTAACTTCGCAGCCAACACATGGTTCCTCCATCGCTCCCAATTGTCTTGTTCGAACCCATACTTGACGAGTACTTGTTTGCAACTGGGCCTCTGTGTGCTTCCAATGGACGGTAAGGAGGATCTGGTATCGACTGCACGTGACCAAGCTGTCTTAGAATCCTCTCCGGGTGGTAGGGCTCCACCACATCCATGTACTTGATCTTCCCACCGTAAAGGCCATCGCTTGCACAACGCCATTTTCCCTTAAATTCACATATGGGTCCCAAGTGACCTACAAAATATTCAACATATAAGCGCGGGTGTAAAGTAAATTACCAAATTTGAGTACGTGCTTAAGAGGACATCAGAGGTAATGGATAGGCAGCTCACCTCACTTGGTCGCAACCTATCCAAGGTTCTCCTAATGGCCCCGAGCTTGTCAACATTCGCAACCGTCTCGTGCTTTTGAATCCATCCGGAGACACGAGGGTGCACGTAGTCCACGTACTTCGCATTGGGCGTGGCGGACCAAGTTTGAAATGGTCATACACCCATCCCCGCATATAACGTTACAATGTTAGTTACTTGCACACATTGCAATTTGGGCGAATCGAACAAAAGAATGCCTATTCCGTATATTTAAAAACAAACCTCAAGCAATGTGAGGTAGCCGGCAATACTGGGACACTAGGACTCTCGTGGCGGACCCCAAGTGTCGATACAAGTAGGCCAACGCAGCTGCTCCCCATGCGTAGTTCCTACGTCGTCCAAGTCCTCAAGTAGCTTCAAGCGGCGCGATCGACACCCGAGTCCCACTCTTATCGGCAAAAAGAGTGCACGACAACAAGTACAAAGCAGTACGCTCGGCCGTGCATTCCACGGAGGATAATTTCGGGTATCGAACCGCCTTTGGGGCACCATCGACTCTTCAACCAATGTTTGCGCACTGTGAGCCCCTTGGTGATATTCACCTCCTCCTCCGCCTCCTCGGCGCTAACCCCAAGAAGGTTGGAAACCATCTTGATAGCGTCGGAGCGAGATTCCTCCGTGTACCTAGCAAATTTGTCCACTTCTACAACTTTGCCCGTCACAGGGATCTTCAGGAGGAAGCTGACATCCTCTAATGAGATAGACATTTCACCAAAAGGTAGGTGAAATGTGTTCGTCTCCGGCTGCCACCGCTCCACAAATGCAGAGATCAACTCCTTGTTGGCCTTGCGGTATGAGCGATCTATCGCGCATTCAACCCGAACGCCGAATAATCCTCTCGGAGTCCCGCCGTGTCCGGTGACACGATCGTAAATCCCATTCCGCTATTTGAGCTCCGTGATTGATACACTTAAGAACGGGCCGCTCCTGCAAATGTAAAAACATTTCGTCATTATGTGAAGACATGAGTGTTAAGTTAATAATTTCAATGATATTGAAATTACCTCATTCCTCCATATCGATAAAGCCACATGATCCTTGAAGCTCTTCAAAGCGCCCGTCTATAGGACCACCGGGGAATGGAGCACGCGCCTCAAAAGCCACTTCTCGGCTCTCCTTCATCATGGCCACTCCACCTCTTCCGCTCCCCCCACATTACGATCTCGTGTCTATCATGGTTGTCATGGCATCCGAAGAGTCACCGCTACTTGACTCCGACATGCATGCCCCTCCTCTTCTCCTCCGGCAACAACAAGATCCTCAGGTCGCCCGGCATTGAGGGTCGAACCCTCATCGTGCAAATGTAACCTTCCACGATTGCCATCTACCTTCGCCTTGCCCTTACCATCCTGATTCTCCTTCTCTTTCTTTTTCCGGTACGATGTCGTCTCAGGGTCTCCGCCACCTCGCCTCTCGTTCGGCCTCGGGACCTCGGCTCCAGCCTCTTCCCTAGTCACCTGTTGCTTCGGACGAGCCATACCCGCATAAATTACAACATATAAGCGCATGGAACAGATCCCAACTTAAATTTACAAAAAAAAAAGTCCAAATCATCCATTTCTTATGTCGCGGTCAAGCGTGGTTTGTGAAACGACATATATTTTCGGTCACCCATGACCGACAATTCCTCCAATGTATCGACATTGAACAACCGAGTCTAATGAAACGGTCTCGGTTTTGCGCCGCCGAGATGAATTGACCATTCGAATTCTACAAGCTCTCGGCCACTCACGACCGAGCCTACCTTTACACTCACGGCATGGTACAACCAATAGTACGCCCAAATTCTCGGTTGTACACCACCGCCACCACATTACCTAGAAGTACTTCCATCTCTCGTCACATTTCGACCGAGAGACCTATAGTCATCTCGGTGGTCAGTAGGCGAGACTGTGTGATCTTTGTCGGCCTTTGTAGCCGACAGTTCGATTTCCCCAAAATTTGGCTACTCTCTCGGTCATCCTTGTCCGAGAGCATAACCACATTCTCTTCCCTGTGTGGCCGAGAACTGCGAATTCCCAGTTCTTACACTAATGAACAACCCACCACTGTAAATCACAACTACTCTTCCAAATGTAACTTAATAACACTAAAAACGTACCTTCAATCGACCGATTTCCCGCAAATAATGTGTGCTCGAAGATGTTCGCGGAACCCTAACTTCGAGACGAAATCTGCCCACACCACGACTCGACGAACTGCAAAAAAACCGTCAAACGGAGGAGAAACACAAGGCGAGACACGGGAGACACGATTTCGGAGATTCCACCCACTGCACGGTTCACACAAAACGGGTTCTTGGAGTCCAGGCGGTGAAGATGACGCTTGGGGTGCTGGGGTGCAGATGGATTTGAACGAGGGGTAGTTTAGGTATTTCGGGTCTAATTTTTGGGTGCCCAACGTAAATCGGTTTGTGCACACATTAACTGGGTGCCTTCATTAAATGGTGGGGTGCCCTTAGCGGCCCTCTTTTTTTTTCTTCTCTCTTTTCATTTCTTTTCTTTCTCTCTCCTGATATATATATTTACTTATATATATACATTTTCTTTTTTATTGAAAATCAAAAGTGTCTTCAAGATTCGTGCAACACGAAACGCGAGACATACTCAATAATTTCACCTCTTTGTCCACTGCCTCTATGCTTGACCAAAATTGTATCAAGTCTCGCAAATTTACGTATTTCGAGACACATCCAAAAACATATTTATTTTTATGCTTTCCTTAAAAATATGAGCAACGCGCATCTCGAGGCACCGACGCGCCTCATTTCCAAAATTTTGACACTCGCGCTATACGCATCACGAGGCGTATCCAATGTATACGTTAAAACCACATAACGCGACTATCTCGATCCCACGTTGGCACGCAACTCGAGACGCGTCCCCATTCGTGTTTCGGCTCACCGAATTCTCCGCGTATACGTTTTTCAACAATTAGCATGTCCACTCGAGATTCAGACATACGCATTTCGGCAAGTGGGTCCCACATACGACCCTAAAATGACACGTGACACGAGTTAAATTTTCTGACCGTTACAAACTTGCACTTGTAAGAGTACCAATTTTATTGAAAAAGTGATGTTTTAGCTGTTATAGTTCGTCCAAGATTTGATGTAGAAAGGAATGAAATCTTCTCTTAAAAAATTGGTGTATTTCCTTTTGTCACACAAGAAGCGGCTTAACGGTCTAGTACAAATAGACTTGCAGACACAGTGGAAACAAAACCAATCACTGCAATTAAAAGAGAAATAATGAAATCATACATGATTGAAAACTAATAACAGCTATCAAGGAGAAATGGCCACTAGAGGATATCGATTATCCAATATATATTCGGTAAGACAATGCAAGGACACATATAGATGTAAATAACGTTGAATTTTGACAAGCAGCTCAACAAAGTGGTTTTAATATACAATTGATGTGCCAACCTCCAAACTCTCACGATTGGAATGTTTTAGATCTTAGATTCTTTAGTTTAATTCAGTCAATGCAATATAAGGAGTCTCCTAATAGTGTCGAAGAGCTGGTTAACGTGATTATGAAGTCATTTGAGGAATATCCTACTTCGAAATCCAACCACAATTTTTTAACATTGCAGTTTTGTATGATGGAAATTATGAAAGTAAGAGGCAACAACAAATACAAAATTCCTCATGTTAACAAGAGAAGGCTAGAGATAGCAAAGACTTCCTATTTAGTTAAGATATGATCTTAACTTGGTAAAAGAGGTATCAGATTTTCTTGAGGTAAATATTTTATTTATTTATTTTAATTCATGTCTACTTATTTTTATTTTGGTTTTGTTATGTTATTGTTTAAATTATCTTCCTACTGCAAACTGGATGAAATAGAGGTTGCACTTCATGGTCAAATGCAAAGCCTAGGAGTTGAGTTGAGCAAAGGAGAGAAAGAGATGAATTGTTGAAGAAAATTAATAATGGGGCATTTTGATTAGTTAGGGAGGAGAGCAGAGGAGAGGAAGAGATGAATTGTCATTGGAATTAAGGCTATGTTGTTAAATTCCATCTAGTTGAGATTGAGGCTATATTGTTAAATTCCATCTAGTTAAGGTTTAGGTTATGTTTTGTTGTTGTTCTTCTTCTTCTTTTTATTAAATTCCATCTAGCTGTTTTTTTTTTTTTTTTTTTTTTTCAAAATTCATCTAGTTTTTGAATGGGGGCTTCTTGATCAGTTTTAAATTCTAAGTAGCCATAATATGAAAGACTTTAATTATACATATTTCTTAGAATGAAAAAAAAATGCATGTTTATCCACAGCTAGGAAATTTTAGCAGAGCCCTTAAAATGGTAAGATAAGTATTCCCACATTGTTCTATTCGCTGCATTATTCAACTTCATATGGTATTGCTAATGAAAGTTTTCAGTTTAATAGTCGATTTTATTGTTGAAATTAACAACCTATCCTTAGTCATGGAAGCGGAAGCGAAGACTTTTATTGTAGAAATTAACAACCCATCCTTAGTCATGCAAGCGGAAGCGAAGACAATGCAAGAGGAAACACAAGTAGCTTGTTAGTTTGATCAATAACAAAGCAAATTCCCTTGGAGATTGAAGCATATATTAATTTGTTTTCAGAGCTTCTAAATAGGCTTGAATGGAGATGCACACACATCTATCGTGAAGAAAATAACTTGTTGATTGAAAGCAAAGATAATGCAAGAGAGAATACAAGTAATTTTGATTGATGAAAATAGATTGGAAAATTAATTCCTAGATTTTGTAATATGAAATGAGTTTTTTTGTTGTAATAGATCACAAATACCCTATTTTAATCTCCAAAAATAAAATAATTTCCACTTCAATTAACCTCTGATAGGGTGGTGGCTGGTAGCATTTTTTGGTTGATGGCTTAGTCTGAATTAAGAAAGAAAAATCTAAGAGAGTAAAATTTTGGTATTTTAAATAATGATCATAATATTTATTTTGAAAAAACAGAGTTTGGACAAGTCATCAAGAGTTCACACTCAAACGAACCAGAGTTAGGGCAAATCCTTCTTGATTGCAAGTGTCTTCTAGATAATCACAATGAATTCATATTTTGTCAAAAAAAAAACTTCTTATAGGACTTACCCATTTGACTTCTTTTTCAAAGCTCCTCTTTTTGAGGAGAAATGAAACTCTTGCCTTATCAAACTCTTATAAGCATGAGCAACATCCAGAATATCCAAATTAATAGGTTATTTTCATAGATATTATCCTTATTCGGAGCTCGCATTAAGGCCAATCATATATCCCAAAAATTAAGGTCGTTATCAAAAATGCCCAAAAAAAAAAAAAAATCTTGACAATAATAGATTGTGCAGAACCAAGTAACATTTTCTCAATTCTTTAGTCAAATTGGGCATAACCATTTTTTTCACCTAAAGAACATTGAAATCAAACAGTAGTGCTAAAGTAAATACATCATGTAATTAATAAAAATTAGGAAGGAGGAACTTCAACATTTTTCGATATACTTTTTGAAATCTAATGGCACTTTTTCGATTGCTACATTAACCACGAGATCCGGCTCATTTTCTGCTAAGGCTTCGGTTTTTTTCATCTAGTTTCACTTTCTTATGCCTTAAATCTTCCATGAGTCCAAACAATAGCAACAAAAATCATTCATATTCAAGTATTATAGAGAAGAAAAGAAGAGAAACTATTTACGTTCTTCTTGGAAAATGATGAATCCCACTTATGGTTTGAATGCTTTTAGTTTCGAAAATTGTTGGTTGGTTTATGGAGCATTAAATATTTTATTCGTATTTAGGGGTAAAATAGGTATTTAGGGTGATAAAATAGCTTAACAACTTATATATTTTTGGAAACTGAACTTGGGTAAAAAGATTTATATTTGTGGAAGGAGAGAGTATATAACATAACAAGGGCACTCTCATTTCAACTTCTTTAATGAATATGACTTCATTTAACCTTGGACACTTGTAAAAAAGCACTTAATGGTGTTATTAATTAAATAGAATTAGGTTAGCTAGTATTGGAAATGAAGCATTTATAATGCTTCCTCGATTTTTTTAATTTTTAATTTTTAATTTTTTATTTCAGCCGGAGGTCGCATGCAGAAGTCCAACTCACGATCTCCCTAAACCTTGCATTTTTGACAAGTGACGTCTCATACTTCTCAATAAAGATGTTTTGGTTACTTCCATGATTTTTTTAATACGACACATTTATTCAAACAAAAAAAAAAGTTAAAAAAATGTGACAGCGGTATTGTTGAATGAATAGCGTAATTGATTAAGATACCCCAAAGAAATTGAAATTAGGTTCAATATCAAAATGTCGGGAAGCCTTTAATTATTAGGGTCTACTAATTAAGGAGATCTCCGACTTATTTGAACTTTAAAAAAGATTTGCTTGTGTTGTCTAGCTTGGCTTCTTCTCTTAAAAACTATGCGGTTCTGTTGATGAACATAACATTGCAACCACTTTTGTCATCCTTAAGTCCATATTTAGCTAAGTTAATACCCTAAGCTAATACCCCAACACGGGCTAAAAAAATTATAATGTGTGATTGGTTTAGTTTATCAAAGACAATCTTTAAATGGTTAAATTACTTTAAGGTCCTTTTAATGTCTCTTTTAATGGTTTTGGGAAGAAAACATGTTGGGCAAATTTTTCTTTTTCACTCGTACTCCCTCTATTTTTTTTTAATTGTCGTTTTAAGGTTGTTCACAATTTTTAAGAAAATCGTTTAATTATTTTGATTGAGGAGAAAGTGGCAGCTAAATAACTAAATCACAATTTATCTCTCCTAACCCCACCACATCTACATTCACTAGTTATTAATGTGTAATAATTAGACTTTTTTTTTTCTATGAAGGATATAAAAGTCAATTTACTAATTGTATTGAAACTATCAAATGAAAGATATTGTGAAATATTTCAAATGACTAAAAAGACACTTATAAAGAAATGAAGAGAGCATAACAATGGGCTTACTTAAAGATAGGGGAGACATTTCTTTTGGTAGATACTTTGGTAACACCAAGTGCTAACTAACACCCAAATCAAATACTCCATCCGGTCCACAATAAGTGTCTTTTTTGCCATTTTGAAATATTTCACAATATTTGTCATTTGATAGTTTCGATACACATTAATTATTTAATTGACTTAAATACCCTTCATAGAAAATAAAATCTAATAATTACACATTAATAACTAGTGTATGTAGAAGTGGTGAGGTTATGGGAGATAAAGGGTGATTTAATTATCAATAAATTTACTCGGACTCGTAAGTCCAGACTTATAGAGGTGTTTTTAAAATATTCATAAATATTTAAGGGGTATCAAAGGAATTTTATAAATGATTGTATTTGCTTCATTAATTACTTGATGATGGCTTTGAAATTAAAAAAACTTTTGAGTCCGGACTCATGAGTCCAAATATCACTACCCTTTAATTATTTTACTGTCACTTTTGACTCAATTAATATAATTAAATGACTTTCTAGAAAACTGTAAATAACCTTAAAACATCACTTAAAAATAAACGGAGAGAGTACCAATTTTAAATTAAGCCAAAGTTTAGCATGCATGTAGTCTTTAGGTGAACCAGCCAATAATCTCTCCGTGCTTATGCTCCAGGCCCCTCCAAAATAGTAGTCATATCGATGCAACCATTTGACCAGATTTTTGGCGTTTTTAATTTTCTTCTTTTTCAAAGTATTAATTTTGCTTGATATGTATTTAATGCATATTAACGATAACTATAACAACCTTGTTTTGTTGATAATCTATATATATATATATAAAATTTATTTGAACTCTTTGAGTCCGGACTCATATAACCTAACTATATAACCTCTCTTTTTTCTCGTATATGTGTAGGGAAGAGTAGCTGGCTAGCAAGCATTGTATAGTACGTACAAATATCCATTGTATAGTACGTACAAATATCGGATCATGATGATCGCCATGACAATCAAGTACGACTATTCTTTGTCCAAAAATACAATAATTTCAAACCAAAAAAACACATAATAATTAATCGAATACTGCTTAACAAGCTTACCTCAAAAACAAAGAGCTTAACGAGCGACACAAAAACTTTCACCACTTAAATGGTGGACGACGGGGACATACACTGCTTATTCAGGAACTGTGTGGGAGAGAGGACTACAGGGTCAAGACCAATGTGCCGCCATAGAGACCACATGGCAAGGAATTGTACCTTCGAAACACTACAAGAAAAATGTGAAATAGCATCAAAACATTGCAACAGATTGAATCTGTTGCTAAACAACAACAAATCAGCAACAATTTTGCATCAGATAGAACATTTGACTCCGTTGACCAAAAAGCAACAAATCAGTGATAGATTTGTGACAAAAATTGTGACAAATTTTTTTTTGTCATTGATCTGTTGCTGATTTCTCCCGCCAATATTTTCCCGCCCATTTTGTGACAGATCTGCGACAGATCAGCTACAGAACCTAGTTTGTCGCTGATCTGAGCTAAATCTGTGATGATCCGCTACAGATCAATGACAGATTCAATTCTCGTTGTCGATCTGTCGCTAACCAAGAATACATTCAATTCTCGTTGTCTTGATTAGCGACAGATCAACAATGATTGTCAAAGAATAAAAAAATCTGTTGCTTTGATCTGTCGATTGATTAGCGACAAAATTAGCAACAAACGAATCAGCAACATACTACTCTTTTGTTGATATGTCACTAAATTTTAAATGGTTTTTTCAAATCGGGGCTCTCTCTTTTTGGATAAAAAAATTCAATATATTGTTTAATTTTAAGGTAATGTAGTAATTTAACAAAAATCCCTTTTATATTGGTGTTTTATGTTGCAAATTGCACTTAGAACAAAAACTTGCGAATTGATTAATTAACAGCTTCCATTAAGTGCGAACCATTGATAATTAAATAGGCGGCTTTCCTAAAATCATGGATTCTATTTTAATTTGAAAACAATATGCAACACCTTTACATAAATAAAATAAAAACCACGTATTAAAAATTTTGGAACCCAAAAAATATTTTTTTCAAGATCTATATCTATATGTATAATATATCTATATATCGATCTATCTATTCAATATTAATGGCAAAATTGTTTAATTTCCTAATGTGCCCCTACTTTCAATTTTGTCATAGGCTAGAGCAACAAAAAAAAAATCGCTTTGAAGCTACTTTAGGAAAACCCCAATTTTAATTAAAACATATATCTCGATTGTACATGAAAACTTAAATTAATTAGCTAATCGATTAATCTTATTAAGATTTGTTTTGTATATAGTTAACTAGATTAAGCCCTAACGGACTTAGTAAAGGGCATTGTCGAAATTTGTACCACCAAACATATATAATGAAATTAATTGAATTGTCAAACTATACATTTCAAAATATCAACATCATCAAAACAGTCCACAAGTGTTTATTTATATTTAATCTTCACGGTCCTTAAGGGGTATAGCATGCATAGTGGGAAAAAAATGAGCATCCATATATATATACTCTAATTGAGGCGGAGACATCAAGTTAATTTAATTCTTACAACTATATTTTCTTGGTTTCTTTCGAACCATGGAGTTGGGACAAATTGATCGACTTCCATTAGATTGGATGAGCCAAATTAAAAAAAATGGCTAAAAACAAATTTAAGCCCTTAATTAATTATATATATATAGTTACATCAAAATATATCTATGCTTTGTCTTTTCTTTTCCTTGGACTCGGAATGATCGTAACGCATGGTCGCCTTAGCTAGGCGATGTAGTTGAAATTAAAATTTTTAGTTGAAATTAAATTTCTTTTCATGAGATGTTGAAATTAAATTGAAAACATATATACATATAGATTTAATTTAAATTTTCATTAATATTAGAAGTTTGGATAGATAAAGTTTTTTTTTTTTTTTTCGATTTCGATAAAGCGCCAAAGTGGAGCTACAATGATGTTTTGCCAAAATGTCATGGAGTTGAATGAATAGTGTCACATCATTTCGGTGTGGCACTATTCACATATCATATTACTATTAATTATTTTTATTCTTTTTTGTTTTGGTATTTTTTTAAATTATCTTTGTAATTGTATTATTTTGAGATTGCAAATCGAATTAAATAAAAAAATGATAAAAAATTAATAGTGTAAACTACAGTGTTGATGGTTGGAGATGTGAATAATGTAGTTAATGTTTATATCAAAATTGATATATATTTAGTTTGTTGCTGATTTGTTGCTTGCTGAACAACAACAAATCAGCAACAGACTGTCAGTGTCCACGTACAGCAACAGATCAAATCTGTTGCTGAACAACAACAAAACAGCAACAAATGCCACCTAGGCTGTCCACGTAGGCTAATCAGCAACAGATTTTGATCTGTTGCTGATTACCAACAAACTAGCAACAAACCATTTAAAAATCAATATCTAAATGATTTTACTTTTTACAAACCATTTTCAATATTTTCACCTCCCTCCAAACCTATTTTCACCTCCCTCCAAAATCATTTTCACCTCTTCAAACCCATTTCACCTCCAAACTCATTTTCACTCCCAACCCTCCACCACCGCCGGAGACCCTCCGCGACCACCGCCGGAGACCCTCCGCGACCACCGCCGGACAGGTCCCGCGCGAGAGCCGCCCCTGCGCGAGCGCAGCCCTGCGCGCGCCCAGCCCCTTCGCGAGCGCAGCCCCTGCGCGCGCCCCGCCCCGGCCCTCCTCGCCCAGCACCGCCGCTGCGCGCACAGCTCGCCCAGCGCGCTCCGTCGCTGCTCGCCCAGCCAGCCCCGCCGCCGCCCAGCGCGCTCCGCCGCTGCGCGCCCCGCCGCGCGCCCCGCTGCGCGCCCCTCTGCGCGCCCAGCGCGCTCCGCCGCTGCGCGCCCCTCTGCGCGCCCAGCGCGCTCCGCCGCTGCTCGCCCCGCTGCGCGCCCAGCCGCTCCGCGCCCAGCCCCTGCCTTGCTCCGCCCCTGCGCGCCCCAGCTCCGCCTTTGTGAGCCCAGCTCCGCCCCTGCGCACCTCGCCCCTGCCCTGCGCGGCCAGCTCCGCCCCTGCGCACCTCGCCGCCGCAGCCGCTGGTCGCATTTGGCTTCTCCTTGACTGAGTTTCGGGTATCATTTGTGGTTTGCATTTTTTTGAAAATCTATTTTGGTATTTTTGTTGATTTATGATTTTATATAACTTCCGAAATTTATATATCTAGCGACAACAACAAATTAGCAACTTAATTTCCTTGTAACGTGCATATTTAAGTTATCTGATATAGTTTATATAATTCACATTAATCACGCACATCACCAAACTAATCGAGTTAAAATTTAGCAACTTTAATGTAAAATGTATCCTAATGAGGTAGCAACCCATTTAAATATATTTAGTTTGTATTTAAGCTTTTATAATTGGGAGTGAGGCTATGTTGTTAACTTGTTCATTTTGTGGATTTGTATGTTTTTAACTTGTTCATTTTGTGCCTTTGTATCTTTTTATGTTTTGCTCTAACAAATTTTTATTTCCTTGTAACATGCATATTTAAGTTATTTTATATGTTGTGGTATTTAAAATTTTATAAGTATATACGCATGAATAAGAATATGCAAATTTTCATTTAGGGCATGCACCACCTCTCTACATGTAATATATGCACGTCGACACCTCTATATGGACCTACAATACATAACATCACGCATGACTTTCTTTAATAATTCAATTCATATTAATCGCTCTCAATTAAATTAGTTATGATAGATTGAACGATTTTTATTCATCTCGATTTAATGCAATAACTATAGACGCATATATATTAAACGAAATGCATTAATTAATGAAACTCATGAATACTCTTTAATAGGTAGAGCCAATATGAATGCATGTTAATTAGGTCGTTAATTAAGTAAGGGTAATTAGTTGAGTACATCCCTCTTCTCTAGCTAATATATATAATAAGAGCTTAACTAATAAGAGCTGAACTATATATATATATATATAGTAGCTTGGGAGGTTGGGGTGTCGGTGACGTTGACTTTCTTAAAGCGTTACATTGACATGTTTTGTGGCTAATTCTATTATATAATTAATGATATCTAGCTAGCAGAGGAAACAATATAATGTGGTATAATGCGTTAATAATTAAAAATAATCTAGCTATCAATAATTTTATTACAACAACAAATTAAGTCCCCAGTTGATCTTTAATTATTATCATGGTATGGTACATTTAATTAATTTATTTTTTTATTTAAGCTTTTATAATTGGGAGTGAGGCTATCTTGTTGTTGTTGTTGTTGTATTTAAAATTTTATAAGTTTATATAAATGATTAAGAACATACAAATTTAAAAATAATCTAGCTATCAATATTATTGTTGCATTGATGACCAATCAACATTTTTAGTATGTGCATGCAATCTAGCTAGAACAAAAGCAAGAATAAATTAAGTCCCCGGTTTATCTTTAATTGTTATCATGGTATGTTGCATTAAATTTATTTATTTTTTTATTTAAGCTTTTATAATTGGGAGTGAGGCTATCTTCTTCTTGTTGTTGTTGTTGTATTTAAAATTTTATAAGTTTATATAAATGATTAAGAACATACAAATTTAAAAATTTTATTACAACAACAAAGGAAAATAAAACAATTATTCCTTTCCATTTTTTCAAACTATTTTACAACACTTTAGCAATTGTACAAAAAAAAACACGCGACAAAATATGTGAACAAAGGTCAAATTTTTATCCCTTCTTGATTACAACACCCAAGACTTTTACAAAATAACGAAAGAGTGATTGTATGTCCTGTCTTGTTCAATGGTAAATTGTTATTATCGAGTAATGTATATCTAAACGTTTTTTCCCTTCTAATGTAGGCGATGTGATTACTTCATTTTGCAGGTATGTGCAACGGTCACGTTTGATATGTGTGTTGCATAAGGAGGCAAACTTACCTCACCATTTGGGTTGCAAGTTTCAGAGAATCCTTTGGTATGTGCATTACATACATAGTTTAATATTTGCATTATTGTTTAATATTGTAAGATTAGTTTGTTATGTTTTCCATAAACTATTGTACGTACCTTAAAGAAATGTGCATGACATACATAGTTTAATATTAGCATCGAGAAGCACAAAGAATATGTCGAAGCCCAATGCACCCTACAATCTGCTAGCTCTCCCCGCAACTAATATTTTAGGTGTGGCATTGACTCCAAACCGCTAATTAGAAAAGGGCCTACAACTCCCAAATCATGATAAGTATGAGAAAAGGTTTACTAATTTTTTATTTTCGTTTTATTTTTTTTTTTTTTTTGTCAATGTGCCATTCCGAATTTCAAAATTCGTGTTTGTTATATGCACACAAAATTATCTAGTATTATATTTTAGGTAGCTAGTCACTATTTTTAATGTTTGTATTGGATTAGAAGTAGAAGTTCTAATTATTATAAGATTTCTTTAAATTTGTTTTTGTTTAGACGTATATTATATATGTGGATTAAGTTGAAAAATAGAAAATCGAATTATTCTTTTTTTATGTTTTGTGTGTGCTGAATTTTGATGAGAATCCAAAAGGGCTTTATTGCAGATTCTCTTCTTGCAGAGTTTTTTTTTTTTTTTTAAATTCTTCTTCCTATTTTTCATGGTTCAAAAAACCAAGGAGCTGCATTTGTTGAAGATTAGTAAATTGTTTGTAGATTAATCAACACTTCGATCGAAATTGTTGGCAAGTAGTTCCATTATTTTAATTTATCATAGACCTTTGACCATTGCAAGTAAAGTCAAAAGCCATTCATATTGAAATTATATTCACATATTGTGATGTTATTGATATATTTATTCTTTACCTAGTGTTTTTCATTCCCTTGCTTAAAATCATTGTAACTTTCTAATATTAAAATTATATTGTTTGTCCTTTTTTTATTTCTATTAAATTATATCATTTGCTTGATTTTAGTTAAGGCTTCTTGTTGTTGTTCTTGTTGTTATTAGATATATATATATATTTTTTTTAATTTGTATTAAACGCTTGGATATTAGTATCAAAATAAAATAATTTCTTAATTCTTTGTTTTATTACATATAATTTTTTTCATTTGTATTTGAATATTTTGATTTCATTTCGAATATTGTTCAAATTATTTCTTTTCATTTTCAGGATTTTGATGGGACAAGCACTCCTACCCCCATACATTGTATAGTGCATATTTTGTATCGGTGCACAATTAGGTAAGGGTGTGAGATTTACATAGATATATATATGTAAATTAATTTGTGTTGCCATCTTAATTTGTGTATTATTTTGTATTTTGTTGGATATTGTTCATCTAGTAGTATATAGTATACTACTAGTTGATTATGAAATGTTAATCTCCACATTTTGTACATATTTTTTGTCAAATTTTGATAATATACAAATAATTTTTTGATTTTAGTTTTAATTGTCATAGAATTTTTTTCTTCAGATTTTATCTGCCAGTAGGATTTACTATTTATTCTGCAGATTTACTATTTACAATGAACTCGTAATTTATTTAAAAAAATTCCATTCCAAATCAACAACAGACCAAGTCTCTTTGTTGCTTTGCCAAGTCAAGAAAAAAGTTGTATGTTGCTTGATCTGTCATTTGTTTTGCAATAGATCAAGAATAGACAATAATTTCTTTGGCTGATCATGCAGCTTGCACAATCATCAAAAAAGAGATCTGTTGATGATCATCGATTTGCAACAGATCAACAACAATGAATAGCCGCTTAGCTGATCTTGTATTGTAAATCAAAACAATATACATCTGTTGTTGATTTGCAACAGATTAGCAACAAAACTCTTTTTTCAATCTGCAACAATTTTTTTTCTGTTGCTGTTCAACAACAGATTTCTGTCACAATTATGTTGCTGAACAGCAACATAACCAAAATCTGTTGCTAACTTCAATCTGCAACAAAGAGTTTAGCAACATCTATAATCAGTTGCTGATCTGTTGCGGAGTCCCTTAGCAACAAATTCGTATCAATTCAACAACAGATTAGTTTGTTGCTATTTGCTTTTTTTCTTGTAGTGAAAGTGAGATTTTTCGCTTGGTCGGTGTGGAAAGGGAGGATTAACACCACTGATAACATGTAGAAAAGACAAATCGAGAGATGCCTTCAACCAACGATATGCAAACTATGCAGACAAGCAGGGGAATCCATGAAACACTTATTTTTTGACTGTGAGTTCACGACGAGAATATGGTAGTGGCTGATGAAGAAGCTCCAAGTATGCTGGACAGCACCAAGAGCGGCGGAAGACCTCCTCAATGACCATTTCAGTTGTTTCCCTGGGAGAAAACGAAAATTTCTTTGGAGAACCGGTGTTCTGGCCATTCTATGGGGAGTGTGGTTGGAGAGAAACAATAGGTTATTTAATGGGCATGAAAATGGGTGGAAGACCATTAATGACAACATAGAAAGGGACATGGAAAACTGGTTGGTGAGTAGCAATAAATTTGATGACTGGAAGGGGAACCTAATATCGGGACTAATATCGGGACTGTGGTTGGATATAACATAAGCTTAAAATGATGGCGGGGTATGCTTTTAACCCAAGTAAGATGGGAGAAATTGGAAATCGGTGAGGGGGATTCTTTTTTTGTGTAGTGGGGAGGGCTTCGATGTAACTTTTTGTACGTAATTTTGTTTTTCCACTTTTGTAATCCCGGCCACGCAACCACGAGTTCAACCTAGTTGATTCGGTGAGAGCGTGACACCACATGGGGTAGAGGTCATGATGACTCGCTATCATTGTGGGGAATTGAACAACAATGAATAGAACAGAAGATCAAGAAATGTACTACTGAACAATATACATTCTGTTATTCATCATCTACAAAATACAATATACATGTTTATATATACATAGAGAAGGTGTACATGACACACCCTTGTTGTAACTAACTGAAGTGAACTAACATAAGCCTATGATACAATACACAACAGTCTATATGATACAATACACTACAATGCTATACAATACATATAACTCTACATCACCCCCTCAAGATGGAAGTTTATGCCAGTCACACAGACCCATCTTGGACAATAAGGCAAAAAACAAAGGAGCCGGTAAAGATTTGGTAAACAAATCAGCTAACTGTAATCGAGTAGGAACATATTGTGGAAGAACAAAACCACATTTGAACTGATGACGAACCAAATGAAAATCAATCTCTAAATGTTTTGTTCGTTCATGGAAAATAGGGTTGGCAGATAAATGAATTGCAGCTTGATTATCACACCAAAGAGGGATAGGAAGAGAGGTTGGAACACCTAAGTCTTTAAGGATATAAGAAATCCACAACAACTCACAAACTGTGGAAGACATACACCTATACTCAGCTTCAACAGAGGATTTAGAAACTGTAGCTTGTTTCTTTGTTTTCCACGAGATCAAGGAAGAACCCATGAAGACACGATAACCAGTGAGAGACTTCCGTGAAATAGGACATGCAGCCCAATCAGAATCACAGTAGGCAACGAGATGTAAATCCAACTGAACAGGGAAGAACAATCCCTGAGAAGGAGTACCCTTAAGATACCGTAGAACATGAAGAGCACTAGACCAATGCTGTTCAGTGGGAACTTGAATAAACTGACTTAACTGTTGTGTGGCATATGTAATTTCAGGACGAGTGAAACCCAAGTAAAGAAGACGTCCAAGTAATCGTCTATATCGATCAGCTTCAAGTAACAAGGAGAATCAGCATCATCGAATTTACAGTCACGAGGAAGAGGAGTTGTTGCTGGTTTAGCAAAGGTAAAGCCGGCATCATTAAGTAAATCAAGGACATATTTACGTTGATGAACATAAAGTCCTGATGAAGATCTAACCAACTCTAATCCCAGAAAATAACGAGCTTCGCCTAGATCTTTGATGGTGAAAAAGTTGTGCAGGAAAGCCTTGACTTTGGTAAGCATCTCAAGAGAAGTGCCAGTAAGAAGAACATCATTAACATACACTAGTAACACCGAAAAATGACCAACAATGTTGTATGTAAACAAACAACGATCATGAGTAGATTGGATGAAACCAAAAGACTGAAGTTGATAAGTAAACTCATGATTCCATTATCGAGAAGCTTGCTTAAGACCATATAATGATTGTCGTAGTTTGCAAACTTGATTAGGAGAGGCCAAAGTGTAACCATCAGGAGGTTTCATGTAAGCATCTTCATCAAGATAACCATGTAAAAATGCATTATTAACATCCAATTGATGTAAAGGCCAATTACGAGCAACTGCCAAAGATAAAACAATCCTGACTGTTACATTCTTTGCAACAGGAGAGAATGAATCTGTGTAATCAACACCTTCAATTTGATTGGATCCTTTTGCAACCAAACGTGCTTTACATCTATCCAATGAGCCATCAGGATTAAGCTTGACCTCGTAAACCTATTTGGAACCAATAGCCTTTTATTAGGAGGCAGATCAGTGAGACTCCAAGTACCATTCTCCTCCAAAGCTTGTAATTCCTTATTCATTGCTTCGACCCAAACAAGGTCATGTTGAGTTTGAGTATAACAAGTAGGCTCTTTTATGGTTGAAACAATAGCCAAAAAATACTTGTAATCAGCAGTAATATGAGAAGAATGAATGAAAAGAAATGTTGGAGGTGTACCAACAGAAAGAACAGGTTCTGCAGGAATGGAGACAGTTGTATGAACATTATTCAAAATAAAATCATTCATCCAAAGAGGCTTGTGAATAGCACGAAGACTTTTGCGAGGAACAACCGCATCAGGAGGCACTACAACATCAATAGAAGGCATGAATGAATCAGTAGTAGGCACAGAGGAGTCAGGCATTTCAATATCAGAAGGTACTTCATCATGATGAAGAGCCTCAACAGGAGACTCCCTAGAATGAGGCATAACAGTAGAATCAGGTATATTGCTTAATGAATCAAATGAATTAGGTACAATTCTTAAGGAATCAGATGTGTCATTATAAGGTATAGGCAATGGACAATCTGAGCCTAAAGAAACGGTTTGAAATGGAAACTGATTTTCAAAGAAAATCACATCCCTCGAAACAAAACAAACATGTGTTGCTAAATTATACAACCTATAAGCCTTTTGTCCAGGGGAATGGCCAAGAAAAATACATTTGAATGCTCTTGTGTCTAACTTTGTTTTACTTAGAAAAACATTAGTAGCAAAACATAGACAACCAAAAGTCTTCAATGAGAGATAATCTGGTAACCTTCCAAATAAGAGGTGATAAGGAGACTTCCATTTGAGCAACTGAGAAGGCAATCGATTGATGAGATATGTAGCAGTAAGAATAACATCACCCCAAAATTTAGCGGATAAACCAGATTGAAAAATGAGAGCTCTTGTGACTTGTAACAGATGACAATGCTTTCTTTCAACTACCACATTTTGCTGATGAGTATAAGGTGTATATCTTTGATGTACAATTCCCAAATCAGAAAACAAGGCTTGACAATCTTGATTACAAAATTCAGTACCATTATCAGTTCTAATGGTTTTAACAGATGCTTTGAAATGATTGTTAATAAAAGCTAGAAACTGCTTGATGAGATTTCCTGTCAATGACTTATTTTTCATCAAAAAAATCTATGTAAACCGACTATAATCATCCACAACTGTCAAGAAAAAATGAGCTCCTCGAAGAGAAGGTTGCTTATATGGTCCCCAAACATCCATATGCAACAATTGAAAAGGAAAAGAAGTTTGAATAGAACTCAATGGAAAAATAAGTCTGCATTGTTTAGACATGTGACAAACATCACAAGGTACATTGTTTCCTCCAGTTGAAGAATTGTTGAGTAACAAATCAAGGTGTTTGGTTACGGTAATAGAAGGGTGGCCTATACAATGATGCCATGAAAAATTAGCATTAGCATTATTACAACAAGCTAATGATAATTATGTAGGAGACACAAATGAAGCAATGACATCTTTATTGAAAGAGCTGGAATCTAATATGTAGAGACCTCCAATCATCCTTCCCACAGTTAGAACTTGAGAATGCTCAATGTTCTGTATAGCACAAAAGGATGGATAAAACTCAACTGTCAGCTTAGTAGAAGAAATGAGCTTACCGACTAACAAAAGATTGTATTTAAATGAGTTTATATGTAGACAAGAAGACAGAACTATGTCTGAACTGAGATGCACATCGCCTATATAAGTAACTTCTTTAGTATGACCATCAGACAAATAAACCGAAGCAGGTTTAGCCAAAGCAGTGATATTAACAAGCAAATCATAATTAATGCACATATGATTTTCTGCTCCACTATCCACAATCCAAGCATCTGAACTAAATGATGTATTAAAGCTAGACGGTCTTTTTTATGAACTACCTATAAACTCAGAAACAATAGAGTTCACATGAGCAGGGACACCTTCAGCTGAAATACATTTTCCTTTCATGAAACTCTCAATGCCTTGTTGTATCATTGCTACAATATTAGTCCGAAAATCTCCAAACTGAAATGTTCATGCATCTGGTATATACAGAGGTGATTCCATCATGTTTACAAAAGATTTAGAATCATTATTCATCTGTTTCTTTTTGAGCTCTTTCTTGTACCAATCTGGAACTCCATGAAGCTTGAAACAAGTTTATTTGGTATGCCTTTTTGCCTTACAATGATCACAGAACAATTCACATTTATAAACAAATTTCTTGTGATTCCCTTTACCAGCAAATTTAGTTCCACCAGATGAACCAGAATATACTTTGTTAGTTTTCATCATCATGGCTGTATCCATTACAAGTGAATAGCTAACATGAACTTCTTTCTGTTTCTCAACTCTAAGAATCATAGAGTATGCCTTGTTTATACTTGGTAAGGGATCCATCACTAAGATTTAATTACGAATGTGATCATACATATCACCTAAACCCATTAGAAACCGCATAAATATGTTAGACAGAGAGATCTCCTTGACGATAGAGGAAATCTCTCGTTTGAGTTGATATAAGAGAGGTCCATTACACTCTCCATATCTTTCTTTCAATTCATTCCATAGATCAAAAGATGAAGTAGTATAAAGAAAACTTCAACAATTTCTTTTGAAATGGAATTCAAAATCCAAGAAGTTACCATATAATCCATTTTGATCCATCGATCCAAATTAGAATCATTTGAATTCGGTTTCAAACATTTTCAATCAATGAAACCAAGCTTTGTTTTTGCTCCCAAAGCAATCAACATTGCTCTACTCCAAGAAAGATAATTGGAACCAGTAAGAGAGTTAGAAATCAGTACCATACCAAGATGATCAGAACCTTGAAGAAAATAAGAACTCTCTACACCATAGTCTCCTGAATCAACAGCTCTTCCTGCTCCATTTCGAATTGAGGATCGCGATGTTCACACATTCAAAAGAGTAAACTCAAAAAATAGATCAAACAACAATGAAGACCTACTCTGATACCATGAACAACAATGAACAGAACAGAAGATCAAGAAACGTACTACTGAACAATATACATTATGTTATTCATCATCTAAAAATACAGTATACATGTTTATATATACATAGAGAAGGTGTACATTACACACCCTTGTTGTAACTAACTGAAGTGAACTAACATAAGCCTATGATACAATACACAACAGTCTATATGATACAATACACTACAATGTTGTACAATACATATAACTCTACAGGAATGGAGTTTAGAGGGATGGCGTGTTTTTTCCCTACTACATCGATAGGGTTTTTTTCAACTTTATTTTAGGAAAACACATTGTTTCTTGCCTTGTAAATATTTTTGGCTATAATGAAATAAAGTCTCGTTCCTATCAAAAAACAAATTTCACCACTTCGCTATGAGAGCGCTTAATATAACAAGAACGCATAAATTATGAGTATGTACCAAATAAATCAGCTATCAATTAGCTTGTTGGTTATTGTCAACAACTTACTTTTTTTATTACAGCCACACAAGGAGCAATCATTAAGAGGCAATCTCATTTTAATTACAAATTAACAAAAATAATGCAAGTCTATTGACGTTCAGTGTAAGGACAGATCAACCAATTATAGTAGACTTATATAACTTACGTAGGTTATGGCATATATATATATATATATATAGAGCCTAAGTAAGATAATTGGGCCTGCATACATATATATAGCTATTGTGAATTGAGTTGCACTTGCTAAGAACTAGATAAGAAAAATAGAAGACTAAGAACTTCTACTACTACAAACTACTACTAGAAAAGAGAAGAGAAGAAATGAGATAGTTGGAATGAGAAGTTTTCATTCAACTTGGTGTGTTTTTACAATGAGGTTGACACCCTTTATATAGGACATTTGGTGATGATGATAAATGTACTTTATACAATGTGTACAAGTAACACATACACCCCATGTCATACAACACATTACAAGTAATTTGACAATACATGGAAGAGTTGGTGTACATTGGAAATGGTTACAAGTAACATAACAATACATAGACAAGTGGAGGTACTATTAAGTGAGAAATACAAGTTACATGACTACACAATATGTTGGCGTACATGCATGGTCATTCATATTCCACAACACTCCCCCTTTGGATGACACTTGCTTAGAGATTGTGCCTCGTTAAAACTTCTACTAAAAAAAACCATGTGGTAAAAAATATAGTAAAAGAAAAATAGTACAATATTCTCATAAATATTAAGATGAGTATAATATTGTTAAGATTGCCTCATTAAAAACCTTACTAGGAAAACCTAATGGGATAAAACTATAGCTAAAGGAAAAAGAGTGCAATACACTAATCAATAACTCCCCCTCATGTGAACATGGGTGAAACTTGTTCATTTTCTTTACTTGCAATGTCTTTAAGTTTACGCAAGCCAATACCATATATAAACCTTTTAAGTTTCTTAGTTGGTAAGGCTTTTGTGAATAAATCAACAAGATTATCACTCGATCAGATTTGATTGACGTCAATTTCACCATTCTTCTTAAGCTCATGTGCATAAAAGAATTTTGGTGAAATATGTTTTGTTTTGTTTCGTCCCCTTTTATGAATCCTTCACTTAATTGTGTAATACATGCTGCATTATCTTTATATAATATGGTTGGAGAATCTTTTATTGAAGGCAATCCACATGATTCTTGAATTGTTCGACCATATTTCTCAACCATACACATTCACGACTTGCTTCATGAATTGCAAGTACTTCAGAATGATTGGAAGAAGTAGCAACCATAGTTTGCTTTATTGACTTCCATGATAGAGCAGTATTACCATAGATGAATATATATCCCGTTTGAGAACGGGCCTTGTGGGGATCAGATAAAAATTCAGTATCAGCATAACCTTAGAGATTCAATTTTACCCATCTTGAGTAAAATAAACCCATGTCACTTGTTCCTCGAAGATATCAGAAAACATGTTTAACACCATTCCAATGTCTTCGAGTTAGAGAATAGATGTATCTTGCAAGTAGGTTGACAGCAAAAGTAATGTCAGATCTTGTACAATTTGCAAGATACATAAGTGCACCAATTGCACTTAAATATGGTACCTCTGGACCAATTAGCTCATCACCACTTTCATGAGGTCAAAATGGATCCTTATCTACTTCAAGTGATCTGACAACCATTGGACAACTCAATGGATGTGCCTTGTCCATATAAAATCTTTTTAATATTTTTTCAATGTAATTTGATTGATGGACAAGTACTCCACTTGAAAAATGTTCTATTTGCAAACCAAGACAAAGTCTTATTTTTCCAAGTTCTTTCATCTCGAATTTCTTTTTCAAGTATTCGAATGTTCTAACGATGTCGTCGTGGTTTCCCACTATATTTAAATCATTAACATATACAACAATAATCACAAATCCTGTTGATGATCTTTTAATGAAGACACATAGGCAAAGCAGATTATTTACATATCCTTTTTTTAGTAAATAATCACTAAGACGTTTGTACCACATTCGTTCGGATTGTTTTAATCCATACAAAGACCTTTCTAATTTTATAGAATGCACGTTATGAGTTTTTGATTTTATTTCTTCGGATATTACAAATCCTTCAGGGATTTTCATGTATATCTCACTGTCTAGGGATCCGTACAGATATATTGTAACGACATCCATTAAATGCATATCAAGCCCTTCAGAAACTACAAGGCTTATCAAGAATCGAAATGTAATTGCATCTATAACAGGAGAATATGTTTCCTCATAATCGATGTCAGGTCTTTATGAGAAACCTTGAGCTACAAGTCTTGCTTTGTACCTTGTAACTTTATTTTTTTTCGTTTCTCTTTCATACAAATACCCATTTATATCCAACAGGTTTTACGCCATCTGGCGTTTGAACAATCGATCCAAAAACTTCTCGTTTCCTTAACGAGTTTAGCTCTGCTTTGATAGCCTCTTTCCATTTTTGCCAATCAGGTCTTTTTTGACATTTATCTACTGATCGTGGTTCTGGATCATCATCATTTTCACATATTTCAAAGGACACATTGAAAGTAAGTATATCATCAAGAACAATTTTATTTTGATCCCAAATCTTACCAGATTTTAAATAATTTACTGAGATCTCATTATTTTCATTTTTTTCCTTTTTTTCTAGAGGCAGTTGTTCCTCGTCAGAATCAACTTGTTCTGACAAGTCCTTATCAAAGGATTCTTGTACTTTCTCAGGAGTATTTTAATTTGTATCTATTTTTACTCATGTTTTCCTCTTTCAAGGAATTATATCCTTTAAACCAACTTGTCTTCCACGCTTTAAGCGTTTCGTTGGCTCTTGTGCATTTTGTTGAACATAAACATCAATTCTTGCAGGAGCATTTACAGCTGGAATATGTGATTTTGTCACTTGTTTTGCATCATTAAATGCATAAGGTAATTGATTTGCGATTTGTTGCAAATGAATGATCTTTTGAGCTTCAAGTTCACACTGGTTTGTGCGTGGATCATAATGTGATAAAGTTGATGCATTCCAAGCAATTTCATGCCATTCCTTTTGAATTGATTTCTTATCTCCTCCTAATGGTGGGAAAATTACTTCATCAAAGTGACAATCAGCAAAACGTGCTGTAAATAAATCCCCTGTTAAGGGCTCAAGGTATTTTATAATGGACGATGAGTTAAATCCAACATAAATCCCAAGTTTTCGTTGTGGACCCATCTTAGTTCTATTGGGAGGTGGTATAGGAACATACACTACACAGTCATAAATTTTTAAGTGTGAAATAGTTGGTTGTTAACCTAAAATGAGTTGCATGGGGAAATGTTCATGGTATGCGGTAGGCCTCTAACGAATGATAGATGCTGCATGAAGGACTGCATGTCCCCAAACTGAAGTTGCTAACTTAGTTCTCATGATTAAAGGTCTGGCAATTAATTGAATGCGTTTGATCAAAGATTATGCCAAACCATTCTGGGTATGCACGTATGGAACAGAATGTTCAATTGTAATTCCTATAGACATGCAATACTTTTTAAATGCTTGAGATTGAAATTCCCCGGCATTATCAAGACGGATGGTCTTAATTGGGTTAACAGGGAATTGTGCTCTTAACTTAATGATTTATGCTAAAAGTCTAGCAAATGCAACATTGTGGGTCGAAAGGAAACAAACACGTGACCACCTAGTTGATGCATCTATCAAAACCATGAAATATCTAAATGGTCCACAGTGAGGATGAATAGGTCCACATATTTCTCCCTGAATGCGTTTTAAGAAAACTGGGGATTCCACAACAATTTTACTTGAGGATGGTTTAACTATAAATTTACCTTAACAACAACTAGCATAATTATAATCACAAGCTGAAAATATTTTATGACTACTTAAAGGATGTCCATGCAAATTATTAATTATTCTTCGCATCATTGATGATCTTGGATGACCAAGCTGATCATGCCATAAAATGAATGTCTTTGGATTATTAATTTTTCTTATTTAAGATGACATTCGTTTCGACATGCCTTATATAAGTAAAATATAATCCAGAGGATAAAACTGAGAATTTTTCCGATACTTCTTTTTTCCCATTAGAAACCAATGTGACATAGAGAAATTCTCTATTATTTTCGTTCATGGTTTCAATGTGATATCCATTTTGTCGAATATCTTTAAAGCTGAGTAAATTTCTTCTGGATTTTTCAGAGTATAAGGCATTGTCAACATGAATTGTTGTTCCCCCAGGTAACATAATATTTGCTTTTCCAGAGCCATTAATCAAATTGAAGATGTCATATGTTGTTTGAACATTAGCCTCAGCTAAGTTCAAATTAGAGAAATATTCTATGTTTTTAAGGATTGTGCGCGTTGTAGCACAATCGGCTAGACATATATCGCTCTTATTTGATTCTTGACTTGAACACATGATTTGTTGATCCATCTAGACAAATAATGTTTAGCAAATTAGAAAAGAGTCATATTTCATTCATAATAAGAAACTAGTACATATAACTAAGAAGCATAACAAAGACTAGTACATAGAATTATTGAAAATCGTTACATATGATCATTAAAAATATCGAGATTAATGTTTGGATCATCATGAAAATTCAGGACATCCATATAATTGATGTTCGACGAGCCATCTCCAATAATGAAGTTCATCTCAACTGTTTTGCCTCTCTCCTTTAAGGAGGCTTGATAAAGATTAATAAAATGTTTAGGCGTGAGACATACATGAGCCTAGTGGTCGTTTAGACCACACTTGTGACATGGTTGGTCACGATTACGAGCATGCCCATTTTCAGCAGTATTTTCCCCTTATTCTAAACGGCGTCATTCTTATTCCATTTATTTTGGAACTTATTGCCACGAAACTTAGAATATGGCTTTCCACGATTTTTACTGTTTGATCCTTTCCCATTTCCACGTCTGTGGTTTTTCTTTCCTTGACTCTTTTTATGGTCATTATAGGATGATGCATTTGCCTCATTAATTGAGGCGGAACCAGTTGGACGGGAGTTGTGGTTCTTCAATAGAATTCCATTATTTTGTTCAGCTACCATGAGACAAGAAATTAATTAGGAGTACTTTTTAAATTGACGCGCACGATATTGATGTTGCAACAACAGATTTGAGGCATGAAAAGTATTGAATGTATTTTTCATGATTGCCTCATCAAATATATTTTCTCCACAGAGCCTCAAACGAGAGGTAATATTAAACATGGTGGAGTTATACTCACTGACTGTTTTGGAATCTTGCAGCTTAAGATTCAGCCAGTCATTTTGAGCTTTTGGAAATATCACCTTCTTTTGGTGATCATATCGCTCTTTCAAGCTTAACCACAAGGTGACAAGATCTTTTATAGTGAGATACTCACTTTTTAGGCCTTCATGGAGATGATGGCGAAGGAATATCAGTGCTTTTGCACGGTCTTGCCTTGATGTTTCATTTCCTTCTATAATAGTTTTTCCTAAGTCTTTAGCTTGGAGATGTATCTCGGCATCCAGTTGCCATGGCAAATAATTATTTCCAGTGATATCAAAAGCAACAAATTCAAGTTTTTGAAGGTTTGTCATAGTCTGAAAATATGTCAAGAAATTGAGTAAATAGTTTTTCTCTTTTATATAAAATAGACAATATGTGGTTAAATATATGCTCACAACTTGATTATTAATATACAAAATGTACTACTTATTTGAGTTGGTGGGAGTACTTCCAGGTTGGGTGGCGAGACGAAGTCTACTTAAAACCATTCCTCCTCGAACGGGATAACTCGTCTCCCTTTCAATGTTTAGCTTTACCGGGGACAAGGCTTACCCACTATCAACCCAAACTCATAACGCTATTTGCAATATAAAAAATCAAGAATAGAGCATAATTAATCGTTTGTAGTATATCGAGAAAACTAGTTATGCCACATATTGACTTTTGATTTCTGATGTAGAAAATCGTACAAGACACAACTACAGAGCATACTTTCGCAATCGGTGACGTTATAACGCATAGTATATGAATAAAGTATTCATATAGAAGTGATGCATGTAATAAAAGGAAGCAACCATGACAATATAGAAATAAATTGAATTTATTTACATAACAAAAGTTATACCTTCCTAGCTTTGTCTCCTTAACAAGCCTTCTTGAACTTCAAGATCTCTCTAAGTCTAGAGCAAGCTCATGCTGATAACGTGTTGTGAATTGAGTTGGAACTTGCTAAGAACTAGAGAAGGAAAATAGAAGACTAAGAACTTCTACTACTACAAACTACTACTAGAAAGGAGAAGAGAAGAAATGAGATAGTTGGAATGAGAAGTTTTCATTCAACTTGGTGTGTTTTTACAATGAGGTTGGCACCCTTTTATATAGGCCATTTAGTGATGATGATAAATGTACTTTATACAATGTGTACAAGTAACACATACACCCCACGTCATACAACACATTACAAGTAATTTGACAATACATGGAAGAGTTGGTGTACATTTAAAATGGTTACAAGTAACATGACAATACATAGACAAGTGGAGGTACTATTAAGTGAGAAATACAATTTACATGACTACACAATATGTTGGTGTACATGCATGGTCATCCATATTCCACAACAATAGCTACTATTATTAATGATATCATGAATTATTCTATCGAGATCCACGATGGACATATTTAAATCAAATATTAACTAAAATTCTATTACTTATTTTGTATTTTATGTGACTCAAACCTTACTTGTTTTAGTGGAAATGCTAGATTTTGGTCGTCCCAACTACTCTTACGTAGTCATAACTTTCTTTCAAGTCAATAAAAAAAAACTATTCTTTTGTATGCTAGTCATAGGATAATTTATTCGACTGAACCCACGCCTACCCTATAAGAGATATGCCTCAAAAAAATTTAAGAGATTCGAACCAAATATGTCATATAGCTAGTCCCAAATGAACAATTAATATATAGGTCTCAACCAATGTACCAAAGCAGTGGCTAGTTATACTTTTTTTATAGGAAAAAAAATCAACTTTTGTACCCATTAAATAGGGATGTCAATAGGTAGGATACGTCATACTCATACTTGCCCTATCGTATGAGTGTCATATCTATATCCAACCTTTTTACCCTTTTTTTATTGGGAGAGTATAGGTATTATCTGTTTGAGTAGCAGGGTACCCATGGGTATCCATACTCATTATTAATTAATATGATATAGAAAAATCTTAAATTTAAAATGAGTAAAATAAAATATTTGAGCATAAAATATTAATAGAATCTACACACTATATTATTTCTATAATATTACAAAACATATATTAAAATGTACATTGTCTCTATTAATTATTTTAAAATTTAAAATATTAAAGTCTTCATTTAAGCCAAAAAAAGTCTTCAATCTTCGAAAACTGTAAGAATGTACCTTCAATCTTCGACAATAGACATATCCTAATAGTAAAATTAAGTTAATAAATATGAATAAAAAATATAATATAAATGTGTATATGGGGTGGGTAATTGGGCAAATGAGGCTGGTAGATGTTAATATCCTGGGTACCTTATTTATTCATAAACTCATACCCTTACCTAATGTATATCAGATCGGGTATTACCGTGTCCATTAGGGTCGAGTACCTTTGGGTACCTATACCCATGGATCCAATTGCTATCCCTACTCATTAAGATTTGAACCCATGACCTCTTACTTCCAAATTCCATATCGAACTATTTGGCCACCCAATTGGTTGTGGCTAGTTATACTTTACGAATGCTAATCAATTCTTAATTACTGCTTGATTAGTGTAGGTATGCTTCATGCAATCTTGTTCAAAAAGAATTATAGATCTCTCCTATCACGGATACAGGAGCTTAATTACAGGTGTAGATTAGACGTTAATGTTAAAAGTTTCTCGTGGCATTGACTGTGGTCTAATTGCCTAATCAAAGACTGTTATTGCCGACTAATTGCTGGTTACATTCCTTTATGTGCTTCATTTGGTTCATTTTTGCCCACTTACAGTAAAGTTAACTCATTTGGACTTAACTCTCGATGGGCATTAACTCACAGGGAGTTAATTTATATATTTTGATGTTTAGTTCAACTTCAAACTTACAGAAAGTTGTAAATTTAAAAACCTATAAATCATGAGAATTGACATAAATATTCTTCGAACAATAGAGGATTTGAGTAATAAAGATGTCATTAATGAGGGGTAATTTTGTCCGTAATTCTTTGGGAGATAACTGCTCTAAGGGGTGAAGAGGTTATGTCACCTCTAAGGGTATGAGTTGGGAGATACCTTGTAAGGAAGTTGAGTTTATAAAACCAACCAAACAAAATAACTAGTTAGAACTTCTTTGCAAGTTATCTCGCTCCCCCAACTCCACCCTAACCAAACAAGGCCATGAAATGTTCCAAGCCAACGTAGGATTTTTTTTTAAATATCTTAACCTTTGCAAGTTGTATCAATTATATCCTAACTTTTAAAAATTATCAATTATATCATAACGTTTTCATTCTATCAATTATATCATTAATTAATTTGAGACACTTTTTTTGTCACAATCAACTTAATTTTTTAATTTTCTTTTCACGATCACCCGCATAATTGATCAATTTATATCAAAATCTTTTAAGCTATATATATAAATTAAGTTTATGAGGACTCCTAAAAATAATAATTCGTAAATCAATGATATGTTAATACTCTAATTCAAATTGTAAGTTGAAAACTATGTGTATATGAATATGAACGTGACATCTAAGACTTATTAGAATGTTGCTCATAGTTGTTAATTTGACAAAATAATTGTATGTACTTAGATCATATATGTGATTGAGTAGCTAGCATATGTACACAACTATATATATGTGTATTGTATAAATGAATATTTATCATGAATATTACTTGGTCTATAATGCGTATGTAAAAATAAATCTTTGAAGGTCTAATAGGATAGTTGAAGAGGATGATGTGTGGGCATCTATTGTAAAAGAAAAATTGTGTCTTAAATGAATTGTGTATAGAATCGATAATAAATTCTAAAGGTTAAGATATTATTTTGACTTAAAAGGTTAATTATGATATAATTGATACTATTTGTAAAGGTTTGTATTTGTAAAGGTTTTATATTTTTTTTATGGGCCATTAGACTTTTTTCTTTGGTTGTCAAAAGTCAACTTATGATTTAGGTTTGGATTTCAACCACTTTAACTAGCCACTGTTCATGATATGTCAAATGTATAGCCAAACTACATAAAATCTCAAATTAAAGTGTGCACACTGAACTTGTCACATAAAAAAAAAATGAGAGAGGAAAAGGAAAAAAGGAAAATAACAAGAGTTTTTCATAAACTAAGATTACAATACTTTTTAATTCATGAAATAAGGATTGCTACTTTAAATTTACAAAATTAAGGTACGCCTCCTTTTGAAAAGGAGTCATTGATGATAATGTGGCTCCATGCGTTGATGTGTGTTGATGAGGTGGAATGAATGACTCTTTTTGAAAATGACTCATCTATACAAAATACAAAACCTCTTATTTACTCTTTAAAAGGAGTAATTTGTTCAACTCGAAGCGGTGAACTCATGTAAACGACATGTACGTATCGAGATGGACAAGCTGTATCACGTACGTATCGTGAATCGCGCACGTATCTCGAGGTAGATAACTGATGTAAAGGACATGCACGTATATGGACGTGGGCAACTCATGCAAACGCCACACATGTATCTAAAGGTGGAGAAGTCATACAAATTCCACGCACATATGTCGAGGTGGCCGACCCATGCAACATCATGCAATTCATGCAAAAGTGACACACGCATCGTAAAGTATGTAACTCATGCAACCTTGTGCAATCCATGCAAACGTAATGCATGTATCTCGAGGTGGATAACTCATACAACCTCACCCAATCAATGCAAATCATGTAAAAGTCATGCACGTATTTCAAGGTGGGTCATCCATGTAATCTCAAGCAATTAAAAAAAATCATGTAAATGTCACGCACGTGTCTCGAGGTGGACAATCCATGCAAACAACACGCATGTATTTGGTATTGGACAACCCATGCAAACAACACAAACGTATCTTGAGGTGGACAATCTATGCAAACATTACGCACGTATCTCAAGGGGCAACCCATGCAAATGACATGCACATGTCTGGGGATGGACAACCAATGCAAACAACATGCACGTATCTCGAGATCGACAAACCATGCAAACGTTATGCACATATCTCAAGGGGGAAACCCATGCAAATGACACGCACGTATTTGGCGGTGGACAACCCATGCAAACAACACGCACGTATCTTGAGGTAGATAATCCATGCAAATGTTACGCACGTATCTCGATGGGGTAATCCATGCATATCTACTACAAACCTTGCAACCCAATCGTGATCATGAGAAGATATATGTAGATGAAAAACTGTAAAGACCAAAAGAACATTATATCTTTGTCTAGAATTTAAAATAAAAATAGTAAGGAAGTTTTGAAAGTATGATTTCATTCCATCAAAAAAACTTATCATACAGGTCTATCGACAGTTATGTTGACGTTGTTGCTCCGTGATGCAAACCGGACATACTTTATGTCGAGTTTAACGTTGTGTTTGTACATCCGGTTAAGTTTGTCGAGGTTGTTGATGTTGCATTAAATTTTGTTGAGTCGATTGATGTTCTTCCTCCTGTTCACTCAACTCACCTCAAGTACTAATGCTTCCAAAAATTGGAGGTTGAATCGTCCCAAAAAACTAACTTCCTGTATGTGGTTGGTCGAAAGTAACACGAGGCGGCGTCATGCTTAACATGTTCATGAATGAGCCATCTCCACTATATGCCATATTGTAATTATAACGTGGTGGAGTAAATGGACTCGGCATGTATTAGGGCAATGAAGGATACATTCAATGTCTAGGCATTCCATGGTCCATATATAAAGACGACGATCCGGGTGCATAAGGATAAAAATGGCAAGGAGGAAGATTCATGATCGACGCGCTAGGTATAAACATTTGAGGTTCTGGTTGCATTGGGGACAATGTAGGAATGTACCCATGAGAAGAATGACGAGGTGAGGATGAGCGTTGGCTACTGTCACCAACTATCAATGTTATTCTCGCTCTCCGACGAGATGAACGTGATGTAGGAGAACATCTGCTACTCTCATTAGCAGTCTCTGTCAAACAAGAATGACGTGGTAGACGACTTCGTCTAGTGCTCCCACCCTAGTCCGTGTTTGTGTTTTTCTTCTTCTCACCTTTCTATTTGATTCGCCCCGATCATCTTCTTCATTATCTTTTTCATTCTCCTCATCTATGGCCTATTCGACATCAATTCAACTTTTCCATAGAGTAGAACTTTTCATTTCATATTCATCTAAAATTTTGATTCCTAAGCGCAGCAAGACCTTGCTATTTTCGACACACCAAGTTACACTGATATAAAAATGGGTGGTTAGTACACACAATTTAAGATGTAAATCATGAGAAAAGAAGAATAATAGTTTAAAGGTTATCGAATAGTCACGTAAAGCCCCGTTGTCTCCAATGAATCTTCTAGTGATTGATTAATACCATGTCATGTAGTCTTGTTGATCGTGTCATTCTTCTTGTTCCGCTGTGACTATGCTATCACCATAATTTTACCACATCTGTATATAGTTTGTGTGAAAAGCTACCTAATTTTCTGAACGCGTCTTCGCATCTCGATGCGATGCAGTCGTTTGTCGTAATCACGGTTTGGTAGCATGGCCTGTATCATTTCGTATTGTGTCAAAACTCTTTTTGGTCGATGCCACTCAACTATGTGGAAACAAATTAGGGGACATGTCGATAGCCAAATACCATGAACGTCGGTACAGTATTCGGGAATAGACTCGATGACTTCAGCATAAGGTTGCACACTACGTCATCTTCATTCTGCGGATCAAGTGCATTACGGTAAGCTGAGAAAACGTGTGTCGCACTCTGAGTAATCGAAAATGCATCGATCCATCTGTATAGAAAACCACAAATTAGTAAAATGAAAATGTAGTTAATATTATAGAAATGACGATATAACATTTATATTACCTGTGTCCCAAAGGGACGTCATTAAGCATCTCTTCTCCATCCATTGTTCAAGGTTGAAATCTAGGAACACCCAGCTGCCTTGGTGCTATGAATGGAAATATATCTCATGCCCACAATTGTACAAGAACTGACGCCCCTGCAACCTCATGTGCACTCGAGCGAGATCCGCGGCACAACTCCCTGTACAAAAAAGCTAAACAGGCACTCCCCCAACTATACCGTCTAGCTATGTCAAAATTCTCAAGCAACAGTAGAAACATCAAATGTACATATCGATTTTACTTGTCGGCGAATAGACAACCACCGATTAGTTGGAGAATGTACGATCGAACACACCGTCGCACCGACTCTTCATCGTTGTCGTCATATATAGCTGGTACGTTACGTTCAAACCAATCGACTTTAAGTTTATTTTCATGAAGGTCATCTCCAACAGGAATTCGACCAAGTAGCCCGACACACCTTAACAAAGTCTGTATCGGTGGTTCCCGTCACGGGTATACCTTCGATAGGTAAGTCGAGCTGTACTTGTATGTCCTAGAGTGTAATAGTACACTCACTACATTGCATGTGAAATGTATGTGTCTATGGGCGCCATCTCTCAACGAATGCAATAATCAAAACCCAATCAAGGCTGAAAAATGATACGCATGAAATCCCATAAGACCTACTAGAACGTAGATATGGGATCATTCGAGAATGATACTCTACCGTTCGATCAATGACAGCCCGTCGTCGACGCACGCGCAATGTTTCGTACACCTTATAATTGAAAATAAGTTGTCATATATATGTTTATTCGTGAACATTAGATGTATCCATCTTAAAAAGTTTACCTAACTCGTCCACACTCTCGAGGATTTGCGTATAGATTGGAGATGTAATAGTGAAGGATCTGATGGACCTGGATCCATTTGTGTATAATTTACAATTTAGGGAGTTTTAAAAATTTGTCGTGTTGTTCGAAAAGTCGCCACAAATCATTATTAAAGGTTCAAACAATAACAAATACCTAAACATTTCGTGATGTAAGATTTTTTGGATACTTCAAAAGGTCCAATATAATCTAATTGCATACTTAAGCCATGAACAAACAATATACAAAATAGACTATTGGTTTGATTGGAAGATTGAGCTCTGGGTGGACAATTTTTTTTGTTATGTCCATCTGCACAACAAATGCCGCATCAATTCTTCCTAGTAGGGACTCGATCACGATCTTTATTGGGATATGTTGTTCTTTTATGTCATTCTTGATGACATATGCCACATTGCAAGGCTCTTGAAACATTCATAATATCCATCTCATTTTACCTTCGTATTTCCTTTAGTCTCCCTTGGCCACGTTTGCACCTTGGTTCTGGTATGATATTCGTCGCGAAAGTCGGCCAATATTTCTCATCCGGAATGGCTTTGAAATTAAAGGAGTAACATCGCGTACACATCTATCCGGTAGTATGGTTCAATAAATTGCGTACTTGAATAAAGGAACATGCAGCTAACACGTGTGAGCAAGGGAAACCAAGCGATTGCCATTTATTCCAATTGCACATGCGGTCCTTTAGGATAACGACTTGTATAATGTTGGCTATATGCATGCGATCTCCATGTCGTCCAGTAAGCACTTCAAGCTCACCTATGTCATGATTTATCAAATTGACTTGATGCCCCCTTGTAGCTTGTCCATAATGTGTGAGTTTATCCGTGACATATTTTGTGTACGATTACCCGTTTGAGATTGCTTCGTTGATTTCCTGTTTACGTCGATCGTGGTATGTCACCAATCTATAGTAAATAATTTAAGTTATCGTTGTTATTGGCAAAAATCGAGCCCCCTTCAATGCATAGTTAAAACACTCTACAATTGAAAAATAAATTCGTGTAAGCAATATTACTTTAAAGATAACTAAATCGTTAAATGAAAAACAAAATTTGCATGTCATATATACCAACACCATTAGAATTCATCCATCCGTACCGCATACCTCCATCATGCGATTGAGTCCATAGTTCTTTGGAGATGACATTGACATATTACACACATTGAGGGGTCTGTGACGATAAGTATGCAAAACGCTCCATGAACGCATTAAATTCTTGAACTTGATGTTGACCAGCTCCTCGAGAAAGTAGGTTTTTCAAGGGCTCATTTTTTAATTGAGTGTTGAAATTACTGACCATGTGTCGCATACAATAACGGTGGTATCCTTTTGGGGGACAAAAACCATTGGTAGATGTGTTGACCGCCTCCAGAATGCCAGGGTGATAATAAGAAATATTACAAATACCATCTCTATCCGTCACATGTTTGCGCAACATCATTAAAAACCATCCCCACGAATCCATAGATTCGATTTCTGCAATAGCAAATGCTACAGGTAGTATGTATCCATTACCATCAACAGAGGGCAATCGGTAGCTTACCACTATATTTGCCATAAAAGAAAGTCACGTCAATTTGAAGCAGAGGCCTGCAAAACCTGAAAGCTTGTATTGATGCTTTGAATGCGAAAAACATACGACGAAATTGAGGACATTCAGTCCTTATCTCAGCAAAAGCCCATTGTCGATGTGACCACTCAATTGCTATCCCCAGACTCTTAATCTTCATGGCCACCAACCAGTTTGGCAATCTAGGTTATGACTCGTCTCGATCTCCAAATGCATTTGCAACTGCCATTCTTTTGGCATCCCACATTCGCTTGTAGTTTACTTCGTGTCCGTATTTTCCCTTAATTATTTGTATTAATGTCTTGATAGTTATTGTTTGATCTATCTAGACAATGCTTTGGATCTCTCGCGCAAGCATGTTGGTATCGAGTTGGGCATGACTACGTTCTACATCATGATTTATACAATTGTGCGGTACGTCTAATTGTGTAATCTCTCATAATTGTATTTTCTTTCGCAAACAAGCATGAAGACGTCACATACACCCGTTTTGCGTATTTCTGCACTTGATCGCCCAAAAAGTTGTAGTCGATTCCATCACATGATATTGACAATGTCTGTTAAGATGCTGCACTTTGACAACATGTCGTAAGTCTTTTTTGTTGTCAAATCACATCCCTAATTCCAAATCAAAATTAGACATGTCCCCCCGTCTGTTGATGAGAATGTTGGGTCGCAGTGGAGTTAGCCACCTCCCAGTCAATTTCATTATACATCGACAATGGTTGGTAAACTTCATCATCAATTGCTTCCTCCATGAAATTCTCTTCATCGATAGCAAACTGCTCATCATCTTGCACGTTTTCTGCCCTTGGAAATTCATACCTTGGATCACCCGCCACAACATTTTGGGTTTCCAAATCAACAGATGGTGCAACATCCTCGGGGGGACACACGTCCTTGTCCGCATCATTAATGTCATCATCGTCGTTGGGTTCATCATCACTATGTGGCGATTGCATATGCAATCTTTCCATCATCGATCTAGTGTCTGACGTGCTGACATCTTCATCTACTAGTTGCGATTGAACTGTATGATTTTGAAAATAGTCGATTGGCTCAAATGTTAAATAAATATCTACCCTTGAAGTTAATGGTAAATTTTCCACTGTCGGTCACATCAAGTTGAAGTGCGCCGCATTTTCCAGCAATACGGGGACAAAATACTATGAACCCTTGGGGAGGATTATCGCGTGCCGATAAGTCATCCTTACTATAAATTCAGTAGATTAGATATTGAATGCGTTACACACGTGATCAATCAATTGTAGTCTACTCGTTCCAAACTTAAACATCAACACTACTGATGGGGTGCGTTGTACCTAATGCTATTCCTACCATTTACAATTTTACTGTTCGCATAAAATAGAAATGGGATGTTTCTATATTCTATGACCTACATAATTTATTGAACAATGATGATGTAAAAAAACTTGCATATATATTAACTGTAATTCGTTCATCAAATTGAGGATTTAAATCGCAAGCAAACTTTCTGATGTAGAGGATCACCTTAATAGCACAACTACAGAGCATACTCATTCGTCTGCATGAAGTATCAATTAGTAACTCATATTTAAACCATAATCAAATTAAGGCATATGTTAAAAAATAGCAACTCAACATAAAAATTTTGTGTTTTAACAAACAAACTCCACATAAATTTAAAATTTTTAACTAAAATACCAAGTCAAACATAATAATACTTAAATAAATAAATTTTTGTACTTACTAATTTCCCTCTTTTCTTTCTTCTTCTTCAATTTGATAATCCCCGAAAAAAATAAAAAGTTAGCTTTTATTTATATATGTATATATTACTAACTTCAATGAAATGACGTAAAAAATAAATAAATAAATTTGAACCTCTTAATTTTTAACAAAATTTTTAACAACCTTCAACCACAAAAAAACCACTAATGTTTATCTTTTATTTGACATTCCCTGAAAAAAATAAAAAATTAGATTTACCTTTTACTTAAATAAATATTACTAACTACAATGCTATTCTTGAATAATAAAATAAAAATATCTGACCATCTTCTGTTTTAACAACCTGTTCAACCACAACAAACCTCAACAAAAAATCCCAACGAATCATACTCTCTCATAACTCAATCGACCCAACTCTGTCACTACCTAACCCACAAATCACCCAATTCTATTAAACCAAAAAAATGACTCACCCCACAACCAAACCCAACCCCCGGTCTCTCTCACTCTCTCTCTCTCTCTTTTTGGTCACCCTACTCTCTCTCTCTCGGTCACCCAACTCTCTCTTTCTCTTTCTTTCTCGTGCTTACTCCCGGTCTCCCTCTTTTCTCTCGCTCTGCTGCTCCTCCTTCTTCTCAATCTCAGCTGCTCCTCCTTCCTCTCGGTCTCGGCTGCTCCTCTCTCATCTTGGTCTGTGCTGCTCCTCTCTCCCTCTGTTGCTCCTCTCTCATCTCGGTCTCTCCCATACCCAACTCTCTCTCAGTCGCTATCTCTGTTGCTCTCTCTCTCTTTGCAAATGTACACCCACCAACAACACCTCACCAACAACCACCATAAATAAGCCCAATTCAATGTTTGACCCGTACCTAGACCCTCAAACGTAGCCTGAAACCTCGAGAACGGTCACGGGCCCAAAATACACGAATGGTACATTCTTCGTGGCATCCATGTGGTACCCACGCGGCACCCACGGGGCACCCACACGGCGCCCACGTGGAGTGTTCAGAATGCGTCATTCAAGTTAGGGATCAATCCACGTGGATATTTCAACAATACACAAATGGAGCATTCTCCAAATATGCCATTTGTGTTAAGGACCGATCCACGTGGACGCCACGTGGAGTCTTCCACAATACACGAATGGCACATTCTCTGAATGCACCATTCGTGTATAAATCTTGTCCAACTAAAAACGCATTTGAAAAAGACGATTTACCTTACTTTTGGAATTAAAAAAACCTAACTTGTTTTACTTATTTATATTAATTTTTATAGTACATTTATATTTTTTCCAAAATAACAGACAAGCCTTTGTGTTCACTGGCAAGACCTGTCTGTTTGAGTCATAGTTGACAATTTGAAATTGTTCTTAAAAGACCACACAACATTCGATGCCCTAACATTTTTACACGAAATCTATAATAGAATGAAAATCTTCAGACAATTAATAAAGAACGGCTATTTTAGGGAGAAAAAAATGGAGGGACCATGTGATGATCCAAAATATATTGTACTGGCAAATCAAACATTTGATTTTAATGCGACACAGTAGCAAATATTCATGTAAGATAAAGATTGGAATTTGGAAAACGACCCTTCGTCAATTTCAACTCATAACTTGTCTTTCATTAATTAAAACAAAATAATTGAATAGGTCTTGGTTTTTAATATAAAAACAAGTGTTTTATGTATAAGGTATATAAATCATAAAAGATGCTGCATGCAAAAAAAAAGTCACAACATAAGTCCAAAATAAGTAATATATGCATTATGAAATACAAACGTGAAATTCCTCCTTCAATCTCTAACAATTTCATTTAATTTTTAACATAATTAATAAGATATTTTTTGAGAGTCAATTAAATATTATTATTATTATTATTATTATTATTATTATTATTAGTATTATTATTATTTTATTCGTAAGTTATATGATATGTGATCGAATTATCTTTACCAAGCTAATTAAAAGAAAATTAATCTTTTGAACTATAATTACGCATGGTATAATTTATTTTTATTTTTATTTTTGCAGTCGGTCCTACAAAGATTTATAGAAGTGAATGTTGGGCAAAAAGAGAACAAGAACCATATAAATTGAATTAAGAACAAATGAAGAAGCTTAGGCGGATGCGTGGCAAAATTCGTAAAGATAGAATAAGAAATACAAAAAATCAAACAAAACTGGGTAGCATCAACTTATACAAAGATTAATAAGGAAAGGCGGTTGTGGTAATCTAGATACCTCTAAATATGACTTACAAAATGCCTCTATTAAAAAACTCGACTCAGTAGAAATTGAGGGAAGGGTAGCTAACTTAATAAGGTTTTTGGGGTTCAAGACGCAACGAGAATTTTAAATTTTATTTTCGAAACCCCAATAGGATTAAATCTGAATTCCATTAAACTGATTAACAAAAGTAAATCGTACCTCAATCGCTAGTTTGCTTCTCTATGTTGATTCGATGTTTAAGATGTTGCAAAAGACAAACAATTGACATCCAAGAATTTCATAAACTTGCTTAGGAGGCTAATTGAGTATATTTTGAATTTTATTTGGAATTTATGTATCTAAGAAGGGACCCACGCATTACGGACCAAAATTATAAGGTAAAATATTTTTTTGATGATAAATGCTTATTGTGTGTATTATATGGTATTTTGTCGCGACGTTAGAGTGTGTTGAGGTGTGTCCTCAATTAGTTAATCGAAGGTTATAAATGTGTGTCTGAAAGGCACAAGCAAAATAAAAATGATTAGTTCCTCGAAAACTAGTAAATCAAGTGTCAAATATAACGTGGGATGTTGTCTCGGTTTACGTGCAAGTTGGGATTAGTGGTACTGTAAGACATGAATGAAGTTGGTGCAAGACCTTACCTCTAGCTCTATGTCGGTTGGTCGTGGTTAAGGTTGAAATTAAGTCCAAATTAGTGTAAGTTATGTTTAGTATCGCAAGAGAATTGATCCATAAGGGTTTAGTATGTCGTGGACAAAATTAAGGTTTTTGGAGTTTTGGCGTGACCAAAACTAGTGTTATGGAGATTTTATGAAGTTGGATAATTTTCTTGAGAGGTTTGCTCAATTAGGTAAAACAATCGATCCAAAACGAGCACCGAAAGTTAAAGCACGTCAAAATAGAGATTTCAATAATTAATAAATAAAAGAAATTAAGTTGTTGACAAGCAGCTAACGGATTATGGATAAATCTAAAAAAAAATTGAAAATCAAAATCAAAACACTCGTTCTTTTCAACAGAACAAATGCTTTATGTAGTTTCCAAATGGTCTTAACTCGGGTTTTCGCTCTGCGACCTCTCAACGTTCGATTTTCGCTAAGTTTCTCTCTGCAAAATTTTAGAGTATCGCGAGACGGTCAGTTCAAGTTAAATTTATGTGATGGAAACGAGGTATTTGGCATGCAATCTGGTAAATACTCAATTTAGGGCATTTTCCTCAATTCAATTTAAATTCTTGTGATTTCGGTTTCTTTTGCAGGGTTTTGATAGAAATTAGTAGGGATTGTTGTAAATTGGTATATTAGGTTGATTTGGACCAATTTGAAATAAGTTTCGCTGGCGTGGGTTAGAGTTTCATTTAGTTGAATTAATGTGATTCAGTTGATAACTATTTTGGAGATATTTTATAGTTGATATTGATTTACATAGGGTTTCTAGATGAATCGATTAATAGTTTTGATCCAATTTGACTCTATGTGCTGTGAAAATATTTTGATGTTGGTATCGAGTGGTTTCGTAGTATTTGTTGTCGAGTTCTGAGGATTTAATTGCGAAAAATATTGATTTGAAGAAGTTTTTCAATTTAAAATAAATAAAGTTTGCCTAGTTGATAGGCCATATTGGAAAATTCATAACTTCTCCATCGGTAATCCGATTTGAATGTTCTTAGAGTGTATGAAAAGTAGAATATGAGTACTACAGACTCCTTTCAGGTCATCATGACAAATATTGAGGCCAAAGTACATTTGAAAACAATTTTCAAAGTTAACCTAAGTTGACTAGTTGAAAGCTAGTTGAAACAGTTTTCATTAGGTTTGGTGATTTGATTTCACTTGAAGTTTGACCCATCATATAATTGGGTATGCAGAAAAGCTATTGGAACTATTTTCAAGGTGATCCATTGCTTCGGGCAAAAATTTAGCTCAAAGTTGGTTGGTTTTAAGTAAATCCTACAATGATATTTACTATTTATTGAATATCTTTGTACATGCAATTACATCATATTCTGAGTTGCATTTCATCATCCCTGGCCATGCATGCATAGAGAGAGTGAGGGGGATAAGCTTGTTTCAAATTTTTCTTTACTTGAAATTAGATTTCTCACCTCAAACACTGGCAAGTGAGACTAGTTCCGGAGTCAAACGCCGACAAGTTATCTTTACATTTCACGATCACTTAATACTATCTATGTATTATTTTTTAGAGTCGACATCTGATTATTATTATGAGATAAAACACAGTAGATTGCATGTCATGTTGATGCATATATCTTATTGATTATTTAAAAATGCAATTGCATGTATCCATATATCAAACTAACAATTGTAGGAGTACATGTCAGTGTAGATATTTACGTATCTGACATCTTCGAGTTGTTATTGTTGAAGTCAAATTCTATATGAAGATGAGGAAAGAATGGACAAGACTAAAAGATTGTGGTGATTGTTTTCAAAATTTTAAGTAAATTATTGTTTTAAATTGTATTTATATATTGTTTTGGGATTCGTGGGATGAGTGTAGGACGTGAAGTTTCGTTGAATGGTTATGAGAGTCTCTTAGGTTAATTTAAAATATGTTAAGATGTTTATGTTTCAATTTTGGTCTATTTGAGATTATAAAGTTGTAATTAAGCTATCAGAGAGTCTAAGTTAGGTTATAAATTTGAATTTGGTATATATTCTAAACGACGGGAAGTTGCTAATCTTTTTAGGCCTCTTCCTAATTTTGTTGTCGATTAGGTGAAAGTTTTCTGGCAAGCTACTTTTAGGGTTAGTTCTGTCAAAATCTTTACAAAATACAGAGAATAATTGATTGTAGCCACAAGTATAATGGCTTGATTGTAGTAAAAGTGTGATCAACTTACATTGATTATGGATATCGTCATAAAAAAAAGTGTATGCACTCAGTATTACTTAGTCACAACAACAACAACATAGCCTCAGTCTCAAATTAATTGGGGTCGGCTACATGGATCAAACTTTTTCATTGTGCTCGATTAAATGCAATTGATGGTGAGCTTTTCAAGCCATTTAAATCCCTTCTAATTAATGGATCCTATGTTAGCTTTGGTCTGCCCCTACCTCGTCAATTTTTTACAGTTTCTATTAAGTCAAGTTTCTAGTTGGTGCATTTGTTGGCCGTCATTGCAGGTGACCAAACACCCGCAACCGCCATTCCCTAATATTTTTATCAATTGGTGCTACTCCTACTTGTCTTTGAATTTCTATATTTCTCATTCTATCTTTACGAGTTTTGCCACACATCCACCTAAGCATCCTCATTTCTGCTACGTTCATTTTATGTAATTGTTGTTGCTTTACCGCCTAACATTCATTTCCATATAGCATAGTTGGCCTAATTACGGTCCTATAAGATTTTCCTTTTAACTTAGTAGGAACATTTTGATCACAAATCACCCCTATTACACTCCGTAATTTCTTCCATCCAGCTTGAATTCTATGTATGAAAATTACTCTATTGTTAAGGAAATATTTTTTAATTTATTTTTAAACTAAATTAGTCCAATCTAACAAATCAATATAAATTACTTTTAAAATCTTATATTAAGAGTTTCTTAGTTCACAACTTCACCTAGGTAATGAAATGTTATGTTTTTCAACTCACTTTCTCATTTTTCTTATGTGTGTGCAATGCCTAAATAGAATAGATAGATTTTCTTCAAATCCACTTCAACCAACTATCATGACGGAAAAGACTCTAATGTGAAAACTAGAACTACACCTTTCGGTGTGAATAATGTAAGCTCCACATTGCTTTAGGTTCCAAATCTTTAGATTCGTAACCAATTAAGTTTACTATCCTTGCCTCCCTAATCAATAACTATCTATCGATGTTATGCATTTTGTAGTTGTACCGTCCATATTCCGCTTAAAAGTTTCAATGACCATAATAACTTCTAAAACCTAATATCAATAAATACGTGATCAAGATGTTTGTAGCTTTACACTTAGAATTAAAACAAATTCTAATCATTACACTTTTTAACTTTATAATCTATTCATGTTTATAGCATAACATTCATACCATATGATCCATTGATCCTTAATATTAATGAACTACTCACACTTCATTGAAACAAATATGCACATAGTGATATTCATTGCAATCAAAGATATAATCAAATAACTTCAATTAAATCAATAAAAACAATACCCAAATAACCATTCGTCAGTCTTTAATGTCTTCTCTTCCACAAATCTTCTTAATACTCAAGAAGAAAGTAAACCTATGCTAATCTATGATAATGGTTGCTAATGGATGGTATTACGTAAGTTTTCCACGTTCTAATACCTATTTATAATTCTTAAACACTTTAAAAATAATTAGAAGTCCTAATAGACAATTTCACTCGAAAAAGAACTTTAGCTTTCTATTTTCTTTGGTCACGGCGTTATCACTACTGTATGTGTAATATTACAGTGTTGTGGTAGCTTCGAATACTTTGTGTGCTTTTCCTCATTCAGTAGACTCGACGCCCTGCTTATTCTGTCTTGGCGCTGTCCCTTATCACCTATGGTGCCGCCACTGTACCGGCTAAGCTGACTCGTTTTTCTCATCTCCTTGGTCTCCCACATAGTGCCCCCATCTCCCACTCTATCCACCTTTCTTCGTACAAGGTCAACTATCTTAGCCACAACATCAAAGCCACTTTTGTGTATTTCAATCTCATTTCTTCACGAACTCACTCGTTTGTCTCATTTCTGCCTTATATACCTACAAATAAATAAATACCATTAATTTGAGTTCATTTTGAGATATTTAGGCTAATTATATTACTAAACTAATGCTATATATAAGTCTAAATAATCACTTATCAAATATCCTCAAACTTAAGATTTTGCAGGTCCCAAGAAAAAGTGTATTTTACTAAGTATTCTAATTACTACTATCATTTAAGTTCACATTCATTTTACATCGTTCATGGAATATCCTTTAATTCGAATAAGTTCAAGCTCGTAATCCACTCAAGAGTTTTTCTCTTGCAAATACTTATATTCTCAAGACATACAGCATTTACAACACATACAATTCACTTTCAAAACTCAAGAGTAGATCACAACCAAAACCATCACTACTCACAAGTTTGTTTCAACTTGACACTCAAGTAACAAATGTACAATCTCATGATTTCTTATTAAGTCTAGAAATTCACAAATAAGCATAGATCAAACTAATTTTAGTTGGAAAGAAAATTTAACTCAATTAAGCTTGTAGTACTGGAGCTAAATCTTTTATTTAAATAATTTTATTCTAACTTCCACCTTCTTTTCTTTATTTTTATCTCAATTTTCTTTTCTTCTTCTCCTTATATATTCTAATTGCACGATCCCTACTTCTTTTCGTTAGGTTCCATTTTTCCTCACTTTTCCAACCATCAAGTTCTCTGCTTCTTTTTTTTGTTGAACTTGTGGGACTTTCTATTTTTCTTTATTTTTAAAACCATTGTTAGCACTTCTCACTTTCACTCTATCAAGCAAGTTTATTCCAACGTTTTCATTAAACATGTTCATGCATATTTCTTCCCCTCTTAGCATTAAGTCTTTATTTACTTTTTATACTCAAGTAAGATTCACACTTATTATAATTTTATTAGAGATCTAACTATTTCGACAAGAAGTGTTCTAATATTCTTCTTACTTTTGTTTCAATTTCATGGCCTTTACTAACCCTAGGTTTTTCATCATGAAACTATAATGTTGTTGCTACATTTCATATTTTCTTTAAAAACTTAAAAATACTCTTTTGAGTTTCGTATCAACAAGACACTTGTATCTTACTTATCCTTAATTAAAGGCTTAAACTTTGCAAATGAATTACTTATTCATTATAGAGTAGTATATATAACCTAATCTATACTATTTAAACACATTCAAATAGTAAAAATAATACACTACCAAGCTTTCCTTTTAATTACTTAAAAATAAAATTTTAACGACAATACAGGTAGTGCTTATTGTTATTTCATCTTTTCATACCACTTCCCATAACGCAATGTTGATGCCCACCAAACTTTGTCCTAAAGGTTTTAAAAAATAAGCCTAAAACATGAAAACACTAAACCATAAACACATAATAATGATAACAATATACTAATAATACAAAAACAAAAAATTTAAACAACTAGATAAGTGAAAAAACATCTCAAATATGGTATTGGTTGAGTTTACCATGTTTTAATATCTATTTATACTCCTAAAACACTTTAGAAAAAAATTAGAAACCCCTAACAATTTCACTTGAAATAGAACTCTAACTTTCTATTTTCTTTAGTCTCGACAGTGTCACTTATGATCTGGCATTGTATGTGAAATTCCATGGCGTCGTGACACCTTTGGCAACTTTGTGTGCTTTTTCCTAATTCAGTAGACTCATCTGCCAACTTATCCTGTCTCGGCTTCGTCCCTTATCACCTACGACATTACCCCCGCACTAGCCATGTTGACTTGTTTTTCTAAATTGTAACGGGTCTCCCATGCTAGGCCTTCATTTTCGATGCTTTCCAACTTTCTTTCTACAGCATCAACCAACATAGCTACGACGTCAAACCCACTCTAGTATATTTTAGCTTCATTTCTTCACGAATTCACTCGTTTGTCTTTTTTATGCCTTGTATACCTGAAAATATATAAGTTCCATTAATTTAAGTTCATTTCGGGATATTTAGGCTAATTATATTACTAAACTAATATAATATATAAGTTTAAATAATCATTTATCAATAATTCATATAATTTTCTAATTTGCTAAAATTCAACAAATCATGAATTAATTTTTATTGAGGATATAAATTTATTTTTGGAACCTTATTAAGGATTGAAATAAAAATTATTTGGAGTTTGAAAGTTAAAGAATGGATAGGCTAACTATATTATCAAGAGATTAAGGTAATCTAGGATGATCAGTCGCCTTAATGACGAGGGGGCTGACAGACGTCCTCTATTAGAAATCCACACACAAATAGCGGTTGAGATCTCAAGCGCTAGCCTAAAAAAAACACAAAAGTAATTTTATGTTCATCCTAAAAACACTAGAAAGACTAAGACACCTAACTTGTTTTCTAAAAACGAGAATCAGATTTCAACCTTAATTTTTCATGTAATGTGAACTCACTTAACACACCTATGTAAATATAAAGTTGGGTAAGTGAATTACCATTATACCCTACTTAATGCGATATTAATATGACACATCATAAGGACTTTTTATGTTGCGAACTTATCACATAAAATTCATTGTTTAGAGTCATTTAAAATCCCGCAAAATCATTCTTTGTAGGCAGCCCAATAGGTTCATGCAATGTTAATAGTAAACTAAAACCATTTGGTACACGAGTCATAAGTAGTCTCTACCAAGGCATTATGGCTACCCAAGTTGCATGAAGATCAAAATCGATACAACTTAATCAATTATGTATATCCTATCCTTTTGTTGTACATTATCCTTTGATAAAAGATCAAGCAAGAAAAAATTGCCCTTAATATTCAATTATACTAGTTTCGATTTCTAGGTAGACTAAAAACATCCAAGTGACATTGATCACAACAATCCACTTGGACTTGGCCATTTTTAGTCCAACATATCGAGGGATCCACTAATATCTCTATCTAAATGAAAGGAACAAATTTTATATGGGTACAGACCTCCATACATTATTCACATAGTAACCAATCACAACATTTAAATCATCCAATTAAAGACAACATTTGATTATGTCGAATCACTATATTCCCAATGCCAAAGTCTATGGTAATCTCAAGTCAATGTACTAAATGAACAACAAATGAACTCATCTATTTTATTAACCAAAATAACAATATTCATAAAATTAACATATGGCACATGCTCCAATAAACTTGGGACACATTGATTAGAAAGAACCTATAGGAATTGTGTTGAATTAAGTGACTCAATTAGGATACAAACTACGTTATACATGAATTCATGCATTCAATAAACTTGTAACTTTAGTTTGACTCAAGTTATTGTTATACATGAATTCATGCATATACGATGAATAAACATGACATTAATTAGTAGTTGGATTTGATGTAGGACACAAACTACGTTAATGTGTTATATTCCAATTAGGAGTTAATTTTTGTGTTAATTTATGTGTACATGCATGTAACAACTATAAATAGGTGAGTGTGGTTAAATGAAAGGACATAGAGTTTGGGTGCTTGTTTGAGAGAGTCAAAAGTTGTGTTGTAGTGTGCAGTTCTGCAAGCGCGTACATGACACTGTGAGATCGAATCTTGTTGAAGTTTTTATCTGGGGTTTGGATATATGAGGTTTTTCCTTTGTGTTTAAAACTATTAATATTGGATTTCCTAATTTCTTGCCCATGGTTTGTTACCTGATTTTGGGGTTTCCACATAAATTCTTGTGTTCTTATTTTCACTTTGGTTTAATTATCTTTTGGTGTATTCATATGACTACGATTTTGGGACATTTGTGGATATTCATAACAATAAATTGGTATTAGAGCCAAGACTCAGATCTGGGGCTACACTATTAAGGTAAAGTTTTCATAAATGTTGGTACACAAATGTAATGAAGTTTGACATGAAGATGAATTTTGGCTTATGGAAAATTCAAGTCAAAGATTTCTTTGATTTAATCTGGGCTACATCAAACATTAAAGGGTCATGGGAAGGAAAGTAATGAGGATCGGGAAGAGTTAGATTTAAAGGCAGCGAGCATTATAAGACTCAATTTAGCAAATAATGTTCTTTTGAACATAAGGAGTATTTCTTCAACGAAATGTATTTAGGAGAAATTCAAGACTATGTATATGATGAAAATCATATCAAATCGATTCTACTTGAATGAGCGGTATCATCACATGAAGATGGATAAAGGTATAAGTATTACCGATCATCTTAGTGCTCTCAACGAGATTGTCTATGAACTTGAGGAACTAGGAGGGCAAGTCAAAGATGAGGATCATGCGCTCAAGTACATCGGGTGAAATTTGCCTTCATTCAAGCACATGAAGCCAACACTTATCTATGAGAAAGAAAGCATCAGTTTAGTAGAGGTCACTATCATGTTAAATTATAAGGAGAAGTTGATGAAGAGTGAAGAAAGTTCATTTAAAAACTATGGTTTGGTAGTTGTTGGGAAGGGTTCTAAGAAGTACATGAAAGTGGTCTATTGGAGATGGTCAACCCAGGTACATAAAGAGAGACTATGGGAAAATGAAATGAAAAGGAGCGGGTTTGACAAAAAGCTCATGTTCAACAAAGGGGGACTTCAATGTTAAAGGTGATGACGCTGATAGTTTGTTAGTTCTCAAGACTAATAGTTATTATCCTATGCGTCCACCAAAGAATAAAATTAGTAATCAAAAGGAGAATAGGTAATTGATAGCGGGGCCACATGACATGTGTGCGTACATAGTGCTTGGATCAGTAATTATGCAAGTTATTCGAATGGCAAAGTTATTTCAATGGATGGTGCCTTTCTGAGACCGATATTAGGAGTTGGTGAAGTTCAGCTGAAACTGTTTAATAGATTCGTCATAACGCTTTGGAATGTTTGATATATGCCGAGTTATACTCAAAATCTAACTTCTCTTTTTGTATTAGATTCTGAGGGTTATAGGTACTTTGAGCAAGGTGAAGTAATGAAAATATTCTGAAAGTTTTCATTGGTCATAAAAGGTGCGAGGAAGAACTTTTTTGTTTTGGTACAGAAACATGGAGCAAGTTTTAGGCATCAAAACTTGATCCAAAAATGAGTTTTGATTATTGGTAAGTCTAAACAGGTTAGATTGTACTTGGTTCATTTAGTGTCAAGAATGGTGGCTCGAGATGTGGCATCCCTTATTCCTATTAAGGTGATATCAGGCCTAAAACCTTAATTAAGCTCTGGTACACCGGCCAAACTTAACTAGAGCCAATAACCTTCTATCCTTACCTAATAAACATAAATTGTACATCATGAGATATCGAATAAATGGAACGAGAATACCTAGTAGAATTAAAACTTTTTTTATAAATAGAAAGATATAAAAATTTATAAAATCGCCAAAATAAATCTCGGTTATAATATTATATCCCAACCCTGTTATATTCACGAAATATGGTTAAGACATTATAAAGATATAAAAGAACTCATTACATCAAAGAGAATAACCCGAAACTCATAAATCTTCTCTTTGCCCTTTAGTGAAGCGCCATTTAATGTACCAGAAATGTTTAAAGGGGTAAGCGCTCCTACTTTCTTAGTATTTGATGCTTATGGACTTATCAACTATTTATTAATAACCAATTAGATAAATGACTAATAATATGAACCAAAAATAGCTATTAAGTGCAATAGAAACAATATAAACAATATATAATCATATGCAAGTCATTTGGTGCATTGAACTAATAGTGTGACCCTTTTATTTCAATTTGAGTTAAAATCAGAGTTTTTCCCTCCTCTGTTCAGAAAGACACCTACGGAGTCTACACATTAGCCGATGTGAGATCCCATAAAATGTATTTAAATATAACTAAGACTCCAACTCTAACAGGGTAGTGAATGAATAGGGTTCCAATTATTTCTTTCAGTAGAGGTCGGTACTTATCCGCCTTCCTCTTTTTACTCGCTAAAGGTCGGTACTCATCCACTTTTCTTTTTGTATTTATTAGAGGTTGGTACTTAGCCACCTTACTCATTACGTTCAACAGAAGTTTGTACTTATCTACCTTCCTTGTTGTATTTAGCAAAGATAGCTATTTATATGCCTATCTTGTTTTATTTTCATTACTGAACCATTTCCATTTCACTTCTGAGATTTAGTTTGAAAATTGCTACATGAACTATTAACACTAATTAACATAGCATAATAGATAAATAAATGAGTCCCACTTACCTCGATTTTTGTTTCCCTAGAGTTTTTTGACTAAACTCACCCTCGGAACAACTTAAATCCTTCCTTGTCAATCAAGATCCTAAAATAGACCAATTGCCATCAATTTGAGTCTATTACAATAGGTGTAGTAATCCCAAATCATTTTGTAAACCCTCGTCAAAACTCTGATCAATTTTTGCAACATTGTTGATTTTTTAATAAGGAGCACGTTCCCTACTTTGGCGAAGCACACTCCACCTTCTGAGTTCATCATCTTTTATGAGGGAGCGTGTTTCCCTATAATAGGGAGTGCACTCCATTATCGAGTGACTCAAAACTTGAATAGATCAGCATTTTTAGTTCCATATGCGATTCATCTTCAAACCACCCCAAAACATTGGGGAGGACCTTAAACGAGATCTTAAACCATCAACAACTAAGAACAAAAATAATTAACATGAGTTCCTATGATTTTCATCCTCAATTTAACTAAAAACTTCAAAACTTAAACTAAAATCTTACCCAATCAACAATCATTTCCTCTCTCTATCAATTCTCTCCGAAATCCTCATTTTTTCTTCTCATTTTTCTATCAAAAAATGACGCATGTGTTGGGGTTTTAGTTTATATATTAATTTTCTCGAGACTCGCATCACACAAATCTCGAATCAGGTCTAATGATAATTTAATGTGACACTAGTCACTAAAGTGACAGATCAAAACTCCATCTTCCCTTGCACGGATCTCAAGGCCATCCAATGGTTCAAACAATACAAATCGAAACTTTAGGTTATTTATATATTTATATATATACCAATTATATATAAATATATGTGCATATGCATTTTCACACCTATAAATTTATCGGGCGAGACAACTAGTACCCACGTGTGTGCACACTCATTCCGCAACCCCTACGTCACACTAGACATACTAACGATTTATCAATTAACTATTATTTTCCAACTATAGGCTTTTATCAATTTAAAATAATAGCATATAGTATATTTAGTTTATTTTCAAACCAGCCGAACACAATACATTCTCACAAACACACAACACATTATTCGAGACATTTTGGACTTAACGACGAGCCTAACTTGGGTTAACTAGTGTTTAAATTATGGGTGATCTTATGTTTAATGACACAAATCATTACACGAAGGGCGGTGTGGCAAGAGCAAGGTAGTGCATGTTTTCCAAGTTGAAGATTTATTGAATCAAGTGGCTCAAATTCGTAATTTGAGTTTGACTTAGAGGTGGTAGAGGCATTGTTCCAATATAGTAGAGCCTAAAGAGTTGGATAAGAATGTGTACAAAAGACCTTTGGGATCAACCTCGAGATATGTACTAAACAACTAATGATGATCTAGTAACTCAAGATGAATGTGTTACATATTTTTGTACATAATTTGATGTCAATCTATAGTGGTTCAGGAGCCGTCTAGTCGTCTTCAAGATGCGTGCATAGCGGATTGATGAAGCACAAACTAAAAGGAGATTTTGTAAGAGGTGAGGATCGATCCGTTAGTCATCTAACTCCATCACTTTATTCCTTTCTTAATTACCAACTGGGCTACATTACCTCAAGAGATGAAGTTGCAAGCTTTTGGATATATTTCCATCTAAATAATTGAAAAAATAATAGAGAATGAAATGGGAAATTGAAGGGAAATTGAAGACTTTATTAATAAATCAATCAAAACTTATTCGACCAAATAAAAAGTGATCGACACCAAGTTTATATATACATATCAAGATTAGGAGTATCTAGGCTATTCTAGCCTATCTAAACTACTCTAAAGCCTAACACGAGTATTAGGAAAATAGTATAAATTAGACCATATATATATATCTCTCTCTCTCTCTCTCTCTCTCTCTCTCTCTCTCTCTCTCTCTCTCTCTTCTTTTCGTTTTCCTTTTCTTTCCTTTTAATAGTTTTAATGGAGTTTTTCAGAGTTATTATTAGCCAAGTTTGTTTCTAGACCAAGGAGTTGCTATTATGGTTGTGAGTCTTTTTATGAGATTCTTATTTTAATAGTTCTTTCATTATTCAATATTCTTTAATTCACGGCTTCAGTAAATTTTTATTTGCGGATTATAATCATGAACTTGGTATTGCATGCATTGTTGCAAATGTGTATTGTGATATTTAGATTTTATATCTAATTTAACATAGTAAATAGGATTGTTTAAAAGGTTTTTTACCGTTTAGATGTCCTAGGTGGATTGAAATCTAAGTTTAATATTAAAGTGGCTTTTCGAAGATGTTAGGCTTAGTAGTTCGAAGTTTTCACGGAACTAAATACGGTTTCATTACCTTAAGTTAATTTCTTTGAGCTTTCGAATGATTAATTCAATAAAATTAGAATGTGGATTTTCCATTGATATAAGGAGAATTGATGGCTTGCTAAAGGCTACCTACTTATTTATTGAATCGTTTGAACTTATCCTTCATGATTGATGAGTAATTCACCACAACAGAGTTAGTAATCACTTTTGGGCTAGGTTATTTTTATTTGCATTGATTTTTTAATTATTATTTGTATTTAGATTAATTTATTCGTACCTTTAATTATTATTTGCGTGTTTATCTATTTATATATCTTTTAAAATATTTAAGTTAATTATTAATTAATAATTAGTGACAGAAACAAAAAACCCTTGTTGACTAAAGAAAGTTACACGATCCTTATGGATACAATTCCACTTATCACTACAACAAACTTAAAAGTATAATAAAGGTGGGAGATTTATTGTAAATGTTCGACATGTGTCGGTACATGACACTGTGAGAATGAGTCTTATCGGGGTTTCTATCGACGGTTTAGATAGATGATGTTTTTCCTTTGTGTACTAAACTATTGATATTAGATTGCCTTATTTATTGCCTGTGGTTTTTTCTTGATTTTTTTTATCTTTAGGTGCATTCGTATGACCGCAATCTTAGGACTTCTACAGCGATTTGTCGCAATAAATTGTAAAGCTCATATCAATTGCACTAAGATTGAATGCAATGAAAGAGTGTGATCCATGTACATAGACGACACTCCAACTATTTTGGGATTGAGGCTTTGTTGTTGTTGTTGTTGTTGTTGTTGTTATTGTTAATAATGATTTGCAAGTTACTATTTTCTTGTATATATGCATGTTAAGTATATTCAATGAGAGAATTAATACATAATAATAGTTTTTCCTTAATTACAAGTTAACGAGGAGCCTTCTAGTATATTAAAGGACAATTTTTTGTCTCAATTATAAACTCGTGTGATGAGCAATTACTAGCTAATTAATGTTCAATAAATAGACTTAACCAATTATATATTATGTTGTTTAAAAAAATGTTCTCTGACGCTAAGTCAGGCACCCTAATGCTAGTGCTGACCTCAGAGCTAGAGGATAGAACTAGAAATTGGTCAGGCGCTGAGTCGGGCGCTGCAACGCTGACCTCAGTACTTGAACTAAAAAGATGCCTTTTTTGATATTTTGGTCTATTTTTTCATTTTTCATCCTAAAACTCACCCCTTTGTGGATAGAGATTAAGTCCCTTAATTTTCTATAAATTAAAGGGATGAAGAAGGTATTACACACATTAAAACACACCGTTTTCAAATCAAAAAGAAAATAAAAGTGTGTTCTTGGGTTCTAGCATTGTTTTCTCAAAGTTCTTCAAAAAGTATTTTTAGTTGGAGTTGTGTTACATACACATCATCCAACAACCATTAGAGACTAGAGTGTATCCTGAAGGCAAGTTTAGATTTTCACATTGTGTATTCGAGGTTTCGATAGAAAAGAAAAAAAATCTTGTCTAAAAGAGTGATTACATGCATCAAGTCTTTGTTTGGTTCTCCCACTTTCATCTTGTATTTTTCTGTCCGAAGAAATTTGTTCCTACAACTTTTTAGATAAGAATTCTCTCATCAATGGTTTCTTCGATTTTAGATAAAATTGTCAAACGAATGGGAATGTCGGTTCTACTTTATCCTCCAAATTAAATTCTAGTCATGGGTTCGTTCCTTATTCAATATAAATCATGAATCATGATTCAACCCACCTTAAAAGGTTCGACGACGAAAGTCTCACTCAATGGCGAGAGAAAGTGATGTCCTTGCTCACATCTTACAAGTTGGAGTACATCCTTGATGATGCGCTTGAGACCCTCCCTGAACCAACTCCGAATGATTCAAACAAAGTGGTGGATCGACGTGTCACGAGGAAGGCAGATGATTATCTTTATCGGGGCTACATCCTTAATGCACTCTCTAATAGTGTGTATGCAACACATCGAACCATTAGATTTGTGAAAGAGTTGTATGATGCACTGGGCACAAAATAATGAATTGAGGAGTCTGACAATCATAAATTTTAATTTCAAATTATCTAGATTTTAACACTACAAGAATAAGTTTCAATAGCGACAAAAAATAACAAAAAACCTTAATCTATCACTATTCAACGATAGATTAGCGACAAAAACCAAATTTGACCATGTCAACCAATTTAACAACAGAAAATAACTACAAACTTATGTTACTCGCTAATCTGTTGCCATATGTTGGAACCAAATGTTCTCGCGCATGTATATGTTGCTAATATGTCGTTAAATTTAGCGACATATTAGCAACAAGCCTCATCAAACAGGTGTCAATTAAACATACCCACTTTCGAAAATAGTGACAGATTATAGGAAAACTAATTAGCAAAAAAAATAGTCTGGCACTAATCTGTAACTAGTTTTTCATGATAACTACAAGTGAAATCGATCATCTTCCCCATTTTTCTTGCTCTTCTCTGATCTCCCCTAATGCACTTGTAATGGCCCGCTTTAATTAATCATAATTAATTGATTAATAACAAATTAAGACCATAAACTTAGACCCAAGTGGTCATGAAAAAGTCTAAGTCATGCCATATGAGGGGGATTATATTTATTTTTGTGCGATGCGTGTTAATTTACTGTGTTATTATTGAATGTTCGCATTGCACTAATGTTAGGATTTTCATTGGTCGCATGGTGTATGAGTAGTAACGACAGCGTAGGACGCTGCAAGTGTGCATAAGGCTAGTGTATATGGTAGTCAGAGGTTTAGAGATCACAAAGCCCATTCCTTACTTTTCTCTCCCTCTCTCATCTACAAATAAAAAAATTCATTCTCTCCAATCGATTCTCTCATTCTCTCCCTCTCATTTTCTTCTTCTTCTACTCCAACTCTACTTTATCATCAAATTAGGTTTCACCCTCACCAAGCTCTCCTCCCATGACACTCTCAACTTCGGCATCACCACCTCTCACACCAGCGATTTTCTAGTCCGAGGTAAGTGGTGGTTGTTTTTTATTTTTGGAGAAACTTGGGAGCTTTAATGGTGGTTGTGTTGATGATATTGTTATAGTTGTTGTTGTTGTTGTTGTTGTTGTTGTTGTTGTTGTTGTTGTTGTTGTTGTTGTTGTTGTTGTTGTTGTTGTTGTTGTTGTTGTTGAGTTGTTAAAAAAAGAATATAGAAAGTATATGAAGAAACAAATTCGTCTATCTAGAGACGAATTTGGAGAAATGGAGGGTAGCCAGGTGGGTTGGGCCTGGCTACCCCCCTCAAGCCTGTCCTGTATACCCAGGCCCAAATGGGTTGGGCCTAGCCGAACCAGACCTAAGCGGGTTGGATTGAGTCGGGCTCAACTTAGACCCAACCCCTATAAATAAATATTGAAAAATCAAATAAATTACAAAAATAGAAAAAATAGATAGAAAATTAAAAAGAAATTCGAAGAAATTAGAAAAATATGAGTTATTGGAAAAAGGCTCAGAAATTGGGTTTCGAGACTTTTTCTTGCATTTGGAACCCTAGTGTAACTCGAAAAGCATGCCACTACTAAATTTAAAATGAAATTCTAATTTTTTGTTTTACATTATAAAATTCATTAAATGTGACACTAAAACATTTTAAAATGATAAAATTGGGCACCAGGGAATTAAAAGACTAGTCAAGTATTGGTGCGTAATTCAAGGCACGAGTGTGTAATTTTGGAGCGATTTTCAAGATCATCGGGGTAAGTAAATCCACAAGAATGTCAGTTTTGTATCCATTTTCGTTCATTAATATTAACTGTTGTTATAATTATTTTCACGCACCAATTTAGGCTTCTTACATATTCCATTCCCATGTATGTATGTGTATGGTCGAAGGGGCGGCATGACCTCAACCTAGCAATCTCATTGATGATGATCCGAGAGTTATCATGCGATATTATCATGTTTAGACTACACATAAGGAAAGCCTCAGCGAATCGATGATACTAGAGTGGGTTGACGTGATGAGGCTTGCCTTTGTCATAGAGTCCTTTGAGGCATTGGGCTGAAGTTTATCTTTCAACCAATAGAGTTCCTCGATTCGACCGTGAAGAGGAGGCAGGGATTACCTCACCACCAGGGACTTATCGATTTAGATTTGTATCCCAGGGCTCGACAGCTATACTCCGTATTCGCGCTCCATATTCTTGTTTATCTTCAAGCTTATATTCATACTTTACATTTTCATTTATATACTTACCCGCATGAATTGTAGGTGTTTTATTTAGATTTCTTGTGAATACTAACTAAATTTCTCTAGGATTTACTCACTAGAACTTTTCATTGTTTTTGGTAGCAAGTTGCATTTCATATGACGAGTCGAATTCAATAGCCATAGTAAGTTTACTTATAGCTGTTTGTATTTATGTATATACTACTTCTTGGGATAATTTAAGGATACCTATTACCTAATACATCTTTATTGACATCTTTTGTGGCTGGTCACCTCATTACGATATACATGACATCTATTTGTTCGGTTTCCACCCTCTAGATTTGTTAATCAGTGCAAAACTTGCTTCCATTACTTATTTGCATACTTTTAAGATTTTCGTTATTAAACAACTTGGATGAGCTAAAACAAACAAATTAATTTGCGAGACTCTATAACTTAGTATATTTCAACAAAATAATCATTGAAACATTAAAATTGACTAAGTTGGATCATTTGATGTTTAGTTTGCGAGCCATCACAAACAGGTGTGCAGGTGGCGTGGCATGACCTGATGTGTATCTGGTGACGTAACGATGCCCGATGCCTTCGAATTTGCAGTCTTCATAGTTGGTATCAGAGCTTAAGTTCAGGTGAACTTAGGTGAAAGTTTAATATAACTGAATAAAACTGAACAAACAAATATTAGATGTAGAAACCCAATATCCCGACTTAGAAACTTTAGTTAACAAGTGTAACCTAGGGGATTATATACTTGTTATATCTTAATTGTATTATGTATATATACGTAACCAGTCTGATCCTACAAAAGAATACCGTTGCATACACTAATGGGTAGCAACCGATTGCAGCTGGCGTTGGAGGCATGATGAGTAATACTACGTCGTTATTATTCTTTATTTGATTCTTTGTGTGATGGTTATTGCACATTAGCGATAGCATGTAGATATATGCACACTCCTCAGGGCTTACGCAACTAGTTGATGCGACTAGAGTTACGAACGACGATTGACGCAGATGCTACAAAGTAGAAGACTCACAAACGATACCCACATCTCCGCCATAGAAAGTATTAGCCAAGCGGAGTACTAAAGCAATGAAAAGAGGTAAGTGGAGATGAGACCAAAAAATAAATAATAGTACATCAATGTCAAGACAAACACTCAGAAGGTTCCAATGTGGCTATGAGAGACTTAAAAAGAAAAAGTGTTAGTATAGGCTAACAGCTTTAACATTAGCACCACCACTGAGTAGTCAAACGATATCACCTGGGGAGAAATAACCAGTTATTTGCTTCAGATGAAGGGAAATATTGCATTACAAGAATAAATGTTCGTAGAAGCTCAATGGTATTAGTTTCAATAACATTGATACTAACGATGTCGCTGTAGGCTAAAGCCCAAGTTCATTAGGTGTCTGAATAGTACTTTAAGGGCAATACTTAATTACTAGTTCAATTTCTAGATATTTAGATTTGGACCATATTTAGAGGTAACACGTACCTTATTCTCGACACGGTGGCTGAAGGTAAGGTGTTACCCTAAATAAATTGGTGCAGGATGCCTATTCTAGGTTGGCAAATGATAGTTGTCAAGAAGTTTTTCATAAGCAAGGACTTCCAAGCTTAATGCGCCACCAGGTTAATTATTGCAAAGAGTAAAGAAGAGTAATATAAAAATGGAGTTCGAAATTATCAATGGAATTAAAGACTATCACACCTCAAGATCTTGTCGAGACTACGATGGATGATTATTATGTCATGCATACCACGATGTGAGTCAAGAGATTCTATTGGCTTGAATGCCCTTTAGGGAAAGGACCTTTACTTGAGTCGACACGTACAGGATTTGTAGTATGGTAGCTGGAATTTGTGAGAAATGTATACCTTATAAAAAATCATACATGAAAGCTAAAAAATGTCTAGTTTAAACTATGCTATAGACTCCAGGGATCGTTGGGTCGACGATTAGGAACAACTAAAGGATGCAAGACAAACAAGTTTTAGTGGACTCTATGGAAGCATATATTGTTAAGATGACTCGGAACATCAGGAAAGCAAGTACATACTCATTTAGCTCTAGCCAAAGCACTGGAGTAGCCTTTCATGAATAGCAGCCCGAGTAATTGCACTATTGTGTTATGATTTGTTCGCGGTCTGTGAGGTCAGTGGGGGCCCACTGCCACCTATTGGAAAAAAATAGGATTGCAAGCTGAGATAGAGTCTGCGAATATTCTAAGGTTGAGAACGACCTCAAACTAACCTAAGGAGCAGGTTGTTCCAAATTTCTCACGACTCTATAAGTGACTTAGTCGCAAGAAATTTTGCACTTGAGATCATTCCGAGCCAAATGAGAACTCGCTGAAAATTTGGGAAGATGTTTCAAAAGGATGTGGAAAGCCTTCAAAGCTAAGTGATTAGGATCAAACTTAGCGCGTGCGAGTCACTAGTTCTGAGGGTCATAAGGTTTAAGTTGCATGGCGGAGCAGGAAAGGTTCTAAGTGATGATTATGATTCGGATCTTGAAAATTTAGTTTTGCCTTACCACGAAAATAAATGGTCCTTTGAGTTTTCGGTTGGTTATGTTTTTCTGACTAGTCTAGAGGAGAATCTTGGAAGGTCTGAGCAAGATCCACCAAGCCAACTCTGAAAGAGTTGGACTTTATTAAGTTCAACCGGATAAAAAGATGCCCAGACCAGGAGAATAATACAAAACTTAATCCAAGACAAAAATATGATTTAATCATTTCGTCGATAAGTTGAAGACTTCATATACACATTAAGGATAGAAAGTAGGGTTTTAACTCAGGAAGTCCATGAGAAGATGTTAAGAGACGAAATTGGAGTTAGAGGGATGACTTTTATTGTAAGTATTAGGTATGGCATCTTGATAGGAATCGGAAGAGGCGTATTGTCTATAGATCGAGAATCTATACATACACGATTATTCAGAGAATCAAAGGAAGCAAAGGTCGACCTTATCATATGAGTAGTTACTCTCTTTAGGTCCTAGTACACGCGAGGTACGACTTAGTTATGCATATGCTACAGATAGGCATGATGAGACAATATATGACTTATACATGAAAGTGTGTTACTCATGATGGACATATCCACTGACTTATTATGATATTGTTACTACCTAGGTGTATGCATGTGCCCAAAAAATAGCAGAATTTTGTTTCTATCTAATGCATAAGTTGGAGTTGACGATTGACACTTGATGGTGACGCAGTTAGTTGACTCAAGATTCATATCAAAAGAGTTAAAGTATTCAAATAGGTTTAATTCAGTGTCAACTAATAATCTCAATTTAAATTATGTACGTAATGACACATTCTAAGAACAACATGGTCATTTTGTGTTATGGACTCAGGTAGAACTTTTGGAAGTACGGCTAGGGAAGTCAATGCTAGAGGCAAGGAATGAGGACGCACATTTTTTACCATGTTCAAGAATTGAGAACTTGCCTTCATATGAGGTTAAACATATGGCGTTTCAAGTGTAGTTCGCTAGTTAATCATGCTTGTTTAGCACTGCAAAAAGTTTTGGATACCTAAAAGGTGATATTAAAGCAAAATGACGAATAAATGTCTCATAATATCTTCATTACAATCGAGTAACTCGACAATTTGATAAGCACCTTTATCTAGATAAAACACGATTACATCCAGATTTGGATACAAGGATTAGTGGAAATGTCCAGGGTGCCCAATTGTAGTCAAGTGACATGTGAATGGAATATTTTTTGTGTAAGTGCTTAAAATGAGATTTACTAGTCGCAAATTAGTCAAAAAAATTATAAAACACTTTATAGTAAAGACCAAATTGAGGTCTCATACGATATCATATATTGCCGACATGTTGAGTCAAAAAGAGCCTCAAGATGTGCAGGGTCACACAGGTAGGATCAGACACATATGCCGACGTTCTAGACTATTGAGCAAGTAGGAAAGAAATACGCTAATAAATAGCTCGATGGGCTGAGCTATGAGGTAGACAACTGGTCTAATTCAAGGTTTCTCCCTTAAAAAGTCACCAGAGATTTAGGATCAAAAGGAACTTGCACCGATATTCATTAGACCATTTCAAATAATCTGACGAGTTGGGGAAGTCACATGTCATTTGAGATTTTCGAGCCAATTAGCAGGGGCTCATGACATTTTTCACATTTATATGCTAAAGTTGGTCGAATCGAGACCAAGACTAATGGTCAATATGACTAAGATCGAGGTTAGACCAGATGTGACGTACGAGAAGCACCCCCATTGAGATATTGGATCACAAGGTGTAGAATCTCAGGAGGAAAGAAATATCGCTATTACTTATTCGGAGGCAGTACCATAAAAATGATTGACTCACTTAGGAGCAATACCCCCAGTTAATTAATTAATTATAAATTAAGAACCTAAGCTCAGACCCACTTGACATCGCAGAAAACTCTAAGGCATGTAAGACAAGGTGAGTTATATTTATTTTTTTGTGATGCGTGTTAATTTACTGTATTATTATTAGATGTTCACATCGCATTAGTGTTAAGAATTTCATTGGCCTCGTTGTGTGCTTGTAGTGACTATAGCATAGGACGCTGTAGGGTGCGCTTAAGGCATGTGTATGGGGTAGTCAGGGGATCACATCACCCATCCCTTACTTTTCTCTCCCTTTCTCTCATTTACAAATATATACAAAAAATCCCCTATCTAACTGATCCTCTAATTTTATCCCTCTCATTTTCTTATTCTTGTTATCTAACTCTACTTTATCATCAAATTAGGTTTCCCTTACAAAGCTCTCCTCCCACGACACTCTCAGCTTCGACATCATCACCCCATACGCTAGCAATCTTCTAGTCTGACGTAAGTGGTGGTTGTTGTGAATTTTAGGAGAAACTTGGGAGCTTTAATGGTGGTCATGTTGATGATATTGTTATTGTTGTTATAGTTGTTGTTGTTGTTGTTGTTGTTGTTGTATTGAGCTGTTAAAAAAAGAATTAAAACAAATTATCTCTGGACAGACGAATTCATCTCTCAAGAGACGAATTTGGAGAAATTGGGGAGGTAGATAAGTGGGTTGGGCTTGGCTACCACCAGCGGGCCGAGCCTGGATACCTAGGCTTGAGCGGATCGGATCGAGCCAACCCAGACCCGAGCGGTCCAGTTTGGCATAACCGGACCCGGTTCAGGTCGAACCCCAATAAAAAATAAATATTTAAAAAATTAAATTAAATTAATTTCAAATAAAATAAATTACAAAAAATAGGAAAATATATAGAAAATTAATCAAAAATTCAAAAAAATTAGAAAAAAATGAAAAATTGGAAAAGGCTCAGAAATTAGGTTTCAAGACGTTTTCGAATGTCTGGCACCCCGGTGTAACTCAAAAGGCATGCCAAAATGAAATTTGAAATGAAATTATAATTTTTCGTTTTACATTATAAAATCTACTAAATGTGACACTAAAACAATTTAAAATTATAAAATTGGACACTAGTGAATTAGGAGAGTAGTCGGTGTCAGATGCGTAATTCGATACGCGAACGGTCATTTCGAAGCGATTTTCATGACCGTAGAGGTAAGTAAACCTACAAGAATGTTAGTATTACATTCATTTTCGTTCATTAATATTACATGTTATTATTTTCATGCGCCAGTTTAGGCTTCTTACACATTCCATTCCCGATATGTCTGTGTATAATCGAATAGGCAACATGACTTCAACTCTACACTCTCATTCATGACAATCCGAGAGTTTTCGTGTGGTATTTTCATGCTTAGAATACGCATGAGGTATGCCTCCGCGATTTGATGATATCGAGATATCGAGAGTAAGTTAGCATGATGCATGTCTCCGTCACAAAGTTCCTCTCCTTCGAGGCATTGGGCGGGAGTCTATCTTCAAACCAATAGAGTTCCTTGACTCGACTATGAAGAAAAGGTGGGGATTACCTCACAACCAGGGACTTCTAGATTTAGTATTTGCATCTCAGGGCTCAACAACTATACACTACATTCGTGCTCCATATTATTGTTTATCTCTGTGACTTATATTCATGCTTGATATTTTTGTTTATTTACTTTCCTGATTAAATTGTAGCCACTTTATTTGGATTTCTTGTGAATAATAAATGAAGATTTCGCTAGAATTTAGTCACTAGAACTTGTCATTATTTTTGGTGGCAAGTTGCAGATCATACGACGAGTCGGATCTAAAGAGCCACAGTAGCTTCACTTGTAGGTGTATGTATTTATGTACGTACTTCTTTTTGAGATCATTTTGGGATACCTATTACTTGATTTATGTATATTGGCATCTTTTGTAACTTGTCACCTAATTACGATATACATGACATCTATTTGTTGGGTTTCCACCCGTAAATGCAAAACTTATTTACATTACTTATTTGCATACTTTCAAGACTTCTGCTATTAAAAAAACTTAAATGAACTAAAACAAAAAAATAAGTTTTAAATCTCTATAACTTAGTATGTTTCTATAAAATAATCATTTAAAAATCGAAATTGACTAAGTCGGATCATTTGATGGATAGTTCGCGAGTCGTCACGGATGGGTGTGCAAGTGACGTGGCATGACCTGGTGACGTGTCTGGCGACGTGGCAGTGCATGATTTGCCTCGAAATTTAGGGTCGTCATAATACTCTCTCTCTCTCTTTGCGCACTCATCCCCCCTTATCGCCTCGGCCTTTTTGCTATGCACTGCACCCTCTCCACCTCTGCTCTCTCTATCTCGCTTCGTTGTCGTTACACTGCCCCTCGACCTCTCTCTCTCTCACTCTCACTCTCACTCTCATCCTCTCAAGCAAGATATAAGGTAGTTTTTTCTTGTTGAAACAAACAAAAAATTGTTTTTGTTTTTGCAGCCATGTTATTATAGTCGTCCACCTGCACTCATCGGAGTTGTTGCCACCACCACCACCACTGCCAAAGGATTCAATATTTTTTTGTTATGGATTCAAGTTAGTTTTTTATAAAGCAAATTTATTTTATTTATTATTTTGTTAGTGTTTTGTATTTTTTGTATTTTTATTTTTTCTTGTTTCTTATTTTGTTTTTTTTTGTTGTTGCTTCTTTTTTATATTAATTTGCTATTTTTTGGTTTTTTTCTTATTCAATGAAATTGGATTGCCAAAAGAAATGCTATTATATGAGGCATAGGAAAATTGAAATAGGATTGCTAAAAGAATTGTATTTTTGTAAAAATTATGTAGTATAGTTTGAAATTTAAAATTTTCAATATTTTTTACTTTCATTACTATTTTTTACAATTTTTATTAAATTATTAATGATTAATGAAATATATTGTTGTTGCTAATTGACAGACTGACAAGTCAACAGTCAGCCAATTAATGACAGATCTACGATAACTAGTTTGTCGCTAATTAGCGGCAGGTTGTTAAGTTTGTCGCTAATTTTGTTTAGTAACAAGAAGTTTAGCGACATATTAGATCTTTGATTTGTCGCTAATCTGTCATAAATTGCATTAGTGACTAAAGATATAGATTTAGTGACAGATTTATTTCTCATTAAAAAAATGTTTTTTTGTAGTGTAAGATGGCCAACAAAAAGTCTCTACTTACTCGAGTTCATGACGTGCAAAAGATTGTTGGTGATCTTAAGACGGTTGGACTTTCGCTTGAAGACGAATTTCAAGTGGCTATAATTATTTCTAAGTTGCCTACAAATTGAAATAATTACAAGAAGAAGCTCATTCATGAGGAGAAAAGTCGTACTTTTAAATCCTTCCAACGTCATCATCGAATTGAGGAAGACTCTGGGAAAAAAGAGGGTTAAGGATGAATTCAATTTTGAATTCAGTTCAAAGGCAAATTTAGTGGAATCTTGTCATTCCAAGAAATTTAAGGCCAAGAATGATTCATAATTGAAGGGCATTGCCAATGAAAACACTTCAAGCTAGAAAGGGAAGTGTTACTATTGTGACAAATCGAGACACTATGCATGAGATTGTCATTCGAAGAAGAAATTCTTGAAGAATAAGGAAGTGGTTGAAGAGAGTCACAATGCGGAAAACATAGAACTCATAGCAAGGATTTGCCAACCCAATTCGATTGCAAATGAAGTTAGGCGGTGGCTGGATACCAACGCAACTATATATATTTGCAAGGACCATAGTCTTTTCAAAACATACGAAGATCTCGTCACCAATGAAGAAGTGTGCATGGCGAACAACGATCGCACCAAGGTGGTTGGCAAAGGAATGGTGGATATCAAGCTTATTTTGGAAAAAGTTTTACATTTAATTAATGTTTATTATGTACCCAAAATACGTAAGAATCGTATATCCGGTCACCTCCTTAATAAGAGACGCGTCCATCTTGTCTATGAGTCGAATATGTTTATCTTGTCCAAGAGAGGTGTTCGTATTGGCAAAAGGTACCCACATAATGGTATGATTAAGTTGAATGCAATAACCATGAATTATTCTTCCAATATGGTAGACTCATATTCATTATGGCACAATAGATTAGGCCATGTTAATTTTTGTTGCATTAGAAATTTGCATAATTTTGGCCTGATCTTAAAATTGATCATATACAAGGTGTGAAATATGTGTACAAATAAAGATCACAAGACAATCACACAAATTGGTTGAAAGATCTTTTCTGAAGTTCTTGAATTGATACATAGTGATATATGTGATTTTAAAATTCATATCACATTAGGAGGAAACAAATATTTTCTTATTTTTATTGATGATTTTTCCAAATATTCGTATGTTTATCTTTTGAAAAGTAAAAATGAGTTTTACAAAAAATTTCTTGTTTTCAAATCGGAAGTTGCAAATCAACATAACAAGAAAATTAAGGCTATAAGGTCGAATAGAGGTGGTGAGAATTTTTTCAAGGAGTTCACAAAATTTCATCGAACTAATGAAATTATACATCAAGTCATGACACCCATACGCCACAACAAAATGGTGTGGCAAACAGGAAGAATAGAAATTTAGTGGAAATGGTCAATTCTATGCTACTAAGTTCTAACTTACCTTTGAATTTATCGGGGGAAGTCATTCTTTCGGCTTGTTTTCTTTTGAATATGGGTTTTATTAAAGAACAATAATGTTGCCCCATATGAGCTATGGTTTAAGCGACAACTCAATTTTAAGAGACTTAAAGTTTGGGGTTCTTTAGCTTATGTAGGGTAACCGGATCTGAATAGGCATAATTTATATAACTTATAAATGTGTTTTTATTGGTTATTCAAAGCATAGTGTGACATATAGATTCTTGAATTTGGAAACTAATGATATAATTGAATCTATAGATGTACAATTCTTTGAACATTTAAATAAAACACATGACATGTTTTTCCATCCGAATTTTGGGAATCCAGAGGAGTTGTCTCAAAACTCTTCATGCGATGACCCCTTCTCAAATTATGGCATCGCTCGGCCTAATCCTGTCATTAAGCCTTAATCTCAACCATATAAGGTTTAACAATGTATTAGTCAACCTTTTTAAACTTTCACCTTATTAACTAATTTTTTAATAATCATTCCATCATTCTCATAATTAATAGTGTCTCATAATCAATTAAAGTTTTATATAATTTAATGATTATTCAGCGGAAGTCTTGATAAATTAGCGGAAGCCATTCTTGTAAAACATAAGTATGTTGGAAACCATATAACAAAGATCACATGCATATATATATATATATATAAACGGCGATAACCATACATCAACATGTGTCGGGTCGGTATACTATCTGCACCCATAAAATCAGTGGTAGCAGCGCTCCAGTAGCTCAGAGGTAGTTGTCGATATTCTCCTTGCACAGTCTGCTACTCGATGGATCTACATCCATCGTCATAAAAATGATGATGGGTACGGGAAAGTAGAAAGTAATACTGAGAGACATTTATCCATATTTCCAAATATAAGACAAGTATCTAAAATCATAATAGTAGCAACTATGTGGAAAAAGAATCATGCTATAAGATACTTCAGTTAAATAATATGAAACTGACACACTGCTAAGTAGTAATGATCTAGGGTCGGTCGGCTGTGAGTTACATAACGTCAACCTATTCCCACTATGTATGGCATAACCAACTTCATAAATGCCTTCACATTCTCACAAATGCCTTTCATATATAAAAACTCACAACTGCCCCTCATGTGTGATGTATACTTGCCAACAACCACAATCTCATATCCCGTGTGCGACACAAGCTAGTGGTGAGACCTCGACGACCTCAAAAATCTAGTGACCCCGTGTACCGCACACATCTCCATCATCTAATGGTCCAAGATATAAGAATTACTTTTATAATACAAGGAAAGACACAGTTTAGTAATCCAACAATATGATTGCATAATTAATGTACAAAAAGAACATGGATTTAAAAATCCATAACTCATCTACCTAATAGTATGTTATTTCAATTGACTAATTACTTCAACAATTGAGAATAACATAGCACATGATTTAGAGTCAATAAAATCATTTAACCAACAACCAATGTCATGATAGCAACCTCATGAAATGAGACAAAACAAGTCGTGGCATTTAGAACATAAAAGATAATGCAGTACTAATGACAGAAAATGAACAACAAAACTAGAATGAAATGTGAATAAATATCTCAATCAGTTTATTTACGATCTACGCAAATTTACTAGCTAGTTTGGCCTCCTGAATCCTTAAAACATGCACCCGAACACTTGAGACTCTTCCCGAAGCTCCTGGTATCATTTGATATGTTTTAGAGTATGTTTAGACCCTTAATTAAAGTGGTAGGCTGTGTTTAAAGTATTTGATTTTAAGTTAGAAAATGAAGAATTTGTACCGTCAGAGCACCCATCACGCTGGGTAATATGTTTAATGCACTAGTAACCCATTAGCGCACTATCGACACTCATTAGCATGCTACAAGCAGGTAGCGCACTAGCTAGCACGTCTATCATGATATGTGCAGGAAAACCTAGAATTCTGCACTTTGAATTCTGAGTTTTCTCTCCACATAACCAACCACAAAGCCTTTGGATCCTTGTTCTCCTCCATCAGAGACCCAAAACATCCACCGCAATTATAAGAACAACCAATACTTCATGATTTTCATCAAATTCAATAATTAATCATAAAGCTAAAGGTGTAAGTAGAATTACCTAGTAGTACAGCACCTTTAACTTGATCTTCCATTAAAATCTCCTTCATAATTTATTGATTTTCTCTTATGTTCTTCATTCTTCAGATTTCTTCTTCTCTATGTTATGAAATGATAATAAGTTGCATGCTTTATCTCATCCCATTTATATATATAAGATAAGATAGATTAATAGCCTTGATCTTTGTGTTTGCACGCATCTCGGGGCTGATCTAATGGTTTACAACATCACATTCCACTAACTTACTCTTGATAGCACCAGTTCATAACTCAAGAGGTTTTGTGATGTATCTGCAAGTATCTCGAGAATTATCAATGATTAATGTTTTAATTTCTAACTTGGGTTTCATTTAATGCAAATCAACTATAGTCACATCTAATTCAACTACTAAAGCTACATTAACTTAAACTATACTTACGACATCGCTTTATCTCGGTCACATGTTGGCACGCATTTTGAGGTGTTTTCCATTCACGTCTTTACATCTATATACAATTAAGAGTGATTATTACACATATACAATATACTAGGCATACATCACAAAAAATCTAGCACATACCTTGGTTACATTACCGCAAGCAGTGCACATAACTCAATGCAGGTCCTACGTCACAGGTCAATGATCCTAATTAAGGAATTAAACTAAGATTTAAAAATTTGGGTCGTGAAACTTTTTAAGAATAAAGTCATGGGAATCTAGAAGATTCACTTTTAAATTCTTCAAATGAACAAGGGGATTCTCCTACTACCAATGATAAAAACATTCAAGTAAGGAGAAGTAAAAGGTAAATGATTGATAAATCTTTTGGCCAGATTTTATAACCTATTTGGTTAAAAGAAATAGATGTGATATCGAGAAACAAAAAAAAATTGTCCTTAATGCTAATGATGACCTTATTTCTTTCAACAAGCAATTTTCTTCAGGGGTGCCTTATTTTGGAAAGAAGCGACTAGTGATGAGATGAACTCGATTTTGTCTAATCAAACTTGGGTCCTTTTTTTTATCTTCCACCGGGATCGAAGGCAATTGGGTGCAAGTGGGTATTCAAAAAAATTAAATGCTGATGGAACTATAAACAAGTTCAAGGCTCATTTAGTAGCTAAAGGCTATAGACAAAAGCATGGGATTGATTATTTTGATACATAAGAACTGGTTGAAAAAATAACATATATTCGAGTGATGATATCTCTTGCTTCTATTAACCATTTAATTATTCATCAAATGGATGTAAAAATGAATTTTCTTAATGGTGATTTAGAGGAAGAAATATATATGGAACAACCAAAAGGTTTTGTAATGCGAGGTTAAGAGAAGAAAGTTTGTAAATTGGTGAAATCTTTATACGGTCTAAAGCAAGCTCCTATACAATAGCATGAGAAGTTTGGCATGGTTGTGCAATCATTTAAACTCAAACTCAATGATGCTGATAAATATATTGACAATAAGTTTGACAATGATGTTGGTGTCTTCATATGTTTACATGTGGATGACATGTTTATATTTGGGACTTCACCAGCTTTAGTTGAAGAAATTAAGTGATTCTTGTCTACTGGTTTTGACATGAAGGACTTAGGAGACAACAACAACAACAACAACGACAACAACATAGCCTCGGTCCCAAATTAATTGGGGTCGGCTACATGGATCAAACTTTTCCATTGTGCTCAATTAAGTGCAATTGATGGTGAGCTTTGCAAACCATTCAAATCCTTCCTAATTAATGCATCCCATGTTAACTTTGGTCTGCCCCTACCTCATCGAATTTCTACAGTTTCTATTGAGTCGAGTTTTCTAGTTGGAGCATTTGTAGGCCGTCTTTGCAGGTGACCAATGTGACGGCCCCAATTCTTACTCGAATTGGGCCCCGCCCGGCCTAAACCTACGTGGACCCCCGAGCCAGTCTCGCAAGGTCAACGCAGGCCTAGTCAGCCTTCCAATCCATCATTATAAAGTTGAGTTATTAATATTTTTCGAGTTTACAATTTAATAGCGGAAGCAACTAATGTATTAAATAACTCAACAAAAACCAAACCATCACAACCGCCCTTCCCTAATCTTTGTATCAATTGATGCTATTCCTACTTGTCTTTGAATTTCTATATTTCTTATTCTATCTTTACGATTTCTACCACACATCCACCTAAGCATTCTCATTTCTGCTACATTCATTTTATGTAATCGTTGTTGCTTTATCGCCCAACATGATGGACTTAGGAGAACCTTACTTATATTTTGGAATTAAAATCTCATGACAAGATAATGGTCTTACATTATCTAAATCTCATTATATTGAAAAGATTTTGAAGAAATTTGGTTATTTTGATCAAAAATCGATTTGTACTTCTATCAAGCCTCATTTAAAACTAGTAAAGAACATAGGTATGTGTTTATCACAACTAAGATATTTTAGTGTGATAGGAAGTCTCATATATGTTATGCATTGCACACGACCTGATATAACATATATAGTTTGTATGTTATGTTGGTTTACAAGTAACGTAAGTAAACAACATTGGGATGTCGTTACCAGGATCATTAAATACCTGAAGGGGACTTTGAATTATCGTCTACATTTTAGTACATATCTCCCAATTTTTAAAGGTTACAATAATGCGAGTCGGAAAAATATGGAATCAAGTTCTAAATCAACCTGTGGATGGGTTTTTATGCGTGGAGGAGCGAAAGTTTCTTGGAACTCAAATAAACAGATATATATTTCTAACTAAACAACAACATCAAAAATAATTGCTCTAGCAGATGCAAGCAAGGAAGCGAAATGACTTAGAAACTTGTTAATGGAAATACCATTATGGAACAAGCCATGTTCGAATGTATTAATTAATTGTGAAAACAAGGAAACTATTTATAAAACCTTGAGTAAGACTTATAATGGAAAGTCTAGACATATAAGTCTAAGACATAATCTTTTTTAGAGATATTTTGTACAAGACATCAAAAGGAATGAGACTTAGGCTTACTTATTTCGATCGTCTATTGATGGGAACCTAACTTAATTCTTGAGAATACAGAATAAGTTTAATGTGGTACTAATAAGCCAAGTGAAGATTATTAAACACTAGAAGATTTATATAAAGAGGTCCCTTCCTGGTCTTAGTGTTATTTTCTGCATGACGGAGGTTGGTAATTGGGCCTTAATAAGTCTGATAGAGTGGCTTTCATAATCAGTAGACTTACCTATATGGGTGTAGAAGTGCAGTCGTTTCTTATGAGCCAAACCGACTTTAAAGCAATAAAGAAAGACATGATTTGCATAAGGCTAGAATGCGCAATTAACAGAATACTCTTTCTTTTAAGAAATTGGTATGTATGATATTTTCGATTTTGTCACAAGGGTTTTTGGTTCAAGATCCATTCACCATAGCAACTGAAGAAACTTTGAAGTATTTGCACTGAGTGAAAAACTCAAGTCTAAAAGATATTTCTCATTTATGTACGAGTTTTCGAATGTTGATATATGATTTTTAATCATGTTATTTCCTAAGTATAATTTTCTATTTATATGTCCATATAATTTGAAAAATAGGGGGAAATTGTTGATTAAAAAAAAGGTCCTATGGTGCTGAGGTTAGGCGTCCTAGCGCCAACGTCGACCTCAGCCCAAAAGACAGAACCAAGAACTGGTCTTGCCCTGAGTTGGACGCTGCAACGACATACCAAAAAGATGTGTTGTTTTTTGTTTTTTTGGTATTTCGTGTTTGTTTTTTTCGTACATATTCGCACCAAAACTCACCCCTTTGTGGATAGACACTAAGTCTCTTAGTTTTCTATAAATGAAATGGTTCAAGAACATACTACATACATTGAAACACAAAGTTTTCAAATCAAAAAGAAAAACAAAAATGTGTACTTGGGTTCTAGCATCATTCTCTCAAAAGTTCTTCAAAGAGTGTTCTTGGTTAGAGTTGTGTTACACACACATCATCCAACAACCATTTGAGACTTGATTATATCCTAAAAGCAAGTTTCAATTTTTTCATTGTGTATTCGCGGTTTCAACCGGAAGGGAGAAATCTTGTCTAAAAAGAATGATTATGCGCCTCAAGTCTTTGTTTGATTCTTTCATTCTTATCCTGTGTTTTTTTGTCCGAAGAAATTTGTTCATATATATATTGTAGACCCACATAATTTAGGTGGAACCTACAGAGCTTAGGTGAGTCTAGTGGGCCAAATTGACCAGCAAAACTACCAAGATCAATTATAGAAAAAAAAGTTTTTGTTTAAGTTATGTATATTTAAATATATATATATATATATATATATCAATGAATTTCTTTCTACACTAACCTAGTACTATCAATGAATTTCTTTCTACACTAATCTAGTACTACTCCCTTCGTTCAGACTATATGCGTCACATTTTTTTTGAGTTTTTTTTGTTCTACAAGGCACAATGGGCGAATCTTTTGGTGTTTTTCCAAAACTAGGCTATATTTACAATTTAATTCACAAAATAGGGAGTTTTTTTTTTTATTACGGGAGTAGGCAATAACGCCCTTTGGGAAGGCGTTATTGGGTGTAGTGTGATTTGGTTGGAGGTGACGTGGCGTCCTCGTGGCTTGGGTTTGTACAGATAGCGCCTTTTTCAAAAGGCGGTATCTATACATGTGGCAGACACGTGGACGACGCGTCACCTCCAACTCACATTTAACTGATAACGCCTTTTGAAAAGGCGTTATCAGTTAAATGTGTATTTGAGGAGGCGTTGACATGGCGTCCACGTGGCAGACCAACTAGACTTAATTAAACTGGGCTTAACAAACTGTCCGCAACCGCCATGTCAATGCCACGTCACCGCCCCGTCACTGCCACGTCACCAAATGGACTTAATAAACTGTCCGCCACCGCCGCTTGCCGTCACCGCGAGCTGCTGGACCGCGTCGTCCTCGGCCGCTCCATCCGTCGCCGCTACCCGTCGTAGTCGTAGTCGAGCGATATCGACAATTACAAACAAATTTGAATATGCATATGAGGAGTTTATATTTGTATAAAAATGAAACCAATTATGAATATGCATATATATACATTGGTTTCAACCTTCAACTCTCTTTTCTAAACTAACTAACATTAACTAACCTAACCAATGAACCTAATAAGTAACTAACTAACTAACTAACTAACTAACTAACTAACTAACTAAACTAAACTAAACTAACTAAGTAACTAAGTAACTAAGTAACTAACTAAACTAAACTAAACTAACTAACTAACTAACTAAGTAACCAAAGTAAACTAAACTAACTAATATTAACTAACCTAACCAAACTAAACTTATTAACAAACTAAACTAACTAACCTTAACTAAGCAAACTAAACTAATCTAACTAACCTTAACTAACCGAACCAAACTAAACTAACTTACTAACTTACTAACTAACTAACTAACTAACTAACTAACTAACTAACTAACTAACTAAACTAAACTAAACTAAACTAAGTAACCTTAAGTAACCTAACCTAACCAAACTAAACTAAGTAAATAACTAAACTAAACTAAACTAACTAACCTAACTAAAGTAACCAAACCCAACTAAAATAAATAACTAACCTTAACCAAAGTAAACTAAGTAACCTTAACTAACATAACCAAACTAAAGTAACTAACAAACTAAAGTATGTAACCTTAACTAACTAAACTAACTAACTAACAAAGTAAGTAACTAATGTCATCAATCATTTCACGCCCACTCGACCCAAACTTAACCCACAACACTACTGATGGCGATGAGCTGTACGCGATGCCATTGACCCCATTAACAATGGCGTCGTGCGCATAGAATAGAAAATGGATGTTTCTTTGTGACATGACCTACAGAGGTTTGGAAACTTGGATGTAAAAATGTTACAGACAAATGCACAAATTTCGTTAGGGAAATCTTTGACAATCATGTGGTTATATAGCGCAATTGAACTTTCTGATGTAGAAGATCGCGATAATAGCGCAACTACAGAGCATACTCATTCTTTCGCACTAACATTTTCTCTGTAATAACGTTCAATAAATAAACATATGAACCGTTGTTCATAAACAAAATATGAATGTCCCTATATATGATGCAAACCAAAACCTAACCCAATTAAATTTATATGAAAATACTAAATTAATGAACTTACTTGTTTCCTCTGGTTTTCCGCCGCAACGTAATATTCCTGCAATAACCTTGTATTTTCATTATTTTAGAACACAAAAATTGTAATAGCGTAATATTTTGATTTGTGAATTACTAAACTATAACTACAATAATGCTAACAAACATAAAAAGTGAAAGTGGAAACTGGTATGCGAAACTGGTTTATTGCTAAGCTCAACTGAAATGCTTAACTAAGAAAATTATAAAACTATTAATTACATAGCTAAGCAAATTAAATAACCTAACCTAAACAAAACAAAACAAAGCAAAACAAAACTAACGTAGTAAACTAAACATACTACCTAAACAAAACAATCTTAAATAACTAAACAAACTAAACAAAACAATCCTAAATAACTAAACAAACTACCTAAACAAACTTACATAACTAAACAACCTACCTAAACAAACTTAACCGTCTTAATAAACTAAACAAATTACTTTAACTAAATTAACTAACCTAAATACCAAATATAAACTAACTTTTTTAGCAAATGATATTCTGATTTGTGAATTAACGAACTATAACTCCAATAATGCAAAAGAACATAAAAAGTGAAAGTGGAAACTGGTACGCGAAATTGGTATATTGTTAAGTTCAACTGAAATGCTTAACTAAGAAAATTATAAATGTATTAATTACATAACTAAGCAAATTAAATAACCTAACCTAAACAAACCTAAACAAAACAAAACTAACGTACTAAACTAAACAAACTAACTAAACAAAACAATCTTAAATAACTAAACAAACTAAACAAAACAATCCTAAATAACTAAACAAACTACCTCAACAAACTTACATAACTAAACAAACTTAACCGTCTTAATAAACTAAACAAATTACTTTAACTAAATTAACTAACCTAAATACCAAATATAAACTAACTTTCTCAGCAAATGATATTCTGATTTGTGAATTAATGAACTATAACTCCAATAATGCTAACAAACATAAAAAGTGAAAGTGGAAACCGATACGCGAAACTGGTATATTGTTAAGTTCAACCGAAATGCTTAACAAAGAAAATTATAAATGTATTAATTACATAACTAAGCAAATTAACTAACCTAACCTAAACAAACCTAAACAAAACAAAACTAACGTAGTAAACTAAACAAACTAACTAAACAAAACAATCTTAAATAACTAAACAAACTAAACAAAACAATCCTAAATAACTAAACAAACTACCTCAACAAACTTACATAACTAAACAAACTTAACCGTCTTAATAAACTAAACAAATTACTTTAACTAAATTAACTAACCTAAATACCAAATATAAACTAAGTTAATTGACTTAACTCACTCAACACACTAACTAAACAAAACTAACCAAACTAAATTACCGAACCTTAACTAAGCTAAATACCTAAACTAAACATCTAACATAAACTAACTAACCAACCTTAAACAAACGTAATTAACTAAACATACCTCCTCCTTCGGTAAATTAACTAAAATACCTCAAAAAACTTAATTAACTAAACTTAATTCACTAAACTTAATTAACTAAATGTAATTAACTGTACCAACTTAACTAAACTTAATTAAGTACACTAAGTTAAACAAACATAATTACGTAAACAACCATGTACCCACTCCACAATGAAAACTAACTTAATCAAACTTAATTAACTAACAAACGTCAACTAACTTAAACAAACTTATTAAACAAATAACTAAACTAACATAAACATACTTAATTAACTAAACTCACTTAAACAAACTAAAATACTAACTTAATAAAACGAACTTAATCAAACTAATCAGTAACTAAACTTATTAAACAAACTAAACTAACGTAAACATAGTGTAATTAACTAAACTCACTTAAACAAACTCAGATTAACTTAATCAAACTAACTAAAACAATCTTATTTAACTAACTTAACTATATACACATACCTCCTCCTTCTCCTACCTCCACTTCGCTGCTACGCTGGCCTTCCTCCTCCGCCGCCGCCGCCGCCGCTTCTCCTTCCTCCCCCGCCGCCGCCGTAGATCCCTCCTCCTCCTCCGCTGGCCGTCACCTCTGCTCTGCCTCACCACTGGACCGCCACAAAACACCACGTTCCACGTACCACCACGTAGCCCCGCCAAGCTCGACAAACGTCTCCACCGCGCGCACACACTCGCCCACTCTCTCCCGTTCAAACAGTCTGTCCGCCCCTCCTCTGTCGTCTCTGCTGGTTCGCTCCCCACCCTCCCCTCCTTAAGTACCCGACCCACCCCACTCTCCACAGAAAACTCGTGACCGACCCCGTGACCTACACCGCCCCCTACCCCTTACCCCTACCCCCCTTTTATACCAAGAGACGAAACCGACGCAGAGAATATATTCTCTGCGTCGGTTCCGGGAAGATGACTGTGGGGTGCAGATAGCGCCTTTTGAGAAGGTGCTATATGCGCCCCAAAGTCACGGGTTTCCCGGTCCACGTGGAGCCACGTGGACCGGGAACCCCTTTTCTTGTCCCACGTGGCATATGATAGCGCCTTCGCAGAAGGCGCTATCGGTATGCCAAGGGTTTTTCCGGTCCACGTGGACCAGAAAAACCCTAACGTTCCACGTGGACACTGATAGCGCCTTCGGAGAAGGCGCTATCAGTGTAATGTGTCCACGTCAGTCCACGTCGACATGTTGACGTGGAAACTTCACTTTCCACGTGGATAACGCCTATTGAGAAGGCGCTATCCACGTGGCAAAATCAGAATGAAAATTTTGCCACGTAGATGACGCCTTCTCAATAGGCGTTATTGCCTACTCCCCGGAAAAAAAAAGTTTTCACCCCTATTTCCCTCATTAAATAGTATAACATGTGTACTTTAGGAAAAAAATCTCATCTTTGAGTCCCCTGGGCTAAAGTATAAAGAAAATGTTAACTAACAAAGTTAACTTACTAATTGAACACGTGCACCGATTTGCGCACCATCCAATGTGCCTAGGTTGGGAAGCATGCGCAACTAGATGGACATCGCACAAATATGTGCGTGCACTTTGTGGGTTAATATATACAAATTTTAACAGCTTCAACAAGATGTACCAAAAAAAAGTATAATAGTAATTTTGTAAAAGATTAATTTTCATGTGTAGGCAATTAATATAGGAGATAGGAAAGATATATTTTTTTAAGTAGAAATATGTTCTTTTTTAAAGCTGTTCTGGCGAAATTAAGTATCTCTGGTGAGATGGATGAAGCATCACCAACATCACTTGTCAAAAGTTAAGGTTTAAGAAGGTCGTGAATTCGACTCCCACACTGAAGTCAATAAAAGAATTAAAGCAGTTCTTATAATTACTGGATAAGAGAGTTGTGCTGCATAGACATATGGGACAGTTGTGTAGTCAGATTTGCTTCAAATCATGCAAATACACCTCAAGAGTTACACTAGAGTAACTCACTTTTGACACCATCAAATAGACAATAAGTAGGCCTATGTTGTGCGACCCACCTAAAGATGCGTGTGTGTGCGTTGCATAGGACAGCACGAGCACACTTGGTAAAAAAACATGTACGGAGAATCTTTACATTAAGTATAGCTAGTCGCTTCTTCAAAAATCTCAAAAAAAAAAAAAAAAAAAAAAAAAAAAAAAAAAAAAAGATAAAGCTAGGAGAGAAAGCGGATTTTAAAGTAGGCCTAAGCTGCTTGCTCGATATTGTCCCTGTCCTAATTAATTGGGAACATCCACATTTATATACTTCTTAAATTAATTACTTTTTGTATTTATATACTATATTAATATTTATTTCAATATTATCTTTCTCAAGGCTAACAAATAAGTTTGAAAATCTAAAAACAAATATTAAAAATCTGCATCGCATAAACAACACCGGGAAAATGATTGAATCATGATATGAACTTGATGCACACTTGTTAGAGTTTTATTGATGTCGCTTCACTTAAGACATAGTGATTTGTGCTCAAATAAATCAATGAATATCCAAATAACACAACTATGTTGCAAATGTTGGGCTAAAACTTCAATGATTGGAGCATTTTCAATGGGATTATGGACTGGAGTAGAAATGGATCCACATATGATACAATACACATTCAACCTCAAAAATGCTCTCTAAGGGAATCATGGATTCATAATGTACATCATATGTGGCATGAAATTAAAGTGGAGGGTGTCTATCATAACGTCTACTTATAGACATTGTGGTAGACAGTCACGTCAGCATTATTAATTATTTTAAAATTTTATTTTTTTCAAGCCTTTATTAATATTATAAAAATTGAAAATAAAAGTGTCAACTCATCAATTCATTGTCTAAATCTACATTACCATTGTAGATCATTTTAAGAAGTGAATGTTTATTTAGTGTCACATCCTCTACACATCTATGATGTGATTCATGGTCTAAATCCACACTATCATTGGAGATACTCTTAATTTTTTTATTTTCAATAGGTGGGCTAGCTTGTGTATTCTTTTGTAGAAGAGGGCAAATAGGTAGATACAATGAATGGTTTTTCCCAAATCACCGCTGGGCTATAGCCTAGTGCTAGGCTAAAGGTACTAAAACCACATTAAACCCATGAGCTAATAGACCAATTAACCCTTAAAATGACTTGTGGGTCATTCAAGTCCCTAAAGTGAAAAAGTTGGAGCAAAACAACTCCCTTTAGATGGAAACTGCCAAAACTCCCATAAGTTTTCTGACTGAACAACTTTCAATAAAAAGGCAAGATTAAATCAAACATATTCTCAAGAAATTGAACCTCACTCTTCCTGGCTCCTCTTTCACGAGCTTCATTAATTACGGGACAAGAAAGCTTCTTTCTTTGAAGATTTTGTTGAAAGTTTAAGTGAAAATATAGTATTTTTATGAATTTGGTTGAGATCGGGGCGCGTGTGTCCTCGCGCCTTCTTATTGTGATAGAATTTTAAATCTAATTGCAACAATTAAAGAGAAACATAAAGATGATACCAATTAAATTTTTTAATAAAACATTTAGTAATCAATGTATATTGGGTAGGAATCTATATATATAGAAAACATTGTTCAAAATGAGTTAATAGCCTCATCTATGCTAACTAAATACTTCGGGCAAAATAAAGTTGATGAGTTTTCTCAAACTTTATTATATAGGGAATTTCCTGAGCATTATGTATGGAATAGTAGAAATAAATCTTGCTCTAGAAGAAAACGTGGAACCGTTGTTGGACGAGTAGTGATGGCAAATCCTATTGAAGGTGAAAAATTTTATTTACGTCTATTACTAAACCATATTAGAGGTCGTAAATCTTTTGATGACTTAAAATTTGTTAATGGAGTATTAGTGACTTCTTTTCATGAGGCAGCTTTGTTACATAGACTTTTAGAATCTGATAATAGTTTGAAATTGTGTTTGGAGGAAGCACCGACATATCAAATGTCATAGCACTACAAAAAGATACTGGATTAGCGACGAGATTTCATGTCACTAATCATGTACGCCCCGACGCTATACCGAAATAGCGACAGCATTAGCAACGAGGAAGCCTGTCGCTAATTTTGTCGCTTTTTTGACCGATTAACAAAGAAAAATTGTTTTAAAAACAAAAATAGTAATATTTTTAAAATTAAACAATCGATCATTTTCAAAAAAAAATAACAAATCAAATAAACAAATCCTTAAAGTTAAATCTATAACAACAAAAAATTCTTTAAAAAAAACACAAATTCATTCTTCAATAACAACAACAACAACTATAACAAAAATAAAAAACAAAGAAACATCAAAACCCTAAAAAATCTAAAAGAACAAATTTTTAATTTTCAAATATATATATATATAACATCTAACTTTGGTGAGAGGACCGTGCCGACCGACAGTGGTGATGGCACGACATTTGAGAGAGGCAAATGAGTGGAGGCGTGGAGCAGCGAGACAGGCAAGGGCGACAGCGACGAAGAGAGCAAGAGGCAGCAGCGATGAGGAGAGCAAAGGGCAGCAGCAGCGAGGAGGTAGACGCGAGGGCGGCAGAGACGGTGAGGAGAGCAAGGGGCGGCAGCGACGTGGAGGCGGAGGCGAGGGCGGCAACGGCAATGAAGATAGTAAGGGGCGGTAGCGGTGGTGAGGAGACGAAGGGTACAGCTTCAATGACGGTGAAGAGATGAGGGTTTAATAGAGAGTGGATGAGGCGGCAGAGAGGAATGGTTTGTGGGGAGAATTTATAAAGAGGAGAGATTAGGGTTATAGTGTAATAAAGAGAGGTGGGCCCCACTATGACGTGTGTAGTGAAATTCTTAATTGGGCGGCAAAACTCCTACCCAAAAATTAGCGACGGGGGCCTCTCGTTAACCCCGTCGCTAATGCCCCTGTCACTAATTTGGTCAAAAGGTCAATTAAGGCTCCTGTCGCTATTCAATCCGTTTTTTTGTAGTGTACCTTATGAAGGCTCTTTGTAACAATTTTAATTCATTGTAATCCTAAGAATCCAAATGAATTGATGGGAGAATTCAAAGAAAAATGTGTAAGGATTTTTACAAAGAATCACCTAACATCTCAGAGGTTGAGAGAAAAACTTTGCAAGAAATTTATTATATTTTTCAATCAATGAGAAAAGGTATTCGTACTTATAACTTGAATTGGCCATCAATGGAAGAAAATAAGAATGAAAACGTTGTGCATGAAATTGCAGAAGAAATAGATATTGAAGTATCTTCTGAAGATTTAATGTCGCAATCAAATCTAAATGATAATCAAAGGTTGACATATAATCTCATTATTGAAAAAGTTTTGAAAAATGAGTCTATAATATTTTTAATAGATGGACCGGGAGATACTGGTAAAACATTTTTATATAGGGTAATACTGGCGACAATCAGAAGTCAAAAGTTAATTGCTTTAGCAGCTGCATCTTCAGGTGTAGCAGCATTTATATTACTTGGGGGTCGCACAACACATTCGACCTGGTGAGTACGTCTATCATTTTTTCAACAGATTCTCATTCAAAGACCATTGTTTCATCTCATATTATTTGCATCAAGTTACACTTTTATACGAGTTTCAATTGGATTCATCGTTTGCGTCTTGATCAAATATGAAGGCCTCTTATTCCTATAAAATGTTTGCTTCTATTGTAGTGAGATCAATGTGGAAGACCTCTCGTTCCTAGAAAATAAGATGAAGTAAGAATGAAGATGGACTTTTGTTATCGGATTATCATTATGTTCAAAAGGTATTCCATCGAACATCCTAATAATATTAAGGGCTCTAAACATTCTTCATTTTCATAACCTTGTGGACTCTATGTGAGGTTGTGCATTTCTACTTGCAGGAACATATTGATCTTATCAATAACTTTTTCCGATGTGATTGGTTTACATGCCCGTCAAACTCATTGTGGATATTATTCGATAGGTTTGACTTTTACTACTTGTCATTTTCCTTAAAAACGTAAAAAAAAAATTATTATGTTAATATATTGAATTTTCTAAATGAATATATTTTCTTAAAGACTGACAATTTTCTAATTGACATTTTCATAACCTTATCGACTCTATGTAAGGCTGTTTACTTAGCTCTTGCCTCTTATAAAATAATTCATGGTTTCAAGTTAATGTTTACTTTCAACCATAGTTCCCGTGGCATGAGATAAAAGGATATCGTAATTTGTATTCCTTAGTTTTGATCCACGAAATTTCCTTCTATACCTCTCTATTTTTCTGATTTCTTCTTCAACTACTTTTTTTCTTGAACGATAAAACTATTTTTCTATTAGGAGTGACTACTCTACGTTCTGAGTTTCTTTTAATGAATAAAAGAAATGATAGGGATTTTGCAATTTACATGCATGCCAAGGGTTTATTTCAAGTCTGAAGAGGTCTACAATTAAATAATCTCGAGTAATGCAAGGAAAACGTGTTAGTTGATGCATGCTTAACATTTTTGTAGTCATCTATATAGAACTTTACCTAATTTATTAGGTATATTTAAATGGCATTTGCAAAATGTTGTGGTGAGTTTCTAGCATTTTTTATTATTTATTTTTTTTATTTGGGTAAACCTGCAAACCAAACTATCTACTTTCAACCATAGTTCCTGTCACGGGGCCGTTAAGTGAGGGGTTTACCCTAAGAAAATTTTTCTCGCTCAACCCAACCCGTGGTGCCTAAGGGCCACCTTAGTTCAGCACTGCCAATACTCAATTCGAAATGAACAACAAACAATGGCAACAAGGAAATGTTTTATTGAGCTCTCAATGGGAATACAACACTGGAACTCTATGTTTCCCCGAGTTTAGAGCCCTTGGCTTTATAGACCAGCTAATAGGTAGTTACATAACCAACTAGGACACATGTCCTATGTACATCAATCCATAGACCAAGTAAAACACCATTTCCCTTGTGGTCAAGGCAGTTACCCAACTGCCTTGCTCCCTTGCTGTCACCTCGTTCCATAACCGTATTGACCACCTAGTCAATAGGCACATGCTCATAGTGCATGGTAGTTGCTGGGACATGGCTTGGTCATGCCATGGGCCATGACCAAGGTAGTTACATAACTGCCTGTAACCGCACTTGACTTGATCCGTCCAAGCCTATAATTCGCCTTGCTAAAGGGACGCTCTGATTCGTGGTGCCTAGCTGCGCGCCTAGGCACCCTGGGTGCTAGCAGGGGCTCGGTCCGTCCATGTCCCACTGGCTCGGGGTGGCCGGCACCATGGTCCGTCCATGGGTCTTGCCTTGGCATGGTGCCCAAGGCATGCTCGAAGGTCCTCCTTGCTACTGTGCCCATGCCGCCCCTGGGAGAGACCACTTCTCTTTATAGTAGATGTTAAGCCATTTCCTTAGCTCCAATAGGAAACATCCCAAAATACGACCAAGCGTACTTTGACCAGGGTCAACACCCAAGTCAAGATTTCCCTTGCCAAGGTATGCCTTGCCCGTGCCAAGGCATGACCTTGCTCGTGCCAAGGAATCCGCCAAGGTATCGCCTTACTCGTGCCCAAGGAATGTACTTAGGTTCGGCCTTGCTCGTGCCAAGGCTCAACCTAACTCGTGCCCAGGGAACTTGCCTAAATCCGTTTGTGCTTGTGCCAAGGAATTTGCTTAAGTCTGCCCGTGCCTGTGCCAAGGAACGTACCTAAGTCCGCCCGTGCCTGTGCCAAGGAACGTGCCTAAGTCCGCCCGTGCCTGTACCAAGGCGTCGTGCCAAGGCGTGCCCGCATCTGTGCCAAGGCGTGCCCGTCCTCGTGAGAAGGTATGTACCAAGGCGCCGCTATGCTCCCCCTAGGCTCCGCGCCTAAGTGCGCCCCAAGGCGCGACCTCGCCCGTGCCAAGGTTCGTGCCCAGGCGCCTCTGTGCTCTGCCTAGGCTCCGCGCCTAGGCGCGACCTCGCTCACGCCCGTACACGCTACCTCATCCGTGCCACATACAATTTCCCTTGCGCTTACACGAGCCTCCGCGCACGCTATGTTGCGAACCCTCCGAGGTACACCGTCCCGCAATTAGTTTCCACAAAACCTTCCGAGACCACCAAAGCCCGGATATTGCTAGGTTTTTCCCGCTGCCAAGCCAGCTTACGCCGATCACATTATTGAGGGGCTGACAGTTCCCATGGCATTGTGATAAAGGGTATTGTAATTTCTCTGGCGTTTCTTGTCATTTATAGGCCCTATCGCTTATGATATAGAATAAATATATATTTACTTTTTTCTTCCTACCACTACTTTCTCTATTGTGTTGTAGCTATGCCTTTACGCTTTCATGATGACTGGAGTCTTATCCCCATTTTAATTTCTTATTTAATTACACCTAAGTGCATATGTTTTACTACAGTAATTGGAAATATGCATGTTAAATGTAAACCTTTATTTCTTTCTTCTCACAGACAAATATTCCTGACATCGAGAAATGCTTAGATATATAGTTGCCACATTGCAAACTAAGAAGGAAACTGTTGAGGTTCGTTCTTCACGAACTTAAGTGGATTTTGTTTCTTATTTTTCAAGTTCATAGATTATCTATTTTTCTTATTTGGTGTTTCACTCAGGATACATGTATTGAGTTCATGTGCATATATATTAATTATTTGTATAATTGAAAACTGCTTTAATTTTGTAGACAAAAAGATGGGATAATTATGGATGGAGTTCTTTTTTTGGACCCATTCTACAAATGAAACATGCATAAAACGCTTTTTTTAGGGTTTTACTCTCTTGAAATAATCATTTTGGGGTGGGTCATCTATTATCACTAGAACATTTTTGGCCTTTAATAGAGGTTTTGAAACCCCTATTAAATAGAGTGTTATTAATGTCATGTGAAAATGTATTATATTTTAATTTTTAATACATGTATTACATAGAGGTTTTTTGAAACTCCTATCAATTAGGTGTTATTTAATAACACCCCCCTTTAATAGGGGTTTAAAAACCTCTATTAAATACCGAAATTGTTCTAGTGTATACATGCTTAATCTTTTTGTAATCATATATCTTGTCGCTTTTCCTAGATAATTTTGAAAGATGAGGCCAAGCAAGCGTTTCTTTTTAGTATGATTAGTTTCATCAATTGCTACTGAGCATCTTGCTATAACAAATCTTGCAACTTTTAAAGTTCTTTTCAAGCATAATTTTCAAGTACCCTATTTTGGATCTTAGATGAATTGTCTTGTCCATCATTTATTCATTCATTATGAGAAATTCCCAACTTATTAAGCTTGCGTAGTATGAAGGACTGATGAGTTTTATTCGCTACTGACATAGTTAAGGTTGCCCCTGCAACATTGAACATCGTGTAGTACGCATTGTTCGATTAACCATGCATTATCTGGTAAACATATTTTTCATTTATTACATGTGAATGTCAATTCATTTGTTACAATTTGCAATGGAAATCTACTTACCTTGGACTTGTATTGCTTATTATCTTGCATATTATCCAATGATTAAGTTTCAGTGAAGAAAATAATAACTACATCTTAAAGTATTTAAGGGGTATACCAATATCCTTTCTATCACTTTATACTCAAGTACAAGCACATGTGAAGCTGTACAACCTAAACATGAGATTATATAAAAATCAAGATTATAACTTATGTTTATGTAGTTAACTTAGTGAGATTTTAAATGTAGGAGTTAGTTGTATCAGATATCTAGGACTTTGTATCGTATTTGGGGATACTCTGATTGTTTTTTTAGAGAGAAACAACCTCTCGAGTTTTTAGCTATCATTCAACATTGTATTCTTAAGTTTGAATCGAGGAAATCTCCTTCTATATCTCTCTAATTTTCTGATTTCTTTTTCAACTATTTTGTTTCTTGATCGATAAAACTCTTTTTCTATCGAGGTTCACTTTACTTTTTGAGATTCTTTTAATGAATATATGAGATAATAGGGAGTTTGCACGTTGCTTGCGTATTCAAGATTTATAAGAGGTCTACAATTAAATACTCTTGAGCAATGCAAAAAAAAACATGTTGGTTGATGCATGCTTAACATTGTTGTAGTCATCTATTTTGAAACTTCATTTAATTTATTATATATATTTAAATAGCATTAGCTAAATAAAGATATGACTTTCCTACATTTTTGTATTTGTTGTTCTTCTTGTTATTTGGGTAAAGTTGTGGATTAAACTATTTACTTTCAACTATAGTTCACGCGGCATTGTGATAGAAGGGTATCGTAATTTCTCTAGCGTTTCGTGCCATTTATAGGCCCTATAGCTTATGATATATAATAAAAAGATATTTACCTTTTTCTTCTTATCACTACTTTCTCTAATGTGCTGTAGCTATGTCTTTCTACTTTCATGATGAATGGAGTCTTATCCCCATTTTAATTTCTTATTTAATTCCACCTAAGTGCATATGTTTTCCTACTGTAATTGGAAATATGCATGTTATGCATGTTAAATGTAAACCTTTATTTGTTTCTTCTCACTGGCAAATATTCCTGACATCGAGAAGTGCTTAGATATATAGTTGCCACATTGCAAGCTAAGAAGGAAACTTGTGAGGTTCGTTCTGCATGAACTTAAACGGATTTTGTTTCTTGTAGTTCAAGTTCGTAGGTTATCTATTTTTTTCTTATTTGGTGTATCACTTAGAATACATTTACTGAGTTCATGAGCATATATATTATTTTTAAATTTGAAGAGTGATTTAATTTTGTAGACAAAAAATGCGATAATCTTAGATTTAGCTCCCTCAGTTGACCCGTTATGCAATGGAGACATGCCTAAAAAGCTATTTTATCAACTTATAGCTTTTTCAACTTACTTGATACAACAAGTCCTCAATCCCAAATTATTCAATTATCTAATATGACATCTATTATACAGTTACATCTTTAACATGCCTAAAGGGATTAGTATTGCACTAGTGCTTATTGCATGTGATTGACAAACATCTGATGACATGTTCAACAAATTTAGACCATAGTGTCTTTAAGTTTCTATTTATTGCTTGTTAGGTGACCTGGTAGTAGTTGTATTGTGATATTTCAATAAAATTACGGCTTCCTTTTTAGTCATCCTTTGACCACCTTTTCATTAGGCTTCTAGGGTTCTAATCTCTTAAAATAATTATTTTGGGGTGGGGTTATTTAGGCTCTGTTTGGCAAGGCTAGCTGATAATCTAGCTGATAACTGATAAACTAGCTGATAGCTGATAATCTACTAGCTGGTAGCGGAAAGCTGATAATCTAGCTGATCAACTAATTGTTTAGAATGATAGTTGATTGATTAGCTGATAAATGCAAAATGACAATAAAGGACATATGACACAATTAAGTATATTAATTATATAATCATATAATTAATTGTTATAAATAACTCTGTATTTTATTTACAAAATACGAATTAATACCATAAAATAATTTTTATTATTTAGAAAACTAAATTATGTGTGTCCATAAATGCTTACATGAAAATACATTAATTTATAAGAATTCACAAAAAATAAACACATGTAAATAAAATACAATAAACGACTTGGATAACTATACATATATCTAACGCATCATCCATAATTGAGAAGCAATGTTATTGCGAATATTCTTCATTTTTATAGAATAATATTTTTTAAAAATAAGTAGGATAGCCTACCACTCGAACACTACATTAAAAAAAATATTTTTATAACATCCAAAAATATTTTTATACTCGACGTTGTTAAAACTTATTTAATAAGTAATAAATGTCTAACAAGATTATCTATAATTAAGAAATTTATGTGTAATGATTTTTAATTTTAGTGAAGTTATTTGTTTTATAATATTTAATTAATTATTAATCCCTATTTTTTTCATTAACAAAGAAAAAAAAAACAACTTTGAACGATTGAGAGATAGCCAACTCCCAAAGAAAAAAAAAAGTAACCCTGAAAATCCATAACGTGATATAACAAATTTGTTTGTATTTATCCCTTATTTGATTTCTAATTTCGCGTGCTATTAATGTTCGCGGGGTTTGTTTAAGTATTTGCGTATTTTATTTTCACTAATTTGCAAGGGCATTAATTTATTAATACTGTAAAAAATAAGGGTATAATCGCGAAGAAAAAAAATCCAAACGACGGATTTTTGGTTCAAACGCTACTCAAAGTAGCGTTTCAATTGGGAGCTTATCATCTAGATTATTTTTAAAATAAGCTACAAACCAAACACAACTTAACAAATTACCAAACAGAGCCTTATTGTACATACTTAATCTATTTGTTATCATATATGTTGTCGCTTTTCCAAGATAACTTTAAGAGATGAGACCAAGGAAGCGTTTCTTTTTAGTATGGTTACTTTCATTAATTGTTGAGCATCTTGCTATAATAGATCTTGCAATTTTTAAACTTCTTCTCAAGCATGATTGTCAAGTACCCTTTTATGAATCTTTCATGAAATGCATTTTCCATCATTTATTTCTTCATTATGAGAAATCCTTAAACTTATTGAGCTAGCATAGTATGGAGGACTAATGAGTTTTATTCACTGTTGACATAGTTAAGGTTGCCACTACAACATTGAACATCGCTGATGTAGTATGCATTGTTCGATTAATAGTGCAGTCACAGGTAGGCATATTTTTTATGTCTTCCATGTGAATGTCAATTCATTTGTTACAACCTGTAATGAAAATCTGCTTACCTTGGACCTGTATTGCTTATTATGTTGTATATTATCCAATGATAAAGTTTCAGTGAAAAAACTAATAACCACATCCTGAGATATTTAAGGGTATACCAATATTCTTTCTATCACTTTATATTCAACTGCAGGCACATGCGAAACTGAACAACCTAAACATTATATTATATAGGAATTAGGATTAAAAGTTATGTCTGTGTGGTTAACTGCTTTTCAAGTTTTTTACAGCTTTGAGATCTAATGAAAGGATCAAACATGGATAAAGAACTCACACCTAATTTCATAAACTCCTCTTTTTACCTTCTTTGTCTCTTTTTGGCACTCTAAACTTAAAAACTTTATATTTTGTTCTTGGCTTTATTCTATTGTCTACACTTTTTAAAAAATCTGGATGTACTTAAAATTTTAAGCCCTCATTACTTCGGTTCAACTATTGCCATGGGTGTTAATATGGCGACCAACCCCATAACCTAAGCAAAAAGAATGATATTATAATGTACCTATCACAATCACATAACGTAACATTTCCTATAGTCATAGCTATAGTGGTAATCTCGTTGCCACTACAACACACCCATTAGTGGTAAACTTTTTTACTTCTTTCTCATTTAAATAGAGAGAAAACATGATTTTAGTTTTATGTGTTTTATATTTAGATAATATTTTCTTTGCACTTGTAAAATATTGAAGAACTTTGACACAATATAGCTAAAACTCGTGAGCTATCTTCTTTGAACCCATATTAAATGAGTAATTGTGTATATTGGTTCTTTGTGCATCATAAACATGCACAAGATGATCTTACCAGAAAAATGCGGTAATATATTTTGATGGTATGGAATATACTACTACAAAATTATAATATGAACATAATTCGTGGGTTTATGCAAGATACACTATTCTATTGGTTTTGTATCGATATAATTATGTTATTACTCAATGCAAAGAAAAATTAATATAACTTACAATCGGAACTACCATGGCTGCGTGATCAATTTTTGACCTATACTTTTATTTTTGACCAATAGGAATGCAGCCAAAAAAAGCTTAATGCAGTAAAAATGAGTTATCTTAACTCATACATAGTTGTGATCATAGTTAAAAAATTATGCAAAAAGGTGTTAAAATAAATCAATGACTTAAACGAGTCAGAAAGATTAAAAGTCAATGGTGTCATGGTTTTTCATTTTTTCTCCCCTTTTTATCACAAGTAACTACTAACAACAAAATATATTTTTTTTGGGGTTAGGTGTAGTCTCGAAATTGATTTCACTACTGGCCGGAAACATATGTTGTTTACTTACTAATGGAAAAGAAAAAGACTGCTTAATTCCACGTAATGAAGCTAAACAAATCTTTTCATCCAGATACATCCCAAGTTCCTATTGTCGATCCATATAAAGGTCTAACAAAAGTTTATATGATAGTTGCAAGTCTGAAAATGTATAGTTGTCATTAAGCTTTTATGCATGTAAAGATATATTTCCTGTTTTCTTTGTTACACATTAATATCATGTTGGTCAATTTAGTTCAGTGCTTACCATTCATTTATCTAAAAAAATCAAAAGAACAAGCATATTCACCACACAATAAATGAACCAAACAAATGAATTGTCAATTCCTATAAAAAAAATGGAAAACTCTATCATATACCGTATAATTGTTCCTACTCTATATACAAGTACAAAATCTTAAGTAATGCAAGAAAAACATGTTAGTTGATGAATGCTTAAGATTGTTGTGGTCATCTATATAGAACTTTACCTAATTTATTAGATATATTTAAATGGCATTGGCAAAATGGTGCATTAAGTTTCCTGTATTTTTGTATTATTTGTTTTTTTATTTGGGTAAACCTATGGATCAAACTATTTACTTTCAACCATAGTTCACATGGCATTGTGTAAAGGGTATCGTAATTTCTCTGGCATTTCGTGCCATTTATATGCCTTGTCGCTTATGATATAGAATAAATAGATATTAACTTTTTTCTTCCTATTACTACTTTCTCTATTATGTTCTAGCTATATATGTCTTACTGCTTTCATGATGAGTTGAGTCTTATCCCCATTTAATTTCTTTTTTAATTCCACCTAAGTGCATATGTTTTCCTATCGTAATTAGAAATATGCATGTCGAATGTAAACCTTTATTTGTTTCTTCTTACAGGCAAATATCCTTGACATCGTTCTGCGTGAATTTAAACGGATTTTGTTTCTTATTGTTCTAGTTCGTAGATTATCTACTTTTTCTTATTTGGTGTTTCACTCAGGATACATGTACTGAATTCATGTGCAAATATATCGTTTGTATAATTGAAGACTACTTTGTCTATTTAGATCCTTTTTTTTTGCACTTCTTGTAACATATTGAAGAACTTTGACACGGTATAGCTAAAAGTCATGGGCATTTCATCTTCTTTGAACCCTTCTTAAATGTGCAATTGTGTATATTGGTTGTTTGTGCATTATAAACGTGCATTAGATGGGCTTACTGAAAAATGCACTAATATCTTATCGATGGTATGTAGTATACTGCTACGAAATTATAATATGAGTGTATGTAACTTGTTAATACTTTTTACTTAATCTTTTGCAGACTTTAGCAATACAAGTTGGTGGAGATGAAACTTCTTGCACAACATAGGGATCTTCAGGTGCTATGTCTTTTCATTTTTTGTAATACTCAAGTTTACTAGATACACATTTTATCCAATCTTTATACTTCATTTTTGGTATAAGCACTAGCCAATTTGAAATTGACCTGCTTGCTGATTATGAGAGCTGGCTACGTTTCTACCTCATAGTGTGGAGTTCATTGCTCCTAAATTAATATCTTTCGATGGTTTGGTCATACCTATAATTTATTTGACTTAGTGAGGTTTTAAATATGGGATTTAGTTGCATCGGATATCTAGGAATTTGTATCGTATTTGTATATACTCTGATTGTTTTTTAGGAGAGAAACAACCACTTGAATTTTTGGCTATCATTCAACATTGTATTCTTTAGTTTTGTTCTAGGAAATCTCCTTCTATATATCTCTAATTTTCTGATTTCTTTTTCATTTACTTTGTTTCTTGATCGATAAAACTCTTTTTATATCGAGGGCCACTCTACCTTTTGAGTTTTATTAATGAATAAGTGAAATGATATGGAGTTTGCACTTTGCTTGCATGCCAAGGGTCTATTTAAGGTATGTAAGAGGTCTACAATTAAATACTCGAGTAAGGCAAGAAAAACATGTTGGTTGATGCATGCTTAACATTGCTGTAGTCATCTATTTTATAACTTTATCTAATTTATCAGGTATGTTTAAATAGTATTGGCTAAATGAAGATGTGAGTTTCTTGCATTTTTGTATTTTGTGTTCTTCTTGTTATTTGGGTAAACCAGTGGATCAACCTATTTACTTTCAACCATAGTTCACGCAGTAATGTGATAAAAGGGTATCGTAATTTCTCTAACGTTTCGTGCCATTTATAGGCCCTATAGCTTATGATATAGAATAAAAAGATATTTACATTTTTCTTCCTATCACTAATTTCTCTATTTTGTTCTACCTTTATCTTTCTGCTTTCATGATGACTAGGGTCTTATCCCCGTTTCAATTTCTTATTGAATTCCACCTAAGTGCATCTGTTTCCTACTTTAATTGGAAATATGCATGTCAAATGTAAACATTTGTCTATTTATTTCTTTTCACAGTCAAAGATTCTCAAGATCGAGAAGTGCTTTGATATATAATTGCCACATTGCAAGCTAAGAAGGAAACTTATGAGATTCGTTCTGCGTGAATTTAGATAGATTTTGTTTCTTATTGTTCGAGTTTGTAGGTTATCTACTTTTTCTTATTTGGTGTATCACTCGGAATACATTTACTGAGTTCATGAGCATATATTGTTTTTATAATTAAAGACAGATTTAATTTTGTAGAGAAAAAGATGGGATAATCTTGGATGTAGTTCCCTCCGTGGACCTATTATGCAAACGAGACATGCCTAAAAAGCTATTTTATTTACTTAACTAACACAACAAGTACTCAATCCCAAATTATTCAAAAATATATTTCCTATTTTTTTTATATATTAATATCATGTTGGTTCAATTCAGTTCAGTGTTTACTATTCATTTGTCAAAAAAAAAAAAAAGAAAAACAAATCAAAAGAACAAGCGCATTCATCGCATAATAAATGAACCAAAAAATGAATTGTCAATTCTAGAGAAGAAAAATGAAAAAGTCAATCATAGACGATATAATTGTTCCTACTCCATAAAATTGAGCTTAGCGCAGTACATATGTTGGACCATATACTCTGCATATCAACTCATGAATTAATTGCTTTATCCCATGATTAATATCACCCCTGTGAAGGTACAAATTAATTTCAAACTCTTTAAGAGACTCCTTGGAGCAGTATTAGAAATGCACTCCATTATAGTCAATCTATCGACACACAAGCAACTGGACTTTCGAATTTCAATTAGATGAAGAATGAAATCCTCCAACTTATCTATGATTGCAAATACTTTTGAGTAATCATGAACTTCTGTAGTAGGTTAAAGAAGACGATACAGAACCATTTTAGTGAATAAAAGATTGCCTCTTTTTCACTTAGTATACTGCGGTCCAATTGATCCATGACAATATGTTGGTCCAATTGATCCATGAAAATATGTTACATATCGTTATACATAGATATTTATGGTGACGTAAGGAGATAAACTGTAAAGAGCTATGCAAGTTATGCAGTCCTTGACTGACTTATTTAATATCAAATGTTACAATTTCAACACATTAAAATCTAGGATACAAGATAGGTTGTTGCATGTAGAGACATATGCAAGTTAAGATTCTAATGTTGATTAATGGCATTCTATGGCGAATCTTTCCATTCTCTTGACTCTACACATTCTTAGCAACGTTATCCTTAGGTCAACTTGTGGCCAGGTACAAATCCTCCTTGCCTAATCCACTAACCAAAGAAATAACAAAGCCTATGTGCATAACTTTAATGCAATCTCTAAATTATTTTATTATTATATTTAAAAAGCCACTTAAGTTATAGCAATATCTAACGGTCATTCTGAACTTTCTTATTTATTTGTTAAATATAAATATAAATATATCATTTAAACAAATCTATGACAATAATGTTTTATCTTCTTGAAGCTTATAGAATGTTAATTAGAAAGATTAGTTAATTAAATTAAACCCTGTTGTACATTTTCATTTTCTATAAAATTGAACAGGCTAAGTTTCAAAATTAAAAAATAAAATATCAATAGAAACAATAAGACATTCATCACAAATTATTATTTGCAAGCTAAGAAATTCTCCACACTGCCTGAGGCTCATGCTTGAACTATTGGTTTGAAGTCTTTGACAACTTCCATCACACTTGTAAGTTTATATAACCCAGACTCATTAGCAAACTGAAAATTATCCTATGCTTAGATGTTTGAAACATAATAAGGGTTATTCATTCATAGATCTCGACATCTGATTTTTCATTCAAAAGTATGAGTTGCTTGAACTTTCTAGCACCTTACATTGGTCATCATATAAGTTGATAGGACATGCATGTTCAAATTGAATGTGTCAAGGAACCCGTCTTTTTATGTATATCATTTATCAAAAAATATGTTCGGACTCTTTGAGTCCGGAGCCAAAGATTTTTTTGTTAATAATTTAAGATATATATCTAAGTAAAAGACCTAATTACCCTCTACCCTAAACATTAATAATGAATTTAAATTAAGGGTCTTTATGTCTTTTTAATTGTTTGAGTTCAGACTTTTTGAGTCCATCTAGCACTACCCATCATTTATTAAGAAATTTGTATCTAAGGTCACTCACCAGGGATGCATCAAATTTTGGCACTGGTGATGAGTTTCAATACATAATGGCCTTAATGATAACATTGAATGACAATATTAACTCTTATTCTTATTTCTTTTTTTAATCAGAAAACTCTTATTATTATATAGTTGTAATTCTGAATCATTTTGTGCTACTGCTACTAGCATTGTTCCAAAATGTGCCAATGCTGATGAGTTCTAACTCATACTAATTGCGTTTTAACTTTTTTTTTCAAATGCATCTAATTGATTAGAGGTAAAGTGTGTTGGTTATATTTCTTGGTTTACTGGAAATTGCTTTTTGTTCACTAGAACGATTTGAGCTTTTAATAGCACTTAATAGATAGAGGTTTTAATTAACCCCCATAAATTAGACAATTTGAGCTTTTAATAGCACTTAATAGATAGAGGTTTTAATTAACCCCTATGAATTAGACAATTAGGCTTTTAATAGCACTAATTCATAGAGGTTTAAAAAACCTTTATGGAAACTCTGGCCGAAGAACAAAATGCCCTAAACACTCTCACTCACTCGTCTCGCTCATCTCGCTGCCCGACTCACTCGCTCGCGCACTCGCCTCGCTCGTCTCCCTCGCTCGCCTCGCTCGCGCACTCGCATCCATCATCGTCGTCGTCAACACTCACTCGCAATCGCCATTGTTGGGGTGGCTGAGCTCAGATTAAAACCATCATCGCCTCCTCCCCCAACTCTGTCGTCCTCACTTTCATCGCCTCATCGACTGTCTCTCATAGGGACGATCGATCTCAAGACTAGTAGTCCAATCTGCAAGGTTAGTCTCGATCGATCTCAAACCCTAACGATCTGATTTGATGAAGCTATGAATCCTTGGTTCTGTTGTTTAATTTTGATCATCTAGACTAATTTACAGTCTCGTTGTGTTGATTAGGTTAGCTGAGATTGTTTCTATGGTTCTACGGCAAATGGTTACTGATTTACAGTCTCTCTAAGTCTCTATATTGATTAGGTTAACTGAATTTGGTTTTTAATGGTTTTGTGACTTGAATTAGCGATGAATGTAGTTGATTTCATAGGTTCTATGTTGAATTGGTTTTGGTGATTGATTTGCTCTAGATCGAAAGTCCAAGAAAATTTTTTGCTCTATAGATTGAACTGTGATTGATTATTGAACTACAATGATAGGTGCCTACACCTAATTGATTATTGAATTTGAATATTTCTATTGGAATAGATTTGCATATTTTAATAAGATTATTGAACTGTGATATTCCTCAGAATCTATTAAGTTATCTAATTGAAAAGAAAAAAATCATCAAAAGCTATAAAAGTTTTTAATACATGATTTAACTTATGTTGTCCCTTCTAGCCTCAAGTCAGTTTTACTACTTCGCTTCTCGTTTTTGTTTTTATTTGCTTTTGCAACCCAAACCTTATTGCACCATAATCTAAGAATCCATATAATCTTATTAAAAGCCTAACTACGTCTATGCTACTTGAATATTCTGTGCAACAGCTGTACAAAGGTGGAGAAGTATGTTTACATTATAGGAAGAAATTAAGCAATGTCTTTTAGGTGTAGTTTAAGATGTTAAAGAGAATTCGCTAACCAAGTGGATGGCTCATTGGTTCGGTATGGGGTTACTCGGATTTAACGTCGGAAGGTTGAACCCTATAGTGGGGATTTTATTTTTGTTTAAGTTTTAGTTTTTGTTTTTGTCTTTTTTTTTTTATTTGGAGGCAAGTGCATGTAGTTGTTCTATCCATATATGTGATTCACATAATTGTTAAATCTTCAAGAATTTGCTTTAGTTCTTATTCACATCCAAATATGTTGCTAGACTTGTATGTAGTATATTTAGAAGTTGTTTCTCTCATTTCTTTGTTTGTTTGTTTTCTTATTTGTTTCTTTTGTTCATGAAGAGACCATTTGCAAATAAAGTTGTTAATTTATTTTTTTCATTTCCTGCCTATGTAATACTATTTGCATATGTTGGTAGACTTGTATGGACTAGCTTGTGCTTTATGTCTATTGAGCGTAGCTTCAAGTTTGTCGTAATATCTCAGTACTATTGATCAAGAACAATATAAAGTTTGTGTTTGTAGTTTCCTTGGTTCTGTGTTGACGTTGTGTGTTTGTGTTGGATTTGGGTTTGTATTTGGATTAGGATTGCATGTGAAGTATAGTGGAGTGATGTGATCTTGGTTGTTTACGTTTGTTCTGTAAATAGTAGTAGGGATTGCAATGGTCATAACTGGATAAATTGTATGCTGAATTTTGGATAAATTAGTATCAATTACTTTCTGTTTAGTTGGGGCCATGTGTGTTTGAATGTAGAAGGTCCCTATGAGGATTTGGTGCCAACAGATCACCTTAAAGTTTTGTGATCTTAATGAACTAGTACTATTCATAATGATACATTTCCTATATGTAGCGATTGATCCCTATATGTAGATATCTTCCAAGCTTTGTGATCTTTTTAATTAAAAAATGATTATAAAGTAAAATTTACTTAATAATTTGTAACAATAATTAAATTCATGCCAAATATCTCTAGTAAATATTATCGTTCTTCAACTTTAACAGAGCAAGGATTACAATCTCAAGATGGATAAAGGTTGGGTCCGATATTCGAGGTTAATATTATCATATCATCTTTTTATAGTGATAGAAGCATTCATATTTTTTGTAAGGTTGAAACTTACTATTCAAAGTTTTTTTTTGTTATTAGAGTTTCAAAAGAATATTGTAAAGGAGCAAATGCATTCGTTCTTCAAGCTCAAGCTAGAGAAGGACATTCAGAAGGAATTAGATGTCCTTGTAAAAATTGTCGAAACGTGTCTCATGTGAACTGTAATATTGCTTACAACCATCTAATCATATATGGATTGGACCCCATGTATACAATTTGGTTCCATCATGGAGAGAGTAGCCCCATTGTAAGGAACGAAGTCGCAAATGATGAAGGAGATGAAGTTACTACGGATGAAGGGGATTAAATTACTATGGATGAAGAGGATGATGGGGATGGAGTTGCTAGAAATGAAGGGGATCGAGTTGCTAGGGATGAAGGGGATGAAGGAAATGGAGTTGTTAGGGATGATGGGGATAGAGTTGCTAAGGATGAAGGGGATGAAATGGATGATGGGGATGGAGTTGATGGGGATGAAGGAGATGGAGTTGCTAGGGATGAAGGGGATGAAGTTGTTAGGGATGAAAGGGATGGAGGGGATGAAGATCTAGAAGATGTCAATATCCAAGTTGACGACAAAAGGTTATTTGAAGAGGATAGAACTCCACCTCTCTATTCAGGTTGCACAAAGTACACAAGATTTTCTGTCGCCGTGATTTTGTATAAGCATAAAGCTATTTATGGTCTATCTAATAATGGTTTGAATGAACTATTGAAGATTGTGGTAGACATGTTGCCACAAGAAAATATTCTCCCTAAGTCGTTGCAAGAGGTGAAGAAGTTGCTAAAGGAGTATGAGCTTCATTATGAAAAGATTCCTGCTTGTGTGAATGATTGTTGCTTATTTAGGAAAGAAACCGAAGCTTTAGATGCATGTCCTAAATGCAAGTCATCTAGATGGAAAGTAAGTAAATCTAACAAAGTGACCAAAAAAAGAATTCCTACTAAGATCTTGAGATATTTTCCTATCATACCGAGATTCAAAAGAATGTATGGGTCATTGGAAATAGCTAAGAATTTATTGTGGCACTCTTCCCATTTGAGCCAAGATGGTAAGATGCGACACCTAGTAGATTCAATAGCATGGGATTTAGTTAATCAAAAGCGGCCTGAGTTTGAATTAGAGCCTTGAAATCTTAGGCTTGGCCTTTCTGCTGATGGATTCAATCCTTTTCGTGATTTTAGCTCTCCATATAATTGTTGGCCAGTAATGTTAGTCACTTACAATTTTCCTCCTTGGCTATGTTTTAAGGAAGATAGTATGATGTTAACATTATTAATTCCAGACCCAAAACAACCAGGAAATGACATAGATATCTATCTACAACCTTTGATTGAAGATTTGATGAAGTTGTGGAAGAATGGGGTAGTCGTATTTGACGCAGCAACTCAAAGCATTTTTAATTTGAGAGCAATTTTGTTGTGGACGATCAACAGTTTTTCAGCTTATGGGAATTTAGCTGGATGTTTTACAATGCTTGCCCAATTTGGGGTTAATACATGTTCAACATCGTCAAGCAAGAAAACTGTATACATGGGCCATAGACGATTCCTTGAGCGTGATCACATTTTTCGAAATAAAAGTATTTGGTTTGATGGAACTTGTGAAGAGCGCGGAAGACCTGAAGTAATGATTGGATACGATGTTGCGAATGCAGTAAAGAACATAAAAATGGATTGGGGGAAAAAGACAAAAAGAAAGAGAGATGTGAATCAGGGGAAAGAGGCACGAAAAGAAAGACGAAAAAATCAAGAAAGAATAATACATCTGAGGCCATTGAAACCACTGGAATCTGGAAGAAGATGTCCATATTTTTTAGTTTGCAATATTGGGAGGTATGATACTAAGTTGATGTGTAAAAATTTCTTTAATTATTTGAAATTGCATTAAACTATTCATCGTTCTTTTCAGCACTTGGTTTTACTCCACAATTTGGACGTTATGCACATCGAGAAGAATGTTTGTGAAAGTATTATTGGCACAATTCTTAATATAAAAGGTAAATCAAAAGATGGACTTAGTTCACGAAAGGATTTGGAAAATATGGGAATTCGACGGAGATTGCATCCTCAAGTTCGTGGGAGTCGAATATATCTCCCAGCAGCATCATTTAGACATCAAGTTGAGAAGCATATATTTTGCCAAAGATTGTCAAATATGAAACTTCCAGATAGTTATGGATCCAACTTTGCAAATCATGTATCACTAAAGGATTGCACCATTGTAGGTCTCTTGTAGGTCTCAAATCTCATGACTATCATGTTCTAATGCAACAATTGCTATCTGTTGCTTTGAGGGGACTTCTACCCAAAGGACCTCGGATTGCAATATTTCGATATTGTGATTTTTTAATGAACTATGCCAAATAGTTGTAGATAAAAACAAATTCTTGGATCTTGAGAATGGAATTGGAGAAACTTTATGCATGTTAGAGAGATATTTCCCTCCTTCATTTTTTGATATAATGGTTCATTTACCAATCCACTTAGCAATGGAAGCTCGCTTAGGTGGACCGGTCCAATACCGGTGGATGTATCCATTTGAAAGATATATGAAAAAACTCAAAAGTTATTGTAAAAATCGAACAAGGCCAGAGGGATGCATGTCAGAATGTTATATTTTCGATGAGTGCGTGCGATTTTGCAGTAGAAAGTTAGAACAATCAACTGATATTGGAGATCAAGAACGTCAGGACAACAATATTCATAACGAGACAATGCTGGAAAGAGAACCAATCTCAGCAGTACATACAAAAATGTTGTCAGACGATATGTTGGAAAAGGCACATCGATGTATATTGTTCAATTTGAAGATTGTTGAACCTTATTTGGAGTAAGTATGATAGTTAATTAGATCATTTTGTTGATTTGAATTCCTGATTCGATTTCTTAATTTATATGTTTAGAATGCATATCAATGAGTTGAAACGTAGAGACAACCGCCTTGGAAGGAGTGTAAGCCAATTATGGATGAAACATACAAAGACATTTAGTGAATGGTTTGAATAAAAGGTTGTAAGGTCTTCAACTATATTTTTAGGTTCAATTCCAACAATTATTTTAAAACTTGTGCATTTTTTCTTACAACTTACCCTGTATATCTCTACAGGTTAAGTCTCAAAATGTTGATGTGTCAAACATGTTGCATTGGATTTCTCGTAAACCAAGGAAAAATACGCTTTCTTGTTCAGGTTACGCAATTAATGGATTAAAGTTTCACACAAGAGATGTTGAAAGAGTTACTCAGAATTCTGGCGTGTTTGTTGAAGGTCCCGATAGCCTTTGTAGATCAAGTTCACGGGACAATGCATAAAGAAAAAGTGAAGTTGATTATTATGGGGTCATAAGAGAGATAATTATATTAGATTATTTTATATATCGATTTCCCTTATTCTTATGTGACTGGGTTAATGAGGGAAACGGTATGAAAGTTGAAGATGGGTTTACCCTAGTAAACTTTAACCAATGTCACAATCATAATGATCCATTTATTTTGGCAACTCAGACCAAACAAGTGTTTTATTCTAGTCAAAATGATTCATCAAATTGGTGCGTTGTGTTAAGGGCACCTCCTCGAGGATTGTATAATATTGCAATATATGGTGAGAATGTGCAACCATCGTTTTCCGGAGTTGACATATCGCGTGTAGATTTGGACACTTGCGATGAAGATGAAAGTAACGTTAGACAGAATTGTCAGGGTCAATTTGTGTAATGGATTTAAGTTGTAGCCTTATTCACGAATGACTGATCAAATGCTTATATTAATCACTTTATGACTGATTAAGTTGTAGCAATATTATTATCTTCTTTTATTTTTGTGCTAATAATTTCTCTTTTACTTTTCTTTGTCTTTTCACATGTTCTAACTGGAGCATTTGCAGGTGTTTTTTACAACCATCATATTTTGTTGTTGACATAGCGTGTGTAGATTTGAGGAAAACAAATGTATAAGGAAGAGGTAAAAAGTGATTTAGTTAATCACTTTATAGGTTGATGAATTTATTAGCGCTCATTTACTAATTATGATATTTTCTTTGGCTGAATAAATAAAGTTCAAAAGCTGCAAAAAAAGAGAGCAAGAAAAGAAAAGCAAGCTATAGAAGCATTGATGAGTCGAAACTCAAATGTTGGTGTGAGGATAAGGTATCCGCAAAGTTCTACATATGAAGCACCACCTTCATCATGTGATTCTCGTTCTCAATCAATAACTAGGAACTTCAATCAACAACAACGAGAACAACAAGAAGAAGAGGAACAAGAAGAAGAAGAACAAGAAGAAGAGGAACAAGAAGAAGAACAAGAAGAACAAGAACAAGAACAAGAACAAGAACAAGAACAAGAACAAGAACAAGAACGAGAACAAGAATAAGAAGATTAACAAGATGAATAACAACAAAGGAAGAAAAGAGGTCCAACCAAGCTTCCTTCACTTGCCAGAAAGAAAAAAGTACTCGTTACTTTCAATGACAGAAATCAGCCCATTGGTGAAAATGCATATGTCTTTTCTTCTTACTTGGGAATCGTGTCACGCGAAATGGTGCCAATTACTTTGTCAGATTGGTGCTAACTCAAGGGAGATAATAACAAAAGAATATCGAAGTTTATTGAGGTTAAGACTTCTATTTTTTATATAAAAGTATAAAAAGTACTCTATTTGATTGTGTTCCATTCTCATTGCAGGAAAGATTTATAATTCCGGATAAAGCATCTCGTGAAAAACATATATTACAAAGAATTGGGCGATTGTTTGGAGCATGGAAATCAAGGCTTCCTAAGGAGTTAGAAAATGGCAACGACGAGAAACCTGCCACAATTGATGAAAAGTTATGGAAAGAGTTCAAAAAACAAAGGAGATCTAGCAACTTTCGTGAACAAAGCAATAAAGCTAAGGAAATTAGAGCAAAGCAAACGATTCAGCATACGACAAGTCGAAAAGGATATGCTCGCCTTGAATATGAGATGGCAAGTTTTATTCATTTATTCTATTACTTATTCCTATATTTTAATCTTGTATTATTTATTATTTATTGTTTTTACGCTTATAGATTGAAGAAAAGGACGGTGCTAGTGTTTCCAGAGTTGAAGTGTGGATTAGAGGGCATTCAGATAAAAAGGAAAACCACACAATGCCGAAATTGCCGAAATTGTGGTGAATTAACTAATAGATCTTTTGTATTTTATATTATTAAGTTTTTCTTCCTTTTGATGCAAATAGTAGTTGTTTGTTTTGAAGGATAAAATCAATGCATGTAATCAAAGTCAATGCTCGGAATCTACCGCTCAATCAATTAACAATGACCCTATCTCACAAGTTTTTGGTACTGAACAGCAAGGTCGAGTGAGAGGTCTTGGTTTTGGAGTAACTCATACTGGTGTAGGTGCAATAACTCAGAATAACGCTATCATCAAAGAACTTATGGGTTTGAGAGATAAGTATGAAGATTTATCTTCCTATGTTTACAATCAACAAAAACAGGTACAAATTGATATTTTCACTATAGACATGTATATTTATTTATATTGTGAACAATATTCATTCTTAAATTGTGTTGGTTATTTTTTATGATAGAGTCAACAATGGGAAGTCGGACACACTTGTACATGTCAGGTAAAAAAAATATTAATTTATTTTCAACAAGGGGGAGTCGGTATAGTAATATTTGGCAGGGCTTACATTTGCTTTAGCTTCCTCGCCTTGCAGTACACCTGTGCTTGCCTCTATTCTTGGTTATGTGGCTGCATCCAAGGTAATGCCAAATTTTAATTGCATTGTGTTCTTGACGTTATGTTGAGTTTCTACCTGGTAACTAAAATGTTGCACCACATCATATTGTCTAGTCTAGATTATTTTTCAATTTGTTTATTTGAAGTTTGGTTTGGCAGGATCCAGTTATTGGAGGCAGTCTACTTCTAACATACACAACCGGCTATATTGCTCTTCTTCTTCTTGCTGCTTCATTTGCAGGAGCATTGCAGGTATGCTTGGACTTTCTTCTCTTCGGTATATGATTCCATGAATATTATTTACTTTTCAATGTTTGCTACAAACTATATATTATGTACTTAGTAACTTGAGCAAAATTTACACGCAAATCAAAGTAGAAGCACATCATTGGATTGGGCGATGCGTCGTGACATAATTCTTGGGATTGCTAGAGGAGTTTTATATCTTCATCAAGACTCCAGATTAAGAATTGTTCATAGAGACCTTAAAGCAAGTAATATTCTGCTAAGACGCGGAGATGAATCAAAAGATTTCTGATTTTGGAATGGCAAGAATGTTTGTTCAAACTTTCATTATTGATTGAATAGAATAATAATATTGCGAGTGGAATGTAAATTTGTATATTTTCAATTGAAAATGGAAATGAAAATTAATTCTGGGAGTTTTCAGCTATTATTTTTTAAAAAAATTACATTTGATAGAGGTTTTAAACCCTTATATAAGTCTTTGACGATAATATAGAGGTTTCAAACCCCTACGAAATCACTACAATTGATAGGGGTTTGAAACCCCTATGTAAGCCTCAGAAGATATTATAGAGGTTTCAAACCCCTATGAAATAGCTAAGATTTGATAGAGGTTTGAAACCCCTATGAAATAGCCAAGATTTGGTAGAGGTTTGAAACCCCTATGTAAGTTTTGAAGATACGATAACGCCTTAAAAGATAACACTTTTCATAGAGGTCAAAAACCTTTATGAAAAATCTTTCATAGAGGTTCAAAACCTCTGTCAAAAGCCAAATTTGTTCTAGTGGTTATTCGTGATCATTAAAATGATAGTTTATTGAGCACTCAAGTCGGGCAATTTTATGATTTTCTGCAGTAAAGTGTGTTATTGCCACCAATAAATTAGTGCACATGAATGAAACATTCCATAATAAAGTAAAGAAAATGAAATGGAAATGAGGAGATTTTGATGAAAATTTCTGAATATGTATAGACAATATCTCTTTTCGATAAAAATAACTAATTGTAAAGCAAAGAAAATAAAACGCAATTGTGGAAGCTAAAATGGCAATTAACATAAAATAGTAATTACAAACAAAACCGACCTTTTAAATAAATTAAATAAATAAATGTTATGTTGTTTCCACTTCTAATCAATTAATATAAACGAAGTGGAGGCAACATAACATGACACCATTATTACACAAATTGTGCATTGACACATGATTTTCCACAATAATCGTGCAACACCCATATCATCAAGTGCCTATCAAACCTTGCACATGTTACATTGTCCTACCACACAAACCGTTGAAGCTAGGAAGTTCACATCTTTCTTACTTTCACTTGGGAGCAGTTACACACGAAGCTATGGAAAAGCATACACAGTTTCTTGAAGATATTCAAAAAGAATCAACAAACTGGGTCGCAAAGGTCATTGTCATGCACAAAATTTTCAGCTGTAGTTTCTCCAACAACTCGAAAAAGATATCAACGAATCCTCCTCGCTGATGAGGAGTAAGTACCATATAATTTTTAAATACTAATTCTTATCTCTAAATCTAATACAATTTACTTATTATAGGGTTATACGATGCAAGCAACAATATTCAACTATGATATTGATGTATTAAAGACTCGATTAGTGCTTGATGGTATATACACTATATCAAATGTTGTTGTTCAAGAAATCGAGCTCAAATTTTGTATTGTTCCAAGTCTAACCCAATGGACAATCAATAGAGGCACAATTATCAAAGTTGTTTCAAAAAAGGACCGATTCATATTAATTGATGACCAACGTATTCTGAAATTGGATGGGTTGCATGCTTATTTGGGCAAATTAATACTTGTGGGTATGTATAATTTTTCTTACCAAAATATTATTAATTTTTTAAACACAATTACTTTTATTTTCTGTTTATAAAACAAATATATAATATATTTTCATAATGAATAAATTTAGTTGTTGTAGCAATAAAAATCCAACCACAATAAGGGGTTCAGCGAAAATTCAAGAAGTGACGATGATTGACGAAAGATAATAATGAAAACAAGTTACATGTTTTGAAAAAAATATCATTTTATTTTTTATACTATGTATACATATAATAAATCTATAATCACAACACATTTATTGGTTTTTTTCTCAGTCTCGTGCCAGTAAAGCTTACCTTATGAAATGGATTTATTAACGAAGGCTTAGAATAAAAAATAAGCGAAAAACCAACCATCAGTGCACAATTGTAACAACTCATCGTGGTAATAGTATAAAATTTATTATAATGTATAGTGGTATATTTTCTTTTATCAAATAGATTGGTACATGTTCGTTCATATAATAATGACATATAATGTTTGTATTTAGATATATAGTCATATCCCCAAAATTAATATGTTGTTTATGTTCATTTCGCAATGGAATTCAATACATATATGTTTATTTTCTATCCTAATTTATTACTTTATTTATTGCATTCAATTAAATAATTTTTATGCTTTCAATTTGAGTGTTTCATTAAGCAGTGTTGGGGCATGTGCCCTAGGTCAATCCATTAACCGTCTTTATGAATACTTTTAGTTAATAAAATAGAGGATTTCATTTGCTGTTTATTATAATTAATTTGCATGTTTACATTATAATAAGATCCATGGGTATTTACAGAAATATCATAAATGTCCCTAGTCGATCATTATACTGAGAACTATAATGAATTAAGACTAGTGTGAGTCTTGATTGATGATCATATGATGATTATACGTATAGGGATACGAATCAAGATCGCGAGTACTTGTTAGGGAACAAAGTACTGGATTGACCCGCTATGAGAACATCACATGGATTAAGTCATAGTTGTTTCTCATTATAGGTATATTTTTCAGTCCTCTGACTTGAGATTACCAGAGACTTCATCATTAGGAATACAGTGATTTGACACAATCAAACGTTGTCTTTAACCGGATGATTATAAAGGTTGTGATTTGTTATTGTGTGAGCAATGTGATGAAGTTGTGTAATCAAGATAGAATTTATCCCTTTCATATAAAGAGAGATATTCAGTGGATCCCTCGATGTGTTAGACTGTTAAATGGCCTAGTCTAAGTGAATCGATATTGATCAATGTCACTTGGATGTTTTCGATCTACCTAGAGATCGAGACTAGTACGATTGAACATGTTGGATGACAATTCCATGTCTTATGTTTGATCAAAAGGATATCGTGTGACAAAAGGATGTTATATACACTATTGACTAGGTTGTATCGATTTGATATTCGTACAACTTGGGTAGTCATAATGTCTTGCTAGAGGCCGCTTATGACTTGTATACCAAAATGTGTTTTGGTACACTACCAACGTTGTATGAGCCTATTGGGTCACACACTAAGAATGATTTTGCGAGATTTTAAGATGGTTTAGAAAAATGAATTTTATATGATAAAATTCATGACGGAAACGTCCTTATGGTGTATTACACTTATACTTCTTTAAGTAGGGGTATATGTGTAATTTACTTAACCGTCTATATACAAGGGTTGTATCAATAGACGCTTTAAGTTACAATACACAGACGAAAGATCAAAAGGCCGAAACTTTATTTTCGTTTCAGAAACGACTTAGGGTTTTTTGGTATGCTATGGATCGTTTTGGAGAGAAAAATAAAAGGTTTGGTATTCTCTCGAAGCTAGCACTTTGAATCTCGACCATCGTTCGTGTGTGGACTACTGGTAGAGGGCGTTCGTCATTGGTAGCGCCTTAGAGATCGATTAACCTTCAGAAAGGTACATTGCGACTGAGGTATGATTAAGTTTTCATGGTTTAAACGTTTTTAATGGAATTAGATTCGGATCCTGCTGGGGTTTTTGTCGAAATTGTTTTGTAATCTCCGCTGCGTATGAACCCCAAAACCCAACAGTGGTATCAGAGCCATCGAGTTCGATTTCATTAAATTCATTGCGTGTTTTCTTCTGATATATACGTGATATATGATTGAAAGCATGTTAATAGTTGATGTATATGTGATATATATATATATATATATATATATAAGTTTTCTGTGAGATTTATTATCATGTTTTGTGTATATGATACACAAATTCATGATTTAATTAAAATCAGTTTCGTACATGCTAGTAACTATGTTAGGTTAATTCAAATAATTTTAATGAATTGAATTTCGTGTTCTGTGATCCATGACACCATTAAGTTCGATTGGGATAGTAGTTCATGATTCAATTACATGTTTGTGATTATTTGGATGAGGACCGAAATTGCAAATAATTAATTTTCGGAATTATTTATTTATAAATAATTAATTTTCGAAATTATTTATTTATAATTAATTAATTTTCGAAATTATTTATTTATTTAGTTATATCTATTTTGTTATGAAGTACTTTCTATTTGATAAAGATAGATAACAAATTAGAATATGAGATAAATATCAAGAATCTTGTTATTGGTGATATACTAGGATTCAAATATCTTAAATCCAAAATAAATAATTAATTTTCGAAATTATTTATTTATCTTGTTATATCTATTTTGTTATGAAGTTTCTATTTGATAAAGATAGATAACAAATTAGAATAAGAGATAAATATCAAGAATCTTGTTATTGGTGATATACTAGGATTCAAATATCTTAAATCCAAATAAATAATTAATTTTCGAAATTAATTATTTATCTTGTTATATCTATTTTGTTATGAAGTTTCTATTTGATAAAGATATATAACAAATTAGAATAGGAGATAAATATCAAGAATCTTGTTATTGGTGATATACTAGGATTCAAATATCTTAAATCCTAATTGAATTAGGATAAGATGATTAGTTAGATGTGGGCCCGGGTTAATTAAAATGTTTTAATTGACTTAATTTCGGATAAATTAAGGGGTTAATTTATGATAATAAAATCAGCGAAAAATTCTGATTTTCTATAGCGAATTTTAATTTTCAGAATTGAGATTCGTCTTCTAAAAAAAAAAAACGCGCGCCTATACCCCGTCTCATTGACGTGCCAATGGACAAATGCTGGGACATGCTAACTAATCCTAGCGTACGTAAATTCTTTTGTTAGTGAAAAGTATAAAAAAAAATTTCAAATTGTTTAGTGATTGAACAAATCAATAAAAATATATGATATTTCATTGTTTACATAAAATCACTAAAACTGCATAAAATCCCTATATTAAATTTTAAGTCTCGTGCCATCCATTTTAAACACTTGTCAAGGCCTCGATCACACTAATATAGTTTCAGCCATAGTTGGGTGTATTGTGTTATCTTGGTGAGACAAGTTCGGTAAGAGTTACCTTAATGTTTAAAATGGTCCTGCGCTTTAGGCAAATGATGAGATAAAAACATACTAAGACATAAGATGTCACATATCTCATAAAAGGATCTAAAAATGACATAAGATGTAATTAGTAACTGTTACCTACCTAAATAATCTAGTTCTGTGTTTCATGCCATAGCTGTCATAGAATTAGGTGAAATATGGATTTTAGTCCCCTAAATAAACAGTACGTTTTAGGAGGGTTGTTAATTTAGTAGGAGTCTATTCCTCTAGTCTAAAATAAACTTTGCATAATCTTTATTGTAGATCAATGGCCTCTTCAAGTAACAATAATCCCCTATCACTGCGATCCATCTTTGAGAAAGATAAGCTATCTGGGACTAACTTTCTTGACTGGTTCAAAAAAACTTGAGAATTGTTCTTAAGCATGAACGCAAGTTGTATGTCCTGGATGCTTCAATCCCGAGGACCCACCAGCCAATGCTACGAAAGCTGTGAAGGATGCGCATAATAAGCATGTCAACGATTCTACTGATGTTGCATGTATTATGCTAGCAACTATGGTTCCTAAACTTCAGAAGGACATGGAACTAACGGAAACCTACGACATGGCCGTAACGTTGAAGGAAATGTTCCAATAGCAAGCTAGGCAATAAAGGTTCAAGACAGTCAAGAACCTACATTCTTGCAAGATGACTGAGGGTGCGTTAGTTAGTCCTCATGTTCTGAAGATGAAGGGCTATGTTGACCAGCTTGATAGACTCGGATTTCCCATAAGCCAAGAGTTGGCTACAGATTTGATCCTGAATTCATTACCAGAAATTTACTCACAATTTGTGATGAACTACAATATGAATAATATGGAGAAATCAATTTCGGAGTTGCATTTGATGATCAAAACTGTTGAACAAAATATCAAGAAACCCTCTAGTAATGTGTTGATGGTCCAAAAGGGAAAGGGAATGAATAAAAAAGGCGAAGGCAAGGCTAGAGTTGCCAAGGCTGTAGCTGCACCTGTCACAAAGCCTGTGGAACAAGTCAGGCCCCAGCCTATTCCTGCTTCAAAACACACAAAAGAAAAGGAAGAAAATTGTCATTTCTATAATCAAACCTATCTTTGGCATTGTCGTCTCGGGCACATGAACGAGAAACGCATAACGAAGCTCCATAAAGATGGGCCACTTGATTCGTTTGATTTAGAAACATATGAAATGTGCATATCTTGTTTACTAGGCAAGATGACTAAAAGTCCTTTTACTGGACACAATGAAAGGGCAAGTGATTTATTGGATCTAATACATACTGATGTATGCGGTCCTATAAACACAATGGCTAGATGAGGTTATCAGTACTTCATTACATTTACTGATGATTTTAGCAGATATGGTTATGTATATCTAATGAAACATAAAGTTGAATCATTTGAGATGTTTCAAACGTTTCAAAATGAAGTGCAGAATCAACTTGGTAAAACTATCAAAACACTTCGATCAGATCGAGGTGGTGAGTATTTAAGCCAAGAATTTGATGATCATCTTAGAAATTGTGGGATTGTCTCCCAATTGACTCCACCAAAGCAACTCCACAATGGAATGGAGTTTCGAAAGGAGAAATCGAACCTTATTAGATATGGTTCGATCTATGATGAGTCATGCAGATCTTCCATTATCCTTTTTGGGGTTATGCATTACAAATTGCAGCTTTCACTCTAAATCGAGTTCCTTCTAAAGCGGTTGATAAAACACCATATGAGATATGGTACGGGAAGAGGCCTAGTTTGTCTTTTCTAAAGAATTAGGGTTGTGAGGCTTACGTAAAGCGACAAGTCTCAGAAAAATTAGCACCTAAATCTGATAAGTGTTTATTTGTGGGGTATCCTAAGGAAACAAAAGGATATTACTTTTATAATCCCGCTGAGAACAAAGCGTTTGTTGCTCGGTATGGTGCCTTTATAAAAAAACAGTTTATTTCGAAAGACACTAGTGGGAGAGAAATAAATCTTGAAGAAGTTCAAGAATCACAGATAAACACTGAACCGCTACTAGAAGTTCAACAACGTTTTGAATCAGTTGAACCTCCGCAAGTGACACAAGGCCCACGTAAATCTGGTAGGGTAAGACATGAGCCAGAGAGATTCAGATTTCTCATTACTGATAGTCGTAATGTGTTGCTTATGGATCAAAATGAGCCCACCATTTATCAGGAGGCTATGTCTGGACCAGACTCAGATAAATGGCTAAGTGCCATGAACTCTGAGATGCAATCCATGTATGATAACCAAGTTTGGAACTTGGTTGATTTACCTAAAGGTGGTAAGACCATTGGATGTCAATGGGTTTTCAAAAAGAAAACTGACATCGATGGAAATATGCATACTTTTGAAGCAAGACTTGTAGCAAAAGGTTTCAGGCAGACTCAAGGTGTTGATTATGATGAAACTTTTTCGCCGGTAGCCATGCTTAAATCCATAAGAATTTTAATTGCCATTGTTGCAGATTATGACTATGAGATATGGCAAATGGATGTAAAAATAGCATTTCTTAATGGAAAGCTGCTTGATGACGTGTATATGATACAACCTGAGAATTCTAGGAAGGTATGCAAGCTTCAAAGATCCATTTATGGATTAAAGCAAGCTTATCGGAGTTGGAATCTTCGTTTTGATGAAGCAAACTAGAATTTTGGTTTTATTAAGAATGAAGATGAGCCTTGTGTATACAAGAAGGTCAGTAGGAGTGTAGTTTTTTTGGTACTGTATGTTGATGATATATTACTCATTGGAAATGACATCCCAACATTGCAGAGTGTCATGTCTTGGTTAGGGAAGTGTTTCTCAATGAAAGACTTAGGAGTTGCAACATATATCCTAGGGATAAGGATCTATAGGGATAGATCTAAGAGGCTAATCGGTCTAAGTCAGAGTGCTTACATAGACAAGGTGTTGAATAGGTTCAGTTTGCAAGACTCTAAAAGAGGATTGTTGCCAATGTCTCACGGCATAAGTCTCAGCAAGATTCAATGTCCTAAGACAAATGATGAACGAGACCGTATGAATAAGATTCCATATGCATCAGCTATTGGATCTATCATATATGTCATGCTATGCACTCGACCTGATGTATCTTATGTTTTGAACACTACAAGCAGATATCTGTCAAATCCTGGTGAGAGTCACTGGATAGCAGTAAAGAACATCCTTAAATACTTAAGAAAGACTAAGGAAGTGTTCTTGGTCTATGAAGGTTTTCAAAATGATCTAGTTGTAAATGGTTACACAGATACAAGTTTTCAAACTGATATAGATGATTTTAGATCGAAGTCTGGATATGAGTTTACTTTGAAAGAGGATGCAGTAAACTGGAAAAGTTCGAAGCAAGAGACCGTGGCAGATTCTACAACCGAAGCTGAGTATATTGCAGCGTTCGATGCAAAGAAAGGAGGCGCTTTGGATCAAAAGTTCATTTCGAACTAGGTTTGATTCCAAGTATTGCTAACCCTGTTTGTTTGTATTGTGACAATAACGGGGCAATAGCACAGGCCAAAGAACCTAGATCACACCACAGATCCAAACATATACTCAGGCGTTTTCATCTCATCGGAGAAATTATTGAGAGGGGAGACGTAAAGATTTGCAGAGTACCTACTGAAGACAACGTTGTGGATCCATTGATAAAAGCTCTTCCACAAGAAAAACATGATGGTCACGTTAGATCATTAGGCATTAGATGCATGTATGATTGGCCCTAATGCAAGTGGGAGATGTTGGGGCATGTGCCCTAGGTCAATCCATTAACCGTCTTTATGAATACTTTTAGTTAATAAAATAGAGGATTTCATTTGCTGTTTATTATAATTAATTTGATGTTTACATTATAATAAGATCCATGGATATTTACAGAAATATCCTAAATGTCCCTAGTCGATCATTATACTGAGAACTATAATGAACTAAGACTAGTGTGAGTCTTGATTGATGATCATATGATGATTATACGTATAGGGATACGAATCAAGATCACGAGTACTTGTTAGGGAACAAAGTACTGGATCGACCCGCTACGAGGACATCACATGGATTAAGTCATAGTTGTTTCTCATGATAGGTATATTTTTCAGTCCTCTGAATTGAGATTACCAGAAACTTCATCATTAGGAATACAGTGATTTGACACAATCAAACATTGTCTTTAACCGGACGATTATAAAGGTTGTGATTGGTTACTGTGTGAGCAATGTGATGAAGTTGTGTAATCAAGATAGAATTTGTCCCTTTCATATAAAAAGAGATATCTAGTGGATCCCTCGATGTGTTAGACTGTTAAATGGCCTAGTCTAAGTGAATTGATATTGATCAATGTCACTTGGATGTTTTCGGTCTACCTAGAGATCGAGACTAGTACGATTGAACATGTTGGATGACAATTTCATGCCTTATGTTTGATCAAAAGGATATCGTGTGACAAAAGGATGTTATATACACTATTGATTAGGTTGTATCGATTTGATATTCGTACAACTTGGGTAGTCATAATGTCTTGCTAGAGGCCGCTTATGACTTGTATACCAAAATGTGTTTTGGTACACTACCAACGTTGTATGAGCCTATTGGGTCGCACACTAAGAATGGTTTTGCGAGATTTTAAGATGGTTCAGAAAAATAAATTTTATACGATAAAATTCATGACGGAAACGTCCTTGTGGTGTATTACACTTATACTTCTTTAAGTAGGGGTATATGTGTAATTTACTTAACCGTCTATATACAAGGGTTGTATAAATAGACGCTTTAAGTTACAATACACAAACGAAAGATCAAAAGGCCGAAACTTTATTTTCATTTCAGAAATGACTTAGGGTTTTTTGATATGCTCCGGATCGTTTTGGAGAGAAAAACAAAAGGTTTGGTATTCTCTCGAAGCTAGCACTTTGAATCTCGACCGCCGTTCGTGTATGGACTACTGGTAGAGGGCGTTCGTCGTTGCCAGCGCCTTAAAGATCGATTAACCTTCAGAAAGGTACATTGCGACTGAGGTATGATTAAGTTTTCATTGTTTAAACGTTTTTAATGGAATTAGATTCGGATCATGTTGGGGTTTTTGTCAAAATTGTTTTGTAATCTCCACTGCGTATGAACCCCAAAACCCAACAAGCAGGCCTATCTTTGTCAACGAAATATGTATCTATGCTTGACAAAAATAGAAATTCTCCAAGGGCAAAAGAATTAGAGGCTTAGTATCACAAAACTTCATCTATTTTATATCTATATTATTTTACTCATTTAAATCATTTTATTTTTCATATTTAAAATAAATGATAAAATAAATCTTCTAAATTATATTTTATGTTTCAAATATATCTCAACAGGTCTTCTGCCAACATAGAAAAAATAAATTATTTTATCCAAGCCAAAATTGTTCCATCTTTGACAAGGACTTCATCTAACTTTATTCTCGATCAAGTTTTCACAATAGATGAAGTTCTAAATTCAGTGGAAAATGTATCATTGTTGTAGCAACTTACGTTAATTAATAAACACTAAACTACCAAAGTTATCTAATTTTATTTCTTATTCGACGAAAGTAATCAACTTTTTATCATGTCATTTGGCAGCAGAAGATATTTTGGGTTAAAGCAACACTTTCCATAACAAATCGCAATCAAACTTTTTAGTATATAAGTTGCTCAAATTTTTACCAGCGCACTGATGCAGAGTTAAATGAAGTCTTCCCTTGTTTCTTTTGTGAGAAAAATGATGTAATCCCAAGACCAAGGTGTGTTAAATGTTTTATTGTGTTTTTATAATTATAAAAAAAGACGCATATCATTCACACTATATTTATTACACACTTGTAGGTGTCGTGTATACTTAGAAGTTAAAGACAACTCAGGCTTTGTTGGTATAAGAGTATATGAAAAAATAGCTAAAGTCATTCTCTCAAAATATCCAGAACATGAAAATATGTAATGGAAAAGAATGTTGAGGTGATTTTTATTGCCTTGCATAGTATGCTAAATAAATTTATCATAAACTAAAAAATATATATAATTTACTAAATTGTTATATTTAACAGGGACAACTCCATCCACTAATGGATTCGAATACGCTTAACAATGGCAACATATATGAAATCTGCCTCAAATCTATAAATGGCAAAGATCATCACAAAGAAATGAGTTATCTAATAATATTTATCCCAAATATGAATAAAAGTAAGAAATCTGAAAGAGATGAAATTGAGGAACATGAAAATAGTGTTATCCATTCACCAAAAGTTGGTAGACTAGATGAAGAAAAGGGGAAGAGATATTGCTCGTGAATAAGAAAAGAAGCAATTATGTAAATGAAGATTTCAAAATGTCAAATGCAAATCCACATAAGATGCACAAGCATGTTGATGATGAAGAAGCTGGATGTCATGCAGCGGATGAGTGAATTATACTTTAAATTAGTAGAAGTGTTTGGGTCTGACTAAATACATATTGCCAACATTCTATGTTAATTTGCTTCTTACTTTTTGTTTTGTTACTTTGATTCGAGCTTTTGTATTTATGTTTGTTATTTTCTTAGCTATGTTTTAACTTTTTAATGAATTTAAATTTGACCTCCAATATTTTGGTTTTGGTTCGACTTGGCTTAGAGTACTTTCAAATAATATAAGCAGCGGCTAAATGGACCTCATAAATTACTAAACTGCCCCCATTGCTATGGTGTGCCCCAAATTTAAAAATATTTTACCGAACGGACCCTACTTTTTTGAAAAAACTCCAACATTGCCTTTTGTCTTCAACCAAACAAAACACATCCATATCTCTCATCCGTTTTTTAGAACCCCAATTTTCGATCCCCCTACATTCAAATTTTACGCTAGTTTGGGTCACTATGATCGCTGCATTGAGGTCGAGGGTGCACGAGGTAGGCTTAGATCCGTGGTTGGTAGAGGTCAGCGAGCAAGGGGAACTACCGGCGGGGTCTTTGCATTTCGTCGCTCGATTGGGTAAGTTTATTTCATTACAATGTTAGCAGTTTTGATCGTGAAGAGATTCAACATATTTTGGTTTTCTTTTTCTCGATTTTGGCCAGTGCTATTAGTGTATGGATTTTTTAGGGTTTAGAAATTGTTTCCCGAGATAATCGACTTCACAGGGCCTAAAGGTGTGCATATGGCACGATTGTCTCAAACCAAGTTGGACCTATTGCATTCGAAACTGTTGAACCGAGTGTTTACCTTGAACTTCGATCACATATGGTCGATACCCATACATAGGTTATGACCACCCATAACCGTAAACTATACATACATTGCGTTTTAAGTCATTCAATAACTATTGTATTGATTTCGATTATAGATCTCCGAACCTCTTAAAATCTCAGTTTTTTGTTTAATTTCTTATGCCTGGATATATTACTGTTGTAGCAGTACTACATTGAGCATAATTTTTATTTTTTTGAGGCGTAGGGAGAACAAAATGTCAATCAGGGAGGTCTTTAGCGCAGGGTGGGAGGGGAGGCAAGGCTGGCGAAGGTAGTATGGTAGCATCTCGAGTGGAGGTTGCTCTTCCTGAACAGAAGCGCCCGACTTCATCGAATTGTAAGAATAAAATGGATCAAAATAATCCACAACCCAAACGTAAACGAGCCAAACAAGCCAATGAGAGTGATGTGCAACTGGGTGAGACTGGAATGGAGCATGAGGGCGCAACTTCTTTTGTTGGGGATAGATATGGTCTTACACCTAGGGGCAAGAGTAGGGAAGGTACTGAGCTTAGTCATACACCAAAGGATAGTGTAGTTTTCGAGGATAATGCTATTGATATTAAAGTTGTAGACTCCTCCAGTACATCGTCACATGCGGAAGACAAAAAGGTCACTTCATTTCTTGGTGGCCTGACCACTTTAGACCTATTACCATCATTTTGCCACCAAGTATTGCTAGACATTTGGAGGAACAAGGTACATATTACTATCCCTTGGTTAACTTATGAAATGTTTGAGGTTCTTTCTTATTTACTCTTGGTACAACTTCTTTTGTAGGGTCGAGGATTCCTCTAATGGATCAAGTATGATTCTCAAGTTCTAATTTGGCAAACTATACAGACACACCTGGAGAAGGAAAGTGTAACGGCCCAAAAATTTGACTTGTGCCACGTGTCAAGTCAAGGTCGTAAGTAGGACCCACTCGTCAAAATACGTATATCCGAATTCAATTTAAGATGATATGCTAACTATGCGAGGAATTCGGTGAGCCGAAACATGAACGGGGACGCGCCTCGAGTCGCGTGCCGACGTGGGATACGCATCGTGATACGTGTAGCGTGAGTATCGAGAGTTTGAAATGAGGCGGGTTGGTGCCTCGAGATGCGCGCTACTTGATTGTTGAGTTTGCCTCGAGATTTGTATTGCACGACTGTCGAGGACACTTTCGATTTGAAATAAAAAAGAAAATGTATATAATATATATATAATATTATATATATAAAGAAAACAAAATTTATTTGGATAAGAATGAGAAAGAGAGAGAAAAGAAAAGAAAAAGAAGAGAGAGAAATGAGGGACGAGAGAAATAGAGAGGCGGAGAGAAAGATGAAGGGAAAGAGATCGGCGGGTCAAGCGGCTCCCGGCGAGGGCGAGCCGAGGCGGCGCGAGAGGCGGACGCAGACGACTCGGTCGGCTGCGAGTGCCGGCAGCAGCGAGCGGCGCGAGCTAGCAAGGTAGCATCGGCGCGCAGCAGCAGTGGCGGACTTCTGGTGTGGACGGACCGGTGAGACGACGAGCCAACGGAGGACGGCGGACTGGCTCGATGACACCGGCGAGCAGCTGCGCAGGTGAGGCAGCGACGGCGCGGAAAAGGGGTTGATCGGCAGCGATGGCGCGCGAGCGCGGCGATGCGACGCAACGCGGATGGGACGGCGGTCAGCAGCGGTCGAGGTAATCACGCGCGCCGGCGAAAGCAACAGCAGCCGGCGGCGGAGCAGCAGGTGGCGCCGCCAAGGGCAATGCAGCTGACGACGCGCGGTGGCGCGGTGTCGACTAGTCGGATGCGCGGTTTCGACGAAATCGCGACGACGCGATGGATTCAAATGTTTTTAAAGGCCATTGTGAGGTTTATTTCACCAAATTTTGTTGTGATTTGAATAATCTATGTAAATTAGGCCTAAATGATATAAATTGACACCAGGGACTTAGGAGTTGGGTGTCGGGTCCGTAAATCGAGACGCGAGCGAGACATTTTAAGGTTCGCGTTTCTCGAGGTAAGTAAACTAGTTAGGAATTTATACAGTATTTCATGTCTCTCAATTGGCTGTTGTTTATTGTGTTGTGATAGCTTTATTGTTGTTCACTGCTTTGTGATGCAAGCTATCGTTGAAATTGTTGTCGATTGAGTGAGTCCATTGGCAAGTGAGTCATGGTTACTGTTTATCTGCGATATGAGAGGGTTAGGACGGGAGGCAGGGGTCTCATCCTAAACCCGAGGTCTTTCATGGTCATCCGTCGATACTATCCGGGTCTATGAATGTCTCATAGTCGCATGGGTTAGGACTGGGAGGCGGGGGTCTCGTCCTAAACCCGAGTCTGTTGGTCTTGTACCGCAACTCAACGACTTTTGGTCAGGACTCCTTGTTATTGGGCATCACTCATCGATGGATTGTTTTACAGTCTCGTATATTCATGCGTTCTTGATTTCTTTCGTTCTATTTGCTTGAATTCGACTGATTTGGATATCGTGAACTGTTGTCTTGGATATTGTGAAATGTTGTGTTTATGTCCTACTGGATTTACTTACCTGGGCTCGTCATTCTTATGTTTGACTGAGTGCAAGATCATGACGAGTAGCGAAGGGAAGGCTTCATAGCTAGGTGATTTTTGTATATTTTGTATTTACTCTCCTCTGATGATATTTACTGGATTCCACAATTAGGTTGCCTAACTCCCTGATCTTTTTATTGAGTTATTTAATGTATTAGTTGCTTCCGCTAAATTTTTAAAATCTTGAAATATTATTAATAACTCAACTGTAAAATGTTGAATGTGCTGATAATGATGGATTGGAAGGCTGACTAGGCTCGCGTTGACCTTGCGAGATTGGCTCGGGGGTCCACGTGAGCTTAGGCCGGGCGGGGCCCAATTCGTAAAACATTGGGGCCGTCATAGAAAGGGTGAAGAAGTTGATTGCAGATAGTGGTTTAGGACATTTAGGTTATATCTCGTATGAAGGACACAACCGTATATTAATCTCTGGCATTGTTGAGAGATAGTAGCCCAATACCAACACATTCCACATGCCATTTGGAGAGATGACAATCGCATTAGATAATCTGCGGGTCTTTTTTACAATTCAGGTCACTGGAAAGACCGTAGTTGTCAAGTCGAAGGAGGGAGTTGAGGTGACGGCTATGGTAAGCCATTTATTGGGGATTCCAATTGGTGAAGTTGATCAAGAGATTTAGACTATGTTTGGCCTGATTGTGAGGTTGGCATTGTTGAAGGACAGATTTGCAGTCCCAACTAAAAGACTTTTAGATGATGAGGATGATGAAAATGAAGAGGAAAAGGAAGAGGAATATGAAGAGGAAGGTCCGAGGGGAAAAAAGGGTTTTACGTGTATCCCCCTGTAAAGTGCTTACTTAAAGCCTACATTTTATACCTACATGGAGCCACCGTTTTTACGAATAAGTCTAGTACGATAGTCCCCCTCACTCTCATTTAGCTTTTGGATGATGTAGATAACATTGGGCAGTATGAATGGGTCGAGCGGCACTTGCTTACTTGTACCGTCAGCTAGGCATTGCAAGTCGCACCGGGGTCACACAAATTTGCGGATACATGACTTGTTAGAGGTAAATTATTGAACAAGTCATTTAAGTTTTATTTTAAATTACTTTGTTTGTAACATTTCTTTTATGCAGGGCTGGATGTACTATAGCCTACCATTTATCTAACCGTGTCTCCGTAATGACTATAAACCGGGAATGGCACGAGTGATGAGGTGGAACAATAAGATTGAGTCGAGCCTAATGTTGGAGCTACTCATAGACTTTAGGATGCGAGTGGATAGGATGCGACCCGAAGAGGTGATGCACCCACGCTACAATTACCTACACTTATAAATATATTTTACATTTGTGACTAATTTTCATTTTTCCTTAGGTGTTTTGGCATACAATTGAGAAGAATGCACCTCCAGTCCATGAAATAGCCTTCTATTTAGGTTCGATAAGGTTTATGGATGTCATTGAAATGCATAATCCTACAAAAGTGTTGAGGCAAATGTGATATGTTCAAGGCATTCCAAAAACACCATACAAACCCATTTATGCAGATAAGAGCAACTTAGCCCATACATACTCAGTGAAGAACAGTTATGACCCCCAAGTTTGGAAAGAGTGGGAGGAACATCTCATTGCTAGAGAACGACACGGTGAGAGGACTGTATTTCCATGGCAAGCTACACCAGGATACCTTCAATGGTTTGAGCCGGCGAGCCATCAATTTGCCGAAAATCATGAACATGTCACTAGGGTGGTTGATGAAGACGAGCCTACTTTGGTATAAATTCAATTTTCTTATAAATTCAACTTTGGTGTTTGTTTTGGCATTTACTTACTCACATTATTTTATTGACATCATAATCATCGAGCACTTGACGTTGCATTGCGGTTCATGACGATGCCTAAAACCAATGTTACGACTGAAAATGCAATTGCAACGGCTAATGCGGTGATCGCCTTCTTATTTGGAGTTGAAGAGGAAGAGGAAGACATGGTGACTGGCACAACCACCCACAACGATGGAGCTACAACACCCACTACTGCAGCTATGGCTCCTCAGACAAGCGTCGAGCATGCCTCAAAAGTTAGGGGCTAGATTTAGGTGTTGGTCATCCTTTTAAACTTTATGAATCTTCTTTTAACTGTTTCATATAATTTGAGAATGGTTTTACCGTACTACTGTTATTGAATGTATGTTATTGGCAGCCATGTTCTTTTCATTGCTATATACTAGTGCTAGCGCACTAGCTGGGCCGAAAAGTATGTAACTGTAACTGCCACAATTGACTAATATTTTTTGTTGCATTTTGACACCATATGAACAAGTGATGTTGTTATGTTTTGGTCGTATGTAAACAAATTTATAATTGTATGGGCTTCTTATGGGGTATAACTGTCAACTTTGTGGGTATGCATAGTACTATAGTGGAGTATAACCAGATAAACAGACACAGGTAACCAAAACTCGTATTTTCGTTTCAAATTGTGCTTATCAAGATATTAGAATATCTTTTAGAACTATCAGACCGATTACACTAAGAACCTGCAAAAATCCTACATCAATGGGTTATGATTAGTACTATAATGGGGTACGACCAGATAACGGACACAAGTTACCAAAAGCCATTGTTCAGTTTTGGTTTCCATTAACTAATATTCGACACGGAGTCACGGACAATCAAGCTCCAAAGTATTATGTGTTTTTTTTTAAATTCCCAAACATGGGGTATGCTTAGTAATATAATGTGGTATGACTATATAAACAGACATTGGTGACCGAAACTCATTAATCAATTTCGGTTATCATTATATGATATTGCACGCATAATCTCAGACAATCAAGCTCAGAAGTATTATGTGTTTCTTTTAACTTCCCAAATATGGGGTACACTTAGTAGTATACTGGAATTACCAGATAAATGGAAACTGGAGACTGAAACTCTTAGTTTCATTTCGAACAGGGCACACCGAAAGATGAGAAAAACTTTCGAACCTGTCAGACCGAAAGCACTCAGAACCTGCAAAAAATCTTGCAACAATCCTTTCAACTGTGTAAAAAAAATAAGAACTTCGACCAACTAAAAAATCTCTACCAAACATGTTCAACATTTAGTGACCAAACTTAAAGCATTCCATATAAAGAACAACTAAATTACATTAAAAATCCAGCCCGATAACAACAAAATAACATCAACATGTGTGTATGTTCCAAAAAATCAAAGTGTACCAAAAAAAGAACGTGACGCATACACGCAAAAAAGAGTGTATGAACCTGTAATAAACTCCATTCTCCAATGAAATCCCTATGAAATCCCTACAACGATCATTGTTATACCCACCCATGTACATGTTGATCTAAACAGAGCAACTACATGTGAATCATTGCTATACCCACCAATGCACACCAAAAAAACCAATGTTTATCACCAAAAAATCAATGTCTAGGCAACAAAAAACACGACCAACATATCAATCGAGAGTTATCATATCTGCTAGTCCAGTTTTTGTTGGTCTCGCCATAACATTTAACCCATCCAGCCAAGTCCTACTAGCACGTAACGCATATACATCCCATTGACTGGATACATGAGGTAGAGGTGCCCCGTCCTTCATTCGTAACTACACCCATTAAAGATATTTACAAAACCTTACTATAATAAAATGATTTGTGTTAACCAAGCACAATCATATGACTTGTCTTTCAGGTATTGGAAGGGGCTCTTGTAAGGCAGGAAACCAAGTTACAAACCCGGCATGAGATAATGAAACAAAAGCCCTATCATAACAATTGGCAATAATTACTCCTATGTATGGCAATGTGAGCCATGAAGAACCCGGTTCAAAGTCACTCTGAAATGTGTTGATGGAATTTCTAATTGTGTAAAAGTTTTCCTTTAGCTGGAACACATTGATGTAGAAATCCCTATGACTATCAAGCTTTCGCACTAGTTCACTCCTCACCCTCATCCAACTAGAGTTAGCTTCATATCCCAATGCCTCGCCTATTGTGCAATACCCACAATTCCCATCGAACTCCACATTCCTTATCTCGAGCTTGAATGGTAACCACAAATCTGGTACTTGATCAATAAACCCAACGGCCACTTGAGATCGGGTCTTTGATTGACTAGGTAGTGTAAATGGAATCGATGTAGAAGCTCCACCGCGTCTCTTTCCTTTTCCCCTCCTACTACCCCTCCCCCTACCAATACTATTTGAAGATAAGATGACTCAACGAAATTGGGATCACCAACCACGGACTCTTGGGTAGGTCGAGGCTTAGTAACTGACCTAGTCTCCTCAATAAGAACCTCATCAGCAAGAACCTCCTCGACAAACACCTAATGACCAACAGAACTAGCATCATCGGCAATAGACTTTGCCTTCTCTACGGCCTTAACTCAAGCATCAACCATCTTAAAAGAAGATGGAGTCCTCGTTGTAGATTTCTCAAGTTTCTCCATTTTTCTCTCTTTTTTGGACTTCTTCTTCATCGGTCCCAATGGACCACTACGAGGTTGTCCACTAGTCTTAGTTTTCTCTTTTAAGTATGGAAATGACAGTTGTAGCTGGGCATGTTATTTTCCTAAACCTGTAGATAATTCTTATCCTCACATTCGGATTCGTGCTTCATAACTTAGACTAAACTGCTTCCATCTCAATAAGATACTCATGGTCATCTTGTTCTTCTTCACCAACTTTGACCGAGTTCAAGTTTAATTTCCTCCAATGTGGTAACACCTCATCAAGACTAATTGGGCTACCTTCCAACATATGAATTGCAAGCTCATGGGCAAATGGCAACCTATGTGTGACCCCTAACACAAATCAAGGCCAACACTATCATTAACCTTCTTTAATTCCTTATTGATCTCGTCCAATGCGTACCGAGATATAAACCCATTAATGTTGCTAAAAATGTGGTGTTCATACTGATGTGCAATGAGATGCATGTACTGGTTGAATGAAGCCTCGACTACCCTTTGTTAGTGGTCAAGAACTATGTGTATAGACTTCCACTCATCCCCAAAGTGCCCCTGTGAAGTCCCCAACTCTTTCTTCAAAGTAGAATGTGCACCCTCTACCCAATTAGTAATTGCATTCCCAAAATGCAAGACCTTATATGTCCATGCATCTACCAGTTTCTCCTCATGACACAGCCTCGTCTCCCGGACATAATCTATTAAACCAGGAACTCCTCTATACTCTTCTTCAAGCTCCTTAACCCTACTCATGTTGATAATTTTGTTGAAGCATGTACCACATCCATTCACCTCCCATGCCATCTGTCATAGTCTGCTTAATTAGAAAATAATTATCTTGTCTTAGCATGGACATTTCTATTCACGTGCCAACCACATAGTAAGTGTGTGCAACTTGGAAAAACTTCCTCAACTGCCTCAACATGAGAGCTTGATCTCTATCGGTCAATATCACCCATGCTATGTCCACCCAACCGATAAATTCCTCAACTGCCTCAACGCCCATTCATAGTCAGACATCTTCTCATTGGTTAAGAATGCATGCGCCACAATGAAAGTCATGCTAGTGGAAGTGACGTCGAAAATCTCAAGCAATGGGTACTTGAACCCGTTAGTCTTGTAGGTGTAGTCCATAATCAATATATGAGGAAAGCACCGAAGAAGCAGCAAGGAAGTAGGGTGAGCAAAAAAAAATAGGCCTTTGATGATGTCCAATCCTTCAACATACACGTGCTGCTCAACATATCCATGCTCATCCAAGTTTTGAAACAACATTTGTATCTTTATCTTGCCTTGAGCTTCAATCCTTCTCAATCAGGCTCTCTCATCGTAGATTTTTTTATGATGGTCACATTTTTTGGATTCTCGTCCTTAATGCTACCAAGAATGTGTTTAGGTTTTGCACTAGTCTTGATCAAATCCTTTAGAATCACCCTCTCTGATTTGGTAAGCCTTCCGGGATATGCATGGCTAATCAAATTGTTTGAGAACTTGTGGTTGTGAACCCCACACACAACTATAACATGCCACTTATTATCTAATGCATGTTTCACATTAAGCTTAAATAGACAACCACACTTCTTCGAAGCAGTATCTTTAGGCTTCTACTCAACCTCGTCCCCATTCTTTTCTTTACACAATTTCTCTACAGCAAACATCAACTTCTTCGCCTTAGACATCTTAGGTGCAAATGCATCATACCTCTCACATTGAATGGATAATCTAGCTTTCCTACTAATTGGAGCATCAGACTTCAATATGATGACCATAAATCCACACTTCTTAGCTATAGACTGTGTCCACTTCCTCTCTACTGTCGAATGGCATGGCAAGCTTAAAGGTCTCGGTGAAGTTCGGGAAGTCATTGCTCGATTTACACCATATCTCTTTAATAGGAACTGCAGTAGAAACCTACAAGAACGAAAAAAAATCACTTATTAAACACAGAACAATGGCATAACAGTCGCATTTCATAGTTTTTTATACTGTGCAGAGAGTCAACTCTGATACTTATAAATAGGTTTCGATTACTTATGATTAAAACCTATTTCAAAGTATCGGACAGATGTAGCCGAAAGCTAACAATCAGTAACGGTCAAGTTCAGACAAAAGCCATTGATTCACATTGGGTGAACTTGACCGGACGGAGTGCAAGATATGCGACACAATGGGACCAAGGGGCGTTTTACACGCCTTAACCCCGTGTGTCCAATAATCACGGCCAACCAAAAAAATTTACAATGCACGCGTAAATCGTTACAATACTTCAAATCTTACCTTATTTTGCCCTCCTTTACTTCAATTTGACACATCCTTTGTGTTTTTCATGATTACTTGCTCGATTTATCTGAAACTCAATGCACTAGCAAATCCAAAAATGGAAACAATCAGAGCAATCAGAAAAAACACAAAACAAGCCAGCGAACCAATATAGAAAAGAAGAAAATGGACTTACTTGGTCGATTCCGTGACGATTCACCCTTGTTTGCCTGGGAAATGTGATTCGCGTGTGTGGGAGATGAAAGGCTTTGAAGAGTAGATGGAGGAGTTCTTTTTTCAATTGATAGATTTGGGGTATGCTTGAGACAAAACTCCTTATATATTAAGGGCAATATGGACATTTTACCTTTGAGTACAAATAAAAACTAAAAATTTTCAAAAATTGGGGTCCGTTTAGTAATTTATGGGTTCATTTATCCATGGCCATAATATATGACAATCACTTTCAATTGAGGATTGTCAAATTGTAGAAAACATAATATATCTGTCAAGGCCTAAATCTTTAAATCTCGTTTTAATTCCTTAATCAGGATCACCGACTTATGACGTGAGACCCACACCGTGATACGTGCACCTACCGAGGCACGTGACCGAGGTATATTATATTTTTGTATTGATGTATGCCTAGTGTTATGTATTGTGTAGACTTACTAAGTCGGTTTGTATAGTTGTAGGCGTCGAGACGAGAGTTGGGACGCGCCTTGAGTTGCGTGCGAGCCGGGGAATCGGGTAGTTAGAATTTTGGTAAGTCTTATTTAGTTTTAATATAAATTAAGGAATTATTTATAAGCCTATGGTTGTGTTTATTAATGTAAATCAAATTCAAGTCCTATAGTTTTGGTTTAAAAATCTACAACACTTAGACTTGCCTCGGGATACACGCTAGCACACACTCCCATGATATGTGTGTCGAAATGTTGTGTTAGTGAACTAGAATTAGTGGGTTAGTAGGAGTGAATGAGAGCCACAAGATGTCATGGAGATGGGCGGTACACATTAGATGAAAACTCAAACATATATAAACCCACCTTAGTTCATTCTTCTCATTTTGCATGTTGGAAACGAATGAAATAAAATAGAGAGTTGCTGGAAATCTATTAATTGCTGAAAAGTTGGGAGTTTGAAGGGGTGTTTTCATCATCGAGAGTTGGAGAACACAACACCCAACAATAACTACAACCTAGGTAATGTGTTCAACAAATAGGTAACTTGCATACACTAGTTTATTTAGTTCAACTTGATGAATTCATGATTTTGATGTTTTTGGTTGTTGCTTTGTGTTGTGGTTGATGTTAAGAAACTCTAATAGTGTGTATGAGGGTTCCCTATGCATTAACATGGCCTATGTATAGAGAAAACTCAAAATTCTGATTGCAAAATTCTAGGTTTTACTGCACATAGCACGTTAGATTTAACATTTAGCGCGCGAAGTTAGAAATTAGCGCGCTAATTTCCATGACAAGACAAAAAAATCAGCAATTTTTCAAAATTCTCAAAATACTATAACAAAGTCTAAAACCTTGAGTAAAAGTCTGAACACATCCAAAAACATGTTATACGATATCGGGAACATAGGAAAAGGGTACGGGAGAGCGAATACAAGATTTGAAGTATCGGGAGCCAAGTAAAGCTAGGACTTTACTTTGTTGTTGTGAGTATACCCAATGTCAACTTTACTTGGCATTTCATTTCTATTAATTGTTGTCCTTGCATAGTCCTTTTGACTATTTTTCCTTGTACTCTTATATCATGTGTTCTTTGTGTCTATGCTCACTTGATTAGTCTAGTTTTCATGATATCCATTAATTTGATTTGGTTCATTGATTCTATCCCATGCTATGTTTATTCTTGCTTTTTTAAGTGTGAATTGAATGATAAATAGCATGCTATTAGGCTAGTGAATATCTTATAAATATTTAAGTGGACTTGTATTCCTTTTTTGTTTAGGTGTGTAGATGTGCCTATGCCTTGACAATCCATACTTGGTATTTCTTGAAATTAAAAAGTAGTTTTCGTATTTAGGTCCCATTCTCGACCGAGTTGTGTGTGACTCACAGGTTTAGAGTCCCTGGGGATGTCAGTACATGTTACATGACACCGTATGACACTCGGGGTTAGAGTCCCTGAGGTGGTCTACACACCGGGGTTAGAGTCCCTGGTAACACTTGGGTTAGTCTCTTGTGCTATATGATTATTGAGTCGGAGTGACGCGGCTCACTGCCAACCGGACCTAAACCACCACTACTTAGCCTAGTGTCAGTATCTCTTGTTTAACTCTGGTATTTACTTGGATATAGTTTATTTTCCAACTTTCCCATTTATATCTTTTAAATACCATTTGAGTATTTGGAAATGCAAATTGAACTTGTCATCGGGGATTATAGTTTTATTATTGTACTCACTGTCCTTTTTATGACAGTCGGTGCAGAGTCGCCTACCAGCAGGCCGGGCAAGAAGAAGTTCAGCAATTATCTTTGAGCCAACGACGCATTACTTCATCGATTGTAGTTCTTTTTTGGTATTTTGATTGTATATGTTATATATATATATATATATATATATATATATATATATATATTTCAGATAATATTTGGGTTGTATATTAGGTAAAGCGTTAGTTCCCAAGCCTGACTTAGACTATTTTACTGTTTCACTACATTTTGAGGATTTTATATATGAGACGTCATTTCCAGGTTTTCACATTTAGGGTTTTTCAAATGGCTTTCGCATAATTATAAATGTCTTTAACGTAAATTACTAATTGCTTCTGCATAATCAATAAGACTTCCGCTAAATGATTAATTTAATAAAAAGTTTTAATTAACTCTAAATTTATAAACTGGTAGGACTAGTTTATTACTTATCATGAACATGAGAAAAGAGGCGCTTAGGTTGTAAAGGCTGACTAATATGTAGTTAAATCTTGCGTGGATAGGATTATGGCTTAATTACGGGATTAGGCCGGGCGGTGCCCTATATTAGAAGAGGGGCCATTACAATATCTATATTTTGATTATGATAAAATGAACAAAATGATATCCCGCAAGCAGAGCGAGAGGGTTCATACGTGTGTAGCACGCATACAAAACTAGTATATATAAAAGAAAGCTATGTACATGTTGACACCATGTCAACTCTACATAGCTCTCAAACTAATGTTTGCCTAATTAATATCAATATCCTAATTAATAGCTTAAGTACATTATTTTCAATTTCTTTTGTTTTTGTTCTTTTTATTTTTGTATAGAATAACTGCTTTATTACATTATTCTTTATATATTTTATATTTGATTTTTAAACAGTTTTTATTTATAAAAAAATAAATATAAATTTATAGTATTCTAATACAATGTTAAGGCGTAAAACTAGTTATAAGATCTAACTTGCTACAAGTAATATCAATTTGGGATTACAATCGATTTGATTGTTGGTCACTTGGTTGCCCTAAAATAATAAAGAAATAGCTATTATAAGTTCCAACAAATTCATCGATGTTGTAAATTGAGTTGGGACTTGCTAAGAACTAAAGAAGGAAAATATAAGACTAAGAGTTTTTACTACTATAAAGGAGAATAGAAGAAATGTGATAGTTGGAATGATAAGTTTTCATTCAACTTGGTGTGTTTTTACAATGAGGTTGGCACCCTTTATATAGGTCATTTAGTGATGATGATAAATGTACTTAGACAATGTTTACAAGTAACACATGCATAACATGTCATACAACTATTCACAAGCAACATTGATAATACATGGAATAGTAAGTACATTGGATATGAATACAAGTAAAAGCAATGCTTGATATTACAACTCAATGGCAAAGCCATGCTTGACAATTTGGTTATCCAAAATCTTGGTCAATTGTTCATCCATATCATAACACTCCCCTTGGATGATAATTGTTGAGAGAATGTGCCTCATCAAAGTTTCTACTAGGAAAAATCCTATGGGAAAAATATAGTAAAAGAAAAAGAGTACATTGTTCTCATAAATCTTAAGATGAGTAAATATTATTAGGATTGCCTCATTAAAAACTTGCTAGAAAAACCCAATGGGATAAAACTATAGATAAGACAAAAAAGTGCAATACACTAATTAATAACTCCCCCTCATGTGAATATGAGTGAAACTTGTTCTATTTTTTTACTTGCAATGTCCTTAAGTTTATACAAGGCAATACCATATGTAAGTCTCTTAAATGTCCTAGTTGGTAAAGCTTTTGTGAATAAATCAGCAAAATTATCACTCGATTGAATTTGCTTGACATAAATTTCATTATTCTTCTAAAGCTCATGTGCATAAAAGAATTTTAGTGAAACATGTTTTTTTATGTCCCTTTTATGAATCCTTCACTTAACTGTGCGATACATGCTGCATTATCTTCATATAATATGGTTGGGGAGTCTTTTATTGAAGGTAATCCACATGATTCTTGAATATGTTCAATCATGTTTCTCAACCATATACATTCACGACTTGCTTTATGAATTGCAAGTACTTTTGAATGATTGGAAGAAGTAGCAACCATAGTTTATTTTATTGACTTCCATGATACAGCAGTATTACCACAGGTGAATACATATCCCGTTTGAGAACGAGCCTTACGGGGATCGGATAAAAATTCGGCATAGCATAACTTTGGAGATTCGATTTCACTTCCCTCGAGTAAAAAAAACTCATGTCACTTATTCCTCGAAGATATCGAAAAACATGTTTGACACCATTCCAATGTCTTCGAGTTGATGAAGAGTTGTATCTTACAAGTAGGTTGACAGCAAAAGTAATGTCAGGTCTTGTATAATTTGTAAGATACATAAGTACACCAATTGCACTTAAGTATGATACATCCGGACCAAGTAGCTCTTCAGAATTTTCCTGATGTCGAAATAGATCTTTATCCACTTCAAGTGATCAGACAACCATTAAAGAGCTCAGTGGATGTGCCTTGTCCATATAAAATCTTTTTAATATTTTTTAATATAATTTTATTGATAAAAAAATACTCCACTTGAAACATGTTCAATTTGCAAACCAATACAGAGTCTTGTTTTTCCAAGTTCTTTCATCTCGAATTCTTTTTTCAAGTATTCGGATGTTCAAACGATGTCGTTGTAGTTTCCCACTATATTTAAATGATCAACATATATTGCAATAATCATGAATCATGTTGATGATCTTTTAATAAAGACATATGGGCAAAGTGGATTATTTGCATATTCTTCTTTAAGTAAATAATCATTAAGGCGTTTGTACCACATTCGTTCGGATCGTTTCAATCTGTACAAAGATCTTTGTAATTTTATAGAATGATTGTTATGAGGTTTTGATTTTATTTCTTCAGATATTTCAAATCCTTCTGGGATTCTCATATATATCTCATTATCTAGGGATCTATACAGATATGTTGTAACGACATCCATTAGATGCATATCAAGCCCTTCGAAAATCGCAAGGCTTATCAAGAATCGAAATGTGATTACATCTATAACAGGAGAATATGTTTCTTCATAATCAATGTCAGGTTTTTGTGAGAAGCTTTGAGCTACAAGTCTTGTTTTGTACCTTGTAATCTCATTTTTTTCGTTTCTCTTTCGTATAAACACCTATTTATATCCAACAGACTTTACGTCATCTAGCATTTGAACAACCGGTCCAAAAACCACTCATTTCTTTAACGAGTCTAACTCTGCTTGGATAGCCTCTTGCCATTTTCGCCAATCAGGTTTTTTCGACATTTGTCCACTGATCGTGGTTCTAGATCATTGTCATTTTCATATATTTCAAAGGATGCATTGAAAGCAAATATATCATTATGAACAATATTATTTCTATCCCAAATCTAACCAGAGTTCAAATAATTTATTGAGATCTCATTATTTTCATATTTTACCTCTTTTTCTAGAGGCACTTGTTCCTGGTCAAAATCAACTTGTTCTGACAAATCCTTATCAAAAGATTATTATGCTTTCTCGGGAGTATTTTCATTTGCATTTATTTTTACTCCCGTTTTCCTCTTTCTAGGAACTGTATCCTTTGAACCAACTGGTTTTCCACGCTTTAAGCGTTTCATTGGTTCTTATGCATTTTGTTGCACAGAGACATCAATTCTTACAGGAGCATTTACACCTAGAATATGTGATTTTGTTACTCGTTTTGCGTCAGTAAATGCATCGCGTAATTGATTTGCAATTTGTTGCAAATGAATGATCTTTTGAACTTCGAGTTCACACTGATTTGTACGTGGATCATAATGTTATAAAGTTGATGCATTCTAAGCAATTTCGTGCCATTCCTTTTGAATCGGCTTCTTGTCTGCCCCTAATGGTGGGAAAATTCATTCATTAAAGTGAAAATCAGCGAAATGTGTAGTAAATAAATTCCCTATTATGGGCGGTATCGTATAATGGAAGATACGTTAAATCCAACACAAATCTCAAGTTTTTGTTGTGGACTCATCTTAGTTCTATTAGGATAGGGTATAGGACCATACACTGCACAGCCAAAAGTTTTGAAATGTGAAATATTTAGTTGTTGACCTAAAATGAATTGCAAGGGGGAATGTTCATGGTATGCAGTAGGCCTATAACGAATGATAGATGCTGCATGAAGGACTGCATATCCCCAAACTGAAGTTGGTAACTTAGTTTTCATGATTAAAGGCATAGCAATTAATTGAATGTGTTTAATCAGAGATTCAGTCAAACCATTTTGGGTATGCACATGTGGAACAGAATGTTCAATAGTAATTCCTACAGACATGCAATAATATTTAAATACTTGATATTGAAACTCTCTAGCATTATCAAAACGGATAGCCTTGATTGGATTGTCAGGGAATTATGCTATTAACTTAATGATTTGTGCTAAAAGTTTAGCAAATGCAACATTACGGGTCGAAAGCAAACAAACATGCGAACACCTAGTTAATGCATCTATCAAAACCATGAAACTAAATGATTCGCACTAAGGATGAATAGGCCCACATATGTCTCCTTGAATGCGTTCTAAGAAAACTGGAGATTCCACAACAATTTTACTTAGGGATGGTTTAACTATCAATTTACCTTGAGAACAACTAGCACAATTATAATCACCAGCTGAAAATATTTTGTGACTCCTTAAAGGATGTCCATGCGAATTATTAATTATTTTTCACATCATTGATGATCTTATATGATCAAGTCGGCCATGCCATAAAATGAATCTTTTTGGATCATTAATTTTCTTATTTAAGACGACATTCATTTCGACATGCCTTATATGAGTAAAATATAATCCAAAGGATAAAGCTTGGAGTTTTGCTAATACTTCTTTTTTCCATTTGAAACCAGTGTGACATAGAGAAATTCTCTATTATTTTCGTTCATGGTTTCAATGTGATATCCATTTTGTCAAATATCTTTAAAGATAAGTAAGTTCCTTCTGGATTTTTCAGAGTATAAGGCATTGTCAATATGAATTATTGTTCCCCCAAGCAACATAATATTTGCTCTTCCAGAGCCATTAATCAAATTGGAGATGCCAGATATTGTTTGAGCATTAGCCTCAGCTAAGTTCAAATTGGAGAAATATTCTCTCTTGTTAAGGATTGTGTGCATTGTAGCACAATCAGCAAGATATATATCGCTCTTATTTGATTCATGATTTGAACACATGATTTGATGATCCATCTATACAAATAATGTTTGACAAATTAGATAAAGAGTCATATTTTATTCATAATAAGATACTAGTATATATAAACTAAAAATCTATACTATTATAATAGCAAACCCAAAGCGGTTAACCGTGAAGCCTTTTTGGTCGAAAGTCCCGACAATGCCCCTAAGTGCTTTGATACAAATATTTAAAAATCGGGATAAATTGGTAATTTAATTGATAACACCAAATTAATAGGCGATTTCGAATTTATATGTGCAGATCAAAATTGAATTACTTTCTAAAAGTATCCCAATTAATAGGCGGTTTCCTAACAAATTGGGATTTGGAGATTTTCTTCTCTCTCTTCTCCAAGTTTTTCTCCTATCTCTCTATCCACGTCTCTCTCTCTCTTCCACGGTTCTCTCTCTCTCCATTCACATTTTTCTCTGTTGCATATAATTAACTTCATATATTTCTTTCAATCTTTCAAAAATTTATTTACGTACGATTACCTTAAAAAAATTCATGATTTTAACCATTGAAATGTTGTTTTAATGATTTTAACTTCATATTATTCTTCACGCCTCCATGAAGACCTCTATAGAAATAATGGCATAAATACAGACTTTTCAACTGGAGAGCGCGCACTCACTTTCTCCATGTTGCTCTTGAGGATCTTCGTGAAGTATTATATTTTAATTTGCTTTGGAAACTAGGACGATATGTAAGTTCAATCTTATTGATGCAAAGTGATGCCATGTAATTTCATAAGTTTGATGGTAATATTGAATCTTATTGATGCAAAGTGATGTCATGCGGTGCCATTGTATTTTTCATGATTTTTATGGTAATAGTATATGTTTTAATTCTCATTTTATTTTTTCTTGACCTATGTCAAGTGGTCAAGAAATTTTTTGAAAATATTCTTTAAGTTCAATCTTATTGATGCAAAGTGATGCCATGTGATTTCATAAGTTTGATGGTAATATTGAATCTTATTGATGCAAAGTGATGTCATGCGGTGCCATTGTATTTTTCATGATTTTTATGGTAATAGTATATGTTTTAATTCTCATTTTGTTTTTTCTTGACCTATGTCAAGTGGTCAAGAAATTTTTTGAAAATATTCTTTAAGTTCAATCTTATTGATGCAAAGTGATGCCATGTGATTTCATAAGTTTGATTGTAATACTGAATCTTATTGATGCAAAGTGATGTCATGCGGTGCCATTGTATTTTTCATAATTTTTATGGTAATAGTATATGTGTTAATTCTCATTTTATTTTTTCTTGATTTATGTCAAGTGGTCAAGAAATTTTTTGAAAATATTCTTTTTTTTTAATAATTAAAAAAAAACTTCAATTTAATTCATCTTCAAAGTTCAATGTTAGAGTTCTCACTCTTCGCAATGCATAATTTATTGGATTAACCATAAAGTTAATTTGTTTTAGCCAAGAATTTATATTCGTAGTTGGTGTTTAGGCGATGATGTCATTTTTACTACAAAAATGGACTCACTACCTCAGTAATTCTTTTAAGGTTTCATCTTTTTAGTGATCTTACTATTGGCTTTTCATGCAGGGAATATAGTGTGTGCGTTGTGGTTGAAAGGATTTATGAGTGATGCATTTTGGACATCGCCGCTTGGTTGGGGTCTAGCATGGTCAGTGCAAGTTGTGTTGATCGCGTTTTGATTTGGAGCCATAAAGTTCGACTGGTCAGAGCCCCTATATGAGATAGGCTTACTACCCTTGATTTTGGATTTGTGTACGTTTATGAATGATTGTGATTGGCGGTGGTGGCATTGTCTTCATTTCTATATTTTGTTGGGTCTTGCCTATTCCACATCTGGTTGCAACGTGGATGATAGGATCAATGACTTGAGGTAATGTCTTGGCGGGAGTTTGTACTCCACATGTCTTTCCTAGCTCAACCCTTAATTTGTTTAGGTCTATAGCATGACTGGTAGTGCTATTGTGGCAGGATGAGTTAGGTGGTTGTGAGCTTTGATTCTATTTTGGCTGCGACCTATTCTATTGTACCTTTGATGATGTGCGAGATGGGTGCAAGTAATTGATGCAGATCCATTTATATGCACCTATTCTTTTGTACAGTGACCCTGTACGGCTCAATTTCGGAAGAACATGCTTTCTTCCATGTACATACATTCTTTGAGTTATAATATCTTCCATGAGCATATCTTCTATTCTAAGAAAAATACATTATTACAATGTTTTTTTTTTGTTGCATGATGTTATACATGCATTATATTTATCTATTTTTCTTTCTTTCCTTTTCATGGTCAAACTATTTTAAAAAGCTTCTTTGTAATTGGTATATGTTAATACATGTCATGGATCGAGATCATGTTTAGATTAATTTCATTGGATTGAATTATTCAAAATGATATTTATAATATTGTCTAAGTTCTTATTACAATAAATATTTAATGGGTTGTATGTATCTACCATGAGATACTCTAAATTCATTAGCAATGCATATATTTAATTTCACCAAAAAATTGGTATTTAGACCCAACAAAAAATTTTGAGCATTATTATTGGAAGGTAATTTTGACATATATTTTTCTTTAAATATAAAGACAATAAATTATACATATCATTAAGATAGTATTTTAATACTAACTTTTCACATATGTTTCCCGACGCATTTATTGTTTACGCCTTACGCGCAAAGCGCGTGCCCATTGACTAGTATAACAAAAACTAGTGCATAAAATTATTGAAAAACATTACATATAATCATTAAAGATATCGAGATTAGTGTTTGGGTCATCGTGAAAATTTGAGACATCCGTATAATTAATGTCCGACAAACCATCTCCGACAGTGAAGTTCATCTCAACCGTTTTGCCTTTCTCCTTTAAGGAGGCTTGATGAACATCAATAAAATGCTTAGGCGTGCAGCATACATAAGCCCAATGGTCTCTCAAACCACTCATGTGGCATGTTTGGTTACGATTATGAGCATGCCTATTTTTAGCAACATTCTTTCCCTTATTCTGAGCGGCGTCATTTCTATTCCATTTATTTTGGAACTTATTGCCACAGAATTTAGAATAGGGCTTGTCATAATCTTTGCCAATCGATCATTTCCCATTTCCATGTCCGTGGTTTTTCTTTCCTTGATCGTTTTTATGGTCATTATAAGATGGAACATTTGATTCATTAATTGAAGCAGAACCAGTTAGACGGGAGTTGCGGTTTTTCAATAGAAGCTCATTATGTTGTTTAGCCATCATGAGATAAGAAATTAATTCCAAGTACTTTTTAAATTGACGCGCTCGATATTGTTGCTACAACAATAGATTCGAGGCATGAAAAGTATTAAATATTTTTTCCATCATTGCTTCATCAGATATATTTTATCCACATAGCCTCGAATGAAATGTAATATTAAACATGGTGGAGTTATACTCACTGACTATTTTGAAATCTTGTAGCCTAAGATTTAGCCAGTCATTTTGTGCCTTTGGAAATATCACCGTCTTTTGGTGATCATATCGTTCTTTCAAGCTTAACCACAATGTAAAAGGATCTTTTGCAGTGAGATACTCACTTTTCAAGCCTTCACAGAGATGATGGCGAAGGAATATTAGTGCTTACGTGTCACGGCCTAAATCTCTAACCCCGTTTGAATTCCTTAATCAGGATCATCGACCCTTGACGTGGGACATACACTGTGATACGTGCACCGAACGAGGCACGTGGCCGAGGTATATGGTATTTTTGTATTGATGTATGCCTAGTGTTATGTATTGTGTAGACTTACTAAGTCATTTTGTACGGTTGTAGGCATCCAGACGAGAGCGGGGGACACGCCTCGAGTAGCGTGCGAGCCGAGGGAACCGGGTAGTTAGCATTTTGGTAAGTCTTATTTAATACTAATATGAAATAAGGAATTACTTATAAGCCTATATAGTCAAGTAAATAATATGGAATATATATTGAATGACTAGCGACGCGGCGGTACGCGGATATCACAATTCGGACGAGAAACCGAGCGTCGAAACGCCCAAAAACACGGACGAGTGTCTTAGATGTGTCACAATTAGGTGTCAACACACCTAACACCAGCACAAGTGGCAAAATCAAACACACACATGTCTCAATTTTCCACCAGGTGTCACCACCCCACCTACCCACTTATATCACACACACACACACGCTCAAGCACACACTGTTCGCACACATACACAGAGAACCGGGAGGCCGAGAGCGACGAAGAAGAAGAGGAGATGAGGAGGAGGAGAAGTGATGCGCCGAGAAGGAGAGTGAAGGATCACAATTGAGGTGAGTCGTTATTGTTGTTGTTGTTTGGGTAGCCGAGAGTGAGGGTCCGGCCTCCATGGCCGAACCCCATGGCCGCGGTGGTGATGGCAGAGGTGCCTCCCCTGCCATCGGCTCAACCGGGGTTGGGGCGGAGAACCACCCCAACCCATCACCGGAGGAGAGAAGAACAACGAAAATAAGAAAAAATTGTTCTTGCTCCCGATCGAACCAGTCGATCGGGAGGAAGAAGGTGCACGCGCGTGTGCACCCCCTTACTGGGCTGGGCCCAGAACGGGCAGGGTCGGGTCCGACCCGTTTCGGTCGGCCCGACCCAAACAGAAATTAAAAAAAAAATGAAAAAAAATGAAAGAAAATTTGGAAAAAATTCCGAGAAATTGGAAAAAATTGGGGAAATTATATTTTGATAAAATATCGGGTTGAGCGTTAGTTCCCTGAATTGACTTAGACTATTTTGTTGTTGCACTGCATTTTGAAGACTTTATATATGTAATGTCATTTCCTGGTTTTCCACACTTAGGATTTTATAAATGGCTTCTGCATAAGTTACTCATTGCTTCCGCATAATCAATAATGTCATTTCCTGGTTTTTCACACTTGGGATTTTATAAATGGCTTCCGCATAAGTTACTCATTGCTTCGCATAATCAATAAGACTTCCGCTAATTAATTAATTTAATAAAAAAAATTTAATTAACTTTAAATTTTATAGACTGGTACATGAATACGAGAAAAAATGCGTCTAGGTTGTAAAGGCTGACTAATACGTAGTTAAGTCCTGCGTGGATATGATTAAAGCTTAATTACAGGATTAGGCCGAGAGGGGCCGTCACATTTCGCATGGTCTTGCATTGATATTTTATTTCCTTCTATAATAGTTCTCCCAAGTTTTTAGCTTGGAGATGTATCTCGGCATCTAGCTGCCATGGAAAATAATTATTGCGAGTGATATCGAGAGAAAAAAATTCAAGTTTTTGAAGGTTTATTATAGTCTGAAAATATGTTAAGAAATTGGGTAAATAGTTTTTCTCTTTTATATAAAATAAATAATATACGATTAAATATATGTTCACAACTTGATTGTTAATATACAAAATGCACTACTTGTATGAGTTGGTGGGACAACCTTCAAGTTGGGTAGCGAGACAAAGTCTACTTAAAATCATGCCTCCTCGAACGGGATAACTCGTCTCCCTTTCAATGTTTAGCTTTACCGGGGACAAGGCTTACCCACTATCAACCTAAACTCTTAGCACTATTTGCAATATAAAAATCAAGAATAGAGCATAACTAATCGTTTGTAGTATAACGAGAAAACTAGTTATGTCACATATTGACTTTTGATTTCTGATGAAGAAGATCGTACAAGACGCAACTACAGAGCATACTTTCACAGTCGATGATGTTATAATGCATAGTGTATGAATAAAGTACGCATATACGGTGATGCATATAATAAAAGAAAGCAACCATGATAACATGGAATAAATTGAACTTATTTAAATTAATAGAATTTATACCTTCCTCGCTTTATTTCCTTAGCAAGCCTTCTTGAACTTCAAGATCTCCTATTTGTGCAAGAGCAAGCTCGTGTTGATAACGTGTTGTAAATTGATTTGAAACTTGCTAATGACTAGAGAAGGAAAATAGAATACTAAGAACTTTTACTACTACAAACTACTACTACAAATGAGAAGAGAATAAATGAGATAGTTGGAATGAAAAGTCTGCATTCAACTTAGTGTGTTTTTACAATGATTTCGGCACCCTTTATATAGGTCATTTGGTGATGATGATAAATGTACTTAGATAATGTTTACAAGTAACACATACATCACATGTCGTACAACTCTTTAGAAGCAACATTGACAATACATGGAATAATAAGTACATTGGATATGAATACAAGTAAGAGAATTGTTTGATATTACAACTTAATGACAAAGCCATGCTTGAAAATGTGGTTATCCAAAATCTTAGTCAATTGTTCATCCATATCATAACAATCGAACTTAATGACAAAGCCATGCTTGAAAATGTGGTTATCCAAAATCTTAGTCAATTGTTCATCTATATCATAATAATTGATATATATATATAAATTAAGCTTCATATAATTTCACTCGGACACAAAAGAGAAGATGTGAAGAGTGGCGCAAAGAAGAAGAGGAAACCGAATCCAACACATGAGAAAGGAACCAAAATGGGGTATGTTTTTTTTTTCAAAAGTGAATAAATTCTTCTCTTTTTTTTTAAAAAAAATCGTCCAACGGAGTTTTGACAGTTTCCATCCAAAGAGAGAGTTGTTTGGCGCCACTTTTTTTCCATTTAGGGGCTTGATTGGCCCATAAGTCATTTTAGGGGTTAAATAGTCTATTGGCTCAATACCTTATGCCTCTAGTGCTATCATAACATGTGTCCGGCACTAGTCAATATTTGTCACATTAAAAAATCAAAAAAATATTAAATATTTTATTTCTAACTCTAATCTCATTCTATTTAGTTAATGACACTATTAATTGTCTAACTCGCATTTTCTTACACAAACACAATATCCATAATAAATGAAGTTATTTATGGGATAATAATTTAGTCATTTAATAAAATTTTAATAGTGAGTCAATTATGACCTTAATTCTTGTGTAAAATCAAAATGCAACCTATATTTAAAACGGAGGAAGTAATAAATTACCCTGCCCCTAGAACAACCTAATTAAACATGATATTGATATTAGGGTTTATGGTTATGTTTAAAAAATACTCCATCCATTTCACGACAAGTTTTTTTCTAGCCATTTTGAAATATTTCGCAATATTTGTTATTTAATAATTTCAATACACATTAATTACTTAATTGACTTTTATATCATTCATAAAAAAAAAAAATTAATAATTATATATTAATAATAAAATATAATTTGAAGTGGTGGGTTAGAAAAGAGAAAATATGATTTAGTTATTTAACTTACATTTCTTCTATAATCAAAATAATTAAATAACTTTATTTGAAATGATGAACAACTTTAAAATGGAAGTTAAAAAAAACCTACCTGGTAGTACAATACAAATCTCTCGAGATCTGTGGAGCCAACCAAAAGGCCTTGCATTTCCCGAAAAGCGTTACCGACCTCACGACCGCCGTACAGCTAACACGTGCACACTCTCTGACTCCAGAGGGGCATTATATCTTTACTCTGTGTCTGTGGTCAAAGATGATCATCAAAGTTAATATATAGTGCGCATCTCAATGTAGCTTTAACTTCCAAAACAGCTTTTACGCGGGACGCACACGGGCTCCAGTGCAGCCCGGCTCATCGCGTCTCGCTATCCACAAATCACCTAACGGCTGCCGTAAGTTGACGGCGTGACTCTTTCTTGTACAGATTATTCTAAGCCGTTGGATCACGATCGCACGTCCCCACCAAGCCCCACTTTTTGACAGCTCGTGCATCTCGGTAATGCGTATTTGCCACGGCGATGGAGACGCTTGTTTGGAATACATGCCATTTAAAAACGTGGCACCTGAACCACGGATTTGAAGGCTTGTTTGGTCTTTTTTATTTCTTAACCCAAAAAAAAATTAACAATTCTTATTTGGTTCATTTTTTTTAACTCTCCCCTGAAAAAAATACCTAAAAAATCTCCTCGAAAAAAGAAATTTGTACTTCCCCTGAGAAATAGAAAAACGATTATTTTTAATTTATTTCAGTGCTGTTTAAAAAAATATTCAAGTATAATCGGACTAATTTTAATCTTATAATTTCTCTCCTTACCAAATTAAAATAAAATTTTAAAATTCTTCAAAAAGAAGTTTTTTTAAAAAATTGTTGTTAGACTAGCTATTCTTTTTATGAAAGTGAATGTTGAGGAACAAAAAGACAACATGTCATAAAATAAAATAAGCATATCGAAAATAAAGATATTTAGGTAGACATGTGGTAAAACTCTTCAAAGTAGAATAAATAATATAAAGATTTTAAGAAAAGTAGTAGTAACATTGACTGACGCAAAAGAATAATTAAGGATAATAATGATTGTTTGGCTACTTCCAAATATAATTTGTATATACCCATTTAAAAAACCCAACTAAAAAAAGAGTGAAGAAATCTCGCGATGCAAAGGTAAACACAAATTAATTTCATAGTATTGATTAGAAAATATTTAAGAGATTTGAGAAATACACTATTAAGTGTATTAAATCGAACGCAATAAAAGAGTTTGATCCATACAATAATTTGGAGTTAATGCTTATTGTTCTGCCCTTTAAAAAAAAAAAAAGTGTATGTGCGCGCTTCCCTTATATAATATGAACCGTGATATTTGAAATAATTATGACTAAAATCCCAACTAAATAAGAGAAGAACTTCGAAGACATCACTTCTCTCATATTTCCTCACTTTGAAGAAGAAAAGATGACTTTTTAGGAAAATGCTATAAACACTCATTCACCATATTTGTTTATAGCACATACTTAGGATGAGAACTTAGCGTCACGAGGTGTATAACACAATCGTTAGTGTATGCGACATAATTAAATGTGGTGATTTTAAAATTTTTATTTTTAATAACTCTACTTAGACTCATAAGTCCGGACTCAGAAGGAGGTTTTTAGAATTTTAGCAAATATTTAATAATAAATATATTTGGACTCATGAGTTTCGACTCATAAGGGGTTCTAAAATATTTTACAAATATTTAAGAAGTATTAAAATAATTTTACAAATGATTGCGTTTGCTTCATTAATTATTTGAGAATGACTTTGAAATAAATCTTTTTTTGAGTTTGGACTAATGAGTCTAAATATCATTACCCAATATTTAAATAGTATCGAAAAAAAATTTACAAGTAGAAAATGGTTTTGAAAATGGTTTTTGAGTGGGGACTGTTGTAAATTGAGTTGGAACTTGCTAAGAACTAGAGAAGGAAAATAAAAGACTGAGACCTTCTACTACTACAAACTACTACTAAAAAAGAGAAAAGAAAAAATGAGGTAGTTGGAATGAGAAGTTTTCATTCAACTTGGTGTGTGAATTACAATGACGTTAGCACCCTTTATATAGGCCATTTGGTGATGATGATAATTGTACTTATACAATGTATACAAGTTATATATACACCACAAGTCATGGAACTCATCACAAGCAACATAGACAATACATGAAAGAGTTGGTGTACATTGGAGAGGATTACAAGTTACATGACAATACATGGATAAGTGATTATACATTAGAGTTGAATACAAGTTATGTAGAGTGTACAAGTTACATTCAATGTAGAAGTCATGCTTGATGTTACCATTTAATGTGAGAGTCATGCTTGACAATGTGATCATTCATAAGCTTGGTTAAAGGGTCATCCAATTTACAACACTCCCCGTTGAATGACACTTGTTGAGATAATATGCCTCGTTAAAACCTGTACTAGAAAAACCATGTGGGAAAAAATCTAGTACAGGAAAAAAGAGTACAATGTTCTCGTCAATCTTGATTTGCAGTATAATATTATTGATTACCTCATTAAAAACCTTACTATGAAAACTCAGTGGGACAAAATCAAAGCTAAGGAAAAGAGTGCGACACATTGATACACTTTGAGAGAATATATATGCCTCATTAAAACCTTTACTAGAAAAACCTATGGGAAAAAAATCTAGTATAGGAAAAAGAGTACATTGCTCTCATAAATTTTTTATACGGAGTATAATAATGTTAGGATTACCTCTTTAAAAATCTTGCTAGGCAAATCCAGTGGGATCAAACCAATAACGAAAGGAAAATGGTGCAATACACTAATCAACCTTGATAAAGAGTTTTAACATTGTTAGAATTGCCTCATTAAAAACCTTTGCAAAGAAAACCCAGTGAGATAAAATCATAGCAAAGGGAAAAATAGTGCAATACATTAACCAATAACTCATTTTGATTCTCCCCCTCATGTTCACATGGGTGAGACATTTTGCGCATTTTGTTGCACATGGACATCGTTTTATATATGAACCATTTAATGCTGAAGCATATGATTGTTACTCTTTGTATATAGTACTTGCATCAAGTAATTGATGCATAACTTTGTTACTACTGAATGATCCTTTGAACTTCGAGTTCATATTAATTTATACATGGATCGTAATACAACAAATTTAATGTAATTTGATGCATTTCAAGCAATTTCATGTCATTCCTTTTGAATTGGCTTATATCTCCCCTTAATGGTGGGAAAACTGCTTCATCAAAGTGACAATTAGCAAAACTTGCTATAAATAATTTTCCTATTAGGGATTCAAGGCACCTTATAATATGATTAATGGAGAGTAAATCAATATACGTCTCCTATTGATTTGCCTTGAGATAATCTTCAGCTGAAACAAATCCAGTTTGATAAAGGATGTCCGTGCCAATTTATGATATTTTTGTATTATTGATGATTATAGATAATCAAATAGATATTTTCCACATTATGAATGTCATTTGATTTATGACGACATTCGTTTTAATGTATCTTATATATTTCAGAAGTTAAAGCCGTAAATATTATACTCAGATTAAATAATATAGATAAATTTTCTATTATTCTGAGTATAATTCTTCTGAACAAGACATAAAATTGTTATATTAGATATTGTCTAAACATTAGCCTCCGCTAAGTTCGAATTGGAAAAATATTCACTTTTATATTATAATGTACATGCATGTAGCACGATACATAAGACATAAACTCATCGCCCATAGTTAGGTCACGATTAAAACACGTCTCGATGTGCTGGTTTTATCGAGCCATTTTCAATGATAAAGTTCATAATATTTCGCCTTTGATTTTGAAGGCATGGTAAATGTCACAAAAATATTCAGGTATATATATGACAATATTTAGTCAAAATAGCCTTTCATATATGACAAAAAAATGTCACAATTATGAGCACTCATTGTCAATAATTATTTGCCCTTTGTAGTGGTGCACCACTTTTGTTCCAATTTTTCGAGGAATTGTAAATACGACATTTACCTGATATTTTCACATTTTCCACGTCCATAAATTTATTATTGCGATCATGATCATTATATGCGACATATGCTTCTTAATTTGAAGCCGAACTAATTGGACGGGAGTGATATTATATTTATAATATCTCATTATTTTACTCAGCTACTATGAGACAAGAAATCAATCCTTAATATTTATTGGATTGACGTGCGCACTCGATATTTGTTGCAGCAATAAATCGAGACGGGTCACGTGACCTTATTTTTATTGTCTCATCAGTCATATTTCCACATAGCCTCAACATAGAGGTAATTAAAATTGTGAAATTATAATTAATATTTAACTGATTAAATTTTGTAGTATGGGACTCAACCGCTCATTCTGAGCTTTTGAAGCATTACCCTTTTGGTATATATATATATATATAAACTCCATAGGGCGAAAATATATATGAAATACCCACTTTTCAAACCTCTAAAGAGATGTTGGCAAATGATTGTGTATAACATACAGTCTTGCATAGATGCTAGCTTTATTCATAATTTGTAATATCTAATTATCATGACAAGAATTATAATAAGGTAACAAATTCAACTATGGTTGATTAATATTTTGAAAGTAAATGTAATATAAAATAATTTTCTCTTTTCTTTTATGTAAAAAACATAACATGTGATTAAGTATATGTTCACAACTTGATTCATTAATAATCAAATGTACTATTCGTATGAGTTGGTGGGACAACCTCTAGGTTAGGTGGCGAGACATAGTCTACTTAATACCATACCTCATCGAACGGGATAACCCGTCTCCCTTTCAATGTTTATCTTTACCGGGGACAAGACTTACCCACTGTCAACTCAAACTTATAACATTATTTGTATTATAAAATCAAGAATAGAACAATAACTAATCGTTTGTAGTTTTAAGAGAAAAACTACATGTCACACATTGACTTTTGATTCCTGATGTAGAAGATCGTACAAGACGCAACTACAGAGCATACTTTCGCAATCGGTGACGTTATAATGTATAGTATATGAATAAAGTATGCATATAGAAGTGATGCATGTAATAAAAGGAAGCAACCATGATAATAAATAAATTGAACTTATTTAAATTACAAAAGTTATACCTTCCTAACTTTGTCTCCTTAACAAGCCTTCTTGAACTTCAAGATCTCCTTATGCTATAGCAAACTCGTGCTGATAACGTGTTGTGAATTGAATTGAGATTTGCTAAGAACTAGAGAAGGAAAATAGAAGACTAAGAACTTCTACTACTACAAACTACTACTACAAAGGAGAAGAGAAGAAATGAGATAGTTGGAATGAGGAATTTTCATTCAACTTGGTGTGTGAATTACAATGGGGTTAGCACCCTTTATATATGCCATTTGGTGATGATGATAATTGTACTTATACAATGTGTACAAGTTATACATACACCACAAGTCATAGAGTTCATCACAAGCAACATAGACGATACATGGAAGAGTTGGTGTATATTGGAGAGGATTACAAGTTACATGACAATACATGGATAAATGATTATACATTAGAGTTGAATACAAGTTATGTAGAGTGTACAAGTTACATTCAATGTAGAAGTCATGCTTGATGTTACCATTTAATGTGAGAGTCATGCTTGACAATGTGATCATTCATAAGCTTGGTTAAGGGGTCATCCAATTTACAACAGAGACTACTTTTTTTTGAATCCTAAAAGCACTACTTTTTTTTTTTTTTCTTTTTTTTTAAATCTTTGCTGAGGGTATTTTCGTCACTTAAGATTACTTCTCTCTAGAACCGACAATCCTTGAAAGAAACCAAAGCTGTTCAATTTAGGGCCCACCAAGCTTGTTGAGCCACACCACCACCAGATAATTACCCCAACACTGCCTTACTCTGCTTTTCAAATGTTCCTCCATTGAATCCCCTCTCAATACGTTCCAACTCCCCGACCTCCATGGACGATTTCGCTTGAAAATCAATCAAACACTTTGAAAGTCCAAATCTTTGTTTAGGGCTGTCACTCTCTATTCCTCCACGAACCGAACGATCTAAAAATCAACCATGTTGCCTCCCGAAATTGCCAACCATCATCACCAAAAACACCACCCCCTTCAACTCTGTTCCTCCCCTTCTTCGTCTTCCTCTTCACTGTCCAGAGTTCAGCGAACGCAAGGCCGATCAATGCGGACCGTCCGATCGAAAATCTTTCAAACAGACCACTCATGCTCCTTCACCGCAAACTCTATAGTTTCCGAGAATCTATCCGAATCAGTAATCGATTTCAGACTCACAGAACTCGCGAAAGAAAACCCTAAAAAGCTCTCAAAATTCTGCGCAGGCCCCGAGATTCTCGACATTTCTCAAGCCCTCAGCGACTTCTCCGCTTGCAGCTCCGACATCTCCGGCGAACTGCAGAGACTCGCCTCCATTCCCACGGCGGAGGACGGCGGTGCCGCCGCAGTGCAGCCCCACCAAGACGATCCCGATTTATGGCTAGGGTTTCTGGAAGACGAAAACGTTTCTCCAGACATCCTCGACTGCATTTCCATGGAGAGTCTCATCTCAGCCGTCAAGATCTGCATCGAAGGCCTCAAATCGTCATCGATCGACATCAAGCGCTCCGCCGCGGCGAAGGTTCGCCTCCTCGCGAAGAACAGGCTGGAGAATCGAGCTTTGATTGGTGAGTACGGGGCGATTCCTGAACTGATTCCTCTACTGCGGTGCACTGATCCGTGGACGCAAGAACACGCGGTCACTGCCCTGTTTAATCTCTCATTACACGAACAAAACAAGGGTTTGATTGCTAAATCTGGCGCTATTAAGCCACTAGTGCACGTTTTGAAAACTGGGACTGAAACTTCAAAGCAAAACGCGGCTTGTGCATTGTTAAGCTTGTCTTTGGTGGAGGAGAACAAGAGCACGATAGGGGTTTGCGGCGCGATTCCGCCATTAGTGTCTTTGTTGATGTATGGATCGAATAGGGGGAAGAAGGATGCGCTGACGACGATGTATAAGTTGTGTTCTGTGAAGCAGAACAAGGAGAGGGCTGTGAGTGCCGGGGCGGTGAAGCCGCTTGTGGGTTTGGTTTCGGAGCAGGGGAGCGGTTTGGCGGAGAAGGCAATGGTGGTATTGAGTAGCTTGGCTGGGGTTAAGGAGGGGAGAAGTGCAATTGTTGAGGAGGGGGGGATTTCGGTTTTGGTTGAGGCTATTGAAGATGGGTCTGTGAAGGGGAAGGAATTCGCGGTGTTTACGCTTCTGCAGTTGTGTGCTGATAGTGTTAGGAATAGAGGGTTGTTGGTGAATGAAGGTGGGATTCCTCCTCTTGTTTCGCTGTCGCAGTCGGGGACCGCGCGAGCTAAGCACAAGGTAGAGGTTTTGTTGAGCTCATTTCAATGTTTAGTTTCTTTGTTAACTGATTCATGATATAGTTGATTGATAAGCCAATATAAGAAGTTGATGATACCCAAATTAGATCAGTACTTTAACAGGAATTATCCGAAAATGGCTGTTTGTCGGATTTGGATGGATGAAACTTTTGTAAAATTGATTCACATTGAAGTTTTGGATCAATTTCTAATGATGGGTGTTTTAGGGGCTATGTCATTTCATGTGTTGATAGCTAATGTTTTTGGTTCATTTGTTTGGGCAGGCTGAGACGCTTCTTAGGTACTTGAGAGAGCCAAGGAAAGGGGCTTCTTCGCCTTCTTCTTCAAGCCCTTAAAGGTCTGGTGCATTTTGACTGGTAGATTATTGATTGTATATGCTATCTGTGTTGTGTCGTTGTGGTTTGTACAGCATTACTGAAAGCAGTGAAGGTGTAGATTAGGAAATGTAGCTTAACTTAGCTGACTCTGGAAGTGTTGATGTAAAAACTGACCGAGTTCGACCGCCTTAGTGACAGATTTGTATTTGGGAACTAAAAGTGTGGTCTGCTATATGGGTATGTGCTGGTAGGAAGATTGCTTCTTTTTTTGGGTTCACTTTGAAGTCCTAATGTTAGAAGCAGCATAGAGAATCAAAGAGGACTAAGATTTCCTGCTTGTATGTTGTGGCGGTGTTTGATGTAATTGTGTGGTTTTAGTTCTTCGCTTAACTACTGTTTTTGTTTGGTTTGAATGAAAATTCACCTCTTATGGAGAATGAAACCTACTTTTTAGTCTTGTTACTATTGTTATTATTTTTTCTCCTCTCTGTAGATTGTTTTTTAATGTAGAACATATGATCTTTTATTAGATGGTTTCTAAGTTCGGATTAAAGAGGAGGGGTCTCAAATTTTGATAAAGGAGGAGAGTTACTATAGGTTGGCAGCAAGCGTAGAACTTTTGTCGCTCTTTACAAAATTGATCAAAGTATAAGGGTAGGCTTAATAAAGCACACCATTAAAGCACACCATTAAAGGCCTTAATGATTATTAAAGAATGAGATTATTTTAAAAGCACACCATTAAGGGCCTTAATAAGGACACTGAATCGACTTTGTGAACCTCAACTAATTTTGAGATTGGCACTTTGCGTTGTATTATGTTTTCTAGTGAGACTGAATAAACAAAAAGAAACCCAAAGCCAACCATAATTTGCTACCAACCATCTGTCAATTAGTGCTACTTTTTGCATCTGCATGAACAAAACCTCCAGGTTTGATGAACTGCATTTTTTGCAAGTGTAGTGCAGTGCAGTGCAGAGGCTTATTACCCTTCTTTGGCTTTGTTACTGTCTTACTATCATTAGGTTTCCTTCCTCAGAATACAAGATTGCCACCTGTCCCACTATGTCTATGAAAAAGGTTACCAAACCCCACCCAAGATACACCTGCCATATTTTCTGCTTGTCCTTATTTATTCTGAATTCTTTGCTATTCCAGATACTTTGTTTTACTGTCTGGATCTCTTGTTACCTCTAAGTGTCTCTTACATGTAGGGATGAAAATGGGTGGAGGAATAACTACGGGTGAAAAAAATGTACCCCAATGAATACGGGTATATAAAATTTAAATGGGTATAGAGTGCGGATGGGACAAAATCTCATATATACAATGATATGAGTGTTAATATGGGTAATAAATATATCTATCGGGATTTTTATGGGATTTTTATGGGTAATCTCTACAGGTAATCCATACGGGGATACCCATCTATGTATGAGGATCTTGATATATTAATTTATACATCATATTATATTTATTATTTATGTATATCATATGATATTTATATATAAATATTACATAACATTACATAGTTTTTGCTCCAAAACACTTATACATATAAAAAAAAATCTCTTAATGAGATTAAAAATTTTAATTTATTAGGTTAATTAATAACTATATATTTTGTTTTGAATTGTTTGCAACTATATTTATATTTTGAGATTTTAGGATCAAAAGTACTGAAAAAATAAGATCAAATGAGAAAAATTGTAAAACTTTATTTTATAGAATCATCTTAATGGGGGGGGGGGGGGGGGGGGGGGGGTTATGAATTTGTAACTTATTGACATTACTTTTTTTTTTTTTATCACTACATTATTGTTATCTATGTATGTATATTTGACACCTTCTTAGTTACTGAGTTTTTTTTTTTTTTTTTTTTTTTTTTTTTTTTTTTTTTTTTTTTTTTTTTTTTTTTTTCAGCTTAGATCTCCAATGAGGAATGGAATGAGAAAAAAAAAACTTTCGCTACGAAAATTCCCCATTCCCACAAAAATCCCTATAAAAATTCCCACGGAGATCTCTAATGGGGAATGAAATGGGTAAAATATTTTACCCATAAGTATAGGGAATACCCATGGAGATTTGATGGATATGAGGATGGATATGAGAATTCATCCACAGATGGGTATAGGTACGGCTATGGGTGATAAATCTTTTAGCGGGTATAACTATGGGAATAAAGTCTCCATCTCTTACCCTACCCATTTGCGTCCCTACTTCCAAGTGATGGCCAATGTTTATTGTATCTGGGTCATCTTGATTCTGAAGCTATATCAGAGTCTCTGGAAAGATTTACTTGGCATAATTTGTGTTTCTGATGAAGAAGTTATTCAGTTTTCTTTTATCAAGATTGGTGATCTCTTAATAACAAGTATTAAGCCCAGTACTCTATAGTCTGATTGTATAGTTAAATGGAAGGTGCTACAATGACAACTCAAAGTCACACCTAAAGTGAACATAGGGGGTGACATGTCATGTGGGTCCATGTGAAAATGGGTGTGTGCATATACTAATTCTTTGGCCATATGTGTATATCGCAGCACTATGATACCCGGTGTGACTTTAAGTGTGACTTTGAAGTTTCATTGTAACGGCTAGTTCACTATTAAGTTAGAGATCCATTTAGCCATTGTAGCCATGTCTCTACACATGCATTTGTACCTTATAAACCTCTATAGTTCATAATCCTTGGGACTTTCCTGTCAATTTCTTAAGGAGGTAAAAATTTTGCACCTTTTCTTGTGTTTCTTCCTTCCTATGTTCATTTGAAAAAAGAAAAACATGAAACAATCTTACCAATTAAATGCCAAAATATGAACCTGTTTAAATTCTCAATTACTACCTTTCCATAGAGCCACACGTAGCTAGGAGATTCGGATAGGAACAAAATCAGTATAAACTGCGCAATAGCGACGACTGCTGCTACGCCTAGCATCGCCTAGTCCAGGGTGTCTGCACCACTTAACATTAAGAAACTGGTACAAAGAAAAGAAAGGCAGATATACTTAAATTAGCTTCCGACCCTGTGAGCCTACCTTTGTGAGGCTAAATTTGTGCACTGGGCCAAAACTAGACCTCATGTGATTGAGGCTTCTGATTTGTAAAGAGCTAAAGCATTCATTGAAGACATCCTAACACCTAATCCTACTAGTATCCTTCTAGAGATCAGCATTGCAGGCTTTAGAGAAAAAATCACCATCACTGCACCAACAATAGAGTGCATTGGCCCCTACCCCGGTCTCTTTTATAGTGCTTATATATTTTTATCCTCCCTCCTCTGCCCCCACCCTCGCCCCTGCCCCTCCTATGGTTACGGTCGACACACCTTTTTGATAGACTATAAATATAACACATAAAGTTGCATGTATTTGGAATGTCTTGAGTGTATATTTTATCACGTGAATTTTCTATTGTATAGTGTAATCTAGAAAAAAGTTTTTTTTTTTTTTTATGTATATAGTTAAGTAACAAATTGCAAAAATTATATAAAAAAATTATAATTCTAAATGGGTCATATAAATACTTTTTGGAAATGTCTCGAAGTCTACTTTCACCAAACTTTTACGGATCTTGATTCCAAGTTGCGGTTAAAATTAAAGATGTAGGCAAAAAACATGACTAACGGGAAAATTAACTTAAAAGATCTTTTAATTGCAAGACTTTAGAAGAAATAGATGGCGATCATTGTTCGAGGAGCTTTATACGTTTTGTGTTAAAATGTCTATTCCGGTGAAAATGGATGCGTGCACATACTTCTCTAGGCATAATATGCAGGGTGTGTATCTCGCTGCGCCATGACACCCCGTGTGACTTTAAGTGTAACTTTGAAGTGTCATAGTAACGGTTAGTTCACTATTAAGTTAGAGATCCACTTAGCCATTGCAGCCATGTCTCTACACATGCATTTGTACCTTATTAACCTCTATAGTTTACAATCCTCTCTTTGTGTAGTTTGGTGAAAACTTATAAGATCTTTTAATTGCAAGACTTTAGAAAAAATGAATGGCGTTCATTGTTCGAGGAAGTTAATACATTTTGTGTTAAAATGTCTATTCCGGTACTAAATATGGAAAATAAGATAATGACTTGAGGTCGTTTAAGGCGTGAAGAACAAAGGATTACTTATTTTGTATTAAGATGTATATTCCAATGCCAAATATTTTGTATTAAAGTGAAAATTCATCCCCCTTATAAAGACACCAACAATTGTGTGTCTATTTAAAGTGCCCAAAGCGGGTCATCCAATCATTTTTCTTTCATGATAATGTTACAATCTACGTAGTTAAGTGAGAATTCCTGCTAAGCAACCTGATCAAAATAATGGTAACATGAAGATTCACTACAACAAAGTGGGTCTATAGCAACACTTTTTTACCAACGCTAATAAAAAACGTCCCCAAATTTTAATTTTAAAGACACATGATATACAAGCATTGCCAAATTTAAAATTTTGAGACGCATAACATACAAGTGTCTCCAAATTAAAGACACTTGATATTAAAACGTCGTCAAATTTAAAATCTCGAGACGTATAATGTACAAGTGTTTCAAAATTAAAGACACTTAATAGACAAGTGTTGCCAAATTTAAAATTTGGAGACATTACTTTATAAGTATTGTCAAATTTCAAATTTAAGGACACATAGTTTATAAATGTCGCTAAAATTAAAATTGAGGATACAAACGAAAAATGTCATCAATTTCAATATTTAGGAACACATAATTTATAAGTGTCTCCTATGTTAGAGACACCTAGTAAATTAGAGACGTCAAATTTAAAAATTGGGGACGTTAATTTATATGTGTTGTCAAAATTCAAATCTAAAGACACGTAATTTACAAGTGTTGTTAGATTTGCTAGACATTAAATTTAAAGACACGTAATTTACAAGTGTTGTTAGATTTGCTAGACATTAAATCTAAAGATACATAATTTACAACTGTTGTTAAATTTCAAATATAAAGACACATAATTTACAAGTGTTGTTAAATTCTAAATCTAAAGACACAAATAAGTGTTGTTAAAATTTAAATCTAAAGGCACATAATTTACAGGTGTTGTTACACTTTAAATCTAAAGACACATAATTTACAAGTGTTCTTAAATTTCAAATCTAAAGACATATAATTTACAAGAGTTGGGACTTAATTACAACACGTGTCGCACACACGGTGGCACGAGCAGCACAAACACTTGTATAACCAATCAGGACGAGAAGTCATACTCACGTCACATGAATCGCTCGAGCTCTGATCTCTCGCGTTCACTCTCTCAATCTATATGCGATTCACACTCTCGGCGACGGCTATGGCAACGAGAACTTCAAATTCATCTTTGATGGTTCGTCGATGTGCTTCACCAGATCTTGAAATTGGGGTTTCTTCGATTCACGAATCTCTGATCCGTATTCATGGATTCAAGCACTCTTCTCGATTACGCTCTGTTCCAGCTCACTCCGACACGGACAAGGTATTGAACGGTCAAAATTTTTGCTTGAATTGTGATTTCTTAGGGTTTGATTTTGGGGGTTTTGGTGGATTTGGTTGTGTAGATGCAATCCGGTGGTGGTTTTGAGGTCGATGAAGGAGAAGGTGACGTTGGGGCTGCTGAAGTCGTTCGTCTCGCGTCTCAGATCGTAAAGATCGAATCTCTAAAGGAGGGTACTTGATCACGCTCCGTGCACCGTCAATAGATCAATCGTAGTTCACGAAGGGGACTTTAGAAAGGCATTTTTGGATTTTGATCAAATTTGGTAGTTTAGGTTGGTTTTTGTGTACAATTTGAACACTTAGCTGAATTTTGATCTATAATTGGTGAATTAAGTGGTTGAAGATCTGAATTGCTTGAAATTATGATATTAATATTGAAAAGTTGGAGTTTTTTAGTGATTTGATGTGTTTGTACAGAATATTTGTTCGGTTTGTTAGTACTCCAGAAGTGCTTGAAAGGTTTGTTCCAATTGAGAAGGAGATTTCACATATTGAGTGTTAAATGTCATCTAATAAGCTATCGGATCCGACTGTTGCTGATGAAGGTACTGCATTATTTGTATTTGTTAGCAATTTTTTTGGTCTTCATTACAATCACGATTTCTTTCTGCCAACTATTTTTAATGTTCTAATTTTTTTCCGCGAGTATTCTAAGATATGTGGAGCTCAATGTATGTGTTTTTCAATGTATTTAAAAAGAAAAAAAATTTTGAGTATAGATTTTAAGGGTGTGCAGCGGTCTCCGCAAAATCGCCCAAACCGCGGGGTCTGGTCTAGTTTTTAAAACTCGCGGTTTGGGGTGGTTTGAAAAACTTAAAAACTGCGGAATCGCGGTTTAGCGGTGATTTTCATTTTGAGAAAACCGCGATTCACCAAACTCAGGGTAGTTAAGTAATTTCTTTCAATTTACTTAAAACCCTAACAATTTCCTTCATTTTTTATATCAGTTAATCTAAAACTAATACTAATAAACTAAATATATGTGGCTCAAGGGATTATAATTTGAGCTGAACTAACGAAAGGAAATTGCTAGCGTACATTAGTGTTATGTGTATTTGGCATGACATGGACCAAACTTTTGCATCAGATTCATGTTCTCTACTGTCTTATTTTTAAGATCATATCACTGTCAAATGGAAGATTTTCTCTCGAATGCGAAAATTTTACTGAACTGCTATGAAGCATGTGCCTTGTATTGTTTTGAAAGCTATTTGATTACTTATCTTGGTAAGGTTTTATATATATTGCGATCTTGTTTTCCCATTGAGCAATATTGATTCTAATTTTGTTGAGTTGTTATATCTAGCTTTCTCATAAGCTGTTCTCAACGTCCTTTTTATACTTATGCAAAAAAGAACATAAGCAATGTTGTTGAAGGGGCAATCTCTAAATGATTTTGCAAATTGTTACATCTCTATACTTATTTCTCTAATTTAAGTTTGTTAAATTTGTATGTGTATGTATCAAAAACTCAGAATCTCAGAGATGAAGAACAAAAAACAAAAAGAATAAGTGAAAAATATAACAGTTGTTGCTAGAACAATTAATAGTGTCAAATCATTCTATCATACCATAGTGCTTTCCTTGTTCATGAACCTCTTCACCTTCCAATAATCTTCACTTAGATAAGTCCCAAATCTACTCAAATCCAACGTTATGTCTTGAATTTTCAGGTAAATGTTTTGGAAGTGCCAAAATCTTTTCCTAGATATATAGAATATAGTCATGAATACCGAGAAGTGCCAAAAGTTTTATTATTGAAAGTAAGAAGCATGCAATGTGACGCTCCTATCATTGCTCCTTACAATTCCCTCAATTTCATTATTTTTGAATTAATTAGACTTTTTTTTGTTAGATTTATGAGTTGTTTTCTTCCCTTTACATCATATTGGTGTATTCTGATTGTGGTACCTTGAAAACGTGTTGTAGGCATTAAGTGGACTACTTGTTTCCATAGAAGAAATATATTGTTTTTACCGTATAATTAACCCATGTTTTTTTTTCAGATTTTATATAGTTCTTAATTATAGCCTTTGCAATTTCTATAGATCTTCGGCTCAACAATTTGTTCTCTTTCAAGGTAGATTCTTTCATTTGCACTTGTACTCATTGCAAAACAAAAAGAAATCACAATAACACAGTGAGTATCGACACTCTGATACATAGCTAGATAGGAATTAATGGCTTTGTTAAGGTCACAGAGAGTACTAATGCTCTGATAAACATTTTGCTATTATTAAGAAGCTTATAAATGTACTTTTGATAAAACTATACTTTGACAAGATTTCTAGCATTTGAAGCAATTATTTTAGTTGTGGGATTGTGAACCATCAAGTCAATCTACTTGTCGTTTTTGATTGAAACACAACAACAAAAAGTGATGTTGGTAGCCTTGTTTTACAGCGCAAGGAATTTAGAGTGATGAGTGTTATGCTTTTGTGACTATCTATTAATTCAAAAAGTGATGTATTTTGGTATTGTTGGATTGAATTTGATGGATTTCGACAATTTTGCTATGTTCTTTGGGGGGTTTTTTATTTGAGTTTCTTATTTCTTGTATTGATTGATTGAAGGTTCGGGGAGGTGCCAAGTGAAGAATAAAGTAATATTTGCAGATGATGTGGTGGAGCCATCATCCAATAATGAAAAGTATTGAAGGAGAAGTTCAAGAGTTTTTGTAAGTAGTAGTAAGGTTTGCACACGTGTTGATTGAAACATCAAAAATAGAGTTTTTAAAGCCCCGTTTTAACAAGTAAATTAAACTGTATGTATTTTTTTTTCTTTTCACCTTGAATTTGTACATTTGTTAGTTATATTTTTGTTCAAATGAAATAAATAATTTTTTTTATTGATGAATAAATAATATTCCTGTAAGTAGCAATAGAAACTTCTTTAATTTATATATAAAACACTACAAAAAAACAGCAAATCAGAAACGGAATTTTCCGTTTCTGATTTGCGAAAATTCCGTCTCTGATAGGAATCGAAACGGAACAGAGACGGAACGCGTTCCGTCTCTCAAAACGTCGCGTCGATACGATCGAAACGGAAAACGGATTCCGTTTCGATTAGAGACGAATAGAGACGAAAAATATCCGTTTCTGATTAGAGACGGATTTAGAGACGAAAATTAGAAACGGAACAGAGACGAACGAAATGGAATTTATTTCGAAATGGTACATTTGTAATTGCATTCGTCTCGATTCCGTTCTTGATTAGCAACGGAATCGAGACGGAATTAATAAATTTATGAATTCGTCTCGATTCCGTTTCTAATCGAGAACGGAATCGGAGATCGGAATCGAGACGAATGCAAATAGTCCGTCTCGATTCCGTCTCTAATTAGAAACGGAATCGAGACGGATTATTCCGTTTCGATTCCGTCTCCGATTCCGTTGCTAATTAGATAATCGAAATATTTCCGTCTCGATCCATTTGTGATTGATAGAAATATTTCTGGAAAATTAGAGACGGAATAGCAACGGAAAATTTGAATTCCGTTGCTAATCCGTCTCTAATTTTCTGTTTTGTTTAAATATGGCACATATACATAATCCAATTGATTCTCCAACCTAAAAAATCAAAATACAACCCGATATGACATACTCCATCGTCTGCACCCCCTCCAACAACTCCTTGGGGGTGCTAACATCCCAGAAAGAAGCCAAATTGCGCATCCATACATCGACAATATATATCAACAAAAATTCAAAAGAGAAAGAAAAATGTGAAACTCAAAATTAGCCAAAAAATTTATATATCCACGGAAAATTGTCATGTATTACAAAAGCTCCAAAATTTGGAAGTATACACAAAAACCACCAATCCTATCGTTCAACAAGCAAAAAAAAAAAAAGAACACTCACAAAAGGTCCAAAATTTGGAAGTATACACAAAAAGGACTTCATCTAATAACTAAAACGCAGCTTTGAAGCATTTCTGAATCTCCATCTCGAGGGCAACAACCAGGTGAGTATGCACTGAAAGAAGTAGGCAAAGGAGAGATTATTGAACTAAGGATGTACATTGGAAGCGAATGAGAAAAATGGTGGATTTGAAGAAACATAGAAATTACTAATAATCATACATAACAAGTCGGCTCCGAACCTAATTTATAATTTCTTTACGATTGAGTTTGCTTTGGTCTTTTGTCAATTATGCACATATGTAGGTAGAGAGGAGTACTAGAGGTAATAAGGAACATGAAAGAGGATAATGGTGAAGTGCAAGAATGCTAAAAGGAAAAAACTAAAAGTTCAAGACAAACTTCCATCAATGCAACATTCACATGCATCAAATTTGATCCTGAACTCAAATTTCATCCCATCTAAAAATGCTATGTGCTCCAAAACAAACCAGCCATGCGTTCCTACTTAAAAAAAAATAAATTCCAGCTGACATTCAAGAAATGCAATGAAGAAAAGAAATAAACCATACAATGAGGAATAAGAAAACTTCCAAAAAATACATGAACATCAAGCAAATGCGGTCAAGGACTGAAGTTTTGTTGTTGTTGTGAGTTTGGGGGTCAATGTTGCTATTTTCCTACGCATAGGAGATGGCGAACAATGTATCTATAAGATGCACCTATCATGTAAGTTGAGTTGGATTATTTATCAAGCTTTGAAAGGCTTGCATTTCAACATGCATATGATAAGTAATGGTGAAGTGCAAGAATGGTAAAAGGGAAAAACTAAAAGGATGGCACAAACCTATCATGTAAGTATGATTGTAGAACTCATCCTCTCACCCCATCTAAAACTGTTGTGTGCTCCGAAGGTGACCAGCCATGTGTTCCTACTCAAAAAAAAAAAACCATTTGGGATTCAAGAAAAGCAATGAAGAAACGAGAAAAACCATACAATGTTGAATAAGAATGCTTCAAAAAAAAACATGAACATCAAGCAAATGCAGTGGACTGAAGTTTGGTGTCAATGTCGCTATTTTCCTACGCATAGGAGATGGCGAACAATGTTTCTATAAAATGGACCTATCATGTAAGTTGAGTTGGATTATTTATCAAGCTTTGAAAGGCTTGGAAGTCAACATGCATATGATAAGTAATGGTGAAGTGCAAGAATGCTAAGAATTTAAAACGTAGTGTGAATAGAACAAGCAATGGTTAACTCATACAATCCTCGAACATAGACCATTTCCACAATGAGCAAATCTCTCTCCTTTTTGTGTTCAAATACCATGTTATTCATCTCTTTCCAAATCAACCATATAGATCTATAACTTAAAAACAATCTACTTGTCCCAATCCATTTGGAAACATATAATTTGGAAACATATAATTTTGCATTTATAAAAAGCTTCCATACATAAAGGAGCTAATAACAATGACCTCCTATTGTGTAACGACACTTGATTTTGGATATCATGGTTCTACCTAGAGAATTAACATATTGGCACTTCTATCGGTCTTGTGGTTAATGCTAGTGTTATTAGCCCCTCCATTTTTGTTAAACTGTGAGAATATTGCTATTTATCTTATAAACGGAATGAAAAAAAGTAGTAAGAACATACCGGGAATAACGTGACGTAATAATCTTGAGATGTTAGCATACCGTTCCATGCAAAAAGACAACCATTTCCAAGAAGCCAACATAACACCATTGCAGCATTCTTTCCCTTCAAAGATAGACTTGACTAAAAATGCAAATTGAAATAAACACAATAAGCATAAGAGTGTTTTTGGAATGAAAAGATTCAGACAAAATGGGAAAAAAAAAAAACCACCTCATGGGGCACATTACGATAAATATAAGCTACGCACCTCAAGCTTAACAAAATCTCCGTTTTCATCAGGGCTTCACATCAATGCCTCACTTAGCTCTTGCATCAAAAAATGAAAACCCTGTTGAAGATAATTAAGAAACCTTCACCTCAGTTCTATACAAAACAAGGAAGATGACAATGTTTCCTAGAACTCAAAATCAGCTATACCACGTGAGGATGGTTATTAAAGATGCTATGTAAGCTGTGTGGAATAAACACCGCCATGGAAATAGGTAAATGTTAAAACAAAATTTAATGTTCAACTGGGCATTCCATTTGCAAATCCCAATACACATGATAAATAGATAAGGCATTCACTATGATTGAATATGAGGCCCAAATTCATAAATTCGAGATCTAAATCATCTAGGAATTGGGCTTCCATTAGATGATTGAATGAAAGCTCACAGATTCTCGCCATGGAAGCTAAATGAAAAATATACATCGGTTGTACTCCCAATTTAGAGAAACCAATTTGATCAAAATTCAAACAAAAGTTGAAAAAAGCAACCAACAGATTGTGAGTACTTCTTTTGCTCTTGTACTACATGAAGAGACTAAACAAAATCTAATGGATGATGGATAAATTCCTCACCTCAATCACTGGTTTTGCACAAGAATAGATTCAAAACGAATCGCATTACCTACGATATGAAAGCAAAATCCAATAAGCTAATTATATCCAAATCCTTCACATGTTCTAACTATAATAAACTAATATGTCTAGAACAAACTAACCCACCAAAGAATATCTAAATCAAGTAACTTAAAAAGTCTACACGACAAACTATTGAAAGGAAGTGATTCAGTCGCTAAAATAGAATAGCCAAGAGAAGATTCACTTCGATAAGCACCTAAGCCACTGCCGCCTTAAGGTTACCTTAACCCCCACCAAGCTCACTTTCCCGTGCTTGGAGAAGAAGTTCTTGAACTCGTCTACTCAGTTTAACATGCGAATGAAACAACCAGATTACAAGACCACACGCGAACCCAACATGCTTTTCATCAAGTGCCGATACAGATAGCTGGGTGTGCTTGCGATACATTGCTCCAGAGATGCATGCTTCAGCTTGAAGTCTTCTATGGTACAACTCTTCTCCTCCATAGCTTGAAGAAGTCTCACCTTTTCGTGATCAAAGTTCTTCTCTGCGACAATTTGCATCAAAATTAATGATTCTACCTCCCTCGTCAGAAATTCTTCCTCCAACAAATCATTCTCTTGCAAAAGATGGTCTATCCTCTTCCCTTTCCCTTCCATCGTTTGCAAAAGAAGTTCTTCTTTTCTTCCTCAAATTTACTTTCCAACTCCTTCCTAGCTCGAACAGACTTCGGTTTACGTCCTCATGAGTTCCTCATCCAAAACAACTATCTCGTTGCTTGAGATCATCGCTATTTTATCTTTCTCTTCTACAATGTGAAGAAGGCCTTCCATTTCCTTCTTGAGATTTTGCTCACCTCGACTTGAGAGAGAAGGGACATTTCCATTTCTCTCGCGCATCTCCTGGTTTTCATCAAGACAAGACTTAAGACGTTCGATAAATCCCAATTCAATTTCTTCTACTTCAAGGGTTTTCTCGGTAAGTCTGTGTTTGCTCTATCCAAATCATCGAAGCATTGTAGACACTTCTTCATTCTCAAGCTTTAACTCGCATAATTGTAGAACGGTAACCTTCCAATTCCATCTGCAGTTTTCTATTTGCTTGGTCTTTGTAATTAAGCTCTAATCTCGCACCGGTTCAAGTCTCCTAAGTTCTTCCATTTGCAAATCCCATTCAACTTCTCGAGCTCTCGATTTGCGTAACATTCTTTGTGTATTTGCTCCGGACTTGAGCTTGTTACGCAGCTTTTTCATGAAGAAGCGAGATAAGAATTCCTGGATCTGAGATTCCTGGAATTCTTTAAGTGATTTCAGCAAGTCCTGATTCTCTTGCTCGAGGTGCCTTCTTCTGAATTCTGTTTCTTTGAAGTGCCTTGTAACTGATCTTTAAGTGATTTCAGCATGTGTAGCAACCACAACTGCATGGAATACTAGACACACATATTGAAGGTCACACCGATGCTCTAATTTAACAAGATATTCAAAGCTTGATCAAACATAAATCTAGCTAAGAATGCAATTTCACCAAAGAGCAAGAATCTCCGGATGTGATATCCCCGGACAAATCCATACCTACATATGTGGTACTCAACCGTTTCGACGTCCAGGTACGGTACAAGTCGACATTTCTTAAAATTGCACGAACATCTAATCTTCCTTTCACTTTGGTATGTAGGACAATGTTGTTTTGCAAATGATATGAATTCTTTAACCTTCGCCGCGAATTCAATTCGAACGTAACCGTTGTCGAGCCGGTTGTACATCCAGTCTCTTTGTAGACGACATTCATTCTAGTCGAACGTAACCCTTGTCGAGCCGGTTGTCTATTCAAGTAATGAAATAATAATGATTAAGATGATAAGAAATCTCACTAATTGGAGAATATTGTAAATCGGAATAGCGATCTAGACGATCTAGAAGAAATTGATAGCTAAGTGAAAGAACGAGGTTCGCGCATTAAACTCATGAATAGAGAATATATTGACAAAGTTAGGAAGTCATTAATGAGTCATCACAATCTAAAGAGAAGGAATTGATTGAGTTATGTTGTTTATGTAAGAAGCTTGGGCATTATCAAAAGGATTGTTGTAAATGAAAGACATGATTCAAAAAGAAAGATAAGCCTACTACTTTTGTATGTTCGAATTAAATCTTACTGAAGTTTCTTTAAACACTTGGTGGATTGACTCGGGTGCTACTATCCATATTTCTAAGATGCTTTGTAAGGATTTCTTATGATCCAAACCATAAAGGAAAACAAGAAGTTCATTCTCATGAAAAATCGGTTCAAATCTCCCATAAAAGCCATTGGAACCTTTCACCTATTTCTTGCTCTCGACTCTACTTTTGATTTATTTGAAACCTTTTATATAACCACCTTATCTGGAAACTTAATTTCTTTATTCAAATTTGATTCTGAAGGTTATTCCTTCCATTTTGATAGTAAAAGTTTCAATTTTTTTTTTAAGAAATCATCTTTTATTGGTTCTCGGCATTCTTTGTGATGGCTTATACAAATTGTCTCGATGATCAAATTGGTAAATCCCTTCTCACTCGCATCATAATGTTGGAACTAAACATGGTCGCATAAATGATATCTTTTCTTTTATGTAGCATAAACATCTGGGTCATATATCTAGAGAAAGATTAGAGAGATTGTTAAAGGATGACATACTTCCGCATTTAGACTTAACTGATCTCAATGTGTGTTTAGATTGTATTAAGGAAAAACAAACTAAACATTTTAAAAAAGGTGCTACGCGAAGTAATGAGCTCTTTCAAATTATTTACACGAATGTTTATGGACCTTTTGATATTCCATCATTTACTGGTGATAAGTATTTTATCACCTTTGTCGATGATTTTTCACGTTATGGGTATGTCTACTTATTGCATGAAAAATCTCAAACGGTAAATGCTTTTAAGTATACATCACTGAGGTTGAAAGGTAATTAGACAAGTGAAAATTGTAAGATATAATAGAGGTGGTGAGTATTATGAAAGATATGATGGTTTATGACAATGTCCTAAACCGATTGCTAAACTCTTAAAAAAGCATGGTATTCGAACTCAATACATAATGCTAGGAATTCCTCAACAAAATCGTGTAGATGAATAGCGTAATTGTACTCTGATGGAAATGGTTATGAGTATGTAAGTAATTCTACATTACCCAAGTCATTATGGATGGAAGCCTTAAAAATTACTGCATACTTATTGAATAGGGTTCCTAGTAAGTCAGTCCTAAAACTCCATTTGAGTTATGGACTCGTAGGAAACCTAACTTAAGACATCTTCATGTTTGGGGATGTCCAAGAGAGGCTAGAATGTATAATCCACAATAAAGTAAATTGGGTTTTTGAACGATCAACGAGTTCTTTATTGGTTACCTTACAAAATCCAAAGGCTATAGAATCTATCGTCCTAATCATAGTACAAAAATTGTAGAAACTAGAAATACAGATTTTATTGAGAATGGTGAAGTCAATGAGAGTATTACGCCATAAAATGTAAATATTTGAGAAGTAAGGGATCACATCCTTATGCCCATTACTTATAAGAACAATGGCAATTCCTCGATATAATTCACACCAATAAGACAGTTGTAGGCAAACTAAAAGAAATAGCATTAAGAAGGTGTGAAAGATCGAAAAAATCAGCTATTCTAAATGATTTTGAGGTATATATGCAAGAAAATGATTATGATATAATAATTACTAATGATCCAATATCTTACTAAAAAATCCTAAATCACGTTGATTCTGACAAATGGATCGATGCTATGAAAGATAGGTTGAACTCGATGGCTCAAAATGAAGTTACGGATCTCGTTGAATTGCGGAATAAACGTGACTCTAGTGGTAATATTGAGAGATATAAAGCTAGACTTATAGCCAAATATGTTACTCAAAAATATGGTATTGATTATACAGAAACTTTATCTCCAGTTTCTAAGAAATACTTTTTCAGAATAATTATGGCATTAATAGCTCATATTGACTTAGAGTTGTACCAAATTGATGTAAAGACAAATTTCCTAAATGAGAGTTTCGATGAAGAAGTTTACATCGGTTTGCACGAAGAATTTAAGATTGTTGGTATTGAACATATTGTATGTAAACTTAAGAAATCAATATATGGACTTAAGCAAACTTCTCGACAAAGTGGTATCTTAAGTTTAATGATACAATAACATGTTTTGTTTTTAAGGAAAACATCATTGATCAATGTATATATCTTAATGTTAGTGGGAGTAAGTTCATATTTTTGATATTATATGTTGATGATATTATGCTTGCCATAAATGATTTTGGTCATTTATTTGACACTAAGCATTTTCTCTCAAAGAACTTTTTGAGTAACTGTGGTATCCAAACACTTTGTCTTACTCGTCCCACATGCCTTAGGATTGCAAAAAAAGACCACCAATGCCCGACATTTAGTTGTGTGGGGAATCGAAGTTGAGGCCGTGCGCCTAACCTATATCGATATATCGATATAAGAGGCATACAAATACCACATAGTATCAACGCGTCTACTACTTGTTCACTCATACCTCCTTAAGGTTATAGGTTTATTCCATTCTCTAGAAATGTAATGTGAAATAGCAACATTCACTAAAAGAGTAATCCTAGTGTTTCTAATCCTAACTAGTAGTAGAAATTAAGTAATTATAGGTACTATTCAATCGTAACCAACAACACCTAACTAATCAATCATCCATAGCAAGCGCATGAATATGAAATTACTAACAACTATAACATCAAACGACAAAGTAATTACCTCAGTACATGATTCTAATGTATTGTAATGTTGATCATGACATGCTTTACCGATAAAATAAACATGGAATAACAACCAAATACGGATGACATGCTTTACCGATAAAATAAACATGGAATAACAACCAAATACGGAATCGATATAAATCTTGAATTGCTCAATTAAAAGGTTGAAATGAAATAGTACATATTAATAAACCTAAAAATAGAACAAGCATAACCACAAAAACTATGCATGTAAGAGAAGAGCAGAACAAAAACTTCTAAACCAAACAAAAGACACAACATTAACTTAATAGATCAAGTGAAGAACACTAACTAATGCACATGAAAGCCAATCCGGGGAAAATGTGAGCAGATACAATGTGAAGAGAATTCGGGTGTTAAAATTTTTTTTTTGTGTTACCTCGACGAGCGGAGAGCGGAGCGGTAAGCACAGAGCGACCCGAGAGCGAGAGCAATGAAAGAGACGGAGATTCAAGATCGAAAATCAAAAAGAATCAGAACGATGTGCACTCATTCACTGCACAATCAACCACGTAACAAATCAAATCACTCAAGAACAGTTAAAATAAAACCTCATAAAGTAATAACAATTAAAAGAACTGAACTCTTTAAATATGTCACCGATCAAGAGTTTGTTCCTTCACGATTCATAAACAATAAGGTAGTACTATAACACGGCCAATTGCCAAGACAATTTACAAAAATAAAAAGGATTCCATGACCATAATAGCTAAGACCTTTCAAGAAAATAATTTTTTTTTTAAATCCATTTATTAGACTAGTATAGCTGAGCCGCTAAGAAAACCTAGTATACACAATGGTCAGCCACATTATGTTCATTTCCTATGTTTGAACATCAAGGCATATATATGATTTGCCTTGCCTAGCGATATAGCTTCGGTTCAAGTGAAAATCTATAACATATTTCATTCATGAGCATAATATTTGCAATGCTAACAAGTATTACGACTTTAATATTCCTGGATGCCGCAGATAAGGTACGTAGGAACACCGGACACCCCAAATATTTATTGATAGATGGAAATTTATGAAGTCTGCATGCTTAATTTAAATTGGAAAATCTTTCAAGATAAAAAAGCTTCTTGCCTTCAACTCCGATCTTTACTAGAAGATCGAACTATCAAATGAACCATAGCGGAAACTTAAATAATTCTCATGTCACCCTTGGTTTTCCATAAATTTTTTAAATTAGATAAACAAGGGGACTAGAATGCCAACCCGACGACGCAAAAGTTGAGCGAAAACATTGTAGCGATTCAAGATACTTCCTCAAAACCGTCACAAGGTGAATGATCTCTATGAAAGCTGAAGAGCTCTTGATCATGAGTGTTGCCTGCATTATAAAGAACAATAAAAAACAAATAGATTATATCAGAATGTAGTAAGACTCCAAAACTACAAATGCCTTGCTAACCGGAATCAGAGACCAGAGAGAGCGAGAGATATCGGCGATGACGGAGAGAGCCGCGCGACGAGACGGAGAGACCGAGAGAGACGGCGAGACCAGAGACAACGAGAGAGACCAGGTAGCACGACCGGACGGAGAAACGGAGACCACCGCGACGAGACGGACGGACCAGACAACGAGATAAAGACCAGCTAGCACGATCGGACGGAGAGACGAGACGATCGAACGGGATGGACGTTTGGGGACGAGACGATAGAATGAATTTGGACGAGACGGAGAGACAGATTTAGGTTTTTGGGGTTTTTTCGTGAGAATGATTTAGGGATTTCTGCTGTTTTGTTGGGAAGGGGGGGGGGGGGGTGCGGGAAAGAGGAGAGGGTGCCATGATCCAAGAAAATACAAATCTCGAGGAATGATGAACGGTCATAAGAAATGAAGAATTTGGTGGGAATGGTGGCGCCAAATTTCAGAGACGGAATTTAATTCCGTCTCTAATTCCGTCTCTGATCCGTCTCAAATCCGTCTCTGAATTTTTCCGTGTCAATTCCGTCGCTAACTGTTAAATTTAGAAACGGAACTTATTCCGTTTCTAATTCCGTTTCTGATTTAGAAACGGAACTTATTTCCGTTTCTAATTCCGTTTCTGATTTGCTGTTTTTTTGTAGTGAAATTTTCTTTCCAATAATATTAATATTAATTATCATATATATATATTTATGTTGTAAATTAAATTGGAACTTGCTAAGAACTAGAGAAGGAAAATAGAAGACTAAGAACTTCTACTACTACAAACTACTACTACAAAGGAGAAGAGAAGAAATGAGATAGTTGGAATGAGAAGTTTTCATTCAACTTGGTGTGTGCATTACAATGGAGTTGGCACCCTTTATATAGGCCATTTGGTGATGATGATAATTGTACTTAGACAATGTGTACAAGTTATACATACACCACAAGTCATACAACACATCACAAGCAACATTGACAATACATGGAAGAGTTGGTGTACATTGGAGAGGATTACAAGTTACATGACAATACATGGATAAGTGATTATACATTGGAGTTGAATACAAGTTATGTAGAGTGTACAAGTTACATTCAATGTAGAAGTCATGCTTGATGTTACAATTCAATGTGAGAGTCATGCTTGACAATATGATCATTCATAAGCTTGGTTAAAGGGTCATCCAATTTACAACACTCCCCCTTGGATGACACTTGCTGAGATAATATGCCTCGTTAAAACCTGTACTAGAAAAACCCTGTAGGAAAAAAATCTAGTACAGGAAAAAGAGTACAATGTTCTCGTCAATTTTGATTTGCGGTATAATATTATTGATTGCCTCATTAAAAACCTTGCTAGGAAAACCTGGTGGGACAAAATCAAAGCTAAGGAAAAGAGTGCAACACATTGATACACTTTGAGAGAATATATATGCCTCATTAAAACTTTTACTAGAAAAACTATGTGGGAAAAAAATCTAGTATATGAAAAAAGTACATTGCTCTCATAAATTTTTTATACGGAGTATATTAATGTTAGGATCGCCTCTTTAAAAACCTTGCTATGCAAATCCAGTGGGATCAAACCAATAGCGAAAGGAAAATGGTGCAATACACTAATCAACCTTGATAAAGAGTTTTAATATTGTTAGAATTGCCTCATTAAAAACCTTTACAAAGAAAATCCAGTGGGATAAAACCATAACAAAGGGAAAAAAGTGCAATACACTAACCAATAACTCATTTTGATTATCCCCCTCATGTTCACATGGGTGAGACATTTTTTGCGTTTTGTTGCACATGGACATCGTTTTCTATATGAACCATTTAATACTGAAGCATATGATTGTCACTCTTTTGTATATAGTACTTGCATCAAGTAATTGATTCATAACTTTGTTACTACTAAATGATCCTTCGAACTTCAAGTTCATATTAATTTATACATGTATCATAATACAAAAAATTTAATGCAATTTGATGTGTTTCAAGCAATTTCACGCCATTCCTTTTGAATTGACTTATATCTCCCCCTAATGGTGGGAAAACTGCTTCATCAAAGTGACAATTAGCAAAACTTGCTATAAATCAGTTCCCTATTAGGGATTTAAGGCATCTTATAATATGATTAATTGAGAGTAAATCAATATAGGCCTCCTATTGATTTGCTTTAAGATAATCTTCAGCTGAAAAAAAATCCAGTTCGATAAAGGATGTCCGTGCGAATTTATGATATTTTCGCATTATTGATGATTATGGATAATCAAATAGATATTTCTACATTATGAATGTCATTTGACTTATGACGACATTCGTTTTAATGTGTCTTATATATTCCAGAAGTTAAAGCCGGGAATATTATACTCAGATTAAATCATATAGATACATTTTCTATTATTCTGAGTAGACTTCTTCTGAACAAGAAATTAACAATAAAATTATTTTATTAGATATTGTCTGAACATTAGCCTCCGCTAAGTCCGAATTCGAAAAATATTCACTTTTATATTATATGTACATGCGTGTAGCATGATACATAAGACATAAACTTATCTCCCATATTTAGGTCACGATTTAAACATATCTCGATGTGTTTGTTTTATCGAGCCATTTTCAATTATAAAATTCATAATATTTTTCTTTTGATTTTGAAGGCATGGTAAAGGTCATAAAAATATTCGGGCATATATATGACAATATTTAGGCAAAATAGCCTTTCATATATGACCAAAAATTTGGTCACAATTATGAGCGCTCATCGTCAATAATTATTTGCCATTTGTAGCGGTGCACCACTTTTGTTCCAATTTTTGGAGGAATTGTCAATACAACATTTACCTGATATTTTCACATTTTCCACGTCCATAAATTTATTATTGCGATCATGATCATTATATGGAACATATGCTTCTTAATTTGAAACTGAACTAATTGGACGAGAGCGATATTATATTTTATAATATGTCATTATTTAACTCAGTTACCATGAGACAAGAAATCAATCCTTAATATTTATTGGATTGACGTGCGCACTCGATATTTGTTGCAGCAATAAATCGAGGCAGGCCACGTGACCTTATTTTTATTGTCTCATCAGTCATATTTCCACATAGCCTCAACATATAAGTAATTAAAATTGTGGAATTATAATTAATATTTGACGGATTAAATTTTGTAACATGAGACCCAGCCGCACATTTTGAGCTTTTGGAGCATTACCCTTTTGGTATGTATATATATAACTCCATAAGGTGAAAAGATATATAAAGTGAAATATTCACTTTTCAAATCTCTGAAGAGAAATTGGCGAATGATTATGTATAACACACAGTTTTGCATATACGTTTTATTCACAAATTGTAGTATCTAATTGTCATGACAAGTAATTCTTGTCGGTAATATAATTAAGCAACAAGTTCAAACTATGGTTGAATAATATTTTGAAAATAAATTTAATATAAAATAGTTTTCTCATTTTTATGTAAAAACATAACATATGATTAAATATATGCTCACAACTTGATTCATTAATAAACAAAATGTACTATTCGTATGAGTTGGTGGGACAACCTCCAGGTTGGGTGGCGAGACACACTCTACTTAATACCATGCCTCTTCGAATGGGATAACCCGTCTCCATTTCAATGTTTAGCTTTAACAGGGACAAGGCTTACCCACTATCAACTCAAACTTATAGCATTATTTGTATTATAAAATCAAGAATAGAACAATAACTAATCGTTTGTAGTTTTAAGAGAAAAACTATATATCACACATTGACTTTTGATTTCTGATGTAGAAGATCGTACAAGATGCAGCTACAGAGCATACTTTCGTAGTCGGTGACATTACAATACATAATGTATGAATAAAATACATTTACATAATTAAATATGCATGCAACAAAAAAGAAATTAACCATGATAACATGGAAATAAATTGAACTTATTTAAATTAATAAAAATTATACATTCTTAGCTTTATATCTTTGAAAAGCTTCTTGATCTTCAAGACCTCTTCTTGTAGAGCAACTTCGTGTTGATAACATGTTGTAAATTAATTTGGAACTTGCTAAGAACTAGAGAAGGAAAATAGAAGACTAAGAATTTCTACTACTACAAACTGCTACTGCAAAGGAGAAGAAAAGAAATGAGATAGTTGGAATGAGAATTTTTCATTCAACTTGGTGTGTGAATTACAATGGGGTTAACACCCTTTATATAGGCCATTTGGTGATGATGATAATTGTACTTATACAATGTGTACAAGTTATACATACACCACAAGTCATAGAGTTCATCACAAGCAACATAGACAATACATGGAAGAGTTGGTGTACATTGGAGAGGATTACAAGTTACATGACAATACATTGATAAGTGATTATACATTAGAGTTGAATAAAAGTTATATAGAGTGTACACGTTACATTCAATGTAGAAGTCATGCTTGATGTTACAATTCAATGTGAGAGTCATGCTTGACAATGTGATCATTCATAAGCTTGGTTAAAGGGTCATCCAATTTACAATAATTTATATATATATGACAACGCTAAATATGAATGCGTTGTGAACTTAGAGACACTAAGTGTACATACGTTGCCAATTTAAAGACACTAAGTATAAATGTGTTCTCAACTTAGAGACATTAAGTGCGCATGCGTTGTTAATTTAGAAACACTATGTGCACATGCGTTGTCGATTTGGAGACACTAAGTGTGCATGCGTTGTCAATTTAGAGACACTAAGTGTACACGAGTTGTCAACTAGAGACATTAAGTGCACAAGTGTTGTCAATTTAAGGACGTTAAACTTACAAATGTTCTTAATTTAGGGATGCATATATAAAGAGAGTCTCTAAATTGGAGACACATAAGAAATAAATGTCATAAAATTAAAGACACATATACAACAAGTGTCCCTAGTTTAACGACGCTTATAACAAAAATGTCCTAAATAAATGTTACCGACGCATACATTTTGTGTCGTAAAAAAATGGGGCGACATAACTTTTACCAATACAAGTGGCAACACTTTATGATGTGTCAGTAAAATTTTTAGAGACACTAATTAATGTCGTTAAATGAATAAATTAATGTCGTTAAATACACACTGTTTTGTGGGACTGCTGTTTTGAACAAAGTCATATTTACGAGTTAGGTAACCAACTTGGCAGTCTATGCGTTGGAGAATTTACAGAACCTACTAGTTCTAGGGACGCTTGAACAGGCATGATTTTATTTTATTTTTCTTTTCTTACATATGACTTCCAACTTACAATCTCATATTTTTACTGTAGTTTTAGTTCATTGCTTGAAAACCCAAGGGGTAGGGGAGTTCTAGAGAGCTTTAAAAGAAAGACCTTAATTTTTCTGTAGAATAACTTGAGCTTAATTGTAATCAACTTATGTTTTTAATTTCATGATTTCATTCATATCAAGGAGATTTGAGTGCGGTGAATTCCAGAGTTCAAAGTCACATAATTCATTGATTGGCAAGGGTTAATTTTTTGCGTCCTTCCAATTAATTCTCAACGAGGGATTCATTTAAAAGGGTAATGCTATTTGGACTCGTGAGTCCGGACTCAAAACTTATTTTAATTTCAAATACAACATCGAGCAATTAATGAAACAACCGCAATCACTTGTAAAATTTATTTGACACCCCTTAAATATTTACAAAAATTTTCAAAACCTCCCTATGAGTCCGGACTCGTGAGTCCAAGTAAATTTATTGCATTTAAAATTAGTTGAAGATATGTGCTTCATGGACGACATCTGTAGGGGCGGACACACATTGTTGCTTAGGCCCCCCTCAAATTTTTTGGTCTAGCTAGCACCATGTATACATGAACCCAACTTGCTTCATCACCCATTGAATAAATATCTAATTTATTGGCCCCCTCAAGTCTTTGATTTTTATCTTGAAAAATTATTAACATTCCAATATAATCATATTAATTCTTTAATTTTTGGATCGAGATATGTGCATACACGTATCGAAATGTATCTAAAAGACTACAATAGTTATGTGTGAGAAATGAGTTATCATATCATTTTTTTGCTTAGAACTTTTTTGAGAGAGAAATTTTGCCCCCCTCAAATCGGAGGATACCTCCAGGACATCTGTGACATTCAATTAATGCATGTAAGCATTTTCTTTGTTGTGCACCTCAAAACACATGTTTTGCATAATCAAGGCGCATCTAAGTTTGTTTTTTAATGTCATTTTGGTTCATGCTTTGTAATTTCCTTTCTTAGCTTTATGAACTGAAGCTTCAATTTGAGAAATATCAATATTCAAAGTGAGCCCAACCCTAGTCCAGAAGTTTGGTCGGGTCCACAACTTACTTAAAGGCCCATCTTCCTCGAAAGCCGATTAGGTTGGAAGATTATTAATTATCGTAATTGTAAGATTTTTAGCAGTTGTATATAAAACTAGAGTTGCACTATATATAGGCACCCCAACCTTACATATATAAAGGCACCTCATTTTTGTGAATTAGTGTATCTTTCCAATGTAAATCACATATTTGCCCATCTCAAACAAAGAAATGCCTATAGTGCGACGCTATGTTTTCAGACAGTTTGTTGTGTCGGTTGATGATAATCGATACTATGTTTCAGGTCTCAGTGGGAAATGATTGAATCTATGGTCTCGAACACACAGGACCAAGACATTAGTTGTTGAGTCGGTCGATAGCAACTGAGACATACGCACGTGTCTCGCCACAAGGCCATGGAGATCACTTATATAGTCTCGGTAGTCACCTATTGAGTTGGGTGTTTGACCACTCTATTTGGGTGTCGGTTAGTATATACCAACACTTAATTAATACGGGTCTCGACAAGGCATGAACGAGACCACCTTACGACGACTCTCAGTCTTTTGTAACTGAACAAAATGTGAATCACAAAAAACCATAATGTGAATGGCTAAATTTCAATAGATAAACAACATCTAAAACAAAAGAAACAAATTGCCGAGCAACAAGAATGAATTTTAAAAGCGAAAAATGAACGATTTCGTTTTATCAATTTTAGCTAGTGGTAGGGAGCATTGGTTGAGAGTAAGGATAGTTTGGTGCATTCACTAAAAAATATGAGTGCCCTCATAAAATCTGATGGTGCCTTCAATAATGGAGTACCCTTATACAAGGCTAGAGTGCCTATAACGCGAATCTAAAATTGTTATAGTCTTCTACAAAAAAAAAAAATACTATTGTCATGAGCTAAACTATGATATAAGCATGAGACTAGTTTTAGATTTATAGCAGATTAGCAGAATCTTAGCAGTTGTGTTCGTTTGGACTCTTTCTCATTGTTGTTGTCCTTGCATGATGTTTTGTTATTCCATTCTATGTGAGTGTTAAATGCTGGCTACCGGGTAAGCAACTTAGTTTCAGGCATGTGCGTAGAGATGCAAATGGGTAGGGTAGGGGATGAGAATTTCATTCTTATACCCATAACCCACAAAAAAATTTAACACCGTCCCCATACCCATCTGGGGATGAATTCTCATACCCGTCCCCATACCCATCAAATCCTCGTGGGTATGGGGAATCCCCATGGATAATATGTTTTACCCATTTCATTCTCCATTGGAGATCCGCGTAGGGATTTTCATTAGGATTTTTGTGGAGATGGGGAATCCTCGTGTGGAAATTTTTTTTCCCATTTCATTTCTCATTAGGGATCCCTATGGGGATTCTCAAAAAAAGAAAAAGAAAAAATAATTGTAACAAATAAGGTATCAAATATTCATACATAACAAGTAGAACTATAGATATTTTCAAATGACACTTATAGTGTAATATACATATGTTAGCATAAGCATATTGTAATATGATATATAATATTTAGTTATAAATTTATAATATAACTAAATATTAACAAATATTATATTATAAAGAGTTAATTTGATCATATAGTCGATCCACGTAATTTGAGAATTTGAAATTAAGGGTTGAAGTTATTTTTTTCTTGAAAAGGGTTGAAGTTTTGGTGTGGTTGATGATCAATGTATATTTTTTTCTCTCCCAACATTTAAAAGTTAAAAAACAATAATGTTGTGATACAAAACAACAATAATGTCAATAAGTTACAAATTCATAACATGTATATATAAATATAAACTATATATAAAATCTGTAATACTAAGGGGCCCTTAAAAAAATTAGGAGGATTCTATAAAATAAGGTTTTGCATTTTTTCTCATTTGATCTTATTTTTTTTTCAGTACTTTTAATTCTAAAATTCTAAAATATAAATATAAAACAAAACATATAGTTTTTAACTAACCAAATAAATTAAAATTAAAAATCTCATTAAGAGGTTTTTTGTTATATGTATGAATGTTTCGGAGTGGAAACTATGTGATATAATGTAATATTTATATATAAATACATTTGGTATGCATATAAATAATAAATATCATATGTTGTATAAATTGATATATGAGGACCCCCTTGGGTAAATAGGTATCCCCGTGGGGATCCCCAATGGGGATTTGAGATTCCCCATGAAGATCTTCATGGGTATATTTCATTACTCATACTCGTACCCATACTTGTGTGGGTATGAGATTTTGTACCCATCTCCACCTCATCCCCATTTAAAATCCTCGTACCCGTATCTGTTAGGGTAAATCTCCATCACATACGGATATTCCCCTACCCATTTGCATCCATACTGATGTGTACTGATGTGCGAGGTCTTCGCATTAGGTTTCACTACCTTAGGCTGCACGTACGATGCTACTCGTTTGGTAAAAGTGGTAATTGACTAGTGCACATGTTGATAGATGAAGTAGTGTAACCCACAATTATCGAGTGACAGTGAGAGGTGATTAAAATGTGTAACCCTTTTGGGTAGGGGCAGACTCAGGAATTCTTTTTGCCCTAGGCAAAATTATATATATTAGGTGTGTCAGTTTTTTGTCTAGCTCGCCGGCCCAATTTTATCCGGCCCGAAAAAAAGTTTAGATAATAATTTTTTTTTAAATTCGAGTCGAGTCTAGATAAGGATTTGATGTCCAAATTAAAATTTGGGCAGAGTCTGAACAAGACCCTCTAAGTCAGGACCCGACTTGAATTTCAAAGATACCTATTTTATTTTCAAAATATACTTCCATACATTGTGTAATTCACAAAAACAACAGTATAAATAAGGAAACTACACAACTTGTATAGAAATGTACTATTTTAGTTTCAAGACTTACCTAAATTGCTTGAGACAACATTATGAGTTTTGTCTTTTAACAAAAAACATTATTATATCTTGTAATCTAAAATAATAAATACAACTTGAACATTACTTTTTTAAAATTATGTCAGAGAAGATTATATTACAACGAATTTGCAATGATTTTAATAATTAAATTTTTTTAAAACATAAAATAATTTTTAAAAAACTCGACAAATCCTGACATTTGGACAACCCAAAGTAAAAGTAAATCCAGTTTGGGTAAGACATAATTGTCCAAATTCACAATTGGGTCGAGTCTGTACAATGTGAATATTGTTTATATCAAGGGTAGCCCAGACTCGGGCCTGTCTAAGCCCGAAAAATTGACAAATTGAGATATCGATTGTGATTGAGCTATAACTTAACACATGAGTTAGTCACATAATCAGGTTATTATTTAGGTAAAACAAAAACTAACAGTGAATCGAGTTAGTCGCGCAATCAGGTTATTATCAAAGTAAAAATGGAATTCATACCAACAATTGGTTGACATGACTAAAAGCGAGTTATTGTAAAGACCCGCTCTAATTAATCATAATTAATTAAGTAATTATAGATCACGACCTAAGCTCGGACCTAAGTAGACGTCTTCGACAAGTTGAGAACACGTGTGACTGAAAAATGATTTCGTAAAACGTGTTGAGTATGGCGGAGAATGTAAGAGAGAGTCAATCAAGTGAGGGTGATTAACTAGATAGGTTATTTTAAAATGGTTAGTTGTAGTTTAACGTTTGTTAGAAAAGAAAATCAAGCAAAATCAAACAACACTCAACCTCTACAATGTGGACACCTCACCACATTGATGACATTACTCAATCATTTTTTCTCTCTTCTCATTAAAAATCACAAACATTTTATCCCTCTCTCCTTCAATCTTAACAATTTCACTCCCTCTCTCTTACTTTTCTTCTTTCTCTCTATTACTTTTCTTCTCTTTTACCTTCTCTCTCTACAAGCAAACAAAAGAAAGGAGGAGAGAAAGTTCTTTCTTTACCCGAGACTAACCCTTTCCCCAAGCCCCCACATCTTCCTCCTTCATTCCTCCTACCTCTCGGCTTCTCATGGCTTCCCTCTTTTCTCTCGGTGCCCTCACTCTAGGTCTTCTCTCCTCATGGCCTCGATAGCACCCCTCCTTGCTCGACGACCCCTCCTTGCTCGAGACTTCACCCTCATCGGCCTCCCTCATCATTGTCGAGGTAAGTGACTTATTTTTGTAGGGTGTGGGTTTGTTGAAGAAAATTAGGTTTATATGGTGGTTTTTGGGTAAATATAGTGTATATGGTGTATGTAGAGATCTCGGGGTGAGCTTATAATATACGGGTGTATGTCGCATCAGGATTCACGTTGTAAGGTGATTTGAGACTATTTTAAGGCTGCCTCGAGATTCCTGTTGATGTGTAAGGCGTAAATGATGCATTGGGATGCGTATTGAAGTCGCATGCATTTCAAGACAATCTCGAGATGCGTGTTGATTTTTAATAATATTAAATGAATTCGAGATCCGCACCATGATGTTGATGCTTTTGATGGTCGCCTTGAGATTCGTGTTGATTTTGGAGAGTAGATCATCGTCTCGATATGCACACCAAGACTGCAAGTATTTCAAAATTTCCTCAAGACGCATGCTAATTTTAAATAAATAATAAAATATTACAAACAATAATAATCTCGATATTTTTGGGTCGAATGTTATATAAAGAAAAAAAATCGCATCGAGATGAGTGTTGATCAAATAATAGTAAATAAATAAAAAATTAAAACATAGATATAAAAAGATGGTCTCGAGGTGCGTGTAGATCAATAGTGTCTCTATGTATCCTCAAAATTGGTATAAAGCCTTAAAATATAATGATGACCCAAATGGGATTTGTCTTGATAAATGTACAATGACCTAAAAATATTTTAAAAATGACTCAAGTCGAGGTTTACCTCGTTATGCGTGTGATTATGATAAAAATGAATAATTCAAAAATGATAATAATCAAAGATAATTGATTGATTTAGGAAATTTGGACGCGTCAATTATGGAATGGGAGTGAGGATCGGTAGTCGGATAAGGTATCGACAGGATTGACGTAAGTAAACCTACGAGAAAGTGAGCTTAGAATTTACTTATTTGCTTTGTAAATTTATTTATTTCACATTACTTTTTGCCAGTTCGGCTAGCATGGTTACCCTACTCTTGCGTGTGTCTGTGTATGGTCGAAGGGACGGTATGACCCCTCACCGGCTCTCTCGTTGATGATGATCCGATTGTTGCTACGGTATTGGTCATACCTTAAACTATGCGTGAGATTTCTCTCAGCAAGTCGATGATCTCGAGAGCGAGTTGACGTGAGGCTCACCTCCATTATAAATTTCTTCTCCTTTGAGGCATTGGGCATAATTCTACCTTTCGACCAACAAAGTTCCTCATTTCGACCATGAAGAGGGGGTGTGGATTTCCTCACCTTTAGGGCCTTCTCGGTTTAGTATTTACGTCATAGGGCTCGACAACTATACACCACACTCGCGTTCCATATTCTTGATAATCTCACAACTTATATTCATGCTTTACATTCCTATTCATTTACTTTATATGCATGAATTGTAGCTGTTTTATTAGATTTCTTGTGAATACTAACTGAATTTCTCTGGGATTTACTCACTAGAACATATCATTGTTTTTGGTGGGAAGTTGTAAACTATACGATGATCCAGATCTAAGGAACCACAATAGCTTAACTTGTAGGTATATGTATTTATATATGTAATACTTTTTGGGATCATTTTGAGAGACTTATTACCTGATACATGTATATTGACACTTATCATACATTTTCATCGCCTTTATTGACATACGTGGTATCTTTTTACCATGTTTCCACCCCGTAGGTTGGTAATCAATGCATAATTTATTTACATTACTTACTTGCATATTATTAAGACTTTTGCTAATAAAATAACTTAAATAAATCAAAACAAATAAATTAAGTCGTAAAACTTTATAACTTAGTATATTTTGCTAAAATAATAATTTAAACATTGAAATTTACTAAGTTGGAGTATTAGATGGTAAGTTCGTAGGCCGTCATGGACAGGTGTATTGGTGATGTGGCATGATCTGTTGATGTGTCCGATAATGTGGTGGTGCTCGGTTCACCTCGAAATTTGGAGTCGTCATAGTTATTGTCTCTTAACTAGTTACGCAAGTTCGATACATTAAAATGGAAACATTAAAGTTAGGAGCTTCCCTTACTTATACAATCCGCGACTCAGGCCAAACTCGGAGTAATCGGATAGTCCGGAATCTCTAAATAATAAGTACATGGTTAAGAAAAAAAAGAATTTATTTTTTACTAACATACATATAAAGTTGCTATACACTATTAATGTATTGGGTCACATTGTCAAAAACATATACATTTGCTACACAATCATTGTAGTCATTGAATTATGTATCGTGATATGTATACACACTGCACAAGTATTATGTGTACAAAGAAGTCCAAGAGCTTTATAGTAAATGTATGTACCCAATAAATGTAGTCACTAAATTTGTTCATACATCTCACCTGGCTATATTTGGGTAGGTTATTGTTTTATTAGGGTAAAAGTAAAAAGTAGTACTGGGCTACTTGACAAAATAAGCCTCGAGCTAATACAAACATTCATTAATTTTTTGATGATTTAAACAAGTGTATAAAGAGGGTCCAAAAAATTTGACTTGGGCTGTAGCCCAGGGCAAATATTAACTTAGGTTCGCCAATGCTCTCGGGCTCTAAATTGAGCTATAATCGTTGAGTTTGACATTAGCACTAGTATTCTTTTCCTCAAAATAATGATTGGCTTATTATAAATTTAGGATGCGGTTATTTAAACCTCATGTTTTGCTCCATTTACCCCATTTTGAGTTTTTTTCCAAGCTCCTAACGAAATGACCCAACTACCCCTCTATATAAAATGGTTTTTACTCACCCCATATTGTAACAAACCAAATAACTAATAGTGAAATTACCCCTCATTAAAGATTATTGACCCGTGACATAACACATGTTAGCGAATGCTCGTGGTTTGACACTCAATGCAGATGCCGAGATGAATATTCTATTTTTGACTAATGGATAACTAGTGTATGTATGTGTGTATATTAATACCGATATCATTATTAATTTTATGATTCTAACGTCAATTTTTGAAAGAGGTGTTGCTCCAAAATGCGTGCGACCACGAGATATGTGTAGCAGTCAATCGATGTTAAGAAAGAGAATAAGTCCTAGTGATTTTATGAAACTGTATCTTATCTTGACTAAAGCTGCAAGTTAGATTTAATTACATTATATTAATGTGCCCCTAAGTTCAACAAAATATCTTAGTGACCATAAAAAAATCGTAGGTCAAAATTTTTCGAATATTAAGCATTTAGAATATAGTTATGAAATCGACACCAAAATGATTGTTGGTCTGACACGAGTTAGGCGCAACTGATCGTGCTTAAAACGGACGTCGAACAATTTTTGGCGGATGAATTAGTTTTCAGTCGTCGTGCAAGCAAACCGAGGTGTAAGCACAAAATTTGAGGCTAACAAATCAATATGCTATACAAGTGTCAAAATGAGTGCAAACATGAATTACAAGTGCCTAACATAGGCAACAAGTGGCATACTTGCAATTAAATTGATTATGCATCCTTGTTAGAAAAACTATTTACATGCTTACTCAAACTAAGTATTTACTTCCTCCAGTCCACAATAAGTATCTTTTCAACGATTTTGAAATATTTCACAATATTTGTCATTTGATAGTTTCAATACACATTAATTACTTAATTGACTTTTATACTTTTTATTGAAAAAAAAAAATCTAATAATTACACATTAATAATTATTGTATGTATAAGTGGTGGGGTTAGGAAAAATAAAAGGTGATTTAGTCATTTAACGACCACTTTTTCTTTCTTAAAAACTGTGAACAGCTTTAAAATGTCACTTAAAAAGAAATGGAGGGAGTAGTATTTATAATATAACCCTACATATATAAGTATCAAAAAATTCATATTTTTATATCTCAAAGTAGAATAAACTTCATCTTCTTCAATTTGAAACCAAAATTTTCCATTAAAGCTTCAAATCAATTAGAGCTTACACATCATTGAAACCTTAACAACAAGCTTTAAGAGAAGTAAATAAAGAGGTAAGTACTAGCTATTGTTTTCTTCTCCATACTCTCTTGATTTATACATGATCTACTTCCTCATTTGGATTTTTTTGAAACATGCATGTTTATAAGCCCCATTAATGACTCACTTGGGTGTTAATTCTTTTTTGTCATTCTCATTGTTCAAATTAAACTTTCACATATTTTCTTTCATTTATGCTCTTAAATTTGTGTTGCCTACCCAAAATATTAGTTTAATTCATTATTGATTAAACTCCTTTAAATATAATTAGTGTAAGTTGGACAACACAAACAATTAAGAAAATAGCAATAAAGGCAAATGATATAAAATATGGTTAATGAGTTTTTGGTATAAATAAAAAAGTTACTAAATAAATTAAATAATTAGAGATGTAGAAAAAACTAATATTTATTATTAATGTGGCACAAAGGTCTACATTATGGTGATAGAAATTTTCACCTAAATATGCTTAATTGGACATGTATATACAATCAATAATTATTTATATGATATTATTTTTCTTTTGTACTTCACTAGTTAGATCATAAAAATAAAATAAATAAATAAATACAAAGCTTAGATGAGCTTGGAAAGAAACAAAAATCAATAGTAAATGACACTAGCTCAAATTCATAGTTAATAATATATAAGTTGCTAATGAGATAAATGTGACATATATGTGTTACATAAATAAAAACATACATTGACTCTACAAAAGTACACCTAGGCTTAGTTTATCCTAGCTATTAAAAAGGTAGATAAGAAAGTACTATTTTTAGCCACCATATAGATGAAAAAAGATTTAATTAAAAATGATATCGATATTAATATAAATGAAGTAGTTGAATAATGGAGTATAAATTACTTTATATTCATATAGACAATTTGCAATAATTTTAGTAATTTAAAACTTTAATATAAACCACATGAACTTATTGTGATGACCAAGTGTCAGATGCACATTACGAGGCGCGTGATAGCCGTGTTTGAAGTCATTGTTGCGTGAATTTTGTAAGTAAACCTGTAAAGCATCTATTTATATTTCCTTTAATTCTTGTCGATTCCTTTAATTGTTTATTTGTGAAACTATTAGTATTGATGCATGCTTTTACTTGGTAATCTTTATGATTGTGATTGTGCAATTAACTTGATCCGAAGGGATGAGATCTGGTAGCACGATATACCAGATGCATTCCACGAACACTTTTGCGGAATGCGTCTTAGTGAACACCAAGATAGATAGGGTCGAGGATCCTTGATGTATGACACCTATCAAACTCAAAGAGATAGATAAGGCTGGAGTTCTTCATTATAGGACACCTATCTGGTTTGGGATCAAAGAGATAAGGGTTGAGGTTTCATTAACGGACACCTATCACGCTCAGATTTAAACTTATAGTTTAACTCAAAGATAGATAAGGCTGAGGTTCGCTCTATGGAAACCTATCAGGCTCAGAGTCTAAAACCTCTAGAGTGTATGAACTTATGATCTTTTCCATTGCACCTAGTTTTGTTTTCCGCACTTATTTACTTATTTGTTTGGTTGGTAACTTCCTGGATGAATTACTTTTCTAGTATTTCCACTTTCTTTATAAATTATGCATTTAGTTGCCTCTCTTTATGCCAGCACCCGTACCGTGAACCGACAGTCTGACCGACCTGAACCGTCTCCTGAGGCGTCTGGTCACGTCAACAATACCAAAGAAATTCTAGACCCGCTCAACTATTCTTTTTACCATTAAGTTAAATTTAAGTATATGCGAAATTTGGTGAACATATAATAAAATATTGAAAGGTAAACGAGAACCTAAGTGGAGAAAACACCTAGCATATTATCAATACTGTAAATACAAGTCGAGGAACATGTCCAAAACTATCCCATAATCCATACATAAACAAAAGTAAGTTCGGTGTATAAAACAAAATAGATATACAAAAGAGATCACTCGTACAGTGAAGATCAGGGCATTTTAAAGTTGTCGTCTCTCTGATACACCTTGCCCTTCCCTCGACCACTAGAGGATGGATTTGGGTTCCAAAAAGACCCCCAGTAAGTGAACAACACGGTTTTATAAAATTTATAGCATAATGTAATTCAACAAAGAATAATATAAGTAAATTGCAGGAATTAAACATGATTCAATCCTTTTTCTAGTATGAACAAGCAGTTCCCATGAACCTCATTTGGAAAGACCTAGCCTGAATCTCGTTGGCCCAGTGGCGTTCAACATCGACGATCGAGCAAGTCCCACCACTTGAATTCATGAACCCGAGTGGCACCGACGTACTCTAACTCCGTCATAGGAAAGGCCGGAGGGTGAAAACCTCCTCCAATTGCCATACTGGTCGGAGGGTAGAAGATCGTCGTATATTCATTCCTCGAAGTTGCTCGACTGGAGAGAGGGGGATAGTCTTCGCTGTCAAAGTTTCTCCATCTAAATCTCGAAGATGGCTCCTATAGGTCCTTATGTCTATATACACGGTCGTAGATAATCATGATGCGATGCACAACTAATTTATGCGATCGTAATATGGTGCATAATAAATTTTATAAATTCTCAGTGTTCACAAACCTATCGTTTTACGTGTTAAAACTCGACCGCACATCTGATACCTCGTAGAACGTGCTAAAAGTCCAGCCGGAGTATCGTTGTCGATCCCTAGTTTTTAAAGTTTGGTGCTAGAGTCAATATTGTTGACTTTATTTACCTATTTATTTCCATGCACGAATCCCGAAGTTATTATCTCAATTATGTAATTCTTTGAATTTATCAATATATTTTAAATTCCATATACGATGCACTGCCTTGATAGCTTAATTTGATGATCAAAGTCTTTTAATTTGGCAAGTATATTCACTTAAGGATTTAGTTCTACTTCTTATCTTTCCGAAAAGGTATGATATGCGCAATTCCAACTAAAAACGAGGGAGATATCAAAATTTTACGAACACTGCGTACAACTAAATTTCATTTCGATCAGCAAGTTTGCAAATTTGATTTATCCTAGTGTATAGCTCCAAATACCATGAAATTCTATCACAAGGTTGTTAAAATATCCAATAACAACATATCCAAGGTTCGCTCCAATTGAGATTAAATTGAGTGAGTTATGCTCATTGCAATGTCAGGTCCAATTCTTAATGTTTGAACATGGTTGTTTTATTCTTTTTTTGGGTTGATTCATCTTTTTTTGACTTGGTGTCGCTTTAGGGCCCCCTTGGGTGTTACTTGGGTTACAGTTACATCGGTTTACAACAAGAATTTGTAATTTAACAACTTATAGCCAATTTCACCATTAAAGGACCTTAAAAGCTTAAATTATTTAACTTTTTGAACATACATTTGATCCACTTAAATTTTCAGTCGAATTAGACATAAATTGAGTTGAGTTTGAGTCTTAAACCAGTTCATATCAGTCCATGAAACTCCAAATTTAAAATCATAGTTAAGTCTCCAAATTCAACTCAAATAATCAAATTTCAAGTCATGCAAAGTTTGAATTTTTTTATTCTTAGTTCATACTTGTTTAGAGACACCAAATTTGAGTTCAAATCTAAAAACATGCATGATCTCATTGTTATTAAATCACATCAGCCCACATTCATGCTTATTCCATCAAAATCCATGAAACTGAAAAGGAAAAGAGAGAGGTTACCTTAGGATTGTTGTGGATCTAATGTTTCTATTTTTCAAGACTCTAATTGCATTTCAATTGCTTCTTGAATCCTTAATTTCTAGCAACTCATGTTCTTCTTCTCAATTTTGTGGTGTTTTTATTTGCAACAACAACAACTAAGTGTTCATTATATACCTTGGATCAATTTAAAATAATGGCCCTTGGATGTGCCTCGGGATACAAGTTTTGTGGCACATCTAAGGGTCCAAAATAGATCCTACACTTTACCATTAGCAACATAATTAGCTTAAGTTAATTACTTAATTAAGCCTCCAAATCAAGTTGCATAGTTATTAATTTAGAGACATGAGTTTTCATAAATTGATAAGTGTTGCTTCTAAGCAACAAGTGTCAATATTGCATGATTATGTCTCCAAACTAGATCTAGATCTTGGCCATTCATCTAGATGTATTTATAAATCTCGAGATCAACCCCATGTACTACGTAAAGTCCATGAACCATAATTTTTTTGTTTGATTGTTATAATACACATATGTAACATTTTACATAGGCTATGATTTTTAATTTAAAGTATATGCTATAATTGAGTTTTATTGTATTACTGCCATAAGCATATTATCAATTTTAATACACCACTTAGGTCAAATTAAATCAAGTTAGTAATAGATCCTGATACTAGCCTAAGTCATATATTTCCCGCCCAATGCGCGTCCCAAAGTGAAACCTATGCCTTGCCTTACTTTGTGTCACGTATGTATTTATAATTATTTAATTATTTATTAAATATTACATGCACACCAAAAATATTATTTTATTATTTACAATATATAATCGTCGAGTACGACCACATCACCCGATCAAGTCGAGTTTGGGCTTCCGATCCAGCCGAATCGGGCTGAATTAGATTTGGTCGGTGACGGGATGTCACAATTTTCCCAACTTAAGGGATTTTGTCCTCGAAATTTGTTTTTTACCTAAATTACACAACTTGGGAAACTGCTCTCGCACGTGGGTCTCGCGCTCGCACGTGAACTCCATGTCATTGTGGAACTGCCACTCGACCTTCACAAGGAGAATTTCTTTGTGTCTTAAAGTCTGTACCTTCTGGTCTACAATCTCAATCGGCCGCTATTCATAAATCGTGTCTGGTTTGACCACAAATTTGTCCTATTTCACTATATCTTGTGTCGTACCCTGACATTTCCTCAATATAGAAACGTGAAATACTGGGTGTGTGTCTGACATCTGCGGCGATAGTGCTAATCAGTAAGAAACCTTTCCAAGTCTCTCGGTGATCTTAAATGGTCTCGTATAATGAGGTGCGAGCTTCCTTTTCAATCCAAATCTTTGGTGTCCCTTTATAGGCGACACCTTCAGGTATGCGAATTCTCCCTTCTCAAACTCAACTCCACGGCGTTTCGAATTGGCGTATTTCTCTTGATGATCTTGTGCTGCCAGTAATATCTGAGGAATTAGCCTCGTTTTCTCTGTGTGATCCTATACAACCTCGGGCCTAACTGCTAATGTATTAGCCACCTCTACTTAACATGACAGTGTCCTATACGCCCTGCCATATAAAGCCTCAAATGGCGCCATTCTTATGCTCGACTGATAACTATTATTGTAAGAAAATTCATGCAAGTTTAAATACTCCTCCAGTAACCCCCAAACTTAAGTACACAAGCCCGTATCATGCCTTCAAGAACTTGGATCAACCTCTCTGACTGTCCGTCTATCTGCTGGTGATAAGTCGTACTGAGGTGAATTTGAGTGCCTAGTTGATCATGCATACTCTTCTATAACCCTAACGTATATCGAGGATCCCTATCTGATAATATGTTCATTGGTGCCCCATGTAACCTGATTATCTCCCACTCATAAATTCGACTCAGGCTAGTGAATAAGTCGGAGAGTTGAATCAGTAGGAAGTATACTGCCTTCATCAATCGGTCAGCAATAACCCATACTGTATCATTCTCGACCACTAATACAATTTTCATACATCCTAATACATCCTGGTGATACCTGGGTGAATGCTATAGCGATCGGTGCAACTCCCGGAGAATGTCCTATCTCAACTCTGGTACTACTGAAATTCAAACTCTACCCTAAAATCTCAATCTCTTATCCATTGCCACTGTCCAATCCTTAACACACGGACTATCGGCCAAACTGCGGTATCGGACGTACCTCGAATATGCCCTATGTCCGTCAACAATCGCCTGAACAGGCATCGGCAACAACCCCAACTGTGCACATATCCCCGTGTCTATCAAAATATTTGAAACACACATAACAAGCATAGCCTATAATAATCTGAACTCTGGTCAAAACTGTGGCGCTAACTGTCTTCGGCTCAAGGCATCTGCAACAAAGTTTGTTTTTTCGGGGTGGTAGTGATTGTGAAGTTATAGTCTTTCAACAACTTGAGCCATCTCTATTGTCTCATATTCAACTCAGTCTGAGTGAACAAATACTTGAGACTCTGGTAATCCATAAACAATGTAAACTTCTCTCTATAGAGTTAGTGTCGCCATAACTTCAGTGCAAAAACTATTGCCGCCAACTCAAGGTCATGGACGGGGTAGATATTCTCATTCACCTTCACCTGACGAGAGGCATAGGCCACCACCTTGCCCTCCTGCATTAACACTTCTCCTAGTCCCATCCTCGAAGCATTTATGTTGACTGTCAACTCCTTGCCATCCTCTGTTAATACTAACGTTAGTGTCGTAGTTAGTCTTTCTTTTAGCTTTTTTAAGGCATCCTCACGTTGCTTGGTCCAACTGAACCTTGCGTCCTTCCTGGTCAAAACAGTTATGGGAGCAGTTATCATAGAGAAATTCTGAACGAACCTCTTGTAGTAGCCCGCCAACCCAATTAAACTCTGGACCTCTGTTGGTGTGGTAGGTGCAGCCCAGTCAATAATCGTTCTGACCTTCTCTAGATCTACCGAAATCCCATCTGCCCCAACTACGTGCCCTAAAAATCTAACTCAGTCCATCCAAAACTCACACTTGCTAAACTTTGCATATAGTGTGTTCACGCAAAGTTTGTAAGGTGATCTTCCAGTGACGCTTGTGGTCCTCAGCTGTCCGTAAGTAGATGCGTATGTCATCGATGAAAACTATCAAAAACTCATGTAAGAAGTCTCTGAACACGCAGTGCATCAAGTCCATAAATGTAGCCGACGCGTTCGTGACCCCAAATGGCATCACTGTGAACTGGAAAGACCCATATCTCGTGCGAAACACGGCTTTCTCAATATCCCCATCCCTGACACACAACTGATGGTAGTTCGATCTCAAGTCAATGTTGGGTTTTTGGGGCTTATATGAAATGGAAAATTCAAAACAAATTTTAAAAAACTCCAACATGATCGAAAATAAGTTCCATTAAAGTAAATCTATAAAAGTAAACTATACCTTATTTCGTGATTTCCTTTTCTGATTGTTTGATTTCAACGACGTTCGAGTACGCTTCCTCTATCAGAAATCCACACATGAATGGTGACCACAATTTGGAGTGCTAGCCCCAAAATAGATCGAAAATGATTTTTCTTTCTCTCCCTAAATCTAGAGAACTCAAAAATTGTAAAATTAAAATCTTATTTCATTTTTAGGGTTTCGCCTTTTATTTTTATGTATAGATAAGCCTCACTTAAATCTAATTTGTAATACAACTATTGTGTTTAGGCAATTTAAGCAAATTACACATATGCCCCTATATTAAGTTATCATATAACAAATCGTAAGGGCTTTTATGTCATGAACTTTATCATATAAAATTCATTACTCTGGACTAATTGAATTGTGCAAAGCCATTCTTTGTGTGCGATCCAATAGGTTTATGCGACGTTGGGAGTGAACCAAAAACCATTTTAGTACACAAGTCATAAGTGGTCTCTAGCAAGGCATTATGACTACCCAAGTAGCATGAATATTAACATCGATATAACCTGATCAATAATATATATCATATCCTTTTGTCGTACGATATCCTTTGATTATACATAAGGCATGGAAAGTCACCTTTAATGTTCAATCGCACTAGTCTCGATCTTTAGGTAAATTGAAAAACATCCAAGTGACATTGATCATATCAATTCACATGGACTTGACCATTATCAGTCTATCTTATCGAGGGATCCACTGATATTTCTCTATACAAGAGTGACAAATTCTATCTTGATTACACACCTTCACATCTTATTCACACGGTAACCAATCATAATCTTTATACTTGTCCGGTTAAAGACAACATTTGATTGTATCAAATAATCATGCTCCTAATATTGAAGTTTATGGTAATGTTAAGTCAAATGACTAAATGATATACCTATCATGAATAACACCTATGACTTAATCCATGTGGTGTTCTCATAATGGGTCGGTCCAGTACCTTATTCCCTTACAAGTACTCATGATCTCGATTTGTATCCCTATATGCTTGATCATTACATGAAAATTAATTAAGATTTAAACTAGTCTTAACTTATTATAGTTCCCAGTATAATGACTGACTAGGGACATTTATGATATTTCAACAAATACCCATGGGTCTTACTATAAGGTAAACATATAATTAATTATAATAAAACAACAAATAAGACTCTATTTTATTAACTAAAATTATAAGATAAATAATATTTGTAGATTGACCTAGGGCACATGCACTAACATCTCCTACTTGCATTAGGGCCGATCATTCATGTATCTAATACCTAATGACCTAACATGACAACCATGTTTCGCTTGTGGAAGAGCCTTCGTCAAAGGATCTGTAACATTGTCTTCTGTATGAACTCTACAAATTTTTACGTCTCCCCTCTTAATGATTTCTCGAATGAGATGAAAACGTCTAAGTATATGTTTGGATCGGTGGTGTGCTCTTGGTTCCTTGGCTTGTGCTATTGCCCCGTTGTTGTCACAATATAAGCAAATGGGGTTAGCTATACTCAGAACCATACCAAGTTCTGATATGAACTTTTTGATCGAAACTGCTTCCGTGGCTGCATCGGACGCTACAATATATTCAGCTTTTGTTGTAGAATCTACGACAGTTTCTTGCTTCGACTTTTTCTAGCTCACTGCGCCTCCATTCAAAGTAAACATATATCCGGATTGCGATTTGAAGCCATCTATATCAGTTTGAGAACTTGCATTTGTGTAAACCACATACAACAAGCTCGTCTTCCAAACTTTCATAGACCAAGAACACTTCTTAGTTCTTCTCGAGTACTTAAGAATGTTCAGTGACTCTCACTGGGATTAGACTGATATCTCCTTGTTGTGCTCAAAGCATATGATACATCAGGTTGAGCGCATAACATGGCATACATGATAGATCCAATAGCTGATGCATATGGAATCGTATTCATGCGCTTTCGCTCATCATTAGTCTTCAGACATTGAGTCTTGTTGAGATTTATACCATGAGACATTGGTAATGACCCTCTTTTATAGTCTTGCATACATAACCTATTCAGTACCTTATCTATATAAGCACTCTGACTTAGACCGATAAGCATTTTAGATATATCCCTATAGATCTTAATCTCGATAATGTAGGTTGGATCTCCTAAGTCCTTCATTGAGAAACACTTCCCTATCCAAGACTTGACACTCTGCAAGGTTAGGATGTCATTTTTAATAAGTAATATATTATCAACATACAGCACCAGAAAAATAACCACGCTCCCACTGACCTTCTTATATACATAAGGCTTATCTTCATTTTTAATGAAACCAAATTCTTTAATTGCTTCATCAAAACAAAGACTCCAACTTGAGAAGCTTGCTTTAATCCATAAATAAATCTTTGAAGCTTGTACACCTTCTTAGAAGTCTCAGGATGAATAAAACCTTCAGGTTGTATCATATCACGTCCTCAAGTAACTTTTTATTTAGAAACGTTGTTTTGACATCCATTTACCATATCTCATAGTCACAATATGCGGCTATGGAAATTAGAGCTCTAATGGATTTAAGCATGGCTACAGGGAAAAAAGTTTCATCATAATCAACACCTTGAGTTTGTTCGAAACCTTTTGCTACTAGTTGTGCTTTATAAGTATGCACATTACTATCCATGCCAGTTTTCTTCTTGAAAACCTATTTACATCCAATGGTCTTTCCGCCTTCAGGTAAATCAACTATGTTCCAAACTTGGTTATCAAACATGGATTGCATTTCAGAATTCATGGCATTGAGCCATTTATCTGCCTTAGGGCTAGAAACAGTCTCATGATAAGTAGTAGGTTCATTTTGATCCATTAGCAACACCTTTACGTTTCATGAGTTACACGTAACCATATCTACTAAAATCATCAGTGAATGTAATGAAGTACTGATAACCACCTTTAGCCATTGTGTTTAATGGACTGCATACAGTATGTACTAGACCCAATAAATCACTTGACTTTTCACTGTGTCCAGTAAAGGGACTCTTTTTCATCTTACCTAGTAAATAAGATAAACATGTTTCATTTGATTTAAAATTAAATGAATCTAAAAGTCCATCTTAATTTATGGAGTTTAGAAATGCATTTCTCATTAATGTGGACAAGGCGACAATGCCAAAGGTAGGTTTGATTCAAATCATTTGACTTAAATCTCTTTGTATTTACATTAAGAATGAGAGTATCTATGGACTTTTTCATGTTTAGAATATAAAGACCATCACACAAATTAGCATTCCCATAGAAAATGTCTTTACGAGAAATGAAACATTTATTATTCGCAATAATGAAATTAAAACCATCCAAATCCAAACATGAAACTGAAATAATGTTTCTCCTTGAGGAAGGGACATAATAACAATTATTTAAAACTAAAACAAGTCCACTAGGTAAAATTAACTCACAACATCTTACAGCCAATGCAACAACCTTTGCTCCATTTCTAACTCGTAGGATGACTTTTCCTTTCCTGAGTTTTCTACTTTTGGTGAGACCCTGCACATTAATACAAATGTGAGATCAACATCTGGTATCCAATACCTAAGAATTACTAGTAGATAAGCTAACTCCACTAACGTAAATACCTGAAACAGTAGTCGCACTACTCTTCTTTTTTCTTTAGATCTTCAAGATATAGCTTGCAATTTCTGAACCAATGTCTAGGTGCATGACAAAATTGACAATTTCCTTATTTTTCATTTTCCCTCTGGGTCTATGAAGTAGAAGCAGCATGAGGCTTGATTTGTTCCATAGGCTTTGTAACAGTCACAACAGCCTAGGTAACTTTAGCCTTACCTTTGCTTATTTTTCTTCAAAGCCTTTCCTTTTTGAACCATCAACACACGAGCAATGAGTTTCTTTTCATTTTGATGAGCAATTTTAAACATCAAATGCAACTTTTAGATAGACTTCTCCATGTTATTCATGTTATAGTTCATTACAAATTGTGAATAACTATCAGGTAATGAATTCAGGATCAAATTTGTAGCCAACTCTTGGCTTATGGAAAATCTGACTCTTTCAAGATAGTCAATATAGTCTTTCATTTTCAGAACATGAGGACTAACTGATGCACCCTTACCCATTTTGCAAGAATGAAAGTTCTTGACTGTCTCAAACCTTTTTTGCCTAGCCTACTGTTGGAACATTTTCTTCAGCATCGTAGCCGTGTTGTAAGCTTCCATGTGTTCCATGTCCTTTTAAAGTTCAGGAACCATAGTTGCCAACATAATGCATGCAACATCAGTTGATCGTTGACATGCTTAGTACATGCATCCTTTACGGTGCTTAAAGCATTGGCTGGTGGTTCCTCAGTAATAGGATCATCCAGGCATAAAACTTGTGTTCATGCTTAATAACAATTCTTAAGTTTCTGAACCAGTCAAGAAAGTTTGTCCCAAACAACTTATCCTTCTCAAGGATGGATCGCAGTGACAAAGGATTAATGTGATTAGAAGAGGCTATAGATCTACAACAAAGATTGTGCAAAATTTTATTTTAGTATAGAGGAATCAGCGCCCACTAAATTAACAATCCTCCTTAAAAATGCTATGTTAATTTAAGGGACTAAAATTCATGTTTCACCTAATTTCAAGATAGCTAAGGCATGACACTTGTAATTAAGTTATTTAGGTAGGTACCAATTACTAATTACATCATATATAACTTTTAGTTATTTTACGAGATTATAACATCTTATGTCTTAGCATGTTTTATCTCATCTAGTGGCTAAAGCCCAAAACCGTTTTAATCGTTTTATCAAGTCTAACTATTTCAAATAATAGAGTAACTCTTACTCAACTTGCCTCACCAAGATAACACAATACATTTTGCGGAGGCAGACCCATATTGATGTGATCGAAGCCTTGATAAATGTTTGAGAATGGATAACACTTGACTTAAAATTTGTTAAGAGAGATTTTTTTTTTGTTTTAGTGATCATAATTAAATCAGATATATATCATATATTACAATGCATGAATAATCACTAAATATTTTGGAAATCATAATAATATTCACTATTGTATGAATTTTTTGGACTCTACAAACAAGCTTGATTAACGCGATCCATTGGCGTTCAATGATTTAGACGACAGGGGCGCCGCCCCATTTTTTTAGACAACAAATTTTAATATCAAAAATTTAAAATTGCCTAAAATTTCTTATAACTTAGTCAATCCAATCAACCAAAACTACCCCTTATTTTAATTCTAAAAATATTATTTAAAAGGTTTTATTTATCTCGGGCCCACCATTAACTTAATATCTTATCCTAATCCAATTAGAATTTAAGATACTATGAATCCTTATCCAATTAAGATTTTTTTAATATCTCACATATATTATATGATTTGTAATTCTAATCCAATTACAAGTTTATCTCCTATCTTTTAGGAATATACTAATAGATTACTACAATGAGATATATGATCAAAATCGATTTCGAGATATTAATCATGCATTCAACATAAGAATTATATTAAATTAATCATATTAACCTAATCATGATCTCTATCATGGAGACATACATAATTATTTAACAAAACGAAATATGTGTTCAAGATCAGAATCATATTAACCTAAACATGAAGTCTATCATGAACATACAAAATTCACATCATTCAATATAAAAAATATATGTTAATCGAAATATTTTAAACATGAATACTATCATTGAATCATATCATGCGATGTATCAATATACGTAAATTAACAACATGCTTTAAAACCAATTCTTGATAACAATTATCACTGAATCTATATGTATATCATATAAACATTAATCAAGATTATGTTTTCATACATATATCGTATATACATAAGAGAAAACATGCAAACGTTTAATAGAACCAAGCCTAATACTCTAATACCATTGTTGGGTTTTTGGGATTCATATGCAGTGGAAAATTCAAAACAAGTTTTGAAAGACCCCAACAAGATAGAAAATAGGTTCCATTAAACTAAATCTATGTAAGTAAATCATACCTTATTCTGTGATTTTCTTTTTTGATTGTTTGATTCCCAAGACGTTCAAGTGCGCGTCTTCTATCAGAAATCCACACACGAACGGTAACCACAATATGGAGTGCTAGCCCCAAGAGTAATTGAAAATGATTTTTCTTTCTCTCCTTAAACCCAGAGAACTCAAAAATTGTAAAACGAAAATCTTATTTCGTTTTTAGGATTTCACCATTTATTTTTATGTGTAGATAAGTCCTCACTTAAAATCCTATTCGTAATATAACTATTGTTTTTAGGCAGTTTAAGGAAATTGCATATACGCCCCTATTAATAAGTTATCATATAACAAATCGTAAGGGCTTTTATTTCATGAATTTTACCATATAAAATTCATTACTCTGGACCAATTGAAATTGTGAAAGCCATTCTTTGTGTGTGACCCAATAGGTCTATTCGACGTTGGCATTGAACTAAAAATCATTTTGGTACACAAGTCATAAGCAGTCTCTAGCAATGCATTTTGACTACCCGAGTAGCATGAATATTAACATCGATACAACCTAATTAATAACATATATTATATATTTTTGTCATTCGATATCATTTGATTAAACATAAGGCATGAAAAGTTACCCTTAATGTTCAATCGTACTAGTCTCGATCTTTAGGTAAATTGAAAAACATCAAAGTGACATTGATCATATCAATTCACATGGACTTGGCCATTATCAGTCTATCTTGTCGAGGGATCCACTGATATCTCTCTTTACAAGAGTGACAAATTCTATCTTGATTACACACCTTCACATATTATTCACACGGTAACCAATCACAATCTTTATAATTGTTTGATTAAAGACATCATTCGATTGTCTCAAATTATCATGCTCCTAATATTGAAGTGTATGGTAATCTCAAGTTGAAGGACTAAATGCTATACCTATCATTAGTAATACCTATGACTTAATCCATGTGGTGTTCTCATAGCGGGTTGGTCCAGTACCTTATTTTCTAACAAGTACTCATGATCTTGATTCGTATCCGTATACGCATGATCATCACATGGCCATCAATCAAGATTCACACAAGTCTTAATTCATTATAGTTCCCAGTATAATGACCAATTAAGGACATTTAGGATATTTCAACAAATACCCATGGATCTTATTATAAGGTAAACATGCAATCACTCATAATAAAACAACAAATAAAACCTCTATTTGATTGACTAGAATTATAAAATAAACAATGTTTTTAGATTGACCTAGGGCACATGCCCTAACAATCAATTTTTGAGAAGTGTCAAACACCACTCAACTGGTCGAACAAGTCATCAATCCGAGGTAGCAGGTACATGTTCCAGATTGTGACCTTGTGATAAATCATTAATTATTCACATTATATATAGTTTATATATATATATATATATATATATATTATGTGTAAGTCTCGAAAATACTAGTCTAATTGTATTTATTTATCACTTTATGGATATTGGAGTGCGCGGTTAAATTTGGGGCAAAAAACTACGTAAAATCGAGTATTCATATGCTCGGATCCGTTTTAAATTGAAAACCGCGTTGGCGTGCATCTTGAGGTAAATTTGGTAGGGCCCACACACGAGGCACAAGAGTGACGATGTGGCAGACAGCTAGACATACATGTGTCCATTGGTGCTTGCATGATTCAAGGACATAAGTTAGGAAACTTCTATTTTCTTGGTTTTAATAGGAAATATATTACATATAGATACATATATAAATATAGAAAGTATAAAATATAGAAAGATGGCCGAGAGGTATTGATGGGGATGGAGGGACGAACATGCAAGTAAAGAAAGAAGAGAGAAATTGAAAGTGGAGATTTGCATACGGGAAGAGGGAGGAAAATAGCAACTATGCAAGGACGTTTGGAATAAAGCAAAGATCGGCTTCTACATTGGGGGACCTCTCGACATGTCCTATCTCTCCTTCTAGCCGAACTCTCCCTCTCAAACTCTTATTTTTTCTTATTTTTTGTGTTCTTCCATGAGAGGCTAAAACCTCTAGCCTAGGCGAGACTGCGAGGTAGGGCCGACTGCGCACATCAATGTATTTGTGAGATTTATATAATTTAATTTCATTCTTTTCATTATTATTTTACTTTATTTGGTATAGTTTGAACAATTAGAGTTAAATTTATATTTAAACTTTGATTTACATGCCGGTGAGTCGTAGGCACCCGTACTTGTGCAATAAGAGCACACTAGTGGCAATCGACCCTACCAATTGATTAATCCCTTTTGGGACTGGTTGAATACCTTAAGAATCTAGGCTAAATCGGACACACGAGTGATCCGATTTTTTAGGTGTAGTGCCCTCACGAGACTCATTGCGGTCAACGTGTTAAACCCAATACTCTCTAGTATATGGTTATACGTTTGATTAGGGAAATAATCACCATCATACCTTGGCTATCAAGATTAAGAAGTATGAGGAACCGCGTATGTTACCGGTTCTATAGCTACACTAGGATATGTTGACTTGTATATTTTACATAAATCGATGACCAAACCCAATCTTTTATTCGAATCGAACTTGTTTGTCTTGACCTAGGTGTTTTTATTAATTGTTTTTAAATTTATTTTCATTGCTTTATTTATTTAGTTTATATTTAGATTAGTTAATTAACTCATTCTCTATTAAACCCCGATTTCCCTTTTTATTCTTTTTATTAAAACCTTAGAAAGAATATCAATTTTCGTGGGATCAACCCTTTACCACTATCTACAAAATAGTTGGTTTAAGTAAATTTATTTTATTGACGCGTTCGACAAGCGTCAATTTTTGGCGCTATTGTCGGGGATTGATTTTTTTATTTCTTTGGTTTTCTTTTTTATTTTTGTATTTGTATTTGTATTTTTTATTTTGTAACTAGTTCTTTGTTTTTAACATTTTTTCATGTAATTCCATAATGGCCTCCTATCCCTACAATTATGGTTAATTCGAATATTCACATTATTATAATGTGAATGAGGTAGGTATGTCATATAATGGACATCAATTTTCTAGCGTGTATTCTTTTGTGCAACAGGTCGATGTTTGCAAAATTTGTGAAGATTATTCTCATTCCACATATGATTGTCAGTATTATCCAAAGTATGTGAATTATCACTATCCTAGCTATGCATCGCCACAACCCGACTTCTTTGGGCTCAAGCCAAGTCCACAGATTCCTCAATATGAAAAGAACCAACAGTTTCAACAAATCACCTCTTTGGAAGATATGATGAACAAATTACTAGATGATCAACATCAGTTTCATGAATAGCTTCAACAATTTTCGCGTGAGTTTTCAACCTTGCAAAACTTGGAAACTCAATTTATTCAAGCTAATGCCACACTCCAGAAAATACTTGACGAGAAAGAGTTGTGTAATACACAACCAATTTCTTACTCATAGGAGAATGTGAATGTTGATACATTGAGGAATGTTGAGGTTTATGAGGTTACACGGGTGGAGAACTATTGGTGCGAAACAACGGAAGGACTTGAAGTCTTTCAAATTGAGCCGGACATTTCCATTGTACAGAATGACGATGATGAAGTTGAGATAGAAATTGGAGTCATTTCGGAAAGGCCGAATGAGCCGCAGATAGAGAGGAAGGAAGACCAACCTCTACTGTTGGTGAAACCACCCACCCTCCCATGCATATTTTCTAAACCTTATACATGGGTATAAGTAAAGAAGCATTTGCAGATTTTCTACACTACTGACACTTTTGTATTGGATGACCATGATATGACAAATTCGTTTGTGTTAGAGGTCTCGAATAAGCTCCCAATTCTTAAGGAGGGCGTGCATGCTGGATTGCGCAAATATGTTTATGCGTCATTTATTGTTGACATCTCCAAAGGAGAGGGCATCACGTGATGAATCACAATAAGTTTAACCAAAGACTTAAAATAAAGATGCTCATTGGGAGGTAGCTCAGTTTTGTTTTTTTATTGCATTTATTTCAATTTAAATTTAGTTTTAGTTTTTTTATGTTTAATAAAGCTCTAACTTGGTCTCTTGGATTTTTGCAGGTGTAATGAATGTTTGATAGGCACTGATGGCACTGGACCACCCCCTGAGTTTGCTATGTTTGACTATGATTACATTGTTTTTGGAGTAATTTAAGTTTATTTTTGGAAACTAACATAGTTTTTGAGTTTTAGGTGTTTTGAGACTTGGTTGGGACATATCCAACTTAAGTCGCCACATTAGTGGCGGGTCTTTGAGTAGATCCAAAATCTTAGACTTCATTCCATCATCTTGTTGATTTCACCCTTAGTTGAAAGACTTCGAGCTCACAAGATTTGATAGGAATCGTTTGAGTTAACTTCTATGTTTATTAGTTCTTGCTCTTATTATGATGATTTTATTTCATATTTTCTTTAGTCACCTAGACATGCGAGATTTTGTGCATTCGCTAGTTTTTGGAGACTTTTATTATGCATGCATTTGTATCGTCTTTTTTATTTATTTTTCAATGTTCTTTTTCACCGCTATCTTCTTTTTCCTTTTGTTGCATGGATTCTTTGACTTGTTTCGAACCTTGAGGACAAGGTTCGAAATAAGTTTAGGGGTACTTTAGGGTTTGTGGATTGAGTTAGATGGATTTATTTGTGAAAGAACGCATGTGAGATCGTTTAAATTATTTTAGTTTTATGCGGTTATATGTGATTGACGGATGGTAATGGTGGTGTTTTGTCACTTATTCTCTCATTTCTTCCATTTCTTTTCCCTCCATACTTATCTTTCTTATTTCATTAGAAGTTGATACACTTTCATGCATGTGTTTAATATAGTTTTCATATTTTTTAAATTGTATTGAGTCACCCGAGATTTTGCTTCATGCCTTTAGTTATAGATGAGTATACTATGGTTGCCTTTTTGACATGAAACTTAGTGAAAATTAGAAGAAACACTTACTCGAGTTCGTAGCCCATCATTTTTATGATTTCATGAATAGGGACTTAGTATGATGGTTAAGTCTTGTGCTAGATACGAAAATGGGTAGACGGTTAAAATTGTGCAAGTGATAATACTTTAACCCACATTGGGGAATTCGCTTAATTATAGTGAAAGTGAGAAGGGCTAGCATGAATTTTCTTAATATTGAGAATCCTACAAGTTTCCACGAGAAATAGAGCATGAAGACTTGTGGCGGGAAAAGTGAGGAAAACAATCCACAGGAAATGGAGCAGGGACCGTATTATTTGAAAAAATGGAGAAAAAAGAAAATAAAGTATATATAAAAAATGAATAAAGGCGGAAGTTTATGAAACTCCTCAAATAAAAAAATTTAGCTCTGAAGGTCACCCAAGAGGGGGGGTGAATTGGGTTACCGAGTAGTTATTGCCCTTTTAAAACTTTATGCTCAAATTACAACTATAATGCGTACACTATCAATGAATATATATATATATGCTATGCAAGTGAATGGAATGAAAGCGATAGAAAGTGACACACGATTTATAGTGGTTCGATCCAACGATCTACGTCCACTACCTAACCTCCCCGGTTAGGATTTTAACCCCCACTTATATTTCAAATAAGTGTTACAACCTAAGCATACAAGCCTAGAATGCCTAATTACAATTAGGACTTCCCACCTAACCTCAACTAGGATTTTCCCACCTAGCCGCAACTAGGATTTTCCCACCTAGCCTCAACTAGGATTTTTCCCACCTAGCCTCAACTAGGATTTTTCCTTTCGACTTAGATTCCACTAAGTCTTACAATCATTCAAATACAATAATTTTGCTGGAAAATAAAGATATACACTTTACAACAAAAGTGGTATCAAATTCAAACACTAGCAAGCCACCTAGAGCCTAACAACTCTTATGCATGCAAGTGTGAGTATAAATGGAATATGCAAATGTGTCACGATGTTGTTGCAATTTCCAAATCTGAAATCGTTTCAAAAACTTATTATATTTGTAGAAAACCGATTTCAAGTCTAAGAACAATAGTTTAACAAAAATCAAGTTTAAGTGCAAAACTTTTGTTCAAACCAATCTCGAGTTTGATAATATAAATTTAAGTGCTAAACCGAGAGAAGAAGGTGTTCAAACACACAACAAAATGATCTTCAAATCAAATACACAAAATATGTAGATTAAGCACAAGCAAGATTTTAGATCTAGGACTTTCTTACAAACAAGAGAGTAACAAAAGAGATCAGCTGGAGTGATTCTTGAACTCCTTTGAAAGCCTCAAATGTCTTTGGATTAGTGAGCTAAAGAACGACCACAAAGATCTCCTTTTGCTTCTTCAAAAATCAAAGTTCTTCTCTTTGTAGATTTTTGAGTTTTTGAGTGTGTTTCTTTCTTCTTGTTATTAAAACCATGTTCTTGGTGGTTTTATAGTGCTAGGTATTCCAATATGACAGTTTATGACCGTTCTAGGGATCCAAGGGTCCAAAATAGATCAAGAATTCAAATTAAAGTGTGTTTTCCAGCTTTTTAAAAAGGCATCAGACGAAACTTAGCGCGCTAATATCTGTGAGTTAGCGCGCTAACAACTGTCTTAGCGCGCTAATGATATTATTAGCGCGCTAACTGCGAGGACTTGAGAATAATTATTCTGTCCTTTGTGTTAGCGACCCTTAAACTCGTCCGGACCTAACCAACCCTTATATAACATGTTATACACGTTAATTATGAGTCATTAAGCCTAATTGGGTGGTCCGGATAATTTTACAAACCCCGAAAACGGAAATTCAAAGTTTCACAACTTATTAGGGGCTTTTACGCAAATTTTCGTTTTCTTTTTAAATACCTTTGAAAAACGAGTTTTTCTTTTTCGAAAACATTTATAATGAACTCTAATATGCAAATGACTATTCACACAAAGTTTTCACATTGTTTAAACTCATGGACCTAGTTATGTGTTTAAATTCCATTTTGAAACTTGGAGTAAACTTTATAACTTTGAAAAATGGTTTAAGAAACATGATGTATGCATGGACTAATGCGTTTGGCTTGCATGAATGAATTTGTATACCTTACATTGAAATTACAAATTGCGGCTTGAACTTTCATCTTCATTTCTTCATTAATGCCGAGTCTTGAACTTGTATTTCTTGAGAACCCTTGATATGTTGTTTTGCATCCTTTAACACAAACTGAAATACACTAGATGTTTATTAGTACATTTTCACCTTGTTTGTTTCCATCAAAATCTCGGTCGGAAAGTGAGTGACTAACCACTTAGTCCAACAATCTCCCCCTTTTTGATGATAACAAACAATGTGAACTTTAAAGGTGTAAAAACACAATCTAAATGTATATCACATTCAACACATCAATCTTTTCAAGTTTAACCACATTTAGCTTCAAATATGCAAGTTCAAAACCAACAACCGTTTCAAGTATACCAAGATAAAAACCTTTCAAGTTCAACACCACCTTTCAAGTTCAACATCACATTTTTCTCCCCCTTTTGATATTATCAAAAAGCGGGGTCAAGCACCCACAAAGATAAACACAATTTAAACAGTATACCAATAAGAACCAACAACTTTTTCAAGTATACCAATATATGCAGGTTAAAATTGTCAACTTGATATCAGTTACAAAAATCAATAATATTAACGTATCAACCGATACCAGTAAAAATGAGAATTATTAACCCGATACCAATATATACCAATGAAAATATCACCCTTTCATATCATCCTTTCAAAAAATATCACAATATCAAAGATATCACAATATTATTCTTTCAAAAAATATCACAATATCAAAGATATCACAATATCACCCTTTCAAGTTCAACCTTTTCTCCCCCGTTTGATATTATTAAGAAAATGGGGTCAAGTATCTGCAAAGATAGACATGATTTAAACAATATACCAAGATAAAAGCATTCTTCCCCTCATTTTAGGCATAAGAATAAAATTCTCCCCTTACTTTATGCATATCAATAAAATTCTCCCCTTTACTTTATGCATATCAATAAAATTCTCCCCTTACTTTATGTATATCAATAAATAACACGAGTATACCATGATAAAAATATTCTCCCCCTCACTTTATGCATATCAATAATATACGGAAGCGATACACATGCATAGACTAGAAAACATAGTGAAGCACAAAATAGCCATAAAGAAAACTCGAGATACGCAAAAAATCATGATATAAATAGCAAAAAGTAATGAGATAGCATAAGTGTTGCATAACATAAGTTAAAAAATCAGAAACACCTAAGACTAACATGTGGGAGCCTAGTGCGTGGGCATCGCGCGTGGGAATTGCACACGGAGAGTGGATTTGGAAGAGGAGAAGAGAAACTTGTGTGTGTGAGGTAAGTTTTTGAACAAAAGTTAGGTTATAAAACCCTGGCCGATCGACATTAGCGCGCTAATAAGGTTTGTTAGCGCGCTAATTCCTCTCTGGAATTTTTCGGTCACGAAATTTGTTAGCGCGCTAATTCTCACTATTAGCGCGCTAATTCCTCTCTGGAATTTTTTGACACAAAATCTTGAACTTTTGCAATTTAGCTCCGATTCTTCTCAAACTTCATGGACACTTCACTAACACCATATAAAAAGGTTTGGAATAACTAGAACATATATAGAAGGTCCAATTTTCGAGACATGCCTAACTCACGCCGAATTTTAAAAACTTGTTTTCTAGGCAAAGGCTTAGTGAGTATATCGGCTAGTTGATCCTATATGGGCACATGGATGAGTTTTAACATTGCCCTTTTTGGATGTGATCACACGAGAGAATGGTGTCTAATCTATGGTGCCACAATCATGCATCACATTCACTTTGTGCATTCAAACATGAAGCATTTTGCGTATTCATCTCATCAAAGTTAATGGCATAAATATTTTTATCTCTATATGCAATAAATAAAGTTTCATGCTTCTCATTCCTAACAATGCATTTTGATGATTCAAATATAACATGAAATCCTTTGTCACACAATTGACTAGTTACTAAGCAAATTATGTTTCAAACCATCAACAAGATAAACGTTAGAAATAGAAAGTAAATTGTTACCAACAGATTTCGAGACCGATAACTCTTCCTTTGTTGTTGTCTCCAACTGTAACTTTTTCATCATCATGCCGCTTTAGTTCAATAACTTGATGTTCATCTTCGGTCATGTGTCTTGAGCACCCACTATCCAAGTACCATGGGGTGCTCTCCCTCGCATCCTACACTATGGGAAACACACTGGATTTTGGTACCCAAACACCTTTGGGTCCGAGAATGTTAGTGTCGTAAACATTTTTAACTACCCATGCTAGTTTACCTACTTTGGCCTTTTGTAATAAACATTTCCCGACCATGTGAGTCTTGTTACATTTAGAGCATCTACGATCATCATTTAGCAATTTCGTGTAGCTTAACAAGTTTGCTCCGTAACCTATGCCTCTTTTGTTAAGTGCACGTCGTTGTGCTCCTAACATCATGTCAAACATTTGTTTACCATTTGTAAACTTATGCACCGTGCTAGTCAAGTCCTCTACTTCCTTGACCAAAGCATCTCTTTCCTTTATGACTTCATTTAAGTCACTTTGGAGATCATCAATGGTCTCATTTTGTGACTCTAATTCACTAATTGCAATGGTCAAGCTCTTTTTGAGTTGTTTGGTCTTTTCGACCTCCTTTTTCAACTCTTTCCTAAGCTCATCAATATTTGGAACATCATCCAAATCATCAACATTATCAGAAATAAAAAAGTTAGAGTTTACCTCGCTTTGTGCCATGAGACAAAGTATTGCCTTCTCATTTTCTCGATTCGATTCCGAACTTGATGATGATGATGAATCATCCCAAGTTGCTTTAAAACTTTTCTTTCCTTTCTTCTTCTTATACTTGTCTCGCTCGTACATGGCCCTGTTGAGCTTTCTTGAGAGCATAGCTACTTCCTTCTCAAGATCATTGTCATCACAAGATTTTTCATTTCCAATAATCTCTACCGATGCACTAGAGGAGCTATTTGCCTTCAAGGCGATTTCTTTTCTTGAGCTTTTAGTCCCTCCACTTGATGCTTCCAATCTTGCTCGGTCTTTAAGTTCAAATTCGTGGATTTTAGCTCTCCACACAATGCATCAAATGTGTAGTCTCCAAGATTTTGTGCCGATTGGATAGCATATTTCTTGGCATCCCATTCCTTAGGCAAGCCTCTAAGGAATTTATACACTGAGGTTTCTTGATCATAATTCTTTCCAAGATTCTTGATCTCATTTAATAGCTTTGTGAATCTAGTGATGGCGGTGGCTATGTCTTCATCAGCCCCAACTCGGAAAGTTTCATAATGCTCCTCAAGAATTCTTAACTTGGTCTTCTTCACTTGCATGGTACCTTCATAATGTACCTCAAGCTTCTCCCATACTTCCTTAGCCGTTTGACAAGCACTTACACGGTTGAATTCATTTTCACTTAGCGCACAAAATAAGTGATTCACGGCTTGATCATTTGAAAGCTCAAGCTTTATCTCCTCTGTGGTGTACTCTTTCAATGGCTTATCCGGTGGAGTGTAACCATTTTCAATTGCGTCCCATAAAAATCTATTTTGTGCTCTAATATAAAATTTCATTCTTACTTTCCAATGAGCATAATTGGTTCCATCGAAATATGGAGGCCTACTCGAAGTGGTGCCTTCCGAAAGCGAGCCGGATCTAAAGTTTGCATCCTTGCACAAAAACACTCAAAGATACGTTAGTAATACTTTGAGCAATAACCCGCTCGATACCAATTGAAGGTCACCCAAGAGGGGGTGAATTGGGTTACCGAGTAGTTATTGCCCTTTTAAAACTTTATGCTCAAATTACAACTATAATGCGTACACTATCAATGAATATATATATATATGCTATGCAAGTGAATGGAATGAAAGCGATAGAAAGTGACACACGATTTATAGTGGTTCGATCCAACGATCTACGTCCACTACCTAACCTCCCGGTTAGGATTTTAACCCCCACTTATATTTCAAATAAGTGTTACAACCTAAGCATACAAGCCTAGAATGCCTAATTACAATTAGGACTTCCCACCTAGCCTCAACTAGGATTTTCCCACCTAGCCGCAACTAGGATTTTCCCACCTAGCCTCAACTAGGATTTTTCCCACCTAGCCTCAACTAGGATTTTTCCTTTCGACTTAGATTCCACTAAGTCTTACAATCATTCAAATACAATAATTTTGCTGGAAAATAAAGATATACACTTTACAACAAAAGTGGTATCAAATTCAAACACTAGCAAGCCACCTAGAGCCTAACAACTCTTATGCATGCAAGTGTGAGTATAAATGGAATATGCAAATGTGTCACGATGTTGTTGCAATTTCCAAATCTGAAATCGTTTCAAAAACTTATTATATTTGTAGAAAACCGATTTCAAGTCTAAGAACAATAGTTTAACAAAAATCAAGTTTAAGTGCAAAACTTTTGTTCAAACCAATCTCGAGTTTGATAATATAAATTTAAGTGCTAAACCGAGAGAAGAAGGTGTTCAAACACACAACAAAATGATCTTCAAATCAAATACACAAAATATGTAGATTAAGCACAAGCAAGATTTTAGATCTAGGACTTTCTTACAAACAAGAGAGTAACAAAAGAGATCAGCTCGGAGTGATTCTTGAACTCCTTTGAAAGCCTCAAATGTCTTTGGATTAGTGAGCTAAAGAACGACCACAAAGATCTCCTTTTGCTTCTTCAAAAAAACAAAGTTCTTCTCTTTGTAGATTTTTGAGTTTTTGAGTGTGTTTCTTTCTTCTTGTTATTAAAACCATGTTCTTGGTGGTTTTATAGTGCTAGGTATTCCAATATGACGAGTTTATGACCGTTCTAGGGATCCAAGGGTCCAAAATAGATCAAGAATTCAAATTAAAGTGTGTTTTCCAGCTTTTTAAAAAGGTGCATCGTCGAGACGAGAACTTAGCGCGCTAATACTTTGTGAGTTAGCGCGCTAACAACTGTCTTAGCGCGCTAATGATATTATTAGCGCGCTAACTACGAGGACTTCGAATAATTATTCTGTCCTTTGTGTTAGCGACCCTTAAACTCGTCCGGGACCTAACCAACCCTTATATAACATGTTATACACGTTAATTATGAGTCATTAAGCCTAATTGGGTGGTCCGGATAATTTTACAAACCCCGAAAACGGAAATTCAAAGTTTCACAACTTATTAGGGGCTTTTCTGCAAATTTTCAATTTTCTTTTTAAATACCTTTGAAAAACGAGTTTTTCTTTTTCGAAAACATTTATAATGAACTCTAATATGCAAATGACTATTCACACAAAGTTTTCACATTGTTTAAACTCATGGACCTAGTTATGTGTTTAAATTCCATTTTGAAACTTGGAGTAAACTTTATAACTTTGAAAAATGGTTTAAGAAACATGATGTATGCATGGACTAATGCGTTTGGCTTGCATGAATGAATTTGTATACCTTACATTGAAATTACAAATTGCGGCTTGAACTTTCATCTTCATTTCTTCATTAATGCCGAGTCTTGAACTTGTATTTCTTGAGAACCCTTGATATGTTGTTTTGCATCCTTTAACACAAACTGAAATACACTAGATGTTTATTAGTACATTTTCACCTTGTTTGTTTCCATCAAAATCTCGGTCGGAAAGTGAGTGACTAACCACTTAGTCCAACAAGCTCGAGTGCTTATAACTAGATTAAGTGAGATTGAAAACTTGCGTGCTTGAATGTATAGACGAAGAAAACCTGCGAATAGTTGATGGCTTTTATCTTGACCGAATCTTTGTCTTGAAAGTGTGATCATAATTGTGTTTGGATTGCAGTTCTTGACATATCTTAACTCCGAAATTTCTTGAGTGACTTATTAAGTTGACAGCTCTGTAAACTAAAGGGACTCCATAAATCTTGAATCGGGTGTAGGATTAGTTGAGTCAGTGCATAGTTATATTGTGAATCTAGTTTATTTGTGCTTTGTCATTTACACATTTGCTCGGGACGTGCAAAGTCTTAAGTTTGGGGTATTTGATAAGTCGTTAATTATTCACATTTTATATAGTTTATTTATACATATTTTATGTGTAAGTCTCCAAAATTCTAGTCTAATTGTATTTATTTATCATTTTCAGGGATATTAGAGTATGCAGTTGGATTCGGGGCAAAAAACTACGTAAAATCGAGTATTCATATGTCCGGGTCCATTTTACATTGAAAACCGTGTTAGCGCGCATCTCGAGGTGAATTTGGTGAGGCCCGCACACGAGGCACAAGAGTGAGGATGTGGCGGACAGCTAGACATACATGTGTCCATTGGTGACACAAGTTAGGAAACATCTATTGTCTTGGTTTTAATAGGAAATATATTACATATAGATACATATATAAATATAGAAAGGATAAAATATAGAAAGATGACAGAGAGGTATTGATGGGGAAGGAGGGACGGACATGCAAGTAAAGAAAGAACAGAAAAATAGAAAGTGGAGATTTGCATACGGGAAGAGGGCGGAAAATAGCAACTATACATGGACGGCTTTTGTGTGTGTGTGTGTGTGTGTGTGTGGGGGGGGGGGGGGGACCTCTCGGCATCTTCTATCTCTCCTTCTAGCTGAACTCTCCCTCCCGAACTTTTATTTTTTCTTATTTTTTGTGTTCTTCCATGATAGGCTAAAACCTCTAGCCTAGGCAAGACTGCAAGGGAGGTTTGGGGGGACCTCTCGGCATCTTCTATCTCTCCTTCTAGCTGAACTCTCCCTCCCGAACTTTTATTTTTTCTTATTTTTTGTGTTCTTCCATGATAGGCTAAAACCTCTAGCCTAGGCAAGACTGCAAGGGAGGTTTGACTGTGCACATCAATGGATATGTGAGATTTATATATTTTAATTTCATTTTTTTCATTATTATTTTATTTTCTTTGGTATTGTTTGAAAAACTAGAGTTAAATTCATACTTAAACTCTGATTTACATGCCAGTGGGTCGTAAGCACCCGTAATTGTGCAATAAGAGCACACTAGTGGCAATCGACCCTACCAATTGATTAATTCCTTTTGGGACCGGTTGAATACCTAATGAATCTAGGCTAAATTGGATAAACGAGTGATCCGATTGTCTAAATGTAGTGCCTTCGCGAAACTCATTGCGGTCACCGTGTTAAACCCAATACACTTGAGTATAGGGTTATACGTTTGATTAGAGAAATAGTCACGGTCGTACCTTGGCTATCAAGATTAGGAAGTGCGAGGAATCGCGTACGTTACCGGTTCTATAGCTACACCAAGATATTTTTATTTGCATATTTTACATAAATCGATGACCAAATCCAATCTTTTATTCGAACTGAACTTGTATGTCTTGACCTAGGTGTTTTTATTAATTGTTTTCAAATTTATTTTCATTGCTTTATTTATTTAGTTTATATTCAGATTAGTTAATTAATTCATTCTCTCTTAAACCTCAATTTCCCTTTTTATTCATTTTTTTAAACCTTAGGAAGAATACCAATCTTCGTGGGATCGACCCTTTGCCACTATCTACAAAAATTGACGCATTCGGCGTACGTTACCTTGTTCAGCTCCCTGTAGTCAATATAAAGCCTCAACGATCCATTTTTCTTCTAGACGAATAAAACTAGTGTGCCCCATGACGAAATAATCAGCTGTATAAATCTGATGTCAAATAACTCCTCGAGTTGTTTCTTCATCTCAATCAACTCTGATCTCGCTATCCTATACAAAACCTTCAAAATTAGCTTCGTTCCCTCCTTCACTTATATAATGAAGTCAATCTCGAGGCGTAGAGGTAACTCGGGGAGGTTGTTCGGAAACATGTTAGAAAATTCTTGGACGACTAGGATGTCTCAATCCTTTCTCAAATTCTGAAGCTCCGTAGAGTCTCGCATGATCCTCGATCTCTTTATACATCGCGAATTGTCCTCTAGTACTACTTTCGCTTATCGACGCACCTCGAAACTCGAACTCTTCAAGTCTTGGAATATGGAAGGTCACCACTTTCTGGTGGCAATCCACATAGGCGTGGTATGCTACCAACCAGTCTATACCTAAGAGTGCATTAAGCTCGAGGAACTTGAGTACCCAAAGGTAAATGTCACCTCGCACCTTTTGCATACAAGGTTAAGGTAAACTATATCTCCTGTAGCTGTACTAAGTATGAGATACCTAACTGCTCTTACTGGTGATAACCCTAACGATTCTACCTTGCCTCCTGATATGAATGAGATCGTGGACCGTAAATTTATGAGTGTGTGCATGCTCCATCCACAAATAAAAATAATACATGTGATTAACTCCTTGGTGGCCTAATTATCTGGAGTCGCCACGACAGGAACCTACTCAGTCTAACTTGCTGGCTGCACTGCGTACACACGTGTCAGAGACTTATTACAAAAGTGTCATGCCTGACCACAACCCCAACAAGTAATGTTCGATCTGCCTCGAGAACCTCAACCCTTGGACTGTGCTGGTGCCCGAGTCTGAGTTTGCATTCCCTTTATCAAGGCTCCTATCTGACCAAACCTTAGAACTGGTGGTCTACCCTGCCTCGATGCGGACGACTGTTGAACTAAGACTGTCCGTGACAAAGTGCTCGATCCTGAAATGTCATCGCGAGACATTTTAAGGTATTCTCGTCTCCTGTCTCCCTGACCACTAGACCTCTTCCTCGAGTCTGTACTCGAGGATCTTCTTGATCGGTGTGTTGCCTTGATGTCACTATCCTAGAACTCATTTTTCAACTCAAAAGCAATAGCTCAGTTTACGAGATCCTTAAACACAGTTATGCCCAATGCACTTACACTCTGGCTAATCTCACGCCTCAGACACATAACAAATCGCTGCAAGTAGCTATCCAGTTTCAACGGATCTCTTGCCATATATGATAGTTGGGAGCACCGATCGGCGAACTCAGATACGGGCATGTCTGCATGTCTTAGTCTGAGAAACTCCTCCCTCTTCCTACTCCTCTTCCCGGAGTAAATAAGCTCCCAAAGAACAGTTATTGAAATGTCACATAATCCTCAACTGGGCCCTCTCTGGCATAAACAACCTGCCACCACTCGTCAGTAGCTCCCTCTAAGTGCATAGTCGATAACTCGATGCGACAATCATCGTTCGAACAAATCAAAAGGTGAATCTTCTCCTGATTACAGACTCACTACTCCGCGTTCTCCCCATTTCTATCTCCATTGAAATTAAAAGTCTTATATCTGTCGAAGCTCTTATGAAAACGATCGAGCATGACCACCTTAGTCTCAGTCACGGTCAGCTGTACTGTTGGAGCCTCCGCTGGTGCGGGTAGAAGAGATACTATTACTATAGGCTCGATTAGACCCATCTGTGTCACTATCACTGCTGGCACCACTGTAATCTTTTCTGGTGTCTACAGCAAAATCTCTAGTCGTACCACCAACTGGTCTACAAAATGTGCTACCACCATAGTCAATCCTTTCGTATCAGTGTATTCGGCCTCTCTCTGACACTCGAGACTCTCAAAGCATAACTCGAAGGCCTCCAAGGATGTCTACTGATGCACGATCACCTCATACATCTCATGTATGATATCGTTAATGACAGTAGCAGAGGAAAAGGCACCATTTCTCGTGGAGCTGATGAATCTCACCCGCTCAAATCCATGATATAGAATGTATAGTAACTGCACATAGAAAATGATCTAAGTGTCACGACATTATATTTTTCATTATATACAATATACGTTCAAAATTAACATTGTACGTCATATAATCGATCGACTAAAACTCCATAATTCTTCCCAACTTATTCCTTGACTTGTGTTTCCCACTTTTATAAGTTCTCATGAATCAAATTATTCAAGTTTTCCTTTGAGTCTTAGGTTTTTCAGTAACATAGGCTATGCTACCAAAACTTTTAGCATCCGTACCGTAAACCACCGACCTAATTGGCCTGAACCGTCTACTGAGGCGTCTTGTCACACCATCAACCCTAAAAGACATTCCAGACCCGCTTGACCATTCTTTTTACTATTAAGTTAAATTTAATTGTATGTGGAATTCGATGAACATATAATAAAATAATGGAAAGTAAACGGGAACCTAAGTCGGGAAAACACCTAGCATATCATCAACACTGTAAATCTAAGTCAAGGAACATGTCTAAAAGTATCCCATTACAAAATAAGTTTGGGACTTGATGAGAATTTCTTCTTTTTATTCGTTTTGATATTATATCGTCAACTATTGTGGAGATGTGTCAGACCTCATCAAATTAAGGCATCTGACCGGCCTAGATTACTTTAATCTCCTGATAATCTAGGAGCCTTAATCTCATTATCAATAAATAATTAAAAATCTAACGTCTTAATTATCAATTATAATTCTTTATCAACCACAAAGAATTCTAAAGTAAATCTTAAAACAAAAAATTCCATAAGATTGATTAAATAATTTCATAAAATTTCGTAAAAATCTTTCAACAACACTTCCTCTATTTTTAAGCATACATAAAAAAATTCGGCCTTCAAAAATCTTTAACAAAATTCGCTCAACTTGGTGAAAATGCCAAATGACTCACAATCTACCCACAATAATATAAATTGTATCGATAAAAATATTTATTCATTCTAACATAATTTAAAAGACCAAAACCCTTAAATCATCATTACCTTAGCTCCCTCATATTCCAATCTGTCCCCATATTGTTATAACCATTCCAAAGAAGATCTTAACCACACACGAACCCAATAACTCATTTATACAATACATTGTATTAAAAAAACAATACGTACATAAAGAAAAAAGAACTGAGCAAGTCACAAACATTCGGAAAGCTTTCCCTTTCCCTTTCCTTTGTCTCTGCTAGAACCTGCCATTACCTGATTACAAACTTTGATAATGTCAAATGAGTGAGTCCCACGCTATCCAGTACACCTGTAAAAATCAAATGCATAATGATCCAAGAGTTTAAACACAGAATAGGATCCAAGAAATTTAAATACAATCGTGAATCCATCCCTTTTCCTGTTATCCAGCCACAATCAGATAACGTTCTCCGAAAGTGGTAAGTAAACAGTAGTAAGGACTCATGCCCAGAGCGGATAACCAAATAATTCTAGTTCCTCTAGGCTATGGGAGTATGATATGGTTCAACATGACCTCATGATAACTACGTGATGCAAAGTATTAGTGACTCCAGCCCCTCAAACCTAATATAGTGTTCTCCCCTATAACCACGGTATAGTATACACTATAAAGAGACTCGAATTGCCCTTATCTTCCTACATGTGTATGCATGTACAACAAAAATCCAATATCAAGGATCAAAGCAATTTATGCGAAATTATAATAATACAATATAAAAGTTACTCTGGGATTTACTTAACCTTAAAAACATCCAAGTTTGAGCTTAATTTTAGAATGTTGGATCCTCTTGAAAATAATTCTAATAGCTTTTTTATATACCCAATTATATTAAAGGTCAAACTTCAAGTAAAACCAAATAGTGAAACACCATGAAAATAGCGGCCAAAGTATGCTTGATAATTATTTTCAAAAGTTATAACAACTTCAACTAGTTTTCAACTAGCCATCTTGGGGTAACTTTTTAACCTTAAAAACCTCAATATTTGTAATAATAAGAAAAAATAAACTTGAAGTACTCATGTCATACTTTCCATAGACACCAAGAACACCCAAATCGGATTATCGACGGAGAAGTTGAAAAATATGGCATGTCAACTAGGCAAACTTTATTTATTTTGAACTATAAAACTTCTCCAAATCAATATTTTTTCAATAAAATCCTCAAAACCTGACAACAAATACCACGAACCCACTTGATACCAATGCCAAAATATTTTCACAACCCGTGTAGTCAAATTAGATTAAAACTAATCATCGATTCATCCAGAAACCCAATGTAAATCAATATCAACTATAAAACATCTCCAAAATAGTTATCAACTGAATTGCATTAGTTCAATTCATCAAAACATTAATCTATGTTAGTGGAATTCATCCTTAATTAATGCAAGTCTATCCAATATACCAATTAACAATAATCCCTGTCAATTTCTATCAAAATCTTGTGAAAGAAATCGAAAAATTGTGATAACTCAAATTGAATTGTGGAAAAATGACTTGCATTGAGTATTTGCCAAATTGCGGGTTGAATACCTCATTTCAACAATGAAAATCTAGCTCGAACTCTTCGTTTCGTGATGCTTTATGGTGTCGCAGAAAGAAAATGAGCAAAAATCAGACATACAGAGATCTGCAAGTAAAAATCGGAGTTGAGAGGGTTAGAGACTCGAATGTTTTGAATGTTTGGTGGAAATGAAATAAAAAAACTTTGATTTTTATTTATGTTATATATATTTATATATAAACCCTAATGGTGTGTTTAGTTTGCATGACTGCTTAGCTAATCCATTGGATTAGATGTAACCCATTGTTCGATCACTTCGCATGATTAGATAATCACACAAACTATAGACTAAACTAAGTGGTGCTTTCGCTAGCTAGTCTCCTCACCCTTGAAGGAAATGACAAGATTGCCCTTCAATGTAATTCATCGAAATTGAATACAGTTGAAGCCATGTGTGCGATTTCTCTAAACTCGAACCCTAGCCAATCGTCTCTCGTCACATTCCAAATCTCAACTGGTCGATCCCCTCTCTCTCTCTCTCTCTCTCTCTCTCTCTCTCTCTCTCTCTCTCTCTCTCTCTCTCTTTTTTTCCTCTCTCTCTCTTTTTTCTTCCCCTCGCTCTAAATCCGTGGTGGCAGTATTGTTGAAGTTGATGGTGGCTATGTTATTGAAATCGAAGAACAAAATCAAATCCATTAAAACATAGGTTCAAATGTTGGCAATGCTTGCTGGGAACTTGCTTACTAAGAGTTTCCTGTCTCAAGCATGGCATCTAGCTTGATGGCCAAATACGAAGTGACAAGACTGTTGGCGAAGGAGATGATGCCTTCAACACCTTCTTGAGCGAAACCGGTGCATGGAAGCATGTTCCCCATGTTGTCTTCGTGGACCTTGAGCCCACTATTATTAATGAAGTGATGACTGGAATGTACCGCCAGCTGTTCCATCCAGAGCAGCTCATCAGTGGCAAGGAAGACGTCGCAAACAACTTCGCCCGCGGCCACTACACAATTAGGAAAGAGATTGAATGAATGAAGTGTGTACATAAGTTCTTGAACATATTTGGTTCTGTTTCGAATGATCAGATCATCGCAACAATTGTTACTTGTTATTGTTCTTCCTTTCGATTTTGTTCGATTTGATACACAATGATCTTGTTGTTGTTTTTCTTTGTTTAATAATACCTTTGAAGTTGTGTTTTGATTAATTTGAAGGTTTATGATGGATTTGATCCCAAATGGAGAGCAGAGGTCGAAAGTGAGTTGAAACGAATGATCAATTCGGTTGAAAAGCGGTGAAGATGAGCCTTGCTTATTGTTGAGGTTTTTATATGGGAAGGGGTAAAATCGTCATTTTCATACTTAAAATCCTATTATGTCAAGCAAACAAGTTCCAAACTCGAATTACCCTTAATTCATAGTCATGTAATCCAATGTTTGTTAATCCAACCCTATCAAGACAACCTTATCAACCCAACCGAACACACCATAAGCTGCTTGTCAGCAGCTTAATTTTTTTATTTATATAATTTTTGGAATTTTTATTTTAACATGTTTTGATTTTCGGTGCTCGTTTTCAATCAAATTTTTCACCAAATCGATTTAAGCTCTCGACAAAATATTCCAATTCCATAAAACTTCCATAACATTGGTTTTAGTCATACCAAAACCCCAAAAATCTTAAGTTTATCCATGACATACTAAAATCTTTCAGACGAATCCTCTTGCCATACTTAACTAAACTTGCACCAATTTGGACCGAATCTCAACCTCGACCAATGTCAACCGACACAAAACTCAAAATAAGATCTCGTACAAACTTCGTTATCATTTCACACTTCCTTCGATCTCGACTTACATGCAAATCGAGGTCGAAGTCTCCATGTGGGCTCATTAAATCCATTTAAAGTTCAAAAATTGAGTTTTTAAACTCGATTACAATATTTTCTCATGAACTTCGAACAATAGTTCAAGTCAACTTTTTAACTCTATCAGGACTCATTTTGGCATGCATCTCGAGACAAAATCCCGTAAAATCTCGAATTTACTCATTTAACTTGAATTTCGTAAAATAAAATAATATAATGTAATAATACACAACATTAGGCACACATCACACAAAAATAAAATTACCTGTATAGCTCTTTTCACCGGTCCTCAGCTCCTGACTCACGGTTAAAACCATAATTAAGATCCGTTAATCCCTGATTAACCATAATTACCAGTTTAAAATTTTTGGGATTTGATAAGATGTGAGTCCTTTCAAGGTGTTCTCCTAAAGCTGTTGTTTATCATGTTTTTGGGGTCGATATGAGATTTTTAGAGGAACTTCTGCCAAAGTTTTTATAAAATATGAAAAATATTAATAGAATGGTTTTTTTAAATGATCTGCATTTAAAGATTAAAATCTTAAATATGACTTGAGGATATTAGGTAATTGAAATTATGAATAGATTAGCTAGTAGACTAAGGTAATTGGGTAATGTCAGGAACTTAGCGAAACAAGTCCTGTCAGACTTGGTATCAGAGCTATGGTTAAGCTCCATCAAGGAAGTGTAAGAAATGATAATGACATTGAATTTAGGATTGAGTCAATCAAGAAGTTTTGTTTAAGGCTCTTTGATTACATTGCGTTATATGAACTTAAGTGATGGTTTTGAGAAATAAGGTTCAAATATGAGGTCGTGATTAGTTGGAAAGTGACTGTAAGCTGGGAATAATTTGGTATTGTGTTATACTTGATATGTATTATTGTATTATCATCATATGTGCGATAGAAAGTTTATTCTTTTTATCCGTTCGATATTGAACTTGTGTGATATAACGAGTGAGGGAAAAAACATAGTGTTACATATATAATAGACTTAATATATGATAATTGGGCGAGATTGGAAGTGAAATAGACATAAGATGTCTAAATTCACGAAAAACTATTGTACGTAATTTGATATTGATGTAACGGATTGGTAAATCAGTTTAATCAATAGGTAATTGGTTGAAATTAAATCTAAGAAATTCAAAAATGTAAGTATTGAACTTAGATATCTTTGAAGTTAAGAATATCGAACTACTACAATGTATATAGAAATGATCAGGAAAATGACAAAATGACCTAAATCATAGTCTCAAATGATTGAGAAACATTGATAAATGTGAAATAAAATGAGAAGACGTAAGAAACAAAAGATGTGTTATCTCTTGGACATTAGAACAAGGCTAGTATCAGTTTTATTAGTAATTTGGGAAGAGCTATTCTACAAAGTATTGGTAAATTCACAACCAATTGAAGGTTGCTTCCGAAAGTAGTCTCAATGAAAGTAAAAAAGGAGACATGTGGTTTTAAAAATAGAAATTGATTAGATAAACTAAGTTTGACTAGGAAATCACAATGAGATTGTTATATGATCAAGAAAATTGTTTAAGTTAGTTTCCGCGAAAGTAAAACACTCTGAAGGAAAGTATTGTCTACTTTCCGAAATAAAACACAAAGTGAAATGTAGAATAGAGCTACGGTTGAAAATAATCAAATGACTTCTAAAAAGAAGTACTAATTTTTCTTTGATCGGTTATCACTCAAGTTACTTATTCATAAGTGACATTGAGTATTGTAGTTCTATGAGTTGAATAAGGAAATGATAAATGAATTGAAAATACATTAGTTAGAGGTACGAAAGAAAGATCAAAGAAAATTCCACCTTAAAAAAATGATGAAAGGTGTAGTGATAGAATCAATGTATTTGAAGTTAAATATTGAGGAAATAGTATGAAAATAGCTTGGATTAACTATTAAATAAAACACTAGTTGTGCTTTGAAACTCAAAGTACCGAATAGTGACTTCTAACTAAATTGAGATTTTGATGTCTATCACTATAACCTTAAATATAACAAATGAAGAGATAGATATACTGATTGAGAATCAGAAAGTGAGTTTTATAAGAAGTCAGTAAAAACTTCTATATAACTAGAATTTCCATTGATAAAACCTAAAGGATTTAAATAGCAATTTTTAAAAGTTTGATTAATCGTTAAGCTATTTGAGGTAATAGAAATTCAGATTTTTTCTATCTCTTTAGTTGAACAACAATGAACAAGTGAATTCATCAAAAAGTGAATTGATGATCAGTAAGATATTTTGTTATCTTATAAAGTCTTCAAAAATTACCGAATTTCCTTTTGAGAGAAAGATAAGTCAAGAAAATGAGACTAATGGAAACAACTAAGGCAATAACAAACAATAGTCTATTGGAGTTAGGAATTTCTCTATTTCAAACGAAGATTAGCTAAGGAAGACTTTGATTCATTAAATGGTCATAAGAAGCCACACTGTCTATATCTATATTTTTGAAAAAGAGAAGAGATGAAAAGAATTGTCTATGTCAGTCAAAATAAAGGAGCAATAAGTGGTGTAAGGGTTAATTGAAAGTCGTGATAAGTTTGGCAAATGGGCCAATAAGTAAGATCAATATGAGAATAGCTAAGATTAACAAAGATGGAATGGAATAGACTCTGTGTATAAAATAAAATGAGACTTATAGGTGACTTGTGAGTGCTGGAAGTGCCACGAACGGACTCCTTTAATCAAGGTAAAGCACTTAAGTAGTTGTGCATGACCAAAAGTCTAAATAACTTCGTATCATAATCATGATTCATTCACAGCGTAAACGACTAGTGAATCACGACGCTATTCTTTGAATAATCAAATAAGTTGTGAGGTTCGGTATAAAAGAATCTATGAAGTTTCATTGAAGTCAATTGGAAGCTTAAGTATAGGTAAATAAATGGTCAAAAAATTCTTACATATATGTGAAAGGGAAATTTAAGGTGAACGAGTCCCGACAAGACTTAGGATATCAAACTACAAGTTTGATAAAACCTACTGTATCTTCACAAGGATCTTACAAAGAATCAAAATCTAAGAGTTGAAAGTGTTGAACCAAAGTAATATACATATGATATTAGAGAATATGTTGTACATTGGTTCTTCAATTGTAATGATACATTGTGTGTTTATTCAGTGGTAAAGCTTTTAAGCACGATGTTATTTAAATTGGAATTAATGTAAGATACTTGTATGATGGTAAAGATATAAATGAAAAGAAAAGAGACACAAAACTTACAGCTCAGTTCGTTAGTAATTAGTATCCCTATTGGTTGAAAATATTGAATAGAGTACAATATATTTGACTTAATATATTTGAAAAAATAAATGGTCTTCTATTGTAAATTGAGAAAAGCCAAAAATATGTATTAAGTAGAAATGTAAAAGTGATAACATATTTATAAAATGGCATGAAATACAAGTTAAAGTTTATACTATGAGAGTATAATCATGAAATATGTCGATATCTCTGTATAAAACCTTATATCTACATAAGGGAACTATAATTGTCTCTATTCAAGTAATGAGAAAAGTATGGTGAATAGTAAGTGATTGAGATCAATATGATGTAAATATCTGTAATTGGATAAATGTAGAAACCAATGTGAGTAAGTTGAAAATGTGAAAATCCAAAATAGTGAAGAATACAATCTTAAATAGATTGACACTTAAGCGAATAACGTAAGGTTCTTGGTGAACTTATGAATAGATAATGGTTTGACGAAATTAGAAAAATTGTTAATTTTCTAACCAGTCAAAGGAAATATTAAGTGAATGCGCTGACGAGTCGAAATTGATAATTAGTTTCTAATCCACAAATCCAAATGATATTGTGAGTAACATTTAGCGAATGAGTGAGAGTTGTATGATATATCCGGTTTCATTTTCTAATTAGATTGAAATTCGAGGTCTCTTGTCAATGGATGACAAATGTAATTAGAGATTTGTAGTCATGGGACGACTTATGTAATTCTAAGTTTCTATTGAGAAATACTAAAATAATGATTGATCAGATAGACACATGACTTTACTTAGTATATAATGTTGTGCTCAAATATTATTTACATCACTATGTAATTTTAGATTGGTGATAGTCTAAGAATTGATCAGTCGACAATTAAAAAAAAAAGATGATCAATGATGAGAAAGAAAAATGGGATGTGTATACCAGACTTTGGTAGATAGGGAAAGAATTATCAACGATTTGTGGAATTGTATTTAGTTGAAAATGAAAATGGTTTGATTGAAAAGAAAAATAGGTTAGATCTTGCTAAATATTAATGCTTGAATGGAATTCAAGACATGAAATGAATAGTGAAGAAAAGGAAGGTTATTGGATATTTCACAAAGTTGATCTTTTAACTCGTCAGAAATTCACAAAATGTCAAGATTGACAGAGAAGTTGTTATGACTTTTCATTAAACCAAGAAGTTGGAAATGAGAAATTAAAATGTTTATGATCTCTATCACTGAGTTGTTGATTACAATGAAAGTGATTGGGCCAACTTAATGGTCTTACCTTAAAAATAATTTTTACAAGTTCGGATTAAAAGAGTTGTATATGAAAGATCATATTCTCATATATCTTTTGGTTCAATAACCTGTATGTTTAAGTTTCGAGGACGAAATTTTAAATTAGTTGGGAAGAATTATGAAATTCGAGAATTTCATAAACTTGATTAGGCGAATAATTAAGTGATTTCATATTTTATTTAGAGTTTAAGTATTCGAGGTAGGACCCACGCATTATGGACTAGAAATCATAATGTATGTGTGATATGTGCTTAGTGTGTGTATTATATGGTATTTTGTCACGAAGTCGGGTGTGTTGAGGTGTATCCTCAGTTTGTCATACTCGGGGTTGCAAGTGCATGTCTAAAAGGCACGAGTGAAAATAAATTATTAGTTGCTCGAAAACTAATTAACCAAGTTTTAATCCTCACGTGAAGATTTTGCCTTAGTTTGCGTGCAAGTCGGAATCAGTGGTATTGTAAAATGAGAACGAAGTTGGTGCAAGATCTTACCTTGAGCCTTATGTCGTTGGCAGTGGTCGATGTTGAGATTGGGCTTAAATTAGTGTAAATTTAGTTTAATATGGCAAGTAATCTATCCATAAGGGTTCAGTATGCCGTAGAAAAAGTCAAGGTTTTTAAGGTTTTAGTGTAATCAAAATTAATGTTATGGACGTTTTATGAAAATGGACTTGTTTATCAAGAATTTGACTCAGTTTGGTGAAGAATCGGATTCAAAACAAGCTTCAAAAGTCAAAACACGTCAAAATAGAGATTTCGAGAACTAATAAATAAAAAATTAAGTTGTTGACAAGCAATTGATGGATTATATATATTAAGAAAAAAAAGGAAACGAATTCGATTCATTTCATTTTGAATAGAAAGCTCGTATTAAATGTTTTGTCCCTTATGTCTCCGAGGACATTTTTACTCCATGATCACCGTATTCTGATTTTCTTCTAGTTTCTTTCTGTGAAACTATTGAACATCATGAAACAACCAGTTTGAGCTAAGTTTCTATGACAGAAACAAGATATTCGGCCCGCAACTTGGTAAATTCTCAATTCATAGCATTTTCCTCAATTCAATTTGAATTCTCGCTATTTCTCAATTTCTTTTACGGGGTTTTAATAGAAATTGGTGTGGATTGTTGAGAATTGATATATTGGATTGCTCTCCAATTTGGAATAAATCCCAATGATGTAGGTTAGGGTTCTTAATGAATTGAACTAATGCGATTCAATTGATAAGTACTTTGAAGGTGTTTTTAAGTTGATATTGATTTACATTGGGTTTCTGGATGAATTGATTATGGGTTTTGATTATTTTGATTCCACGAGTTGTGAAAATATTTTGATGTTGGTATCGAGCGGTTTCATGGTGTGTTGTCGGGTTTTGAAGATTCAATTGCGAAAAAATTGATTTGGAGAAGTTTTTTTTGTTCGAAATAAATAAGTTTTCCTAGTTGACAAGCTATATTGAAAAACTCATAACTTCTCTGTCAGTGTTTCGATTTGAGTATTTTTGGAGTCTATGAAAAGTAGGCCATAAGTACTACAAGTTCATTTTAAGTCATTATGACAAAGATTGAGGTTTTCAAGGTTAAAAAGTTACCCCAAGTTGGGTAATTGAAAGCTAGTTGAAACAGTTATATATATTAATATTTTTTGAAACTGTTCTAAAGCGTACTTTGACCGCAATTTCATCGGGTTTTGTCATTTGGTTTCACTTGAAGCTTGACCTATAATGTAATTAGATATGCAGGGAAGGTACTGGAATTATTTTCAAACTGATCCGACGTTTCGAAAACCTCAAAAATTAAGTTTAAAGTTTGTTAGTTGTAAGTAAACCCTACAGTGACCTTTACTATTGAAAGTTTTATCTTTGTATCTGCTTTTGTAAATTAGTTTGCATTGCATTTCGTATTTTTATTGGTCACGCACTCATGTCATTCCGGACGATGGCTTGTTAGTGATAAGGCTTACGAGCGAAACTCGGAGCTAGTTATCTTATTCAAATAGACTACAATACGGAAGACCCAAGTTATGCAATTTTTCAGGCAAACATCCATTGAACTTGTAGTACAATCTTAGGTCCACTTTTGGGGTGGCTAATCTTTAGTGAGCTTTAAACTGGAAATAAGGGATTCATGTTGTTATATAAACTTGTTGTTATTTGAAAATACAATTACATGTTGCCATGTATCGGACTAACATTTGCAGGAGTACAGGTTAATGTAGGAATTTACTTACCTGACATCCTCGAGTTATTTTTTATGATGTCAGCTATGAAGTGTAGAAGAAAAAAAAAGCATAGAAATCTATTAGTGATTTTCTTTGAATTCATTTTTGTGATTGTAGATTGTTTATGTCAAATATTATCTTTATGGGACTCGGGTTGAGAGTTGGTCGTCGTTTAGTTACGAAATTGTTTTGAAAATCTTATGAGACAAATTAAGAGAATTTTGATACGACTTATGGTTCATTATGATATAAATATGGATTGTGAGTCTGATATACTATAAATAAATATTAAGGTTGAAACTTATGGACTTGATGAGAATTTGATTTTTTAATTCATTTTGATATTTTATCGTCAACTGTTGTGGAGATTATTAGCAATCAACAATCCGGTTAGGAAAGTCTAATTAATCGATTCCTTAATCAAAGCAACGAGGTTTTTCGAATATGGTCCAAATTGATTTCTTAATCAAATCAATTGGATTTTGAATATGGGTCTAATTGAATGCTTAATCAAAGGAGGAAGATTTAAATTTATTTCCTTACTACATTGTTGTTTTCTTTTGTTGTTGTAACGGCTATTCTATAGGCCTTTAAGTGTTGTTCTACGTATCAAAGAAGATTATCAAGAATCAATTCAATTCCTTTTTATTTCAATTCTTTTTTCTCTTAGTATTATAACTTTGCTTGTTTTTTTATTATTTTTTCCTTATTTTTCACAATGCAGGTTTCATCAGTGTCATTGAGTGTTGGAGATTTTGACACTTAAAAGCTTAAGCAATCTAATTATCCACTATGGAGAGAGCAACTTCTAGCATTAGCAGAAAGCCAAGATTTGATTTATCATCTCAGCGATGAATCATCAACTCCAACTAAGTGTGTCACTCCAGATCCAAATGCAACAAGTGCGAAAAATACTACACCACAATTGACAAAAGAATTCATTACATGACAAAAGCTCAACTGCCAACTTTGGGGTTGGATCATTGGAACCCTCTCCAAAGAAGCTCTCGGACTTGTCATTGGCTTAGATACATCACATGCAGTTTGGAAAGCATTGAAAGATGTTTAAGCACAAGACTCTCAAGAGTGAAAGTTTACATTACTATAACAACTTACCTATATGAGGAATGAAAACCATTGGAGATCAAATACACATCTTTAAAGTTTTGTGTGATGATTTTGATGCTATTGGGAAGCCTATAACTGACAAAGAAAAAGTTTTTGTTTTCTCACAAATCTTGGACTACACTATGAGGCATTTACAACAACAATGTTGAAACCTCCAAGACCAACATACTCCAAAGTAATCTTACAATTACAAAACCATGATCATCGTCATAACTATTTATTAAACTAGTTAGGTATTTCTTTTTCTCAGCTTACCCCACATTTAGCCTTTTATGGTCAGCAACAGAAGGAAGCACAAAACACAAATCAAAGGAATCGCACCAGCATATTTACTTCATCGGGTTGCGTATTTCAAGCCCAACAATTCCAAAGCCATAAGCAAGGCTATCAAAATACTTCAACACCAACTACACCACAACGACGACCACTACCTCCTAGAGAACGACGTATGACAACAGCGGAACGAGATTTATATCGTCATGAAATATGCCACTATTGTGGGAAACCATGCCATATTGCAAAAAATTGTTAGTAGTTACCAAAAAAGAGTTTCGAGTGATGCAATTTCGCAAGCACTTACTGCTCTCACCTTGGATACTTCCATTGCTGACACAAAATGGACTGCAGATACATGAGCTTCAAACCACATGACTGGGCACCAAGTTAAATATGTTGACCAATATTCATAAATATTTTGGGCATGACTTAGTCATGATTGGAAATAGCTCTTCTTTACCTATAATAGGCATTGGTGATTCATACGTTAAAGGAAAAAGAATTTTTCCTCTTCCTGATGTTCTTTCAGTTCCAAATTTGAAAGAAAAGTTTCTTTCCATAAGCCAATAAACCTCTCAATTTCCTGTTAATTGTGAATTTGCTAATTTTGTTTTTATTGTAAAGGAACGAAAAACTGGATGCCCATCAATGAAAGGGAAAATGAGGCGTGATTTATATGTCTTATTGTTGGGTTTGGGGGTTCATACGTAGTGAAAAAGTCAAAACAAATTTTGAAAAACCCCAACAGGATCCAAAATAAATTTCATTAAACTAAATCTACAAAAGTAAATCATACCTAATTTCGTGATTTCCTTTTGATTGTTCGATTTTCAAGACGTTCAAGTGCGCGTCATCTATCAGAAATCCACACACAAACAGTGACCACAATTTGGAGTGCTAGCCCCAAGAGAGATTGAAAACGGCTTTTTTTTTCTCCCTAAATCTAGAGAACTCAAAAATTGTAAAACGATATCTTTTTCGTTTTTAGGGTTCCACCCTTTATTTATATATGTAGATAAGCCTTCACTTAAAATCTTATTCGTAATACAACTATTGTATTTAGGTAGTTTTAACAAATTACACGTACGCCCCTATTAATAAGTTATCATATAACAAATCGTAAGGGCTTTTATGTCATAAGTTTTATCATATAAAATTCATTACTCTGAACCATTTGAAATTGTGCAAAGTCATTCTTTGTGTGCGACCTAATAGGTTCATGCGACGTTGGCAGTGAACCAAAAACCATTTTGGTACACAAGTCATAAGCGGTCTCTAGCAAGGCATTATGACTACCCAAGTAGCATGAATATCAACATCAATACAACCTAATTAATAACATATATCATATCCTTTTGTCGTGTGATATCCTTTGATTAAACAAAAGGCATGAGAAGTCACCCTTGATGTTCAATCGTACTAGTCTCGATCTTTAGGTAAACTGAAAAACATCCAAGTGACATTAATCATATCAATTTAGATGGACTTGGCCATTATCAGTCTATCTTATCGAGGGATCTACTGATATCTCTCTTTATACGAGTGTGACAAATTCTATCTTGATTACACACCTTCACATATTATTCACACGGTAACCAATCACAATCTTTATAATTATCCGGTTAAAGACAACATTTGATCGTGTTAAATTATCATGCTCAGAATATTGAAGTCTATAGTAATCTCAAGTCGAAGAACTAAATGATATACCTATCATGAGTAATGCCTATGACTTAATCCATGTGGTGTTTTCATAGCGGGTCAGTCAAGTACTTTATTCCCTAACAAGTACTCATGATCTTTATTCGTATCCCTATATACATGATCATCACATGACCATCAATCAAGATTTACACTAGTCTTAATTCATTATAGTTCCCAGTATAATGACCGACTAGGGACATTTAGGATATTTCAACAAATACCCATGGATCTTACTATAAGGTAAACATGCAATCACTTATAATAAAACAACAAATAAAACCTCTATTTTATTAACTAAAATTATAAGATAAATAATGTTTGTAGATTGACCTAGGGCACATGCCCTAACATTTATCTAATGTACCAAAAGCACACTTTTCCCACCGATTCAAATATGGAACTGCATATATTTGGCACCAACACTTGGGACACCCCCAAGCTTTAGCCATTCAACTTTTAAAACATAATGGAATAATTGATGTCACAGGACCTTCACAAACTGAACATTTATATGATAGTTGTCAATAAAGAAAATTAAGGAAACTTCCATTCACCCTTTCTGAAAATTCTAGTTCTGATATTTTTGAAAATTCTTATTGTGATTTGTGGGGACCTGCCCCTATCTTATCTATTGGCAAGTTCAAGTTTTATGCATGTTTAGTAGATGATTTTTTTAAATACACTTGGATTATTCTATTGAAACATAAATTTGGCTTTTTCGTTGCTTATTTAGCATTTGAGCAATATTGCAATAGACAATTTAATAAAAAAAATTAAAATCGTCCACTCTGATGGTGGGGGAGAGTTTGTTAATTCTCGATTATCATCACACTTCCTTTCGATAGGAATTGTTCATCAGATCTCATGCCCATATACTCCAGAGCAAACAGGTATAGTTGAACAAAGGCACAAAATTATTCGCGAACTATGTATGACAATGTTGTTTCACAATCATGCTCACTTTTTTATGGGTAGAAGCTTTTACCACGGCCGTTTTTCTTATTAATAGATTACCATCTTCATCTCTTGAATTTGACACACCTTATTTTAGGTTGCATGGAACTCATCCAGACTACACCTCACTTCGAGTTTTTGGGTCAAGATGTTTTCCATATACATAAGATACAAAAAATAAAAAAATTTGACCCTAAAATAGTATTATGTGTTTTGTAGGATATAGTGAAAAGCATAAAGGATAAATTGCTTCCATCCACCTAGTCGCAAGTTTTTTATTTCTCGTCATGTTATTTTTGACGAAACTATTTTTTTCATTTAAACATTCATCACTTCCCACTAATGCTTCACATGTCCTTAACATATTTAGTTCTTGGTTATCTCTTTTAAACACTCTTTGTGAGTCTTCACAATCGTCAGCATCAATAAATTTCATTATGTTACCATCTATTGATATACATCCTATACAACCTAATTTAAACATTAATGCATATCTTGAACACGTAGCTAAACTTGAGTCTCCACCCTCTATTAACACATCAGAATCTCATGAAGCACCAACTCCTCATCTAATAGTAATGAGATCTAAACTTGGAGTTGTTAAGCCAAACCTTAAATATGCATTAGCAATAACTTCTTCTGTTGCAATACTTCATGAACCAAATACCATTAAATTAGCTCTTTCCAATCCTGGTTGGAAAGCTGCTATGCTTGATGAACTCGTGTTGCATTAAAATGAAACATGGAGATTAGTTCCACGCGTGCCCAGTATGAATATCATTGGATCCAAATGGATTTTTAAGTCCAAACTCAAACTGAATGGTACATTGGATTGTCTCAAAGCAAGACTAGTTGCCAAAGGAAATTATCTGGTTGATGGTATCGCCTACATAGAGACGTTCTATCCAGTAATAAAACCAGGCACAAGTCAAATGATTTTATCAATCGCACTTGTTTAACATTGGCCCATTCGTCAACTTGACGTCAAGAACGCATTTTTTACATGGAAACATCATTGAAGACATTATATGGAACGACCACCAGGTATGGTTAATCTACAAATACCCTTACATGTATGCAAACTCCAGCGTGCCTTGTATGGGTTTAAACAAGCACCAAGTGTTTGGTTTGAAATGCTCAATAAATTCCTAATAATATATGAATTTTTTGTGGTTTAGCTGATCATTCTCTTTTTATTTTTCATTCTTCTCATGGTGTACTTATTTTACTTGTCTATGTTGATGATATGCTTCTTACATAATCATATATGAAGCTTCAAACCCCTTTCATTCAAATTTTAAGTTGTGAATTCTCTATGAAAGATTTAGGTCCAGTGCATCACTTCCTTAGTGTAGAGATCTCGACAACAAAAGATGGACTGCACCTGTCTCAATTGCACTATGCGCTTACGATTCTTGAACGCTCTAATATGGTTTACTGTTAACATATGCTTGTACCTTTAAAGGTCAAGTTCAAACGTTCTACCGATGTTGTCCCTCTTGATGATCCCAGTCACTTTTGTGGAATTGGTGGCGCTCTCCAATACCTTACTCTCACGCGTTCAAATATATCTTATAATATCAACTATAACTCTTAATTCGTGCACTCTCGTACAGTTGCTCATATGAAATTGGTACGACAAATTCTTCAATATGTAAAAGGAACAATTGCTAATGGCTTGCATCTCACTTCCAATACAACCCTTTAATTGTTCGCCTTCTCTAATGCTAATTAGGTTGGATGCCTCATAATAAGAAGAACTACTACTGGTTATTGCACCTTTCTTGGCTCCAATATTATTTCATGGTGTGCAAAAAAAATAACCCACAGCATCTCGATCTAGTACGAAAGCTGAATATCGTGCAATGGCTCATACCGCTGCTAAACTTACATGGCTCACTTATATCTTTAAAGATCTGTGTATATCACTTCCTTCCCCACCAGTCCTTTATTGTGATAATATGGGTGCTTTATACATGACCATTAATCCCCTTTTTCATGCTCGAAGTAAACACATCAAGCTAGATTATCACTTCATACGCGAACGAGTTGCACTTGCTTACATGTCACTAAACACATGTCTTCTAATACTCAGATTGCAGATATATATACAAAGCATATTCCTAAAGTTGCCCTTGCATATTTTCGTTCCAAATTGTGTCTTCTGCCTTGCTTCAGTTTGCGGGAGGATATTAACAATCAACAATCCGATAAGGAAAGTCTAAGTAATTGATTCCTTAATCAAAACAACAAGATTTTTTGAATATTGTCCAAATTGATTCCTCAAAAAAGCAATGTGATTTTGAATATGAGTTTAATTGATTGCTTAATTAAAAGAGGAAGATTTGAATTTATTTCCTTACTACATTATTGTTTCCTTTTGTTGTTGTAACGACTATTCTATATAAAGACCTTTAAGTATTGTTCTATGTATCAAAGAAAATTAACAAGAATCAATTCAATTCCTTTTCATTGCAATTCTTCTTTTTTCTCTGAAATGTAAGTCCTTAAAGGCGTTCTCTTAAAGCTATTGTCTATCAGGTTTTTGGTGTCGGTGGCACATTTTAAAGGAAACTCTGCCAAATTTTTTTATAAAATACGAAATATCTTAATAGAATGATTGCTTAAATTGATCTACATTTGGAGATTAAAATCTTAAATATGACTTGAGGATTGTCATGATCTCGAGGAATTTAGCAAAATGGGTCCTGACAAAAACATGGGTTGATGATGATTGATTCATGTTTATTATATATTTTCCCTACAGTATATAAAAGCACAAGACCTTAAAAGAAACACACATTTTTGGACCAACTGTGACAATATGCAAAAGGGTAGAGACAATTTCGATGGAAATATAATCATTGATAAAAATGACCTATCTTCAATGGTCTCCAAAACCCCACAACCTAGCTAATTTAAAAATATTATAAAATTTTCAGAGTAAAATACTTATTTCACTTAGTACACCAGGGTTGGTGTACATTGCATATATACAAAACGAATACAAAAACTGATTTCTACATTTAAAATATATATATATATATTACTTTCGTTATGTAGTTTCCTATTTTGCCTCTAACAAAACAACTAAATTGATAAGAAAAAAAAAAAAAAAAAAAAAAAAAAAAAAAAAAAAAAAAAACAAATAAGTCCGTTTGTTTATTGATACACTAACATATGTGTAAAGTAGATGCATCAATTAGGCATGCAATACAGCAATGAGCAAATGAAACGTAATATAAGCTTTCAATCTTGACATTAGAAAATGTAAACCCAGTTTCGAAAGAACCTCCAAATGTTTAATCTAAAGAACCGTTCACATCCACTTGACAGATCAAACGAGCAAAATCTGAAAACATTTCATACCCACATAAACAAAAAAATTAAATTCATCGATCAAGGCCGCGAAGATTTGGGAACTTTTTGCCAGAATGATGGTCAGTGACTGTGTGAAATTAACCTCCCTTTTTACCATCTGTGAATATCACTGAAGCATAAAGACCATAAAAGCCCTAAATGGAGACTAAACAGAGCACGACATTATCTGTAAATTCAAAGACAACTAGCTCGGATAAAATCTTCAAGAGTTACAAAAAGCTCCCCTAAAAGATTTTTCTTCAATAGAAAAATAGAACTAAAGCTCAGATTGGTGGGACAACCGAGAGCAAAAGTTAAGAGAGAGCCCGTTAAACAATGAGAAGTGCTAGAAAGCCTTGGAATGATAAGAGGGCCGCTAAGGGCACCCCACCAATTCATGAAGGCACCCAACTTATTTGTAAAAATTCCAACAAAAATGAAAAAGATCATTTTGCCCCTGTATATATATATATAATGGTTCAAACCCCACAAACCATTTTGACAAGGAGTTAGGGCACCCCACCAGCAAGCTTGAACTACAAAGCCACAACCACATTGTGTTTGGCGAAGAGCTGATCGATTCTTGCTCGTCCGACAGCGAGGTAACAATGTTTGACAATCATATTCGGGTTTTTTAGAACTGTTTAGTTGTGTATAACTGTGAAAATGATGATTTGTTGGTCAACGTAGGGTTTGGTAGTTTCTTCAAATCCGAACTTGTTTCCACTATATAATGTAGGATTGTCCTGCTACTGTGCAAGAGGAGGTCGAACTCACCGAAATTTTGCAATTTTTTTCTGTTTTTTTTGCGGCTATCCGAAGTTTCTGTGGATGTGCGCGATTGTATCGGCCTCGCAGGACCGAGATTTATGGTGATATCTCGGTCATAGAGGACCGATAGGTGTACGTCGGTCACGGATTGGTAAAACCGAAAGTACTCAGTAACTCTCGGTCGTTTGGGAACGAGACTTCGAAGAAAGTTTCAGATATGTAAAACCGAGAACCTTTTTTTTTGGGTCTTTTCGTGTTTCTGCTGTACATTTTGGTTGAATTTAAACAGATCTCTTCTAAATGTTCGTCATCTACCAGATCTGTTTCTGATGATAACATTCAAAATCTTTCTGATGCAGATTTGTGACCCTGATACTAAGAGTCTCCTACGGTTACCATGAATCTTGCCATTCATCATCCTTTGGTAGAGTTCATTTGTCAAGAATTATTCAACAATGGCATTGAGATTGACTGGAATCCTCCTCCAAGGCGGCATTCCCTCAACATTTTCACATATCATATTAGCCATGTGTGGACATAAGATGATATTTGTCTTCTATTTGGCTTATGGTATTTATTGGGATGTCCCATTATCCGTGTGTATATTCATTTTCCGACTATGACGCGGTTCCCTGATTATGTGTATGCTGCTCTCCGGGAATTTCTCTATTTTGTCCCCACATCATCACATTGCATTATCCGTTACCAAGGACCTAGCGACTAATCAGGCCCATGCCATCTTCACATCAAGCTCATGCTTTCTAGACGTGTCTAGCCATCCGGCCCATGCCGCCGTGCTTTTGCTTTTGGTCTCTTATTATGTAAAGAAGTAGTTATTATTTGCTTTCACTGTTTACTTTGTCTGGTTGTAATTATTATATATTTTGCTTTTTGAAGTGGCTTTGCTTTTACTAAAGCAGATTCCTCATGACGCTTACGATGTATGACTACCTTTCCATTGCTTATGATTGTGTTCTTTGCAGTTTTAATCATCGAGTCTTTTTATCATCTCTCTAATGTTCCTTGGTATTTCATAATATCACATAGTGACCCTGATACTAAGTATCCTCATCTTTCCTTTAATATCCTCCCTAGTCACCGGTGCCTTCGGACGAGCCATACCTGAAAAAATTACAACATATAAGCGCATAGAACAGAACCCAACAAAAAATTTACGAAAAATAATGTTCAATTTCATCCATTTCTGATGTCTCGATCAAGCAGGTTTGTGAACTAGCACATGTTTTCGGTCACCCATGACCGACAATTGTTCTTATATATCGGCAGTGTCCAACCTCGTCCGATTGAAAGGTTACGGTTGTGCACCACCGATATAGGTTGACCACTTCAATTCGCCTTGTTCTCTTCAAGTCTCGGCCGAGAGAACTAGAGTACTATCAGCCATGCGTAACCGAGACACTGTGAGACTTTCCGTCCTTTGTGGCCTAGACTGCGACTTCCCAAAAATGTGACTTCCCTCTCAGCCATGCTTGGCCGAGAAAGTTAGCACGTCTCTGGCCTGCGTGGCCGAGAACCGCGAATTCCCATTTTTTAAACTATTGAACAAACCACCACCACTGTAAATCACAACTACTCTACCAAATGTAACTTAATTACACTAAATAAGGTGTGTCCGACGAACTTCAACCGAACCCTAACTTGGAGACGAAATCGGCTCACACCACGACCCTACGAACTGCAAAAAAGTCGTAAACCGAAGATGGTGGAGCGCGTGGTGGGGTCCAATAGTCTTGGAGTCGAAATCGGCTCACAGTCTTGGAGTCAAGATCGGTGAAGGTGGTGGAGGCGGTGGTGGGGTGCAGCCGGGTTTTTTCGTGTTTGTGCAGGAGGGGTATTTTCGGGATTTCATGTGTAGTTTTTGGGTGCCCTTAGAAATTTGTTTTGTGCCCTCAATAACAGGGTGCCTTCATGAATAGGTGGGGTGCCCTTAGCGGCCCTCAATGATAATAACAAAGTCACAATATAAGGCATATTGACTTACAAGAGCTATTTATGTGCACCTCAATGTGCGGGCATATACAAATCTTATGGATGGCTTTTGTGAGTCAATGTGTCTTGTGGTGTGACTTTATTGTTGTCATTCTAGCATTTTTCTTAAAGAATTCTTCAAAACCCCCCACATTAACACAAAGTGCTGAAACAGAGGAGTTTCAGTTCATACTTCAAACAAAAAAAATTACAGATGTACAGTAAAAATTAGTTTAAATGGGTAAAATAAGTGAGTATTTTTTTTATTCCATAACTAAGGTAAAACGCGTTTTGAAAATGCGCCATTAGTGTGGAATGTTGAAAATATACAAATGGCGCATTCTCAAAATGCGCCATTCATGTTTTTTAACACTCCACGTGGACGCCATGTGGAGTGTTCCATTACACGAATGGCGCATTCTTCGAATGCGTCATTCGTGTTATGTGCGTTGGTCCGTGACATTTGCACGGTCTACATTAATTGGTTTGCCCACCTCGAAATACATGTGTGACCTTTGCACAGTTTGCATTGATTGGACGATGATATATGAGTTATCCAACTTAAGATACGTGCGCAATGTTTACATTGATTACACGAGGTTGCATAAGTTGCACACATTGCGATACGTGCGTGACGTTTGCATGAATTGCACAAGGTTGCATGGGTCGGCCACCTCGACATACGAGCATAACGTTTGCATGACTTCTCGACCTTGAGATACATGTGTGATGTTTGCATAAATTGTCCACGTCGAGATACGTACATATCATTTACATGAGTTGTTTACCTCGAAATACGTGCGTGAAGCGGATTATCTACCTCGAGATATGCGACGCGGTGTCCACCTCGAGATACGTATGTGACTCGAGTTGTCAATCCCAATACACACATGTCGTTTGCATGAGTTCTCCATCTCGAGTTGAACAAATAACTCCTTTTGAGAATGAGTAATTAAGACGGTTTTATATTTTGTATAGATGACTCCTTTTGAAAATGAGACATTTATTCAATCTCATCAAGTTCATCACACCGTACGTCCACATTATCATTGATAGCTCATTTTTCAAAAGATACATACATTACTTTTTTTAATTTTAAAGTAAACCCACCCTATGTTTTTGAAAAACATCCTTCAAACAAGGTTCAACAAATCCGATTTTTTTGGCGTATTAGTTCTAGATTTCTTTGTATATTTGACTTTTCTTGCAAAAAGGGTTCGTGAATCGAATTGGGTCGTCATCGATTTTGGACGAGCTGCAGTGAATCCGACCTAAGATTCTTTGACTTTCGTTCTGAATCAAGAAACACTGGTTTTTCTTTGCTTCCCTGTTTTTTGTCTTCTATGCTTTAATTTTCTGTTGATTTTGTTCTTCTTGGAAAACCGTAATGTTTTGAACTCTGTGTTCTGATCTGGGTTTAGTGTTTGTCTTCTTATGTTTCATTATTGAGTTCTGTTTTTGTTTCTATGAAAAAAAATTGAAGAAAGTTTGGGGCTTTCGTCGATTCTGTTCACATCCTTACAAACATGTTTATGAGTTTTTTTGTTCAATCTGGGATCTGGGTTTCTCCTCTTTAGGGATTTTCTTTCTGGGTTTTGGGGATTTCATATCACTATCTAGGTTTTGCTTTAATCGTCAAGGGGTTTACTCTGTTTTTTGTTACTAAAAGTTAGGATTTCTCTGGTTGCTCTGTTTTTTGTTGCTAAAAGTTACTGGTTGTGAAGATGGATGCTCACCAATCTGTTGTGCGCACTTCGAAGCCCTCCATTGTGGTTCTGGACCCAGAGCACACTGTGAAACCTAGCATTGTTTCTGAGAATTTTGAGCTCCAAAGAAGCTCTAGTGACTTCATTGGTGTTCTTGAAGTGTTTATTCATCAAGCCAGAGACATCCACAACATCTGCATATACCACAAACAAGATGTGTATGCTAAGGTGTCTCTCACTAGTGATCCTGAACAAACTGTGTCCACTAAGATCATTAATGGTGGAGGGAAGAACCCTGTGTTCAATGAGAGTCTCCGACTCGGCGTTCGGACCTTTGAGTCGTCGCTTAAATGTGAGGTGTGGATGCTTAGCAGGGTGAGAAACTATCTTGAGGATCAGTTACTTGGGTTTGCTTTGGTGCCCTTGTTGGATGTTGTTACTGGGAAAGGGAAGCAGTCGCAAGAATTCTTTCTTTCGTCAACCGACCTGTTCCATTCTCCGGCCGGTTTTGTCCAATTATCGCTTTCTTATGATGGCCCCGTGCCTGAAGTTATGGAGATTTCGCATCCGATCCAAGAGCAGACTTCGCAGGGAGAATTGCAGGGTTCTGAACATACTGATTCAGTTCCTCAGTATGATAAGATCGAATTTCCGGATCCTAAGATTGTGAACGAAAACGAGAAGATGGTCTCGGAGTATTTTGGAATCCCATGCACACCATTGGATTCGGAGAGCTCGGAGTGTCTGAACACTCCAGAAGATGAAAAGCACCCGAATTCCGATTTAGGTGTTAAAGTTGTGGAATGCTTGTCTGCAGCATCTAGTTTCAACTCTGCTGGTGCTCAAATCAGTGAAAGTACTCACACAAGTAGTGCCTTAACAAATGGGTCTCCCACCGTAAGTTCGCAGTCCTATTGCAACACTCCAGGAACTCCGAACCCTTCTAGTAGTATGGATCTTGTTTCGCCAAGGAAAGAAAAGGGTGGCGCTGATATCACTGAGGCTGAAAATGAGACATCGAGTGGCGAGACCAAGAAGAAACTTGGGCAGTCTGCTTTAATGGTGAATGTGGAACCAGAACAAGCAATGCTGCAGCAGGATATAGTGGACATGTACATGAAGAGTATGCAGCAATTTACAGAATCCTTGGCCAAGATGAAGCTCCCAATGGACATTGAGCACATGACCGATGATCCCGCGAATAAAAACTCGAGCTCTGATCAGAAATCAAACACATCGAAGACGAATGGCTCGAGGGTGTTTTATGGGAGTAGGGCTTTCTTCTGAACCATGCCCATTGACAATAAAATAGGTGACTCAGAAGAACGAATAGCGACGAATAAATATGTTTTGTAGTTTAAGCTTTTCTTTCTGTATGCTTAAGCACAAAGAAACATGACTTGCATGGGTTCCAGTCTTAATTTCTTCCCTTACCACTGTAATCGGTGATGGTATTTGTACATGAGATATGCCTATATCTTATATTTTCTGTTAAGCAGAATTCAGTGTTCTTAATGGCAACATAGGGAAGCCCTTAGACCTAATGTTTGTATGTTTTTCGGACGTCGTCTTCGCTCTCGTGTATTGTTTTGGTGTGGACTTTGAATGAATGTATGCAAGATCCCTTTCATTCATCTTCTTATCTTTGCTTTCGTAAATGTTTTCACAGATGCACCATCACATTGGCTTAACCAGTAGTAGCACTTTAAATAAGCTCCTGCAATCTGTGATCCTCAGCTTTGAGTTCCCACTTGGGGGGGACTTCTCCTATAACCATTTGTTAACTGATCAATGATCTTGCTGGATGCATCTAGAATATTTTCTGCTCAAGAAATCATGTCCAGAAGTCCTTTACCTAAATCAGATTACCGCGCTACAAAGAGTTACCAGAGGACCCAGTACTTCTTGTTCCAAAGTTTTTTCGACATATCTTTTATGCGATCATACCTTAGAAAATGTCATAAAAAACCCTTGTGCTTCTGGGATTTCCAGTTGCAAGTTCAGAGACAAGAACCAGGGAGTGGTAAACATTATTTGATTGTCTAAAGAGTAAAGAGTTGGGGGCAGTCCTTGGGTTTTCCTGAACTACAATAAATCTAGGCCTAAATCTAATGCACTCCTTTTGATTTTTCATTCTATGCTCTTGTTCTTGTGTGCTTGTGATTCCAAATTCCATCTAATATCAGTTCCAAAAACACAAGCCTACTTCAATTACTTCTATTCTCTACTTCAGCATGTTTGATAACTAGTCAACTTTTCTGCTGGCCTTTGAAATGTCGTTTGGGAGGGATGTGTGGATTGAAATAGTCTCACAAAAGTTAAGAACAACTTCAAGTTGAAGAATGTGTGTGGATATCTTTCCAAGTATTACCAAGGTATTTTGAAATAAAACCCCACAGGTGGTTAAGTTGGTTATAATATTGGTAGTAGCAAAGATTCACAGGCTCAGGCTGATGGGTGTGGGTCCGCCCAACAAATATTGGTAAAACCCAGATTTTAAAACCTAACCAAATTCAAGTACTGGTACACGGAGAAGCAATATCACTCTGAAAATTAATTAAAGCAACAATAGTTCTGGTATCACATGTATCATAGAGGAACATTCAGCAGCTAAGGCGAGTAAATGAAACATGCAAAAATTAATCAAGTCTTTGATAACCACATGAATAGGACCATTGATGGGCATCTTTAGTGCTCTCAAGATAACTAAATCAGTCACAAATTCTGGTACAATTTCATTGAAAAATTGTAAACTTAAAAAAGGAAGACAAAAATAAAGCGGCCTAACTAAAGAAGCTAGAACAAGCTAAAGGTATTTAAAAAAAAGCAAGAAAAAAGCTCTCTTTTTTACCTTTTTATGTATAACTGCCTTGTCAAAGATGCCCAACATATTTATCACAAACACTCATTCTAAATATTCCTTGAAATGTGATTTTACACCGCAAACCCAAACCCAAGAATAAAAATCTAATTTAAATGAAATGAAATAAGGTAAAATGAACCGCAAACCTCGAACCTAACAGAAAATCCCTGTACTGCTTCGGCTATTGAATTCTACTATGGAGACAGTTCGGTTAGCTGTTGATGACCAATTACTTTAAATATATGAGAAAAAAGGGTAGACGTTCAAATCAACAGTCTTCCTCCTGTTTCTCCAGATATTCTCCACCTACAATAAAAGCATTCTATCGAAAAAAAATCCTCCTATGCATCAATTCCTGAAAAAAGGGTGTAAGCATAACACAAGATTAATAAGGTGTGATAAACCACCAAAAGAAATACTGAAGTCAATCAAACTGAGCGCGAAAAACTTGTACAAAAATAAACTGCAGGAGTTTGCTACCATGCCCTTACTACAGCCCTTTCCCCCTCCTTTTTCTATCCTACATTTCACTTCTTTTCCAGGGACTTACAAAGCAATTTCAAAGTCAAAGGAGTACATACTCTAGCTTAATCATCCCAGTTCATCAATTAGAAATGTTGTAGCTCAGTAAATGACAAGGAAAGAGGGGAGAAAGAACAGCAACATGCTTGGGACTAAGCCGGATTAAGATTTAAAGCATGCAGATACAGTGCATTTCTTGACCAGATAAATTCACTCTCTCAATTTATTGTATGATTCTTCAAGTTATTTCCATTTGCCTGACATTATCAAATGTGACTCTGATGCAACTATTACCACTGAAAATGAAAATTCGCTATCAATGGAATACACTGAATGGATGCGGTTTACAACTTAGAAGATTGGTGCAGTTTAACAAAGATGGAATGCTAGAGTTCTTTGATTGATGTACAATATACCATTTTCTTGGAATTATATGAAGTTTTTTCTGCTTTGTAAGGGGTTCAAAATGAATATCTAATATTTGAATGACATGTAATGATTACTTTTAGAAATCTTGAAAGTACTCACCTCTATTTGATTGTCTACTAGTAACACTATAACCACCCTTTTATAAGAACTTCTAGCTTGTAACATCTGAGGGTGCTCTGCGCAGTCCATAACCAAATGAACCGGACTCATCCATCTCTGAAGTTGTGGACAGCCAAGTAGGATCCCCGTAAACTGAACCACCAAAAGAATTTCCATAAGTGCCATCAAGATGATCACTAGGTGCAGAATATGATGTTGTTGAGGCCACTCCACCTCCTCTGCTTCTTCCATACCCTCCGCCTCCCAAACCATAACCAATATCATCGCCTGTGTAACCAAGACTGTTACTACTAGCACTTCTCGAAGCACTTGCTCCAGCTTGAGACGAGATAGGAAACATATTCCAGCTTGTTCTGCTATTATCAAAGGTGCTTCCGCCAAGATTTCCAGTCTGAATGCCCTTGTAAAAGTTAGAGCTTGGTGAATTCATTGCATAATTAAGCCCTTCATTTCCCCAAACATTCCGAGATGGAGAACTTAGAATGGAGCTACTTCCTACATTGCCTAATCCATAGCCCACAGCACTAGCATTACCAAATCGACTTGCATTGCCATTGTAATAGGGATTCAAGCCTCGACTGTATCCAATAGTAGAATTAAAGCTTGGATTGCCTCCGTAGCTTGATCTCAACTCGGGGTTGTAGTTCCCACTCATTTCATATCCAGGACCAAATGGAGGAATCGCATTCCTACTGCCAACAATTGGACTGAATCTGGGATCCATTCTAACTCCAAAGCCACTGATCGTGCTTGGATTATAACCAAGAGGGTAGCCATCAAGGAAGCTATTGATTCTACTCAAACCATAGTTATATCCACTAAGCGGGCTTCGGTTGGGACCTGGTGATAATTCTTTTGGGACAGCCCGCTTAACCTCAACCATTTTCCCATGCAGTTCATGAAATGTTTTGAATAAGACTTTATCTACTGCATCTTCTGAATCATATGTAATGAATCCAAAACCCCTTGGCCGCTGTGTATTGTGGTCATACATAACTACAGCATCTGTTATTGTCCCAAATTGGTCAAAGTATCTCTTAAGGTCATTCTCTGTAACAGTCGATGCTAAGCCCCCTACAAATATTTTTTTTGTGCGGGCAGGACTCGGTAATCCAGGAACGCTAATACTATTTCTATTCAGAATTTGGTCTTCTCTAGGAACAGCCTTCTTGGCCTCAACCTGATGAATAAAAAAGCAATAATGATAAAGAAGAAAGCTTATGCTTTTAAATTTTGGTGATGACATTGCAATGTTTCGGTTCTTTTAACTCCCTAGATGAAGCTTTTGGATTGGAAAAGAAATGTCCGTTATATAGGCAACTTAAGCATTCTCTGCCGGTCCCAGAGATTAAATTGATTAGATGCAAAACCAGAATGAGGATTCCAATGCTAGAGCTCCATTTGAAACTACTAAAATTAGGAAATTTAATTGATCAAGCTCAATTGAATTGCAATTTGAAATTAATGAGATTAACATAACAGAAATCCAATGCCAGTCCTGCCATTTGAGGCTATAATAAAATGGACAGCATGGGATTTCGTAGAATTGTATATCATTGAAGAAAATATGTATGTAACTTCAAAATCTGACAGAAAAACTAATCTACAAGTGGGGTAATCACATACCATTCTACCATCTATCATATGTCTTTCCATTGCCACTCTTTCGGCAACAGCAGGGTCTGTAAACATGACGAAACCGAAGCCACGGGCGCGCCCAGTAGTTCGATCCTTCATAATCACAGCCTCAACCACTTCTCCATAATTTCTGAAATATTCCTTCAACCGCTCCTCATTAGTATCCCACGAAATCCCACCGATGAAAAGCTTGCCCAGATCAGATTCCATTTGTTTCTGCAACTAAGGATCCCAAATTATCTAATTAATCATCATCTAACAAATATTACAACAAACACCATTGACAACTACCCAACACAAAACTAAAATCAAACTCACACATAAAAAGCACATAATTTGACAAAAACCCCTTGTAAAGTTAAGTACCTTATCCACCAATGAAATCCAATCCAATAGATCGAAATGCAGATAAAACAAAGATGACAACAATACCTTATCCGTGATATCAAGACCCAGAATTGGCAGATATAGCTTCAACAAAATTAAAACCAAGTGGGTCGTCGTCAACTCAATCAATCCTTCACGAATCAACCATGCCCACAATCCGGGCAGCCCTGAAAACGCATCAAATCGAACAAAATTAAACAAACAACAACACCCATTAAAGATCAGATTCAGAAAACCAAAAAAGACAGATTTTGAACGAACCCGTCTTAGATTAACACAATCTGCAAGATCTGAGAGTCAGAGGAGGCATAAGAAGCGCAGATTTTGAACTCCCCCTTCTTGAATTAAGTCGATTTGATAAAAATCACACAATCTGTGTAGCGATTAGAGATATGGGTGGGATTGATTTTGTGTGATTCGGAGATTTTACTCTCAGATTTGCAGATCCGAAGAAAAAAAAAACAGAGGAAACAGAGAAGACTGGTTGGCGATCCTCTGAAAATGGCGAGGAAGAAATCAGCTAGAGGAGATGATTTATTTTTGTTTAGATTTAATAATTATAATTATAATTATAATGGACAAAAAATAAAAAAAATAAAGTAAGAAAATAAAATTTTTAAAAATAATAAAAAATTGAGTGCGATGAACGGAAGGGATTGCTTTGGCTCTCTGTCACCTCTTCTTCATCGTTCCCGCCATCTTTGCATGTACACGTGGCGCACATGCAGGACATGTCCCACCATGATCATCACAGGGCATCGGGATCGGAGACATGTTATATGAGACGGACGAGATCGTGGAAGGTGTGTGAAAATGGGGTGGAAGATGATGAGATGTGATTGGAAAGTGTAAGGAGTTTATGTCCGATAAATGGGTGGCGCGTACGTGCGGATGGGACAAAGGGAGGTGGTGGGCCCGCATGGCGTGATTGCTGTTCAATTAAAATCAGACGGTCCAAAGAGTTGTTTCGGATTGGTGGGTGTCCAAGTTGGGTGGGTAATGTCGTCACCAACTGGTAGGTTGGTAATAACAGTTCCACCACAACAAGTCAAATTAATTAATTTTTTCGGATCTTCTTTGAAAATTTAAAATTTCAAGTTTAGCAAACGTGAGGTTCAATCAACCTTTAATTCTTTTGGTTTTGTTTGGCTTGGTGACTATGCATCCACAACTAATCCGTGTAGATGAATTGCTTAAGTAATTATACTTCTAATGAAATAAAGTTGTTTAGTTCCTTTTTACCGTGTAAAATGAAATCAAACCATCTAAAGTTCATGTGTAATGTGTATACTGTGGCTTGAAATTGCGGTAAATATACTGATCCAGTTCATGATATATGACCGATAGAAAGCTAATTTGGAAATAACTGATAAGGTAAAATATGTATTGTCATGATTTGTACCCTCAATATTCAATAAGAAAATAATATGATATAATTTTGTGAGTTTATGCAGAGCTATTGGTTATGTACCTACAGAATATTTCCAGAGAGAATCACAAATATTTTCCAAATAGATACTCGGGACAGCTGGACAAGATAACAACGACAACTTATATACGTCTAGCAAGGCAAGAATATTTTATTTTCAACTTGCGAAAAAAACTAAGGCAAGATTTCTTTAATCAATAAAGAAAGAAGGAAATAGTATATTTGCTGCATCATTGATTGAAGACTCAATATGTAAAGTTTCTAAAATCTTGTATTGTGTTTTCTTTATAAATTGTGTAATCAAGAATCGTAAATTGTTCCTTCTTTGGAGACCAAAACTCGATTTTGAGATAGACGAATACTACTTCGATCTTTACATTTTTTTTTTTTACAAACATATAAAGGGGATTTGACTTGTAAGCCGACGGGGTCTCGAGTACCAGGGGGATCTTGAGTTAGTGTAGGATTATTGTAAGGTAAATGAGTAGTGTAACAAAGTTTGGTGAATAATAACTAGCTAGATGAGGGATCATTAATTAGGGACTTTGTGTAAATCTTTACGTCATTCTCTTTTAGTCGATCTTACACCTAGGAGTTGCCCCGTAGACGTAGGACGGGAGTTCCGAAGTACATAAACAAGATTTTGGTGTTGTGGTTTGGGACATTCATTTTATTTACTATTTTGCATTATTTACTTTTTGGGTGCATTGGTTTTATCAATAACAATCTCAAGTCTGTCATATGCCATAGCAAATTGAAATTGTGTTTACTATTATTTATAGTAAGAAAATAACCTCCTTCTACGCATGATGGATGTCAATGGATTGGAGAAGAAGCACGTTTGTGCCAATCTTCAAAAACAAAGGAGACATTCAAAGTTGCTCAAACTACCTGGGAATTAAACTTATGAGTCACACTATGAAATTGTGGGAGAGGATAGTTGACAATAGGCTAAGGAGAGAAACAACAATATCGGAGAACCAATTTGGTTTCATGCCTGGGAGGTCAACTATGGAGGCAATTTTCCTTGTAAGACGATTGTTAGAAAAATAAAGAGAAAAGAAAAAAAGATATTCATATGGTATTAGTAGATTTAGAAAAAAACATATGATAGGGTTCTTAGAGATGTTCTTTGGTGGGTTCTAGAAAGAAAAATAGTGCATGCTAGATACATAGACACTATTAAGGATATGTATGATGGAGTAGTAACGAGTATAAAGACATTTGAAGGAGCTACAAAAGAGTTTTCCATTACGATAGGACTACATCAAGGATCGGCTTTAAGCCCATATCTATTTACTTTAGTTATGGATGAACTAACTAGACATATTCAAGAGGATATACCATGGTGTATGCTGTTTGCAGATGATATTGTCTTAGTGGATGAAACTAAAGATGAAGTGAATAGGGAATCAGAACTCTAGAGGAATACATTAGAATCTAAAGGCTTTAAGTTGAGTAGAACGAAAACTGAATACATGCGCTGTGAGTTTGGAAACACTAGACATCGAGATGACGGAGTGGTAAAATTAGGGGAAGTAGAAGTTCCTAAGGTAAACCACTTTAGATACCTATGATCAATCATACAAATAGATGGTAACATTGAAAATGATGTCATACATAGAATTCAAGTTGGATGGAAGGAATGGCGAAGTGCAACAGGGGTAATTTGTGATCGACATGTTCCTACTAAGTTAAAAGGAAAATTTTATAGGACCGCAATTAGGCCAGCTATGCTCTATGGAAGTGAATGTTGGGCGGTAAAGCAACAACAATTACATAAAGTGAACGTAGCAGAAATGAGGATGCTTAGGTGTTAGTGTGGTAAAACTCGTAAAGATAGAATAAGAAATATAGAAATTCAAAGACAAGTAGGGGTAGCACCAATTGATACAAAGATTAGGGAAGGGCGGTTGCGATGGTTTGGTCACCCGCAAAGACGGCCTACAAATGGCCCAACTAGAAAACTTGAATCAACAGAAATTGTAAAAATTCGACGAGGTAGGGGCATACCAAAGTTAACATGGGATGCATTAATTAAGAGAGATTTGAATGGTTTGCAAAGCTCACCATCAATTGCACTTAATCGAGCACAATGGAAAAGTTTGATCCATGTAACCGACCCCAGTTAATTTGGGATTGAGGCTATGTTGTTGTTGTTGTTGTTGTACGCATGATGGATGTGGCATCACTAACCAAAAGACAAGACTTTGGGATGTCGTTGATTCGACTCTCGTATAAAAAAAAAAAAAAAATCAAATCAAATCAAGTAAGTGGTTACTCAATAATTTGGTATATATGAGTCATACGTATAAAAGGGGATGAGGATTTGAGTCTTTCTATGAACAAGTAACAAGTTTGAGGGTAATATTAATTCAGTTTCTTATTAGAAAAAGTAATGTACATAACAATTTCTTGAGGGGGGCAACTCGAAAAACACACGCCATCGACAATACATGTCTTGTTTTAGTCGAACCATCGACTCTAATGCCAGTAGTTACACCCATTAGCGCACGCTCGTGTAGGGTTCGTGGATTTCCACTAGTACTTGTAATTAATATTGTTCCCACCTTATTAATCACCTTTGACTATAGGTGTGGGGTTTTAGTTTTACTTAAAAATTTGTCTAAGTACTAGTTGGAGGGAAATCCACTTTATTACGAAGTCAAATGGTTTAATCAATGTGAGCGACTAATGACTATATTTATATTTCAGTCCAACAGTGCCATCTTATTTCAAGAAATAGTACTTATTAATCGACAATTGAGTGGTTTCTTTTTTTTTTAATGGTAATCGCCAATTGAGTGCTAGGTTATAATTTTATTTTTATTTAAGCTTCAACACATACAATATATTTTATTCAACAATGACAATCATGGAGTACAGTTTTTTTTTTCCCCGAAGATGAAGTTCTGCATTCCATAATTCTAGTGATACATCTCAAGGGGAGTTATCCCAAATACATGTGCCAGAGTTACATTATGGCTTCTTGCCACGTAATAAAATTCAAATGGTACTTAATTTCTAACCAAATGTCGAACATCAAAAATTACATGATCAATATCGCTACATTCAGAACAGGGGTTGTTGATTGAGTTAATGACCGCCTTTGCATTAGAGATGACTCTTCGAAGATCTTGGCATTCCAGAAAGTGTTGCAAAGCAACCTTTATTGCCCAACTCTCTGCATTCTCAAGATGTGTTGACACTTATAACTAGGACTGTCCTTGCTAAGTTGCAAGATATATATAAAAAACAATTGCCCCATTTGGACTGTCCCTTTTCTCTACAATTTAGGGTGCTAAATTGATTGCTAAGTTGCATAACGATTGAACGTTTTGTAGAGCTAAGAAAAATAAAAAAATAAATAAAATTGGACAAAAAATTTGTCCATTTCCACTGCTAAATAAGTGCAACAGCCATCTTAACATGCGCTTCAACATTTTATGCATGTAACTTTCAACAGAGAGTTTTGCTATACCTAACCCATTTTTTTTCGAGGGCGACTATTTTCACCTATTTTATATGCTTTTAGTACCCATACTTTGATTCACTTAAATATGTGCTAAATTCACCCATAAATCTAGCCCTTAGTTTCATAAAATACCCTCATTAATGCATCTCCTACTATCAAACCACTTGCTTTGCCCACCCATTTTCGACATCTCCCTTCCATCCATTCATCTATGTTGCGGTTTAGCGCACCATCTCTTTGTAGATCTCCCCCAATTGTTGGTGGTACTCGAGCTCTAAGCCTTTCAATCTCTTCGCGCTACCAGTTGGGTCCAATCGGGACCACGAGCAAGGTACCCAGTAGACTATATATAGACTTCAAAGCTCGCGTTCTGGTTGGGTGGAACTAGTATACTTTTATGACACAGGACTGATACGAATGATGAACAAAAAAGAGATGTGCAACATAAATTCGCATCTTAGCCAGACAAACAATATCTCTATGTCCTTCAAACTTTCTTCAAAATAATATTTTGATTCCATCATATGCCAAAATGAGTAATTGTTATGCCTTAAACCAAATAAATTTAATATATAATTTATTGGAGAAGATGATAGTGTGACTTATTGAGTTTGAGTAGTTTTATTTTTTTAGTCGCCAAAGTTTTGTTGAAAATTTGTCGGCAAAATGATTTGATAAGGAATGAAGCAAGAATTAGAGAGTTAAGGTTCGAATTAGGTAGATGGTACATTATATTAAGGTTAAAATTGTCAATACAAATAAGGGTTTTTCGGTCTAAAGTTTTATTTTTTATTTTAGGGTTAAATGGGTGGAAATAGTCACCCTCTTTTTCTTATCTTAACACAAAATGACATAAATTGCCCTCCAATATAAATCTTCATTTCTCAATTTTATCCCACTCGCACTTTCTCACTCTCGTCTCCTCGCACCACCAACATTCAGCCAAAATTTAGTGAAACCATCGAAAAATACCTCTTTTCACTCAATAAGAGAGTTCTCCTCTCATTTACATTTGATTTATTGGTTTTCTATGAAGTTTTTGGTGCATTTTTTTTATTCGGGTGTTTGTTTGTTGTCGGTGGTATTTAGGGCATCAATTTAAGCTCGATTTGGTGTCTTTTGCATCATTTTGATTTTGATTTTGTGTTTTTGTTTTTTTGTTTTTTTGTTTTTTTCAGGTTCATTGCCTACCAAGACATTAGGAAAATGCAAAACATTATTGTAACGACCCGCTTTAATTAATCCCGATTAACTGACAAATTACAGATTAAAATCCTAAGCTCAGACCCACATGGACATCGCGAAAAAGTCTAGGGCACACCTAACGAGGTAAAATTTGTTATTTTTGTGTGGTGAGTGTTTATTTATTTTACTATTATTTAATAGTTCACACCGCGCTAATTGAGAATTACGCTTGGTTGCGTTGTACGCGTGTGGTGACGAGAGTGTACGACGTCGCGGTGTGCACGTAACGCGGGTGTATGGGATAGTCTGGAATTTAGTTGTCACATCACATGTCCCATCACATCACCTATCCAATCACCATACATCAACCCATTCCCTTACTTTTCTCTCTCCTCTCCAAAGTCAACCAAAAATAAAAAAATAAAAGCAAAAATATTTCTCTCCTCACTCACTCTCCCTCTACCCGGGCTTCTTTCTCCCCCTCTCATTTTTATTTTTCTCCCCTACTTCCAACTTCTCACCACCAAGCTCTCCATCACTCTCTCGACTTGGTTGCACACCTCTCGCGGTGCTTTCTCCACTCAGCGACGTTCGCGAAGATCTCCGAATCGAGGTGAGTGTGTCAATTTTTATTAACTTTTGTGGAGAAATTAGAGTTTAATGGTGTTGTTGTTGTTGATAAGTTGTTGGTGGTGTTGTTGTTGTTGAAATTGTTGGAGAAGAAGAAGCCAGCAGGCTGGGCTTGCTGACCAGCCCAAGTGGGCCTGGCTGCCCATGTGGGCCGGCCGCCCCGAGCCAGTGGGGGCGGCGCCCAAGCCCTGGTCGAGCCGAGCCGGGCCCAACCCACCCCAAATTAATTTTAATTAATTTAATTTTTTAAAAAAAATTAAATAAAATACATTTTAAATCAAATAAATATAAGAAAAATAGGAAAAACATCTAGAAGATTATGGGAAATCCAAAAAAATCAAGAAAAAAATAATAAAATGGAAAAAATATAAAAAGTAGTTATGAGGACTTTTTGGGGGCATCGACACCCCGATATAACTCGAAAAGTGTGCCGAAATTAAACTTTTTAGAAACAAAATCTCAAATTTTTAGTCACACACTATAAATTCACTTAATGTGACTCTAAAATAACAAAAGTGATATAATTGGATACCATGGACTTAGGAGACCATAATCGAGTATCGAGCGCATATCTCGAGGCATAAGCAGAACATTTTGGAGAGATTTGTGATTGTTTGAGGTAAGTAAACCCACGAGAAAGTCAGTTTAGAATTTACTTATTTTCCTTGTAAATTATTTATTTCACATTACTCTTCGTCAGTTCAGCTTGCATGTTTGCTCTATTCCCATGTGTATTTGCGTATGGCCGAAGGGACGGTGTGACCCATTTCTGACTCTCTCGTTGATGATGATTGGATTGTTGTTAAGGTGTTAGTCATACCTTAGACTACGCGTGAGATATCTCTCAGCGAATCGATGATCTCGAGAGCGAGTTGACGCGAGGCTCACCTCCGTCACAGATTTCTTCTCCTATGAGGCGTTAGGCGGAAGTCTACCTTCCAACCAACAGAGTTCCTCATTTCGACCGTGAGGAGGGGGTGTGGATTTCCTCACCTCCAGGGCCTTCTCGGTTTAGTATTTACGTCCCAAGGCTCGACAACTATACACTACACTCGCGTTCCATATTCTTGATTATCTCATGACTTATATTCATGATTTACATTCCTGTTCATTTACTTTATATACATGAATTGGAGCCGTTTTCTTCGATTTCTTGTGAATACTAACTGAATTTCTTTGGGATTTACTCACTGGAACTTATCATTGTTTGTTGGTGGCAAGTTGTAGATCCTACGACTAGCCAGGGGAAGGCGGTGATTGGCGACTACCTCTGATTTGGAGCGCCTCCACTAGCTTATTCGTAGGTGTTTGTATTTACGCATATATACTTTTGGGATCATTTTGTGAGACTTTTTCACCTGATACATGTATATTGACACCTATTATACATTTTGTCGCCTTAACTGATATACATGGTATCCTTTTGCTGGGTTTCCGCCCCATAGGTTGTTAATTAATGCATAACTTGTTTACATTAATTATATGCAAATTATTAAGACTTCCGCTATTAAAAATAACCTGAAAAGAATTAAATAAAAAAAATTAAGTTGTAAACTTCTTAACTTAGCATATTTCGATAAAATATTAATCTTTTAAAACAGCGGAATTTATTAAGTTGGATTACAAGACGGATAGTTTGCGGGCCGGCATAGACAGGTGTGCAAGTGACGTAGCATGGCTTGGTGACGTGTTCGACGACGTGGCAGTGCCCGATTTGCCTCATAATTTGGGGCCGTCACAATTATTATTTCACTCAATAATGAATAACATACATGGTTTCCTCTTTTATACGCAAAATTATTATAAAATCGTTTGATTAACTAACCTCCCTACTCAATTACTCTATTGCGAATACAGCTGATACAATAGCACCCTCAAGTTGTCGTTAGACCTGTGCAACGGGCCAGCTTGGGCGGGCCCGAGCTGGGCCTAATTAGACTTTTTTTGAATACATGCCTAAGCCCGGCCTAGCCCAATTTTTCATATGGCAGGCCCAAGCCCGTTCGTCGGGCTTAAGTGGGCTTGCTACTTTCAAAAAAAGTATTTTATTTTATTTTTTTGTCAAAGGAAACTATTGTTAAATCCTAACTTAAGTAGTTAGCATATGCAATTCACCTTTAGATTTTTCTAAGTTGGTGCATTACAAATTTAGAAGTCAATCAAACAAGCTAAAAAAAATTACTACCGCTATATACATATATATATATATAAACAAAATAAAAAAGTCTCAATGCCCTCAAAGTGGAGCCAAATGTCGTAGATGCGTAACTTCAAGCTTAGATTAAAGAGAAGATGCCCAAACTTACAATAATCATAAGAAAGGCGATTAAAATGTACGTCCAAAACTATAAAATAAGACATGCACACAACTTTAAAAGCATTAAGTTTCACACTTGAAATTAACAACATCAAGATTTAAAAAAAAAAAAAAAACCAAAATCTAAAATAACTTGAAAGTTGCAATTCATGATCTTGATGCTTCAAAATCCTACAAAAAATAAATAAATAAAAGAATTAGATATTAATTTTTACTTATGAATGCAAAATAATTGAGTAATTAATATAAAAACAAGAATAAAATCATGCATAGAAAAAAAAAATAGAACAAGTGTACTTAGTGTAAAAAATACAACAAGTTATAAAAAATCTATGTGAAACATTTATCTTAAATAAATCCATCATTCATCTATCCACTAGTTTCTTCACCATCATAATTCTAATTAAGCTCTTGAAATTCAATCTCAATGTTCTTATTTCTCATAAAATTAAAAAGTAAGAATAATACATTAATATATTGTAATGACCCATATTTTTAATTCATTAATTAATCGCTAATCACAAATTATTAGTGGTCAAATACCTAATCGAGGGGTAAATCGAAGTGTTAAAAAATTTATAAAAGAAAATAAATAAAATGATTTTAATTTTTTTGGCTGGCATAATACTGCTAGTACTACTGCGACTTGGTGTGACTTAATTTAAACTAAGCGCGCACGCGACAACAAGACTATAAACCATCAATTTATTTAAATTGGCTAAGTGAGGACAAGACTAGAGTTTGTGCATAATGTGTGTGAAGTTTGGAGTGTTACAAGTGTGTGGGACAAAGGAAACCCAAATAAATTGGGTCATAACCCTAATTTCTCGCTCAATCAAATAAAATAGGATGGAAACCATAATATCTTGTTCACAACAAAAAAAAGAAAAGGAGAGAAAAAGAGGAGCCGCTAGGAATAGAGGGAGAGATAGAGAGAGGCCCTGAGGGAGGAGTGCGGCGAGACATGGCAGTGGTTGATTGGCCAGAAGCTCTGACAGATCTTGACGGTGCGGACGACATGGAGGCGAGTAACGCGGACGACGGCTCGCTATGCACTGGTAGGCCATCGAGGAAACCGACGTGCAAGGGAGCTCGCGGAAGTGCAAAGCAACAACAGCTAGGCACGATGGCGCATCGACGGCGGCACCGGTGACGGCACGTGAGGTGGACCGTCCAATCCCTGACGAGACACAACAGCGGTAGACATCGATTTGTGGCTACGACGATGCTTGACGACGCGATGGATTGCTCGTGAAGAAGACAGAATGTGTAGATCTTAGCTAAGTTTGTGTCCTTCAAGGGGATCTTATAGTAAAGATGTAACGATCCGCTCTAATTAATCCCAATTAACTTACAAATTTCAGATTAAGACCCTAAGCTCAGACCCACGTGGACGTCACAGAAAAGTCCAGGGCACGCCTAACGAGGTAAAAACTTGTCATTTTTGTGTGTAAGTGTTTACTTAAGTTACCAATATTAAATAATTAGCATCACATCGTTTAATATTTTATTGGTCGCGTTATGCGCGCGTAGTGACTAGAGTGTGCGACGTCGCGGTGTGCGCGTAACGCGGGCGTACGGGGTAGTATGAGATTTAGTTGTTACATCACACATCCCATCACATCACACATCACATCAAATATCCCGTCAACCATCCCTCATCATTACCCCTCTCCTCTCCAAATGATTAAAAAAAAATTCCTTTAAAATCGGGAGAAAGGAAGAAGGAAGGGAGAGAAATAGAGAGATAGAGGGCGCTGGTAGAGAGAGAGAGGAGAGAGGGAGAGTGACGGTCAGAAGGGGAAGCTCCGGCGAGGAGTGAGACGGGCCAGCGGCGACGAGCTCGGCGGGGTAGCGGCGGCGCGAACATCGGACCCCCATTAAGCAAGTGAGTGGTTAATGTTGTTGTTGTTGAATTTTGAGGAATATAGGTGATGGGTTGTGTTGTTGTTGTTGTTGTTGGAAATGTTGTTGTTGTTGTATTAACAAAAAAAAAAAAGAACCAGAGACGTTAGTCTCTGGAGGAAGAAGGAGATGGGGTGGGGGAGGGGTGCACACACGCTGTGCGTGCGTGCAACCGGTCCGGGCCCAACCGGATCCGACCCGGGTGGGCCCGAACCGGGTCGGGCCTACCCGGTTGGACCGGGTCAAACCCAGTCCAGGGAGCCACCCCTATATTAAAATAATATAATATTAATTTTTAATTTAAAAATAGTTTTAAATTAAATAAATTACAGAAAAATAAGAAAAATAGGTGGAAAATTATGAGAAAAATCCGGAAAAATCTGAAAAAATATATATAATAAAATGGGAAAATATATAAAAAAGCAGTTTTGAGGACATTTGGGCGTCGACACCCCGATATAATTCGAAAAGTACGCCAAGAATTAAACTTTTTGGAATAAAAATGTTACAAGTTTTGGTCTCACACTATAAACTCATTTAATGAGGCTCTAAAATAATAAAATTGTACAATTGGACACCAGGGAATTAGGTTACCATAGTCGGGTGTCGGGTACGCATCTCGAGGCATGTATGAAACATTTCGAAGGTAGTTTGCGACTTGTTTGAGGTAAGTAATCCAGCGAGAAAATTAGTTAAAATTCTTTTATTGCACTTGTTTTATTTCGCATTTCAATTATTCCATTGTGCTATTTATTGTCGTTCAATTATTGTTCATCCACTCCCACGTGTGTATGTGTGTTTGTCGACGGGGTCGGCATGACACGGACTCACACCCCGGAGCTAGCTACCCCGCGCTGTTCGAGTAATTGGCCATGATAGGGCTACGCGGTGACTATTCTCCGCGAAACCCGTAGGTTGAGAGATGTTTGACGTAGTCTTAAGTCTACGCCAATGGTTCCTCTCGAGAGATGTTTGGACAGGGTTCTACCGTTCAATGGTTCCTCTCATTCGACCGTGAGATGTTTGGCGAGGTGGTCGTCAATGGTTCCTCTCGGTTTAGCTACGAAGATTCCCAGATGTTGACCAGGGTTCTCTGTCACGCTACACTCGTGTCCAAGTTTGATTTCTCAACGACTTGTTTTCATGCGAATTTCCTTATTCTTGTCCTTTATTTAAATTGCATGAACTGTAGCCGTTTCATTGGAATTCGTGAATATTAGCTAACGTTCTCCGGGATTTACTCACATGAGATTTGTCATTATTTTTTGTGACAAATCGCAGATCTTGCGAAGAGCCGAGGCAAGGGAGTCTTAGGCGACTACGTCTAAGTAGGGAGAGGCCGCCATCTTTTTGCGTAGGTAGTTGTATGTATCTATTAACTACTTTATGATATTTTGGGAGGACTTGTATACCCGATACATGTATATGCTCACCTTTTGTACTTTTGTCGCTTTTGATACATGGTATCTAATGTCGGGTTTCCACACTGTAGGGTTGTTCATAAAAATGCAAACTTTTCACTTTTACAGTATATGCATGCCTTAAGACTTCCGAAACAATGTATGATTTATATTAAATTACTGAATTATGAATAACTTAAAAATTAATAAAATATCCATAATTACTAAGTTAAAGGCGAATAAGTTATGTACAAAGGTTTAGGTCGCGAATAGTCAAAATAAGTGTACGGTGACGTGGCTTGCTTGGTGACGTGTCTGGCGACGTGGCGGTACCCGGTTTGCCTTGGAATTTAGGGCTGTCATAGTTGGTATCAGAGTTTAGGTTCAGCCGAACCTAGGGGAAAGTCTTGAAATTTTCATGGCTTATGATATAGTGATATCAACGTCACAGTTGGTATCAGAGCCTAGGTTCAAGCAAACCTAGGGGAAAAGTTTAACGAAACTGAATAAAACTTAACAAACGAATTTAGATGTGGAAACCCGAAGATCCTAACTTAGAGCTTTAGTTGGGAAGCGAACATGGGATGGGTAGTGTTAAGGCTTATATGCTATATATTTTAATTTGTAATAGTATATATGCGTATACGAGTTGATACAGACTTTCGCTATCGTATGATACGACATGGATGGACGGCCGACTCCACCTTCGGAGGATAGTGGATAGACGAGTGGTACTACGCCTATCGCAACCGATCAGAGTGTACTTGATCGGATCGCGACATACAATCGACAATTAGAGCGGATGATGGCCTTGCTTCGTGCTCAGACAGCGGCTATTGCGACACTTATTACCGACATGTACATACGCAGAGACACTGACAAAGACCCATAGTAAATCACATGCGAGACTTCCCAGTCAACTGAGGCTAAGCTGACAAAGGAATTTCTGAGATTTCAGCCAAGATATTTCACTGGAGGCGGAGACCTAGAGGCAACTGCGAGATGGCTTCTTACACATGAGAAATTACATAATCTTCTGAGGATTCACGACAGTATTCGCGCCAGGATATCTGGATACATGCTCCGATGAGAGGCCGAAGTTTGGTGGACCGTTCATATCGAGACTCATGGAGTGCCGACTAGTTGAGCCGATTGTAGACATGTCTTTTATGACCAGTATATACCGAGGGAGATACAGTTGCGTCTGAGACAAGAGTTTTTGTGTTTTAGGCAGGATAATCGCATAGTGGTCCAATATATGGAGAGGTTTCGCTACTTATTGCGGTTCGCTGGGGATTTGCTTCTATAGATCGCGATCAGGTTCACTACTATGGAGTTTGGCTTAGAAATGAGATTGCGAGCGTTGTAGTATTAGGCGGAGCTCGTACACTGCAAGAGATCTACGAGAGGGCCTTAGCCCATGAGACATATCTTCTCTCTCGTGCTGCGATGCCCATGCCACAATTGTCATCGGGGTCGTCCCAGCAAGGCACCGGTTTGACAGGAAAGGGAAAAGGATCATCGATCAGAGAGATAGACGAGGACAGATGACTAGACATGATTATCACCAGATAGTCATTTCTCATGCGATAGTACCCACACAGTCAGCACAACTGTCAGGTGGTGGTTATGCACCGCGGCATGGACATAGATCGACCCAGGATCAGGGATGGTAGAGTCAACCGAGACACCAGAGGTTAGACTTAAGGATGTCTCAGTTGCCTGTGAGTTTTCTGATGTCTTTCTAGAGGATCTACCAGGATTGCCCACACACAGAGAGATTAAGTTCGTTATTGAGCTAGTACCAAGCACACAGCCGATAGCTAGCAGACCGTATCGAATGTCACGGAAGGCGCAGGAGGAATTGAAGACTCAACTGGAAGATTTAGAGAAGAAGGGGTTTATACACCTGAGCACATCACCATGGGGAGCACCGATCCTGTTCGTTAAGAAGAAGAACAGTAGCTTGAGGATGTATATTGACTATAGGAAGTTGAACCAGGTGACAGTACGAAATCGTTACCCTTTGCCAAGGATCGACGATTTGTTTGACCAGTTGGCCGGAGCACGTGTCTTCTCTAAGATCGACTTAAGATCAAGTTATCATCAGCTCAGGATTTGGGATGAAGACACACCTAAGACTACATTCATCATCAGATATGAGTTATTTGAGTTTACAGCGATGCCATTCGGACTACCGAATGCACCGACCATGTTCATGGACTTGATGCACAGAGTACTGAAGCCGTACTTGGATAAATTCGTTATTGTCTTCATTGATGACATATTGATCTACAGCAAGACTCGCGAAGATCATGGACAACATCTCAAGCAGATATTGATGACGCTGAGAGAGCACAAGCTTTATGCTAAGTTTAGTAAGTGCGAGTTTTGGCTGTCAGAAGTCAAATTATTGGGACACGTGATCAGTGACAAAGGTATATAAGTGGATTCGAGTAAAATTCATGCTGTCATAGACTGGCCGACACCTGAGACAGTGACAGATATCAGGAGCTTCCTAGGGTTGGCAGGATACTATAGGCGATTTGTGAAGGACTTCTCGAAGATCGCCGCGCCGATGACTAAATTGACAAAGAAGGATGTACCTTTCAATTGGTCGAAGAAGTGCGAGGACGTATTTACACAGTTGAAGATGACACTGACTACTGCACCAGTACTAGTGTTGCCAGAGCCGGGAAGGGATTGACAGTTCATATTGATGCTTGCGGCACAGGGTTAGGTTGTGTGCTGATGTAGGGAGACGGCGTAATCGCCTACCTATCACGACGGTTAAGGACCCATAAGAGGAATTATCTAGTGCATGACTTGGAGCTTGCAGCAGTCGTATTTGCACTGAAGGTATGGAGACATTACCTCTACGGTGAGAGGTTCACATTATATACAGATCATAAGAGTTTGACATACTTATTCACTCAGAAATATCTGAACATGAGACAACGACGTTGGCTAGAGTTGCTGAAGTACTACGACTTCTCCATCGAATATCAGCCTGAGAAGACAAATGTCGTAGCAGATGCATTGAGCAGGAGAGGACCAGATTCTGAGACAGTTGTCTGCCATATGATGCACGAGTATGGTTTACTTGAGGCGGTGGCAACACTGAGTTTGATAGAGGTTCTTGCTACAGCGGACGCACAGATTCGTGGACAGATTGGTGTACCGTCTATTTCTATTTCGCAAGTGTTGGAGTGTCAGAGGACTGATGAGATATACTCGATATTCAGTGAGATGGCACGCAATCCCGATCACCCGGATTGGAGCAAGTTTGTAGATCAGTGTTTGAGGCACCGAGGGAGGTTATGGATTCCAGCAGTGGCAGATATATGTGACGAGATACTCCAAGAGGCTCACGGGTCCAGGTATACAGTGCATCCTGGTAGGACCAAAATGTATCACGATATGCGATGATTATTTTGGTGGCTAGGGATGAAGGCGGACGTTGGTGCCTATGTTAGGGGTTGTGAGGTGTGCCAACAGGTTAAGGCTGAACATAGGAGGCCTGGAGGGTTATTGCAGCTGCTGCCCATCCCTCAGTGGAAATGAGAACACATTACGATGAATTTCGTTTGTGGATTACCGCAGACTTCGCGAAAACACGATGCGATATGGGTGATTGTGGACAGGTTGACGAAATCAGCTCATTTCCTACCAATTTCTATGAAATATAATTTCACAAAGTTGAGCATATTATTCGAAAAAGAGATTGTACGATTGCACGGAGTACCAATTTCGATTGTTTCAGACCGAGACAGTCGTCTTAAATCATCATTGTGGCAAGCTATGCAGGAACAGTTTGGTACTAAATTACAGTTTAGCACTGCATTTCATCCTCAAACAGACGGGCAGTCATAGAGATTAATACAAATACTGGAGGATATGCTCAGGGCATGTGTGTTGCAGTTTGGTGGGTCTTGGGAGGAGTACTTGCCACTCTGTGAATTTGCTTACAATAATAGTTATTAGGCCGGTATTGGGATGCTGCCATTTGAAGCCCTGTACGATAGATCGTGTAGATCACCGGCTTGTTGGGCAGAGCCCGAGGATACATCAGCAGTGGGGCCTAAGATTGTTGTGGACCATACAAAAAAGGTGAGACTGATTCGTCAACGGTCGTTGGCTGCCCAACACAGACAGAAGAAATATGCGGATAGGTACCGCGATGGGCTGAGCTACGAGGTAGATGATTGGGTCTACTTGAAAGTTTCTCCGATGAAGGGTCATCAAAGATTTGGGATTAAAGGGAAACTAGCACCAAGATTTATTGGGCCGTTTCAATTTGAGAAACGAGTTGGGAAAGTCGCTTATCAGTTGAAATTACCAAGTCGATTGGCAGGGGTTCATAATGTTTTTCATATTTCGATGTTACGGTTGGCTAGATCAGGATCGAGGCCGATGGTTGATATGACTAGACTCGATGTTCGACCAGATGTGACATACAAGAAACACCCTATTGAAATAGTGGACCGCAAGGTACAGACCCTTAGAAGGAAAGAAATACCACTTGTACTCGTTCGATGGAAGTATCATAAGAACGAGGGCCTCACTTGGGAGAGAGAGTCTACTTTGCGAAAGCGATACCCCACTTGTTCCAAGGTAAAGATTTTATTAAATTTGAATTTCGAGACGAAATTCCTCTTAGTTGGGAAGATTGTAACGACCCGCTCTAATTAATCCCAGTTAACTTACAAATTTCATATTAAGACCCTAAGCTCAGACCCACGTGGACGTCACAGAAAAGTCCAGGGCACGACTAACGAGGTAAAAACTTGTTATTTTTGTGTGTGAGTGTTTACTTAAGTGACCAATATTAAATAATTAGCATCGCATCGTTTAATATTTTATTGGTCGCGTTGTACGCGCGTAGTGACGAGAGTGTGTGACGTCGCGGTGTGCGCGTAACGCGGGCGTACGAGGTAGTATGGGATTTAGCTGTCACATCACACATCTCATCACATCACACATCACATCAAAATCACATCAACCATCCCTCATCATTACCCCTCTCCTCTCCAAATGATTAAAAAAATTCCTTTAAAATCGGGAGAAAGGAAAAATGAGGGGAGAGAAAGAGAGAGAGAGAGGGCGCTGGTAGAGAGAGAGGAGAGAGGGAGAGTGACGGTCAGAAGGGGAAGCTCCGGCGAGGGGTGAGACGGGCCAGCGGCGGCGAGCTCGGCGGGGCAGCGGCGGCCCGAGCATCGGACCCCCATTAAGCAAGTGAGTGGTTAATGTTGTTGTTGTTGAATTTTGAGGAGTATAAGTGATGGGGTTGTGTTGTTGTTGTTGGAATTGTTGTTGTTGTTGTATTAACAAAGAAAAAAAAAATGAACCAGAGACGTTAGTCTCTAGAGGAAGAAGGAGATGGGGTGAGGGGAGGGGTGCACGCACGCCTGTTGGGCCGGTCGAGGCCCAACTCGGATGGGCCGGTCCGGGCCCAACCGGACCCAACTCGGGTGGGCCCAACCGAACCCGACCAGGTTGGACCGGGTTAAACCCGGTCCAAGGACCCACCCCTTATATTAAAATAATATAATATTAATTTTTAATTTAAAAATAGTTTTAAATTAAATAAATTACAGAAAAATACGAAAAATAGGTGGAAAATTATGAGAAAAATCCAGAAAAATCCGAAAAAAAATATAATAAATGGGAAAATATATAAAAAGGCAGTTTTGAGGACATTTGGGCGTCGGCACTCCGATATAATTCGAAAAGTACGCCAAGAATTAAACTTTTTGGAATAAAAATGTTACAAGTTTTGGTCTCACACTATAAACTCATTTAATGATGCTCTAAAATAATAAAATTGTATAATTGGACACCAGCGAATTAGGTTACCATAGTCGGGTGTCGGGTACGCATCTCAAGGCGTGTGCGAAACATTTCAAAGGCAGTTTGCGACTTGTTTGAGGTAAGTAATCCAGCGAGAAAATTAGTTAAAATTCTTTTATTGCACTTGTTTTATTTCGCATTTCAATTATTCCATTGTGCTATTTATTGTTGTTCAATTATTGTTCATCCACTCCCACTTGTGTATGTGTGTTTGTCGACGGGGTCGGCATGGCACAGACTCACACCCCGGGGCTAGCTACCCCACGTTGTTCGAGTAATTGGCCATGATAAGGCTACGCGGTGACTATTCTTCGTGAAACCCGTAGGTTGGGAGATGTTTGACGTAGTCTTAAGTCTACGCCAATGGTTTCTCATGAGAGATGTTTGGACGGGGTTCTACCGTTCAATGGTTCCTCTCATTCGACCGTGAGATGTTTGGCGAGGTAGTCGTCAATGGTTCCTCTCGGTTTAGCTACGAAGATTCCCGGATGTTGACCAGGGTTCTCTGTCACACTACACTCGTGTCCAAATTCGATTTCTCAACGACTTGTTTTCAAGCGAATTTCCTTATTCTTGTCCTTTATTTAAATTGCATGAACTGTAACCGTTTCATTGGAATTCGTGAATATTAGCTAACGTTCTCTGGGATTTACTCACATGAGATTTTTCATTGTTTTTAGTGACAAATCGCAAATCCTGCGACGAGCCGAGGCAAGGGAGTCTTAGGCGACTACGTCTAAGTAGGGAAAGGCCGCCATCTTTTTGCGTAGGTAGTTGTATGTATATTAACTACTTTATGATATTTTGGGAGGACTTGTATACCCGATACATGTATATGCTCACCTTTTGTACTTTTGTCACTTTTGATACATGGTATTTAATGTCGGGTTTCCACACTGTAGGGTTGTTCATAAAAATGCAAACTTTTCACTTTTACGGTATATGCATGCCTTAAGACTTCCGCAACAATGTATGATTTATATTAAATTACTAAATCATGAATAACTTAAAAATTCATAAAATATCCATAATTACTAAGTTAAAGGCGAATAAGTTATGTACAAAGGTTTAGGTCGCGGACAGTCAAAATAAGTGTGCGGTGACGTGGCATGCTTGGTGACGTGTCTGGCGACGTGGCGGTACCCGGTTTGCCTTGGAATTTGGGGCCGTCACAAAAGACCTCCATTGACGGCCATAGCGAGCCTTAAAACAACATTTAAAATTTCAATCTAAGTCAATTGTTTTAAAAAAACCATAATTGTTAATAAATCTAAAGTGGTTCAATTGGAATGGTTGTTCTTATTTGCTTTTAGGAATGATTATGTGAAAGATTTTAAGTTGATGTTGCCAATGTAAGATTAAATTAGGTTAAATTTGGGAAATTCTTGTTCTTGCACTCCATGTATTTGATGAAATTGTCAAAAAAAGATATTTATTTGCTCTTTTAAACAAAATGCTCGGAAAAGTATGGAATTTAAGCCTTGCGGACTTTTTTTTAAAAATTTGATTTATATGATTCGATTAATCGAGTGTTATTGGCATGATTTTGGAGTATTGAAATGATTGCGACTAGTTTGCATTGGTTTTGGTAAAATTATTTTTAAATGCCTTAAAGAGAGCTTCCTATGTTCTTCTAAGTTTTGTAAATAGCCTTCGAAATGAATGCATTCTTGATGTTTGATAAAATGTTTTTTTATTGTAGGAGAATTTTGTTCTTTTCTCTAAAGTTTGAAAATTCAAATTGAGCTCGACGAGATTGTAAATCTTTTTAATTCAAGTTTGACCGAAAGCTATGAATTATGGATTCTTGTTTTTTTATTGTCACATTTGACCTATTTGTTATGGAATTTGGGTCTTGATGACCATTCGAGTATGACTTGCATGGATTTTGAACTTCAAAGTGATTTGGGCGAATTTTGAATTAAGTAAAACACTTTTTTTTTCTTGCATATAATGTGTTTGACATAAAAAGGAGCTTTAAGCTATTTTTTTTGAAAATGAACCCAACTTATTGAAGCTATATTTGATGTTTTGATGAATCTAAGAAACTCAACACCTTTAAATATATTTAATGTATAAAACCAAATGTTTAGACAATTGCATTATTTTGGTTTAAATTACTAGAACAAATGTTTTATGAACTTGAGTTCCTAGACTTATATTCATAAAGCTCAAGAATGAAACTAATATAAGATTGTCTTAATATGTTAAGCCCTTGTCTAATTACTTGAGTCTTTAATAGAACTAATTGATGAATTAGTTCATTTGAGCTACACAAGGCCTCTATTTAGTAAATGGTCCTTAAAACAACTTTGTTATACTATGTATATTTGTAGATATGCAAGATTGACTCATCTAGGCTATTTGAATCATCGGTTGGACGTGGCGATTTATGCGATTGTATTGTAAGTAAACTAGTAAGAAATCCAATATTAATTCTTGTCTTTTCCTTGCATATTTTGATGGAATTGATAGCTATTGTTGGACTCTACTTTCATATCGAGTGACTTATGGTTCAAAGTGGTCAAATTGAGTCGTTGTTTACTCGTGGGTTAAGCATCCAAGTTGCACTCGTGGCTCCTAGACGAGATTGATTCCTATGGGTGAGAACTTGCCAAGTGTCGTGGTTCCTCACAGGACTTCAAGGATTCCATTGCTGTTGAGCATCCGGTTACGATTGTGGCTCCCTTTGGAATGTTTTCTTTGGCTGCGGCTCAAGTGAGCCGACGGTGCCGAACAAATTAGGTGCGATTGAATCAAACTTGGTCCCACCATACCAGTATTTGACACTTACTCGTAGTCAAGTGGCTTTGAGCCCACGTATGGAGTTTCAAGACCATTTAGGCACCTATCCTTTGCTTTTGGGCCACTTGGGCTCTATCGTTGACCATTGAAGTATGTCTATCGTGCGCTTTATTGTTATTTTCATCTTCGTTTCTTTCCTGCATGATTTATAGACTTATTTATTGTTTAATCTGAATTACCGTTGAACTTCTTCTGGATTTACTCACCGGGATTGTCTCCGCTTTTGGTGACAATTGCATGCATAATCTTCGAGCTCGATAAGATTGATGTGCGGCATATGTGGGTCATTTGATGTATTTATATTATAATTACTTTGTTTTATAAATGGGTATTTAGGTTAAGAGATATTATACATTGTATATTGTAGTCGTTGTATAGGTTTCCACATTCTAGCTTCCACACCTAGAACTCGTTGCGTTTAATTTATTTGTTATTGCGTTTTCACCGCATTTAAATTCTACTGCATATGATTTCATATATATACATATGTTGTGTAGACTATCATGTACTAAAAATCAGTTTGTGAGGCTGACTAGGCCTTTATTAACTCCGAATTGGTTTACTAGAGGTTAATGGAGGCCTAGTACTGAGCGGTGCGCAATTTATACGGATGAGGCCGTCACAGTTGATATCAGAGCTTAAGGTTTTGACTTTAGCTCTTGATATGTATATAACCAGATTAGTTTGCGAACACAAACTTGTAGAACTAGAAACGCCAATGAACTTAATGTGGAAACCCTATGATCCTAACTCAGAAACTTAGTTGGGAAGTGAAAGAAATAAGATTGGGGAAAAACTCAAATAAGCCCTATTATATTCTATTTGATTGTTTGTATTATATGGTATCGTAGGCATACAATATAGCTATTTCTAATGTGATATTGGATTATGTGTTTTATTGGGGCATGTTGAGTGAATTGTAAGAAATACGTAGTAAAATTTATCAAATTTGAGGAAATTGATAAGAATAAAAACCTGATTGATGGTGATGATTAATATTTGGATATAAGTAATTCGTGTAGGTACCAAAACATGAAAAAAATGTAACTCTGTTAGTTATAGTATGCATTACGCTTTCGTATAAAGTGAAGTTCAAGCACTAATGAAAATTAATGATCGACGCAACCTAAAATATTTTTGAAGGAAAGATGTGTAGCAAACAATAATGAATACCTTAGTTAGGATCGATAGTCCTACCTTCTTGTTCGTGCATAAGATGTAAATTAAGTTACAGTTGATCTGGATCTGAGCTAGCGCGTACAAGATGTGACCATAACCTAACTTCATAAAAAATGAGAGGTGCATAAAAAAAGACAAAGATTCGTAAGACGAGTAAGTTATCACAGACTCTAAAGAAGTAGAGTGTTGTGATGACTTGAGAGCTAATGAAGAAAGCATGTATAGACTCCTCTTGCTTTGATGAAAGCTCTGGAGTAGTTGTGCTGGATAAGAAGCCCAAGTAACTTCACTTTAGTGACGCTATTCGTTTATAGTCCTAGGGTTGGTGAAGTCGAGCACCACCCATGGGGGAGTTACGAATGAATTAAGTGTTACGGGCAAAAGTAGAGACCACATAAGTATTAATCCTATTAGATTGTACATCTCAAGACTTTCACATATCTAAAATTGTTTCAGATGCATTAGTAAGCGTATTGAAGGGAATTCTCGTGTGAGTAGTGCATGTTGAAAAAAAAGGTAAAAGTAATAGGAGTGTGTAAAGTTGCTAGGATAAGAGTAATTCGCCTGGAAAAAATCTCATGATAAAAATGACGAGCACGTGTGAATAAAGTGAATAAGGTGCCCGAGAAAGAACCTGAAGACAGATAGGGCTAGGTTTTTTTAAGGTTTTGAAGGACACATATCGTGCTTTCGGGATAGGATCTTTCGAGACTATACTCCAATGATATTATTAAACTTGAGTATTATGACGTGTTTTAAGATTGATAATAGTTAAGGGTTGCCTAACTAACAATTCTAAAGAAAAGATATGGTGTTTTGGAAAAGTGAACTTAATGGAAACATTTGAAGCATGATTTATTATATGATTGGAGAATAAGCATGATGAGATTAAGAATGAACACAAAAAAGAAAAAAAACTCCAAAAACTAAAAATCGTTGTTCAAATAATCTAACATGATCGTTGAGTTTCACTGATTATTACAATCATACGATTGAGGATGCTTAAAGATGATCATACGCTAATTGCCTAAGTCCGCTTACTCTTTTTCGACTTTTACCGAAAGACTCGTAGTACGACTGAGTCAATTACATATATATGGCCAAGATAGTGAGATGGATGGTGTGCCAATATCCATTATTTTGGATTGCGATCCTTATATTTATTGCCAGGTTGTAGCAGAGTTTTCTTTTACTACCAGGGTGTGGTAGGGTTACTGACGTTGATGAGCACCATACTACATCTAAGTATGGCTTTTTAGTCAGACCGTTAGACTGCATGATTGATCCAAATTATAGAGATCGGGCTCATGTATGTATTACGAACTCGGTAAAAAGTGAGGGACATTGATTGCTATGTGCGTGATGTAAGTATGACTTTAGAGTTTGAGCTAAAGTGGTGTGGCTCCATTTAAGACTCTACGAGAGATGAGTTGAAATTCTGGTAAGTAATGATATTGAGACATTAGAGTTAATGATTATTTAAGAATCACACAGAGGAAGCCAAACAAATTAGATAATATTTGGATTGGCACTAGATAAACTGATTGGTCAAACGAACTATCACAAGAGAATACTCAGGTTAAGATATAAGGGCATTATAGATTCAGAGTGAAGAGAAACTTGCACTCGAACATTTTCTCTACTTAATCTAGTCATGGGTGTAACTTCCTTCTAATTTCGAGGATGAAATCTTTTTTAGTCGGGAAGACTGTCACGACCCTTTTTTAATTTATTAGTTAATAATTAATCACAAATTATTGATGGTCAAATACTTAATCGAGGGGGTAAGTCGAAGTTTTCAAAAATTTATAAAAAAAAAATTAATAAAATGATTTTAATTATTTGTCTAGCATAATACTGCGAGTACTATATGATACCTCGACTTGGCGTAACTTAATTTAAATTAAGTGTGCGCGTGACAACAAGTAAACCATCAATTTATTTAAATTGGCTAAGTGAGGACAATGCGTGTCAAGTTTGGAGTATTACAAGTATGGCTGGCAAAAATACAGGACCGGACATAAACGGGACCGGACACCCATTTTTATAATGATTAAATTTGGTGTCTAGACCAAATCCCGTTTTTAAAACGGGCACTTTTTTTTTTCCAATTCCGTATGTTTGTAAAACATACGCCTCCCGTTCCCGTTTTGTGGGCAAAGTTGTGGCGGACTGGCGAGGGGTGATAGCAATCGCCGGAGAGCGTCGCCGACGCCTAACTGGCCGTGCTTGAGACGGCGAGAGCTGGACTGCTGGAGGGAGAGGTCGTGCAGTCGGTGAGGCTGAGGCCACACAGGCGGTGCCGCGGTGGCGACTAGCGAGCGCGAGACGACGAGAGCTGTAGGGAGAGGCAGATCTAGATGGTGGCGACTGGCGCGCGCGAGACGGCGAGAGCGGAGAGGCAGATCCAGATGGTGGCGACTGGCGAGCGCGAGACGACGAGAGTTGAGACCGTGAGTTGAGACGGTGGAGGGAGAGGCAGAGGCGTTCACCGTGAGTTGAGACGGTGGAGGGAGAGGCAGAGTTGAGAGACAAAGTTGAGGGAGAGGCAGAGAGGCAGAGTTGAGGGAGGCAGAGAGGCGGTGTTGAGGGAGGCAGAGAGGCGGTGTTGAGGGAGAGGCAGAGTTGAGACTGTGAGAGTGAGACGGTGAGAGTGTGAGACTTAGGTTATGGAGCGTGAAATTACCAATATGCCCTTCAAATTAATCACTAAACGGGTACCCATTTTTTTTTTTTTTTTTTTTTTCAGACCCGGTCCCGTATTTTTAAATGGATATAAAACATTGTCCAAACCCGTATGTTTGTCAAAAAAATATTGTCCGGACTCGTTTAAAATGAGACCTGATAAAACGCGACAAACGGGACCGGGCACATTTTGTCAACCCTAATTACAAGTATGTGGGACAAAGGAAACCTAAATAAATTGGGTCGTAACCTTAATTTCACACACAACCAAATAAAATGGGATGGAAACCCTAATGGCCTGTTTGGTTCGTGGGATTAGTCCGGATTAGCTACACTGGACTAGTTAATCCGCTGTTTGGTTGGAGGATTAACTAGGCCAGCGGATTAGTTAAGAGGCATGAGAGTGGATTAAACAATACCACCATTTTTGGTGGGATTAGCTAATCCATTGTAAGTGAAAGAGGAGATTACCACTTTACCCCTCAGATTAACACACCACCAAATCACAATTCCCTGATCTCTTCTCTCTTCATCTTCTTCCTTGCCCCTACCTTGCCTCCTTTCATTTTGTTTTTCTTCTACCTAACGCTCACCTCCCTCTTTTCTCTGTTTTCTCTTCTCCTTCCTCCTCTCGCCATTAATGGTCGCGGCAGCAGCTCTGCTGCTGCTATTTTTTTTAAACTGTTAGATTGTTGTTCGTGTTGTTAATCAACTCTCCCTCTCTCTTATTTTCGATTTCACAATCCCCATACCATTTTAATACAAAATCGAATTGAAATTCGATGCTCACCTTTGATTGATGTACCCCTAACAGTCTCGATTTTGCTCTTTTTCGTTCTCCAGTCCAAACGAGCGAGAGAGACAAGAGACCACTGACACGAGAGAGATATGATTGAGAGAGATGAAAGTGTGAGACAATCGGGAGAGAGACAAGCAGCAGTCTTCATTAGAGGAGATGAGAAATGTGTGAAATGGGGGGATTTTCGGTATTACGCCAATCTAAGGGTATTTTGGTAAATGTACATGTACAACCTCATTTAATCCCAACCTTAATACTCCCAACCAAACAAGATACACAAATGAGACTAAACTATCTAAACTCATGTGTTAGTCCCGTCACTAATTAATCCCATGTGTTAAGATTCACTAAAATGTGAACCAAACGGGCCATAATATCTTGTTCATAATTAAAAACAAATAAATGAAAATGAGAGAAAGAGATGAGCCGCTAAGAATAGAGAGAAAGAGATAGGCCATGGAGGAGTTTAGCGAGACATGGTGGCGGTAAAACGAATAGAAGCTCCGACAAAAGTTCATAGTGCGGACGATGCGGAAAGGAGTAACGCGGACGGCGACTCGTGGTGCAGCGGCGAGCCAGCCAGGAAATCGACGCCCAAGGGAGCTCGTGGATGTGCGGATGAGCAGCAGCAGCTAGGCGTGGTGGCGCGCCGGCGAGAGCACGCGAGGCGAACTAGCCGATCCCTGACAAGGCACACCAGCGACGGACAACAAGACGTAGCTCCGATGACGCGATGGATTGCTTGCAAAGAAGACAGAATGTGTAGATCTTGGCTAAATTTGTGTCCTTTAAAGGGATCTTGGAGTTGAGACCTTCATTGAAGGCCATGGTAAGCCTCAAAATCATATTTAAAATTTAAATCCAAGTCAAATCTAAAAAAAATCATAGTTAATGAATTTAAAATGGTTTAATTGGAATGCTTTTTCTTGTTTGCTTTTAGAAATGATTCTATGAAAGATTTTAAGTTGATGTTGCCAATTTAAGACTAAATTGGGTTAAATTTGGGAAACCCTTATTCTTGCACTCCATGTATTTGATGAAATTGTCAAAAGAGACATTTACTTATTCTTTTAAACAAAATGCATGGAAAAGCATGGATTTTAAGCCTTATGGACTTTTTTTTAAAGTTTGGTTTATATGATTCGATTAATCGAGTGTTATTGGCATGATTTTGGAGTCTTAAAATGATTGTGACTAGTTTGCATTGGCTTTGGTAAAATCATTTTAAAATTCTTTAAAGAGAGCTTTCTATGTTATTCTAAGTTTTGTAAATAGTCTTGAAAATGAATGCACTGTCGATGTTTGATAAAATGCTTGTAGGAGATTTTTATTTTTTTTCTAAAGTTTGGAAATTCAAATTAAGCTTGATAAGATTGTAAATCTTTTTAATTCTAATTTGGTCGAAGATATGAATTATGGATTTCTTTTTATTATTGTCACATTTGACCTATTTGTTATGGAATTTGGGTCTTGATGACAATTCGAGTATGACTTGCATGGATTTTGAACTTTAAAGTGATTTGGGCGAATTTTGAATTAAGTGGAGTTAAACTTTTTTTTTCTTGCATACAATGTGTTTGACATAAAAAGGGAGCTTTAAGCTATTTTCTTGAAAATAAACCTAACTTATTGAAGCTATATTTGATGTTTTGATGAATCTAAGAAACTCAACACTTTGAAATAGATTTAATGTATAGAACCAAATGTTTGGACAATTGCATTGTTTTGATTTAAATTACTAGAACAAAGGTTTTATGGACTTGGGTTCCTAGATTTATATTCATTAATTTCAAGAATAAAACTAATATAAGATTGTCTTAATATGTTAAGCCCTTGTGTAATTACTTGAGTCTTTAATAGAACTAATTGATGAATTAGTTCATTTGAGCTACACAAGGCCTCTATTTAGCAAATGATCCTTAAAACAACTTTGCTATACTATGTATGTTTGTAGATATACAAGAATGACTCAACTAGGCTATTCGAATCATCGATTGGACATGGCAATTAATGCGATTGTATTGTAAGTAAACTCGTAAGAAATTCAATATTAATTCTTTTCTTTTCCTTACATATTTTGATGGAAATGATAGCTATTGTTGGACTCTACTTCCATACCGAGTGACTTAGGGTCTAAAGTGGTCAAATTGAGTCATTGTTTACTCGTGGGTTGAGCATCTGAGTCGCGCTCGTGGCTCCTAGACAAGATTGAGTCCTTTGGGTGAGCACTCACTAAGTGTCCTAGCTCCTCACTGGGCTTCAAGGATTCCATTGCGGTTGAGCATCTGATTGCTTCTGGGTTATTTGGTCTCTATCGTTGACTATTGTAGTATGTCTATCATGCACTTTATTATAATTTTTAGTTTCGTTTCTTTCCTGCATGATTTATAGAATTATTTATTGTTTAATCTGAATTACTGTTGAACTTTTTTGGATTTACTCATTGGGATTTTCTTGGCTTGGCATAATCTCCGAGCTCGAGAACATTGGTGTGCAGCATATGTAGGTCATTTGAAGTATTTATATTATAATTACTATGTTTTATAAATGAGTATTTGGGTTGAGAGATATTATACCTTGTATATTGTAGTAGTTGTACGGGGTTTCCACATTCTAGCTTCCATACCTAAAACTCATTGTGTTTTATTTGTTATTGCATTTTCACCGCATTTAAATTTTGTTGCATATGATTTCATATATATACTCTGTTGTGTGGACTATGAGGTACTGAAGACCGGCTTGTAAGGTTGACTGGGCCTTTATTAACTCCGAACTGATTTACTGGAGGTTAATGGAGACCTGGTGTCGGGCAATGCCCAATTTATAGGGATGGGGCCATCACATATATTTACCTATTGTGTAAAAAAAGCCAAAAACAAAATATAATAACAATTACCTCGTATAAAATCTTTAAGTTCACCGTCGTCCTCGTCATCAATATCAAAATCATCCTTATCACTTGAGCTCTCCAATTCACATTTATAAACAAAATAATCAATTCAACGAAATCTAAAATTACATAGTGTTCATACTAATAACTCAAATGATAAAAATAAACAATACGACAAGATTGATTACGTTATTCTCAAATCCAATCTTTGAGTCAGTTTAACACTTCAACTATCTTACTTTAGCGAACTTCTTGAAGATGTTAAAATTTTACCTCCAAGGCTAAACGCATATTCGGAAGCAACATTTGTAATCGGAATGCATAACAAATCTCGTGCTACCTTTGACAGTTCGGGGTATCTCATAGAACTTTTTTCCTAAAATTCTAAAACATCTAAATCTTCACTTATGTTGCGAGTTGGCTCCTCATGATAAAGATTCAACTATGACTTGGTATGCTAAGTAGATATTGATGATTCCCCTAAAATTTGAGAAAGATCTTTAAATTGCTCATCAGCCAGTGTCACAAAACTTTCAAAGTTGATACTATTTGAAACTTCATTTCCACTAAAAACGGGTTAGTCATATTCATTAAACAACCTTCAAAAAGTTGTGATAGCTTTATCAACTATCTCATCCATTTGATATTTGCCAAAAATCTTTCCATAGACATACCTTTAAATATTAATCTTTTTTTATAGGATCCAAAATTCCAACACAACTCAAAATCCCATTACAGTCAGCCCGATATATGTCGAATTTTGGCTGCATAGCTTTAGCTACTACATATAAGATATGTGAAAGATCACTTGCCATTTCCAAAAACTTTATTTGAGTTTTCCATACTTCTTTAGTAAACAAATTTGAAGAGGGAGTTTTATGAGTTGAACACATGACTGTCACGTCATGGCCAAAATTCTGAATCCTAGTTTAATCTCTTAATCAGGATCAAACAACCCATGACGTAGGACCCGTAAAGAGATACATGTCGTAACCAAGGCTAGGTGGCCGAGGTAAATTTTATATTTGTTACGATGTATGCCTAGTGTATTGTATATGTGTAGACTACTAAGTCATTTCTACTTACGTATTAGTGTCGAGGCATGAGCGGAGACGCGCCTTGATATGCATACTGGCGTGGGACCGAGTTAGAGAGCAATATGGTGAATTGATATAAGGTTTATAGTGCTTTTATCAGTGATGTAAATGGGGCTATGGTTGGTTATTTATTAATACACTTAAGTTAGTAAGTTAAAACAATAGCCACTTAACATTTCTCGAGACACGAGTTGGCACATCTAAACATAAATTGAGTTACTCATTGGTGTCACTTGGCATGAGTTAGTGGGACATGTGTTAGTAGGTGAACCATTAGATAAGTCTCAAGATACGTGTGCATATTAAGATCAAGGGCTATCAATCAACCATATCTAATTCATTACTATAAAGCTTTTGGTCAACACAAGCAACTCAACTCTTTTATTTTTAATTCTTAAGTGAGAAGCAAAGTTTGCTGGAGTGAAGAGAGTAGTTAGAAGAGGAAGAAGAACGACAAATTTAGTGATTTGGTGAAGAACTCAAGCTAAGCTAGTGTACATCAAGTTAGGTAACTTTTCTACACCATAAATATAGTTCAATTCAATGAATTCATGTATTTAATGATATAAGTTGCTCTTTTACGTTGGTAGTGATGTCTTGGAACTTGGGAAGTGTGTATAGAGGTGTTCAAGGCATTAGCATAACATATATGTGGAGAAAACTTAGAATTCTATTTGCAGAATCCTGGGTTCTGCAACACATAGCACGCTATGTAGGATAGGTCGTGTGCTACACATGATCATTAGCACTACATGATATGACAACATAAATAAAATCAACAAGTCTCAAGAGGTCCTTAAACACTATGAATGAGTCTAATATGCTAAGTAAAGGTCCAAACACATTCGAAAACATATGATATGATGTCAGGAACCTAGGAAAGTATTCCTGAGATTCAAATATGAGTTCTGAGGTGTTGGGAAGCCGGAATAGCAGAAGAAATTACATTGATTTTAAGTAAACTGTTTGAGATATTTATTTAAATTTCATTCCTAGTCATATGTTCATTTCTAGTTATTTGGATTGAATTGCCTTTGTACTCCATATGTCGTGACTTGTTGTTTATTTTCATTACATGACGTTGCTTTCATGGTATAGTTTGTTGATTAAATGATTTCATTGGCTCCAATTCATGTGCTATGTCATTATTGATTGTTAAAGCATGTGGTCAGTGAAATGACATGCTATTAGGTAGGTGTTACATAGTATTGTAATCAATTTCCTTTGTGCATTCGATATGCAATTGCTTTATTAGATTCTCAAACCATAGTTTTTTCTCGAAATATGAAAGTGGTTCTTGTATCTTGGACTGTCGAACATACGAGGGTCACTAGACTTCCAGGGTGATCAGGATCTTTCCACTATCTTGCGCAGCACATGGGAAATGAGTCTCAGGGTTGTTGGCAAGCATAAATTGCGTAGCACACGGGGTATGTGACTCGGGGATGTTGGCAAGTATACATCGGAGGTGACTGGCACCAACGAAAGTTTATTAAGGTAAGAGCAATGCTCATACCTTCACATTGATGTACATCTTAACTCTATCCTCTTATAATGGAAAGGCTGATGTGATAAAGATCACGGCTGACTAACCCAGATCTTTACTACTTAGCCACGTATCAATTTCATGTTATTTAACTGAAGCAACTATTTGCATGTTCTTTTTACCGCATAGTTGCTATTATCATGCTTTTAGATACTTGTTGCATAATTGGGAATGTGAACAAATGTCTCTCAGTATTACTTTCTACTTTCCTATACTCACCGTCTAGATTGTGACGGTGGGTGCAAATCCATCGAGTAGCAGACCAGGCAAAGAGAACATTAACGACTACCTTCGAGCCAGTGGAGCACTGCTACACCATATTTTGTAGGTTTGATTTTTGATGTATTATTTTTGTTGGGTTTTGGGGTTCATACGCAGCGGAAATTACAAAACAATTTTGACAAAAACCCCAACAGGATCCGAATCTAATTCCATTAAAAACGTTTAAACCATGAAAAACTTAATCATACCTCAATCGCAATATACCTTTCGAAGGTTGATCGATCTCTAAGGCGCCAACAACGACGAACGCCCTCTACCAGTAGTCCACACACGAACGGCGGCCGAGATTCAAAGTGCTAGCTTCGAGAGAATACCAAACCTTTTATTTTTCTCTCCAAAACGATCCAGAGCATACCGAAAAACCCTAAGTCGTTTCTTAAACGAAAAAAGAGTTTTGGCCTTTTGATCTTTCGTATGTGTGTTCTAACTTAAAGCGTCTATTTATACAACCCTTGTATATAGACGGTTAAGTAAATTACATATATACCCTTACTTAAAGAAGTATAAGTGTAATACACCACAAGGACGTTTCTGTCATGAATTTTATCACATAAAATTCATTTTTCTGAATCATCTTAAAATCTCGCAAAACCATTCTTAGTGTGCGACCCAATAGGCTCATACAACGTTGGCAGTGTACCAAAACACATTTTGGTATACAAGTCATAAGCAGTCTCTAGCAAGACATTATGACTACCCAAGTTGTACGAATATCAAATCGATACAACCTAATCAATAGTGTATATAACATCCTTTTGTCACACGATATCCTTTTGATCAAACATAAGGCATGGAATTGTCATCCAACATGTTCAATCGTACTAGTCTCGATCTCTAGGTAGATCAAAAAACATCCAAGTGACATTGATCAATATCAATTCACTTAGACTAGGCCTTTTAACAAATCTAACACATCGAGGATCCACTAGATATCTCTCTTTATATGAGAGGGACAAATTCTATCTCGATTACACAACTTCGTCACATTGCTCACACAAGAACCAATCACGACCTTTATAATCGTCCTGGTTAAAGACAACGTTTGATTGTGTCAAATCACCGTGTTCCTAATGTTGAAGTCTCTGGTAATCTCAAGTCGAGGACTTTGGAATATATACCTATCATGAGAAACAACTATGACTTAATCCATGTGATGTTCTCATAGCGGGTCGGTCCAGTACTTTGTTCCCTAACAAGTACTCGTGATCTTGATTCGTATCCCTATACGTATAATCATCATATGATCATCAATCGAGACTCACACTAGTCTTAATTCATTATAGTTCCCAGTATAATGATCGACTAGGGACATTTAGGATATTTATGTAAATACCCATGGATCTTATTATAATGTAAACATGCAAATTAATTATAATAAACATCAAATGAAATCCTCTATTTTATTAACTAAAAGTATTCATAAAGACAGTTAATGGATTGACCTAGGGCACATGCCCCATCATCTCCCACTTGCACTAGGGCTAATCATAGATGCATCTAATGCCCAATGATCTAACATGACCATCATGTTATGCTTGTGGAAGAGCTTTTGTTAATGGATCCACAACGTTGTCTTCAGTAGGTACTCTGCAAATCTTTACGTCTCCCATATCAATAATTTCTCTAATGAGATGAAAACGCTTGAGTATATGTTTGGATCTGTGGTGTGATCTAGGTTCCTTGGCTTGTGCTATTGCCCCGTTATTGTCACAATACAAACAAACAGGGTTAGCAATACTTGGAACCACACCTAGTTCAGAAATGAACTTTTTGATCCAAAGCTCCTCCTTTCTTTGCATCGGACGCCGCAATATACTCGCCTTCATTGTAGAATCTGCCACGATCTCTTGCTTCGAACTTTTCCAGCTTCTTTGCACCCCCATTCAAAGTAAACACATACCCAAATCTGCGATCTAAAATCATCTATATCAGTTCGAAAACTTGCATTTGTGTAACCATTTACAACTAGATCATTTTCAAAGCCTCCATAGACCAAGAACACTTCCTTAGTCCTTCTTAAGTACTTAAGGATGTTCTTTACTTGCTATCCAAAGTGACTCTCACTTGGATCGGACGATATCTGCTTGTAGTGCTCAAAGCATATGATACATCGTGTCGAGTGCATGACATGGCATACATGATAGATCCAATAGGCGATGCATATGGAATCTTATTCATACGGTCTCGCTCATCATTTGTCTTAGGACATTGAGTCTTCTTGAGACTTATCCCATGAGACATTGGCAACAATCCTCTTTTAGAGTCTTGCAAAGCGAACCTATTCAAAGCACCTTGTCTATGTAAGCACTCGACTTAGACCGATTAGCCTCTTAGATCTATCCCTATAGATCTTTATCCCTAGGATATAGGCTGCATCTCCTAAGTCTTTCATTGAGAAACACTTCCCTAACCAAGACTTGACATTCTGCAATGTGGGGATGTCATTTCCAATGAGTAATATATCATCAACATACGGTACCAGAAAAAATCACTACACTCCCACTGACTTTCTTGTATACACAAGGCTCATCTTCGTTCTTAATAAAACCAAAATCCTTGATTGCTTCATCAAAACGAAGATTCCAACTCCGAGAAGCTCGCTTTAATCCATAAATGTATCTTTGAAGCTTGCATACCTTCCTAGAATTCTCGGGATGTACAAAACCTTCGGGTTGTGTCATATACACGTCCTCAAGCAGCTTTCCATTAAGAAATGCTGTTTTTACATCCATTTACCATATTTCATAGTCATAATATGCAGCAATGGCAATTAAAATTCTTATGGATTTAAGCATGGCGACTGGCGAAAAAGTTTCATCATAATCAACACCTTGAGTTTTCCTGAAACCTTTTGCTACTAGTCTTGCTTTAAAAGTATGCACTTTGCCATCCATGTCAGTTTTCTTCTTGAAAACCCATTTACATCCAATGGTCTTACCACCTTCAGGTAAATCAACCAAGTTCCAAACTTGGTTATCATACATGGATTGCATCTTGGAATTCATGGCATTTAGCCATTTATCTGAGTCTGGTCCAGACATAGCCTCCAGATAAGTGGTGGGCTCATTTTGGTCTATAAGCAACACATCACGACTATCAGTAATGAGAAATCCGAATCTCTCTGGCTCATGTCTTACCCTACTAGATTTACGTGGGCCTTGTGTCACTTGTGGAGGTTCAACTGGTTCGGAACATTGTTGAACTTCCAGTAGCGGTTAAGTGTTTACCTCTGATTCTTGAACTTCTTCAAGATTTATTTCTCTCCCACTAGTGTCTTTTGAAATAAACCGTTTTTCCATAAAGACACCATACCGAGCAACAAACACTTTGTTCTCTGCGGGATTATAAAAGTAATATCCTTTTGTTTCGTTAGGATACCCCACAAATAAACACTTGTCGGATTTAAGTGCTAGTTTTTCTGAGACTTGTCGCTTTACATAAGCCTCACAACCCCAAATCTTAAGAAAAGACAAACTAGGTCTCTTCCCGTACCATATCTCATATGGTGTTTTATCAACCGCTTTAGAAGGAACTCGATTTAGAGTGAAAGCTGCAGTTTGTAAGGCATAACCCCAAAAGGATAATGGAAGATCCGCATGACTCATCATAGATCGAACCATATCTAATAAGGTTCGATTTCTCCTTTCGAAACTCCATTCCATTGTGGAGTTGCTTTGGTGGAGTCAATTGGGAGACAATCCCACAATTTCTAAGATGATCATCAAATTCTTGGCTTAAATACTCACCACCTCGATCCGATCGAAGTGTTTTGATAGTTTTACCAAGTTGATTCTCGCACTTCATTTTGAAACGTTCGAAACATCTCAAATGATTCACTTTATGTTTCATAAGATATACATAACCATATCTCGCTGAAATCATCGATAAATGTAATGAAATCGATAACCTTATCTAGCCATTGTGTTTATAGGACCGCATACATCAGTATGTATTAGACCCAATAAATCACTTGCCCTTTCACTGTGTCCAGTAAAGGGACTTTTAGTCATCTTGCCCAGTAAACAAGATACGCACGTTTCATATGTTTCTAAATCAAATGAATCTAAAAGTCCATCTTTATGGAGCTTCGTTATGCGTTTTTCGTTTTATGTGTCCGAGACGACAATGCCAAAGATAGGTTTGATTACAGAAATGACAATCTTCTTCCTTTTCTTTTGGGTGTTTTGAAGCATGAACAGGCTGGGGCTTGACTTGTTCCATAGGCTTTGCGACAGGTGCAGCAACAGCCTTGGCAACCTAGCCTTGCCTTTGCCTTTCTTCTTCATTCCCTTTCCCTTTTGGACCATCAACACATTACTAAAGGGTTTCTAGATATTTTGTTCAGCAGTTTTGAGCATCAAATGCAACTCTAAAATTGATTTCTCCATATTATTCATATTATAGTTCATCACAAATTGTGAGTAACTCTCTGGTAATGAATTCAGGATCAAATCTGTAGCCAACTCTTGGCTTATGGGAAATTCGAGTATATCAAGATGGTCAAAATAGCCCTTCATCTTCAAAACGTGAGGACTAACTGACGCACCCTCAGTCATCTTGCAAGAATGTAGGTTCTTGACTGTCTCGAACCTTTCTTGCCTAGCTTGCTGTTGGAACATTTCCTTCAGCGTTATAGCCATGTCGTAGGCTTCCATTAGTTCCAAGTCCTTCGAAGTTCGGGAACCATAGTTGCCGACATAATACATGCAACATCGGTAGAATCGTTGACATGCTTACTATGCGCATCCTTCATAGCTTTCGTAGCATTGGTGGTGGGTCCTCGGGGATTGGAGCATCCAGGGACATACAACTTGCGTTCATGCTTAAGAACAATTCTTAAGTTTCAACCGATCAAGAAAGTTAGTCCCAGATAGCTTATCCTTCTCAAGGATGGATCGCAGTGACAGGGGATTATTGTTACTTGAAGAGGCCATTGATCTATAATAAAGATTATGCAAAGTTTATTTTAGTATAGAGGAATAGACTCCCACTAAATTAACAACCCTCCTAAAACGTACTGTTTATTTAGGGGACTAAAATTCATATTTCACCTAATTCTATGACAAATGGCATGAAACACGAACTAGATTATTTAGGTAGGTAACAGTTACCAATTACATCTTATGTAATTTTTAGATCCTTTTACGAGATACGGGACATCTTATGTCTTAGCATGTTTTTATCTCATCATTTGCCTAAAGCTCAAAACTATTTTGATGGCTTTATTAAGTCGGACCATTTTAAACATTAAGGTAACTCTTACCCAACTTGTCTCACCAAGATAACACAATACACCCAACTATGGTTTGAAACTATATTAGTGTGATCGAGGCCTTGACAAGTGTTTAAAAATGGATGGCACGAGACTTAAAATTTAATAGAGGGATTTTATTCAGTTTTAGTGATTTTATGTAAACAATGAAATATCATATATTTTATTGATTTGTTCAATCACTAAACAATTTGGAGATTTTTATTTTTATTTTAGAAGACGAATCTCAATTCCGAAAATTAAAATTCGCTATAGAAAATCATAATTTTCGCTGATTTTATTATCATAAATTAACCCCTTAATTTATCTGAAATTAAGTCAATTAAAACATTTTTAATTAACCCGGGCCCACATCTAACTAATCATCTTATCCTAATCCAATTAGGACTTATCTTATCCTAATCCAATTAGGACTTATCTTATCCTAATCCTATTAGGACTAATCTTATCCTAATCCTATTAGGACTAATCTTATCCTAATCCAATTAGGACTTATCTTATCCTAATCCAATTAGGACTAATTTTATCCTAATCCAATTAGGACTTATCTTATCCTAATCCAATTAGGACTAATCTTATCCTAATCCTATTATATCACCAATAACAAGATTCTTGATATTTATCTCATATTCTAATTTGTTATATATCTTTATAAAATAGAAACTTCATAACAAAATAGATATAACAAGATAAATAAATAATTTCGAAAATTAATTATTTATTTTGGATTTAAGATATTTGAATCCTAGTATATCACCAATAACAAGATTCTTGATATTTATCTCCTATTCTAATTTGTTATCTATCTTTATAAAATAGAAACTTCATAACAAAATAGATATAACAAGATAAATAAATAATTTCGAAAATTAATTATTTTCAAATAAATAATTTCGAAAATTAATTATTTATAAATAAATAATTTCGAAAATTAATTATTTGCAATTTCGGTTTTCATCCAAATAATCACAAACATGTAATTGAATCATGAACTACTATCCCAATCGAACCTAATGGTATCATGGATCATAGAACACGAAACTAATTTCAATTAAATCACGAATATATGTATCATATACACAAAACATGATAATAAATCTCATAGAAAACTTATGTATATCACATATACATCAACTATTAACATGCTTTCAATCATATATCATGTATATATCAGAAGAAAACATGCAATGAGTTTAATGGAATCGAACTCGATGGCTCTGATACCACTGTTGGGTTTTGGGGTTCATACGCAACGGAAATTACAAAACAATTTTGACAAAAACCCCAACAGATCCGAATCTAATTCCATTAAAAACGTTTAAACCATGAAAAACTTAATCATACCTCAATCGCAATATACCTTTCTGAAGGTTGATCGATCTCTAAGGCGCTGCCAACGACGAACGCCCTCTACCAGTAGTCCACACACGAACGGCGGCCGAGATTCGAAGTGCTAGCTTCGAGAGAATACCAAACCTTTTGTTTTTCTCTCCAAAACGATCCAGAGCATACCAAAAAACCCTAAGTCGTTTCTTAAACGAAAAAAGAGTTTTGGCCTTTTGATCTTTCGTATGTGTGTTCTAACTTAAAGCGTCTATTTATACAACCCTTGTATATAAACGGTTAAGTAAATTACATATATACCCTTACTTAAAGAAGTATAAGTGTAATACACCACAAGGACGTTTCTGTCATGAATTTTATCACAAAAAATTCGTTTTTCTGAATCATCTTAAAATCTCGCAAAACCATTCTTAGTGTGCGACCCAATAGGCTCATACAACGTTGGCAGTGTACCAAAACACATTTTGGTATACAAGTCATAAGCAGTCTCTAGCAAGACATTATGACTACCCAAGTTGTACGAATATCAAATCGATACAACCTAATCAATAGTGTATATAACATCCTTTTGTCACACGATATCCTTTTGATCAAACATAAGGCATGGAATTGTCATCCAACATGTTCAATCGTACTTGTCTCGATCTCTAGGTAGACTGAAAACATCCAAGTGACATTGATCAATATCAATTCACTTAGACTAGGCCTTTTAACAGTCTAACACATCGAGGGATCCACTAGATATCTCTCTTTATATGAGAGGGACAAATTCTATCTCGATTACACAACTTCGTCACATTGCTCACACAGTAACCAATCACGACCTTTATAATCGTCCGGTTAAAGACAACGTTTGATTGTGTCAAATCACTGTGTTCCTAATGTTGAAGTCTCTGGTAATCTCAAGTCAGAGGACTGGAATATATACCTATCATGAGAAACAACTATGACTTAATCCATGTGATGTTCTCATAGCGGGTCGGTCCAGTACTTTGTTCCCTAACAAGTACTCGTGATCTTGATTCGTATCCCTATACGTATAATCATCATATGATCATCAATCGAGACTCACACTAGTCTTAATTCATTATAGTTCCCAGTATAATGATCGACTAGGGACATTTAGGATATTTATGTAAATACCCATGGATCTTATTATAATGTAAACATGCAAATTAATTATAATAAACATCAAATGAAATCCTCTATTTTATTAACTAAAAGTATTCATAAAGACAGTTAATGGATTGACCTAGGGCACATGCCCCATCAATTTTTATATGTATATGGTATACTTTTGGGGTTATATATTATGGGTTGAGCGAGTAGTAACTTGACTAGACACACGATGTTATATATCATCGTTTCATTATATATATATGCACGTAACCATTATTCTCTAGTTTTTCCACAATTGTTAGGCATTATGTTATAAGTTTCCGCTAGTTAGTTCAGGCTTCCACCGAATGAAATTTTAAAATGAGTAAGATTTTTAATTAACTCTGATTTATAAATGGACATAGAATAGGAATTGGTTTATAATCATTTAATATATATATATAATAATAATTGGTAAGTAATAGGGTTTTAAAAAGGCTTATTAATTCCTTGTTAGGTCCTATATGGTAAGCTTAGGGCTTAATAACGGTATTAGGCCAGGCGATGCCCTAATTTGAGAAGGGGTCTTCACAATTGGTATCAGAGCCTAAGTTCTAGAATATTATGGACAGTTTATGGAATTGTCCAAAATTAAGATATCATAGTCACAAGTGGTATCATATTCAATGTTTATAAAACTTAATTACTCGCTTATACTCAATCAATAAGACTCATTTAGAATCTTAGGCTCTTATAGCAACATTGTCAGACCCTACCTAATTAAGGCATTTGGCTGACCTAGATTACTTTAATCCTTTGATAAGCTAGCAGCCTTAACCTCCCCATCAATAAATAATTAAGATTAAGATATTGCAATCATCATTTATAAAACTTAATTACCCATAAAGGATTCTAAACTGAATCTTAAACCTTAAAGTTTGTTTACATTAATTAGATCGTCCTCAAAGTCCCGTAAATTTTTTTTGCATGCGCCTCCTCTCTTTCTAAGCCTACAATGAAAATCCTGGTCTTAAAAAATTCTCAACAAAACCCGCTCAGCTTTGGTGAAAATGTCGAAGGATTCACATTCCACCATAATTAGATTTAAAATATTAAAATTCTTAAACTAGCATTACCTTAACTTCGAAAATTATCTCAATGTGTCATAAAACCGTTCCCATCATTCTGAAGGAGATCCTAATCACACTTGAACTCATAAACTCATTTATAGAACATAATATATTCAAAAATCAATACATACATAGAAAAAAGAACTAAGTAAGTCATATACAGTCAGAAAGCTTTCTCTTTCCCTTGTCGCAGCTAGAACCTGTCATTACCTAATTATAAAAATTTGATAATATCAGATAAGTAAATCTTGCACTATCCAATACACCTGAAATAATTAAATGCATAATAATTCAAGAGATTAAACAAAGAATATAATCCAAAGAATTTAAACACAACCCCGTTTTTGTTATCCGACCATAATCAGATAACGTTCTTCGAAAGTGGTAAATAAACAATAATAAGGACTCATGCTCGGGGAGAATAACCAAACGATTCTCGTTCCTGGAGCATATCAAAGTATGATATGGTTCAACGTGATCTCAAGATAATCACGTGATACAAAATATAAGTGACTCTAGCCCCTCAAACATAATATAGTTCTACCCCGTACACAGTCAGGTAGACACTATAAGTTATACCCTGTAATACATAGTCAGCTAGCTTAATATATCATGTTCACACAGTCAGGTAGATACTAAATAGCTCTACCCTGTAATACAGTCAGACATACACTATAATGAGACTTGAATTGCCTTATCCTCCTAACCTATGTAGATATGTACAACAAAAATGCAATATCAAGAATCAATGAAATTTATACAAAATTATAATCATACAATGTAAAGTTTATTATGAGATTTACTTAACCTTAAAAACGCAGTATCGCAACTCCCTTGCGCTTCGAGTCGGTAAACTAGTCTACACGAGGCTCCAATCGCGTCCTACAATTCATTAATACGTTCTGTAAGCCTCCATAGCAACTTCACCATTTTTTCAATTATTTGCAATTTAACTAACCAAATCGCGTTCTGAAGCCTCTGAAATACATCCAAAATAAATTCTTTGATGCCCAAATTTTATTTTTGACTCAAGATTATTGTTCGGCATCGAAAATTACTGTGTTTAAGCTTAAATATATTTTTCATTTTTACATATTTATTGGTAATACTTGACCCGAAAACTCAGGAACCCCTCCAAATCCACTCTTCGGATGTCTAGACCCTAATTTCGACTTTAAATTGTGATTCAGAATACAAATTAACCAAGACTAGGCTTAAAAAAATCAATTTTTTGACATTTTTGGGTATCATAACACACTTTACGAGGAAAACCCTGGTATAAATCCTCGAAAAAATCTCAAATTCTTCATTTTTCATAAAACTTTCCAGTCTCCACTAATTTGTTCAAAAATCTAATTTTCTGAATTTATTCAAATTTCTAACATTTTACTTAATTTCTTTCTTATTTTAAAAATATATATTTTTTAATTTAAGTAGGGTTTGACCGAACCCTGTTTGGTCCGGTATGGGGGTTCAAATCCATCCCCCCATCATTTTCAAGGGACGAAACAGTTTTTGATTGAAACTTGGCAGGGGAGACCTTCCCCAAACATCATCTTCCTCCATCAACCAACTCCACAATGCACACAACAACACCTAACGACAACAATGATGAGACGTCAACAACAACAACAACAACAACTCATATCAGTTTCTCGATCTCCTGTTGAGATTTTTCCTACACCTCGCCTCTATCTTGAGACTCTCTCTCTTTCTTTCCCTCTCGATCTCCATCAATCTCTCTCTCAAGGATTTTTTCTAAGGTTCGATAGTAAATGCAGTTCTGTTGGTTTTGGAAACATATATTATGATTTCTTCGAGATTCACATTATCTATATTTATAATATAAATTTGCTCTTCCTCGAGGTACGTACATATTTCGATGTCAATCTTTTGGCTTAAAACAAGTTAAATGAGGCGGAGTTGATGTTGGAGATATATATTAAGATTTTCTCGAGATTTGCATCACCCGAATCTCAAGGTAAAACTAATAATTCACTTATTTTATATATTGATCTTCTTCAAGATACGTGTGTTGGATATCTCGAGGACGATCAAGTGGCTATCAACTAGATAATCATCACCTAACCGCCTTAACCAAATCAATTGTATTTGACCTCCTCGAGATTGGACGACATGCATCTTGAGGCGTATACACACTTCAATAGCCAACGTTCACTTCATTCCATTCCTCGATGCCTACATTACGCGTATCTCGAGATGTATCCAATGTATACTTTGATTTTTCAATTAAATTATAGGATGCATTTATATATATTTATATATGTAAACTATATTATATATAAATACAGATACACCTATATATTTGCGGCTATAAATTCGTCACACGCCCCAATGGGTAACTTCGAGCGTGCACACTATTGTACATCCCACGCATATCACCCTCGACCCCACGTATTGCCAGACGCCCACCAATTTATTTATTATTTTATTTAATTTCGTGATTATCTCATCGGTTTAAATTCAAATTAAATTCTGAAAAATACTAAAAAGTGACCAAAAGTTGGAGAAATTTCTCCAACGTGCTTCGAAACTCACGAACACCGCGTATACATTTCACTTAACCATATTTCACGTCAAAATAGTGTATAATACATCAAATAGGCACATGACATACAAAACTAATATTAAAATTTATGATTTTCGATCTGTAACACATGGGTCCCACCTCAGATGCCTAAATCCCAAATTAAATATGAAAATACTTAATTAGCTTGCCTAATCAAGTTTATAAAATTCTCGGATGTCACGGTTAATTCTATCATTAGAGGTTGGTACTTATCCACCATCCTCTTTATACTTATTAGAGGTCGGTACTTACTCGCCTTCCTCTTTGTGTTTATTGGAGGTTGATACTTATCCGCCTTCCTTATTATGTTCACAGATTTTGATACTTATCAAACTTCTTCATTGTATTCAACTGAGATAGGTACTTATGTGCCTACCTTTTTTTCTTTTCATTACGGAGCCCTTTCATTTCACTTTCAAGATTTAATTTGAGAAACTGTAAATACCATAAGTCATAATATGGTGCCCCAAACCTAGGCTATATGCTAAACAAGCTATTAATACCAAATTATATAGCATAAATGATAAATAAACGAGTTCCACTTACCTTGGTTTGATTTTCCCTAGAGTTTTTCTGACTAAACACGCCCTCAGAACACCTAAAACCCTTCCTCATCGATCAATAACCTAAATTTGACCAAATATCATCAATTTAGGTCCATCACAATAGGTTTAATACTCTTAAATTAGTCCTTAAACCTTTGCCAAACTCTAATAAAGTTTAGCAACATTGCTAAATTTTGAATGGAAGTGCGCTCCTTACATTAGTGGAGTGCTCTCCACCTTTTTGAGTTCATCGATTTTCGTGGGGGAGCAAGTTTTCCTGTTATAGGGAGTGTGATCCATCGTCAAGCAACTGAAAACTCGAATAGAGCAGCAACCCCTATTCAATCCACAAATCATCCTCAAACCTCCCTAAAACATTGAGGATGGCCTCAAATGAGGTCTTACACCATCAACAACCAACAATGATAATAATTAACATGAATTCCAATGACTTCCATCCTCAATTCAATTAAGAATTTCTATAACTTATAGTAAAACTTACCCAATCAATCCAAACTCAATAAATCAAGTTAATTTGATCTTCTTCACTAGCCTTTCAACCACTTCAGCAATCATTTATCTCCCTTATCAATTTTTTCGAAACCCTCACCTACTATTCATCTCTCGATAAAATAACGATATGTTTGAGTTGAGGATTTAGTTTATATGTTATTTTTCTTAAGACTTGCACTGCACAAACTCAAGGCAGATCTAATGGGTCAGCTCCTAATGTGAGACAAGTCACTATAGTGATATAGATCATAACTCATCTCACTTATACAGATCTCGAGGCAATCCAATGGTTCTAGTAATTTAATCTAAAACAATAGGTTATATATATCAATTATATATAAACATATATATACCTATACATTTTCACACCTATACACTTATCGGGCACGCCAACGAGTACCCTCAGACGTGCACACTCATTTCACGACCTCCACATTATAGTAGGCATACCGATAATTTATTAATTATTTATTTATTTTCTAGTTATAAGCTTATATTATTTCATAATAGTAGCCTATCGTATAATTATTTTGGTATCAAATCAGCCAAACATAATACTTTCACACAAACGCACCCACACACTAATCGTCGAGTTTAACCATGAGCCTAACTCAGGTTAATTAGTGTTCATATTATAAGTAATCACCTACTTAAAAACACAGGTTGTTATAGTAGTCAACTTTGCAACATGAGAAAAAGTATGAATGAATTCAACTTCATTTTGTAAAGTATATCCTTTTTGAAACTAAACATGCTTTATACTTCTCAATAGAACCATCAAACACTAAATGTGATTCTAAATACCCACTTTCAACTTATAGGTTGTATGTTGGGAAGAAGATCAACAATGTAGCAAGTATGATTTTGTTGCAAGGCATTGATCTCCAGCTCCATAAAATCCCTCTAACATTGATACTTAATTGTTTCATTATAATGTATTGGGTCTTTAACATTGGACACTTCAGATAAAAAACTTTATGATTGAGATTTAAGTGTTATATAGAATAAGTGGTGATTAAAGGATAAGGATTAGAAACTGGAAAAATAGAATTGGCCTTAAGTTTTGGAATTATGCAGCAGTAATCATTAAGATGATGAGAAGTAGAAATGGGTCAAAGAATGAGATTTTGAACTAGAACTAGAGTAGATGAAACAAGAGACATAGGAGAATTTGGGAGAAACTCATGATTAGGATTAACAAAAGTGCAATTAAGGGTCATAATAGAAATAGGAATAGGAGTGGTAAGGGTTTCAACATCAATTGGAACACCGAATTATGTAGGAAGAAAAAAATCAAAAACATGAGTTGGAGTAGTAGTCTGAGACTTGAAGGGAAAATAAGTTTCATAAAAATACGCATTTCTAGAAAAGAAAACTTTCTAGTTCCTATAACGCCCCAAATCTCTAATTGGATAATATAACGCCCAAAGTTTTTAAAATTATTATTTAACATTAGTGATGGGGGTATTTGGGTAAATATATACGACATTGGTGTAATGGTGTGAATAATGTGTGTACTATATACTATTTAGTTGATTTAGGTGTGAAATTAATTTATTTCACGTTTTTTCGCACATGATAATGCGCGAACAACTTTCAATGTGGAAAATTATTCCACTGCCTTTATATTTATAGTCTTACCATGAATAGGTCGAATGGCTTTCACGATGATTTTTTGTATTAATGTGACTTTGTCAATCTATTTTCGAAGAGAAATATGTGAATGAAACATTCTAGTGTAATTCCGTTAGGGTATGTGCCCAAGGTCAATCTAGAAACATTGTTTATCTTATAATTTTAGTTAGTAAAATTGAGGTTTTCATTTGCTATTTTATTATATGTGATTGCATGTTTAACTTATAGTAAGATCTATAGATATTTGTTAAAATATCCTAAATGTCCTAAGTCGGTCATTATAATGGGAACTATAATAAATTAAGGCTAGTGTGAATCTTGATTGATGGTCATATGATGATCATGCATGTAGGGATATGAATCGAGATCATGAGTACTTGTTAGAGAACACGGTACTAGACCGACCCACTACGAGAATACAATATGGATTAAGTCATAGATGTTACTCATGATAGCTATATCATTTAGTCATTCAACCTAAAATTATCATAGACTTCAATATTAGGAGCATAGTAATTTGACATAATCGAACGTTGTCTTTAACTGGACAATTATAAAGATTCTGATTGGTTACCATGTGAATAATATGTGAAGACGTATAATCAAAATAGAATTTGTCACTCTCGTACAGAGAGATATATTAGTGGGTCCCTCGATATGATAGACTGATAATGGCCAAGTCCATGTGAATTGATATGATTAATGTCACTTGGATGTTTTCAGTTTACCTAAAGATCGAGAATAGTACGATTGAAGATTAAAGGTGACTTTCCATGCCTTATCTTTAATCAAAAGATATCGCACGACAAAAGGATACGATATATGTTAGTCATTAGGTGTATCAATTTTGATATTCATGTTACTTGGGTAGTCATAATGCCTTGCTAGAGACAGCTTATGACTTGTGTACCAAAATGTTTCTGGTTCACTGCCAATGTCGCATGAACCTATTGGTTCGCACACAAAGAATGGCTTTACACAATTTTAATTAGTCTATAGTAATACAATTCATGACATAAAAACTCTTAAGATTTGTTATATGATAACTTATTAATAGGGGCATATGTGTAATTTGCTTAAACTACTTAAATATAATAGTTGTATTACAAATATAATTTTAAGTGAGTGCTTACTTATACATATAAATAGAGGTTGAAACCTTAAAACAAAATAAGATTTTTCATTTTTGCTATTTCTCAAGTTCTCTAGATTTTGATAGAGAAAGAAACACATTTTCAATCTCTCTTGGGGCTAGTATTCCAAATTGTTATCACCTTTTATGTGTGGATTTCGGATAGAGGACGCGTACTTGAACGTCTTGAAAATCGAACAATCAGAGAAGGAAATTATGGATTAAAGTATGGTTTACTTTTGTAGATATAGTTTAATGAAACTTATTTTCGATCCTACTGGAGTTTTTTTTAAAAAAATTTGGTTTTTTAGCTACATATGAACCCCAAAGCCCAACAAATTTAGGATTATCGTGTCGCTTTTATTTCATTTATTTCTCCTTTTTCTTTGTCCGCGGAGCCATGATGCTATCGGAGAATAATCGGAGTAGCTCCAACACTATGAGTAAGCATTTTTCTTTTTTATATCCATTTTTTGTTCTAGTGATTCCAATGTATGCTTAGGCAATTTACGCCCCCAACTTATTCTTCTTCAAAAAAAAATTAAAGTTCGTGCTTGTTCCCATTCCTCAACTTTCTTTTCTTTTTCATATTTTGAATGTTCAGATATTGAGGATATCCAACAAAGTGTCCACTCTTTAGAATTGGATGCTTCAGGTACTAACTCTACTACATTGCACATGGAAATTTTGTTTTTCTTATTACAAATAGATTACTTATTTGGAGGACAATTGGTTTTTTCCTTAACGATGTTTGAATTGAATTTCTTTAGAAGACGACAATGTAGGAATAACTGCTGAGGATATAAAGGAATAAGAACTTGCGAACGTTGATGAAATGAAAGAAGGTTAGTTGCAACAATATATCTAAAGATTTTAGAAAACTGAATTGTTGGCTTGATTGAGATATTTTTAATTGAATAATGCTGCTAGCATTGAACTTGAGGATAATGCTTATTTTGTTCTAAACCTTGTGCTTATAGTTGCTTTTCCTTTCCTTTTTTCTTCATTTTTTCTTGTTCTGAATCATATGCCTAGTTAGTTTATATGGTATTTGTAGATTTAGAAAAAACATTACTTCCTAGAGATGTTCTTTGGTGGGTTTTAAAAAGAAAAAGAGTGCATGCTAGATACATAGACACTATTAAGCATATGTATGAGGGAGTAGTAACGAGAATAAAGATATGTAGAGTAACTATGAAAGAATTTCCCATTAAGATAAGACCACATCAAGGATTGAATTTAAGATCGTATCTCTTTACTCTAGTTATGGATTAACTAACTAGTTATATTCAAGAGAATATATCATGGTGTATGTTATTTGCAATGATATTATCTTATTGGACGAAATAAAAGATGAAGTGAATAGGAAATTAGAACTTTGGTGGAATACATTAAAATCTAAAGGCTTTAAGTCGCTTGCAAAGACAATGTACAAATGCACCTACTATAAAACTTTACTCAATATAAACTCAAGGAGTTCGACTAGGTAGGTGTAAACCAAAGTTAACTTGAGACGCATTAATTTTGAGGGATTTGATTGGCTTGGAAAGCTCACCATCAATTACACTAAGTCGAGCATAATGGAAGAGTTTGGTAAATGTAGTCGACCCCAATAAATTTGGGACTGAGGTTATGCTGTTGTGTGAGACTCAACCTGTAGTAACTTTATTAGTTGATCATCATTGAGCTTTTATACTTAATTTTGTGGACTGGTATACGAAGAGTTTTAATCATCCAAAATCAAGATGTCATTGCGAAGGGACATGAAACTTGAATAATTGATAACCAACTTTCCCTTTAAGGTTGATGTATAAATGAAACTTGTCATCATTATTAGTTTCTATATTGTGATGTCTGTTATCATGTCAGTGCACACTTATGTCAAAATGCGTATGAAAAATATTTTCATGTAATGATTTTTTTTTTGTGCGTGTTTGTCCACACATAAATGAGGGTGTCCACATAAACTATCAACTAGCGGTTCTGTAGCTCAAAGGTGTATTATATGTTTGCATGTGTTTGCAATCTTAACAAGGGTGTGCTTTTGATTTCTCAAGTCATTCTATTGAAGCTTTATAGCTTTTCTCCGCAAATACATGGTTTTTAAGGAAAACTAAGAAAATGAAAGTTACAGAATGGGTTCTATACATAGTGGGACAGGGAATGCAATCCCCATCCACATCGCCACTTTTAGCGGGGCAGGATTCCCTGCTTGAAATTCCCCACTAGGGAAATCTTAACCCCCATTCTCCGCCCATCGGAAATCCCCACCCCCACTGCTATTTTATATAATATTTTAAAAAAAGATCTAAACACATTATCTATATAAAATTGAAATCATAATATTATATTATTGATAGTATGTATTATATAGGGATAGCTCAATTTTTTCGTTTATTTTTAATCAAAAACATAGTTTTATAGATATATATATTAAATAATATACTACATTATATATGAATTTTATGTTGTATTAGTTTTTTCTTGATAAACTTAGATACATTAGTTAGAGATATATTATATATTAGATCTAAATAATATATTGCATTAAAATTCTAAATTAAATAAAAAGATCATTGTTTTTCTTATAAAAATGTCAAATCTCAAAATTCTTAAACTGATAATTAAGGCTAATCCGGGATTAACGAATCCTAATTATAGTCTTAGTCACGAGTCGGGAGTCAAAGACCGGTGAAATTGAGATTTTTAATTAATTTTGTTTTTATGAGACTTTGTGCCTAATGTCTTGTATTATATATTATTTTATTTTATAAAATTCAAGCTAAATGAGTAAATTCGATATTTTGTGGAGTTTTGTCTCGATAGGCATGTTGAATGAGTTTCGTGAGAGGTAAAATGTTTGCCCGAACTTTTGTTTCAAATTTCACCAAAAATATTTGCAATTAAGTTTTAAATTTTGAGTTTTGCACGTTAATTGAACTTAACGGGTTGGTGTGGATCCCACACCTTGAATTAAGTACAACATGGGTTGTTCGGGAGTTGCAGAATGCAGTGGTAAATTCTCCAATTTTCGGCGAAATTGGCGTGTTTTCTGGGTTTAATTGGGACAAGAATCGATGAGATAAACATGAAAAAATAGAAAAATAGCAAATTACCATTAGGGGCATTCATTTTATCAATGAAAAGATAACAACTCAGGGCATTTTGTCATTTGTCATTTTTTTATAAAAATTAAAATCAACCAAGGGTCCTTCATTTTCATCATTGTCAATGGTTCATCAACCCCTTTCACTATTCTTCATCTTCAATTAGAGTTCTCACTGTTTCTCGTCTCTCAAATTTAAATCTCTCTCTTGTCACTGTGTGTTAAAATTCTCGCGGCCGTGCCGCACATATGTATACAAGCCCGTGGATCTCCTCCGCTAGCATCGATATTGTCCCCAACTTAACCACCTTTAACTCTTATAGATGTGGGGTTTTATCTTAAAATGTCTCGATACTAGTTGAGGGGAGATCACCATATATTTCACTAAGAAATTTTAATTATCCGATATGGGACTATTATTTCGATCCACGCATCTTAACACTCCACCTAGGACCAAAATCTATCCAAGAGTTTTACTCGACAAGTCCCGATCGAACCATCAACTCTGATACCATGTAAAACTCTCCAGGCCGCGCCGCACTTGCATGTCCGAGCCCTTAGATCTCCTCTGCTAGCATGTTAAAATCATCATGGCTGTGTCGCATACCCGTGCATGAGCCCGTGGATCTCCTCCGCTAGCACCGATACTATCCCCAACTTAACCACCTTCAACTCTTATAGATGTGGGGTTTTATCTCAAAATGTCTTGGTACTAGTTAAGGGGAGATCACCACTTATATATTTCACTAAGAAATTTTAATTATCCGATGTGGGACTATTATCTCGATCCACGCATCTCAACATTCCACCTTGGACTAAATCTATCTAAGGAGTTTTACGTGACAAGTCCCGATCGAACCATCGACTCTGATACCAAGTAAAATCCTCCAGGCCGCGCCGCATATGCAACCGTAAGCCCTTAGATCTCCTCTGCTAGCATGTTAAAATCATCATGGCCGTGTCGCACACGAGTGCACGAGCCCGTGGATCTCCTCCACTAACACCGATACTGTCCCTAACCACCTTCAACTTTTAGAGGTATGTGGTTTTATCTCAAAAGACCTCGGTACTAGTTGAGGGGAGGTCACCACTTATATATTTCGGTAAGAGATTTCAATTATTCGATGTGGGACTATTATTTCGATCCACACATCTCAATAATGTGTCCTTCTAAATTGAGTGCTTGAAATCAAATTAAAGGGATTGTTGTTAGTTTATGTGGTGGAAGTCTTCAAGGTGAATAATAGAAACTTGATTTTTTGTGATTGTAAGGACTGTGTGTGTTTGATCAAAAGGTAAATCGTTGTTGTTGTAGGTGTCTACGAGAATGAGAATGAGGTGAAAAGTCAATGAGAAAGAAAAAACACGGTAGAAGCGTTAAGGGAGGAAGATAGGAAGGAGAAGACTCGAGGAAGATGGAGAGTGGGGAGCCATGAGCTCCCTTGACCAACTCCAATGGGGTTGGGCACCCCAAACAAAAAAAGGAGTCCAAGAAGGATGAGGTTAGGGATGAACCCCGAACCGGGTTCGACTCGTTTGAGCCGAACAGGACTCGGTTCAGAGATCAAACCACTTCCCCTAATTAAATAAAAAAACATTTTAAAAAATAAAATAAATCCCCAAAAATTAGAAAAAATTAGAAAAAGAGATTTTTGGAAAAAATAATAGAAATTGAGGATTTTTATGGAAAATTAGGATTTTGGGATTTTCGCAAGGATTTATATCAAAGATTTTGCCTCGTAATGCGCCAAAATTATTAAAATTATTTTAAAGCCTAACCTAGGTTAATCTTCGATTCCAAACAATAATTTAGAGTCAAAATTGGAATCTAGACATCTAAGGAGTTGTTTTGGAGGGATTTTTGAGGGTTTTGAGTTGAGATAGGCCTAATTAAAATATAATAAATTGGAAAAATTGTAGAGTAGTTGTGGAATCTTACCGAACTTATAAATGAATTGTATGATTGCAATTAGAACCCCGTGGGGTGTATTTACTAACACGGAGAGCAAGGGAGTTGCTCTATCGTGTTTGTACGATTAAATAAATCCCATAGTAACCTTTACATTATATGATTATAATTTCGTATAAATTGCATTGATCATTGATATTGCATTTTTGTTATACATGCATACACGGATAGAGAGGATAAGGGCAATTTGAGTTTCCTTATAGTGTATACTATTTCGTGTTATAAGGAATAATACTATATTATGCTTGAGGGGCTAGTATGGTGGCCCCACCACCCCAGGGCGTCGTTTCTCCATGCCCTCCTCACATAGTGAGCCCAGCTACACGTATCCGACATCTTCCCGTCCATATCATGTCTCGATAATCGTGTACACATAGGTATTTATAGTTTGGTTAACTGATTAATCACATTAATCTTAATTTACTTCTTTAAGTTCAACTATCTGTAGCTTATTTGAGTCATAACCATACTAGTGGTTTTTATTTTACAATTTAATAATAAATCAGCGGAAGCTTAACTTGAGTAGGTAAATTATTAGATTAGCATGATAATCATTATCCATATGAGCATGTCCTACTATGGAAAACCCATAAATGCACTCTGTATATAGGCAACAATACCATAAAAATGTATATATACATGTACGGTGTCATCTTAAGTCTCCTAATACCCAAAATAATACAAAATATCAAAATAATATAAACACTTTCGAGTATGTCCAAGACCGTCAGTAGAAAAGGATAATCGCCTAAAATATTCCTTTGTCGCTACTCGTAAAAGGATCTGAACTCAGTCACCCAATAAATACAATGACAAGTCCAGTGAGTAAATTCATAAGAGAAGTCTACACAATATTAAGCAAGAATTAAAATAAAACTACAACATATGCAAGTATGCTATCTGACAACAGAAATACATACATACATGTATGTAGGGCAATAAAAGATTCAAGCAGCATACAATGATAGTAACACAGTGCAAGATACAATAATCAAACAAAGTAGCAGTTAAGGAGGTTAACGAGAATGTAAACATACAACAGTTAAATTAAGATACACTTAAATGTCTTTGATGAAAACCTAAAGATGTGTTGCGTGTAGCTGACTATACCATACTTTGAAGCTAAGGTCTCTCCAGTGGGCTTTTCTGACAACCTCCACAGTTCTGTTTCCTTAGTCTTCGCAGTGCTAGCCATATCCGCTGAATCACCGACACGTGCACCTTAGTGCAGCTCGGGTAGCAATTCACTGAGGGCCTGATTATACGTTCGATGGTATAGTGTACCCAAGTCAGTCCACACATCCTGGTGTAAAATCCCTGATAAAGCAATTAATCAGTTAGACAAACCAATAAAGTAAAACAATTTGGCACCCATTACACGCATAAGAAAAATGATTGAGTTCTGTGAAGCATTCTCAAGGGTGTTACGCACCTCAATCCACTCTCCAACTTCCCTAGACTCTCAAAATCCAACCCGACTAACTCCTCCGTACTTGAGCTACGGTCCCCTAAGTCCCCGAAGTCCAATTTTATATATTTAGTATGATTATAGGTGTTTGGGTATGTATTTAAGTCAAAAAATCAAAATAGTTCCTTAAATTCAGTTTTTATCTGGCAATAGCGCGCTAATAGGTTTACCTAGCTCGCTAGGAAATCATTCTAGCATGCTACTATTCTTCATTTCGAAAAATAGTTAGAAACCCAGAATGATTAGTGCACTAACCAGTCTAGTTAGCACGCTAATTACCCGTTATGACTGAATTCCCAACTCGAGAATCTCATCCCAACTTCCCCGATTAGCTAACTAGACCCCATTTAACACTCTCTCCATATCAAATTGACCCAAAAAATCAAGTAGAACAACCTCAAAACAAACATTTGATCAATTTCCTCAAATCCCATAAATTCACTAGTTTTCCCAATTTCTCAAAACACTCATTTATTCACAATCAGTTGTAAATTCTGTTGGGGCATGTGCCCTAGGTCAATCCATTAATTGTCTTTATGAATACTTTTAGTTAATAAAATAGAGGATTTCATTTGCTGTTTATTATAATTAATTTGCATGTTTACATTATAATAAGATCCATAGGTATTTACAGAAATATCATAAATGTCCCTAGTCGATCATTATACTGAGAACTATAATGAATTAGTGAGTCTTGATTGATGATCATATGATGATTATACGATAGGGATACGAATCAAGATCACGAGTACTAGTTATGGAACAAAGTACTGGATCGACCCGCTATGAGGACATCACATGGATTAAGTCATAGTTGTTTCTCATGATAGGTATATTTTTCAGTCCTCTGACTTGAGATTACCAGAGACTTCGACATTAGGAAAATAGTGATTTGACACAATCAAACTTTATCTTTAACAGGATGATTGTAAAGGTTGTGATTGGTTACTGTGTGAGTAATGTCATGAAGTTGTGTAATCAAGATAGAATTTGTCCCTCTCATATAAAAAGATATATCCAGTGGATCCCTCGATGTGTTAGACTGTTAAAAGGCCTAGTCAAAGTGAATTGATATTGATCAATGTCACTTTGATGTTTTCAGTTTACTTAGAGATCAAGACTAGTACGATTGAACATGTTGGCTGACAATTCCATGCCTTATGTTTGATCAAAAGGATATCGTGTGACAAAAGGATGTTATATACGGATGCGCATAATAAGCATGTCAACAATTCTACTGATGTTGCATGTATTATGCTGACAACTATGGTTCCTGAGCTTTAGAAGGACATGGAACTAATGGAAGCCTACGACATGGCCGTAATGCTGAAGGAAATGTTCCTACAGCAAGCTAGGCAAGAAAGGTTCAAGATAGTCAAGAACCTACATTCTTGCAAGATGACCGATGGTTCGTCAGTTAGTCCTCATGTTCTGAAGATGAAAGGCTATGTTGACCAGCTTGATAGACTCGGATTTCCCATAAGCCAAAAGTTGGCTACGGATTTGATCCTGAATTCATTACCGGAGAGTTACTCACAATTTGTGATGAACTACAATATGAATAATATGGAGAAATCAATTTCAAAGTTGCATTTGATGTTAAAAACTGCTGAACAAAATATCAAGAAACCCTCTAGTAATGTGTTGATGGTCCAAAAGGGAAAGGGAATGAAGAAAAAGGCAAAGGCAAGGTTAAAGTTGCCAAGGCTGCTGCTGTACCTGTCGCAAAGCCAATGGAACAAGTCAAGCCCCAGCCTATTCCTGCTTCAAAACACCCAAAAGAAAAGGATGTTATATACACTATTGATTAGGTTGTATCGATTTGATATTCGTACAACTTGGGTAGTCATAATGTCTTGCTAGAGGGCACTTATGACTTGTATACCAAAATGTGTTTTGGTACACTGCCAACGTTGTATGAGCCTATTGGATCGCACACTAAGAATGGTTTTGCGAGATTTTAAGATGGTTTAGAAAAATGAATTTTCTATGATAAAATTCATGACAGAAACGTTCTTGTGGTGTATTACACTTATACTTCTTTAAGTAGGGGTATATGTGTAACTTTCTTAACCGTCTATATACAAGGGTTGTATAAATAGATGCTTTAAGTTAGAAAACACGTACGAAAGATTAAAAGCCAAAACTTTATTTTCATTTTAGAAATGACTTAGGGTTTTTGGTATGCTCTGGATCGTTTTGGAGAGAAACAAAAAAGTTTGGTATTCTCTCGAAGCTAGCACTTTGAATCTTGGCCACCGTTCGTGTGTGAACTATTGGTAGAGGGCGTTCGTCGTTGGCAGCGCCTTAGAGATCGATCAACCTTCAGAAAGGTATATTGCGATTAAGGCATGATTAAATTTTTATGGTTTAAACGTTTTTAATGGAATTAGATTTGGATCATGTTAAACCCAATGAATTCTCTATGTAAATAATTACAAAATGCATATTTCATCAAAAACAGGTATCTAACCATCTAATTCAAATTTTATCAAGAGCACACAAAATTGAGTTCATGTAATAGAGTAGATGATGGAAATGATGATTACCTCAATCTGATCCACAAATTTGACCTCCAAATTCCTTGAATTCAAGCTTTAGATCTCCTTTTCCACTCCAGCAACTCTTGAAATAAATTTGGTTTCATTTGCACGTATTGATTAAACCATCCTTATATATTAAGGTGGGATTGATTTATAACCCTTGATTTCAATGTGTTTACGTATCATGAGGTTTATCTAATGGTTCACCTCTAGGCACTTATCCCACTCACTCTCACTCACTAAGTCCATATGATAGTAATTAGCTACTCACATGACTCCTAGATGTGTCGATATAAATCATTAGGAAAATCCTATGATTTCCATTAATTAGCTAAACTACAAGCCTTGATTTATCTTAATTTACTCACATTAGCTTAGGTCCATCATAATACCTATGGTTAGTGTTTTATTCATCAAAATGACCAACTTATGGTCCCACTAACATTCAGCTACCTGGTACCCAGTGCTCCGTGTCTCGACACATATTTCGAGGCATACTATAGCCTATTATTTTAATTTGGATTTACTTAGCCTATGGTCACATTGCCCATTTTAATTGATTAACTAGTTCTCTTAATGTGAATTAGTTAAGTTTCTAAGTGTACCCATAGTTCGCCTACCCAACACCCACGTTGACATGCCTTTCGAGGCGAACACTAGTCACACAAACTCGTATGATAGCAACATACACACATGTGATGCAATACAATAATATAATGTTGAAACATCATACCTAAGCAACCATCATCTACAAATAACATATTTTCTCGGTTTCTCGTTTCCGAGTCAATCGAGTTATCCTCGTAACACCTAAATTACGACCATTAATCTCTGAGATTACCGCTAATCCTAGTTAAATTAATTTAGGCTGTTACTGTTGGAGTCGTTGATACTTTGCATCACGTAGTTATCATGAGGTCACGTTAAACCATATCATATTCCTTTAGAAGAATTTGACTCGTTTGGTTATTCTCTCAGGGCATGATCCTTATTATTGTTTACGTACCACTTTCGGAGAACGTCATCCGATTGTGGTTGGATAACATAAATGGGATGGATTCACGATTGTATTTAAGTTCCTTGTATTATGTTATTCATTTAATCTCTTGGATTATAATACATTTGATTATTAAAGGTCTACTAGATAGTATGAGATTTACATATATGACATTATCGAATTTTTATAATCGGGTAATGACAAATTCTAGCAGCAACAAGGAAAAGAGAAAGCCTTCTGATTGTTTGTGACTTGCTCAGTTCATTTCTCTCTATGTATGTATTATTTTTAAAATATAATATATTTAATAAATGGTTTTTTAAGTTCGTGTGATATTAGGATCTATTTTGGAATTGTTGAAATAGTTTTGGAATGGATTAAAATGTTGTGAAGATAAGATAAAAATGGTTTAAAATTTTGAAAACCTGAATTATGTTAGAATGAATAAATAATTTTTGTTAATGCAATATATTTTCTTATAGGATGGATTGCGAGTCTTTCTGCATTTCCACCAAGCTAAGCAGGTTTTGTTGAAGATTTTCAAACGTTAGATTTTCTGGTGTAGGCTTAGAAACAGATGAGGTGTTGTCAATTTTTTTTTGGAATTTTATAGATTATTTAATCAATGTTAAAGAACATTAAGGTTTGAGATTTATTTTACAATCCTTTGTAGTTGATAAAGAATTACATTTAATAATTAAGACGATTGATTTTTAATTATCTATTTATGATGAGATTAAGGTTGCTAGATTATCAGGGGAGTTAAGGTAATCTAAACCGGTCAAATGTCATAATTAGGTGGATCTAACAAAAATTCTATTGTTCTTGTTTGTTTATGTGACATCTGAGAATTTTATAAACTTGATTAGGTGACTAATTAAGTATTTTCGGATTTAATTAAGGATTTAGGTATCTAAAGTGGGACCCACGCGTTATGGACCGGAGATCATAATTTTAATATTATTTTTGTATGTTGTGTGCCTATTTGATGTATTATACACTATTTCGACGCAAAATATGGTCAAGTGGAGTGTATATATCCGTGAGTTTCGGAGTGCGTTGGGAGATTTTCTCCAATTTTTGGTAATTTTGGGTGTTTTTTGAAATTTAATTTGGACATAAATTGAAGAGATAATCATGAAATTAAATAAAATAATTAATAAATTGGTAGGCACCTAGTGACACTCGGGGTCGAGCGTGACACGCGTGGGATGTATAGTAGTGTGCACGCCCGAGGATGGTCGTTTGCGAGCGTGGCGAGTTTATATCCACGAAAATACATAGGTGTATATATATAATATAGTTTATATATATAAATATATAAATCAATCCTTTAGTTTGAATTAAATAAAAATATACATTGGATGCGCCTCGTGATACGTATAATGTGAGTGTCGATGAAAATCAACATATAATATAGCAAATACTAAAATCTTTAAATTTGTCTCAAGATTCGTGCGATGCGAATCTCTAAGAAAACTTTTAATTATCCAGACAAGACACCGTATCCAATAGGCGTTTTAGTGACGGTACATTAATCGTAAACAAAGCTTTTATACATTAACACTTATTTTTGTCACGATTTAGATTTTGCGTGATGAAAAGAAGCTTTAGAGACGAACATGTTTCCATCACAAAAAGGTAAAGAATTTTCGTCACGTAAGGTGTGTTTGCTCACAATCATTATTCCGTAACAAAAGAAAACACAATTTTTTTCGCACACGCTAAACCCCCCGCAACCTCCTTCCCTTTTTTGTCCATTTTTTTGAGCGAAACCCCGCAATTGTTTCCGCCCTTCTCGTCCTACTCCTCCACCTCCTTCATCCGCCCTACTACTCACACCAATCATCCTCCTCAAGCCTCCGATCCGCCGTCATCGTCATCCTCGTCGTCGTGCCTCCACTTCGTCGTCGTCGTCGTCGTCGTCGTCGTCCTCGCACTCCTCATGCCTCTACTTCGTCGTCCTATCTGATCCATCGTCATCCTCTTCCCTGGTCGTCATCCTCGCGCCTCTTCCCTGGTCGTCATGCATCTCGCCGACGCCTCACCCTCGCGCCTCTGCATCTCGCCGACGCCTCACCCTCGCGCCTCTGCATCTCGCCGACGCCTCACCCTCGCACCTCTGCTCCCTGGTCGTCCTCTCGCCGACGCCTCACCCTCGCGCCTCTACTCCCTAGTCGTCCGTTAGGCGACGCCCCCTCGCGCCTCTGGTCCCTGGTCGGCGAGCTCCCTGGTCGTCCTCTCATCGATGACTCACCCTCGCGCCTCTGCTCCCTGGTCGGCGCCTCTGCTCCCTGGTCGCTGGTCGGTGCCTCTGCTCCCTAGTCGGCACCTCTGCTCCCTGGTCGCTGGTCGGTGCCTCTGCTCCCTAGTCGGCGCCTCTGCTCCCTGGTCGGCAAAAATAAAGGTAGACTTCCACCTCCATGGCCGATGCATAAAACTCGCAATGTCTTATCTCCATAAACAGCCTTTCTGAAATTACAAGTGCTTGATGCTATTGTAGCCAATCCAACTGAAATCATGATTTTTAGATCTGTAAAATGACAAAATTACACATAAACAATGGCCTCTTATTTGGCAACAAGTGAAATGTATGCCAGAATATGCTTTGATTTTATTTGGGCATACAAAAAAAATGAAATCAATTAAGCAGACAACATCTTTCCAAAACTGGCATTTTCTAATCCCCTCATAATCCAAGGAAATGCATCAAAGCATGTTATATGCATCTGTAAAAATAAATGAATGAAATAAGCAAAGAACAAAACTAACACGCGACCCACCTATGATCCCTTAGTATTCTCTAGTTACAACAGTACAACTACACTACCATCCTCTCCCAATCATAATGAAAGATAAGAAAAACCCGCAGCAACATTCATCCAAAACTTTAAGCACAATTAATTGAAGCAGCTAAAGCTACGTGAACTCCATTCAAACAAACTCCTTAAAAATGAATCAAAACTTCTTTCTTTTAAAAAGGTAAGCAAACCTTTGCAAAACAGAAAAGCCATTAGAGTGAAAACTAAATAGGTTTTCTTCCAAAAAAAAATGGAAATAAAACGAAACAGGTTTAAAGCCACATGTTAGCATGCTAAATAGATTTTCTTTAATCCGCTTTGAGCTTTACTTAATACCTTCATAGAAAGGGTGCATTTTTTACAAGTTTATACATATAATGTATGTTTAGACGAGGAAAAAAGAAGAAACTGATTCAAATTTATATACCAAAGGTGTGACATATTGTTTGATGCATGCAGTTTTGCAATATAAAACAAGGAACTGTTGTAATTATAAGAAGCATAAGAATATAAAAACTATTGGCAGATCCTAACTCTCCATTTTAAAATTGATGAAAATAGGTCTAACTACTTTAAATCTATTTCTCACAGTTCACATATAGCACTTACAATAGAAGTTTTAGCATAAGCACTACAACTACTTTAAATCTATTTATCGGATTTTATAATCGTTTATGAACAATATAGAAAAAAGTGAATACCTGTCAAATGGCAGATGGCCTCTGATACAAGGTTGTGAATTTTCTTACATTCCTACAATGTGTGTATTTGGTAGGATATTTCATATTTATTTTACCAGTAAAGCATGTCATGATCAACATTATAATGCATTATAATCATGTATTGAGGTAATTGCTTAATCTTTGATGTTATAGTTGTTTGTAATTTCATGTTCGTACACTTGCTAGGGATGATTAATATATTATATTGTAATAATCTTAATTTATTTGTGTTAATGTCGTGTTTGACAATCCCAGTGCAAAAATAATGGATAAGAGTTGGATATCTTTAGTTGATCAAAATTCTCAAGAATGTATGGATGGGTATGAACAATTTTTAGATTTCGCTTATGCCAATAACGGGACAAAGGAAAAAATTTATTGCCCATGCAATGAGTGTTGCAATAGATTTTTAAAGTCAAGAGAAAAGGTTAAAGGACATCTTATTTTAAATGGATTCTTAAATAATTACAAAAATTGGATTTATCATGGAGAATCTAATACTCCTTCAAATTGTTATGAAGATAATGAAGAAAAACATAAATCGTTTCATGATGATATGGTTGAAATGGTACGTGATGCATTTGGGATTCCTAATATTGATGATGGGGAGACTGAAAACTCGAGTGAATCTACACAAGTGTTTGGACCTAATGAAGAAACCAAATCCTTTTTTAACCTTATAAAAGTTGCAGAACAACCATTATATCCAGGATGTGAGAAATTCACTCAACTTTCATTCATTGTACAGATGTTTAGCTTGAAAGTAATGAGGGGTTGGACAGATAAGTCGTTTACTTTGTTGCTTGAGTTGTTGATATAAGCATTTCCTGAAGGCGTCTAATTACCTAATTCATATTACAAAGCAAACAAAATGACCACATATTTGGATTTTACTTATAAAATATGGGATGCATGTCCTAATCATTGTATGTTGTTCAAAGATGAAAATAAGGATATTGGTGAATGTGTTATTTGTCATGCATCAAGGTATAAGGAAGATGATTCTAATGACCCAAATACAAGTAAAAATACAATTGCAAATAAAAATGGGGGAAAGAGAGTTGCAGCTAAACGAGTGAGATATTTTCCAATGAAAGCTAGATTGAAAAGATTATTTATGTCATCGAAAACATCTTCACTCATGACATGGCATGCAAAAGAGCGAATTGATGATGGTGTATTATTGAGGCATTCTGCAGATTCTCAAGCTTGGAAGGCTTTTGATACAAAAAATTCTTCATTTGCTAGTGAAATACGAAATGTAAGACTTGGACTAGCAACAGATGGATTTAACCCATTTAGGAATATGTCGTTAGTTCATAGCACTTGGCCTGTTGTATTGATGTGTTACAATTTGCCACCCTGTTTGTGCATGAAACAACCATTTTTTATTTTATCAACACTCATTGATGGGAAATATGGACCAGGGGATGAGATAAATGTATTCATGCAACCACTTATTGAAGAGTTGAAAGAACTATGGAACGAAGGCGTACTCACATATGATGCATCCACAAATGAAATGTTCAAACTTCGTGCTGCATTGTTGTGGACCATTAGTGATTTCCCCACTTATGCTTATCTCTCGGGATGGAGCACCAAAGGAAAGTTTGCATGTCCTTGTTGCAATATAGAAACAAAATCTCGATGGTTGAAATATGGTGGTAAATATTGCTTTACAGGACACCGAAGATTTTTACCTATGGATCATAAGTTTCAGAGGGATAAATTTTTTGATGGGAAGTGGGAGTGGGATAATGTGCCTAACTATTTGACATGTAGTGGGGTGTTACATCTGCTAGATAAGTATGAGATACTTACTGAGTATAGAAAAGAAGATCTTATGAAAAAAATTAAAGTAAGCAGTGTTAAAAGACGAAGAGAAGAAGATGAGGAGCCTGTCATTGTCAAGAATAAGGTGCATAGTTGGAAAAAAAGAGTATATTTTTTGAACTTCCGTATTGGGAGTATAATTTGATGCGCCACAATCTAGATGTGATGCATATTAAGAAGAATGTTTGCGACAATGTGCTTCTTACATTATTCGGTGTGGATGAAAAATCTAAGGACGGTTTGAATGCAAGACGTGATTTGCAGGAAATGGGTATTAGAAAACTTTTACATGTTCAGAAAAAGGGTTCTAATAAATTTTATATACATCCAGCACGATTTTCAATGAATAAGAAAGAAATAACTATCTTTTTAGAGAGATTGAAGAGTGTGAAAGTGCCAGATGGGTATTCTTCAAATATTTCACGATGTGTCAATGTTAAAGAACGTGTTATTCGAGGTCTTAAAAGCCATGACAACCTTATTCTCTTACAACAATTACTTCCTTTGGCTATTCGTGGAGTGTTGCCAAACGATGTTGTTGCACCAATTATTGAGTTAAGTCATTTCTTCAAGCAATTGTTGTCTAAAGTTAATAGACTTTCTGATTTAAAGGTTATTGATGAACGTATATCACTTACGTTATGTCATTTAGAAAAAAATATTTCCCCCATCTTTTTTTGATGTCATGGAACATTTGCCAATGCATTTAGCTCAAGAAGCAATGGTTGCAGGAAATGTTCAATTTCGACCAATGTATTCGATTGAGAGGTTTTTACTCACACTTAAAAAATGTGTGCGGAATAGAGCTCATCAAGAAGGTTCTATTGCAAAAGGTTATTTGATGGATGAGTGTATGAATTTTTGCTCAAGATACATTGACGAAAATGTGGAGACAAAAATGAATAAAGCACTTCGAAATATGATGGTGGAAACGACGGTGGACAACCATTTGGAAAAGAAGAAATAGTATTGCTTGACAATATCACATGGTTCCAAGTCCATAGAGTTGTGCTTGTTAATACTGATGAGGTTTTACCATTTCAAAGGTAAAAAAATACCTTAAGTTTTTTTTAATATTATTATAGGTACTATAATAACTAATTTTATCTATTATTATGTTCAGTATGCACCTTGAGGAGCTTGCAAGATAAATGTCAAGTGCATCAGAACGCACTATTAGAAAAAGACACAATGAAACATTCCATACATGGCTTATGAATCATGTAAGTAATACTTATTCATTTTTCGCTACTCAAATAATATGCTTTCAATGTATATTAATGCAAATATGAATCAATTTAATTCATAGGTCCACAATTTACGAATGTCGTCAGATGGAACACTTTCAGAGGAAGTTGAAAAGCTTGCAAATGGCCTCGGTAAATATGCTCGGAGATTTAAGGGGTATATAATAAATGGTATGCGTTTTCGCATCAAAGAAATTGAGAATAGAAGAGCAACCCAAAATAATGGTATATATATGGATGCAGGTACCATGAGTTATGCCCGTATTAATGATAAGAATCCGCGTTGGGGAGAAGTCACTTACTATGGAGTGTTCACTGATATTTTAGAGATAGTTTACCCTACCAACCTCAAGTTTGTTTTGTTCAAAGGTGATTGGATTGACTAGAAGACTGGGAGGAAAACAGATGATTATAAATTCACCTTAGTGAATTTTAATCGTCTTCTATATCGGAATAATCAAATTGGAGACGAACATTTTATTTTGGCGGCTCAAGCGAAACTAGCTTTCTATGTGAGAGATCCTCTAGATCATGATTGGTATGTTGTTGTCAAAGTGACAAGCAGGGATGCTTTTGATAATATTTCACAAATAGAAGATTGTGGACATCAACAGTTAGCTGGAAAGAAAAGTGGAGATGACAATAATTTCGTATGCGTGAGACATGATATCGATAGAACTACAATAGAAGTAAACAATGTTGAAGATTTAGAAGAATGGATTGTGCATGATTATTCATAAAATTATTATGTACCATATTATGAAAGTTAGCGAGTCATTATTTTGCTACCTTTGATTAATGTCACTCAATTTATTATTTTTTAATTTTCATGATGATTTGATCAACATTATAATTACCATCATTTCAGGTCCATGGCTCGTGGAAAGTCTTCGAAGAGAACTATGGAGGATTATCTCAATTCAAAAGAATAAGCACAAGTTGAACAATCGCATGAAAGTGATAAAACAAGTGAAGCATTAATGCATTCATCCGATGAAGGTAAATTTTAAATTTTGATATCGAATATTTCTTATATTACAAACACTATTTCTAATTAATTCTGCATACAGATGAACAATCAATTACAACAATGAAGAAAGGTAGAGGTCCAGCTCATCCAATTCGTATTTGGGGTTCTGGAAATAGGTTGAAGCTGCAATTTAATGACTTCATGCAACCTATTGGAAAAACCTCAATTAAATTCTCAACGCAATTAGGCATCGTGGATAGAAATGGGTCTTTAATACCATTAACGTATGAATCATAGAATGATGTGCCTGAAGAAAATAAGAATGCCATTTGGCGTGAGGTACAGGTAAGAAGATAACTATATAAATGAAAATAATATATTATTTGTATAATTGGTTTGAGTTTAAGTTTCATAATGTTTAAGTACAGGATAATACTGATGCCCCACTTGAGTTTCGCGAAAAATGTTTAGAGAAAGTTGCCAATACCTGGAGATCGTGGAAGCATACATTAAAAGTGCATTACGAGAAGCACAAAGATGATGAAGATATTCTTACTCGAGTGCCTGATGAGCGCGTACAAGATGAACAATGGCCAATACTTATGAGGTTTTGGAACGAAGATGAAGTTAGGTACAAATCAAAATTCTTAGTCTTGCATTTGATTTCAGCTCATTAAAATAATTTCATCCCAATGGATACAATGCTTTCTTTTATTCAATTACCTTAAAATTTTGTAGATCTTTGAGTTAGTTTTTTAGAAATGAATAATAAGTTGGATTTCAATTTAATTCATTTTTATATGTGTGATAAGTATTTTAATATTGATGAAAAAAATTGCTAAAACAAATCCTGAAAATAGAAAACATAAGACTATTTGCCATCGAACAGGTCGCAAGTCTTTCGCGAACTTACGTCATAAGGTAATCGAGTAGGTTCTTACAAAAATTTTGAGTGTTCTCTATTTTTTAAAGATAATCATTTCTTACTTGACAATTTTACCTTTAAGAGAGAAAATAAGGGTCTACCCACAGACTGTGCTTCAGTATGGTTGACAACTTATTATAAAAGGGCAGGAGCTAGATCGAATGAAGATACAGAAGAATTCGCGATAAGAAAAGATTTATTTCTTCATAACTAGTAATACATATTTAGTTTACATCATAACAATTCCTTTTTATGTTAATATCAAATTTTATGTTTAGTTGCAATTGCAAAATGAACTTTCACAAATTCCCGAGTCAGAGCAAACGACAGAAGTTCAAGAGAAGATTTTTCAAAAGGTAATATGATATAAAAAATACGGGCGTGTGCTAACTTATGGTCATGGACCCTCATTTAAAGATGTGTTTGGGAAAGATTCCGAATGTCCGGCAGATATTGCAATACGGATAGCACAAGAAAAGGCAAATGCTACAAATGAGCTCCTTTGCGAGGAACTTGTTGCGACGAAAATAAATATTTCATCAATTTCGGTTGTTTTTTATCATTTCTTTCATGAATCTAATAAGACAATCTATTACAAATTTATTGTTTATAGACAAACATGCAGTCACAAATAGATAACATATATGCATGTTTGGAGAAAGCTGGAATTCAACTGCCTATTAACGTCAATCAAGTAATTCATTGACATTATTGTTGATACTTGAAGTTTATTAATTATGTTCAAATTACAAATGAGACAATTAATTGATTTTTTTGATTACATGTCAGAGTTCAGATGTTGGAAGCTCACATAGGCCTCATGTTCAAACATCTTCTCATGATGGATGTTCTCCTGCTCGTTGATTATTCAAAAGTGAACGATCAAAAAGGTAATAATTTAAGTTTTGCTAGAATATCTTAAGTTACCTCCATGTGACCAATTTAAGAGCATCCACCTTCATGATTGTTATATTGAACGTTTACTCATCTCCTAAACTTGACAATTTATTCTATCATTGAGTTGAATGACATTTGCTAGCTAAACTACTATTTCAAGAATTGTTAATGCTTTTAGTATATGTTGACCCTCTAACTTTTGATAATTTTTTGAGCTTTTTACTATTTTATATTCTATACAAATGAAACTCATAAATTTGCACCAATAATTTAAGCACTATGCATGTTTGAATATATTTGAGTTAGATGATTATTTGATGCATGTTGAAGTTTGCACAATGTTTAAAATTTTTTGTGAATCTTTAATTTAAGGGCATGTTCTGCTAAAATCTTGGTAATACATTATGGTTCACTAAAGAAGAATGTATTTGACTTTTAGAATTATTTGATGCAAGTGGAATTTTTAAGAATCTTAAATTTAAAGGGAGGTTTTGCTGGAATTTTTGTAATACATTATGATTCATGAAGGTGATTATATTTGACTTGTAGAATTATTCGATGCACGCGGAAGTTTGCAAAATGTTTAAAATTTTTTGCTAATCTTTAACTTAAGTGAAGGTTCTGTTGAAATTATATTACTACGTTATGATTTATTAAAGATTTTTTTTATTTATGTAAGTGTTTAAGTGCAATTACTTATATTTATAACTTTGAAACTTTAGATGCGCAATTGGATGAGACTTCAAAGGGTAAAGATGATGAACTGGAAGAAAGCTTCACGTGAAGAAGAAATTGAAGAAGCATGGAGTGAAAACATTGAAGAAAACATGGATTTATTTTATTTTACTATGTTAGACTTAAGCCATGAAGAAACCTGTCAAAGTTTAATTTTATTTTGCTATGTTAGACTTCTAAATTAAGTATTATCATTTTTTGGTACTTCGGATTCAAAATTACAAAAATCAAACTTTGAATAGATTGATAATGTTGGCCTTGTAATGCAAGTAAAGTAAATTTTTAAATATTTTAATAGATGCAATATCTTTATATTGACAGATGCAAGATAGTTACAACAACTTTTATATAAAAACCTTTTTTTGTGACGGAGCAATGTACATATAAAATATTATTATTTTTGTCACCAGTAGAAAGTCGTAACTACATGTATTTATGACGGACAAAGTCTTGTGATGGACAAACATTTTTCTTCGTTGTTTAATGAAACGTTTGTGACGCAAATACAGTCGTAACAAAAATGTGTTTTTTATGACGTCCAATAATCTCGTAATAAATACGTCAGAGATCCGTCATAAAAGGTATTTGTCACGCTAATTTCCATGACAAAAACGTTTTTGCAACAGAGTATACGCAACTTTAGTTTTTCCGTGACAATACCGTGACGAAAACTATAGGTGACGGAAAAACAACTTGTCCCTACGGAATCGAAGCCATGACAAAAACTATAATTTCTTGTAGTTTAGACTTCATTTTGGAAACAAAGATTGACCTCACGATACGCATTGCGTATCACGAGGAAGATCAAATTTAAATAATGAACATGGAACATTAGATTTGTCTCGATATTTAAGTGATGCGAAGCTCGAGAAGATCCAATATATATTTCTCATTTCAACATAACCTCGTCTCCCCATTTTGATTTCATACGCGGAGAAGAGAGGAAAAAATTTTGAAATTGGGAGATGGGAGACCGAGAGGCGGGAGAGGAAAGGAGTTTTCGAGTCAGATGTGAGGTGAAAGAGATAGAGACCCAGGGTAAGTCGTCGTTATTTTCATCGTTGTCTTTGAGTTGTTCGTGGTGGTGATGTTATTGGTATCATTGTTAATAGAAAATGGGATGGAGGCCATCCGAGGAGGAAGATGATGTAGGGGTTCTTTCTTGCTAAAAGCCCAACTCGGTTCAAATAACAAAAAGAAAAAAAAAGGAAACGAGTATGTGTTGCTGTTGAAATAGGGGGGCTGATGAAAAAGATGGGTTAAGTTCTGAATCGGGATGCTTCAGGTCGGTTAAGCCAAATCCGGTTCAGGTCAGTTAAGCCGAATCCGGTTCAGCCTAGTTCAGACTCAAACCCTTAACCCAATTAATTAAAAAAAAAAAGAAAAAAAAAAGAAAATCTTAGAAAATGCCGAGAAATTCCAAAAGAATATAAAAAATAAAAAATAAAAATGATATTTTAGCCAAACAAATTGAAATTATGAATTTCTTTGAAAAATGAGGATTTTGGGATTTTCTCGGGTATTTATACAAGATATTTTGCTCGTAGTACGTGCCACGATACTCGAAAATGTTTAAAACTTGAAAAAATATTTTAAAGCTTAGTCAAGGTTAATGTTTTATTCAAAAAAACACAATTTGGAATCAAAATTGAAATCCGGACATCTGAAGAGTTGATTTGGAGGAATTTCGAGGTTTTCGGGTTGAGTAGGACCGATAAATATATAAAAATTGACAAAATTATATTTAAGCCTAGACAATGTGATTTTCGATGTCGAACAATAATTTTGAGTTAAAAAATGAGATTTGGGCATCGAAGAATTTATTTTGGAAGGATTTGGGGGGTTTCGGGATGCGATTTGGTCAATTAAATTGCAAATAATTGGAAAAATGGTGAAGTATTGTGGAGGCTTACGGGAAGTATTAATGAATTGTAGGACCGTGATTGGAGCCCCGTGTGGACTAATTTACCAACTTGGAGTGCAAGGGAGTTTCGATATCATGTTTGTGAGGTTAAGTAAATCTTATAGAAACCTTCACATTGTATGATTATGATTTTGTATAAAATTGTATTGATCCTTGATATTGCATTTTTGTTGTACATGCATACATGATTTGATAGGATAAGGCGATTCGAGTCTCCTTATAGTAAAGACTATACTATGGTTATAGAACACTATATTATGCTTGAGGGGCTGGAATCACTAATTCTTTGCATCACGTGGTTATCATGAAATCAAGTTGAGCCAGATCATTCTCCCATATTTAAGAGGAACGAAACTTGTTTGATTATTCACCCTGCGCATGAGTCCTTATTATCGTTTACTTACTACCTTCGGAAAGCGTTATCTAATTGTGGTAGGATACAAAAACAGGATGGATTCGAGGTTATATTTAAATTCCTCGAATTATATTCTTCGTTTAAATTTATTGGATCAGTATTCATTTGATTATTACAGGTGTACTGGATAATGTGGGATTTATTTTTCTAACGTTATCGAATTTTTATAATTGGATAATAAAAGGTTTTAGTGGTAACAAGGGAAAAGGAAAGCTTTCGGACTGTATGTGACTTGCTTAGTTCTTTTCCCTTTGTATGTACTATTTTAGAATATATTATATTATATAAATTGGTTTATGGGTTCGAGTGTGATTATGATCTTCTTTGGAATGAAGGGAACAATTTTAAGACAAGTTGAGATAATTCTTGAAGTTAAGGTAATGCTAGTTTAAGAATTTTGATATTTTAAATCAAGTTATAATTAATATATAATTTACTTGATGCTATATATATTGTTATGAAGTGGATTGTGAGTCCTTCGACATTTTCACTAAAGCTGAGCAGGTTTTGTTGAAGATTTTTGAAGGCCAGAATTTTCGGTGTAGGCTTATGAATAGAGGAGATATAGTCGATAATTTTTTGCGAAACTTTGAGGATAATGTAAACAATCTAAATAAACTTTAAGGATTATATAATTAATTTTTACGGAACTTTAAAATTTAAGATTCACTTTAGAATCATTTATGGTTAATAATGTTTTATAACTGAAGATTACGAGATCTTATTCTTAATTGTTTATTGATGGAGAGGTTATGACTGCTAGATTATAAAGGGATTAAAGTAATCTAGGCCGGTCAGGTGCCCTAATTAGGTGGGGACAGTTTATACTAAATTAGTTATACAATATAATATTATATTATTAAAAATGTATCATATTGATCTAGATTATAAAATTATTATATTATATTATTTAGGGTTATATCTTATAAAGTTTAAAATAATGTATTATGCTTATAATCAATGGCTTATTGATATGGTCATTTGATTTTAACAATTATATATAGGTTTAAGCTTCAAACATTAGTTATAATACAAGGTAAATTAAAGTAACAACATAATTATTACAAGGATCCCTGTGGCGAATCCCCATAAGATGGGGCGGGGAATCTCCACGGGTCCGGAGGGGTTATACCACCCCGTCTCGTATGGCGGGGATAAAATCTCCCTCATCCCTCACCCTATGGGGGCTATTTCATGGGGAATCATCGCCTTGTTAGGGCAGATCCACGTTTGGAATGGGGATTTTCTTTCTCACTTGCATCCCTCAGGTTGTTGAATTGAATGAAACTCTAAAAAATAAGAAGCGGCCCTTGAATTTTTTTTATTGGCCTTGTTGGTAAATCGACCTCAATTTTTCTTTATTGCATATTTATTGTATACGACACTTTCGTTAAGACTATTTAGGTTGAGTTGGTAGGCATCACCGTCGCTTTTACCTTTTTGGTTCATTTTTGGGATCTACTAATTTATTTTTATAAATCCTTTATTTTTACAGAATCTTGTAGCATTTCACACTTAGTTATATCAAGGTCTAGATTTATATTATTGGTTGCTGTGAATTATTAACCCCTTCTTGCCAATAGAACTAGAAGGCATCATTATTCAATTTACAACAACAACAACAACAACAAAGACTTAATCCTAAATTGGTTGAGGTTGGCTACACAAATCAAACTCTTCCATTGTGCTCGATTTAGTGCAACTGACACTATGCTTTCCACATTCTATAAATCCTTATTCCATTTACAACAAGAGAAATGAAAGTTAAAATTTATTGAATGAAAGTTGATGGAAATGGGGTATGGGTGAATTAAATAGGTCCCTGGTAATTGATGAAACATGGTCAAATAGACACATCATATGTTCCTTCATAAATTTTCTTTTTTGAAAGCAAAATCAAATTTATCTATAAAAGTTGAAAGTAAAATTACAAAAAGACAACTGACACATGTACTAAAAATAGTTTAGAGATGGCCTCTTGAGGAATACCATCTCAACTATCAACAATAGTTGTAAAAAACTAAATAATTTGTTTCGATCCAGGTAGAAAGCGGATATGAAAACTAAATGTGGTTACGAGCATGTTTCTTGTGTCAAATGTAATCCATTACTAAGTCATGACTTAGCCTAATTACCCTAATTAGGCTCCTAATCCCCTCAATTAACTTTGCACTACTTACTTTTTATTTCAATCCTTAAAGTGCTTGAAAACTAAAATTTATATCTCAATGAAACTCAATTATTGTTTTACTTAATTGGAGCAAATTAAGAAATCATACGGATTATCCTCCGTATTTTGTAAAAATCTCGGCAGCACCTCCATAAAAGTGGCGTGCCGCAATATTCACCTACCAGACAGTAGAATAGGGAGAAGCTTAAAGGGACTCACAACTCACTACAGTTCACAATATATATCAAGTTGAAATATTATAAACTAACTCAGAGTCTCTGATACCTTAATTACAACTTTACAATAAAACATAAACCAAAACTGAATAAAAAACCTCTCAACTTACTTCCAACTGATTTAGGAGACTCTCATAACCTATTTGAGAGTATTTCACGACCTACTCTTACCCCGAAACCCAAAACAATATTATAGTTGTATATAACATGATCACAACGAGAATTAAACTTTTAAAATTGAAAACATCCACCAAGGTTCTTCGAGTCTTGTTTGTTCTTTCCTGTCTTAACAAAGAACCCGGCATCATAAAAAATAACTCAAAGATGTTAGGAAAGTAAACTCCTACACTACTCTGTACTCCTGCAAATGTTAGTCCAAATACATGAAACCATCTAATCGCATTTCCGAATTACAAAAAAATTATATAACAATGTGAAACCCTTTCATTACTATTTAAGGTTCACAAACATGTTTGCTAAGCTAAGAATGAATATAAAACAGTAATGGAAGTCCAATGCATGATTTTCAGAATCAACATTGCTCGCACTAGTCTTTTTCACTTGGAAGGGATACCTAGTCTTGACTAGCTTTACTCGCACCTAGTTTTTTTCACCTAAGCAGGATACCTGATCGAGACCGAAAATGACAATGTGACTCGTATGCCTTGAATACATGACCAAGAATAATATGAAATGCAATGCAGGCTAATCATAAATGTGATACAAATATAACTTTCATAAATAGTAAAGACCACTGTAGGGTTTACTAACAGCCAAACCAACTTAAAGTTGGTCGCGACGCCTCACTTGCGTGTTTCCCTAGTTCCATGAGTATCCACGTCCTATTGAGTCATAAAAGTTAATAACTTGGAGTCTTGACTCAACTCTCATCATTTAAAAACTACTTCACATAATTTCAAAGTCCACTTCAATCTCTAAATGACTTTTAAAAAGAATTTATGAACTCTTTTTAATCTTAAAATTCATTTGAGTCCCTTAATTATAATTCAATTCCCAATTACAACTTTAATTCACATAATTGACTTGAAATACAAATCCTTTTAAGTCCCAAATTGAGATTTTACGCCTCAATTTGTAATTTAAAAGTTCTGAATACTTTTCATAAGTTTTTTCTTGTTTTTATTCTAATTGAGTTTCAAACCATTCATTTAAGTTGAAAACAATAAAATGAGGGGATGTGGTTGTTGATGGGTTGGTGTTGCTATTCTGAATGATTTGATTATTGTGTGTGATGTCACTGTATTGTTACTGTCTTGTTGTTCTAACTGTTAGTTGTTGATTGATGGAAATGATAAAAGGATTGTTAAAAGGATGTTGTTATAATTCTAGTTGTCATGGTAGTTTTGTGGGTTAAGTAGATAATAATGAGTTAAATTAAGACTCTTTGAAGGTTATGAATCAAGGTTTAAGATAGTTAAAAACCTATGATAAACTTGATTAACAAGTTGTTAATAGAGTTATAAGAGTTAGTTCGAGAATGTATTAACAAGTTGTTGCCAATTGTGACACTAAATAGGTGGTTAATGTGACATTCGAGAACTTCATAAACTTGATTGGGTGGCTAATCAAGTATATTCAAATTTAAAATGGAATTTAAGTATCCGAGGTGAAACCCGGAATAACGGATCAGAGATCGTAAATTAAATATTATTTTTGTTAGCCGAGTGCCTATTTGATGTGTTATACACTATTTCATCGCGAAATAACGTTAAGTTAAGGTGTAGAAGCAGTGTCTATATGTTTCAGAGTGTGTTGGAGATTTTTTCAATTTTTGACGAAGTTGGGGTATTAATCGGGGTTTAATTTGGATTAAGAATTAAGAGATAAACAAGAAAATAAAAGAAGAATGCAAAGTGACAAAAAGTGCATTGAGATTGTAAAGGAGTGGATAAATTTTGAAGAGCAAAAAGGTCAATTTCCATCCAAAACCCTATACGCAAAATGGGAATAGAATTGGGTTTCATTAAAACCCTCCTTGTGCTCGTTCAACTTCATTTCCTTCAACCCAGGCGTCTTCTCTACTATCTTTTTCACTCTCACAAGAAAAAAGGCACTATCTCCCGTACCTCGCACTGTTACCTTATTCTTCCTTATTGGGATCTCTCTTTCCTCTGCCACTTCAATAACAAATTTACATTTTGGAAGCCAGAAAAGATGAAATGAGGAAGAATAGTTGGTGTGTTGTTGAGGTAGGTGTTAAACCATGAATTTCAATGAATACTTGATGAATATTGATTGGCTTTAATAAGTTTCATTGTGTCTTATTTTTTTAAGTCAATTTAGGTAGTTTCAGAATCGGTTTAATTGGATTCCATAGTGTTTGCAAAAAATAGCCCATGATTAAGAATTTTGCATTGTTCGGATCGACGGCTAGAATCAAAAGGTTTTGGATTAATTTAATGTGTTTGATTGATATAAATGGTCTCTAACTAGTTTAGATTTAGTTAAAATCAGTTTACGATCCATTGAAATGAGTTTTGATGAATTAAATCAATCAAACTCAATTTCTCAACTATATCGAGATAGGAAAAGTCAGGTATGGTTAATTTTTTGTCTCTTAGTATTTTGATATGAAAATCAGGGGTTTTGAAGTTAATATATCCTATTTTTACCTTAATATCTAGGTGTTGGGTTTTCATACAGTTTTGTAGGATTTTGAAGGCACAAATAGAGGTAACAACCTTAGTTTTAAATTGCTCAAAAGTCCCAAAATTTGGGTTTTCATACTAGCTAAACATATTACGCATGTGTGTACTTGTAGTTGTACACATGTTAGCTACCTTGATAAGTGATCTTAAATATTTGAAGATATAAGTTACTAAATGAATATATTCTTAATGACAACCAAACAAAATTAATAAGAAAAAATATTGACCAAGAACTGAAACTCGGGATCAGATGATTCTGCATGTTAACTATTAGAATCGGAACAACTAACAAACACGATGATATCCCATGATATGTAGAATAGCTACTCCTACATGTGACTAAATCATACCTAATGATTTAAGTTACAAGCCTATAGGCCGAGCATTGATAAATGAGCAAAAAAATGTAGAAGAAAATAGAGTAAACCAGCAAAGAAAATGCAGGAAAAAGAAAAAAGGAAAAAGAAACGTGGGCAATGGCAATAATTCCTACAAACGCAAAGAAAATGCTGGAAAAAGAAAAAAGGAAACAAAAGTGACCTGGGAAGGATGATAAGGAACAATGCATAATTGAGAAGAACCTTTTATATTTCACTCGTCTCCGAACTTCACCGAATTACCAGACCTCCACACAAATTGAAAAAAGCACAAACAAAACATCTTACATTACTTAAGCAAAGAAAAATGAAGAAGAAAATAGAGTAAACTAACTGCACATTTGAAGTACATGTTCACATTTTTTTTCAAGCTGTGATTCTTAAAAAGACACACGCAATCACGAGATTAATCAACCGAAACGTAGAACGGATTCAATTAACAGCAATTGAAGAAAAACAACAAATATGATCAACTCGACATCAGCATCGCAATCATTCTATACAGAAAACAAATCCAAACAGAAATGTAGTATTGTTTCTGCACTAGAAACAAATCGAATACAAGTAAGAATAAACCCTAAAACCCTAAACAAGTCCACAATCGATCCCAAATTAGTTGAGGTCTCGACAAAGCCTAAATCAGAAATGCAAGCAAGAGTAATCGAAGAAAACACGATACCTGAACAACGAGATCGAGAGAGTTCGAAAGACAGAGACGAAGGTTTAATCAATATATAACTGCAAAGGTTCATCATTCCTCAAATGAGGAGGGAGATCACTTGTTCATACACACATACTCTCATCAGATTCACCACCGTCCAATCTCCGGCAGACGGCGAACAGCGGCGACGGCTTAGGGCTTCTGAGGCTCCAATCTCCCAGACACAATGGCGGCAGAGACCTAACGCCTCGTCCGGCAAAGATTTAGGGTTTGGGAGAGAGATTTCGGTGAGAGAGAGCGGTGAGATTTTGGTGAGAGAGCGGTGAGAGAGAGAGAGAGCAGATAGCGGTGAGACATAGGGTGAGAGAATGAGAGCAGAGAGCGCGAGAGAGAGAGAGAGAGAAGAGAGAGCGGCGGTGAGACGAGTGAGAGAGAGAGAGCAGAGAGACGATGACGGTGAAAGAGAGAGAGAGAGAGCGGTGACGGTGAGAGAGAAAGGAGAGGGCGGTGACGGTGAGAGAGAGCGGCGGTGACGGTGAGAGAGAGCGGTGAGGGAGAGAGGTTTCGTCGAGTGAGAGAGCGGTGAGGGTGAGGGAGATAGGTTTTGTTGAGAGTGAGAGAGAGAGCGGTGAGGGAGAGAGATTTTAGGGAGAGAGAGAGTTTTGGTCCCCATTTTTGAATCATCGAGATCGAAGCACGCACGAATCTCGAGACGTAATGAACGGTTGTAACAAATGAAAATTTCGGTGAGAATGTTGGCGCCATTTTTTAGAGACGGAATTTCATTCCGTCTCTATTTCCATCTCTATTTCCGTCTCTGATTCGTCTCAATTCCGTCTCTGAATTAGTCCGTCTCAATTCCGTCTCTAACTAATTTTTTTAGCAACGGAACTTATTTCCGTTGCTAATTCCATTTCTAAATTTCATTTTCCTTGTAGTGAGTTTAAAAATGGCTTGCAAGCAAGCAAGTTGGGTTGATAAGTTGAGGTATCAAATGATATCTAAATTACATGAGGTTAAGTTTATTTCAACCCTTTCTATCATATTTCACACAATGGAAAGATATAAACTTAGAATCATTTTTTTTTGTAGGTGAAAAATGGTACAAAGGTAGCCTGTAAGCTATTATCAAAATTGTTTACAAATTTGACAATTGCAAGTAGCCATCTTAGATGAATGATTCACAAGGCTTAGGGATGTCCAAAATACTTGTGAATAGGTTCATTTGAATATTGGTATATCCGATTTCAATGGCCAATAAGGTTTGTAGTGAATTTTATTGGTTTAGAGGTCGAAATTTAGCGTTGAATATAGGGTCCCGCTATAGAAAAATCTATACTACCTATAATTTGACCAAGTGATGAATGTTTATTTTGAGGTAGTTTTGACTATGAATATGAATGAAAGATTCATATGAAACATTTCAATGCAATGTTTGGGTTTTTTTGCAAAGGAATGGACTCCAAAAGTAGACAAAATGAGTAAATTGAGATTTGTTAATGTTCTAAAGTTGAAATACGTAATTGGAAAGATTAAAATTGCCAATTGAGTTAAAATCTCAATTTAGGATTTATAGTATATTTGTAAATTTCTTTTTGATACCAATTAAGTATTTTATGATCGGAATTGGAGACATGAATTGTGGCGGTCCCAGCCGCTCTGGAGTGATGTGTCTCCGTGTACTCCTTGCCAGCTGGCACAACTACACATATCTGGCACCTGCATGTCCTTTTTATGTCTCGTAACTCTTGTCTACAAGTGTAATATTAGATAAACTAGTAAATCATCCTTATATTCAATGTCTCATATCAATTGTGGCATTCTAATTGTTTCAACGATTACCTAGTTGATCATTTATTGAGATCTTAACCATACTAATGGGTTGTATTTTAAGGTTAACATATTCAGCAGAAGTCTCGCTTAATACCATTTAAACAAGATAATTTAGCATGATAAACATTGTTTAAAGTCAAAACCTACTATGGAAAACCCTGGAAGGTATTATGTCTATAAGCGACATCACCACAACAGGTATATATACATGTATTGTGTTATCTCAAGTCTCCCAATACCTAAAATATACAAAATATCAAAAATAAACATGTACAAGTAGGTCCTCGATAGTGGGCAATCAGATGTAGTCGCCTAGGATCCCCATGCCCCTACTGGTACTAGGATATGCACTCAATCATCACAAAAGAGAGATGATGAGTACAGTAAGTAAAATCCCAAGGAACTCCTCTTAGCATTCATATAATAAAATAAAGGAAATACAAGGAATGATTTCAAGTAAACATGTGAAATATAAAATAGGCAATTGTAAATGGCTCATCGCATGAATAAATAGCAGACAAGCTAACAAATGTGTGTGCTCGCTTTAAAGGGACTAGACTTTACTTTGGGTCACTAAGTTCCCACCAGTGGTCGCGTCCAACCGGCCCAACTCTTGGTCCCTCACGGCCTGGCCAAATCCACTGAGTCACCGACACGTGCACCAAGGCAAGCCCAGGTCACCATTCACTGAGGGCCGGGTCAAACGTGCTACAGTCTAGTGTCTCATGAACACACAACAAGAAAATCTGGGGGAGTAACCTCAACCTACGTCCAAATATCCGAAATAAAATATGAACAGTAAGGAATAATGAAGCAACATGTAAATCAAATAAATAATCAAAGTTTTTCAGTTGGGTTTTACAAACCTCACACTGCCCTCCGACCTCCTCAGACTCCCGTACCCGACCCATCAAGCTCCCCCAATACTGAGTTTCGGTCCACTAAGTCCCTGGAGTCCATTTTTACTAGTTTAGTTTGCTTACAAAGGTTTAAATATATATTTGGTGGAAAATCTCTAAAATAATTCTAAATTCTCATTTTCATTTGTCATTAGCGCGCTAATATTTCTACCTAGCGCGCTAGTTTTGAGTTAGCGCGCTAAGGGGGTATACCTAATGCGCTAAATGGAATTAGCGCGCTATAAATTTTGACTAGTGCGTTATTGTTCTTCGTTGCGAAAAACAACGGCACACTCAAGACAGTTAGCGTACTAATATTTCCAATTCGCACGTTAATTGCCTTCTGGGACAATATTAAGAATTATGTTCTAGTCCTCTCAATTAGCTATTCTAACTGGTCTATTACCCTCTCCTCATCAAAATGACTTCAATACATTAGTCAGGACACTCCAAAAACCTCAATGTACATAAATTTCCACTAATTCATGCATTCATCACACTTTCCAATTTTAATCAAAACTAGAAATTCTAGCTAGACTAGTGATCAATCCTCTAATAATACGATCTATAAACATGAAATTGCATCATATTCACACAGCAAACCATATGCTAAACCATCAACTTGAATTTCACTAAGCACACCTAAAAATGGGTTCATTTGCAACCTTAGAAGGTGCAGAAAATGATTACTTAAGATAGATCACTTGGTTTGATGCCTAGGTTGCTAAATTCTCAACTAAAAGTCCTTCTCCCTCCTCAAATTTCCTAGTTCTGCATGAAATGGGTGAGTGTTTTTTTATCAACACTCCACCAACTCTACTATATATATGTTTATGGAATTAATTGTGCGTACGTATCCCGATGCATATCTAGTGGTTTACAAGCATGCTGTCCTATACTTCTTGGTGACTCAAATAACACACTCATCATCTAGTAATACGCATTATTCAAATATAGATGTCCATCACATGGCCTCTTTAATTTAATGTAAACTATAGGCTTCCATTATTCAATTTAATGTCACATTACATTAAGCCTTATCCAACCATATAGTTAGTGTTTTATTTATCAAATTTAACCAACTCATGATCACACCAACCCTTGGTTACCCGTACCCGGTGCCCTGCGTCTCGACACGCATTTCAAGGCGCGTCACAACCTATTATTCAAGTTTATTTAATTAGCCTATGGTTACATTAATTATGTCAATTTGATAACCTAGATATATTTATGTAAGTTTATTGAGTTTTCTCTAGTGTACCTATATCTCGCTTCTCGATACTCGCGTTAGCACGCACTTCGAGGTAGCTACCCGTCACACAACCTTGCACGTTCTCGTGATTCAACATACACACATGCGACGTATTTAACCAATAATTGAATAAATTACACCGCAATTAATCCATCCAAAATATAATTAAACCAGTGTACCTAGGTCGACGTATGTCCTAGCCTACCTGCGGCGTCCATATATATTTGAGCTGTCGTCCATGTCTGTAATTTCAAGATAATTAACGACATTATTAAAATGGGTCGTTACATGAATTAAGTACTGCGACTTAAAAATGATTTGTAAATCTTAGGATTTAGTTAGGACTCTTAATAATGATTTTTATGATTTAATAAAACTTACGAAAGTACCTAAAAGCCGAGGAATGTTGTGTGAGGCTTGCAACCAACCTTGAGTTAGTTTGTTTGTATGTAAATTTTATACTGACTCTCACATTGATATGGTTTATCTATTTGCATGAATTGCATTTATTATTGGCCATTGGTGTAATTACTAGAAGAGCTATGGATACTGATGATCCACATAAAAGAGCTGCATATATTAATACCACTGGAAAGAACTTATTGTCAACATCTTTCAGATATGAATCCATCTTATTCAAAAGGAAAGAACTTGCATCAGTATTAGAGAAAATGAGGGGGATAAACTTGTTTCAGAGTCTGGTTTGCTTAAAATGAGATTTCAATTCTACCTCTACGCCGGCTAGTGAGACTAGTTCTGGAGTTTAATGTAACGGCCAGTTTTATTAACGTCGTTATTTATATCGTAATTGCAGACATGGATGTCTGCTCAGATCTACGTGGGCGTCGCGGGTAGGCTAGGACACATATCGACCTAGGTACACTAGTTAAATTGTGTGTTGGATGGTTTATTTGCGATGCAATTTATTAAATTATTTGTTAAATACATCGCATGTGTGGTTGTGTAATAGGTAGTTGCCTCGAAGTGCGTGTCAATGCAGGTATCAAGAGGCTTGATATGGGTACACTAGAGAAACTCGATAAATTTACGAAAAATGATTATGGAATCAAATTGAAATGGGTAATGTAACCATAGGCTAGCCAAAATTTAAATTCAAATAATGGGCTATGGCGCGCTTCAAAATGGGTGTCGAGACACAAGGCACCGGGTATGGGTAGCCGAAGGTTATTGTGACCATGAGTTGGTTAAGTTTGATAAATAAAACACTAACCATATAGTTGGATTAGGCAAAGGATAATGTTGAATTAATTGAATTAATGAAGCCTATAGTTTGGCATGAAATAAAAGTAACCTTGAGATGGACATCTAGATCATCATGGTGGTTAATACTAGGAGGTGAGTGGGCTATAAGAGTCATCAGGAGGTGCAGCACAACATGTTTGTGAATCACAAGATAAGCTTCAGGATACGTACACATAATTGATTCCAACAAACATATAAATAGAGGGTGAGTGGAGTGTTGATCGAAACACTCACACAATTCATGCAAACTGAGAAATCCAGTGTAGAGAAAGAAAATTTAGAGCTGGAGATTCATCACTTAGAGATCAAATCTATAGAACAAATTAAGGTAATCATCTTCCTCATCTTCTCTACTTTTCAATAAATCAACTTTCAACATGTTTAGTAAATTTCGAGAAATGATGATTAGATATCTAGATTTTGGGTGTAAATTGATGAATTATATATTAGTAGACCATATCTATAGAGAATTGTTCACTGGTTTGACTAGATTTAATGGTTTTGATGAAATTGAAAAATGTGGTGTATGCATGAATTTGGAGAAAATCGGGTTAATTGAATGATCTGAAGTGTTCTAATTGATGTATTGAAGTTATTTTTATTAGGAGAGGGTGTAAAACCAGTTAAAGTAGCTAATTGAGAAGGCTAGGACAGAATTCTCGAATTGAGAATAATGTCCCAAAAGGCAATTAGTGCGCTAATTGGAACGATTAGTGCACTAAATTGGAGCGATTAGCGCGTTAATCGTCCTAGGTGTGCAATTGTTCTTCGAAATTTCATATAGCGCTCTAGGTACTCCCCTTTAGCACGCTAACTTAATCTAGCATGCTAGGTAGACCAATTAGCGCGCTAATGACAGATGAATATGGATTATAAAGAGTCGTTTTGGGGATTTCAGTTAATACATATCTAAAACTTTGTAAGCAACCTAAACTTGTAAAAATGGACTTCAGGGATCTAGTGGGCCGAGGCTTGGTGTCGAGGAACTTGTCGGATTGGGTACAGGAGTCCGAGGGGGTCGATGTGAGGCTTATAAATCTTAACTAAAAGACTTTGAGTATTTATTATGCTTTACATTTCATTTCTATCATTCTTGTTGTTCATTATTCTATTCGGTTACTTGGACGTGGGTTGAGGTTACCCCCCTGAATTTCCTAGTTGCGTATTCATGATGCGCTGGCTATAGTACGTGTGACCCGACCTTCAGTGAATGGTGACATGAGCTTGCCCTTGGTGCATGTATTGGTAACTCAACAGATTTGGCTAATGTCGTGAGGGACCAAGTGTCAGGCCAGTTGGACGCACCCTTGCTGGGAACTTGGTGACCTGAAGTATAGTCTAGTCCATCTGAAGCGAGCACATATATTTATTAGCTTGTCTGTTGTCTATTCATTCGATGAGCCATTTACAATTGTCTGTTTTATGTTCTGTATGTTTACTTGGCAGCATTCCTTGCATTTCCTTTACTTTATTATATGAATGCTAAGAGGAGTTCCTTAGGATTTTACTTACTGTACTCGTCATCTATATTTTTCTAATGATTGAATGTAGATCCTAGTACCAGAAGGGGCAAGAGGATCCTAGGAGACTACATCCGGATGTTCGCAGTTGGTCGAGGATCTACTTGTACGTGTTTATTTTTGATATTTTATATATTTTGGCTATTGGGAGACTTGAGATGACATCGCACTTGTATATATACATTATTTGTAGTAATGTCGCTTATATAGAGAGTATTTTCCAGGATTTTCCATAGTAGATTTGCCTTTAAACAATGTTTATCATGCTAAATTACCTTGTTTAAATTGTATTAATTAAGACTTCCGTTGAATATGTTAATTTGTAAGATACAACCTACTAGTATGGTTATAATCTTAATAAATTGCCAACTAAGTAACAATTGAAGCAGTTAGATTTTCACATAGAATGGATATAGAATATATGGATAATTTACTAATTTATCAGATAATACACACGTGGACATGATTTATGAGACATGAAGAGGACGGGCAGGTGTCGGACACGTGTAGTTGGGCTAGGTGGCAAGGAGTATACAGAGACATGTCACCCCAGGGTGGCAAGGCCGCCACAGTTGGTATCAAAGCAAGGTTTTCTAGGAACTTGAAAATTTAGAGTGAAAGAGCATAAGACTTAATAAATAAACCTTAGTAGTGGAAACCCGATGTTATGCCATAGAACTTTAATTGGGGAGTGATATAAGGAAGGTAAAGTTACAGTTATATACGTGTTACATTTTCATTATATATATGATATACGTATATACACCAAGACTGATCTAGAGCACGGTTCTCGATGTAGATCGTGGATGAACAGTCGACGACTCTTCCGGAGATTGTCAGCTCAGTGGTACAGTTAGAGATTCCCCAGTTGCACCTAGTATGGAGGATCGACTCTCGGCTCAGGAGACTCAGATGGCTGAGGTGTTACGGTTGCTACGGGATTAGACTGCCGCATTGACAACACTTGCTACAGCAATTGCTACACCCGGAGAGCCAGTAGCAATTACGGTACCTATAGGGCGGCTATTTTCTCGATTGCTCCCTAAACACCAGTTGAGAGAGTAGTATAGGGTACACAGATGGAAAGAGCCACAGTCGTTGTTGTTCCCTTAGAGACACCAACTCTTACGCCTCCACTTACCGCTACGGTTCAGACGACTACTCCCATTACTATTAGTACTATATCGAGATTCATCTTAGCTCTAAAGGCAAAGATGTTGAGGGAATTATTTACGTTTCAGCCAGGTTTCTTTTACGAATGTGGTGAAATAGAGGTTGTGGGGAAGTGGATTGTATCTCATCAACGATTCCATAAGCTGACGAGGAATGAGGAGAGTATCTAGGCATGATTATCGAGAGCATGCCTGAGAGACCATGCAGCGGTATAGTGGACCACATATCAGGATACGCATCCAGAGCTGATGACATGGGCTGAGTTTAGAGAGCTATTCTACGATCAGCGCATACCTACGGAGGTTAGACTAAGACTCAGGGAGGAGTTCTTGACCTTGAGACAGGGTAATCGGACCTTGATGTAGTACATGGAGAGATTTTGGTACCTACCGTAGTTCGTGATGGATGTCGTCAGGACAGAGCATCTGTAGATCTACTATTTCACCTGAAGAGTTGATGATAAGATTGCTCCAATAATGGTATCTTTTGGGGCACCCACACTGCAGGATATTTTTTACAGAGCATTGGCATATGAGATATATCTGATGCAGAGATATGGCAGGAGTGTAACTGGTATGGAGTTACCGATAGGACAGAGTTATCGCTCATACCAGAGGCCGAAGAGACGGAAGGATCATCGGGATAGAGGCCGGAGGAATGATAGACATGACAGGGGCCACAAGGATGATCATCAGGGCAGTGAGTTCCAGTGTGAGGAGAGACAACAGGTTTAGGCAATCACATTAGCACCTATGCATCGGCATAGGTCACAGCTGCATATATACCATCAGGGTCAGGATCAGAGGGGACATGATAGGGTCGGAGAAACCGGGGTTAGGGTCCGAGATATGGAGATGGACAGACGGGTAGCCAGGATGACCATAGATGCCATAGGTGTGATCAGAGGAGACACTCGAAGGAAGACTGCAGGACACAACCATCACCACGTCGAGAGCTAGAGAAGGCCAGAAAGAGCTCACGCGGTAGCACAGCCGGATAGCGAAGCGACTAGACAACTCGTTGAGGGTACGTTGCATATTTTTGGTCGACTTATACATGCTAAGTTTGATTCCAGTAGTACTTTATCATTTTTTGTTGGAGTGTTAGGGTTAGATTCACATATACTAGACACACATCTTGTCCTCAGTACGGCCGCTAAGGATAAGATATACCCTAATCGGATATGCACCGACGTGATGATAGAGGTTGAGGGACATCAATTACTAGCCGATCTTCGACTATTAGATTACCTAAAGTTTGATGCGATTCTCGAGATGGATTGGTTGTCACCCTATCATGCACTAATTGGATATGCGACTAACTTACCTATCACTAGAGGCTAACTAGCTACAACGCAGGAGATGGAGGCATTTGCAGCAATAGTTGAGCCAGAGGTTAAGACGAATGTCAGGATTAATGATGTACTAGTGGTTAAAGATTTTGTTGATGTATTTCTGGATGACCTACTGGGATTGCCACTGCCACGAGCTATTGAGTTTATCATTGAATTGATACCAGACACGCAGCCGATTGCCAGTAGACCGTATAAAATGTCACAATCAGAGTGGGAAGAGGTTAGATGAAAGTTAGATGAATTGTCGGAGAAGGGTTTTATTCACCCTCGTATGTCACCTTGGGGAGCTCCAGTATTGTTTGTGAAGAAGAAGGATGGTTCGACAAGGACGTGTGTAGACTATAGGAAGTTGAATCAGGTGACAGTTAGGAACCATTACCAACTTCCTAGAATAAATTATATGTTCGATCAGTTAGCAGGTGTCAGATTCTTCTCGAAGATTGACCTTTGCTCAAGTTACCATCGATTGAGGACAGCATGAGATACGAGTTATTCGAGTTCACAGTCATACCATTTGGGCCATTTGGGCTGACTAATGCCCTAGTAATTTTCATAAGTCTAATGCACAGGGTTATAAGGTCATTTTTGGGCAGGTTCGTCATAGTGTTCATTGACAACATCTTGATCTATAACATGACTCGTGAGGATCACGAGGGACATCTTAGGGTAGTTTTAACGACACTGAGAGAGCACTAATTGTATGCCCAGTTCAGTAAGTATTACTTCTGGCTGAGTGCGGTGAGATTTTTAGGACATTTCATTAGTGACCAGGGTATCTCTACGGACTCGGAGAAAATCCAGGCTATTATTGATTAGAGAACACTTAAGTCTATTGCCAATATACAGAGTTTTCTCGAACAGGTAGGATATTACTGGCGATTAGTGCAGGATTTTTCTTTAATTGCAGCACTGATGACGAGACTGACCAAGAAAGATGTTAGGTTTGATTGGTCAGAGAAGTGTGAGCAAGCCTTTTGTGAGTAGAATAGGAGGTTACTTCTGCACCAGTATTGGCATTGCCAAAGCCGGGCAAGACTTTGACAGTTTATATAGATGTGTCGGGCATTGGTCTTATATGCATGTTGATGCAAGATGGTAGACCAGATGCTTATCTCTCCAAATGGTTGAGACCCCGTGAGGGGAATTACCAATGCACAGCCTGGAGCTTGCACCGGTCATCTTTGCACTGAAGGCTTGGAGGCATTATCTATACGGAGAGAATTTCATCTTGTATATAGATCACTAGAGTTTACGTTACATATTCACTCAAAGGGATCTGAATATGCGCTAAAGGAGATGGCTTGAGCTACTGAAAGACTACGACTTCGCTATTAAGTATCACCTTGGGAAAGAGAACGTCGCAGCGGACGCGTTGAGCAGGAGCGGGGTTGACAGTCAGACTGTTATGTGACCTATGACACTCGAGCATAGTCTGCTATAGGCGGCATCAGTTATATGCATGACAGAGGTATCCACCATGGCTGAATAGCAGATTTGTGGTCATGTGAGAGTGTCGACCGTATCGATTGAGAGGGTTGTCGAGTGTCAAAGGGTTGATGGGCTGTACGAGTGGTTTAGTGGTATGGCTTGGGATCCGGAGTGCACTAATTGGGTAGAGACCATGGATCGGTGTTTGAGACACCAAGGGAAATAGTGGATACCCGCGGATTAGAAGATACGGGACGGGATTCTGAAGGATGCACATCAGTCTCGCTACACAGTTCATCCTAGTCAGACTAAGACATACCATGGTTTAAGACGACTATTCTGGTGGTCAGGATGAAGGTTGATGTAGGCGTGTACGTCACGAGTTGTCACATTTGCCAATAGGTGAAGGCCGAGCACAGGAGACTGATGGGTTGTCACAGTCGATACCCATTCCATAGTGGAAATGGGAGCACATCACTATGAATTTCGTTAGTGGACTACCGTAAACATCGAGGCGTCATGATGCAGTTTGGGTGGTGATTGATAGATTGACAAAATCGACTCATTTAATTTTGATTTTCGTAAGATACACATTTCCCAAGCTAAGCATATTGTTTGAGCGAGAGATTATTAGATTGCATTGGGTGCTGGTTTCCATTGTATCGGATAGAGATCCCAGGTTGACATCAAAGCTTTGGGAGGCTATGCAGGAGCAGTTTAGCACCAGGTTGTAGTTTAGTATGGCTTATCATCCTCAGACACAAGGACAGTCAGAGCGACTGAAACAGATCTTGGAGGATATGCTCTGGGCTTGTGTATTGCAGTTTAAGGGTTTGTGGGAGGATTATCTGCCTTTGTCTAAGTTTACATATAATAACAACTATCAAGCAAGCATTGGCATGCCACCGCTTGAGGAACTGTAAGGGAGGCCTTGTAGATCACCTGGGTGTTGGGCAGAGGCAAAAGATACATTGACAGTTGGGCCTAAGATAGTTTGTTGATCACACAGAGAAGATCAGACAAATTCGACAAAGGTTACGAGCCGCACAGGATGGACAGAAGAAATGCGCGGATCGGTATCACGAGGGACTGAGCTATGAGGAGGACGACATGGTTAGAAGGGTTAGCAGAGGTTTAGTATTAAGGGGAAATTGGCGTCGAGATTCATGGAGCCATACAGGATTACGTAGCGAGTGGGCAGTGTTGTGTATCGATTAGAGTTACCTGCTAAGTTAGTTGGGGTTCATCCAACATTTCACATTTCGATGTTGAGATTAGCTGGGTCAGGGCTGAGATCGACTATTGAGTTGAGGCATATTAAGGTTCAGCCTGATGTGACTTACGAGGAGAGGGCAATAGAGATTGTTGACAGCAGAGTTTAGATTCTCAAGAATAGGGAGCTCTCTAAGGTTATGGTTCGTTGGCAACATCATAGGCTCTGAGGGACTCACCGGGAACTCGAGTCAACGATAAGAGAGTGACACCCTCAGCTATTCCCTTGTATGATGTTTAAGTTATAGTTAGATTTTGGGACGAAATCTTATTTGGTTGGGAAGGACAGTAACAGACCATTTTATTAACTTCATTATTTATATTGTAATTACAGACATAGATGCCAGCTCAAATCTACGTAGACGTCACGAGTAGCCTAGGATACACGTCAACCTAGGTAAACTAGTTAAATTGTGTATTCGATGGCTTATTTGCGATGCAATTTATGAAATTAATTGTTCAATACATCGCATATGTGTATGTTGAATAACAAGAGCGTGCGAGGTTGTGTGATGGGTAGCTGCCTCAGAGTGCATGTCAATGCGGGTATTGCGAGGCTTAGTACGGCTACACTAAAAAAACTCGATAAATTCACGAAAAATGATTATGGAATCAAATCGAAATGGGTAATGTAACCATAAGCTAGCCAAAACTTAAATTCGAACAATAGGCTTGGCACACCTCAAAATGCTTGTCAAGATGCGGGACACCGAGTACGGGTAGGCAAAGGTTAGTATGACCATGAGTTGGTTAAATTTGATAAATAAAACACTAACCATATGGATAGATTAGGCTAAGGATAATATGGAATTAATTGAATAAATTAAGCCTATAGTTTGGCATGAAATAAAAATGACCTTGAGATGGACATCTAAATCATCATGGTGGTTAGCACTAGGAGGATAATGGGCTATTGGAGTCATCAGGAGGTGTAGGACAACATGCTTATGAACCATAAGATAAGCTTCAGGATACGTACGCACGACTGATTCCAATAAATATATAAATAGAGGGTGAGTGGAGTGTTGATCAAAACACTCACACAATTTATGCAAACTAAGAAATCTAGTGTAAAGAAAGAGAATTTAGAGCTAGAGATTCATCACTTAGAGGCCAAATTTGTAGAACAAACTAAGGTAATCATGTTCCTCATTTTCTCCACTTTCTAATAAATCAATTTTTGACATGTTTAGTGAATTTTGAGAATTGATGAATAGATCTCTGGATTTTGGGTGTAAATTGATGAATTATATGTTGTTAGACCATATCTATAGAGAATCGTTCACTGGTTTGACTAAATTTGATGGTTTTGATGAAATTGGAAAATGTGGTGTATGCATAAATTTGGAAGAAATTGGGTTAATTGAATGATCCAGATTGTTCTAATTGATGTATTAAAGTTATTTTGATGAGGAAAGGGTGTAGAACCAGTTAGAGTAGCTAATTGAGAGGGCTAGGACATAATTCTTGAATTATGTCCTAAAAGGCAATTAGCGCGCTAATTGGAACAATTAGCGTGTTAATCGTTCTGGGTGTGCAACTGTTTTTCAAAATGAAGAATACTAGTGCGCTAGTTAGATCCCTAGCGCGCTAGGTGCACCCCCTTAGCGCGCTAACTCAATCTAGCGAGCTAAGTGGACCATATTAGCGTGCTAATAACAGATGAATATGGATTATAAAGGGTTGCTTTTCAGATTTCAGTTAAAACATATCGAAAACATTGTTAGTAACCTAAACTTGTAAAAATGGACTTCAGGGACTTAGTGGACCCAGGCTCGGTATCGAGGAGCTTGTCGGGTTGGGTACGGGAGTTCCAGGAGGTCGGAGAGCGGTGTGAGGTTTGTAAAACCCAACTGAAAGACTCTGAGTATTTATTCTGCTTTACATTTCTTTTTATCATTCCTTATTCATTATTCTATTCGATTACTTGAACGTGGGTTGAGGTTAGTCCTCTGAATTTCCTAGTTGTATGTTCATGATGCACTAGACTGTAGCACGTGTAAACCGGCCCTCAGTGAATGGAGACCTGAGCTTGCCTTTGGTGCACGAGTCGATGACTCAACAGATTTGGCCTACGCCGCGAGGGGCTAAGTGTCGAGCTAATTGGACGAGACTACTGGTGGGAACTTGGTGACCCGAAGTACAATCTAGTCCATCAAGAGCGAGCACACATATTTGTTAGCTTGTTTGTTGTATATTCATGCGATGAGCCATTTACAGTTGTTTCTTTTATGTTCTGCATGTTTACCTGATAGCATTCCTTGTATTTCCTTTACTTTATTATGAATGCTCATAGGAGTTCCTTGGGGTTTTACTTACTGTACTCGGTATCTATCTTTTTGTGATGATTGAGTGCAAATTCTAGTACTAGTAGGGGCAAGGGGATCACATGCGAATACATCTAATTGCCCGTTGTCGAGGATCTACTTATCCTTGTTTATTTTTTGATATTTTGTATATTTTGGGTATTAGGAAACTTGAGATGACACCGTACATGTATATATACCTTATTTGTGGTAATGTCGCTTATATACAGAGTACTTTCCAGGGTTTTCCACAGTAGAATTTGCCTTTGAATAATTCTTATCATGCAAAATTACCCTGTTTAAATGTTATTAATTAAGACTTACGCCGAATATGTTAATTTGTAAGATACAACCCACTAGTATAGTTAGGATCTCAATAAATTCTCAACTAAGTATCAGTTGAAACAGTTAGATTCCCACAAATAATGGATAAAGAATATAAGGATAATTTACCAATTTATCGGATAATACACACGTGGAAACATTTTATGAGACATGAAGAGGACGGGCAGGTGTCAGACATGTGTAGTTAGGCCAGCTGGCCAGGAGTACACGGAGACACGTCACCCTAGGGCGGCAGGGCCACCATACTAACATCGACAAGTTATCTATGCATTTCGTAAATTCTTAATGTCATTTTTATACTATTTTTGAAAGTTGACATCCGATTATAGTTTGGAAACCGAAACGAAGTGGATTACACAGTTGTATATTTATTTTTTCAATTCATTTGCTTTACAATTATTCCATATTATCCTATTGTTATTACCAGGTGTGTTAGACTGTGTAAAGTTTACTTATCCGACATCATTATTTGATGTAATGGTGACACACTCATATCACACCAACAAGGGAAAGTAGAAGCTCGAAGATTTTTTGTTGATTCCCTTTAAAGCTTACTTTCTCTTTGAGTGACTTGATTTTGTGTATATAAATTATATTTTTTGGGTTCGGGTGAGAGTACGATGTTCTTTAAATTAATTTACATTAAGTTAATAGGTTTATATTCTAGTTTTGATTTATTCGGGATTGCGAAATGGTAATTAAGGTTATGGAGACACTTAAATAAAGTTATAAACTTGAGTTTGATATATATTATGAACGGCAGGGAGTTGTGAGTCCTTCTAGGCATCTCCCCATTCTGTTGTCTATTGGTGAATTTTGCGGCATGCCACTTTTAGGGGAGGTACTACCAAAAGGTTTACAAAATACGGATATGATTTTCTAATTTGCTCCAATAAAATATGCTAAGAACCGAATCGGTTGAGGATTTAAACTCCAATTTAGAACATTATTAAGAGTTGATAGAAAAATTATTTGGAGGCTAAAGTTAAAAAAAATAAAATTAGGCTGACTAGATTATATAAGGATTAAAGTAGTCTAGGCTGGTTAGTCAACTTAATGACGAGGGGGCTGACAGTTAGGACATATTTAGAGTCCAATTTGTGATTTAAAACCCAATGTGAAGTATCTATGCGAGTTAATGTTCGCAAGTTAAATGAATGGTTTAAAACTCAAATTGGAGTACCAAAAACTTAAAAAAAAAAGTTACGAAAAGTATTTAGAACTTTTGAATTACCAATTGAGGTTTAAAATCCCAATTTGGGATTTGAAAGGATTTGTAAATGAGTTTTCAAGTCAATTATGTGAATTAAAGTCATAATTGAGAATCAAATTATAATTAAGGGACGCAAAGGAATTTTAGGATTTTAAAGAGTTCATAAATTGTTTTATAAGTCATTTAGATGCCGAACTGGACTTGGGAATTATGTGAAGTCATTTTTAAATTATGAAACTTGAGTCGAGACTTTAAGTTATGAAATTTTATGATTTAATAAGACTCATGGAGACTCATAGAACTCGGGAAGCACACAAGTGCGGCTTCATAACCAACTTTGAGTTGGTTTGGCTATTAGTAAACCTTACAGTGGTCTTTACTATTTGTGAAAGTTATCTTTATACATGTATTTGTGATTAGTCTGCATTGCATTTGCATTATTCTTGGTCATGCATTCATAGCATGCGAGCCACATTGTCATGTTCGGTCTCGATAAGGTATCCCGCCTAGGGAAAAAAGACATGGTGCGAGTAAAACTAGTTGAGATTTGGTATCCCATCTATGTGAAAAAGACTAGATGCGAGTAAATCTGTAAGCGGGAAATGTTGATTCCAAAAATCATGCATTGGACTTTCATTACTATTTTAGGTTCATTCTTAGATTGATCAACATGTTTGTGAACCTTAAATAGTAATGAAAGAGTTTCACGTTGTTATATAAATTTCTTGTTATTTGGAAATACAATTATACGTCTCAATGTATTCGGACTAAAATTTGTAAGAGTACAGAGTAGTGTAGGAATTTACTTACCTGACATATTCGAGTTATTTTTTATGATGTCAATTTCTTTGTAAAAATAGGAAAGAACAAACAAGACTCGAAAAACCTTGGTGAATGTTTTCAATTTTAGAAGCTTAATTCTCATTGTAATCATGTTGTATATATTATTGTTTTGGGTTTCGGGGTGAGCGTAGGTCTTGAAATACTTTCAAATAGATTATAAGAGTCTCTTAAATTAGTGGGAAGTAAGTAGAGTGATTTTTTTATTCAGATTTAGTTTATGTTTTATTGTAAATTTGTAACAAAGGTATTAGAGACACTCAATTTGATATATATTGTGAACTGTGGGGGAGTTGTGAGTCCTTTTAGGCTTCTCCCCATTCTTCTGTCTATTAGGTGAATATTCTGGCATGCCCACTTTTATGGGAAGACCACTAGGTGCTGCAGAAGTTTTTACTAAATACGGAGGATAATCCATATTTTTCCTAATTTGCTCCAATTAAGTAAAACAATAATTTAGTTTCATTGATGATATAAATTTTAGTTTTTGAGCAATTTAAGGATTGAAATAAAAAGTAAGTTGGGTGCAAAGTTAATTGAGAGGATTAGGTGCCTAATTAGTGTAATTAGGCTAAGTCAGAACTTAGTGAGACGAGTTTTAACAAACTTGGTATTAGAGCCTAGATTTGGCTCAATTAAAGATAAATTTGGTTGGAAACCAAAGGGTGATTGAGCGGGATTAGTTAAAAAACAACTGTGAGTTAGGGATATTTTTTATTGTGATTTATTTGGTATGTGTTTATTATAGTATCACTAGATATATGATAAGAAGTTTATTCTCATTGTTTGTTCGATACTTAACTTGCGAGATATGACGAGTGAGATTTGGAACAGATAATTAAAAAGAGAATATACTTATGAAATGATAATTGAGCGTCATGAGACATGAAATAGACACGGGAAGTCTAAATTCACAAGGGTATTGTAAATAGTTTAAACTATTACAATTATAAAAAGCTCAGAAAAATGCCAAAATGGATTTAAATTTAAATTGAAACGATTGAGAATCGTTTGGAAAAGGCGAAATGAAATCGAGACATGTGGGAATCACATAGATGTTTGGAATTTAGAATGAGGTCAATACTAGATGAATTATTAACTCGAAAAAAAAGACACATTCTATAAGATTTTAGTTGAATTCACAACCAATAGAGAGTTGGTTCTGAAAAATAGTCTCAACAAGGAAAAAGGAGACACGTGGTTTCGAAAATAGAAATTGATTGGACAAATTGATTCTTGACTTGGAAATCACAATGGGATTGTGATAAGTCTAGTTAAGTTGTCTAAGTCAGTTCCTACGAAAATAAAACATTTGGAAAAAAAAGTAGTCTCCTTTCTGAAACAAAACACAATATTGAAATACACAAGTTAGAAGTAATCTTTATTAACACCAGATTAAGTGTTGTTACGAAACAAAGATCAACGAGATTTCTAATTTGAAAAAATGAAAGGTGTAGTGATAGGATAAACATGTTAGAAGTTAGAATATTAGGGAAAACAATATAAAAATAGCTAGGATTAGCTATTAAATAAATCATAAATAGCTGTGTTTCGAAATTCAAAGTACCCAATAGTCATTTCTAACAAAATTAAGTTATGATGCCTATCATTACGACTTAAGAAAATAATAAAGGAAGCGATAGATGTACTGATTGTGAATAAGTTAATGATTTGTATAAGACGTCGGCATGAGCTCCTATATTGCGAGAATTTCTAGTTATAGAATTTAAAGGATTGAAATAGCATCCTTTAAGAGTTTAATTAGTTGTTAAGTTGATATATGGTTTGGAAATTCAAATTTTTTATCTCTTCAGTTGAACAATAACGGAAAGGTAAATTCATCAAAATTAAATTGATGAAAAGTAAGATAGTTCGATATCTTACGCAGTCTCTTGAAAAGTACTGAATTTCTTTTTGAGAAAAACAAACGTTGAGAAATATGTGACAAATGGGAACAAGTTAAGGCAATAACAAATAGTAGAATTGTTTGAGTTACAAAAAAGTTTCTCTGTTTCGAACAAAGACTAGTTAAGGAAGACTTCAAGTTATCAAAGGTTATAAGAAGTCGTATAGACCTTAACTGTATTTTCGAAAAGACAAGAGATATAAATTGTCTTCCTAAGTCAAAATAAGGAGCTATAAGTGGCTTAGGTGTTGAGCTAAAGTCATGATAAGTTTGAAAAGGGCCAGTAAGTGAGATCAATGTAAGAATAGCTAAGATTGACAAAAATGGAACCAAATAGACTTTGTAATGTAAACATGATTTATTCACAGTGTAGATAACTAGTTTGGTGCCCCAATTCTCTTCAAATAATCGAATAAATTAGTGAGGCTCGGTATGAAAGAATTTATGAAGTTTTGTTGGATTCAATTAGAAGTTTAAGTATAGGTAAATAAATGGTCAAGGAACTCTCACATGCGCATGAAAATGGAAGTTTCGTTTCAACGAGTCATGATCAAATGAGGATTTCAAACTATAAGTTTAAGGGAAGACGGTATATCTTCACAAGGATCTTACAAGGAATCAAATCCAAAAGTTGAAATATGTCAACCAAAGTAATATACAAGGAATCAAATCCAAAAGTTGAAATCAGTCGGAAAACTTTCACCTAATCGACAGCAGAATTGGAGAAAGGCATAAAATGACTCAACTCCTCGTATTTCACGATATATATCAAATCCAAACTTTAAATACTAGTTTAGAGTCTTTGATACCTTAATTACAATTTTATAACCCCAAAATAAACCAAAATTGAATTATAAACATCTTAACTTACTTTAAATTAATTTAGGAGACTCTCATAACCTATTCAAAAGTATTTCACGGCCTACACCACCCCAAAGATCAAAACAATATATATAAAGTGATTGCAACAAGAAAATAAACTTTTAAACGTAAAACATTCACCAAAGATCTTCGAGCTTTTCTCGTTTTGTTTGATCTTCACAGAGAACCAGGTATCACCAAAAATAACTCGAAGATGTCAGGTAAGTAAACTCATAAATTACTCTGTACTCCTGCAAATGTTAGTCTGCATACATGAAGACATGCAATTGCATTTCCAAATAACAACAAATTTATATAACAATGCGGATCCCTCATTTCATGTTTTAAGCTTATAATAAGAATGCCCACACATTATGAACCTAGAATAGTCATATGAGTTCAATGCATGCCACCCCGGAGTCGACATTACTAGCCTTAGACGCCTGCGGTATGTCTAGTCTAAAGTGGAGCACCTCACACTCTTACAACCGAAGCAGGGGCGACTTTATCCGGATGCCATGAATGCATAACAAAGAATGATGCAAAATGCGATACAGACTAAACACAAATGCAGGTACAAAGATAAATTCAATAAATAGTAAATACCATTGTATGGTATACTTATAACCAAGCAACTTTAAGCTACTTTTCGGGATTCTCATAGCGTCGAATCAGATTGAGAATGGTTCCAATAGCTTCCATGCATACCCAATTATATTATGGTTTAAGCTTCAAATGGAATCAAATCATGAAACCCAATGAAAATTGTGGTCAAAGTACGCTTGAGAATAGTTTCCAAAAATATTAATTTATATAACTATTTCAATTGGTTTTCAATTAGCCAACTTAGGGTAATGTTTTAAGCATGAAAACCTCATTATTTATCATGATGACCCAAAATGAACTTGTAGTACTCATGTCCTACTTTCCATGGACTCCAAAAACACTCAAATTGAATCACCGACGGAGAAGTTATGAATTTTCCAATATGGCCTATGAACTAGGAAAACTTTAATTATTTTGAAATCAAATATTAGAACATATAGCTTTCATATTAAAACATTTTGTATAAATGCCTAAAGTGGAACCTTCATGGGCAAATTGATCATGTAAACTTAAGGAGAAATTGGGAAAACAATTAAAATAGATTGGTGATAAGTCGGTATTTATAAGTATTTAATAGTCTATTTTAGTATATTAAATTATTAAAAGTATTTAAAATATATATTTAATTATATTTTTTGGTCATTTTTAGGTGAAACGGAGTGCGCGGTTGAATTTGTGGTGGAAAAATACTCAAAGTAGAGTATTTACTTGCAGTGATCGGATGCCGGACAGTTTGCCTAGAAATACGCGTTGCGCGGTGGGTCGAATAGCGGACGGGGTGTTCCAGCCAATCAAAGCATGCCACGTCAGCATTTGACTAATCGGGTGTTGACACATCAGCGACACGCGTCAAAGCATCCGCCCAACAGCACGTCACTCATTAGTTTTCCTCCAATCGAAAGCCACCACGTAGCGTGTCTAAATCGTCTCCTCCAATCAGAGACCGCCACGTCAGCACCACAGGCCACGTCACACACCGCCTTAATTTCTCCTCGTTTCAGATACCGTCGATCTGCCTCGAGCTTCGTGCCCTCACAAACTCCCAAATTTTCGCACATAGCCTCGCGATTTCTTCCGTGCCACGTCATTCCACGTGGCATCCACTCATTCGTCCAGCGCGTAATAGCGAAGTGTTTCGGCTAATCACACGCGGACACGTGGCGCTGACTCACCCCACACAACCGAATGTACAGTACTCAGCGAATTACGCGGCGACAACTCAGCGGCGGTCAAAGTGGTTAACGAATCCGGTCCCGACACGTGGCGCGGGAGGAAAAATAGCCAATCGGTTGGTTACACGTGGCAAAATCCGATTCTTTATCTAAAAACACCCCTACGATGCTCCTCGGCGCACGAGTCGCCTCCCTAACCCCTAAAATTAGTATCCGAGTCCAAATTGGAGTATTGTTATATATTAGGAACCTATGTATTATTAGAGGAAGAATTAATTAGTATTTTTTAGAGATTTATTATTAGTTTTTAATATAGATTTTTGAAGATGATGTCCGGGTAATCAATTTCTTGCCTAAGTCGAAAGAGAAGCAAGTCGGGATTATGGATTCAAAGCATATTATGTGAGATCTTTTATTTTATTATTTAATTAATTTAATTTATCCTATTTCATTGTTGTTGATTTAATGATTATGATTTATATATATGGTATATATGAGGCCAATGCATGCTTTTAGATGGACAATCTACTGTTATTTGGAATATTAGTATCCGTGTAATTGTGCTTTTAGACCAATAAAGTAACGAACATTCACCCGTTTGCAGTAAAACCCTTTCGGTTCTTGAATGTACAATAATTGAATCTAGGTTAAATCGGTTGCGGTCGCGACCCGGTTATTTAGGATTAGTGCTCCCATAGATTTATATTACTGTGGTTAATATGTTAAACCTGATTGGCGGATGTCTAGAGTTATACATTAATTAGGGAAGTAGTTAGTGGTGGATGTTGATTTTCTATAGCTAATCTAGGAGAATTTAAATTAATAACTTTTTAGGAAAGATTGAACACCATAATTGCTATTGAATCTTAATTCTGATTTGTGGAACTGGAGATTTAGGTGTTATTTAGGTGTTAATTAATTATTAATTAATTGTTTTAGAAATTAGTTTAGTTAAATCAATTAGTTTAATTAATATTTATTTTAAAACCCCCGATTTTTCTTTTTTGTTGTTTTAGCCTAAGAAAGACAACTAGTCTCTGTGGGATCAACCCTTTGCCACTATTCTACAAAATAGTTGGTTTATGAAACTTTACTTTATTGATGTGTTCGGCGCGCGTCAATTTTTGGCGCCGTTGCCGAGGATAGGTATATTTCTTTCTATGGTTTACTTTTATTTTTATTTTTTATTTTTTATTTTTTTTTGTTTTGCCTATCTAGTCCCTTGCTCTTAACATGTATCCAGGCAATATCTCGAGTTCCACTGATCAGAAACTTGACCGAAAAATCTCTATGATGGAACATCTCCTCTCCTCTGGTGAAGTGCAAGTCAACCCTGCGATGGACTCCTCCAACCCCCATAATTACGGTCGATACGAAGACTCACATTATTATAATGTGAATGGGGTAGGTATGTCACATAATAGATATCAATATTTTAACATGAATTCTTTTGTGCAACAGGTCGAGGTTTGCAAGATTTGTTGAGACTATTCTCATTCTGCACACAATTGCCCCTATTATCTATAGTATGAGAATTATCACTATTCTAACTATGCATCGCCACAACCCGACTTCTCTGGATTCATGTCACACCCACAGGTTCCTCAACATGAAGGAAATCAACAGTTTCATCAAAGCCTCTCCTTGAAAGATATGGTGATGCAAATGATATATCAAATAAGAGAAAGTGTGCAAGACTTTCGACGAGCTTGTCATAACATATGACAACTTGATTTTAGTTGTCCAGCCTCGAAGGACTTGGTAACTGACTTAGATCAATATATTGCCAGTCGTCAAAGAAAAATTAATGAAGCAGAGTTGTGTAGTACACAACCAACTTTTAACCTAGAGGAGGATGTGAGCGTTGATACGTTGATGGATCTTGAGGTGAAAGAGGATACACAGGTGGAAGACTATTTGATAGACACATCCGAAGAATGTGAAGTCTTTCAAATTGAGCCAGAGATTGTCATTGCATTAAATGAGGGAGAAGATGAGATGAACGTTGATGTCAATTCAGACAAACCGGAGAAGCCGCAAATAGAGAGCGAGGAAGACCAACTTCTGGTGTTGGTACAACCACCCACCCTCCCATGCACATTTGATACACCTTATAAGGGGGTGGAAGTAAGGGAGCATTTGCAGATCTTCTACACTGCCGACACTTTTGTGTTGGACGATCCTGATACGATAGATTCTTTTGTGTTGGAAGTTCTGGATGAGCTCCTAAGTCTGAAAGAGGGCGTGCATGCTTCATTGCCTAAATACGCTGATGCGCCATTCGTTGTTGACACCTCTAAAGGAGATGGCATTACGTGACCAATCATGCTAAGTCTAGCCGAAGACTTAAAAGAAATGCGGCTCGTTGGGAGGCAACCCAACTTTATTTTTATTTTATTTTATTTTATTTATTTCTTGCATTTATTTTAGTTTTAGTTCAGTTTTAGTTTTTTATTATTTTTAATAACACTCTAATTTGGTCTCTTTATTTTTACAGGTAATGGAGGGTTGGAGCGTTAAGTTTTGTAGGTTTGACTTTGGATTACATTTTTAGTATAATTTGAGCATTATTTTTTTTTAGAACTTAACATGTTTATAGGATTTTAGGTGTTTTGATACTTGGTTGTGACATACCTAACTTAAGTCACTGCATTAGTGGCAGGTTTTTTAGTAGACCCAAAACCCTAAATTTCATTCCATCATCTTATTGATTTCACCCTTAGTTGAAAGACATCGGGTTCGCAAGACTTGATTGGAGTCTTTTTAGTTAACTCATATATTTACTAGTTCTTGCTCTTGTTATGATTGTTATTTCATAGTTTCCTTAGTCACCCACACATGAGAGATTTTGTGCGTTCACTAGTTTTTAGAGACTTTTTGTTATGCATGCATTCGTATCATTTCTTATCCATGTCTTTCTTCATCACTATCTTTTTCTTTTTGTCATATGGATGCCTGTACTTGTTTTGAACCTTGAGGACAAGGTTCGGAATAAGTTTGGGGGTGTTTTAGGGATTGTGGATTGATTTGGATCTTTGCGAAAGACCGCAGGTGAGATCGTTTAATTTTTTTTTACGCGGTTATATGCGGATATTTGATGGTAATGGTGGTGTTTTATATCATTTCTTTCCATTCTTTCATTTCTTATCCATTCATATTCCTTTCTCATTTCATTAGGAATTGATACACTTACGTGTGTATATATATATATGCATTTAATATATATATATATATATATTATTTAGAGTCACCCGATGTAACGACCCGTTTTAATCGATCCCGATTAACTGCTAATTACGAATTAAGAACATAAGCTCAGACCCACGTGGACGTCACGAAATAGTCTATGACACGCCTAATAGGTAAAATATGTTATTTTTGTGTGGCGAGTGTTTAATTATTTTACTATTATTTAATAGTTTGCGCCGCGTTAATTGAGAATTACGCTTGGTCCCGCTGTACGGGTGTAGTGACAAGACTGTGCGACGTCGCGGTTTGAGCGACGACGCGGGTGTACGGGGTACTATAGGATTGAGTTATCTCATCACATCACCCATCACATCACACATCACATCACCCTACTTCATCATTACTTCTTTTTCTCCAAAAATAAATAAAAAAATTCCTTTAAAATCGGGTAGAGAGAAGGGAGAAAAAGAAAGAGAGAGAGGGGAAAGAGAGGAGAGAGAGAGAAGAAATAGAGAGAGAGAGGCAGAAGAGAAAGAGAGAGTAACACCAGCGGCGACGCGCGGCAGCGACGCTCGGCTGCTCCACGCGGCAGCGATGCGCGGCGCGACAGCACCAGTAGTGGTGAAGCGGTGGTGGCGCCGTCAGCGGCGCGGTGACCCGTTGCCGGAACAATCGATCTCCCGGTATGGTTCGAAAAGTGTGCCAAATATTAAACTTTTTGGAATAAAAGTTATTATCTCAAATTTCGGTATCACATAATAAATTCATTAAATGAGACTTTAAAATGATAAAAAAAGTGATATAATTGGATACCAGGGACTTAGGGGACCATAATCAGGTATCAGGCGCGTATCTCGAGACATGAGCGGGACATTTTGGAGAGATATTTGTGATTGTTTATAGTAATTAAACCCACGAGAAAATCAGCTTAAAATTTACTTATTTTCATTGAGAATTATTTATTTCAATTCATTTCATATTCAGTTTCATTTTTACTCTATTCTCGCGTGTGTCTGTGTATGGTCGAAGGGACGGTGTGACCCATTTCCGGCTCTCTCGTTGATGACAATCTGATTGTTGCTACGGAGTTGGTCATACCCTAGACTACGTGTGAGATATTTCTCAGCGAGTCGATGATCTCGAGAGCGAGTTGACATGAGGCCCACCTCCGTCACAAATTTCCTCTCCTTTGAGGCCTTGGGTGGAAGTCTACCTTCCGACCAACATGGTTTCTCATTCGACCGTGAAGAGGGGGTGTAGTAGGGGTGGCAATTCGTGTCGGCGAGTCATAAACGTGTCGTGTCATAAACAGGTCATGACCCATATAATGCAAACTCATTACATGACATGTTTATTAATCGTGTTAATCGTTTTCGTGTCTAAGTAGGTCGTGTTAATTAACATGTCGTGTATTCGTATCACCCATTTATTAAATATTGTATTTAAAAATTTAATTTTATTTAAACTTTTATAATTTGGTTACTATTTTTTAAAATATATCTAAATGATTAAATTCGAACACACATACTAAAATAGCCAATAAAATATAATGTGGTTATATATAGTTGTTAGTTTTACTTTACTTTTTTATTTAAGTTTTTATTACTCTTAATAATAAAGTAAAAATGACTCGTAATAATAACATAAACAAAATTATAAGAATCATCTTAAAAAAAATCTAAATTTTACTTTGGTGAAAAGTTTTATTTTTTCTTAATAAATAATTATTAATAAAATCTAAAACATAAATAACATATTAAAAGTAAAATGAACATTTCTTCTCAAATATAAAATAAAATGTGATAAAAGATGTTTATAAATAAATCATGCTATTAATATGCATTCAAATGGATGAATTTTGTGCCAATCCATTTATTATACCATATTTATTATTTATACATTATTCTTTAGTCGTGTTAAGCGAGTTATAAACGAGTTAAGCAGGTTGACATGTTAATGACTCGTTTATTAACCGTGTATAAACGTGTTAACATGTTTATGACCCAGACCCACTTAAGCCAAATCCACAACATGTTTATTACGTATCGTGTCGTGTCGTGTTAATCGTTTCATGACTCAAATTGCCAACCCTATGGTGTTGATTTCCTCACCCTCAGGGCCTTCTCGGTTTAGCGTTTTTGTCCCAGGGCTCGACAGCTATACACCACACTCGCGTTCCGTATTCTTGGTTATCTCACGACTTATATTCATGCTTTACATTCCTGTTCATTTACTTTATATGCATGAATTGTTGCCGTATTCTTGGATTTCTTATGAATACTAACTGGATTTCTCTGGGATTTACTCATCTAGAACTTCTCATTGTTGTTGGTGGCAAGTTGCAGATATTGTGACGAGCCCGGAGAAGGCGGTGATTAGCGACTACCTCTGATTTGGAGCGCCTCCACTAGCCTACTTGTAGGTGATTGTATTTACGTATACATACTTTTGAGATTATTTTGGGAGACTTTTCACCCGATACATGTATATTGACGCCTATTATACATTTTTGTCACCTTAATTAATATACATGGTATCCTTTTGTTGGGTTTCCACCCCGTAGGTTGTTAATTAATGCATAACTTGTTTACATTAATTATATGCATGTTATTAAGATTTCCGCTACTAAAATAACTTAAATAAATCAAAACAAATGAATTAAGTTATAAAACTTTATAACTTAGTATATTTTGCTAAAATAATCATTTAAATATCAAAATTTACTAAGTTGGAGTATTAGATGGTAAGTTCGCGGGCCGTCACAGATAGGTGTGCAGGTGACGTGGCATGACTTGGTGACGTGTCCGCGACGTGGCGGTGCCTGGTTTGCCTCAGAATTTGGGGTCGTCACAGTTGGTATCAGAGCTTAGGTTCAGACAAACCTAGGGAAAATTTTGAAAATTTTATGGCTTAAGACATTGTGATACCAACGTCAATGTTGGTATCAAAGCCTAGGTTTAGGCGAACCTAGGTGGAAAATAAATACAACCGAATAAGACTTAACAACGAACATTAGATGTGGAAACCCAAAGATCCTAACTTAGAACTTTAGTTGGGAAGTGTAGTGTCGATATTTATATACACGTTATGTTTTGATTGTATTATATATAAACACCTATTACGAGTTGGCCTGACAGGCGAATATAGTTACATACATTAATGGATGACAGCGGATTGTAGCTGGATTTGTGGCATGATGAGTGATATATTACGCCGCGGTTATTCTTGTTCTTACTTATCGTGACAATGTTATTAATGATGACCAACAACCGGAAGAGATACACAGACTCCTCAAGGCTCAGACGATTAGTTGGTGCGGCTAGAGATGCATACAGTGATTAAAGCAAATGCGAAAAAGAAATGGACCCGTACGATGATACCCATACCTTCGCAATACACATTACCTACTGAGTGGAGTACTAAGGCAATAAAAAGGTGTAAGTGGAAACGCAGCCGAAGATTTGGGGATAGTCAGTCAGTTTCAGGACAAATACTCAATAGTTTCCAGTACAGCCATAAGGAACAAAAAGAGAGTGTAGTATAGGCTAATGACTTTGACATCACCATTACCATTGATGAGAAACAACCAATTAATTACTTCGGGTGTGATAACCGAGATGTTACAAGGATAAATGTCTCTAGAAACTCAATTGTGTCAGTTACGACAATATCGATACTAGCACAGTTTTATATACTAAAGCCCCAATTCGGGTGGTGTCTGAATAGCAAATAAAATGCCAATTTAATTATTAGTTCAATTAATAAATGTATGGAGATGATGACGTTATATCATTTTATACCTAGCCACATGATAGGCGAGTTAGGACTCGACCATATTTTGAGCCAACACATACGTTATTCTCAGCGTGGCAGCCGAAGGTAAGATGTTACCATAACTAAATCGGCATAGGATGCCTATTTTAGGTTGGCAAACAATAATTGCCGAGAATGTTTACGTAAGCCATGACTTTCTAACTTAGTGTGCCACCAGTTTGGTTACTGCAACAAGCAAGGAAGGGCAGTCTAATGCAAAGTTTAAATTATTAATAGAAACAAATATTAGCACACCTTGGTATCTTATCGAGACTAAGATTTTGACGATTACTTCATGCATACTACGGGTTGCGAGTTAAGAAATCCTATTGGTTTGAACCCTTTAGGGAAATGACATATGCAAGATAGGAATGACCTCTTTCCGAGCTGACACTTAAAAGGTGCGATGTACGATAGCTGACATTTGTGAGTGAGGTATAGCTCATAGACAATCATTCATGATAGCAAAAAAAAATCTAGCTTATGCTACATAGTGGACTCTAGTGATCGTCAGGTCGACGATTAGGAACATGTGTAAGACGTGGGACAAATAGGTTTTTAGTAGACTCTATGGAAGCAGATAGTGTTGAGATGACTCATAACTACATGAAAGCAAGTACGGACTCCTTTAGCTTCGGCCAGAGCGCTGGAGTAGTCTTGCGGAAATAACAGTTCGAGTAACTCCACTATTGTGCCATGATTTGTTCGAGGTCCGTGAGGTCAGTGGGGCCACACTACTACTTATTGGATTGGGAACAAATTAGGAATACGAGCTGAAATAGAGTTTGCAAACATATTTAAGGTCGAAATGACCTCAAACCAACCTAAGGAACGAGCAGTTGCAAAGTTCTCACGAATCTAGAATTGACTCAATCGTAATAGATTTTGCACTTATGATCAGTCCGACCCAACCTGCAGAACATTTGGGATAATGCCTTAAAGGGACATGGAAAGCCTTGAAAGATCAGAGATTTAAATCGAACTAAATGCGTGCGAGTCACTTGTTTCAAGGATAAAAAAAAGGGAAATAGATTTTATTGCGGTTAAAAACAAAAAAATTCGATCATTTCGTCAATAAGCTGAAGACTCTAGGTACGCGTTAAGGATGGAGAGTTAAGTTTTAACTTAGGAAGTCCAAGAGAAGATGTTAAGAGACGAAATTGTAGTTAGTATGTTAACTATTGTTGCAAGTATTAGCTCTGACATCCTGGTAGGAAACAGAAGAGGCGGATTGTCTATAGATCACAACTCTTTAGAGAATCAAAAGAAGCAAAGGTCAACCTTACCATTCGAGTTATTGCACTCTTTAGATCCTTGTACACGTGAGGTATGACCTAGTTAGGCATACGCTACAACTAAGGCATGAGAACGCACGTTTCAACTACATTCGAGAATCTAAAACACGGCTTTATATGAAGTTAAATATATGGAGTTTCGAGCGTAGTTCAATTGGAAATTGTGCTTGTTTAGCATCGCAGAAAAGCTTCGAACACCTTAAATATGATAATAAAGCAAAACGACGAAGAAGTGCCTAAAAATATTTTCACTACGATCGAGTAACTTGACATGCAGGGTTGCCAACAGAAATGACAGAAGAGCGAAGGTATCGCCATGGAAGCTTTATCTCAGTGTCAGATTGGCAAGCACCTTTATCTCAATAAAACACGATAACCTCCAGATTTGGATACGAAGGTTAGCGTATATGTCTAGGGCGCTCAATTGTAGTCAAACGACAGGTGAAAAGAACATGATTTGTGTGAGCACTTAAAATGATATTTAATAGTCGTTGATTGATTAAAAATTTAAACTTAAATTAAGGCTTTCAAGTAAAGTCTGAATTGAGGTCTTATACGATATTAGATAATACCGACAAGTTGAGTTGGGATGGTGCCTTGAGATGCACGGGGTCACACAAGTGGATGATTTGGTTTACTTGAAGGTTTCTCCCTTGAAAGACCTCATTGAGGAAAGAAATTATACTGTACGAAGGCGATACTCCACTTGTTCTAAGGTAGAGATCGAATTAAATCTGAATTTCGGGACGAAATTCCCTTTAGTTGGGAAGATTGTAACGGCCCGTTTTAATCGATCCCGATTAACTGGCTAATTACAAATTAAGAACATAAGCTCAGGCCCACGTGGATGTCGCGAAATAGTCTATGACACACCTAATAGGTGAAATATGTTATTTTTGTGTGGTGAGTGTAATTATTTAATAGTTCGCGCCGCGTTAATTGAGAATTACACTTGGTCGAGCTGTACGCTTGTAGTGACGAGAGTGTGCGACATCACGGTTTGTGCGACGATGCGGGTGTACGTGGTACTATGTGATTGAGTTGTCTCATCACATCACCCATTACATCATACATCACCTCACCTTACCTCATCATTACATCATACATCACCTCACCTTACCTCATCATTACTTCTTTTTATCCAAAAATTAAAAAAAAATCCTTTAAAATTGGATATAGAGAAGGGAGAGAAAGAAAGAGAGAGAGAGAGAAAAGAGAGGGGAGAGAGAGAAGAAAGAAAAGAGAGAGAGAGAGAGAGAGAGAGAGAGAGAGAGAGAAAGCGAGAGCATAAGAGAGAGAGAGAGAGCGAAGAATGACGCCGCCCTGGCCGCCGTGCCGCGCTCTGCGAGAGGCGACGCGCGCGGCGCAGCTCGCGTGTGCCGCGCCCGCGCCAGCGAGCGATGTGCGGCGCGACAACAGTGGTGGTGAGGCAGTGGCGGCGCCGGCAGCGGCGCGGTGACCCGTTGCCGAAACAATCGATCCCCCGGTATGGTTCGAAAAGCGTGCCAAATATTAAACTTTTTGGAATAAAAGTTATTATCTCAAATTTTGGTATCACATAATAAATTCATTAAATGAGACTTTAAAATGATAAAAAGTGCTATAATTGGATACCAGTGACTTAGGGGACGATAATCGGGTATCGAGCGCGTATCTCGAGACGTGAGCGGGACATTTTGGAGAGATATTTGCGATTTTTAAAGGTAAGTAAACCCACGAGAAAATCAGCTTAGAATTTACTTATTTTCATTGAGAATTATTTATTTCAATTCATTTCACATTACTTTTCGTCAGTTCAGTTTCATATTTACTCTATTCTCGCGTGTGTTTGTGTATGGTCGAAGGGACAGTATGACCCCTTTCCGGCTCTCTCGTTGATGACGATCCGATTGTTGCTACGGTGTTGGTCAAACCTTAGACTACGTTTGAGATATTTCTCAGCGAGTCGATGATCTCGAGAGCGAGTTGACGTAAGGCCCACCTCCGTCACAGATTTCCTCTCCTTTGAGGCCTTGGGTGGAAAACTACCTTCCGACCAACAGAGTCCGACCAACAGAGTTTCTCATTTCGATCGTGAAGAGGGGGTGTAGATTTCCTCACTCCCAGGGCCTTCTCGGTTTAGTGTTTTTTTCCCAGGGCTCGAAAGCTATACACCACACTCGCGTTCCATATTCTTGATTATCTCACGACTTATATTCATGCTTTACATTCCTATTTATTTACTTTATATGCATGAATTGTAGCCGTATTCTTGGATTTCTTATGAATACTAACTGAATTTCTCTGGGATTTACTGACCTGGAACTTCTCATTGTTATTGGTGGCAAGTTGTAGATATTGCGACGAGCCGGGGGAAGGCGGTGATTGGCGACTACCTCTGATTTGGAGCACCTCCACTAGCCTACTCGTAGGTGATTGTATTTACGTATACATACTTTTGGGATTATTTTGGGAGACTTTTCACCTGATACATGTATATTGACGCCTATTATACATTTTTATCGCCTTAATTGATATACATGGTATCTTTTTGCTGGGTTTCCACCTCGTAGGTTGTTAATTAATGAATAACTTGTTTACATTAATTATATGCATGTTATTAAGACTTCCGCTACTAAAATAACTTAAATAAATCAAAACAAATGAATTAAGTTATAAAACTTTATAACTTACTATATTTTGCTAAAATAATCATTTAAATATCAAAATTTACTAAGTTGGAGTATTAGATGGTAAGTTCGCGGGCCGTCACAGATAGGTGTGCAGGTGACGTGACATGACTTGGTGACGTGTCCGGCGACGTGGCGGTGCTCGCTTTGCCTCAAAATTTGGGGTCTTCACACCCAAAACTTTGTTCATGCCTTTGGTTGTGGATGAGTAAATTATAGTTGCCTTTTTTACTTGAGACTTAGAGAAAATTAGGAGAAACATTTAATCAAGTTCGTAGCTCAGCATTTTCGTGATTTCATGATTAGAGACTTAGATGATGGTTAAACTTAGTACTAGATAACGAAAATGAATAAACGGTCAAATTTATGCAAGTTATATTATTTAACCCACATCGGGGGATTTGCTTGATTTAGTGAAAGTGAAAAGTACTAACAGGAGTTTTTCTAATAAAAATAATAAAAAAGAGAGTCCCACAGGTTTCCGCAGGAAATGGAGCAGGGAAACTTCTGGTGAAAAAAAGTGAGAAAATCGGTCCATAGGAAATGGAGCAGGGACCGTATTAGTTGAAAAAAAAAAGAAAAAAAAAAATTGGAGAAGAAAAAAATAAAATAAAATTGAAAAAAATGAATAAAGGCGGAAGTAGTGAAACTCCTCAAATAAAAGATTTAGTTCGAGTGCTTTCACTATATTAAGTGAAATTTGAACTTATGTGATTTAATTGTATAGACCAATAAAACTTGTGATTAGTTGATGGCCCTTGTATTGACCGATTCTATGTTTTGAAAGTAAGATCTTAATTGTGTTTGACTTGCGAGACTTGACATATCATAACTTTGAAATTTTCTGAGTTACTTGTTAGTTTGATGACTATGTAAACCAAAGGAACATCATGAATTTGGGTCGGGTATAGGATTAGTTGAGTCAGTGCATTATTATATTAGGAGTCTAGTTTTGTTTGTGTTGTCATTTACACATTTGCTCGGGACGTGCAAAGTCTTAAGTTTGGGGGTATTTGATAAGTCGGTATTTATAGGTATTTAATAGTCTATTTTAGTATATTTAATTATTAAAAGTATTTGAAATATATATTTAATTATATTTTTTGGTCATTTTTAGGTGAAACGGAGTGCGCGGTTGAATTCATGGCGGAAAAATACTCAAAGTAGAGTATTTACTTGCAATGATCGAATGTCGGACAGTTTGCCTCGAAATACGCATTGTGCGGTGGGTCAAATAACGGACAGGGTGTTCCAGCCAATCAAAGCATGCCACGTCAGTGTTTGACAAATCGGGTGTTGACACGTCAGCGCCACGTGTCACAACAGCAGCCCAACAGCACTTCACTCATTGGTTTTCCTCCAATCGCAAGTCGCCACGTAGCGTGTCTAAATCGTCTCCTCCAATCAGAGACCGCCGCGTCGGCACCACAGGCCATGTCACACACCGCCTTAATTTTTCCTCGTTTCAGATACCGTCGATCTGCCTCGAGATTCGTGCCCGCACAAACTCCCAAATTTTTGCACATAGTCTCGCGATTTCTTCCGTGCCACGTCATACCACGTGGCATCCACTCATTCGTCCAGCGCGTAATAGCGACGTGTTTCGGCTAATCACACGCGGACACGTGGCGCCGACTCACCCCACACACAACCGAATGTACAGTACTCAGCGAATTACGCGGCGACAACTCAGCGGTGGTGACAGCAGTTAGCGAATCCGGTTCAGACTCGTGGCGCGTGCAGGAAAAAAGCCAATCGGCTATTTACACGTGGCGGAGTCTGATTTTTTATCTAAAAACACCCCTACGATGCTCCTCGGTGCACGAGTCACCTCCCTAACCCCTAAAATTAGTATCCGAGTCCAAATTGGAGTATTTTTATATATTAGGAACTTAGGTATTATTAGAGGAAGAATTAATTAGTATTTTTTAGAGATTTATTATTAGTTTTTAATATAGCTTTTTGAAGATGATGTCCCGGTAATCAATTTCTTGCCTAAGTCGAAGGGGAAGCAAGTCGGGATTATGGATTCAAAGCATATTATGTGAGATCTTTTATTTTATTATTTAATTTCTCCTATTTCATTGTTGTTGATTTAATGATTATGGTTTAGATCTATGGTATGTATGAGGCCAATGCATGCTTTTAGATGGACAATCTACTGTTATTTGGAATATTAGTATCTGTGTAATTGTGCTTTTAGACCAATAAAGTAACAAACATTCACCCGTTTGCCGTAAAACCCTTTCGGTTCTTGAATGTACAACAATTGAATCTAGGTTAAATCGGTAGCGGTTGCGACCCGGTTATTCGGGATTAGTGTTCTCATAGATCTATATTACTGCGGTTAATGTGTTAAACCTGATTGGCGGATGTCTAGGATTATACATTAATTAGGGAAGTAGTTAGTAGCGAATGTCGATTTTCTATAGCTAATCTAGGAGAATTTAAATTAATAACTTTTTGGGAAATATTGAAGACCATAATTGCTATTGAATCTTGATTCTGATTTGCGGAACTGGAGATTTAGGTGTTATTTAGGTGTTAATTAATTATTAATTAATCGTTTTAGAAATTAGTTTAGTTAAATCAATTAGTTTAATTAATATTTATTTTAAAACCCCCGATTTTCCTTTTTTGTTGTTTTAACCTAAGAAAGACAACCAGTCTCTGTGGGATTAACCTTTTGCCATTATTCTACAAAATAGTTGGTTTAGGAAACTTTACTTTATTGACGTGTTCGGCGCGCGTCAATTGGACCTTTGGAGAGACTGTCTTCAATCATACCTAATAATGAATCATTAAATTTTAAATGCCTTTTGTCAGGAACAGACACCAGAACTGAAGTATTAAGTCCCGATGTAGTTAATGGCTTTATAGCGACTTGAATGAGTCCAATATGTAAGTATTTATGAGTTTCTTTATATCTATTAATTTTTTCAAGAGAAATTAAAAGAATTTCTTATCCTTCTTCATCGATAGATTTTGTATCTTCTTCTAATTTAATTATATAATCTTGACGTTTTGAAAATGAACCTTTATTATAAACATCTTTAGGTTTTATAACTGGCATATCCCAGTTTTGAAGAGATTGTTCAATTTGAGAAAAAGAGATTTCATGAATGTTTTTTAAATCAATGGTAGAAGATTGTTTGATGATAGTTTCTAAATTTCGAGAATCAGAAGAGGATGCATACTCAAATTTTATAGAAAGTTTATTTGAAAGAACACTTTTCACTTTCTTTACTAATTCACTCATGTTTAACAAAATGGAGTTCACTCACTTGGTCAACGACTTACAGCTAGACTTACCTCTTGCTAGACTTACAACGCGACTAGGAAAATGCATGTGAAAACCGTTAAGTCGAACAGAATGAAAGGAAATAAGTGAAAATCATGCTTGCAAATAAACTATTCTAATAAAATTGTGAGTATAAAATACTGATCCGATTTTGATATTGAATATATAGAAAGAAAATGGTAGGAAATACTTACAACAGCATTGTAGTGATCGTTGGCTCTGATAGAAGGAGTGGCATGGGCCGGATAACTTTTTTTTTTACATCATATAGAATTCACAATACGTAGTTAGAGGATCGCTATGTAAGGTACGCCATAATTCGAAATGAATAAAATCAGCATAACGGAATGGTTCAGGATAATTCACATAAACTTTAATTTGAGGACGATTCATGAGATGCAATGCTGTGATAAGGAGACTTCCTTGTGCAGTAGACCAGCCTTCAGCAAAGTGAGCATAAATCGCCAAATGTTGAGGGATGTCTGGATGAACTTGAGAAAGTATTTGAGCAGGAAAAATATCAACACCAGAAGGAAACCGATTTTCAAGGATTTGATCTAACAATGGATGTTGTATTGATAGATGATATAGAGCGCTGGATAAATCCATTTATAAAGCCACAAAATCTAAATCTTGAGTATCAGAATCACCATCAGAATGAGTCCTGGAAGAAATAGAGTATTTATCTTTAAATTGTTTGAATCGGGCCTCCATGTTTTTCTCAAGTTGTTGAAAACCTTGTTGAAAATTGTTTTGAAGTTGTTCAATTATTGTATAGGCAAGATCAGGTGCAATGGTTGAACTGGACTCGACTAATGTATCTTTGAATGCGGTAGGTTTTGGTACAGGTGAAGTGAGGCTAATGTCTTTATATGACCTTGAAAGATGAGGGAAATCAGTGATTTTAGTTGGAGTAGTAATAGGAGTCAAAGTTGATTCTTGGATGGATTCAATATTAAATTTATCCCACCACTTGACCAGAATTTCTTGAGATAAATAGGTATAGGTAGCATTGTGAACAGTAGTGATTTTATGAGTGTTGTATTGCCATTTGAGGATCCAAGGAATAGAATGTTTATGAAGAAATTGAAATAGGGATAGTTTTTCTATCTCATATTTCTTATAAATTGCTGGAGGGAAGAAGCCAATATGAGGATCGAATTTTGTCCACCATTCTGCCATAAACCAAGCAGGAAGATTGACATGCAGAGATTTTTTGAAAGTGATATACCAAGAATGACCAGATGATAGATCTTTACAGAAAAGTATATTACGGCGAGCATCGATATAATCTTTATAGTTGACTTGCAAAGGTAGGCGATCAATAATGAGAGTCATAGATTGATAAACATAAGGACTTTGACGAATTGCATGTTGTTGCGACCATTCAAAACTTGATAAGACCTTTTGAATTTTGAACTTAAAATAAGCGATTTCTTCTGAATTTGAGTGTTTGAAGTGTTCAATGATAACTGATTGGGTATTGGTAAGTAAGGCTTCATAAATCGTTATAGTAATATTGGGTCTATTCGGAATGAGATGCATGGAAGGAGGCATTATGAGTTGGCTTGAGTGTAATGGATTGGTCTAAAAGATCATAGTCAAAACTAAATGACGAGAGCTAAACTTATAAGTAGATTTATGGACATCAGCTTGATTGTAAGAGTTAAATAAGGGAGAGAATTTATTGGAATGTGGTGAAGCAGCTGGATATTTGCCTTTACCTGCCATGAGCTGTAGGCAATGAAGTTGAGGTGTAGTAAGAAACTCACGGGATAAAAAGTCAGGAAGAGAGTTGTGCTCACCTTTTATATATTCAATATCAATATCAAAAATACTTAATAGTGCTTGCCATCGTGCAAAAATCTGTTTTGAAACTAAGTTTTTAACATCTTTAAAAAGAATTTCTTTTGCAGCTTTGCAATTAACGCGAATTAAAAACTTTTGATTTAAAACATCAGATTGAAACTTTTGAACGCATAAAACAATTGCTAATATTTCTTTTTTGACAGTGGCATAATTTTGCTATGCTTTATTCCAAAGTTTGGAAGTATAACAAACTAATTGTTATGTGCTAGATGGAGGTTTTTGTAGCAGAATTCCGCCATAACCTATATCGGATACATCTGTTTGAGTAATTTTGAGATAAGTGGGAATAGCAACATGTAGACAAGGAAGAGATTTGACTTTTGTTTTAATAAGCTGGATAGCCTGTATATGGGATTCAAACCATTTAAATGGTGTATCCTTTTTAAGAAGAGATTGAAGAGGCTAACGATCTATGGCAGATAATTTATAAAAATCTGAAAGATAATTAAACAACCAAGAAATCTTTGCAGTTGATTTTTTTCAGTAAAACAATCAGAAAATTTATAGCAAAATCAATTACTCTATTTACGAAGGTAATGGTTTCTAGATGAGGCATCTAGTGAACATTCCGATGACAATATGCCTAATGCAGACTCAAAATTCAAAAATTGCATAATATTGCGACACATTATTCTTCCACGTTTGAGTCCTCTTGTCATTGTCCTAACAATATGCCTAATACATCATCTTCATCTGATACTAAAATAAATGTATTAATTGCTCATGAAGAACTCATCCTTGAAATAGGAGAACAAATAACTAATCTTGCTTTAAAATATAAATATTTTACTGAACTCGTTCAACAGCATAATGATAAACCTGAAGTTGATGTTGGATCTTCTAAATGAGTTAAATTTAAAAAACAAATTGAGTTAGATCCCGAGAAATATTCAATGGCTTCTCTATTAGCTGAAGTAAATAAAAAACAACAGACTATTACTAATATTCAAACAGTACAACACGAAATAAATTCTCTTAAAATAGAAATTCAGCTTCTCAAGCAACGAATACTAAAGTTAGAAAATGAGGCATCTAGTGAACATTCCGATGACAATGTTTTTATTGAAACACTTACTCAATATGTACATCAAATATGGTTTACTCCTATTACGTTAGTTATGAAGGATTTAAAAATAAAGGGTCATGCTCTTATTGATTCAGGAGCGGACCTCAATTGTCTAAGAGAAGGTCTAGTACCATTACGATTATGTGAGCCAACTCATAGCAGCATTTCTACTGCTGAAGGAAATAAATCTTCTATCAAATATAAAATCTCTTCTACTCATATTTGTCACTCTTCTATTTGTATACCTACATCCTTTATTATTGTTAAAGATTTACAACATGATATTCTTCTAGGTACTCCTTTTCTTCAACATATCCGACCGTTTTCAGTTTCACCATCTAGTATTACCACAAAAATAAATAACACCTCTATATTATTCCCTTTTTATAAACCACCTAAAACAAAATATTTAAATCAATTACTTAGTCAAATAGACCATAAACAAAATCAAGTTAATTTCTTAAAACAAGAAATCAATTATTTAAAACAGATCAAATTCTGAATAGTTCTATTTTCAAAGAAAAATTATCTATATTTCAAACTAAACTCCAACAACAATGTTGTTCTAATATACCATATGCTTTTTGGAGTAGAAAACATCATCAAGTCTCCCTTCCTTATATAGCTACATTTTATGAACGTCAAGTTCCTACTAAAGCCAATCCTTCACAAAAGAATTCTCGATTATTAAATTTAAGGAAATAAAAGATTTGTTACAGAAGAATTTAATCACTCATTCCAAATCCCCTTGGAGTTGTACTGCTTTATATGTTGAAAATGCTCCTGAGCTTGAACGTGGTGCCCTTCGATTAGTGATCAACCACAAACCATTAAACAAAGTTCTACAAACAATTCGATATCCTCTACCAAATAAATATGATCTTATTAAGCGAATTACTTTTGCTATAGTTTTCTCTATATTCGATTTAAAATCTGGTTTTTGGCAAATCACTTCTACTGATCGTTATAAAACTGCTTTTAATACTCCTTTTGGACAATACCAATGGAATGTTATGCCGTTTAGATTAAAAAATGTTTATTCTGAATTTCAAAAAATTATGAATGATATTTTCAATCCCTATAAAAGTTATATTATTATTTATATTGATGATATTCTTATATTTTCATCATCTATTGATCAACATTGGAAACATCTCTATCAATTTCAAAATATCATTATTACTAATGGTCTTGTATTGTCACAAAAGAAAATCAAACTATTTCAGACATCTGTCACCTTTCTAGGTTTTAAAACTTCTAATCGAACCATTACACCTGTAAATAGAGTAATTGATTTTGCTGATAAATTTCCTGATCGTTTTATTGATAAAAATCAACTGCAACGATTTCTTGGTTGTTTAAATTATCTTTCAGATTTTTACAAATTATCTGCCCTAGATCGTCAACCTCTTTAATCTCTTCTTAAAAAAGATACACCATTTAAATGGGCCGAATCCCATACACAAGGGTTATCCAGCTTATTAAAACAAAAGTTAAATCTCTTCCTCATCTACATGTTGCTAATCCCACTTAACTCAAAATTATTCAAACAGATGCATCTGATATAGGTTATGGCGGAATTCTGCTACAAAAACCTCCATCTAGCACAGAAAAACTAGTTTGTTATACTTCCAAACTTTGGAATAAAGCATAGCTAAATTATGCCACAGTCAAAAAAGAAATATTAGTAATTGTTTTATCCGTTCAAAAGTTTCAAAACGTTCATAACACTGATTTTGGTCAAGCCAAGACACTAAAAATATTAACTTTGTCAGCGACATACTAAATATTTACGGACCAATTCTCTTGCCATACTTACTCAAACTCATACCGATTTGGACATAATCTCAACCTCGACCACCGCCAATTGATACAAAACTCGAGGTAAGGTCTTGCACCAACTTCATTCTCATTTTACATTGTCATCAATTCCAACTTGAATGTAGACTGAGGAAAAATCTTCACGTGAGGATTAGTACTCGATTAATGAGTTTTCAAGCAACTAATAATTTATTTTTGCTCGTACCCTTCAGACAAGTACTTGCAACCCTGAGTATGACAAATTAAGGATACACCTCAACACATATCGACTTCATGACAAAACACCATATAACACTCATACAGAAAAAATAACATTTTAACTTATGATTTTCGATATGTAATGCGTAAGTCCCACCTCGGATATCTAAACTCTAGTTAAAATCCGAAAATATTTATTAGTCGTCTAATCAAGTTTACGAAATTCTCAGATGTCATAATTTTTCCCAACTAATTTAAAATTTCGCCCTCGAAATTTAAAATTACAGGTTATGGAACCAAAAAAAGATATGAGAATATGATCCTTCATATACAATTTTTTTGATACAAACCTGTAAAACTATTTTTAAGATGAAACCTTTAAGTGGACCCAATCACTTTCGTTGTAATCAACTACTCAGTGGTTAGGATCATAAATATTTTAACTTTTCATTTCCAACTTTTTGGTTTAATAAAAAATCATAACAACTTCTCTGCCAATCTTGGCTTTTGTAAATATCAGACGAGTTAAACAATCAACTTTATGGGATATCCAATAATTTTACTTTTTTTCACTACTCATTTCATGTCTTGAGTCACATTCATGAATCAATACTTAGCGAGATCTACCGTATCTTGCTTTTCATAACGAAATTTTCCTTCTTAACTGAATACTATTCCACTAACCGTTGATAATTCTTTCTCTATCCACCAAACTCTGATATAAACATCCCAGTTTGTTTTCTCATCACTGATCATTTTTTATTTAAATTGTTGACTGTTCAATTCTTAGATTATCACCAGTCTAAAATCTCATAGTAATGAGAACAATATTTGAGCAAAACATCATATACAAAGTAAAGTTGCGTATCTATATGATCCATCATCATTCTAGTGTTTCTCAACATAAACCTGAAAATACACAAGTTATCTCATGACTATAGATCTCTAATTACATCTGTCATCCCATGATAAGAGATCTTGAATTTCAATCCGATCAGAAAATGCAACATGGCACGTCATGCAACTCTCACTCATTCCGTAAATGTTTACTCATAATATCATTTAGATTTGTGGACAAGAAAGCAATTACCAATTCCAACTTATCAGTTCTTTCACTTAACTTTTCCTTTGAGTGGTTAGAAAGTTGACTTTTCTAACCTCGTCAAATTATTTTATATTCACGAGTTCACAATAAATCTCATTCCTTCACATTACGAACGTACTCGCATTGGTTTTTATCATTTCTCCAACTTATGAGATTTTCCATCATCTCGATCTCAATCACTAAATGTTTGCTAAAATTCTTTCCTTAGTTGAATAAAGATAGTTTTCCTTATCTTGAGTAGATATACACATTTAAATAGAGATATCGACATATTTAATGATTACACTCTCACAGTAAAACTTCTAACTTGTATATCATACGAGTTTATAAATATGTTATCTCTTTTCATATCTACTCAATACATATCTCTAACTTTTATCAAATTACAGTCGAAGAATATTTAATTCTTCAAATATATCAAGTTAGATACATTGTACTCTATTTAATATTTTCATACCAAAGAAGTTGTACTGACTAACTGAGTTGCTAATCGTGCTTCTCTTTTCTTTTCATTTGTATTTGCACCGTCATACATGTATCTTACACTAACTCCAATTTACAATAACCTAGTGATTAAAATTTTCACCATTGATTGATTATGTGGTGTAACACAACATTTGCACCAATATACAACATATTCATTGATTTCAGTTGTATACTACTTTGGTTCAACATTTTCAACTTTTCGAGTTTTCTTTTTTATAAGATCCTTATGAAGATATATTAAGTTTTATCAAACTTATAGTTTGAAATCCTAATTTGGTCGGAACTCGTTAACCTAAAATCTCATTTTTTCATGACTATGTGAGAATTTCTTGACCATTTAGTTGCTTATACTTCAGCTTCCAATTGACTTTAACAAAAAATTATAGACTAGTTTATTTCGACTATTATCAATTCATTTGATTATTCAAAAATAGGTGTAGTCTTTTACGTTGTAAATGAATCACGATTATGATAGATAGTTACTTAGATTTTTGGTCATACACAACTACTCCAATGCCTTACCTTGACTTAAGGAGTCATTTTGTGTCACTTCTAGCAGTCGCAAGTCCTCGTAACGTCTCATTTTATTTTATACATAGAGTCTATTACGTTCGATTGTTGTCAATGTTAGTTATTCTCACATTGATCTCATATCTTGTCCCTATACAAACTTATCATATCTTCGTTCAACACTTAAACCATTTACATCTTCTTTACCTTAACTTAGAAAATCAATTTGATTTATATATTCTTCTTTTTTTTTCAAAATTATAGCTAAGGACGTTGCGATTTCTTATTATATTTAATGAATTGAAGTCTTCTTTAACTAATTTATGTTTGAAACAGAGAAGTTTTGCAAACCAAATAGTTCTAATGTTTGTTATTGCCTTAAGTTATTTCAATTTGTCTCAGATTTCTTGACTTTTCTTTTTCTTAAAAAGAAATTTGGTAATTTTCAAGAGACTGTAATATTTAAGTATCTTACTATTCATAAATTCACTTTTTGATGATTTCACTTTTGTGTTATTGTTCATTTGAAGAGATAGAAGAATTTGAATTTCCAAACTCTTATTAACTTGACATCTAATCAAATTCTTAAATGATGCTATTTCAATCCTTTAAGTCCTATAAATGGAAATTCTTGATGTATAGGAGTTCTTATTGACTTCTTGTACAAATCACTTACAAACATTCCATCAATAAATATATTTCTTCCTTTGTTACATTTTAAGTCATAATGATAGGCATTATAACTTAATTTGGTTAAAAGTGACTATCGGTACTTTGAATTTCCAAACACAACTGCTTGTTTTTTTTTATTTAATAGCTAATCCTAGCTATTTGCATACCATTTTCCCCAATCTTAGCTTCTAACACGTTGATCTTATCATTACACTTTTCATCTTCAAGTTAGAATTTTCGTTGATATTTGTTTCATAACAACACCTAATCTAGTGTTAACAAAGATCACTTCTAACTTGTATATTTCCATTCATTTTACTGTTACTTTGTTTGATTCATAGAAGCATGTACTCAATGTCGCTTATAATTAAGCAACTTAAGTAAAAAGCAATCCAAAATGTTCAATACTTCTACTTATAAGTCATTTGATTGTTTCAAGCCATGGTTATATTCTAATTTCAATTTTCTATTTGTGCTTTATTTTGGAAAGAAGACAATACCTTATTTCAAAGTATTCTATTTTAGTAAAAATCGACTTAGACAACTTGACTGATCATATCACAATTTCATTGTGATTTCCAAGTCGAGAATCAGTTCGTCTAATCAATTTCTATTTTCAAAACTATTGTCTCCTTTTTCTTTCATTAAGACTATTTTCAAAAGAAACTCTTCTATTGGTTATGAATATTTGGTCGAATAGATCTTACCGAATTACTAGTTTAACTAGTACTAACCTCATTCTAAAATTCAAGATAGTCATATCTTCTGCTTCCCACAAATCACAATTTTATTTCATGTTTTCCAAACAATTTCCAATCATTTGAGATTTAAATTAAGTACGTCTGATATTATCTTGAGCGTTTCACAATTTTAATAGTTTGATATTTTTACTTTTGAAGGAGTCCATGTTCAGTAGTTGCATTCCTGAATCATTTAGACTTTTTGCTCAACTAATTTTCTAGTGGTTTTATAACAGATTATTTTCCTCGATTATATTGGTATCGAACTACTTACAACATTCGCTTGTGGATTTAGACTTTCCAAGTCTTTTTCACATTCAATCATGTTCATTATCATTTTAAGAAGTCTATTATCTCTTTTATTATATGTTCCTATTCTAAATCGTCACATCTCACCAGTTAAGTATCGAACAGACAATGCGAATAAACTTCTCATCGCATATCTAGCGATAATATAATAGTATAAAATAAACATATCATAATAACAAATTATTCCCAAGCTCACAACCATTTCCTAACTAATCGTGCACAATCACTCATTGCTTTCCAACTAAAGCTTTTCCTTAGTTGAACCAAACCTAAGCTCTGATGCCAACTCGATCAGGACCCATCTCACCAAGTCCTAACTTAACTTAATCACTCTAATTAGGCACCTAAACTATACAGTTAACCATATGCGTAAAAATACTTTTCATTTTAATCTTTAGTAAAGCTCCAAACTAAATTTATATCCTTTTAATACTTGTTTTACTTAATTGGAGCAAATTAGGAAATCATACGAATTATCCTTCATATTTTTATAAAAATATCGGCAGCACCTTCCTTAAAAATGGCATGTCTAAAAACTTTCACTTAATAGACAGCAGAATTGGAGGGAAGCCTAAAAGAACTCACAACTCCCCATAGTTCACAATGTATATCAAATTCAAACTTTAAAAACTAGCTTAGAGTCTCTGACACCTTTGTTACAACTTATATTCCCAAAATAAACTAAAACTAAATCATAAACCTCTTAACTTACTTCAAACTCATTTAGGAGACTCTCATAACTTATTCAAAAGTATTTCTCGACCTACACTCACCCCAAAAGCCCAAAACATTATATATAAAGTGATTACAATAAGAAAATAAAACTTTTAAACATAAAACATTCACCAAAGATCTTTGAGCTTTTCCCGTTAAATTTGGTCTTCATAGAGAACCTGACATCATTAAAAACAACTCGAATATGTCAAGTAAGTAAACTCCTACACTGCTCTGTACTCCTACGAATGTTAGTCCGAATACATGGAGACATGCAATTGCATTTCCAAGTAACAACAAATTTATATAACAACGTGGATCCCTCATTTCTTGTTTTAAGCTCATAATAAGCGCGCCCACTCACAATGAGCCTATAATAGTTCTATGAGTTCGATACATACTACCCTGGAGTCGACATTACCGCCTTAGACGCCTGTAGTACGTCTAGTCTGGAGTTGAGTAACTCATACTCTTACGACCGAAATAGGGGCTACTCTATTCGGATGCCATGAATGTATGACAAAAAATGATGTAAAATACAATGTAGACTAAACATAAACGCAGATACAAAGATAAATTCCATTAATAGTAAATACCACCGCAGGGTTTACTTACAACTAAGCAACTTTAAGCTAACTTCCCGGGATTCTCGGAGTGTCGAATCAGATTGATAATGGTTCCAATAGCTTTCCTGCATACCCAATTATATTATGGGTTAAGCTTCAAGTGAATTCAAATTATATAACCCAATGAAAACCGTGGCCAAAATACGCTTGAGAACATTTTTCAAAAATATTAATTTATATAACTATTTCAATTGGCTTTCAATTAGCCAATTTGGGGTAACTTTTTAAGCTTGAAAACCACATTATTTGTCATGATGACCCGAAATGAACTTGTAGTACTCATGTTCTACTTTCCGTAGACTCCATAAACACTCAAATCGGATCACCGTCACAGAAGTTATGAATTTTTCAATATGGTCTATCAACTAGGCAAACTTTATTTATCTTTGAAATCAATATTTTCACAATTAAATCTTCAAAACTCGACAATAAACATCATAAAACCACTCGATACCAATATATAAATATTTTCATAGCCCATGGAGTTAAATTGGATCAAAACTAATAATCGATTCATCCTGAAACCCAATGTAAATCAATATCAACTATAAAAACATATCCAAAATAGTAATCAACTGAATCGCATTAGTTCAATTCATTAAAATCATAACCCTTGCCAGTATGATTTATTTTAAATTAGTGCAAACTAATCCAATATACAATTCACAACAATCCCTACCAGTTTCTATCGAAACCCCGCAAACGAAATCAAGTAATTGCGAGAATTCAAATTGAATTAAGGAAAATGTCATGAATTGATTATTTGCCAAATTGCAGGCCGAATACCTCGTTTCCACCGTAGAAAACTGAGCTCGAATTGACCGTTTCAAAATGCTCTACAATTTTGAGAAAAGAAACCAAGCGAAAATCGACCGTCGAGAAATCGAAGCGAAAACCCGAGTTGAGAGGGTTCGGTTTCAACTAAAGTGTAATGTTCGGTTGAAACATAACTTTTGATTTTGATTTTTGATTTGATTTTTTATTTATATAAAAATTATCAGCAGCTTAATTTCTTTTTATTAATTTATTCCTGAAATTCCTATTTTAAAGTGTTTCGACTTTCGGTGCTTGTTTTGGATCCGATTTTCCACTAAATTGAGCCGAACTCTTGACAAAATAGTTCAACTTCATAAAACGTTCATAACACTGATTTAAGTCACGCCAAAATACAAAAAATCTTAACTTTGTCTACAACATACTTAACACTTACGGACCAATTCTCTGGCCATACTTAGCCAAACTTATATCAATTTAGATCCAATCTCAACCTCGACCACCACCAATTGATAGGAAACTCGAAGAAAGATCTTGCAGCAATTTCATTCTCATTTTATAATGCCATCGATCCTAATTTGCACGTAAACCGAGGAAAAATCTTAAGCGATGATTAACACTTGGTTAATTAGTTTTCGAGCAAATAATAATTTATTTTCACTCTTGCCTTTCAAATACGCACTTGTAACCTTGAGTATGACGAATTGAGGATATACGTCAACATATCTTGACTTCGCGACAAAACACCATATAATACATACATTAGACATTCATCATAAAAAAACATGTTACCTTTTGATCTTCGGTCTGTAATGCGTGAGTCTCACCTCGGATACTTAAACTCTAATTAAATCTGAAAATACTTAATTAGTCATCTAATCAAGTTTATGAAATTCTTAGATGTCACAGTATTATTCGTATTGGTTGAAAATATTGAAGATAGTATAATGTATATGATTCAATATGTTTGAAGAACTGATATTCTTCCACTATAATTGAGTAGAGCCAAAAGTATATATGGAGTAGTGATGAAAAGAGAAAAAATATTTATAACTTGTATGTGATACATGTTAAACGTTTATGTTGTGAGAGTATAATCAAGGAATATGTTGATCTCTGTTAATGCTTATATCTATTCAAGTTAAGGATAACTGTCTCTATTCGAGTAGTGAAAGAAACTGGTGAACAATAATGATTGATATGTAAAGTCTCGAGAATCAAAGGAATGGAAGAAACTGGAGAAGTGATCGAGGCAATTAGAAAGAGATTGACAGTTAAGTGAATGTAATGAGGGTCATTGTGAACTCATTAATAAAAAATAATTTGACAAAGTTAGAAAAGTCATTAATTTAGCCAATCAAATGAAATGTTAAGTGAATAGGCTGACAAGTTGGAATTGGTAATTGTTTTCTAGTCCACAAATTGAAACGAAAATTTTGAGTAGACATCGAGAGAATGAGTGAGAATCGCACGAAGTGTCAGGTCTCATTTTCTAATCGAATTGATAAATTGAGATCTCTTGTCATGGGATGACAGATGTGATTAGAGATCTATGGTCATGAGATGACTGGTGTAATTTCATGTTTTTGTTGAGAAACACTGAAATGTTGATGGATTAAATAGACACACAACTCTACTTAGTATCTAAAGTTATGCTTAAATATTATTTGCATCACTTTATATATTTAGACTGATGATAGTCTAAGAACTGATCAATCGACAATTCGAATATGGAATGATCAGTGATAAGAAAGTAAACTGAGGTATGTACTAGAGTTTAATGGATAAGAAAAGAATTATCAGCAGTTTTTGGAATAGTTGTTCAGTTAAGAATGAAAATGTTTTTATTGAAAAGCAAGATAAGTTATATTTTATGCTTGAATTAGATTCAAGACATGAAATGTGAAGTGAATTATGGTTATGGAATATTCCACAAAGTTGATTATTTAACTTGTCAAAAATTAAAAAATTGTCAAAATTGGCAAAGTAAGGAATTAAAAATGAAAAATTGAAGCGTTGATGATCTCTACCACCAAGTTGTTGTATGTGACAAATGTGATTGAGTTTACTTACCGGTTTCATCTTGAAAATGATTTTGACAGGTCGAATTAAAAGAGTTTTAACTCTTTTGGTTCAAGTCACCTTTAAGTTTAAATTTCAAGGACATAATTTTTAATTAGTTGAGAAGAATTATGAAATCCGAGAATTTCATAAATATGATTAAACATTTTAGTTGTTGATACTATCATAGATGAAAACCCACACCGAGAAAGAAATGTAAACTATACACGCAATATTAGAATTGTAGAAGTTAAAGAGGCATTGAAAAGAATGAAAATAGGGAAAGCATGTGGCCTAGATGAAATACCCATAGAGGCTTGGAAATCCTTAGGATAAATTGGATTGACTTGGTTAACAAAACTTTTCAATAAAATTTTAAAATCAAAAAGGATGCCAATGGATTGAAGAAGAAGCACGTTTGTGCCGATCTTCAAAAACAAAGGAGACATTCAAAGTTGCTCATACTATCGGGTAATTAAACTTATGAGTCACACTATCAAACTTTGGGAGAAGATAATTGAAAAAAGGCTAAGGAGAGAAACAACAATATCAGAGAACCAATTTGGTTTCATGCTTGGGAGGTCAACTATGAATGCGATTTTTCTTGTAAGACGATTGTTAAAAAAATATAGAGAAAGAAAAAAATCTTCATATGATATTTTTAGATTTAGAAAAAACGTATAATAAGGTCCCTAGAGATGTCCTTTGGTGGGTTCTAGAAAGAAAAAGAGTGCACGCTAGATATATAGACACTATTAAGGATATGTGTCTATAAAGGATATGTACGATGGAATGGTAACGAGTATAAAGACTTTTGGAGGAGCTACAAAAGAATTTTCCATTACGATATGACTACATCAAGGATCGGCTTTAAGCTCATATCTATTTTTACTTTAGTAATGGATGAACTAGCTAGACATATTCAAGAGGATATACAATGGTGTATGCTATTTGCAGATGATATTGTCTTAGTGGATGAAACAAAAGATGAACTGAATAGGAAATTAGAACTTTGGAGGCATACATTAGAATCTAAAGGCTTTAAGTTGAGTAGGACGAAAATCGAATATATGCACTATGAGTTTAGAAACACTAGACATCGAGATGACGAAGTTGTAAAATTAGGGGAAGTAGAAGTTCTTAAGGTAAACTACTTTAGGTACTTAGGATCAATCATACAAAATGATGGTAACATTGAGAATGATGTCACACACAGAATTCAAGTTGGATGGAAGAAATGGTGGAGTGCAACCGAGGTGATTTGTGATCGAAATGTTCCTACTAAGTTAAAAGGAAAATTTTATAGGACCGCAATTTGGTCAGCTATACTCTATAGAAGTGACTGTTAGGCGGTAAAGCAACAACAATTACATAAAATGAACATAGCAGAAATGAGGATGCTTAGGTGGATGTGTGGTAAAACTCGTAAAGATAGAATAAGAAATATAGAAATTCAAAGACAAATAGGAGTAGCACCAATTGATACAAAGATTAGGGAATGACAATTACGGTGGTTTGGTCACATGCAAAGACGACCTACAAATGCCCCAACTAGAAAACGTAACTCAATAAAAACTATAAAAATTCAAAGAGGTTGGGGCAAACCAAAGTTAACATGGGATGCATTAATTAGGAGGGATTTGAATGGTTTGAAAAGTTCACCATCAATTGCACTTAATCGAGCACAATGGAAAAGTTTGATCCATGTAGCCGACCACAGTTAATTTGGGACTGAGGTTGTGTTGTTGTTGTTGTTGTTGTTGTTGTTGTTGTTGATTAAACAGTTTAGTTAAGTATTTTTAAATTTAAATTGAGATTTAAGTATTCGAGGTGGGACCCATGCATTATCGACCATAGATTATTAGCTTAAATATTTTTTTTTGTGTGATACGTGACTAGTGTGTGTAATATATACTATTTTGTTGGAAAATGGACTTTAATTAAGGCCGAGACTCAGTGTACGAGTATTTTGGAGAGTGTTCGGTGGTTTTCATGATTTAGTCGAAATTGGAGCATTTTTCGGGGTTCAATTTGGATTAAGAAAAAGAGATAAATATAACAAATAAAAGAAAAAAACACAAATGCTAAAAAAAGGGCAATGGAGATTTTTTTCCTTGAGACAAAAATATTGTATAAACTAGTCGATTTCCTACGCTTTGCGCATGAGTTATTAAGATTTTAAAATAAAATTAATAAATTAATTTACTTGAATATATTATAATATTTCTTACAATTAAAATTACAATTCACAATAATCAACCCATATTTTTTTAGAAAAACTATACAATAGAGGGTTTAAAAAACATTTACTTATAAATCATTGAAATAACCATTCATTAACGAAAAAAAAAGAATTCGAATGAACTTAATTGTTCTTTCAGTGCCCTAAACAGTGTATATAAATAATGTTGTGGTAACCAAATCGATGGTGTAAGATTCGAAATAAAGACTTAATGTATTGATGAATATATCATTAATTAGACCGTCGTTTAGTTGTTCAAAGTTGTACATCATTAATTAAACCGTTGTGTAGTTGTTCAAAGTTGGATTTTTCATTTTTCAAAAATATGGGGGATGAATATATTTTAAAACAATAAATAACAAAAATATATAAATATTTATTTTTCATTTTTCAAAAATATGGGAGCTGAATGTATCTTAAAATAATAAATAACACAAATATATAAATATTTTAAAATAAAAAATAGAAAATTGAGAAAAACATAAAAATGAAATGGTGGAAGGAAATAGTATGTGAAACTTTCTCTCTCCTTCAACTTTAGTTGTTCAAAGTTGGATTTTTCATTTTTCGAAAATATAGGGGATGAATATATTTCAAAACAATAAATAACAAAATTATATAAATATCTATTTTTCATTTTTCAAAAATATGGGGCATGAATGTATCTTAAAACAATAAATAACACAAATATATAAATATTTTAAAATAAAAAATAGAAAATTGAGAAAAACATAAAAATGAAATGGTGGAAGGAGAGAGTATTTCTCTCTCCTTCAACTTTTATATATGCATAGTCTCTATCCCTAAAAAATCCTACTTCCCCAACTGAGAACTGTTTCGTCGTTGTTTTCACGTGTCACTCCCACGTGTGATCGTGCTTTGTGGTCTATCGATACACCTGGAGATTTGTTCTTCAATCTCTATGTAAGAGAAGATGGCTTTTCTTGGTGCGCTAGTTTTGGTTTGTGTCTTGTCGCCCACGAGTACTTTGTTTCGGGTGTACGGTTCCGTCATCTTCTCTTACATAAAGGTTAAAGAACAACCCATTCTCGGTTTCTGGTTTCGTCATCTTCTCCGCAACTTCATCGTCCATAAGCTCAATGTCAAGGGTTTCTGGTTTCTGGTCCGCAACTTCATCTTCTCCGTTGTGTGTTGGCTAGCTTTTGCACTGTCTTGTTCAAGCAAGGTGAATAAGTTCTTGTGAGTTTTTTTCGTATCTTTTGGTAAAGAGAGAGAGATAGTGGTGTGCGATGATGCTAAAGCTTCTAAACAAGCTTTGGAGAAGGCCGATCAAATGCACGAAGCAAGAGATTTGCAAGCAGATTCAAGAGGAAGGAGCGCGAAATCCTAAACAATTTTGGAATCTCTCTTATATTTGCTACATATATTTATGCCTTGATTTGGTAGGCACCTCGATTCAACTATTTTTCTTCTCTCTTCGCGGTGATATGTATTAATCGTCACCGAAATCACTCTTTCCCAGGTATCTATGCCCTCACCCTTCATCAAATTCCTTTGTGATTTGGCTTGAAGGAGATTAGTTTTGATTTAATTGTGATCAATTTGATAAGTTAATCGTTACATAACTTAGCTGGCTCTCATTTTCTTCATACTTGGTGTGTAAAATTATGAGGTTTTTTTTAACGCTAAAATTATGAGGTTTTGTTTCTCTAAATAGGCTAAAACCCTTTGCAGACCACCTGTTTGAATAAATGCAGTCAGCTTTATTGGAATATACGTTGCAGAAGTGAATTTTAAGGGATGATCGGTTAGTTTCTTTAATGAGCATGTTTCATGGTCTAATAAAAGTTGAGATGACATTTACTGAGTTGTGTTTTACAGTTCTACTAAGAATCCAATTTCCCATCTCAAATGTATGTTTATGTTTTTTTTGGCGTTTTGTTTGATGGACAAGAAAAAATAACTTCCACGTGATCGTTCTAATGTAGTTCAAACAACATAGCTATGATGACTCATATTAATACTGAACACATCAAGAGCTATGATGGCAGTAGGCGATCTCTGCCTTAGCTGGTAATTATTCATTATCGGGTTGCTTTGATTTGAGGTTTAATTAATGCCACTGTTCAAGTTTCTCGATGGTTCTTACTTTGATTTTTCACTTTGTCGATCATATTCATACATATTACAATATGCATAAGTGATCGAGTGGTAGAGCAGCCATAATTCTTTTTTTTCCCCAAAGCGCCAATATAACACATGCGCAAGCTTTTCCTCCTTTGTTTGTATCTTCCTACCTTCCTCTCCCAACACTCTCTGTCTCCTCTTCAATCAAAATCATCTTTGATCTCTTATCTCTCTTCAAGAATCAAGAATCAAGAATCAAGAACATGATTCATAAATTGAGGCTAGCTTTACAAGAAAAATTCTAAATCTCATTTTTGTTGCTCTCTATTTTTATTGCCAAAGCTATTATTAGTGCACAACGAAACATCCTTTATCATTGGTTGAAGTAAACTTTTTTTTTCGAGATGTTTTTGTTTCCCATTCACACTTCTATGTGGTTCTTTGTTCTGTACGATTGATGTGATTTGGGTTTTCCACTTTTCCCAATTAAAAACTATATATGTACATTTAACATTGTTATGCAGATTTCATTACTAGAGGAATGTGAACTCTTTGACAAAGCTTTGGAGGAACTGCAGAAAAAGGAAGCCAAAATTGTAAGTGATTTTGTGTGAGCTAAAAAAGTTGTAGTTATCAAAATTCTTTATTTGTTTGCATGTCCTTACGCTTAGTTTTGTAATTTATTTTGCAGGTTGATAGATTAGCTTTCAAGGAGCAGCAAATTTCTTTATTAGTGAAGCTTGGCGTCTGTAGAGGAAGGAGAGAGAATATATAAAGCTTTGCTTGGCCATGAATCCTGATAATTACAGGTAACAAAGTCTCCTATAATCAAATATATTTTGCTACCTTGTTGCTGTGAGTTTTTTTCTCGCATTGTTTGATCTATTAATCTATCTATTGCTAGCGAAACTTCACTTTTGGACTTAATTGCTTCATTCAAGAATGTAATGCATTTGCATTATAGAAATTGAATTAATTATGGGAATTCCATTTTGAAAAAAAATTATCTTGATGATTTTTTTTTCGGATATCTTGATGAATTTTGAATACTAGGACCTGCTGGCTTTGTTCTGTAGTTGATTTTCTTTCTTCCTCCAGTTAACCTCTAAGTGAGGTATAGTGAGGTATCCTTCTCGGCTCATCTGACATATCTTCTTCTTTCGTATACTATGAAGGGTCGCGAAATGTCTTGGACTATATTCGACAATGGGCGTATTCGATGATGAAATTGGCGATTAGATGTTTTGTACCGATCGCTTCGAAGCGGTATAGTTGGTTTTCTCATTGTTAAGGTAAAAGCATACTAATTCAATTTTTCTATTTTCAATTTTTTTTTGAATCCTCTATTTTTTTATTTTCTACCCTTATTTCATTGGTTATTTGTGTGGTAAGTGTAATTCTTGACCTAGCCGCCGAGAAAACATTAGCAGTTAGTACATAACTACATATATGACTAAAGGTTCTCTAGATGTGAAGTTAAATACAAAATATGTTGTTCATTGCACGTGACAAGGGAATTTATATTATGTCAAACACAACCGAGTGATGCGGAATCGGGAACTCGTAGGTTTATCGCATCGGCAATAGAAAGCCGAGGCTCGCAATGTACTAGAATGTCTTAACCCGAGAGCTATATAGTAAGGACAAATCTTCATTGAAGGAACTTCTGTGATTCTCTGTTTGGGTTAGAGATATTGCATATTAGTGGTTGAATAGTAAACAAATGGTTGTTCAGTATATAAATGGCGGAGATGTATAGTATCTGAAACATCATAAATGAATTTCAAACAGTGCATGAATATTTGTGGAAAAGAAAAGAAACACAAGGAATGATGAAGAAACTATGAATCTTACATATATGATTTGGGACTGAGTTCAAAATCCGGAGAAGTACTCTTTGATTTTCTGTTGAGTGTATGTCACTTTTTGCTTCTAATTTCTTTTTAGAAAAGAAAGCCTTGCCATGCATCTTTTGAGATCATGTTGATCAGGTACAAGTTAAGTTCTTAGCTACTCTGTCTATAATTTCATCTCGTCACTTTTTTAAGAAACAAATGAATTGGCAATTCTTTTGTCCTTTTGTCTGTTCCATTTGCTTACTTTTCTGTTCTATCAATGTTTTTGAAATATTTATGGGCAATGCAATACTTTAACTTAAATACCACTTGATTTTTTAAAAGATGAAAAATTCCGGGAAGCAGCTGAGAACTATGTACACCCCCTCCTAACAAAGGTAATAATGATGAGCTTTTTATGTGCTTTTCTTTTTCCTTTTGTCTTTGTTATAAAATCGCTGGTGGGACATAGATAGGCATTCAGTTGATGCAATCTTTGTTATTTCTATGATTTATTACTGTGCATTCAATGTAACTATAGCTATGGTATCTTATGTTGATCGCTTTCTTTTTTTTTATCATAATATGATCCTCACGTTGTTCATTCTGTACAATATTCATGTAGGGAGTTCCTTCTTTGTTCTCTGATCTGAGTCCTTTGTACGATCAACTTGGGAAGGTCAGCTTGCCTCTCTTCCGCTTCTGGGATAAAAAACATTATAGATTTGTTATCGGGATTGTATAAGTGTAGATGCAGCTTGATATGATGATTATATTTTTCTGATTGATGATTTTTATTTTGATTTTATTTTTTTGTTATTCGTGTACTTGTACAGGCTGAAATCATATATAGAGCAATTGATTCTTGAGTTGGAAAACTCCATTAGGACCACCGGAGGATACCCCGGGATGTAAGTGGAGTTTTAGCCTTATAACTTTTCAAATTAGTTTCTCTTCCTTATTTAGTGTGCACTCTCAGTAGTTGACTTCGGATCTCCATTTCTGTATGTTCCTGGTTATTTTGTCCATTTTTCTTGTGGTTAGTATCCATAAGGAACATTATCTATCACATTCTGATAAAACCCTCATTTATATAGACAACAAGCTAGACAACAAGAGATGAGAATAGCAGAAATATGAAACTCGGAACAGAACAACTATTAGTGATCTTCTCTTGATTAGTGATATTTGCATTCTTCGCAGGCTGCGACAACTATTGTTAATTGGTTTTTTTCTTCATGTTTATTTTCCATGAAGCTATGGTGAACTTCTCTTGACATGCTTTATTATTTTTGGGATTGATAAATATCTGAGAAATTTTGAGAAATTTTGCATTTTGTTTCCTTAGTTTCCTTCGTTTTTGTTTGTTATTTTTTATGAGTGGTTGATTTCTTGCAGTTTTATAACATTTGAATTTATGGATCAATGAAGATTTTGCATATCAATGTCATATGTAACTTTTTAATCATTATTATTGTTAATACTTCAATATCTTCTTAGTAATGGTCAATTGGGCTTTCCAGTTTTTGGTTAGTTAGTTGTTGAACTTAGAAATAATCTAAAGCAAAGATAGATTAGATAGATTTAATTGTGAAATATGTCCTATAAAAACTGTTGAAACATGCACCAAGGGATGTGGTGAAGTGGCAAAAAAAGAGCACTAAAACTCTGATAGAGGCAGAGGTCGTGAGTTTGATTCTTGGAAGCCACGTTACATTTACTCGATTTCCCTAAGTCATGGAGTTGGGGGAGCCCGACTAACTCCAATGGGATTAGTCGAACCAAAGTAAGTTGAGGCCGTAAATAAGTTCAAATACCTATAGTTTTTTTTTTTAAAAAAAAATGCTAAAACATATTGTCAATAATTGATGAGAAGATGATTATATAGTGACATGTTGCTTCTGAATTCTTTTTTTCTTATATTTATTTTCTTAACTAAGTGAGCATGAGATTTTTGTTCTTTTTTTTCCAAATTTCTTTGTTGTGAACTTATTTATATATCTCTTTGAAATTATTAATTTTGTTGATTTTTTAGGATGTTATTAATGTTGATATTTTGATATGGTGGTTTGAGCTGTTTTTTTTTTTTTTTCGCATGGATCAACTTGTCAACCTAAACAGTTTTTCAAAACAAGGCATGCATTTGTCACTTATTTTCAGATCACTTACAGTTTAATTACCATAACACTCTTGCGTCTCTATTAATTATATTAAGAAAGTTTCCTTAAAAAAGAAAAGAAATACATCTTTCTAAAAGCTTAGGTACACTTGGCATGATACATATACTTGTGAGTTGTGACATATGACTGATCAAAATAACCAAATATGATTTCTAAAGAAATATGTATGAGATACTTTGGGTGGGCATACATTTGCTTTGCAAGCTGCACCATTGTTGAAATCTTTCTAAAGTTTTGTTATTCACGTTTGAGCTTTGATTTTTCACCATATACTATTAGATTGTCTAGATCGGTGGGGATTGTGGTAGATATATGAATAAGTAACTTTGATTTTTCACCATATACTATAAGTGTCTAGATCGGTTTCATGAACTCATTTTTTCTTAGTAAATGGGTCTTTTGTTTTTTTCTTCTTTATACGAGTTGATTACGATATATTGTGCCTTATTTTAGGTGTTTAGTACCAATTTTCATTTATGTTTGTAATTGTGTTGCAAAGTTGTATATGAACTAAATTTGCATTTTTCTCTTCATGCTTGAACAAATTGACACCGAATCACATTATTTGAAGTACTTTAGTGCTTTAATTCATCTTGGCTTTATTAGCTTAATGTAATGCAATTCAACTTGGCGAATGTGTTTGGTCGCACGAACTAATGACTTATATTATGTAGCATCTCCAAATAGACACCACGAAAGCTTGGTTTTACATTCCCTCAACTAAACCTTATGAATGCTTAGAAAAATTCATGTGTACATTGTCATTATACTGTTGGCCATCTATATGAACATTAGGTACATATTGTTTCAACCATGGAAGTTGAACGACCAATTGATGCAGTGCTTTTGATTTGCTTTCTTTTTTTGTTTTTCGCTTTATTTTCGAGTTTTCATTTCATGAGCTTGTTAACAAGAAGAGAATTTTTTATTCATCTCAGATTACATAATGCACCGAGACTTATTGCACTTTGTGAAATTCGCTTGTTTCTTACAACTAGCCGGATCTCTTATTGTCGAAGCTCTAAAAATTTGAACTATATTTTCTTCTTTTAAAGTAAAAAAATATTTGCATGGATTATAGCACACTAAACTATAAATTCATATAGCATAATATGCGGTTTTGATTTATTTAACTCTATATTGTTAATTGTTTGACATTAATTTTGATTATGTTTTGTTAGAGTTACATTTGGTATTGACCTATTTTGACGTCTATGTATATGGGTTTCTCTCATTTTGAAATGTTTAGCTGATACATTATATGCTATTGTTCGTGAACCATGGTTTTTTTATTATATTGACCTCGTTATTGGTGTTTGCTTATTGATCTTGTTATTGAATTTTGGCATTTTGAGATGTCTGCGTGTATGGATTTCTTTTGCATGTTTGTCTTGTATAACATGAGAATTCATTCCCTTTCCCTCTATTGATGGTATTGCTTAGTAACCCCAACTAATTTATTTGAGATTGAGGCTTTGTTCTTGATGTTGCTCTTAGGTAACTAGAAAATAAAGTTGACAAAACCCTTACGTTGTTTCTTTCATGCAATTTTTTTTTAATTTTATGTTCAATTCTTAAGCTGAATTTTGCTAAAAGTGTGAACAGTTACAAAAATCTCGTTGACTAAAATAATGTGCATTTTGAGCAATTTAGTTATTCAAGTGCTCATATAAAATCATACCATCTGCTAGCTATGCCCAAAATGGGAACAATTCGAACGAATGACTCTTAATCCCCTTAGTTTATAAGTTCAAATCTTCATTCAACCTTCTTTAAAGGTTCCCTGTGATAATTACTAACAAAAATGACTCTTAGTCCCCTTTCTTTATATGTTCGCAATTTGTAAGACAGTCAAATGAAATAAGGGTTTCCACCTCATTACTTCTAGCTTTCTTTGGTATGGTCATAACTCATAACTATAAACATAAATAGATTAGCTTCGCTCATGGTGTCTATTGTGCAAGTGTTAAGTATTATTTCTAGTTTTTTTTTGTATGATCACTATATCTATAAGCATATTAGTTTCACTCATGCTGACTGCCTATTGTGCAAGCTACTGTTGTTTTTGTATTGAAGTTTTTCTCATTGGGATTGTGGAGCTTCAGTTGTGGAGGAGGATATAATGGTAATTGAATTTTCTGAACGAGGGAGAATTGAAACTGGCGGCTATAATTACTTGCAAAGTTTGAAGTTGAGAAGTGATTTTTTCTTTGCTAATATGTTAACAGACTTATAAGAGGGGTGAAGTCTAAAGTATATTGGCATTGTTCAATTTTCTATGTAAGTTTGTGTTTGAATTAGTTGACATATAATTAGTCATTGGTGTATGTATGAATTACTTGACATATACAAAAAAAAAAACAAGAATTACTTGACATTTCTAGGTGTTGAGGAATGTACAAATTGAATTCGCTAATTAGTAATTTTTATTTTTTTATTTTGTAGTTTCATGTAAGTAATTATATGTGTTTTTATGGGAGTTTTGTTGCGTTACAAGATATTTGTGATAGTTTTTTTATTTTTTTGTAATAGTCTAAAACTTGGAAAAGATTGGAGTGATGTCATGCCATTTGAGATGAGCATTAAGTTGTTGTAAATGAATTAGAAAATTGATTGCGTAATCTGCTAATCGAAGATATATTAAACGGTTTCTCGCTGGTACAAATATTTGAGGCAACTAAAAAATTATTTTTTATTGTGAAGTAAGAAACTTTTTTTTTATATATTTTCAATCTTTTTTTCTCGAATATTTTCAATCTTATTGTTTAATGAAATGATACAATAGAAATAATGAGTACATTTTACACATTTTGGATTATCTATATAAAATTTTATTTACTTTTGACTTTAAAAATTTTAGATAAATATTGTCAAATCAAATCACTATAGAAATTTAAATATATATATAATTCATTCGCATTTTCTTGATTATTATAATAGAGTGATAGAATAGACTTTCAGTGAGTGTAGCGAGCGGGCTCCCACGTGCGAAGCACGTCTAAAAACTAAGTAGATTAAGTAGATATAGATATAGATAAATAGGGTTGGCAAAAATACGGGAACGGACGAAAACGGGACTGGACGCCCATTTCGAAAATGTTTAAATTTGGTGTCCGGTCCCGGTCCCCTTTTTAAACCGGGCACCGTTTTTTTGTCCAGTCTCGACCGGTTTTGCCCGTTTTTTTTTTCTTGGCTTAAAGGGAAGCTGGGAATGTAAAGGTATGTGGAAAGTGGAATGTGGTACCAGAGACTCAGAGAGGAGAGACCGTGAGAGTCGTGAGGGCCGTGAGGCGTGAGGGCGATAGGGCCGTGACCCGTGAGGCAGAGCAGCTGGGCGAGCTGTGCGTGAGCCGTGAGGGTCGTGACCCGTGAGGCAGAGCAGCAGTGCCGCACGGCCTGTGCGAGAGGGCCGTGAGTCCGTGACCCGTAGGGCAGAGCAGCGTTGGGCGTGAGGCCAGAGCAGCTGTGCCTGTTCAGCCAGTGCGTGAGGGCCGTGACCGTGAGGGCGAGCTGCGCGTGAGAGGCGGATGGAGGGAGATGAGAGTTGAGTGAGGAGATCGGGATTCGGGGACGAGCACGCCGTTAGGGTTTGTTTCTTTGTTTGTTGAGTGAGAGGAGAACGAGATCGAGTCTTGGGGAGGGAGATGAGTAGATGACAGAACGTAAAAATTAAAAAAAACTTTAAATACATTTGTGAAATTACTTATATGCCCTTCAAATTAATCACAAACGGGTACCCGTTTTGTTGAAATTTCTGCCCGAACCCGATCCTGTATTTTAAAACGAACAAAAAAAAAAGTCCAGTCCCGTATGGTTTTTACAAAATTTTTGCCCGGTCCCGTTTAAAACGGGTCCGGACACAACAGGACAAACGGGACCGGGCAACTATTGCCAGCCCTATAGATAAATGATGAAATATGTGTAGGAGTGTATGTAAGAGCCTGTAGTACTGGGAGGGGTAAAAGGGTCTTTGGACGAAAATAAACTATTTCACTCCATGTGAAATCAAATGGGTTTAATAACCCTAATCGGTGGCTTCTTCTTCCTCTCTATCCTCACCTTCATCGATTTCTTTTGTTCCCAACTCATTGCTCTCTCTCTCTCTCTCTCTCTCTCTCTCTCTCACACTCTCTCACACACACACACACACTCGTCTCTCCATATCGGTTGCTCTGACTCACTGTCGTGATGACTCTTTCTCAAGCTCACGGTCTCTTATTTCTCTTTCTCCATTCGTGAAGGCCGAAGCAGTGAATCGTTGGTGGAGTTGAGGCTCGTTGTTGTTGGAGATCAAGGGTTGCTCTCTCCCACTTGTCGTCTCTCAAACTCTCTCTCTATCTCAGTCTCGACTCTCTCGACAGTCTCTTCTCCCTCTCTCCCTCTCTCCCTCTCTCGGCCAGGGATATTGGTGAAGGACATGAGAATCGATTCAGTGAGGTAAATTTTTGAGGTAAGTAATGAATTTCAGTTGGTTATTTGAATTGATTGATTGTGGATGTTGGGTTCGATTGGGGAAGGGGAAATTATAACAGTTGTAATGTTGTTGGTCCTGTTATTTGTTGGTTCTGATTTGGGGAAGTTGAAAACAATAAAAAGGAGGAGAGGTGGCTGTTGATGGGGTGGTGTTGCTGTTGTGACTGATTTCATTGTTGTGTGTGATGTCGTTGTATTGTTGTTGTTTGGTTGTTGTAACTGTTGGTTCTTGATTGATGGAAATGATAAAAGGGCTGTTACAAGGGTGTTATTATAATTCTAGTTGTCGTGGCTGTTTTGTGGGTTAAGTAGATGATAATTAGTTAAATTAAGACTCATTGAAGGTTATCAATCAAGGTTCGAGATAGTCAAAACCTATGATTTGTTAAATGAATTGGTGAGTTTCGGTATAAAATAGTCTATGAAGTTTCATTGGAGTCAATTGGAAGCTTAAGTATAGGTAAATAAATGGTCAAGAAGTTCTCACGTACGCATGAAAATGGATTTTGAAATGTTAAAATGAAATTGTAACTCTAAAATATGAAATTCTCGGATTTCACAGGACAAGAGCCAAGAAAGTTGGTAATTCCTTTGTTTTCATTCTTATTATGGCTATCTTTTGTTACTACTTCAATTGATAATTGTTTTGTGACATTCAACATGGTTTGTAAAGTGCGGAATCTCTTTTCAATGCATAATGAAACATTTTATTTGTGCTACGAAAGTGATTTAAAATGTCTGCCCTTTCTTATCTATCAACAACAAAAGATAGGGTTCTTAAGTTAAAATGTCTTTACGTGCTGACGTTTGCTTTGAAGTCTTCCATAATGGTTGATGATGACTTTGCATGTCGTAGATATTACTTTTTGATTGGTAATTTAATTGTTTTAAATCATTTCCTTGTCGTTGGTTTTTTATATCTGGAATATTTTGTGCCATATAAATTAACTATTGATCTTAGATGTTTCTTATCTACAATACCATATATTGTGCCAGGTACATGGTGAATATCATGGATACGAATGAGGAGGAATGCGTGAAGGTATACATGTCTTATTCTTGCATGGTGATTAGTTACAGTGTTATACTTCCTCCGGTCAAAAATATAAGTCTTTCTAGCAAAATCTTCTTGGTCAAAATTATAAGTCATTTTCAAAATTCGAGAGTGTATTTATTATTTTTTTTTACCAATTATATCCTTATACAATTCAAATATTTATTATTCTTTAATTCATTTAATGTTGAAGGACGTATATGTAAATTACACTTGTCATTATGGCTATCTTATTTTTGTGCCCTTACCTTAAACGACTTATATTTGTGACCGGAGGGAGTATCTTTTTTAAAGTAGTTCTATATGGTGAAATCTCATGCATAATAGGCATATTCAAGCTTTGAGGTTATGTGTGGGTTTCGTGGTGCACAATGGACTATTCATGTTGAAGCTCTATATTTGTTGCTCTTAATGTTCAGACTTTGTTGCCTCATTTTGTAGCCTTTCGAAACAACAATGTGGCTTATTGATAAAACGTATGATATGATTTAAGATTAGGCAATCAGTGGTGCTCATGAGGGACCAATGTTGCTTATGGTTGCAAAGATGATCCCTACACATAGCAATATGTCGTCACTTTTGTAATTGTGCAAACACCAATGAAAAACAAATTCTTATAGTCTAAAGGCTTGGGACTACAAAGAAGGAAACATGGTGGTGAAACGAGGATGTCTGAAGAGCAATTAAGACTAAAAGAGAGATGTATAGGAAAATACCTAAGTGCAAGATGAAGATGCGTACAATCAAATATAAAGAAGCTAGAAAACATGCTAAAAAAATAGTTAGTGAAGCTAAAACAATTTTCATGGAAGATTTATATACAACGTCAGGAAATAGAGATGACGAAAAATATCTTTATTAGCTAGCCAAATTAAGAGATAAAAATAAACAAGGGCTAAGTCATGTAAGATGTATTAAAGACGAAAGTCAAAATGTTTTAATATGCGAAGATATTAAGGAGAGATGGAGAAGCTGCTTCGATAGTTTATTTAATGATGGTCAAGTTGATATCATAGTAGATGAAAACCCATACCAATAAAGAATGTAAACTATACATGCAATATTAAAATTCTTGAAGTTAAAGATGCGTCGAAAAAGATAAAAATAGGGAAAACATGTGACCCATACCCATAGAGGTTTGGAAATACAACAACAACATAGCCTCAGTCCCAAATTAACTAGGGTTGGCTACATGGATCAAACTTTTTCATTGTGCTCGATTAAGTGCAATTGATGGTGAGCTTTCCAAACCATTTAAATCCCTCCTAATTAATGCATCCATGTTAACTTTGGTCTACCCCTACCTAGTCAAATTTCTACAGTTTCTATTGATTCAAGTTTTCTGGTTGGGGCATTTGTAGGCCGTCTTTGTAGGTGACCAAACCACCGCAACCGCCCTTCCCTAATCTTTGTATCAATTGATGCTTATCTTTGAATTTCTATATTTCTTATTCTATCTTTAAGAGTTTTACCACACATCCGCCTAAGTATCCTTATTTTCGCTACGTTCATTTTGTGTAATTGTTGTTGTTTTACCGCTCAACATTCACTTCCATAAAGTATAGCCGACCTAATTGCGGTCCTATAAAATTTTCTTTTTAACTTAGTAAGAACATTTCGATCACAAATCACCCATGTTGCACTCCGCCATTTTTTCAATCCAGCTTAAATTCCACGTGTGACATCATTCTCAATGTTGACATCATTCTCAATGTCTTAGTGTTTACCTTAGGAACTTCTACTTCTTCTAATTTTACGACTCCTCTAATTTTACGACTCCGTCATCTCGATGTCTAGTGTTTCTAAACTCACAATGCATGTATTTGGTTTTCGTCATACTCAACTTAAAGCCTTCAGATTCTAATGCATTCCTCCAGAGTTCTAATTTCCTATTCACTCCATATTTTGTTTCATCTACTAAGACAATATTATCTGCAAATAACATACATCATGGTATATCCTCTTGAATATGTCTAGTTAGTTCATCCATAGCTAAAGTAAATAGATATAAGCTTAAAGCTGATTTTTGATGTAGCCCTATCGTAATGATAAATTCTTTTGTAGCTCCTCCAAATGCCTTTATAGTCGTTACTACTCCATCATACATATACTTAATAGTGTCTATGTATCTAGCACCAATCCTTTTCCTTCTAGAACCCATCAAAGAACATCTCTAGGAACTCTATCATATGTTTTTTCTAAATCTACGAATACTGTATGAAGATCTTTTTTATTTTCTCTATATTTTTCTAACAATCGTCTTACAAAGAAAATTGCTTCCATAGTTGACATCCCAGACATGAAATCAAATTGGTTCTCTGATATTATTGTTTTTCTCCTTAGCCTATTGTCGATTATCCTCTCCCAAAGTTTCATAGTGTAACTCATAAGTTTAATTCCCCGGTAGTTTGAGCAACTTTGAATGTCTCCTTTGTTTTTGAAGATTGACACAAGCGTACTTCTTCTCTAATCTATTGACATCCATTTTGATTTTAAAATTTTATTGAAACGTTTTGTTAACCAAGTCAATCCAATTTCTCCTAAGCATTTCCAAACCTCTGGGTGGTATTTCATCTAGGCCATATGCTTTCCCTATTTTCATTCTTTTCAATGTCTCTTTAACTTCTAAAATTCTAATATTGCGTGTATAGTTTACATTTCTTTCTTGGTGTGATTTTTCATCTATTATAATATCAACTTAACCATCATTAAATAAACTATCGAAGTAACTTCTCCATCTTTCCTTAATATCATCCTCGCGCGTTAAAACATTTTGATTTTTGTCCTTAATACATCTTACATGACTTAGGTCTTGTTTCTTTTTTCTCTCTTAATTTGGCTAGCCTATATATATATATATTTCGCCATCTCTATTACCTAACCTTGTATATAGATTTTTCATGAAATTTGTTTTAGCTTGACTAACTACTTTTTTAGCTTGTTTCTTAGTTTCTCTATATTAATTGTACACATCTTCATCTTGACACTTAGGTATTTTCCTATACATCTCTCTTTTAGTCCTAATTGCTCGTTGGACATCCTCGTTACACCACCATGTTTTCTTCTTTGGTGGTTCCAAGCCTTTAGATATACCTAATACGTTTGATCCCATTCTCCTTATGCAACTACTCATTTCTAGACACTTTGTATTAGCATCTAAGTCAAGATTCCAAACATTTTCCTTTAGTAATTTTTCTCTAAACTCTACTTGTTTACTACGTTTTAGGTTCCACAACTTTATTCTAGGGTCGCTAACTCTTTTATTCATATTATGTCATCGTTTTAGCTTAATATCAAGTACTACTAACTTATGTTGGGTAGTAAATGCTTCTCCAGGTATTACTTTGCAGTCTCTACATATTTTTCTATTTATTTTTCTTGTTAAAAGAAAATCTATTCGACTCTCGTTATGACAATCGACTCCCTCTTCCTAAAACTTGTATTTGTTAAGACAAGATCGTATGCTGAAGCAAATTCTATGATTGATTCTCGTTCTTCATTTCTATTATCGTAACCAAAACCTTTATGAACTCTCTCAAACCCATCGTTACTTGTCCCGACATGCCCGTTTAAATCTCCTCCAATAAAAACCTTTTCATCTAATGGTATACTTTGCATAAATCCATTCATATCATCCCAAAACTTGCGTTTGATGCTCTCGCTTAATCCTACTTGTGGTGCATAGGCGCTAAGTATGTTAATTTTTTCGTCTCCAATAATTAATTTAACTGGAATCAATCTATCCCCCATTCTTTTAACCTCAACGACCTTATCCTTATAATCATTATCCACCTCAATTCCTACTCCATTGCATTTTCTATCTACACCAGTGTACCACAATTTAAACCCTGTGCTTCCAATTTCTTTAATCTTTTCTCCTACCCATTTTGTCTCTTGGAGGCAAGCAATATTGACTCTCCTTCTAATCATGGTATCTACTAGTTCTTGACTTCCTTGTAAGTGTTCCTATGTTCCATGTTCCTAAACAAATTTTTTCTTCCCTTTGCATTTGTTTTCTTTTTCTTTATCTTTTTTGTCTAAAAGATCTAGTATCCGTATCTATGATTTTGTTTTTGTTTTCGTGTTTGTTTTGGAAATGCTTAGGAGAAATTGGATTGACTTGATTAACATAACTTTTCAACAAAATTTTAAAATCAAAACGGATGCCAATGAATTGTAGAAGCATGCTTTTACCAATCTTCAAAAACAAAGAAGACATTCAAAGTTGTTCAAACTACCGGAGAATTAAACTTATGAGTCATACTATAAAACTTTGGGATATGATAATTGACAATAGGCTACGAAGAGAAACAACAATATCAGAGAATCAATTTGGCTTCGTGCTTGTAAGAAGATTATCGGGAAAATATGGAGAAAAAAGAATATCTTCATATGGTATTTGTAAATTTAGAAATAGCATATGATAGGGTTCCTAGAGATGTTCTTTGATGGGTTCTAGAAAGAAAATGAGTGCATGATAGATACATAGACACTATTGAGGATATGTATGAGGGAGTAGTAATGAGTATAAAGACATTTGGAGGAACTACAGAAGAATTTCTCATTATGATAGGACTACATCAAGGATCGGCTTTAAGCCCATATCTCTTTACTCTAGTTATGGATGAACTAACTAGACATATTCAAGAGGATATACCTTAGTGTATGTTATTTGCTATTGATATTGTCTTAGTGGATGAAACAAAAGATGGAGTGAAAATGAAATTACAACTTTGGAGGAATATCTTAGAATCTATGGCTTTAAGTTGAGTAGGAGGAAGACCGAATATATGCATCGTGAGTTTAGAAATACTCGACATTAAGATGATGAGGTGGTAAAATTAGAGGAAGTAGAAGTTCCTAAGGTGAACCACTTTAGATATTTAGGATCAATCATGCAAAGTGATGGTCTTATTGAGAATAATGTCACACATAGAATTCAAGCTGGATGGAAAAAATGGCGGAGTGGAACATGTGTGATTTGTGATCGAAATGTTCCTACTAAGTTAAAAGAAAAATTTTATAGGGCTGCAATTAGGCCAACTATGCTCTATGGAAGTGAATTTTGGGCGGTAAAATAACAACTACATAAAATGAATGTAGCAAAAATGAGGATGCTTAGGTGGATGTGTGGTAAAGCTCGTAAAGATGGAATAAGAAATATGAAAATTCAAAGACAAGTAGAAGTAGCACCAATTGATGTAAAGATTAGGTAAGGACGGTTGTGGTGGTTCGGTCACCTGCAAAGATGACCTACAAATGCCCCCACTACAAAATTTGAATAAGTAGAAATTGAAGAAATTCGACGTGGTAGGTATAGACCAAAGTTAACTTGGGAAACATTAATTAGGAGGGATTTGAATGATTTTGAAAGCTCACCTTCAATTGCACTTAGTCGAGCACAATGTAAGAGTTCGATCCATGGAGTTGACTCCAATTAATTTGAGACTGAGGCTATGGTGTTGTTTACATAATCAATTGACCACAAACCAATAAAAAACCTCAACTTTTTCAATGCATTTAACAGTTAAAAGTCCTTAATTTAACTTTATCCCAAAAATTTCATATTTTTAAACTCCTTCGTGAATGCAATTAAACATAATAACCACAACAAAGCAAAATATCAGGGACCACAGAGTGGATATTGACTCTCTTGACATAAAAAATTCTATGCGTAGTCATTTTCTTTTGAATCATGCCAAACTTGGTCTAAGTATTCAGTTATCGAGTAAAATTTGCAAACTAAATAAATTTGTTCAGGCTTTGTCAAAGAAAGAAATGTTCACTCAAATGCATCTTAAATCAAATAAATTAGCATGGTTTGAGACTGAAAAAGTATTATGTCTCGCTTATGAAGATGGAAATTATGTTGCCCTTGGTGCATGCCTTTTTTTTTTATAAGACCCTTGGTGCATGTCAGACTATCAATTTTTTAATTTTGAGGTGCAACAAACCTAACATAAGATTGAAGTGTTCACTTTTTTAACAGTCTAACCTATTAGATGTTCTATTTGGTTATTAGTTGAATGAATCAAGTTCACATCATTAGACATAACCACAATTTTACTATTTCAGTTTTAAGTGTCATTTTGAAGGTTGGTGACTGATTTTATGGCTTGTGTCTTCAACCGGAAGTCTTTAGAAAACTATGTCAGTTCTTACATTATAATCGCTATATATATGCTAGTATTCCTAACATTTTTTCGTATTTGTTCTTGCAAAACTGACCAATAATTGCTTGCTACTAAGAAATGTGATTTTGATCCATTACATAATGGTTGGTTCAGGGAAATACAGTTGAACTTGGTTGAGCGCATATTGAGAAAAAAAATACAAGATTTACAATCCTTGACGCTAAGCATTTTTTGTTAACAAAAAACCTAATAATCTCTCTCTGCTGACGCATGTTCTATCATTTGGTATTAGTTTTTGCTGTGATTGTTTTGGATGTGTTATTCATCCTTTAACAAAAAACAATAAATGCCGATATAAAAGGGAGGCCAGGTCTTTTTTTTTTTGAATTCAAACGTTGCAAAATCCGTATCGGTGTTAATGTTGTGTTTTTGTGGTTTCAACGTGTTTAGGAGGAGGTGACTCTTGATGTGGAGGCCGAGACTAATCCAAGAGTTGAAGAGAGTGATTCATCTGAAGACGAGGTGCTTCTCGTGCCATTGAATTTGTGAACTCTGTTAAGAAATTTGGTGTTTTTTTTTCTATTAAATGGATTCTCTTCTAAATTTGGTTGTGTTTTAGGTTGCTCCTCTGAACACGGTTGGAGATGTACCGTTAAAATGGTATAAAGATGAAGAACATATTGGATATGACATTACAGGGAAGAAGATAAAAAAGCAGGCTAGAAAGGACATGCTTGATTCATTTCTAGCAGGCGTTGACAATTCTAAGAATTGGTAAAATGTTATCTTTTTTTAAGTTTGATGCTCCATGAATTGCATTTCATAGTTTTTGTTGAATCCTTGATTTTGTTGTATATTTTGTTAACGAGCTCGAGTAGGCCTTTTGTTTAAGTCGAATTTTGGAACTTTCAAAGGGTATTTGAATTGTTGCAAGAAAGTCTCTTTTATGGTGTACTTGAAATATTAGAGATTGACAATCATGGATTATCGTAATCCCGATTTTGTTGAAACCCACTTACAGTTTTGGTGTAATTATGAGGGTGTACTCTAGTAACAACATATTCAGTGTATTCAGGGAAGTTGGAAAAACACTCTTGGAAAAATGTGTAAGATACTCGCTAGTGGTCTCAAAAAACTTACAGTTTGTGAAAGGCTCTCTAGCAATTGCAACATTTGGTAGCAATGGCATGCTCTTGAGTTTTCATTTCGTTATATTTCTCAATTCTATATTGGAAGATTTTCTATTAGGAAAGATTAGAGAAAACACGAAGGAATTGAATGAAATGGTTTCTCTAATCTTTCCCAATAGAGAAGGAAAGATTAGAGGTAGTACCTCTTATTATCTGAGAGAAACCATTTCATTCAATTCCTTCGTGTTTTCTCTAATCTTTCCCAATAGAAAATCTTCCAATATAGGGGTCTTCTCTGTTTGCATTAATTAAAATTTCTTTTTATCCTATTACATCTTGCAGTTATTGTGTTTATTCCCTTCTTTAGTTCTACTTACACCAACATATATCCGAGTTTGAAACTAGTTGTGAGTACTAGGACGAATAATCTAGTACTGGCTATGTTTAGCAATTAAGGATCCTTCAGAGATTCTACTTAAAAATTGGTTTCTATTATGGGTTTAGAAATGCCTAATCATTTGAAAATTTGAAATGGCTAGGATGGGGCCAATCAACTATAACAAATTGATTAAGACTTTTATGAGGGTTAATGCTGGGGTTCTTGAAGAGCAATGTCTATTTTAGGCAAGTGACAGTGTCGTAAGATATGTGCGATCTCAAACACTTTTTTTTGTGTTTGTTTTCTTGTTCTTAACTTTCCTCCCAACACTGCATTTCTAGACAATTCTCCTTTTCTTGAAAGAGTCTTAAGAGTTATTTATTCTTTCATAATTCTTATTGGAGATTGTAAGTATGCTTGTTATAATGGAGTAAGAGCAACGAGTGTTTGAAAGTGGTGCATTACATGGGCTTGGCTAGAGTAATTAAGACTTAAATTGTGAATAATCGTCTTATTAGTCATTGCAAACCAAGGATTGGAAGGCACCAAAGTGATCCCGAGGTGATTTCCTTGGCCTGGGTGAGGCGGTGCCTAGACAAAGCCTAAGCGGCCAAAAGAATATTTATTTAGAGGCCACTGAATTATTATTTATTTATTTATAGGCCCTTAATTAACATATCTTCCTAGTAGTCACTATAATCCATATTCAATATATACTTCAAAGATACTAACAAGGCTTTAGGTGCTTATGTAACATTAATCATGTTAAGATTTTGTTGTTTGGTATGTATCATAGTACCAAACTTAACGTAGTTTGCCCATTTAATTTTTTTAGAAATAATTTACAAGGACCCCACTTACTATGAATTGCACTAAATCGAGCGCAATGGAAGAATTTGATCCATGTCGTCGACCCCCATTAATTTGGGTCTGAGGCTATGTTGTTGTATTTAGAAGGACACCGCTTGCCTAGATGACTGCCTAGGAGCCACTTGCAATCATTGTTGCAAACTGAGGTCGAAGGATGAGTTGGGCCATAAGAATTTAAAATTATGTTAAAGTTGGTACTATATTTTGCTCTAGCTTTGCATGGAGGTGGAGGTGTGTTCTTACTTGGTATAAGGGGAGTAGTGGAATGGTCCCACATTTGCCTTGGCATGATTAGAATTGCAATTTAAGAGTTGCAAGCTTCCCTCTTGATAAACTCGTTTAAAGGATATGTAATGTTGTATGGGTTAAAACAGGCAAACTGAGGTGTATGCTTTGAGGCATGCCTCTGAGAATGCGAACAAAAATTGCACTGTGGAGCCTCAATGAAGTTATGTGATGCTTACGCCTCATTTTGCACGCACATAGTGAGGCGTACATGATGTGTTTTGTATTGCAAGTATTAAAAGATTGGTTTCATGTAATTTTATGACCAAATACTTAAAAAATAATTACATAAGGTGCCATCTTATATTCTACAACTTGAACTTGCATGCGTCGATTTGACTTTGAGTAGTTGGATTTTTGTTTGCTATTTCAATTGTGTATCTTCTTCTTCTTGAGTGGTTCCTTTCCTCTTATTTTTCTTTAGTTTTTCTTCTTTTTTAATTTTAAGAAAAAAATGGTGCTGCTCAACTAGCAGCATTTTATCAACTCTTCCTGCTTTTCAGCAATACAATTGGTATTTGAAACAATTTCCCTGTGCTGAAATTTCTAGGTCTACGGTGTTTGCTAGACTTTTAAATAAGTGTTGTTATTTATATTTTACTCATTATGCTTGTTCAAACTATAGTATGATTTAAGGAAAGTGGATGATGATGTAGTCTCGTCGACTCTTGTTATGATCACTACTAAAATTAATCCCGTGCGACTTCCTTTTTCTAAAACTAGTATTTGCTAAGACAAGGTCATATGCTCAAGGTTTGAAACTTCGACTTCGCCTATGACTTCGCATACTTAAAACATAGAATTAATTCGAGTAAGTTAGCTTCGACGATGAAAATTTGACAAAAATTTGCCGGTGTATGGAAGTTTATGGAATTTCACTTTAAATGCTAGAAAACTCAAATTTCTTTGTAGAGATGCTAGAACTAATTTTTATTCGAATAGAGTCGAAGTTTAAGTATATTTCTAACATAGTCGAAGTTTCAGTCGAAGTTCGTTCAACTTCTACGAAACACAACAATTTTACTTCATGTTTTATTAGCTTTCATCGATGTTTCGAAGTTCAGTCGAAGTTAGCCGAAGTTGAGTTGAAGTTTTTCCAATTTTTCTACTACCTATGAACTTCGTTTTGCTCACCTCAAAATCAACAAACTCTGCCCGAACTTCGCTGAAGCTTGTCGATTTTTTAAATCTTGCATATGCCGAAGCAAATTCAAAAATTGATTCTTTTTTATTTTTATTACCGTAACCAAAACCTCCATGAACTCTCTCGAACCCATCATTACTTGTCCCTACATGCCCATTTAAATCTCATTCAATAAAAACCTTTTCATCCAATGATATAACTTGTATAAATCCATCCATATTGTTTCAAAATTTGCGTTTGATGCTCAGGTTTAATCCTACTTGTGGTGCATAGGCGCTGAATATGTTAATCTTTTCGTCTCCAATAATTAATTTAGCCAGGATCAATCTATCTCCCATAATCTTAACCTCTACGACCTTATCCTTATAATCATAGTCCATAAGAATTCTTACTCCATTGCATTTTCTATCTATACAAGTGTACCACAATTTAAACCCTGTGTTTCCTATTTCTCTACTTTTTTCCCTACCCATTTTGTCTCTTGAAAGCAATATTGACTCTCTTTCTAATCATAATATCTACTAATTTTATTGACTTTCTTGTAAGTGTTCTTATGTTTTATGTTCTTAAATCAATTGTTTCTCCCGTTTGTGTTTGTTTTCCTTTTCTATTTCTATTGTGTCTAAAAGATCTAATCTCGTTATCTTTTATTTTGTCTTTGTTTTCGTGTTTTTTTGAACTAGCTTATTTACCCATACCCGTCCTCTGTGTGGGAGCCCTTGCTTATTTTTATTCACTTCCGGGCAACGATGTGAAGGGACTAGCTTCTTTACCCACACACGTCCTTTATGTGGGAACCTGATACGTTCTCACAGGGGATTAGTAATTAGTGTTAGTTAGTAGGACACATAATAAATAGGGGTGAGTTAATAGGATTGGGTAGCTGGGAATTTGATTGTAATTGGGTACTCTTTGAGTGATCGGGTTTGAGAAAGTTTTAAAAGTCTTATTAGGGTTCCTTTTGGGTTTGTAATTGTTGTTGTTTCTCTCAATTCAATAGAGCAAAATTGGTGTTCTATCAATGGTATCAAAGCATGCATAAAAAATGGAAGCTTGATTGGATAAGATGGAAGCTCGATTGCATCGAATTGAAGAGGAAGTGAAGAAGATTTTGGTCATTGAGGTGTCGATTAAGGATCTCAGATTAATAGAGCAAAGTTGGTGTTCTATCAATGGTATCAAAGCATACCTCAAAAATGAAAGCTTGATTTGATAAGATGGAAACTCGATTGCATCAAATTGAAGAGGAAGTGAATAAGATTTCGGTCATGTAGGTGTCGATTAAGGATTTCAGATCTGAAGTGAACAACGCGTTGAGATGCTTGGCTCAGTGGTTCGACGAACACCTCCATCACCATCTCGGCTTAAAAACACCAAATCCTCCAGATCTAGCGGTGTCAAAGTTGTTTCCAATCATTGGTGATCCAGATCTAGGGGCGACCAAGGGGGTTACAACTGTTGGTGGTACAAATTTGGTGGCGTCCAAGGTGACTTGATTTATTGGTGATCCATATTTGGTGGCGAAACAGTTGCTTGGTCGCAGATCTGAAGTGAAATCGAAGAAGCGAGGGTTGGTGTTACTAATCGATGAGCCTTTCCTTCAACCTCGTGCTTGCTCATCAATGGTTCCACATGTTTAATTGATTAGGGAGTTGAACAACCTAAAAGTGTCAAATCCAGGATTATCCGTGGGTTTGCCGACTATTGGCTGATCAGGTAGCGTCTAAGATGTTGGTGTTCATGGATCTGAATAACTTTGTTAAGTTCACGATCAGCCCTTTGAGCACACATGGATCTTGGAATTTAATCTTGCCTCTACGAAGGAATTTTCGAGGGTCTCAAACAAATCTATAGCTGTGAGCCCTCCACTGTGGCCTCCGCCTTCTCCCACACCAATGGACTTTGATGTTCCCTTACAATGTCGGTTGAGAGATCGAGGAGATGCAGTGGTACGAGCGATGACACTGAGATGGGGTTTCTCACTGCGTGCCTCATCCTCTCTCACTTGCCCATTTTCTGAACGCCATGTGGTCACCTTAGATGCATCTCGACTGGCACATCACTTGTCACAGTTTGTGTTGACCCACTTTCATATTCTACACTTTATGCCTTTCAAGGAAGACCTTAAATCACTTGTACAATCTTCAACATTTGGGTCTTCTTCTCAATTTTATTGGTTTTTGGGTTGCACATATGTTTCATTGACATTTTGCCACTCTGTTTTGGCAACTCCATCTTGCGATTACATTGACATAGAGGCGCCACATTTTGCCGCTACAGTTTTGGCATGCACATTTCAACTGGTAGCAACACTTAATACTTCTTTTGTGGATTTGGTTCGTTCCCGTACATTTCATTCAGTGTTGTCGACCTCATCTCGTGCTTATTATTATGTTGATGGGATTCATATTCATTTTTAATTGGGTCAGTGCACAAAGGTTATTGTTGCCTCATGACTTGCTTATTTTCTCTAGTTCCATTATTGGTGAAAAGCATCCATCTTTCAAAGTTTGTTATGTAGTACCAATGGTAATTTGTGAGTCTTGACAACTTTTTGCTAATGTTGGTCCCTGCAACTTCGGCTCTTGCTCCAACCTTTTTGCTCGTGGGTACACTTTTGCGGATTAAGGATACAATTGGCGCATCGAGTACCTATGCATTTGTTCTGCCACATTCATTTAGCCTTGGATTGTTTACACGGGTCTCGTGGCATTGTAGGTATCTCTGTTGGATATTTATCAGACTTTGGTTATACGAAATATATGGATCCCAGCATGGTGCTCTTCTCTTGCGTTTAGTCACTCTTTTTCCCTCTCACCGGTTCACGGTCCGTGCATTGTCTCCATGCTTCATTTCTTTGTCTACTACCTTGAGGACAAGGTGGATTTTAAAGGAGGGAGTAATGATATGTTATCACAGGGGGTTATTAATTAGAGTTAGTTAGTAGGACACATTATAAATTGGGGTTAGTTAATAGGATTGGGCAGCTGAGAATTTGATTATAATTGGGCACTCTTTGAGAGATCGGGGTTGAGAGAGTTTTAAGACTCTTCTCTGGGTTACTTTTGAGTTTGTAATTGTTGTTGTTTCTCTCAATTCAATAGAGCAAAATTGGTGTTCTCTCATAACCCTTGCTCATTTTACTTCATACCCAGGCAACGATGCGAAACACATCTTTGCTCACTTTTATATTATAAAAATTAAGTAATTTTTTATTCTTAGTTATTTTAAATATGTTCCCGTGCCTTCATATTCCTTCAATTTCTAGTTCATCAAGTTTTCTTACTAGCATATTTGCATCTTATCTATGAATGTATCTACACCACAACAATCACTCTTTTCCTTAAAATGTAACCGTGCATTTACTTGCTCATTGCTCGTCACTAATATTTATCAATTACATTATAGTATTATGATATAAGGTAACTAGATTTTTAAGAAAAAATATGAAACATGGAAACAAAAAATTATAAAAATGGGTCTGAATAGTTTAATGCATTCGAAGCTTGACAAAAGAATTTGTTGATTCTTAAAAACATTTTGGTTCCAAAATAGTACATCAACATAGGATGATCTTCGGTCTCGTTCCCATCTGGACCTTGTTTTTATTTTATTGACACCTCTACATTCAAAGAAATGTTTTTAATTTATCAGAAACGATGACAAGATTTGGATGATCTGCAAATTAATTGTAATTTTTCATCAAAGCGGTGAACGAGAACGTTGAGATCCTTCCATGATTGTCATGATACGTGCATTTGGTTGGATAAACATGACAACCATTATGGTTCATGTATTTATCTTTTGTCCTTGGTCATACATTCTTAAATTCTATGAGAAGTCTAGTTATTTGGACTTTGGATTGAATAAATATTAAAAATTCAAGAGAATGAAGAAAAATATGTTACAGTGAGTAAGGAGGAACGTTTAGTATTGATTGTCACCTTGCTGTTTCACCAAAGTTGTGGATTTATTTTATTTTGTTTATCAACGAAGTAATGGATTGATTCAAGAACCTCAGATCCACTCTCATCCTTTCTTTCAAATTAAGATTTGTGTGAGATGCACACATTAAAAGTTACCAATCCAGCTATTGACTAATGACCTCGCAAGAGGTATTGCTAAAAGAACTGCTAAAGGAAAACATAAAGGACAAAAATCATGCTTTAAAAAGTAAAAAACAAGAAGTTGGTATCATAAATTGGAGGATTGCAGTTGAAGTAGCAATTACATCTTGCGTGAACATAAAAGGTTGATAGGGTGGGATTGCTTTGGCAACAGGTGCTGGTGACACTTTTATATGTACATCTTAATTTGGATTTATAAGGTAGCACTGGTATGTCTTTATAAGGAGAGGCAAACTCCTGGAAATTGGGCAAGTTCTAGATTGGTAGCGGATTTCTAATGTTTTAAGGAAATAACTGGTGCCAGAAACTTAAATATTAATGTTTCTCAATTCTTTTTGCTAAATGAAATGCATAAAAAAACTTTATTCTTACCTCATGTATATAGAAATCAATCGAGGCTACTTCTCAGGCTTGAGCACTATGTGTCTTATGTATAAAGTTAGGTATACATCTTTGGTTTATTATTTTTATTTTTGTATTTAAGCTGAAAGTCACTCAGATAAATCTCTTTCGATTCGCATGTTTCTCACAGTTGCTAAAGCGTTATTCTACACCATTTTAACTTGTTTCATATTCATATCATTAGGCGCAAAATATATGACGAGTACAATGATGAAGAGGTGGAACTGACAAAGCAAGAGACAAGACTCATTCGTCGATTGCTGAAAGGAAAGACTCCGCATGCGGAAGTTGACCCGTATACGGTTAGTACATGTCCATTCAATTGTTTTAATAACTTTTCATCATTGTGCTAAATTGACGTACAAATGTGCTTTTTTTTGCAGCCATATGTTGATTGGTTTTTGTGGGAAGATGCTAAGCATCCATTGTCTAATGCTCCAGAACCTAAAAGGAGATTCATTCCTTCAAAATGGGAAAATAAAAAGGTAATCGAGCGGTCTTTCCATGTTGCATAATATATGTCTTTTGTTATATTCAATTGATATTTCATGTTTCTTAATTTCTCGGGACGAAATTTTTGTTCTTTTTCCCGTTGACATGGTTGGTAATTAGATCTGCACATGCTGTATGTAGCATATTCCTGGTCTTGATTTTCCCTCTTCATAATCGAGAAATTTGGAACTCTGCCAACCACTATTATTTGGAAAATATTAAACTTATTTATTCTGTTTTTCTCCTCTTGTCCTTCATATTACAAGTCTACTCTAAATTAGTATCTTAATGTCGAATAAAACCAAATGATTTGGTCACAAACGATTGTTAGGTGAAGATTTGATCCTGTTCACAGTGTTGTTTTAATTCTCATTTTCTCCTGTTTGTGTGGAATGGAAGGTTGTTGAGTTGGTTAGAGCAATTAGAAGAGGAGATATAAAGATTGACAAGCCAAAGGAAGAATCATGTCTTTATCTATTATGGGGCGATGATTCCAGGTCTGCAGATAAGGCGCCTGGAATTAACTATATTCCTGCACCAAAACCAAAACTAGCTGGTAATCATTTCTGTTGTTTGTTTTGCCTGTTTTGAGGGTGAGTTAGAGAAACATGCTGCATTTTTGTGGCTATTGCACTAAAATAATCTGTCTTAAGTAAAAAATGTTAATCTATAGGTCATGAAGAATCATACAATCCCTCAGTGGAGTATATTCCTACTAAAGAAGAGGTTGACTCTTACAACCAGATGTATGAGGAAGACAGGCCTAAGTTTATTCCAAGAAGGTACTGAGTTATCCTTTTTATCTTATTGATTATGATTAAAAAATAAAATAAAATTATGTGCTCATGTGGACATTGACAAATATTCGTGTTCAATAGGTTTGAGTCTTTAAGAAATGTGCCAGCATATGAGAATGCTATGAAGGAATCATTTAACCGTTGTTTAGACTTGTACTTGTGTCCAAGATCGAGGAAGAAACGTGTAAGTATGAGGTTCATGTGAGAAATCAAGGGCGCAACATTCATAATAAATATAATAATGTATAAATTTGGTCAGGTTGAAAAATGTTTGACCGATACCTTATTTCTTTTGCTTTCCAGATTAACATTGATCCTGAATCTTTAAAGCCAAAGCTACCGAGTCGGAAAGATCTTAAGCCTTATCCATCAAAATGTTATTTTGAATATAAAGGCCACAAGAATGCTGTTAGATCAATTTCCGTTCATACCTCGGGCCAATGGCTTGCTTCTGGTTTCGAATGACATTCCTTAATTTTCACTTCAGATTTTATTATGCAAAATTGCAAATAGATTATTCATTTTCTAATTTTTATTTGTTTATTACAAAATATATCTGAAGGCTCAAATGATGGGACCGTGCGTATTTGGGAGATTGAAACTGGTCGATGCATTAGAATTTGGGAGGTTGGTGAAGGAGTCCAATGTGTTGCCTGGAATCCCATGACAGGACTTACCATCTTGGCAGTCGCTGTGTAAGTTCTATTTTTGTTTTTTCAATTTTTGTCGATGTTTCTGTGTAAGTTTATGCTTTCCCGCTCAATAAGAATATAAAACATAGTGATTTTGTATTTTTTTTTTTCACCGTGTGAGTATGAATTACTGTATTATTCAATTTCTAGATATTACCCATGTACAGGGGTCTAGATGTACTTCTTCTTGACACTGGACTTGGAGACGATGAAGAGCAAGATAAGATAAAAAAGCTCCTACATGTCGAGGCAACCACAGTGGCAAATGATTCTGGTTGGTATAAAATCATACTTTAATTGATCTTTTGTTTAAAATAAAATTACTTACTACATCCATCTGCACAGATCATAATGGATCTTTAGTTGACTGGCTTCAACATGACAAGTACAAGGGTATACGAATGAGATTTTGTAAGGTACGTTACTGCACCTCTTACACAATTTATAGGCTTCTGACTATAATCAAAAGTGAGTTTAAGATTGTTATTCATTGAAGACGCTTAAAAAACTTATGAATTATAACGTATTACTTTTTTTCTCCTCTCGCAGACAATAACATCAGTTGAATGGCATCGCAAAGGAGACTACTTTAGCACCGTAATGCCGGGTGATATCCTTGAAGTTGGCCTATTTTTTCAATTCTGAATACAGTGATTATATTTTGTCTGTCTTTGAATGATTTATATCCTTGAAATATTTAGTGAGTATTTGATCAGGAGGCTGCGCGCGACGCTTACCTCCGGATCTAGAAAATCTGTTATTGTAATGATTTTCGAAATTCTTCCCATTCTCGAGGTTAAAGTAAATTTTCAATTAAAAAAAATCATATCATAAGCTCTTGCAAAGTTCCTACTATCTGTACTTTCAAATTTATTATTCATTCTTAATATTTCTTTTTCATAACTTGAACTGTTTCTCTTTTATTAAGTATTATGTAGCCTTTCGTATTTGCAAAGGACTTTTAGCTTTTAAAGAATGATGTATGTATTAAGCATTTTCTGAATTTGTAAACGCAGTGAAAAATCTTTTGGTTTTAAATCTAAATACATGTTTTAGTTATATCAGTATGCAACAATTTGGAAAATATAATTGGTTTTTCCAATACTTAATAAGTTTACTTACCAACACAAATAGGTAGAGGACTTCATTTTCTTGTTAATTCAAAGTGCCTTTTTGGGTTATGGATTCAAAAGGTTTAGAAAAAATGAACTTTTTTGCAGTAAAACTCAATGAAAAGCACGTAGTAGACCGTTGTTATGATAATATTTTGAGTTTAAAACTTGTAGACTGCTTTCAATATTACAAGTCTAAATAGAGAGGGTATTTGATAGGGGGAGAAAAAGGTTGCATGGAGTGTGTCTTCTTATGAAAAGAGCCTAAAATTGATGGACACTAGTTAAAGTCAGAAAAGAATGACAGAATGGAATGAATTTTATTCAGCCATTTAGGCGTGTTTAAATAGAAAATTACAGAGTAAATGCTTTACATAAAAATAGCAACTAATTGATCCTATCTTATCAAAACAGATTACAACATTTACATAAAAATAGCAACTAATTGATCCTATCTTATCAAAACAGATTACAACTATTAAAAAAAACGATTATACAGCTAATTACTTCTAATTCTAATTAATTACAAATAGAATAAATATACTAAATAACAATCCTAATAATTACTGTTAATATTCTCGACACCCCTCCTCAAGCTGGAGAATAGATATCGATCATTCCCAGCTTGGATAGAAACCCTTCGAACATAGCAGTAAAAAGTCCCTTAGTAAGAACATCGGCGAGCCGCTTCGGATGATGGAACAAAGGGTATGCGATATCGCCGTTTTCCGCTTTCTCCTTGATGAAATGTCGATCTATTTCGACATGTTTTGTCCGGTCATGCTCGCACAGATTCTCGAGCAATATTGATTGCCGATTTGTTGTCGCAGACAACCTCGTCGGTTTATCTCCTTCAACCTTCAGCTCCTCTAAGATCTTCCGAAGCCATAACAACTCACATACTCCTTGAGCCATAGCTCTGAACTCGGACTCCCCACTGCTTCGAGAAACAACTGGTTGTTTCTTGCTCCTCCAAGTAACTAAGTTGCCCCGACAAAGGAGCAATAGCCCGTGGTAGATCTCCTGTCTTGTAGAACTTCCGCCCCAATCAGCATCAGTGAAGATCTCCACTCTTCGGCTCCCATTCTTTGAAAACATAATTCCTTTACCCGGGCTTCCTTTCAAGTAATGAAGAATCCGATGAACAGCCTTGGAGTGTTTTTCTGATGGACAATGCATAAACTGACTAACCAAGATCACCGCAAATGCAATATCTGGCCTTGTATGTGCCAAATAAATTAGCTTCCCTACCAAATTTCTTCGACGATCTGGTTCTTGTCCACAAATTTCAAGACCATCTTCTTTTTCGAGTTTCTGATTCGGATCGATAGGAGTTGCCACTGGTTTACATCCGAGTAATCCAGTCTCTTTCAAGAGATCAAGAACATATTTTCTTTGTGAGATAACTATTCCTTTTGAGGATCTAGCCACCTCCATTCCAAGAAAATATTTGAGCTGTCCTAGATCTTTGACTTCAAACTGGTTGGATAAGAAGTTCTTCAGCGACTCCAACTCTATTATGTCATCTCCCGTCATCACAATGTCATCTACATACACAATTAAAATAGCAATTTTACCATGATTGTGTTTGTAGAACATCGTATGATCTGAATGAGCTTGAGTGTAACCACGTTGTTTCACAGTTCTCGTGAATCTTTCGAACCATGCCCTCGGAGATTGTTTCAATCCATATATGGATTTCTTTAGCTTACATACTCCGCCATCCTTCTTTAGCTCATCAAAGCCTGGTGGAGCTTCCATATACACCTCCTCCTCTAGCTCGCTGTTTAAGAACGCGTTCTTCACATCAAACTGTCTGAGAGGCCAATCCAGATTAGCGGCTAACGAGAGAAGAACACGTATGGTGTTTAGTTTGGCCACAAGAGCGAAGGTTTCCTCGTAGTCAAGGCCGTATGTCTGAGTGAAGCCTCGTGCTACGAGACGAGCCTTGTATCTCTCAACCGAGCCATCAGCATGGTATTTTATGGTAAACACCCACTTGCTGCCTACACATTTTTTTCCTTCGGGTAAAGAGGTGAGATCCCACGTGTCATTCTTTTTCAGGGCCTTCAACTCCTCAAAGACCGCCTCTCTCCATCTCGGAACCTCTAGAGCTTCATGTATCGACTTAGGTAGTTCATCATCCATAATCCTGGTGGAAAAGGCTTTGAAATCTGGTGAGAGCTTATGATAAGATACGAAATTGGATATTGGATGTTTTGTGGTACATGATCTGACACCTTTGCGTACGGCTATGGGTTCAAAGAAATCTGTAGAAGGTTCTAAATTTGGAAGAGAAGTAGGAGAAAGAAAGCGATCGTACCTTGGACCTCTGGTCGAGTCCGATGATTGGCCCACCTCGGGAGCTGGTGGAATATTACTTGGTTGAGTCCTCCTTTTAGAATAAACACGAAGTTCAGTAGGTGGTTCCAAGTTGTTTTCTACCTGGGTCTCACGAGGTTGTGAAATCCTAGGATTAGTTACAGAAATAATTGATTCCATTGAACTATTTTCAACCGATTTTGGCAAAGATATTTGTTCCCAAAAACTCATTTCAGAATCATTCTCCCCCGGAATTGAGTTTTTTTCAAAAAAAGGTTGTTTTCCAAAAAAAGTGACATCCATACTCACGTAATATTTTCCAGATTTAGGATCAAAACATTTATACCCTTTTTGTGTTGGTGAAAAACCAAGAAATATGCATTTATGTGCCCGGGGATCAAGCTTTCCTCTATTATGGCCGTGTATATGAACAAAAGCAATGCAACCAAAAATTTTAGGTGTTAAATCGGTGAACGATCTATTTTCGAAACATATTCTTTAGTGCTTGCAAAGGAGTGATGTAATTAAGAACTCTTGTAGGCATTCGATTAATCGATAAGTCATGCAGCTAAGAGCGCTTCATTCCAAAAACGATTAGGAACATTCATAGCAAATAATAACGCCCTAGACACCTCTAATAAATGCCTATTTTTCCTCTCAGCCACTCCATTTTGTTGGGGAGTATCAACGCAAGAACCGTGATGAATAATTCCTTTTTCTTTCAAAAAATCACCTAAGATTGCATTAAAATATTCTCGGCCATTATCGGTTCTAAGAACTTGAATATTAGTATGAAACTGAGTATTAATCAAAGAGTGAAAATTTTCGAAAACATTTGCGGCCTCGGATTTTTCCTTTAGAAGATAAATCCATGTGACTCTAGTGTGATCATCAATGAATGTGATGAACCATCTAGAACCTGAGGCAATTTTTACTCTTGAAGGGCCCCAAATATCACTATGCACGAGTGAAAAAGGTTTTGATGGCATATACTTCAAAGAAGGATAAACAGATCTATGATGTTTTGCCAACTCACAAACTTCACAACAAAAAGATGAAATGTCTTTATTTTTAAAAAGATTTGGAAACAAATATTTCAAGTAATTAAAACTGGGATGGCCTAACCTATAATGCCACAACATTATTTCATTCTCGCAAGACAAGGTAGTTAAACATCTTGGTTTCTGAACTTGTTCATCTGTATGATTTTCCGAGACCAAGTGATAGAGTCCATCAACTTCCTTAGCATTGCCAATCATCTTCCCCGAACAAGGGTCCTGAAATTCAAATCCAAAAATGTTATTGTAGCAATACATTTGCAATCATGAATAATACGACTAACGAGAGATGAGATTGCAAGAAATCTTTGGAACATGTAGGACATTTAGTAATGTAAGAGATGGAGACATAATAATAGAGCCTTTTCCAAAGAATAGAGGTTAGAGAACCATCGGCAATTTTAACTTTCAAATTTCCAGGACAAAGGATAATATGAAGAGAATATGGAGGAACTACCAGTCATATGATCGGTTGCCCCTGAATCTATGATCCAAGGGTTTAATTTTGAGCCGGCTGTGAAAGTTGTAGGGTAAGTACCTTTTTGAGCTAAAGAAGAGGCAATGTAAGACGATGAGTTAGGAGTGTTAGATACAATTGAATGAGAACTCATTAGTTGATACAATTGCTCTAGCTGTTCTTTGCTGAAGGCGGACGTCTCTGAGGCAGATTTCGGCTCTTTGGAAGTGTCTTCGAATGAGGCATGAAAACCCTTTGAATCACGAGGATTCCTGTTAGATGAAGGGTTCTCTTGGCTTTCCATGCGGCTTCCAACATTTGGCCTTAACATGCCCCGGCTTGTTGCAATGCTCGCAGATTGGCCGGTCTTTATCGCTGCGACGGTCGTTGCGGCGTGGTGGCTGACTAGAGAACAGGGTAGAAGGCTCGGTGGGAGCCGGTGAGTGTCCTCCGAGCATGACGGTCCCGCCGCTCTCTCTCTTCGACCTCGGCAAAGACTTCTCTAGTACTCGGCGGTGGATCACGACCAAGAATGCGTCCTCTCACTTCATCTAATTCCTTATTAAGGCCGACGAGGAATTCGAAGACACGTTCTTTTTCCACCATTTTCTCGAAACAAAGCCCCGTCCTTCGCACGCTCCACTCATAATCGCCGAACATATCTACCTCTTGCCACAAGGTTTTTAAGTCGATATAATATTGAGTGACAGCTTTTCTCACCTTGTTTTAGCCTCCATAGCCGAGTTTTTAGCTCAAACCACCGTCCCGCATTCCCGAGATCGAATAAGTCTCGTTCACAAAGAAATTCAAATGTCATGAGCGGAGGTAGGAAGAGATAGGTTCTTCCTACACTCGAGTCCATAGAATTTATGAGCCAAGACATGATCATCGAATTCTCTGCCTCCCATCTTTCAGAACCTTCATCTTTCTCAGTGGGTCTCGCATTGGTACCTGTAAGATAGTCGAATTTTCCACGGCCTCGAACGAACAGTTTCACCGATTGGGACCACTGTAGGAAATTGTTTCCATTCAGCTTGTGAGAAGTGATGGAAAGGTTTTGGAAAGATTCAGTGTTTAAGGGAATTGAGGGTGAGCGAATAGAGCTCATAGAATCGATACCAGAGGTATCATCAGAGGGTTTAGCCATTTAGGCTTTGATACCATAAAGTCAGAAAAGAATGACAGAATGGAATAAATTTTATTCAGCCATTTAGGCGTGTTTAAATAGAAAATTACAGAGTAAATGCTTTACATAAAAATAGCAACTAATTGATCCTATCTTATCAAAACAGATTACAGCATTTACATAAAAATAGCAACTAATTGATCCTATCTTATCAAAACAGATTACAACTATTAAAAAAAACGATTATACAGCTAATTACTTCTAATTCTAATTAATTACAAATAGAATAAATATACTAAATAACAATCCTAATAATTACTGTTAATATTCTCGACACTAGTTTTATATTATGTTATAAAATTGGATATGCTCAAGTTTTTGGACAAAATATGAATGCTTTGTGCGATCTTTGAGTAGTAGTCAAAAGTAATTTAAGAAGAGCAATAATGCTGTTAAAGTGTTAATTTGCATTGTCTTTTGTGCTGTGCTCGCAATATTCTTTCTATATTCTTTAGAATTTCTTACACTTGATAGAACCATATGCATGGCATACAGGGCTTTATATTGCAGCATGGGCATCTATGTTTTAGCTTTTGATCTATTCCATTTAGGCATGCACACACATACGTTGAATGTAGATATATGTTGGATACCCAGTTCTCTATTTTCATTCCTTGACTGGTTTATTTACGTGACTCCAGAGGAATATTAATTCACCTACTTTCAAAGAAGCTTACACAAAAATTTTCATTTAAACAACATGGGATTCCAGTTGCAACAAAGTTCCATCCGTCACGTTCCTACGTCTTCATTGCAACAAATAAAGCAGTTCGTGTTTATGATCTACTGAAGCAAAAGCTAATAAGGAAACTGGAGCCTAGTGTTCGTGAGGTTTCTTCAATTGCTGTTCATCCCTCAGGTCCGGTTCAGTTGCTCAGCTTCTACATGTATACTCAGTTGATTTAAGAAAATTGTTCATTTGGAGGTTGGAGATGCTGTAGTTATATGTATGTATTTAGTTTATTTCTTAATAAGAAATACTTGTGCTTTTTTTGCAGGTGATCATGTGATTGTAGGGAGTCGGGAAGGAAAGCTATGTTGGTTTGACATGGACCTTTCATCTCAACCTTACCGAAAATTGGAGTAAGTTACTGACAATTAGTATGGGAAATGTTTTCCTTGAATCATGCACTAGGTAGCAAAAGTATTTTAGGTGAAGTTACTGGCATTATATCATGAAATGGACTTCATAATGTGATACAGTTTTTTTTTTTTGCATGATATACAAATATTAATGGCTGTTAATGGCACTGTTCGGTTTTGGTTTGTGGTATTTGTGGCTTTATCTGATATTTGATGTACCCAGGTGTCACCCCAAGGACATTACAAACGTGGCCTTCCATCGGTCATATCCTCTATTTGCATCATGCTCCGAGGACTCTACCTCATATGTATTCCATGGCATGGTTTATTCAGATCTTAATCAGAATCCTCTCATTGTCCCACTACAAATTCTTAGAGGCCATGCAGCCACAAATGGAAGAGGTCAGTTTTGTTAAGTATTTTGTCTGGCTGGCATTTTCTTATTGTGCCATGCATGTCTCATGTCAGTTTTTTTTTTTTTTTTTAATTTATTTTTATGTTCTCTCGTGTCATAGTTTGAATTGGCTTTAACATTATGAAAACGAGTTGAAGTTTAGACTAACCAACCTTAACCACAAAGAATGAAACTCTGAGAGTGTACTATTTTTTAATGAAATGTGGCTGTAAGACCATAACTTATGCGAATAAGACTTTGTATTTTAAGAGAATACAACGTTGAAACTGAATGTAAGCATGATTGAAATAGGTACTAAATGTCGTAGATTGTATAAATAATTAAGGGGTCTGCCACCTCCTCCGTATATGTACATGCCACTTTTCTTTTCTTTTTTTCGTGGAACATATGGACACCACTTAAAGAAACACCCCGGTCAAACCTCATTTTACTCTACATGCACCACTTCTGACGAAATTGCTCTCATCGTTTGGAAATTCTCCAAAGTTCTTCAAACTTTTCCAAATTAATTAGGTTTTTCAAGCACTTCATTGAGAATAAGATGCAAATAAAATTTTATAAAACTTCCATCGAAGCTAGGGAAAAATAATAACACTTCCAAGTTTTATTACTTGTAATATTGGTGTCCATTTTAGTTAGAAGATACTTTAAAGAATAATATGTTAGATGGAACCCAATTCAGTACAATGTTACCAAATTTACATCTATGACTGACAGATGGAACAATGAGGTCTTTGGCAACATATTTCTTAATAAGAGAAGACTGATGGCAATGCTCGATGGAATCCGAAAATCTCTTGATACGAAATTCTCGAAGGGCCTGCTGAACCTTCAAATATCCCTTAGAGAGGAGCTAGAACGTGTTCGTACTCTAGAGATGTTATGGCAACAACGAACCAACCTCGAGTGGAATACCTTGAGCGACCGTAAAACATCATTCTTTTATGCTCGTGTTAATGCAAGAAGGAAGGGTTGACAGATCAGTAGAATTTGGCTGTCGAATGGAGTATGGTGTTCTGACCACTCTACTCTTGTATTTGAAGCTGCGAAGTTCTTCAAACACATCTATACTGGTGATGACTCAAATGGCCTCCAATTTCCTCTCATAGACTCATTTCCTATATTATCCCCTGCGCAACATAATAGCCTGGGTACATATGTATCTGATGATGAAGTCCGGGTTGCCCTATTCTCCATGGCCCCTTAAAAGTACCCGGTCTTGACGGAATCACCTCCTAATTTTATCATAACCATTGGTCGGTGGTTGGGAGTTCTATTTGTAAAATGGTGAGGAATACTTTTGCTACTGAGGTGGTGGATCTGACCATTAATAGTTCACTAGTCAATCTGATCCTAAAAGTGGATAATCCAAAATCCTTTGGCCACCTCCGCCAATCAGCTTGTGCCTTGTGATTTACAAAATTATTAAGAAGATTGTTGCCAATAGATTGAAAGAGGTTATGCCGTTACTAGTGAGACAAGAACAAACTAGTTTTGTTGCTGGAAGACACATTACATATAATATTATTGTGGCCCAAAAGCTTACTCACTCTATGAGGTCATTAAAAGGGCGCCAAGGATGGATGACTCTCAAGCTTGATCTAGAAAAGGCCTATGATCGTCTATAAGCTGGAACTTCATTAAAGACATGCTAAACGATGCTCAAATTCCTGACTTACTCACTTAAACCATTATGGGTGGTTTTGCTACTAGCTCCTTCCAAATATTGTGGAATGGTGCGATCTCGGACCGATTCTCCCCAACAAGAGGAGTCAGACAAGGAGATCCAGTCTCACCATATATTTTTTGTATGGAAAAATTATCACAAATGATTGCAAAAGCAACCTAAAGAGGTGACTGGGTGGCATCGATGTTTGTAGTGAATTTAGTGCCCATCTCCCATGTCTTCTTTGCGGATGATTTAATTTTTTTTTTGTCGAGGCAGGGAATATCAAGTAGAATGCTGATAGGCTTCCTATCGACAAAGTGTACCAACGTTGGGGTGTGGGGACCAAAGGTGCAGTTCACAATGGGTCTGCTGCAGGGACCACGTCATCTGGGCCTACTTGAGTCAGTGTGTGAGTTGTATGAGTCAAGTGTGCATGAGAGAAGGTTAGGTGGGGTCAGGGAGTATTAATTGAGGCACTATATAGCCTCTTGGTTCATTCAGTCATTTTGTAGTCAGTAGACTTGGTCATGGTGAGAAGATGATTGTCTCTTTCTTTGGGTCTAGTGTCCTCTTAGTGCCGTAACCCTTTTCTCTCTGTGATTCTTCAATAAAGGTGCTCGAGTTTCCCTCTCTTTCATCGATAGAGTTGGAACTTTATCAGTGGTATCAGAGCAAAATTTCATGGGGCCAAAGATGGGTTCTCGTCTTGAGGCGGTTGAAGCGGAGTTGAGTAGAGTTAAGGAGCTAGAAGGTTCGATCCATGGCTTGAGATCGGAGTTCCAGCCCTTAGATCCAAGTTCGGTCCCAAATCCAAGGGCAGATACAGGCGTTGGCGAGTCGGATGTAAGAGTTGATGATTCCTCGACCAGATCCAGGGAAGTCTCCTCAGATCGGAACGTCCAGTGGTGTCATGACTCCAGATCCACTAGATCCGCGGATGAGCGCGATAGATCTACGACCAGGAGCGGTAGATCTGATGTTGGAGAGCTCGGATTGGGGGTTCTCGTCGTACAGATTCGGGCCAGAGGTGCGCAAGATCCAAATGCCGACTTGTGATGGTGGAGATCTATTGGTGTGGTTGAATCAAGAAAAGCAGTACCTTGCCTTGCACGAGTTGTCGAAAGTTTCCAAGCTCCGGGCCGCCCGAATTTGCTTAATTGGCCTTGCTTAGATCTGGTTGCAAACAGAAGCGATGGTTCGCCCTTTCGAGAGTTGGTCGGAACTCAAGATGCAGCTAGTGCTTCGTTTCACCGAAGCCGACCCTTTAAGTTTGTGCCAACAATTTTTCTCAATAAAACATGAGTCCACTATGAGTGAGTATCGTGAGCGATTCGAGTTGTTGCTCCACTAGATTAGGCTGACAGAGTTATAGAAGATGGTAGTGTTTATTAAAGGCTTGAAAGATCACCTGCGTGTGGAGATGATGGTGGATCCATCGACGACTTACAAGGTGGTGGTGGTGTGAGCTGAGAAGTTCGAGAAGGAACTCGGATAGAGCTTGTCTCTTGGTCAAGGCCTACGCCTCATCTTCTTCTCGGCCCACAACTAAAGGGGAGCGCAAAGGCCCTCATTGGGTAAGTCGTACCATCACAAGCCCCACTCGGGATTCCCAACCCAAGTCTCCAACTCCCACGACCTAACACCTTAAATCCAGTCCATCCTCTGCTTCATCGTCTTCTACGAGCCCCGCCTCTTCCAACTCGGTTACCCACGATGTGTCACCACCTAAGCATAAATGCTTGACCAATTTAGAGGCTCTAGCATGCCTGAAGCAAGGTTTATGTTATAGATGTGATGATAAATGGTTTGTAGGGCATTGATGTGCGAAAAAGGTTCTAAACATCCTACTGGTGGACGATGATCAGGGGGAAGGTTCAGCCGATTTGCCTTCCGATGTGTCTGACAACCAATTGGAGTTGACTCAGATGGAGCTCTCGGCCCATGCACTCGATGGTGGCTCCGACACTTACACAATTAAAGTGCGGGGCACCATCTAGAACAAGGAGGTGGTGATCCTAATTGATGAAGGGGCCACCCACAATTTTATTTCCCCGAAGTTGGTTAATGTGTTGCACATTTCGGTATCCCCAACGGCTGATTATAGTGTGTATGTTGGAGGTGGCACTTGCCTTCTTGGATCCGGGGTTTATAAAGGCGTCAGGGTTTCTTTTGAAGGATTGCGGGTAGTGGCTGATTTTCATCCGAACAGTATGCGCAGCCACGTTCTCATTTTGGGGGTGAAATGGTTGAAAACCATTGGAGTAACAATCATCGATTGGCAGCAGCTTACCTTATCATTCTCGTTTGAGGGGAAGCTTGTCGTCATTCAAGGTGATCCTACATCGCATTGTGCGGTGGTCTCTTGTAAATCCATCCAACGCTCGTTGGATTCGGTTGTTGAAGGATTTTTGGTGGAAATGTATACTTTGGCTATTTCTGAACTGGTGGCGTTACTAGGGGATGTCGAGTCCTGTATATAGCAAGTGTTTTCCGATTTCAATTCTTTGTTTCAATTACCCTCTGGCTTACCCCCCTCTCGGGATTGTGATCATGCGATCATGTTGAAGGAGGGCACATAACCGATTTGAGTATGGCCGTACCGTTATCCTCAGATCCAAAAGACGGAGATCGAGATGTTAGTGTCTGAGATGTTGTCTACGGGGATAATCCAACCGAGTAATAGCCCATTTTCCAGCTCGGTACTGTTAGTGAAGAAAAAATATGGGAGTTGACGTTTTTGCGTAGATTGCCGAGCCTTAAATAAGGCCGCTATCCTAGATAGGTTCCCGATTCCTAACATTGATGAATTGTTAGATGAGCTACATGGAGCTTCAATTTTTTCAAAGTCGGACTTACGATCGTGTTACCATCAGATTCGGGTAAAGGCTTCGGATATTCCAAAGACTGCTTTTCACTCTCATGACGACCACTTCAAGTTCCTAGTTATCCCATTCGGTTTGTCTAATGCTTTAGCCACTTATCAGTCCCTCATGAATTCCATCTTCAAGGGTTTTGAGTCGTCGTTGTGTTCTTGTGTTTTTTGATGATATCTTAGTTTACAGCTCCTCCATGGCAGATCATTGTGATCACCTCCGTCATGTCCTTACTATCTTGCATCTTCATTCTCATTTCGTCAATTTAAAGAAATGTTGTTGCGGAAGGACTCCTTGTGGTCTGATGAGGCATCGTTTCTATCCAGTAGTTGAAACACGCGGTTAAGGAGGTGCCCACTCTGTCCTTACCGGATTTTGAGGCTCTATTTGTCATCGAAAGTGATGCTTCAGGTGGGGGGGTTGGGTCATTTCTCTCCCAGTTTGATAGGCCCATTGCGCTTTCTTTACTCAGTCCTTATCTCTGCGGGCTCGAGCTAAGTCGGTTTATGAGCGCGAACTCATGGCTATCGTGTTGGCTGTCCAAAAGTGTATTTGTTAGGCCACAAGTTCCTTGTGTTGGCTAACCAAAGAAGTTTGCAGTTTCTCCTTGAATAGCGCGTAGTGGCTCCGGAATATCAATTCTGGCTTGTGAAGTTTCTTGGTTTTCAGTTCGAAATACATTACAAACCAAGGGTGTCTAATCAGGCGGCCGATGTAGTCTCTCGCTTCCTTTTCGAGTTGGAGTTGTCTCCGCTTGTGGTCTCTTATGTTGATGTCGACGTTTTGATCGGCGAGGTTGCTGCTCATCCAATTTTAGGCCCAGAGGGTTGGTTACTGCAGTTGGGGGGGGGGGGGGGGGGGGGGGGGTGACAACTCTTATATTAAGGGCGTATGGTGCTTACTACTTCCTCATCCTTGAAGAGCAAGCTATTAGCTGAGTTTCATTCTTCTCCTGTTGGTGGGCATAGAGGTTGTCTTAAGACATAAACGCTTGGTTGCTGAATTTTATTGGCACAATATGAAATTGTATATTAGAAATTTCGTAGCCTCTTGTGATGTGTGTCAACGCAATAAGTACGAGACTCTTTCGCCGGGGGGTTGCTCCAACCACTGCCGATTCCAACTAAGGTGTGGGAAGATGCGTCAATGGATTTCGTCGAAGGTCTGCCCTTGTCTGATGGCGTGGACTCAATCTTAGTCGTCGTTGATCGATTGAGCAAATACGCACATTTTTTACTGCTGCGCCACCCTTTCTCTATTACATCAGTTGCTTATATCTTTGTTAAAGATGTTCGCCTTCATGGGTTTCCCAATAGCATCGAGTTGGATCATGATAAGGTATTCCTCAACCATTTTTGGTGCGAGTTGTTTCGCTTACAACACACTCAGTTGCGTTTAGCTCGGCCTATCACCCATAAAGTGATGGTCCGATGGAAGCGGTGAATCGTTGTGTGGAATCGTACCTTCGTTTCTTTATGCATCAGAGTCCCAAAGAATGGTTGGATAGTTACACTGAGCCGAGTTTTGTTATAATACTTCATTCCACTCGTCGATTCAATGCGCTCTATTTCGAGTTGTTTATGAGAGGAACCCTCCTCTCGTGGTTCGCTATGGCACCTCGCCACCCTCTTTTGACCTCGACGTGGACTCTTTCCTCATTTCCCATGACTTGGCACTGGCCGAACTTCGGGATCAACTATTGATTGCCCCGAATCGGATGAAACGACAAGCTAATTAACATCGCCGCGTGCTGACATTTGAATTTTGGGATATTGCTTATCTGAAGCTTCGTCCTTATCGGCGGCAGTCCGTTGCACGCCGGACCAATATGAAGTTAAGCCCTTGATTTTTCGGGCCTTATACGGTTTTGGAGCACAATGGCCCTGTTGCTTATCATCTAGCCCTTCCGGCTTACTGGAGAAAGTGAAAGTAGGGGTGGCAAAAAGTGTTAGGACTTGTTTGTCCTCATTTGTTCAGAACTGCTTTAAACTGGTCCGGACATAATTTTTTCAAAATAAATGTGGGTTCGGAGATGTTTTTTTTGACCTTTTTAAGAAACGGGCACCCGTTTAGCAATTTATTTAAATAATATTTATTTATTTATATGGGTATTTTGAAACTTTCATGATGTTTGAATATATGAAATGTCTTTTTTGTAGTGATGGAATGCATGATGCCATAAAAATCATGCATTTTTGTTAATAATTTGGTAAAAAAATTATTTTATTTTGTTAAAAAACGAGTCCAGACAAAAAACAGATCTTGTATGTTTTGAAGACATACGGGTCCGGACAAAAAAAAAGTGTCCGTTTCAAAAATGGGTACGAGTCCATACACTAATTTTAGTCGTTATTAAGGGAAGGTGTCGTGCCCGTACCTGTCCGGACCACTTTTTTTTGCCACCCCTTAGTGAAAGGTAGAGCTAGTAAATGGAAGAGCCACAAAATCTCTCTAGCTGGAAGACATACTCTATGTAAAGTAGCACTTGCGACATTCCCCTACCATACAATGCAAACATCCAAACTTCCTAAAGGAGTTAGTGATGAGATGGATAAGGAATGTAGAGGATTTGTTGAGGATCGAAGCAGGGCTCTCGTCGCCCAAAGTCTTGTAGCGTGGGATAATCTATGTCAGCCTATGCATAAGGTGGTTTGTGCATCTGCTATATTCATAGTATGAATCTAGCCTTTTTTATGAAATTGGGATGGGGGCTCCTGAAGAAAACTGATGCATTATGGGCCAAAGTCCTTAAGGCCTGCCCTTACTCGTTAACACTTCCAAGGGTTCTCCACTTTGGAAGAGAATCGGGGGAGTTCGGACTCAAATATTACAAGGAATCAGGTGGTCCATTGGAGATGGTAATTCTATCGCCTTTTGGTGAGATCAGTGGTTGGATATCCAAAGGTCTCTTGCAGAAGTTGCTATAGGCTCAATACCTTCTGAACTGCTGAATGAGAAACTTAATCAATATGTTGATTCGGACGGTAAATGGATGTTGAGCAAATTTCATCACTTTTTCTAGAGTGTTTTGAAGTGAATTGATGCAATCTGTCACGGGGCTATTAAGTGAGGGGTTTACCGTATGGAAATTTTTCTCTCTTAACCCAACCCGTTGTGCTTAAGGGCCACCTTAGTTCAGTACAACCAATACTCAAAGTAAATGAACGACAAGCTAAAACTGTTTTTTTCTTTTTTGAAATTTATATACATTCAAACTTTTGGACTTCTGCCATTGTGCTTTTTTCATATGGTTATGTATATTTTAAAAAAGATATTTTGTCTATAATTTGTTTACCGTTTGTATCTTTCTCATCTTCTTTGTTTCAGGAGTACTGGACTGTACCTTTCATCCCAGGCAACCTTGGTTATTTACTGCCGGTTCCGATTCTGTAGTCAAGCTGTACTGCCATTGAACTACAAGTGTTGCAACGATTATATTATGGAGAGTCCACTTTCTTGGTCAAAGACTTTCTTGTAGTCGTTCACTCTCTACCTGTTTCTTCGTTTTGAGAATTGAAGCAGAGAGTTTATCAAGGACGATGACTGGCAATGCCTCTGACTTTGCTTTGGTACTGTTACATTTTTGAGATTGGATGTGGTCCGCCTGATTTGTTGACCATTTTCTTCTAAAATAATGGTGGAAGAGCGAGCAGCATATTAAAGGTGTGTTTATGAGCCCCTCTGTGCTAGTAAGGTTTTAGAGCTCAAGATTCTATTACTATAATCTCACATGAAATCTTGCCTCTTAATGCGAGTAAATATTTTACCATGTCAGATTGCAGAGAGGCGGTAATCCATCTCAAGTTTTGGTTGCTTATTATAAGAAGTATGCAATTCAGAATTTCATTTTTCCATTCATATTGTATTCTACATTTTGCATACATAAGAGTTTGAACGTTCTTGTTAAATTATATAGTACTTTTTTTTTTAACGATTGTTAAATTATATGGTTGTTTGTGTTGGTACTCGGATGGTGAGTTGGAGTTTGAACGTTCTTGTTAAATTATATAGTACTTTTTTTTTTAACGATTGTTAAATTATATAGTACTTTTTTATCTTATTTACCATGGTACATGTGGTTTTATTTTTATGTCCAGGTGAACAACTATATTTTTCATATTCTCAATTTTGCCTCTTCCCTCATTCGAATCCCTCTCCCCCTGAATTGGAAGTGCAGCCACAGCCTTCTTTAATTCAGAATTCTTTTTTGTTCCGTTGATTGGCCTATCAACCCATTTATTATTGAGGATTCATCTACTTGCAATTATAGTGTGACGTCTCAAGTAATAACCCCAATAGAGCCATATTATTGTATGTATTGAGAGTGTATTTTGTGAATTTCTTATCTTCTATTCAGCGCAACAGCGGCCATCGCGTAAATAGTCAGGTCGTCCTGATTGTCATGATGTAAGTTTGTGTTGATGAAAATCCCTAGCACCAAAATTCAAAACCATCGCCATACCAAAAAACATATGATTCATCATAGTCTCAAACAAAAAATATGGAAAAGTTAATTCAAATATCAAAATAATTTGTAGATTCATTGTTTTTGCGTATCGATTGAGCAATTTTTATTTTGATTTCCATGGTTGAAAGAACAGGAGAGATGAGATTAAAAGGGGTAAAACTGAGAATATGAAAAATATTGATGTCATTTCTTTTTCCTCCCTTGCAAGCGCACGTGGATGAATTCTATATGTTGCCAAAATTAACAACCGCACGTACAAGAACTTTAGCAAAACCGCCAGCATATGGGGTCATGATACGTTTTGGGCAGGTATCTAAATTTCATCTAGGGGCACAACTTAAAGCCCTTGCATAAAATACATGTAATATTGACTTCCTGCTACAAAAAAGCCTTCATCTATTTGCATTTTTTTAACTTAATCAACAAAATCCTTTGCCTATGTTAGTATAGAAGTTTCTAGAGGACTTTGATAGCCCCAGTCCCTACAAATTGGGCGCCGCATGACACTAGATCTATGTGGACCTCGAGTCTAACCCGTATAGTCAATGCATGCTTAGTCTGCTTCTCATTCATGTTAATATCATTTAGTTGCTTATAAGATGTTATTAGGTCGCAAGTTTTAATAAATTACACAATGAAAATAAATAATTAAAGCAACAATAAATTAGAAATATCATGACGTCGGGACAACCCTACATGTGGAACTCTACAAAGTAGATCTCATGTATATAACTGATGACAAGTGTGGGAAATACCATATGCATGTATCAAGTGTGTCACACAACTCAAAATAACCCAAAATCTTCAAAACATTAGTATATAGAGTAAATACAACCAAAACATCAAAAATGACCTATAACGAGTAAGAGAGAGAAGCTGGCTCTAAGGGAAGCTCAGAGGAATTCATTGATCACGAGTTCCTTTCTCTTACCTCTCGAGGGTTCTACAATTGTCCTAAAAATGGAGACAATTCGAGTGAGTAAATCCAGAAGAGAATCAACAGTATTTCAGATAATCAATAAACAATAGTCTCTAAATCATGCGAAAAATGAAATGAAATGGAAATAAGATAGCAAAATGCATGATATACCTAGGTCTAAAGGAATCCCAGAACACTGACTTCAAGACTGCGTGTCATCATCATTATCATCATCACACTACAAAAGATGGGCTTTTACTTACAAACATGATTGTTAGTAAAAGTTGTAAAAATCATAAGTAAAAACATTTACTTATAAAATGTTGTTGGTAAAGACATCGTGAGTACAGGCTCATCGCTAAAAGTTTACAGTTACAACAAAAGTCGTAAGTAAAGTAAATTACTTCTACTCACAATATATTGTTGTTAGTAAAGTACCCGATTTGCAAGTAAAGATTTATTATTACTTACGAGAATATTACAAGTAAAAAAGAATTATCATTGCAATACAACATAGTTTTACTTATGCAATACATCGTTAGTAAAAAAAACTATAATTACTTACCAATATTGTGGTAATTAAAGATATGAATTTGTTACTAAAGTTATATTTTTACTTACGAATTTATCGCTAGTAAAATGTTGTTCAAGAAGTCTCGTGAAAGATTTTCTCATGATAATATCGTAAGTAAAAATCTCAAATTGTAAATTAAAAATATGACAAATTTATTTATTTTAATATTTAAATGCTAACATGTAATATTTATGAAATGATAAAGTTCACTAAAACTTTAAAGTGTAAATAAAGTCAATGACAGTATTGAACAAGAAAAGAATAGTATGAAAGTTGATTCAACGAAGTTTTTTATGAAAAATTAAAGTACAATCATTTTTCATGAAAAGTTAAAGTACAATACAATAATCACTTAACAACATAAAGAAGATTGTAGCTTTTTCATGCAAATCCAACTCCATTAAATCTATCAAACAATTATAGACAATCCTTCTTCTCTACTTGTTGCATGCAAATGTTGTCCATCCACACACCACATGCTTTTCTACTGACATAATTTCTTGATGCGTCGATCTGTTGTATTTTTCTACAATAAATTTTTTTAGAAATTAAAAGGTACATCATATAACTCAAAAAAGGTACATCAAAATTTTCCAAATAATTTTCAAGTGAATGCCTATCTCTTATAAAATAATTTAGATATCACTCGAGTTAACAGAAAAATACCAAGAACTTAAAAATTTAAAATGAAATGCAGCACTACTCTGCCACCCAAATATATGAATTCACTATACTACAAATAAAACAATGTAAAATAAATTGAAGAGATGAAAAGAATTAACTAATCAGATATATTTCATAAGAAGAAAAATATAAGGCATAGGCCTAATGCAACTTCTTCAAATACAAGAATTTGATCAATTTAATTCAATTCATTATTAGATTCTGAATATAGAAACCGGGATCGACATAACACAAAAATCAAGTACAAAGTTCAATCAAATCAGTTCGTCCACTAATCACATAACCTTAGGCGTTAACAAAGAGCAAGTATACTTTAAGTTCTACCTTGCATTGAACCAAATCGAAACTGTCATTCTTGAACACATACAAATCCTAATATGTTGTTTTCATGGTGGAAAAAACCATTATTCAATATTTTTTCTTAATTTTAGCCATCTAGTTTTTTTTTTTTCCACACGCAATAATTGAAACTAATTTAGAACTAAACTTATGCATTTGGTATGGGCATCATATAGGAAATTAATATAAACAGGTTTAAGAGTGGAACTATGCAAGTAGAGCTACTAATACAATTCCAGACCTATTATAGTGCATGAGCATCACCATTGAATCAAAAAATCAATATTTGTTCTCACTCTCACAAAATTTCACCCTTATGTATAGGTAGAAGAAAAAAATAACATTTTAACCAGTCGATAATTCAAGTCCATAATCATCATAGAATGAAATGAAACAAGATGAATTTCATTACCTCGTAGAACCTAATAATATTAGGGTGCTAATTTAAGAGCTTCAAAGTTCAAATATCTATGTATATCTGAAACACTCATTACCCATAAACAGGTGTGAATGAAAGCTAGCATATAGGGAAAAGAAAAAAAAGAAAAGAAAGAACAAACAAAGAGAACTTGATAGAGAAAAGAAAAATAAATATTTATGGTAATGAAATAAATAGAGAGTGAACTGTTCAGAGATTGAAATCTTACCTTTGGTCGCCTCTTCCGCCTTTCATCAGTTTTTTCTTCCCTAATCACTCGCACAAATAACAATTATCATTGATAATTTCACCTTCACCACCAAACATAATATGAAACAAATAGAAGATATATTCACAAAAAGTACGAAAATTTTAGCATTGAAATGTGATTAACTTATTCACAACTAAATATATACTAACGTTTTTAGAGATTTTGGGGATATATAACTGGATCTAGATTAGGGGTGGCAATTCGTATCGGCGAGTCGTAAACGTGTCGTGTCGTAAACGTGTCGTGTCCCATATAATGCAAACCCATTACATGACATGTTTATTAATCGTGTTAATCGTTTTCGTGTCTAAGTGGGTCGTGTGTTAAACATGTCGTGTAATCGTGTCACCCACTTATTAAATATTGTATTTAAAAATTTTATATTATTTAAACTTTTATAATTAAGTTATTATTTTTTAAAAATATATCTAAATGATTAAATTCGAAAAAACATACTAAATAACCAATAAAATATAATGTGGTTGTATATAGTCGTTAGTTTTACTTTACTTTTTCATTCAAGTCTTTATTACTCTTAAAAATAAAGCAAAAATGACTCGTAATAATAACATAAACAAAATTATAAGAATCATCTAAAAAAATATCTAAATTTTACTTTGGCGAAAAGTTTTATTTTTTCTTAATAAATAATTATTAATAAAATCTAAAACATAAATAATATATTAAAAGTAAAATGAATATTTCCTCTCAAATATAAAATAAAATATGATAAAAGATGTCTATAAATAAAATAAATAAATCATGCTATTAACATGCATTCAAATAGGTGAATTTTGTATCAATCTATTTATTATACAATATTTATTATTTATACATTATTCTTTAGCCGTGTTAAGCGAGTCATAAACGAGTTGAGCAGGTTGACATGTTAATGACTCGTTTATTAACCGTGTATAAACGTGTTAACATGTTTATGACCCAGACCCACTTAAGCCAAACCCACGACAGGTTTTTTACGTGTCGCGTCGTGTCGTGTTAATCGTTTCATGACCCAAATTACCAGCCCTAATCTAGATACATTGTAGAACTAACCTTTAATGGCCATCAAAAGGGGCTTTTGGGATAAGACCTCTAAGTTGTTACTCCATCGCCTCCTTCAATTGTAGACAGTCGAGAACGGGGGCAGAATTGGCCAACGCCATGGAAGCCAAAGCCAAAACTTGTTGTCATTGAAGATAGATCCATCATAAAACTTTTGATTAGTCATCATGATAGCAAGAATTAGATGAAGAACAACAACATGGGAGAAACATGGACATGCTATTGAAGATCACTCGTTATGCATAAAAAATCATCATCGCCTCCCTAGCATCTAAAGATTAGCCCTTGTCTCCAAAACACAAAAGCTTTACTGAGCAGTAAGATTAGAAAGTAGGTTAGTTTTTCATACTTTTTTTCACTGCTCTCCACAACCCAATAACATTATCTCATTTTTGCCCCCAAAGTTAAGTAAAAATCAATATATATATTAATTTTTTTTACTTTGGCAAGAGCTGAACCCACAACCTCCCTATATCTAGAAATGCTTAGACAACAAAAGTTAATTATCTGTTAAGATTTCGTTGTCAACTTGGTCTCTTAAGAACATCTTACAACTTTGACATTTTTTAAGCGGAAAGCCTTATTTAGTGGGCACATAGAAAATAACTCTTGCATAAGAGAAAAGCAAATGTTTTTAAATAGAAATTAATTAGTAATAATTGAGTTTTTTAATGGAAAAAATAGTAATTAAGTATATACAAGATTTTGTTTTCAAAAAAAAAATATATATACAAGTTTTCAAAAAAAGTATATACAAGTCTTTTATTTGTAATATAAATAATACGAATTTTCAAGTAATAGATCAAAGAATATTTTTTTTAGAATGATCATTCTTGAAAGAAAAAGATGGACACATATGTAAATTAAAAAAACAGGCACATAATGAGAAGAATGGATAGCCTCTTGTAGTTTTTTTTTTAGCTAAGTTCTTATGGCCTGTTCGCTTCACCTTCTTAGGTCGGATTAGCCACACTAAATTGGTTAATCCAGTGTTCGCTTGAACGATTAACTAGTCCAAGGGACTATTTAATACCCTATATGAGTGACTAAACTAAACCATCTATTTTGGGCTCCTTAGTTAGTCCGAATGAAGGAAGTGTGCTTATGACAAAAATACCCCTCACGTAACCAAACAATACACACAAAAGATAGCGAATCCTTCTTCTTCTGCATCATTCTTCTTCGCCATGGCTGGCGGCCTATTCGTCCATCTTGTTTTCTTGTGAAATTGCGATTTTACAGAATAAATGCTTTAGAGCCATATATGAGCCGCGAAACATTTGAATATCACTGGGGAAAGCACCACAGGGCTTACGTTGATAACCTTAATAAGCAAATAGTTGGAACTGAGTTGGATGGAATGGCATTAGAAGATATAGTTGTTGCCACATACAACAAGGGCGATACCCTCCCTGCTTTCAACAATGTTGCTCAGGTATGCTCACGTTTAATTTAGATTCATTGCCCCCTATTATTTCACAACTGATAATTGAGGACACTTTTGAAAACAATAATTTATTGATCATCAATGACAACAAGTCTCATTAGCTATTAACTTCGCCATGTGCAATTGAGCTACTTTAGTTTAGGATTTGGTCTTACATCTATGTTTAAAAGGGAACCGTCACATCTTGGATGAGAGAAGAAGGAAGGTAATGGATGTTTGAGAGTTTGCAATTCGATGAGAGACATGGGAAAATCATTTTGTTCTGGGTGTATAGAAGAAAGGGTAAGTTGGTCATTTCATCAGCATAAAAGACATGTTATTATTCCAATGTTAAAATACCCAACCGAACAAGTGACCAACTTGGGACTAAACAATTAATCCAAGTCACAATCCTTTGTATAAGTTAATCCCATGAACTTAGGATAGTTGGATTTGTGAACCGAACAAGCCTTTATAGTGTTACCATAGGTTCATAGCCAAACTCCAAATATAGGCAAAGTCGCCAACTAGTTAGCAAAGTAGCTGTCAAACTTTGAATAACAAACGAATGTGACTAAGACACCAAAAAACAACAACAACTAATAAAGTGCACTGAGTCTTTTACTTCTAGTACTAGTATGCAACAAACATAAGCATACTAGAATGAACTCTTAAAGTACGTAGTATGTAGCATCTAATTAGGTCTCTCTCAAGAAGCAACAACAGGGGTGGACTGTCTCCTTGAGAAGATCGTCGTACAACTTCTTCCAAACGAGCAATTTGTTCCTTCATCTCATCAATAGTTTCAAACCGCTCACGATAGCCTTCTAATTCACACCCCAGTAATGCAATTTCAAATTCTTCATCATATTCATCGTCAAATTCATCCCTATTTCTATTTGAAGTTTTCTACGTAGATGCTAGTCTAGCCCATCTACGCAAATATGAAGATTTTTTGCCAAGTACATCTTTCAGTATGTCCAAGTCCGAGACAAATGGCTTATCCGCACGGTTTAAAGGAGGAGGCCACATGTTGTTAAGCCTCTTTTCTACCATCTCCAACTACCATACAAGAAATAACCATCAGGATGTAGAAGTTAGAAAAGATAAAATATTATTAAAAACATAAGCTTGAGTTACTCACATAAGCCTTCTCACATTTAACATTCAACCATTCACCCTTTTTCGTATTGTTGTTCCTCTTGAAAGTTTCTATATGGCCAACACCACAAAAAGCTCATTATGCAAACAAAATTGATGATTAGGAGTTGAAACTGATCCATTCGTTTGCATATACTTTCTTTTCGAACGGTTTTCAGAGTTAGCAGTTGACATAGTCTACAATTGAGATAATAAAATCATATCATAAATATGCGAAGATGATCACATTCTTAATTTCTTAAAAATGTCTTTGTCGAAAAAAAAGTTCACTAAAAAGAATTTTATCATATCAATTGCTTCACCAATATTTCATTCAAGCATTATGTGTAAATAAATTCTCAAAAATTAATATAAGCAGTGAGCGATGCTCTATTGCCTATATAAGGCAATATAGTGCCTAAAACACTCATACATTGAGTGGTGAAACATCTTCAATGCACTACATCCCCCTTATATATTTCATTTTTTTACATTACCCAATCAGTAAATCTAATTAAGCAATAGATTTTAATCTAAGTTTGTAAGTAAAATAAATCAAAAGCTAAGGAAAAATAATGTAATAAATAACTGTGACGGCCCCTACTTCTAAACAGGGCACCGCTCGGCCTAATCCCGTACCCAAGCCTTAATCCACATGATCTAAGACTTAAGTACGTATTAGTCAGCCTTTCGTCCCTATTTCCTCCAAATCTCCGTATATTGTTATATAATCCAATGGATAGGTATTTCAAATGTTAAGCAGAAGCATTAAATCTCCAAAACATTCCTAAGTATGGAAACCAAGAAAAACTACAGCATCACATGCATGTATAGATATGAAACTATTCACTCAACCCAATGTAAAACCCAAAATGACATAATTAATCATAATACAACAAAAGTCGCGACGTACAAAATGAGTGAGGAAAGTCGCCAAACGGCTTAGAGGAAGTTACCGATCTTATCCTTCCCCAGTCTGCTATTGCTCGACGGACCTACACCCACCGTCACAGACTAGACGGTGAGTATAGTGATATTTAAGTACTAACTGGAGAATTTCATGTCACATTTCCAAAAGAAACAAATGGTATTTAAAAGCATAAATGAGCGAAATAAATTGCTGAAACAAGTAATGCAAGTAAATACCAGAGTTAAAGATGTAGAGACAGACACAGGCTAAGTCGAGATGGTCTACGTCCGGTAGGGGTTAAACCTATCACCTACCTTTTCCCACTATCATATGGAGCTGCGCTTAACATATCTCCCATAAATAGCGGAGCTGCGCTCTACGCTTTACAACATCAATCTCATACTTGCCGACCGCCCCGAGCCCCATAACTCTTGTGCCGCGCAAGTGTAGTGGTGAGTGCCGGAACCCCAGTAGACCCATGTCCCCGTGAACCGCGCATCTCTCGTGCAATGGACACTAGATAATCCCTACTTTAATTTCAAAACCAAATAATTCCAAAATTCTAGAATTCCAAGACAAGTGAGGCTGCAAAGCCCAAAGGAAATCGAATACAAGGCTATTTAAATTCAAAGTAGTCCATTAGCATGCTTTTCATCAATTGTATTCAAGAACGACATCAAGTGTAGGAATTAGAGGCAATAAAATAATTCACAAGGCATCATGTCACAATATTCATCCATGAATAGATACAAGAACAACATGATGTGAGATGACAAGGAGTAATGTCTACCAATAGACCAATAAAGCAATAAGAGAATGAAATGAAATATAAAATTATCACAGTTGTACGTACAAGTCACACGCTTGTCCTAGTCTAACCGATTCCTCGACGAATCGAAGTGCGTGCCCAAACGCCTGAGTTCCCCCGTAATTCCCTAACATTCAATAATGTCTCACTTAGGCCAAATTGAAGTCGAGACAAATTTAGAAACACTTTCTTATTTATTTTCGGCTATTCGACCCATTTCGCATTTTTCGAGGTAAAATCCCCGTATAACGTCTCGGCCGACTTCCGAATTCTTCACTTTTTATGAAAATCTCAAATTTCTATTGATTTGGGTCACAAATATATTTTTCTCTATTTTTCCGAAATTTTCCTGAATTTTTTCCATATTTTTCTCTAGTTTTAGGGATTTTATTTATTAAAAATCAGTTTACTTAAATAATTATATATATATATATATTACATTGGGGTGGATCCGGGTCAACCCGACCCGGTTCAGTAGGATCCGGGTCAGTATGACCCGTTCCCGCCGGGTCAGGGTCCGGCCTGGCCCAAGCGGGCCCGGGTCGGCCCGACCCGACTCACACTCATCATCTTCCTCTTGCGCGAACTAGAGCTGCTGTTTTTTTTTCTTTGCTGGGGTTGGGTTCGCCCCCAATCCAAGACCTCCCTTAGGAGGGAGATGACTGTGAAGTCATCTCCTTCCTCAACGATATCGCGCCACCACCATGGCCGACCAACACAACAACAACAATCAACAACAACGCCAAAGCAACTCAACAACAACAACAACGACAGCACGAACGACAACCGAAATCAACAACTCACCTTGGGTTCTTAGTCTCTCTCTCCCGGTCTCTTTCTCCCTCTCTCCTTATTCTTCTTCCTTCTGATCGTCTTTGTTTCCTTTCTCTCTCTCTCTAGTTCACTGTTTTTGTTTTTGTTTTGTGTGTTGAGGAGATAAGATCAATTGACCCATATATATATGCGCTTGAATGTGAGCCACTCATTTTTATTTTATTATTATTTTTTTAAATTTGATTTAACTAATTACACTACCCCCAAAGCTGCTGCCTTGGGCCCACGTCGACACGCAACACGAGGCGCGTCCCCACTCGTCTCAGTATCTGCATACCCGTAAATGACTTAGTAGTCTACACATGTACAGTACACTAGTCAAACAACACAACAAATATAAAATATACCTCAGCCCTTGCCTCGGTAAACAAACCTATAACGATGTGGGTCTTACAGTACGGGTCGTTGAGCCTGTGTAAAGCCAAGAACACAGTTAAAAATTTTGGGCCGTGACAACTTTTCCCCACTAATGAAAATTTCGTCCACGAAATTTAAACGTCGACCTACTCGAAAAAGAACGAAAAGGTTCGATCAATCTCGATGCAAGTTTACCTTTCACTTCAAATCTCGCCTTCGAGTATACTAGTATGCCATCGATGATGACTATTACGAATCGATCAAGAAACCCTTTTATGTGAAGGCCCAGGGCACCGCCAGTGCGCAGAACCGCAACTCGTAACAACCCTTGGCGTCTCCAAGGCAGTATGGGTGCACTCACCCACACCATCTACGTACCCCCACTAGTACCAGTGCGCATACCCGCAACTCGTAATATTAGTGGGCGTAGTCTTTCGCCTCCCTCAGTTCGAACACACGACCTGGAGGCTTAAGTACGCGTGTTTAGCGAATCGAGTACCATTAGGCTACCAGTCTGAAAACACGATGCACCAGATCCATATCTTGTGCTGAAAGCTGTAATGGATTTATTTTCGTCCCTGACCCTAAGCTGATGATACCCTGAGCGCAGGTCTATCTTGGAGAAAAATTGTGCTCGGGTGTTCCCCGTGACGACATAGAAGGTGTGATGAAGCCATTCTGGACCAAATCCTGAAGCCGAGTCTTAAACTCATCTAGCTCTTGTCCGGTATGATGGTATAAAAATCGATTTCATATATCGTACTAACTCAATAATGAAATCGATATCTCGCGGCGGCGGTAAGCCAGGTAAATCCTCTGGAAAGACATACTCTCTAACAATCGGTATATCTTCCACCCTAGGTCCTTGACTCTCTAGTACAGCGTACGACGAAATCAACGCTTCCATCTCCTCATTAGTCTCAGGTCGACCTCTCGTTCCTACAGTTCTCGCTGCACTACCTTTATAGCAGAATGGCGGATGCCCTGAGATCTCAAATATCACGGTCTTGCGAAAACAGACAATATGGGCGTGATATGCATCTAACCAGTCCATTCCTAAAATCGCGTCGAACGCCAAACATTCGAGGACTCTAACATCGGCAGGTAGCGCTACGCTAGTTATCTTGACGAGACATTTCGTAATAATACTATGAGGGTAAACTCTATCCCCGTCTGCAGTACTTAAGATCAAATGTACGCTAAGCCTAACAGGTTTCAACCCTAAAATGTCTATCATGCGACCAACAATAAACGATACGGTAGATCTAGAATCAAATAAAACGTACAAAGCATGATCACAAATAGAAACTGTACCCTCAATAAGACCTCGTGTAGCGTCGGCGTCTGACTGGGCTACCACATGAACCTCCTCTCGGCCTGCTGTGCGTACACTGCTGCAGGATGTGGGCACTCTCTCACGATATGTCCGACCTATCTACATCTGTAGTATGTCAACTGTCTACGCTGACCCTGAGTCTGAGACTGGCCCTGTGCCTGATTCTGACCCTGTCTCTGCACTGTTCCGGTCTCTGTCTCGTATCATAGCCTCTGCCTCTGCCTCGACCTCTGCCATCCTGCGGCTGCTGCTGTGAATCCTGTGGGGGCGGAAAGTGCAGGAACTAAAGGAGCTGGTAATGCAGGTCGGATGGGAGGTGGTAAGGGAAGTCTGCCCATTGTGCTCTGTGCCGACAAACTGGATGATACATATGATATATGAAGCATAGTTAGTGGGGGCGTAGCTGTCCCCAAACCCTGAGATCCTCGGTTCCATCCCCTTGCTCCCTCACCCCTCTGTCTCCTCCTCTCATACTCTACGGCCTGCTCTGCAAAGAGAACTGGGCCCGATGCTCTGCCATCAGCAACTCGACCCAAATAGTAGGTCTCATGCGCTAGGGCTCTCTCATAGATCTCGGTACGTGTCCTTGCGCCTGAACTGATGACGTAATATATGATATCCGGCATGAGTCCATCACCAAAGTAATACACATCCTCGGACTCATCTCTCACCAAGTCCCCAGCAAATTGTCGCAAATAATCATATCGATCCATGTAGTGCATCACAGTCTCCTTTGGCCCCCGTCTCAAATCCGTAAACTCTCGTCTCAATCGCATCATGACTGAAGGCGGAAAATACTGCTTATAGAACTTCTGCTTAAAAGCATCCCATGTCTCGAACTCTCCGTGAGTGGCCACTATCATACGCCACCACACGTCAGCGTCTCGCTCGAGTGTATATGATGAGATTTCTGCCCGAAGTCTATCCTCAATCCTCAAAACCCGATTAAGCTTCTCCTAAGACATGACCCATTTCTCAATCTTTTGAAAATCCCTGACTCCATCAAAATACGCAGGTTTGAGTCTAATAAAGTCCTTCACTAGCTGAACTTCCACTGACGTACTGGAAGATGCAAGCTTGGGAGACGGTACTCCCTTAGCTGTCTCTACGACTGGTGTGGTCACTGCTATCGGCGCTGCTAATCTTTGCATTAGGAAATCTTGGCGCCAGACGATCAAGTGTAGCGATTGTAGGAGTCGAGGTCGATGCTGGTGCAGCAAAACGTGCGATCATCATCGTAATGAAATCGACCAACTGCTGGCCCTGAGCTGTCACTCGCTCAGATAATCGCTGCAAATCCTCCGCTATCGTAAGAGGCGAACTGCCACTTGGATCCGCATCTCCTCCCCCGCGTGTATCAACCATCGGGGTCTGCACTAGATAGCGAATGCGATACTGCTTCTACGTGACATTGTGCATAAGTAGATAGATACATATAACAAGTAACAAGTACATAGACCCCCATCTCACTATCGCTCACTTCCCAACTAATGGAGTCTAGGCAATTAAGTATCTAGTTTCCACGACTAAGGTTTATGTTTTATGCAATTTGGGCTCTAACCAGTCTCTGATACCAACATTGTTAGTATCATATTGCCTTAAGCCATATAGTTCTCTAAAGCTGTCTCTGATACCAACTGTGACGTTGGTATCACGATGTTGTAATATCAACACTAGGTTTCTCAACCTAGGCTCTGATACCAACTGTGACGGCCCCTACTTCTAAACAGGTCACCGCCCGGCCTAATCCCGTACTCAAGCCTTAATCCACATGATCTAAGACTTAAGTACGCATTAGTCAGCCTTTCGTCCCTATTTCCTCCAAATCTCCATATATTGCTATATAATCCAATGGATAGGTATTTCAAATGTTAAGTGGAAGCATTAAATCTCCAAAACATTCCTAAGTGTGGAAACCAAGAAAAACTACAACATCACATGCATGTACAAATATGAAACTATTCACTCAACCCATTATACAACCTAAAATAAAATAATTAATCATAATACAACAAAAGTCGCGACGTACAAAATGATTGAGGAGAGTCGCCAAACGGCTCAGAGGAAGTCGCCGATCTTCTCCTTCCTCGGTCTGCTACGGCTCGACGGACCTACACCCACCGTCACAAACTTGACGGTGAGTATAGTGATATTTAAGTACTAACTGGAGAATTTCATGTTACATTTCCAAAAGAAACGAACGGTATTTAAAAGCATAAATGAGCGAAATAAATTGTTGAAAAAAGTAATGCAAGTAAATACCAGAGTTAAATATGTAGAGACAGACACAGACTAAGTCGAGATGATCTACGTCTGGTCGGGGGTGAGACCTATCACCTACCTTTTCCCACTACCATATGGAGCTGCGCTCAACATATCTCACATAAATAGCGGAGCTGCGCTCTACACTTTACAACATCAATCTCATACTTGCCGACCACCCCGAGTCCCATAACTTGTGTGCCGCACAAGTGTAGTGGTGAGTATCGGAACCCCGGTAGACCTATGTCCCCGTGAACCACGCATCTCTCATGCAATGGACACTAGATAATCCCTACTTTAATTTCAAAACCAAATAATTCCAAAATTCTAGAATTCCAAGACAAGTGAGGCTGCAAAGCCCAAAGGAAATCGAATACAAGGCTATTTAAATTCAAAGTAGTCCATTAGCATGCTTTTCATCAATTGTATTCAAGAACGACATCAAGTGTAGGAATTAGAGGCAATGAAATAATTCACAAGGCATAATGTCACAATATTCATCCATGAATAGATACAAGAACAACATGATGTGAGATGACAACGAGTAATGTCTACCAATAGACCAATAAAGCAATAAGAGAATGAAATGAAATATAAAATTTTTACAGTTGTACTTACAAGTCACACGCTTGTCCTAGTCTAACCGATTCCTCGACGAATCGAAGTGCGTGCCCAAACGCTTGAGTTCCCCCGTAATTCCCTAACATTCAATAATGTCTCACTTAGGCCCGACCCGACTCACACTCATCTTTTTCCTCTAGCGCGAACCAGAGCTGCTATTTTTTTTTTTTTTTGCTGGGGTTGGGTTCGGCCCCAATCCCAGACCACCCTTGGGACGGAGATGACCTCACAGTCATCTCCTTCCTCAACGATGTCACGCCACCACCATGGCCGACCAACACAACAACGACAATCAACAACAACGCCAAAGCAACTCAACAACAACAACAACGACAGCAAAAACGACAATCGAAATCAACAACTCACCTTGGGTTCTTAGTCTCTCTCTCCCTCTCTTCTTCTTCTTTTTCTTCCTTCTGATCGTCTCTGTTTCCTTTCTCTCTCTCTGGTTCACTGTTTTTGTTTTTGTTTTGTGTTGAGGAGATAAGAACAATTGACCCATATATATATATATATGCGCTTAAATGTGAGCCACTCATTTTTATTTTATTATTTTTTTTTAATTTGATTTAACTAATTACATTACCACAAGAGCTGCTGCCTTGGGCCCACGTCAACACGCAACACGAGACGCGTTCCTGCTCGTCTTGGTATCTGCATACCTGTAAATGACTTAGTAGTCTACATGTACAGTACACTAGTCAAACAACACAACAAAAATAAAATATACCTCGACCCTTGCCTCGGTAAATGGACCTATCACGATGTGGGTCTCACAGTACGGGTCATTGAGCCAGTGTAAAACCAATAACACAGCTAAAATTTTTGGGCCGTGACAATAACACACCCAACAATGAAAACGAAATACACGTACAACAAAAACTGATGTGTTCTCAACGATGATAAATGTCAATAACTTACATGAGATTCATTAGATGCGAGATACTCGTATAACTTCTTCCATTCTTCTTCTGATTCAATTGACTTTTGTTTTTTTACGTTTAGCTCTTTCCAAATCATTATGACCTCCAACCTTTTAAAAGTGCTTGTTCAATTGAAATCTCTATGTTATTTAGGAACTGCCCATTTGGTGGTTAATTGCTTTGCGAACATGCCTTGAATTTGGATTAACTTAAAACTTTTCCTGCCAAACAAAAGTGAGAAAAATAATACTCTAAGATATTGATGCAAATTAAGATAGACTTACAATTACAAAAAATACTAAAGTCTTATATATTTATATACAATTAATCTTTGATACATAGGCATTTTCTATTCAAGAAGAATTTCTTTCCAACCTTTAACATCAAGAGGTGCATGCTCACGTACAACTGTCCCACAAAGAATATTAAACCAATAAGCATATTTCTCGGTTGCTTGCTTAAGTTTAGGAGTCATTTGAATTGGTAACGACCTATTGTCTTCAAATCGGTTTTGCAACTCTAAATTTCTAGTAACACCACAAACATTCTTTTCAGCAGCATCATGGACTTCTTCTACAAATAAAATATAAATAGATAAAGTAAATCACATTAGCATATTACTAGTCCTTATTGGAAATGATTAAGATAATATAAATAATGATTTCTATAACTCCATTTATAAAACAATTAAGATTGTAAATAGAAAAATATGTATAGACACTTACACATAGAAAATATTGTTAATAAATACAAAGGGGAGAAGCTACATTCGAAGGTATTGTTTGTGATGATACAATGTCTTGCTCTGACATGATGAACCTAACACAAAAAGTGAACCATTGCAAAAATAGGATATGAAAGGACACTAACAAGGATTTTTTTTGAATAAATGCATACAATTAACTAACCAAAACAATTCAAAAAATAAAATAAATCACATACAAGATTATTAATCACTATCATCATCATCGTGGTTAGAGTTATTTTCACTACATGTTTCCACCTTACTATTTATTTCCTCATCAACATCTTCATTATCCTCATAAATAAAATCATCTTCTTCGATTTCCAGACTTTCTTTCAAAAAGTTTACATTCAAAACTATTGTTGGCTCAACATCATTTGAAACATGAGTCTCTGTTTATATCTTTGGCATTTCAGGATTAAGAATCAATTCGAAGAAAATTTGTTCTGAATACACATTCTCAACCAGTTGCTGGTCATCTTCATCGATTAGTGGGATATCCCATATGTGTCGATGATTGACCTTTTGAATGATTCTCCAATTGGATCCATGCTTATAATCAATGATATAGTATATCTGTTAAGCTTGGGTCACAAAAATAAATGGATCATTATTGTACCAAAACGAATTGACATTAATGCTTATTGTGCTACATTCGATGATTGATTTCTTTTGTCTTCTATTGGAGTTGTACCAATCACAATTGAACAAAATAACTTTTTGTTTATGTAAGTATCTTAGTTCAATTATTTCCTTCAACACCCCACAAAACTCCATTGGTTCTTCTTAATGACTACTAGCAACCAACACGTCATAGTTATGAGTCCGCAACTTATCATCTCGCGACTTGCAATGAAAGTGAAACCATTCACAATGCAACCAGTCCTACTATTATAACTTCTTGTAGGTCCTTTAGCAAGTGAGTACAAGTCATCGGTAGCTTTCGAAGACTTACCAAAACGTAGCTTTTCCATCTAAATTGGACAAGACAAATAGAATACAATGATTGTTTGCAACATTATTGGAGACGCAATGATAACTTTAAATGTACTTACTCGTGCTTTGTACCAACGGGAAAAGCTTCCTCTTGCAATTTTTCTAAATTTTGAGAATGCTCTCATCTTAAGATAATTATGTGTTCACTGCACGTAATCATAAATGTATAATTAGATGTATTTTAATTTGTGTATTTTTTAAACATGTTCTTAATTTGTAAAAGTATACTAAATACTTACTCTATATATGATTGAAGCTCTGGCGAGTTGCTAATTATGTACCATTTGGCTCAATTTTGCCTTTCGAATGTAATGAATTCTTCTTTTTCCCTACCATAACATCGACTTGTTTCTTCGAAAACATTGATATCATGTTCTTTTGAATCAACATTAGCATCATAGTTTCGTTCAAGCCGATTGAGCTTTGTTTCAATTCTTTTGTGGTACAATGAACAAAATGTTAATGCTTCATTTGCAACATAAGCCCCGGCAATCGACCCTTCAGGACGTGCCTTGTTTCGAACATATGTTTTATATGTACCCAAACACCTTTCAAATGGATACATCCACCTCAATTGAACTGGTCCAGCTAGTACAACTTTATCAACCAAATGCACACATAAGTGTACCATTATTGTGAAGAAGGCAGGAGGAAATATCTTTTCTAATTTGCATAAAATAAGAGTGATTCCTATTCTCAACTCCTCGAGATCTGTAACATATAAGGTCTTTGAGCATATTTTCTGAAAGAATGTTGAAAGCTCAATTAATCCGTCTTTATTGAAGTATGGAAGTATACTAGGAGGTAAAAGTTATTGCAGTAACACATGATAATCATGCGTCTTCATTCCAAGTATATTGCCATCAATAGTGACACAATTAGCAATATTTGAAGTATAACCATCCGACATTCTAATTTATTTAAGATACTCTAAAAAAAATCCTCTTTTCATCTTTTGATAATATGTATGAAGCATGAGCTTTATCGCTTTACCATTTGAGTTTCTCAACTGTAATTCTTTATGAACTCCTATGTCCTCTAAATCTTACGAGCTTTGTCAGTATCTTTTATTCTCTTTTCAATGTTATGAAGAGTTCCCAAAATGTTATCACATGCATTTTTCTCAATGTGCATAACATCCAAATTATGTCATAACTTTAAATTTGCCCAATGCTCTAACTCAAACATAATACTTTTCTTTGACCAATTGCATTTCGAATTAGCACATTTGTTGTCATCATCAAAATCATAAGGAGCTTTTCCAAGTATATGCACCGGTAAATCACGTAATTGTTGTAGTATTTTCTTGCCATATAATTGCACTGGTGGATCTCCATATTCAGGGTGCGCTTCATTAGGAATCTTCTATGACCAACGTATGAGAGCCTGTTTCTCAATCCTATTGATTTTATATCATCAAAACACACAAAACATGCCATATATATCCTCTAGTGCTCTAACTAGACAAGTATGCATAAGCAAAAAAATCACTTATCGTCCATATAATTGCTGATCGTAAATTAAAACTCAATCCAGAGTAAAAATCATACGTTTCTACTCCATTGTGCCAGAAACCCTTTAGCTCATCTTTCAAAGGTTGAGTGAATACATCAAAGTCTTTTCCTAGAGATTTTAGATCAGGAATAAGCAGTGCCATCATGAAATTACATTCCTTCATGCACTTCCATGTAGGCAAGTTGTAAGGTACACATATTACCGGCCATATACTATGAGTATTTGACATGTTTCCAAATGGATTAAACCCATTTGAAACAACTCCTAATCTCACATTTCGAAAATCACTTGCAAATTCATGATAAGTTTGATCAAAATGCTTCGACATGGATCCATCTGTAGGGAGCCTTAATATACCATCTTCTTCAAACCTTCCTTCCTTGTGCCATCTCATATCTTATGCACTATATCTTGAATTGTATAACTTTTTTAATTTAGGTGTTATCGAAAAGTATCGTAACTTATTATAAGGTATCTTACTCTTTCTACTTGATTCATCTATTTTATATCTTGATTCATGAGAAATTGGACAAGCTAGAAGTATAAAGTTTTACTTCCAAAATAAGGCACAATCATATTTGCATACATCAATTGATTCGTACCCCAATCCTAACTCATGCATCATTTTTTGTTTCATAAAAATTCTTTGGAATATTAGCACCATTTGGAAATGAATCTCTTAATAGTTCTAAGATCATATTAAAAGATTTATCGCTCCATAGATTCAACGATTTTATATGCAACAACTTTACCAAAAAATCTAATGCAGAATGTTTAGAGCAACCGAGTTACAAATTGTGTTCAAGTTCATCAAACAACTTATATTGAGGCTGATTTTCATCAAATATATCTTCATCTCCTATTGCAGTTGAACTACCCACTTCCATATAGTTTCTTCCGGTGACATCTTCTAACATTTCAAAGCACTCATCTCTTACTCTAACATCTTCTGTAGTCATATTAGTATTTTCAAGAGCTACATTTGATGGATGTACCACTTCATTAGGATCTCCGTAATATATCAGCTTTGTATAAAACCTAGAAAACCGTACTTCATGAAATGCAATTTGATAGTATCAATATCGTGCCACTTAAGATTCAAACAACTCGAGCACGGACATCTAGTCCTACCATTTTCATTCACGTAACACTTTGCTACTTGTAAGAAGTTGTTAATTCCTAAAACATATTTAGATGAAATATGATTCCGATCTAATATCCAACTTCGATCCATTCGCAATAGTAAAAAACAACTGTTTAACAAATGACCTGACAAATAAAATATGACTAAGAACACCATAAACTTACATAATCACAAAATGTTAGTGTCAACTACAATACAAAGGGATTTCTTTAGTTAAATAGTAGCTAACAAGACCACTAAAAGAGCAAAGAAGACTATTCACCAACCTAACTACATTTTTACTCACACCACTACAAGTTTTAATAAGAGAGACCATAGCTAGTTAGTACAAAACAAATATAAGCAATTGAACTAATTAATGATCTATGTCGTGGATTTAACGAAACTAATAAAAACTTCAAGCTCGGTGCAAGCTTATGGAAGCTTAATGAAACTTGTTAAAAGTCAAAGATTTTTGCTAACATAATTGCTGAAAAATCAAGCTTCAATGAACATAAAAGGGCATTAATATTTTGATGTTCAAGACTAAGTACTAAGTAAACTCTATTGCATTAAAGACATAAATATTATATCATTTTTTCTGGTAAAAAAAACCAGATCCATTATCTTTACTTAGGGCATTTTTTGATTTTTTATTTTATTCTCATAAATAAGTTTTAAAGCATGAGAAAATACAGAAAAAAACTCAAATAAAAAACTAAAGAATCTGACCTACTAAAAAATGCACAAGAATCAAATAGAACAAAGAAAAAGAAGGTTAGCCCCAAAGAAACTTAAATCATGTGAAGAAAAAGAAAAGAACTAACCTCGATCGAATTTCGACCTTTAGTTTGTAAGAATCATGCTCTAAAGAGAGTTTTGAGGCGGGAGAAGATAATGAAGTCGTGAGCCTGGGAATATAGATTAAACGCAGGAGAGGATAACGAAGTAGTGGGTACGGGAAGATCATGGGTTGCAATCCCCCATTTTAATGGATGGGTATCATTTAGGATTTGGATAGAGGCATTTCTTTTTTCCCCAAACTCTCGACTTGTTTGAACTTGGGGTTGTAGGGTTTGTGAGTACAATTGCTTTGTGACTTAAGGACATAAATTCTTAACACACTTCACATAGAACCATTTAAATCTAATGGATAGACATTCAGATGTGTTCATACATTATGATACCAGATTCAAAAGACTTCTTTTATAAGAGCTAGAAAACACAAGTAACATACCAAAAAACAAAATATAGATAAAGACGTAAAGTTAACTTTTACCTCAAGAAATATTTATCTTTTTTATCTTTGTTTTTTAGAGAATTATTAAAATGATAACACCAAGTCACACCACAAGACACATCAGCTCATAAGAGCCATTCATATGCGCTTCAAAATGTGGGCGTACATAGATCTCAAATTGAGGTAACATGGAAGGCTCTTCTGAGTCAATGTGTCTTGTTATGTGACATTGTTGTTGTCATTCTAGTATTATCTTTTTTTTTTTTTTAATTCCATTGATCTAAATCCAAGAGAAAAAAAGATGGACAAATGTAAGTGAATGTGGACGTTTTATTTACAAATTATTTATTTTCACTTACAACACTAACTTGTAAGTGAAAATTATTTTTTGGTAACGAAATTCACAATATTTATTTATGAATGTTCAAAATCGTAAGTAAAACTGGACTTTTACTTACGAATTTTATATCGTTACTAATACATCTATAAGTAAAAGCTCAAATTCTTGTAGTGTCATTTGCTCATCCACTCCAGTGTGCGATGGTATCAATGGACACTCTACCATCCCACTCTGCATCAAATCCGGATCAAACACGTATGTTGGTGCTGCTGAAAAATTGAATGACCTATCAGTAGATCCTAACCATATGCTCCTCTTATATCTAGCTATGACTTTGTGATGATCAACAAATAATATAAGATTTTGCTGCCCATTCCATTTGTGTTGCTCTCCTCTCTCCATATCCTATTCATATCTCAACATGGCTACTTGGTACTACGCCTTATCCTTCTGGTACTGTCTCCTCATCTCTGCTATCTATAGCCTCTGCTATTGTGGAGTCAAATCCTCAGGTGGTGTTATAGGTGCCTTTGATGGAGGAAGTGGTGGAAAGACTTTAGGACCATCCGAGTCATGCTATCCTATCTCTGGGTATACAAACTCCTAGCCTTCAACAAATCCTTGCTGCTGTTGCTCCTTTTTTTTCATTCTCATCATTTTCTAGCTCTTAGGCTAGCTCTACTTCTACTACTGCCTAATCTTCTTTCCTCTTGACAATCAAATTGGCCTTTAGTCTAGCTCCCTCGGCCCTCTTTCTCTCCTCCTCAGAGTCTTGATAACCTGATTGGTTGGAAATCTATATCAAGTTCTTCATCATCTCTCATTGTCATTACAACCCTCAATCACATCTGAGTAATCAACATAGGAAACAAAAATTTGTTGTCCCTTTTTGACATGATGGACTCCCTTAAATTGATGTGTATGATCTCCCCGATATTGATCTCCTATAACTTTGTAATCTCATTAAGACAAACCGCTTTCGACTTGTTAATTTCACCCTATTGAGAAGTGGGGTTTAATAATGCAACAACATAATGTTGCCACATCCTGTAAAACATTCTAAAACTCCCCCTTTTAACGTGCTTCGACACATTTTCAACTCCATGACCCATCTTTATTGTCCTGGGACAACCAATGCATCATCTATGGCTCTAAATGGGTATAGTTTGTATGGTCTCTCATATAATCTGGCTGGGAAAATTGGTGCAAATATATATCAACTTAAGTCCTCCAACCCATAGAAAGTATTGATCTCACGTCTATTGAAGGGAAGTAAAACTCCTCTCACCTTTAGTGGCTCATCCTTAGCCATGAACTTTGCATTGACATAGAACTTAAAAATAATCCCACTCAGTCCTTTAACTTTATTCTCCCTATAATCTTAATTGAGTTGCTTTACTAATGAAATATTTGGATTTAAAAGGTCTAGACTCTTCATCATTGGGGTTCGTAGAGGTAGATGCCTCAAAGTCATTTGCTCTTATTTGGCTAACTTGTTTCCTTGTTCTTGCCATTTTCTTCTAATTCAAGCAACTAACGACAATGCAACACAACTTGGTTTTCAAATCACCTAATAAAACTCAAAATTCATATAGCTTGGATCATGCATACACCAAATAATTGCAAAAATGTCAACTAAGTCTCCATGGATGATATTAGTACTCGGATTCACACAATCTAGCAAAACCTATCCTCTAACCTCAAATCCAAATTTTCATACAATAACATCAAAATTTTCATAATTCAAATCATAACTAGATGAAATTGTAAATGTACCTCAATGCAAGATTAATTTTTGATGTAGATCACTCCTCCAAGTATTTTCCAATCCAACCCCTCTAACTTTTCTCACCAACTAGAACGGAATTAAATTTTAAAAATCCAAGCCCTAGCTCTTCTACTTGTGCAAATCCACAATGTGTTAGTTTCTTCACTCTAAATCACTAGGAACTTACTAATCTCACTTGAAAATGGTCAAACTTTGGCTTTAGAGGGGTGTATGCTTAGGGGTTTTGGTAGGGTTTAAGTGCAAGTGTGGACAATGGTGTGAAAAACGGGTTTAAAACCCTCGCTTCGACCATATGACACCATGACAGCGCCACCACTACGTTAACAACGGTGGAGCATTTTTTTAGCATGCTTCCACTTTAGCGCTGTGGCTTGCTTCCACGACACCGTGGGTAATACCTATAGCGCCAACTCATCTCCCCGCATCTTCGCATATAACTTTTTGCTAATTCTCCTCCGGCTCTTTTCCAACTTTGTGTATAACTCACACAAGGTGTTGTAACCACATAAAATCCATGAAAATATAAAAATTCATAAATTTTCTTTTAGATTTGCCTTGGCACCTTACCTTCACCACTTTGAACTCATTCACTCCTTTTTCGCTCTTTAATGAATTCATGTGACATTTTCATTTCAATAAATCATCACCAGATGAATGATCTTTCCTGCACATTCAACACAATTTTTTCGAAAGTTAGAACTAAAACTCGTGAATTGTAATTATCAAAGTAAATAACTAACTACTAACTAAAATTCTAAAATTTAAATTTAAACCCTTGGCTACCTCCCAGTAGCACTTAATTTAATTTGATTAGCTTGACGCCTTTTTAGCTCGTTTAGTTTGAGTCTAAATCAAGAAACTCCATTTGCAAATCAGAGATTATAATTTCATTCCCGTTTGAATGTACTTCTTCACCATTGATAAAGACAACCTTCTCAGCATGATTGCCTTCATTGATACTCATCATGATCTTCCTTTCTCTTATGTCCAAATTTGCTTTAGCCGTGTTCAAGAATGGCCGCTCAAGTTTCATAGATACATCATTGTCCACGTTGTGGTTCATGACCTCAAAATCCGCGATGAATGTGAATTCACCTACTTTCACATGCACATTCAAAACTCTTCATTAAGCAAGTATCAAGTTACCATCCACTACTTGCAAATTTGTGGTATCAGGATAATTTATATTCAAGTTCGCGTGTATCATGTCCATCAGTGGCACGACATTGACTGAGGCTCCCATATCACATAAGACATTTCTAAAATGGTGCTCGTCAATATTTATTAGTATGTTTATCTCTCCAGGATCTCTCTTTTTGATAGGTTGAAGTCATGGGATGAACTGGAGCTTTGGTTCCGATTTTGTTGGAAGCAACTTTATGTCATTGCCTTGTGGGTCTTTTTCGGGAGGTCATTCATATTTTTTTTTGTCTTTCCATAGTTGCTTTCCCTTCTTTTTCTTCAAGGAATTGATTCTTTGTCTTTTAAAACCACCAATCTTATCTTGCCTCACTTCCATTCCGTGATCATGCATTTCTTCATGCTAGTACATTACTTGGTCTTATCTTGGCTCCTTTTTTTGCCATAATGCTCATCGTGCGAATGGAAATCACATTCTCCTTGGGATTAGTAATCATGTTGCTAGGAAACTGTCCTTCTTTGTCTTGAGTTCAAGGCTATAACAAGTTGACCAATTTGCTTCTCAAGGTTCTTGATGGATTTTGATTTCTCATTATCCATCCTCTTCATGACTTTCTTTATTCCTTCCAACTCTTTTTCATGCTTCTCATAGTGCTCTCTATCTCTAACTTCTATAGCTTGCAAGTACTTCGCTACCGACTTCAAAGAAGTCATCTCTTCATTTTGTCCCAGTTTCCCATGTTGGACTTGTTATTTAAAGCCTTGAGGTAACTTTAGTGCATTATCAGAATTTCCATGAGAAAATTTCGGGTTGTTGTTGCTGTATCCTTGTAAAACTGTTGATGAGCCACTCCTCTTGGCCTGAAGTTGTTCCCGTAGCTTCGGTTGTTCACAAAGTTGATATCTTCTTGTTCCATTACCTGCGATATGTCCATTTGGTTAATCACCATGCCTTGGTGATTCATGGGTTACTGTGCTACTAATGGACTTTGGTATCCCATCTGAAGTTTGGCCATTTAACTACTCAGATTTGATATATGCGTCATAATTGTTGCTTGCAAGTCAATATCATAAACGCCTGCTAGTTTTCTTACTGTAGAACAAGTACCGACAGGATAATTTTGAGACAAAAGAACAAATAGAACCAATGCTCCATCATTATCCTTAGTAAGTAAAGATCCATTTGATGTAACATCTACTAGTGTTCTCGTGCTGTGGTTCATCCCATAGTAGGAAATCCGGAGTTATGCCCATTTCACGTATCCGTGTCCAGGAGATCTTCTCAGCATATCTTTCATTCTTTCCCAGGCCTCGCTAAGAGACTCGGTGTCTTCTTGCTTGTACTGACTAATCTCAAGTCTTCTTTCACCGACCTTCACTGGGGGGGGGGGGGGGAACTTATAATGAAATCTTTCATTGCTTTTCGCCCATGAGGTCCCTGCATGCAGCTCTTGGAACCAGGATTTGGCTTTTTCACCTAATGTGAATAGGAAAGTCACATCATGATCACCTGTTTATTAACTTAGGTGATGCGCACAATTTCAAACTTCTCTAAGAAGTTGTCAACATATGCAATTGGATCTTTTTTAGATAGCCCGTTGAATAGGCTACTTTGCACCACGTTTATCAGAGACGATCCTAGCTCGAACTCAGTGGTGTTGGATGGAAGCCACATCACTCCATCGTATGTCTCCTGAACTTCTGGCTTGAAGCTATCATAAAGTCATCTTTATCCTCGCACTCTCTCTTGCACTACCAGATCACCTGTGAGTTGGTCCTTGCTGTTGGTTTCTAGCTAGCTCCTCAGCCATTTTGACTCATTTCTTTTTCTTTCCCTTACTTATTCTCTCAATCCCTATATTGTAAAGAACTAGGTTTTTCTCTCCCTTGCTATGCATGCACTAAGTATCCCTGAAAGGAAAACACAAAAAGATCAAGTGCAGAAAGTCAAACTAAACTTGAGCCTATTTTTTGTTATTTTGTTTTTATGAACTTAAAAGTAAATTACTGAAAATAAAACTTAGCAATGACTCAAACTTAGCAATGACTCGAACTTAGAAGTAAAGTACTATCCCTGACAACGACGTCAAAAGCTTGATGTGCATACCACAAGTATAATGGCTAGTTTATAGTGATAGTGCCATCAACTTATATTGATCACGTATACCGCCATAGGGAAGAGTCTTTGCACTAGTTTTTTATTACCTACTTAACTTGAAATATTGCTAAGGGATTCACTTTTACATGGTTTTATACATAAACTAAACTATTCTAACAAATTTACTTTAAACTTACTTGACTTCTTATATTAAGGATATCTTAGTTCACAACTTCACCTAAGTAATTTAATAGTATGCTTTGTACTTAATTTTACATCTCAATATGTTTTATGCAATGTCTGGTTAGAATAAATAGATTTCCTTCAAATCCACTTCAACCCACTGTCGGGATGGAGAAGATTCTAATATGCAAACTAGAACTCCATCTATTAGTGTGAACAACGTAAGTTTCACATTGCTTTGAATCTAAAATAATTAGATTCATAATCAACTAAGTTTACTCTCCGCGCCACTGTAATCAACAACTATCTATCGATGTTGTGTATTTTACTAATATACTGTTCATGACCATATTATAAGCTTCAATGGCCATGATAACTCCTAGAGCCTAAGTTCATGAAACATGTGATCAAGAATTCTAAAGCATTAAGGTAAGAATTAATGCAAATTCTAACCATTGCACTTTTTATTATCACTTTTTATTCCTATACAAAGCATAACATTCATACCATAGGATCCATCGATACTTAAGATAAATAGACTACTCGCACATCTTTGAAACACATATATCACAATTCAATGAGTTCATTGCAAATCAGAGATAAATATAAATATTACCTTGAATTAATCAATGAAACCAAAAAAGGATTGGAAACGTAGAGTCTTCAATGTTTCTCCAATACAAACTCCTTAATACTCAAAACTCAATGCTTAGTTACTCCAATGGAGGCTAATCCCATTTTATGTGGTCATCTCTTCCTAGTTTTCCACGTCCTACTACCTTTTTATACTCCTTCATAACAATTTCAAACCCCAAATTACAATTTAACTTGAATTAATGCTCCACTTTATATTTCCTACGAAGTTAGCGCTGTCACTTACGACCTAACGCCGTATGTGTTAAGCCGTGGCACCGTGATTGTGCTAATGCTTCATGGTGTGTTTTTGAGCTCCTAGAGTCTCGGCGGCATCCTTTGTATGTCCCAGCACTGTTCCTTACACTACAAAAAAACATCAAATCAGAAACGGAAATTTCCGTCTCTGATTTGTTAAAATTCCGTCTCTAATTGCAGTCAGAAACGGAACAGAGACGGAATCAATTCCGTCTCTAAAACGTCGTTGCTAGTTCAATCAGAAACGGAATGCGATTCCGTTTCTGATTTAGAGACGGATCAGAAACGGAATTTATTCCGTCTCTAATTCCGTTTCTGATTAGAGACGGAATAAATTCCGTTTCTGATTATTTCCGTCTCTGATCCGTTGCTAATCAGAGACGGATCAGAGACGGAATTTGATCCGTTTCTGATTTATGTATCTAACATAAACGAAAATTAGAGACGGAAATAGCAACTGAATCCAAAGATTCCATTGCTATTTCCGTCTCTAATTTTCATTTTTGTTTAGTTTTTAAAGTCTTACATATATAGGTCTCAATCCAAGCACATTTAACCTGCCAATATATAATAAAAATCATAGCTAAATAATATATTAATATTACACAATTTATATAAACTTAACATATCCTTAACATTATCTTTTCTCAATGTACTGTACACTAAACAACAAAAACAATCTAAAAAGTTTCTATATCGTATCTTTCTACAAAAGTAAAAGCAAAAATTGTTCTAAATGAAAAAAAAAATAAAAAAATGAAGTGTTCCGAGATTATATAAAGTTGATTGTGCTTCAAATAATACTTGACTTCGTACAAAACACCTGAAAAAAGATCAAAAAGAAAAAAATCACTAAATTATACAAACAATAATAGGAATATAAACAATATTATGGAATATAAACACAACATAAATAAAGTAATAAAGAAAAAGAAATTCATCATTATCCAGAAGGAACATGGTGTTATTTAGCAAATTATCTCTCGCTCCAAACTATAACATAACAATGGTTTGTGATGCTTATATATATAGTCTTGATGTTTCATGATCAATATTTAAGACTGCAACATACACAAGCTATCATGCATGATTACGTTTAAGAATTAAAATTAAAAGAAAAATATTTATGCTCGACAACAAAGAAAATAAAACCTAAATTGCAAATTAATTAATTAGAGTCGACTAGTTTATTCTTATAAAAATAAAATAAAATTAAGACTTGTTTACAACTTTTAGAAATCACAGCCAAAATCATGGATGTCGATGTATCACTAGAGACCTTGTTTTCACAAGATGTGGTTTAAAACCTCAAATAGAACTAGGAACAATTGGAAACAAGGAACAGCTATGAGGGCATATAAGGTCCAACGCATGTAAAAACCATGAGATGAAACGAAGGAAAGAGAACTAAATGGTAAATCCACATTGCTATTCTATCCAATTAATCGGAGTAATGGAACTATGCAAATAGATCTAACTGTTAACTGATATCATATCTCTTACTCTTACCTTGTGAAACCGCCACCCGACGAAGCTCCAATAACAAGCATGCTTGATTCGGGACTTAGACACTTCATTAGATATTGCAACCGGTACATCATCTCGCTTCAATTTGTACAATCTCCGCTTCCACCTTCATGTATCGCATTAGAGTGAGTTCATTTTTTTCTTTTTTTTTTTTTTTTTTTTTTCTCTTTCATAATATGCTTTTTTTAATAGGCTTGAAGGTTAACATAGAAAACTTTACCTTTTTCTCACTACAAAGTTGCTTGTATGGGAGAAGCATTTTACTTGGCTTTCCATTCCATTCCCTTCTTGTATGCGTACGCTACATCATCCCGTCTTGCGAAATTGGAATATAGTTTCCCACTTGAAGGACAACAATTTCAAATGGCATTATAAATTAAAGGATTGACATAATGCAGACATGAGCTCAAAACTTTACCTTTTTTTATTCCTTCTTTCACCCAAGGTCTTTAAGAAGCCTAGAAGTGCCTCTTTAGTGCTTGCTGCATTCGTTTCATAATAGACATCTTTCTATGACATAATTTATTTAGCTTCGGCGAAAAAAGAAATACAAGCAAAATCAAAATTAAACCTTGGAAAGCATGCCGAAGTAACTGGTTGTTCCCTAAAGTCTATTGACGGTCAAGACAAGCTGTCTAACCCGATTCTTCTCACACGCACCCTTATTAATTACAGGAAGTGAAATATAGAACCATCTCAAATATTATGTTGTTGTAGCATTGCAGACACAACCCATAACAACTATGATAGTGTGATAAAAAAAATACCCAACTGAAAGAGTAAAAAGACATTAATAAAATATAGCACAATTTATTTCATACATGAATTCTTCAATTTCCAAATAGCCTGGCTACCAACAATCAAGGAGAACTGCAAACCAAAAATCAAAAGCTGTTTGCACAACTGCCTATTAGCATGAGACATAGTAAACGTTCGTGCCTAGACAAATAATATTGAAGAGAATAATTGTTGAAACAGGTGACTGGTTACCAACTTACCATTGAAGAAGAACTAATCAAATGAAGAGTCTAAAACCCAACTACCAAACAATTACATAAACAAGAAGAAGAGGAAGCTTAAGGAAATGATGGAAATCATATAAATATAATACCTGTTCGTGCTTCTCCCCATATATTCCATGACTTGCAGCTAACTCTCGAGCACAGTTCAGATTTTCGCGGCAGGAATTTGTTTCGAACAAGCAACTCAAAAGAAGAAGCTTGTAAGAAGGGAGTATGATTAGAAAAGAATTGGTGTAAAACAAAACAGGAAGTGTTGGTAAACATATCTCATCAAGGGTGGTTGCTGCGCCATCATTTGTTTCTTGTGATCACTCTATGAGTGATGTCGACAAGGGCTCTTCTTGATCTTTGGACGTCTTCATCATCGCTCTCCGGAAGAGATTCAATAGCCACAGCAGCAAGCTTTGGTGCTATGATGCTAGCTCCCTTGCTCGTTGAATTTCGTTGCTCTTACCCAAGTACTCGAGAGCCTGCGAGTTTATGCACAAAATAGATCTGAATTAGTCGTACTCGCTACGTAACAACCATGTCAATTATTGCAAAAAAATTCTTCCGCTTTAGGTACAAGGATTATTCTTTGTTTTGACTTTTATACTTTCGATTCAACTCGCTATCACTGAGATTATTGTTAAAGTTATCCGGTAAAAGTACATAAATAAATAAGTGAAGGTCTCAAATTCTATGCAATCAAAGGAACTAAGCACAACAATTTGTTTCAAGTTTCTGCCTTAAAGACACTCAGCTGAACCATTTACTTGTACTCCAATTTTAACCTTTTTTGAACCCGTGACTCCACAACTAGCTCTCTTTTAAAAATATGATTAATAAAGTAAGGCAACATTGAGACTTCTCAGTTAATATAAATCTTTTAGAAATAGAACAGTTTCTCATTTGAGAGTTGAGACCTAGCAAAAACTGCACTAGAACAGGTCTAGCATGGAACAAAAAGAGAAAAGTTCCTACCTACACCGCTCGAAGTGCTTGTCATTTGCATGGTTTCACCTGTTACAAGATGCTCCACAACTTTCGCAAGCAAGTAAGCTAACGACTTTGTAGATGCAAATGTTCATTGATACACCTAGTAAATCTAAAACAACAGACAATAAGAAAAAATAACATAAGCAATACAAAAAGCCTACGAGCAGATTATATAACTCAAGAAGGTTCATCACGAAAGCGAAGATCTTTGTAGCGATAATACCATATACATGACAGAATTCATCACTACAATAAAACAAGTACCTAGCCGATACACCCTGGCATTTAAAAAGAAAAGGATCTTGTTCAAGTGAATAACTATAAAAGTAAATGAAGTAACTGGAAAACTATAAGATGAATATATACCTCGGTGTTTCTCAATGAAGCAAGTGCTACACAAGCTCTAGAGAGCGAGAAAATCTCCACCAACCGATAGCTTGGCATCATAAAAAGAAAATAGTTCAGGCATAAGGCCAAAATTAAGATCATCTTGAATATATGGTATAGCATAGAATGAACATGTTGAAAGAATTTGGACAAAATTGCGAGTCTTATTGCAATAGCTATACAGGGAAGCATCAACAAGGTCGTAACAGCGCTAATAAGGATCGATGTGGAATCCGAACTAAGACCAATGTTTGTACAAACCCCAACATCAACAAAACCCCAGCATCAACAAAACCTCTAACAAATTTCAACGTTCGACATTCAACCTAACATCTATCCAAACAACCTAATCGCATGAAAAATCAAACAACACAGACGATCGGAAATGCTAGAAATTGAAACCCTAAAAAAGGCACAAACAACTAGCTAGGGCATCGACAACAATCTCGATAGAAGCATCGATTGAAGATGCTTACCAGAAATTTCATCAACGCGAAGGTTCGAGACGAATTGGAACCGGAATCCCTGGACGAAGAGAGGAATTTGAGACGGAGAGAGTGAGAGCAGAGAGCTGAGAGAGAGAGAGAGAGAGAGAGAGCGGCGACGGTGAGAGAGAGAGAGAGCGGTGACGAGAGAGAGAGAGAGAGGAGAGAGCGGTGACGAGAGAGAGAGGAGAGAGCGGTGACAGTGAGAGAGAGCGGTGACGGTGAGAGAGAGCGGTGACGGTGAGAGAGAGTGGTGACGGTGAGGTTTGTCGAGAGAGAGAGAGCGCGGTGAGGTGAGGGAGAGAGGTTTGTCGAGAGAGAGAGAGCGATGAGGGTTTGGTTCCCTTTTTGTATCGAGATCAAAGCACTCATGAATCTCGAGACGTAATGGACGATTGAAAAAAAAAGGTTTTGGTGGGAATGTTGGCGCCATTTTTTAGAGACGGAATTAAATTCCGTCTCTAATTTCGTCTCTAATTCCGTCTCTGATCCGTCTCAATTCCGTCTCTGAATGTTTCCGTCTCAATTCCGTCGCTAACTTTTTTTTTTAGAAACGGAACTTAATTCCGTTTCTAATTCCGTTTCTGATTTAGACACGGAACTTATTTCCGTTTCTAATTCCGTTTCTGATTTGCTGTTTTTTTGTAGTGTTATGTGCCACATCACCACCACTATGCCGGACCTCTAGAATTACTTTTCTTTATTTTTTTCATTCTCTCCCATGCCATGCCTTTCATCCCCATGCCGTGCCTTGTATTCCCATAGCATCAACTCATACTCCAACAACGCCAACTCTAATTTTGTGGGTTCTTGCTCTGCTTCTTCTCATTTTTCCTTGATTCCTTCCATTACACTTTAATTCACTGAAAATGCAATAATACCATGAATTAGCACTCATTTGTCGATATTTATACTAAATATACTACTTAACTATACTTATATATACGTATGAATAATCACTTATCACTCTACCGCAGCCCATCATCATATTCTTCCACTAATTTCCCCTCTTTTCACCAACGGCAACAAAACCAATCAAACAACAACTTTGGTTTCTTTTCCCACTACTTTTCATCAACCAATAATCCAATATTATTAAAGCATAGTTGTGCTGCTATTTAATTAATTGTTATTCACACCTCTCCTCTTTATTCCCTCATCCCGAGTCGAACCAACAACGAGAACAACGATTACAATTTTTACAGATATCAACAATTTAAAACAACCAAAATATAGGCACTCACCTCATCACGTGATCGATTTCACTATTCCATCACTGTCCACTACCACCGATTTGTTGAGAAGAGGAGACCGCTAAGAGATGGGAGAACATAGAGGAAGAATGCCGAGAGCGATAGCCGTGAGGGAGATAAAATGGAGAAAGAAAAGAGCTTACAACCATAGAGAGAGAAAAATGAGAGGAAAGGGTGCACAGAGAGAAGAGTTGAGAGAGAAGTTTGATCGAATGAAGGGCAGAGAGGAAGGAATCTAATTTGAGAGGAAAGAAAACAAACATAAAAGTGGAGAGCAAAGGAGATGAATGCAATACCTACTGGTTCGATTTTGGTTTACAAAGTAAAAGGGGTAGCCAAATGACAATTTTACCCCTTTTAAATTATACTTTGTCATATAAACCAATTACCTTTTTGGTAATTTGCCATTTTTCAATCTAATTTCATGATTATCCCTTGTTTTTAAGTCCAATTTAAACCTTGGTAAATACCCCAATTTTGTTAAAAATTGGAAAAATAACCACGCCTTTGAAACTATAGCATACCACGTCTGCAACTTGAACCTATTTTACGTCGAATAGAGTATAATACATCAATTACCCATGCGACATACAAAATAATATTTTTACTGGTAATCTCTAGTCCGTAATACGTTGTTCCCACCTTGGATACTTAAATCACAATTTCAATTCGAAAATATTTAATCAGTCGCCTAATCAAGTTTATGAAATTTTCGGATTTCATAATTGTTCCTAACTAATAAAAATTTTTCCTCGAAATTCAGACTTACAGGTTACTTTAATTAAAAGAGATATGAGAAAATGATCCTTCATATACAACTCTTTTGATCCAAACCATACAATTAACTATATGCCTCAAAATAATTTCCATTTTAATCCTTAGTAAAGCTCCAATACTAAATTTATATCTTCAATTAAACTCAATACTTGTTTTACTTAATTACAACAAATTAAGAAATCATATGGATTATCCTCCATATTTTTATAAAAATTGTGGAAGCACCTCCTTTAAAAATGGTATGTCAAAAACTTTCACCTAATAGATAGCAGAATTGGAGAGAGGCCTAAAAGGACTCAAACTCCCCGCAATTCACATATATACCAATTTAATTCAATTATACTAACTTAGAGTCTCCAATAACTTAGTTACAATTTTATAATCCCAAAATAAATCAAAACCGAATCATAAACCTCTTAACTTAATTCAAACTAACTTAGGAGACTCACATAACTTATTTGGGAGTATTTTATGACCTACACTCACCCCAGAACCCTAAACAATAATATATATAACATAATTGCAATGAGAATTAAACTTTAAAACATGAAAACATTTACTAAGGTTCTTCGAGTCTTGTTTATTCTTTCCTGCCCTCACAAAAAACCTGATATCATAAAAAATAACTCAAAGTTGTCAGGTAAGTAAGCTCCTACACTGCTCTGTACTCCTGCAAATATTAGTCCGAATACATGAAGACATGTAATTGCATTTCCAAATAACAGCAAATTTATATAACAACATGGACCCCTCATTTCCCATTTTAAGCTCATAGCAAGCATGCCTAATCATGATAAACCTAAAATAGTCCTACGAGTTTAATGCATGCTAGCCCGAAGCCGACTTTACCCGCCTTAGATGCCTGTAGTACGTTTAGCTTAGAGTGGAACTCCTCCAACTCTTACAACCGAAGCAGGAACAACTCTATTTAGATGTCGTGTATGCATTACCAAGAATGATGTAAAATGTAATGCAGACTAAATACAAATACATGTACAAAGATAAATTCTATAAATAGTAAAGACTGCTGTAGGGTTTACTTCCAAACAACCAACTTTGAGCTCAATTCTCGAGGTTTTTGGAGCGTCGAATCACTTTGAAGATAGTTCCACTAGATTCCTTGCGTACCCAAATATATTATAGTTTAAGCTTAAAGTGAAACAAAATCATGAAACCCAATAAAAACTATGGCCAAAGTACACTAGAGAATAGTTTCCAAAAATATTAATTTATTTAACTGTTTGAACTAGCTTTCAAGTAGCTAACTTTGGGTAACTTTTTAACCTTGAAAAGCTCAATATTTTCATTATGACGTAAAAGGAAATTATAGTACTCATGTCCTACTTTCCATAGACTCTAAGAACACTCAAATTAGATCACACCAAAAAGTTATGAATTTTCCCATATAGCCTGTCAACTAGGCAAACTTTATTAATTTAGAACTAACAAAACTCTTCAAATCAATATTTTTGCAATTAAATCATCAAAACTCGACAACAAATACCACGAAACTACTCGATACAAACATCAAAATATTTCCACAGCTCGTGGAGTTAATTTGGACAAAAAACTATTATTAATTCATCCAGAAACCTTATGCAAATCAATATCAATTATAAAACATCTCTAAAATAGTTATCAACTGAATCACATTAGTTCAATTCATTAAAACCCTAACCCATGCTAGTTAGGTTTATTCCAAATTGTTGCTAATCAATCCAATATACCAATTCACAACAATTCCTACTAATTCCTATTAAAACCAACAAAAGAAATCTAGAAATCACAATAATTCAAATTGAATTGAGGAAAAATGCCATGAATTGACAATTTACCAAATTATGAGTCGAATACCCCATTTCCATTGCAGAAACTTGACTTGAACTAACCGTCTCTCGACGGTATACTATTTTATGGAAATAAATCAGACAAAAATTGGACATAGGGAGATTGGGAGAGAAAGATTGCGCGGAGAGGGTTAGGTATCGAATGAATGAAATGTTTTGTTGAACTTTTCTAATCAAATTGATTTTATTTGATTGTTTTTTATATATTTATACATAAACTGTTAGCTGCTTATCAGCAGCATAATTTATTTTTATTCATTAATTCTGAAAATCCTTATTTTGATGTGTTTTGGCTTTCAACACTCGTTTTCAATCTAGTTTTTCATTAAATTGGACCAAACTCTAGACGAAATGGTCTAACTGCATAAAATTTTCATAACACTAGTTTTGATCACGCCAAAACTTCAAAAATTTTAATTTTGTCCACGACATACCAAAGTCTACTATACTAATTTTCGTTGCCATACGTAGCCCAACTTACACCAATTTGGACTCAGTCTCAACTTGAACCACCACCAATTGATACGAAACTTGAGGAAAGGTCTTGCACCAACTTCATTCTCATTTTACATTGCCATTGATCCCTACTTACATGTAAATCGAGGCAAAATCTCCATGTAATACTTACCACTTGTTTGATTCATTTTCGAGCAACAAATAATTATTTTTAACTCGTGCCCTTCATACACGCACTTACGACCCCTTTTATGACATATTAAGGATACATCTCAACATACCTAACTTCACGATAAAATACTATATAATACACACACTAAGCACACAACACACATAAATAAAATATACCTCATGATCTCTAGTCCATAATGCATGGGTCCCACCTCGAATACTTTAACTCTAATTAAAATAAAAAAAATACTTAATTAGTCGTCTACTAAAGTTTATAAAATTATCGAATTTTACATGTAAATAATTTTTCTGAAACGAAACCGTTAAGTGGAGCCAATCACTTTTGTTGTATTCAACAACCAGGTGGTAGAAATCATAACCATTTCAACTTTTCATTATCAAATCCTTGGTTTAATGAAAAGTTATATTTGTTTCTTTGTCAATCCTAATTGTTTGTGAATTTATGAGGAGTTACATGATCAATTTTGTGGAATATCCAATAAACCTTACTGTACATCACATTTTATGTCTTAAATCTCATTCAAGTATCAATACATAACAAATTCCAACATATCTTGCTTTTCATATGGCATTACTCATTCTTAACTGATAACAATTCCATAAATCATTGATAATTATTTCCTTATCCATCATGCTCTGGTATACCCATTCCAGTTTACTTTCTCATCACTGACCATTTTTTTCATCAGAATTATCGGCTGATCAATTCTCAGACTATTATCATTCTAACTCTATATGGTGATGTAAATAACATTCGAGCATAACCTTAGATAAAAAGTAGAGTTGCATGTCTATCTAATCTATTACCATTCCAACGTTTCTAAACAGAAATCCAAAATCTCACAAGTTATCTAATGAACATAGATCAATAATTACATCTGTCATCCCATGACAAGAGATCTCAATTTTTCAATCAAGTCAAAAATAAAATATGACACATCGTGAAAATCTCACTCATTCTCTAAATGTCTACTTATAATATCATTTAAATTTATGGAGTGGAAAGCAATTATCAATTCTAACTCATCGACCCAATTAAATTTTCCTTTGACTAGTTAGAAAGTTAAAGACTTTTCTAACTTCATCAAATCATTTTGTATTTATGAGTTCACTAAGAACGACATTTTCTCACTTAACCATCAATCTTTTCAAATTGTCTACATAACTTCTCTGATTTCTGTCATTCTGATAGTTTTTGAGACTTCACATCTTGATAATTACAATTCACTAGGCTTTTATCATTGCTTGAAAAGAGATATTTATCTTTAACTTGAGTAGATATATACTTTTAAATAGAGATACCGACATAATTCATGATTATACTCTCACAATATAACTTTGAACTTGTATTTCAAACAAGTTATACATATGATATATTTCTTTACCTATACTCAATACATACTTCTGCTTTTACTATGTTATAGTGGAACAATATTCAATTCTTCAAACATATCAAGCCAAATATACATTCATCTATTCAGTATTTCCAAACCAAAGAGATTACATAGACTAATTGAGTTGTAAGTTGTCCATCGCATTCCATTTTTGTTTGTATCATCACCATCATACATGTATCTTAATCAACTCCAATTTAAAATATTCTAGTGCTTCAAGCTTCCCTACTGACTGATTACGTAGTGCAACGCAATATTTGAATGAATATATAATATATTCACATATATTAGTTGTATATTACTTTGGTTTAGATTTTTTAGCTTTTGGAGTTTGATTCCATGTAAGATTATTGTGAAGAAATAATAGGTTTTATCAAACTCATAGTTTGATATTCAAAGTCTTATTAGGACTAGTTCGCCTTAAATTCCTACTTTCATACTTATGTGAGGATTTATTGACCACTTGTTTACTAATACTTAAGCTTTTTATTGACTTTAATGAGAATTCATAAACTCTTTTATTCCGACTATAATCAATTCATTCGATCATTCAAAGATAGGTGGGTGCCACACACCAATTTTCTACGTTGTGAATGAATCATGATTATGAAATGGAGTTACTTAAACTTTTGGTCATGTAAAACTATTCTAGTGCCCGACCTTGACTAAAGGAGTCTGTTCAAGTCATTTCTAGTAGTCACAAGTCATCTCAATGTCTCATTTTATTTTATACATATTTTATTCTGTTTAGTTTTTGTCAATCTTATCTATTCTCACATGGATTTCACTTATTGGCCATTTTTCAGACTTATCACGACTTTCGATTAATACTTAAACTACTTACAACTCATTTATCTTAACCTATAGCTAAGGATGATATGAATTTTTTGAACATTCAACCAATTAAGGCCTTCCTTAATTAATCTTTGTTCGAAATAGAGAAATTTTGTACCTCAAACAGTTCCACTATTTGTTATTGTCTTAACTTATTTTCGTTTGTCTTAGATTTTGTGACTTTTCAAGAGACTGTGTAAGATATCAAAGTATCTTACTGATCATTAATTTACTTTTTGATGATTTCACTTGTTTGTTGTTTAACCGAAGAGATATATGAATTAGAACTTCCAATACTTTGATTAACTTAACAACTAATCAAACTTTTAACATACATTGTTTTAATCTTTTAGGTTATATTAATAAAAAATTTCGTGATATATGAGTTCAAACCAACTTCTTATACGTATCACTTACTGATATCAATATGTACATCTATCTCTTTATTTATAATTTTTTAAGTTGTAGTGATAAACATCAAAATCTTAATTTAATTAGAAGTGACTATTGGGTACTTTAAATTTCAAAACACAATTACTTGTATTTTATTTAATAGCTAATCCTAGCTATTTTCATACCATTTTCTCCAATCCCAACTTTAACATGTTGATATTATCACTACATCTTTCATTTTTAAGTTAGAAACTTCCTTGATCTTTGTTTCATTACAACACCTAATCCGGTGTTAATAGAGATTACTTTTACCTTGTGTATTTTCATTATTTTTATCAGTACTTTATTCGACTTATAAAAACAACAATACTTCAATGTCGCGTATAATTGATGTGAGATTCGAGAATTTTATAAACTTGATTAGGCGACTAATTAAGTATTCTTAGATTTTATTTGGAGTTTAAGTATCTGAGGTGGTACCCACGCATTATGGACTATAAATCATAAGGTATATTTTATTTTTTGTGTGTTGTATGCTTAGTGTGTGTATTATATGGTATTTTGTCGCGAAGTTAATGTGCGTTGAGGTGTATCCTCAGTTCGTCATACTCGAGGTTGCAAGTGTATATATGAAGGGCACGAATGAAAATAAATCATTAGTTATTCAAAAAATAATTAACTAAATGTTAATTCTTATGTGAAGACTTTGCTACAGTTTACATGCAAGTTGGGATCGATGGCAGTATCAAGAGAGAACAAAGTTGAAGCAAGATTTTATCTTTAGTTTCGTGTTGATTGACGATGGTCAAGGTTGAGATTGGATCCAAATTTGTGCAAATTTGGTTAAGCATGGCAAGAGGATTAGTTCGAAAGATTTTAGTATGTCATGGACAAAGTTAAGATTTTCGGGGTTTGGGTGTTACCAAAGCCAGTTTTATAGAAGTTCTATGGAGTTAGACTATTTTGTCGATAGGTTGGCTCAATTTGGAAAAAATTTGGATACAAAACGAGTGCCGAAAATCAAAACACATCAAAATAAGAATTTTGAGAATTAATAAATAAATAAAAATTAAATAAAATGATTGTTTCATTTGTAAACTACAGAACGTTTAAAAGTTCGTTTCCCTAACCCCTCAAATCCTTCTTTCACACGCAGATCCCCCGTACATCTGATTTTCATAAGGTTTCTTTCTGCAACATTGTAGAGAATCGCAAGATGATCAATTTGAGCTAAATTTCTATGGTGGAAACAAAGTATTCAGCTTGGAATTTAGTAAATTCTCAATCCAGACCATATTCCCTCAATTCAATTTGAGTTCTCACGATTTTTTGATTTTCTTTGATGGGTTTTAATGGAAATTGGTAGAAATCATAGTGAATTGATGTATTGGATTGATTTAGATCAATTTGGGATAAGTTCCACTTATGTGGGTTAGGGTTTTGATGAATTGAACTAATGCGATTTAGTTGATAACTATTTTGGAGATGTTTTTATAGTTGATATTGATTTATATTAGGTTTCTTGATGAATTGATCATTGGTTTTGATCAAATTTGACTCCACGGGCTGTGGAAATATTTTCGTGGTGGTATCGAGTGGTTTCGTGGTGCTTGTTGTCGAGTTTTGAGGATATAAATTTGGAGCATTATTGAGGATTGAATTAAAAATTATTTTGAGGTTAAGTTAATTGAATGGATAAGATGTCTAATTAGGGAAAAATAGTCTAAGTTAGGACTTAGTGAGACGGGCCCTGACAAACTTGGTATCAAAGCCTAGGTTTTGCTCAATTGAGGATTTAATTTTGAAAATATTGATTTGGAGATGTCTTTCAATTCAAAATAAATAAAGTTTGACACGTATTGAGCGTGCATAATAATTTTTCATATTTTCTTAATATTTATAGTAGTGGTAAATGGGATATCGTCTCTACATGAATTTTTCAAATCTTTTAAGAATTAAGGCTACCCTAGAGTTTTAATGGATTTAACTTGTTTTAATTTAATTAATTTAATTAAACAAGAATTAAACACTTAATAATATGCAAATAAAATAAACAATTAATCCAAATAACTAAACTATAAACAACTTAAATTTAATAAACTAACCTAATATAATTCAAACTAATAATTCAAATAATCAATAAATCAGTGTAAATAAAATATTTAAACAAACATCTAAATAAAGCCCCTCTAAACATTATAATATACTTGAGATTGCTTTCAAACAATAGAACATAACATTACTTGACACTATAGTTATAATTATATTATATAGAATCTTGGAATCATTAAATTCTAATTCATAATAGGTTGATAGCCTTTAGCCAGCCACTGATTTTCTTAAAATTCAATGGAAATGCCACATTGAAAAAATGCAACACCATAGAAATACAATATCATTACGCTCAATGAAAATTATGTCTAATCTAAGCCAATATTAACCAAAGCCGCTTAATAAACAACTTAGAATGCAATCACCTAGAATATCCACTAGAGAAAAGCCCTATATATTAATCCTAGTTACTACTTCTATAATTATTGTAATAACTATAGACATAGATATGGACACTCTATATTAAGAAACAAATTGGCCACTAAACACTCAACATAAAGAATCACTAGTTGTAATACGCAAAAATAACATGTTTAATATGTGATTGACATGTATGAATCGATTTAAAATATTAAGTACGTGATTCCATAATTATAACTACATAACAATCCAAAGTATGTTACATATCTAGGGCTTGTTTAGATTGACTAACTACTCACTCATCTTGGAAATAAAAAATGCAAATATGTAATTAAAAGACATAATTAAATAAATAAATACTTCTTAATCAAAGCTCCAATGTTGCTTCACATATAATACTAAAATTAAAAGACAAGAGGTTGAAAAGAAAAGTAATAGAAAGTTAAAAAGAGAATAAGAGAGAAAAGAGAGTTATTTCGAAGCTCTATGGTCCTGTATATAGTTTTCCTAAGAGTACAAATCATAGATTAATACAAACTCCTCATTCTTATCTAAAATATCCGTCATCGACCTCAGCGATTTATTAGCGATTCCTTAGTTGTACACAAATTGCTGAGTAAATCACTGAGTTTATCTCTCATTGTTCCACTGATTTAGCTAGTCATTTCTAGTTCATTCCCCAATTCAGTGTGGATTTGCTGGGTTTTCTTGCTGCCAATTTAGATGGCGATTCCTGATGTAATTTCATATTGCTAGCTAATCGCTGGACATTTTCTCTAGTTTGACTGTTTTGCTTTTCTTCCTATTTTTTTCCATTTCATCATTTTTCCTATTTAAATCCTGAAATTACAAAAACAAGAGAATACCTAGTGTAATATCATCATTTATATATAAAATCAACCAATGTTACATAATATTATGTCTAATTATTGACTTCTCAAATACCCACAAACTTAACACTTTGCTGTCCTGAGCAAAGGAATACTCTCAATCATATTCTTTTTCCAGTTTTTATAAACTGATTTCAATCTAACTTATCTTAACTTTCAATAATAGAAATTTTAAAATAGAAGTGATTTCTAAATGAAAATATTTTAGCTACAAGTAAGTTAAAGTTATGATAGAATATAATTATTTAAACATAACAAAACATCATTTAACGATAACTCAACCACCTAATGTAGCACTCATAAAAAATTAAAGTTCATTAGCAAGGCAAGTACACAATATAATATTTCTCAATCTCTACCGGCAAACATTAAGTTTACGATAACTAGAATATAATCTCAAAACACAAAAACCACAAAATTAATTTTAATTTTAGAAAATACTTTAAAATAGTACCACAATCAAAATCGAATAGAAATTTTCCAAGATACTAATGGATATATCATTTAAAACATGTTAAATTAATAAATACTTCATTCAACTATAACTTCAAGTACTCGAGTTAAATATTTCTTCTAAGAGATTATGAACATCCATCTTTTACATCTTTTATTTTTTTCTATATTCTAATTATTTCTTTTACCTTCACTTTAGAGACCCTGCTCCATTTCTTTTAGACATTCTCACATTTTTTCCACTATAGATTCCGACTCCATTTCTTTTGGAATCTATATGTCTCTGTATTTATATTTGTAGACTCTTGTTAACACTTATCTTTATCCATTAAAGTTGAAGAAAGTATTTTTTCTATCTTATTTAACTTCATCAGTTTCTAACCTATTTCTTCTTTCAATTGTGGCAAAATAACTTTCTACATATATATACTATAAATACTTAATTAATAGCCTTTGTATCACAAGATTCTTAGAAATTTATCTTATTCATCTTGCATTATTGTTATCTTCTACCCATTATCATAACTAACACAAGGTATTCAATTAGTGTATATATCAACTAGTAAATGTAATCAATAAGGGTTTAAAAATTGATTCCTTGTATCATAAAATTCACATGGGTGATAAAAATATCACTTCCATTCAAAAATCTATTTTATGTTCATTACCATTCTAACTAAGAATAAAGTAAAATGAAACTTATACTTAATTGAATTCGGAAGAAATTCGAAAAATTTTGTCAACTCACTTGAATATTGGCTCAGAATTTTTGAACTTTTAGGGATCAATTTTGAACTTATCTTCTACCTTTCTTTCCTTTCTTTGCTTTCATTGCGATCGATGTCATACTTCATCTAAAACACCCTCAAACTCATTCCAAACCTTGTCCTCAAGGTTTTAAAATTAAGTTGGGTTTTGAACATAACAAACATATCGCATGAAGCATAAACGATTTGATATATGAAATAAAAATGTTAATAAATATGCAAATATTGAATTCAACAATTTTCAAATGAATTGAATGCAAAAGGGAATATATACTTTCATTAACAAAAATTTCACCAAGAGTAATACATTGTATTGTTCAGTCATTCATATAAGAGAAAAAAATCCACACATGGTGGTGTGTAGAAGTAAGTTCATTGTCAGCTTCATCATTTTCATCTATTTCTGGAGAAGGTTAGAAAATATAAGTATTAGTTGGGTTTTAAGTCTCAGTTGAAAATCGCAATTGCAGAGATGGGATGCCGACACTTCTTCTCGAGTCTTGCAAACTACTATTATGTCTTCTCTTAGATATAGAATGGTAGCATTGTAAAGTCTTCTCATTTGCTGCTATCATTTCTTCATTGCGATGAATCTTATATTGGCTACACATAAATAAAAAATATGGTCCGAAAAAATCCTATCCTCCTAGGCTGTGATGAAGATGGTGCTGAACTCGTAGCAACATTCAATATGTTCACTCTAGCTATTAATCATGCCGCTCTTTGTGCGTTTTCTCTTATTTTCCTTCTATTTTTTGTTGTGCTTTGCTTTCTTGCTTCTTTTGCATTTATTGCATTGAATGATTCCCGTTCATTTTCCAAGTCATTGTATCCTACCACATTTTTCATTCGTTGTACTCCCACATCATTTATAGTTCTCTCAGGCAATATATCAATTTTGGTATCAAAACCCACCCCGACTTTCCTACATAATTCAATTATCAAAATTGGGAAAGGTAATCCTTCATTTTTGGGTGGCCTTCACTTTCAAGCATAAATCCCCTCCCTAGAGATATCTCTAACTCGTCTTGGATTACTTGAAAGGGGTATGATTCCTTATTTTCATAAATGATATTCCAATAATCCTCTTTCGTTCGTTGTCTATTTTGTGGTAGACCAAATAATCTATTCAACCTCGCAGGTGAGATATCAATTTTATTCACTTTAACTACTAATTTGTCCCATTCCTTAGTAACATGCCCATTTGCATAAAAGTTTCACACAATTTCTGAGCATCCTCTTTCACATCTTCCCGCTCAGTCTCGCATAAGTCGCTCCAATCCCTTATATCTGATGATGCTCTCAATTCTGTCCTTGTACATGTTAACATTTTGAATATTGAATCCTCTTTTAGGAATTATGACTCTCTTTTATCACTATAGTATTTCCTATGATCTCTAGGTCTCATAAACAAGAAAGGGTCATAATGCACTAAGTGACTAGGGTTTAGATTCTTAAAATATTCTTCGTCATCAAACGACAATGGAGATTGTTCTCTAAGCTCAGCCCTCCCAGGTCTAGGTTCTATGATACTAACTCTAGTTGGTATAATATTCATTAGATGACCCACATACTTCTATTTTTTTTGCATTCACTACCCCATTCCTCTTATCTTATTTACTACTCCTATCTCTTCCTCTACCTCCTCCTGCCATAGAGTAACTCAACTAATGATGAAATAGGTAAATATAAATCCTATAGTTGAAAACTCAAACTAAAAAAATAAGTCTATTAGCTCCTCAGACCCCCTCTCCAAGCTTCAATTTCAAACAAAACACTTACCAAACCCTAAGTAGGTTGTATGAACTTAGATTCTAAAGTTATAGAGTTGAAACACTCCTAAGCAAGGTGGGATGCACTTAATTAAGGTTTGATTCAAGCTTTGAAGGTTTGAATCTAGGCAAAAATCGATTAATCAAATGAATGAGTGTAAGGGTTTTAGGTATAAAAGGGTTTATTGTTAGCAATTTGGAGTTCTATTTTTAAAAACATAGATTCGTGTTCAACGAATTGGGGTTTAAGTGAAATCACTGACAAATAACTAGTGACATCATTGAGAATTGGTCTCAGTGACCCAGGGATTAGTTCAGTGACTAGTATAAAACCAAAATCTCTGATAAATCACTGAGTTACTTTTCACTTAAAAACCAGCAAACTACTCGCGATTTACGCAGTGATTCCCAATGTCAATTGGTATTGCTGGGAAATCATAGAGTCATTTTTTGGTGTTTTTCTAATATATTCTATATTTTATTAATTATCACATATATCAATCATAATTAAGGTAGAATTAATCAGTACTCAATAAGAAAATATTATGAAAATAGATTTAGACTTTTAATTAGGGAATATTATACTAAATAAATGCTTTATTACTTAAAATAATTAAAGACTAATATGATTTGAATGAAAAACAACTCGATCATTCCTCTCTCAATTGTGGTTATCCTAAAAGAGAGTTAAAAGGATAGAGAATAAATACATTAACTACCTTAAATTTACTAATACAGAAATACATTGGCTTGGTCAACCTCCTTATATGAAATTATTACAGGATTGTAATCCTTAAATTCTTCCATTATCAAATTCAAAAGTTGAAAGAATAGAAAAACAACTAACTAATCCAACTATTAAAACTAAAATTAAAGATAGAGTATGATGGGTTGCCTCCCATAGAGTGCTTTTGTTTATAGTCACTAGCTCGACTTAATAAATAATATCACTCATCATTCAGTTTGAGTGAGTCAGACCGACCGTTAGTTGATTCTTCATCATTCTTGACGTCTTCAATTTCGTTATCATTATCGACATCTACATAACGTCCTTTAGGGTAATCATTACGATAGGATGTCTCACCTACATAATCAAATCCACAATTTCTTCATTGATCTAATTGTCCATCTTGTAACCATCCGAAGATACATATGATCATTTCCTATCTTAAGTGTAACTATATGTTGTTTGACATCGAGAATAGCTCTAATTTCTAGAGAAAATTATGTCCCATCAATATCATATCATTTTTCTCAATCTATAGCACTACCAAGAAGTTGGTGAGATACTTGAATTATCCCACTTGCACTGGCACATTCATTGATATTCTTAGTGGAATGATCTTATCACCATTTGGTTTGTAGACAACAAAAGGTGGTAAAATAATCTTTAACTAGGCTTTGCTGCACCATTAATCCAGTAAGAAATTCATATTAGCTCCTATGTAAAGTAGAACACTAGGAAAACTAACACCATTAATCATCATGTGGAGGAAGAGTTTCTTTGGATCATCATTACATATTTCTACCATGTTTCCTAAATATTGAACCTTTAGTTGCTCATCAGTGAATTCTTCTCCCGCTGGTTGCTTCCCATTTGGATGTTGATTTTCAGGTTGTTACTCTACAGGTCGCTTCTTTTTTGACTTCTTCTTCTTGTTACGCGATTTCTTATACATCCATAGTGTAATGGCTTCATTCTTAACGGTTTCACTTACGTGAATGCAAGTATTAAACTCTATTTCTTTACTTTGTAGACTTTGTTGGTCAGCCTCAAGATTGATGATCTCCATATCCTGCTCAACAAGATTTTCATAATAAGGTTTTAACCTATGACCATTTACTTTAAATATTTTTCATATTTCTAAGCTTTCTATTTCTACTATGCCACGATGTAGTAAGTTGACAACCAGATAAGGCCCCATCTATCTCGAACAGAGTTTTTCAGGAAATAATTTATGTCTTGAACAAAATAGTAGAAATTTATCCCCCACTTGAAAATTTTTAGGAACTAATTTCTTATCATGAAATGCTTTGATTTTATCTTTATAAATTGATGCATTTTCATAGGCGTCATTCCTAATTTCTTATAATTCTTGATGAATCAACTTACATTGGTTTCCTGCTTCATTGTAATTCATGTTATATATTTTTATTGCCCAATAGGCTTTATGTTCTAGTTCTACTAGTAAATGACATGCTTTTCCTAATACTAACCTATAAGGTGTCATGGCTATGAGTGTCTTCAATGCTATTCTATATGCCTATAATGTGTTTTCAATTTAAGACTCCAATCCTTATGTGATTGACTAAATGTTTTTTCAAACACTAACTTAATTTCTTTATTCGATGTTTTAGCTTGTCTATTAGTTTGTGGTCGATATGCATTAGATGTCCTATGTGTGACGTTGTACTTAGCAAGTAGATTAACAACTAATCGATTATAAAAATGTAAACCTCTATCATTTATATGTGCTCTAGGTGCTCCAAAAACTTTAAAAGTTTTTGATCTTAGGAAATCAATTACTATTTTTGAATCATTAGTTTTACTAGCTTTTGCTTCTACCCACTTAGATACATAATCTACAACAAGTAAAATATAAAAATAGCCATCATACGTCAAACACTTAACAAAATTGAACCGTAGTTAAAGTCATTTGATTTCTACGTTGGCAATTTCGACATGATTTTATATAAAGGAAACAATCATGAAATAGAGTGGGCCAAGAGAATCTGGAATCTAAAATTTTGCAAACAATTCTACGTGGACCTAAATGTCCTCCAAATGCATAAGTATGTCAAATAGATATAATTGAATGTACTTCTGAATGTGGTATGTATCTCCTAATTTCTTGGTCGGTGCAAAACTTCTATAAATAGGGATCCTCCCATAAATAATGTTTAGAATCCTTTTTAATTTTATTCTTAAGTTTTCGTTAAGTAAGGTGATAGGCTATTAGTGATAAGATAATTGACTATATAGCATACCATGGGCCATCGATATTTATACTATATAAGTATTCATCAGGAAAATCGTCCCTCAATGGTATAGGTGGTTCTCCATTTTCTAACCTACTTAAGTAGCCTGCAACTAGATTTTCGGCTCTTTTCTTATCTTTTATAGTAAAATAGAATTTCTTAAGAAGTAGTATCCATCTTATTAGTCTAGGTTTTGCATCTTTTTTGTCATTAAGTATCATAAAGCTGCATGATCTGAATAAATTATTACTTTTGTTCCTAATAAATATTGTTTAAATTTATCTAAGGTAAACACTACCACTAAAAGTTCCTTTTCAGTACTTTTGTAATTCTATTGAGCTAGATCTAGTGTTCAAGAAGCATAATATATAACATGAGACTTTTTCCTACTTTTTGACTTAAAACAGCTGCATAGTTACTTGCATCACATATAATTTCAAAGGGTAAAACCAATGTGGTGATTTAATCACAAGTGTGGTTATTAAAGAATCCTTTAATTTACCAAACGCTATCTTGAAATCATTAGTAAATTCAAAAGGAATGTGTTTTTGTAAAAGTTTGCATAAAGGTTATGTAATTTTAGAGAATCTTTTACAAATCTTTTATAGAATCCTGCAAGCCCAAGAAATAAACATATTTCTCTCACTGTGGTGGGGTAAGGTAATGTTTTGATTACTTGAATTTTTGTTGGATCCACCTCTATTCCCTTCTGTGACACTATATGTCATAATATAAGTCCTTGATCTACCATGAAATGACATTTTCATAATTTAAAACTAAGTTCTTTTTTATGCACCTTTTAAGTAATTTAGTTAAATTAACTAAATATTCATCAAAAGAATTACCATACACTGTAAAATCATCCATCAAAACTTCAATGAAAATTTTCATATAATCAGAGAAAATACTAGCCATAAACCTGTGAAATGTTGCAGGTGCATTACATAAACCAAAAGTCATATGTCTATAAACAAATGTACCGAAAGAGCAAGTAAAAGTAAATTTTTCCTGATCTTCTAGGCTACATGTCTTTGGTGAAATCTTGAATAACCATCTAGACAGTAGTAATGGATTTTTTCAGCTAATATTTCTAACATCTGATCTATAAACGGGAGTAGATAGTGGTCATTCCTATTTAGGCATTCGATTTTCTATAATCTATACATACCCTCCAACCGTTTTGGATTCTAGTTGGTACTAATTCTCCATGCTCATTTGTTATTACTATAATTCATGTCTTTTCAGGGACTATTTGGACTAGGCTTACCCAATTGCTATAAGCTATTAGAAATATCATTAATGCATCTAATAGTTTTAAAATTTCAGCTTTTACAACGTCCATCATAAATTGGTCTAATCTTAGTTAAGGTTGTCTAGAAGCTTTTGTATCAGTTTCTAGGTTTATCCTATGCATGCACATAGCTAGACTTATTCCTTTAATATCAGCTATGGTCTATCTTATTGCTTCTCTAAATTCATTGAATACGGTCCCCTAGATAAACATATTTCTAGTGATCTGGTAAGGTTTTTAGATCTAATTGTGGAGCTTTAACAATAGAAGGTAAAAGTTTTGAATGAAATCTAGACAAGTCTAAGTAATAAGTAAGTTCTAGTAGTTTAGTATATGATTTTAAAGTACTTATTATCTCTTTTGCTTCCTCGTCTATATCATAATCTTCTTCTAAATCTTCAATTGCTAATTCCAATTTATCTATTTTATTTTTTCTAAAAGATTTGTCTATTAACGGATCTATCGTATCTACCGTGCATATAGAAGAAACATCCACTGAATATTTTATTGCATCATATATATGTATTAAAATTTACTATATCTTCATCTACTTCCATAATTAACATTCCATTTGAAACATTAATCTTTGTTTTTATTGTTTTCAAAAATAGCCTTCCTAAGATTAGAGAATTCCTTTTAGAGAAATTATTTTCTTTCATATCTAAGACATAAAAATCTGCTGGGAAAACTAAATCATTAACCTTAACTAGTACATATTTAAGTAACCCTATTGGTTTAACAGTGGATCTATATGCTAATTGTATGGATATACTAGTTTTTTCTAAATGTACATTAGTCATTTATAATGCATAACATTTATGGAGGTTCCCAGATCACACAATGCTTTAGAAATTCCTATATTCTCAATCGTACATGGAACGAAAACATTCCAGGATTAGAACATTTAGGAGGCAACTTCTTTTGAATTAGTACGGATATGTATTTTCCTAGACTCACCTTTCCACTAGCCTTAATCTTATTAGCGCATAAATCTTATAGAAGTTTCTTCCTACAACTTCTCTACATTTTTATTATCTTCAAAACAATGAGAGAATGGTGGTTTTATATTAATTGGTTTGTCTTTATCAGGTTCATTACCTTCTTCTTTGGGAATCTTGTTACATGTTACTTCAATTTCTTTTTCTAATTTTGCTTCTACTTTTTTTCTAGAAACTAATTGGTCCAGTATTTTAGGCTCATCTATCTACTTACCACTTCTTAATGTTATGGCTAATGTTTTTTTATATAAAGTAGGATAAGGTTGAGATGGTGATTTCCCGTGATTTACAATTTCACTCATTTATATTGCCATTTGACTCAATTGATTTTCAATTCGGTCTTATCATTTTGTAATTTTTAAGTTATTTGATGTTTTTCTCTTTCTGAATTATTCAATGTTTTATACCTTTGATAACCTTGATTGTTAATATGATTTCCTACATTCGGTTGTGAGTAATTTGCATAACTATCAAAGTTATAATTGGGATCAATAAACTCATCATATTAGATCATTATAACATTGGCTTCTTCTATTTTGGTTTGTTGTTTCAAAGGGTATTCATCATTAGAATGACTTAATTCATTACAAGATTTTACTTTGCTTTATCTATTATTTACCAATAATTCAACCACTGCTTTGAGATCGTCTATCTTATCGTGTGGTGTTTTATGTGTCCTATTCATATCACTTAAATTTTCTTTGATTATTTAACTCTTCTCACCATATTGTTTGGATTGTTTAGACATCTTATTTATAACTTCTCTTGCTAAAGTCAGTATTTTGTCGAGCAAAGACCCTCCATATTTGGTATCTAAAACTTTTCGTTCTAAGTGATTCAATCCTTCATAAAAATATTGCATTAAAGTTTTTTCTCTAATTCCATGCATTAGACATAATGAAATAAATCTTTGATACGTATCCCAAAATTCATCAAAAGTTACTCCAATTTCCATCCTAGCATTACTAATTTTTTGTCTGTAAACACTAATTTATCTTGCTAGGACATATTGATCAAGAAAGACGTATAACATCTCTGACCAATTAGTTATGAAATTTTGAGGAAAGTAGAATAACAAATCTAAAGCTTGGCCTTAAAACACAGAAGGAAAAAAATTTAATTTAACATAATCTATTTCTATATCCTTAGGTTTTAACGTGCTTACTTTGTGTATGATCTTTATAATAAAGTTTTAGGCATCTTCATTATCTTCACCAAAGAAACACAATAAAAAACTTATAAATTTGAACTTCATTCGAATTCCAAAAATTATGTTGTGAAAGTTATACACATAGGTTCATAAGCCGTGATATTCCTATCATATTGCCTAAAAGTTAATTCTTCCTCATCTTCAGCCATATTATATGACTTTCAATAAGAAGGTTTCCAAGAGATTATTTTTAAAATCTCCTACAACAGCAATAAATATTGACATGTGTCGAGCCCGCACAATAGTTTCCCGTATTTTTCTAATATTTATAGTTGTGGTAAATATGATATAATCTCCACAGGGATTTTTCAAATCTCTTAAGAATTAAGACTACCTTACGATTTTACCGGATTTAACTTGTTTTAATTTAATTAATATAATTAAACGAGAACTAAAAACTTAATAATATGCAAATAAAATAAATAGTTAATTCAAAACTAATAATTAAAATAATCGATAAATCAATGTAAATAAAATATCTAAATAAACATCTAAACAAATCCCCACCAAACATTATAATATACTTGGTCTGCTTTCAAACACTAGAACATAATATTACTTCATACTATAGTTATAATTATATGATATGGAATTTTGTTATCATTAAATCCTAATTCATAACAATTGATATCCTTTAGCCAGCCACCGATTTTCCTAAATTCAATGAAAATGCCACATTCTTATCATTGTAAATCTACCCATTAGATAAAACGTAACACCATAGAAATAAGATAGCATTACGCTCAATGAAAATCATGCATAATCTAAGCCAATATTAATCGAAGCTGCATAATAAACAACTTAGAACAAATCACCTAGAACATCTACTCGGGAAAAGCCCTACAGATTAATCCTAATTACTACTTCTATAATCATAGTTAATAACTGTAGACTTAGATTTGGACACTCTATATTAAGGAACATATTGGCCACTATGCACTCAACACAAAGAATCACTAGTTGTAATACACAAAAATAAATTGTTTTATCCGTGATTGACGTGTTTGAATCAATTTAAAGCATTAAATACGTGATTCCATAATTACAACTATATAATAATCCAAAGTATATTTTATGTTTATAATTTGTTTAAATTAACAAACTACTCACTCATGCTTGAAATAAAAAATGCAAATATGTAACTAAAAGATGTAAATAAGAAAATACTTCTTAATCAAAGCTCCAATGTTGCTTCACATATAATACTAAATTTAAAAGACAAGAGGTTGAAAAGAAAATTAATGGAAAGTTAAAAAGAGAATAAGAGAGAAAAGAGAGAGTTATTTCGAAGCTCTCTAATCCTATATATAGTTTTCCTAAAAGTACATATCGTAGATAAATACAAATTCCTCATTCTTATCTAAAAATTCGTCACCAACCTTAGCGATTTATCAATGATTCCTAAGTTGTACATAAATTACCAAGTAAATCACTGAGTTTAGCCATTTGTGCTCTACCAATTTAGCTGGCAATTTATAGTTCATTCTCCATTTATCTATGGATTCACTGGCTTTTTCTTGCTGCTGATTTAGGTGGCTATACCTAATGTAATTTCAAATTGCTGGCTAATCACTAGACATTTTCTCAAGTTTAACTATGTTGCTCTTCTTTCAACTTTCTTTCATTTCTTTAATTTCTTATCTAAATCTTAAAATCACAAAAACAAGAGAATACCTAGTGTAATATAATCATTTATATATAAAATCAACCTAAATTACACTAGAAAATATGTCTAATTATTGACTTGTCTGTTTGCCTAGTTGACATGCAATAATGGAAAATTCATAATTTCTTTGTCAGTGATCCGATTTAAGTGTTCTTAGAGTCTATGGAAAGTAGGAGATGAGTGCCACGAGTTTCTTTTAAGTAATCATGAAAAATATTGAAGTTTTCAAGATTAAAAAGTTACCCTAAATTGGCTAGTTGGAAATTCAGTTGAAAAAATTATATAAATTAATACTTTTAGAAACTATTCTCAAGCGTATTTTTGTTGCATTTTTTTATAGGTTTTTCTGATTTGGTTTCACTTCAAGCTTTATCATAATATAACTAGTTATGCAGGGAAGTTATTGAAACCATTTTCAAGGTGACCCGACATTCGTAGTACTTTGAAATCTAAGCTCAAAGTTGGTTAGTTGTAAGTAAACCCTATAGTGATCTTTACTATTTATAAAATTTATTTTTGTAGTCACATTTATGTTTAGTCTACATTGCATTTTGCATCATTCTTGATCATGGATTTATGTCTTTCCGGATGATGGCTTGTTAGTTCTACGACTTATAGGTAGGACTTGGAGCTAGGTTTCCTGACCATATAGACTGGCATACGGAAGATCCAAAGTACGCAAGTCTTCTGAAAAGCATGCATCCAACTTTTGTTATTGTTTAAGGTTCATTCTTGGGTCGCCCAACCTTTTTATGAACTTTAAATAGTAATAAAATCGTTTCACTTTGTTATATAAATTTCTTATTATTTTGAAATGCAATTAGATATCTTTATGTATTCGAACTAACATTTGCAGGAGTAGAGAGTACTGTAGGATTTTACTTACATGACATATTTGAGTTATTTTTGATGATGTCAGGTTATTTTAGAAGACAATGAAGAACATACAAGACTCAAAAACATTTAGTGATTAATTTTAAGTTTAAAGTTTATTTTTCTTGTTATAATCATTATATATATTGTTTTGGGATTTGGGGTAAGTGTAAGGTGTGAAACATTAGTGAAAGATTATGAGAGTCTTCTAAATTAGTTCAGAAAGTGTTTTGAGACACTAATGGTTTAATTTTTATCAATTTTGAATTTGTAAAGTTGTAAATAAGGTATAGAAAACTTTAAGTTAGTTTAAATGTTTTAAATTTCCATATATTGTGAAGTGAGGAGAGTTGCGAGTCCTCTAAGGCTTCTCCTTATTCTGTAGTCTATTAGGAGGATTTTTCGACATGCAACTTTTAGTAGAGGTGCTACTACAGGTTTTAGAAGATACATAGAACAATCCGCATGATTTCCTAATTTGATCCAATTACCCGAATAATGAATTGAGTATAGTGGTTCTTTGAGTTAACCAAAATGGTAATAAAACAATTAAAAACATACAAGTTAGAAGTAGTATACTAAGTGGTTAGTCTCTTATACTCCACCTGGCATTTTGATGGCACTAAACAATGTTAAAGGATTATTATAAGTTTTCTAGGTGTTTTTAGTATACCAAACTTGGCTAGGAATCACTAGTTCAAAAGGAAGATTGAGTTTTTACAAGCTCGAGTTAAATGTAGCCGGTGAAATTCAAGATTTGGCTCATACAAGGAAACAAGGAAAAAAAACTCACACTATAATTCGTATAAATCATGTAAGATATATAAGCCCAATTAAGCAAGTCAAATGCATTATATTCATGCATATCATGTTTTCCATGTTTTTCGAAAGTTTTATGTTATGGTTTTATTATCATTTAAGTTTAATAACATGAAATGGTTTTACATTGTGAAAAGGAGTTTTTACATATGCATTGGATTTGGAAAAAAACTATTGTGATTGTTTTTGAAAGCACCAAACTCAATTTGAAGGGTTATTAAAAAGTAAGCAAAATATTTGCAGAAAAGCCCCTACATGTTTCATGAAATCAGGATTTTCGATTTTCGGGATTTGTGAAAATATTTGGGCAGTCCAAACGAGTTCAATGACTCATAGTAAACGTGTTCAATATCTTTGCAGAGGTTTAGTTGAGTCATATGTGTGTTAGGAAGTTGCTAACTTGAGAGTAGAACTTATTTAGTCTTTGGTCCCTTCTGGCTAGCATGCTAATGGGATTTATTAGTGCGCTACCTATAGTTAGCACGCTAATGATGTCACCGAGCGTGCTAACCAGTCTCTTGTCAATTTTTTAAAAAAGCTTACACTTTTTGCTTTAGTTTGAATAAATGATTGATTTTGGACCCCTATGATCAAGATAAAGACCATAAATTGTTAAATAGGCTTGAAAACCATTAACAAACGACTTAGAACATTCCATTGTCCTCTCAAACTCAAAAGCTCAAAGTGTCCAAATTTTCACACCAAATAGTCTTGATTTTTGTGTTCCACTACTTGAAGTCTTTTGAGGCTACTGAATCATCCTTGGAACTGGCATAACAGAGTTATTTTAAGGCTTGCAATTATTTCTCAAGAACTGATTTGATTCTCTCTCATTTGGGGTTGTAAGAAAGTTTGATTTTTTAGTTCTTTCGTGCTTAAACTACATCTTTTGTTGAGCTTGGTGTGTGGAAATCATTTGTTATGTTCTTGAACATATTTGTCTTAGGTTTTACACTTAAACTTGGTTTTATAAACATTGGGACTGATTTGAAGTAGAGTTAGGCCTTAAACTCGATTTTTATCAAACTACTTTTTTTATCGGATTTGAAACTGTATTCATTCTTATTAATTTGGTTCAATCGATTTCTAGTTTAGGATTGGTGCAAATTTAGTGAAATATTTAAATATCTCATTATACTCATACTTGCATGCATTAAAGTTGTTTGGCTTTAGGTGGCTTACTAGTAATTGAACTTATTACTACTTTACTTTATAAAGTCGATTTTCATTATATTCAGCTATTTCTTGTAAGTGGCTTTTTGTAAGACTTAGTGAGATCTAAGTCAGGGGAAGACCTTGTCGAGGCTAGGCATAAACCCTAGTTGAGGCGATGTGGGAAGTTCTAATTTGTGGTTAGGCATTCTAGGTTTATATGCGTAGGTTGTAACACTTATTATTAATATAAATGGGGGTTTAAAACTCCTAACTGGGGAGGTTAGGTAGTGGATGTAAATCAGTTGGACTGAACCACAATATATCATGTCCCTTTTCCATCTCTTCTGCCTCCTTCCTTATTTCATTGCACATATACTTGTTGATTGTGTGTGCATTAATCCTTGTTGTTCATTGAAAGTTTTTAAAAAGTGATAACCTCTCAGTTTACCAAATTCACCCCCTCTTGGGTGTGATTTCAATTGGTATTAGAGCAGGTTATTGCTCTAAGTGTTACTAACATATCTTTGAGTGTTTTTATGCAAGGATGAAAACTCTAGATCCAGCTCACCTCAGGGATGGCAACTCATCGAGTAGGCCTCCGTACTTTGATGGAACAAGCTATGCTCATTGGAAAGTGATGATGAAGCTATGAATCAATTATTTTTTGCACTAAGTGAGAATGAGTTCGACCGAATCAGTGCATACCAAACAACCAAGGAAGTTTGGGAGAAGCTTGAAGTACATTATGAAGGTACAATTCAAGTGAATGAGACCAAATTGAGAATTCTTGAGGAGTACTATGAAACTTTCTAGGTTGGCTCTAATGAAGACATAGCTACCGCCATCACTCGGTTCATAAAGCTCTTGAATGAGATCAAGAATCTTGGAAAGAACTATGATCAAAAGACATCGGTGTATAAGTTTCTTAGAGGTTTACCTAAGAAATAGGGTGTAAAGAAGTATGTCATCCAATCAGTGCAGAATCTTAGAGATTACACCTTTAGAATTTCTTGGAGGTTTTAAATAAGGACTGAGCAAGATTGGAAGCACTTGATGGTAGTACATAGAACTCAAGGAACGAGATTTCTTTAAAGAAAAATAGCCCACCAGCTCCATCGGTTGAGATCATAAAAGATGACAAATCTAGTGATGACAATGATCTTGAGGAGGAAGTGCCATGTTTTTGAGAAAGCTAAACAAGGTGACGTATAAGCGTGAAAAGCACGAGATAAAGTTCGAGGGTGAAAGCAAAGGAAGAAAATCAAGTGAGATCATTTGCTTCGAGTAAAGCAAACCGTGCCACATCAAGGCGGATTGCAAGTCCAAGAAAATTATGGACAAAAGGAAAGGCAAGAAGAGCTTCAAGGCAATATGGGATGACTCATCTTCATCAAGCTTTGACGCCGAGTAGAAAATTGAGAAGGCTATACTTTGACTCATGGCACAAAGTGAGGATGTAAGGAAGAGCACCCCATGGTACTTGGATAGTAGGTGCTTAAGACACATGACTCGAGATGCAAGTCAATTCATTAAGCTAAAGCGACATGATGATGGAAAGGTCACATTTGGAGATGACAACAAAAGAAAGGTCATAGGCCTTGGTACCGTAGGTAACGATTCTCTATCCATATCAAATATTTACCTTTTTGATGGTTTGAATCATAATTTTCTTATCATTAGTCAATTGTGTTACAAAGATTTTCATGACACGTTTGAATCATCAAAATGCATTATTAGGAATGAGAAGTATGAAATCTTGTTCATTGCATATAAAGATAAGAATATCTACGCTATTAACTTTGATGAGATGCATATGCAAAATATTTCATGTTTGACTGCTTTAAATGAATGTGATGCATTGTTGTGGCATCGTAGACTAGGACATTCTAATATGAAAAATTTGGCAAAATTGGCCAAACATGATTTAGTAAAGGGTCTCCACAAATTCACATACAAGAAAGACAAGGAATGCGAACCTTGCATTCTTAGCAAAGAATTGAAATCGTCATTCAAGACGAAATGAGCTAGTAATGTAACTAGAGCTTTATAACTAATCCACATAGATTTGTTTGGACCTACTCAAAAATAAAGTCTAGAGAAAAACCATATTGCTTTATTATTGTTGAAGATTTCATTAGTTATACATGGGTGCACTTTCTAGCACATAAGCATTACGTCTTTTAGGTGTTTGTAAAATCTTGTGCATTGGCTAAAAATAAGAAAGGGTACAAAATTACTATCATTAGAAGTGATAGGGGTGGTAAGTTTGTCAATAGAAACTTAAAGGAGTTTTGTGCTAGACAAGGGTATATATACCAACTATCCTCTCCTAAAACACCATAACTAAATGGAGTAGTTGAAAAAAAAAACCCTCCAAAAATGTGTAGGATTATGCTTAATGTCTATAACATATCTAAACATTTTTGGGCCAAAGCCATTAACACGACATGCTATGTTTTGAATAGGGTGATTTTCCAAAAGTAAGTTAAGAAACCCTTATGAACTATGAAAAGGCCGAAAGCCTAACATTAGTTATTTTAAGGTGTTTAGTTGCACTTGCTATGTCTTAAATGATAAGGATCATTAGAAAAGTTTGATCCAAAATTAAATGTATGCACTTTTCAAGGGTATTCCATTCATAGTAAGGTATATAAAGTGTATAATAGATTAACCAAGACCATAGAAGAGTCAATCCATGTGAAGTTTGATGAGATAGATTCTAGAGTGCAAATGTTGCACACCTTGGAGAAAATGAAAGTTGATGATGATGATGGCATTACTAAAGCTCAAAATCCAATGGTAAAGAAGTAAGTGAGAATGGAAATCGAACCTTGTGTACTTAAGAACTCAAGACTTCTTTTAGGACATCATTTTCTACAAATAATAAGTGATCCAAACAAAGGCATAACCCCTAGATCTTCACTAAAGCGAAATGAGGGGTATATTGCATTTATATAAAAAAAACAAGCCCACTAAAATAGATGATGGCTTAAGTGATGAATTCTGGATCTTGGCCATGCAAGAGGAACTAGGAACCTTTGTAAGAAACAAGGTATGGACACTAGTGCCAAGACCTAAAGACCATACCATCATGAGCACTGAATGAGTCTTTAGAAATAAAAAGAATGAAAAGGGTGAGATATTTAGAAATAAGGCTAGGTTTGTTGCACAAGACTATAATCAAGAGGAAGGCATTGATTATGAAGAAGCCTTTGTACTGGTAACAAAACTAGAAGCAATTCGAATATTGCTTGCTTACGCTTGCTATAATGGGTTTCTACTATACTAAATGGACGTTAAACACATTTTTTAATGGCTTCATCAACGAAGAGGTATATGTAAAACAACTACCGAGTTTTGAAGATCATGCTTATCTAGCCATATTTATCATCTTCAAAAGGCCTTGTATGGATTGAGACAAGCTCATAGAGCTTGGTATGATTGACTAAGTGCATTTCTTCTTGAAAAAGGTCCAAGAAAAGAACATTATATCCCACATTGTTCATTTTTATCAAAAAACATGATATGCACTTTGTTCAAATTTATGTTGATGATATCATATTTGGTTCATCTAATACACATTTATGATGATGAATTTTCATCTTTGATGATCAATGAAGTTGAAATGAACATGATGGGTGAACTAACGTACTTCTTAGGTTTGCAAATCAAGCAATCCAGGCACGATGTTTTCATAAATCAAGTGAAGTATGTGAGGGACATGCTTAAGAAATTTAAATTTGACAATTTGAAGGCACGTGACATTCCTAGTAGTTCCACCGTTAAAATGGACGAAGACCAAATATGGAAGCCCATAGATCTTAAGCTATATCATGGCATAATAGGTAGTCTTCTTTATTTGATTTCTAGTAGACTCAATATTATGTTTAGTGTGCCTATGTGCTAGGTTCCAATCAGAGCCTAGGGAATCACATCTAAAATAAATCAAGCGTATATCTCATTACTTAAATGGCATATAAAATATAGGATTGTGGTTCAACAAAACCAACAATTTTGAACTTAGAAGCTTTGTTGATTTTGACTATACGGGGAGTCTAGTGGATAGGAATTGCACTTCAGGATTTTATCATTTGCTAGGAAATTGACTAATATCATGGTTTAGCAAAAAGTAAAACTCCTTTGCTTTGTCCACTGCCGAATCCGAATACGTGGCTGTTGAATATTATTGTGCTAAATTCTTATACATGAAGCAATAAATTGAGGATTATCAAATCCAAGTTGGTTATGCTGAAATCTATTGTGATAACACTAGTGCAATCAATATATTGAAAAATCCATTGTTGCACTCGCATACTAAACACATTGAGACTAGATACCATTTTCTTCAAGCTTATGTGCAAAAGAGTGATGTTAAGCTGATTCATGTAACCATTGAGGACCAACTAGCTGATATTTTCACTAAGCCATTGCCTAGAGACAAATTTTCTAAGATTCATCAAGAATTAGGTATGATTCATGAATCCGGCCTTCTAAGCATTATTTAGCTCATTCAACCCTTTATATATGTTGTTACTGAGGTGTCCATGAAGTATGAAATGAATTCGAGTTCTCCTTCAAAAATCTAAATTTTTTGACGAAAACTCCAAATAGCAATTAACGCACTAGGTCTGTTTGGCTAATGTGCTAAACAATCCACCTAGTGTGCTAGGTAAACTGTTTCCATAATAGTTTTCCAGTCATAAGAGCACTAATACCCATACTTACCAAACTAACATCGCTCGGGCCAGTCATTATAAATTCATCTACATGCACGAAAATCTCATTTTTTCATCTCGTTTGCCTCCAACCAAGGTGCCGAAGCCAAAGAAATTCTCAGGCGAGCGGAGAGCTAAATAGCTTGAGAACTTTCATTGGGACATGGAGCAATACTTTGCTACTGTCCAGATGGAGGAGAACCAAAAGGTCATCTTGACCTTTATGTACCTAAAAGGTGATGCAAAAATCTGGTGGAAACCAGAGTAGATGATGGTGCGGCTGCGGGTAGACTTAAGATCAAGGATTGGCAGGTGCTAAAGAGGGAGTTGAAAGATCAATTCCTTGCTATTAATGTTGCTTCACAAGCACGGGAAGCCATGCGGGAGCTCAAAAAGACGGGGTTGGTACGAGATTACGTTAAAAAGTTTTCCTCTATCTTTTTCGACATAAAATAATGTTAGAGGATGGTAAACTCTTTAACTTCACTATTGGATTGCAGTTATGGGCTCAATCCTAGCTAAGGAGGCAAGGGGTGAAGTACTTGCTTGGAGCAATTGCTGCGGCTGATAGTCTTGTAGACTTTAAGACTAGTTCTTCCACAAGCGAGGGAAAGAATAATGAGAAGAATTCATTCAAGGACCACCATAAGAAAGGCAAGAAAAAGCCCTACCCTCATAAGCAAGCAAGCTCGAAGCCAGCCCCAAAAGTAGAAGCAAAGCCCTCAACAATCTCCTCGCACAATGGCTGCTTCATTTGCAATAGCCTTCATAGGGTGTGGGACTACCCAAAGAAGGAGAAAATCTCGGCCTTGATCACCGAAGGTAATGGCCAGCCCTGGATGAACCCACTGCAATTGTTGAACTCCATTCAATAAGGCAAGACAAGCCCTTCAGAGGGGCTGATGTACGTTGATGCAATGGTGAATTATAAGTGAGTCTTCGCAATGGAGGAGTCAGGAGCAACACATTCGTTCGTGGCAGAACACATGGTGGAAAAGCCGGGACTCGTTCTTATTGAGAGTTTCAGCTAAATGAAAGCTATAAATTCTGAAGCAAAACGAATTCAAGGCATGACATCTAATGCGACTCTTAAGGTTGAGTTTTGGCAAGGGAAGATCAACCTTATGGCAGTTCCCTTAAATGACTTTGATGTCATCCTAGGGAATGAATTTCTACATTTGGGGAGCATTGCCTTGATGCCATTCTTGAGGGGATTCTTTGTGATGAAAAAGTTCCATCCTTGCTTTGTTTCTGCGGCTAACATGATTTCAGGGGAAGAGAGTACAAAGTTGTCCTACCTTTTAGCCATTCAAGTGAAAGATGGAGTAAGGAGAGGTGAACCAACATACCTGACAGCCTTGGTAGAGACTAACGCAGGTAAGACAACAAAAGTCCTTGATGTAGTTGTTGAGGTATTGGAGGACTTTAGTGACGTGATGCTGGCAGAGTTGCTGAAGCAATTACCCCCACAAAGGGTGATTGACCACGAGATTGAGTTGATCCTTGGCTCAACAGAATGGCTCCAAAGGAGTTGGAGGAGCTGAGGAAGCAGTTGCAGGAGTTGTTGGATGCTGGATTCATTCAGCCATCCAAAGCACCCAATGGAGCACCAGATTTGTTCCAGCGGAAGCACGATGGATCCTTTCGAATATGCGTGGACTACATGGCACTGAATAAGTTGACAGTGAAGAATAAGTATCCTATTTTGTTGGTGGTAGAATTGTTCGATCGACTATCCAATCAGCCTACTTCACGAAGTCGGACTTGAGGTTGGGATATTATTAAGTCCGAATTGCACCTGGTGATGTCCCTAAGACAACCATGGTGACTAGGTATGGATCATTTGAATACTTAGTCATGCCATTTGGCTTGACAAATGCCCCTGCTACATTCTTTAATTTGATGAACGATGTGCTAAAGGAGTTCATTGATCGATTTGTTATTGTGTATCTTGATGATATTGTAATTTTCAGTTAAAGCATCCAACATCATATGGATCACTTACGGATGGTTTTGACTAACTTGAGTGCTAACCATTTGTATGTAAAGATGGAAAAATGTGAGTTTGCTGCGCAAATGATCACTTTTCTTGGTCATATTGTAGGCCAGGGTAAATTACAGATGGACCCAGAGAAGGTGCGGGTGATCATAGAGTTGCTAAACCCCACGAAGGTCTAAGAGTTGCAGTCATTCTTGGGATTGGCTAACTACTACCAGGGGTTCGTGGAAGGCTACTTAAGGAGAGTGGCATTGCTGATAAACCTATTGATGAAAGATCGGGCTTGGGCATGGACGAATTGATGCGACCATGTCATGGCAAAACAGAGGCAGGCCATTGCCTCTGAACCAGTATTGGGACTGCCCAATTTTGACCTACCTTTCGAAGTGCATACTGACACATTAGATTAAGCATTAGGGGTGGTACTTTTTCAAGGGGACACCCCATTGCTTTCGAAAGTAGGAAGCTAAAGGAAATGGAGCGGAGGTACCCGACTCACAAGAAAGAAATGTTGACTGTGATTCATGCTCTCCATCTTTGGAGGCATTACTTGTTGGGAATGAGCTTCGTGGTACGGATAGATAATGATGCTATAACTTACTTTATGAGTCAGAAGAAGCTCAATTAGAAGCGGTCAAGGTGGCTGGATTTCCTAGTAGAGTTTGATGTTCAGTTCTAACATAAGCCTGAAAGGTTTAACTCAGTCCCGGACGCTCTTAGCCGCAAAGTGGTGGTAGAGATGATGTAGCAGTGGTGAGGCTAGAAAGTGAGTTCCTACCTCGCCTCAAGGAGGAGAAAAGCAAAAACCCTGATTGTGCAAAGATGCTAAAGCTAGTGCATGAGGGAGTCACTCGGAGGTTTTGGTGCAAAAATGAGGTCTTGTATGCTAAAGGAGGACGTCCATATGTCCCTAGTACTGGTAGACTAAGGCGACAACTTCTGAGGGAGAGACATGATGCTCGGTGGGCTGGGCATCTGGGCATGGAGTGCACTTATGCCCTCTTATCACGTTTGTTTTTCTGGCCTAAGATGGAGGACGTAGATCAATTTTTCCAGACTTGTCTTGTGTGTCAACAAGACAAGAAAGAGAGGAGGAAGGCACCAGGGTTGTGGGAGCCTTTGCCTATACTAAATAAACCCTTTAAGAGTATATATATGGATTTCATCACCGATCTTCCTAAAGTGCATGGAATGAGCAGCGTCCTGGTAGTGGTAGATCGATTCTTGAAGTATGCTACGTTCATAATTGCTTCGAAGAATTGTGATGCAGACATGACTGCGGAGTTGTTACTGAAGCAAATGACAAAATATTGGGGGATACCGAAGGACATTATCAGTGATCGAAATGCTCGGCTCACTGGAAGGTTTTGGATTGCCCTATTCAATCTGATGGGCTCGGAGTTGAAGTTTTCCATAGGAAACCATCCTTAAACGGATGGGCAGACGGAGAGGATCAATCCATTGCTAGAGTACTACCTCACACACTATGTGAATGCAAGTCAATCTAACTGGGTGGATTTACTTGATACAACCCAATTCTGCTACAATATTCACAAAAGCTCAGCTCCAGAGCTGAGTCCATTCGAGGTGGCGACGGGTCAACAGCCAGCTACTCCACAAGAGGTAGCCAAATCAAAGTTGATGGGGTCGAGCCCTGTGGCTTATCGCTTTGCGAGGAACAAGCAGGAGCTGAGAGAGGCAGCTCGAAACAGTTCGGCGAAAGCTGTCTGAGGATGAAAAAGTATGCTGAGTTCCAGGAAGGAGACTTAGTCTTGTTGAAGCTCACTCCTCAAATTTTGAAGAAGTTCAACAAGAAGGAGGTGCATAAGGGCCTGATTAAGCGATACGAAGGACCATTTGAGGTGGTCAAACGAGTTGGGAGGGTGGCTTATCGCCTTAAGCTACCAGAAAGGTTGAAGATACACCCTACATCCCATGTCAGCTATCTTAAAGATTTCCACTCTGATGAAGTAGATCCAGGGAGGAGCACAACAAGAAAGGCTTCGCCTTTAGTACGAAAGGAGTTTGCGGGAAAAATCGAGTAGATTCTAACCCACGAAAAACGTGGCCAAAACAAGAAAAATAAGCAAACTTTTTACTTGATCAAGTGGGTTGATGTTGAGGAACCTACTTGGGAGGGAGACACTACTCTATGGCAGTTTGAGAAGGAGATAATAGACTACCAGGAGCGCCAACAACTGAGCAGTTAGATCAGGGCATCGAACATTTCGGTACGGGGATGTTTGTAAGCCCCTCTATAGCGTGACCTGAGTAGGTTGGGCTTGGCAGCGATAAACCTAGCAAATAGCTGAGTTCCAGAGGACTCGGATGGTTCCATGAGGTTTGGTTGCATGCGGGACCGATGAGGCAGCGCACAGGCATGGAAGAGGTCATGCCCTAACGCGCGCCAAGGCATGGTGCCTGGGCGTAGACAAGGTTGCACCTTGTCATGTGCCATGACGTGTCCCTTAGTATACGCACGGGCAAGCCTTGGCACGAGTAAGGTCGCGCCTTGCCAGATTCCCTTGGCACGAGAAAAGTCGCGCCTTAGCATGAGCAAGGTCGCGCCTTGGCAGTTGTTTTGGCACGAGCACGGTCGTGCCTTGGCAGATTCCTTTGGCACAAGCAAGGCTGCGCCTTGGCACGAGCAAGGCTGCGCCTTGGCACGAGCAAGGCTGCGCCTTGGCAGGTTCCTTTGGCACGGGCAAGGCAATACCTTGGCGGATTCCTTTGGCAAGAGCAAGGTCGCGCCTTGGCATGGACAAGGCATAGCTTGGCAAGGGTTGACAAATCTTAACTTCGGCGTTGACCAAGTCAAAGTGTGCTTGGTCTCATTTCTTGATGTTTCCTATTGGAGTTGGGGAAACGACTTAACATTTACTATAAGGAGAGGTGTTATTCTCCTAGGGGCGGCATGGGCATAATAGCAAGGAAGACCTTCAAGAATGTCTTGGGAACCATGCCAAGGCAAGAGCCACGGACCCATGGTCCGAGCCACCCAGAGCCGGTGGGGCTCGACTGAGCCCTGGCTAACACCCTGGGTGCCTAGGCTCAGCTGGCACCACCGAGCAGTCCCTATCCCTAAGAGAAACATGGACCAAGTCACTTTGAGGCAATGATGGACCAAGTCAAGGTGGTTCTAGGTGGTTGGGTAACTACCTTGGTCATGGCCCCTGACATGACCAAGGCACGTCCAAGAATGTCCCGAATACATGGAACATGTGGTAATTGACCAAGCAGTTGTGGCGGTTAAGGAACCAGGTGGCAGTAAGGGAAAAAGGCAGTTGGGTAACTTCCTTGACTACAAAGAGTGGGGTTTTACTTAGTCTACGAATCAATGTAATCAGGACAGGTGTCCTTGACGGTTATGTAACTACTTGTTGCCTGATCTATAAAGCCATGGGCTCTAGGCTTGGGGAAGCATAGAGTACCAGTGTTGTATTCCTATTGAGAGCTTAGTAAAACGTTTCTTTGGTGCCATTTTTGCTGTTCATTCAATTTGAGTATTGGTAGTGATGAACTAAGGTGGCCCTTAGGCACCACAAGTTGGGTTGAGCGAGAAAGATTTCCTCAGGGTAAACCCTTCACTAATAGCCCCGTGACACTAGGTATAAACCTTAGTTGAGGCTAGGTGGGAAGTCTTAATTTGTCATTAAGCGTTATAGGCTTATACACGTAGGTTGTAAAACTTATCATCAATTTAAGCGGGGGTTTAAAAAATTCTAACCAGGGAGGTTAGGGAGTAGATGTAGATCGGTTGGGTCAAACCATTATAAATCGTGTCACTTTTCCATCTCTTATACCTCCTTTACCATTGCATTGCACTTATACTTGTTGATTATGTACGTATTAAGCATTGTTGTTCATTGAAAGTTTTTAAAAGACAATTAGCTCTCAGTACTCCTAATTCACCCCTATTGGGTGTGATTACGAGAATGAATTTTTTTAACATCGAATTAAGTTTTGTTACAAAAAAAGTCAATGAAATTCCTAACTTGTAAATGAAAGGTATAGTGATAAGATCAATGTGTTAGAAGTTAAGATTGGGGAAAAAGGTATGAGAATAACTAGGATTATTTACTAAAAACAAAACATAAATATTTGTATTGTAGAATTCAAAGTACCCAATAGTCATTTCTAACCAAATTAAAGTTTTGATGCCTATCACTATAACCTAAAATATAACAAATGAAAGTATTGATATACTTATTGAGAATCATTAAGTGATTTTTATAGGAATTTAGTAAGAAAACTTATATAATAAGAATTTCCATTTATGTGGCTTAAATGATTAAAACAACATCATTTAATAGTTTGATTAATCATTAAGTTGATTGAGGTACTAAAACTACTAATTCTTCTATCTCTTCAGTTAAACAACAACATATAAGTGAAATCATCAAAAGTAAATTGATGAATAATAAGATACAAAGTTATCTTACATATTCTCTTGAAAAGTATCGAATTGCTTTTTGAGAAACAGAAAAGTTGAGAAATCTAAGACAAATGGAAATAACTTAAGGCAATAACAAAAAGTGGAATTGTTTGGTCGCAAAATATTTCCTGTCGGTGGTTTAGGTGTTGATCGAAATTCAAGGTATGTTTGTAAAAGGGACAAAGAACGAGATAAATGTAAGAATAGCTAAGATTGGCAAAAATGGAATTAAATAGACTGTGTATAAAAAATATAATGAGACATTGATATGACTTGTGACTGCTAGAAGTGACATAAACGAACTCCTTTGGTTAAGGTAAAGAACTAGAGTAGTTTTATATGACCAAAAGTCTAAGTAACTCCATTTCAAAATCACAATTTATTCACAGCGTAGAAGACTGGTGTGATTCATCCATTTTTCTTTATGTGTATGAAAACCATAATGAGACATTGAGAAAAATAGTGACTACTGGAAGTGACAAAAAATGACTCCTTTCGTTAAGGTAAGGCACTAGAGTAGTTATGCATGACCAAAATTCTAAAAAACCCCATTTCAAAATCACAATTCACTTACAATGTAGAAGACTCACATGATGCATCCATTTGTCTTTCAATAACAAATGAATTGGTGAGAGTCGAAAAATGAAAGAGTCAATGAGATTTTGTTGGAGTCAATTGGAAGCTTAAGTATAAGCAAAATATATGGTCGAGAAATTATCATATATGCATGAAAAAGCAAAATTTCAGGTGAATGAGTCCCGATTAGACTTAAGATGGGAAACTATGGGTTTAATGAAACTTAATAAATCTTCACCAGAATCTTACTATGAGTCCAACTCCAAATCTTGAAAATTATGAACCAAAGTAGCATACAACTAATTTCAGTAAATACGTTGTATAATGGTTCAAATGTTGTGCTACACTACATGATCAGTCAGTGGGGAAGTTTGAAGCAATAAGTTATTTAAAATTGGAGTTGACATAAGATACATCTATGACGATGAAGAGATAAATGAATTGATAAGAGAAGTATAAATTATAGCACAGTTAGTAATTATTATCCCTATTTGTTGAAATTATGGAATTGAGTACAATGTATTTAACTTGATATATTTGAAAAATGGAATGTTCTTCCATTATAAATTGAGAAAAGTCAAAAATATGTATTGAGTAGAGAGATAAAAGATATAATATATTTATAAACTTGTATGAAATATAAGTTAAAGTCTATACTGTGAGAGTATAATCATGAAATATGTCGATATCTCTGTATAAAATCTTATATCTACTCAAAGGGGATAACTATCTCTATTTAGGCAATAAGGAAAGTATGAGGAATAGTAAGTGATTAAGATCGAGATGATGGAAATTTATGTAGTTGGAGAAACATAGAAACCACTTTGAGTATATTGGAAATGTGGAAACCAAAGCAGTAGTGAATAAGACAATTTTAAATAGATTGGCAGTTAAGTGAATAAGATGAGATTCTTGTTGAACTCTTAAATAGATAATAGTTTGAAGAAGTTATAAAACTTGTTAATTTTCTAAATAGTTAAACAAAATGTTAAGTGAATGGGTTGAAGAGTTTGAATGTGTAATTGCTTTCTAATCTACAAATCTAAATGATATTTTGTATAGCAATTTAGAGAATGAGCAAAAGTTGCACAATGTGTCCGATTTCACTTTCCTGATCGGATTGAAATTTGAGATCTTCTATTATGGGTTGAAATATGTAATTAGAGATCTATAGTCATGGGATGACTTGTATAATTTTAGATTTATATTGAGAAATACTGGAATGGTGATGGATCATATTGACATGCGACTCTAATTTAGTATCTAATGTCGTGCTCGAATATTATTTACATTACTATATAAATATTTAGACTGATGATAGTTTAGGAATGGATCGGCCAATGATTATAATTAAAAGTGACATGTGATGAGAAAGCAAACTGAAATGTGTAAAGTAAAGTTTGATGGATAGAGAAAGAATCATCAACGGTTTGTGGAATGATGTTCAGTTAAAAATAAAAATGATTTAATTAAAAAGTAAGATAGGCTAGATCTTGCTAAATATTGATGCTTGAATGATATTCAAGGCATGGAATGAGTAGTGAAGAAAAGAAAAGTTATCGGATATTTTAAAAAGTTGATCTTTCAATTCATCAGAAACTCATAAAATGCTAGGATTGATAGAAAAGTTCTTATGACATTTCATCAAACCAAGAAGTTGGAAATGAAAAGTTGAAAGTTTATGATCTCTACCACTGAGTTATCGATTATAATGAAAGTGATTGGTTTCATTTGTTAGCTTCACCTTAGAAATGATTTTTACAAGTTCGGATTATAAGAGTTGTATATAAAGAATCATATTCTCATATCTTTTTTGGTTAAGTAACCTAGAAGTATAAATCTTGAGGAAAAAATCTTTAATTAGTTCGGAAGAATTATGAAATTCAAGATTTTTATAAACTTGATTATGCAACTAATTAAGTATTTTTTTGATTTTATTTGAAGTTTATGTATCCGAGGTAGGACCCACAAATTGTGGCCCGAAGATAATAATGTATATTTTATTTTTGTATGTTGTGTGCTTAATATGTGTATTATATGTTATTTTGTCGTGAAGTCAGGGTGTGTTGAGGTGTATCATCATTTTGTCATACTCGGGGTTGCAAGTATGTGTCTGAAGGGGACGAGTGAAAATAAATTATTAGTTACCCGAGAACTAATTAATTAAGTGTTAATCCTCAAGTGAAGATTTTGACTCAGATTACATGTAAGTCGAGATTGGTTGCACTGTCAAATGAGAACGAAGTTGGTGTAATATTTAGTCTCGATTTTTGTGTTTATTAGCAATGGTTGAGGTTGAGATTCGATCCAAATTGGTGCAAGTTTGGTTAGATATGGCAAGAGGATTGGTCCCGAAGATTTTAGTATGTCATAGACAAAGTTTAAAATTTTTGATGTTTTGGTTTTACTAAAGCCAATGTTATGGAAGTTTTATAGAGTTGACCTCTTTTGTTGAGAGGTTTGCAAAATTTGGTGAAAAATCGGATACAAAACGAGTGCCAAAAGTCAAAACATGTTAAAATAAGAATTTTTAAAATTAATAAATAAAAAGAAATTAAGTTGCTGACAAGAAGCTGAGGGTTTTATATATTCAAATAAAAATTTAAAAATCAAATAAAACAATTGATTCATTTGTAAACAATAGAACGTTTAAAACATTCATTTCCCTAACCCCTCAAATCCTTCTTTCGCACGAATATCCCCCGTACATCCAATTTTCATTCGATTTCTTTCTGTAAAATTGTAGAGCATCGCAAAACGGTCAGTTCGAGCTAAGTTTCCACAGTGGAAATGAGCTATTCAGCTCGAAATTTGGTAAATTGTCAATTCAGGGCATTTTCCATCAATTCAATTTGGATTCTCATGATTTTTTGATTTCTTTTGTTAGGTTTCAATGGAACTTGGTAGAAATCATTGTGAATTGATGTATTGGGTTGATTTGGATCAATTTGGGACAAATTCCATTGTCATGGGTTAAAGTTTTGATGAATTGAAGTAATGCGATTTAGTTGATTACTATTTTGGGGATGTTTTATAGTTGATATTGATTTTCATTGGGTTCTCGTTGAATTGATTATTGGTTTTGATTAAATTTTACTGCATGGGCTATGGAAATATTTCGGTGTTGGTATTAAGTAACTTCATGGTGTTTTTTTATCAGGTTTTAAGGATATAAATTTAGTTTTGGAGCATCATTGAGGATTGAATAAAAAATTAATTTGAGGTTAAGTTAATTGAATGGATTAGGTTCCTAATTAGGAGAAATTAGGCTAAGTCAGGATTTAGTAAGATGGGCCTTGACAATTAAGCAACTGGAGTAATAAATAATAGAAAATAATAAACTCATTGATTGTTTTAACTCGTGATTCTATTCCATTTTTCACTGTGTTTTGTTTTGGAGACAATACCTTATTTCCATGTATTTTATTAATAGAAATCGACTAAGATAACTTGACCAATCCAATCACAATCCCAGTATGATTTTTCAGTCAATATTCAGTTTGTCTAATCAATTTCTAATTTGATAACCATGTGTCTCATTTTATTCTTTTATTGAGACTATCTCCGAAAGCAACTCTTAATTGGTTATGAATTAAACCAACTCTTCATAGAATGGGTCTTCCCTCGTAACTATCTTAATTGGTACTAACCTCATTCTAAAAATCAAGATATCCATGTCTTGTGCTTCCCACAAGTCTCAATTTCATTTTTTATGTTTTACTGAACTATTCTCAATCATTTGAAACTTAAATTGAGTTTGTGCTGATATTTTTCTAAGCGTTTCCTAACTATAATAGATATACACTTTCATTTTTGAAGGAGTCTATGTTCAATACATACATTGCTGATTAACTCAAACCTCTTTCTCAACTAATTATCTATTGGTTTTATAACTGATTATTTCTCTATATACATTTGTACTGAACTACTTACATACCATTGTAGATTTAAACTTCCCAAATCTATTTCACTTTTAATCTCGCTCAGTTTCATTTCATAAGTTTATTTCTAATTTATTGTTTGTTTCTAATCCACTCGTCATATCTTGTGAGTTAACTATCGAACAAACAATGAGAATCAACTTCTCACAGTGTATCTAGCGATAATACATACTATACAACAAATATATTACAATAATTGAAACACCCCAGCTCATGATCACTTTCCAACTAATCACGCTCAATCACTTTTTGGTTTCCAACCAAAGTTTATCCTTAATTGAGCCAAACCTTGGCTTTGATAGCAAGTTTGAAAAGCCTGTCTTATTGAGTCCCGACTTAGCCTAATTCCCCTAATTTGGTACCTAATCAATTTGATTAACTTTAACCTCAAAATAATTTTATTTCAATCCTTAATAATGCTCCTATACTAAATTTATATCCTCAATGAAATTCAATTCATGATTTGTTTAATTAGAGCAAATTAGGAAATCATACAAATTATTCTCCATATTTTGTAAAAGTTTTAGCTACACTTTCCCTAAAAGTCGCTTGCACGAAAGCTTTCACCTAATAGATAACAGAATTGGGGAGAGTTTGAAGAGGACTCACAACTCCCTATAGTTCAAAATCTATATCAAATTCAAATTTATAAACTAACTTAGAGTCTCTAATACTTTAGTTACAACTTACAATTCCAAATTAATCCAAAACTGGAATATAAACTTCTCAACTTGCTTTATTCTAATTTAGGAGACTCTCATAACATATTCTAGAATATTTCACGACCTACACTGAACCCGGAACCTGAAACAATAATATATTACATGATTACAAAGAGAATTAAGCTTTTAAAATTGAAAACATTCACCATGGCTCTTCGGGTCTTGTTCGTTCTTCCTTGTCTTCACATAGAACCTAACATCATAAAAAACAACTCGAAGATGTTAGGTAAGTAAACTCCAAAACTGTTTTGTACTCCTGCAAATATTAGTCTGAATACATGGAGACATGTATTTTCATTTCCAAATAATAAAAAAACTTATATAACAACATGAATCCCTCATTTCTAGTTCGAAGCTCTCAAATAGGTTGGCCACCCCAAAAGTGAACCAAAAACTATACTATGAGTTTAATGCATGCTCTCCGAAAAATAATCGTGCCTTGGTTCTTCCATGTTCCAGTCATCTGGTAAGGAAACCAAGCCTCGAGTCTCGCTCGTGAACCATAGCGCTAACAAGCCATCGTCTGGAATGACATGATTGCACGACCAAGAATGATGTGAAATATAATGTAGACTAAATATAAATGAAGGTATAAAGATAAATTTCATAAATAGTAAACACCACTATATAGTTTACTTATAACCAAACTAACTCAAACTTGGGAACGAAGCTTCACATTCGAATCCCGAATTTCACATACTTCTGTGTGTCCTATCAAATCATAAAAACTCATATTTTAGAGTCTTAACTCAATTTAATAATTTAAGGACAACTTCATATAGTTCTCAAGTCAAATCAATCCTTAAAACTTTTTAAAACTCATATTCATGGTTCTTGAACTCTAATTAGAGTCCCAAACTATTTATTTTACTCAAAATATGGTGTTAACTACCTATTTAGCTTCATAATTACTTATAAATCTTCCGTGTTTTGAATTTTAATTAGAAACCTTGAATGAGTCTTAACTCAATTCAATTTGATTATCAATTTTACCATTTACCACTACATCCCCAAAAATGTAATCCATATCCAATTAAGTCATCACAACAACAACAATAACAAATTATAGTCTATTCCCCTTCAATAACCAAAATAAAAAACCATTCAAATCGACAACAACTCAAACCATAACAATAAAAATAGTAACAATAATGACCTGTTACCTTAATCAGGCGATTAGCGTTAATCTAATTTTAATTAACCTAATTAGGCTCGTGGTTAAGCCTTGCTTGTCTCGATAAGCTTCAGTGGATTTGCGTGTCGTTTAGTGTTTATTTGGCGTGTATTAGTATTTATGAAAATAATTAGATTTATTGGCCAATAATTGAATAATTGACAAATTATGGGACGCCTAATACCTTGTGTAGGTTAAGGGTGACGTATAGGAGTCGTCAGATAGCGTGGACGCTTGAGTGAACTTATTGGCACGCAGGGCGAAGTCATGAGCGTCTTATTACAGGCTTATATATATTTATATATAACTTATATATAAATATATATTGAACATAAATAAATAATTTATAATTGGTGAGCACCTAGTGACACATGAGGTCGAGCGTGACACGCGCGGGCGCGGGACGTACAATAGTATGCACATCAAAGGGTAGTCGTTTGCACGCACATCGAATTTATAGGTGAGAAATACAAGTTATCTATATTTTATTTATATAGTTTATATATATAAATATATAAAAATGAATTCTAAAGTTTAAATCAAATTAAATTACGCATTAGATTCACCTCGATATACGTGCTACACTTGAGTTGAGGTAATGAATAGTGTGTGTATGGTGAGAAGTTGGTTAGCATTATGATGCCTCAAGATACGCGTACCATGAGTATTGAGGAGAAAAACGAGAGGAAATAGTGCTTATAGAGAGGACTCGAGAGAGAAGTTTGATCGAATGAAAGGCATAAAGGAAGGAATCGAATTGGAGAGGAGAGAAAGTGAAAATATGGGTGGAGAAATAAGGAAACATATGCAATACCTCGCAATACCTCCTAGTTCGATTTTGGTTTACAAATTAAAAAAAGGTAGCCAAATGACAATTTTATCCTTCTGAAATGATCCTTTGTCATAAAAAACAGTAACCTTTTTTTAGTTATTTTGTTATTTCTCAATTTAATTTTGTAATTATCTCTTGTTTTTAAGTCTAATTTAAACCCGAGTAAATACTCCAATTTCGTAAGAAAATGAGAAAATACTTATGCACTTCGAAACTCATGGGCACCACGTCTACACTTCAACTTGATCCTATTTCATGTCAAATAAAGTATAATACATCAATTAGTGCACGTGATACACAAAAATAATATTTTTACTCGTGATCTCTAGTTCATAACCCGTGGATCCCACCTTGGATACTTAAATCCCTATTTAAATCCGAAAATATATCAGTCTCTTAATAAGGTTTATGAAATTTTTGAAATTCACAGATAATAGATCCAAATATCACAATACACATTCTAGATTATACATGCAATGCAAATCTCATGATTAAAATTCACACAAATAATAAATTATTAAATCAGTAAATTAAAGAATACGATTATTTTAAAGCATTAAGCACATAATCATCTCCATCATGACTACATCACAAAACATATAAAGTTCATGTTTGGACTTTTTTTACATTAATAAACTACCTACTCATGATCATAAATAACATTACATGAAAGCAAATAAAAGATAGAGAAATACCTCTAAATAAATACTTTAAATCTTCAAATCGTTTCCAAAAGTAATGAACAATAAAGTAATAACCTAAAACAATAAACAATAGCTCCAAAAGTAGTGAAATATTGATCTAAGAACTCAAGGGCGACTGATTTCATAGCCCTAAGATCAAATATATATATATATATATATATATATATATATATATATATATATAGTATTCTAGGTAGTACACATCCCAAACTAACTCAAACGTCTTGTGGTTATCTAAAATTCTCGAAATCAAACCTGGCGATTCCTCAGCGAGTCCACTTATTACTTAAATTGCTGGGAGAATCCTTGAAAAATAGCCTTTGTGCTCCACTGATCAATTAGCGATTTTTAGTGTAATTCCCAAATCACTGATGATTCGATGGCATTGAATTCCAGTTCTCTTCTAGTTTGCTGAAGATTCTTTGTATACTATCTCCACTCGATGAAATCCTTCATATTCTTCCATTTTCTACTCAATTTCTTCATATATTCCAATTATCGCCTGAAATAAAAAAGGAAAAAACCTTGTGTAATATAGTCTTTTATATCTAAAATCACCCTAAAGTACTGTATAAGCAATATCTAAGTATTAACGTATCATGAGACCATCGAAAGAAGGAGACCAAAAGTTCGTGCGAGAAGCCGAGAATAATTATAAGGCCGAGTTTTAAGAGGTTATTGTGAGTGAGAGATAGAGGATGAAGGAAGCCATGAAAGAGTGAGAGGAAGTTGACACTGAGAGCATGAAAATGGATGATGAGAGTTTTTTCTTAGAGATAGAGAACGATTATGAACCATGATGAGAGATATATATTCTTAGAGAGGAGAGAGAAATGTATGAGAGACATAAATTGGAGTAATATGATTTGGTAGGTTGGTGTAGGTGAATTGTCCAAAAATTAAAGTTTGCGTGTATATGAATTCGACTTTTTTTATTTTTGTGTAAGGTGTAATTTGGGATGGAAGTGGGGTGAAAATTCCCACGGGGGACAGGGATTTCCCAAAATAGGGATGTGGACGAAAAATTTAAATGGAGATGTAGGCAGGGATGGGGCGAAGATTTTATACTGGCGCGGGTATGAGTTCGGGGATGGGGAAAGTTATCCACATATGGGGACTCCTATTATTAATTCCCAAAGGGATCCCCGCGCGTATTCCAATTAGAGAAGATTGGCAAGGATCCCCATATATCAATTATATATACATATCATATGATATATTATATATAGGTTTATATATTATATGTATACATAATATTTAACTTATTTAGTTAAATAAATAAAATATTTTCATTACCAAAGTACATTAATTAACTATATGTTTTGTTTTGAGTTGTTTGCAATTATATTTATATTTACAAATTTAGAATCAAGTGAGAAAAAATGCATTGAAAACACTGAATGCAAAAAAGTGCATTAAAGTTTTGATTTTCCACTAAAACAAGTTAAATTTGATTAAAAAAACTTCATATTAAAAAATTAGGTTAAGTATTGCATTTTTTTAAAGCAATAAGTAGTAACCCCATGTTTGTTTTTTGTTTTTTTTATACCTTACATTTTATAATCTCATTTTGAGAAAAATGAGTAGGGAGAAATATTTCCCCGCGACAATAAATTTTCCGCGAGTAACTCCTCCACTCGATTCTCATATGCTTGTTCTTTTTCTATCATGATTTTTCAACTACTTCACTTTTATCTCAATAACTTACACACTCTATTGCTACTTGTAGCATCTCCTATTTATATTAGGAAATACCTGGCCTAAAACCCTAAATAAGCTTCGGTGCACCAATTAAACTTAACTAGAGCCAAAAGCTTCTCATCAATAACTGATAAATACAACCTCTATATCTTGATAATCAAATAATTAAAAACAAAACGTAGCAGAAATTTAAAACTTTTTCTATAATTACAAGATATATAAAAATCGCAATAAACCTCGATAGTAAACCTGTATCCCAACCTCATTTATTACAAAAAAATAATTCAATACAATATATATACATCGAGAGATAGATCAATACATAGTAGAGAAGACTATAAACTCCTAATCTTCTCCATTCCTGAGTTGAAGTGCCTGACGTTAACTTGGAATGTTAATTCGGGGAACGAGCACTCCAACTTGCTCAGTAAGTGACTCTTAAACTATATATCAATTGCTTACTTATAATAAATGAATCATTGCATCAAAATATGATTCAATTTCATATTTAATAGGATAGCAGAATGAATATAAACTATATATAAACATATGCAAGTTATTTAGTCAATAGTAACAGTACCTATGACTTCACTTTTCATTTCATTATTACGAGAGCCATCTGTCATTTATTCACGAATATCACTAATAAAAGCACCCCATTGGCCGATGTGTCGTTTCATCAATGTATTCAAGAATAGCCAAGTCTCTCAAATCCCTAGATAGTGATTGATGACAAATTAAACCACGAACTATGATGGTAAGGAAGTAAGGTTTATCCTTAGTGACCTCTTAGCCACTCCATATCCGATTAATCTTGTTTAGTCTCACTTCCAACTTATGAATTGCATTTTATGCTCGTCACGGTATAGTGCTCCTATTTCCCAATTCATAAACTATATAAACTAATTATACTAAGTTATGTAGCACAATCGATAAAACAGACGAGTCCTACTTACCTCGATTGCAGTTTTTCCAATTTAATTTTGACTTACTCCACTCTCGAGACACCTTAAACCTTTCCCCTGTAAATCAAGATCCTAAACTAAATTAATTTTTATCAATTTAGGTCTAATCCACTAAATTTAAAATTCCTATTGGTCCTCAAACCCCTATACAAACCTATGTAAATTCTAATATTTTGTTTCTGAATGGGAGCATGCTCCACCTTCTGGGTTTATCCCATCTCCATGAGGGACTGTTTCCTTACAATAAGTAGCGTGCTCTACCACCGAGCGACTATCTTCCTGAATAGACCAACAACCCTTGTTTGATCACCAATTCATCCAATAACCTCCCTACAACATCGGGAGGGCCTCAAACGAGGTCCTACATTGATATCAATCAATAACAACAACAATTATCAACAATTGAATAAACAATTCATTGAGTCCATTATGAAAGTGAAAAACAAATGATAAACTCACCAATAGCTCTAGTTTAGTAGAGATAATCAATGTTCAGTTGTTGGTGTTCTCTTTTCACCTCCATTTGATTTCTTTTATTTCCAAAAATCAAACCCTCAACCACCTCTCTCACTTTCGCTCCATCGATCAATCTAACAGTGAGATAATTTAGAATGTTTTTTTAATTCATATATGGATTTCCTCGAGATTTGCATCATGTGATCTGAAGAATGATCTAATGGAAATGGTCTTAAAGTTACAAAAGTCTAAAATTACACAAATCGTCACACTCGCACAAATCTCGAGGTTGATATTATGGTTCGCATAATTTGATCAAACTTATAGGTTTTATTTTATTTATGTTTATGTATATTAACATATATATATATATATATATATATATTATGTATTTTTGTGCCTATAATTTTACCATGCAAGCTAATGAGCACACTCAGGAGTGCATACCACTTCCATGTCCCACGCGAGTCACCTCCCCGTGTCTTTAGTTGCACCAATAATTTCCTTATTTATTTTCTAACAACAGGCTTTATATTAATTTCCATTAATAACCTATAGTTTAATTAATTATTTTCCATGCTAAACAAACACTATACAATCATGTCGACAAAATCACATGCTAGTTGAGACAAATCGGGCTTAAACACGAGCCTAACTTGAGTTAATTAGGATTCCGATTGATGCTAATAAACTATTTAAGGTAAGAGGTCATTGCAATCCCCCCAATTTAAGAAATTGCATCCTCGAAATTAAACTTATGTTCATAAACGACACATAACTCTGAAGATATAGAGGAGTTGTTCCTTTACTAACCAAATACATTTCAAAATCAATTTATCTATTAGTTCGAACTACAAAGCCATTTGATAGATCAGATTTTCAAAAGCACAGTAAAATTTTCTTTTCAAATCTCAAAAAATTTATGATGCTTGTCTTCTTACCATTCTTATTAAACCTAAGTTGTAGTTATATGTTACCTAGTATGCTATATCCTCTACGTTTAGTTATAAACTATTTCAATTTCCAGCAACAATTGTATCTCCAATCTTTTTCCATTATTAAATTTTATAATAAAATTTGGCATACGGAATTTTAAATAGTACTATTAAGTAATCTAAGAGATTACAATCATCAACAAATAACTCATATATAGGAGCTTTTTTTTCCAGTGATCATACATCTTGAGACACAAGCTTGAAATATATTCTTTAGAACTAAGATTAGTCGCTAAGCTTTTCCATCAAACCAAGGAACCTATATTGTACTGGGACTAAAAGTAGTTTCTAGCTGTCCTAATAAACTCTTTCACAATCTAGAAGCAACTCTTGGATCTCCATCCAAGAAAATTAACAACAGAATACTATGTCATATCACATCTCTTTATACATATATCTAGCTCAATCCGTCAAAATAATAAAATACCCACACTGACAATAATTTGTAGATTCGGTCAATCTATTAATTACAACTTACATAACGTTGTGCTGACACTAATTTATAATCACTTCCACCATGTAAACTATAATTATGTGCTTTAAAATTCCTTCAAGCATTGACAAAAAATCGCATAACTTTTATAGGTTCTCGAGGTTCGGTCTCCATTTACTTAATCAATCTCATATCTCTTTATGAATTAACTAAAACACAATCTCATTTTAGACAATCCATAATCTCATCATATACTTTCATACGCTATGGTATTGCCTATACAATTAATATAAACAGATCCATGAGATTATCAAAGTGATTCTTGGCTAAAACTTTTACTAAATTGAAGTTTCATTTATGAATCTTATGCGTGCACAAAAATCCTTTAGGTAATCAAATTTGGATGCTAGCCATTAATAGCAAAAACATAGCATATTAATAAGTTCTAAATAAGTTTCTTATCCATCTATCACCTACGTAACCACATACTTGGCTCAGTTCTTATTTGAGCACAAAAGAATAGATTTAGAGGTACTGAAAGAGACAACTTAGCTGAGAATGTGCCTGCAAGACTTTCACCAATCTTCATCACCATTGTCTATACTTAGAGACATTACTGAGATGTTCTCATAGTACTAGTAGTTTCTTTTCCTATTCTTTCTCTGTTGAAGGTGTTGTAAATGACAATTGCATTGCTTAGATGATCATTCAAATTACATTCCTTCAAATTAACTAAATAGTGAATGATTAAGGTAAATTAACAACATTAGGGATATAGGTAGAACTATTTTCTATTAACCTTTTTTTTTTACCTAATCTGGTTAGAACCTTATCAAGTTCATGTTCAAATAGTTGAATGAATTGTTCAAGTCTCTATAACTTTCCTAACAATTCTTTCACTAAGATTAGATAATAAGTTCAGACTTTCCTAGTCTAACATTCCTGTGAATCTTGCACTATACAAGTAATGACTTCAAGTTCCCAAATCAATACTATAGCTATTCGCTCATTGTGAACTAACTATTTATTTTCAACAAAATTGAGTCACCTAAAAACATAAATTACAATTCCATTCTTCTTGTGTCAACACTTAATTGAGATCTGAATGAGAAAAATCAATAAAATTGATAGTTTCTTTTTCAATTTAGATAAACTCAGAACATATATTGTAATCGATTATACTTTAACCATTGAAGACATTCTTGCACCTTAACCACTTAACACTACTTCTTCTTGAGCAGATTAAGTAAATAACACGATGAAATTACAGGAAACCTCCTGAGTAATTCGTTTATAATACTCAATCCGTTTAAAAAATTTACATATTTTCTGACACCATGATATGTATAGGCCAATTCTAATTTGCCTATATTTTAGCTAAAGTTACTAATATTTAGCTAACTTTCATCATATTTCCAACAAATTTACCTTATGACTACCCAATGACTCATAATGAAAAATCTAAACTTTAACATAAGTTTATTTATCATCAGAGTTTATAATGTTACTATGAGATAGTACAAATTTTATTTATGAGTTTTCAAATATATTATATTATTACCGGTATTCATGATAATATACTATCGGTTTAGGATTTAAAACACCTAAACAACTGATCGTTTGAACTTTGTAGGAGCATTAGTGGTCTCTAAAGGATCACTATAAATCTTAAAGTGGTAAAAGTAAACAATAAAACTTTTTTTTAGAATATCTTTAACCTAATCTTCAATTATGGATATTCAAGTCTCAAGTTAATCCTTGAGCAACAACTTACTTTCTCCGACTCAATTAATTATCGTACTTGGGGTTTTGATATTCATTCCTTATAGTTGCTCTATTTAACAAACTATAATAAGATGTATAACAGAAGAGTTCATTCCTTTACAAAAGAATCAAAGTTCTACTGAACATTATATTTGAATGGATAAATTCTTTCTCATTTATTATTCGAGCCAAGTTCTCAACTATCGCGACTCCTTTAATGTTAAAACATTGAGGAATTGATTATTAGTTTCTTGTCAGAAATCAAGTCCTTGTTGAAATTATTCTCAGCTATGGTGGATTTTAAGAAATTTTATAACATTAACTTCTTAAAATTTCTCAAACCATAGATATTTCATCAAGCTTGTATTCTTTTTGAGGCTCTATAAGTGTCATACAACATGCCCGAACCATTACATCTCGAGTAATAGTAGTTCTTTAATTTATAGATTACAACTCATGCAAATTATAGTCCTAAACTATAATCTTAATGAGGTTAGAGTTTTAAAAACTCTTCTTTTAACACTTATACATAGAAGGTATATTATTATATAACTTATCCATTCCAACTAATACATCCTACTTCAGGAAATTCAAACCCAAACTAAATTTGTAGATTACTCTCCCCAATTTAGAGTATTCTATCCTTGTACACTAGGTTAGGATATTTTTTCTTATTCACTTTGTGTCTAGAATCAAGCTACTATTAGCTCTAACAAGTTCTCAACATCCATTTTCTATTTGAAATTAGCATAGAAGTGATGTAAATCCAACGTATAGTCTAGAGTTGAATAACACAATAGGTTTTCAATAATCTTCCAACTCTAACCCGTTCATATGAATCTTCACTTCTCATAAGATTTCATAATTAATATCATTTTATAATATCCTAACATTGATCTACTCATTAATCCGGTAACACAATACTTCATAAAACACTTGAAGTATTGTGTTCTTCTTACTTAGTATAAGTACCATTCTTAACCACTAGTACCATCCCATTAATTGAATGAGTTTTTTAAATATATCCTCACCTTCTACTTAACTAGTCTCAATACTTGTTGCATGGACATTTCAAAGTGAATTATAAAATTTAAGTTCTAATCAAGTTATTCTCGATTAAATATTGTTCTCTTTACCCGTGTCTCGATGTCCAGGTCCAATAGTTCCTTCTCGCTTAACACTTATTAAACTAAATAAGTCTAGCGAGAACTAAGATCGTTGAAATAACGTTCATGAGATAATTCAAATATATCTTATTAATTTTTTGTTGTTTTCCTTCATTAGAATATCCCTAAAGTACAGGTCTTCGCAACACTTGCCATCAATACTCATTGGGTTCCCAAGATGTAGATAGTAGATAAGACTTTAGGATATCATATATGCAAGCAAAGAAAATTCTATGTATCGCATAAATATAATAAAATTAACAAATATCGTAACTCAAGCTTTTATCTTTCATTACCCTAAAAAAAATCGATCAAACCATTTATCAATTCCTAGGTTATCCATAACTTGAGAAACAATCGCCAAGTTAGAAAGCCTAAACGCTAACATTCCACTATATTAGAGTTATTCTTTGACTCCAAGTCAATTTATCGATAATGAAACTAGGCTCTGGACCAATCTTTGATATTGAACTATTTCAAGACCATCACTTAATTTAAACCAATTCGAAAGTGATAAATTCACGCTATTATACCAAACCATATCAAACTATGTTAGGTTTTGAGGTATAAAACACAGTGAAAATTTTAAAATTTTATTTTCAAAACCTTAAAAGGATCTAATCCGAACTTAATTGAACTGATTAATAAAAATAAATTGTACCTCAATCACTAGTTTGCTTTTTTATGTTAATCGATGTTTAAGATGCTGGCAGAGATGAACGTTCTCCATAAAAAATCAACACACGAACGGTGGCTGAGAGAGAACACAAATATAATTTTGTGTTCTCCCTAAAAACTCCAGAATGGCTAAGAAACTTAACTCATTTTCTAATAAAAGGAAATTAGACTCCAACCCTAATTTATTTGGTAGTGTGAATTCACTTAGCACACCTATTTATACAACCCTTATATAAAATTGAGTAAGTGAATTGCCATTATAACCCTACATAAAGTGGTATATGACACATCAAAAAGTCTTTTATGTTATGAATTTTTCATATAAGACTCATTGTTTTGAGTCATTTAAAATACTGCAAAACCATTCTTTATATGTGACCCAATAGGTTCATGCAATGTTGGCAGTAAACCAAAACGATTTTGGTACATGAGTCATAAGCGGTCTCTAACAAGGCATTATGACTACCCTAGTTGCACGAAGACCAAAGTTGATACAACTTAATCAATAGTGTATATCATATCCTTTTGCTATATGATATCATTTGATTAAATATAAGGCATTGAAAAGTCACCCTTAATGTTCAATCGTACTAGTCTCGATCTCTAAGTAGACTAAAAACATCCAAGTGACATTGATCATGTCAATCCACTTGGACATGCCCATTTTTAGTCAAACATATATGGGGATTCATTAATATCTCTCTTTAAACTAGAGAAACAAATTCTATTCAGATTACACACCTCCACACATTATTCACATAGTAACCAATCACAACCTTTATACTTATCCAGTTAAAGTTAAGTTTGATAATGTCAAATCATTTTGATCCAAATGTTAAAGTCTCTAGTAATCCTAAGTAAGAGGACTAAATGATATACCTATCATTTGTAATACCTATGACTTAATTCATGTGGTATTCTCATATCAGGTCAGTCCAATACCTTGTTTTGTAACAGGTACACATGATCTTAATTCATATTCTTATACGCATGATCAATACATGACCATTAATTAAGACACACACTAGTCTTAATTCATAACATTTCCTAGTATAATCACTGATTAGGGACATTTTGGATATTTTAGTAAACATCCATGAATCTTATTATAATATAAACTTGCAAACCAATGATAATACTGAACGATAAATGAAATCCTCTATTTTATTATCTGATCGTAATCAAAAGTATAACAATTCAATTATAGGAATGATGTGGTCAACAAAGGTTGATTACATATATTGTCCTATATGATAGGTTTATATGGACGCAATTCACTTTGATGAGTTTAATCTGTTGTTAAGAAGGTCTCTTTTGTTTGGATTTAAACTAAACTACTCTATTCTATAAAAAATGCAAAATAACTTGTTTTCTCATGTTGAGAAGACTCTTACTTCACAACTTCACTTAGATAATGAATTACTATGCTTTCCATCTCATACTTCCTTTTTTTTTCATTATGTGAGTGCAGTGCTTAATTAGGATAGATAAATTTCCTTAATAACTAGTACTCTACCTATCGGTATGAATAATGTAAGTCTCACATAGCATTAAGTTCAAAATCTTTAGATTAACACTTAAGTTTATTATCCATGCCACCGTAATAAACAATTATTTATTGATGTTATATATTTGACTATTGTATTGTTCATATCTGGCTTAAAAGCTTCGATGGCCATGGTAACTTCTAAAACCTCTAATCAACAAACATATAATAAAGAAGTTTATAGCATTACGCATAGGATCAATACAAATTCTAACTATTGCACTTTTGAAAATTATAATCCATTCATACTTTCTTTTGCATAGTCATACCATAGGATCCATTGATCCTTAAGATAAATAAAATACTCATTCATTATTGAAATCAACATCATACAATTCATAAACAACATTGAAATCGGAGATCAAAATAAATATTACCTTTAATTGAATGAATGAAATAAAGATTGAATTACAAAATATGAGTTTTCAGTGTCTTCTCCATCAAAACTATTCTCAATAATAAAAACTAATGGTAATCTATCGTAGTGGCTTGTAAAATATTATAATGTATGATAATTGCTTTATTATGGTTATAGTTTATGATATTAGGTTGTAACTATGAGTTTACCTATTTATACTCTTAAGACTAATAAGAATACAATTAGAAACCTAATTAACAATTCCAAACGAGCTAGAATTCTAAAATTTATATTTTTTCCCGACACTGTCTGTGAGTAATCCTTGCCATCAATGTAAAGTCACAGCACTATCACAACGTCAACCATGTGTGTGTAATTTCTCCTCATAGTAGACTCGACGTCCCTTGTGTACTTGCCCGACACTGCATGAGTTGCCTCATAATGTTGCCACTGTCTCTAGTGCATTGCATCTCTTCTTTCGTCTCCGCACCTTCTCCATGCTTTGGCTATGCCTTGTGCTTAGTTCCTACGACATCAAGTGTGGTTCTATTATTTTTTCCTCATTTCATCATGAAATCACTCATTCGTCTCTTTTATACCTTGTAAGCCCGAAAAAATGCCATCAAATTAGATCTCACATCAGGATATTTGAGACAATTATATAAAAGAACTTGTCCTATATATAAGTCTAATTAACCACTTATCGAATACCCCAAACTTAAGATTTTGCACATCTTGAGCAACTAAGTACGCTTACTAATACTACTTATAGTCCTTACTCATTTTATGTAGTTCATGAAGTATCTTTTAATTCAAATAAATTCAAGTTTATAATCCTCTCTAGATTTTTTCTACATAAAAATTAATATTTTCAAAACAAGTGGCTTTAACTACATATATAATCCACTTTCAAAACTTAAAAGTAGTTCATAACCAAAACCATAATTACTTACAAGTTTATTTCACCTCGACACTCAAGTAGCAAGTGTACAATATCATGATTTCTTATTAAGCTTAAGAATTCTTAAATAATCAGAGATCATACTATTTTTGTAGACTTCATTACATCAAGAGTCTACATGACTTAATTTAATTAGAAGAAAAACTTAACTCAACTAAGTTACTTGTACTCGGGCTAAATCTTTTCATTTAAAGAGTTTTTTTATTCAACTTACGCTTTTCATTCTTTATATATCAATATTTTCTCTTGATATTTTTCTAATTGTACAGTCCCTGCTCCTTTTCCTTTGGATTCTGTTTTTCTCACTTTTTCCAACCATCAAGTTCTTTGGTCCAATTTTTGTATAACTTAAGGGACACTCTAATTCTTTTTATTTAAAACTGTTGTTAGAAATAAGTAATGATTTATACTTATATATAAGGTTAGTTTAGTAGTGTTTTAGCATATATATCCCTAAATGAGCTCTAAATCATGTTATTATTGCATTTTTGGGTAATTATGGTGTAAAGGACGAAATTGAGCAAAAATGAGAAGAAATGGAGCAAAGAACCATGAAAACATGGTTGGCGATGAGGCTACATATGGTGATGATGTGGGAAAGAAAGGCATAACGTGGGAAAGAAAGGCACGTCGTGGGAGATATAGGAAAGTGAAGAAAACCAAGGCTGGAGGTCCTGCACGGTAATGGCATTGTGGAACCCACGGGATGATGTTGAGATGGTAGTGATAACACCAAGGCACCAAGGAGTAAAAAAAACCTTGTAGTGGCAGCTTTGTGGCATAACACACAAGGCGCTGGGGCATTATTGACAACGCCAAACATGCAGAAAATAAACAATTGGAGTTTATTTATAGTTAAGTTGTAAAGTAGGGTTTCTAATTGTTATTAGGGAGTATAAATTGGTATTAATAAGTGGTAAAATTAACACATGCCAACTATTATCCACCATTATAGTAATTTATGATAGGGTTTACTTTTAGTTTGAGCATTATGGAGTTTGTTTGAAGAAAATATTGATGACTTCACATTTGCAATTCAAGTATGGTTTTTTTCATTATATTCAAGGTAATATTTATATTCTTCTTTGATTTGCAATGACTTCCATTATAAGTTGTAATATGTGTGTTTTAATGAAGAGTGAGTAGCATATTTATCTTAGGGATCAATGGATCATATGGTGTGAATGCTATGCTTAGAATATGAATAAAAAGTAATTATAAAAAGTGCAATACTTAGAATTTGTGTTGATTTTGAGTGTAATGTTTTTGACATCTTGATCACATGTTTAATGAACTTAGATTTTAGGAGTTATCATGGCTATTGAAGCTTTTAATCTGAAATGAATGGTACAACCATAAAATATATGTTGATAGATAGTTGTTGATTAGTAAGGCACGGGTAGTAAACTTAGTTGGTTACATATCCAATGATTTGGACTTAAAGCAATGTGGAGCTTACATTATTTACACTGATAGGTGGAGTTCTAGTCTGCACATTAGAATCTTTTCTTTCCCGATAGTGGGTTAAAATGGATTTGAAGGAAATATATCAAATCTAATTAGGCATTGCACACAACATAATGAGATGTAAAAATAGTTAAAAACATAATATTAAATAACCTAGGTGAGGTTTGGAACTAAGATATCCTTAATATAAGAGTTCATGTAAAGTTTACATTGCCTTGTTAGATTCGTTTAGTTTGGTATAAAACAACTTAAAAAGTGATTTCCTTAGAAATAGTTCAAAGTTAAATAGGTAAACCACTAGTGAAAAAACCTTTCTCCTAGGACGATATCTGTGATCAACGTAAGTTGATTGCACTATTACTACAAGAGAGCTCTTATACTTGTGGCACACCCATCAAGTTTTTGGCACCGTTACTGGGGATAGGTAGCCACTTAGACTTAGTTTGACAAGTTGCTAAGTTTTATTGTATGTACTTTACTTACAAGTTAATAAAAAAATTCTTAAGTTGATTGACCCTACTGCACTTGATTTACTTTATTTTGTCTTTGGTGTTTCAGGGATGTAAAGAATGTATAGTTATTATGTTAAGGAATCAAATAGTGAGATCATTGATCGAATCTCTAGGTTGGTCTATCAATGTGAAGCTGTTCGAGATAATACAACATACAAACCACAACTAATCGCTAGTAGTTTGGCATGGGCGGGATATGAACAACTATATAACCCATATGGATTTACAAGATTTGTGGATAGTCAAGAGCAGTGCAACTATACATAATTATTAAAGCTTATACAACCTCCATATTCAAAATGTCTATCAACCATCATGGAGTTCTCACAACAATTGGCAATAATGATAAGATTAGGAGATGGAATAATTGTCGCTTACATCTTTAGAGCAATTGATAAGAAAAATGGTTGGGCAGAGCGAGAATGATCTTAAAAAGTATGAAGAATATATAAGAGATCTATGTGCAATCATCTAACATGATTGAGGAAGAAGAAGATCAAGTGTTTTTAAATTTTACAAAAAATTTAGAAGAAATTGAAAAATTTATAATTTCAAGATAAGAGGTTGTGGTTGAATATGATGAGAACCAAATCAAGGAGTTGTTAACGGTTGAGGAAGCATGTCATGAAACATATTAAGAAGTAGAGAACCCCAATCAAGATTATAGAAACGTCGTTGATGCTTTAGAGCAAAATGATTTTCTAGACCATAATAGAGAGGAGATTCATATTAAAGATATTAAGCAACATGATAGTGAAGTTGATCTAGAGAAGTTTGAAATAATAATGAGTAATGAAACTAGCAAAAACTTAAGATCACACAGTATGGAGTTTGTGTAAGGGATAATCAGTTTTGTTGTATCACCATTATTGTTTTAGCAAGAATTGTGTGAGCAATAGATTGGAGAGACAATTGGGGTTTGTACAATGATATATGAGATTTTTTGAAGAAGATCCCTTTTGTCAAAAAATGGCAAGGTGTGCCAAAATACATGAAGTTTCTAAAGGATATGGTAGCATGTCAGAAAAGGATTAGAGGATATGAGTCGTGAAGATACATCATTGAATTAACCTTGGTGCATCACGGTGATCATTAGAGAGCCGAGTTGCATAAATCAGGCTAATAACGTTAAATTAAACACTACAGGGAGGCAGACCTGGGTTTTTTTTTTAAATCTTAAGTTTTCGAATTTCAGTTAGTAGTTCGTTATTTAGTTTAATAATTAAAATTAATGAGTTTTAGTGCTAACTTTTGAAAAATCTATGTCAAATGTGTAGGAAAGACCATTCACCAAGTGATGATTCATTGGAATGAAAATGTCTCGCCAACTCATTAAAGAACGAAAAATAGCGAAAAGTTCAAAGCGAAAGGTAAGGTGCATATGCAAATCAAAGGTAAAATCTATTACTTTTTTATTTTCATAGATTTCATGCAGTCGCGATACCTTTTATGAGTTATACACAAAGTAAAATGAGAGCCGAAAAAGAATTAGTGAAGAAATACAAGCGAGGATGTTAGCAGATGAGTCGACGGCCTGGGTATTACCCATGGCGCCGTGGGCATAAGCTATAACTCCAAGAGGGCAGTAGGCAAGATAAATAAAAAACACTCCACTGCGTTGTTAACGTAGTAGCAGCCCTTTCACCGTGTCGTGCCTATAAAGCATGATACCATGGTTGTTTTAAAGGGCTCAAACCCCATTTTTCATTCATTCTTCGCACTTGCACTAAAACCCCACTCAAACCACCAAGCATACATCCCTCTTGTACTAAATTTTGATTATTCTTAAGTGAGATTAGTGATTTCTTAGTGATTGTGAGTGAAGAAACAAGTACATTATGGATTTGCTAATTTGAAGATCTAGGGCTTGGATTTTTGGATTTTGATTTCAAAGAGAGCTAGGGTTCTAGTTGGTGAGAAAAGTGAGAGGGCTTGGATTGAAAACGACTTAGAGAAGTTTCCTACGAGGGAATAAATTTGGCTTTGAGGTAAATTTACAATTTCATCTAGTTATGCTTTGAATTTTGAAAATCTCAATGATATTGTATGAAATTGTGGATTCAAGGTCGTAGGATTGGTTTTGCAAGATTATGTGTATGTTGAGCATTAATGTTACCTATGAAGACTTAGTTGATGTCTTTGCATCATTTGGCGTATGCATGATGCGTTTTATATGAATTTTGATTTTTAGGTGATTCGAAGACCGAGTTGCATTGCATTTTTGCTTAGTTGTTAAAATTTGTAGAAATCACAAGAACAAGGAAACAAGTTAGCCAAACTAGAACAAATGATTTTGAGGCATTTACCTCTAGAAATCCTAATGAAGAAGTGCCTAAACCTTTTAAATCCAAAATTCTCATTTGCAGAGAGGCTAAGAATCGATATGAGAAAATCCTACGTAAGGAGTTCATTTGTGAAATGGGAATTAATTTTGCTAGCTAAGTATGATAAAAACTTGAACAACTTCATTAGGCATCGAAATTGGGAGAAAATCACTCAAGATTATAGAAAGAATGAAGTTAAAGGAATAAGTGGGATTGATTTTGGATTTTATGCTAATGTGAAGTTCACGGAAAAAACGACCCAGTGAAGGTGAGTGGGACTTTTGTTCCCTTTAATAGACGTAAGATCAATACTATCTATAGGTTGGAACACTTAATTTTGTATGGATCCGAATCGACTTTCCCAACCAAGTTATGTGAGATACCCTGTAACTTATACACTTTTAGAGCCATAGAGACTGAATTGGTTGTATTAGGAAAATAAGGATGGGTGGTAAGTGTTGAGAATGTGCCAAAGCACATAATGAGGGGGAGTGTTGGAAAAGTTTACATAATGTAGCAACATTTTCTTATTTCATTGCTATACCCCACTTCTTAGCATGGTGAGATCAACAAGCTGAAAGTGACTTATCTATATGAGATTACAAAGTACGGGAAGATTAACATTGGCGATATCATTCACAATAGTATGAGGGAGTCAATCATGTTGGAAATGGACAACAAATTGTTGTTTCCTATCTTGATTGCTTGGATGTGCATTAAGGCAGGAGTGAGGTTGAAAAATGATGAAGAATTTGATATAAAGGCCCAACCAACGATAGATGAAATTTTCATGCTTACATTGGAATCACCACCTAGTTACCAAGACTCTAAAGAGAAGAGAGTGAGAGTCGAGAGAGCTAGACTTGAGGTCGAGTTGGGGCTAAAAGGTAAGAGGATCAGGTAACAATAGCGTTAGCGGCGGTAGAACTATCCCAAGAAGTGGAAGAGAAAGAAAATGAAGAAGGGGAGGAACAACAGTAGGTATCTGCTGAGGGCTACAATTTTGTTCACTAAGAGTTTAGAGATGAAGACTTGGATGGTCCTGAGGTCTTTTTACCACCTTCTTAAACATAGGCACCAATACCACCACTAGAGGATTTGACTCCACGAAAGTAGAGGCTGTGGATAACAGAGATGAGGAGACAGTACCAAGAATACAAAGCACAATACATGGCAGCCATGTTGAGATATAAACAGGATATGGAGAGGAAAGAGCAAAACTGACAAAATGGGCACTATAATTTTATGTTGTTTGTGATCATCATAGAGACATAGCTAGGTATGAGAGGAAAAAATGGTTGAGACCTACTGATAGGTCATTAAGCTTTCTAGCAACACCAACATACGTGTTTGATTAGGATTTGGTGCAGAGCAAGAAAGTAAAGCGTCCATTAACACCATCCCATGCTGGAGCTAATGATGAAGATGATGATGATCTTGAAGTCTGTGTAATAGGATTTCTATAGACTTGGGGAGTTCAGAGTGACTTTGATACCATTTACTTTTTAACTTTCGGGATATTTTTTTGATTACTTAGTTATTTTAATTCTTTGTTTAGTTTATTTTTTCATAACTTGTGTCATTATATATGTTTGTGTACTTTAGTGTTTTCATGCATCACGCTTACATTTAAACCTTGAGGACAAGGTTTAGTTTAAGTTTAGGGGCATCAATGTTGGGTTTTTGAGGTTTATACACATCAAAAAATTTAAAACAAACTTTGAAAAACTCTAAAAGGGTCGAAATTGAGTTCTATTAAACTAGATCTACAAAAGTACTTTAATCCGTGATTTCCTTCTTTGATTATTCGATCTCCAATACGTTCAAGTGCCCGTCCTCCATAAATAATCTACGCATGAACAGTGATCACAATTTGGAGTGCTAGCCCCAAAAGAGATAGAAAATGTTTTTCTTCTTTCCCAAAGTCCGGAGAACTCGAAAATAGCAAAAATGAGAAAATTATTTCATTTTAGGGTCTCGATTTCTATTTATACATATAGATAAGCCCTTACTTAAAATCCTATTTGTAATACAACTATTGCATTTAAGTAGTATAAGCAAATTACAAATACGCCCCTATCAATAAGTTATCATATAACAAATTGTAAGGGCTATTATGTCATGAGTTTTATCATATATTTTTTTTACTCTGAACTAATTAAAATTGTGTAATGCCATTCCTTGTGTGCGACCTAATTGGTTCATGTGACGTTGGTAATGAACCAAATCTATTTTGGTACACAAGTTATAAGCAGTCTCTAGCAAGGTATTATGACTATCCAAGTAGCATGAATATCAAAATCGATAAAACCTAATGAATAACATATATCATATCCTTTTGTTGTACAATATCCTTTGATTAAACATAAAACATGAAAAGTCACCCTTAATGTTCAAACGTGTTAGTCTTGATCTTTAAGTAGACTGAAAACATCCAAATGACATTGATCATATCAATTCAGTTGGACTTGGCCATTTAACAGTTGAACATATCGAGGGATCCACTAATATATCTTTATACATGAATGACAAATTTTATCTTCATTACACACTTTCACATATTATCCACAAGGTAACCAATTACAATATTTATAATCATCTACTTAAAGACAACATTTGATTGTGTCACATTTTCATATTCCTAATATTGAAGTATATGGTAATCTCAAGTCGAAGGACTAAATGATATACCTATCATAGGTAACAATTATGACTTAATCCATGTGGTGTTCTCATAGCGGGTCGGTCTAGTACCTTGTTCCCTAATAAGTATTCATGATCTCGGTTCGTATCCTTATATGCGTAATCATCACATGACCATCAATCAAGATTCACACTAGTATTAATTCATTATAGTTCCTAGTATAATGACTGACTAGGGACATTTTGTATATTTCAGCAAATATCTATGGATCTTATTACAAGGTAAACGTGTAATCATTTATAATAAGACAACAAATGAAAACCTCAATTTTATTTACTAAAATTATTGTTGGCTTTTTGGCTTCATATGCAGCAAAAAATCCAAATTTTTTTTTGAAAAATCGCAACAGGATCAAAACTAAGTTCTATTAAACTGTATCTATAAAAGTAAACCTTACCTTAATCCATGATTTCCTTATTTGATTGTTCAATCTCCAAGACTTTAAAGTACTCGTCATCCATCAGAAATCCATACATAAACAATGAGTGCTAGCCCGAAGAAAGATAGAAAACATTTTTCTTTCTTTCCCAAAGTTTAGAGAACACAAAAATAGCAAGAACAAAAAATTATTTTGTTTTATTGTTTCAACCTCTATTTATGTGTAGATAAGCCCTCACTTAAAATTCTATTCGTAATAGAACTATTATATTTAGGCAGTTTTAGTGAATTACGCATATGCCCTTAGTAATAAGTTATTGTATAACAAATTGTAAGAGCTTTTATGTCATGAACTTTATCATATAAGATTCATTTCTTTGAACCAATTGAAATTGCGTAAACGCATTCTTTGTATCTAACCCAATAGGTTCATGCGATTGGGTAGTGAACTAAAACCATTTTGATACACAAGTCATAGCAGTCTCTAGCAAGGCATTATGACTACCCAAGTAGCATGAATATCAAAATCGATACAACCTAATGAATAACATATATCAAATCCTTTTGTCATCCCATATCCATTGATTAAACATAAGGCATGAAAAGTCACCCTTAATATTCAATCATACTATTCTCAATTTTTAGGTAAACTGGAAAACATCTATGTGACATTGATCATATTAATTCACATGGACTTGGCCATTATCAATCTATCATATCGAGGGATCCAATGATATCTCTCTCTATAGGAGAACGATAAATTCTATCTTTATTACACATATTCACACATTATTCACATGTAACTAATCACAATCTTTATAATCTTCAAGTTAAAGACAACGTTTGATTGTATGAAGTTACCATGCTCCTAATATTGAAGTCTATGGTAATCTCAAGTTGAAAGACTAAATGATATACTTATCATGAGTAACACCTATGACTTAATCTATTTGGTGTTCTCATAGCGGGTCGGTCTAGTACCTTATTCCCTAATAAGTGCTCATGATCTCGATTCGTATCCCTATACGCATGATTGTTACATGACCATCAATCAAGATTCACATTAGTCATAATTCATTATAGTTCCTAGTATAATGGCTGACTAGGAAAATTTAGGATATTTCAATAAATACTCATGGATCTTAATATGAGGTAAACATGCAATCGCTTATAATAAAACAACAAATGAAAACCTCTATTTTATTAACTAAATTAAAAAATAAACAATGTTCGCAGATTGACTTAGGGTGCATGCCCTAACAACTCCCTCTTGCATTAGGGTCAGTTATTCATGTATTTAATATCTAATGACCTAATATGAACATCATGTTTTGTTTGTGGAAGAGCCTTCATCAAAGGAACTGCAACATTGTCTTGTATAGGAACTCTACAAATCTTCACATCTTCTATATTAATAATTTATCAAATGAGAAGAAAATTTTTAAGTTTATGTTTGGATCGGTGGTGTGATCTTCGCTCCTTGGCCTGTGTTATCGCCCCGTTGTTGTCACAATAAAAGCAAATGGGGTTAGCTATACTTGGAACCTCACAAAGTTCAGAGATGGATTTTCTTATCCAAATTGCCTCCTCAGCTACATCAGATGTTGTAATATACTCAACTTCTGTTGTAGAATCTGTTACAGTTTCATACTTCGAACTTTTCCAGTTCATTGCGCCTCTATTCAAAGTAAACATATATCCAAACTTTGATCTAAAGTTATTCATATCAGTTTGAAAACTTGCATCTGTATAACCATTTACAACAAACTCGACTTTCAAACTTTCACAGACCAAGAACACATCTTTAGTCCTTATTGATAACTTAAAAATGTTCTTTACTGCTACCAAGTGACTCTTATCGGGATCAAACTGATATCTACTTGTTGCACTCAAAGCATAAGATATATCAGGTCAAATGAACATTGCATACATAATAGATCAAATAGCTGATGCATATGGAATCGTATTCATGCACTCTTGCTTATCATTAGTCTTTCGACATTGAGTGTTGACGGGAGTTATACAATGAGACATTTTTATTTTAAAGTCTTGCATGCTGAACTTATTTAGTACATTTTCAATATAAGCACTCTGACTTGGATCAATCAACCTTTTAGATGTATTTTCAAAGATCTAAATCTCAAGGATGTAATATGCATTTCCTAAGTCCAGCATTGAGAAACACTTCCCTAACCAAGACTTGACACTTTGCAAGGTTAGAATGCCACTTCAAATGAGTAATTGAAGAGTGTCAAACGCATCAATAAAATAAAGTTTCCTAAACAAACTATTTTGTAGAATAGTGGTAAAGGGTCGATCCCACAAAGATTGGTGGTCTTCCTATGATTAAAAACAACGAAAAGGAAAAATTGGGGTTTTAAAAAAATAATTTAACTAACTAATTTAACTAAACTAAATAAATAAATAACAAACTAATTTTGAAAACAATTAATAAACACCTAAGTGACACCTAGGTCTACAGTTCCACAAATCAAGATCAAGATTCAATGGCAATAATGGTCTTCGATCTTTCCCAAAAAGTCATTAATTTAATTTCTCCTAGATTAGCTATAGAAAGTCGACATCCGCAAAAAATTACTTTATGACAACCACCACTAACAACTTCCCTAATTAATGCATAACCCTAGACATCCACCAATCAGGTTTAACATACTAACCGCAGTAATAAGGATATGTGGGAACACTAATCCTAAATAATCGGATCGCATCCGCTTCAAATTTAACATAGATTCAATTATAGCACACTCAAAAATTGAAAAGGTTGTAGGGCAAACATGTGAGTGGTCATTTCTTTATTGGTCCAAAAGCACAATTACACGGATACTAATAGTACAAATGACTATAGGTTGTCTCCCCTAAAAGCATGCACTGGCCATATACATACCCTATATCTAAACCATATTCCTTAAAATCAACAACAATGAAATAGGAGAATTAAATTAAATTAAACAATAAAATAAAATATCTCACATAATATACCATGAATCCACAATCCAGACTTGTTTCCCCACTAACCTAGGCAATCATTTAGAGAAATCGATGCTAAAAATATAATCATCGGTGTTCACTAATAACACCCTAAGTTCTTAATATATAAAACTACTAAAAATTGGTCCTGGGATGTAAGAGAAACTAATTTTGTGGAACCTTTATTGATACGTGCGCTGAGGCATATTGTATGACTATTTTTGAGGTGAAAATGATGTTCTGTGCACGTGTCCATGCTTGATTGGTTCATTTGCTGCCGTGTGCTGAGGTGGAGATGTTTAATTTGTGGAGAGTTGCTGCCATGATATGCTTGGCATGGGGCGAGAGCGCAACACGTGGCGGGCAAGGAGGTGGTGAAGAAGGTTCGCACGAAATTGACTGAAATTATGGGAGAGTGCACTAGTACAGATCCCAAAGCGTGTCTGATGGATGCTGGAATACATGGAATGCTATTGGTTTGTGATTGTTGTGGACCAATTGGACTGTGACGCGTGGTGCTGATTGATGAAATGGTAGAACCTAATTGGAGCCACTTGGCAAGTGGAAACGAGCTGGGGCAATAGAGAAGCGACACGTGGAAAGTTGCCGGAAACGCATAGAATGCTTTGTGAACTGGGCCAATGGACAACTAACATGTGGCACATCGAGGCGAGCTGGACTAATAATATGCTGCCACGTGTTAATTGGTTTGTTGAACCTCTATTCTACCCACCGTGCAGCACGTAACGCGAGGTAAATAGTCCGACATCCGATCAATGCATGTAAATACTCCATTTTGAGTATTTTCACCACGAATTCAGCAGCGCACTCCGTTTCACTTGAAAATGACCGATAAATATAATTAAATATATATTTTGGAGACTTTTCACATTAAATATATTAAAATAAATTACTAAACACATATAAAAACCGACTTATCAAGTACCCCAAAACATAAGACTTTGCACGTCCAGAGCAAAGGTGTGGATGAAAACACAAACTAAATTAGACTACTAATATAATAATGCACTGAATCACTAATCCTACTCCTGACTCAAAAATTCTTGGAGTTCCTTTGGTTTACATAGTCACCAAATTAAAAAGCCACTCAGGAAATTTCAGAGTTATGATATGTCAAGACTCGCAACCCAAACACAATTAAGATCCCACTTTCAAGACAAGGACTCGATCAAAACAAAGGCCATCAACTACTCATAATTCTTCTTGGTCTATATATTAAAACACGAAAGTTTAAACCTCACTTAATATAGTGAATGCACTCGAACTAAATCTTTTATTTGAGGAGTTTCATAACTTTCGCCTTTATTTATTATATATCTTCTTTTTTATATTTTTTCTCGAAATTTTTTTCAATTAATACGGCCTTTTCTCCATTTCCTATGGACTGATTTTCTCAATTTTTCCCACCACAAGTATCGCTGCTCCGTTTCCTGTGGAAACCTGTGGGACACTCTATACTAAGAAAACTCTTGTTAGTACTTCTCACTTTCACTATAATTAAGTGAATTCCTAATATGGGTTAAAATATTACTACTTGCATAATTTTGATCATCTACTCATTTTCGTTATCTAGCATAAAGTTTAACCATCATACTAAGTCCCTAATAATGAAATCATAAAAATGCAGAGCTACGGACTCGATTGAGTGTTTCTCCTTGTTTTCCCTAAGTTTCAAGTCAAAAAGGCAAGTGTAATGTAGTCATCCACAACCAAAGGCATGAAACAAAGTTTCAGGTGACTCTAAACAATAAAAAAAATAAAAAAACTATACTAAATACATGCATGAAAATGTATCATATCCTAATGAAATGAGAGAGAGGAATATGAAAGGACAAGAGGTGGAATAAATGGAAGAAATGATATAAAACACCACCATTTCCATCTATCAATCGCATATAAGCGCATAAAAAAATAAATGATCTCACATGCGGTCTTTCATAAAGAATCCATCCGAATCAATCCACAATCCTTAAAATACCCCAAACTTATTTGAAACCTTGTCTTCAAGGTTCAAAACAAGTCAAGGAACCCATATAACAAAAAAAAAACTAGAACATGGAGAAAGAATAAGAAGATGATACAAATGCATATATAACAAAAAGTCTCTAAAAACTAGTGAACGCACAAAATCTCTCATGTGTAGGTGACTAAGGAAACTATAAAAGAACAATCATAACAAGAGCAAGAACTAGTAAACATATGAGTTAACTCAAAAGATTCCAATCAAGTCTTGCGAGACCAAAGTCTATCAACTAAGGGTTAAATCAATAAGATGATGGCATAAAGTTTAGGGTTTTTAGTATATTCAAAAACCCGCCACTAATGCGGCGACTTAAGTTAGACATGTGACCAAAATAAGTCTCAAAACACCTAAAATCGGATAAACATGTTATTTCCTAAAAAATGCTCATGTTATGCTAAAAAAATATTATCTATAGTTAAACATAACAAAACTCTCGGGGTGCTCCAATTTTTTAAAATAAATAGTAATAATAAATAAAAATACCAAAGAAAGAAAACCAATCCCCAGCAACAGCGCCAAAAATTTACACGCGCTGAACTCATTAATAAAATAAAGTTTCCTAAACCAGCTATTTTGTAGAATAGTGGCAAAACGTCAATCCCACAGAGATTGGTTGTCTTTCTATAGTTAAAAACAACGAAAGGAAAAATTGGGGCTTTTAAATAAATAATTTAACAAACTAATCTAACTAAAACAAATAAATAAAATAATGAGACTAATTTTGAAAACAATTAATAAACACCTACGTCAATGGTTACACAAATCAAGATTAAGATTCAACGGCGATCATGGTTTTCAATGTTTCCCAAAAAGTCATTGATTTAATTTCTTCAAGATTAGCTATAGAAAATTGACATCCACCAGAAATTCCTTGTTCCCATAATCTCGATAGCAGGACATCCGCCACTAACTACTTTCCTAATTAATGCATAACTTTAGACATCCGCTAATAAGGTTTAACACACTAACCACAATAATATGGATCTGTGGGAACACTAATCCTAAATAATCGAATCGAATTCACTTCCGATTTAACCTAGATCCAATTATTATACACTCAAGAACCGAAAGGGTTTACGGCAAATCGATGAGTGTTCGTCACTTTATTGGTCAAAAAACACAATTACACGGATACTAATGGTCCAAATAACTATCGGTTGTCCCCCTAAAAGCATGAACTGGCCATATACATACCCTAGATCTAAACCATATTCCTTAAAATCAACAACAATGAAATAGGAGAATTAAATTAAATTAAACAATAAATAAAATATCTCACATAATATACCATGAATCCACAATCCAGATTTGTTTCCCCACTAACCTAGGCAATCGTCGAGAGAAGTCGATGCTAAAAATATAATCATCAGTGTTCACTAATAATACCTAAGTTCCTAATATATAAAACTACCAAAAGTTGGTCCTGGGAGGTGAGACAAACTAATCTTGTAGAATCTTTATTGATACATGCGTCGAGGCACATCGTATGACTATTTTTGGGTTGAAAATGACGTTCTATCCACGTGTCCATGCCTGATTGGTTCATCTTCTATCGTGTGCTGAGGTGGAGATGTTTAATTTGTGGAGAGTTGCATCCATGATGTGCTTAGTGTGGGTGAGAGCGCGACACGTGGCGAGCAAGGAGGCGGTGAAGAGGGTTCGCACGAAATTGACTGAAATTAAGGGAGAGTGCAGTACTACAGATCCCGAAGCGTGTCTGATGGATGCTGGAATACATGGAATGCTATTGGTTTGTGATTGCTATAGACCAGTTGGACTGTGACGCGTGGCACTGATCGATGAAATGGCAGAACCTAAGTGGAGCCACAAGGCAGGTAGAAATGAGTTGGGCCAATAGAGAAGCGACACGTGGCAAGTTGCCCGAAATGCATAGAATGCTTTGTGAGCTGGGCCAATGGACGACTGACGTGTGCCACGTTGAGGCGAGATGGACTAATAATATGCTGCCATATGTGAATTGGTTTGCTGATCCCCTATTCTACCCACCGTTCAGCATGTAACGCGAGGCAAATAGTCCGACATCCGATTAATGTATGTAAATACTCTATTTTGAGTATTGTTTCACCACGAATTCAACCATGCACTTCGTTTCACTTGAAAATGACCAATAAATATAATTAAATATACATTTTAGAGACTTTTCATATTAAATATATTAAAATAAAGTACTAAACACATATAAATACTGACTTATCAATAATATATCATCAACAACATGAATCAAGAAAACAACCATGGTCCCACTAATCTTCTTGTATACATAAGCTCTTATTTGTTTTCTATAAACCAAATTCCTTAATTTCATCATAAAAACAAAGATTCTAACTCTGATAAGCTTGCTTTAATCTATAAATAGATCTTCGAAGCTTTCACACCTTCCTAGAATTCGCGGGATGAACAAATCCTTCAAGATATATAATATACACGTCCTTAAGTAACATTCCATTTAGAAAAGCTGTTTTGACATCAATTTGCCATATCTCATTATCATAATATGTAGCTACAACAATTAGAATTCTAATGTATTTAAGCACGGCTACAATCAACGCCTTGAGTTTGTCTGAAACCTTTTGCTGCTAGATGTGCTTTGTAAGCATGCACATGACCATCCATGTTAGTTTTCTTGTTGAAAACCTATTTACCTCTAATGGTCTTACCGCTTTAATGTAAATCAACCAGGTTCAAAACATGGTTATCATACATAGATTGCATCTCAAAACTCATGACATTGAGCCAATCATTTGCCTTAAGACTAGACATAGCCTCCTGATAAGTAATAGGCTCATTTCAATCCGTAAGCATTACATCACTACTCTCAGTAATAAGAAATCCAAATCTCTCTAGCTAATGTCTTACCCAATCATACTTACGCGACCCTTATGATACCTTAAAAGTTTCGACTAATTCAAAAATTTATTGATCTCTCACTGGCAGTTGAGTGTTTATTTATGGTTCTTAAAATTCTTTAAGTCTTACTTTATTCTTATTGTTGTCTTTTGAAATAAACTATTTTTTCCATAAAGAAATCATTTCGAGCAACAAATACTTTGTTCTTAGTGGGATTATAAAAGTAGTATCCTTTAATTTCTTTAGGATAACCAACAAATACACACTGATTAGATTTGGCCGATAATTTTTCTAAAATTTGTTATCATACAAAAACCTCACTGCCTTAAATCTTAAAGAAAGACAAACTTGGTCTTTTACTAAACCATATCTCATATGGTGTTTATATACCACTTTAGAAGGAATACAATTCAGTGTAAACGTAGCAATTTATAAGGCATAACCCAAAAGGAAATAAGAAAATCTACATGACTCATCATAAATTGAACCATACCAAATGAAGTACGATTTCTTCTTTCAGAAACACCATTCCATTGTGGAGCTTCTGGAGGAGTTAAGTGTGAGTCAATCCCATAGTTTGTAAAAAGATCATCAAACTTTTGACTCAAATATTCACCACATTGGTCTGATTAAAGTGCTTTAATAGTTTTACCAAGTTGATTTTGCACTTCATTCTAAAATGCTCGAAACATCTGAAAAGATTCACCTTTATGTCTTATGAGATACATGTAACCATATCTACTGAAATCATTAGTTAAAGTAATGAAGTGCTGATAACCATCTCTAGCCATTGTGTTTATAAACCATATACATCAGTATGTATTGAACTTAATAAATCACTTGCCCTTTAACTCTATCTAGTAAAGGAACTCTTTATCATCTTTCCTAGTAAACAAGATACGCATGTTTCATTTGATTCAAAATCAAATAAATTTAAAAGTCCATCTTTATGGAGTTTAAAAATGCATTTATCATTTATGTGGCCTAGAAGACAATGTCAAAGGTAGGCTTGATTCAAATCATTCGACTTGAAACTCTTAGTATTTACGTTAAGAATAGGAGTATCGATAAATATTTTCATGTTTATAATATAAAGACAATCACATAAATCAACATTCGCATAGAAAACATCTTTACGATAAATGGAACATTTATTATTTGCAATAACGAAATTAAAACCATCTAAATCATAACTCTGCTCAAGGCATGGACATAATAACAATTATTTAAAACTAAAACAAGTCCACAAGGTAAAACTAACTTATTGCATCCTACGACCAACACATCAATCTTTGCTCTATTTCCAAATTGTATGATGACTTCTTCTTTCTTTCGCTTTCTACTTTTGGTAAGACCATGCACATTAATACAAATGTGAGATCCACATCTGATATCCAATATATGGGAATCACTAGTAGATAAGTTAATTTTAATAATATAAATACCTGAAGTAGTAGTCCTACTACTCTTCTTTTTCTTTAGATCTTCCAGATAGAAATAACTAGTAGATAAGTTAATTTCTAAACCAACGCCTAAGAGCATAGCAAAAATGACAATTTCCTTTTTTTTCTTTTTCCTTGTGGGACTGTGAAGTGGAAATAATCTTAGGCTTGACTTGTTCCACAGGCTTTGTGACAATTACAACAACCTTGGCAACTTTAGCCTTGCATTTGCTCTTTTTTTTCATAGCCTTTCCTTTTTAAAACATCAACACATTAGCAATGGGTTTCTTCACATTCCGCTCGGTAGTTTTAAGCATCAAATGCAATTCTGAGATAGACTTCTCCATTTTATTCATGTTATAATTCATTACAAATTATGAATAACTATAAGGCAATGACTTTGAGATCAAATCCGTATCCAACTCTTGTCTTATGGGAAACCCATATCTGTTAAGGCATGGACATAATAACAATTATTTAAAACTAAAACAAGTCCACAAGGTAAAACTAACTTATTGCATCCTACGACCAACACATCAATCTTTGCTCTATTTCCAAATTGTATGATGACTTCTTCTTTCTTTCGCTTTCTACTTTTGGTAAGACCATGCACATTAATACAAATGTGAGATCCACATCTGATATCCAATATATGGGAATCACTAGTAGATAAGTTAATTTTAATAACATAAATACCTGAAGTAGTAGTCCTACTACTCTTCTTTTTCTTTAGATCTTCCAGATAGAAATAACTAGTAGATAAGTTAATTTCTAAACCAACGCCTAAGAGCATAGCAAAAATGACAATTTCCTTTTTTTTCTTTTTCCTTGTGGGACTGTGAAGTGGAAATAATCTTAGGCTTGACTTGTTCCACAGGCTTTGTGACAATTACAACAACCTTGGCAACTTTAGCCTTGCCTTTGCTCTTTTTTTTCATAGCCTTTCCTTTTTAAAACATCAACACATTAGCAATGGGTTTCTTCACATTCCGCTCGGTAGTTTTAAGCATCAAATGCAATTCTGAGATAAACTTCTCCATTTTATTCATGTTATAATTCATTACAAATTGAAAAGTTTGCTTATAGACTTGCATTGCCACCTCAGTTAGCCGGAGTACATTATTTATTTTATGTGTCTATACTCAAGCGGAAGGAACTTGATTCGCATCACATAATAGAGGGGAATCAGCTTGATTTTCAGGGTGATGTGTCGTATGAAGAGCAACCTATATTAATTGTGTATAGGAAGATTTATAAGCTTCGAAATAAAGAAATTCCACTTGTTTTGGTTTAGTGGCAATTTCATGGTGATTCAGAGATGATTTGGGAATGAGAGGCGTATATGAGAGAGCATTTAGTGGATCTATTTTAGTTAAGATAATTTCAATTTCAATTTCAATCTCGAGGAAAATTTTTTGATTAGTTGGGAAGATTGTCAAATCCCAAAGTTTTAATTCGATAATAGCGTTAATTAGATTAACGAATTTAAATTATGGTTTACGCCGCAAGTTAGGAGTTAAGGACCAGTGAAATAAGATATACAAGTAATCTTACTTTTGCGTGATGTTTGCCTATTGTTGTTTATTATATATTATTTTATTTTATGAAATTCTACTGATTGAGTAAATTGAGATACTCGAGGGTTCTGTCTCAATATACGGGGCAAAACGAGTTTCGCGGTAATTTAAATGGCGACTCGCGCAATTGTTTTGAATTTCGCGGAAAAATAATGATTTGAAATTTAAAAATTTGAATTCTTGACTTTAAATAGACTTAACGAGTCTAGGGGTCTCACATCTCGATTTGCGTGCAAAGATGGTTTGCCAAAGAGTTTTGAAATATTTTGATAAATTCACTAATTTTTGGTCGAATTAGGGAATTTTTAGGTGTTTAATTTTGAAACAAATAAAATAGATAAATATGAAAATAAAAAGAAAATTGGTTAATTAGTGAAAGGGGAATTTGATGTGTATTATGTTGGATAAAAATGAAGGGCAAAATAGTCATTTGACCCTCCATTTAACTAAGTTGAAATTGAAGAACAGGGGTTGAACCCACTGTTCATCATCTTTCCTCTTCATTCCTTCTTTGGTTTTCATTAATTCATCATCATTCTCACAAATGGGTCTCTCTCTCTCTCTCTCTCTCTCTCTCTCTCTTTTTTTTTTTTTTTGTTTCATTTGGAGAAGCTGTGACTGCGGTCGTTTGAAGTTGGAGGTGAGGTAATGAAGTTTTAAAGTTTTCTTTTTAATTGTAAATTTGTATTTGAGACTAATTTTGTGTTTATGGATTCGAATAGATGGGAGTGGTTGTTGTTGTAGGTTATTATTTGTGATTGAACTAAGGGACAGAGAGGAGGTTGGTTTAAAAAAAAAACAGTGATGGAGGTAGAAATGGTGAAACCAAGGAAGAAGAAAAAGAAAAAGAAGAAGGTGTTAAGGGTGATAACAGTGGTGGTTGGGAAGACAATTTGGAGGAGGGGGGAAGCTTCGTGCTCCCCTGCACCCGGAAAATAAAAATGAGGGAGGGTATTAGGGATGACCCCTGAACCGGACCGGTTCAGAGATCAAATTCTCCCTTCCCCATATATATAATGGTTTTTAAATTGGAAAGAAATTGAATAAAATCCCTGAAAATTGGAAAAATTATGAAAAATGGGATTTTTGGAAAAATTGATGAAAATAAAGGGTTTTTATGAGAAATGAGGATTTTAGAATTTTATCGAGGCTTTATGCTAGGTATTTTTCTTGTAATGCGTGTTACAATACTTGAAATGTTCAAAATTTGAAATAAAATTGTAAAGTCTAATCTAGGTTAATTCTCGATTCTGGATCAAAACTCGCGGATAAAATTAGGATAAGAATGTACAAGGATATAGTTTGGACTAATTTTTGGATTTTTGAGTCGAGACGAGACTAATTAAAATAAATAAATTGAAAAGATTGTAGAACGACTGTGGAATCTCACCAGACATATTAATAAATTGTAGGACCGCAATTAGAACCCCGGGTAGACTATTTTACGGATATGACTCATAAAAAGTGATGCAATTACATTTATAAGGTTAAGTAAATCCCATAGTAACCTTTACATTGTATGATTGTAATTTCGTATAAATTGCATTGATCCTAGATATTGCATTTTTATTATAAATGCATACACGGCTTAGGAGGATAAGACATTACGAGTGTCCTTATAGTGTAGACTATATTGAAGTTATAGAAGACTATATGATGCTTGAGTGGCTGAGTAACTGATACTTTGCATCACGTGGTTATCGTGATATTACATTGAACCAGATCATACTCCTAAAGTCTAGAGGAACGAGACTCGTTTGGTTATTCTCCCGAGCTTGAGTTCTTATTATTGTTTACTTACCACTTTCAGAGGATATCAACTGATTGTGGTCAAATAACAAAAATGGGACGGATTCATGGTTGTATTTAAATTCTTTAGATTATATTTCTTGTTTAATCTCTTGCCTTATTATGCATTTGATTATTACAGGTGTACTGGATAGTATTGGATATACTTATCTGACATGATCGAATTTTATAATTGGGTCATGACAGGTTCAAGTGATGATAAGGGAAAGGGGAAACTATCGGATTTTATGTGATGCCATTGGTTCATTTTTTTCTATGTATGTATTGTTTTTTAATCTTATATATTGTATAAATGAGTGTTTGTTCATGTGTGATTACGAGCTCTTTCGAAATTGTTAAAATGATTGGGGGACAAAATGAAAGGTTATGGAGTTAAGGTAAACAATTTATGAATTTTGAAAACCTAACATAGGTTACAATGAATATATAATTTTTGATATTGCAATATATATTGTTATGAATGGATTATGAGTTTTTCGGCATTTCCACCAATCTGAGCAGGATTTTTTGAAGATTGTTGAAGGCTTGGTTTTTCGTTGTTGGCTCAAATATAAAAGATCGCATAAAATTAATTATTATTTTAGTCAATCCAATTAACCCAAACTGCCCCTTATTTTAATATTGAAAAAAATTAATTAAAATGTTTTTAATTAACTTGAGCCCACCTCTAACCTAATATATTGTCCTAATCCAATTAGAATTTAAGATACTTTGAATTCTTATCCAATTTGAATTTGTTATATATTTCAACTATGTTATAGGATTTGTAGTTCTTGTCCGATTACAAGTGAACCTCATATCTAATGGGAATATACTAACGGATAACCACAATGAGACATATGATCAAAATCGATATCGATTCTTATTCATATAAAACAAACAATTGAATCAAGAAACAAAATATTAATCATGCATTCAACACCAGAATCATATTAAATTAATCATATTAACCTAATCAAGATTTATATCATGGAGACATACATAATTATTATTGTTCAATATTAAAAATGTATGATAATCGAAATATTCTAAACATGAATACTATTATTGAATCAAATCATGAGTATGTGTCAATATACATGAATTAAGAACATGCTTTAAAACCAATTCTTGATAACAATTATGACAAAACCTATATGAACATCATATATACATTAATCAAGATCATGTTTTTCACACATATATCATACATACATTAGATAAAACATGCAAACATTTAATAGAACTGAGCCTATGGCTTTGATACCATTGTTGGTTTTTGGGGCTTATACGCGGAGAAAAATTCAAATTTTTTTTTCAAAACCCCCAACATGATATAAAATAAGTTCTATTAATTCGGATCTATAAAAGTAAATCATACCTTAATCAGTTATTTCCTTCTCTGATTGTTCGATCTTCAAGAGAGATTAAAAATGTTTTTTCTTTCTCTCCAAAAATCTAGAGAACTCGAAAATAGTAAAAATGAAAATCTTATATCATTTTAGGCTTTCAGCCTCTATTTATATGTGTAGATAAGTTTACTTAAAAGACCTATTGAAAAAAGGAAAAGAAATAGGCATTGTCTATTAAATGCGAAGTGTGGAAAGTTACACTTAATGTTCAATCGTACTAGTCTCGATCTTTAGGTAAAAAAAACATCCAATTGACAGTGATTATATCGATTCACTTAGACTTGACCATTTAATAGTCTAAAATATCAAGGGATCTACTGATTATGAGAGGGATAAATTTTATCTTGATTACACACCTTCATATATTATTCACATGGTAACCAATCATAATCTTTATTATTGTCCGGTTAAAGAAAACATTCGATTGTGTCAAATTACCAAGCTCCTAATATTGAAATTTATGGTAATCTCAAGTCGAATGACTAAGTGATATGCCTTTCATGAGTAACACCTATGATTTAATCCATGTGGTGTTCTCATAGTGGGTCAGTCCAGTACCTTGTTTCTTAACAAGTACTCATAATCCCAATTCATATCTTTATACACATGATCATCACATGACCATCAATCGAGACTAACACTAGTCTTACTTCCTTATATTTCCCAATATAATGACCGACTAGGGATATTTAGGATATTTCAACAAATACCCATGGATTATATTATAAGGTAAACATGCAATCACTTATAATAAAACAACAAATGAAAACTTCTATTTTATTAACTAAAATTATAAGAAAAAAATGTTTATAGATTGACATAGGCCACATTCCAAACAATTGAGACTACACTACACTATGGGAAGTGGTAAGATATGCTAAGAATTATGGATAAACACTATAGGTATGATTATTTAAATTTTAATTTGAAGCAGTTAAGGACGAAAGCTAGTGTATAAATTTTTCATTTTTCTCACTAGAAGAATGTTTAAGTAGTATAAATTAGGTAATATATAATGCTAAGTAATGAATAAGTAGTTCAGTCACATATTCGTGCCTTTAGTTGTGGATGAGTAGATAACAATATCTTGTAGATATGAAACTCAAAAGAATATTTAAAATTTTATAGATGAAACAATGAAATGTAGCAAACAAAGGTGTGATTTCATGATTGTAAATCTAGAGTTAGGGAAGACCCATAACTTGAAATAAAAGCAAGAAAATAAATATTTCTATTGAAAAAGTTAGATCTGTAAGAATTCTATAATAAGTATGAATCTTACTTGATTATACAAAGTAAATGAAGACTTATTCCAAAGAGGAGAAGAAATGGGCATTACCTATTACAAGTTGGAGTTAACTTACTTGATTTAGTGAAATTGAGAAGTGCTAACGAGAGTTTTAAAAAAGAATATAAAAGAAAAAGTAAGAGAATCTCACAAGTTTTACAAGAAATGGAGTAGAAAGCGTGATGGTTGGAAAAAAGTGAGGAAGAATGAGACCATAGGAAAAGAGTAGGGACTGTAAAAATAAAAAATGAAAAGAAAAAGAAAAGAAATAAGAGAAGAAAGTTTAAGAAAAGAATACGAAAGTAAAATAAAACTCTTCAAATAAAAGATTTAGCCCGAGTACGAGTTACTAATGAAATTAAATTTTATTTCCAACCATGTTATGTCCTATAGACTTTTGAAGTGCTAAAGGCTACCAAAGATGCGTATGATCTATGCTTATTTATGATGGTTTTTAGTTGTCATCTACTTTGGTGTCTTGAAAGTGAAGTTATACATGTTGTTAAAGTTACATGTCTTAAATATAATTTTTTACAAAGAAAAAACTCTTGAGTGGATTATTAATTTAAAACTTAGCAAAATTAAAAGATACTCCATGAACAATGTAAATTGAATAAGAACTAGTTATTAAGAGACTTAGTTGAATACACTTTTGCTCGAGACACACAAAATCCTAAGTTTATCGATATTTGATAAGCGATTATTTATACTTATATATAGGGTTAATTTAATAGTATATTTAGTATAAATATCCATAAACGAGCTCTAAATCATGGTATTATTGCATTTTAAGGGAATTAAGGTGTAAAGGAAAGAATTGAGTAAAAACAAGATGAAACAGAGCAAAACCCTATGAAAACATGGTTGGTGTCGTGGCTACATATGGTGATGCTTTGGGAAAGAAAGGCATAGTGTGGGAAGGAAAGGCACAGCGTGGGAAGGAAAGGCAGTGAAGAAAACCAAATTTAAAGGCTTGGCTCAGTGACAACACCATGGCACAGAAGGAATAACATCAAGACGGTAGTGACAGCACTGAGGCACCAAGGAGTAAAAACAAATGCCTGCAGTGGCGACACAGTGGCGGTACCGTGGCTTAACACACACGGTGCCGGGGCATTAGTGGTAGAACGTGAAATGCAAAAAGTAAAAAGTTGGAATTTATTTCGAGTTAAATTGTAAAGTAAAGTTACTAGGGAGTATAAATATGTATTAGGACTGGGTAAACTTAATACATACCAAATATTAGCCTCCATTAGAGTAATTTAGCATAGGGTTTAGTTTGAGTTTGATAGTAAGGAGTTTGTGTGAAGAAAACATTGAGGATTTCATGGTCCCAACTCAAGTTTGGTTTCGTAGATTTATTTCAATGTAATATTTATATTCATATATAATTTGCTGTGATTTACATTATTAATAGTGATATGTGTGTTTCAAGGAAGTGTGAGTAGTATATTTATCTTAGGGTTCAATAAATTCTATTGTATGAATGTTATCCTTTGACTATGAATAAAAAGTAATTATAAAAGTGCAATGTTTAGAATTTTTATTGATTCTAAGTGTAATGCTTTAGATATCTTGATCACGTGTTTGATGAACTTAGGTTTTATGAGTTGTTATGGCCATTGAAGCTTTTAATCCAAACATGAATGATACAACTGTAAAATAAACAACATCGATAAATAGTTTTTGATTACTAAGGCATGGGTAGTAAACTTAGTTGGTTGCGAATCCGATGATTTGGAACTTAAAGCAATGTGGATCTTACGTTATTCACACCGATTAGAGGAGTTCTAGTTTGCACAGTAGAATCTTTTTCGTCACGACAGTGAGTTAAAGTGGATTTGAAGGAAATCTGTCTATTCTAATTAGGCATAGCACACAACATAATGAGATGTTAAAATATTTACAAATCATTCTATTAAATTACCTTGGTGAAGTTGTGAACCAAGATATACTTAATATAAGAGTTCAAGTAAAGTTTACATGGACTAGTTAGATTAGTTTAGTTTAGTATAAAACAACTTAAAATGTGATTTCCTTAGCAATAGTTCATAGGTAAATAGGTAAACCACTAGTGCAAAAACCTTTCCATTACGACGATATTCGTGATCAACGTAAGTTGATTGCACTATCACTACAAGCGAGCTATTATACTTGTGGCACACACATTAGTTAGCACTTCTCACTTTCACTCTATCAAACAAGTTTTAATTCCAGATTTTTGTTAAACACCATGCTTATATCTTCCCCTTTTAGTACCAAGTCTTTATTTATATTATACTCAAGTAGATTCATACTTATTATAAAACTCCTAAGAGATCTAACTTTTTCTACAAGAAGTGCTATGATGTTTTTCTTGCTTTCGTTTCAACTTCATGGTCTTCCATAACTCTAAATTTCTAATCATGAAATTATGCCGTTGTTTGCTACAATTCTTTTTTTTTTCAAAACTTATAACACTTTATTGAGATTCATATCAACAAGATACTCGTATTCTTACTCATCCTCAATTAAAAGCATGAACTTTGCAAATGATTCATTCATATATTACTATATATAACCTAATATATACTGCTTATACACATTTAAGTAATAAGTGAATGAAAAAGATACACTACCATTCTTTCCTCTTTAACTGCTTCCAAAATAAAACTTTACGATCATACCGCCAGTGTTTATCCTTACTTCCTCCTTTCTTACCACTTCCCATAGTGTTGATGCACCCAAACTTAAACCAACCTTGTCCTCAACCTGAAACATAAAGCAGTAAATACGTAAACATATATAATATAATTTAAGAACTGTATAATACTTACCATAATAGTGCATAAATATAAAATTTAGCTAACTACTATAGTACCAAAATATCCCAAATTAAAAGTTAATTAGTATTTAAGTGTCACTCATCTCCTTAAGATCTAGAAAAACTCTAAGATTTAGGCTTTAGGATTAATCATCATCATCATCTCCTACAGCATGAGATGGTGTCAAAAGACGTACCACACTTCTGTTCTTTACCAAGTCAAGATTAAACAAGTAGTTTGGTGTTGCTAGAAATGTGATAGACCTATCGGTAGGTCTCAATCTTCTGCTACTCTTATATCTAGCTATGTCTCTCTAATGATCCGTAAATAACATGAAGTTTCTCTGTCCATTCAGTTGGTCCTGAATCCTTCTATGCCTGTCTTGCTCATGTATCAACGAGGCTTCATTATATTAAGCCCTATCCACCATGTATTGTCTCCTCATCTCAGCAATCCACAACTTGTGCTATCGTGGACTCAAACCTTTAGGTGGTGGTAGAGTGCCTATGCTAGTGGACGTGGTGGAAAAATCTCAGGACCATTCAAGCATGCTCTCCCATTAATGGGTCTATAAACTCATAGCCCTCAGGAAATCCTTTTTTGGTTATCCCCCTCCTTTCGATATCCTTCAGTCCTCAACTCTTGGGCCAACTCCGCTGCTACTGCTGCTACAGCTGTTGTTGTATGATCCATGGCTTCCTTGCCTAACATTTTGACATCAAGTGTATCCCTCTCGGTTCTTTCTTTCATCTTCAGAGTCCTTGTATTTAGTAGTTGATTTTAAAGTTAGCATAAACTCTTAATCTATGACTACTTGGGCCTTTATATCCAAATTTTCATCTTTTATCAATCTCACTTAAGCCTTCAAGTATATCTCGGTTATGAGGATTAGAAACTACAACTTGTTGTCTTTCTCAGTCGTGATTGAATTCCTCAAATTCTTATAAATGATTTCCCTAGCATTGATCCTCCCATTCTTTATAATCTCATATAAAAAGTTATTTTGGGGTTGTTTATCTCACCCGGCTCAGTAGTCGGGTATAATGAAACAACTTGAAAATGTTGTCACATTCTATGCATTTTCCTTAATTTCCCCTTTTTAATGTGCTTTGACACACTCTCAGCTCTCACTACCCATCCATGTTATCCTATGGCAACTAATTATCTCTCCATAGTTCTAGAAGGATATAGGTTTTTATGGTCCGTCATATAAATCATTTGAGAAGAATTTTGGTTCTCCATTTAAATTCTAGTATTGTAAACCATAGATACCATTTATGTAATGCTCATTAAATGGTACCACCACTCCTCTCACCTTAACTGGTTCTCCTTTCCTTGCGAACTGCGCATTGGCATATAACTCGTAAACAATCTCATATGCCCCATAAACCTTGCTCTCCCTATAGTCTTTCTTGAATTGCTTCCAACCCCATTGCCTAGTAACGTTATTGACTCTCTCATTATACTTGGCCAAGAGACTGATTCCTTTCTCTCATACGAATTCCTTATTCTCTATGGTCTTATACCTATCCTTGGCCCCTTTACTAATATAGAAAATTGATTTAAAAGGCCTTAGAGCATCCTCATTTTGAGCTCTTGAGGATGATGCCTCATCGTCATTGGCCCAAACTTCATTAACTTGACTTGTTCTTGTTAGACCCTACCTAATTAGCGCATCTGACCAATCTAGATTACCTTAATTCCCTTGATAATGTAGCAGCCTTAATCTCACCTTCAATAAATAATTAAAATTAAGATATCATAATCATCAAATATGAAACTTTATCAACCATAAAGGATTCAAAAATTAAATCTCAAACCTCAAAATTATGTAAGATTGATTAAATAATCTTTGAAATTTCATAAAAAACATTTGACAGCACATCCTCTTTTCTAAGCCTACACCGAAAAACTTAGTACTCAAAAATCTTCAACAAAACTTACTCAGCTTGGTGGAAATACCGAAGGATTCATAATCCACTAGTAATAATATATATTACAATAACAAAAATTATTTATTCATTCTAACATACTTCAGATTTTCAAAATCCCTATACCCTTGACCTTAGTTCCGCAACATTCTAATCCATCTTAAAACCATTGCAACAATTTGATAAGAGATCCTAATGGCATAGGAACCTAAAAACCCATGTATATAATATATTATATTCAAAAATAATACATACGAAGAGAGAAAGGAACTGAGCAAGGCCCAAACAGTCAAAAATCTTTCCCTTTCCTTTTTCACTGCTAAAACCTATCATTACCCAATTATAATTTTCATTAATGTTAGGTATGTAAGTCTCACACTATCTAGTACATCTGTAATAATCAAAAGCATAATATTCTAAGAGATTAAATGAACAATATAATCCAAGAAATTTAAATACAACCGTGAATGCATCCCTTTTTTGTTATTCGAGCACTATCAGATAACGTTCTTCGAAAGTGGTAGGTAAATAATAGTAAGGACTCATGCCCAGAGAGGATAACCAAATGAGTCTCGTTCCTCTAAACTATGGGAGTATGATTTGGTTTAACATGATCTCAAGATAATAACGTGATGCAAAGTATCAGTGATCCAACCCCTCAAGCATAATATAGTTTTACCCTGTACATATAGTTAGGTAGCATAATATAGTTCTAACCTGTACACATAGTTAGGTAGACACTATAATGAGACTCAAGTCGACCTTATCCTCCCTTAGCATGTATGCATGCACAATAAAAATGCAATATAAAGATCAATGCAATTTATACGAGATTATAATCATACAATGTAAATGTTACTATGGGATTTATTTTATCTTACAAACGTGATATCGCAACTATGTTGCTCTCCGAGTTGGTAAATTAGACCACACGAGGTTCCAATTACGGTCTTACGTTTCACTTACAAGTGTATAAGATTCTAAAACCATTCCACAAGTTTTTCCAATTAGTTGTAGTTTAATTGACCCAAAAACCTAAGAATCCCTCCAAATCAACTTTTTAGATGTCAGGATACCAATTTTGACTCTAAATTATGGTTCGAAATTAAAAATTAACTTAGACTAGGCTTTAAATAATTTTCACAATTTGGGCATTTTTGATATTGTAACATGCATTTCGAGGAAACCCTTGGTATAAATCCTCAAGAAAATCCCAAAATCTTAAATTTTTATAAAAATCATCAATTCCCATTAATATGCCAAAAAATCCCCATGCTTATAATTTTTTGTGAATTTCTAGGGGTTTTATTTAATTATTTAAAATTTTAAAAACATTTTTTTAACTTACTGGGTGTTGGGATGCCACCCCCTCCCCCCATCGTTTTCTCCAACTTTCTTCCCCCTGTACCTCCTCCTTCTTTCTTCCTTAATGACTCTTCGTTATCCTTTTTCTCTCACTGTTTTCTATCTTCAATTTGGTCCTTCCCACCATCTTTCCTTACACAATCAAGCCTTCCTAACCATCCTTATTTATCATACACACACACACATATATATACATATATATATATCTACAGTCCATGAAATCGAGATTCACAGTCCAAAAACCAAATTTTGAATACTCTTACCTTCTATGGCCACTGTCCACTAACAACCTCGAGTCTTCTCTCGGTAGAGAGAGAGAGAGATGTGAGGGAGTCAACGCCATGGGATGAGATGATGGAGGACGATGATCAAGGGAGAAGATGAAGAGTGGTGAAGGGAGATTGAAGATGAAAATGGTGAACGGGGAGCCCCCTTCGATTCATTTCAAATTTGTAACTAAAGGGTTGCCAAATGACTACTTTGCCCCTCAGTATTTTTCTTCAAGTATATAAAAAAACTATCCTTTTATGTTTTTTCTCATTTCCTTTTATTTTCATATTTATCACCTCAATTTTTATCAGAATTAAACCCCGTAAAATACCCCAATTTCGTCAAAAATTGAAGAATTTACCAAAGCATTCCTAAACTTCCGAATAACACGTCTCACATGCAAATCAAGGTATGGAACCCATGTCGGCTCTTTAAAAACAATTAAACTCAAAATTTCATATTTTAAACCTAAATACAATTTTTTTTTGTGAAATTCGAAAGGAAGGTTTATGTAGATATTTTAACTATCTCGAAACCCATCTCAATATGTATATCGAGATAAAACCCCTGTGAAATATTGAATTTACTTGATCAAATAAATTTCGTAAAATAACTTAGTATTTAGTACATAATACTAGCCACACATCACATAAAAATAAAATTAATTAATTATCACAATTTCACCTGTGTTTAACTCTCGACTCACGGCCAAAACCATGATTAGTCTCTATTAATCCTTAATTAGTAACAATTATTGATTTTAGAATTTTATGATTTAACAATCTTCCTTTATAATACAAATTTCATCATCGAAATTGAATTGAAATTGAGTTTACCTCGACCAAAAGAGATCCGAAAAAAGTTCTCTCATATACGGCTCTCGTTCCTTAGTTAGCTTCGAATCACCATGAAATTGCCACTAGACCCAAATGAGTGGAATTTCTTTATTTCAAAGCTTTTGGATCTTCCTATTCATAATAAATATAGGTTTCTCTTCATATGACATATCACACTGCAAATCAAACTGATTTCATTCAACTATGTTATGCGAATCAGGTTCTTTCCGTTAGAGAGTAGACACTTCATGAACTTCGACCAACTGAGGTGGTAATGCAAGTCTATATGCAACCTTCCCAATCTATTTTATAATCTAAAAAGGTCATATAAATCTTAGAGAGAGCTTGCCATATAATCCACACCTGGAATGACCTTTGCAAAGGGAGACTTTTAAATACACCTAATTCCCTTTTGTTATATTCGATAAATCGGTAATAGAGATCATAATAAATTTTGTGCCTTTTCAGTGTCACTTTCAATCTTAGATTAATATGCTGCACAACATCAGTGTGATCTCGAACCATCTGTAACCCCAACTCTACTATATCCTCTGGTTCAGTCTAACCGGCTTGAGAACAATAAGATATACAAAACAAAACCTCAATCGAATCCACCTAGATACTTGATTGACAATTGTTATTATAAAAGAACTTATATAAAGGTATGTATTCTTCCCTTGAACCTCTAAATCCTAGTACACGAGCCCTGAGCATGTTCTCCTCACATGAATCGATCTTTAAGTCTAACCATCCATTCAAATGTACTGAGGGTCGAGCAGTTCCTCTATGCTTTACCAGAAGCCCGATGTGTACTGAGCATCTCGATTAAGAAACTATCATTAATGGTAATCCAAACAAGCGAACCACCTTTCTCTCACATAACAAGCTCAGTTGTGTAAAGGTTTTCCAAATGCATATTGGAAGAAAATGAGCAAACTTCGTCAGTTTTTCAACAATAATACAAACTGCATCATGTTTCCCCTGTGAACTAGGTAGATAAGTAACAAAATCCATTGCACTATGTTCCTATTTCCACTGCGGTATGGGAATTGGCTGAAACATACCCCCAAGTTTTCGCTCTTCGGCCTTAACCTATTTGGAAATCTCACATTTCCTTTCAGTCACCCACATCGACTTTCATCCCTGGCTACAAATGCAATTGCTTCATATTATGATATATTTTGTCTTGCCAATATGAATGCTATATTTGAACCAATGAGATTCTCTCAATATCTCATCCTAAAACTCAGCTATCGATGGAATCCAAAGTTTGCCTCTAAGCCTCAAACTCTGATCCATGGATTCAGTCTAATTTGGAGTATTACTATCATCAACAAACCCCTCGAACTTCCCACAATCCACATCACTTTGCTGACACTCTATCATTTTCTAAATAGAGAAGGTTTGCACTCTAAGTTGGGCATAAATTGATTCATCATCAGCCTTAGAAATTTCGAACAAAGTCATAGCAATGACTTTTTCGAGCAACTTATATACATAAGTCAACAGATTAGCCGCACGCAATGTTTCACCACTCCTACTCAATGCATCCGCAATAACACTCGCTGTACTCGGATGTTATTCAAGAATAAAATCAAAGTCTTTCAAATGTTAAAACCATTGTCATTGTCTCATATTCAACTCATTCTGAAAGAAAAATACTTCAAAATTTTATAGTATGAAAATGGCACGAAGTTTTCTATACAAATAATGTCTCCACAACTTTAAATCAAACATAATTACCGCTTATTCCATATCATAAATAGGATAATTCTTCTCATGAATCATTAATTGCCAAGAAGCATATACAATTACCCTGCCATTCTACATTAACACAAAATCGAAACTCACTTTAAATGCATTAGTATTGACTGTAAGCCCTTTCCTTAGTTCAGCTAATACAAGAACTAGTGCTAAAGTCAAACATTTCTTTAATTCTCAAAATACATCATCACATTCCTTTGACTAAACAAATGGAACATCTTTTTCTCAAGTTAATTTAGTAATTGACACTGCTATCTTAGAAGAATCTCTAGCAAATCTACGATAATAGCCAACCAAACCCAAAAAACTATGCATCTCCATCATTGTGGCAAGTTTTGGCCAACTAATGATGGTCTCAATCTTAGCTCGATCTACTGAAATTCCTTTTGTAGTAACCACATGAATAGAAAAAACTTCATCTCAAATAACCAAAACTCGCATTTGCTAAATCGGCATACAACCTTTGAATTTTCAAAATTTAGAGAATAATTGTAAGATAGAGTTCATAATCCTCTCAAGTCTTAGAGTGTGATTTGACACTGTTCAATTGATAAAAAGAATTATCAATTTGAGGCAATAAATATTTATTCCAAATAGTGAACCTGTTCAATTGTCTATAATCAATGCAAAATTTCAAACTATCATCCTTCCCATTCACAAAAAGGATTGGTGTACTACACGATGACATAATTTAATGAACCAACCCTTTATCCAACGACTCCTCCTACTATTTATGAAACTCCTACAATTCTGTCCAAGCATTCTATAAGGAGGAGCAGATATTGTTTTAGTACAAGAACCAAATCAATCACAAACTCAAACTTTCTTTGAGGTAAAACTCCAGATAAATCATTAGGACACACGTCTAACAATTCACAAACCACATGAATCTCATTTAGTTTAATTTTAGGTCTTGCCTCTTTACTAATACTTCTAGTAAGAGTTTTCATTTCTTCCCCAGTAGCTAGCCTACCTCTTGTTAAAGAAAACCTAGATGATGTTCCAATGTATTTAAATACCGTACAATAAGAAATATTAAAGAACTTCGTCTTATGAAAACATTCCAATTGTGCATAATAAGCCACTAGCCAATCTATTCCCTACAACAAATGAAAATTCAGAAACTCCAACACACGTAGATTAATGGCCATCCATGCTTGGAGGTCTCAACAAAAAATTTCAGACACATAAGGTGAGGATCCACCTTATCCCTAGTTACTCTTTTAAGTACAAGATGAATAGGGACTCACATCAGAGTTAAACCTAACTCAATCACCACACGACCTCAAATTGAAATCATACCTTTGATAAGATTATGATTTGTATAAGAATCTTGTTCAATCACTGCTTGAACACATTTTGTGATATGTTGTTAAGGTATTGACACATAAGAGGATGCTCCTAAAAATTGTAAACACGGAATCGTGTAATATCATTTCTTTCCATACCTAAAACACGTAACTGCACTTCAAATTCTAAGGAAAATCTTTGATAATGTTACCCTGCTTCCCACACCCAAAACATGTAACTATAGGCTTACTACTTATCGAAGATTCCTAACTAGTTATTGATCGCTAACTCGAGCTTTTTCCTTGATATCCTCAAGCCTTACCTCAATTCTTCCCTTTGTTCTGAGACTTTAGGTCAAACTTGGATGTAAACCTTCTATTTCACTTAGAACTTCAGCCCTGTCTTGAGTACACGATGCCTTAATATCATCGTGATCCGGGCTAAAAAATCCTTGTAGTCACGTAAGCTTTAGCTATATCTCAAACTTTTGCAGTGTGTGCGATTTAGTTGTTGATGTAATAGTACCAAACTCTTCTTACCTTTCCTCTTATGACATTCCATTAGCCATGTCAGGATCAACCTTAACCAAAACTACTAAAATCAATTCAACTCTGGAACAAATTGCAAAGGTAGTTTGCTCCTTTTCGTAGCTAGAGTAGCAGTAGAAACTTCCTAAGCAACATGAATCATATGTGGCTAGGCTACCACCTATACCTATAAGATATTCAACAATTCTTACATATATCCAGCCAAATTCTCTAACATATTTGAATCCACACGTTGTGTATCCTAATTATCATTACCAGATCCTTAACGCGGCTCTTGATGTACTATGAGTGGACATTTTAACCATATCCATCGATATCACGATTATATTAAATACATAACACATTTATAAAGTTTTTAGGCTTTTTAAAATAGTTTCATTGCATTACTTCCCAACAAATCACTTACTTAACCTCAATCTATAATTACCAATTAGGATCCTTGGCTCTGATACCAATATTGTTAGACCCTACCTAATTAGGGCATCTGACAAGCCTAGATTACCTTAATTTTCTTGATAATCTAGTAGCCTTAATCTCATCATTAATAAATAATTCAAATTAGGATATCGTAATCATCAATTATGAAACTTTATCAACCACAAAGGATTCTAAAAGTAAATTTGAAACCTCATAGTTTCTTTAGATTGATTAAATAATCTCTGAAATTTTGTAAAATTATTTTGACAACTCTACTTTAGTTTTTAAGCTTACACCAAAAAATCCAATCTTCAAAAATCTTCGGCATAACCTGCTCAGCTTGGTGGAAATGCCGAAGGACTCACAATTCACCCATAACAATATATATTGCAATAACAAAAAATATCTATTCATTCTAGCTTATTTCAGGTTTTCAAAATCCTTAAACTTCTTACCTTAGGTCCACAACATTCCAATCTGTCCTAAAACGATTTCAACAATTCTAAAAGAGATACTAATTACACAAGAAACCCAAAACCCATTTATACAATATATTATATTAAAAAATAATACATACAGAGAGAGAAAGGAACTAAGCAAGTAAAAAATAGTCAGAAAGTTTTCCCTTTCCCTTGTCGCCGCTAAAAACCTATCATTACCCAATTACAAAAATTAGATAGTGTCAGATAAGTAAATCCCACACTATCCACTACACCTGTAATAAGCAAATGCATAATAATCTAAGAGATTAAACGAACAATATAATTTGAGGAATTTAACTACAATCATGGATCCATCATGTTTCTACTATCTGACCACATTCAGATAACGTTCTCTGAAAGTGGTAAGTAAACAATAGTAAGGACTCATGCTAAGAGAGGATAACCAAACGAGTCTCGTTCCTTTAGATTATAGGAGTACGATATGGTTCAACATGATCTCAAGATAACCACGTAATGCAAAGTATCAGTGACTCCAGCTCCTCAAACATAATATAGTTTTACCTTGGAAATACAGTTAAGTAGCATAATAGAGTTCTACCCGGTAGACATAGTTAGGTACACACTATAAGGAGACTCAAATCGCCCTTATCCTCCCTACCCGTGTATGCGTGTACAATAAAAATGCAATATTAGTAGCAATGCAATTTATACGAGATTATAATCACATAATGTAAAGGTTACTATGGGATTTAATTTACCTTAAAATGCGATATCATAACTATATTGCACCCTGAGTTGGTAAATTAGCCCACATGAGGTTCTAATTATGGTCTTACAATTCATTTACAATTCTGTAAGATTCCAAAACCATTCCACATGTTTGTCCAATTACTTGCAGTTTAATCGACCCAAAAACCTCAGAATCCCTCCAAATCAACTCCTCAGATGTCAAGATGCCAATTTTGATTCTAAATTGGGGTTCAAAATAAAAAATTAACCTATACTAGGCTTTAAAACAATTTTCATAATTTTGGGAACTTTTGATGTCGTAACATGCTTTACGAGGAAAACCCCATTATAAATCCTCGAGAAAATCCCAAAATCCTCAATTTTCATAAAAATCCACAATTTCCATTAATTTTTCCAAAAATCCCCATTTTTATAATTTTTCATAATTTCTAGGGTTTTTATTTAATTCTTTTCAATTTTTAAAAACATTTTTTAACTCACTAGGTGTTGGGATGCCAACCCTCCCCCATCGTCTTCTCCAGCCTTCTTCCCCCTCTAATTCCTTTTTTTTTCTCCTATAATGACTCTGCGTTTTCTTTTTTTTTTTCTCACTATTTTTTCTTCAATTTGATCTTTCCCTCCATATCTCCTTACACAATTAAACCTTCTTAACCATCCCTATTTATCATACATACATACATACCTATAGTCCATGAAATCCAAATTCACACTCCAAAAACCAAATTTCGAATTTCTTACATTTCGTGGCCACTGTCAACCAACAACCTCGAGTCTTCTCTCAGTTTCAATTCAAAATAATGGAGAGAGAGATTGTACTAGAGGGAGAGAGATGTGAGGGAGTCAACACCGTAGGTTGAGATGATGGAGGACGATGATCAAGGGAGAAGATGAAGAATAGTAAAGGGAGATTGAAGATGAAAACGTTGAAAAAGGAGACCCCTTTGATTCATTTCGATTTGTAACTAAACGATCGCCAAATAACCACTTTGTTCCTTAGTATTTATCTTCAAATATTTTAAAAAACTACCTTTTATGGTCTTTTCTCATTTCTTATTATTTTGTATTTATCACCTCGATTTTTTCAAATTAAACCCCATAAAATACCCCAATTTTGTAAAAAGTTAGAGAATTTACCAAAGCCCTCCAAAACTCTCAGATAACCCGTCTCACACGCAAATTGAGGTATGAGACCCACGTCGGCTCGTTAAAAATAATTAAACTCAAAATCTCAAATTTTAAACTTAAATACAATTATTTTTGGTTAAATTCGAAATGAAGGTTCAAGTCAATATTTTAACTATCCCTAAACCCATCTCGAGACATATCTCGTGATAAAACCCCTCAAAATATCGAATTTTGATTGACTTAAATCTCGCAAAATAACATGGTATATTGTACACGACACTAGCCAGACATACACAAAAATAAAATTAATTAAATATCTCAATTTCACCGATGTTTAACTCCCTACTCAAGTCCAAAACCATAATTAGTCTCTGTTAATCCTTAATTAGCCATAATTATTGAATTAAAAACTTTGGGATTTGATAGTTTGCCTCCTTCTTTCAATTATCTCAATAACTCACACAACCATAATAATACTACAACGGGTTTTCAAATCTCCTATAATCAAAACTTTCATTCACAATGGTCATTCACATGCCAAATAATTCAAAAGGACATAAACTAATCCATAATTAGCCACTTTGATGCTCTAAATCCACACAACTTCAATTTCCAATCCAAAAACCTAATTTCCATTATTCATTCAATTTCATCTATAATATCAAAATTCAAAGCATAACTAATGAAATTGTAAGTATATCTCAATGTTGAACTATTTTTCGATGTAGATTACTTCTCCAATCCTCTATCAATCAAAGCCCTCACACTATTCTGACTATCTACAACCCTATTTCTCTCTTAACTTATTAATGTCCTAGCTTTCCTCTTTTATGCAAATCTACAATGTACTTTTTGTTTTACTATTGATCACTAGGAACACTCATTTTCCCTCTTAAAATTGCTCAATCTAGAGTTCATGAGGGATGTATGGTTGGTTGGTGTTGTATGGAATAAGGTTTAAATGTGTAAATTCTTGGTTGAAAGGGTATCAAAAACCCCTCATCGACCTCAACATCGTCCTTTATACGGCATGACGCTTACACATCATGGGCATGGAGTCGACTCAACAGTAAGCATAAAATGCTCACAGGTTGGTGCTGTCCTAGCGTCACCTGTATTAGTCCATAGCATCATGACGTCAACCAATATGTTTTAATAAGTTTTCAATTTTTCATTTAACTCCCTATTGGTATTCTCTTGATGTTGTGCATTATTACACAAGGCATCAAGACAACGTGAAATATTTTTATATAAAAATTCCATAAAAACTTATTTGTGATTTTTCCATTAACCTGACCTTGACCACTCCAACTCTTTACGCTCTTTGCTGAGTATATTCAAACTCCTCCATTCTGATGAACATTCACCCGACAAATGGTCTTTTTCTACATATGTAGCACAAAACTTCTTAAAATTAGAAAACTCCAAAAATATTTGGATTGCTCTATCTAATAAAAAAATAACTAAAATTTTCAAACTAAAATAAAAAACCTTGGGTTGCCTCCCAGTAGCACTTCTTTTAACGTCCTTATCCCAACTTATGCAACACGACTCTCGAATGAGCACCGTGATGCACCAAGGTTACTTAAATGATGTATCCTCGCGAAGTTCTTCATATCGTCTAATCTTTTTCTGGCATGATACCTTATCCTTCATAATCTTCAAACAACTTGGCACGCCGTACCATGTTTCAACAATTGTTTTTTAAAATCTTCTCATTTATCATTACACAAATCCAAATTTTCTCACCATTCCATTGATCTTGTAGTTCTTCCTTAAATGGCATATGTAATATAACTAAATTGATTGTCCCTTACATAAACTTTGTATTGTGTGATCTCAAGTTTTCTTTGCTTTTATCTTTTATTATTATCTTCAATTTCTGTAGATCAACACCACTATCATGTTGCATAATATCCTCGATATGATTCTCCTATTTAACAATGTAAAGTGAATCATATTGCTCAGAAGTATCACTAATGTTGCAATCCTTTTGACTTGGGTTCTCTACTTCTTCATATGTTTCATGACATGTTTTGTCACTTCATAACATTTCCTAAACTTAGTTCTCATTAAACTCAACCAAAACCTTTTGCCTTGAATTTATGAATGTTGCAATTTCTTCTAAATTATTTTCAAAATTCAAGAACGCTTGCTCGTCTTCTTCCTCCTTTATATTAAACGATTATACATAAATCTTTAATCTTTCCTCATAGTTTTTGAGATCATGATCGCTTTGCTCAGCTATTTTTCTTACCATTTGCTCTAGAGATAGAAAAGAATCGTTCATCCAGTTCTTGATCTTGTCCTAAGTGGTAGTTGTCATAAGAACTCCGTTATGATGGATAGACATTTTAAATATGAGGGTTTTAAAAATGTTTTGATAACTATGCCATGGCTCCTTTCCTTATATGTAGTTGCAATGCCCTTAACTTGTGACAAATCTTGTAAATCCATAAGGGTTATAATATGGTTGATGATATCCCATCCATGCCAGACCACTCGTGATTAGTTGTGCTTGGTATATGGTATTATCTCGAACAAACTCACTTTGATAAACTAACTTTGAGATTTTATCAAGGATTTCATGTTTGATTCCTTAACATGATAGCCATACATTCTTTACATCCTAGAAATACGAAAGTCGAAAGATATTTGATCAAGTGTTGCAGGGTAAATCAACTTAAAACTAAAATTAATATAATTACATAAAATTACAATTCTTAACAAGTAAGAGAACTAAATTGATTATGGCTACTATCCCTGGCAATGGTGCCAAAAACATGATTATAATCAAAGTATAACTGTTCAAATTGTAGTAATAATTTCATCAACAAAGGTTGATTACAGATATCGTCCTTTGGGAAATGTTTATATGGACGCCGTTAACTTGGTTAAGTTACTCTATTGTTAAGAAGGACTTTTTTATTTGGATTTAAACTAAACTACTTTATTATATAAAACAATGTAATATAAATTGTGTTCTTATATTGAGAAGACTCTTATGGCCTGTTTGGTTCGTAGGATTAGCCCGGATTAGCTACACTGGACTAGTTAATCCGTTGTTTGCTTGGAGGATTAACTAGGCCAGCGGACTAATTAAGAGGCATGGTAGTGGATTAAATAATACCACCATTTTTGGTGGGATTAGCTAATCCTTAGTGGGTGGTGGAGGAGATTACCACTTTACCCCTCCCATTAACACAAACACCAAACAACAATTCTCACGAATCAATTGACCTCCCTCCCATTAGCATCTGAGCTCTCAATACTCAAGTAGACGCTCTCCAACCAAAAAATCTTGTTGAATGGAGACTAGCGCTAACATGTGCCTCGCCTTCTCCGCTCTCTCCACTTCCGCCTCTCCCACCAAACAAAACCCCAAATTCACTCTCCCATCTTCTTCACAAAAACCTTGCAATCACTATCATCGTCGTCATCATCATCTGAGTCTGAGTTCTTCACACCGCGGACAACCTCTGATTTCCTCTGCAACCTCGTCTTCAAGCTCTCTCTGGCGAATTCCCGAGCTCCTCGTCTCAAGATCTCGCTGTGCTACTCGAAGTGGAAGGGTTAGTTCGTTCGCCGCAATTGTTGCGTTGATTTTGTATTCCTTTTGTTCGAATGTTGTTTTCGGCTCTGAATGTGGATTCGTGATACATGCGTGCTTGGAGTCTTGTATATGTATAGTTGTAAGTTGGTAATATGTATGATATATTGGCAACTTTGCTTTGATAAAGAAAAGTCTGAGCATTTTTGGTAATATTTGTGTGTTGGGAAGCATAATTCTGAGGTTGGCAGTGATGAATTGTGGTAAGATGCGTGACCACTCGATCGAGTTCGTGCATTTCTTTTATTTATATTGTAGTTAGAGCATATCTTTTACTAGTTGGTTTTGAATCAGTTAACAGTTTACATATTTTTTTTGTTTTTGATTAAGTAGAATGGGGTGTTTTTTATATAAAGGATACTTTGGTAAATGTACATGTACAACCTCATTTAATCCCAACCTTAAAACTCCCAACCAAACAAGATACACAAATGGGACTAAACTATCTAAACCCATGTGTTAGTCCCATCACTAATTAATCCCATGTGTTTGGATTCACTAAAATGTGAACCAAACAGGCCATTTGTTCATAACTTCACCAAGGTGATAAATTACTATGCTTTCCGTCTCAGCCTTCCTTCATCTTCATTATGTGTGTGCAACGCTTAATTAGAATAGACAGATTTCCTTAATATTCACTTCAGCCCACTGTCATGATGAAAAAGATCTTAATGTTCAAACTAGAATGCCTTTTATCGGTGTGAATAACGTAAGTCTCATGTAGCATTAAGTTCCAAATCCTTAGCTTCATAAACACTTAAGTTTACTATCCTTGCCTCCCTAATCAACAACTATCTATCGATGTTATATATTTTATTGTTGTGTTGTTCATATAAAGCTTAAAAGATCCAACGACCATGGTAACTTTTAAAACCTCTAATCAACAAACATGTGATTTAGATGTTCATATACACATAGAATCAATATAAATTTTAACCATTGCACTCCTAAACATTATAATCCATTCATAATTTCTTTTGTTTAGTATTCATACCATAGGATTCATTAATTCCTAAGATAAATAAACTACTCACTCATAATTGAAATCAATAACATACAATTCACAAACATTATTAAAATCAGATATTAAACTAGATATTAACATTAATTGAATAATGGAAACAAACATTAAATTGCAAAATAGGAGTCTTCAATGTCTTCTCCTTTAAAACTTTTCTCAATACTCAAGACTAATACTAATCTATTGTGTGGCTTATAAACTATTTTATTATATGATAATTAGTATATTATGGTTATGTTCTACGATATTGGGTTGTAAACTATGAGTTTACCACGTTTTAATGCGTATTGATACTCTTAAGACTCGAAAGAATACAATTAAAAACCATAATTAACAATTCTAAACTAAGTAGAATTCAAAGACTTTTTATTTTTTTTCCCGTTGATGTTTGTAGCCATTTGTGTAAAGTCACATCGCTGCCATAGAGTCAACCTTGTGTACTTGCCCAATATCGTGTGTGTTACAACATAGCACCGCTAGTGCGTCAAGTGCATTGCATCTCTTCTTTGGTCTCCATGCCTTCTCAACACCTTGCCCATGCCTTGTGCTTACTTCCCACGACATCAATGGCCTTTTCCACGGGGTTAAGTGTTCTTTTATGCTTTTTCCTCTCATTTCATCATGAAATCACTCTTTTGTTTCTTTTATATCTTGTAGACCTTAAAAAAAATAAACGCCATCAATTAAAGCTCAATCTGGGATATTTGGGTAAATTATATAACTAAACTAGTCCTATGTATAAGTCAACTTAAACACTTATCATTAACAAAAATAATAATAAAAATAATGTTTCATAATATTGATCTAAGGCACATGCCCCATCAAACTATAAGTTATTTCAAAATCAACTCGAAGTTCATGAAAATTGGTTTTGATATCAAACTGTAGCATCCCCTATCCTAATTAAGGCGATAACCAGCCTAAAACCCTAATTAAGCCCTAGTACACCTGCCAGACTTAATTAGAGCTAGATGCCTCTCACTAATACCTAATAAACATAACATGAATATATTAATAATCGAATAATTAAAAATAAAATGTAGCAGAAATTCAAAACTTTTTCGATAATTACAATATATGAAAAACTTGCGATAAACCTTAGTAGCAGATCTATATCATAACGTTATTTATTACAATAAAATAATTCAATATGTTATATACATTGAAGGATAAATCAATACATCGTAGAGAAGACTATAAACTCCTAATCTTCTTCATTCTTAAGTTGAAGCGTCTGACGTTAACCTGAAATGTTAATTTTGGGAATGAGTGCTCAAACTTGCTTAGTAAGTGACTGTCAAATTATACATTAATTTTATACTAATCGTCAATGAATCAATGCAAACCAATATGATTCATTTTCATATGTTAAGGATAACATAATGAATAGAAATAATATATAAACATATTCAAATTAGTCAGGCAATATTAGTTGTACCAATGACTTAACTTTTCATTTCATTATTATGAGAGCCATCTATCTTTTATTCAGGAATACCACTGATTGAATCACCTTGTTAGATGATGTGTAGTTTCATCAATATATTAGAGAATAGCTGAGTGTCTAAACTTTTAGGATAATGATTAATGACAAATTAAGCCACAGACTATGAAGGTATGGGACTAAGGTTCATCCTTAGTGACCCCTCAGCCACCCCATATACGATGAATCTCATTCCATCTCATTCTCAAGTGATAAATCATGTTTTATTCTTGTCATGGTACAATGCTCTAATTTCCAAACCCATAAACTACAAGAACTAATTATATCAAGTTACGTAGCATAATTGATAAAATAGATGAGTCCCACTTACCTTAGTTGTAGTTTTCTGACTAATTTTGACTTACTCTACTCTTGTGATACCTTAAACCTTTCCCCTATCGATGAAGATCCTAAAATAAACCAATTATTTTCAATTTAGGGTAAATACAGTAAATTTAGAACCCCTAAATTGGTTCTCAAACCCCCATAGAAACCTATGTAAAATTCAACATCTTTTGATGTTTTCTGAATGGGGAGCACACTCTCTACTTTGGTAGAATGCGTTCTACCTTTGGGTTCATCTTATCTTTATGAGGGAGTGTACTTCTTTCTAATAGGCATCGTGCTTCACCATCGAACGATTGTCTTCCTAACTAAATAGGGCAATAACCCCTATTTGATCACTAATTCATCTAATAACTTCACCTCAACTTTTGAGAAGGCCTCAAATGAGGTCTTTCATCAATATCAAACAAAAAAAAACAATTATCTATAATTGAATCACTAATTCATTGAATCCATTAAGAAATTGAAGAAGATTATGATAAACTCACTAATAGCTCCAATTTAGCTGAGATAATCTCTTTCCAATTGTTGGTGTTCTCTCTTCACCTCATTTCAATTTCATTGATTTTAAGAAATCAAACCCTCTAGCACCTCTCTCACTTTCTCTCCATCGATCAATCTAATAGTGAGATAATCTTGAGTGTTTTTATTTATATATATGGATTTTTCTCAAGATTTGCATCGCGCGATCTAGAAACTGATCAGATGGAAGTGGTCCTAAAGCAATATGTGTCATAAAAAGACATAAATTATCACAAACATGAATTTCAAGGTTGATCTTATGGTTCACACTAATTTGATCAAACTTATAAAGTTATATATATTTATGTATATTAGCCTATATATAAATATGAATATCTACAATTATGTATTTTTATGCCTATAAGTTCACCGTGCAAGCCAATAAGCACAGTTTGGCACGCACACGACTTCCACGTCCCACACAAGTCATCCATGACCCCCATATGTAATTAGTCAAACCAACAAGTCTTTTTTATGTTTATTTTCCAATTATAAGCTTTACAATAATTCCATTAATAAGTTATACTTTCAATAATTGTTTTCTACACCAAACAAACACAATACAATCAAGCCAGTACACTCGCATGCTAATCGAGACATGTCGGGCTTAACTTAGGTTAATTAGGTTCTAGATTAATGTTAATCACATACGGAAGATAATGGGTTGTTACTGTACTCTGTAATACGCAATACTTGTTATTAGTGCAGTTCCTAATCACATCAGAATAGTTTCGTTACACCTACTTGCACATTTGAACCAAGTTTAAAGGTATGAAATCCTTGAGATGAAAAATCTCATAAAGTTAATGCTTAGGTTGCTTCTAACCTCTAGATCATTCAGTTGTCTCCAACTCTGTTCATAACACTTAATTCATTCCTAAGTCCCTAAAGGAAGTCATCGACTTTACTAACCTTTTTAACCATAGATGAATGGTGATAGTAAAATGGAGTTACTCAATCTCTAATCTAACATTAATACATCAGTGTTTTTATAAAAACTATAGGATTCTGTACATGTCTTACTTAGTAGCTCCTAAGTCTTCTCAACACTTTGCTTCGTTAGAATTTGTTTTACCTTAATCCATTTATCTCATATTCTTTAATCAACTATTTTAGGCATCTTTCATCTTCTATTACTATGCTAAGGGTTGAATAAACACTAACTCTTATAAGAGTCAACCCTGACCCATTTATAAAGTGGCTGGAAGTCAAGCATAATGTAAATTCATAAATAACAAACGACCGTTGTTATAAATCGTACCGTAAGGTACGTTTCATGTCGCTTGTGAATTTTTTCAATCTCTACTTATACAATTTCTTTGGTATAAATCTGCAAAACCCCAAGCTCAGCGCCACCTAACTATGGACAATATCATTTGATGTGCCATTTATGTCTACGCTTAAAACAAGTAACTGAATGTCTAGACCCAGAGATGCTGCCTTAATCAACATTGTTCTTTGTCCTTACTAACTATTGTTGCTATCCCTAGCCCTACTTTAAATAACCCTTTGCTTATGTACTACACGTTGTGTAAGTGAATGCCTTTTTAAATAACTAGGTGTCGAAGAATGTGTAACTGCATAAACTAGTGATAGTTGTGGTTGTGGTACAACTGACCTGACACTCTATGCCATATTGAACTGCTGACCCAGATAGTGATTCTTTATCCTCTTCCCATCCTTACCATAACCCTGCCTATATCTCTTCTTAGAATTCCACCCAGTTGGTGTCCTTGCTAGTCGTAGGACTCCATTTTTTTGGTGTGTGATAAGATACACTTATCTAGTCAAGTTGCGCTGGTAAACCCTATCTTGGTTACTCGACTTAGCTGTAACAATTGTGCCCTCAATAACAGGAAACAACCACTCACATAAAACTGTACCTATTTCGTAAGTGTGGACCACTGACACATGTTGAGAATGTGCAATAATTTACCCGTATATCCTCGTTATTCTTAGTAGTGATAAGTGGGATCGTCTCCAAATGGATTTATCAAACATCTCTAAGAAAAAAACCTTTTAATGGTTTTTATTTTTTTCTTTAATTTAATCAAATAGGAATTAAAAAACCCAATTCAAACTACAAAACTATAATAATTAACTAAACTAATTAAGCTAACTAAATTAACTTATTTAAATAATTAACTTAAATAACTTGATTCAAATTCACTAATATTCAAATAAATACAAGTCCATGATAAACAAATATCTAAACAAATATCCATAACAATAAAAAATTAATCCATTTTGCATCGAAACATGTTACTCAAATAATATAGTAAAAAAATACTTCATAAAATATTATAGATCATTAAACTTTAATCATAAGTATTTAAACAACCCCTATCAAGCCATTAGCACGAATACAACCAATATTTTGGCCGTCTATGAGGTTTATGCAAATCTTCTCTTTCAGGGGGTGCGTGTCCATATTTCACAGAAGCACTTCTAATTCTTGGTCAATATTGAACTATTTCTCCTTAAATCGATGGAAAAGACATGTTCTAATTTGTTAAATTAACCCTTTGAATACACAAAGAAATTACATTTAATAAATAACACTGCATTACACTTTGCGAAAACTTTGAACTACTAAATGTAATACCTTTGGAAAGTCACTTCAATATTAAACATAGATCTCAAATTTACTTAGGACGTCTAAACGATAATAGACCTTTCAAATAATCCTAGTTACTACTTCAGACTAGATATTGAATCAAGTATCACAGTACATATTGTAGACTAAGAATGCAATATAAAGTTTAAATATTAGAATCCACAAATAGTAATATATTAAGTAAGTGAATTAAATAATACGATTGGTTTAAAGCATTAAGCAAAAAATCATCTCCATCATGACTATATCGAAAAATTGATTAAGTTCATTTTCAGACTTTGTTTATATTAATAAACTATACACTAGACATAGATAAATACATCTAAATAAATATTTTGTATCTTCAAATCATCTCTAAAAGCAATAAACTAAAACAATAAACAATGGCTCCAAGAACAAAGAAATATTGATCTAAGTACTCAAGGGCGACTTATTTCGTAGCCTTAGTGTATATATGTAGTATTCTAGTTCTACACATCCCAAACTAACTCAAACGTCTCGTGGTTATCTAAAACTCTCAAACCAAACCTATCCATTCCTTGGCAATTTCACTTATTACTTAAATCGCTGAGAAAATCCTTGAAAATCTTCCTCTGTGCTCTAAGATTTGAGTAGATTTTCCTAATACAAAGCCAAAATCGATGATGATTCGTGGCTGTAAATTCCAGTTCTCTTTTGATATCATAATTATATACTCTTACTCTTAAACAAAAGCGATCATTATAAAAATATATTACCTACGTAAAAATGAAAATCATAATATAATAGAAATATTGAAAGAACCGCCCTTAATTAGACAATTCAACCTTCTAGTTATGCAATACGCCTCAGAATTTAAAATTAAATTAATCGCCAAGACTAAACTACTATATAGGTTTTCTCGATCTCCACTGACAAGCATCAAGCTTATAATGACTAATATAGAATCTTTAGATGCAAAAATCGCTAAATCAATCTAATTTTAAAATAATATTCAAAATAAAACCACAATCAAAGTCGATAGGAATTCTTTATTACCAATAATCATTATTTCATATCCATTTGTTGGAATGTTGGAATAAAAAGATATACTTCACTTAACTTAGCTATAAACATTCGAGCTAAATATTTTATTTGAAGAAATTTCACACACATCCTTTCATTTTTTATTTATATGTTTTTTTAAAAATTCTCCTATTCTATTATTATATATTATGTCTTCATATAATATTTCTATGGTTCACTGGTTCATTTTGCTAAGAATCCATTATTCTTTTTTTATGGGAATTTTTTATTTTACTTTTTCTACTACTAGATTCCCTGCTTTTTTTCCTTTGGAATCTGTGGGTCTCTTTATTTTTTTCATTTTTAAAACTCTTTTTAGCTATTCTCACTTTCAATATAGTCGAGGAAGTATTATTTCTGAATGAGTAAAGTTTATTAGCTAATTTCCTATTTTTCCTTTAATTATGGCATAAACTCTTTTCATTACATATAAAAATAAAATACTTTACTAATAATCTTTGTATAACAAGATTCTTAGAAATTTGTCTTGTTTATCTTGCACTTTTTGTTTGGATCTTTTACTTATTATAATGTTTAACACGAAGCAATCAATCCCCTATAAACTCCTCTACTATTTACACAATCTAGGTTAAGTCAAATAGGATATAACAATTCCTTTCTATCATAAACTTTTTATCTTCATGGGTGATAAAAATATGTCACTTCCATTTTATTCAAACTTATATTCAATTCCATATTCATAACTAAATGAAGTTAAATGAAATGGAAAAATATTACCTGAATCTTAAAAAATTTAAAAATCTTCAATCAACTTTTAAAAAATGAATAAATCGATTCTACCTCTCATGTAGAACTTTTCTATTCTCTGCCCGTATTCTTCTTCTCTATGTGGTATTTATTCTAAGTATATAATTCATCTCTTGCTACTCCTCCGAATCCATATAGTCAGACACCCTTTAGGTGCTTTCTATGAAGTCATCGATGATGGTCTTATCAGGGTAAACATCTAACCTTAGACCTATCATAGAAACTTGGTCATGTTTGCAAAATTCAGTAATCATCAAGAGAAACGACTATCCTTCATTTTCCTTTGTGGTTATCGCATTCCTAATCGAATCATAGATAATTTTTCCAAGATTGATATAACCTATATTTTGTACAATTATGAGGTATAATAATGTTGCCTTGTAGTCCACAACCTCAAAGTGCTACAAACTTGGCTATAGACTCGCATTTATAAAATAATTCCTTGCTTTGGTGGTTTTCTTAAAGTTTTTAGTTTGAATATGTTTCGTGTACCCATCCATATCCCAAATGAATCCAACCCTCAATATTTCTTTTAAACCATTACTGAATGGTTTGGGAAAACCTATGCCTATAGCCATATTCGGGTTTTGGGAACTTATTATTTTCTTTTGTATGAAATTTTGGTAAATCATACTACCAGTTTAATTTCGCAGGTGAATAGTCCCCTAGTCTTTCTCAGACCATGGCTATCATCTTATTATCATCTCTAAGGCCATTCGCATAAAATATCTGCACTATTATCTCACAACCCATATCTACAGGGGACCCCATGACATTGTCCACATTATAGTCCCTAGTTAACAATCCCCAATTTTTGTCCCTTATTATGTTTGAAATTCTATATTTTATTTCATTCTTTACATTGAAACCCCTATCAGAAATTTTTTATTTATTTTTGAATCCTAGCGAGAACCTTGGTATTTAGGGTTGGAGAAGGTTCTTTTGGCGTTCTAACTCTAAGGTCATTTATAGAAATCCCCGTTCGCCTTATATTTGTGGGTGGAACTTGGGATTTTTATTTAGATTTCTCTACTAAAGCTACCTTTTCTTCCTCTCGTGAACTTCTGCCTTCACCACTATTGGCCATTTTTGAAAATCTAAGATCACAAGTCTGAATAACAATTAGAAATGTGGATCAATAGATAACTTTTGTTGGAAATAATTCGGGAAAATTCAAAACTTTATTTAAGAAGAAAGGAATTCGTTTGAAAAGCTAACTTGAAATTCATCGGAAACATAAAATAAATTGACATTGAAGTTTTAATTTAATAATAAACCTTAAAATCAATTTTTTAAATAATGTAAGGCAATTGTGTGGTAAATTCTAATCTTTTTGAAAATAAAACAAACTAAACCAAACTAACTCATTTGCAAATATGTTTAAATATACCAAATTTTCTTAAATGTTGAATTTGTGAACCAACGATCATTGTAATCACAGTCCTTAATTTATTAGAATCAATGAAATCGTTTGTTCAAGTTAATTGACTGAGTTCCAATAAAACAAATTTTGAAAATCGTTGAAGAATTTGCAAAAGTCCTTCGAACAAAAAATTTGTTAAAGTAAAGAGTCAGCGTTATAGCAATTGCCTTTTTCACAATGAATTTCTCAAGATATAAGTTCTTGAATTACTCTAGATCAAATTTCCAAGATCAAGGGTGAAATCCCTTAAACACCAGTTCGACTCTACATTCCCAAATTCGAAAATTTTTGGGTTGAATGGAACTAGGTTGAGGTAGGAATCACTTAAATGCTCTAAGATTAAGCTTTGGAGGGTTAGGTGTACTAGTGAAAATGGTGTAGTGGTTTGGGTATTTGAGTGAGTTTATGTTTGCTGTGATTTGCGTTTTTGTTTTTTAGAACACAAAATCGTGCCCAACGATTCGAATAGTTGGGAAATTGTTAAGCGAATCGGTGAAAATGAGGTGCAGTGACCCACCAATATGAACATCGACTCACGTTAACTGGCCGAATTGGTAAGGATTCGGTAGACCCAAATCTTGACTTAGTTTTTGGTTTATGTCGCTGATTTAGCCAGCGATTCATAGTGTTAATTCAAATCATTAAGGAGTCACTAGGCTAATTCAACTATTTTCTCAATGATCTACATAATCAACATAAATATCATTCATTAAAACTTATATGAAGGTATAATTGACTAAATTTGAAAGTTTGATTAGGATATGTAACTAAATAAATAATTTTATTATATAAATAAATAAATATGCACGCAAGTAAATAATGCGTACTTGCATAAAGGTCGTATAAACTAAAACAACTCGATCACTCCCCCTTAATTGAAATTACCTCGAAGTTTATATTCTAAAAATATTTCTAACAAAAGAGTCAAAAATTGAGTGAATAAAACAAACAAGACTAAATTAAACTAAATTCCCAATAAAATATAAATAAATAAGGAATATGGGTTGCCTCATATAGAGTGTTTTTGTTTATTGTCGTTGGCTCGACTAAATCCTTTTAGAATTAGGTGGGGTATCTAAACTTGAATTTAAGATTATCCATTATAGTGCCATTCCCAAAAGTAATTACTCGATGATTAATCGTTACAGTGTTTTTATTTTTAGTATATCCAAAACAGCATGTGTTGTGGCTAAGAAAGGTTGTCTTAAAATTAAAGGAGGACCATCATTAATGAAGTGTAGCATGACCAAAAATTCCGTGGGTACGATGTATTTGTTCACTTGAATTGGTACATTCTTGACCACTCCTGTTGGTTGAATTGAAATACCATCTAGTAGACAAACTCGTTCAGAAATAAGTAAATCTAACTCGAATTGAGTGTGAATAATGAATTGTATACGAATGAGATTTGCATTAGAACTCGTAGCACTGAGCCCTAAAATAACAAGACCATTTTATTTTAATGTGCAAATGTATACATCCTGAATCATTAAGTTTCACATGACTTAAATCCGGCTTTTTCTTATTCTTTTTCTTGTTGTTGGATTTAAAATTTCTCAGTTTGTTAATTTTCTCCCCATTCTTCGGTTGCTGAACTCTCAATTGTTAAGTTACTTTCTTTTCGTTTGAAGTGACTTCAACTTGTTCTTTCTTTAGAATTTCTTTTGCAATTTCCATTGCTACAACATTAATTGCATAAACTTTAGCATTAATGTTATCATAATAGTTTAATTCTAGAAAATCATTATTAAAATTTCATTATCAAGTAATTCATCATATTCATCATAATTATGTTCGTTATTAATTTTGAATGTAACAATTTTTTTTTCATATTCCATAGACGTAGTTTTTTTTTTTTAAATATCTAACTTAGTTTTAGCAGTCTTAAAAAAGGTATATGTGGTGGCCCCGCACCCCGAGGTCGCTAGGATGTGTTGTGTAGGTCCCGCTGCAGTCCTGCCACATCACTGACTCGATGGGTCCTACTCGCTACTGTTGTCCATTTATACATTAATGCTCTTTGATGTGTGTGCTAACTTATTAGTTAGTTATTTAGTTATTCAATCCTTCGGTTATTTGATTAATATTATGTTGGGTTTTTGGGGTTCATACATAGCGAAAAACTCAAAACAAGTTTTGAAAAACCCCAACAGGATCGAAAATAAGTTTCATTAAACTAAATCTACGAAAGTAAATCATACCTTAGTACGCGATTTCCTTTTCTGATTGTTTGATTTTTAAGACGTTCAAGTGCGCGTCCTCTATCAGAAATCCACACACGAACGGTGAATACAATTTGGAGTGCTAGCCGTTAAAGATATTGAAAATAATTTTTCTTTCTCTCCCTAAATCCAGAGAACTCCGAAATTGTAAAACAAAAATCTTATTTCATTTTTAAGGTTTCACCATTTAGTTATATGTGTAGATAAGCCCTCACTTAAAATCATATTCGTAATACAACTATTATATTTAGGAATTTTAAGCAAATTACACATATGCTCCTATTAATAAGTCATCATATAACAAATCGTAAGGGCTTTTATGTTATGAATTTTATCATATAGAATTCATTACTCTGGACCAATTCAAATTGTGCAAATTCATTATTTGTATGTGACCCAATAGGTTCATGTGACATTGGTAATGATTTAAAAACCATTTTTGTAGACAAGTCATAAGTGGTATCTAGCAAGGCATTATGACTACCTAAGTAGCATGGATATCAGCATCAATACAACCTAATTAATAACATATATCATATCATTTTGTCGTGCAATATCCTTTGATTAAACATAAGGCATGGAAAGTCACCCTTAATGTTCAATCATACTAGTCTCGATCTATAAGTAAACTGAAAAACATCCAAGTAATATTGATCATATCAACTCACATGAACATGGCCATTATCAGCCTATCTTATAGAGGGATACATTGATGTCTTTCTTTATACGAGAGTGACAAATTCTATCATGACTACACACCTTCACATATTATTCACATGGTAACCAATCATAATCTTTATAATTGTCCAGTTAAAGACAACATTTGATTGTGTCAAATTATCATGCTCCTTATATTGAAGTCTATGGTAATTTCATGTCGAATGACTAAATGATATACCTATCATGAGTAACACCTATGACTTAATCCATGTGGTGTTGTCATAGCGAGTTGTTCCAGTACCTTATTCCCTAACAAGTGCTTATAATCTTGATTCATTATAGTTCCCAGTATAATAACCACTAAGGACATTTATGATATTTCAACAAATACCCATGGATCAAACTATAAGGTAAACATGCAATCACTTATAATAAAACAACAAATAATACCTCATTTTTATTAACTAAATTATAAGATAAACAATGTTTATAGATTGACCTAGGGCACACGCCTCAACATCTCCCAATTGCACTAGGGCCAATCATCATGTATCTAATACCTAATGACCTAACATGACCATCATGTTTCACTTGTGGAAGAGCCTTCGTTAAAGGATCTACAATATTATCTTCTCTAGGAACTCTACAAATCTTCACTTCTCCCCTCTCAATAATTTCTTGAATGAGATGAAAACATTTAAGTATATTTTTGGATCGGTGATGTGATCTTGGTTCCTTGGCCTGTGCTATTGCCCCATTATTGTCACAATACAAGCAAATGAGGTTAGTTATACTCGGAACCACACCAAGTTCTGGGATGAACTTTTTTATCCAAACTGCCTCCTTAGCTGCATCGTAAGCTGCAATATACTTAGCTTATGTTGTAGAATCTGTAACAGTTTCTTGTTTCAAACTTTTCCAGCTCATTACGCCTCCATTTAAAGTGAACACATATCCAGACTGTGATCTGAAGTCATCTATATTAGTTGGTAAACTTGCATCTATGTAACCACTTATAACAAGCTCATCTTCTAAACGCTTTTAGTCCAAGAACACTTCTTTATTCCTTCTCAAGTACTTAAAAATGTTTTTTTTTCTTCTATCCAGTGACTTTCATCGGGATCGGACTGATATCTGCTTATTGCACTAAAAGCATAAAATACATCAGGTTGAGTGCATAACATGACATACAAGATAAATCCATTAGCTGATGCAAATGGAATTATAATTCTTGTGCTCTCGCTCATCATTAGTCTTCGGACATTGAGTCTTGCTGAGATTTATACCATGAGAAATTGGCAATGACCCACTTTTAGGGTCTTGCATTCTGAACCTATTCAATACCTCATCTATATAAGAACTTTGACTTAAACCAATCAGCCTTTTGGATCTATCCCTATAGAGCTTAATCCTAAGGATGTAGGCTGCATCTCCTAAGTCCTTTATTGAGAAACACTTTCCGAACTAAGACTTGATACTCTGCAAGGTTGGGATGTCATTTTCAATGTGTAATAGATCATCAACATATAGCACCAGGATACAACTACACTGCCAATGACCTTCTTGCATACACAAGGCTCATCTTCATTTTTATGAAACCAGATTCCTTAATTGCTTTATAAAATTGAAGATTCCAACTCCGAGAAGCTTGTTTTAATCCATAAATAGATCTTTGAAACTTGCACACCTTCCTAGAAGTCTCAAGATGAACAAACCCTATAGGCTGTATCATACACACGTCCTTAAGTAACTTTCCATTTAGAAAAGCTATTTTGACATCCATTTGCCTTATATCATAATCATAATATGCGGTTATGACAATTAGAATTCTAATTGATTTAAGCATGGCTATAGGAGAAAAATTTCATCATAATCAACACCTTGAGTATGTCTAAAACCTTTTGCTACTAGCCATGCTTTATAAGTATGCACATTGCCATCCATGTATGTTTTCTTCTTGAAAATCCATTTACATCTAATGGTCTTAACACCTTCAAGTAAATCAACAAGGTTTTAAAATTGGTTATCATATATGGATTGCATCTCAGAAATCATGGCACTAAGCCATTTATCTGCCTCTGGGCTAGAAATAGCCTCTTGATAAGTAGTAGGTTCATTTTGATCCAAAAGCAAAACCTCTCTACATTCAGTAATAAGAAATCCAAATATCTTAAGCTAATGTCTTACCCTATTAGACCTACGAGGGCATTATGATACCTGTTGAGGATCAATTAGTTCAAAACATAGTTGATCTCCCACTGGTGGTTGAGTGTTTATTTTTGGTTCTTGAATTTCTTCAAGACTTACTTTATTCCCATTATTGTTTTTTGAAACAAACTCTTTTTCCATAAAGACACTATTCTGAGCAACAAATACTTTGTTCTCAATGTGATTATAAAAATCATATCCTCTAGTTTCTTTAGGATAACCAACGAATACACACTTGGTAGATTTGGATGATAATTTTTTTGAGATTTGTTATCATACGAAAACCTCACAGTCCCAAATCTTAAGGAAACATAAACTTAGTCCTTTCCCAAACCACATCTCATATGGTGTTTTATCAACCACTTTACAAGAAATATGATTTAGTGTAAATGCAGTAGTTCCTAAGGCATAACCCCAAAAGGAAATAGGAAGATCAGTATGACTCATCATACATCAAACCATATCCAATAAAGTCGGATTTCTCCTTTTAGAAACACCATTCCATTATGGAGTCGCTAGGGGAGTTAACTGTGAGACAATCCCATAGTTTCTAAGATGATTGTCAAACTCTTCGCTAAAATATTAACCATCTAGATCTGATCAAAGTGATTTAATAGTTTTGCCAACTTGATTTTGCACTTCGTTCCAAAATGTTTGAAACATCTCAAAAGATTCACCTTTATGTTTCATGAGATACACATAACTATATCTACTGAAATCATCAATAAATGTAATGAAGTACTGATAACCACCTCTAGTTATTGTGTTTATAGGACCATATAGATCAGTATGTATTAGACCAGTAAATCACTTGCCCTTTCACTATGTCCAGTAAAGGGTCTCTTTGTCATCTTGCCTAGTAAACAAGATACACATGTTTCATATGATTCAAAATCAAATAAACTTAAAAGTCCATCTTTATGGAGTTTAGAAATGCGTTTCTTATTAATGTGGCCAAGGCGACAATGCCATAGGTAGGTTTGATTCAAATCATTTGACATGAATCTCTTTGTATTTACGTTAGGAATAGGAGTATCTGTGGACCTTTTCATGTTTAGAATATAAAGACCATCATACAAATCAACATTTGCATAGAAAACTTCTTTTGAGAAATGAAGCATTTATTATTCGCAATAATGAAATTAAAACCATCCAAATCCAAACATGAAACTAAAATGATGTTTCTGCTTAAGGCAGGGACATAATAACAATTATTTAAAACTAAAATAAGTCCACTAGGTAAAATTAACTCATAGCATCATACAACCAACGCAACAACCTTTGCTCAATTTCCAATTCGTAGGATGACTTCTCCTTTCTTTAGCTTTCTACTTTCAGTGAAACCCTAGACATTAATACAAATGTGAATTCCACATCCGGTATCCAATACCCAAAAATCACTAGTAGACAAGTTAACTTCGATAATGTAAATATCTGAAGCAATAGTCGCATTACTCTTCTTTTTCTTTAGATCTTCATGATAGAGCTTGCAATTCCTGAACCAATGTCCAGGTACATGGCAGAAATGACAATTTCCTTCTTTTTCTTTTTCTTTGTAGGACTGTCAAGTAGAAGTAGCATGGGACTTGACTTATTCCATAGGCTTTGTGACAGTCACACCAGCCTTGGTAACTTTAGCCTTGCATTTGCCTTTTTTCTTCAAAGCCTTTCCTTTCTACACCATCAACATACTAGCAATGGGTTTCTTAACATTCTGCTTAGCAGTTTTAAATATCAATTGCAACTCTAGATAGACTTCTCCATGTTATTCATGTTATAGTTCATCACAAATTATGAATAACTATCACACAATGAATTCATGATCAAATCCATAGGCAACTCTTTTATTTTGGGAAATTCAAGTCTGTCAAGATGGTCAATATAGCCTTTCATTTTTAGAACATGAGGACTAATTGACGCAACCTTAGCCATTTTGAAAGAATGAAGGTTCTTGATTATATCAACCCTTTCTAGCCTAATGTGATGTTGGAAAATCTCCTTCAGCATCGTTGCCATATCGTAAGCTTTCATGTGTTCCATGTCCTTCTAAAGTTCAGGAACCATGGTTGCCAACATAAGGCACGCAACATCAGTTGAGTCATTGGCGTGCTTACTAAGTGTATCCTTCATGGCTCTTAAAGCATTGGTTGGTGGTTCCTCAAGAATAGGATCATCTAGAACATATAACTTGCGTTCATACTTAAAAAAAATTCTCATGTTTATAAACTAGTCAAGAAAGTTTGCCCCAGACAGCTTATCCTTCTCAAGGATAGATCACAGTGACAAAAGATTAGTGTGATTTGAAGAGGTCATAGATCTACAACAAAGATTATGCAAAAGTTCATTTAAGTATAAAGGAATAAACTCCTACTAAATTAACAACCCTCCTTAAAAATGATGTGTTAATTTAAGGGACTAAAATCCATGTTTCACCTAATTCCAAGACAGCTAAGACATGACTCTTCAAATCAGGTTATTTAAGTGACTACCAATTACCAATTACATCATATGTAACTTTTAGTTATTTTACGAGATTATAACATCTTATGTCTTAGCATGTTTTATCTCATCTAGTGCTTAAAGCCCAAAATCGTTTTGATAGCTTTATCAAGTCTAACCATTTCAAACAATAGAGTAACTATTACTCAACTTGCCTTACCAGGATAACACAATACACTCTGCGGAGGTAAACCCATATTGATGTGATCGAAGTCTTGACAATTGTTTCAGAATGGATGACAATTGACTTAAAATTTAAAAGAGGGATTTTTTTGTTTGTTTTAGTGATCATAATAAAATAAGATAAATATCATATATTAAAATGCATGAATAATCATTAAAAAGTTAAGAAATAATACTAATATTGACTATTGTACTAGTTTTTTGGACACTATGAATAGTTAAGGATAGTACTACTGGCCATTTAGCGAGTGGTACAAGGGGCAGCGCCCTCTTTTTTTAGAAAACAAATTTCGATTCCAAAACTTAAAAATTGCCTAAAATTTCTCATAACTTTAATCAATCCAATCAACCAAAACGGCCCTTTATTTTAATTCCAGAAATATCAATTAAAACATTTAATTATCTCGAGCCCACCATTAACTTAATATCTTATTCTAATCCAATTAGAATTTAAGATACTTTGAATCATTATTCGATTAGGATTTGTTTTATATCTCACCTATACTATAAAATTTGTAATTCTAATCCAATTACAAGTCTATCTCTTATCTTAAAGGAATATACTAACGGATTAGTATAATGAGATATACGATCAAAATCAATTTAGAGATATTAATCATGCATTCAACATCAGAATCATATTGAATTAATCATATTAATCAAATCATGATCTCTATATGGAGACATACATAATTATTGAAAAAAATAAAATATGTGTTCAAGATCAGAATCGTATTAACTTAAACATGAAGTCTACCATTAACATACAAAATTTACATCATTGAATAAAAATAATATGTGTTAATAGAAATATTCTAAACATGAATACTATCATTGAATCATATCATGTGATGTATCAATATACATGAATTAACAACATGCTTTAAAACTAATTCTTGATAACAATTATCACAAAATCTATATGTATATCATATATATATATTAAGCAAGATTATGTTTTCACACATATATCATATATGCATTAGAGAAAACATGCAAACATTTAATAGAACCGAGCCTAATTCTCTAATAAAACTGTTGGGTTTTTGGGGTTCATACACAACGAAAAATTCAAAAGAAATTTTGAAAAACCCCAACAGGATCGAAAATAAGTTCCATTAAAATAAATCTACTAAAGTAAATCATACCTTATTACATGATTTCCTTTTTTGATCGTTCAATTTCTAAGACGTTCAAGCGCGCGTCTTCTATCAGAAATTCACAAACGAATGGTGACCACAATTTGGAGTGCTAGCCCCTAGAGACATTGAAAATAATTTTTCTTTCTCTCCCTAAACCTTGAGAAATCAAAATTGTAAAATGAAAATCTTATCTCATTTTTAGGGTTTCACCCTTTATTTATATGTGTAGATAAGCCCTCACTTAAAATCAGATTCGTTATACAAATTTTATATCTAGGCAGTTTAAGCAAATTACACATATGCCCCTATTAATAAGTTATCATATAATAAATTGTAAGGGCTTTTATGTAATGAATTTTATCATATAAAATTTATTACTCTGGACTAACTGAAATTGAGCAAAGCCATTCTTTGTGTCCAACCCAATAGGTTCACGCGACGTTGGCAGTGAACTAAAAACAATTTTGGTACGTAAGTCATAAGCGGACTCTAGCAAGGCATTATGACTACCCAAGTAGCATGAATATCAACATTAATACAACCTAATTAAACATAATGCATGACAATTCACCATTAATGTTTAATCGTACTAGTCTTGATCTTTAGGTAAACTGAAAAACATCCAAGTGACATTGATCATATCAATTCACATGGACTTGGTCATTATCACTCTATCTGATTAAGGGATCCACTGATATCTCTCTCTATGCGATAGTGAAAAATTCTATCTTGATTACGCATCATCACATATTATTCACACGGTAACTAATCACAATCTTTATAATTGTCCAGTTAAAAACAACATTTGATTGTATGAAATTATCATGCTCCTAATATTGAAGTCTATGGTAATCTCAAGTTAAAAGACTAAATGATATACCTATAATGAGTAACATTTATGACTTAATCCGTGTGGTGTTCTCATAGCAGGTCGGTCCAGTACCTTATTCCCTAACAAGTACTCATTATCTCAATTTGTGTCCCTATACGCATGATCATCACATGACCATAAATCGAGATTCGTACTAGTCTTAATTCATTATAATTCTCAGTATAATGATCAACTAGAGGCATTTAGGATATTTCAACAAATACCTATGTATCTTACTACAAGGTAAACATGCAATCACTTATAATAAAACATCAATAGAAAACCTCAATTTTATTAACTAAAATCATAAGATAAACAATATTCGTAGATTGACCTGGGGTACACGCCCCCAACAAGTAGTCCAGTGATTACTAAGCGATTTGCAATAATACTAGGAATTGTAATCTAAATCGGCAACAAGAAAAAGCCAATGAATCTAAAGAGAATTGGAGAATGAACTAAAAATCACCAGCTAAATCAATGGAGCACATAAAACTATTTTTAGTGATTGACTCAACGATTTATGTATAAGTTAGGAATCATCGACAAATTACTAAGGTCATTTACGAGCTTTTTAGATTAATATGAATAATTCATGTTTAACTAGGATATTCGTATGTAAGGAGACTATAAAAAAGACCAGAGAGCTTCAATATAAATCTTTTTTGTTTTGCTCTACATCATTTCTATTACATATTCTATATTTCTAGTTGATGTTTGACGATAAATTGGAGCTTTGATTTATATTAATGTATTTATTTATTTATTATATCTTTTAATAATTTTATATGTATTATTTTCTTTTCAGTATAAGTGAGTAGTCTATCAATCTAAGCAAAACATATACATGTATATATTTTGTATTGCTAGATAATTATAATTAAGGAATTATAAACTTAATGCTTTAAATATATTCATGCACGTCAATTACGGATTTAACAAGATGTTTTTGCGTATTACAACTAAAGAATATTAATATCGCATGCATGGTTTCAAATGTGTCATAGAGTATGTTGATTATGATTCTATGTCTAGAGTTATTGACAACAATTATAAAAGTAAAAACTAGGATTAATCTATAGGGCTTTTCCCGAGTAGATGTTCTAGATGATTGTGTTATAAGTTGTTTATTATGCAGCTTTGGTTAGTATTGGCTTAGATTTTTGCCATGGTTTTCATTGAGTGTAATGTTATCATAAATCTAAAATGTTGTATTTTATCTAATGGGTAGATTTATAATGATAAGAATGTGGCATTTCCATTCAATTTAGGAAAATCGATAGCTGGCTAAAGGCTATCAACCTATCACGAATTAGGGTTTAATGATTCCAAGATTTCATATGATATAATTATAACTATAAAGTGAAGTGATGTTATATTCTAGTGTTTGAAAGCAATGCACGTATATCATATTGTTTAGTGGGGGTTTGTTTAAGATATTTGAATTATATGCATTTGAGTATTGTTTGATTTTGTTTGAGTTGAGTTATTTAGATTAAGTTAGTTTGTATGATTAATTAAGTTAGTATTAATAATTTCTAGTTATTTGATATTTTAATCCAAGTTTAATTTGATTAACTAAATTAATAAAAATGAGAAAAAATACTTTCCTTTAAGATTTTAAAAATACCGGTGGAGACGATATCTTATTTACCGCTACTACAAATTATAGAAAAATTCGAAAAACTAGTGTACAAACTCAACACGTATCAAATGAAGTGTTTCTTAATTTAACATGTTTTAAATGATATATTCATTGGTATCTTGTTAAAATTCCTATTGATTTTTATTGTAGTACTATTATAAAGTACTTTCTAAAATTAAGATTAATATAGAGTTTTTTGTGTTTAAGGTTCTATACTAGTCATCGTAAGCTTAATGCTTGTTAGTGGAGATTGAGAAAATATTTATTGTGTGCTAGCCTTGGTGATGAACTTTAATTTTTGAGTAGTGTTAGTGGTTGAGTTATTGTTAAGGGATATTTCTTATTGTCTAAATTAGTCTATTATATCATAAATTTCATTTACTTATGGGTAATATGTTTTCATTTGAAAATCACTTTTATTTTAAAATTAATATTATTTAAATTTAAGCTGAATTATATTAAAATCATTTTACAAAGAATGAAAAGAGAATATAATTGAGAGTATTCCTTTGCTCGAGATAGCAAAGTGTTGTCTATGGGAGTATTTGATATGTCAATAATTGGGCATGTTTTATAGTATAATTTATGTTGACTATATATATAATGATGTTACACAAGGTATTCTCTGTTTTTTCAGATTTCAAGATTTAAATAGGAAAATAAAAAAAATGATAGAAAATACGAAGAAGAGCAAATTAGTAAACCAGTGAAGATATCTAGCGATTAGCCAACAATTTTGTAATTACATTAGGAAACACAACCTAAATCTGCGGTAGGAAGATGCAAGAGAATACATGGAAAATATAATGAATTTGAGTTTATCAAGGATATTTATACTAGAAACTGCTAACTAAATCGGTGGAGCACCTAGAGCCAATTCCAATGATTGACTTAGTGATTTATGTATAACTTAAGAATCGCTAGCAAATCACTGAGGTTGGTTATGGGTTTTTAGATTAATATGATGAATTCGAGTTTATCAAGGACATTTATACGTTAGAAGACTATAAGAAATGCTAGAGAACTTTGAAATAAATATCTCCTTTTTCTTTCCACTATTTCTATTGCTTATATATATTTCTAGTTGACATTTGAAGCTATATTGAAGCTTTGATTTATTTTAAGGTATTTATTTATTTATTCATTATGTCTTCTAATTATATATTTGCATTGTTTATTTCTAGCATGAGTTAGTAGTCTATCAATGTAAACAAACACTTTTGGATGTATATACTTTGGATTACGAGATAGTTATAATTAAGGAATCACGAACTTAATACTTAAAATCTATTTATACATGTCAAACACGGATTTGACAAGCTATTTTTGCGTATTACGACTAAAGAAGATTAATATTGGATGTAGAATGTAGTATTTTGATTTTGAACCTATGTCTACGGTTATTGACAAAAATTATAAAAGTAGTAACTAGGATTAATCTATTGGGTTTTTCCCAAGTGGATGTTCTCGGTTATTATGTTCTAAGTTGATTGTGGTATTTTGCTTAGAAATCTATGTATATAGTAATTATGTGGCTTCAGTTAATATTGGCTTAGATTGAGCATGATTTTTCATTGACTGTAATGTTATCATATTTTTATAGTGTTGCTTTTTATCCAATAGGTAAATTTACAATGATAAGAATGTGATTTTTCATTAAATTTAGGAAAATTGATGGTTGGCTAAAGGCTATCAACCTATTGTGAATTAAGATTTAATAATTCCAAGATTCCATATGATACAATTATAACTATAATTGGAAGTATTGTTATTCTAGTGTTTGAAAGCAATCTAAATATATTATAATGTTTAATGGAAGCTTGTTTAGATGTTCGTTTCGGTTTTTTTGAATTATATTTAATTTGAATATTGTTTAATTTAGTTTTATTTGAATTGTTTGGATTAAGTTAGTTAATTTGGTTAATTAAGTTAAGAGTGATAGATTTTAGTTATTTAGTATTTTAATTCCCGTTTAATTGGATTAACTGAATTAATAAAAACTAGAAAATATACTTTCCTTTGTGATTTGAAAAATACCTATAGAGATGATATCCCATTTACCACTACTAAAAATATTCAGAATATACGAGAAACTATTATGCACAAGAGACACGTGTAAGTCCGACCTGATGAGACTTACGAGGATCAGCCGTTGGAGATATTAGACTGAAAGGAGTAGAATCTCTAGATCAATGTGATTCCTTTGGTATTGGTTCATTGGTAGCATCACAGATAGAGGGACTTACCTAGGAGCGAGAGTCGACCATGTGGAAACGATACTCTCTGTTATTTCATGATACAATAGGCTAGTTTTACCTTAAATTTTGGTAAGAATTTCTCCTTAACCTGGAAGTACCGTAATAGTGTGATTTTATTAATGTCCTTATTATTATTTGTTTTTAGAGGAATGCACTAGCTTAGATTGACATGGACGCAACAAATAGGCTAGGGCACGCCTGACTAGGTATAATAATTATATTTGTCTATTCATTGCCTTATTACATTGTTTATTATTAAACTGAGTTAATGCATTGAATGTGTGTTAAGTTTTCAAGTTTAATGAGATTTATTTTGATGAGTATTTCACCCAAGGATGTGTGACAATGCGGGTATTACGTAGGCAGCTTTATGGGTATGCTAGAGTAGCTTAGTAGATTACTATATAATAATAGTAATAAAATCTTGAGCTATGCTGAATGAATAAATATAGGCCTAAGTAGTAGAATTAATAAATAAAAAAGGCTAGATATCACCTTGAAATGTGTGTTGGTGTGACGCACCGAGTGCAGGCTAGCTTAAGAAATGAGAATTTGGTTTGTATTATGAATACGACTATAAGTGAGGGCTTGTCTAAACATATAACTAAATGGTGAAACCCTAAAACGAAATATGATTTTCGTTTTTGCAAATTTTGAGTTCTCTGGATTTTGGGAGAGAAAAATATTTTCAATCTTTTTTGGGGCAAACACTCCAAATTGTGGTCTCCATTTGTATGCGGAATGTCGATAGAGGACGCAGGATTAAATGTCTTGGAGATCGAACAATTAAAGAAGAAAATCACGGAGTAAGTTATTGTTTACTTTTTAGATCCAATTTAATGGAATGTATTTTTCATCCTATTGGGGTTTTTCAATTTTTTCAGAATCTCTCGCTGCGTATGAACCCCAAAAACCTAACACTTCTATTCCTGTTGAGTGTTTTGCTCTTCTTTCTATTTTCTTCTACTTCTTCGTTTCCCTATTTAAAACATGAAATAAAAATAAGAGAATACCAAGTGTAATATCATATATATAATCAACCTTAATTATGCTATAAGATTTTCTTAATTATTGACATGTAAAATACTCCCAAACTCAACATTTCGCTGTTCCGAGCAAAGAAATACTCTTAATCATATTCTCTTTTCATTATTATCAATCTAATTCATCTTAACTTTAAATAACATATATTTTAAAATAGAAGTGATTTTCTAATAAAAACATAATACCCCCAAGTAAATGAAAGTTATGATAGATTGGAATGATTTGGATAAAACGAATATCCTTTAATGATAACTCTACCACCAAATGTAATACTTATCAGAATTTAAAGTTCATTACGAAGGTTAGTACATAATATAGGTTTTCTCAATCTTTATTGACAAGCACAAGGCTTACGATAACTAGTATAGAATCTCAAAACACTAAAACCAATAGATTAATCTTAGTTTTTTAAAAAATACTTTATAATAGTACCAGAATCTAAATCAATAGGAATTTTACCAAGATATCATTAAATATATCTTTTAAAACATGTTAGATTAAGAAAAACTTCATTCAAATCTTGCTTCAAGTACTCGAGTTAAATCATGTATTCTCAGAGTTTATGAACATCCATCTTTTTTATCTCTCATTTTCTTTCTACTTCATTTTAATTATTTCTTTTTAATCATATTTCTTTTACTTTTGAGTTCCTGCCCCATTTCCTTTGGACATTCTCACATTTTTCCACTATAGATTCCTTGCTCCTTTTTCTTTAGAATTTATAAGATTCTTTATATATTTGTAAACTATTGCGAATATTTTCACTATTAATTAAAGCAGAAGAAAAGTGATTAAAAAACCTATTTCTTCTTTCAATTATGGCATAATAACTTTCTATATCTTTATTATAAAAATACTTAATTAATAGCTTTTGTATCACAAGATTCTTAGAAATCCGTCTTGTTCACCTTGCACTATATCTTCTACCCATTATCATGACTATCATAAAGCATTCAATTTCGTGTATACAATAGCAAGTAAGGTTAATCAAAAGGGTATAAAAATTGATTCCTTCTATCATAAAATTTACTTGGGTAATAAAAATATCACTTCCATTCAAAAAACTATTCATTTTCATCATCATTCTAACTAAAAATAAAGTAAAATGTAATTCATACTTATTTGAATTCGAAAGAAATTTGAAATATTTCGTCAACTTAATTGAATATCATTTGAACTTTTTGAATCAATTTTAAACTTGTTTTCTACCATTCTTATCATTTTTTCTTTTCATTGCTATCTTTGCTATCACTGTTTTACTTCACCTAAAACACCCTCAAACTCATTCCATACCTTGTCTTCAAGGTTTAAAAATGAATTGTGTTTCCAATATAATAAACATACCACGTGAAATATAAAAGATATAATAATAATTTTGACAATCAATATATGAATAAACTCAATTTAGAATTATGATAAGATAGAGTGAATACAAATTATATCAGTAAACATCACCATTATATATCAAATGAATTGGATTTCAAACTAAAGCACCGAAGAAAATGTATCATGTAGCATATCACCATCATAAATACAAAGTATCTCCATTAATCACAAAGTATATAACCAAGACAAGAGTTACATAGAAGAACTCACACAATATCACTCGGTGAGAAAGAAGATAAATAGAATAAGGATATTAATTTCGTCGTCTGGAAGTTACGTCGTCATCGTCCTCCACTAGACTAATCATCTAGGACTGGTAACTCATAGTGGGTTCATAGAGGTGGTATTCTTAACCTGGCGGTGTTGGAACATCAAGATTATTGTTAAGTGGTAGCCTTATCTCTGTAGATGGCACATGAACTTCATTGCATCCTCAACATCTCTATGTCCTAAAAATTAGATGCTCTATCCTGTGGATACTCCTTGTTAATACTCTCTGGTTCTCAAGCACCAGTTCTTGATTACGCAAATTGGTCATTTAATTGTGTAGAATCGCACCCATAAAGGCCAACTCTTACTATTCCATGTATAGTCTGTCATAATCTCTAGCAGGCTGCTCCACATTTGTATCATTCTTGCTTTTGATGTCTCCACCAAAATTCTCCCTGTGTCATTTCTAAATTTCCTTCTCTACTTACTTTCTCTTTAAGCTATCTTAGTCCTATCACTTTCATCCTCTAGGTCTTTAGAACCATTCACTTTTCCATATCTCTCAAAACCTCGTCAGTATTGGTCTTATTTGATAAAGCATCCATATCAAGCTTTACCTTCTTCACCTGATTAGCTCTATAGAAGACCGTAATCATCAAAGGAAAAGATAGTCCATCATTTTCTTAGTGATGATTGCATTCCTAATCAACAAATAAATAATCTTTCCAATATCTGGGAATCCTAATCTCATGACGATATGGTAAAGTAGAGCGACATTGTAGTTCACTATCTCGTAATATTGCAGGCTTTGTTTTAAGATGATGTTGATGAAATAACACCAGACTTCAGTGATTTTTCTAAGAAATTTGGTGGTTATATGCTTGGGTTACACATCAATATTAAAAGCAAAAACATCTTCATAGATTGCCTTTAAACCATCCTTAATTATCTCGGTCCGGTAGTGGTACTGTACGACGCATTCGGGTTTAGGGTACTCAATAATTTATTTTTGGTGAAAATTTGGTAAACAAAAAAATTGGTTTATTCTTATAGCGGAATAATCCATTGTCTTCCCTCAAACTCATGTCTTGGTCTTACTCTCATTTCCATATGCATTGGCGTAAAACTCTCTAACCAAGATATCATAACCCTTCTCACTAGGAACATCTTCTAAGTATAGGTAGTTATAGTCCTTAGTCAACAATCCCTAGTTCTTGGCCTTGATAATATATGGGATCCTAGGCCTATATTTTAATTCATTATTCATATTAAATCCCTCCTTTGAAATCAACTTCTTATTCTTCACTACATCATTCCTAAATTTTTCATAGGCCTTCTCATTGACAAAGTTCACCTTCTTAAGTATATAATTTTTCTCCCCCATTGTATCTCATCCTCTAATACTTCTACTTCCTCCTCTTCTCTACATAGTCATCCTCAATATTGTATCTAAATGGTTAAGGTGGGGTAGGTTCCATTCGCAGTCTAATCCTAGGAGTGTTTGTTAGATCATTAGGCATTAGATGCATGTATGATTGGCCCTAGTGCAAGTGGGAGATGTTGGGGCATGTGCCCTAAGTCAATCCATTAACTGTCCTTATGAATACTTTTAGTTAATAAAATAGAGGATTTCATTTGCTGTTTATTATAAATAATTTGCATGTTTAGATTATAATAAGATCCATGGTTATTTACCGAAATATCCTAAATGTCCCTAGTCGATCATTATACTAGGAACTATAATGAATTAAGACTAGTGTGAGTCTTGATAGATGATCATATAATGATTATATGTATAGGGATATGAATCAAAATCACACGTACTTGGTAGGGAACAAAGTACCGGACCGACACGCTTTGAGAACATCACATGGATTAAGTCATAGTTGTTTCTCATGATAGGTATATTTCTCAGTCCTCTAACTTGAGATTACCAGAGACTTCAACATTAGGAACACAATGATTTGACACAATCAAACGTTGTCTTTAAGCAGATGATTATAAAGGTTGTGATTGGTTACTGTGTGAGCAATGTGATGAAGTTGTGTAATCGAGATATAATTTGTCCCCCTCATGTAAAGAGAGAAATCTAGTGGATCCCTTGATGTGTTAAACTATTAAAAGGCCTAGTCTAAGTGAATTGATATTGATATATGTCACTTAGATGTTTTCAGTCTACCTAGAGATCGAGACTAGTATGATTGAACATGTTGGATGACAATTCCATGTCTTATGTTTGATCAAAAGGATATCATATGTGAAAGGATGTTATATACACTATTGATTATTTTTTTATCGATTTGATATTCGTACAACTTGGGTAGTCATAATGTATTACTAGAGGCCACTTATGAGTTGTATACCGAAATGCGTTTTGGTACACTGCCAATGTTGTATGAGCCTATTTGGTCGCACACTAAGATTTGTTTTGCGAGATTTTCATATGGTTTAGAAAAACGAATTTTATACGATGAAATTCATGACAAAAACGTCTTTGTGGTGTATTACACTTATACTTCTTTAAGTAGGTGTATTTGTGTAATTTACTTAACCATCTATACACAAGGGTTGTATAAATAGACGCCTTAAGTTAGAACACACATATGAAAAATTAAGGGCCTAAACTCTATTTTTGTTTCAGAAACTGATTAGGGTTTTCTAGTACGCTCTAGATCGTTTTGGAGAGAAACAAAATGGTTTAGTATTTTTTCGAAGCTAGCACTTAGAATCTCAGCCACCGTTCATGTGTGGACTGCTAGTACAGGGCGTTCATCGTTGGCAGCGCCTTAAAGATCGATCAAGCTTCAGAAAGTTATATTGCGACCGAGGTATTATTAAGTTTTCATGGTTTCAACGTCTTTAATGGAATTAGATTCAGATCCTATTGGGGTTTTTGTCAAAATTGTTTTGTAATCTCTGCTGTGTATGAACCACAAAACTCAACAGTGTTAATAGAGATTGATGTGCGTTAGATTTTAGAAACTTTTGATTTAGCCTTTGATTTCTATACTAACTTTCCCTTCCCTTTCTCCTTTTTTGAATTTTTACACTTTCCACTTCTGGCCACTTGGACAAGTACAATCTAAAGAATGAACACGTAAAACCATTTAAAACCAAATCAGTCAGAAATGTTTTAAGTAAAATTAAACTTATCTATCGAAAAGAGAAATTCATCGGAAAAGTCATTTATAAATTGAAAGTTTGAAGTATATACAAAAGTTATTGATAAAACATCATTGAGAAAAACAATCATTTGTATGTAATTCAAATCAATCGCTATATAAACAAAAAAATGCCCAAACTTTTTTGAAACTTGATATCAAATTAGCCTGTTTATAAAACTCGATTCATTTACCATATACGAAAAATAGGTCGAAAATTTGATAGCGATAAACAAATCATCATACCACTCTCATACTAGCATTGTAATAGAAATTATTCAATATCAAAACCATTTTAGAGTAAGAATTTCAAAATTTAGCTTCCAACCTAATAAAACTCCAAAATCGATGAAAAACAAAAAATTTAATCAATAAGAGGTAAGGCTTTTCATATATTACCTTATTGAAAGTGATTTTTTTCTAGTTTGGGATTCAAAACTTTTCTCTAAAACACTCCTCCAAGCTTTAATTCAAACTCCTTTGTGCAAGCCTTAGGTGGCTCTACACTGTCAAAAATTATCAAATTTAGGGTTGAGTGTTTGAGGATTAAGGTTAGAATTATTTAAATACACTAAAATCAAGCTTAGGAAGGTCGAATCTAGTTGAGATTTAGTCTTTCGATCGAAAGGTTACAATGGTTTATGAGTGTAAAGTTTTTAAATGTGGTGATTTGGAGTCTTTTTTTTGTGAAAACTCAAATTTGTTCTTGGCGAATCAAGCTTTTAGTGGATTTGTTGACAAAATCGTTGACGAAATCTATGAAAATTGGGGTTTAGAAATTTGTCCAACGAATTCTAGTTATAAAGCCGAATCTGTGAGATATTTTTTACTTCAAATCACATGGAAAACATTGTACACTGCTGCCGATTTTCGTAGCAATTTTTAATACTAATTGAAATCACTGGGAAATGGCACGCCTATTTTTACTATTTTTCTTATTAAATTGATTTTACCATTTAATTATCACATATATATTCAATAAAAGTAGAATTATTCAGAATCTTCAGAATTTAACTATGATATGTATTAAATGACGATTTCATCAGTTTAAATAGCTAATAAATATAAAACTAATGCATAATGAAATATTAAAATAAATTGGCTCGATCAACTCCTTACATGAAACAATTTTGGAATTAAATTCCTAAAATATCCTCATTATAAGAGTCAAAATTTAAGAAAATATAAAAGAACTATCTAATTCTAATACTAACACTAAAAATAAACATAGATTATGAGTTGACACTCATAAAGTGCCTTTCTTTACTATCATTGGCTCGACTCAACCACTAGGACATGCGATAATTTTTTTAACTTGATTAGGATGCTATTTGAGTAATTTTGAATTTAATTTGCGATTTAAGTATTCGAGGTAGGACCTACGTATTACAAACCTGATATCATAAGTTTAAATATTATTTTTACTTGTTGCATGCATAGTAGATGTAAAATACGTTATTTTTTGGGAATTTGGGGTCTATTGAGGTATCCGAGGTGGGACCTACATATTATAGACTTGAGATCATACATTATTATGAACCTAAGATCATAAGTTTAAATATTATTTTAGGGTATTGGTGTCACTAAAACCAGAGTTATGGAAGTTTTATGAAGAAGAATTGTTCTGTCGAAAGTTTGGCTTGATTTGGGGAAAAACCGGATCGAAAATGAGCACCAAAAGTCAAAACATGTTAAAATAAGGATTTCAAGCAACAAAACTTTCGTATGTTCAATCCCTAAACCCTTTCGTCGATTCTTTTGCTTACGGAGCTCCATATGTATAAATTTCTTTCGGTTTCTTTTTGCTTGAGCATTGTGATACAGTCGATTTGAGCTAAATCTCCACATTATAAACAAGGTATTCGACCCATAATTTGGTAATTTATCAATGCCAGACATTTTTCTACAATTCAATTTAAATTCTCACGATTTTTTTATTTCTTTAGTATGGTTTCAATAGAAATTGGTAAGAGTTGTTGTTAATTGGTATATTGGAATGATTTTCATCAATTTGGAATAAATTCCACCGATATTAGTTAGGGTTTTAATGAAGTGAGCTAATGAAATTCAGTTGATAACTATTTGGGAGATGTTTTAATTGTTGATATTGGATGATATTGGGTTTCTGGATGAATTGATTATTGATTGATCTAATTAGACTCCACAGTCTGTGGAAATATTTTAGTATTGGTATCAAGTGGTTTCTTGGTGTTTATTATCGAGTTTTAAGGACTTAATTTCGAAAATATTGATTTGGAGAATTTTTTTTAATTGAAAATAAATAAAGTTTGCCTAGTTGAATAGCGCTATGAGAAAATTCACAACTTCTCTGTCGGTAATTCGATTTGAGTATTCTTGGAGTCTATGGAAAGTATGAAATGAGTACTAAAAGTTAATTTTAGTTGATTATGAAAAACATTGATGTTTTTAAGGTTATAAAGTTACCCCAAGTTGGCTAGTTGAAAGCAATAGAACTAGTTATATAAAGTAATATTTTTGGAAACTTTTCTTAAGTGTATTTTGGCCGAAGTTCTCATTCGGTTTCATGATTTGGTTTCACTTGAAACTTGACCCATAATATAGTTGGTATGCAGGAAAGCTATTGGTTCTATCTACAAGGTGATCCGACTCCAACAACCTCGAAAATCACACTTAAAGTTTGTTTGGTTGTAAGTAAACCCTAAAGTGATCTTTACTATTAATTGAATATTTCTATACATGTAATTGTATCATAGTCTGCATTGCATATTATCATTATTGGTCATGCATACATAGAGTGAGTGAGGGGGATAAGCTTGTCTCAGAGTCTGGTTTGATAGAAACTAGTATTCAGTCCTGCATCTATGTCGTTTACTGAAACTAAAGAAGTTTACCTCCGATAAGTTATCTCCTCATTTAATATCTCTTAATACTGCCTCTGTACTATTTTTGGAAGTCGACATCTGATTATAGTCAAAAGATAGCAATAGAGTGGATTGTATGTCATGTTGATGCATATTTAATATTGTTCATTTGGAAATGCAATTACATGTCTGTATGTAATAATTGCAGGAGTGCAATTACATGTCTGTATGTAATAATTGCAGGAGTGCATATCAATATAGGAATTTACTTGCCTAACTTCTTTGAGTTGTTTTTGATGATGTCAGATTTTATATGAAGATAAAGGAATAGTGGTCAAGATTCAAAGATTGTGGTGATTATTTTCACTAATTAAAGAAAATTCTTGTTCTAAATTGTTTATATATATTGTTTAGGGATTCTTGGGATGAGTATAGGACGTGAAGTTACTTTAAATGATAATGAATGTCTCCTAAGTTAGAAATTTAAATAATTTAAGAAGTTTTATATTCAATTTAGGTCTATTTGGGATTAAAAAAGTTGAAATTAAGTTATCAGAGACTCTAAGTTAATTTATTAATTCGAAATTGATATATATCGTGAAATGTAAGGAATTGTGAGTCCTTCCAGGCCTCTCCCTAATTCTGCTATCTATTAGGTGAATTTTTCAGCAAGCCATATTTAGGGAGGTGTTATCGTAATTTTTACAAAATATAAAGAATAAACCATATGATTTCCTAATTTGCTCCAGCTGAACAAATCATTGAGTTTCATTGAAGATAAAAATGATGTTTTAGAGCCTTACTAAGGTCTGAAATAATTATTATTTTGAGGTCAAAGTTGGAAGAATGGATTGGGCTGACTAGATTATAAAAAAATTAAGGTAATCTAGGCTATTCAATCATCCAAATGTCGAGGGGGCTGACCACCATGTAGTTCTAAATTGGTTCTATAAACTAAAATGTAAGATTATCCACACTTGTGTCATTCTAGAAAGTGGTTGCTCAACCATGCACTTTAAAAATAATCGTTTTGTTTAGAATATCCATGATAGCTTGTGAAGTGGCTAAGAAAGATCGTCCTAAGATTAATGGAGGATCTTCGTTGATGAAGTACGGAATAACTAAAAAGTTTGTGGTAATAATGTACTATTCAATTTGAATTAGTACATTAGTAATCACACTTATTGTATTCACTGAATAACCATTTGGTAGATTAACTTTTTCAGAAGCAATTACATCCGATTATGATTGAGTGCGAAGAAAAAAATGAATTGGTATATAGTTTGCTCTAGAACCCGTATCATAAATAGCTTAAAAATTCCAAGCCCACTTAACCTTTATGTTTATATATATATATATATATATCTTAGATCATCAAGCTTAACAATTACTTGATTCTTCTTTTTCCTCTTCTTACTCTTTGCATATTTCAATTCCTCCATTTTATTGTTGTTCTCAACATTTTTTGGTTACATACCTCAATTCTCAGGTTATTGTCTTTTGATTTGAAGTGTCTTCAACTTACTTATTCTTGCTCAAAGCATTTTCGTCTTCCATTGTTACTATATTAATATCATATACTTTAGCTTCATAATAATTTAATTCTAAAGATTCATTATCATATGTTTGCTAATTATCAAATCCACTAGAATTTCCATAGATATCTTCATTATTGAAATAGAAAGTGATAATTTTGGTTTCAAATTCCAAAGATATTGTTCCTTCAAAGACATCTAACTTTAATTTTGTTGTTTTAAGGAAAGGTCTTCCTAAAAGTATAGGTAGGGACTTAGGTAATATTGAGTCTCCCATTTTCATGACATAGAAGTTAACTAGAAATACTAAGTCATTTACTGTGACTAAGACATCTTATAGTAAACCATAAGGTTTAATAACGCTGTTGTCAACTAAGGTAAGATTAATAGGTGCATTAGTCGATGAACCTATTTTCGATGACTTGTATAATTTAAGTGACATAATGTTTATTGATGCTCAAAGATCACACATAGAAAATTTTATTAAGGAAGTCCCTATTGTAATAGGAATTCTAAACATTCATGGATCAGAACATTTCTTAAGTATATTCTTTTAAATTAAAGCAAACACTTTTTTCCTTAACTTTTCTTTAGATTCTTCTAACAAATTATCCTTTGATTCAAAGAATTCTTTAAGAACTTGATCGTATTTGGAAAATTGCATTATTGACTCTATCAATAGTTTATTGATTTATACTTTCATAAACGCATCAAGAATGCCTTCATCGTTTTCTTCCCCCCGAGCATCAACTAATCATCATGGAATGGTAAAATGCGAATACATATTTTCATTCAAATTATCAGAAATCTTATCATTTTTATCCTTATAAATTAATTCACTCCTTTTTAAAGACTTTTCATATGCTTCATCTGTGGCTAAACACTATGGATATAGTCTTCTAGGAAATGTTCAATATTTAAATTGTGTGGCCATCCATTCTCTAGTATGACATTAGTCATCATTTCTTTTTCTTTTTCTTTTTCTTCTTCTTTTTCAAACGTCATATGAACTTCTTTTTATTATTACATTTAAGTATCTTCCAAGTTATAAGTGTGTCATTCTTATCATTGAATAAATTATTAACTTGTGCTTCATTAGTAGAAGCAAAACTTCTTGAGTAGGTGCTTTAGTTTGACTACTTTGTTAAGTACTTAACCTCTTTATTTGGAAATTCATTTAACTTAACTGATTTTTCAGTTCATGAATAATGTTATTAGTTTTAATCTAATTTTGAGAAATATAACTGAAGTTTGAATGACTTTGATTCATAAATTATGCAAAATCTGCTTCAAATTTGGATTTATAGGTTGAGATTTTGTTGAGATTGTTAATTAAGACCGTAAGTAAGATTTTGATTTGATTTTTGGGGATAATAAGTATTATTATTATTATTATATAGATTTCTTGGGGGGGCAAAAAACTGATTCTTTATTGCATTAACCACTTTAGTATTTTCTTCATGTAGAGTAGGACACGCACCCGTAGGATGTGTAACCTAATTACAGAATCCATAAGCCTTAAATTGATTAGATATATCATTAACTAATAACTTAACCATCTTTGATTGTACATCAATTTTATTGTCAGACGCATTTTTTACGTGACAACTCAACTTCTTACATCGGGTACCGTCTGGCCTAATATGTCATTAAGTCCTAATCCACACAACGTAGAACTCAACAACATATTAGTCAACCTTTTCACCTCATCAGACATGCACAAATTAGTTAATATTCTTTTCAATATTACTAGACTTAATTAAGAGATTGTTACTATTATGTTAATCATCAATAGAAGACTTAACAAAATTAGCGAAGTCATTTATATAAATACCTAATATGGAAACCAGGTAAACCTATGATCATACAAAACTAACCAAAGTAATGAATGAAATAGTATGGAAGTCTAGACTGTCCACCCATTATACAACCCAAATCAATACAAAAGAAGTAAGTAATAAATATACAAAATGATCACCTACAAAGTAGCAGCAACTATCCTCCGATGGCTCAAAACTAATTGCCAATCTTCTCATTTCCTTATCTGCTACTCAAAGTATGTGTAGCCACCGTCATAAAAAGTACGGTGGGTATAGTAATGTAGAAAGTAACACTGAGACACATTTATCCACATTTTCAAAAATATATAACAATTATCTGAAAGCTTAATAATAACAAATAAAACTGAAACAAGAATCGTGCTATAATATATTTAAGTTAAACATCATGAAACTGACGCTCGGTTAAGCAGTAATGATCTAGGGCTGGGTGACTATGAAATTAAATCACATGAACTCTGGTTTCATTATTTAGGGCATAGATATAGTCATGATTGCCCTTTTTACATATATATACATATAAATATTCACAAGTGCCCCTCACATGTGAAGTATACTTTCGAACGACCGAGAGTCCCATATCGTATATGTTATACAAGCAAGTAGTGAGATCCCGACAACCCCAAGAAATCTAGTGACCTTATGTGTTAGGCCCATATCTATAATGGTCCTAGATACAAGAACTACTTTCAGAACTCAAGAAATGACCCAATAAAGGAGTCCATAATGGAATAGCACCAATGAACACAAGAGAATATGATTGGCATCACCATCAATCATTCACCAAATAGCTTGCTTTTCTCACAACTTTGTTAACTAGTTGTGTAGATTTGTTAACCTAATGGTGTAAGTCCCTTAACTTGATCATCCCTTCCAAATACTCATTAATTCACCATCAACCTTTTTGATCTACTTCTTTAATCTTTTCTCCAACTTTTCTTAACTTGTAAGTTAGGAAAATGAACCGTTTGCATGGTTTTACTCATACGATCTTATATATAGGATAAGGTTGATTAACAACCATTGATCTCAATATACACACGTATCTCAAGACTAATCCAGTGGCATATAATATGATTTAAACCCCTACTAACTCTCCACTAACTCTATCTTACTAACACCAATTTCGTACTCAATTCGTCTATTGATGTGTCTACATGTATCTTGAGGGGCATCGAATGTCTATTGTTTTAAATTGCGGACTTAGGTTTTATTTTATGTAAATTAACTTTAGGCACATCTAATTCAACCAATTAAGCTATGTTAAATTAAAATCATCTCACTTCATCACTCTTTACCTCGGCCCATGTCGGTATGCATCTGGAGGAACATCCTTAGTAAAATATTGACAAATATATACAAGTAGGAATGACTTAGTCCTCTATGCATATACATTACACTAGGCATCCATCACTCAAAAATACTATGCTACTCAGTCCTCACACTGAGTATTCGGACCGTGTATCCACTCTTAGGCCACGTCTCGGGTCGGTAACCCCGATTAGAAACTAATTTACAATTAGTAAATTTTGGGTCATTACTGTCTTATCAACTAATAGATATTTCATCATTGAAATTAAACTTAATCATAAGCTTAATTTAATAACTTAGTCTCATTTCTAAAATAATGGAGTCATTCGTCAGTTGACTCATAGTTCTTCATTGTTTAAACATATGAAAAAAATTTATTTCCAATTCACTCTCACAATAATTAACCTAGCCAAATTATTCAAATGATACTGGCCTCAAAGTCCGTGTTCCCCAATTACCGCAGTGGATCCACTGATTGCTTACCTTGGATTCAAATATTGTTATGAGTGAGTCAGGCATCACCACTTTTATTATTTCATTAACTAATGCTACTATCTTTAACCACCATCTATAGTTGATTGAAGAAAATCTATTGTTTATGGACACTAACGAGCAATGTGTCCAACGTAATGACATATATAACACATCGGTAGTCTCCTCTACTTTACACATGCAATCTGTATTTGCCTAAGTCTCGACACATCATGACCTCGATCGCCTAATTTCTGCTGAATCTGTAAGGGTGACGACACAAGTCTTACCTAAGGTGGCATGAAAAGCGCACTTATGGAGTGTTAATCCAATTCATGATATGTCCCTCCGTACAACATCTACAAGACATCATATGTCTCATTTGCTTTATCAACTTTGTCAATCTCGGAGTGAGTCTTTGTTCCTACTCCAATGCATACTGATCTTTACAATAATAAGCTTGCTGAAATTGTTGCAGTGGTTGTAATATTTGAAGTGCTCAATTGGCAAAGTTAGAATCATATATAGGTAAAATCAGACTAGTTAAAGGCAGAAATAACTTTCTACTCGCCATCTTTGGTGCCAATGAAGACACGCATATGTACAATACTTCAATAGTGACTGGTATATCTAGTCTAAACGAACTGGATCATTTGGATGTTTTCTTCAATCCTTTGCGTTTCATCCTCTTCATATTATTCTCTATCAATTTAGGTGTAGCGTCAACCGAAATCTTCGTTGGTATTACTACAAAAAACGTCTTTGATGGAATAAGTACTGTGGGCTCTATAGATAGCTCAGGAGCTCGTAGTAAGGTGGTATTAGTAGCCAATACAATCAAAGTTTTAGGTATTGGAAGTACTACAGTATTAGGCTTGGCGGGAATGACTAGTGAAACTAAATGTGCTCATATAATCTTGATAAGCTCAATCAACTGTTATCCCTGGGTAGTGATTGTGTCAATCCAATGCTACGTATAACCATCCATAATAATGTATGCCTCAGGTGCCGATATTATTGTAGTCAAAATAGTAGTGGTGGTGGCGGCCTTTGTAAGCGTGAACATACGCATTATCATACTAGACATGAAGTCAGCCAACTACTGAACCCATGCTGCAACTCTATATGATAGGCTCCAGAAATCCTCATTTGAAACAGTATATTGGCTACCGTTGTCAGTACCATATCTACCCTTTCGTAGATCTACTATTATAGTCTACATGTTGATAGAAATCACAACATCATTTACCACGTAAATACTACATATATATAAGTACAAAACATAACATATATACAGAGCAATCCCCAACTTTCAATCACTTACTTCTAAACTAATAGTTCTTGTGTAGGGATTGACTGGTTTCAACATCTTAGATTTATGTTTTATTCAAATTTTATCTATTGCTTATTAGAAAAGTTAGGTTCTAATTCAAACTATGACGTTGGTATCACATTACAAAATAATCCATACTCATTGCCTAAGGTCTATAAACCTAGGCTTTGATACCCACAATGATGTTTGTTTCACAATTACTTTGTCCACAAGGTACGCTAAACCTATGCTTAGATACCAACCGTGATGTTTGTATCTCATTATAAAATAAAATAATACTCCATAACCTAGTCTCTGATACCAACTATGAAATTAGTATCATATTATAAAACTAACTTTAATCCGCTGCCTAGGCTCCGACAACAACTATGACGGCCTAGCTCCCTAAACTAGGTGCCAGTCGGCCTAATCCGTCATTAAGTCCTAATCCACACCATGTAGAACATAAAAAACATATTAGTCAATTTTTTCACCTCATTTACCTCATCATACATGCATAACTTAGTTAATATTCATTTCAATATTATCTGAGTTAATTAATATATTTTAATCATTACCTTAATTATCAGCGATAGACTTAATCAAATTAGCAGAAGCATTTATACAAACACTTATTGTGGAAACCAAGTAAACATACGATCATATAAAACTAACTAAAGTAATAATTGAAACAGTAGAGAAGTCTAGTCTCTCTATCCATTGTACAACCCAAAGCAATACAAAATATGTAAGTAATAGATATACAAAATGATCAAATACAAAATTAGTAGGAACTATCTTTCGATAGCTTAAAACTAATCGCCAATCATCTCTTTTCTTGATTTGTTACTCAAAGTATGTGCACCCACCATCATAAAAAGAAAGGTGAGTACAGTAATGTAGAAAGTAACATTGATAGACATTTATCCGCATTTTCAAATATACAATAAGTATCTAAAAGCATAATGATAGCAAATAAAGCTGAAAAAAGAATCATGCTATAAGATACTTAAGTTAATCATCATTAAATTGACACTCAGTTAAGCAGTAATGATTTAGCGCCGGTTAACTATAAAATTAAATCACATCAACTCTTGCTGCACTTTTGAAAGTGTAGATATACTCATGATTGCCTTTTCACATATATATAAATATTCACAAGTGCTCATCACATGTAACGTATACATGCCAATAACCTTGGGTCCTATACTTCGAGTGTTGAACGAGCTTATGGTGAGATCCCGATAGCCCTAGGAAATTTAGTTACCCTGTTTGTCGTGCCCATCTTTATAATGGTCCTAGATACAAGAACTACTTTCACAACTCAAGAAATGACACTATAAAGGAATCCAAAATGGAATAGTTCAAACCAAAACTAGGGAATATGATTGACAACACCACAAATCATTCACCTAATACCATGCTTTTCTATTAACACTTTGAACAACCAACAATGACTTAGCACCTGATTAAGAGTCAATGAATAACATTTAGACATCAACCAATGCCATGATAACAAACTCATGAAATTAGAGAAGATAACAAAGTCGTGGCATCTAGAGTACAATAGAACATCAGTCCAAATGAATGTAAACAAGAAGCATGATGGAAAGAAATCTAAATAGATGTCTTGATTAGTTTATTTACAAACCACGCAAAGCTACTATGCTCATCCGATCTCTCGACACCTTGAAACTCATATCGAAACTTTTAAGACTCTTCCCTAAGCTCTTTGTATCACTTGATATGTTTGATAATGTGTTTAGACCCTTAGTTAGTGTCTTAAAATTGTTTTAGGTATTTGAGTTTAAGTTAAGAAATTGCAGTTTGCGTGAAGTTTAGAGCACCTAGTGCATTGTGTATTCTATCAAGAGCTCTAGTCGCCCCTAGCGCTCTATACATACTTGTTAGTGTGCCATTTGTAGGTAGCACCCTAGCTAGCACACCTAGCACTCTACATGTTGGAAAACAAAGAAATTCTACACTTCAAATTTCTGAATTTTCTCCACCAAATGGTCATCTCCATTGCCTTGGTCTCTGTTCCCCTCCACCATAGACCCAATACATCCTCCATAACGAAAATATCATCATACTATTCATATATATATATATATATGTATATTCATCAAACCATCAATTTATGCTTGAATTTTCAATAAAACTCAAGAATACACCTAATAATTTGATTGATCATAACTTAGCCTATTTAACTCTGAATTTCAAACTTCTTTTTAGAAAATTTAATAGTTTTTCCTAAGGAATCCAAATATATAATCCAATTGGTCTCATCTAACCTCTAAAACCCCACAAAAACCAGAACTGATTTAACACCCCTAATTTTCTCAAAACTTTGTTAACTGGTTGCATAGATTTGCTTAGTTAATGGTGTAAGTCCTCTAGATTGATCACCCCTTCCAACTTATCATAAACTCACCATCAACTTTACTAGTCTTCTTTGATCTCTTCTCTAACTTTACTTAACTTCTAAGTTAGGAAAATGAAATAGTTTGCATGGTTTAACTCAAACAATCTTATATATAGGATAATGTTGATTAATAGCCATTGGTCTTATTGTACACACATATCTATTGCCTTTTTGCTTTAAATATTAGCAAGACCCAAGACCATAGGATTAGTTTGTAATGGGGCTAACACATTGATTGGGAGGTTTAAGCTTGAGCATAAATGTTGTTCTAATAGGTACATTTACTAAAGTACCCCACTATTTAACTTACATCTCCAACAAAATCATCAAAGTCGATTTCGGTCTTTATCACTTTCGCTCTTTGACCGATTCCACGATCTTGCAATCTTCATTCCCGCATCTTCGTCATTGTACTCGGTCTTCATTCCTGCATCTTCGTCCTTGTCATCGTCCTAGGCCGAGTTCACATCTTCATCATCATACTCAATCATCGTCTTTGTCATCTTCATCATCTCCGTCTTCGTCTTCGCTCCTTGGCCGAGTCCACATCTTCGTCATCGTCTTCGTCATCGTCCTCAGTCTGCATTGCAATTTTTATTCCCGCATCTTCATTCGATGGGAACTCGATTGAGTTGGAGAGAATAGTGTGTAAAGATGAGGGGTAATTTGGTAATCAGTAATGGCCAAGCATTGGGACTAGTTTGTCCCACCGAAATTGTTTGTTTACTTTAGTCGCATCTACTAAGTATTAGTTAATCCACGAAGTGAACACTGGCCTAGCCAGTATAGTGGGGTTAATCCACCCTAAAGTCGTGAAGTGAATAGGCTCCTAAAGACAAATTTAACCTCATATAACATGATTTCAACTATACTAACTCTCCACTAACTCTATTTTACTAACACCAATTTCATACTCTATTGGTCTTTTGATTTGCCTATACATATCTCGAGGAACATCAAATGGCTATTGTTTTAATTTGCTAACTTAGGTTTTATATAATGTAAATCAACTATAACCAAATATAATTCAATTAATTAAGCTATATTAACTTAAATTACATCTAACTACATCATTCTCTACCCCAGGCTCACGTCGGTAAGCATCTCGAGGTGCGTCCTTGCTAACGTCTCGACAACTATATACAAGTATGAGTGACTTAGTAATCTATGCATATAAATTACACTAGGCATCCATCACAAAAAAATATTATGTTCTAAGTCCTTACACTTTGTGTTTGGACCATGTATCCGCTCTAAGTCCATGTCTTGAGTTGGTAACCTTGATTAGAGTCTAATTTATTATTAATAAATTATGCACCATTAAAATTTCTTTTATTATCCATTTCATGGAGTTTCTTTCTTAAGGATTCAGCCTTTTCACCATATTGCTTAAACTATTTTACCATTTTATTAATGCTTCTTTTACTAAAATAGGTATTTTCTCAAATAAAAATAAACTGCATACTGTTTCTAACAACCTTTGTTCAAAATGATTGAGTCCTTCCTAAAAATATTATAGAAAAGCCCTTTAGGTATATCCATGTCATGGACGAGAAGAAATTAGTCTTTGGAATCTATCCCAAAATTCATTAATATTTTAATCATCATTCATCTTTACAACTATGATTTGCTTTCTATAGGAACGATCTTTTCTAGCAGTCGTACTTTCATTTAGGACAGCTTCTAAAATTTGAGTTCATGTAGTTATTGAATCTTGTGGGAGATAGAACAAGCTGTCTCGTTCTTCAACTTTCAATGCAAAAAGAAAAGTCTTAAGTTTTACTTGTTCTAAAGTGCCTTCTTTCAATTTCATCCCATTAAATTTATGTTGACACTCCCTTATGAATTTATGTGGGTCTTCAATATCTTTACCATAAAAGTTAGTTAATTCGCTAATAAATATAGATCTAAGTTCAAATTCAAGAAATCCTCTGGGGTATGCTATGCTTATAGGCTCATATACTGTAACATTTTGATTTGCATGTCTAAAAGTGTGTCCTATTATTGTTATTATTATTTAAAACTTTGTTATCATCATTATTATTATTAATGATGTTGTCATAAGTATCATTATTGTTGTCTTCCATCTTATTAGCTAAATTTTTCCTAAGTTGTTGTCTTAAACTTCGTATAAAAGTTCTATCTATTTCAAGATCAAACAAATGTAAAGATCCTATTGAATTAACAATCGAAGTGTATGGACCATATAACATCTAAAATCCTTAGAAATTATTTGAAAATCCACGGCAACAACACCAAAAATTGAGACGTGTAGAGCGTGCATAATAGTTTACCATGTTTTCCTAATATTTGTAGTAGTATTAAATGGGATATCGTCTCCACAAAGATTTTTCAAATCTCAAAGGAAACTATTTTATGTGTTTTATTAATTTACTTAGTCTAATGAAATATGGAATAAAATACTAACTAATTAAAACTATAATTACTAACTTAACTAACCAAATTCACTAAATCCGAACAATTCAATGCGAACTAAGTTAAACAAAAATCTCAAACTCAATAAAATTCAAAAATCTTAAACAAATATCTAAACAAACTCCCAGTAAACAATGTAATACACTTGGATTGCTTTAAACATTAGAACATAACATTCTTCCCATCAAAGTTATAGTTATATAATATGGAATCTTTGAATTATTAAAGCCATATTCTTATCATTATAATTCTACCCATTAGATAAAACGCAACACCATAGAAATACGATAGCATTACACATAATGAAAATCATGCCTAATCTAAGCTAATATTAACCAAAGCCGCATAAAAAATAACTTAGAACAGAATCCCCTATAACATTTTCTTGGGAAAAGCCCTATAGATTAACCCTAGTCATTACTATAATTGTTCTCAATAACTATAAACATAGATTCAGAATCAAAATACCATGTAACAAATTTGCAACTATGCATGCAATATTAATCTTCTTTTATCGTAATACACAAAAACAAATTATTAAATCCGTGATATATATAATTAAAAGGCATGATGAATAAATAAATAAATACCTTAAATTAAATCAAAGATCCAATGTAGCTTCAAAAACCAACTATAAATATAGAATAAGTCATAGAAATAATAAAGAGAAAAAGGGCAGAGTTATTTTTAGCTCTCTACACTTTTTATAGTCCCCCTACTTATACATATCAATTTTTCATATTAATCCATAAAACCCGTAATCGACCTCAGTGATTTGTCAGGGATTTCTAAGTTGTACAAAAATTGCTGAGTCAATCACTGGAATTGGCTCTTTGTGCTTCACCAATTTATCTGGCAATTTCTAGTATAAACTTCGATTCGCTGTGGATTCATTGGCATTTTCCTGCTGCCGATTTAGGTGGTGATTCCTAGTGTAATTACAAATCATTAGGCATATTTTCGAGTTAAATATTTTGCTATCCTTCCTCTTTTCTACTATATCTTCGTTTTCCTAACTAAATCCTGAAATCTAAAAAATAAGAGAATTACAAGTGTAATATCGTATATATATAATCAACATAAATTAAACTATAAAACATGTCTAATTATTGACTTCTCATGGACCTTAATATGTCTCAAATTAACCATTGGTTTTGGTCCTAACCTAGCCAGCCTCAACATCGAGATGTGAAATGTAGGATGAACTTTAGCTAACTTTGCAGGTAAATCTATTCTATATGCCACACTGCCAACTCAAGCAACAACTCTGGATGGTATGATAAATCTTGGCATTAGTATCACCTTAATCCCAAACCTCTGTTGGCCCTTCTAAAGGGAAACCTTCAAATAAACCATATCCCCATCCTCGTAGCTCAGACCCTCAAGATACTTATCGACTTATTTTTTGTTTGTTATGGGCTGCCTAAAACCTCTATTAAATCTACCTGGACTTCTTGGTATGGTCAATAACTATCTCTGGCCCAAGTGATGTTGTATCTTTAGGCGTTACCCAATACACAGGTGACTTGAAGGACCTTCCATATAGCGCCTTAAATAGGGGTAGCTTGATAGTCACATAATTGTTGTTGTAGGCCAACTCATATAGCGGTAGATATTCTTCGCATGAACCCCCAAAATGTTAAATACAAGCCCTAAACATGTCCTCCAAAATCTAAATCAACCTCTCTAACAAGCCATCAATTTGGGTATGATAAATTATGCTAAACTACAACTTAGTGTCATACTATTTTTGCATATTCTCCTAGATCTTTGAGGTAAGTTCGGGATCCCTGCTTAACGTAATAGACATCAGCATTCCATGCAGTCTGACGATCTCCCACTCGAACAAAATGCTCATCCATAGGATCATGTACCTCATTAAAACTAGACTAAAATGCACTGATTTCTTCAGCTTATCGATCACAACCAAAACTGCATCGTATCGCTTGGAAGTCTGCAGTAGTCCATTGACAAAATATATAGTGATGTGCTCCCATTTATACTAAGGAATGGGAAGTGGCAAAAGTAATCTACCTGGTCTTTTATGCTTAAACTTCGCCTGCTAGAAAATGTGGCAAATCTTGACGTACGCACTTATGTAGGCCTTCATCTTAGGCCACCAAAATAATCGCATCAAATCATGATGCAACTTGGTTCAGCTAGGATAAATTACGTACCAAGACCTTCATAGATCTTCCATAATGTCATTCGTAACCTCATGTACTGTAAGTATCCATAACCTCCCTTTATGTCTCAAAAGCTAAATAAAAGACCACCAATAAGTACACTTCAGATCCTAATCCAGCCCACTAAACTTCTCATATAGACCATCAGCCCTCTGACACTCGAGAACCCATTTGATCAACAACATCAGGACTCTCTTCTAACAACAAATATATGGCTCAGCTGTAGTAAACAATTTTTCATGCACATCATTGATGATGCCTCTAACACGCCATGTACAATTGTCATCTAACTTACTATAGTCTCACTGTAAATCCTACACCTTCTTAATGCATCTGCTACGATGTTTACCTTCCTAAGGTGGTACTTAATACTGATGTTGTAGTCCTTCATCAACTCAAGCCATTTCCTCTACCTCATGTTCATACCCCTCTGAGTGAAGATGTATCGCAAACTCTAGTGATTTGTGTACATCACAAAATTTTCTCTAAAATGATAGTGTCTATAGGCCTTTAGTGCAAACATGACTGTTGAAAAGCTCCAAATCACGCACTAAATAATTACATTCATGGGGCTACTATCATCTCGACAAGTTTGCTACCAAATGACTCTCCTACATTAACACATATCCTAGCATAGTCCTTGAAAATTTGTGTAAACCGACAAGCTTTTCCTTGACTCTTTCAATGTCAACAATAGTGTAGAAGTCAATTTCCCCATCAGCTCCTATAATCCCCGGTTACACTCCTTTAACAAATCAAATCTCATATCTTTCTTAGTTAGTCTCATTATCGCCGCTCAAATAAAGGAGAATTCATGTACAAATCATCGATAATACTCTACCAATTCCATAAAACTCCAGATATCATAAACATAATCGACCATCTACTAGTCGATAATTGCACGAATCTTCTTTGAATCCATAGAGATACCCTGATCGCTGATGAGGTGTCCCAAATACTTTGCCTCACTCAACCAGAAATCACACTTGCTGAACTTGGCGTACACCTTGTACTCTCTCCATGTTGTCAAAACTGCCTTAATATGATTTTGTCATCCACATGAGTCCTGCTACAGATCAAGATTTCATTGATGAATATGATCATGTATTGGTCTAAGTACGATCTTAAGACCAAGTGCATCAATTCCATGAAGATAATTGGGGCGTTAGTCAAACTGAAAGACATGATAAAAAATTCAAACAGTCTGTATATGGTGCTGAAGGTAATTTTTGATGTCCTCCTCTTTGATCCTCAGTTTACGATAACCTGAATGCAGATCGATCTTCGAGAAGAGTTCGGTGCCTGCAAACTAGTCGAACAGATCATGGATCCTTGAGAGTGGGTAATAGTTCCTGACTTTCAAATGTTTCAATTCTATGTAATTCACACACATCCTCATGGAGTCATTTTTCTTCATCATAAAAAAGATAGGTGCTCCTAAGGAGACATACTAGGGGAATAAAACCCTTATTTGATAGATCCTCAAGATGTTCTTCAACTCTTCCTGGTCTGATGTAGACAACTTGTATGGTCGGCTTGATATAGGTTGTGCCCCTAGTAACAAATCTATGATAAACTCAGCCTCTTGAGGTGGTGGTAGTCTTGGCAATTTATTTTGGAATATGTCAGGAAACTCACGGACGACAAGAACGCCCTTTATCCTGATTACCGTCTCGGCTCTAGCTCAACAATAGGTACAAAGGCCTCAATCTCCTGAGTAGTAGCTAATTGACCCCTAATGATAGTTAGTTCAGTCACGACTCAAGTAAACGTAAACTATTATATTCCATGAATGTGAAATGTGATGAGCTTTTCAATGCAATCCAAGCATGCATGGCATGCTGCAAACCAATCCATCCTAAAAAGCATCGAACTTGAGGTACTTTAAGTCTCCTATGTCTACTGACAAGCGATTCCCCTCTACCTTTATCGTACAATCTCGACATATTCAATTATAGTTTATCTTAACCTCTATGGTCGTACTGAAGACAAAGTGTGTGTCTAGCATCTATGACGCTAACCCTAACTCTCCTACTATGCATCCCACAATAAATGATAATGTACTATAAGAATCAATCATTGCATACATAGGCCTACCAATGTTAGATAATTTCACCTTGACGAGCTTTCTAGTCGCTTCTTTATCCGGTTAAGCTACTGTGTAGGCCCTCTCTTTGGCCTGATATGGCTCATGAGGTGGTAAAGGTTTCTTGTAATCTACTTTAAGGTCTCCAATCTAACCATAACGGAAACATTAGCATTTCTCATGCTTACCTACCTGCTTGTCCTTGGATATTTGAACTTGATCGTAGTTCCTTTGACCTCTTTCATGGTCTCTTTGATCCCTATCTTGATGGTGCAATTGAGGATGCTATCTAAGCTACTGTGTTAGTGTAGGTGCAATAACATTAGCCACCTACCTCTCTTTATATCTTAACTAACCATCTCTATAAATTTGATTATCTCTGTGACCCCTATTAGATTGTCGATCATCCCAATGGTCTCCGTCAGATTGATCTCTTTGTCTGTTTAATCTTCGATTTGACCTAGAACCCTTGCATCACTACCTCTCAAAACCATGGGATGTGGGCCTGAAATCTTGCAGTAGGAGATATGTTTCACGTGCAAAAGATCAGTCATATATCTCCTGTATTTTGCGAGTTCAAGTGGAAAAGATAGCACTGACAATGACATTAACTAATCTTCAGACAAAATAGTGGATCCGTAGTCTCTTTGTCACCGCGACATCCATGGCAAGCTGTAGTAAGTATTGGTATCTCTTCATACACTATAAGATTGAGAAGTCGCCCTATCTCAAGGCTATAAACTACTCCTCAATCTCAATTGAACCTCAATCAGCACGTACTCACCATAAATAGTTAATGAAACTCTGCCCAAATCGTCTAATCCGGATGAGTGTTCGTATAATTATTCCACCAAACTATTGCATGTCCTTATAAGTAGAATCTTTAAACTCGCTCCTAAATTATCTCCTCAATCCATAGTAACTTATGAACCTGTATACGCTTTGACCAAATGCGATTGTCTAGTTCCTATAAAACCAATCGCTAAAATACCCCTAGAGGAGGATAAGGCTACGCGAAGCAAAAAGGGTTTTCCATGAGATGGGAAATGAAAACTATTAGCCCAAATGTCATGATGCACCCATTTCTATAGCCATTCCTTTAATACTTCTGGCTTTCGGGAGTCTTTTTGTAGGATGTTTGGCAAAAGTATGACCCGTTAGCTAATTAGTAAGTATTATGACAAAACGGTTGTTGCTTACCTAACAGGTTTCCTACGAGGTCACATTTCACCCATAATCCATCTTCTCTTTAGACTATTCCCTTCAACTATTCATTTTATCAAATACGTAGCAAATAAATAATATTAGAAGAGGTAACTCATAAGTGGGAGAAACGGGAATCCTAGGAAAAAGATCTAAAAGTCCTTTTTTTTCTAGTTCCCTAATTTCGTAATTTTTTTTACTATTCTAGATTGTATATAACATTTTATATATTTGATCGATACAGCAGTCGCCCTTTGGTTGGGTATTGGAGCAACATTCTCTTCCGATCGAGATGTATGGATCGCATAGCCACCTCTGCATCACCTCCTTGATTTGCATGCTAACTCATCTTATCTTAATATAAGTTGAAGGTATTACTAACTTAATAAGCAAAAGATTGAACGACCAAACAACTAGTTAACTTATAATAAGATAAGACGAGTTAGCAAGTAAATTGAGGAGCACTGATGCGGGATCAGAAGACATAAGCAAGTGGAACAGTGACCTGGCTGGGTTGCGGAGAAGACAATGGGACCCACACTCCACACACTTGGTGGCCTAAAGGTGCGGGGCCACCACAATATACCTAATAGTATAAGTAAATGATAGGGTGATATTGAATCTCCCATTTTCATGTTACAGAAGTCGGTTGGAAATACTAAGTCGTGTACTTGTACTAAAATGTCTTCTAATAATCGATACGATTTAATAATTGTATTGTTTGCTAAAGTAAGATTAATAAGCTTATTAGTTAACAATCACATTTTCAATGATTCATAAAGTTTAAGTGAAATTTCATTAATTGATGCTCCAAAATCACACGTACCAAGTTCAATAGAAGAATTTCCTATTGTGATGAATATGACAAACATTATTAGGTTAGGATATTTCTTAGGCATTTTTTTCTTTATTAAATGGGACACAATTTTTCCTAAGTTTCCATTACATTTTTCTAAGAATTTGTCCTTAAACTCATATAATTCTTTAGTAACTTCATCGTAATTTGATTACATAAAGCACATTAATTCCTATTTTCTTTAATGATTCAGAAATGTCTTCTTTAGTTTCTTCCTTCATAGCATTTGCTAATCATTGTGGAATAGGAGAAATAGAATGCATAACTTCATTCAATTCATAAATATTATTGTTTAATTTTACTTTGTTAACTAATTCAGAATATTGAAAAGATTTTTCATAAGCTTCATTTTTGGCTAAATACCACGGGTATAGCTTCGATAAAAGGTATGTACTTCAATTGTTCGGCCATCTCTTCCTTAAATGGAATGATATTTGCCATCATATCTTATTCTTCTTAATCTATTGCCTTATGTACTTTGTTTTCTTCTTACCTCTTTTTAGTGTATTTTCTTGTTTGTAAGTTTCTTTTTCATTATCGCAAAATAAAGCGTTAACTTGTGTTTGATTACTAGTTTAAGTAGGTTAAGTAGATCATTTAGTTTAATTACTTATCATATTGATTATTAGATTCATTTCATTTAATTAATTTTTCTACTCATTAATAGGTGTATTGATTTTAATTTGATTTTGAGAAATCCGTGTAACGTTTTGATTACTTTATGTCATAAAATTATGTAGTATTTGTTTTAAATTTTGTTGCGTAGGTTATATAGTTCGTTAAGTTAGTTGAATTGGCATAGATTATATTGGAACTATTTGTCTATAAGCGGTATAACATTGATTTTGATGACCATAGCTAAGGTTTGAATTTGATTTCCAAGTGTTATAATTATTGTTGTTATATTGGTTTCTTGGAGGACCAGAATATTGGTTCATAATCGCGTTGACTTCTTCGATATTATCTTCTTGTAATGTAGGACACACATCTCTAGGATGTGTAACTTCATTGCAAAATTCACATGGTTTAACTTGATTTGATTTGTCTAGTAACAATAATCTCACCATGTTAGATAATTCCTCAACTTTTTTGTCCAATAAATTACTTGTTTTATTATTAACTTCATAAAGTTTTTCTCTTGGTATGTCGGTCTTTTCACCATCAAATAATGCTGCACTTCATAGAGTATCTAGTAGTCTTTGTTCAAAATAATTAAGTCACTCATAAAAGTACTCTACTAAAGCCCTTTGGGTATATCCATGTCATGGAAAAGATGACATTAATCTTTGAAATCTATCCAAAAACTCATTTAAATTTTCATCATCTTTCAGGACTGTGATTTATCTTCTAACTATTAGTTTTTCTTATATGCATACATTGATGTAAAAAAGCTTCTAACATTTGATCCCATATAGTTATCGAGTCTTCAGGAAGATAAAACAACCGATCTTATGCTTGATCTTTCAATACAAAAGGAAAATGTCCGACTTGTTCTAACATATTGTCTTTAGGTTTCATCCCATTGACTTTGTATTGGTATTTCCTTATAAATTCTTGGGGATCTTCATTGTCATTACCATAGAAGTCAGGTAGAACTCAAGTCTTAGACCAAATTCAGGAAATCCCTCAAGATAGGCTATACACATTGGTTCATAAGCAATGATATTTTAATTGGCTTGCCCAAAATTAAGTTCTACATTATCATTATTTTTATTAATATCGAGATTATTACTGCTTTCCATTGTGGTAGTTTGTGTTCTCGACAATGTTGTTGTCTTAAATTACGATTGAAAGTACTATCTACCTTAGGATCAAATGGATATAAAGATCGTGAAACTAGAACCATTAAGTTGTTAGACCATACAACTTTAAAAGTCCTAAGAAATTATTAAAAAATCTTCGGCCACGACGTCAAAAATTGACACCTGTCGAGCTACTACAATAAGTTTCCTATATATTCTTATTATTCGTACTAGGGATAAGTGGGATCTTCTCTACGTGTCGAGCGTGTATGATAAATTTTCTTCCATTATTATAGTTTTAATATTTTTTTGTAATGGTAAGTGAGAATCGTCTCCATAAGGATTTATCGAACTTTTCTAAGAAAAAATACATTAAATGATTTTTATTATTATTTACTTTAATTTATTTAATTTAGTAAAAATAGTAATCAAACTCACCAATTCAATGTATAATATTATAATAACTAACTAAGCTAATTATACTAACATAACTAAAACAATTCAAAATCACTATCATTGAAATCAATTCAATTCAATAATATAAGTAAATATGGATCATTAAAATTTAATTATAAATAATTAAACAACCATTAGCCAACCATTTATTCTCCTTATACTGGTGGAAAAATCATGTTCTAATTTTATTGAGCTAAGCCCTTTATTTACACAAAGACATTAACTTCCTGCAATAAAATCGTAGTACATTTTATAAAAACTTCTAACTACTAAATATAACATCTTCGAAATCCACTTCAACACTAGATTTAGATCTAAAATTGGCCTAGGATATTTAAACGGTGTTTTCTTTTCTAACAATTCTAATTACTACGTCCAATAAATAATGAAACCAAATGTCACATGCCTATTTGTAACTATGCATATAATACTAAAATCCATGATTAAAATCAATAGATAATAACTTATTAAATCATTGAATCAAAGAATACAATCAATTTAAAGCTTTTAGCACATATTTATCATATCATAACTACTTTGTAAAATACATCTACTTCATGTTCGAACTTTGATAATATCGAATAGCTACTCACTCACAATCTTAAATAACACTGCAATAATATAAATAAGACATAATTGAAAATACCCATAAATTAAAATACTTTAAATCTTCAATCTTCTCCAAAAGCAATAGAATATGAAAATAAAAGATAATGGCTCCAAGAGTAATGGAATTTTGAAATATGTACTTAAGGGCTACTAATTTTGAAACCCTAAGGTTATATTTCTAGTATTGTAAGTAGTAAACATCCCAAACTCACTCAAACAACTTGTAATCATCTTAAAATAACGAAATCTTGTCCAGCGATTCCTAGCGATTTGAGTGTAATCATTTAGAAAATCTAGAAAATTGAGCTCTCTAATTTTTTCTTGTGTCTACCAGTTTGAGTAACGATTCTGTGCCTTCAGGAATTGCTAAGTATTGCTTGTTCAAGAGTCCAGTTCTTCTTTGCCTCCTTAGTGATAATTATGTATATACTTCTTTCACTTAATTAACTCCTTTATAATCTTCCCTTTTTTGTCTATTTCTTCATATTCTCCATTTATTACCTGAAATATCAAAAACAAGAGAAAGCCCTATGTAATATAGTCTTTTACATCTACAATCATCCTGAAATGAACTACAAAATATGTCTAATTATTTACTTGTCAAATACCCCCAAACTCGGATTTTTACCATCCTGAGCAAAAAAATACTCTCAATCAAATTCCTTTTCTTCCCTCGATCTGATTTCATAAATAGATATTCTTAAAAATGATATTAAAATAAAAAATATATTATCTTCATAAAAATAAGAATCATGATAGAATAAAAAGAACAAAAGAATAACCCCTTTATTTGAAATTTCACCCTTCTAAATACACCTCAGAAGTTAGAGATAAATTAATCACCATGATCAAGGCACCACATAGGTTTTCTCAATCTCTAATTACTAACATCAATCTTAGCATGACTAATATAAAATCTCAAAATATGAAAATCATAAAATCAATATCATTTTCAAACAATACTTAAAATATCACCATAATCAAAGTCGATAAGAACTTTTATTTAGCCATAATCATCATTTGATATTCATATGTAGGATTAAAATGATATACTTCACTAAACATAGCTATAAGCACTCGAGTTAAATCTTTTATTTGAAGAGTTTTTATAAACTTCCTTCATTTTCATTATTTCTTTTTCTTCTTCAAGTATATAATACTTGTATATTCATTTTTTCTTATCTTTATATTCCTACGATTCCTTGCTCCTTTTCTTTTGGAATCCATTATTCTTTTTATAAGAATTAATCTTATTATTTTTTTCACCACTAGATTTCCTGCTCCATTTCCTTTGGAATATGTGGGTCTCTCTATTTTTCTTTTATATTAAAAAATATTGTTTGTTCTTCTCACTTTGACTATAGTCAATGTTACATTTTTTCAACTAATTAAAGTTTATTGGTTGTTTCCTATTTTTCTCCTTAATTATGGCATAAACTTTTTTCAATACACATATATAAACTTTGATGAATAATCTTTGTATAATAAGATTCTTAGAAATACGTCCTATTTATCTTGCTCTATTGTTTTGATCTTCTTCCCATTATAATATCCAACAAAAAGCGATCAATTCCTTTTAAACTCCTTTAGTGTGTACACAATCTAGGTGAAGTCAAATTGGATATAACAATTCATTTTCATAATAAAATTTATATTTTAAAGGGTAATAATAATATATCATTTTCATTCAAATTATAATCATATTCCTAACTAAATAAAGTAACATGAAATTGGAAAATATTACATGTATTTTTTAGAATATTGAAATATTCATATTGTTCAACTAGATTCTACCAGTTGTTTCTTCCATACTTCCCATCTTCATACTTCACTTCACCTAATATCCCAAAACTCTTTCCAAACCTTGTCTTTATGGTTTAAACATTAAGTTAGGCTTTCTAACAAAAGCAAAAACAACTCGTGAAGCATGAATGAATAAATAAGTAACTTACATAAGAATGAATTGAATAAGTAAAGATAATTTAAAACATTTCCAAGCTTCATTGCATAGAATTAAGCATATTAAACTATGGTATCAAATTTTGAACACACTAAAGCAAATATATCATATTGTAGCACATATACCACAACATTAAAATCATAGTGTTACAAATATGGAACTCATAAGAATAACACTCAGGAAGAGATTATAGAAAGAAGAATAAAGTTTAGAATCGCCATCCATATACATGGCATCATCAACAACATCCCCATAATTAGGCTGTTGGGATTGGTATCTCACCTCAGGATCATATGGGGTGTAATCTACTCCCTCCACTAGTTTATCTTCAGTAGAGACCTCTTGCTAGAGTGAAGGTACGTAAATGTTGGCTCCTCCGCCTTGAGTCTTCTTGGTCCTGCGTTACTTGGATCCATAAATGCTTATGACAATCTCTCGTTGGTTTTTGAACGTGAACAATTAAAGTTTTAGAGTTCTCATTTGTACACAAGATCGATCTATCATAGCCATTTCAATTCCTCCGCATACATGAAAGTTAAGTCCTCTTCAGGTGGCTCTAGGCTATGCTTTGTCTATTCATTGTACGTGTCATTTTGCATGTTTTCTACATTTCTTGATTTTCTGCCCCTACTCTTCTTCTCTCTATGGTATCTCCTTTATGTATTGGTTCTCTCTCATTCGTCTTCTGAGTCAACGTATCCCAATATCTTATTCCTTTCTCAATATCTTAATCGGTGATAGTCTTATTCAGGAAAGCATCTAACTCTACTCCTCTAATTGGAACTCATTCTTGCTTAAAAAATTCAATAATCATTAAAAGAAAAGGAAGTACTCATTTTTCTTTGTTGTCATGGCATTCCTAATCGATTAATAAATTATCTTGCCAACATCAATATACCTGATCCCTCGGATTATATGGTATAAAAAAACTGCCTTATAGTTAACTATGTCGTACTATTGTACACTAAGTTGAAGGGTTGCATTTAAGAAAAAGCTCCAAGCTTTGGTTGTTTTCTTAAAATTCTTGGCTTGTGTTTGGGTACCTGTCCGAGTAAAAATGGAAACCATTTCTTTGAATAGCTTCTTAACCATTCCAAATATTCTAGTGGGGGAATTCGTGTCATACATGTATTCAGGTTTAGGGTACTGATTACTTTTTCTCCAAAGAACTTTCGGTAGACTATAATACCAATTTATTGTCTCGGGTGTGTAGTCCGCTAGACTTCCTTGAACTATGACTACTGTTTTATTTTCATCTTGGTGCCTATTATCATAGAACGCTTTAGCTAGAATTTCACACCCTACTTCAACCGCTGACCCAGTGTTGTTATCGGTGTAGTACTCCATAGTAAATAATTTCCTGTTGCTCTCCCTTATAAGGTTTAAGATCCTAGGTCCGTACTTAACCTCATTTTTCACGTTGAAACTCCTTTCTAGTGTATTTTTTCTATTCTTCTTAATGTCGATCTTCATTCTAGCAATGGGTTTGGCCTTTATAAGGTTATAGGCATGGAAAGAAATAGTGGGTGTCTCCTCAATCTTTTCCTCCCCTCCAAATCATAATTAAAACTTAAAGGTCGGGAAGGTCTTTAAGTACTCTAGTTCGGGGGTTATTAAATGAAAACCCTGTTGGCCTAATTAGTTTAGGTGGACCTTTGATTTTTTTTCTTAGCTTTCTCTACTAGTTGTGCCTTCCTTTCGTCTCTTGAGAACTTCCACCTCTTCCTTCTCTGACCATTGATTTGGATTTCAAAACTCATAAGATCAAAAACTAAGGAAATATGTAAATGATAGAAACAATGTTATCATAAATAGTTTGTTAAAATTCAAAACTTTATTTTAAAAAGGAGAAATATATTTTGAGAACTTCCACCTCTTCCTTCTCTGACCATTGATTTGGATTTCAAAACTCATAAGATCAAAAACTAAGGAAATATGTAAATGATAGAAACAATGTTATCATAAATAGTTTGTTAAAATTCAAAACTTTATTTTAAAAAGGAGAAATATATTTAGAAAACTAGTATGTGATTCGTCGTCAATGTAAAATAAAATTGGCCACTTTCTAATCAATTCCACGCCAATTTGTAAGGTTTTTTGAAATCATAACAACTTAAATTGAAATAAAACTATAACCAAACTCTCAAACTCATTTCAAACTCACTTTTGCAAACCATTTGTTGAATTTGTAAATTAATGATCAATGTGATCATCATTCCTAATCTATTGTACTTAATGAAACTATTTGTGCAAGATAATTGAATAATTTCCAACAAACTATTTTGAAAAACATTGAAAAATTTGTGAAAATCCCTCGAATCAAAAACTCATTAAAGTAAAGAGCTAGAGTTGATGTAATTACCTTCTTAAGATTGAATCTTTCAAGATCGAAGCTTTTAAACTCCTCTAGATCATCCCCTAAGCACTACTTTGAAATTTTCTAAAAATATAGTTTAGCTCAAAACTGTGAAAATCAAATTTTCTTGGCTTGAATGATACTATGTTGTGGTGGGAATCACTTAAATACTATGAGATTGAGTTTAACATGGTTTAATATAGGCTAGAAATTTGTATTTTTGTGAAAAGGTGCAATGATTTGTAAGTGTGAAAGGATTAATGTATATAGAGATTTGGGTTTTTGACTTTAAAAATAAAAATCGTGCCTAGCAATTCCTGTGTAAGTGGAATCATTAGGATTTGCTAGGTGCATAAAAAATAAATGAGCTTTTGAGAAATTTAATGACCTGTCGATTTAACTTGCGTTTCCAGTTTAAAGCGAATCACTGGGATTCGCAAGGCTCCAAGTTTGCAGTGATTTTCTTGTGTTCTACTACCAATTTTGCCAACAATTCCAAGTGTTACTGTGAATCACTATGGAATCGCTATGCCTATTTTTCTGTTGTTTGCAATTTATCTCATAATAAATTTATTCATCATTCATAAAAACTCATATTAAGGTGGAATTAACTAAAAATTTAAAAGTTTGAGTGGGACATACAACTAAATAAATATTTTTTTATTAATTAGAATAAATAAACTAAAATATAAATAAGCAAGTAAATAATGCGACTTACATAAAGGCCACATAAGCAAAAACAAGTCGATCACTCCCCCTTAATTGAAATCACCTTGAAAATTTAAATTTCGAATTTATTTCCAACACAAGAGTCAAAAAGTGAGAGAATAAAAAGATACTAGACTAAACTAAACTAAAATTTCTAATAAAACTAAATAAAAATTTAATAAACACAGAATATGGGCTGCCTCCCATAGAGCGCTTTTGTTTATCATTGTTGACTCGATTTAGCTTTTCTAGAATTAGTTCGGATATCCAAACTTGAATTTAGGATTCTCCACTCTAGTGTCATTCTAGGAAGTAAGTGCTCGGCCATTGATTGTCAAAACAATTATTTTGTTTAGAATATCTATATGTATACTAGCACGAGTAGTGGTTAAAAAAGATCATCCTAATATTAAAGGATGATCTTCATTAATAAAATATGACATCACTAAGAAGTTTTTGGGTACGGTGTTGTTGTCCACTTGAACTGGAACATTTGTGACCACTCCTATTGGTTAAATTGAAGTTCCATCCGATAAAGAGAATTGCTCAAAATCAAGAGAATTCAACTCCAAGTCAGCATATGGAAAGAAATGTATGGACATGAGATTTGCATTGCAGTTCATCTCACACTGAGCTCGGATGTTCCAAGCCCATTAGATTTTAATATGCAACCGTATGCCTCCAGGATCATTAAGCTTCGTAGGACTTAAGTCCGGTTTTTTCTTTTTTTGCATTGTATTTGGATTGTGAAACCTTCAACTTGCTAAGGCTTTTACCATTCTACGGATGCTTAACTCTCTATTCTTAAGCTACGTTCGTTTCTTTTAAAGTGTCTTCAACTGAATCTTTCTTTAAAATCCCCTTATCATTTTTTATTGTTACTGCATTAGTTGCGTAAATTTCAGCATTTAAATTATCATAATAGTTTAAGTCTAAAAATTCATAATCATCTATTTCATTGTCGAATAATTCATCATATTCTTGATAAGTCACAATGTTATGTTCATTATTAATTTTAAGTTTAACAATCTTATCTTCAAATCCCATAGACATTATTATTTCATAAATATCTACCTTAGTTCTAGCTATTTTTAGAAAATGTCTACCCAATAATATAGACAAAGGATTGGGTGATAATAAATCTCTCATTTCCATGACATAAAAATAAGATGGAAATACTAAATCATGTACTTGTACTAAGATGTCTTCTAATAATCCATATAATTTAATAATGATATTATTTCTTAAAACAAGATTAATAGGCGCATTAATTAATAATCCTATTTGCAATAATTCATAAAGTTTAAGTGACATAATATTAATTGAAGCTCTGACATCACATATAACAAATTCAATATAATAATTACTTATAGTGATTGGCTCAACAAATATTCCTATTTCGAAACATTTCTCAGGCATTTTTGTTAAAGATGAAATCTTTTGCTCTAAAATTTTATTAATTTCCAATTTCTTAAATGGTTCAGATATGACTTATTTAGTTTATTCCTCCCTATTATTTGCTAATCGTTGTGGAACGATAAAATTGGAATGTATGTCTTCATTTTACTTATAAATATCATTTAGTTTGTTTTATTTAACTAATTCAGAATTTTGTAAAAGTTTTTTGAAGGCTTCTACTTTGTCTAAATACCATTGGTATAGTCTTTCTGGAAAAGGTGTATGTTTTAGTTGCTCAGCCATTCATTTGCTAGTGAGAATGACATTTTTCATGATCTTCTCTTCTTCTTGTTCTATTGACTTGGGTATTTAGTTTGCTTTTTACCACTTTTTGGTGTCTTTTGTTGCATATTCGTTCATTTTTCATTTTCACAAAATAAAGCATTAACTAGTGCTTGATTAGTAGTGTTCATAGGTTGAGTAGATACTTTAGTTTGATTACTTAACTTGATGATTTGCAGAGTCATTTGATTTAATTAATTTATTAGCTCGTTAATAGATGTATCGGTTTTAATTAGCTTTTGAGAAATTTGTGTACAGTTTTGATGACTTTGGGTCATAAAGTTGTTTAATATTTATTTAAAGTTTGGTTGTGTAGGTTAAATAGTTTGCTGTGGTTGTTGCATTAGTGTAGGTTGTGTTGGTGCTCTCCGTCTATAATTGGTATAGTTTTGATTTTGTGGACTGTAGGTAAGATATGAATATGATTTTCCATTGTAATAATTATTGTTATTATATTGATTTCTAGGAGTACTAGAATATCGGTTCATAACCGCGTTGACTTCTTCATTGTTATCTTCTTGTAAATTAAGACACGCATTAGTAGGATGTGTAACTTCATTTCAAAATCCACATAGATTAACTTGATTTGATATATCTTTACTAGTAATTTAACCATGTTTGATAATTCTTCAAAATTTTCGTCAAATTTATTACTTGTTTTATTATTAACCTCATAAACTTGCTTTCTTGATATATTGGACTTTTCACCATATTGTTTAGATTGCATGATCATCTTATTAATAACTTCTTTTACTAGAATTTGTGTAACATCATATGGACGGTATAACCATAAAATACATAACACGACAGATAGTTATTGATTAGGGAGGCATGGATGGTAAACTTAATTGGTTATAAATTTAAAGATTAGGAACTTAAAGCAATGTGGATCTTATGTTATTTACACTGATAGGTGGAGTTCTAGTTTGCACATTAAAATCTTTTCCATTATGACAGTAGGTTGAAGTGGATTTGAGAGGAAATCTATCTATTCTAATTAAGCATTGAACACACATAATCAAGATGAGGAAGTAAGTTTAAAAGCATAGTATTTCATTACCTAGGTGAAGTTGTGAACTAATATATTTTAAATTAAAGAGTTTGACAGTGATTTAGATTGATTTGTTAGGACAGATTAGTTAGTTATATGACCAAATTAAAAAGGATTCCCTTAGCAATAAAGTAATTCGGATTCAATACCACTAAGTGCAATAAAGCTTTCCCTGAGAATGATATTCATAATCAATATAAGTTGGTCACACTATTACTGCAATAGAGTTGTTATACTTGCGGCCACGATATCAAATTTTTGGCTCCGTTGTCGGGATAGATAGCCACTTTGACTTAGTTAGGTTGAAAAATTATTAATTTTTATTTTAAGTAATCTACTTTTTATTTATAAAAACAAAAAATAAAGGTTTAAGTTTTAAGTTTGACATCTACACATGATTTTTTGTGTTTTCTTTTCATGGAGAATTAGTGCATGCGTAGTAAAGGAGAGAAGGACCTAGTATCTTATGACTCTGAGATTGAATAAACCAACAAACGAAAGAAAAATGAAGGAACGAAAATGGCTCAAGATCAAGCACAAAACCAACTACAGAGTTGAGGGAATAACTAACTCAAAGGTGATCTAATAGTTTTGGATAGAGTGTAAGGATGCAGAAGCCTTCGTGACTACTTTAAGCCAAAATTTTATGAGAGTTATAATGGAGCGATGAGGCTTCTAGCCAATACCACCAAGCTTGAAATGAGATCATCTCTAATCAACATGGAGAAAAATATCTTGTTCAATGGGCTAGCCAATGAACATCCAGTTGCACATGTAGCAAATCTTTTAGGGAAGTGCAACACCGTGCACATTACCGGAGTTACAAACCGCTTGATTAGGATGAGACTTTCCCCATTCTAATTGGGTTCAAAAGAAAAATCATGGTTCCAAGGACTTAATGCAGGGATAATGACCTAATGAGTCGAAATCAATGAAATATTTTTAGACAAGTTCTTTCCATTGGTAAAGGTTAGTGAAAGGAAATTGGAAATCAATCAACTCAAGCAGGAAAATGCTGAGTTTTTTGGTGAGGCTTGGGAATGAGTCAAGGAGATGTCCAGGACACGAATAGGTGAAATGGGCAAAACTCAAAATTTTCTATTATGGTATGAACCACATCACTAGAACACTAATAGATGTCATTGCAGGTGGTTCTCTACTAACTAAGGTTGGGAATAGGGCATTAGAACTCCTAGATCTTTTGTCCCAAAATTTTAGAATCGGTACTCGTTCAATAGTGAGGAAACTATCAGTTGTATATGATATTGATTCGCAAGCTACGATTTTGGCATAACTATCCAACTTTAGCAATTAAATGGTGAAGCTTCACATGGGACTAAAATGTCTACAAGTGTAAGCCGACAACAACACATTGGTCATCAAGCTATGGTGGTTAACAAAATGGACATACATCATGGAATGGAGTATGAGGACATTAATTTCTTGGACAACTAGAGCTATGGAAATAACTTTAGGTTGAGTGGAATGGCTCCTTAAAGGTTTTATCAAGGACGCAATAACAAACCCCAACTTTTATTACGTAAATCATGATAACACACTAAAATTACCTCCAGTTTGATCAACAAATCCAACAAAGGAAGCTGGGGATGAGCGAAGAGATGACTTTATTAAAGTAAATTAAGTAACTCTTGTAAAGAATAGACATGAGCAATAGGAAACATCGTGAGAAGCATGAAAAAAATATGAAAAATGTGAAGCAAGCTATGAAGAGGATGGACGATGATATATCATTATCCATCAAGAACCTGCAGAGTAGATTTGGTCAATTAATCATTGCCTTAAACTCACGAAAGAAAGGATAGTTTTTGAGTAACACAAGCATTAATCTTATATAGAACTCAAATGCAGTCCAATTAAGAAATAGAAGAAAAAGTAATGATATAGTGTAACCAAAAGATATAGCAAATGACATAAGGAAATGACTTAGTGAATATGACCAAATGGTTGCAGAACATTTGGAACGTGACAAAGGTACCCAAAAAAGAAGTTGTACGTATAGAAGAATCAAAATCGACTTAAAGGAGAGCAAGGAAAGAAAGTCAAAGTAAAAATAAGGTAACAGGGAGAGTTACATTTCCTAACAATCCACCATTAATAAATCTATGTTTACCATATCCTCAGCTATCCATGAAATAGAAAGATCAAAACATTTCAAGAAGTGAGGAGATGTAGAAGAAGTTACACATAAACATCCTATTCGTATATGCATTAGAATATATGCAAACTTATACAAAGTCTCATAAAGACATAATGGCAAGAAAGTGCAACTAGAAGATTATGAAACAATAAATTTGATAAAAAAATGCAGTACTATTTTACAAAGGAAGTTACTACCAAAGCTAAAGGACCCAAGAAGTTTTTTCATTCCATGCACTGTAGGAGTAAACTTGTTTGATAAGGTCTTATATGATTTAGGAGCACGCATAAATTTGATGTTCTTATCAGTATTCAAGAAATTAATTTTGGGAGAAGTAAAGTCAACTAATATGATTTTGCAATTAGTAGATTGATTAGTATCCAAAAGGAATGATTGAAGATGTGTAGGTAAAAGTGGATAAATTCATTTTCCTTATTGACTTTATCGTACTAGACGTGGAAGAAGATTCTAAGGTACCATCAATTTTAGGGAGACCCTTCCTTGCAACTGCACGAGCATCGATATATATTAAAGTGGAAAAATTAAGGTTTCGAGTAAATAATGAGGAAGTCCTATTTAGTATCTACAAAACCTTGAAGTTTTCATGTGATGGAGAGCACTATAAAAGTATCAAAGATAGAGATATAGTTTCTTACTGTGTTTATGAGATAGCCAAGTATTACACGCCAAAGGATAATTGAAGCAGTGTCTAGTCCAAAGCATAACAATGAGTTCAAAAATTAAGGAGGAACTTTAAGAAGAAGTAAATGTTTTATTATCGATAGGACTTCCAAAGTTTCATAAGGGTTTAAAGAAATTAGAAACATAAATGAAAAGTTTAGTTATTGATCCAGCAATGGAATTAAAATCTTTACTGGGGCATTTGATATACACATACTAAGGAGAAAATTCAACATACCCTATAATTATATAAACGACTTTGATAGTTTTAGCAGAAGAAAAATTAGTCGAGTTTTAAGAAAGCACAAATCAACATTGGGATGAACAATCAAAGATTTAAAGGGAATTAGTCCAACTATCTGTATTCATAAGATCTTAATGGAAGAAAATCATAAACAATCAATTGAAGCTCAAAGGCTGTAAAATCTAATAATGAAAGAAGTTCTATAGAAAGAGATTTTGAAATGGTTGAATGTCAGAAGCATTTATATTATTTTAAACAGTTGATGAGTTTACCAATACATGTGGTACCAAAGAAAGGAGGAATGACCATTATTCAGATTAAAAATGGAGAAACCTTATCTACTAGAACAATAACTAGTGAAGAGTTTGCAATGATTATCAAAAGTTTAATAAGGCTACAAGAAAGCATCACTTTCCCTTACTATTCATTGATCAAATGTTGGATAGATTAGTAGAATATGAATAATATTGTTTCTTAGATGGGTATTCAGTATATAATCAAATTTTCATAGCAGAAACACATCAGGAGAAAATGTTGTTTACCTGTTTTTTTAGAACATTTGCATTTAAATTGATGCCATTTTGAATATGCAATGCACCAGCAACATTTCAAAGATTTATGATGACTATTTTCTCTTATATGCTCTAAGATATCATAGAGGTATTTATGGATGACTTTTCTTTTTTTGGAGCATCTTTCGACTTAATTTGGAAAAGTGTCACTATATGGCTCAACAAGGAATTGTTTAGGGACATAGAGTGTCTTCTCATGTATTAGATGTTGATAGAGCAAAAATAGCGCCAATTGAAAAAATTCCTATACTAATATACATTAAAGATATAATGAGCTTTTTAGGACATGCCGGTTTCAAAAGAAGGTTTATTAAAGATTTTTAAAAAATCACTAGATCTTTTGTGTACATTGTTGGAAAAAGATGTTATGTTTGAAATGAGTCTTTCATGTATACAAGCATTTGAAACCTTGGAAGTAACTTTGATTTCGACATCAATATTGGTAGTACCATATTGGGAATCTAAATTTGAAATAATGTGTGATGCAAGTGACTATGCGATAGGAGCAGTGCTACGCTACTGAAGAGATGGAATGTTCAGAGCTATATACCATGCCAGTTGAACATTTGATCAAGCACAATAAAATTATACTATCACAAAAAATGAGCTATAGGCAAAAAAAATTATGTGTTAAGAGTTTAGAGCTTACATTGTAAGTTCAAAAGTAATGGTTTATAATGACCTTCCAACAAAATAATTATCTACTTCCAGAGAAAGATGTTAAACCAAGGTTAATTAGACGGGTGTTATTATTGCAAGAGTTTGACTTGAAATTCAAAGATAAAAAAGGAAGTGAAATTTTAGTTGCAGATCATCTATCTAGGTTACCTCATAAAGAAGGCGATACATGGAAGCCAGTAACAGAAACATCTAAAATATTGGAGTATCTCAATTTAGACTTGGACTAAATGAGCAAAAATGCATAATGCTAATGACATTAAACTAAGTGCTACTAGGAGGTAGCCTAGGGGTTTTAAATTTCAAGCATTCAAATTTAAGTTTGTCACATAGTTATTTAGTTTAGTTAAGGACAATTCAAACATTATAGTTTTCTAAGTTTTGAAAAGGTTTTGCTAAATGTACAGGAAGGACCATTTGTCGGATGAAGCTTCATCAGAATGGAAAAGTCTTAACATATGGGGAAGATTAATAAAACATCGAGGAGTTATAGCGATATTGTATTATTATATGTTTGTGTGTTTAGTATTTTAATTTTTTGGGCATATTTTTAAACCTTACAGATAAGGTTTAGTTTAGGTTTGGAGGCATCAACACTTCACTATTGGAAATGGTAACAAAGGTTGAAATAAGGATACACAGTGCAAGTGTGATCGTTAAAATTTTAGTTTTTGAAACAGTTAAAGAGGAAAACATGATAGTTTATTCTTTTTTATTTACTTACTATTTGAATTATTTAGGTAGTATAGATTAGGTTATATATAGTACTATGTAACGAATATGTAGTTCATTTTTAAAGTTCAAGCCTTTAATTGAAGATGAAGAAGATACAAGTGTCTTGTTGATATGAAACTCAATAGTGTTTTTTAAGTTTTTGAAGAAAATGAGAAATTTATCAACAATAGTACGATTTCATGATTAAAACCCTCGAGTTAGGGAAGACCAAGAACTTGAAACAATGCAAGGCAAATACTAGAACACTTCTTGTAGAAAAAATCAAATTCTATGGATACTATAATAAGTATAAATCTTACTTGACAATAGATGTGAATAAAGCCTTTGTGCTAAGAAGGGAAGAAATACGCGTGGCTTTTAATGAAAAAGTTAGAGTTAACTTACTTGAAAGAGTGAAACTTAGAAGTGCTAACAAGAGTTTTAAAAGTAGAGAAAAATCGAGAGTCCCACAAGTTCTTGAGGAATTGGAGTAGAGAACTGATGGGTGGAATAAAGTAAGGAAAAACGGAATCCATATGAAAATGAGTAGGGACCCTACAATTAGATAATATAAGGAGAAAGGAGAAGAAGAAAAGAAAAGATGGATATGAAAATAATGAAATGAAGGCCGAAGTTAGAAAAATACTCTTTAAATAATAGATTTAGCTCGAGTACAAGTATCTTAATTGAGTTACGTTTTCTTCCCAGTTATGTTAAGTTCTACGGACTCCTAGAGTGCTAAAAGTCTAACAAAACTAGTATGATCTATAATTATTTTATGAATTCCTAAGCTTAATGAGAAATCATGAGATTATACACTAGCTACTTGAGTGTCAAAGTGAAATAAACTTGTAAGTAGTGATGGTTTTAATTGTGAACTATTTTGGTGTTTTGAAAGTGAATTGTATGTGTTCTTAATGCTACATGTTTTGAAAATATAAGTTTTTGCACAAAAAAACTCTTAAGTGAATTATTAACTTGAACTTAATTGGGTTAAAGGATACTCCATGAATGATGTAAAATGAATATGAATTAAAGTAATAGGAGTAATTAGAATACAAAATAAAACAAATTTTTGCTCAGAACGTGCAAAGTCCTAAAGGGGTATTTGATAAGTAATTATTTAGACTTATATATAGAGTTAGTTTGGTAGTATAATAATACTTAATACCTCGAAATGAGCTCTAAATAATAGTATTTATGTATATAAGACATAAAGGAAGTAAATGGGTAAATTCGTGAAGAAACGAGGCTAAAATATACAAAAGTGAGGTTGACACTATGGCTAAGGTGGTTGACACTGTGGGAAGAAATGTGGATAGTATGGGAGATGAAGGCATAATGTGGGAGGCCAAGAAGAGAAGAAAAATTAGTTACGATTAGGTGGTAAGAGAAAGCACCGCGGAAGTCTTAGCAAAGAGCCGAGTCTACTAAATGATAAAAATGGTATACAAAGTGGCCAAAGCTGTCATGACACTATGGAATTACACACACAACACTGGACAACTTATAGACAATGCTGAGACTAAAGAAAATAGAAAGTTAGTGTTCTATTTCAGGTGAAATTGTCTAGTAGGTTTCTAATTATTTTCTAAAGTTTCTTATGAGTATAAATAAGTATTAGAATGTTATAAACTCAGAAATAATCATACACCACCATAAAGAGCAACTAATTAGACTACGTTTACTTTATTCTTAAGTATTAAGAAGATCTATGGAAAAGAAGACATTGAAAACTCACGTGTGGCAATTCGGGTATTATTTTTATTGATTTAATTGAAGTCATTTAATTGTATACTTTATCATAACGAATACCACTATGTGCATGTTTGTTTCAATGAAGTGTGAGTGGCTCGTTAATTATAAGGATCAATGGATTTTATGGTATGAATGCTATGCTATAAACATGAATAGATTTAAAATTTGAAAAGTACAATATTAGAATTTTTATTGATTTTGAGCATAATGCTACAAACATCTTGATCAGGTTTTTGTTGATATTAGGTTTTATAAGTTTTCATGGCCATTGAATCATTTATGCCGGATATGGATGGTACATTAGGGAGGCACGAATTAAAAATTTAAGTTGTTATGAATCTAAAGATTTGGAACTTAAAGTAATCTAAGCTTACATTATTCACACCGATAGGTGGAGTTCTAGTTTGAATATTAGAATCTATTTCATCACTACTGTGGGTTGAATTGGATTTGAAAGAAATATGTGTATTCTAATTAGGCATTGCTTATACATAATAAAGATGAAGAAGTGCATTGAAAAGCATAATATTTCATTAGTTAAGTGAAGTTGTGAACTAAGATATTCTTAATATATGAGTTTAAAAGTAATTTATAATGATTTGTTAGAATATATTAGTTAGTTATAAAACCAAATTAAACCAAATTAAAAAGGATTTCCTTAGCAATAGAGTAATTCTGATTAAGTACCACTAAATGCAATACACCGTTCCTTGATGACGAAATCTATAATCAACATTAATTGGTCACACTATTAAAGCAATCGAGCCGTTATACTCTGGCCATGATATCAGTATTCCACAAACTGGGTTCATTATTCTTTATGAAAGGAGCATGCTCCTCTGCTAAAGGTAGCGCGCTCAACCCTAGAAATTATCGCTAGTGAACAAGGCAGCAGCCCCCGTTCAATCTACTAAACCACCAAAACAATATCAACTACTCCCCCAACACATTAGGGATGATCTCTAGTGAGGTATAAACCACTTTCCGATCATCAACAACAATATTTCATAGAGAAATAATCCTTTACCATTGAATTCAACTTCAAAAACTAAAACTAACTCACCGCAGTGATGATCCTTAGATTAGTTGTATTTTGATCCCCTCAAACTCTCTAAATTCTCTCATCAATCAATTCTTTAAGATCAAATCCTCAACTACATAGTTTCTCTCTCACTCTCGAATTGTTATTTAATCACTAATTACAAGTCATTAGTGGTCCCAAAATCGACTAAGAGTTACGATTAGTTGACATACTCAAATAAAAACAATTGTGTTTGATGTGTTTATTGTGTAACGAACAACTAAATTAATTCGATTTAAATGAAGTTAAACTTTACATTTGATTGGAATAAAAGGTTGTGGTCCAATTTTTAAAAAAATTATATGTAAAACAAAAATTAGGTAATTTATCAAAAAAATTTAAAATAAATAAGTAAATAAATAGAATGAAATAGGGCTTTCACCCTATTTCATCCGCACAATGCTAAGGAGGGGAGATCCTTCCCTTTTCACGTCCTCTTCGCGCATTGTCGGTCATCGGGGCAGATATCGCAAATATGGCAAAATGAAGATAACGAACACAATTTCAGCAAGGTTTTTTGCGAATGCAATGTTAGCTCGTGAAAAGCTTTAGAGGAAGAAATAAGAGAAAAAGAAAAGAAAGAAATAAAAGAAAAGGGGGATCCTTACTTGGAGAGCAAAAATCTTGGTTCTAGGCTCTATTAGAAGCTATAGTTAGACTTAAACACGTCTTGAGTTGAAATCAAAGGTGAAAATCTATGATTCCTTAGAGTGCTTTCTAAGTTGAGTTGGTTCCTAAATGGTTTGGCTCTTGTCATTTTTAACCGGCTTCGTTATTGTTAAACTTACGTTAAACAAGCATGGTTCTAGTTTTTGTTTGCAATCTAACTTGATGCTTATGTGTTCTTAGTTCTTACGAAAGATTTAAGTTGGTTTGGTAAAATTAAAGCTAATTCATGTTATTTGGGGTAATACCCTTTTATTTGCATATCAAGTATTTGATAAAATGTCAAAAAGAAGTCCTACTTGTATTCTTTCAAAAAGAAGTCCTAAGTGTACTCTTTCAAATATTAATGTATTCTTTCGGGTCTTGGTAACCATTCTGATTAATATTTGTATAGATTTTTGGCTTAGAAGTGATTTCGGTGAATTTTGAATTAAGTTGAGTAAAACTCTTTTTCTTGCATAGAATGTGTTAGACATAAAAATAGAGCTGTAATCTATTTTCTTGAAAGTGAACATAACTTATTGAAGCTATATTTGATGGTTAGATGAATCTAAGAAACTTGACACCTTTAAATAGACTTTATTTATAAAACTAATTGTTTAGACAATTTTATTATTTTGGTTTAAATTACTAGAACAAAGGTTTTATGAACTTGAGGTTCCTAGACATATATTCATTAAGTTCATGAGTGAAATTAATATAAAATTGTCTTAATATGTTAAGCTCTTCATATAATCACTTAAGTCTTTAAAAGAACTAACTGATTAATTAGTTCATTATCGATAGACAAGAAGGCCTCAACCAGGTTATTTCGATTATCGATTGGATATTGCAATTTAGGGTTTAGGGTCCGACTGACTTGGGATATAAGTGTAAATGATACCTATTGTTGGACTCTACTTCCCTACTGAATGGCCAATGGGTCAAGCATCTTAGTCATGCTCGTGGCTTCCCAATGTGACTAAATCCTTTGAGTGAGCATCCACAATCATCGTGGCTCTTTACAGGACTTCGAGGATTCCAATGCGATTGAGCATCTAGTTGCGACTATTACTCCCTTTAGAATTTACTTGGACTGCAGTTCGTATGAGCCGACAATGCGAAGGGTTTTAGTATGGTCGAAGCGGACTTAGATACTTTGTACAAGTGTAGGACACATATCCATAGTCTATTGGCTTAAAGCCCACATATAGAGTGTTACAATCACTTAGGCGCCTATCCTTCAATTTCAGGTAACTTGGTCTATATCATTGACCATTGTAGTTTGTTTATCATGCATTTTATTATTCTTTTCAGCTTCATTACTATCTAGCATTATTTGTAGATTTTTTTGTTTAATCTGAATTACTATTGAACTCCTCTAGTTTTATCTATTGAATTGTCTCCATTTTGGTGACAATTGTAAGTCCCTATAGTAACAAATGCATGGAGCCGATACTTGGTGAGTTCCTCTGAGCTTCCCTCAAAGGCGACTTCAACTTTTGCTACTTGTAAGTCCATTTTGTATTTATTGTTATGTATTGTTTGTGTTTAAAATTGGTCAATGGGTTGAGTGAACACTTGGATACTTTTATATGTTATTTCTCTCATTTGGTCGGGTAATATGAATGATATCTACTTTGTAAGGTTTCCATACATAGGGTTGTCCCAACGTCGCGTTATATTAAATTATTATTGCTTTAACTTCTTTAATATTTTGCTGCGCAATTCATTAAGACTTGTTAAACTTAATAACAACTCTAATAAGCAACTAAACTATAACTAAAATGGTAAAAAATGTTGACTAGGCTTGTGTTGGCTTCGCGAGGGTTGACCGGGGGTCAATGTAAGCCTAGGCTAGGCCCTACCTATTTTGTTTGGTTTAGGGCTGTCACAACACTTGGGAAATTAAAATAAATTGGGGTGAGTAAAGATTTGGTTTTAATTTGATAATAGAAGACGCCACTAAGGTCGAAAGATGAGAATAATTGCATATGAAAACAAACTTTGCTTGTATGTATCCCTATTATGAATTTGTTGTTATCTTGAGGAAGTTTTATTAATGTAGTTTAATTGGATTACATAAAATTGCATCATTTTGACCAATGCTTCTTTGTTCATGACAAGCAAAGTCCAAGTTTAGGTGTATTTGATGCAGAGCATATTCTATCGGGTTTTTGCTAGTAATTCTCTTATGTTTTAACTATTAATGAATTGTTTTTTGCTAATCTAGGGCATTTTGTATGTTTGTTAGGTCACAAAAGTGATTGAATGGTTTGACAAGTCATTTAGTATGATTGAGTAGCAAAATAAGGAATCGTTGTGCGAAGAAGGTGTGAAAAGAGCCACATTTTAGGCCTAACACTATTCCTGGGTACCTTAACACTTAGACCCGGGTCACCGCCACAAAATAGTGGCTAAAATGGCTTGACATTGACCCAAGTACTCTAGGGCCCACCTTAGCACTACACTAGGTGACCCAACGCACATTTACATGTGATGAGATTTGAGCCTTAAATTTGGCGCTGACCCTTACGCCCAAGTGCCAACCTCTAAGCCACTTTCTAAAATATGTTAATGAGCCAATAGCAAATTAGGTTTTTTGGGACACTTTTTGGACCATTTTGTTCATGAAGTATAAATAGAAGTTGGAGATAAAGTTTGAAATTTCTTTAGAGAAACATTTGTCGAAGCTAGAGATTCATATCAAACTAAAAGATTTAAGTTTAATTTCTAGGATTGATTTCATATTTTCTTTGGTTTCTACCATGTTCTTTGTTGATTTGAGCCCTATTATGGGGTAATACTCTTTATCTCCAAGATCTATGGGTCCCGAGTTGATTTTCCTTCAAAATCCAATGTAATTCATGTTGTGTTCTTCAATTTGTGGTTTTAATTTGTTTATCCTTTAACTTAATACTATACTTTCCTTAATGACATAGGTGTAGAGCTTAGGGTTTCAATTCCTTCAACCCGAAAAGAGGAAACACAAACCTTGAACGTGCATTACATCGACCGATGGCCATTAACAAGGGAGGCCAAATAATTTGGAGTCTAATGTAGCGTTGTACCTACACTACTCAGACCAACCAGTAGAGCCCGAGTGCGACGCTAGAATCTCCATCATCGAGACCTCAAGAAGGAGTTAAAAATTAAGGGGATTCGCCTATCTTCACTTGAATTAGGGATTTTGAGAAGAAATTAGATAGAAAGAACGCATCTTAGGTGAAATTAAATCCTTTGGACTATTTATCCATTGTGAAATCGCAAATTTAAATTCCTTACAATTATTTTGTATAATTTAATTGTTCAATTTACATTTCTAAAATCCAAATTTTCGTTCTTAATATTATTTCTTAATTAGATTACAAATTAGCATTAAATCATCTCTATGGATCGATATCTGCTACTCATTCACTAGAGAGAGTTGCTAATACTACCGCGAAGCCTTATGTGCGCGGCTCATGTCAATATGAAGACTAAACTTGGCAATTTTATTGGATTTTGATTATTAACTCAACATTATCATGCAATAGTATAAATAGACTAAGGGTTTCACGTTATAAGGATAACGTCGTTCCCCTTTTGAAAGCTCTCGTGCTTTTGAAGATTGGGATTTATGAAGTTACTGATCACATGTTGCGCAAGTCAAATATGACTTCTAAAAGGTTACCAATCCCACTTTGATGTAGTAGTGGTAAATACGGGGTTGAATCCATAGGATTTAGTCAAACTAAGTTCAACAAAAAGAAAAGTAAGTATGGAGGGTTTTTTGAAAGGGTTTTATCCTAAAGGTCCACTAAACAAGAAATTAAATAATTGAAAATTACAAATAGTAAAGCATACCTAAGTCTAGCGATCCATAATCATGCCATATATTGTTTTTAAAATAGTTTCTCTAGATAGGCTAGTGGTGTTAAGGACACCAACATCTTAGTTCCCCTATTTTCGATAGATAAAGCTATCACTCTCTAAATGTTTCACTTACTCGACCATACGACCTTGGGAAAACACTCTCAAGTTCCAGCATGTGAGCAGTATTAACAGCTCTATAAGAAGATATACCCATAGATAACCTTGGACAACTGCTCTTAAGATTTAATTTAGTTCTCTATATTATTAACCTAGAATAACAAGTATGTTAGGTTTCTTATTTTAGGTTATTGCCATTTCTCAACCCAGTTGGAATCACTAGCTCAACCTGGTTGATTGCAGGTCAATGGATTTACCCCTAAAGATCTGCAATGAACTTAAAAATCTAAACTACCATTGAGACATCATGAAAACCATAACAAAAAGATAAGGAACAGAAACAAAACTTTATTATCAAAGAAAACCTCCACAAGGCATTAAAATAAACCTACTACTGGCGGGAGAGCTTCATCCCTGACATAGGTATTAAAGAACCTAGCCGAACATGGCCGCTTTATCATGCTCCACTCCTAAATCACTTTAAACTACAATTTTTTTTCCGTCCATAGAGGTCCCTCCTTTATATAGGAGAGCATAGGTACAAGAATAAGAAAACCTAGAAATTAAGAACTTTCTAAAAATTACAAAACTTATATTTTACAATTCTGGTGCTGTCCACGGCTTCGTGTTTTAGTGCGAACGGCTCTGGGTGGAGGCCGGGCACTATATAGGAAGGCTTAAACAAGTAGTCATCCTTGAATTTCTCTCTTTGGTTATGGCGCCCTCAGTGGCGTTGTCTCCTTAGAATTCGATGTTGTATTTGTTAATCTAGCTTTGTGCATATATTATCCAATGATGCCTTCTTGACGCTGTGCCACTTTTTCGACACCATGTGTGTATCTTAACAGAGTTGGACTAGCCGAACTTTGACCGAACTTTGCCTTATTTTCCAGATTTGTCTAATTCCTGCACAAATACTCAAATATCTTGTGAATCTCTATAGTAAACACATAAAGCCATAAAACATGACTTTGGACTGGATTTGTATAGCAAAAAACTTATGAAAGAGTGAATAAATAATGACTAATCAAATAGCCCTAAACTTAGAACTTTGCACATCTCGGGCAAAAGGTCATTTGAGTACAACGACTAAACACATTCTAACAAAATTGAGTGATGTTTTGTTAAATACATTATACCCACTTTGCAAAACAATAGATTCCTTACAATCGAAACTTGGTCAATCTGTTTAACAAGAGACTTGGAATTTTTGAAGGCTGGTCATATATGGTCACTTTTCGAGGCAACACTTTTTCAAAATTCGAAGCATTTAAAAACAATAAACTTTAACTTACTCATAGAACTTCTATGTCTCTTTATCAAAGTAGTAGATCTAGATTGATTTCCTTACTAAATGCATTTTTTTAAATGGACTTTATCACCACTTTTCATTTATTTGCAAATTTTCACACCTATAAGAGTCCGCATGGCTTATTTAAAGGTAGGCTATTAATTGCTTCATTGCATTGAAAAAACTTTATTAACCTATCAATATGCACTCAAGTTGAATCTTTACTTCTTAATAATAATTTATTTTTATTAATTTTAACTATTTATCCATCTAGAGATCCTCACTTTCTATATCTATATAATTTTTATTGTACGATCCTTACTCCATTTCATATGGATATCAATTTTTCATTATTTTTCCAACCATCTAGTTCCCTGCTCTAGTTACTACGGAGCTATTGGGACTCTCAATATTTTTATTAGAATCTCCTATTAGCAGTTCTCATGTGAGCTAAAGTTTAAGGTAGTTCTCCAATGCAAAATCATCAAGCCTATATTTTACTATCGTAAATAAGCCTCATTATTCCACTTACACGTACTGTATCCTTAACAATTATACTCCACGTGAGTTAGTCCTAGTTTCATAATGCAAAAGATTTAAATTCTTTAACTATTTTGATTTGACCGCTAACCTACTTTGGTCTCAAGGTATAACTCGTCCTTATACATAGTTATTATTTATGTTATCAAGTAGGTGGAAAAAGCTCCTCCACTTCTTCTAAGTCTCAAGGTAAACAATTTGACCAAGTTTTTACTCTTAAAATTGAAAGCGAACTTTTACTCATTGGCAACACACTATATAGTAAATACACTAAACTATCTATTCTAATTAATGCATGCAAGTTGTATTAATAAATTAAGATGGAAATAAAAGATTTTGGAATAATACCAACATGACTCTTGTGAAGTTGCGAAAAAAAAAAAATTACTGCTTATACCTGCAAGTCTTCATCTGAAAAGTCTGACCATCAGTTCCTAACCCCAAAACTTATTTCGATCCTTGATCACAAGGTTCATATTAAGCTAGAAAACCATAAAAAATATATGTATAATTTAAGTCAAGTGCATTTCTTAAAATAAAATATAGCATTAAAAAATAAATTTAAACAATTATTTTCGAAATTTTGAAAAATGAAAAATAGTTTATGAAATCTTTTCTCTCTCTACCTCAAAATCTAACTATGGGTGTTGTCATCAACATTACTCGATCATGAAGCCCTGTCAAAAGAAGGTGTGAGGGATCTCTCCATAGTCCTCTTAAAAACCTTGCCTTCATCCATAAATATAGTAGGGTCGGCAGTGAAGTGTACATTCTTATCGGTAGGGCTAAGGTGTTGGCTGCGGTTATATCTTACTAACTCCCTCTTATACTGCACCACTACAATAAGATTCATTTTGCTTCTCATCCAATCATGCTGGTACTTGATCACATATCATGGTTGTCAAATATAAGCCGTAATTGGTTACCAATCCTACAAGAATGTAATAGAGGTAAGAATGGGGTCGAATCCACAAGATTCATTCAAATAGAGTTCAACAAATAGAAAAGTAAATCTGAAGGTTTTTTGAGAGAGTTTGATCAAAAAGCCTAGAAAAAAATTTTAATAAGTTATAAATTAGAGAATAAAAACACACCTAAATATATGATTCCACATTCTAGTCCTATGTTATTTCCATGTCTTGTGTCATCGACTTTGAAAGATAGGTTTAAAAATAGATTTCCCCATATATGCTATATATGCCTGGGTCACTGACACCATATTTCCCCAATTTTTGATAAGTAGGGCAGTCACTCTCTAAATACTTCTCTTACTTCATCGTACAACCTTGGACAACTGCTCTCAAGATTTAATATGTGAGCAGCATTAACAACTCTGTGAGAACACCTACCTTTAAATAACTTTAGGGCAACTGCTCTCAAGATTTAACCTAGTTCTCGATGTTACTCACCTAGAACAACAAGTGTGTAAAGTTTTTTTTTCTAGGTAATTGCCTACCAAGTTGGTATCACAGACTTAACTTGATTGATATCATGTCAATGGGTTTACACATAGAGATTTGTAATGAATATACAAACTCTAAACTACCATAAAGACGTCATTGAAACAACAACACAAAGATACAGAACTAAAACAAAACTATTATTATAGAAAATCTCAACGAAGCATAGGAAACAACCTACTATTCGCAAGAGGGCTTTATCCCCAACTTAGGTATTTAAGAACCTAGCCGGACAATGTAGTTTCATTCATATAGGTGCCTCTTATATATAGGTATGCTTGGGTACAACAATAATAGCTCCATAAAATAAGAACCTTCTAAAAAGTTTCAAAACATCTTTTCTACTAGTTTGGCAACGTCATTGACGTCGTGCTTATTAAGGGACCAGGGACAACGCGGAATGAATAAACCAAGTTGGTTAAGCATTTTGCAAAATCCAGATCTGGCATTGTAGGTGATGCCATCAGTACAAAATCTAGATCCATGTGTGTATTTTATATGCCGTGTATGTATTGTCCTGCATTTGTCTTACTAATTTTTTTATTTAAGCTGGACTTTGCCCATGAAATTTTTTGAAACGCTCATATTCGTTCAAATGACCTACAAAATTCAAAAGTAAGTGCTTAAGATCATAAAAGAAAGGTTTAAATATCATTTCCATGATAAACTTCATATATATAAGTGCATAAATAAAGACTATAAGTACCTTAAAAATTAGAACTTTGTATGTCCTGGGCAAAGGGATACTTGATTACAACGATTAAAAACACATTGCAAAATTAAATGATCATAATATTATGACTTTGTACCCATTTCATAAAACAGTGGAGTTCTTTCATCTAAACTTTGGTTAATCAAATTAACAAGAGACTCAAAATTTCAGAAGGCTGGTTTGAATACTCAAACTTTGTTACCTCTCAAAACAACTACTTTTCAAGACTAAATTTTGTTAAAAAAATGTCTATTTAATACTTATAAGTTTTATGGGTCTTTCAATTAAAGTAGTACGTTCAAGTGATCTGTAGATTCTATGAACTCGAGTGGATTTTTCAAATAGACTTTCAATCACCACTTTTAAACTTTTGTACTTAAAAGAGTTCATATGGCTTGTTTTGAAACAAACATCAGAAAAACTCCCTTAATCTAGCTATTAATCACTCGAGCTAAATCTATTTTGGAGCAATTTTCATAAATTCTTCCGCCTTTCTTTTTATATACATATCACCTCCCTTAGTTTCTTACTTATTATTAATATGTATTGTCCCTGCTCCATTTCATGGGAAATTGTAGGACTCTTTATTTCTTATATTTGAAAACTCATGTTAGTAATTCTCACTTTACTATGAGTAAGGTAGTTTCCCAATACAAGTTTCATTAAATCCTTTTTGAAGTTAAAACAAACATGCCTGCTTCTTCATCTTAAAAGTGTTAAATCATTAACAATTATGCTCCAAGCGATTTTGTCTTAGGTTTAAGATTCCAAGAGATTTGAACATTCCCACAAAAATGATATAACTACCGACCTACTTTCATCTTAAGACATGATTTACTCCTACTTTAAGTGTCTATTTATTATGTTCGAAAGTTGGAAAAAGGTCTTCTATTTCTTCTAATTCTAAAGGTAAACAATTTGACTAAGTTCCTACTCATCCTCAATCAAAAGTAAAGTTGTAATCATGCATACGACTCTATAAAACAACAAATGTATTAAACAATCTAATCAATCATGCATTATTGTATTAATTTCTAAATGGAATGGATGAGATGGAAGATAAGAAATGGAAAAAAAGAAAAACATACCACTGTGAATCCACCAAAGTGACAAAAATTTGAAAAAGTTTTAAGATCGTAGCCGCGGTTCTTAACTATAAATTTCGTCCAACAGTCTATATAACAAACATCCTCAAACTTATTTCGAACCTTGTCTTTAAGGTTCAAAATTAAACTTAGGCATACCAAAACATAGAAGTAAAGGTGGAAATAGATGGATACATTAACATAGTAAGACAAGCATGAGAGATCGAATTATTAAAGTAATAAAACCATAAAACTAAAAAGACTAAAATGAAATTAAAATATGGGTTGCCTCCCAGTAACGTTGGTGTTTAATGTCGATGGCCTGACTTGGCATGACATGTCACGTAACGCTTTCTAATTTGGAGAAGTCATGAACAAACAATTTCATCGGTGTATTGGGTAATTAGACATGCACGCCTTTCTTTATGAATTTGGATTCATTTGCGACCTCAAATACAAAAGGTTCTACTTTGTCGTAACCATCTGACACAAAAGTGTCAGCGGTGCATAAGATCTCCAATTGTCCTTTCTCCACACTACAAAAAAACAGCAAATCAGAAACGGAAATTTTCGTCTCTGATTTGTTAAAATTCCGTCTCTAATTGCAGTCAGAAACGGAACAGAAACGGAATCAATTCCGTCTCTAAAAACGTCGTCGCTGATTCAATCAGAAACGGAAATGCGATTCCTTTTCTGATTTAGAGACGGATCAGAAACGGAATAAATTCCGTTTCTGATCAGAAACGGAATTTATTCCGTCTCTAATTCCGTTTCTGATTAGAGACGGAATAAATTCCGTTTCTGATTATTTCCGTCTCTGATCCGTTGCTAATCAGAGACGGATCATAGACGGAATTTGATCCGTTTCTGATTTATGTATCTTACATAAACGAAAATTAGAGAAGGAAATAGCAACGGAATCCAAAGATTTCGTTGCTATTTCCGTCTCTAATTTTCATTTTTGTTAAGTTTTTAAAGTCTTACATATATAGGTCTCAATCCAAGCACATTTAACCTGCCAATATATAATAAAAATCATAGCTAAATAATATATCGATATTACACAATTTATATAAACTTATCATATCCTTAACATTATCTTTTCTCAATGTACTGTACACGAAACAACAAAAACAATCTAAAAAGTTTCTATATCGTATCTTTCTACAAAAGTAAAAGCAAAAATTGTTCTAAATAAAAAAAATAAAAAAATGAAGTGTTCCGAGATTATATAAAGTTGATTGTGCTTCAAATAATACTTGACTTCGTACAAAACACACGAAAAAAGATCAAAAAGAAAAAATCACTAAATTATACAAACAATAATAGGAATATAAACAATATTATGGAATATAAACACAAGATAAATAAAGTAATAAAGAAAAAGAAATTCATCATTATCCAGAAGGAACATGGTGTTATTTAGCAAATTATCTCTCACTCCAAACTATAACATAGCAATGGTTTGTGATGCTTATATATATAGTCTTGATGTTTCATGATCAATATTTAAGACTGCTACATACACAACCTATCATGCATGATTACGTTTAAGAATTAAAATTAAAAGAAAAATATTTATGCTCGACAACAAAGAAAATAAAACCTAAATTGCAAATTAATTAATTAGAGTCGACTAGTTTATTCTTATAAAAATAAAATAAAATTAAGACTTGTTTACAACTTTTAGAAATCACAGCCAAAACCATGGATGTCGATGTATCACTAGAGACCATATTTTCACAAGATGTGGTTTAAAACCTCAAATAGAACTAGGAACAATTGGAAACAAGCTTTCATTAACCTATTTTAAACACACAGATATGCACACAACAAAAATATGTTCTACAACTTTTTTAAGTTTGAAAACTTTACATTGCAGGCTGTGAAAAAAAGCTTAGAAGGTCCGATTTGGTTCCTTCTCATATCAAACAACTAGAATCTTTCCGCATAAAGTTAATTTCTAGCAGTGAGAGTGCAATCATATAGATGCTATTAGAAAGTTAATTTCTAGCGATGAGTCATCCATGCAAACTAAAGGGTGAAACCGAAATTAATAAAACCATAAAAATGCAAGGAGAAGGAAACAAACGAAAGAATCGGTGTTAAACTTACTCAATGAATGGTACCCAATCATTACTATGTTTGGGAATGGTTCAATGTATCGAGTCTTGTTCCATTGTTGAGAGGTCAGCTTCTAGTATGAACGCATACCTACAAGCCATGAACCTGGATCCCAACAACCGCAAAAAGAATGAGAAGGAAAAACGCAGTGAGAAAAGTGCGATAAATAGAACCATTTTCAAGTCCCTAAAAGGAAAAAGAATGATTCAAATTCACATCAATAGTTAGTCTAAAAAATAACCAAAGAGAAACATCTAACATACCATTGCCACTTGAATTCTCTAAACCTAAGCACTAATACCAAAATCTCAGTGATCTTCGAATGTGGATATTTAAGCGAATAGGAATGTGGGCTCATAAACTATGAAAATCCATTATGCATCAAACAAAGAATCCATAAAATGATCAACGGGGTTTCTTTGAAATTATCTCCATAATAAGTATTCCAAAGCTATAAATATCACTCTTCTCATTCAACATGCCAAGGTGCAAGCATATTCGGGAGCTACGTAGCTGCAAAAATTATTTGGTTAGTAATGAAGTAGGTAAGAATGCACACAAACAAGGATGAAAAATCTTTACAATGAAATACACTAACCCATATGTTCCCATCACACGAGTTGTAACATAACTCCTTTCCGAAAACAAGAGCTTAGCAAGTCCAAAATCGATACCTTAGCATTCCACTGACGGTCCAAGAGAATGTTGCTAGATTTTACATCTCGATGAACAACCTTTGGTTCAAGACCCTCGTGAAGGTAGGCCAAGCTGCAGAGCAAAATTCTCTTTGAATCGAATACACAAACTATAACGAATTCATCTAGTCATAAATCCAAGTTGTCATACCCTTTTGCAGTCCCAAGGATAATGTTCATTCGAATCTCCCATGTAAGTGGGCTTACTAGTCCGACATCTCCATGAAGCCATTGTTCAAGATTACCATTATTTATGTACTCATAAACAAGCATCCTAATAGAAGACATATGACAGATAGAGCAAGAAAACCATGATTACCAGTATTGCAATGACATAAAAATAACGCAATGAAAAAATAAAAGGCGAAAACCTGTAAGCACCCTCCATGCAGTAACCAAGCAACCGGACCAGATTTTTGTGCCTAACACGCCCTATTGCCTCTACTTCGACTCTAAACTCCTTCTCGCTTGACCTCTGATAAAATATTATTAAAAAAAACCCTTAAAGATTTCATGAAAACTAAATAATTAAAGGAAACGTAAAACAAGAAAAAAATGAAGCATAGTACAGAGAAGAGAATTTGATTCATTGCCAAAATAATCGAAAGAGCCAACTGTACCACAAAGATAAAGCCAAGAGCATGTGCAAAGAAAAAAAGAAGATAAAGATAAAAGAGAGATGAACAAAAGAACAAACTGCAAAAGAAAAAAAGATTTTGACTTCACAGCTTATTTAGCTCACAATTTGTTTCATTGGCAAGAGACTCTTAACCACAAGTAACCACAAGTACACATAAAAGATGAAAGTGAAAAAATAAAACCATGTGCCTCATCAGTTTCAATAAGACAATTATAGTTTACCAACACTTTGAGAATTATAATTTGCATTCTTGCACCATGGAGCTCCAACAAATGACCTTTTTGAGGTGTTCAATGAAGCAATTCAACATGGTACGAAACTACACTTGAAAACTTAAATAGACTTCACACAATTTGATTTTGCCCCATGTTATACTTGAAATCAAATGTAGCTAATTAAAAAGGGCGTTGCCGCGTGTACACACCACATAAAAAAGCTACCTGAAACTGCTCATCAAACTCTTGAATGTTGCTACAAGATAGCAAAAAGTGATTCAATAGCCACAGCAGCAAGCTTTGCGTGCTGTGATGCTAGCTCCCTTGCTCGTTGAATTCCGTTGCTCTTACCCCAGCATCAACAAAACCCCAGCATCAACAAAACCTCTAACAAATTTCAAGGTTCGACATTCAACCTAACATCTATCCAAACAACCTAATCGCATGAAAAATCAAACAACACAGACGATCGGAAACGCTAGAAATTGAAACCCTAAAAAAAGGCACAAACAACTAGCTAGGGCATCGACAACAATCTCAATAGAAGCATCGATTGAAGATGCTTACCAGAAATTTCATCAACGCGAAGGTTCGAGACGAATCGGAAACTGAATCCCTGGACGAAGAGAGGAATTTGAGACGGAGAGAGTGAGAGCAGAGAGCTGCGAGAGAGAGAGAGAGCAGAGAGCGGCGACGGTGAGAGAGAGAGAGAGCGGTGACGGTGAAAGAGAAGAGAGAGAGAGCGGTGACGGTGAGAGAGAGAGGAGAAGGCGGTGACGGTGAGAGAGAGCGGCGGTGACGGTGAGAGAGAGCGGTGAGGGAGAGAGGTTTCGTTGAGAGAGAGAGAGAGAGCGGTGAGGGAGAGAGATTTTAGGGAGAGAGAGAGTTTTGGTCCCCATTTTTGAATTATCGAGATCGAAACACGCACGAATCTCGAGACGTAACGGACGGTTGTAATAAATTAAAATTTTGGTGGGAATGTTGGCGCTATTTTTTAGAGACGGAATTAATTCCGTCTCTATTTCCGTCTCTATTTCCGTCTCTGATCCGTCTCAAATCCGTCTCTGAATGTTTCCGTCTCAATTCCGTCGCTAACTTTTTAATTTAGAAACGGAACTTATTTCGTTTCTAATTCCGTTTCTGATTTAGAAACGGAACTTATTTCCGTTTCTAATTCCGTTTCTGATTTGCTGTTTTTTTGTAGTGCCATCATCCCTTTTTCAAACTCAACCAATATTCATGGCAGAACAAGTGGTTTTACCAAAATCTAAGGTTAACCTCCCATAGTGGTTTCAAGCTCAATCGAGATTTTTAGCATAATATGTTTTGCCTTGTCGTGCTTATCTAACATAGAAGTGTCAATAGGGCATAATATCACTATATGTCCATTTTCAACCATCATTGTTTCAAAATCAACCAATATAAGTGGCGAGATAGGTGGCTTTACCAGCATCGAATGTTTGACTTCTTTGCTCCCCTCTTCTAATTCCTCTAGCCTTTCCAAACTGAGTTTAATTTTCCTCTCAATTTCTTCTTCATGAACTTCCACTAACATAATGTCTTGCTCCAATGAAGGAATCTCAACTTCATCCTCTTATTCAAACCAATGCTCGTCTTCCTAAAAACCTAATGTAATTTCATTTGTGTTCTCTTCTTGATTATTATGTACATGCATATTGAACTCTTCTTCATTAGCTTGAATTGACATAATGTCCAGCTCCGATAGAAAATTCTCCACTTCAACCTCCGATTCGAATCAACACTCGTCTTCCTCAACATTTAATATGATCGCACCTATGTTCTTTCCTTGATCACGATATACAAGCATAGGGAACTCTGGCTAACCTTCATTTGACTAATTAGAGTTCCTTTATTTTGAAAGCGTGAATTCACCTTTTTGTAATGGTGTTCCATATTTTCTCAATTGCATAGATTGTCTTGATGGAACTATTCATGGCCTACTGATGGTCCTTAAATAAAGTAGAACACTCATTAGTCGAATGGCTTGTGGGTGAACAGAATCCACTAGCTTTAACTTGTGCTTAGCCATTGCTTAAAAGACGTTCCACTAGGGAAGCCAACTAATCGACTCTCTTATTAGTGGAGATAGTGGTAGTTCTAACTATTAGACTTTGGCATGCATTAACACCAATGTACCTATATAATCAAGAGTATTGGGCTATGTCCTCTTAGAGTTGCTTCATACGCACAAGGTTTTTGTCACGAATGTGACCACCACAAGCACTATCAAACATACGCCTTTCTAGGGGGACATCCTGACATATAAGAACTGAACAATGGCCCTATGGGATTGGGCATGTTGCGACAATTGGCACTTTGGTGCTAATATCGGCCGTAATTATCACTGAAAGACTCATTGATCTTCATCTTAATATTGCATATCTCAACGGTAAGTTCGGCTACCTTAATGTCTGGGAAGTATTCCTCAAGGACCTCATCTATTTTTTCATGCCATGAGTTAATGCAGCCAGGGCATAGATAAAAGTATAACTTTTTGGACTTATCCTTTAAGCAGCACTGTAAAGCCCTAAGTTTTACCGCATTCTCTTTCGGTTGACTTGGTTTTATAGACTGGTAACTTTTCTGAACTCCTTTAAGAAAACCAATAAGCCTTCACTTTTCGTGCCATGGAATGTGGTCAAGAAGTTAATAAAGCTAGACTAAAGTAAGATGATTTTGGAGATCTTCGCTTATGTGCCCTATGGTAGTTTGGCGATCACTGACAACACGGCGAGCTTCATTAGTCTTAATAGGTTGGAAAAAATTGGGCATTTTTTTAGAGCTTCCCTAGGCAACCTCTTGTGGGTTTTGTCGATTTCTAAATCGAAAGGTAATAATGAACCCATTGATTTAAATCGAGTTGTCCTACTATGCATGAACTAGTAGACCCAAAGAAAAAAAAACAAAAAGAAAATAAAAGTTAAACTCAATTTGGAGTTAAATCCCCGATAGAAACGCCTAAATTTATTCGTGTTCCTTGCACATCAAATATAATCCGTAAAAAGGTTACCAATCCTACAGGAATGTAATAGAGTTTAAAACAGCTTCGAACCCACAAGATTTAGTTAAACTGAGTTTAATAAATAGAAAAGTAAATCTGGGGAGTTTTTTTGTGAAAGTTTTATCTAAAAGCTTACTAAACGAGAAAGTAAATAAGTTGTAAATAAGAAAATAAAGATATACCTAAGTCTAAGAATCCATAATCTAGACCTATGTTTTTTCTATTTCTTGTGTCATCGACTTTGAAATATGGGTTTTAAAATAATTTTCCGCAGATAGGCTATAGGTGTTGGGGTCACCAATGCCCTGGCCCCCTTATTCTTGATATATAGGAAAATTTCTCTTTAAATACTTCTCTTATTCCATTAAAATAACTTTGGGCAAGCACTCTCTAGATTTAGCACATGAGCAACATTAACAACTCTCAAGGAACACTTGCCTTTAAATAGCCTAGGCAAGCACACTCAAGATTTAACCTAACTCTTAATGTTACTCACCTAGAACAATAATTGTGTCCGGTTTCATGCTATGCGTGATTGGCACTTCTCAACTTGATTGGTATCATAGACTTAACTTAATTGATATTAGGTCAATGGGTTTATGTCTATAGATTTGCAATGAATATACAATTGCAATTAATATACAAACTTTAAACTACCATTGAGACATCGTTAAAAATAATAACACAAATATAGAGAATTGAAACAAAACACTAGTACTATAGAAAATCTCAACAAGATATAGAAAGCAACCTACTACTGGCTAGAGAGCTTCATCCCAAACCTAGGTATTAAAAAACCTAGTCGGACATAGCTAGTCTAATTTTCTCTACTCCTAAATCATTCTGAATACAATGTTATTTTGTTCATAGAGTTGCCTCCTTTAGATAGGTGTGTTTGGGTACAAAAATCACAACTCTCAGGAATAAGAACTTTCTAACAAATCTCAAAAACTCTATTATGCGAGTCTCACACCATCATTGACGTTGTGGTTATTAAGGGTCAACTTCAGGGACGGCGTGGGATGAAAATAGCAAGTCAGTGGAACAAGTTGCTAAAATCAAGATCTGGTGCCATTGGTGATGCCATTAGCAAAAAATATGGCGTCGTGTGTGTATTTTTGATGATGTGTGAATTTTCTTGCATTTTTTCAAATGACTTTTTTATTAAAGCTTTACTTTGCCCCTGAAATCATCCGAAACACTCATATTCCTTCAAATGACCAGTAAAACTCAAAAGTAAATGTTTAAGACCATAAACGAAATGTTTGAATCTCATTTCCATGATAAACTCCCTATATAAAGTGCATAAATATAGACTCAGCTCTCATTTCCTCCTCTAACTCAACCTCGTAGCTTAAGGTTTTGGATCAATCTCTTGTTGTGTCGACTAATGTCATTGTTGTATTTTAGCCTTCACGTTTTCATCATCGAAAGCATCATATCCCTTATTATCAATCCTAGTGTATCAAAGTAATACATATCAATAGTCGATTCATGACTAATGTCAATGTCATCAATACAGATTTGTGCCCTAGCCTATAGACAAAATGCTATGATCAGTAAGGGAAAATGGAATATGTTGCTCCTACCAGTCATTATGGGTTTTGAGATCCGATTGAAAGCTGACGTTTATATATCCACCCATAACAATCTCGTATAAGACTCTCGCTTGTAGCGATGAACATCATTCTCTGGCTTTTTAGGAGAAGTGAAGCGCATATGAAGTATTTCCACATTTTGAAGAACTTCTTAAAGTTCACCTTGCTCAGCTGAAGTCCGATGTTGTTCTCATTTCTCTTCCACATCTATAACCTTGGAATCATTAAGACTTTGTCAATCAGATCGAGGGGTGAGTAGTAAAGGAGTCAGTTTGGCTGGAAGAATTATTCATAAATGAGTAATATAACTCATTGATGGTATCCTTATCGTAATGCACTAAGACTCCCGAGACATTTATCAGCTCTCCTTCATCTTTCTGGTAACTGTTAGCATTGAATTCCGAACATAATTTCAAGCACCTCCAGATTCATTCTCTCACATAATCTCGGGTAAGGAGTTTCCAATTCCTTTCTCGAATGGTATTGTTCACCCTTTCATCATACTTCAGAAACCAAATTAATTCCCATTCTTTTCTATAAATCCTTTTTTTTTGCAAATCATCCTTATACTTATCCTAAGCCTCCTTGTCTAAGAACTTCTTGGATTTGAATGGTCTGAGAGGTTTCAGATCCTTAGAATTTAATGCTCCCTATACATTGCCCGAGCTATACGCGACCGAGGTGCTTACTCCTCCCCTAGTTTGTGCCATTATGTGAATTTCTTGACATAATGATATGTTATTTTTCACGAAAAATTTGAATCACCAAGTCCTAAACACAATTTTAATATATCAGTTTCAAAATCCTCAGCCCAATGGTTTAATCACTACTAAAATTCATTTGCAAAATCCTTCCATTCAAGGCTAAACCTAATCCTTGATATCAAGTCAATGCTAAACAAAAATAGGGAAGATTTACCTTATCCTAGAGATTTCGCGGTGCCTAATGCCTTATGGTACTATGCTTAGATGATCTGTGATACGCTATTTGCCAAAGTTCTTCAATAATCTACTTTTATGGTACTATGCTTTGATACTTATTTAAGATTAGGAGAGATTAAAAATTAGTTTAGAATGGGTTTGAATTCGACATATGGGTTGGTTGGCGGGAGGAAAAAAGTTTCAAAATCAGTGGGTTAATTTATTTTTTGAAAATGACCTACTGATTTATAAGCCTAACATTAGCGCGTGCCTTTTAACGCAGGCGGTCACCAAGACACTACTACAGCGATGTGAAGAATGTTTATGCTTTTGGAATATAGAAAGCATCATTGATGGCGTCGTACGTGTATTTCTACGATGCCACAAACAACAAGTAATATTTAAACAATATTTGCAGAAACCTCCTTGCCACACCGTAGGTTTGGCCTGGCGCCTTGCATTTTGAACTCACAGTGCGAGTCACGACATCGAGATCAAAATGAAATATCAGGAAATGAGGTGGAGAGTGTACCTGAGTTTATTAATGGTAATTTTAGTCTTAATTGGCTTTTTAGTTTATTAATGGTAATTTTAGTCTTAATCTATTTTCGAGAAATCAATGTAATGTTTTAATTACTTTGATTCATATAGTTATGCATGACTTAATATAAATTTGGATTCATAGATTGAGTATGTTGCTGAGGCTTTTGATTACGTGCACGTCGTGTTTGAGCATTTGGTCAATAAATGTTAAAATTTTGATTTTGAGGACAATAACTAAAATTTGGATTAGGTATTCCATGATAGTAAGTATTATTATTATATTGATTTCTTTGTGGACAAGAAAACTAATTCATCATTTTAATATTTTCTTCACGTAGAGTTGGACACGTATCCATAGGATGTGTAATCTCATTACGAAATCCATAAGCTTTAAGTTGATTAGATGTATCATTAACTAACTGCCTGACCATCTTAAATAATTCATCAGTTTTTATCATGAAATGCATTATTTTTTTTACTATCCACTTCATAGAATTTCTTTCTTGAGGATTCGACCTTTTTACCATATTACTTAGATTCTTTTGTCATTTTATTAATTATTACTTTTGCTAAAGTTGGTGTTGTCTCAAATAAAGATCCCCCACATATTATGTCTAGTAGTCTTTGTTCAAAATGGTTGAGTCTTTCATAAAAATAGTCTAATAAAGCCCTTTGGGTATATCCATGTTATGGGAAAGAAGTAATTAGTCTTTGGAATCTATCCCAAAATTCATTATAGTTATCATCGTCTTTCATCTTTGCAACTATAATTTGCTTTCTATAGGAACTAATTTTTCTAGCAAGCATATATTCATCTAGGAAAGCTTCTAACATTTGAGTCCATGTAGTAATCGAATCTAGTGGAAATAGAAGAACCAGTTATGTGCTTAATCTTTCAATGCAAAAGGAAAATCATTAAGTTTGACTTGTTCTACAATACCTTCTTTCAGTTTCATCCCACCAACTTTATATTGATACTCCATTATGACTTTTTGTGGTTCTTCATTGTCTTTACCACAAAAGTCCACAAAAGTGAGGTAAGGTGCTAGTAAATCTAGATCTAAGCTTCTGGAAATCTATCGAGGCATGATATGTGTGTAGGCTCATATGTTGTAACATTTTGATTTGCTTGCCTAAAAGTGAGTTCTCTATTACTATTATTATTATTAATAAATTTGTTATCAATATTATTATTATTGACATTTTCATTCACATCATTATTATTGTCTTCCATCTTATTAGCAAAATTTTTTGTAAGTTGTTGTTGTCTTAAACTCCGATTAAACGTTCTATCTATTTTAAGATTAAACGGATGTAAATATCCTGTTGAATTAAAACGACGATTTGTGTAGACCATACAATGTCTAGAATTCTTAGAAATTATCTAAAAATCCTCGGCAATGGCGCCAAAAATTGATACATGTCGAGAGTGCACAATAATAAGTTTCTGGTATATTTGCAGTAATGATAAATGGGATATCATCTCCACAAGGATTTTGCAAACTTTAAAGGAAAATGTTTTTTTTTCATGTTTTTATTAATTTAGTTAATCTAATTAGACGGGAATTAAAATGTTAAATAACTGAAAACTATGATTACTATCTTAAATGACCAAACTAACTAAACTAATTGAAATAATTCAAATGCAAACAAAACTAAAAAATATTCAAATTCAATTCAATATAAATAAACAAACATCTAAATAGATCCCCATTAAACAATGTAATGACACGTGCCAAGCATGCATAATAGTTTTTTGTATTTTACTATTAAGTTGTAGTAGTGGTAAATGGATATCGTATCCACAGGGATTTTTTGAATCTCTTAGGAATTAAAACTACCTAAAGTTGTATCAGATTTAACTTGTTTTAATTTACTTATTTTTATTAAACGAGAATTAAACACTTAATAATATGCAATAAAGAAACAATTAATTAAAATAACTAAATTATAAACAATTTAAATTCAATAAACTAACTTAATTTACTCAAACTAATAATTCATAAATTTAATAAATCTATGTTAATGAAATATGAAACGAACATCTAAACAAACCAATATTAAACAATGTAATACACTTGGATTGTTTTCAAACACTAAAATACAACATCATTTCATAGTATAGCTATAATTATTTCATATGGAATCTCGCAATCATTAAACCCTACTTCATAATAGGTCGATAGCCTTTAGCCAGCAACCGATTTTTCTAAATTCAATAGAAATGTTGCATTCTTATCATTGTAAATCTATCCATTGGGTGAAATGCAACACCATACCAATACAATAGCATTTTGTTCAATGGAAATCATGCATAATCTTAGCCAAATTACCGAAACTGCATAATAAACAACTTATAACATAATCACCTAAGACATCCACTCGGGAAATGCCCTATATATTAATCTTAGTTACTACTTCTATAATTGTTGTCAATAACTAAAGACATAGAATTGAATACTCTATATTAATGAACATGTTGGCCACTATGCACCCAACTTGAAGAATTACTAGTTGTATTACGAAAAAAAAAAATTGTTTTGTGCATGATTGACATTTGTGAATTGATTTAAAGCAATAAGTACGTGATTGCATAATTATAACTACATAACAATCCAAAATATATCACTTGCTTAAGGTTTATTTAGATTTATAGACTACTCATACATGCTGCAAACAAACAATGCAAATATATGATTAAAAGATAGTTCAATAAATACAAATTCCTGATATTAATCAAACAAAACGGTCACCAAACTTAGTGATTCCTAACTTATATACAAATCACTGAGTAAATCACTAAGTTTAGCTCGTAGTGCTCCACCAATTTAACTAGCGATATCTAGTTCATTCTCCCATTCACTGTGGATTCGGTGGCCTTTTCTTACTTTTGATTTAGGTGGTGACTCGTAGTGATACTCCAAATCACTAGCTAATCGCTAGAATAGTTTTTTGTTCATTATTTTGCTCTTCTACCTCTTTTTTTCCATTTCTTCATTTTCATATTCAAAACCTAAAATCTCAAAAACAAGATAATACCTAGTGTAATATCATCATTTATGTATAAAATCAACTTGCATTATGCTATAAAATTTGTCTAAATATTGTCTTGGCAAATACCCCTAAAGTCATCACTTTGTCGTCACTAGCAAAGGAATACTCTGAATCATATTAGCTTTTCATTTTTATAAACAGATTTCAATCTAATTCATACTAACTTATAAAATAGAAATTTCAAAATAGTAGTGATCTTCAAATGAAAACATATTACCCACAATTAAATGAAAGTTATGATAGAATAGAATAATTTAGTAAAATAAAACATCCTTTACTAATAACTCAACCACTTAGTATGATACTCTTTAGAACTTAGAGTTCATTACCAAGGCAATTACATAACATAGTTTTTCTCAATCTCCACTGATAAGCATCAAGCTTATGATAACTAATAAAAAATCTCAAAACATAAAAACCACTAGATTAATTTCAATTTAGAAACTATTTCATCAGTACCACAATCAAAATCAATAGGGATTTTTCCAAGATACTAATGAATATATCATTTAAAACTTGTTAGATTGAGAAATACTCCATTCAACTCTAGCTACAAGTACTCGAGGAAATCTTTTTTTGAAGAGTCTAAGAACGTCCATTTTTTCATCTCTCATTTTTTCTACTTCATTCTAATTATTTATGTTTAATATATATTTTTTACTTTTGCTTTTGAGTCCTTGCTCCATTTCCTTTGGACTTTATCACATTTTCCCCACTATAGATTTCCTGCTCCATTTCCTTTAGAATACAGGGCACTCTATATATTTATATTTATAAACTCTTGTAAACACTTCTCACTATCCACTAATGTTGAAGAAATTGTTCTTTCTAACTTATAGAAATTCATTACTTTCTAACCCATTTCTTCTTTCAATTGTGGCATAATAGCTTTCTATACTTATACTATAAAAATAATCACTCAATAGCCTTTTGTATCACAAGATTCTTAGAAATTTGTCTTGCTCATCTTATACTATTGTTTTGATCTTTTATCATGACTAACATAAGGCATTGAATTTAGTATTTACATTAATAAATAAAGTTAATAAAAAAGGGTTTGAAAATCAATTCTCTCTATCATAGAATTCTCTTGGGTAGTAAATTATTACTTCCATTCAAGAATCTATTATACGTTCATTTATCATTCTTTCTGAAAATGAGGTAAAATGAAAATCATACTTGAATTCGAAAGAAATTTGAGAATTTTTGTCAACGTACTTGAATATCGGATTAAAATTTATGGATTAATTCTAAATTAATCTTCTACCTTTCTTTGCTTTTATTGCCATCAATGTCATACTCCACCTAAAATAACTACAAACTCATTCCAAACCATTTCCTTAAGGTTTTGAAATTAAGTTGGGTTCCGAACATAACAAACATACCATATGGAGGATAAACGATTTGATATATATTGTAAAAATTTAAATTAATATGCAAATATTGAAATCAATAGTATCAAATGAATGGAATGCAAAATGGAACATAAAATTTCATTAACGAAAATTGCGCTAAGAGTAATAGACTATATAATTCAGTCATTCATCACATACAAAAGAAAAGACTTTACATACTAGGATGACCAGAAATTGTAAGCTTCATCATCTTCAACCGTATCTACAGAAGGTTGAGAAACATAGCCATTAGGAAAGTTGTAAGTCCCATTTGGAAGTTGCAATTGTAGAGATGGGATGTCGACGCTCCTTTACGAATCCAATAAACAACTATCATGCCTTCTCTTAGACATAAAATGGTAGCACTGTAAAAGTCATCTCATTTGACGCTATCGTTTATTCATTAAGATAAATCTTCGTTTGTTTACATATTAATGAAGAAAATATAGTTTGAAAAAATCCTCTTTTACTAGGTTGCGATGAAGATTATGTTGAACTCATAGGAATATTTGGTACGCTCAATCCAATCATTAAACTTGCTGCTCTTTGCGCAATTTCTCTTATATTCTCTCTGTTTTCAGTGGTGCGTCACTTCCTTACTTCCCTTACATTATTATATTGAATGATTCCCATTCATCCTCTAAGTCATTGTATCCTACCACTTTCTTCATTCATTGTACTCTCGCAACATTTATGGTCCTACCGGGTAATACACCGAATTCAATATCGAAACCCACCTTGGCTATCCAACACAATTTAGTGATCGAAATTGGGAACAGTAATCCTTCATTCTTCGTAGTCTACATAGCACACTTCATAGAATCATGTATAATTTTCCCAACATTGATATATCATTTTTTCATTATTATATTGTACAACAAAGCAGCTATGGGGTTCTTCACTTTGAATTGTACCTTGGTAGGGTAAAAACTAGCGTCTATAATATAATTAAAACTTTTCATAATTTTCTTAAAGTAGGTGGTTTCAATAAATTTCAGGTGGCCTAAGCTATGAAGGGCAAATCCCATCCCCTGAGCTATCTTTAACGCATCTTGGATTATTTGAAGGTAGGACTCGTTATCTTCGTACTTGACATTTGGGTAATCCTCCTTCGTTTTATTTTTTTCTTGGTAGACCAAAAATCTATTCAACCTTGCAGGTGAAATATCGATTCTCTTCCCTTTAACTACCAATTTGTCCAATTCCCTACTAACAGATCCATTAGCATAAAATTGTCGTATGATTTCTAAACATCTTTACTCCCTTCCTGTATAGTCTCTATGAAAGTGTTTGCCTTCCCAATCTCTAAGGATGCTCATATTTCTATCCTCATATTGCTCTCATTTGAATATTGAACCCTATTTCATGAATGAAATTTTTTTTATCACCGTAATACCTCATCTGAGCTCTAGCTCTCACAATAAAGAAGGGTCATAAAGTACCAAGTGGCTAGGTATGGATTCTCGAAATATTGTTCCGCATTAAACGAAAATGGAGATTGTTCTAAAAATTCAACCCTCCCACATATAGGTCCTTTAATACTAATCCCGGTAGGTATAATATTCTTTAGGTGGCCCACATATTTCAGCTTTTGTTTGGGTTGCACTACTACTTTCCTTTTGTCTTATTTACCACCCATACCTCTTCATCAACCTCGTCTCGTCATAGGATAATTCAACTATGATGAAATAGGTAAATTGAAATTCTATCATTGAAATTCCATAATAACAAGGTAAGCAAATTAAGTTTATGTAAAGGTTTTAGAGTAAAGTTTCGAAAGAGATAAAAGTGATTCGTCTAAAATAATAGTATCAACATATCCAGTAAAGAAGTATGTATATATTAGAAATAATCAAACTCGTTTGAAAACCCTTATTCGAATTGAAAATGTGCATAAAAACCATTTCCAAAAGTAATTTGCAATGAAAACCAAAAAAGTACATAAGTTTGAAATTTTATCAAAAATTAATTTTTTGTTTGAAGTAAGGAAATCAATTGGATTATAAATTATTGATTCTTTACGTTCTAGAGAGTAAATCTCTCAAGTAAAATGCTCTACTAGCTCCTTAGATTCCCTCTTCAAGCTTAAATTTGGAACAATACACTCACCAAGTTCTAAGTTGGGTGTATGAACTTGGATTCCAAATTTATATGGTTGAAATGCTCCTAAGCACGGTGGGATACACGTAATGAACTTCTCATTCAATCTTTGAAGGGTTGAATCTAGGAAAAGACTTATATATCAAATGAATGGGTGCAAGGGTTTTATGTGTGAAAGGGTTTATTGTTGGTGATTTGGGGTTCTATTGTTAAAAACACATATTCATGCTCAGCAAATCAAGGATTTAGTGAATTCGCTAACAAATTGCCAGTGAAATCAATGAAAATTTATCTAAGTAGTTCAACATTTAATTATGCGAATCCTAATATAAAATCGAAATCGTTGACAAATCTCTAAGTCAATTTTCGCTTAAAAATTGCAAACTATTTATGATTTCCCCAACGATCTTTATTGTTAGTTGGTATCACTTGGAAATCGTTAAGTCATTTACTACTATTTTTCCAATATATTATATACTTGATTAATTATAATACATAGCAATCATGATTAAGGTAGAATGATTTGTATTCAACAAGAGGTGTTGTAATAATGAATTAAGATTTTTATTTAAGGGATAATATACTAAATAAATGATTTATTACTTAAAATATTTTAAGACAAATGAGATGAAATTGAAATAAAACTCTAACACACCCCTTCTTAATTGGGGATATCCCAAAAGAGAGTTAAAAAGAGAAATCATGTTAGGGCTCGTCTCACTAAATCTTGACTTAGCCTAATTTCCCTTAATTATGCACCAAATCCATTTAATTAACTTAACATCAAAATAATTTTTAATTCAATCCTTAATAACGCTCCAAATCTAAAGTTATAACCTTAATGAAACTCAATTCATGATTTTTTTAATTGGAACAAATTAGGAAACAATACAAATTATTTTCCATATTTTTAAAAAATTTCTACAACACCTTCCCTAAAAGTTTCCTACAGAAAAATTCATATAATAGATAGCAAAATATGAAGAAACATGGAAGGACTCACAACTACCTTCAGTTCACACTATATCATCAAAATATATTTCAATATCGAAACCTAGTGACTTCCACTAGTTTTAAGTGTTCAAACCTTAGACAAATTTGAACTTCTCCACAAATCACATAATAATAAAAATTAACCATAAACTAGCTTGAACTCTATAAATCCATTTAATAAATGTTCTCTAATCTATTTAGAACTAAAATACATCATAATCTCATCGTGAAAACCCAAGAACATAATATATAAGACATAATTACAATGGGAATTAAACATTAAAACCTGAAATCATTCACCAAGGTTCTTCGAGTCGTATTTGTTCTTTCTCGCGTTCACAGAGAAACTGACATCATAAAAAAAAACTCGAAGATGTCGGTTAAGTAAACTCCTATACTGCTCTATACTAATGCAAATGTTTGTCTGAATAAATGGAGATATATATTTGCATTTCCAAATAACAAGAAATTTGAATAACAACGTGAAACCTTTTTATTACTATTCAAGGTTCATAAACTGGATGGCCGACCCAAGAAAGAACAGAAAACAATAATAAATGTCTCATGCGAGCTAGTAAAAAAACTTGTGTGCCTAGGGTTGCCTACCGAAAAACTCATATAATAGACAACAAAATAAAAAGAAGCCTATAAGGACTCACAACTCCCTACAATTCACACTATATCATTAAAATATATTTCAATATCGAAACCTAGTGACTTCCACTAGTTTTAAGTGTTATAACCTTAGACAAATTTGAACTTCTCCACAAATCACATAATAATCAAAATTAACCATAAACTAGCTTGAGCTTTCTAAATCCATTTCATAACTATTCTCTAATCTCTTCAGAACTAAAATACATTACAATCTCATCGTGGAAACCCAAGAACATAATATATAGAACATAATTACATTGGGAATAAAAGTTTAAAACCCGAAATCATTCACCAAGGTTCTTCGAGTCGTATTTGTTCTTTCTTGCCTTCGCGGAGAAATCCACATCATAAAAAAAACTTGAAGATTTCAGGTAAGTAAACTCCTATACTTCTTTATACTAATACAAATGTTTGTTTGAATACATGGAGACATGTGTTTGCATTTCCAAATAATAAGAAATCTGAATAACAACGTGAAACCTTTTTATTACTATTCAAGGTTCATAAACAGGACGGCCGACCCAAGAATGAACAAAAAATAGTAATAAATGTCTAATGCGAGCTAGTAAAAAAACTTGTGTGCCTAGGGTCTTCCATGTTCCAGTACATCTGGTTAGGAAACCTAGCCCTGAGTCCCAGTCGTAAACCGTAGCACTAACTTTTCATCGTCTGAAATGACATGAATGCTTGACCAAGAATGAACCGAAATGCAATGTAGACTAAACATAAATGTAGGTTCAAAGTTAAATTCCATAAAAAGTAAAGACCTCAGTAAAATTTACTTACCACGAACCAACTTGAAATTGATAATGAAGCCTCACACATCATTCCTCGGCTTTCATGTACTTAGAACCCATTATGCGAGCTTCATTTTGAGTAGTTTTGTAATCCTCGATGTTACCTAAAATCATGGAGAAATCAAGAAAAGTCTCCTATTTGAACTTCTTAAGTTTCGACTAATTTCCAAATTATTTCAGTATACCTAAGTGTTAAAAACCTGAAATCACTCTAAATCCACTCTTTGGATGTTCGGATCCCAACACTTAGTTCAAATTTTGGTTCGAAATCTAAAATTAACCTTGACTAGGACTTAAAACTATTTTTTAGAATTTCGAGCATTTTCATGTGTTGTAGCATACATTACAAGGAAAATCCAGATATAAATACTCAAGAAATTCCCAAAATAATCTACAATTTCAATTTATTTGTCCCAAAACATCATTTTTCTTATTTGCTTTTCGATCTTTTTGGAATTTTTACCAAAATCCTAGAACTTTCTTTTCTTTTCTTTTCTATTTAATTGGGGTTTGACCCCAGAACTGGACCGGTCCAATTCAACTGAACCGGACCCGGTTTGGGTCAATTTGATTTGGAGGATCAAAACCCATCTTCTTCTTTGCGTTTCCCTATTCAGCAATATTGAACTCTCTGTGTGTATGTGTGTGTGTTTTTCTTATATTTGGTTGGATTTGGGCTTCGAACCCCAACCCTAAGTCGGGTCTAGGGAGGGGAGACCACTCCCCTACCATAATATTCCTCACAATCCAAACCACCCTTTCCTATACACTATTGACAACAACAACACAACGATAACAACAACACAAAATCTATGATAGCCAATAGAACAGCACACTCACCTTCCCATTGCCTCAATAACCTATGCCACATTCTTAATTCCCCTAGGTTTTGATCCCTCTCTCTCGGTATCTATCAGTCTCTCCCTTTTCGAATTCGATATACAGAAATAAGAAGAAGTAGTGTCTATTGAAGATAAATATTTGATTTTACCGAGATTCGCATTGCATGAATCTCAAGGTGGATGTAATGATTCGTTTCCATTGTTTTGATCTTTCTCTAGATATGTGTTAAGTATCTTAAATTCAATCTTGTGGTTATTAAAAATATAATCACCACTTAACCAACTTATAAACATTAATTATATTGGTTCCTCTAGACGCGTATCACTTATCTTGAGGTAGATCTTGTTTTTATAACCATACATCACTTGATTTTTCGTTAGATGTGGTTGCATGTATATCAAGGCATGAACAATCCTTTCCAACAACCAACGTATCACAACTACTCTCTTTATTGATGCTCACACTATGGTAATCCTTCATTCTTTATTGTCTGCAAAATGAACTTCTAAAAATGAAATATAATTTTTTCAACATCGATATAACCCTTCTTCATCACTATATGGTATAATTAGGTAGCTTTATGGTGCTTTACTTCAAATTGTTATTTGGTTGAATAAAAACATGCATTTATAATATAACTTCAACTCTTTGTGATCTTCCTAAAATAAATGGTTTCTATAAATTTATGGTGGCCTTCGCTATCAAGTGTAATCCCCTCCCAGAGGTATTTCTAATGTGTCTTGAATTATTTGGAAAGGGTAGGATTCCTTATCATCATATTTAATATTTAGGTAATCCTCCTCCGTTCACTGTTTATTTAGCGGGCGGCAAAATAATCTATTCAATCTCATAGTTGAAATGTCAATTATCTTCCTTTTTACTACTATTTTGTCCCATTCCTTACTAACATGCCCACTTGCATAAAATTGTCGAACAATTTCAAGCATCCTCTTTCTCCTCTCCCTGCATAGTCTCATAGAAATTAATCCCACCACCTATCTCTGTTGATGCTCACAATTGTGTTCTTATACTTGCTAACACTGTAAATATTGAACCCTCTCTATAGAATTGTAATTCTCTTTTTATCACTATAGTATCTCCTCTGAGCTCTAAGTCTCAAAAACAAAAAGTCGTCATAAGGCACTAAGTTACTAGGGTTTAGATTTTCAAAATATTCTTCCTCATCAAAAAATAATGGAGATTATTCTCTAAGGTCAGCCCTCTTAGGTCTAGGTTCTCTAATCCTAAACTCGATTAGTACAACATTTATTAGGTTGCCTGCATATTTCTTCTTTGGATTTTCTTGGACTACAACCTTTCATTTTCTTGCTTACTAATCCTACCTCTTCCTCTACCTTATCATGCCATACGATAATTAAACTATGATGAAATAGAAAAATTGAAATCTTATAGTTGAAGATTCAAACTAACAATGTAAGGAAAACAAGTTTATGAAAAGGTTGTATCAGAGAGTTTTGAAAGATTTGCAAGATATAATAACACCTACAACAAAAACAAAATAACCTCAATCCCAAATTATTTGAAAGATATTCGTTTAAAAACAACCATATCAACATATTTCCTTAAAAGTATGTATATATTTGAAAAATTTACAGAAACCCCCGAACTCATTTGAAAAACCTTAATTAAATTGAAAATGTGCTTAATTACCATTTCCTAAATCTATGTGCAATAATAATCCCAAAAATTATATTTATGTTTGAAAATACTGAAAATTAATTGTTGGCAAGATATCAAAATCAAAAGGAATATAAAGTATCCATTCATTACCTTCTTAAGAGTGAATATGTTAAGTAAAATGCTCTATTAGCTCATTATGTCCCTTCTCTAGCTTTAATTTTGAGCAAAACACTCACTAAGCCTTAAACAGATTGTATGGATTCATATTCAAAATTTATAGGTGGAACCACTCCTAAGCAAGGTTGGATGTATTTAATAAAAATTGAATTAAAGCTAATGAGGGTTGAATCTAAGCAAAAATCTATAAATCAAATGGATGGGTGCAAGGGTTTTATGTGTGAAAGGGTTTATTATTAGCGACGTAGGGTTTTATTATTAAAAACACAATTTCATGCTGAACTAATCAACATTTAAGTGAAATTACTGACAAATGGCTAGTGAAATCGGTTGAAATTGATCTTAGTGGGTCAATGATTAGTTTAGCAAATCCTAGTATAAAAACAAATTGCTGACAAATCGCTGAGTTAATTTTTATTTTAAAACCTAGAAATTGTTTACGATTTTCCCAGTGATTCCCAATGTTTATTGATATTGTTGGGAAATCGCTAAATCATTTTTTTGTTACTTTTCCAATTTATTCTATTTTTAGTTATGTAACACACACATACCAATCATAATTAATGTAGAATTGATTAATACTCAACAATAAATAGTATACAAATGTATTTGGAACTTAAATTGGGGAGGAATATACTAAATAAATGCTTTATTGCTTAAAATAATTAATGAAAAATATGATTTAAATGGAGAATAAATATACTAAGTATCCTACTTCTAGTAAATAGAAAGACTTTGGCTTGATCAACCCCGTTACATGAAATTATTTCAAGATTGTAGCAAAAAATACTTCCACTGTAAGAGATGAAAGTTGAAAGGAATAGAAAAAAAACTATTTAATCCTACTAGTAAAACTAAAAATAAAGATAGAGTAGGAGCTGCCTCCCGTAAAGTGTTATTGTATATATTCATTAGTTTGACTTTTGTAAATATTGTCACTTGTCGTTATGTTTGAGCGAGTCAAACTGATTATCAGTTGATTCATTTTTAGTCTTAACATCTTCATCATCCTTATCATCTCAGCATTTGCATAACAATCTTTAACGTATTCATCTTGAAAAGATATCTCACTTTCATAGGCGTCGTCACAATTATCGTCATTAATGTAGTGAAAATGCATATACTCATTCCTCGTCTTAATTTTAACTATACGTTTTTGACTTCAAGAATACTCCAGCTATTTTGAGAAAAGTCCGTCCCATCAATATCTCATCATATTTTTCAATTTATGGTACTATCAAGAAGTAGGCAACATACTTGAATCGTCCTACTTGCACTGACACATTCATCAACATTCCTAATGGAATGATCTTGTCACAGTTTGCTTTGTTGAGAACTAGAGGTGGTATAAAATTAGTATTCAACCTTTCTTTCTTTTTTTCCATTGTTCTTGTTTGATGTTCATATTTGCCTATGTGTCAAGTAAAATATTAGGGAAACCGACGTCATTGATCACCACATGAAGGAAGAATTTCCCTGAATCATCTTTGTAAATTTCAAACATATGTCCCAAGGATTGAAGCTTTAGCTACTCATCAGTGAATTCTTCTTTCGCCAGTTGGTTCCTATTTTGTTAGTGCACTTCAGGTTGTTGATCCTTTGACTTCTTTTTTTTCTTGTTGCACAATTTTTTTATACATCCTTGTATAATGGTTTCATTCTTAATAGTTTCATTCACGTGGATGCAAACATTGAACCCCATTTCATTACATTGCAGAATTTGATGGTTAGTTTCGAGGATAATGATCTCCATATCTTGTTCAACAAAATTTTCATAGTAAGGTTTTGACCTATGACTATTTACTTTAAATGTTTGTTCTATTTCTACACTTTCTATTATAACTGCGCCATGAGGTAGTAAATTGATAACCATACAAGGTCATGTCAATCTTAAATGGAGCTTTCAACAAAATAATTTAAGTCTTGAACAAAAGAGTAGAACTTTCTCTCCTACATGAAAATTTTTAGGAATTAATTTCTTATCATGAAATGTTTTAGTTTTATCTTTATTAATTGATGCATTATCATATGCGTCATTCCTAATTTCTTCTTATTCTTGAAGACTCAACTAACGTTGGTTTCTTGTTTCATTGTAATTCATGTTGCATGTTTTCAATGCTTAATAAGCTTTATGTTCTAATTATACTAGTAAATTACATGTTTTTCCAAATACTAGCTTATAAGGTGTCATGCCTACAAGTGTTTCAAATGATTTTTTATATGCCCATAATGCATCTTCTAATATAAAGCTCCAATTCTTATATGTTGGAGTAACTCTTTCTTTTAGTATTGATTTAATTTATGTATTTGACGTTTCAGCTTGTCGAATAGTTTGTAAGTGATATGCGGTAGATGTCCTATGGGTGACGTTGTACTTAGCAAGTAGATTAGAAACTAATCGATTACAAAAATGTGAACCTTTATTACTTATAAGTGTTGTACATGCTCCAAAAACTATAAAGATTTTTTATCTTAGGAAATCTATCACTTTTTTTTTATTCATTACTTATATTAGATTTCACTTTTACCCGCTTAACCACATAATCTACAGTAAGCAAAATATAAAAATAACCATTTGATGGTGAAAAAAGTCCCATGAAATCTATTCTTCATACATCAAATACTTCACAAAATAAACTAAGGGCATTTGATTTCTACGTCCTAAATTTTCAGTTCGTTAGCAATTCGGATAAGATTTTACATGGAGAAAACAAGCATGAACTAGAGTGGGCCAAAAGAATCTGAAATCTAAAATTTTGTGGGTAATTCAACGTGGACTAAAATGTCCTCCACATGCATAAGTATGAGAATGAGATATAATTGATTGTATTTTTGAATGTGGTATGCATCTCTAAATTATTTGGTCAATGCAAAATTTCCATAACTAAGGTTCATCCAATATGTAGTGTTTAGAATCTTTTTTAATTTTAATTTTTTAAGTTTTTTTCAAGTAAGTTGATAAGCTATTGCTAGTGAGATAGTTAACTATATATGCACACCAAAGGCCATCAATTTTCATGCTATATAAGCATTCATTAGGAATTTCATCATTTAATGGCATGGGTGGTTCTCCATTCTATAACCTACTTAAGTGGTTTGCTACTAGATTTTTGGCTCATTTCTTATCTTTTATAGTAAGGTCGAATTCTTGTAGAAGTAACATCCATCTTATTAGTCTTGTTTTTGCATCTTGTTTTTTCATTAAATATCGCAGGGCTGCGTGATCTGAATAAACTATTGCCTTTGTTCCTAATAGACATGGTCTAAATTTCTTTAATGCAAACACTAACACTTAGAGTTCCTTTCAGTTGTGGTATAATTTTTTTGGGCTAGATCTAGTGTCCTAGAAGCGTAATATATAAAATGAGATTCTTTTCTTTGTTTTTGTCCTAAAACAACTCCAATTGCATAATAACTTGCATTACACGTAATTTCAAATGGTAGTAATGAATCTGGTGATTTAATCACATACGTAGTTGCTAAAGAATCTATTAATTTATCAAATGCTATCTTGCGCTCATTGGTAATTTTAAAAGGAATGTCTTTTTTGTAAAAGTTTTTAGAAGGTTTGTGTAATTTTTTAGAAAACCTTTACAAATTTTCTATAGAATCTTGCTTTTCTAAGAAATGAGCGTATTTCTCTCATCGTGTTTGGGTAAGGGAACATTTTGAATGCTTGGATATTTGTAGGTTCTACATCTATTCCTTTATGTGACACAATATGTACTAATATCAGTCCTTGATCTACTGTAAAACTACATTTTTCTTAATTTAGTTCCAAATTCTTTTCTATGCATTGTTTGAGTACTTTAATTAAATTAGCTAAACATTCATTAAAAGAATTACCATAAACTGTGCAATCATCCGTGATAACTTCAATGAAATCTTCCACATAATTAGAAAAAATACTACCCATACACTTTTGAAATGTTGCAAGGGCATTGCATAAATAGAAAGGCATATGTATATAAGAAAACGTGTCAAAGGGTTAAGTAAAAGTAGATTTTTCTTGATCTTCTAGGCTTACAGTTATTTGGTGAAATCCAGAATAACCATCTAGCTAGCAGTATTGAGTTTTTCCTGCTAATATTTCTAACATAATATCAATAAATGAGAGTGAATAATGGTCTATCCTGGTTGCGACATTCAATTTCTTATAGTCTATACATACACTCCAACCGTTTTGGATTCTAGTTGGTACTAATTCTCTATGTTCATTTGTTATTACTAAAATTCTTTCTTTTTAGGGACTAGTTGGACTAGGCTTACCCAACTAATATCTACTATTGGAAATATCATTCTTACATGTAATAGTTTCAATTTTTTAGTTTTTACAACATCCATCATAGGTGGGTTTAATCTACGTTGAGGTTGTCTACAAGTTTTTCTATTAATTTTTTAGTTTATCTTATGCATGCAAGTAGGTAGACTTATTCATTTGATGTCAACTATGGTCCATCCTATTGCTCCTTTAAATTCTTTCAATACATTTATTAACTTATTTTCTTCTAGACTAGTTTTAATAGAAATTATCACCACTAATTTATCATAGTCCTCTAGATAAACATATTCCAAGCAATATGGTAAGGTTTTAGAATTAACTTTAGGGTTTTACTTATAGAAGATAGAAGTTTCGAATGAGTTTTAGATAATTATAGATAACAAGTAATTTCTGGGGTTTCATTATACGATTCTAAGGTACTTATTATCTATTTTGCTTCTTCATCTCCATCATCATTTTCTTCTAAATCTTCAATTTCTAGTTCTAATTCATCTATTTTATCTTTTATTAATGATTCGCCTAATAATGTATCTATCATATCTACCATGCATCTGGAAAAAACATCTATTGGGTATTTTATTACATCATATGTATTAAAATTTATTGCGTTGTTCCCTATTAGCATTGTTAATGTTCCATTTAAAAGGTCAGTCTTTACTTTTGTTTTCTTCAAAAATGGCCTTCCTAAAATTAGAGAAATTACGTTCTTTCGTATCTACGACATATAAATTTGCTAGGAAGACTAAATCATTTACCCTGACTAGTACATCTTCGAGTAGCCCTACTAGTTTAACAATAGACCTATCAGCTAATTATATGATTACACCAGTTTCTTCTATATATATATTATTTGTAAATAATTAGAGAAAGGCATAGCATTTATGGAGGCTCTAAGGTCACACAATGCTTTAGAAATTCCTATGTTCTCAATCGCATATCAAATGAAAAACATTCCAGGATCAGTACATTTCGGATGTAACTTCTTTTCAAATAGTGCAAATATGTGTTCTCCTAGAATTGCTTTTTCATTAGCCTTAGTCTTATAAGTGCATAAATCCTTTATAAATTTATAATACTTAGGTACATTTTGAATGACTTCAAACATAGGTATATTAACTATTAATTTTTCAATGTATCAGATATATGTTTCTCTTCTTGTAGTTTCGTAGCATTTTTTATTATCTTTCAAATGATGAGGGAATGGCGGTTCTATATCACTTGGTTTATCCTAGTTAGGTTCATTATCATTTTCTTCAAGAGTCTTGTTACATGTTACTTCAATTTCTTTTTCTAACTCTATTTTTATTTCTTTTCTAGAAATAAATTGGTCTTGCATTTTAGGTTCATCCTTTTGCTTACTACTTTTTAACGTTAAGGCTAGTGCTTTATTATATATTGGGGGATAAGTTTGAGATGGCAATGTTAGCCCCCTCATCATTAAGACGACTGACCAGCCTAGATTATCTTAATTCCATGTTAATCTAGTCAGCCTAATCCATTATGTTAACTTTGATCTCCAAATAATGATTATTTCTATCCTTAATAAGGCTCCAAAACTAAATTATATCCTCAACGAAACTTAATTCGCGTTTTTTTCAACTGGTGCAAATTAGGAAATCATATGGATTATTCTATGTATTTTGTAAAAATTCTGGCAGCACCTCCCCCAAAAGTGGCCTACCTGAAAACATCCATCTAATAGGTAGTAAATTATGGAGATGCCTAGAAGGACTTATAAATCCTCATAGTTCATAATTGTTGTGCGTTTTGTTGAGAACTGAAGTGAAACGATTCATTTCATTTTTTTTCTTTTTCCTTATATTTATGAACCCTAAGCTACTTGTCAGCAACTTAATTTCTTTTTATTTATTCATTTTTAAAATCCCTATTTTGACATGCTCAAACTTTTGTTGCTTGTTTTAGATATGAGTTTTCACCAAATTGAGTCAAATGCTTGGCAAAATAGTCCATCTTCATAAAATCTCCACAACAATAGTTTTGATCATAGGAAAATCCCAAAAATTTTAACTTTGTCCACGACATACTGAACCCTTATATACTAATTTTCTTGTCATACTAAACAAGACTTACATCAATTTATACTCAATCTCAACTTCGATCACCCTCAACCGACATAAAGCTCAAGTTATGGTTTTGCACCAACTTCATTCACATCGTACACAACAACCGATCCCAACTTACAGGTAAATCAAGACAAAATTTCATATGATATTTGACAATTGATTAAGTATTTTTTGAGGAACTTATCGTTTTCATTTCGCTCGTGTCTTTTAGACTTGCGTTTACAAACCTGATTATGGCAAATTGAGAACACACATCATTACACTACAATGTTGTGACAAAATACCATATAATAACTCAATAGGCATTCATCATCAAAAAATAATATTTTATCTTATGATCTCTAGTCAGTAATACGTGGGTCCCAACTCGGACACCTTAACTCCAAATAAAATCCAAAATCTCTTTATTATTCGCCCAATCAAGTTTATGAACTTTTTAGTTTTCACAATTTTCCAGCTAATTACAAACTTCATTCTTGAAACTTAAACTTACAAACTACTTAACCACAAAAGAAATGAGATAATGATTCTTCATATATAACTCTTTTAATCCAAAACCGTAAAAATCATTTTCAAGGTGAGTCGTTAAATGGAATCAATCACATTCGTGACATTCAACAACTCGGTGGTGGAGATCATAACTATTTCAACTTTTCATTTCCAAACCTTTGGTTTATTGAAAATTTTTATATATTACTTTGCCAATCTTGACAATTTATGAAATTCTGACGAGTTAAATAATCAACTTTTATTAATATCCAATAACTTTATTTCAGTTATCATCTTATGCCTTGGTTCCTATTCAAGAATCAATACTTAGCAAGATTTCACCTATATTGCTTTTGATGTAGCACGAGTTATTTTTAACTGATTGTTACTTCACAAACAGTTAATAATTCTTTCTATATCTACCAAAACTCTAGTACACAAACCAATTTCCTTTCTTATCATTGATTATCTTTTTATTTATATTATTTACATATCAATTCTTTAACTATTATTAGTTTAAATATTTATATAGAGATCCAAATAATACTTAAGCACGACATTAGATATAAAGTAGAGATGCATGTCTATATGATCAACCGTTTCTCAACAGAAACCTAGAATTACACAAGTCATCCCATGACTATGGATCTATAATTATATCTATCATCTTATGACAATAGATCTCAATTTTAATCCGATCAGATCGATAAAATCGGATACATCATGAAACTTTCACCCATTGTGTAAGTGTCTACTCACAATATCATTTAGGTTGTGGACTAGAAAAAAATTACCAATTTCAACTTGTCAACCAATTTACTTAATTTTTCTTTTGACTGGTTAGAAAATCGACTCCTTTTCTAACTTCGTCAAATCAATCTCTATTCATGAGTTCACCGAGAACTTCGTCATTTCACTTACCTGCCAAATTTTTAAGATTTCACATCTCCGTCATTATTATTTACTAGACTTCTTTCATTACCTGAATAGAGATAGTTATCCTTAATTTGAGTAGGCATACATATTTAAATAGAGATATCGACATATTTCATGATTATACTCTCATAATATAACATTTAACTTGTATTGCATAGTAGTTTATAAATATGTTATCTCTTTTTCATTTATACTCAATTACGGTGAAAGAGTATTTAATTCTTCAAACATACCAAGTCAGATATATTGCCTTTTATTAAGTATTTTCAACCACCAGGGATAATATTGACTAACTGAGCTGTAAGTTATGCGTCTCTTTTTAATTCTTTTATATCTTCACCAACATATAGATATCTTACATCATCTCCAATTTAAGATAGCATACTGCCTAAAAATCTCACCACTAATTAATCACGTGGTGTAACATTACATTTGAACCAATATAAAATTGATTTACTAATACCAGTTGTATATTACTTTGGTTCTATATTTTCAAAATTTGGAGTTTGATTTCTCGTAAGATCATTGTGAAGATAAATTAAGTTTCATCAAACTTGTAGTTTGACATCCTAAATCATATCGGGACTCGTTAACCTGAGATTTTTTTTCATATTTATGTGAGAATGACTTGACCATTTAGTTGCTTATACTTCATCTTCCAATTGACTCCAATGAAACATCATAGATTTATTCTAACTATCATCAATTCATCCAATTATTTAAAGACAAGTGAACTTGTTACATTATTCTTCTACACTATGAATGAATTATAATTATAAAATGTGATTTCTCAGACTTCTGGTCATGCACAACTACTACGTGTGTGGGTTTGACTAAAGAAGTATGTTCACATCACTTTCATCACTCACAAGTCATCTATACGTCTCCTTTTATTTTATACACAAATTTCAATGCATTTAATTTTTGTAAATCTTAGCTATTCTCATATTGATCTAAATTTCGGTCCCTTTATAAACATACCACGACTTGTGCTCAACAACCATCCCATTTACAGCTCCTTAATCTTAACTTAGAAAGGCAATTCTTATCAATTCTCTTCTCAAAATCTTAGCTAAGGATAATACACTTCTTATGATCATTCAATCAATTGAAGTCCTTCTTGGCTAACCTTTATTCAAAACAGAAAAATTTCGCGACTCAAATAGTTCTGTTGTTTGTTATTACCTTAATTTCTTTTTCATTAGTCTTAGGTTTTTTGACTTTTCTTTTTTCTCAAAAAGAATTTCGGTATTTTCAAGAGACTATGTAAGATAACTTTGTATCTTACTGTTAATTAACTCTATTTTTACGAATTCACCTTTCCATTATTGTTCATTTGAAGAAATAGAAGAATTCAAATTTTCAAACTCTGATTAACTTAATGACTAATCAAGTACTTAAATTATGTTGTTTCAATCTTTTAATTCACATCAATGGGGATTCTTACATTATAGGAACTTATACTGACATCCTATACCAATCACTTACTGATATTCAATTAGTACATCTACCTCTTCCTTAATTATATTTTAAGTTGTAATGATAGGCGTCGTAACTAAATATTATTAGAAGTGATTATTAGGTACTTTAAATCTCAAAACACAACTACTTGTGTTAGTATTTAATAGCTAACTCAAGCTATTATTAGACTACTTTTCAAACACCGTAACTTCTATCACGTTGATCTTATCACTATACTTTTCATTTTCAAGTTTAAATAGTTTTATGTTTGTTCTACAACAACACATAATTTATTTTTAACAATGATAACTTTTAACTCATGTATTTTCATTTGTTTTATCATTTCTTTATTCAACCATAGAACCACTATACTCAACATTGGTTATGAATAAGTAATTGAGTAATAAATAATCAAAATTTTCAACACTTCTTTTTAGAAATCGTTTGATTGTTTTTAACCATGATTTTATTCCACATTTCTCTTAAAGTTTTATTTTGAAAATGAGACAATACTTTAACTTAAAGTATTTAATTTTCGTAGAAACCAATTTAGACAACTTGACTTATTCAATCATAATCCCACTGTGATTTACAGTCAAGTTTAGTTTGTCTAAACAATTTCTAATTTTAAAAAACACGTGTCTCCATTTTCCTTTTGAGACTATTTCAACATTTTCCTTAGCGTTTTATAATTGTAATAGTTCGATACTTTCAATTACAAAGAAATCCATGTTCAGCACTTACGTACATAAGTTATCTAGACTTCCTTTTCGACTAATTTTCTACTGGTTTCATAACTATTACTTTCGTCAGTTATAGTAGTATCGAACTACTTATAACACCTTTGTTAATTTAGACTTCTTGAGTCTATCCGATGGTCAGCACATTTAGTTATTGTTTCATAAGTCTATTCTACTTACAACATCTAAAATGAACTTTTAATACTTATGTCCTACTTTTCATAGACTCGAAGAACACTCAAACCGGATCACCGTTGGAGAAGTTATGAGTTTTCCAACATGGCATGTCAACTAGGCAAACTTTTTCGTTATTTTGAATTGAAAATGGTCTCCAAATCAATATTTTCAAAATTAACTCTTTAAAACAGGTCAATAAAACACCATGAAACCACTCGATACCAACATTAAAATATTTCATAACTCGTGGAGTCGAATAGGATCAAAATCAATAATTCATTCATCTAGAAACCCGATGTAAGACAATATCAGCTATAAAACATTTCGAAAATAGTTATCAACTAAATTACATAAGTTAAATTCATTTAAGCCCTAACCCACATTAGTAGGATTTATTCCAAATTCTTGCAAATCAACTCAATACGTCAATTCACAATGAGTTCTACCAATTTCCTATAAAATCCAATAAGAGAGATAGAGAAATTGTAAAAATTAAAATACCCTGAATTAAATTGAGAATTTACCAAATTTTTAGTTGAATACCTTGTCTCTGATGCAGAAACTTTGTTTGAACTGACAGTCTCATGATGCTCTACTCTTTTGCAGAACAAAACAAGGCAATAAACATATGTCAGGAGGTCGCAGGGCGTAAGCCCAAGTTGAGAGGGTTTAGAGAAAGAATTGTTGCTCGTTTTGTTGAGAAATGAAATGAAGCAATTCATTTCATTTTTTTTATTTTTCCTCATATATATAAATATATGAACCTTCATCTGCTTGTCTGCAGCTTAATTTCTTTTTATTTATTAATTCATGAAATCCATATTTCGACGTGTTTAAGCTTTTGGTGCTTGTTTTAGATCCGATTTTCACCAAATTGAGCCAAATTCTAGCAAAAGTCCACCTTCATTAGACGTCACTTATTTTGGTTACACTAAAACTCTAAAAATCTTAACTTCGTTCACGATATACTGAACTCTTATAGACAAATTCTCTTGCTATACTAAACCAAACTTATACCAATTTGTACCCAATCTCAACATCGACCACCACCAACCGACATAAAACTTGAGGTAAGCTCTTGTATCAACTTCATTCTCTTGTTACACTGCCACTAATTCCAACTTGCATGTAAATCAAAGCAAAATCTTAAGTTTTCCAGGAACTTTTCATTTTTATTTTGCTTGCCCCTTTCAGACACTCATTTACAATCCCGATAATGACAAATTGAGGTCATATCAACACCTTCCGACTTCGCGACAAAACACCATATAACACATAATAAGCATTTGATTCAATTGATTCAATTAGTTTTTAACTTCGGTCATATCATTTTGTAGTGTTTGGATTATTTGTCCTTGTTCTCTTTTAGAGTTTTTTGATGTTTGATACTTTTGATAACCTTGATAGTTAAATTTGATTCTCTAAATTTTGTTGCATGTAATTTGCCTAATTATTAAAGTTATAATTGGGATTAAGGAACCTACCATATTGGTTCATTATAGCATTAGCTTTTTCTATTTTGTCTTATTGTTTCAAAGGATATTCATTATTATAATGGTTTAATTCAATACAAGATTTTATTATGTTTGATCTATATTTTAATTATTCAAACATAGCTTTTAGTTCATCTATCTTATCATATGGTGTTTTATATGTCATATTCATGTCACTTAGATTATCTTTGGATTGTTCACTCTTATCGCCATATTGCTTTGATTGGTTAGCCATTGTATTTATGGTTTCTCTTGCTAAAGTAGGTGTTTTATCAATCAAAGACCATACATACAAACTGTCTCCGAATCTTCATTCTAAGTGATTTGATCCTTTTCCTCAAAAAAATTGATTTAATCCTTCATAAAAGTATTTCATTAAAGTCTTGTCTTTAAATCCATGCATTGGAAATAATGAGATGAATCTTTTGTACCTATCTCAAAATTCATCAAAAGTCTCCAATTTCCATCTTAGCATTACTAATTTTCGTTCTATACAGACTAATTTGTCTTACTAAGACATATTGATCAAGAAAGACTTATAACATCTCTAACCAGCTGGTTATGGAATTGTGATGGTAGTAAAATAACCAATCTAAAGCTTGGCCTTTCAGTGCGGAAAGAAAAGCTTTTAATTTAACATAATCTATTATATATCCGTAGGTTTTAACGTGCTTACTTTGTATACATACTCTTTAATGAATTTTTGAGCATCTTCATTATCTTCACCATAGAGGAACGGTAAAGAATTTATGAGTTCGAATTTCAATTCGAATTTTAGAAATTATGTTGTAAAAGTTATGCACAGGTTCATGAGCTATGAAATTCCTATTAAATTACCTAAAAGTTAATTCTTCCTCATTTTTCAATCATTTTATGACTTTCGACAAGAAGATTTCCAAGAGATTATTTCTTAAAATGCCTGGCAATGGCGCCAAAAATTGACACGTATCAAGCGTGCACAATAATTTCCTCTATTTTACCATTTAATTATAGTACTGGTAAATGGGATATCGTCTCCATAGGGATTCTTCGAACCTCTTAATAATTTAAACTATAATAAACTTTTATCAGATTTAACTTGTTTTACTTTAATTACTTTTATTAAATGGGAATGACATACTCAATAATATATAAACAAAATAAAAAATTAATTAAAATAACTAAATTTAAACACCTTAAATTGAATAAACTAAAATAATATAACTCAAACTAATAATTCAAATAAGCAATAAAAATCAATGTAAATAAAATATCTAATAAACATCTAAACAAACTCCCCACTAAACATCATAATATACCTGGATTGTTTTTAATCTCTAAAACATAACATTACCTTATAATATAGCTATAATTATTTTCTATGAAATATTAGAATCATTAAATCCTAATTCATAATGGGTTGATAGCCTTTAGCCAACCATCAATTTTCTTAAATTCAATGGAAATGCCACATTCTTATCTTTGTAAATCTACCCATTAGATAAAACACAACACCGTAGAAATGCGATAGCAATAAATTCAATGAAAATCATGCCCAATCTAAGCCAATATTACTAAAGTCGGATAATAAACATGTTAGAACACAATCTCCAAATATATCCACTCCGAAAAAATGCCCTATAGATTAACCTAGTTACTACTTCTATAATTATTGTTAATAACTATAGATATAGAATTGAACACTCTATATTAAGGAACACATTAACCACTATGCACTCAACATTTGTTTTTGGGATAATAGGAGGCGGTACTACGTTTTATTGTATATATGTATGTATTGAATGTGCAAAAATTGTAGTAAAGTAAAGACAGGACTGTACATAAATCATTACAATGATGAAGCCCTGGTTGAAGCCAAAAACGCAAAGACGCCTGGAACTGCAAACCCAACTGGAAAAAGGACTCTAAAGTAAGAATTGGACCGTTGGAGCTTCCAAAATTCATATAGCATCGTCTCTTGGTACTCTTCGTTACAATCTCATGTTTCCCGGGATAATCCAAACTTACTCAGACCTACCTCCTCCGGTACTCAGTTTTCAAACTTGTGTCATAACCGAGGTAGAGAAGAAGGCCAGACAGTCAAGGAAGTAACCAGGAGGTCAAGTCACTAGAACATTTTTTGCCTTTAATAGAGGTTTTAAATCTTCTATTAAATAGAGTGTTATTAAATATCATGTCAAAATGTGTTATGTTTTAATTTTTAATACATATATTACATAGAGGCTTTTTAAAACTCCTATCAATTAGGTGTTATTTAATAACACCCTCCTTTAATAAGGATTTAAAAACCTCTATTAAATACCGAAATTGTTATAGTGAGTTAGACAATCATTTACCAAACAAAACAATAATAGAGGAACAAAAAAGCACCATCCATGTAAAGATGTATAACATGTGCCACAAATGTGAAGGACGGCACGTCATGCAAACTAGGTTCCAAGAAAAAATATGAGAAGAACCGAACACAAACGCACAACACATCATCTATTGCATAAGATACTAAATAATCAAGTTCCAATCCCGGTTGAGGTCCGACCAAGACCATGCTTTGAAATCCTTATGTCCGAAGATAATAATCGCAGGCCCGCGTTTAGCTGAATCCTCGGCATCCTCCCACGTGGTATCCATCTCGTTTAAGATGCGTTGGTTGCATTCCCTCCAAATTATCCATTAGATAGAGAGTGTGCCCGCCCTCTAAGGAATGCCTCGCTCGCCACCGTAAATGCCCGCACTAGAGAATTTGAGCCATTCTTTAATACCTTGAGGATTCTCTAAGGGGATCCGCAGCTCGCCATACATCATCGTCCATAACCTGCGAGCAAAAAGGCAAAACACAAAGAGGTCATTGGTTTCACATAAATTCATATATAGGTAGCACCTTGATGGAAGGAGTGTAAAACTAAGACATCTTCTTTGTAAGACATCGACAGTGTTGAGCTTTTCCAACCGAGTCATCCAAGAGAGAACCTTGCCCCGTGTACTCAACATAGATTATTACTAGTTGTAATACCCAAAAAAACCTTTTTTCTTGTCCGTGATCGACGTGTGTATGAATTGATCTAAAGCTCAAGTACAAGATTCCATAATTATAATTACATAACAATCCAAAGTATATTACATGCTTAGGGTTTGTTTAGATTTACTAACTATTCATACATGTTGGAATTAAACAATACATAAATATAAATAAAAGACATTGAATTATTAAATAAATAAATACCTCTAAATCAATGCGCCAATACTACTCAACATATAAAACTAAACTCAAGAGTAATGGAAAATAAAAGAGAATAGAAAGAATTGAGAAAATAGAGAGAGTAGAGAGAGTTATTTCGAAGCTCTCTGATCCTATATATAGGTCTAATATACAACCTAAAGTTATACAATAAGACATGTAATAGATACACAAAATGATCACCTATAAAAGTGGCAGAAACTATCCTCTAACGGCTAAAAACTAATTTCCGATCTTCTCCTTCCCTGGTCTACTACTTGAAGTATCTACTCCCATTGTCATAAAAAGGATGGTAAGTACAGTACTATAGAAAGTAATACTGAGAGACATTTACCCATATTTCCAAATATACAACAAGTATCTGAAAGCATAATAATTGCAAAAAATTTGAAACTAGAATCATACTATAAGATGCTTCAGTTAAATAACATGAAATTGACACTCGGCTAAACAGTAATGATCCAGGGCTGGTTGACTATGAAATTATATCACATCAAATCTTTTCCACTATTTAGAGCATCGATATAGTCATGTTGCCCATTTCTTGTATATATAAAATCACTTGTTGAGAACCCCAGGTCACATACCCCGTGTGTCGCATAAGCTATTGGTGAGATCTTGACATCCACGAGAATTTAGTTATCCCGTATGCCACGCCCATCTCTATAAAGGTCCTAGATACAAGATCTACTTTCACAACTCAAGAAATGACAAAATAAGAGAGTCCATAATGGAATAGCTTAAATGAATACAAAGGAATATGATTTACGACACCATAAATCATTTTCCTAATAACATGATTTTCTATTAACATACTGAACAACAAAAAATGACATAGCACCTGATTAAGAGCCAATGAATACGAATTACACATCAACTATTGCCAGGATAACAAACTCATGAAATTGGAGAGGACAACAAAGTCATGGCACATCACATCAGTCCAAATGACTGTAAACAAGAAGCATAATGGAAAAAATAGAAATAACTATCTCCATCAGTTTACTTACAAACCATTAAAGTTCTTATGCTAATCTTATCTCTCAACACCTTAAAAATCGTACTCGAAGCTCAAGGAATCTTCCCTAGGCTCTTGGTATCATTTGATATGTTTAAGAATGTGTTTAGACCCTCAGTTAAGATGTTAAGCTTTTTTAAGTTATTTAAGTTTAAGTTAAGAAATTGCACTCAGTGTGTTGTACAGAGTACCAAGCACGCTAGATAGGTTATCTAGCATGCTAATGACCCCCTTAGTGCGGTACCCATACTCACTAACATGTTATTTGTAGGTAGCGCGCTAGCTAGCATGCCTAGCAAGCTAAACACAGGAAATCTCAGAAATTTTGCATTTTGAATTTTTTTGTTTCCTCCTCTAATTTGCCTTCTCCACTGCCTAGGATCCCTGTTACCCTCCACCAAGGACTTAAGACATCCACCAATCGCCTCAGATCCCTATACACATGGATCTCGAGGCTAATCTAATCGCTCATATCATGATCAAAGCTCCACTAACTTCCCACTTATTCATCCTTGCAAAAACCAATTTCAACTCAATTTGTCTTTTAAATGTGTCTACACGTATCTCAATGAAAATCAAATGGCTAATGTTTTGTTGAACTAACTTAAGTCTCATTAATGTAAATCAAACTATAGCCACATCAACTTAATTATTTAAGTTACATTAATTTAAATCAATTTCTACCTCATCGCTTTTTACCCTAGTCTGACACTAATATGCATCGCGAGATGCGTCCCTGCTAACGTCTCGCCAACTATACATAAGTAAGTGTTACTTAATAAGTGTACATAAATACATTACAATAGACATCCATCACTCGAAAAATATTATACTATTTAGTCCTTACAATTAGTATCTAGACAGTGTATCTACTCTCGAGGCACAGCTTAGGTCAATAACCATGATTAGAGACGAATTTACAATTAGTAAATTTTGCATCGTTAAACTTATGTTCTAACAAAAAGCCACCAACGATACTATGGTCCACTAATCAATATTCAAAGTCTTTATTCTTTAATCCATGTTTAGTATCCACGCCTCAGCCTCAATGGTGTCCTACTCTCTGTAAAAGTGTGGTACCTTATATTTCATGAATTCATTCAGTATCTTGCCACTCCGATAAGCCTATGTATCTTCGTCCATTACAAGTATGGCCACTACTGCTTCAGCCATAGCACAATCGACCCCCTCCTCCATAGGATGGTCGTCGTGTATAGTCGCCAAAGGATGGTTGGTCCTTCCCTCAAGGGTGCTCGCTCTGCCTCCCCTATGTCTCCCTGTTGTATTGGCTATAGTATGTGGGTCATGTCCCTTTCATACGATTGCACCAAGTGTGCCAATATCTAGTCTTGAGCGAAAGTTAAGTCGTGAATGGCCTTTTGGTATGTTTTTCCTTAGTAGTCAAGCACTACTTCATATCAGCACGTTATTTTCTATTATCTCTCTCCTATGTTTCCCTCCGAAAATTAGAGTTTCCACCCTGACTACTTATAGTGCAACTACGGAGCAAACAAAAGTGAATTAGTCGTACAAATCAAAAGAGTAGATAAAATATCTAAACACGATAGATATCATAAGACAAAGCAAATAACATTATTTAATTGTTTAATTCAAGATTTCAATCCCTTCCCATTCTAGGATTGGTCATTTATGTTCATTAGGCCAACTTGAACCAACATCCTATAGCATTGGTATTTTCGACTGAAACTTGACCTTCGAATTTCAAGGGTCTAAAAATATAGGTTTCACTAACCTAACATTACCTTATGTTCTAATACCTATGCTTTCATACCAGCTAAAAATAACGGTCTGGCTTGCCAAAACAACCTAGATCACCCCGACCTAGACTGCTACCTAGGCCCAATAATGATCTAAAAATAACGGTCTACCAATAACAGTCGGGTCGCCAGGCCTACCTAGGCCCAATACTTGAACCAGGCCAAAAATAATGGTCTGGCATGCCAAAACAACTTGCGAAATGACATACAAACAGTATGGAAGTAGAATGCAGAATTTTAAATTTAAATAAATACTATATGTCACCATAAACCAAAGTACATTCAATCTCAATTCACCTAAGCAAATCAAAATAATATGAAGTCTCAAAAACCTTTGAATGCTTATATATGTATCAAACCGACTAAGCAAAAGTTCAACTACCCAAACGACTTGCCTAGGTAACAACCTTTATTAATAGTTCTGAAAAACAAGTATTAGATAATATCATGCAAGGCTCACACTGCAAGAAAGCTTCAGGTTATGACCTTCCCTTGCTATAATCTACCGCACTTGAAAATGGACTTACAGTGTTAGTGGGGTAAGCTAAAAGAACCAATGGAGCTTAATAAGAGAAGAACGATACTTAAATATCAAATATGAAAGTATTACCTATAAAGTAAAATAAAACTAGCATGCACTTTAAATCAAGATAAACTTTGATAATTTATACCATGACATCAATTTCCATAAATTCCATAAAGTAATTTAAGCAATAATAACAAAAGAGTTGTAAAATAAAAGTAGGCAAGTATTACATGCTAAAGGGTATTAAGAGAGATACATAGAAGGTAATAATTATAATGCAAGTCAATTGTTCCATTTGTTAGGGGTATATACCCTAGGTTAAACTACGAACATAGTTTGTGTTTTAATTTTAGTTAATAAAATAAAGGTTTACATTTGCTAGTTTATTATAAGTGATTGCATGTTTACCATATAATAAGATCTATAGGTATTTATTGAAATATTCTAAATGTCAAAAGTAGGTTATTATATTGGGAACTATAATTAATTAAGAATAGTGTGAATCTTGATGGATGGTCATGTGATAATCATGCGTATAGCAATATGAATCGAGATTACGAGTACTTATTAGGGAACAAGGTATTGGATAGACCGGCTGTAAGAACAACACGTGGATTAGGTCATAGGTATTACTCAAGATAAGTATATCATTTAGACCTTTGACTTTTGATTAACATAGACTTCAATATTATGAGCATGGTAATTTAACACAATCAAATATTTTCTTTAATCGAACAATTATAAAGATTGTCATAAGTTAGCATGTGAATAACATGTGAAGGCGTGTAATCAAGATAGAATTTATCCCTTTTGTATAGAGAGAGATATCAGTGGATCACTCAATATGTTAGACTATTAAATAGCGAAGTCCTAATGAATTGATATGATCAATGTCACTTAGGTTTTTTCAACTTTTCTTAAGGATCGAGACTAGTACAATTGAACATTAAGGTGACTTTCCATCCCTTATGTTTAATAAAAGGATCTAGCATAAAAAAGATATGATATATGTTATTCATTTGGTTGCATCGATTTCCATATTCATGCTACCTGGGTAGTCATAATGCTTTGTTAGAGACTGCTTATTACTTGTGTATGGAAATGGTTTTGGTTCACTACCAATGTCAAATGACCCTATTGGCTTGCACACGAAGACTGGCTTTATGAAATTTCAATCGGTAGAGAATAATGAATTTTATGTGATAAAATTCATGACATAAAAGCTCTAATGATTTTTTATGTGATAATTTATTAATAAGGGCGTATGTGTGATTTACTTCAAACTGCCTAAATAAAATAGTTATATTGTGAATAGAGTTTTAAGTGGGGTTTTATCTACACATATCAAAGAGGCTCATAACTTAAAAATAAATTAAGATTTCATTTTTGCTATTTTTGATTTCTCTAGATTTTGGGTGAGAAAGAAAAAAGTTTTTGATCTCTTTTAGGGCTAACACTCCAAATTGTAGTCAACGTTCATGTTTGGATTTTTCATAGAAAACACGCGCTTGAACATCTAGAAGATCTAACAATTAGAGAAAAAAATCATAGATTAAGACAAGGTTTACTTTTGTAGATCTAGTTTAATGGAACTTGTATTAGATATTGTTGGGGTTTTTCAAAAAACTGGTTTGAATTTTTTGCAGCATATGAACCCCAAAACCCATCTCCATCTTTCATTACCTCCCCTTGTTGACCGACCATCAAAATATAATAAATATGCATGGGTGACTTGATTCCACCGCGTGTCCACGACTCCTCAAGAGCCTCGAATGACTTCGTTCAATTGTACATCCACAACTCCCCAAGAGGCCCTAACAATGGGTGGTTTGGTTCCTCTGTTAGCTACGGCTTCAAAAGAGACCCTTAAACATATAAAGTTACTTGGTTCCACCATATGACTATGGCTCCTCAAGAGGCCTTACATGAAGTCAAACAAGCTAGGCAGCGACCTCATCCCAAGTTATTTAGTTAAAATCATGATTCTAAATATAATAGTAGAAAGCCACATTCAATAGATGAGTGGAGTTCCTCACTTATCTCGACTCTTCGAACTAAGATCTTTTAGTCGACCTCGCATATTCGGGGCTTAATATGAACCTCCTTGTGAATCTAAACAATTTAAATAATAGCCACATTATTCGACGATTCGAACTCCAAAATTAAGTATTTATCCGATTACTTCAGGAAGGGTTCCCCATCACCCGGTGCAAGGATCTATGGGCGGGACCCGATCGGTCTTCCTTAGGTATGCAATAGCGCGCCCCAATTAAAGTTAGGGGACATTTTCCCATTTGTTTGTTTGTTTTTATTTTATTTTATTTTACTTTATTATACATGTATTTTTTTTATTTTTTTTTGTCCAAGGGCTAATTAGGAGCCCAGAAATATAGTCCAAGGGCTAAATAGGCCTTTAGTTGAGGGTGTTCAGGGTTTAAGATAACCCCTGACAGAGCGTTTTTGCCCCTAGATGCCCATAAGTCTAATACAAGGACGCTCTCTTCTTGCTAACTGAATATTCGACAGTGAGCAAGGCTGACGTGGAGGGGCCTCCAACTAAAGGCTCTCCTCCCCCATGGCGGCGGCGATGAGCCCATCGACCTACTTCGATGGCAGCAGTGGCCTGGCCACTACTATTCTCTGTTCGCGGTGCAGCTTCGTAGCGCAACCATTTTACGGCTACATCGAGATGACACCACCCTTTTGTGGTTCTCCAACTTCATAAACATCTTTGAATGGTCCAAAATCTTCAAAATCAATAATAAAACCCTCAAGACAAGAGAAGAAAAAGGTAGGGATGATGCTTGTACATTCGATGGACACAAACTTGACTTTGAGACACCTTAGATTCATTCACGTTCCTTTTCCTTTCTCCTATCAAAGTGGGTGTTTTACAAGATAGGGGATATGGTTTCTTGTTATTTGATTAATTGGTATTAGGGTTAGCGATTAGGGTCGTACTTAAAATTTTTCTAAAATGCCATTTTAGTCCATAAGCTCAAATAGGCTTTATTACTTTTAATTAGACTTTATTAATTCCTAACTCATATTTAATTTCGCAAGATTTGAAATGTATTTACATATCATACACCCAAAACATATTTATTATGAAATTAGAAAAATACCCCTAAAGTGGTTCGTGGAGAATTCATGTCGTCAAAATTAGGTTACATTGATTTTGATATTCATACTACTTTTGTAGTCATAATGCTTGCTACAGACCACTTATAACATATGTACCAAAATAGTTTTGGTTCACTTCCTATGTCGCATGAGTTTATTGGGTCCCACATTAAGAATGGTTTTGCGCAATTACAATTGGTCATGAGTAATGAATTTTACATGATGACATTCATGACATAATTGCCTTTAAGATTTGTTAAATGATAATTTTTAATAAGGGCATAAGTGTAATTTGCGTAAACTACCTAAATACAATAGTTGTATTACGAATAAGATTTTAAGTAAGGGCTTATCTACACATATAAAAGGAGGGTGGTGCCCAAAAACTAATTAAGATTTTGTTTTAGCTATTTTTGAGTTCTTTGGATTTTAGGATCGAAAGAAAAATGTTTTCTATCTCTCTTGGGCTAGCACTCTAAATTGTGGTTACCATTCGTGTGTGGATTTCTAATAGACGACATGTATACTTGAATGTCATGGAAATCGAACAATCTAAAAAGGAAATCATGAATTAAGGTATGATTTACTTTTTTAGATATAATTTAATGGAACTTATTTTAAATCTTATTTGGATTTTTAAAAATTTTATTCAAATTCTCTGCTACGTATGAACCCCAAAACCAAATAGGGTATGGGTTTATGAATGAGATACCCATGTAGGTATTGACAAGTCAATAATTAAACATGCTTTATAGTGTAATTTATGTTGATTTTAGATACAGATGATGATATTACACTAGGTATTCACTTATTTTGTGATTCAGAATTTAATTTTGGAAAAATGAATAAATAAATAAAAGAACAACAAAACAGTCAACCAGAGAACAAAGCTAACTATACAAAATTACAAATGAAATGTTTTCTAAATCGGTAGTAGAGAAGAGCTAGTGAATCATCAGTGAATTGGAATTTACACTAGGAATCGCTAGATGAATTAGTGAAGCACAAAGACCAATTTTTAGTGATTGACTTAGCGATTTGTGAACAAGTTTGAATTGCGGACAAATTATTGAGGTCGGTCATGAGTTTTTTAGATTATTATGAAGAAATTTAGTTTATCTATAATTTTTATATCTTGGGAAACTACAAATAGGACCTTAGGGCTTCGAAATTAGCTCTCTCTCTATAAGCCTTCTCTTAGTTCTTTTTTTCTCTTAATAAATTTAAGAGAGCGGTAAATTAGTTTATGTTCGAAGCAACATTTGAGCTTTGTTTATTTCATTCATAACTATTAATTTAATTATGCCTTTTATTTATGTTATTACATTGTTTATTTCCAACATGAGCGAGTAGTTTATTAGTTTAAACAAATCCTAGAAATGTGTATACTTTGTGTTGCTATATTGTTATAACTAAAGAAACATGTACTTAATGCTTTGAATCTAATTATATACAACAATCACAATTTTAATAAGTTGTTTTTACATATTACAACAAATGAAGATGGATATTTTATGCATAGTTGCAAATATCTATTAAGATATTTTGATTTTGATTCTATGTCTATGATTATTGATAACAATTATAGTAGTAACTATGATTAATCTATAAGGCCATATTACCTGATTTGATGTTCTAGTTGATTGTGTTCTAAGTTATTTATTGATTACCATATTTTTACTAATATTTGATTTAGATTAGAAAAGATTTTAATTGAGTGTTAATGGTATCATAATTTTTATTTTATTACATTTTATCTGATATGTAGATTTACGATCATAAGGATATAGCTTATTTTCCATTAAATTTAGGAAAATTGATGGTTTGCTAAATGCTATCAAAACTATTATGTATTGGGATTTGATGAGTCTAAGATTTCATGTGATATAATTATAATTAGGTTATCAAGTAATGTTATGTTCTAGTGTTTAAATGCAATCCAAGTATATTACATTGTTTAGTGGGGAGGGGGCTTGTTTATATATTTATATTATATTAAATTTGAATTTTATTTAATAATGTTTGCAATGAGTTGTTCGAATTAATTTAGTCAGTTTGGTTAGTTAAGTTAGTAGTCATAGTTTTAATTATTTAGTATTTCGATTCCCGTTAAATTAGATTAACTAAATTAAGAAAAACAAAACAAAAAACTTTCCTTAGAATTTTGCAAAATCCATGTAGAGACAACTCATTTACCACTACTACAAATAATAGAAAAATACGAGAAACTATTGTGCACGCTCGACACGTGTCAATTTTTGGTGTTGTTGCCAGAGATTTTTAAATACTTTGTTAGGATTTTAGACATTGTATATTCTATGCGTGTCACTCTAATTCTATAGGATCTTTACACCCATTTGATCCTAAAATAGATAGAACTTTAAATCGAAGTGTTAGACAACAATAACTTATGGAAAATTTAGCTAATAGGATGGAGGATAACAACAATAATAATAATGACAATTTCACTAATAATAATATTGATAGTAAAGTTATCAATAATAATAATAATAATAATAACAATAATAGAGAACTCACTTTTAGACAAGAAAATCAAAATGTTACATCATATGAGCTTATGTGCGTAGCATACCCTGATGGATTTCCTAAATTTGAACTTAGATCTAGATTTATTAGTGCCTTACCTAACATCTATGGTAAAGACAATGAAGACAGACAAAGATTTATAATGGAGTACCAACATAAAGTTAACGTGATAAAACTGAAAAAATGCACCCTAGAACAAGTCAAATTAAAGTTTTTCCTTTTGCGTCAAAGGATCAAGCACAAGATTGGTTCTTTTATCTCCCCCAAGTTTCAATAATAACATGGGCTCAAATATTAGAAGCTTTCATAGATGAATATACACCTGCTAGAAAAATTAGTTCCTATAGAAAGCAAATCACAGTTGCAAGGATGAAAGATTATGAAAATTTTAATGAATTCTAGGATAAAACCTAAAGATTAATTTCTTCTTCTTCGCAACATGAATATACTCAAAGGACTTTATTAGAATTTTTTATTAAGGACTCAATCACTTTGAATAAAGGTTATAAGACATAGTATGTGGTGGATCTTTATTTGCAATAACACTTACTTTAGCAATGGGATCAGTTAATAAAATGGCTAAACAATCTAAGAAATGTGGTGAAAAGACTAGATATTCAAGAAAGAAACTTTATGAAGTTGATAATAGAAGATATAATATGTCTATTGGAAAAATTGATGAATTATCTAATATGGTTAGGTTGGTAGTTAAAGATAGATCTAATCTAGTTAAAGCTTGCGGATTAGGTAATGAGGTTACACATCCTATGGATGCGTGTCATACTCTACATGAAAAGAATGCTTAAAAGGTTCACGCAATGATTAACCAGTTTTTTGTCCCTTAAGAAATCAATATAATAATAATAGTTATTATCCGGGAAGACAACACCCAAATCTTAGTTATGGTCATCAAAACAAAAATTACAATACTTATAGACCAAGAGCTCAGATGCAATATGTACCTAATCAGCAATCTTAATGACGAGTCAATAATTAGACACATTTTATAGTGTGATATAGGTTTTAAATATGAAAATGAAGAAATGGAAGAAAAGAGAAAGAAAAATGAAACGGTTTATTGAAAAACTACACCAACGATTACCCAACCATTCGCCATATACATAAGCCACAAAAGAAAGCTAGTGAATCCATAATAATTTGGAGAATGAAATAGAAATTCCCAGTTAAATTGGTGGAGCATTAAGAGCTAAACTTAGTGCATTACTCTGCAATTTGTGTATAATTGAGGAATCACTGACAAATCACCAAGTTCGGTGATAGTTTTTTTAGATTAATAGGCATTTGTATTTATCTAGAAGATGTAGTCCTATGGTAATTATATGTAGGACCAGAGAGCATAAATAAACTCTCTCCAATTACTCTTTAACTATTCTTTACTGTTTCCTTTGTCTTTTATTAAGTTATTTATATGAAGCAACATTGGAGCATTGATTTAAAGGTATTTATTTATTTAATTATTTCGTTTAATTACATATTACAAGTGTTTAATTCTAGCATGTATGCGTAGTCTATTAATCTAAACAAACCCTAAGTATGTAATATACTTTGGATTATTATGTAGTTATAATTATGGAATCATGTAATAAATGCTTTAAATCGATTCATACACATCAATCAATGATAAAACAAGTTATTTATGTGTAAACAACTAGTAATCCTCTATGTTTAGTGCATAGTGCCCAGTAAGTTCCTTAATATAGAGTATTCAATTCTATGTATATAGTCATTGACAACAATCATAGAAGTAGTATCTTGGATTAATCTATAGGGTATTTTCTGAATGGATGTCTTAGGTAATTGTGTTATAAGTTGTTTGATATGCGGTTTTAGTAATATTGGCTTAGATTAAGTATGATTTTCATTGAATTTAATGATATTGTATTTCTATGGTGTTGCGTTTTATCCAATGGGTAAAGTTATAATGATAAGAATGTGGCATTTTCATTGAATTTAGAAAAACTCATAGCAGGCTAAAGGCTATCAACCTATTATGATTTAGGAAGTAATGATTTTAGATTTCACATAAAAAATATAGATATATTCAGAAGTGACGTTATGTTTTGGAGTTTAAAAACACCATGAGTACATTATGATGTTTAGTGGGGTTTGTTTAGATGATTATTACATGTTTTATTTAAGTTGATTTGTCAATTATTTATTTATTAGTTCCAGTATATAAATTTTAGTTATTTTAATTTTTTAGTTTAATTTTTATTTTTTTTAGTTTTTATTTTCCTATTTAATTAAAGCAATTTAATTAAAACAAGTTAGATTTGATAAAACTTTTGGGTCGATTAAATTATTAATAGATTTAAAAAATCCTTGTGAAGACGATATCTCATTTACCACTACTACAAGTTAATAGTAAATTACAAGAATTTATTGTGCATGTTTGACATGTGTCAATTTTTGGCGTCATTGCCGGAGATTTTAAAAATAATCTCTTGGAAACCTTTTTGTTGAAAGCCATATAAAATGGCTAAAATCGAGGAAGAATTAACTTCTAGGCAATTTAATAGGAATGTCACAACTTGTGAACCCATGTGCAAACCTTTCACAATAGAATTTTCGAAATTCAAATTGAACTTTAGACCATAAATTCTTTACCGTGCTTCTATGGTGAAGATAATGAGGATGCTTAAAATTTTATTAGAGAACTCGAACAAAAAGTAAGAACGTTAAAACCTAAAATATAGAAATAGATTATGTTAAATTAAAAGCTTTTTCTTTCATATTAAAAGGCCAAGCTTTAGATTGGTTACTTTACCTTCCTCGAAATTCCATAACCAATGCTATAATCTTTCTTAATCTATATGGCCTAGTAGGATAAATTAGCCAATATACAAAGAAAATTAGTAATGCTAATATAGAAATTGGAGAAGATTTTGATGAATTTTTTGATAGGTATAAAAGATTGATCTCATTATATCCAAGGCATAGATTTACAAACAAAACTTTAATGCAATATTTTTACGAAGGATTAAATCACTTAAAACGAAGATTCTTAGACAGTTTGTACGGAGGGTCTTCAGTTGATAAAACACCAACTCTAGCAAGATAAGCTATAAATACAATGGCTAAGCAATCAAAGTAATATTGTAAAAAAAAGTGACCCGTCCAAAGAAAATCTAAGTGACATGAATAAGACATATATAACACTAGATGATAAGATAGACGAGCTAAAAGCTATGGTTGAATTAATACTAAGGAATAGAAAGCATAGAAAATCTAGTAATGATTTAAGCCATTCTAATGATGAACAACCTTTGAAACTACAAACAAAAATAGAATAAGCTAATGCTATAATGAACCAATATGATGTTTTGTTGATCCTAATTAAAACTTTAATAGTTTGCAAAGTACCCATAACTAAATGTTGGTGATCATATCAACAACCAGGCTTGTGAAAAGTATAAAACATCGAATAATTCTAACAGAAAACAATATCAAATAATGCAAATATTACAAAATAATACTTTTGAAGTGAAAAACCAATTGAGTCAAATGGTAAAATAGATGAGTGAATTTGTAAATTAAGGGAAATTACCATCTTAACGTTATCCAACTATATACGAAAAACACCAGTTATAATATTAAGAAATGGTAAGTAGATGGATGAACCTTAAATGTCAGACTAATTAGTTCCTAGAAAAGAAATAGAAGTAAAACTAGAAAAAATAAATGATGCGACAAGTAGTTAAACTCCCAACAAAAGGGGTAATAAACCTAATGAAGATAGACTAATTAATATAGAACCACCATTTCCTTATCGATTAGAAGATGACAAAAATGCTAAAAAACTTCAGAAAAGAAAAACAAATATCTGACACATTAAAGAAAGAAATAGCTAATATATCCTTGTTTGTTGTCATTCAAAATGTACCTAGGTAACATAAATTTATAAAAGATTTATGTACTAATAAGATTAAGGCTAATGAAAATGTGAGTCTATAAGAACATGTATCAGCATTAATCCAAAAATATTACCTCCTAAATGTTTTGGTCATGGAATGTTTTTCGTTCCTTGTACAATTGAAAGCATAGGAATTTCTAAAGCATTGTGTGATCTAGGAGCCTCCATAAATATTATGCCCTATCTATTTGTTTAGAAATGATAGGCATACATTTAGAAGAAATTAGTATTGTTGTATAACTTGCTGATAAATCTATAGTTAAACCAGTAGGGTTACTCGAAGATATGCTAGTGAAAGTCAATGATTTAATCTTCCCAACATATTTTTATACCTAAGATTTAAAAGAAGATATTTTCTCTAATCCTGGGTAACCATTTTTGAAAACAATAAAAGCAAAAATTAATTTTTCAAATGAAACACTAAAAATGCAAATAGATGATGATGCAATACCTTTTAATATATATGATGCAATGAAATACCCAATGGATGTTTCTTCCATATGCATAGTAGATATGATAGATCCAATACCAGAAAAATTAATAAGAAAAGATAAAATAGAATGGGTAATCGAAGACTTAAAAGAAAATGGTGATAGAAATGAAGAAGCAAAATAAATAATAAGTATTCTAGAATCATATAATAAACTACCTGAATTTACTTATTAACCAAATTTGTGTATATCTCATGCAAAACTTCTACCCTCTATTGTTAGAGCCCATGAATTGGATTTAAAACCTTACCAAAACCTTTAAAATATGTTTATTTAAGGGATTGTAATAAATTGCCATTAATTATTTCTATCAAAATAACTATTCCAAAAGAAAATAAACTGATAAATGTATTGAAAGAATTTAAAGGAGTAATAGGATGGACCATAGTAGATATCAAAGGAATATGTCTAGCTACACGTGTGTATAGGCTAAACCTGGAACCTGATACCAAAGCTTGAAGACAACCTCAACATAGATTAAAGTTACCTACGATGGATGTAGTAAAAGCCGAAATATTAAAATCATCAGATACAAGAATGATATTTCCAATAGCCAAAAGCATTTGGGTAAGCCCAGCCTAAGTAGTCCTAAAAAAGACAAGAATTAGAGTAATAATAAATGAATAGGGAGAATTAGTACTGACTAGAATCTAAAATGATTGGAGGGTATGTATGGATTATAGAAAGTTGAATGCCTCAACTAGGAAAAATCAATACCTACTCCCATTCATAGATCAGATATTAGAAAATAATCTAGAAAAAACTCATTACTATTGCCTAGAAGGTTATTCAGGATTTCCCCAAATACCGTGGCCACAAAAGATCAGGAAAAAACTACTTTTACTTGCCAATTGGGTATGTTTACTTATAGACGTATGCATTTTGGTTTATGTAACACTCCTGCAACATTTTAAAGATGTATGGTTAGTATTTTCTCTGATTATGTGAAAAATTTCATTGAGGTTTTTAAGGATGATTTCACAGTTATGGTAATTCTTTTGATAAAAGCTTTGTTAATTTAAGTAAAGTACTTAAAAAGATGCGCACAAAAGAATTGAGTACTAAACAATTAAAATGTCATTTTGTGGTGGACCAAGGATTAGTATTAGGACATATAGTGTCTGATAAAGGAACAGAGGTAGACCCTACAAAAATGCAAGTAATCAAAATGTTACCATACACCACCACAGTAAGAGAGATACATTCATAACTTGAACATGCATGATTCTAAAGAAGATTTATAAGATTTTTCTCTAAAATTACACAAACATTATGCAAAATTTTACAAAAAGACATTCCTTTTTAATTAACTAATCAATGCAAGATAGCATTTGACAAACTAAAAAATTCTTTAACAACACACCAGTGATTAAATTATCAGATTGGTCGTTACCCTTTGAAATTATGTGTGATGCTAGTAACTATGCAATCAGAGCTGTTCTAGGTCAAAAAGTAGGGAAAAATCTCATGTTATATATTATGGCTCTAGGACACTAAATACAACAAAACAGAATTGCACTACCTTTGAAAAGAACTCTTAGTGGTAGTGTTTTCCTTAGAAAAATTTACACTATATCTATTAGGAACCAAAGTAATAGTTTACTCAGATCACGCAGCTTTGAAATATTTAAGGAGAAAACCATATGCAAAACCTAGACCGATAAGATGGATATTAGTCCTACAACAATTTGTTCTTACTGTAAGAGATAAGAAATGAGTCGAAAATCTTGTAGCAAACCACTTAAGTGGTTTAGAGAATGGAGAACCACATATACCATTAAAAGATGAATTTTTAGATGAATACTTATATAATATGCATACTGAAGATCTTTGATATGCCGATATAGTTAATTATCTTACCACCAATTAGTTATCAAGATACTTAATGAGAGCCTAAAAGAATAAGATTAAAAAGGATTCTAAACAATATTCGTGGGATGAACCCTACATATAGAAGTTTTGCATTGACCAAGTAATTAAGAGATGCATACCATATTCAGAAGTACAATCAATTATAGTTCATTAACATACTTATCCAATTGGTGGTCATTTTAGCCTACATAGAACTGCTTGTAAAATTTTAAATTTTGAATTCTTTAGGCCCACTTTCTTTCATGATTGTTTCCTTTATATAAAATCTTGTCCAAATTGCCAACGAACTGGGAATTTAGGACATACAAATCAAATGCCTTTAACCCCTATCCTATTTTGTGAAGTGGTTGATGTATGGGGCATAGATTTCAAGGGACATTTTCTACCATTAAATAGTTATGTTTATATCTTACTGGTTGTAGATTATGTCTTAGTTAGTAGAAGCAAAAGCTAGCGGGACTAATATTCAAACATAGTGATTGATTTCCTTAGATAAAAAAATCTTCACAATTTTAAGAGCACATAGAGCACTTATAAGTGATAGAAGTTCACATTTTTGTAATCGATTAGTCGGTAATTGACTTGCTAAGTACAACGTCACGCATAGGATGTCTACTGCACATCACCCACAAACTAGTGGACTAGCCGAAACATCAAATAGAGAAATTAAGTAAATACTAGAAAAAATACTTAGTCCAACACGTAGGGATTGGACTTTCAGATTAGAAGACACATTATGGGTATATAAAATAACATTTAAGACACCCACCTTATAGGTTAGTATTTGGAAAAGCATGTCATTTACCAGTCAAACTAGAACATAAAGCCTATTGGGCAGTAAAAATATGAAATATGAATTGTAAAGAAGCAGGTAACCAACATAAGTTCCGTCTTGAAGAACTAGATGAAATCAAGAATAACAAATATGAAATTGCATCAATTTATAAAAATAAAATTAAAGAACTTCATGATAGGAAATTAATTCCTAAAAACTCTCAAGTAGGATATAAAGTTTTACTATTTTGTTCAAGACTTAAATTATTTCCTAGTAAACTACGTTCGAGATGGACAAGAACTTATCTGATCCTCAATTTACTACCTCATGGTGCAGTAGAAATAGAAAGCTTACAAACATGAAAAATATTTAAAGAAAATGGTTATAGGTTAAAACATTATTATGAAAATTTTATTAAATAGGATATGGAAATCATCAAACCATAAGACTGACCAACAAATCCGCAAAGTAATGAAATGGAATCCAATGTCCGCATCCATTCAAATGAAACTATTATTAATGAGATTATTACACTATGGATGTATAAGAAACCGTACAATAAGAAAAAGAAGAAGTCAACGAAGCAACAACCTGAAGTGCAACAACAAAAAGGAAAGCAACCTGTGGATAAAGAACTCATTGATGAGAAGTTAAAGCTTCAAAATTTATGATATGCATTTGAAATTCACAAAGATGAACTACAGAAACTCTTTGTCCATGTGATGATCAATGACGTCAGTTTCCTTAATGTTTTACTTGACATAGAGGCTGACATGGACATCTTACCGAAATAATGGAAAATAAAAGCCTGATTGAATGTTAATTTTATACTACCTATGACTGTCAACAAGAAAAATGGTGACAAGATCTTTCCACTATGACTATAAACAAGAATACTTGATGGGAAGCAGGACATACTCAATTTCAATTTTTAAGATTAGTTTGTTATTTTTCTATTCTCTAAACTTTTGACTCTTATAATGGAATTATTTTAGGATTATTATTCTGATATAATCTCATGTAACAAGGAGCGAAAGTCGTTTCATTTACTAGAATTAGGAGTATATTTATCTTTCACTTGAGTTTTATTTGTTTTTAACTATTTTAAGTAATAATGATTTATTTAGTTTATTAACCCTTAAATAAAAGTCTAAATATTGTTATTACAATACCTCTTATCGAATACAAATTATTCCACTTTAATTATAAATGATACTTGTGATAACTACTCAACTATAGAATACATTGAAAAAATAGCATAAATGCCTCAACAATTTCCCTGCGATACCAATTAAGAATGGAAATCGATGAGTAAATGGCCAGCAGATTGCATGTTTTTGAGTAAAAAAAATGACTCAGCTATTTGTTAGCGATTATGATTATATATAAGGATTCGCTGAACTAATCACTGAACCACTAAGACCTACTATCATTGAATTAACTAGTGATGTATTAGCGATTTCACTTGAACCCCAATTCGTTAAGCACGAATCCATGTTTTTTTTAAAAAGAACCCCAAATTGCCAACATTAAAACCTTTCACATCTAAAACCCTTACACCCATTCATTTGATCTATTCATTTTTGCCTAGATTCAACCCTTTAAAGCTTGAATTAAAGTCTCCTAAGTGCAACTCACCTTAATTAGGGGCAATTTATATTGGGTTTTTGGGGTTCTTACGTATTGAAAAATTTAAAACAAATTTTTAAAAACCCCAACATGATCGAAAATAGGCTCCATTAAACTAAATCTATAAAAGTAAATCATACCTTCTTTCGTGATTTTTTTTATTGTTCGATTTTTAAGATTTTTAAGTGCGCGCCTTCTATCTAAAATTCACACATAAACAGTGACCACAGTTTGGAGAGCAAGCCCCAAGAAAAATTGAAAATGATTTTTCTTTCTCTCTCTAAATTCAGAGAACTCGAAAATTGTGAAATGAAATATTATTTCATTTTTAGGGTTCCACCCTTTGTTTATATGTATAGATAAGCCCTCACTTACAATCCTATTTGTAATTCAATTATTGTATTTAGGTAGTTTTAGCAAATTACACATATGTTCCTATTAGTAAGTTATCATATAACAAATCGTAATGGTTTTTATGTCATGAATTTGATCATATGAAATTCATTACTCTTTATGAAATGAAATTGTGCAAATCCATTCTTTGTGTGTTACCCAATAGGTCGATGCAACGTTGGCAGTGAACTGAAAACCATTTTGGTACACAAGTCATAAGCGGTCTTTAGCAAAGCACTATGACTTCCTAAGTAGCATAAATATCAACATCAATACAACCTAATTAATAACGTATATCATATCCTTTTGTCGTGTGATATCCTTTGATTAAATATAAGGCATGGAAAGTCACTTTTAATGTTCAATCGTACTAGTCTCGATCTCTAGGTAAACTTAAAAACGTCCAAGTGACATTGATCATATCAGTTCACATGGACTTGGCCATTATCAATATATCTTATCAAGGGATCTACGTATATATCTCTCTCTATACGAGAGTGACAAATTCTATCTTGATTAAACACCTTCAAATATTATTCACATAATAACCAATCACAGTCTTTATAATTGTCCTGTTAAAGACAAACATTTGATTGTGTCGAATGACTTAATGATATACCATCATGAGAAACACCTATGGCTTAATTCATGTGGTGTTATTATAGTGAGTCGTTCCAGTACCTTATTCCCTAATAAGTACTCATGATCTTGATTCGTATCCTTATATACATGATCATCACATGAACATCAATCGAGATTCACACTGGTCTTAATTCATTATAGTTCCTAGAATATTAACTGACCAGTGACTTTTTAGGATATTTCAACAAATACCCATGGATCTTAATATGAGGTAAACATGCAATCATTTATAATAAAAAAACAAATAAAACCTCTATTTTATTAACTAAAACTATTAGATAAATAATGTTTGTAGATTGACCTAGGGCAGATACCCTAACACTTTAACCCTATATATTTCAAATCCTAGTTCATACACCACACTTAGGCTTGGAGAGTGTTTTGTTCAAAATTGAGGCTTAGAGAGGAGATTTAAGGAGCTAGTAAAGCATTTAATTTGAAAGATTCACTCTCGAGAAGGTAATGAATCAATACCCTACAACACTATTAATTTCAATACGTTAAACAAAAATAGATTTCTGATAAATTTTTATACTTGTATACCTCTGAGGTTTTTATCTCAAATTATTTTTGGAAAAAAAATTTATGCACACTTTCAATTCGAATATGAGTTTTCAAATGCGTTCGGGGGTTTCTATGAATTTTTCCAATCTACTTATAAAAAGGTTATGTGGATATAAATGTTTTATATGAATCACTTCCAAATCTTTCGAGTTTTACACGAAAACCTTCACATAAACTATTTGCCTTACCTTGTTATTATGGAAGTTCGATGATTGAATTTCACTTTACCTATTTCATCATTGAACTATCCTATGACGGGACGAGGTAGAGGAAAAGGTTGAGGAAGTAACAAGACAAAGGAAAACGTGTAGTGCAACCTAAAAAAAAGCAAAAGTATGTGGGTTATCTGAAGAATATAATACCTATTGAGATTAGCATTAGAGAACCTAGACCTGGAGGGGCTGAACTTAGAGAAAAATCTCCATTGTTATGTGATAAGGAAAAATATTTTGAGAACCCAGACCTTAATCACTCAGTACCTTGTGATCCTTCGTATTATAAGCATAATCAGAGATAGGGGATGGGATCGACTTCTACGAGATTATTCTAATGGATATGTTAGTAACGAATGAGACAAAGTGTTTTTCAAAGGAAAAGAATCGATATTTCACCCGAGAGGTTAAATAGATTTTTTGCTCTTCTACGAAACAGATAAAGATCGGAAGATGATTACCCAAATGTTAAGAATGAAGATAAGGAATCCTACCTATTCCAACTAATCTAAAATGCATTAGAGATACCTCTGGGGATGGGATTTGCACTTGATAGTGAAGGCCACTTGAAACTAATTGAAACCACATACTTTAGGAAGATTACAAAGAGTTGGAGGTATAAATAGAAGTGTGCTTTTACCATTCCCAATTTCGATCACCAAATATTATAAAAAAGTCAGGGTGGATTTCGACATCGAATTCAATGTGTTGTATGATAGGACTATAAATGATGCATGAGTGCAACGAGTGAAGAAGGTGGTGGGATGCAATGACTCAAATGATAAATGGGAAGCATTCAATGCCATAAATGGGATGGAAGCAAGGAGGCAAAACACCACCAAAATTAGAAGGAAGACAAGAGGAAATGCACAAAGAGCGACAAGTTCAATATCTAGAGTGACTATACCAAATATTCCTATATGTTTGGCACCATCTTCATCACAGACTTATAGAAGAAGATTTTTCAAAACTATATTTTCTTCATTAATGGGTAGCCTGGCAACGATTGTCACAATGAAGAAATAATAGCGGCATACAAGAGGACTCTAAAGTGCTACCATTCTATGTCAAAGAGAAGACTTGATAGTCATTTGCAAGATCCAGGGAGGAGCATTGACATCCAATCTCTACAATTGCAACTTCCAACTGGGACTTACAACCCAATTGATAGCTATGTTTCTCAACCCACTATAGATATGGTTGAAGATGATGAAGCTGGTAATGAACTTACTTCTAGACCTCGCCATGTGTGACATTTTTCTCTTGTATACATTGAATGATTGAAAATACATTATATTACTCGTGGTGAGATTTTTGGTCATACCAATTTATGTTCCCTTCTGCATTCCATTCTTTGGAAACTGATTGGTTTATTTGCATATTTATTTACATTTTAATTACACATATCAACTCGTTTATGTTTCTCTTGGTATGTTTGTTATGTTGGAATCCCAACTTTTAAACTTTGAGGACAAGGTTTAGAATGAGTTTAGGGATATTTTTGGTAAACTATGACATTGAAGGCAATGAAAGGAAAGAAAGGTTGAAGTCAAGTTCATAATTATTTTTAAATTTGATATTCAAGTAAGTTGATGAAATTTCTCATATTTCTTTTGAAATCAAGTAAGTATGAATTTCATTTTTTTTAATTATTAGTTACATAAAAAGGTTAATGAATATATAATATATCATTAATTGAAGAGATATTTTGTAACCTAAGTGAATTTTATAATAGAAATAATTAATTTTATATTCTTTTCTTATTAACTTTGTCACTTGATCTGAACACAAAATTGGATACCTAGTTTTAGTCATGATAATAGGTAGTAAATCTAAACAATAGTGCAAGATGATAAGATAGATTTCTAAGAGTCCTAAAATACAAAAACTATAGGTTAATTATTTTATAGTATATATATAAAAAGCTATTATGGCACAATTGAAAGAAGAAACAGGTTAGAAACTGATGAGTTTTTACAAGTTAGAAATAATACGTTCTTCAACTTTGGTGGATAGTGAGACGTGTCAACAAGAGTTTATAAAAATTAAAATATAGATGGTCATATATATTCCAAAAGGAAATAGACCAGGGAATCTATTGTGAGAAAAATGTGTGAATGTCCAAAGGAAATGGAACAGGGACTCAAAAGCAAAAGTAAAGGAAATATGTTAAAAAGAAACAACTAGAATAAAGTAAAGAAAAAAAATGAGAGACAAAAAAAATGGATGTTCGTAAACTCTTCGAAGAAATGATTTAACTCGAGTACTTTAAGCTATAGTTGAATGAAGTATTTCTTAATCTAACATGTTTTAAATTATATATAGTTTGGTATCTTGAAAAATTCCTATTGATTTTAACTGTGGTACTATTATAAAGTATTTTCTAAAATTAAAACTAATCTAGTGGTTTTTGTATTTTGAGATTCTATACTAATTATCATAAGATTAATGTTTGTCAGTGGAGATTGAGAATACTTATGTTATGCACTAACCTTGGTAATAAACTTCAAGTTCTAAAGAGTGTCACATTATGTGACGGTCCCGAATCCCGATACAAATCGAGCACTGCAATTTTGCCTGAGCACGTCATCAAGGTCACCATGTCACTACACGCATCTTGATAATAGCCTGAATTCTTATTATTTAACTTACACGTTTTCTAATTCTTAATCAATAATTCAACCTTGTCAGAGAGGGTTTAAGTCTTGTTAGTAATTGACTTAGCATTTATTATTAAGTTGAGTGGTTTAATAAAATTAAGCAATTATAAGTGTGGAAGCCTTAAAAAGAAGTAACAATGAAAAGCTAATATAGTTTGTTTTCATTAATCAAAAGTCCTAAGGAGTGGAAACTCAACAAAACATACATAGATATTATGCATAAAAGGTGATAGATACAAAAGTGATACATATATCAAGTGTTCCTCAAGTCTCTTAAAACCCACAAAAATAAATATAATTTATACCAAACACCCACGAGAGTAAAGAGTCAAAGTCACTCCAAAAGGTAGTCGCTTAGTACCTCTTGGTCGTGGCTTGTCGTAGGATGTGCAACTTGTTACCAATCAGTAACAAATTTTAGGAAGTAAAATCCAGAAGAACCCATTATGTATTCAAAAGAAATCAACAATAATAACATAAGTCCATACATGAAATAAATAAGAAAGGAAAATATCAACTGTATGGAATTAAGCTAAGACTAGAATTGGAGATAAATAATGAATGTTAGAATAACAAAAATGAATGGCCTCTGAGTCCATCTCTTTCGCAAAGCCGAAAGTTAGCAATAGTGGCTGGACGGTCGCTGCCGATTGGTCCTACTTGCGAACCCCACATTACTCACTAGGTAGATCCTTGGATGTTTCTGACTCGTCATGACAGTTTTGCACCTCACTTAGTAGTCTTTGGGTCATTTCTGACTCGTAATGTGTAGGGTAGTTCCACTCGGTGGGATAGGCTTTTGTCGTTTCTGACTCACCACTAAGAGGAACTCCATTGACTTAGCGCATTCATTTATGGAATAGAGTATGCAATATTGAATTTAAATTGAAAATAAAACACGAATTCATGCATTGTTTCCTACAGGTTTTACTTACAATACAACTACACTGATAGTCTGTCAAACGCCTCATCGAAGCCCTCGAAATGTGTCTTCATCATCGCTCGCATCAAGTTTCGTCATTCAAAGTCCCTCGACTAGTTCCTTTGACCCTATTTTCAATTTGGAATTATTTTATAGAATTTGCGTGCAATTTTATGTGTGCAAACGCCAAAAAAGAACGGTGTAAAAGTCCTAATAAGTTTTTTGAATTTGGTATTTAATCTTATGTTTTCGAACCAACTAATGCAATTTTTTATTATATACATGTATATGTATACTTTATACATATATAATATATAATGTAATATTATATATACCATATATATTATATTTTTATATTGTATAATATATATTGGTCAATATTTGACAAAAATATGGTTGCACATTGTGGTCTGACACGGGCGTGCATCAGGACTCAACATTGGGGGTTTTTCCGAAAGTAGGGTTGGTTTACAATTTATTTCACAAAATAGGGAGGTCTTTTTTTTTTTTACTACGAAAGTAGGCAATAACGCCTTCTCAAAAGGCATTATTGGGTGTGGGATGTCGGTTCGTGGTGCTGAGGTGGCGATGACGTGGCGGCCTTTTTTTACAGATAGCGCCTTTTGAGAAGGCGCTATCTGTACATGTGACCGCCGCGTAACCGCCACCTCAGCACCACCTCACCTACTTCAATAACTCTTTTTGAAAAGGCGTTATTAGCAAAAGTTGCGTTTGTGAGGTGGCGCTGACGTGGCAACACATGTATAGATAGCGCCTTCTCAAAAGGCGATATCTATACAACCCCACGTCACATCACCGCCACGTCCGCGCCACCTCACAAACGCAACTCACCGATCTGTCCGCCACCGCCACGTCACCACCATGTCATCGCCACCTCACCGCCACGTCACCAACTGGACTCGATTTGTCCGCCGACACCGCGAGCTGCTGGATTGCGTCGTCGTCGTCGTAGTCGAGAGATCTCGACAATTACAACCAAAGGAGTTTATATTTGTATAAAAAAGAAACAAATTTTGAATATATATATACATGTACATTGGTTTCAACCTTCAACTTTCTTTTCTAAAGTAACTAACCTAACCTAACTAAAGTAACTAACTAACTAACTAAATAACTAACTAAACTAAACTAACTAACCTTAACTAAGGGAACAAAACCAAACTAAACTAAATAACTAACTAACCTTAACTAAACTAAATAAGTAACTATCTAACTTAACTTAACTAACTAACTAACTAACTAACCAAAGTAAACTAAACTAACTAACCTTAACTACCCTAACCAAACTAAACTAACTAACCTTAACTAACTAACCTTAACTAACCAAACTAACCAAAATAACTAACCATAAGTAACCTTACCAAACTAAACTAACTAACTTAACTAACTAACTAAGTAACTAAACTAAACTAAACTAACTAACCTTAACTAACCTAACCAAACCAAACTAAGATAAATAAGTAAGTAACCTTAACTAAACTAACTAACTAACTAACTAACTAAAGTAAACTGAAATAACTAACATTAACTAACCATAAGTAACCTTAAATAAACAAACTAAACTAAACAAACTAACCTTAACTAACCTAACCAAACTACACTAACTAAATAACTAACTAACTTACTAACTAAACTAACTAACTAACTAACTAAGTAAACTAAACTAAACTAAACTAACTAACTTAAACTATTGTAACCGAACCAAACTAAACTAACTAACTAACTAACCTTAACTAACCTAACCAAACCAAACTAAACTAAGTAACTAACTAACCTCAAGTAAACTAACTAACTTTGTGCATGACATTGTGGTGTTTTTTGTGTCGAAGTTCAATGAAGACCGTGACGATTCTCACACAAACAACAAAAAATAGACTAACTTAATTGCAAACTAAACATACTAACTAATTGAAACTAACCAAACTAAACTAACTAACCGTAACTAACCTAACTAACCTAACCACGTAAACAATACAAACTAAGTAAACTAAAATAACTAACTTAACTAACAAAATAAACAACCAAAAAATGATCCACGTTAACTACGAAACGAAACTAAACAACCATCGAAGTAGCTCGAGAGTTACTTGTTAACAACCTAACCACACCGGTTCTATGCGAACTAAACTCGACTAACCTAACCTAACCTAAGTATGTAAACTAAATTAATTAAACTACACTAACGAACATACCCTAACTCAACTACACTAAAGTAAACTAACCTCAACACCTAAACTAAACTAACTTAAGTAACTAAGATAATTAACCTAACCAAACTAAACTAATATAACCTAACCACCGACACCTAAATAACTAAGCTAACCACTTAAGTTAAATTAAACAAAAAACCTAAAGTAACTTAACAAACTAAACTAATTATTGAAGAGTAATCACATATACGACATTATAATAATATAGAAAACATGAGAAATAAGTTTATTCAATGAGAAGGTTGTATACACGTACTTCGTTCACCCAAATCAATAGCTATCTACAAATCACCAAGACTTGAAGAAAAGTCATCATGCAGGTCTATTCCTGCGGTTACGTTGACGTTGTTGTTCGGTGATGCAAACCGGACGTACTCTTTGTCTAGTTGGTCGATGTGTTTGTACATTCGTTTGAGGTTGTTGAGGTAGCTGGTCTTGCATTGAATCACGTCGAGTAGATTCATGCGTTTCCTCTGGTGCTTCACTCGACTCGCCTCTGCTATTGATGCTCCCAAAAATTGGAGGTGGAACCATCCCAAAATATTGGCTCCCTGTATGGGGTTGGGGAAAGGAATATGAGGCTGCGGCATGGTCAACAAGTTCATGAAAGAGGGATCTCCACCATATGGCATATTGTAAGTATGAGGAGTAGGAGTACATGGACTAGGCATGTACTGAGGCAGTGATGGATACATTTGAGGATGAGGCCTTCCATGGTCCACATATGAAGAAGAAGGCCCAGGTGCGTATGGATCAAAATAGTAAGGAGGAAGATTCACGCTGGGCGGCATGGGTACAAACATTTGAGGTTCTTGCTGGGGAGTCGACGATGGTTGGCTACTCTCACCAACAGTCTCTGTTCTACTCACTCTCAAACCAGATGAACGTGCTGGAGGAGATCGTCTGCTACTCTCTGCAGCAATCTCAGTCTGAGTAGATGGACGTAGTGGACGAGGACGCCTGGGGCGTTACCGCACAGTCTCTGGTCGTGCTCGTCTTCTTCTCACCACTATGTTTGTTCGGCCTGATCGTCTTCTTCATCGTCCTGTTCATTATCCTCATTAATGTCTTGCTCGACGTCAATTCCATCATGCGAAAGAGTAGACCTTCGCCTTTCATCTTCGTCTAAAATTTGAATCCCTTCATCAAGCGCAGCAAGACCTTGCTCAAATGAACTGGCGAATGAACCGCGCGGTTTTGAATTGAGTCGACTGACTCAAATGTTAAATATATATCAACCGTTGCAGTTTTTGGTAAAGTGTCCACCGTCTCCCACATCAAGTCGAAGTGTGTCGCATCATTCAACAAGACAGGAACGAAATAATGTGAGCCTCCGGGGAGGACTATCATGCGACGATACGTCATATGAACTATATTATCCGTTGATGAGATATGGAACGCGTTACAAATGTCATCAATCATTTCACGCCCACTCGACCCAAACTTAACCCACAACACCACTGATGGGGGTGAGCAGTACGTGATGCCATTGCCCCCATTAACAATGGAGCCGTACGCATAGAATAGAAAAGGGATGTTTGTGACATGACCTATAGAGGTTTGGAAACTTGGATGTAAAAATGTTACGGACAAATGCACAAATTTCGTAAGGGAAATAGTTGACAATCATGTGGTTATATAGCGCAATCGAACTTTCTGATGTAGAAGATCGCAATAATAGCGCAACTACAGAGCATACTCATTCTTTCGCACTTACATTTTTTGTGTAATAACGTTCAATAAATAAACATATGAACCGTTGTTCATAAAAAAAATATGAATGTCCCTATATATCATGCAAACCAAAACCTAACCCAAATAAATTATTATGAAAATACTAAATTAATGGACTTACTTGTTTCCTCTGGTTTTCCGCCGCAACGTAATATTCCTGCAATAACCTTGTATTTTCTTTATTTTAGAACACAAAAAGTGTAATAAACAAACTAACTAAACAAAACAATCTTAAATAACTAAACAAACTAAACAAAACAATCCTAAATAACTAAACAAACTACCTAAACAAACTTAAATAACTAAACAAACTACCTAAACAAACTTAACCGTCTTAATAAACTAAACAAATTACTTTAACTAAATTAACTAACCTAAATACCAAATATAAACTAACTTTCTCAGCAAATGATATTCTGAAAGAATTACTGAACTATAACTACAATAATGCTAACAAACATGAAAAGTGAAAGTGGAAAGTGGTACGCGAAACTGGTAAATTGTTAAGTTCAACTGAATTGCTTAACTAAGAAAATTATAAAACTATTAATTACATAACTAAGCAAATTAAATAACCTAACTTAAACAAAACAAAACAAAACAAAACTAACGTAGTTAACTAAACAAACTAACTAAACAAAACAATCTTAAATAACTAAACAAACTAAACAAAACAATCCTAAATAACTAAACAAACTACCTAAACAAACTTAAATAACTAAACAAACTACCTAAACAAACTTAAATAACTAAACAAACTACCTAAACAAACTTAACCGTCTTAATAAACTAAACAAATTACTTTAACTAAATTAACTAACCTAAATACGAAATATAAACTAACTTAATTGACTTAACTCACACAACACACTAACTAAACTAAACTAACCAAACTAAATTACCGAACCTTAACTAAGCTAAATACCTAAACTAAACATCTAACATAAACTAACTAAACTACCTTAAACAAATGTAATTAACTAAACATACCTCCTCCTTCGGTAAATTAACTAAAATACCTCAAACAAACTTAATTAACTAAACTTAATTCACTAAACTTAATTGACTAAACTTAATTAACTATACCAACTTAACTAAACTTAATTAAGTAAACTAACTTAAACAAACATAATTAACTAAACTAACTTAAACAAACTCACTAAACTAAACTAACGTAAACAAACATGTACCCACTCCACAATGAAAACTAACTTAATCAAACTTAATTAACTAACAAACGTCAACTAACTTAAACAAACTTATTAAAAAAACCAAACTAACATAAACATACTTAATTAACTAAACTCAATTAAACAAACTAAAACTAACTTAATAAAACTAACTTAATGAAACTAATCAGTAACTAAACTTATTAAACAAACTAAACTAACGTAAACATACTTAATTAACTAAACTCACTTAAACAAACTCAAATTAACTTAATCAAACTAACTTAAACAATCTTATTTAACTAACTAAACTAACTTAACTATATAGACATACCTCCTCCTTCTCCTACCTCCACTCATTCGCTACGCCGGCCTTCCTCCTCCGCGCTGCCGCCGCTCCTTCCTCCCCGCCCGCCGTAGTATCCCTCCTCCTCCTCCGTCGGCCGTCACATCGTCTTTTCTGCCTCACCACCGGACAGCCACAAAACACCACGTTCCACGTACCACCACGTACCCCCGCCAAGCTCGACAAACGTCTCCGCCGCGCGCACACACTCGCCCATTCTCTCCCTTTAAAACAGTCAGTCCGCCCCTCCTTTTTCCTCCCTCCTCTGTCGTCTCTCCTGCTAGTTCGCTCCCCCCTCCCCTCATTAAGTACCCGACCCACCCCACTCTCCATAGTAAACCCGTGACCGACCACGTGTTATACCAGTAAGGACTAAACCGACGCAAAGAATATATTCTCTGCGTCGGTTTCGGGAAGATGACTGTTGGGTGCAGATAGTGCCTTTTGAGAAGGCGCTATCTGCGCCTCAAAGTCACGGGTTTCCCGGTCCAAGTGGAGCCACGTGGACCGGGAAACCCCTTTTTTTCACACGTGGCATATGATAGCGCCTCCGCGTGGCATATGATAGCGCCTTCTGCGAAGGCGCTATTAGTATGCCACGGGTTTTCCCGGTCCACGTGGAATATGATAGCGCCTTCTGCGAAGGCACTATCAGTATGCCACGGGTTTTCTCGGTCCACGTGGACCGAGAATTCCCTAATGTGTCCACGTGGACACTGATAGCGCCTTCGCAGAAGGCGCTATCAGTGTTTTACTCGCCACGATTTCAGCCACGTTGATAACGCCTTTTGAGAAGGCGCTATCCACGTGGAAAAATCAGAACAAAGATTTTTGCCACGTAGATGACGCCTTCCCAATAGGCGTTATTGCCTACTCCCCAGAAATAAAAAATTTTCACCCCTATTTTCCTCATTAAATATTATAACATGTGTACTTTGGGAAAAAATTCCTCAACATTGGCACGTATCATGAACTAATTAAGTACACGTCGCTGCCAAATATGTGTGTACGTCACACCCCAAAATCGAGCATGGCCTGCACAGCACGCCTCAAGTCATGCGCGCGACGCACTACAAAGTGCGCGCGACCCACCGGAAAGTGCGTGCGCAACACTCGCACATCCCTATCAAAATAGGCAACATAGTTGTTGCTCAAAATGGCAAACCAGCTGCCCAAAAAATGCAGCAACACGCCTTGGTTGGCAGCTATGTTGCTGCCATTAATGGCAGCATTGCCAGCAAAAAGCGGCCAACATTTCCAAAAAATATTTTTTTTCTCTAAATTGAAATTTTTTATTTATTAAACTTAAAATCATTTCATAACTTCAAAATAATTAGAGTAATCAAAATCCCTTTTGAAATCTCATGAAAATATAAATTAACGAAGTTAGGTATTTGATAACTCACCTAGATATTCTCTTGAAGCTAGAATACTACACCAAATCTTGCTTTAAATTGATGGATTTTCTTCTCCACGTGTCAGTCTATCAATCTTTACTAAAAATTCTCAAGAAATCCCTCCAAATCTTCAAAATCTCCTCACTTTTCTCTCTAAATTTTTCCATTCACTTGCAACACTCAACTAAGAACATGAAATCTCTTTTTATACTAAAGCCAAGTATCTCCTTGAGATTCACACTAACCACATCCCCAAATTAAATCTAAGGAATCTTATTTTCTCCATACATACACCCACATGTGACACAAATAGCAACACCTAGTTTAACTAAACTTATTAAAAAATTCTACATTAATTTGTCAATTACATTAAGTCAAACCATCTATCTTAAGGTATTTTAATTTTATCTCATTAACTTTAATTTAATTAGCCACACTCATATCTTAGTATAAATTGTTTTGAACTTATTTAATTCAGCTAAGCTATACAAGTGTCTATGAACTTCAACTATCTGAAGCATTGTTCTATATTGCGCCCCAAGGAAATGTTGTCACTTGTTCAAACACACGTAATTACCTCAACATAAGTCTCAAACTAACATGCATATATATATATATATAATTATTTACATGAAATATGCATACATCACGCCATAATAGCAAGTTAACTTGGCTTTTCAGCTCGAGGTGTCGACCGACCATAACACGTCAGCTCGAATTATGTATTGCAAATTCCTATTAGAATGTAACCTCGATTTAATTAATTTGGGCCATTACAATGAAACATCTAAGGATCTACCTAGTGAGTAGTGTGGGGTCCACAAGTAGGACCAGTTGGCGACCAACGTCCGAAAAATGTTGCTGACTCTCGGCCTTGAGAAAGAGACGGACTTAATGGTCAATCCTTTTTTGTTATTCTAAAATTCATTATTTATCTTCGTTTCTAATCTTAACTTATTCCCGTGTGGTTGATGTTTTCCTTTCTTATTTATTTCCCATATGGACTTAGGTTATTATTATTGATTTCTTATGAATACATCATGGGCTCTTCTGGCTTTTACTCACTGAAATTTGTTACTATTTAGTAATAAGATGTAGATCCTACGACGAGCCGCGACTAGGAGGTGCCAGACAACAACCTTTAGGACTGCCTTCAACTGCTTACTCTCATAAGTGTTTAAGTGTTTGGTACATATTATATTTATTTTTGTGGGTTTTTGGAGACTAGAGGAACACCTAATTTATGTATCACTTTTGTATCTATCACCTTTGATGCATAATATCTATGTATATTTTGTCGGATTTCCACCCCTTAGGACTTTCGATTAATGAGATTACACTATATTTGCTTTTCCTTGCTACTTCTATTTAAGGATTCCGTACTTATAATTGCTTAATTTTATTAAACAACTCGACTTTATGATAAATGCTAAGTTAAATACTAACAAGACTAAAATCTTTTCTAAAAAGGTTAAATAATTGACTAAGCATTGAAAAACTTGTAAGTAATAGGAATTTAGGTCGTTATCGAGATGCATACGGTGATGTGATGATCTTGATGAAGTGTCCGATCAAAGTGGTGGTGCCTAATTTGTATCGGGATTTGAGGCCGTTACATATTAAGTGGTTGAGTTATCATTAATTGATGTATTTATTTGACTAAATGATTTTATTCAAACCTCACTTTCATTTACTTGTGGGTAATATATTTCCATTTGAAAATCATTTATATTTTAAAATTTTTAATATTTAATGTTAAGATGAATTTGATTGAAATCAATACATATGAATGAAAAGATGATATGATTGATAATATTTTTTTGCTCGGGACAACAAAGTGTTGAGTTTATGGGTATTTGACGAGTAATTAATTAGACAAATTTTATAATGTAATTAAGGTTGATTTTTGGCATAAATGATGATATTATACTAGGTAATCTCTTCTTTTTGTGATTTCATCTTTTAAATAGGAAAATAAAGAAATAGAAGAAGAGAAAGAAAATAGAAACAATCAACTGGAAAACTACACCAATGATTAGCTAACAATTTCAAATAACACTAGGAATCGCCGTGTAAATCAGTAGCAAAAGAAGGCCTGCGAATCCACAACGAATTAGAGAATGAACTAAAAATCGCCAATTAAATAGGTGTAGCACTGAGTGCTAAACTCAGTGATTTACTTAGTAATTTATTTATAAATAAGGAATCGCTGACAAATCGTGGAGGTCAGTAAATGTATTTTTAGATAAATATGAGGAATTTTTATTTATCTAGGAGATGTATTCCTAAAGGAACTATATATAGAACCAATGAGCTTTGAAATAACTTTCTCCAATTACTCTTTAATTATTCTTTACTTTTTCTTTTCTCTTTCATTAATTTCTTTATGTGAAGCAACATTAGAGCATTGATTTAAAGGTATTTATTTATTTATTTATTTTGTTTAATTACATATCAGTATTGTTTAATTCCAGCATGTGTAAGTAGTCTATTAATATAAACAACCCTAAGCATTTAATATATTTTTGATTGTTATGAAGTATAATTATGTAGTCATGTACTTAATGCTTTAAATCGATTCATACACATCAATCATGGATAAAACAAGTTATTTTTGCATATCACAAATACTAATCCTCTATGTTGAGTGCATGATGGCCAATATGTTCGTTAATATAAGGTATTCGATTCTATGTCTATAGTTATTGAAGACAACTATAGAAGTATTAACCAAGATTAATTTATAAGGCATCTCCTGAGTGAATGTCTTAGGTGATTGTGCTCTAAGTTGTTTATTACGCGGCTTCGGTAATATTCATTTAGATTAGGCTTGATTTTCATTGAACTTAATGCTATTGTATTTTATGTTTTATCCAAATGCATACTTACAATGATAAGAATGTGGCATTTTCATTGAATGTAGGAAAATCCGTGGCTAGCTAATCACTATCAACCTATTATGAATTAGGATTTAATGATTCTAAGATTCCATTTAAAATAATTTTTGCTATATTATGAAGTGATGTTATGTTTTAGAGTTTGAAAACAATCCGAGTACATTATGATGTTTAGTGGAGGTTTGTTTAGATGATTGTTAGATATTTTATTTAAGTTGATTTATCGGTTATTTATTTCATAGTTTGAGTATATTAAGTAAGTTTATTTAGTTTAAGTTGTTTAAAATTTAGTTATTTTAATTGTTCAATTTTGTTTTTATATTATTTAGTGTTTGTTTTTCTATTTAATTAAAGTAATTACATTAAAATAAGTTAAATTTGATAAAACTTTAGGGTAGATTAAATTCTTAAGAGATTTGAAAAATCTTTGTAGAGACAATATCTCATTTATCACTACTATAAGTTAATATTAAAATACAAAAATTTATTGTTCACGCTCTACACGTTTCACTCAACAAAATGCTCAATCTATGAATCCAAAATTGGTTCAAATCTTGCAAAATGTTATGAACCAATGTCATCAAAACCTAACACAAATTTCTTCAAATTAGATTAAGACTGTTACTACTATTAATGAACTGAAAAATCGGTTAAGTCAAATGAATTTACAAATAAATAGGTTAAGTATTCTCTAAAGTAATCAAGGTAAAGCACTTACTCAAGCCGTTATTGCTCCAACTAATCAAGCTCAAGTTAATTCTTTATTTAGCGATGAGAAAGACACACCTATAACTGGAGAAATAATTAAACAATGTATTAAAAAGAAGACATATAAAACTATTGAAGAAGAATAAGAAGAAATGATGGCTAATGTAATACCTACTTGAGAATGGATGATTGAACAATTGAAATATACACATTTTCCTGAATGGCTATACCCATGGTATTTAGCCAAAGTTGAAGCCTATGAAAAATCTTTACAAAAGTAGAAAATAATTGTTAAGGATGAAAATGATAGGATTTCTGATAATTCGAATGAAGATATGTATTCATATTATGCCATTCAACAATGATTAGTTGATATTATGAAGGAAGAAAACAATGAAGACGTATTTGAAGCATTAAGGAAAATAGATATTAATAAACCATTGATGGAATCAAATATGCAATTTTTTAATTATGATAAAGTTTCGAGAGACTTCTCAGAATCTAAGGATAAATTTTTAGACGAACCTAAAGAAAATTAAAACGAACCTACTTTAATTAAAAAAATACCTTAGAACTGTTATGATCCATGAATGTTTGAAATTTCTATTACAATAGGAACTTCTTCTATAGATTTTACTATGTGTGATCTTAGAGCATCAATTGATGTTACGTCACTTAAACTATATGAGCCATTGAAAATAGGTTCATTGACTAATACACATATTAATCTTACCTTAGCTGACAACATACTTATTAAACCTTATAGTTTTTCTAGAATTTTGTCTTAGTAAAATTAAATGACTTAGTACTTTTAGCTTACTTCTATTTCATGGAAATAGGAGACTCAGTATCATCTAAATCTCTACCTATACTCTTAGGAAAACCATTTCTTAAAATAGCTTAGAAATATTAGTTATCTTTGAAAGGACAATGTCTACGGAATTTGAAAACAAAATTGTCACTTTCATTTTAATGATGATGTCGATGATAATTCTCACGAATCAAATAATGAACAAACTAATGATGATAAATCTTTACAATTAACTCATTATAACTTAAAAGTTGAAGTATATGCTATTAATGCATAACAATGGAAGATGAAAATGTTTTGACAAAGAATGAGTGAGTTGAAGATACTTCAAATCAAAACTAACAACTCAAGAATAGAGGGTTAAGCAGCTGAACAATGTTGAGAATAATTTTAAAATGAAGTTTAAAGCTACAAAAAATAAGCAGAAGAAAAAGAAAATCTAGCAACTTTCAAGCTCGATGATCCAGGAGATTTATACATAAACATTAAACTCAAATGGGCTTGGTATTTTAAACTATTTGTAATATAGGTTCTAGAGCAAACTTTATACCAATTCACTTATTTCTTCATACTAAACTGGAGTTGGATGTACTTTCTTCTGAAAAAGTTGCTCTACCAAACTATTATAAAGTGAAGCCTATACGAGTGGTTACTAAAGTAAAAGTTCAAATTGACTAGTACATTATTCACACAAACTTTTTAGGAATAATGCACTTATCCTCATTGACGAATAACAATTATATATCAAATATTGATGATAAAGTAAATAATAAATGTAGCATAAATTAAAAATGTATTCCTGATATTAAACACAATATACAAACCAATTGAAATCGAAATAGACTTTAATTATGTAAAACCTCCGAATGCTTGTGATAATACAAAATTGTAATTCAATACAAATATATAAACAAGGGAATAATCATTACATCAAAGAAAATATCAAGACATCTAAATCTTCTCTTTCCACTAGTCGTAGCGCTCATCGATATTCCTTAAGTGTTAGTTAGGGTGAGCGCTCCAACTTGCTCAGTAATTACGGATTCACAAAACTATTAACAATCCATATAATAATCAAGAATGAAATGCAGTAATGATACGAACTAATCATAGCTAGCAGGGTAGTATAAATCATATAATTTAATACATGAACAGACACAAGTTTTAGGGTTAATCGCTATTACACTGTGAATTTTTCCCCATTTTATAAAATTAGGGTTGATTAACCATCAGCTACAGGGACACCATAGCCTAACCATCACATTGCGCATATGTGTTGTCTGAACAATTGCCACTATCCAAATGGTTATATCTAACCAATTTTGTAGAAAGAATATTCTCAACTCCAGGGTTTACTCTCATTGATCACATCATATATCATTTTTTTTTTCATGAAAACATATCAAAGTGTACATAGCTCTCATTCAAGTCCATAAACTACATAAACTAAATATACTACATAGCCATGTAAAGTAGATAACTAAATAATTCCAATTTACCTCAGTTAGGTTATATTTTCAATTTCTTAACTTTTCGGTTCACTCAACCTTTCTCGATATTCGAAAACCTAGCACAAACCATTTGAGGTCATTACTTGTTCAATACCTCATATTAAGAACCCTTAAATTGATTTAAATTAAATCCAAAACTAATTTGCTAATTTTTGGATTTAATCTAATCATTTTACATTTTTTGAGGTAAAATCCTACTCTAAAGTCCAGAAGGAATCCAAAATTCTCTACTTTTTTTTATAGAAATACCCAATTTCTATGCCTGTGGTTCACAAATATAATTTTTCCTGATTTTTCTTTATCAATTTTCTAGATTTTCTTACTAAATTCTATCATTTACTTTTCATATTTTTTATTTGTGAAGGGCTTTGGGCCTGAACTGGGCCGAACCAGGTTTGGCTCAACCGAGCAGAACTAGGCTTGGTTAAGGGTCAAACCTTTCTTCCTCAACGCATCACCTCTTCTATTTCTGCAAATCTTCATTCATTTCATTATTTTAAAAATTCTTTGATTTTCCATTGGGGTTGGGTTGTGGTTTGGGAGACAGCTCCCTTGCAATCACCTAGCTCTTACAGACTGTTGTGCAATTTGCTTGACCTTCCAATCTTCTACGTTCGTCAATAACGAACAACAACAACAACAACTACCCGATAACAACAACAACAACAATAATCTCACGTACATCGTCTCCATCGCCTATCCATTTCCTCGCCTAGGTCTCGAACTGTCTTTCTCTTCCATTGTTTCAATCTTTCGATTCTCGATCTTCGAAACGCATTTTGGGAAAGGCGATGTCCTGTTTTGAAGATAAATATGAGATTTCCTAGAAAGTCATGTCGCACAAATCTCGAGGCAATTCTAAAGGTCGAGTTCCTCTCATTTTATATTTGGATCTTTCTCGAGATACATGTTGCATATCTCAAGATCGATCGTGTGTATATTAATAAACCACATCACCTCCTAACCGACTTACAAGACATCAAATATACTTTTTATCGAGATTCACGTATACGTATCTCAAATTCGGTCCAAATAACAATTATAACTAATGCATACACTTGCTTATTGATTATTCTTGTGATGTGGTTACACGCATCTCGAGATATTTGTATACTCTCTAATATAAAATGATCAACGCCATTCAATTCCTTGATGCTCACGCTATGTGTACCTCAAGGCGAATCTAATGGTTTAAAGAATTTAAATAAAACTATAGGTTATATACATTTATATCTATACCTATATATTTTCTCACCTATAAATTCGCCATACACGCCAACGACCACCCTTGGGTACGTACAGTATTGTACGTTCCACGTTGGTCATCCTTGACCTTGCGTGTCACTAGACACGCACCAATTTATTAATTATTTTGAATATTATATTTATAGATACAATCTATACCTATATATACATGCATATATTCATACATTTGTAATTTTGTCGTGCTCGCTCACAAGTACACTTGGGCGTGTATGCTACCCCACGACCCACTTGTGTCACCCTTAACCCATACATGGTATTAAGTGTCCCATAATTTATAATTATTTTCTTTCCAAATATAGATTTTATTTATGTATATATTTATATATCAAAATTTATAAATATATATACACCTATATATTTTACGACTTATTCATTTTCCATGTATGCAAATGAATACACTCGAGCATACACATTACTTCCAACTCTCTCCGTATAATCCCCCACGATCCTCATAGGTCACTCTATGCGTACACTTAATTTATTTTTCATTTATTTTTCAACTACAGGTTTGGTATTAATTCACATTAACTACCTATAGTTAAATTTATTATTTTTTATACGAATCAAATACAATACTTTACATCAATGATACTTACACGCTAATCGAGACGAGAAAAGTTTAACCATGAGCCTAAATAGGGTTAAGTAACTTTTGAATTAACATTAATCATTAGGTTAAAGACACGAGTCGTTACATCCATTAATCTTAGGATGACTTTTCTCAGCCACTTCGAAAGTTGTCATAGATACTCTAAACAATACAATCACTTTTAAGGTGCATGGCCGAGCAAGCACTTTCCGGAATGGCACTAGAGTGGACAATCCTACATTTATGTTTATATAACAAGTTTAAAACTGCGTGGTTTAGTGGAGCCAACGATAGTAACAAAAGTGCTCTATGCGAGGCGACCTATACTCTATCTTTACTTTCATTTTTAGTATAAAGATTAGTTAGCTGTTTTTATATTCTCTCAACTTTTGACTCTTATAATGGAGATATTTTAGGAAATTAATTTCAAAACAATTTCATGCAAGAGGGGTTGATCGAGCCAATTTCTTTATGTATTAAATGTTCATTAAGCATTAGTTTTTTTGTTGGTTATTTATAGTAATGAAACTATTGTTTAATACTAATCATATTCAAATTCTAATAATTTTAAATAAATCTACCCTTTTATTGGACATATATGTAATGAGTATATGTGAAAAACAATTGAATTGAAAAAGTAGTTAAAATAGACCAACAATTTCATGGATTCGAGTTTGTACTAGAAATCGCTAAGAGAATCAGTAACAATTCACAAAAATTTAGGGTAATTTCGAGTCAGCGATTTGTCACCAATTTGCACTTATAACTAGTATTCGCTGAACTAATCGTTGAACTACCGAGGCTCATTTTCAACAATTTAGGCGTCGATTTCCTAGCGAATCCACTTAAAACTTGATTTTCTTTGAATGAATACGCGTTTTTAAAAACGAAAACTCAAAATTGCCTCATTTATTCACTTCACATTCAAAAACCATTACAACTTTTTGATCTAGAGGCCAAATTTTCGACTAGATTCAACCTTCAAAACTTACATTTTAGTGTGTTTAAGTGATTCCCACCTCAATATTCAAACATGCAACCCTAAATTTTGTGAGTTTTGAGAGTATAAATGTAACTAGTGCTTAAGCAAGTAGGAATTCAAAGTTGGAGCTTGGAGGAGTGTTTGAGAAGAGTTTTAGAATTCCAATCTTGAAAACTCACTTTCAAGAAGGTAATCAATAAGAACCCCAGCTTTTATCTATCATATTTTCAGTTTTTCATAGATTTTTAGATTTTTGTTTAAGTTAGAAGCTAAATTTTAAAATTTTGCTCAAAGTTCTTTTTGATGTCAAATGTTTTTAACTATAATACTAGTATGGGAGTTGTGTGATAATTTGTTCATTAATATCAACCTTTTGAACTATTTTTAGCATACAACGAATGTATTTAAATTTATACGTAAATTAATTTTGAAACTAAGTTTCAAATAAGTTTGGGGTTTCTGTGTTTGTCTACGGCATGACTTGAATTACTAATGGACAATTGTTTTTTCAATGATGTTTTATTGATAAATTTCATATGAATTTCAAACTCTCAATTTATAAATTACTTTTTCTGATGTATTTCTCCTTATTAGACAGATAAGTTGAATTTTACTAAACACTTTTCAGAAAATTTGGTTTTAAATAGTTTTTTCAGGTTTATTCTTTTGCTTGCACCTATTAAAATGGCTAGAAGTGGAAGAGGTAGAAATTTGAGGGAGGTGAAAGAAAAGAGGAAGTTAGTAGAGAAAACCAAGGATAAATACGAAGTCTCCACAAATAGACCTACGTCAATTTCTTTAATACACCTAGGATTAGACCAAAAAGAGAGCCTACTCCACCTTTATCATTTAGCTAAAATTTTGAGGAAGAATGTGAGGATGATAAGGAGGAAATAGAACAAGAGATACCTACAGGGGGGGAAGATGTATGTTCTTAGGATGGAAGATTTTATGAACAATAAGGCTTTTGCCAAGAGTAAGAATGATATAGCGAAAGAACAAAAGTTAATGCTAGAAATGGGATTCAATGTGAAATATTAGTTGAAATATAGGCTTAGGATCCTAGATATCATTGAAACGAGAAGCTAGGGATTATTGACTAGGGAATATCATCATTTAGACATTTAAGATGTTCATAGTTAGAAAGGGTGCGAAATTTTAGAGAGTGAGTTTTACGCAATTGATTATGGAAGTGACAGTAAAATAAAGTCACGAGTTAAAGGAAGAATAGTGGATTATTCTATGCAAGAATAAATTGGTATTTGGTTTACTGAAAATACAACAAAGAGAATTGATAAGTGACTATTTAGACTTATATACATGGTTAGATTAGTAGTATAATTAGTATAAATATCCTTAAATGAGCTCAAATTAATGGTGTTTATGCATTTTTAGGTAAACAAGGCATAAAGGAAGGAAACGAGCAAATTTTAGAAGAAATGAATCGAAAGCACACCTAAGGATGTTTGGCATCGTGTCTACATAGGTTAGCGTTGTAGGGCATCAAGGCACAACATGTGACATCACTACACAGTGTAGGAGAGCAAAAAAGTAAAGAAAAGTGATCAGGAGGCTTGGCACAGTGGCGACATTGTAGAGGTTAGGAGACAACATCGTGGAGTTTAAAGGACAGCGCCAGGACAAACAAATAGATAAAATGCATACAGAATGCTCGGCGCAGTGGTGGCACCATGGGAATCAAGACGCAGCACTGAGAATTAAATGACAGTGTCGAGAAGATAAAAAAATAGAATTTAGAGTTCTATTTCATGTTAAATTGTGAAATAGAGTTTCTAATTGTTTGGAAACGTGATTAGGGATTATAAATTGATCGGAAAATGTGGTAAACATAGATCATACAAGAGATTAGCAACCATTAGCAATAGTTAGCATCGATTTACTTATTCTTGAGTATTAAGATGATTTATAGAGATAAGACATTGAAGTTTCACATGTGGTTATTTGAGTATTGTTTTTATTGATTTAATTGAAGTTATGTCATTATATCTCTAGTTTCAATGAATACCACTATTTATGTTTGTTTCAATAAAATGTTAGTCTATTAATCTTAGGGATCAATGGATCCTATAGTATATATGTTATGCTATAAACATGAATAGAGTGTAATGAATGAAAAGTGCAATAGCTAGAATTTGTATTGATTCTGAGCGTAATGCTAGAAACATCTTGATAGCGTATTTTCTTATATAAGGTTTTAGAAGTTATCATGGTCATTGATTCTTTGAAGCTGGATATGGATGGAACCACCATAAAATACACAACATAGAGCGATAATTGTTGATTATGGAGACACGAATAGTAAACTTAATTGGTTATGAATCTAAAGATTTGGAACATTAAAGCAAGGTGAGCTTACGTTATTTACATTGATAGGTGGAGTTTTAGTTGACATATTAGAATCTTTTCCATTACAAAGGTAGGTTAAAATTGATTTGAAGGAAATCTGTCTATTCTAGTTAGGCATTGCACACGCATAATAAAGATGAGAGAGTTGAAAAGTATAGTATTTCATTACTTAGGTGAAGTTGTTAACTATGATAGTCTTAATATAAGAGTTAAAGTAATTAGCCTCGATTTGTTAGTATAGACTAGTTTAGTTTAGTTATAAAACTAATTAAAAAGATTTCCTTAGGAATATAGTAATTGTAGCTAAGCAAGTAGTGAGTGCATACACCTTTCCTTGAGGACGAGATCCGTAGTCAACGTAATTTGGTTATACTATTACTACAAGCTAGTACTTATACTTGCATTATGCACATCAAGATTTACTTAGTTAATTTGAAAAGTTGTTCAATTTTATTTGAAGTACTTTACTTTAAAGTTTATAAAAAGAAAAAGAAAAAAAAATAAAAGACTTAAGTAACAACTTTGAATTTCTACACTTGATCTTTTGTGTTTTCTTTTTAGCGATAACTTATGCATGCATAGCAAATGATAGAAAGACTTAGTGTCGTACGACCGTGACATTGAAAAAACCAAAAAAGTAAAGAGATAAATAGAAATCAAGATGGTTGAGGATTAAGTAATAAACTAATAACAGGGCTGAGGGAATAACCTACCCGAATGTGATTTGGTAGTGCTAGATAGAGTGTAGGGACAGGGATACCTTCAATGACTACTTCAAGCAAAACATTCAAAAGAATTACAACGAAGTGTGAGGCTTCCAACCAACACCCTAGAGTTCAAACTGAGACCGTCTCTAATCACCATGGTGCAAAATAGTTTGTTCGATAGGCTAGCCATTGAAGATCTAGATGCATATGTGGAGAGTTTATTGGAGAAGTGCGACATCGTGCACATTACTGGAGTTACAAAGGAGGTGATTAAGATGAGACTTTTACCATTCTCATTTGGAGGAAAAGCCAAGTTCTTTCAAATTGACCAAGGATAAGGATGGAGCATTGGATCTACTAGATCTTATGTCTCAAAACTCTACAACCAGTAGGATGGAGCATAAGATCTCATAGATCTTATGCCTCAAGACTTTACAACTGGTACTTGTTCCACAATGAGGAAGCCAGCAAACTTATATGTGTTTGATATGCAGCTACAATTATGGCATAACTATCCAACCTAAGCAATCAAATGATAAAACTGCAAATTAGATAACAAGGTGCACAAGTGTATGCTATACAACAACCCATTAATCACCAAGCCATGATGGTTAACCAAACGGACATGTAGCAAGGAATGGAATATGAAGACGTAAACTTTATGAACAATTAACGCTACGGAAATAACTTCAGGCCAAGAGGAATGGATCCTCTAAGGCTTTATATAAGGATACAACAACAACCCTAACTTCTCGTATGGAAATTATGATAACTTACTGAAGTTACCTTTAGGCCAGAGTGAAGAGATGACTTCAATGAAGTGAATTGAGAAATTCTTGCACGCCATGGACATGTGCAATAGGGAACGCCACGAGAAGCACGAAAAATAGATGGACAGGGTGAAGCATGCCATGAAAATAATGCATGATGAGATATCACAATCCATTAAGAACTTAGAGAGACAAATTGGTCAGTTAGCCATTGCATTAAACTCAAGAAAGGAAAGTCAGTTTCTCAGTAACACAATCACCAATCCCAAAGAGAATATTACTGCTATTCACATGATGAGCACTACGACAACAAATGAGTCAATACAATAGCAAGTGATGTTTATGTCAAACCTTGCTTAACTACGGTATCTGAAAGGCCGAAATTACCTTAACCTCTAATAATCTACCAGCCTTAACCTCTCTATTAATAAATAACTAAAATTAAGATCTTATAATCATCAAATATAAAACTTTATTAACTTGATAAGATTCTAAAAGTAAATCTCAAACAACAAATTTTTTTTATTAATTAAAGAATCTCAAAATTTACATTAAACTTTTTCGACAGCACCTCCTTTATTTTTAAGCGCACACTGAAAAACCCGACCTTCAAAAGTTTTCAACGAAACCTACTAAGCTTTGTTGAAATTCCGATGGACTCACAATACACCATGAAAATAAACGTATATTGAATCAATAAAACTATTTATTCATTTTAACATGATTTAAAAGATCAAAATCCTTAAATTATCATTACCTTAAATTCAAAATTATCTTAATTTGTCCTAAAACTATTTCAAGCATTCCTAAAGAGATCTTAACCACACATGAAACCAAGAACCCATTTATACAATATAATATATATCAAAATAATACATACATAGTGAGAGGAACGAATAAAATTGCAAATAGTCGGAAAGTTTTTCCTTTCCATTGTCGCTGCTAAAACCTATCATTAGCCAATTATAAAAAGTCGATAATGTAAGATAAATAAATTCCACCCTATTCAGTACACCTTTAATAATCAAATGCATGATTATCAAAGATATTAAACGAAAAACCTAATCCAAAAAATTTAAATACAACTGTGAATCCATTTCGTTTCTTTTATCTTACCATAACTAATTGATATCCCCGAAAGTAATAAGTAAACAGTAATAAGGACTCATGCATAGAGAGGATAATCTAATGAGTCTCGTTCCTCTAGACTATGGGAGTATGATTTGTTTCAACATGATCTCATGATAACTATATGATGCAAAGTATCAGTAACTCAAGCCCCTTAAGCTTAATATAGTGTTCTCCCATATAACCACGGTATAGTAAACATTATCAGGAGACTCGAATCGTTGTTATCCTCCCCACCCGTGTATGCTTGTATAACAAATAATGTCATATCAAAGATAAATGCAATTTATACGAAATTATAATCATACAATGTAAAGGTTATTAAGGGATTTACTTAACTTTAAAATTTGGATACTACAACTCCATTGCATTTTGAGTCGATAAAATAGTCCGCACGGGGTATCGATTGTAGTCCTAAAATTAATTTACAAGTCCTATAAGTTTCCATGACAATTCCGTAATTTTTCCAATTTATTATGTATTTATTGGTCTTGCTTGGACCCGAAAATCCCAAAATCACTACAAATCAAGTGCTTAGATATCTAGATCTCAATTCTGACTCCAAGTTGCAGTTCAAAATCGCAAAATCAACCTCGACTAGGCTTTAAAACAAATTATATAATATCGGACATTTTTCTATGTCATAGCAACTATTATGAGGCAAATCCCTGATATAAATCCTCGAGAAAATCTCATAATCCTCGTTTTTCATAAAAATTCCTAGTTTTTATTAATTTGTCTAAAAATCCCATTTTATAATTTTTTCCTAGTTTCAAATGCTTTTATTTAATTTTTCTCCAATTAAAAATAATTTTTTATGGGACTGAGGCTATGTTATTGTTGTTGTTGTTGTTGTTGTTGTTGTTGTAAAAATAATTTTTTAAATTAAGGGGAAGGGGTTTGATCTCTGAACCGAGTCTTGTTTGGCTCAAGTGGTTTTGGGTCATCCCCTTTCTCCATCTTGAGACTAAATAGAGAAGCAAGTTCTCAATCTTTTTTTATTTTTAACTGTTTGGGACTGGGAAAAGGAACCGAAGGTTTATCCCTCTCCCCCTTATTATTTTCTTCAAACCACCTCCCCTCCGCATCATCTCTCTCTCCTTCTTCTTCCTCCCTCCCTCTCGATTTTACTTTCTCCACCTCTATCATTGTTTTGTTTGTTTGTATTTTTTTCTTCAATTTGGTTATTCCTTTGTTTCTCTATGCACAATTAAGCATTCATAACCATCCCTATTTCTCTCACATACATATCTATAGTACATGAAATCAAAATTTACAGTCCTTAATCCAAAAAATCAAAATTTAAGGCATAGCATTACCTTCTACTGTAACCACAGTCGACAAACATAGCTCCCCTTCAATTAATTCGAAGGACAGTGATAAGGGAGAGAGAAGACAAAAACAGTGAGAACAAAGAATAGATGGGGATGAAAAATAGTGAGGAAGACGATTCGCCTTGAATACGAGGATTACGACGATGAACAGCGGGTACATACCCCTGTTCAATTTCAATTTTTAAAATATCCCTCTATTACGTACTTAATCTTATATTTCAAATACCCTTTCGGGTAATTGACCATTTTCCTAATTTGGATCCGTTAATTCTTGATGAATCATATTTACTGGCTAAAAAATTATAGGATTTGACAATCTTCCCATTTAATAAAAATTTAACCGTCGAATGTAAAATTGAAACCAAACTTACTTGGACTAAAAGAGTTCAAGAAAATGCTCTCTTATATACGCTTCCAATTCCTATGTTAGCTCTGAATCATCATGAAATTGTCACTTTATCAATATAGTTTGCTCTTCATATGACACATCACCCTACGAATCAAACTGACGTTATTTGAAAATGTGTTGCGAATTGGGTTATTCCTACTTGGGCATAGACACTTGAAATATATCATAAACTCCGGCTAAATGAGGTCGTAATGCAAGTTTATAATCAACCTTCCTAATCTATTTCAGTCCAACTTTGTATGGCCTTCGCAAGGGGAGAGTTTCAAATAAACTCAATCTCCATCACTATATTCCACAATCCAGTTATAGAGATCATAAAGAATCTTTTGCCTTTCATGAGCCGTTTCTGTGGCATCCCCTATCTTAATTAGGGTGATACCCGGCCTGAAAACCTAACTAAGCCTTGGTATACCAATCAGACTCAATTAGAGTAACATTAAAGTTGTATTTCATACTTGATAATCATACAAACAGTATATCGTATATTGAAATAATAATTCAAAATACAGCAGAATTAAAAAATTTTGATAAAACATACGATATACAAAAATTGACATAAACCTCAGTTGTAAAATCATATCCCCAACCCGTTTACAAAATATTAATTTAGTACAATATATAAAAAGTAGGAAAATCACTTCACCGTAGAGAAGACTATGAACTCTTAATCTTCTCCGTTCCCAAGTCAAAGAACCTGAAATGTTAATTGAATGAGTGCTCCAACTTGCTCAATAAATGATGCTCATAGATCTATCAATTATCAACTAATATTAATAAACCAATGAATAGCAATATGAATCCAAAACAAATCTATTCAAGCATTAAAATGATATAACAACAGATAACATAATGCAAGTTCATAGGAAAATTGCAACTGTACTCGTGACATGTATTTTCATTTCAAAACTGCGTTGTAAACTCCGGCTATCCTGAATTACAGTCCACAAAACCTCACACGTTAGCCAACGTGTGATTTTTATGGTGTATCTAGGCATAGCGTAGCTACCAACTCAAATAGGAAACCAACAAATAGGTACTTTAAGGTTACTGAAGGGAAGGCATCGATAGCTAACAATCACCTTCATTGTCACTCCGGTCCGATTCGCCTATTTACGTCTTTTCGGATAATTTCTTATAAAAACCAGTTCAAATTTGAGTCATAGTACATTGCCCCATTCCCAATCCATAATGCAATATAAACTAATTATACTAATTACATTGCATAATCGATAAGAATACGAGTCCCAATTACCTGTTTCGAGCTTTCCTAATTTTTTGATGATTTATGCTTTTCCTAAAATCCATAAATTGTTCCTCATCGATCAAGAACCTAAATTAAACCCATTATCATCAATTTAGGTTTAATATTTACTATTTAGAACCCCTAAACTAGTCCCAATCAAATCTGAAACCAATTTATCAAATTTTAGGTCAATGTAACCATTTCACATTTTTTATGTAAAAACGCGATATAAAGTCTACCAAAAATCTTAAATTCTTCATTTTTCAAAGGAATTTATCAATTTTTATTCATTTTATCTAAATATTATTTGGTGGGATTTTCCTCAATTTTCTCGTATTTTTATCCATTTTTCCTTTATCTTTTATATTTTTTTCAGTAGCGTAAGACCCATTAACGAGTCTAATCCGACCCTGGCCAGGACAGTGGCCCTGGCTCACCCCATGCCCTTACCCCTCATTCGAACAAGGGGGATCACTCTCCTAATCTCCTTCTTCCTTCCCCAAAATATCCTAATTTCATTCCAACCTCAATTTTACCTTCATTAACATACCATCAACAACGAACAACAATAAAAATAGCAATCGACAACAACGTCATCAGCAAGACTCACTTCCATCATCATTTCCTTTGCCATTCCTTCTTCTACGATCGAACTCTCTCTATTCAATCTCTCATTACTATGGAAACGAATTGGCCTGAAGCGGTTTGTTGATAAAGATAAATAAGGAATTTTCTCGAGAATCATGGAATCAAATGTTTTACTTTTTATTTTGATCTTTCTCGAGATATTTATTAGTGTCTCGAGGCTAATCTTGAGGCTATCAACTAACCCATTCCTCTTAATTGACTTAAGTTTGATTAAAATTAAACTTTTCTCGAGATTTGTACTCACCAATCTTGATGATGATCAAAGGATGGAAACTAAAGTCAGATTGATTTCCTAGAGATATGGTTACACGCATCTCAAGGCATGAGAAAATTCATCCAATAATCAATGTCCACCATTTCATCTCCTCAACTCATGTGTAACACATATTTCGATGTAAATCCTATGCATACTTTATTTAATCTAAACTTTAGGATTCCTTTATATATATTTATATATGTAACCTATATATATATACAAATATATAATAACCTATGTACTTTCGCACCTATAAATTATTCCCACACGCCAACGAACACTCTTGGGCATGCACACTATTGTACATCCTGTTGGACTAAGTGGTTAGTCATTCACATTCCGACCGAGATTTTGATGGAAACAAACAAAGTGAAAATGTACTAATCATGTATTTCAGTTTGTGTTAAAAGGATGCAATACAACACATCAGGGATATTCAAGAAATATGGAGCCAAACAAACAAGGTGAAAATGTATTCAAGAAATATGGAGAGCTTGTTGGAATAAGTGATGCAATACAACATGTTCGAGTACTCAAGAAACACAAGTTCAAGAATCGGCAAAAATGAAGAAATGAAGAAGAAAAGTTCAAGCCGCAATTTGTAATATCAATGTAAGGTATACAAATTCTTTCACACAAGCCAAATGCATTAGATCATGCATACATCAAGTTTTCAAATCATTTCTCAAAATCAAAAGTTGATTTCAAAGTTTAAAAGTGGATTTTAAACACCTAAATAGGTAAATGAAGTTAAACAATGTGAAATCATGTGTGAACGGTAATTTACATGTTAGAAGATCATTATAAATGTTTTTGAAAAAGAAAAACTTGTTTTTGAAATATAAAACGAAAATTTGCGGATAGCCCCTAATAAGTTGTGAAACTTGGAATTTTCATTTTCGGGGTTTGTAAAACTATCCCACCACCCAAGTAAGCTTAATGAATCATAATAAACATGTATAATATGTTATATAAGGGTTGGTTAGGTCCCGGACAAGTTTAAGGGTTGCTAACACAAAGGAACAAATTAGAAATTCTGAAGTTCCTGAAGTTAGCGCGCTAATACTGTCGTTAGCGCGCTAATTGCTCTCTGCCTGCAATTTCTGACTTTTGGAAATCAAGCTTGAAATTTGAATTTTCGATTTTCTGGATTCCTTGAACGGTCATAAACGGCTATATTGGAATTCCTACCACTATAAAACCACCTCAAACTTGGTTTTAAACATCAAGAACAAACACACTCAAAATCAATAGATCTACAAGGTAGAAATCATATTTTTGTGAAGAAATAAGGGAGATCTCGGTGGTACGTTCTTTAGCTCACATATCCAAAGACCTTTGAGGCTTTCAAAAGGAGTTCAATACTCACTCCGAGCTGATATCTTCTGTCATTCTTCTCGTTGTAAGAAATTTCTAGATCTACAAATCTTACTTGTGCTTAATCTATATATTCGAGTAGTTGATCTCAAAATTATTTTGATATGTGTGTTTGAACATATTCTCTCGAGTTTTTGTACTTAAATTTATCTTATCAAACTCGAGATTGATTTGAACAAAAGTGTTGCACTTAAACTTGATTCTTGCTAAACTTTTGTTCTTAAACTTGAAATTGGTTTCATACAAATTTATTAAGTTTTTGAAACAATTTCAATTCTGGAATTTTCTATAACATCAGTGATATATATTTTCACATTCCATTCATACTTACACTTGCATGCATAAGAGTTAGGCTCTAGGTGGCTTGCTTGTGTTTGAATTTGATACCACTTTGTATTGTAAAGTGTATCTTTGTAATTCCAAAAATTGTTGTATTTGAATCATTGTAAGACTTAGTGGGATCTAAGTCGAAAGGGAAAATCCTAGTTGCGGCTAGGTGAGAAAAATCCTAGAGGAGTCTAGGTGGGAAAAATCCTAGTTGCGGCTAGGTGGGAAAAATCCTAGTTGCGGCTAGGTGAGAAAATTCCTAGAGGAGTCTAGGTGGGAAAAATCCTAGTTGAGGCTAGGTGGGGAAAATCCTAGTTGCGGCTAGGTGAGGAAAATCCTAGAGGAGTCTAGGTGGGAAAAATCCTAGTTGCGGCTAGGTGGGAAAAATCCTAGTTGAGGCTAGGTGAGGAAAATCCTAGAGGAGTCTAGGTGGGAAAATCCTAGTTGCGGCTAGGTGGGAAAATCCTAGGTGATGCTTAGGTTGTAACACTTATTGGTAATATAAGTGGGTTGAAATCCTAATCGAGGAGGTTAGGTAGTGGATGTAGATCGTTGGATCGAACCACTATAAATCTTGTGTCACTTTATATTTCCAACATTTCTTTTACTTGCATAGCTTATATATACATCATAGTTGTAAATTGCGCACAAAGTTTTTAAAAGGGCAAAAACTACTCGGTAACCCAATTCACCCCCCCTCTTGGGTGACCTTCAATTGGTATCGTAGAGCGGGTTATTGCTCAAAGTGTTACTAACGTATCTTTGAGTGCTTTTGTGCAAGGATGCAAACTTTAGATCCAGCTCGCCTTCGGGAAGGCACCACTTCGAGTAGGCCTCCATATTTTGATGGAACCAATTATGCTCATTGGAAAGTAAGAATGAAATTTTACATTCGAGCACAAAATAGATTTTTATGGGACGCAATTGAAAATGGCTATACTCCACCGGATAAGCCATTAAAAGAGTATACCACGAGAGGAGATAAAGCTTGAGCTTTCTAATGATCAAGCTATGAATCACTTATTCTGTGCACTTAGTGAAAACGAATTTAACAGAGTAAGTGCGTGTCAAACGGCAAGGGAAGTATGGGAAAAGCTTGAGGTACATTATGAAGGTACCATGCAAGTAAAGAAGACCAAGTTGAGAATACTTGAGGAACATTATGAAACTTTCCGAGTTGGGGCTGATGAAGACATAGCCACCGCCATCACTAGATTCACAAAGCTACTAAATGAGATCAAGAATCTAGGAAAGAACTATGATCAAGAAACCTCAGTATATAAATTCCTTAGAGGCTTGCCTAAGGAATGGGATGCCAAGAAATACGCTATCCAATCAGCTCAAAATCTTGGAGATTATACATTCGATGCATTATGCGAAGAGCTAACGCCAGTTCATGAATTTGAACTAAAAGATCGAGCAAGATTGGAAGCACTAAATGGAGGTGCCAAAAGTTCAAGAAAAGAAATCGCCTTGAAGGCAAACAGCTCCTCTAGCGCATCGGTTGAAGTCATCGAAAATGAGGAATCATATGATGAAAATGATCTTGAGAAAGAAGTAGCTATGATCTCAAGAAAGCTAAATAAGGCCGTGTACAAACGAGATAAATACAAGAAGAAGCTGCGAAATGGAAGCAAGGAAGGAAAACCAAACGAAATAATATGCTACGGTTGCGGCAAACCAGGTCACGTCAAAACGGAGTGCAAAGCCAAGAAGGTGTTTGACAAAGGAAAGAAGAGTTTCAAAGCAACTTGGGATGACTCATCATCATCAAGTTCGGACTCCGAATCGAAAGTGAAAAGGCAATATTTTGTCTCACAAAGACAAGGCGAGGTAAACCCTAATGCTTTCAATTTTGATAATGTTAATGATTTTCCAAATATTGATGAGCTTAGAAAAGAATTGAAAAAGGAAGTCAAAAACACTAAACAACTTAAAAAGAGTTTGACCATTGCAATTAGTGAATTAGAGTCACAAAATGAGTTTATTGATGATCTCCAAAATGACTTAAATGAAGTCATAAAAGAAAGAGATGCTTTAGTCAAGGAAGTAGAGGACTTGACTAGCACAAAGGTGCATAAGTTTACAAATGGTAAACAAATGTTTGACATGATGTTAGGAGCACAACGACGTGCACTTAACAAAAGAGGCATAGGTTATGGAGCAAACTTGTTAAGCTACAAGAAATTATTAAATGATGATCGTAGATGCTCTAAATGTAATAAGACTCACATGGTTGGGAAATGTTTATTGCAAAAGGTAAAAATGGGTAAACTAGCATGGGTAGCTAAAAATGTTTATGACACTAACACTCTCGGACCCAAAGGTGTTTGGGTACCAAAATCCAGTGTGTTTCCCATAGTATAGGATGCAAGGAAAAGCACCCCATGGTACTTGGACAGTGGGTGCTCAAGTCACATGACCGAAGATGCACATCAAGATATTAAACTAAAGCTGCATGATGGTGAAAAGGTTACAGTTGGAGACAACAACAAAGGAAGAGTTATTGGTCTCGGAACTGTCGGTAACAATTTATTTTCTATTTCTAATATTTATCTTGTTGATGGTTTGAAACTTAATTTGCTAAGTGTTAGTCAATTGTGTGACAACGGATTTCATGTTATGTTTAAATCATCAGAATGCATTGTTAGAAATGAGAAACATCAAACCTTGTTTATGTGCATATATAGATAAAAACGTTTATGCCATAACGTTGATGAGATAAATATGCAAAATGTTTCATGTTTGAATGTATAAAGTAATTGTGATGCATGATTGTGGCAAAATAGATTAGACACCATTCTTTGTGTGATCACATCCAAAAAGGGGTAATGTTAAAACTTATTCATGTGCCCATATAGGATCAACTAGCCGATATACTCACTGAGCCTTTTGAAAACAAGTTTCTAAAATTCGGCGTGAGTTAGGCATGTCTCGAAAATTGGACCTTCTACATACGTTCTAGATATTCCAAACCTTTTTATATGATGTTAGTGAAGTGTCCATAAAGTTTGAGAAGAATCGGAGCTAAATTGCAAAAGTCCAAAATTTTGTGTCAAAAATTCCAGAGAGGAATTAGCGCGCTAATAGCGCAAATTAGCGCGCTAACAGCCCTGCGACCGAAAAATTCCAGAGAGGAATTAGCACGCTAATTCTGTCCATTAGCGCGCTAATGTCGATCGGCCAGGGTTTTAAAATCTAAAATTTCATAAACCACTTACCTCAAACTCAAAGCAACTCCTCTCCTCTTGCCAAATCCACTCTCCAGGGACTCTCCATCGAGATCTCCACTTCTTTAAGGTAAAAATCTTCCCTAATCTTTGTTGATTCCTTCCATTCCTTGTTTCAATATGTCATCACGTCGCCCTTCAAACCGCCCTTCTTCTCGAACGAATGCACCTACCGCCCCCAATCCATCACGTCCAACCCAAGGAACGTCCTCACGACGTCCTTCTAGTCGTCGTATTGTACAATCATCTTCGTCTAGTGATGAGTCTACTCACCTTGTTTCCCCTCCGGCAAATGCCCCACTCCGTGAGGGTCGTGCCAAAGCCATCCATGAGTCTTCGTCCGTCCTAGAATTAGTAGTTCCACGGCTAACGGACGCCAAAATTATACGACCCGCAATTGTCGATGTTGCCTTCTTTGATAAGGCTCATCTCCCAATTCGGGAAATTCTTGACGCGGCGGGGTGGACTACTTTCTGTACGCATCGGTCTAACTATAACCCCCCTCTAGTTAGAGTCTTTTATTCCAACCTTGAAACCACAAATCAATTTGTCCTTCGTTCATCCGTTGGTAGCCGAGCAATTGAGATTACACCGGAAAATCTCGCTCAACGGCTTAACCTTCCATTGCACCCTCCTTCGACCACGGTTGTGTGCAAATTCTTAAGTTGGCCATTTGACCATTTAGAAGTCCTTAATTCCTTTCTTCGGTCCAAAAGTAACTTAACTGTCTATCCGACCGGTATCACGGATACCGATTTTAAGCTAGTACCTCACCTTCTTCATAAGGTACTTCATAAGGTCATTCTTCCACGAGGAGGTAGCAAGAACTATGTCACTCTTCTTGACATGTTCATACTAGGTCATCTATTTCTCATGCTACCCCTCAGTCTTCCTCACATTCTCATCGGCTATATGACTAGCACATGCAACACGGTCGTCATCTTCCATACGCCCATGTTATTACATCCTACTTGAGTCCGCCCAAGTAGATCTTGCGTTAGGAGGTCGTCCTCTCGGATAGTCGATACTATTGACATGGCCACATTGAAAGCCATGAAATACAGATATATTCGTGAGAGAAAGCAATGGACTAGGGATGATGCTATTCCATATACTCAGCATCACGGCGGTTACGAGTCTCCTATCTCTACGGACTATCCGTTTGATGCGCCAGATTATTTGGAGTATAGCTATCATCTTGGCGATGATGACCAGGCTGATGATGAGGTAACTGCAAGTCACAATGATGATGATGGTGATCAAGGCAGAGCTCAAGCTTCTACGGTTCCGGAGCAGACGCACGAGGAGTCAGCACCGCCTACACAACCTTCTACCTACAGCGGCTTAACACCTCCTCCTAACATGTCACCTTCACCGGCATATGTCTCCTCACCGAGAAACATGCAAGATTACATGACTCAATCCTTTAATGCGCAATGAGACGACTCTACGGGATCATGGTGATCGACTTAGGCGTATTGAGAGTCAACGTCTTCCGGTTCGGCCAAGACGAGACGATATCGCTTCTAGTTCGACCATCCACCACCGTCGTCTTGAAAAAGAGTTTAGATACACCTAGATGAGCATTAGGCTCAAATATGTTAGTCTTAGGTGTTCTAATTTGTCAAAACTAATGTTAAGCCACAACTATGTTCTCACTACTTTAGTCATTTATATCATGATTTTTTTGCGTATCTCTGAGTTATTATGGCTATTTTGTGCTTTACTATATTTTTTAGTATATGCATGTGAATTGCTTCCATATGATATTTATTGATCTGCATAAAGTAAGGGGGAGAATGTTCTTATCTTAATATGATTTGATATGCATATAGTAAGGGGGAGAATATTTTTATCTTGGTAAGCAAACTGTAAGGGGGAGAAACGGTTTATAATTGTTATCAGTTTATCGGTTTTTCTTGGTATTCTTGAAAGGGGGAGTAAAATTCTGGTTGCTTAACCCCACTTTTTGATGATATCAAAAGGGGGAGAAAATTTGTGTGGTGAACTTGAAAGGTTTGAAATTTTGAAAGTTTTGAAATTTAAAAGTTGAACTTGTTTAATTGTTGGTTTTGAACTTGCTTATTTGAAGTTAAATATGGTTAAAACTTGAAATGATTGATGTGTTAAATATGATATACATTTAGAATGTGTTTTTACATCTTTAAAGTTCACATTGTTTGTTATCATCAAAAAGGGGAGATTGTTGGACTAAGTGGTTAGTCATTCACATTCCGACCGAGATTTTGATGGAAACAAACAAAGTGAAAATGTACTAATCATGTATTTCGGTTTGTGTTAAAAGGATGCAATACAACACATCGGGGATATTCAAGAAATATGGAGCCAAACAAACAAGGTGAAAATGTATTCAAGAAATATGGAGAGCTTGTTGGAATAAGTGATGCAATACAACATGTTCGAGTACTCAAGAAACACAAGTTCAAGAATCGGCAAAAATGAAGAAATGAAGAAGAAAAGTTCAAGCCGCAATTTGTAATATCAATGTAAGGTATACAAATTCTTTCACACAAGCCAAATGCATTAGATCATGCATACATCAAGTTTTCAAATCATTTCTCAAAATCAAAAGTTGATTTCAAAGTTTAAAAGTGGATTTTAAACACCTAAATAGGTAAATGAAGTTAAACAATGTGAAATCATGTGTGAACGGTAATTTACATGTTAGAAGATCATTATAAATGTTTTTGAAAAAGAAAAACTTGTTTTTGAAATATAAAACTGAAAATTTGCAGGATAGCCCCTAATAAGTTGTGAAACTTGGAATTTTCATTTTCGGGGTTTGTAAAACTATCCGGACCACCCAAGTAAGCTTAATGAATCATAATAAACATGTATAATATGTTATATAAGGGTTGGTTAGGTCCCGGACAAGTTTAAGGGTTGCTAACACAAAGGAACAAATTAGAAATTAAGTTCTCAAGTTAGCGCGCTAATATCGTCGTTAGCGCGCTAATTGCTCTCTCGCTTCAGCAATTTCGACTTTTGGAAATCAAGCTTGAAATTTGAATTTTCGATTTTCTCGATTCCTTGAACGGTCATAAACGGCTATATTGGAATTCCTACCACTATAAAACCACCTCAAACTTGGTTTTAAACATCAAGAACAAACACACTCAAAATCAATAGATCTACAAGGTAGAAATCATATTTTTGTGAAGAAATAAGGGAGATCTCAAGTGGGTCGTTCTTTAGCTCACATATCCAAAGACACCTTTGAGGCTTTCAAAAGGAGTTCAATACTCACTCAGAGCTGATATCTTCTCGTCATTCTTCTCAAGTTGTAAGAAATTTCTAGATCTACAAATCTTACTTGTGCTTAATCTATATATTCTCGAGTAGTTGATCTGAAAATTATTTTGATATGTGTGTTTGAACATATTCTCTGAGTTTTTGTACTTAAATTTATCTTATCAAACTCTGAGATTGATTTGAACAAAAGTGTTGCACTTAAACTTGATTCTTGCTAAACTTTTGTTCTTAAACTTGAAATTGGTTTCATACAAATTTATTAAGTTTTTGAAACAATTTCAATTCTGGAATTTGCTATAACATCAGTGATATATATTTTCACATTCCATTCATACTTACACTTGCATGCATAAGAGTTAGGCTCTAGGTGGCTTGCTTGTGTTTGAATTTGATACCACTTTGTATTGTAAAGTGTATCTTTGTAATTCCAGCAAATTGTTGTATTTGAATCATTGTAAGACTTAGTGGGATCTAAGTCGAAAGGGAAAATCCTAGTTGCGGCTAGGTGAGAAAAATCCTAGAGGAGTCTAGGTGGGAAAAATCCTAGTTGCGGCTAGGTGGGAAAAATCCTAGTTGCGGCTAGGTGAGAAAATTCCTAGAGGAGTCTAGGTGGGAAAAATCCTACGCGTGGCGTATCACTAGGCACCTACTAATTGTTAATTATTTATTTATTTTATATACAATTTATATATAAATATCTATAAGTCTATATTAACGTGCCTATAATTTTGTAAATTGCGCACAAAGTTTTTAAAAGGGCAAAAACTACTCAACGAGTTCAATTACACGTGCGTATGCTAGGCACCTACTAATTGTTAATTAACTTTATATATAAATATCTATAAGTCTATATTAACGTGCCACCCAACGAGTTCAATTACCCATGCACCCAATAACTTGTGTGCCACCCATCCCATATTTTTTCAATTATTCAATTATAGGCCAATAAATCTAATTAATTTCATTAAATACTAATACACATCATATAAACACCAAAAGGCACGTAAATCTATGCATACGCTAATCGAGACTAGCTTGGCTTAACCATGAGCCTAACTTGGGTTAATTAAAAATTAGATTAGCACTAATCACCTGCTTAAAGAAACCAGTTGTTACAGATTCCAATCTTAGACATCTGGTGAACAACCTAATTGTGATCTCGAACCATCTGTGGCCATAGCTCCAAAATCCTCCAGTTCAACCCAACTGGTAAGAGAACAACAAGAAACCCAATATAAAACCTTCACCAAAGCCATCTTGATACTCGATTGACAATTTTTATTGTATGAGAACTCACACAGAGGTATGTATTCTTCCTATGAACCTCAAAATTCCAATACATAAGCTTTGAGCATGTCCTCTAATACATGGATCAACCTTTTAGTCTGACCATCCACCCATGGATGAAATGTAGTACTAAAATGAAACTAAGTGGCGAATTGTTCCTATACGTTCTGCTATAACCCTAGTGTTTACGGAGCATCTCAATCACAAACTATCATCAATAACACTTCAAATAAGTGAACCACCTCTTGTTTGCACACAAAGCTAAGCTGTGTAAAGGTATCCAAAATGGACATGTTGGGTCTTTATGGTTCATACACAACGAAAACTTTAAAACAAATTTTGAAAAACCCCAATAGGATAAAAAATAAATTCCATTAAACTAAATCTACAAAAGTAAATCATACCTTATTCTGTGATTTCCTTTTGATTGTTCGATTTTCAAGATGTTCAAGTGCACATCCTCTATAAGAAATCCATACACGAACAGTGATTACAATTTGGAGTGCTAGCCCCAAGAGAGATTGAAAAATGATTTTCTTCTCTCCCTAAATCCGGAGAACTTGAAAAATTGTAAAATCGCAATCTTATTATTTTTTTAGGGATCTACCCTTTATTTATATGTGTAGATAAGCCCTCACTTAAAATCCTATTGGTAATACAAATATTGTATTTACGCATTTTAAGCAAATTACACATACGCCACTTTTAATAAGTTATCATATAACAAATCGTAAGTAAAATTTATTACTTTGGACCAACTGAAATTATGCAAAGCCATTCTTTGTGTGTGACCCAATAGGTTCATGCAACGTTGGCAGAGAACCAAAAATCATTTTGGTACTCAAGTCATAAGCGATCTCTAGAAAGGCATTATGACTACCCAAGTAGCATGAATATCAACATCAATACAACCTAATTAATAATGTATACCATATCATTTTGTCGTGCGATATATTTTGATTAAACATAAGATATGGAAAGTCACCTTTAATGTTCAATCGTACTAGTCTCGATCTTTAGGTAAACTGAAAACATCCAAGTGATATTGATCATTTCAATACACATGGACTTAGCCATTATAAGTCTATCTTATCAGGGGATCCACTGATATCTCTCTCTGTACGAGAGTAAGAAATTTTATCTTGATTACATTCCTTTACATATTATTCACTCGATAACCAATCACAATCTTTATAATTATCTAGTTAAAGACATCATTTGATTATGTCAAATTATCATGCTCCTAATATTGAAATCTATGGTAATCTCAAGTGGAAGGACTAAATGATGTACCTATTATGAGTAACACCTATGAATTAATCCATGTGGTGTTCTCATAGCGGGTCGGTCCTGTATCTATTCCATAATAAGTACTAATGATCTTAATTTGTATCTTTATATGCATGATCTTCACATGACCATCAATAAAGACTCACACTAGTCTTAATTCAATATAGTTCCCAGTACAATGACCGACTAGGGACATTTATGATATTTTAACAAATATACAAGGATCTTACTATAAGGTAAACATGCAATCACTTATAATAAAAAAAAAATAAAACTTCTATTTTATTAACAAAAATTATAAGATAAATAATGTTGGTAGATTAACTTAGGGCACATGCCCTAACAGGACATAAGAAGAAAACGAAGAGACTTCGTTAGTCTATCAACAATAATCTAGACTACATCATGTTTCCTATGTTAACTAGGTAGATAAGTAACGAAATCCATCGTATTATGTTCCCATTTCTATTAAGAAATTGGAATTGGTTATAACAAACCTCTAGGTTCCAGCCTATTGGTCTTAACCTATTGTAAATATCACATCTCCTTACATAATCACCCACATCATCTTTCTTCCATGACCACCAATACAATCACTTCATTTCATGATACTTTTGGGTCCTACCAGGATGAATGTTGTATTTGTGTCAAAAATAGCTCATCCTAAATCTCAGCCATCGATGAAATTCAAAGTCTACCTCTAAGCTTCAAACCCTGATCCGCAAACTCAACCTGATTTGGAATATTATTGTCATCCTTTTGAAACTCTCATAATCTACATCACTTTGTTGACACTCAATCACTTTTAGAATAGAGACGGTTTATGATCTAAGCTTAGCATAAATCGGTTCATCATCGTCCTAACAAATTTTTAATAAATTCATAGCGATGAATTTTTCAAGAAAATCATACTCGTAAGTCAACCGACTAGCTACCGGTAATGTTTATGCACTCCTCTTACTCATTGCGTCAGCAATGATGTAAGCTTTACTAGAATGGTATTCAAAACTAAAATCAAATTCTTTCAAGTGTTCGAGCCATCATCGTTGTCTCAAATTCAGCTCTTTCTGAAAGAACAAATACTTTAGGCTTTTAGTTTGAAAAAAGCGTAAAGCTTTCCTTATACAAATAGTGTCTCCACCATTAAAAAGCTAGCACAATGGCTGCTAATTCTGGATCATGAATATGATAATTCTTCTCATGCATCTTTAATTGATGATAAGCATAAGCAATCACCCTACCATTTGGCATTAACACACAATCCAAACCTACTTTCGATGCATCACTATAAACCGTAAGCCCTTTTCCTGGTTTAGGCAATACAAGAACTAGTGGTGAAGTCAAGTGCTTCTTCAATTCCCAAATCGCAACATTTCATTATCTTAACCAAACTAATGGAACATCTTCTGAGTTAATTTATTAATTGGTGCAACTATCTTAGAGAACCTTTAACAAATCTACGATAATATCTAGCCAAGCTCAGAAAACTTCATATTTTTGTCACAGTGGAAGGTTCCAAAGAACCAATGGTAGCCTCAATCTTGGCTGAATCCACTAAAATTCCTTCCGTACTTACCGCATGACCTAAAAAATTCACTTCAAATAACCAAAAATTGGATTTGCTAAATTTGGCATACAGCCTATGATTTCTTAAAGTTTAGAGAATAACTTTGAGATGTTGTTCATGTTCCTTACGAGTCTTAGAGTAGATCAAGATATCATCAATAAAGACTATCAAAAAGTGATCCGAAAAGGACCTTAACACTATTTGCATCAAATCCATAAACATCGACAAAGCATTAGCAACCCAAACGGCATAACAATAAACTCAAAATATCCATATAAGTACTAAACGTATGAATCTGCACGTCATCTTCTTAAACTCTTAACTGATGATTGTAAATTCCTAAAAATTTTAAATCAATAATTACAGCTAATTCGGGATAACGAGTCTAATTATGGTTTTGATCGTGAGTCGGGAGCGGAGGACTGGTGAAAAGAGATATCCATGTAATTTTACTTTTATGCGATGTATACTGTGTGTTGTGTACCATTATATTATTTTATTTTTTGAAATTCAAGTTAAATGAGTAAATTGTAGATTTTATGAGGTTTTGTCTCGAGAAACGTATTCAAATGAATCTCGATAGAGTTAAAAAGTTGACTCGAACTATCATTTCAAATCTTGCAAAAAAAATTATAATTAAGTTTGAAAATTTGAATGTTGTACTTCAAATGGATTTAACAAGATGATGAAGGAATTTTTGCCTCCGTTTGCATGCAACTCAAGATTGGAGGTAGTATCAAATTAGAACGAAGATGGTGCAAAACTTTGTTTTTGAGTTTAGTGTCAGTTAATAGTGATCGAGGTTTAGATCAAATCTAAATTGGTGCAAGTTTTGTTAAGTGTGGCAAGAGGATTAGTTCGGAAGACTTTAGTGTGTCGTGGATAAAGTTAATATTTGAGAGTTTTTGTGTGACCAAAATCAGTGTTATGGACGTTTTATGAAGATGCACTATTTTTTTTTTTAGAGTTGGTTCAATTTGGTGAAAACCAGATTGAAAACAAGCACCGTAATTCAAAACACGTTATATTAAGAATTTTAAGAATTAATAAATGAAAAGAGATTAAGCTATTGACAAGCAGTTAGGGTTTATATATAAATATATATAACAAAAAATTAAAATCAAATCATTTTGATTTCATTTCAACAGAATGTTTTGAACATTCATTCCCTAACCCTCTCAACTCAGACTTTCGCTCCGTGATCTCGATACGTTAGATTTTTGCCCGCTTTCTTTCTGCAACACTATAGAGCATCATCGTAAGTCGATTAATTCGAGCTAAGTTTTCATAGTGGAAATGAGATATTATGCCTGCAATTTCTTAAATTCTTAATGCATTGCATTTTTTGATAATTCAATTTAAATTTTCATGATTTTACAATTACATTCACGGGGTTCTTATAGAAATTGGAAGAGATTGTTATTAATTTCTATATTGGATTGATTTGCATCAATTTGGGATAAATTCCACTAACGTGGGTTAGGATTTTGATGAATTAAACTCATGAGATTAAGTTTACAAAAATATTGATTTAGAGATGTTTTTAGTTCAAAAGAAATTAGGTTTGCTTAGTTGATAGGCCATACAGGAAAATCCTTAACTTGTTCGTCAATGATCTGAGTTGACCGTTCTTGGAGTCTATGGAAAGTAGGACATGAGCTCTACTAGTTCCTTTTAGATCATCATGACAAATATTTTGGTTTTCAAGGTTAAAAAGTTACTCTAAGTTAGCTAGTTCAAAACTAGTTAAAGTTCTTATAAATTATTATTTTTGGAAATAGTTATCGAACATATTTGGCCTTAATGTTTGTGCGGTTTTACTAGTTGGTTTTACTTAAAGAATGGCCCTCAATATAATAGGGTATGTAGGGAAGCTATTGGAACCACTTTCAAGGAGATACGACACTCTGGGAACCCCAAAAATTTATACTCGAAGTTGGTTGTTTGTAAGGTTAAGTAAATCCCATAGTAACATTTTTATTATATCAGTATTTCTCAAATATAATTGCACGCACGGTTTATCTCTGCATATTTATTTTTAATGCATTTACGAACACGAGAGGAAGGATGCTCTTGAGGATCCCATTATGTTCGTTGGCTATATGTGTGGTAGGATAAACACAGTGGTGCTCTGGGACTGCATTCACTAATTGTTGTAGACACTCATTTAGGAGGGGTTGTGATGCTAGCCAGGATCATACTCCATGGAGAGTCGAGAGAGCGGCTTCACTAAGGACTTCCTCTGAAACTCATGAATCTTTACTACTGTTTATGTACCAATTTTGGAAGAAGTCGTCTACTTGTGGTCGATCAAAAGTAATGGGATTGATTGCATGTTTGTATATTTATGATTTTTTGCAATATTGTTATTCATTTAAGTTTTTTGAATACAATGCATTTGATTATTACAGGTGTACTAGATACTGGGGAACTACTTATCTAACATTATCAAGTTTTTATTAGTGGGTTATGATAGGTGCAAGTGACAATAAAGGAAAGGAAAAGTTGTCTAATTATCTGTGATTGATTGGTTTCTTTCCCTACAAATGGGAAGGGAAAGAAACTAATAAATCACAGATAATGAGACAACTTTTCCTTTCCTTTATTGTGGTCGACCAAAAAAAACCCATTATTTTTGGAATACCATATTGTACAAATGGATTTTTGTATTTCCGTGTTGTTAGGATCTACTTTGGAATGGTTGTAACAGTTTTGAAATGGATTGAAATTATCTTGGAGCCAAGGTAATGTTAGTTTAAGGTTTTTTAATCCTTTAAATTAGGTTAGAATGAATATACATTAAGTTAATGCAATATATTTGGTTATGAGTGGATTATGAGTCCTTCAGTGTTTTCATTAAAGCTGAGTAGGTTTTGTTCAATATTTGTGAAGGTCGAGATTTTTGGTGTAGGCTTAGAAACAGAGGAGGTGGTATCGAAAAAAATTTATGAAATTTGGAGATTTTTTAATTAATCAATTTTATAGAACTTTAACGTTTAAGATTTTCTTATAGAATTGCTTGTGGTTAATAAAGTCTTATAATTGATGATTACTTCGAATTGATTTTAGTTAATTATAGATGGTAACATTAAGGCAGCCAGATTATTAGGGATTAAGGAAATCTAGGCTAGTCACATGCCTTAAATAGATGGGGTTGATATCAGAGCCTAGCATTCTAAAAGAATCTTATTGAATGAGTTTAAGTGAATAATTAGTTGGGAAGTAACGCGATGTAATAAGGTTAAAAAGTTTAAGAAATTTATGATTTGTGTCATGTGAGTATTATATTATAGAGATATCGATGGATATAGTGATGCTAAACCACTTCTCATGCAATTTTTGTTGTTGAATATTATGATTGGACAATAAGAGTCAAGCCAGGGATTTAGCGAGGGTAAAAGGGATCCACAATGTTAGAGTTGTTGAATATTTTACAATCACAAGAGGAAGCCCAGGCACTTGTGGTTCGTATTGCTCAAGAGATTCCTACTATCAATCTAGCCATTCAGGATGAGTAGGCCACCTCAGTAGTTCATCCCGAAGTTGAACCAGTTGTTGCAGTTCTGATTCTGGCTGATTCAGCCACTATTAGTGGAATGTCATGGGAGAGAGATTAGGAAGGACAACCTTATATATTGCTATGCATACTTGGACTTAAGGACTATGTAGACTTGGGTTCTCAATCATGAGAAGCTTCATAACATGTTGGGTACTGACAAACATTTAAGAGCTTCTATATCTTCGTACTATTTGTAGACTAATACTGATATTTGGTGGAGATCATTACATGGTGGACACCCAATATTTATGACTTAGGCTAAATTTTTTAAGGAGTTCACTGACTTGTACTTTGTTGAGTGTTTGATTCTGCAAAAGCGACCAAAGTTTGATAATTTAATTTAGGGAGATATGACATTGGCTCAGTACGATGCTTAGTTTAATTATCTTTTAAGGTTTGCTAGGGGTCGAGAATTGTAAAAAAAGAGAAGATGTGAAACTATATGTATGGGTTACATGAAGAACTTGGTACCACTATATTAGCGACTAATCCCAACACTCTGCGAGAGGTTCAAGATAGGGCCAAAGCTTATATGACTACAAAAACATTTTAGCATGAATCAAAACTATATCAAGGAGGTGTGGAGTTAGGATAAAGATCAAGTTTCAAGGGTAACAAAAGATTTCCAGTAAGGTTTGACTTACGTTTCCAAAAGAATGGAAAAGTAGAGAACCACCATTCATACTAATGAGACTTTCTATTCCATTATATGTGCATCGTAATCATTTTCCAAGCATAGCCAATAGACCTTCGGAGTTGACACAAACAAGGTCAGGACAGATATGATCATATTCCTTTCAGCCTTTAGCTCGAAGTGCTACAACTCAGTCGTAGAAAAGTTGAGGTAAGGGTCCCGGATCTCAGGGACAAGGTTCGAGCTAGAAATTTACAACTAGCCAGGGATCTTTTTTAGGTAGTAAACCAAGGTAGAAAAGTTGAGGTATGGGAAGCAGGGTCGCATCATCCAGATTGTCCTCATAATTTGAGTAAAGTTATATATTTTGTATATGTAAATAAATGACATTACTCAAGTACGTGTCAACAACTTTTGGGAGCATCCCGTAGTGTGTCAAAACCTCAATAACAGATTAAGAAAAATGTTCAGACGGTGACTAAATCAGATTTATATGCAAATCAAAATCTTATTAAAGGTACGATTTAAGTTTATGGTCGATTTATGCATTCCTGAATTGGTTCTGGTTCTATGATTGTGTTTATATCTACTTGTACTATAATTGAGTTAAGGTTAACTTTGTTATGATTCCCTATTCATATTATCCTCTACCTGCTAATTGGGGATAAGGTGTGTCCTCACTTTGTATAGGAGAAATGTATTGCTGAGATCTCTAGACACGATATGGCAACTGGTCTATGTGTGTTGGAGTTTATAGAGTTTGATGTGTTGTTAGGAAGGGATTGGCTATCAACTTATCATGCACATTGATTGTTTCTATAAGAAAATGTTCTTTTATAAATTGGATTGTATAAAGTTTAATTAAATCAGAATATCATCTAAGTTGCCTCTGACTAGGGAAAGGATAGCCACTGATTAAGAAATGAAAACTATTGTCGAAACCATTAGAACTAAGGTAAGACTCAAGGTTAAACTAGAGGGGATTTTAGTTGTTTATGAGGTTTGGTTGGCTATTATATATTATAGGTTTGTAAAATATTTTTCTAAGATAGTCGTGCGAATCATGAAGTTAAATTAAAGAAACATTAAGTTGATATGATCAAAAGAATGTGATGAAAAATTTTGGGAATGGAAGGCATGATTGACTTATGAGTAAGTCTATTTGAAAAGCTCATTGTTATGAATTTGTATGAGGCTTCAACAAGCCGATGTGGTGTATATGAAGTTCAAGGAGTTTTCTCTTAATAGCAATAATCTATATTGAGTTGAGTCTACATTTGAAAGTTTGAAGTATAGAGGCTGTCTTTGGATTCCATCGGTAGCTGATGTTTGAGATAAGATATTAAGATAATATTATCGGTTTAGATATAGCATTCATCCCGGTATGAACATAATTTATCACAAAATGGAGTAATTGTAATTGTGGCCAGTGGTGAAAGCTAATGTGCATAACTATATGAGGAAATGCGAGATTTGCTAATAGGTTAAGACCAATAGGTTTAAACCTAGAGGTACATAGTGATGGATTTTTTTACTCTTTTGTGTACTTCAGAAATAAAACATTATGCAATCTTGATCATTATTAATGAATTGACGAAATCCACTCACTTTCTTCCTATGTCACTTTCTGATACCCTTACACAGTTGAGCTTGTTTTATGAGCAAAAGGTGGTTCGCTCATTTGGAGTGCCATTTATGATAGTTTTTTATCTTGTTGCTAAGTAGACATTAAGATTGTGGCAAGGCATCAATAATTTTTGGGCACTTAATTTTATGTCAATACTCTATTTCATCCACTGGTGGGTGGTCAGACTGAAAGATTGATCTAAGTGTTGGAAAACCAACTCAAGGCTTCTGTATTGGTATTTATAGGTTCATGGGAAGAATACATACCTCTGTGTGAGTTCTTTTACAACAATAATGATAAATTGATTATCAAGGTAGCTCGGTTGTGGTTTGTATGGGATAACTTGTTATTCTCTTACCGGTTAGGCTTAACTGGAGGATTTAATTGAGTTAGGGCCAGAGATGGTTTGAGATCACACTAAAGTTTTTTAGCATATTCGTCTAAGATTGAAAGCGACTCAGGAAAGATAAAAAGAAATTTATTATGATCTCTATCACTAGTTTATGGAATATAGCCAAAGAGATTGAGATTATTTAAAAGTCTCTCATCGCAAAGGTCATTATAGGTTTGAGCTAAAAGGAAAGCTCTATCCTTGAGTCATAAGACCTTTTGAGGTATCTATGCTCTGGTGAAAAGAACCTAATTCGCATTACATAATTTGATGGAATCAGTTTGGTTTGCAGGGTAATGTGTCATGCGAAGAGCAACCTATTTTGATTGTGGATAGGAAATTCTAAAAGCTTTGAATAAAGAAATTCCACTTGTTTTGGTTAAATGAAAATTTCATGGTGATTCAGAGTTAACATTAGAACGAAAAGTGTACATGAGAAAGCATTTTCCATATCTCTTTTAGTCTAGGTATATTAGGTTCAATTTTAATTTCAAGGACAAAATTTTCATTGGTTGGGAAAATTATCAAATCCCAACACTTTTAAATCAATAATTACAGCTAATTTGGGATTAATGAGCTGAATTATGGTTTTGACGTCTAGTTGGGTGATAAAGACAGGTGAAAATAGATATACGAGTAATTTTACTTTTATGTCATGTGTGCCTAGTGTTGTGCGCTATTATATTAATTTATTTTGTGAAATTCAATATAAATGATTTAATTTTAGATTTTAAGAGGCTTTATCTCAACATACGTGTCGAAATGAGTCATGTCGAAATGAATCCTGATAGAGTTAAAAGTTGACTAACTATTTTTTTGAATATCGCAAAAAATATTGTAATTAAGTTTAAAAATTTGAATGTTGAACTTTAAAAGGATTTAACGAGCTGATGTGGAGATTCTTACCTTTGTTTGCATGCAGGTCGGGATAGGAGATAGTGTGAAATGAGAGCAAAGTTAGAGCAAGACATTATTTTTAAGTTTTGTGTCTGTTAAAGTTGATCAAGGTTGAGACTGGGTCAAAATTTGTATAAGTTCGGTTAAATATGGCAAGAGGATTGGTCCAGAAGACTTTCGCATGTCATGGATAAAGTTAAGATTTTTGGGGTTTTTGTTTGACCAAAATCAGTGTTGTGAACATTTTATGAAGATGGACTATTTCGTCTATAGTTTAGTTTAGTTGGTGGAAATTTAGATAAAAATGAGCACCCTAAGTCAAAACTTGTTAAAATAGGAATTTCAAAAATTAATAAATAAAAATTTAAGCTGCTGACAAGCAGCTAGCGGTTTATATATAAATATAAAACAAAAAATTAAAATCAAATCAATTTTCTTTTCATTTCAACTGAATGTTCCAAACGTTCGTTCCCTAACCTTCTCCACTAAAACTTTCGCTCTGCAATCTCCATCCATCAAATTTTCGCCCGATTCCTTTATGGAACATTATAGAGCATCACGAGATGGTAAATTTTAGTTAAATTCTCATGGTGAAAATGTGGTATTAAGCCGCAATGTGGTAAGTTCTCAATATAGGGTATTTTCCACAACCGAATAAGAAATCTTGCCATTTTTCTATTTCTTTCATTGTGTTTTGATACAAAATGGTAGGGATTATTATTAATTGGTATATTAGATTGATTAGTGTCAATTTGGGATAAATTCCACCGACATGGGTTAGGGTGTTAATGAATTGAACTAATGCGATTCAGTTCATAACTAATTTGGAGATGTTTTATAGTCGATATTGATTTACATTGGATTTATGGATGAATTGACAAATGATTTTAATCTAATTTGACTCTATGGTTTGTGGAAATATTTTGGTGTTGATATCAAGTGATTTCGTAGTGTTTGTTGTTGAGTTTCGAGGACTTAATTGCGAAAATATTGATTTGGAGAAGTTTTTCAGTTCAAAATAAATAAACTTTGAATAGTTGACATGACATATAGGAAAACTCATAACTTCTCCATCGAAGATATGATTTGAGTGTTCTTAGAGTTTATGGAAAGTAGGACATGAGCTTTACAAGTTCCTTATAGGTCATTATAACAAATATTAAGGTTTTCAAGGTTAAAAGGTTATTCCAATTTAGCAAGTTGAAACTAGTTTATGTTGTTATAAATTATTATTTTTGGAAACAGTTATCGAGTGTACTTTTGTCGATGTTTTTTTGGGGTTTCAATAGTTGGTTTTACTTGAAGTTTGACTTCTAATATAATTAGTATGTATGGAAGCTATTGAAACCACTTTTAGGTGATGCAACGCTTCGACAACCCCAAAAAATTAAGCTCAAAATTTGTTGTTTATAAGGTCAAGTAAATCCTATAGTAATCTTTACATTGTATGATTATTTCTCGGATATAACTGCATGCACAATTTATCGCTATATATTTATTAGTCATGCATTCACGAACATGAGAGGAAGGAGGCTATTAAGTGTCCTATTGTGTTTATTGGCTATATGTGTGGTAAGAGGAACACTATGGTGCTCTGTGAATGGAGTCACTGATCATTATAGACACTCATTTAGGAAGGGTCATGATGCTGGCCATGATCATACACCATGGAGAGTCGAGGGCGTAGCTTCTTGAAGGACTTCCTCTCAAACTCATATATCTGTATTACTGTTTACCCACCACTTTTGGAAGACGTCATCTAATTGTAATCAGTTAACAGAAATGGTGTGGATTGCATATTTGTATATTTATGATTTCTTGCTATATTATTATTCATTTAATTTCTTTGAATACAATGCACATAATAATTACAGGTGTATTGGATAGTATGGGATTTACTTATCTAACATTATCGAAATTTTATTTTTAGGTAATGATAAGTGTGAGCGACAAAAAAGGAAATGAAAAGCTGTCTAATTATCGGTGACTTGAATAGTTCCTTCCTCTTTATGTATGGATTGTGCTTGGTACGCTATATTTTACAAATGGGTTTTTTGGTTCACGTGTAGTTATGATCTACTTTGCAATGGTTGTAATAGTTTTGATAGGGATCGAGATTATTTTGGAGCCAAGGTAATATTCGTTTAAGGTTTTTTATCCTTTAAATTAGATTAGAATGAATATACATTCAATTAATGCAATATATATTATCTTGGGTACATTTTAAGTGCTTCAACATTTCCACCAAAGATGTGTAGCTTTTGTTGAAGATTTTTTAAGGCCGAGATTTCTAGTGTAGCCTTAGAAATAGAGGAGGTGCTGTCGAAATTTTTTTACTGATTTTGGAGATTATTTACTTAATCAATTTTGTAGAACTTCGAGGTTTGAGATTTACTTTTAGAATCTTTTATGGTTAATAAAGTTTTATAATTGATGATTACATTGAATTGATTTTGAGTATTTATTGAGGGTAGGATTAAGGCTGCTAGATTATCAGGGATTAAAGTAATCTGTGATGGTCAGATACCGTAATTAGATATGGTCTGACAATGATAACTAGAATGAAGAACAATTTTAGAAAAGAATTTGGCACCGTTCGGTTGATCAAACAAATCATTTATTCAAAGCAGTGGATATTTATTCTGAAGAGTGACCATGTTCAATTGTCTATAATAGATGTAGAGTCTTAAACTACCATCTTTCGTTTTCACGAAAAGGACTAGTGCGCCCAAAGCGTCATACTTCGGTGAATAAAGTCTTTATCTAACAACTCCTCCAACTATTTTTGCGACTCCTGCATTTCCTTCGGAGCCAATCTATAATGAGGAATATATATTGGTTTAATTCCAAGAACCAAATCAATCACAAAATAAATCTCTATCAAAGGTGGAATTCTAAGTAAATCATCAAGAAAACGTCTGAGAATTCATAAAGCATAGGAATCTCCTTTTGTTTAATTTTAGTTCTTACCTCTATACTAATACTTCCGGCAAGAGTTTCTATTTCTTAATCAATGGCTATCCCAACCTTAGGAAGAGGAAACTTAGACGATGTTCCGGTGTAAGTAAACATTATAGAACCCAGAATATAAAAGAACATCGTCTTATGAAAGCAACTCAAATGTGCATGATAAGACACTAGCTAATCCATTCCCTATAACACATAAAACTCTAAAAACTCAGACACACAAAGAGCAATTGCCATCTCGTGTCTGGAATTTCATGAACACACTTCTTACACATAAAAGGAGGATAAACCTTATCCCCAAATAGTGTGATGAGGACAAGATATATAGGAACTCGCACAGGAGTTAACCCTAACTTAATCACTACACAACCATAATTTAACGGCTCGTTTTATTAACGCCATTATTTATATCGTAATTACAGACATGGATGCCAACTCAGATCCACGTGGATACCACGGGTAGACTAGGACACAAATCGGCCTAAGTACATTAGTTGATTGTGTGTTGGATTGGTTATTTGTGATGCAATTTATTGAATTATTTGTTAAATACATCGCATGTGTGTATGTTGAATAACGACATCGTGCAAGGTTGTGTGATGGGTAGTTGCCTCGAAGTACATGTAAGCGTCGCTATCGAGAGGCAAAGTTCGTGTACATTAGAGAAACTCGACAAATTAATGGAATATGATTATGAAATCAAATTGAAATGGGTAATGTAAGCATATGCTAATTAAATTAAATTCGAACAATAGGCTATGACATTTCTCAAAATGCGTGTCAAGACGCGGGGCACCGAATATCAGGTAGCCGAAGGTTAGTGGGACCATAAGTTGGTTAATTTTGACAAATAAAATACTAACCATATGGATTTAAAAAGGCTTAAGGTAATATGACATTAATGGAATAAAAAAGCCTGTAGTTGCATGGAATAAAAAGGAACCTTGAGATGGACATCTTGATCATAACTTTAAGTTACTCTAGGAAAGGAGTGTGCTATTGGAGTCATCAGAAGGTGTAAGACAGCATGCTTGTGAACCACAACATAATCCTCGAGATACATACGCACACTTGATCAAAACCAAACATATATCGGAGATAGTGGAGTTTGATCAAAACCACATGAAATTCATGCAAATCAGTGCCAATTATAAGAAGAAAAAAAGGATTCCTAGCTGAGATTCAACACCTTTGAAGACCAATTCAATAGATCTAAACCTATGTTATCACCTCCTTCATCTTCTCCACTTTCCAATAAACCTAGTTTTTGACATGTTTGATGACATTAAAGTTTAAGTGATTAGGTCTCTGATTTTTAGTGAATAATTGATGAATTACATGTGGTTAGACTATATATATAGAGGATTGATTACTGGTTTAGCTAAATTTGATGATTTTAATGAAATTGGAAAGTTGACATGAATGAATGAGTTTTAAGGAATTTGGGTTAGATTGAGTTTTCGGGGTGTTTAAGGGTTGATTTAAGTTAATTATATATGGGAAATATGTTAGAACCATTAAGGTAGCTAATTGAGAGGGTTTGGACCAAATTCTCGACTTGAGAATTCTGTCCCAAAGCACATATACCACGCTACCAAGAACAGTTAGTGCCCTAATCATTCTGGGTTGCAAATTGTTCTTCGTCTCAAAGAATAATAGCATGCTACATAATTCCCTTAGAGTGCTACCATCAAATAGCGCACTACACATGTCCTTTAGCACGCTAGCTGCAGATCAAACGAGTTTTTAAGGTCTGTTTTGTTGATTTCTCACCTAATACATGACTAAATAGTAGCTCGGTATCGAGAGCTTGTCAAGTTAGATACAGGAGTTTAGGGAGGTCGGAGAGGGGTTTGAGGTTTGTAAAACCCAAGTAAAAGACTTTAAGTATTTGATTATGTTTTTACCTTTCATTTCTATCATTCCTTGTTGTTCATTACTCTATTCTATCACTTGGACGTGGGTTGAGGTTACTCCCCCAGATTTCCTACTGGTGTGTTCATGAACTGGGCTGTAGCATGCGTGACCTGGCCCTCAGTGAATGATGACCTGAGCTTGCCCTTAGTGCACGTGTAGGCAAGTCAGCAAATTTGGCGAGTGTCGCGAGGGACCTAGTGCTGGGCCAGTCGGGCATGACAAGTGGTGGGAACTTAGTGACTCGAAGTACTGTCTAGTCCATCTGAAGTGGGTATTTACAATTGTTAGCTAGTTTGTTATCTATTCATGCAATGAGCCATTTACAATTACCGTATTTTATATTCCACATGTTTAATTGACTGTATTCCTTGCATTTCCTTTACTTTATTATACGAATGCTAAGAGTTCCTTGGAATTTACTTAGTGGACTCGTCATCTGTCTTTTGTGATGATTAAGTGGAGATCCTAGTACTAGTAGTGGAAAGGGGATCCTAGGCGACTACATATGATTGCCCACTGTTGAGAACCTTGTCATAAGTGTTTATTTTTAGACTTTGTATATTTTGGGTTTTGGGAGACTTGAGATGACACCGTATATGTAGATACCTTGTTTATGGAATTGTCACTTATATACAGAGTACTTTACAAGGTTTTCTATAGTACGATTTGCTTTTTAAAATAATGTTTACCGTGCTAAATAATTTATACTAATCATATCAATTGAAGCTTCTGTTGATTTATGTTAACTTATAAGAAACAACCCACTAGTATGGTTAAGAATTAGAATAAACTACAATTTAAGTAACAGTTGAAATAGTTAAATACCCACAAAGAATAAGTTAAGAAAGTAAGGATAATCTACTAATTAATTTGATAATACACATGTAGAAATGATTTGTGGGACATGAAGAAGACGAGCAGGTGTCGGACATGTGTAGTTGGGCCAGCTAGCAAGGGGTACATAGACACATGTCACCCAAGGCAGCAGGGCTACCACAGTTGGTATCAAAGCAAAAGACTTCTAGGAACTTTGTAATTTTAAATGAAAGAGCATAAGTCTTAATAAATAAACTTTAGTTGTTGAAACTCTATGTTATACCTTAGAACTTTAGTTGGGAAGTGAGGTGAGGCAGGTAAAATTAAAGTTAGAGTTTATATACGTGTTATACTTTCATTATATATGATATACATATATATGCTGAGACTAATCCAAAGCATGCTTCTCGATGCATATTATGGACGGAAAGTCGACTACGCCTCAGAGACTGGTCAGCCTACTGGTACAGCTAGAGATTCCGCAGTTGCACTTAGTATGGAGGATCGACTCTCGGCTTAGGATACACAGGTAGCCAATGTGTTATGATTTCTACGAGATTAGACCGCCTCACTAACTGCACTTGCTATAGCATTTGCTACACCCCGATAGCTAGTAGCAGTTATGATATCTATAGGGACAATCGTCACCCTGGTTGCTTCTTAAACCTGTTAAGAGAGTAGTAACAAATACATATACAGAGAGAGCCACCGCTATTGTTGTTCCCTTGGAGACATCAAATCCTACACCTCCACCTCTACCCACGACTACTTCTATTACTACTGCTACTACTTCGGGATTCGTCTTAGTACAAAAGGTAAAAATGTTGAGGGAGTTTCTGAAGTTTCAGCTAGGATTCTTTTATGGAGGTGGTGACCCCGAGGCTGGGGGAAGTGGATTATATCTCATCAGCGGTTCCATAAGCCGGTGAGGAATAATGTGAGTGTCTAGGTACAACTATTGGGTGCATGTTTGAGAAGTCACACCAAAGTATGGTGGACCGCATATCAGGATACCCATCTAGAGCTGACGACATGGACTGAGTTCAGTAAGTTGTTTTATGATCAGTACATACCTATAGAGGTGAAACTAAGACTTAGGGACAGGTTTTTGACCCTGAGACAGGGTAACTGGACATTAATGTAGTCTTTAGAATGATTTTGGTACCTACTCCAGTTTTCAATGGACGTAGTTGGGATGGAGTGTCTACAGATCAACTATTTCACCAGAAGAGTTAATGACAGGATTATTTTGACAGTGGTATCCTCTGGGGCACCAAATCTGTAGGATATCTTTAATATAACATTGGTACATGAGACATATTTGTAGCAAAAAGATTGCAGGCTGAAGAGGTATAGGGACCGTTGCGATAGAGGCCAAAGGGATAAAAGATAGGACGACGAACGTAGGGATAATCATCAGGGAAGTCGATTTTGAGTGTAAGGAGAGACAGCTGGTTCATGCCATCACATCAAAATAGATAGATTAGCATAGGCCACAGCCACAGATATACCGTTAAGGTCGAAATCAAGGGGACATGACATGGGTTAAAGAGACCGGGGTAAGGGTTTGAGATTTGGAGATGGACACACTGGTAGGCAGGATTACCATAGATGCCACAAGTATGGTAAGAGGGGAAACTTGAGGGTCGACCGCAAGATACCACCATCGCAATGTCAAAAGCCAAAGCAGGCTAGAGAGAGCTCATGCGGTAACGCAACCGGATGGCGGAGTGATCAGACAGCTCGTCGAGGGTTCGTTGCATATTTTTGGTCGACCTATGAATTATATTTTTGACTATGGTAGTATATTATTGTTTATTGTTGGATGAGTTGTTAGAGTGTTGGGTTAGATACACAAACACTGGACACACACCTTACTTTAGTACGACCACTAGGGAAAATATATACCCTAACCGGATATGTGAAGACGTGATAATAGAGGTTGAGGGACATCAATTACCAGCTGATCTTCGATTATTAGAGTACTTAGAGTTTGATGTGCTTCTTGGGATGGATTAGTTATATCCCTATCATGTACGGATAGATTTTTATGGTAAGAGGATAGAGTTTTGTATTCCTGGGATATCAGAGTTCTCACTAGTTGGATACGCGACTGATTTACTTATCACTGAGGTCGATTAGCTACAATGCAGGAAATAGAGGCATTTACAGCGGTAGTTGAGCCAGATGTTAGGACAGAGGGTAGGATTAAGGACATACTGGTAGTTTGAGATTTTGTTGATGTATTTCTAGATGACTTATCATGATTTCCACCTCCACGAGCTGTTGAGTTTATCATTAAGTTGATACAAGGGCATAATCGATCGCCAGTAGACCATATAGGATGTTACCATTGGAGCAGGAGGAGGTTAGATGACGATTAGATGAGTTATTGGAGAAGTGTTTTATTCACCATTGTATGTCACTTTGGGGAGCTTCAGCGTTGCTTGTGAAGAAGAAGGATGATTCGATGAGGATGTCCATAGACCATAGAAAGCTAAATCAAGTGACAGTTTGGAATCGTTATCACTTTCTAGGATAGATGATTTGTTCGATCAATTGGTGAGTACCAGATTCTTCTCGGAGATTGACCTTTGTTCATGTTACCATCAGTTGAGGATTCAAGAGGAGGATATCAAGAAGACCACTTTCAAAAGGAGAAACGGGCTATTTAAGTTCACAGTCGTGCCATTTGGTCTAACTAATGCCCCAATGATTTTTATGGATTTGATGCACTAGATCTTGAGACCATATCTAGATAGATTGGTCATAATCTTCATCGACGACATTTTGATCTATAGAAGGACCCGTGAGGATAATGAGGGACATCTTAGGAAAGTTTTGACGACATTGATAGAGCACAAATTGTACGCCAAGTTCAGTAAGTGTGAACTTTGGCTGAATGCAATGACAATTTTAGGATATTTCATTAGTGACCAGGGTATCTCCGTAGATTCTTAGAAGATTTGGGCTATCATTGACTAGAAGACACCTAAGTTTGTTGCAAATGTGTGAAGTTTTCTCGGACTTGTAGGATACTACCTGTAATTTGTGCCAAATTTTTCTTCAATTGCTGCGCTGATGAAGAGACTGGCCAAGAAGTATGTTAGGTTTTATTGGTCAGAAGAGTGTGAGCAGGCTTTCTTTGAGCTGAAAAGGAAGTTGACTTCCACGCTAGTATTAACATTGTCGGAGCAGGGCAAGACATTAACAATTTACACACATGCATCAGGCATTAGTCTAGGATGTGTATTGTTACATGAGGGTAGACTAGTTACCTATCTCTCCAGCCGGTTGAGACACCAAAAGGGAAATTATCCAATGCCCGACTTGAAGCTGGTAATAGTCGTCTTTGCACTAAAGTCTTAGAGGCATTATCTTCATGGAGAGAGGTTCATATTGTATACAAATCACCAGATTTTACGCTACATTTCCATTTAGAGGGATCTAAACATGCGCCAAAGGAGATGGCTTCAACAGCTGAAGGAGTAACTTTTTGTTATAGAGTATCGCCCTGGGAAAACAAACGTCGTAGCAAACGCATTGAGCAGGAGTGGGATGGATAGTTAGACTATTCTACAACCTATGACACATGAGCATGGCTTGTACATGTAGGATTAGTTATGTGCATGATAGAGGTATCTACAATGGCTAAATAGCACATTTGGGTCAGAATAGGGTTTCTACTGTGTCGATTGAGAGGGTTGCTGAGTGTTAAGGGATAATGGGCTTTATGAGTGGTTCAGTGGTCTATCTCGGAATTCAGAGTGCATTGATTAGGCAGAGATCACCAATCCATGTTTGAGACATCGAGGGAGATTGTGGATACTTACACATCGGGAGATACGTGACGGGATTCTAGAGGATGCACCCCGATCTTGCAACACAATTCATCCTAGTTAGTCAAAGATGTACCATTATTTGAGGTCACTATTATGGTGGCTATGAAGGAAGGCTGACATTTGTGCGTACGTCAGGAGTTGTCACATTTTCTAGCAGGTGAAAGCTGAGCACAAGAGACCCAGTAGATTATTACAGATGTTGCCCAATTCACCATGGAAATTAGAACACATCACCATAAGTTTTGTTAATGGACTACCACAGACCTCGAAGCATCACCACACATTTTAGGTAGTGATTGATAGACTGACGAAATTGGCTTATTTCATTCTGATTCTTATGAGATAAACATTTCCCCAACTAGGCATATTATTCAAGAGGGAAGTTATTAGACTACATGGGTGGCGGTTTCCATTGTGTCAATCAATGATCCCAGATTGACTTCGAGAGTATAGGAGGCTATGCGGTTGCGGATTGACACCAGGTTGCAGTTTAGTACAGCTTACCATCCTCAAATCGACGAACGATCAGAGCGACTGATACAGATCTCATGGGAGGATTATATGCCTTTTGTGAGTTTACATATAATAACAACTACTAAGCGAGCACTGGCATGCCACCGTTTAGGCACTATATTGGAGGCCTTGTAGATTACCTACGTGTTGAGCGGAGCCGAAAGATACAGTGACAATGGGGCCTAATATAGTAGTTGATCACACAGAGAAGATCAAACAGATTCAGTAGTGGTAATGAGCCGCAAAGGATAAAGTGAAGAAATATGCGGATCAATATCATGAGGGACTCATGTCGAGGGTGACATGGTATTCCTAAAGGTTTCCCCTCGGATGGGTCAGCGGAGATTTGGTATTAAGGGGAAACTAGCGTCAAGATTCATGGTGCCATCCAGGACTACGCAGCAAGTGGGAAATGTTGCATACCACCTATAGTTACCTACAGAGTTAGCTGGGGTTCATCTGACATTCCACATTTCGAAGTTAAGACTAGATAGGTAAAGGCGAGACTGACTATTCAATTAGGGCAGATTAAGGTTTAGCCTGACGTGACTTACTCAGAGAGGCTGATAGAGATCATTAACTGCATAATTCAAGTTCTCAGGAATAGGGAGCTTTCTAAGGTCTTAGTTCGTTGACAGGATCATAGGACAGAGGGATTCACCTGGGAGCTCGAGTTAATGATGAGATAGCGATATCCTTAATAATTTCCGGGTACGACGTTTATGTTACAGTTAAGTTTCAGGACAAAATTTTATTTAGTTCGAAAGAATTGTAATAGCCCATTTTATTACCGATGTTATTTATATCGTAATTGCAGACATGGACGCCAACTCAGATCCATGTGGATGCCGCAGATAGACTATGACATAAGTCGACCTAGGTACAATAGTTGATTGTGTGTTGAATTACTTATTTGCGATGCAATTTATTAAATCATTTATTAAATACATCGCATTTGTGTAAGTTGAATAACGATATCATGTGATGTGTGACGAGTAGTTGCCTCGAAGTGCGTGCCAATGCAAGTATCGAGAAGCTTAGTACAATACACGAACGAAAATCTAGAAATTCGTTAAATATGATTATGAAATCAAATTGAAATGGGTAATATAACCATAGTCTAATTAAATTAAATTTGAACGATAGGATGTGGCGCGCCTCAAAATGTGTGCAGAGATGTGGGGCGTCGGGTATCGGTTAGCTGAAGGTTAGTGGGACCATGAGTTGGTTATATTTCATAAATAAATACTAGCCATATTGTTTTAAAAAGGCTTAAGGTAATGTGACATTAATGAAATAAATAAACATATGGTTACATGAAATAAATAGGGACTTTGAGATGGACATGTAGATCATCACTTTGAGTTACTTTAGGAAGGTAAGTATGTTATTGGAGTAATCAGAAGGTGTAGGACAACATGCTTGTGAACCATAAGATAATCCTCAAGAGACATATGCACATTTGATCAAGAACAAACATATATATAAAGGAGATAGTGGAGTGTTTGACCGAAACCACATGAAATTCATGCAAATTTGTGACAATCTGAGGAAGGAGAAAGGATTTCTAGTTGCGATTCAACACCTTTGAATACCAATTCAAGAGATCTAAACCTAGGTAATCACCTCCTTCTTCTTCTCCATTTACCAATGAACCTAGGTTTTGACATGTTTGATGAGATTCTAGTTTTGGTCATTAGGTCTCTGATTTGTAGTGAAAAATTAATGAATTACATGTTGTTAGACCACATATGTAGAGAATTTCTTACCGGTTTATCTGAGTTTAATGATTTTAATGAGATTGGAGATTGGACACGAATGCATAAATTTTAGGAGTTTTGGTTAGATTGAGGTTATGTGGTGTTTTAAGGGTTGATTGAAGTTAATTATATATTGGAAACATGTTAGAACCAATAATGTAGCTAATTGGAGAGTTCAGACAGAATTCTCGACTTGAGAATTTTGTTCCACACCACGGATAGCGCGCTACTTAGAATGGTTAGGACCCTAATCGTTATGGGTTGCTAACTGTTCTTTGTCCCAAAGAATAGTAACGCGCTACATAATTCCCTTAGTGCACTACCATCAAATAGCACGCTACACATGTCCTTTAGCGCGCTAACTACAAATCAAAACGGATTTTTAAGGATTGTTTTGGTGATTTCTCACCTAATACATGACTAACACTAGGACATATCCTGAAACTACACAAATTTGACTTCTAGGATTTGGGGAAATTGTAGCTTGGTACCGAGAGGTTGTTCGGTCAGATATAGGAGTGCGGTGAGGTCGAATAGCTATTCAAGATTTATAAAACCCAAGTGAAAGACTCTGAGTATTTGATTATGTTTTTACATTTCATTTATCTCATTCCTTATTGCTCAATACTGTATTCTGTTAATTAGACATGAGTTGAGGTTACTCCCCCGAATTTCCTACTTCTATGTTCATGATGCACTGGATTATAGCATGTGTGACCCAGCTCTCAATGAATGGTGACCTGAGCTTGCCCTTGGTGCTCGTGTCGGTGACTCAACAGATTTGGCCAGCGCCATAAAAGACTAAGTGTCGGGCAAGTTGGGCGCGACAACTGGTAGGAACTTGGTGACCCGAAATAAAGTCTAGTCCATTTGAAGCGAGCACACACATTTGCTAGCTTATTTATTATCTATTCATGCGACGAGCCATTTACAGTTGTCTATTTTTATGTTCCACATGTTTACTTGACAATACTCCTTACATTTCTTTTAATTTATTATACGAATGCTCAGAGGAGTTTCTTGGGATTTTACTTACTATACTTGTCATCTGTCTTTTAGTGATGATTGAATGTAGATCTTAGTACCAATAGGGGCAAGGGGATCCTAGTTGACTACATCTGATTGCCAGCTTTCGAGGACTTACTCGTGCGTGTTTATTGTGAGATTTTGTATATATTTGGTACTAGGAGACTTGAGATGATACTGTACATGTATATATATACCTTGTTTGTGGGATTGCTGGTTATATATAGAGTGCTTTACAAGGTTTACCATAGTAGGATTTGCTCTTTCGAGTTAATGTTTACAATGCTAAATTACTTATTTTAATCGTATCAATTGAGGCTTCTGCTAATTTATGTTAATTTTTAAGAAACAACCAACTAGTATGGTTAAGCATTAGAATAAACTACAAATTAAGTAAATGTTGAAATAGTTAAATACCCATAAAGAATTAGTTAACAAAATCAGGATAATCTACTACTTAATTTGATAATACACACGTGGACACAATTTGCGAGACGGGAAGAGGACGAGCAGGGGCTGGACACGTGTAATTGGGTCAGTTGTCAAGGAGTACAAGGAGACATGTCACCCTAGGGGGACAGAGCTACCTTATATAAATTGAAATCTTACCTTCGATAAGATTACGATTGTAACGACCTGAAATTCTAACTCATACCATGTGTCAATTTCAAGACGGTAACATGGAGCCTACCTGACATGGTGAGCGTGGTCGATCCTTGGGTGTCGACCCTGAGGTATATTTTACTTTTATGTGATGTGTGTAGTATTTATTTATACTAATACACCAACTTCTAGTTAGAAACTCATTTATGCTGCTGACTTTTGAATATGAGGTTTACATAAAAGAACATGCAAATAAAGGTATGAATTAGGTTGTGATGAAAGAGAACATGAACTCTTAAATAGATTAATGGAAAAAATTAGTCTTTTAAGTTTATTAAATAAGGAATCCCCAAGTTTCTTAAAAATCATTTAATTTAGATTTGCCTAAGTTTCTGTAATATAGTAATAAAATGTCTATGGTTTTATTTTAACTATAGTGAAATCAAAGGCAAGTAATAAGTTGGTGGAATTAGACTTGCATGCAATTATTCTAAAAGCTAATAGACAAAATGGAAAAAAAAGTTGTATGCCTTGTGTAGGTGGACCAATGGGAAACAAAGTGCATGCTGAGTGTCATACCAAAAAAGACAAGTGGTTGTTAGTGATGGTGCAGTAGGTGTGTTGTCTTTTTAAAACAATATAAAGTGTAAAGTAATTCCTAGCTATATAATAATAAAAGGAGTTGAAGCAGTAATGACCATTAAAATTTTCTAGACAAACTCCCATATGAGTTCAAGTGGGATAGTAACTTACGCACCAAGTTTTCTTTTCTTTTGTCCCATTTGAACAAAAGAGAAGAGAAAGAATGAGAGTGCAATAGGGAAAATGAGAAGAAGAAAGTAGAATCGGTGGTGCAATGAGAAGAATTTGTTGGAGTTCTTGAAGATCAAAGTGACGTTAATGCTAGGTAGCATAGATCTAACTTGGAGGAAGCTAGAAGACAACAATATTGCAGCCCAAAATAAGTTCTTTCCCCAAATATTTACATCTTTGATTTAAATCATTTTGGTTGGATATTTTCTTTGTTATTTAGGCTTGAAAGGGAGTAGACTAACCCTTATCTATTAGAAGCTTCTATTGTTGAAATTTAAATTTGTGGTGGTGTCACTTCTTTGATTTAGGAAAATGGATATATATGGTATGAAACATCTTGGTTAAGATCGAGGTCTATAATGTTGTTGAGTCAGTGTTGAATCAAAATGATATGTGATTTATTTGCAATAAACTAAACTAAATTTTTGGGTTTACTGAAGTTTTGAGACGAATTTAGGAGGTAAAGCCGAGACTAAATTCAGTTCAAGGCATTTATGACTACCCTGCAACCTAATCTTGCTCAACTAGGTTTTTGAGCAAGCTCAGTAATAGCAAGCTAGTTATAAGTTTTAAGCTTGCTCAAAGTAGTTTTTAGTATGCTCAATAGTATTAAGCATGCTTTAAGTTATTAAATTTACTCAATTAGTTTAAAACTGTTTCAATTAGTTTAAGAATATTTCAATTAAGTTTACTTACGATTATCATGAGGTGGCTTCAGTCTCCTACAGGTTTTGGATTCACTTCTTTTCCTCTCATTTGACTCCATAAACACTCATGTATCATCCCATTTTTCTTAGTCTCCCTATCATGCATTTTCTTATTTTCAATTTCGATAACTTTCCCGCATGATATTTAAGCTGTATTATTTTTTTCATGAATTATTGTTTAAACCCGATTGGTTTTTACTTACTGGATTCGTCATTATGATTTAAGTGCAGATCCGTAGACGAGCAATGGTAAGGCACTGGTGATTGGCGATCTTCTCTGAGGACACCGGAACGGCCCTACCATCTTCACTTTTGTAGGTTTTTTTTTACTTTTGTATTTCATATCTACGTATTTTTTTAATACACTGGGAACACTTAGGGGTTTGAGAGAGGTACTGATACATGTATATTATACTTGGTTATCCACATGTCACTCAATATACATTATGTTTATGTCTATTTTGCAAGGTTCCACGATGTAGGTTGCCTTAACTCTTATCTAACTATTTTGCAAGGTTCCACAATGTAGGTTGCCTTAACTCTTTTCTAACTTAGTTATTTAGATTGTAAGGTTTAATTCCACTGCAAATTGTGAAACTTACAAGAATTTACTAAATAACTGAAAATAATGGAAAAAAAGGCTTACTAGGCTTATATTGACTTTTCAAAAGCTAACTCAGATGTCCAAATAGGCCTAGGGTGGACGAGGTCCAGTTTGTAGGAACTGGGGCCATTACAATTAGTATTAGAGCCTAAGGTTTTACACCTTGCTATTAACTAAGCCATAACAAGGATTATGGAAAAGTCAATAAAAGAGTTAGGAAACGGTAGAAACTAATAATGCAGCCATATGATCCTAACTTAGAGTCTTAATTAGGAAGAGATGAGACTTGGGGAAATTAATATTTGGATTATATCAACTATTTAATGTGATGTATTATACTATATCGGTAGTTATATGATGATCAATACTCATTTTCTCTATCAGATCGCAATAGCATATTAGTCTGGGCCTACGAATGATAGTGGAGTCACAGGTCCACGATTTGAGAGTATTGAGGATGTCCATATTTTGACACAAAAAGTCACATCCCATGATCAGAGATTCGATAATATCCTGAGGATACTTAAATCACAGGTTACGACTACACCGTCATTATCACCATCTACTTCAATAACACCCCTTTTAACTTGAAGGGAGTGCACCTACTGTCCAGGCCACTCAGCGACTCCCATAGTATTGGCAAGGGCGGTTATTCCTAATAGAGTACCGATAAAGACATAGGTGGTATTACCCACGCCCCAACTCCATCAGAGATAATACCACATATATGCATCAAAACCAGTATAGGGGTTACTGTAGAGGCAAGACAGTCGCGAGAGTCTTTTCGGCATAGAATTGCATAGTTTTATTGAGGTTTGAATCTCGAGGTTTACGAGAAGTACATGAAGAGTCATGAGAAGATGTATGAGATACTGGCCACTCTTAAGCACATGAGAGAGAGCATTTTTTTTTAGTCACTATTCGGGGAGGTAGATATTTGGTGGCGCAGTATGGTAGCAATTAAAGGGACACCCAAAGATTATATGGAATTCAAAAGGAGGTTGAATCAAAAATACTTCCCACATTTGGTCTTGAAAGTAATGGGAGCTAATTCCATAATATCATGCGGTATTCAGGCAAAGCAGTTATGGATTACATGGGGTGATATCTGCATTTACTTAAGTATGTCAGAAGGATAGCAGACATAGATGTTGACCAAATGCATTTCTTTATAGAGGGTTTGCTCTAAGACATTGGAGGCACTGTAGTTACCACAGAGCTAAAGTCACTACAACGAGCTTATGAGGGCAGTTCAGCCAGGGAAACCTACCTCAGTACTCATCTAGAGGTGGTTACAGCAATTCCGGTAGGGGCTTTGTCAAACTACAGGTCAGGGGGAGATTGGAGGATGAAAAAAGCAGTGACAGTTGAGGCCTAGGGACTTCAAAGCATAGAGTGTTAGATTAGTAGCACCTCGTCCCAACCAATATACTCAATGCCAGTACCAGTTGATCTAAAACAAAGGCACGACAGTGTACCACATCAACCAGCATAATTAGTGTCGCATCAATAATATCAGCGGACCGAGGGTCGAGGCATAGGTTGAGGTAGTGGTCACATGCAAGGATATGGACGAGGATAGGGCCATGGAAAAAGGCCGGATTAGGGACCGAGGATTAACCAGAGACCAAAATTTGAGCAGGGACAGAGGTTGCCACCAGGGTTGAGGCCACACAAGGTGTACTTCAATTGTAGCCAAACATAGCATTTGAAGTGTGACTATCTAATGCTAGGCAGAGAACCACAACCATAGGGATGCAAGCAGGCTCGCGCCATCACTGCTACACCAAATATTGTTGCGTCTCGTAATCTTATTGAATGTACAGTTTGCATTTTTCATAGATTCATAGATACTATGTTTGAGTCAAGTTCCACAGTGTCATTCATTTTTTGTCGCATGGTAAATAAGTTAAGGTTGATACCCAAAACTGTTTATCCTCAATACAGTTATTGCGGACAAGATATACCCTAACCTACATTGTATGGATTGCACCATAGAAATAGAGGAACATGAGCTACCAGCCAACCTACGAGTGTTGGAGTTCTTAGAGTTTGATGCCATGTTGGGTATAGACTGGTTAGCTGCATACCATACACAGCTTGAGTTTTTCAAAAGGCTATTAAATTTCAGCTCTCGAATCGGCCTGAGTTCAAATTTTTGGGGACTTCAACTAGTCTACCAATTACTAGGGGCAGGGTGGCATCAAGTATTGACATTAATGTGTTGGTCAGCGTGCTAAGTACAAGAAGGAAATTAAATTCTAGGAATGAGGACGTTGCAGTGGTTTGTAAGTTCCTAGATATTTTTCCAGTAGATTTTCTAGGGTTACTCTCACCATGGGACATCAATTTTATCATTTATTTTATCTCGGGAACCAAACCTATTTCCATACTGCCATTCAGGATGGCTCCCAAGGAATTAGAGGAAATAAGGACACGACTAGATAAGTTGTTGCTGTTAGGGTTCATCAACCCGAATGTGTCATAGTGGGGTGTACCTGTATTGCTCGTTTAAAGAAAGACGACATTTAAGGTCGTGCATAAACTATAGACAACTCAACTGGGCCATAATGAAGAACAAGTATCCATTGCCACGCATAGATGACTTGTTTGACCAGTCGAGAGGCATCAGTGGTTCTTTAAGATCAATTCGAGGTTAGGCTATCATTAGTTGAGGATTAGAGCAAAGGATAAGGAGAAGACTATTTTTCACACTAGGTATGGACATTACCAATTCATCGTCATGCCTTTTAGGCTGACGAATGCACCCACAATGTTTATGGATCTTATGCACCAGGTATTTAGATCTTTTTTAGACAAGTTTGTGATTATGTTTATCAATGATATTCTCATCTACTTTAAGACTTGTGAATCTCACGAGGGACACCTCAGGTCATTACTATAAACCTTGAGGGAGCACAAATGGTTTGCCAAATTTAGTTTGTGCGAGTTTTAGCTTATAAAGGTTAGATTTCTAGGGCACATCGTCTGAGCACACAGAGTCTCAATGGACACCGCCAAGGTCAGGGCAGTAATTTATTTGCTAAAGCAGATGTTAGTAACAGGCATCCGCAGTTTCTTGAGTTTGCCAGGATATTATAAACATTTCATGCAAGACTTCTCTAAGATTGTCGTGTCGATGACCCAGTTGACTAGAAAGGTTGTCAGTTTCCAGTGGAATGACAGAGTGATTATGCTTTTAGGACTTTGAAGGAATGACTGACCAACACACTAGAGTTAGTGCTACTCATGATGGGTAACGCATTTGACATGAATATCGATGCTTCAAAAGTTGGTTTAAGGTGTATTATGATGTAGAACAGCAGGTCGATAGCTTATGCATCTCGATAGCTCAAGTTTCATAAGAAGAACTACCCAACACATGACTTAGAGATAGCAGTGGTAGTCTTTTCATTGAAGATATGGCGTCAATACTTATCGGGTGAGAGGTTCACTTTATACATAGATCAAAAGATTTTGAAATACATGTTCACTTAGAGAGAATTGAACATGAGACAGAGGAGATAGTTGGAGTTCCTAAAAGATTATGATTTCTCATAGGAGTATCACTCTGGGAAGGCCAATGTCATGGGGGACACATTAAGCCGAATAGTACTAGATCTAAAAGTTGTTAAATGCCATATGACATATGAGTATGTGTTACTCGAGGCGGCCAACAATATGTGTTCATTTGATGTACCAACTACTACCAAGGCAGTAATTTGTGGATAGATGAAGACCTAAATTGTCTCGATTCAGACTGCGTTAGAGATTTAGATAGTAGATGAGCAGTTCCGAAGGTTTAGTGAGATGGCTCAGACTCTTGATCATCCAGATTGGAGTTAGAAGAAAAACTCGTGTTTGAGATTTAGAGGATGCATTTGGATTCCATTAGTCGCCGAGATTCATGTAAGATACTTCAGGAGGCTCATCGATCATGTTTTACAATTCATTCGGATCAGACCAAGATGTACGATATGCGACATCTTTTTTGGTGGCCAGGGATGAAGTCCGATGTAATAGAGTATTTCAGGGTGTGTGAGATATGCCATCGGGTTAAGGTTCGGCATCAGAGGCCTAGATGTTACTACAAGCACTTCCCATTCCTCAGTGAAAGTGGAAGCATATAGCAATGGACGTTTTCAGTGCATTACCTCGGTCTGAGCGTGGACATGGTAGTGTATGGGTGATCGTGGAAGATTGAGCAAGTCTGTGTTCCTACCAATCTTTACTACATATCGAGTGGATAGGTTAGACAATTTGTATGAGCGACAGATTGTCCGACTTCACAAGGTTTCGTTGTTTATTGTGTCAGATATATTACGTTACAAATTTTGCAGAGCATGCAAGCACAATTTGGCATGCGGTTAGATATAAGCACCACCTACTATCCATAGATAAATGGACAATCTGAGCGACCGATCCAGGTACTCGAGGACATGTTAAGGATGTATGTGTTAGAGTATGGTGGTTCTTGCTTAGGAATAATATCTTCATTTGTATGAATTCTCCTATAATAATAGTTATCGGGCCAGTATCAGGATGTTGCCATTTAAATCACTCTACGGTAGGCAATAGAGATCTCCATCTTGTTAGGCAAAACTAGAAGATGTAGGAGCTATTAGGCCTGAGATTATGGTGGATCATATAAAGAAGATTCAACAGATCAAATGTTATCTTAAGGTTACACAAGCGAGGCAAAAAAATATTATGAGAAGTATCACGACGAGTTAGAGTATGAGGATGGGGCTTACGTTTATTTGAAGGTCTTGCCTCTAAAGGGTCACGTGAGATTTGGAACCAAAGTAAAGCTCACGGTGAGGTTCATTGGTCCATTCAGAGTGAAAAATAGAATAAGCGAAGTAACTTGTGAGTTGGAGTTATCGGCTCAGTTAGCTAGGATCCACCCATCTTTTTATATATTGATGCTTCGACTAGATAGGTCGAGAAAGGGTAAATAGCAGACAGTAAATCTGAGTCAGATAGACTAGAGAGAAAACATCATTTATAAGGAGCAGCCTATTCAAATATTGAACCTTCGAGTGAAGACACTAAGGAACAAAGATATCTCGTCAATCCTTGTCAAGAGGTAGCATTACGGGGATGAGGAGCTGGGGAATTAGAGTTCTACGTTCACGAGCACTTCCTATTTATATTTTAGATTCCATAAAATCGTAACTTAAGTTTATTCAATTTTAGTGATGAAATTCTAATTAGTTAGGAAGGCTGTAACTACCTAAAAATTCTAACTCGTGCCACGTGTCAATTTCAGGATAGTAACATGGACCTGACGTGATGTGGTTAGCATGGTCAATCCTCAGGAGTCGACAACAAGGTATATTTTACCTTTGTATGATGTGTGTAGTATTTATTTATACTAATACACCAACTTGTAGTTACAAACTTACTTGTGATGTCGACTTTGGAATGTGGGGTTTGCATAGAAAAACGTGCAAACAAAGGTATGAAGTAGGTTATGATGAAAGAGAAAGTCGATACTTAAATGGATTGATGGAATTGGGTTAATTTACAACTTAGACCTTTAAATTTATTCAATAAGCAATCATAAGGTAATTAAAAATCACTTATTTTAGATTTTCCTAAGTTAGTGTGGATATAGTAATAAAATGTGTCTATGGCTTAATTTTAACTATATTAAATTTCAAGGGCAGCTAATAAGTTGGTGGAGTTAGACTTGCATGTATTTATTCGAAGAGTTCATGGTCAAAATGAAAAAAAAATTCTATGCCTTGTATAGGTGGACCAATAGCAAACAATGTGCATGCTAAGTATCATACCAAAAAGGACAAGTGGTTAGTAGTGATGATGTAGTGGGTGTGTTGTTTTATTTAAACCACACAAAGTGTAAAGGGATTCCTAGCCACATAATAATAAAAGGTGTTAGAGCACTAATGACCTTGAGTAGTTTCTAGAAACACTCCCATGTTAGTCCAAGTGGGATAGTAACTTAAGCACCAAGTATTCTTTTCTTTTGTCCCATTTGAACAAAAGAGAAGAGATAGAATGAGAGTACGATAGGGAAAATGAGAGGAAGAAAGTAGAATCCGTGGTGCGGTGAGAAATTTATTAGAGTTCTTGAATATCAAAAAGAAGTTGATGCGTAGTAGCATAAATCTGACTTAGAGGAAGCTAGAAGACAACACCATTAAAGCCCTCAGAAAGTCTTTCCCCAAGTTTTTACATCTTTGATTTAATTCATTTTCGCAATACATGTTCTTTGTTATTTACGCTTGAAGAGGAGTAGACTAACCCTTATCTATTAATAATTTCTATGGTTAAGATTTAAATTTGCGATGGTGTTACTTCTTTGATTTGGAATAATGGATATATATGGTATGAAACATCTTGGCTGAGATCGAGGTCTATGATGTTGTTGATTTAGTGTTGAATCGAAATGATATGTGTTTTATTTGTAGGAAAGTAAACTAACTTTTTTGGTTTAATGATGTTTTGAGACGAATTTGGGAGGTAGAGTTGAGACTGAATTCTGTTCGAGGCATTCTCGACTACCCTTCAACTTGAGCTTACTCAAGTAGGTTTTTGAGCTAGCTCAATAATAGCAAGCTAGTTATAAGTTTTAAGCTTGCTATATGTAGTTTTGAATCTGCTCAATACTATTAGGCATGCTCCAAGTTTCTAAGATTACTTAATTAGCTTAAGATTATTCCTATTACGTTTCGAGAGTTTGCTCAAAATCCATTTGATATCAAATGAGAGCATACTTAAAACAATAAATAAACCAAACGTGATAATCTCTAACAAGTTTCAACTACTTCAAAATGATATCAAGAACTTGCTGACTAGTGTCGAGTATCAGTGATTAGTTTGAAGGCATGAGGGAACTACGAAATAGCATTTTCGGCTTAGCTTGGAAGTAAGTAAAATATGAGTGAATACATAGTAATTTATATATGTCTCTACATTCTTTGATTCATCAATTGGTTTCTTATGGACGTCCTATTCTTCTGTGAGTGTTTGAGGACCAAGTGAACCGAAAAAATGACTCTCTGGTGTGGTATTCTACTAGCTACTGACACTACACCCCGAGTTACTGTATTTGATGTAGATGAGTGTTAGTTGTTAGAGGTAAATTGTTGACACCCCTCATCTAGAATGGCGAAGTTCAACTAGATTTGTCGCGTTCCTGAGATATGAGTTTGCTTGGCTTCGTCGCGACTCATAATTATCATGAGGCGATCTTAGTCTCTGATGGGTTTTTGATTCACTTGAATTCCTCTTATTTGACTCCGTAAACACTCATGGATCATTGTGTATTTCCTAACCTCATTATCAAGCATTTTCTTATTTTCAATTCTATTTAATTTTCGCATGATCTTTAGACTGTATTATTTCTATTATGAATTAATGTATAAACTCTACTAGCGTTTACTTACTAGACTCGTCATTATGATCTAAATGCAGATCCGTTGACAAGTAAGGGCTAGTGATTAGTAATATTCTCTAAGCACACTGGAACGGCCCTACCTTATCCATTTTTGTAGGTTTTTTTGGCTTTTGTGTTACATATCTATATATTGATTTTGATACACTGGGATCACTTTTGGGTTTGATAGAGTAGTGATACATGTATATTACACTTATTTATCCTCATGTCGCTCGATATACATGATGTATATATTTTATGTAGGGTTCCATAATTTCGGTTGTCATAACTCTTATCTAACTTAGTTATTTAAACTATAAGCTTTAATTCCTCTGCAAATTGTGAAAATTGCAAGAATTTACTACATGATTAAAAATAATGGAAAGAAAAGCTGACTAGGCTTATGTTGACTTTTCGAGGGCTGACTCGGGGGTCCAAGTAGGTTTAGGCCGGGCGAGGCCCAGTTTGTAGGAATTGGGGTCGTCGCAATGATTTCTATCTGAATCTCATTTAGTCACCACCTGAAAAAGTTCATCAATATGTTATTGAAGTAGTCACATACAAGAGGATGCTCTTAAGAATTATGAACACACAATCTTGTAATGCCATTTCTTTCTATACCCAAAACATGTAACTGTACTCGAATTCTGAGGACAATCATTGCTAATGTGACCCTTCTTCCCATACCCAAAAAATGTAACTATAGGTTTACTACCTACAAAAGATTCTGTAACTAGTTGTCGATTGTTGACTCAAAGCCTACTCGAGGCTTGTCCCTAAGATAACTGACCTTTACGTTCACTCCTTTACGACTGAGGTGTACCTCTCTAACTTAAAGGTCAAAAGAAATGCGATCGTGTCTATCTTGACCCATTCTGCATTAACTTCAAGGATCTAATGGTTGTTTTCCAAAAAAGTCATGATGCACATATTATTAGATGACAGGTGTCGTAGGTCTAAAAGGTGGCCCTCCACTCTTCCCTTTTTTTCTCAAGCTTCGAGTCAAACCTGAATGGAAATATTTTCTTACCCATAAAACCTTAGCCCTGTCATGATTCCACAACATCTTGATATCGTAATGATTCACATAAAAGATTCCATGTAGTCATATAAGCTCTGAACCTATCTCGAACCACTAGTAGTGTGTTCGATTTAGTCGCCGATGTAATGGTACTAAGATTTTCCTACTTTTCCTCCCATGACATTCCAGTAACCATGACTGGATCAACTCGAACCGGAATTGCAAAAATCGACTCAACTTCGAGACAAACTGCATTAGTAGTTTACTCTTCCTAAGCGGCTAAAGTGGCAGTAGGAACATCTTGAGCAACATAAACCACATGTGCCTGGCTGCCACATGTGCTCGTAAGATATTCAATAACCTTAACATCTATTTAGCTAAGTTTTAAAACACATTTGAATCCACATGTTGTAGATCCCTACTGCCCTCCCCATATCCTTGACCCAACTTTCGTTGTACTATGAGTGGATAGGAAAACTATATCTATCGATATCTCGATAATATAAAGCATACATAACACATTCATAAAGTTTTTAAACTTTTTCACCCCGTTTCATTGTTTTACTTCCCAACTAATCACTCACTTAACTTTAATCAACAAGATTCTTTTAGAATCTTAAGCTCTTATACCAACATTGTTAGACCCCAGCTAATTAGGGCATCTGACTGACCAAGATTACCTTAATCCCTTGATAATCTAGCAGCCTTAACATATCCATTAATAAATAAATAAAATTAAGATCATGCAACCATCAAATATAAAACTTTATTAACTTCAAAGGATTTTTAAAGTAAATCTTAAACCTTAAATTCGTTTAGATTAATTAGATAATATTAAAATTTGCTTAAAAATCTTTTGACATCACTCCTCTATTTTTAAGCCGATAGTGAAAAACATGGCCTTCAAGATTCTTTAACAATACTTGCTCAGCGTGGTGGAAATGTTGAAGAACTCATAATCCACCCATAACAATTTGTATCAATAAAACTATTTAATCATTCTGACATGATTTAAAAGATCAAAATCCTCAAATTATCATTACCTTAACTTTAGAATTATCTCAATTCATCCCAAGACTGTTTCAAGCAATCCTAAAGAGGTCCTAACCATACACAAACCTAAAAACCCATTTATACAATATAGTATATTAAAACAATACATACATAAAGAGAAAGGAATGGAGAAGGTTTCGAACAGTTGGAACGCTTTCCCTTTTCCATTGTTGATGCTAAAATCTATTATTAGCCAATTATAAAAATTTGATAATGTCAGATAAGTAAATCCCACACTATCTACTACACCTATAATAATTAAATGCAAATAATCCAAAATATTAGATGAAAAATATAGTCCAAAGAATTTAAATACAACTTTGAATCCATCCCATTTCAGTTATTCAACCACAACCGATTGATATCCTCCGAAAATGGTAAATGAATAGTAATAAGGTCTCATGCATAGAGAGGATAACCAAATAAGTCTCATTCCTCTAGATTATGGGAGTATGATTTAATTCAATTTGATTTCATGATAACCACATGATGCAAAGTATCAGTGACTATAACCCCTCAAGCATAATATGGTGTTTTCCCCTATTACCACGTTATACTAAACACTATAAGGAGACTCGAATCGCCCTTATCATCCCTACCCGTATATGCATGTAAAATAAATAATGGCATATCAAGGATCAATGCAATTTATTCAAAATTATAATCATATAATGTAAAGGTTACAATAGGATTTACTTAACCTTACAAACGCGGTACTATAACTCCCTTACGTTCTGATTTGCTAAAATAGTATGCACGGGATTTCGATGGGGGTCCTACAATCCATTTACAAGTCCCGTAAGTTTCCATAACAATTCCGCAATCTTTCAAATTTTTTATATATTTATTGGTCTGGCCTCGACTCAAAAATCTCAAAATCACTCCAAATAAGTCCTCGGATATGCAGATTTCAATCCTGACTTTCAATTGTGGTTCAAAATTGGAAATTAACCTAAACTAGGCTTTAAAGCAATTTTCACAATTTTGAACATTTTCGGTGTCATAACATGCATTACGAGGCAAATCCTCAATATAAATCCTTGAGAAAATCTCGAAATTCCCATTTTTCATTAAAATCCCTAATTTCTTATAATTTTTCTAAAATCCCCTTATTTCTGATTTTCCCAAATTTTAGTGGTTTTATTTTATTTTCTTCAAATCAAAAAACAATTTTTTCTATTAAGGGGAAGGGGTATGATGTCTAAACCGAGTCCGTTTCGACTCAAGTGAGCTGAACCAGGTTCTGGGTTGTCAGTCCCCCTCATCATTATGAGGACTAACCAACCTAGATTACCTTAATCCCCTTATAATCTAGTCAACCTCAATGAAACTCAAAATAATAATTATTTGAATCATGTACAAGCTCCAAAACTAAATTTTTACCCTCAATTAAACTCAATTCACGATTTGTTCAATTGGAGCTAATTCAGAAATCATGTATGTATCTAAAAACAAACTTAGCAATGTCTCCCCTAAAATTGGCCTGCCAGAAAATTTACCTAATAGACAACAAAATTTGGGAGAGGCTTAGAAGGACTCGCAAATCCCCATAGTTCATAATATATATCAAATTCAAATTTATAAACTAACTTAAGAGTATCCAAAATATTAATTACAGATTTACAAACCCAAAGTAGCCCAAAATAATAACAAAAACTTTCTCAACTTATTTTACCTAGTTTAGGATTCTCTCATAACCATTCAACAACATTTCACGTCCTACACTCACCTTAATAATACCAAAACCATATATATAAGCAATTTAAAATAAAGATTTGCTTTAAATTTGAAAACAATCACCACAATCTTCGAGTTTTATTCATTCGTTCTTTGTCTTCATATAGAATTTGACATTATCAAAAACAACTCGAAGACATCAGGCAAGTAAATTCCTATATTGACCTGTACTCCTGAAATTGTCAGTCTGATACACGGAGACATGTAATTGCATTTCCAAATAAACAATAAGATATATACGTCAACATGACATGCAATCCACTCTATCATTGTCTCATAATTATAATCAAACGTTGACTTTCAAAAATAGTATAGAGATAGTATTAAGAAATCATGAAATGCATAGATAACTTATCGGCGTTAAACTCTGCTAGTTTCACTAGATAGCATAGAGGTAGGACTGAAACCTAGTTTCAATCCAACTAGACTCTGAAACAAGCTTGTCCCCATCACTTACTTTATGTATGCATAATTAAGAATGATAACATGCAATGCGAACTATGGTACAATAACAGGTACAAAGATATTCAATCTATAGTAAAGATCATTGTATGGTTTATTTACGACCAAGCTAACTTTGAGCTTAATTTTTATGGTTCTCAAAGCATCGGATCACCTTGTAAATGGATCTAATAACTTCCATGCGTACCTAATTACATTATGGGTCAAGCTTCAAGAGAAACTAAATTATAAAACCCATTGAAAACTGTGACCAAATAACAATTGAGAATAAGTTCCAAAAATATTAATTTATATAACTGTTTCAACTACCTTTGAACTAGCCAATTTAGGGTAAATTTTTAACCTTAAAAACTTCAATATTAGTCATGATAACCTAAAAGGAATTTGTAGTACTCATGTCATACTTTCCTAAAATTCGAAAAACACTCAAATCGGATCACCGATGAAGTAGTTATGAATTTTTTATTATGGCCTATCAACTAGGCAAAAATTATTTTATTTTGGCCGGAAAAACTTCTACAAATCAATATTTTCGCAATTAAATCTTCAAAACTTGACAACAAACACCATAAACCACTCGATTCCAACATTAAAATATCTCGACAACCTGTGGAGTCAAATTAGATCAAAATAAATAATTCATTCATCCAAAACCAAATTTAAATCACTATCAACTCTAAAAACATCTATAAAATAATTATCAACTAAATCACATTAGTTCAATTATCAAAACCCTAACCCATACTGGTCAAATTTATTCGAAGTCGATGCACATAAATCCAATACATCAATTTACAATAATCCCTACCAATTTCTATCAAAACTTCACTAGAGAAATTGAAAAATGGTGAAAATTCAAATTGAATTGAGAAAAATGCCCTAAATTGATAATTTACCAAATTGATAGCGGAATACCCCATTTCCACCACATAAACTTAGCTCGATCTGATCATTTCACGATGCTCTACGATTTTATAGAAAGAAATCGGGTGAAAATCAAATGTCGGGAGCGCGAAGAGTTAAAAACTGAGTGATAGGGTTTAGAAATCGAACGTTTCAATCATTCTCTGTTGATTGGAATGAAACATTTGTTTCATTTAATCTTTCATATATATTTATATATATATATATACTTATATACGAACCCTCAGCTGCTAGCTTAATTTCTTTTTATTTATTAATTCCAAAATTCTTATTTTGACGTGCTTTAACTTCTGATGCTCTTTTTGAATCCGACATTTTACCAAATTGAGTCAACCTCTCAACAAAACATTCCGACTCCAAAAACATCCGTGACACTGATTTTGGTCATGCCAAAACCTCAAAATCTTTACTTTTTCCACAACATACTAAAATTATTCGAACCAATTCTTTTTTCATACTTAGCCAAAATTGCACCAATTTGGACTTAATCTCAACCTCAACCACCGCCAATTGATAGAAAACTCAATGAAAGGACTTGCACCAATTTTATCCTCGTTGTATACTACCACTTATCCCTATTCGCACAAAAACAAAGGAAAAATCTATATGTGATGCTTAGCATTTTTTTTACTAGTTTTCGAACAACTAATAATTTATTCCACTCGTGTCCTTCAGATACGCAATTGCAACCTTGAGTATGACAAAATGAGAATACACATCAACATACCCCGACTTCACAACAATATAACATATAATATGCAAACTAAGCACACAACATACAAAAATAAAATATATCTTATAATATCTAGTCCATAATGCATGGGCCCCACCTTTGATACTTAAATCTAAAATTAAATTCAAAAATACTTAATTAGCCTAGCAATCAAGTTTATGAAATTTTTAGATGTCACAATCTTCCCAACTAATTAAAAATTTTGGCCTTAAAATTTAAACTTACTGATTACTGAACCAAAAAAGATATGAGAAAATGTTCCTTCATATATAACTCTTTTAAACCAAACCTGTAATATTATTTCCACGGTGAACCATTAAGTGGACTTAAGTACTTCCATTGTATTCAACAACTCGGTGGTAGAGATCATAAACATCTTGACTTTTCATTTTCAACATCTTGGCTTAACGAAAACTTATCTATATTACTTTGCCAATCATGGCAATTTGTAAGTTTTTGATGAGTTGAATAATCAACTTTGTGGAATACCTAATAACATTTACTTCATATTTCATGCCTTGAATCTCATTCAAGCATCAATACATAGCAAGACATAGCCTATCTTTCTTTTCATAACACAATTTCCATTTTAAACTTAATACTATTCCACAAACCATTGATAATTCTTTCCATATCTACTGAAACTCTAGTATATATCTCCATTAACTTTCTTATCACTAATCATCCCTTTTTATTTGAATTATCAGATGATCGATTTTTAGACTATCATCAATCTAAATATAAGTGATCTAAATAATATTTGAGCATGACATTAGATACAACATAGAGTTGCGTGTCTATCCAATCCATCATCATTTCTAGTTTTCTCAACATAAACCTAGAATTACACAAGCCATATTATGATTATAGATCTTTAATTACATTTGTCATCCGATGGCAAGAGATATCAAATTAAATGTCAATCACAAAATAAAACTTGACACATCGTGCAACTCTCACTCATTCTCTAAATGTCTACTCATAATATCATTTATATTGTGGACTAGAAAGAAAATACCAATTTTAACTCGTCAGCCAATTCAATTAACTTTTCTTTTGACTGGTTAGAAAATCAATGACTTTCTAACTTTGCAAATCATTTTCTATTCATCAGTTCACTAAGACCCTCATTCCATTCAATTACCGATATATCCCATAATATCATGTCTTAATCACTTACTCTTCACCAACTTCTCTAATGACCTAAATAAAGATAGTAATCCTTAACTTGAGTAGACATACATTTTTAAACATAGATATCAATATATTTGATGATTAAACTTTCATAGTATAACTTTTGACTTGCGTTGTATCAAACATAGGAGTTTGAATCCTAGAAAGATCCTTATGAAGATATATCGCATTGTATCAAACTTATAGTTTTACATCCTAATTGGATCGAGACTCATTGACCTAAAAATTTGATTAGAAATGACTATTGGGTACTTTGACTCTAAAAAAATAATCACTTATGTTGACGTTTAATAGCTAATCCATGCTATTATCAGACCACTTCCCCAATACATTAACTTCTAACACATTGATCTTATCACTATACCCTTCATTTTCAAGTTGAAATTTATGTTGATCTTTGCTTCATAACAACATCTAATCTGGTGTTAACAAAGATTATTTGTAACTCTTGTATTTTCATTTGTTTTAGCAATTCTTTATTCGACTCATAGAACCACAATAATTAAGGCCACTTTTGGATGAGTAACTGTGACATCCGATAATTTTATAAACTTGATTGGGCAGCTAATTAAGTATTTTAGGATTTAATTTTGGATTTAGGTATTGACGCGTGACGAACGCATCAATAAAATACAATTTCCTAAACCAACTATTTTGTAGAGTAGTGGCAAATGATCGATCCCACAGAGATTGGTGTTCTTTCTATGATTAAAAACAATGAAAAAGGAAAATCGGGGGTTTTAAACAAATAACTTAACTAACTAATCTAACTAAACTAAATAAATAAAATAACTAAATTAATTTTGAAAACAATGAATTAACACCTAAGTAACACCTAGGTCTACAGTAACACAAATCAGGATCAAGATTCAAAGGCAATCATGGTCTTCGATCTTTTCCAAAAAGTTATTAATTAAAATTCTCCTAGGTTACCTATAGAAAATCGACATCAGCCGAAAATTTCTCGTTCCTCTAATCTCGATAGTCAGGACGTCCACCACTAACTTCTTCCCTAATTAATGCATAACCCTAGACATCCGCTAATCTGGTTTAACATACTAACCGCAATAATATGGATCTATGGGAATACTAATCCCAAATAAACGGATTGCATCCGCTTTCGGTTTAAATTAGATTCAATTATTGCACACTCAAGAACTTACAGCAAACGGGTGAGTGTTTGTCACTTTATTAGTCCAAAAGAACATTTACATGGATACTAATGGTCAAAATAACTATAGGTTGTCCCCCTAAAAGCATGCACTGATCACATACATACCATAGATCTAAACCGTAAACCTTAAAAGCAACAACAATGAAATAGGAGATTAAACTAAATTAAATAATAAAATAAAAGACCTCACATAATATGCCATGAATCCATAATCCTGACTTGTTTCCCCGCCGACCTAGGCTATCATTGAGAGAAGTCGATGCAAAAATATAATACTCGTTGTTCTTTAATAATACCCTAAGTTCATAATATATAAAACTAGTAAAAATTGGTATCGAGAGGTGAGAGAAACTAATTTTGGGTGTTGGGGAGGCGACTTGTGCGCCAGGAACATCATCTGGCTGTTTTTAGCTTGAAATCATGTTATGTCCATGTGTCGCGGTGTGATTGGTTCATTTCCTGCAGAGCAGCTAAGATGGCGTCGTCGAATTGGTCGAGATTGGCTATGATGACGTTGTTGGGCGTGGAAGTGCTAACACATGGTGCCAAGAGGCGAAGAAGAAAGTCTCGCACAGAATCAGTGATGATGTAGCAAAGGGTGCTGATGTGCATCTTGAGGAAAAACTGATGGAAGCTAAAACAAATGAGCTACTGTTACTTTATGATGTGGCATGAATGCTGATGTGGGAACATGGGATTGGTGGAGATTGCTTACATGACGTCCTTGGAGAGGGTGAGAGGCCAACACTTGGCAGCTGCTAGAACGTGATGTTGGTTGTTGTCGTGATGGAGAACTGCTAACGTGGCATCATATGATTGGTTGAGAGAAGATATAGGCAGACGTGGCAGCTTCTAATCGGTTGAAATATGTTGTCTCCTATTCTACCCAACGCGCAATGTGTAAATCGAGGCAATTTGTCCGACATCCGATCACTGTAAGTAAATACTCCATTCTAAGTATTTTTTCTCCACGCATTCAACTACACACTCCATTCACCTGAAAATGACCAATAAATATAATTAAATATATATTTTAGAGACTTTACACAATTAAATATATTAAAATAAACTATTACAACAACAACAACAACATAGCCTCAGTCCCAAATTAACTGGGGTCAGCTACATGGATCAAACTTTTCCATTGTGCTCGATTAAGACCAATTGATGGTGAGCTTTACAAACCATTTAAATCTCTCCTAATTAATACATCCCATGTTAACTTTGGTCTACCTCTACCTCGTCTAATATTTACAGTTTCCATTGAGTCAAGTTTTCTAGTTGGAGCATTTGTAGGTCATCCTTGCAGGTGACCAAACCATCACAACCGCCCTTCCCTAATCTTTGTATCAATTGGTGCTACTCCTACTTATCTTTGAATTTCTATATTTCTTATTCTATCTTTACGATTTTTACCACACATCCACCTAAGCATCCTCATTTCTGCTACGTTCAGTTTATGTAATTGTTATTGCTTTACCGCCTAACATTCACTTACATAGAGCATAGATGGCCTAATTGCGGTCCTATAAGATTTTCCTTTTAACTTAGTAGGAAAATTTCAATCACAAATCACCCCTGTTGCACTTCGCCATTTTTTCCATCCAGCTTGAATTCTATGTGTGACATTATTCTCAATGTTACCATCATTTTGTATGATTGATCCTAGGTATCTAAAGTGGTTTACCTTAAAAACTTCTATTTCCCTTAATTTTATCACTCCATCATCTCGATGTCTAGTGTTTCTAAACTCATAATGCATGTATTCAGTTTTCATCCTACTCGACTTAAAGCCTTTAGGTTCTAATGTATTCCTCAAGAGTCCTAATTTCGAATTCACTCCATTTTTAGTTTCATCCACCAAGACAATATCATCTGCAAATAGCATACACCGTGGTATATCCTCTTGAATATGTCTAGTTAGTTCATCCATAACTAAAGTAAATAGATCTGGGCTTAAAGTCGATCCTTGATGTAGTCCTATCGTAATGGGGAATTTTTTTGTAGCTCCTCCAAATGTGTTTATACTCGTTACTACTTCATCATACATATCCTCAATAGTGTCTATGTATCTAGAGTGCACTCTTTTTCTTTCTAGAACCCACCAAAAACATCTCTAGGGACCCCATCATATGTTTTTTCTAAATCTACGAATACTATATGAAGATCTTTTTTCTTTTCTCAATATTTTTCCAATAATCGTCTTACAAGAAAAATTACCTCCATAGTTGACCTCCTAGGTATGAAACCAAATTGGTTCTCTGATATTGTTGTTTCTCTCCTTAGCCTATTGTCAATTATCCTCTCCTAAAGTTTCATAGTATGACTCATAAGTTTAATTCCCAGATAGTTTAAGCAACTTTGAATGTCTCCTTTATTTTTGAAGATTGGCACGAGCGTGCTTCTTCTCCAATCCATTGGCATCCGTTTTGATTTTAAAATTTTATTGAGAAGTTTTGTTAACCAAGTCAATCCAATTTCTCATAAGCATTTCCAAACCTCTATGGGTATTTCATCTGGGCCACATGCTTTCCCTATTTTCATTTTTTTCAATGCCTCTTTAACTTCTAATAGTCTAATATTTGCGTGTATATTTTACATTTCTTTCTTGGTGTGGGTTTTCATCTATTATAGTATTAACTTGGCTGTCATTAAATAAACTATCAAAGTAACTTCTCCATCTCTCCATAATATCCTCCTCGCGAGTTAAAACATTTTGATTTTCATCCTTAATACATCTTACAAGACTTAGGTCTTGTTTCTTTTTATCTCTTAATTTGACTAGCCTGTATATATATTTTTCACCATCTTTATTACCTAACCTTGTATATAGATCTTCCATGAAATTTGTTTCAGCTTGACTAACTACTTTTTTAGCTTGTTTTCTAGTTTCTCTATATTGATTGTACACATCTTTATCTTGACACTTAGGTATTTTCCTATACATCTCTCTTTTGGTCTTAATTGCTCGTTGGACATCCTCGTTCCACCACCATATTTCCTTCTTTGGAGGTACCAAGCCCTTAGATATACCTAATACGTTTGATCCCACTCTCCTTGTGCAACTACTCATTTCTAGCCACATTGTATTAGCATCTAAGTTAAGATTCAAAACATTTTCCTTTAGTAGTTTTTATGTAAACTCTACTTGTTTACTATGTTTTAGGTTCCACCACTTTATTCTAGGGTCGATAACTCTTTTATTCATTTTATGTCGTCGTGTTAGCTTAATATCAAGTACTACTAACTTATGTTGGGTAGTAGGTGCTTCACCAGGTATTACTTTGCAGTCTCTACATATTTCTCTATCTATTTTTCTTGTTAAAAGAAAATCTATTTGACTCTTGTTATAACCACTACTAAAAGTAATTGTATGCGACTCCCTCTTCCTAAAACTAGCATTTGCTAAGACAAGATCGTATGCCGAAGAAAATTCTAAGATTGATTCTCCTTCTTCATTTCTATTGTCGTAACCAAAACCTCTATGAACTTTCTCAAACCCATCGTTACTTCCCCCGACATGCCCATTTAAATCTCCTCTAATAAAAATCTTTTCATCTAATGGTATATTTTGTATAAATACATCCATATTGTCCCAAAACTTGTGTTTGATGCTCTCGCTTAATCCTACTTGTGGTGCATAGGCACTAAGTATGTTAATTTCTTCATCTCCAATAATTAATTTAACTAAAATCAATCCATCCCCCATTCTTTTAACCTCTACGACCTTATCCTTATAATCATTATCCACCACAACTCCTACTCCATTACATTTTCTATCTATACTAGTGTACCACAATTTAAAACCTGTGTTTCCTATTTCTCTACTCTTTTCTCCTTCCTATTTTGCCTTTTGGAGGCAAGCAATATTGACTCTCTTTTTAATCATGGTATATACTAGTTATATTGACTTCCCCGTAAGTGTTCCTATGTTTCATGTTCCTAAACGAATTTTTCTCCCCTTCGTATTTGTTTTCCTTTTCTATTTCTATTATGTCTAAAAGATCTAGTGTTCGTATCTATGATTTTAATTTTGTTTTCGTGTTTGTTTTGAACTAGCTTCTTTACTCACACCCGTCCTTTATGTGGAACCCTTGTTCACTTTTCTTCACATCCGGGCGACGATGTGAAGGGACTAGCTTCTTTACCTACACACGTCCTATGTGTGGGAACCCTTGCTCATTTTTCTTCACACCCAAGCGGCGATATGAAACACACCCTTACTCATTTCTCACTAAACCCGGGCTCCGATGCAGTGCGTCACTAGGTGTGAATGCCCCAACATATATGTTTGATCCATTTCATGAAAAATGACAAAAGTTTTATGATGGATGTCATCCTATCGCAACCCTCCTCCATTTTTCAAGAATGGAAAATGAGCTTAAAGGCATACCTCGCCCACTTTTCGGGTATGAAAAGTAAGTTTAGGACTTCCTTTACCCATTTTTCGGTATGAAAAAATGGGCATCAGAGTCCTCCTTTATCCGGACTTGGGACCAACTATGTAGCGCACATAGTGTACAACATAGGTGGAGTTATTATTAAAATAAACTATTAATAATATATAAATTTTGACTTATCAAATACCCCAAAAATTAGGACTTTGCACGTCCCGAGCAAAGGTGTAAATGACAACACAAATTAAACTAGACTTTTAACATAAATATACACTGACTCAATAATCCTATAACTCGAAATTCATGGAGTTCCATTAGCTTACATAGTCACCAAATTAACAAGTCACTCTAGAAATTTCGGAGTTATGATATGTCAAAACTCGCAACCCAAACACATTTAAGATCCCACTTTCCAGACAACGACTCGGTCAAAACAAAGGCCATTAACTACTCACGAGTTTTTTTGGTCTACACACTTAAGCACGCAAGTTTAAATCTCACTTAATATAGTGAAAGCACTTGAACTAAATATTTTATTTAAGGAGTTTTCACAACTTCCGCCTTTATTTATTATTTTATTCTACTTTATATTTTTTCTCCATAACTTTCTTCAATTAATACGATCCCGGCTCCATTTCCTATAGATCGATTTTCTCACTTTTTCCCACCACAAGTTTCCCTGCTCTATTTCCTATGGAAACCTATGGGACTCTCTATATTAACATAAAAAGCTCATGTTAGTACTTCTCACTTTCACTATAATCAAGCAAATCCACCTAATATGGGTTAAAATGTTAGGGCATGTGCCCTAGGTCAATCCATTAACTGTCTTTATGAATACTTTTAGTTAATAAAATAGAGGATTTCATTTGTTGTTTATTATAATTAATTTGCATGTTTACATTATAATAAAATCCATGGTATTTACAGAAATATCCTAAATGTCCCTAGTCGATCATTATACTGGGAACTATAATGAGTTAAGACTAGTGTGAGTCTTGATTGATGATCATATGATGATTATACGTATATGGATACCAATCAAGATCACGAGTACTTGTTAGGGAACAAAGTACTGGACCGACCCGCTATGAGAACATCACATGGATTAAGTCATATTTGTTTCTCTTGATAGGTATATTTTTCAGTCCTCTGACTTGAGATTACCAGAGATTTCAACATTAGGAACATAGCGATTTGACACTATCAAACATTGTCTTTAACCGGACGATTATAAAGGTTGTGATTGGTTACTGTGTGAGCAATGTGATGAAGTTGTGTAATCAAGATAGAATTTGTCCCTCTCATATAAAGAGAGATATTTAGTGGATCCATCGATGTGTTAGACTGTTAAAAGGCCTAGTTTAAGTGAATCGATATTGATCAATGTCACTTGGATGTTTTCACTCTACCTAGAGATCGAGACTAGTATGATTGAACATGTTGGATGACAATTCCATGCCTTATGTTTGATCAAAAGGATATCGTGTGACAAAAGGATGTTATATACACTATTGATTAGGTTGTATCGATTTGATATTCGTACGACTTGGATAGTTATAATGTCTTGCTAGAGGCCGCTTATGTCTTGTATACCAAAATATGTTTTGGTACACTGCCAACGTTGTATGAACCTATTGGGTCGCACACTAAGAATGGTTTTGCGAGATTTTAAGATGGTTCAGAAAAATGAATTTTATATGATAAAATTCATGACAGAAACGTCCTCGTGGTGTATTACACTTATACTTCTTTAAGTAAGTGTATATGTGTAATTTACTTAACCGTCTATATACAAAGGTTGTATAAATAGACGCTTTAAGTTAGAATACAGGTACGAAAGATTAAAAGGCCGAAACTCTATTTTCGTTTTAGAAACGACTTAGGGTTTTGTTGGTATGCTTTGGATCATTTTGGAGAGAAACAAAAGGTTTGGTATTCTCTCAAAGCTAGCACTTCGAATCTCGGTCGTCGTTCGTGTGTGGACTGCTGATAGAGGGCGTTCGTCATTGGTAGCTCCTTAGAGATCGATCAACCTTCAGAAAGGTATATTGCGACTGAGGTATGATTAAGTTTTCATGGTTTAAATGTTTTTAATGGAATTAGATTCGGACCCTGTTGGGGATTTTGTCAAAATTGTTTTGTAATCTCCGCCGCGCATGAACCCCAAAACCCAACAGTGGTATCAGAGCCTTCGAGTTCGATTCCATTACATTCATTGCATGTTTTCTTCTGATATATACATGTTATATGATTGAAAGCATGTTAATAGTCGATGTATATGTGATATACATAAGTTTTCTGTGAGATTTATTATCATGTTTTGTGTATATGATACACATATTCGTGATTTAATTAAAATCTATTTCGTACATGCTAGTAACCATGTTAGGTTAATTCAAATAATTTTAATGAATTGAATTTCCTGTTCTGTGATCCATGACACCATTAGGTTCGATTGGGATAGTAGTTCATGATTCAATTACATGTTTGTGATTATTTGGATGAGGACCGAAATTGCAAATAATTAATTTTTGAAATTATTTATTTATAAATAATTAATTTTCCAAATTATTTATTTATAAATAATTAATTTTCGAAATTATTTATTTATCTTGTTATATCTATTTTGTTATGAAGTTTCTAATTGATAAATATAGATAACAAATTAGAATAAGAGATAAATATCAAGAATCTTGTTATTGGTGATATATTAGGATTCAAATATCTTAAATCCTAATTGGATTAGGATGAGATGATTAGTTAGATGTGGGCCCGGGTTAATTAAAATGTTTTAATTGACTTAATTTCGGATAAATTAAAGGGTTAATTTATGATAATAAAATCAGCGAAAATTATGATTTTATATAGCGAATTTTAATTTTCGGAATTGAGATTCGTCTTCTAAGAAAAAAAACGGGGGCGCCTTATACCTCGCCTCGACTGATCATCAATGGACCGCCGTCTAACTAATCCTAGCGTACGAAAATTCTTTTGTTAGTGAAAAGTATAAAAAAAAAATTTCCAAATTGTTTAGTGATTGAACAAATCAATAAAATATATGATATTTCATTGTTTACATAAAATCACTAAAACTGAATAAAATCCCCCTATTAAATTTTAAGTCTCGTGCCATCCATTTTAAACACTTGTCAAGGCCTCGATCACACTAATATAGTTTCACCATAGGCTGGGTGTATTGTGTTATCTTGGTGAGACAAGTTGGGTAAGAGTTACCTTAATGTTTAAAATGGTCCGACTTAATAAAGCCATCAAAATAGTTTTGAGCTTTAGGCAAATGATGAGATAAAAACATGCTAAGACATAAGATGTCCCATATCTCATAAAAGGATCTAAAAATTACGAGAAGATGTAATTGGTAATCGTTACCTACCTAAATAATCTAGTTTTGTGTTTCATGCCATAGTCATCGAAAAGTTAGGTGAAATATGGATTTTAGTCCCCTAAATAAACGAGACGTTTTAGGAGGGTTATTAATTTAGTGGGAGTCTATTCCTCTATACTAAAATAAACTTTGCATAATCTTTATTGTAGATCAATGGCCTCTTCAAGTAACAATAATCCCCTCGTCATCGCGATCCACCCTTGAGAAGGATAAGCTATCTCGGGACTAACTTTCTTGATCGGTTCAAAAACTTGAGAATTGTTCTCAAGCATGAACACAAGTTGTATGTCCCGGGATGCTCCAATCCCCGAGGACCCACCACCAATGCTACGAAAGTCATGAAGGATGCGCATAATAAGCATGTCAACGATTCTACGATGTTGCATGTATTATGCTAGCAACTATGGTTCCCGAACTTCGAAGGACATGGAACTAATGGAAGCCTACGACATGGCTATAACGCTCAAGGAAATGTTCCAACAAATGAGAGTAGGCAAGAAAGGTTCGAGACAGTCAAGAACCTTCATTCTTGCAAGATGACTGAGGGTGCGTCAGTTAGTCCTCATGTTTTGAAGATGAAGGGCTATGTTGACCATATTGATAGACTCGGATTTCCCATAAGCCAAGAGTTGGCTACAGATTTGATCCTGAATTCATTACCAGAGAGTTACTCACAATTTGTGATGAACTACAATATGAATAATATGGATAAATCAATTTCAGAGCTGTATTTGATACTCAAGTAATATGTTGATGGTCTAAATGGGAAAGGGAACGAAGAAGAAAGGCAAAGGCAAGGCTAGAGTTGCCAAGGCTGTTGCTGCTCCTGTCGCAAAGCCTATGGAACAAGTCAAGACCCGGCCTGTTCCTGCTTCAAAACACCCAAAAGAAAAGGAAGAAAATTGTCATTTATGTAATCAAACCTATCTTTGACATTTTCGTCTCGGACACATAAACGAGAAACGCATAACAAAGCTCCATAAAGATTGGCTTCTAGATTCATTTGATTTAGAAACATATGAAACATGTGTATCTTGTATACTAGGCAAGATGACTAAAAGTCCCTTTACTAGACACAGTGAAAGGGCAAGTGATTTATTGGGACTAATACATACTGATGTATGCGGTCCTATAAATACAATGACTAGAGGGGGTTATCAGTATTTCATTACATTTACTGATGATTTCAGCAGATATGGTTATGTATATCTTATGAAACATAAAGCTGAATCATTTGAGATGTTTCGAACGTTTCAAAATGAAGTGCAGAATCAACTTGGTAAAACTATCAAAACACTTCGATCGATCGAGGTGGTGAATATTTAAGCCAAGAATTTGATCATCATCTTAGAAATTTTGGGATTGTCTCCCAATTGACTCCACCAGCAACTCCACAATGGAATGGAGTTTCTGAAAGGAGAAATTGAATCTTATTAGATATGGTTCGATCTATGATGAGTCATGGAGATCTTCCATTATCCTTTTGGGGTTATGCATTACAAACTGCAGCTTTCACTCTAAAGCGAGTTCCTTCTAAAGCGGTTGATAAAACACCATATGAGATATGGTATGGGAAGAGACCTAGTTTGTCTTTTCTTAAGATTTGGGGTTGTGAGGCTTACGTAAAGCGACAAGTCTCAGAAAAACTAGCACCTAAATTTGATAAGTGTTTATTTGTGGGGTGTCCTAAGGAAACAAAAGGATATTACTTTTATAATCCCGCTGAGAACAAAGTGTTTGTTGCTCGGTATGGTGCCTTTATGGAAAAATAGTTTATTTCAAAAGACACTAGTGGGAGAGAAATAAATCTTGAAGAAGTTCAAGAATCACAGATAAACACTGAACCGCTACTGGAAGTTCAACAACGTTCTAAACTAGTTGAACCTCCGTAAGTGACACAAGGCACACGTAAATCTGGTAGGGTAAGACATGAGCCAGAGATATTCGGATTTCTCATTACTGATAGTCATGATGTGTTGCTTATGGATCAAAATGAGCCCACCACTTATTAGGACGCTATGTCTGGACCAGAATCAGATAAATGGCTAAGCGCCATGAACTCCGAGATGCAATCTATATATGATAACCAAGTTTGGAACTTGGTTGATTTACCTGAAGGTGGTAAGACCATTGGATGTAAATGGGTTTTCAAGAAGAAAACTGACATGGATGGTAATGTGCATACTTATAAAGCAAGACTTGTAGCAAAAGGTTTCAGGCAGACTCAAGGTATTGATTATGATGAAACTTTTTCGCCAGTAGCCATGCTTAAATCCATAAGAAGTTTAATTGCCATTGCTGCATATTATCACTATGAGATATGGAAAATGGATGTAAAAACAAAGATTTCTTAATGGAAAGTCACTTGAGGACGTGTATATGACACAACCTCGAAGGTTTTGCACATCCCGAGAATTCTAGGAAGGTATGCAAGCTTCAAAGATCCATTTATGGATTAAAGCAAGCTTCTCGGAGTTGGAATCTTCGTTTTGATGAAGCAATCAAGGATTTTGGTTTTATTAAGAACGAAGATGAGCCTTGTGTATACAAGAAGGTCAGGGGGAGTGTAGTTGTTTTTCTGGTATTGTATGTTGATGATATATTACTCATTGGAAATGACATCCCAACATTGCAGAATGTCAAGTCTTGGTTAGGGAAGTGTTTCTCAATGAAAGACTTAGGAGATGCAGCCTATATCCTAGGGATAAGAATCAATAGGGATAGATCTAAGAGGCTAATCGGTCTAAGTCAGAGTGCTTACATAGACAAGGTGCTGAATAGGTTCAATTTGCAAGACTCTAAAAGAGGATTGTTGCCAATGTCTCATGGCATAAGTCTCAGCAAGAATCAATGTCCTAGGACAAATGATGAGCGAGAACGTATAAATAAGATTCCATATGCATCGGCTATTGGATCTATCATGTATGCCATGTTATGCACTCGACCTGATGTATCATATGCTTTGAGCGCTACAAGCAGATATCACTCAGATCCTGGTGAGAGTCACTGGAACATCCTTAAATACTTAAGAAGGACTAAGGAAATGTTCTTGGTCTATGGAGGTTTTGAAAATGGTCTAGTTGTAAATGCTTACACAGACGCATGTTTTCAAACTGATATAGATGATTTTAGATTGCAATCTGGATATGTGTTTACTTTGAATGGGGGTGTAGTAAGCTGGAAAAGTTCGAAGCAAGAGACTATGGCAGATTCTACAACAGAAGCTGAGTATATTGCAGCGTCCCATGCAGCAAAGGAGGCAGTTTGGATCAAAAAGTTCATTTATGAACTAGGAGTGGTTCAAAGTATTGCTAACCCTATTTGTTTGTATTATGACAATAACGGGGCAATAGCACAGGCCAAGGACCCTAGATCACACCACAGATCCAAACATATACTCAGGTGTTTTCATCTCATCATTGAAATTATTGAGAGGGGAGACGTAAAGATTTGCAGAGTACCTACTGAAGACTACGTTGTGGATCCATTGACAAAAACTCTTCCACAAGCAAAACATGAAGGTCATATTAGATCATTAGGCATTAGATGCATGTATGATTGGCCCTAGTACAAGTGGGAGATGTTGGGGCATGTGCCCTGGGTCAATCCTTTAATCGTCTTTATGAATACTTTTAGTTAATAAAATAGAGGATTTCATTTGCTGTTTATTATAATTAATTTTCATGTTTACATTATAATAAGATCCATGGTATTTACAGAAATATCCTAAATGTCCCTAGTCGATCATTATACTGGGAACTATAAAGAGTTAAGACTAGTGTGAGTCTTGATTGATGATCATATGATGATTATACGTATAGGGATACGAATCAAGATCACGAGTACTTGTTAGGGAACAAAGTACTAGACCGACCCGCTATGAGAACATCACATGGATTAAGTCATAGTTGTTTCTCATGATAGGTATATTTTTCAGTCCTCGACTTGAGATTACCAGAGACTTCAACATTAGGAACATAGTGATTTGACACTATCAAACGTTGTCTTTAACCGGACGATTATAATGGTTGTGATCGGTTACTGTGTGAGCAATGTGATGAAGTTGTGTAATCAAGATAGAATTTGTCCCTCTCATATAAAAAGAGATATCTAGTGGATCCCTCGATGTGTTAGACTGGTTAAAAGGCCTAGTCTAAGTGAATTGATATTGATCAATGTCACTTGGATGTTTTCAGTCTACCTAGAGATCGAGACTAGTACGATTGAACATGTTGGATGACATTTCCATGCCTTATGTTTGATCAAAAGGATATCGTGTGACAAAAGGATGTTATATACACTGTTGATTAGGTTGTATCGATTTGATATTCGTACGACTTGGGTAGTCATAATGTCTTGCTAGAGGCCGCTTATGTCTTGTATACCAAAATATGTTTTGGTACACCGCCAACGTTGTATGAACCTATTGGGTCGCACACTAAGAATGGTTTTGCGAGATTTTAAGATGGTTCAGAAAAATGAATTTTATATGATAAAATTCATGATAGAAACGTCCTTGTGGTGTATTACACTTATACTTCTTTAAGTAGGGGTATATGTGTAATTTACTTAACCATCTATATACAAAGGTTGTATAAATAGACGCTTTAAGTTAGAATACACGTACGAAAGATTAAAAGGCCGAAACTATATTTTCGTTTGAGAAATGACTTAGGGTTTTGTTGGTATGCTTTGGATCGTTTTGGAGAAAAACAAAAGGTTTGGTATTCTCTCGAAGCTAGCACTTCGAATCTCGGCCATCGTTCGTGTGTGGACTGCTGATAGAGGGCGTTCGTCGTTGGCAGCGCCTTAGAGATCGATCAACCTTCAGAAAGGTATATTGCGACTGAGGTATGATTAAGTGTTCATGGTTTAAACGTTTTTAATGGAATTAGATTCGGATCCTGTTGGGGTTTTTGTCAAAATTGTTTTGTTATCTCCGCTGCGAATGAACCCCAAAACCCAACATAAAATAATATAACTTGCATAATTATTTGACCGTCTAATCACTTTCGTTATCTAGCACAAAGCTTAACCATCAACTAAGTCCCTAATCATGAAATCATAAAAATGCAGAGCTACGAACTTGATGGAGTATTTCTCTTAATTTTCGCTAAGTTTCAAGTTAAAAAGGCAACTGTAAATTACTTATCCACGGCAAATGGCATGAACAAAGTCTCAGGTGACTCTAAATATGATAAAAATATGAAAACCTATAATCAATATATATGCTTGAAAGTGTATCAAATCTTAGTGAAATGAGAGAGAAATATGAAGTGACGAGAAATGAAAGAAATAGAAGAAATGATATAAAACACCACCATTACCACCCACAACTGCATATAACCGCATATAACCGCATAAAAATAAATAAACGATCTGACCTATAGTATTTCACAAAGAATCCATCTAAAGTCCGACAAAAATCCCTAAAATACCCCTAAACTTATTTCGAACCTTATCCTCAAGGTTCAAAACAAGTCAAGGCCTCCTTATATAACAAAAAGAAAAAGATAGTGGTGAAGAAGAACATGGATAAGAAGATGATACAAATGCATGCATGGCAAAAATTCTCTAAAAACTAGTGAACACAAAAAAAATTGACGTGCAAAATCTCTCATGTGTAGGTGGCTAAGGAAACTATAAAAGAACAATTATAACAAGAGAAAGAACTAGTAGACATAGGAGTTAACTAAAAAGATTTATATCATATCTTGTGAGCTCGAAGTCTGTCAACCAACAAGATGATGGAATGAAGTTTAGGCTTTTTGGTCTACTCAAATACCCGCCACTAATGCGGCGACTTAAGTTGGATGTGTCCCAACCAAGTCTGAAAACACCTAAAATCCTATAACCATTTTAATTCCTAAAAAAAATCCTCAAATTATGCTAAAAAATGTAATCCATGGTCAAACCTAACAAAAATCTCAGGGTGCTCCAATTTATTAAATAATAATAATAATAGTAATAAATAAATAAATAAAAATAACTAAGAAAGAAAACCAATCCCCGGCAACGACACCAAAAATTGACGCGGGTTGAACACATCAATAAAATATAATTTCATAAAGTAACTATTTTGTAAAATAGTGGTAAAGGGTCGATCTCACAGATATTGGTGGTCTTTCTATGGTTAAAAGTAACAAAAAAGGAAAATCGGGGGTTTCAAGTAAATAATTTTACTAACTAGTCTAGCTAAACTAAATAAATAAAATAACTAAAATAACTTTGAAAACAACTAATTAACACCTAAATAACATCTAGATCTATATTTCCATAAATCAGGATCCAGATTCAATGCAATCATGGTCTTTAGTCTTTCCCAAAAAGTTATTAATTTAAATTCTCCTAGATTAGCTATGGAAACTCGATATCCGCAAGAAATTCCTCGTTCCCCCAATCTCGACAGCGAGGACATTTGCAACTAACTACTTCTCTAAATAATGCATAACCCTAGACATCCGCCAATTAGGTTTAACACACTAACTGGAGTAATATTGATCTTTGGGAACACTAATCCTAAATAACTGGATTGCATCCGCTTTCAATTTAACCTAGATTCAATTATTGCACACTGAAAAACGAAAGGGTTTTACGGCAAATGGGTGAGTGTTTGTCACTTTATTGGTCCAAAATCACAATTACATACATACCCTAGATCTAAATCATAAACCATAAAAGCAACAACAATGAAATAAGAGAATTAAACTAAATTAAATAATAAAATAAAAGATCTCACATAATATGTCGTGAATCCATAATTCTGACTAGTTTCCCTGCCGACCTAGGCCATTATCGAGTGACGTCGATGCTAAAAATATAATAATCGGTGTTCTCTAATAATACCCTAAGTTTCTAATATATAAAACTACTAAAAATTGGTCCCAGGACGTAGGAGAAACTAATTTCGGGTGTTGGGGAGGTGACTCGTGTGCCCAGGAGCATTGTATGGCTATTCCGGCTTGAAATCACTTTATGTTTACGTGTTGCAGCATGATTAGTTCATTTCCTTCAGAGTAGCTGATGTGGCGTCGTCTGATTGGTTAAGACCGGCAGTGATGATGTTGTTGGGCGTGGAGGTGCTGACATGTGGCAGCAAGAGATGGAGAAGAAAGTCTCGCGCAGAATCTGCGAAGATGTGGGAGACGGTGCTAACGTGCATCTCGAGGAAGAATGGATAGGGGCTGAAACAAGTGAGTTGCTATCAGTTTGTGGCCTGGGGTGAACGCCGATATGGCAACACGGGGTTGGTGCAGATTGCTTGCATGACGTGCTTAGAGAGGGTGAGTGGCCGACACTTGGCAGCAAATGGAACGTGATGTTGGTTGCTATTGTGATGGAGAACCGCTAACGTGGCAGTGTATGATTGGTTGAGAGAAGATATGCGCTGACATGGTAGCTTCTAATTGGTCGAAATATATTCTCCTATTCAACCCACCACACAATGCGTAACTCGAGGCAAATTGACTGGCATCCGATCACTGCAAGTAAATACTCAATTTTGAGTATTTTTACACCACGAATTCAACAGCGCACTGTGTTTCACCAGAAAATGACCAATAAATATAATTAAATATATATTTTAGAAACTTTAAACAATTAAATATATTAAAATAAACTATTAATAATATATAAATATCGACTTATCATGTATCTGAGGTGGGACCCACATGTTACGATTTGGAGATTATAAAATTTAATATCATTTTTATCAGTTGTGTGCCTATTTGATATATTATACATTATTTCGACGCAAAATAGGTTCAAGTGGAGTGTATACGCGGTGTTCATGAGTTTCCGAGCGCATTGAAGAATTTTCTCAAAGTTTGGTAATTTCGAGGTAGTATATCGAGATACATCTAGCGTTTACCTAAACCATCGTTTCGAATTTTGCAAAAAAATAAATGTAATTAAGTTTAAAAAAATTGAATTTCTATATTTAAACAGATTTAACGAGCAGACGTGGGGCCCACACGACGATTTGCATGCGAGGCCAATCGTTTGGAAGTTTTGGAGCGCTTTGGTAAATTCTCCAACTTTGGGTGAAATTAAGTATTTTTCGGGGTTTTATTTGGATGTAAATTGCAAAGATAATCATGAAATTAAAAAAATTAATAATTAATAAATTAGTGGATACCTAGTGACATGTGGGTCGAGAGTGACACCCGTTGGATGTAACATAGATTGCATGCCAGAAAAATGGTCATTGGCGCACATGGAGGATTTATAGCCGTGAACCTAATATAGGGCACCACCCAGCCTAATCCCGTAATTAAGTCCTAATACTATCCCCGCAGGACTCAACTTAAACGCCTCTTTTCTCGCGTTCAGGATAAGTAATACACTTTTCATACTAGTTTATAAAATTAAGAGTTAATTAAAACTTTTTATTAAATTAATTATTTAGCAGAAATCTTATTGGTTATGCAGAAGCAATTAGTAGATTATGTGGAAGCCATTTATAATAATGCGGAAGCCATTTATAAAATCCTAAGTGTGGAAAACCAAGAAATGACATCATATATATAAAGTCCTCAAAATGCAATGAAACAGTAAAATAGTCTAAGTCAGGTTGCGAAAACTAACGCTCAACCCAATATACAACCCAAATAATATTTGAAAGACATATATAACATATACAATCAAAATACCCAAAAGAAGACCAACAATGGATGCAGTGACGCGCCGCGAGCTCAGGGATAAATCGCCAATCTTCTCCATGCTCGGCCTGCTGATAGACGGCTCCGCACCCACCGTCATAAAAAGGATGGTGAGTATAAGAATAAAATAGTAATCCCCAATGACAGGTTTAATTTGCATTTCCAAATATTCAAATGGTATTTAAAAGCATATAAATGGGAAAACTGAAAAATAAGCCATATGCGAGTAAATACCAAAGTTAAACAAGTGATACTGACACTAGGCTAAATAGTGGTGATTTAGGTCCTGTCGGTGGTGAAAGTGTCACTCCGACTCAATAATCATATAGAACAAGGGAGTCTAACCTAAGTGTTACCAAGGACTCTAACCCCGGTGTGTAGACCACCTTTGGGACTCTAACACCAAGTGTCATACAATGTCAAGTAACACGTGCCGACATCCCCAAGGACCCAAACGCCATGAGTCGCGCACACCTCGATCAAGTACGAGACCTAAATGCGAAAACTACTTTTAAAATTTTAAGAAATACCAAGTATGGATTGTCAAGGCATAGACACATCTACACACCTAAATAAATAAAGAGTACAAGTCCCATTAAACATTTATAAGATATTCACTAGCCTAATAGCATGCTATTTATCATTCAATTTATATTTAAAACAACAAGAATAGACATAGCATGAGATATAATCAATGAATCAAATCAAATGAATGGATATCTTGCAAACTAGACTCATCAAGTGAGTATAGACACAAAGAACACATGATATAAGAATATAAAGGCAAAATAGTCAAAAGGACTATGCAAAGACAGCAATTAAGAGAAATGAAATCCCAAGTAAAGTTGTCATTGGGTATACTCACAACAACAAAGTAAAGTCCTAGCTTCACTGGCCTTTCGATACTCCAAATCTTGTATTTGCTCTCCCATACCCTTTTCCTAAGTTCTCGAATTTAGTATCTCATTAGTTCAAATATAGTGGGTTTAAGCTCAATTTAGTGGTGTTTATGGTGCTTTCAAATTGGTTCAATATACTTTAAATCTATCTTCATAAATCAACCCCTAAAGACTAAATTAAGTTTCAATTTCAATCCTACATTTTAACGCAGTGTTAGGCATGAATTGGTCAAAATATCGAAATCATCCATTAATACAATTATTGTTGGTCTCTCTCTTAGATTTTCAGAAAGGTTTAGTTTGCAAAATTATGATTTAAAATGAAGGAGAAATCATGATTTTACTAGACATAGGTCTAATTGGAATTTAATTTGACCAGCTGATTTAGCAAATCTATTTCTCCCAATCTATAGTTCCTAAAAATGTGATTTTTGGTCACAAGGCAAAAAATATATCCAAATACAATATACTAAAAGATCAGCTCATTTGGATAAGTAGTTAGTGGGAATTAGTGGGATATATGACAAAGGTGGACCATTAGATATTCTTAGGGATACGTAAATCCATGAAGATTAAGGGCTATGAAGGAACATCACCTTAATATATAATATTAATGATCAAACAACATGCAAACCAAATCACTCATTCATTTTTGTTGGAGAAGAAGAAACAATTGTTGGAGAGGAGTGAATCATCAAGGTGTTGAAGGAATTCGTGAAAGTTGGTGAGAAATTCTCAAGCTAGGGTGCTACATCAACTAGGTACACATCTTTTTAATTGAAATTAGAACAAGTTCTGGTTTTTGGCTAATTTTAGATAGTAGATGATTGATTATTTACAATTAATTTAGATATTTGGATTCCTCATTTCAAGATGATAATCCAGCTATATTGAAGTTCTTAATTTGGTTTTGAAATCATAAAGATATGAATTTTTGAAGTTGCAACACCAAAACTAGAATTATGTATGTTGTATTAGGATTCAACCTGGGTAATTTGGTCATATTCTACCCATTTTAGATACAAATTGATCCAAACCAGTGGCATTTGAAAGCTTATTTAAATAGGAATAACTTTGCTTAATTGAAGGTATTTTGATTCAAATGTTTCTATGTCCACATGCTCTACAAATACGTGCTGGAATTAAAAAGGAAAGTTTTGAAACTAAATATGTTAGGGGACAAAGGTGTATATGTATTTATATATATAGTTTATATATTTAATATATAAATCAATTCTATAGCTTGAATTAAATAAAATAATACACTGAATATGCCACAAGATACGTGTAGCATGAGTGTCGAGGAAGAGAAATGGTTGAACGTTCCTATTGGTGAGATAATTTTTCAAAGCCTCGAGATTTGTGCGACTCCATCTCGAGAGGAATCAATAGGCATGTAATATAAAAGTTTCATTTTAATTTATCACCCTTATATCGGCCTTGAGATTTGTGCTTCACGAATCTCGATAAAAATTTTATTATTTTTACCAAATTTAAGTCGGTCAAAAGGGTTGTTGGGTTGGTTGAAAGCCACAAGTTTGGCCTTGAGATACATAACACTTATCTTGATTAAGATAAAGATCAAAAACTAAAAATTAGATATGTCTCGAGATTTGTGCAATACGAGTCTTGAAAAATTCATGATATCTTCTTCACATCAGAACCGCCTCTTCCATTGATGAAAATCGAAACAAAGAGAGAGAAGAGAAAATCCAAGAAAAAGAGATAGTAGATCAAAATTGAGAGATTAAGAGATCGAGGGAGAGGAATCAATCAAGGTGAGACGATTGGTGTCGTTGTTATGGTGGTATTGTTTTTGTTCGTTGTTGATTTCGTTGTTTTAATGGTGCATGTTAATGGAAATTGAGAGGGAAGTTTCATCCAAGAAACTTGATGGCAGGCGAATTCTACCCTGCCCAAATGTGGTTTGGGGTTGGGGACCAGCCCAACCCTAATCACAGAAAAAATAAATAAATAATTTATTTTAAACAAAACACAATAAAAAGGAAAAAGAAAGGGGATCCTAAACTTGGCCGGTTCAGCCTAGTTTAGGCCCAAACTCTAAATCCATTTAAAAAAAAACAAAATAAAAAGAGAAAAATTGTTGGAAATTGGAAAAAAAAAATTCACAAAAAAGAAGGAAAAAGCTCAAAAAATAATATTTTGATTAAATAAATAAAAATTGAGGAATTTTTATGAAAATAAATTATTTAGGATTTTAGGTGAGACTTTATACTAGGGTTTTATCTCGTAAAGCGTGCTATAATACCCGAGAATATTCATAATTTGAAAAATTGGTTAAAAGCCTATTTAAGGGTGATTTTCGATTTTGTTTCACAATTTGGAGTCAAAATTGAGATTTGGACATATAAGGAGTAGATTTGGAGGGATTATTGGGTCAAGTATGACCGATAAATATATAAAAAATCAAAAAAAAATTATTTAAGCCTAGATAATGTAATTTTCGACGCCGAACAATAATTTTGAGTCAAAAATGAAATCCAAGCATCAGATAATTTATTTGAGAAGTAATTTAGGGGTTTTGGTACTCGATTTGGTCAATTAAACTACAAATAATTGAAAATATTATGAAGTTTTTCTGGAAGCTTACAGGACATATTAATGAATTTTAGGACCATGATTAGAGCCCATGCGGACTGGTTTACCGACTCAAAGTGCAAGGGAGCTGTGATATCACGTTCGTAAGGTAAAGTAAATCTCGTAGTAACTTTTACATTGTATGATTATAATTTTTTTATAAATTGCATTGATCCTTGATATTGCATTTCTTTGTATATGCATTCACGGTTTAGGAGGATAAGGCGATTCGAGTTTCCTTATAGTATAGACTATACCGTGCTTATAGAACACTATATTATTCTTGAGGGATTGGAGTCACTAATACTTTGCATCATGTGGTTATTACGAGATCAGATTGAACCAGATCATACTCACATAGTTTAAAGGAACGAGACTTGTTTGATTAGTCTCCTTGCACATGAGTCCTTATTATTTTTTACTTACCACTTTCGGAGAACGTTAGCTGATTATGGTCAAATAACAAAAACATGATGGATTCACGGTTGTATTTAAATTACTTAGATTATATTCTTCGTTTAATTTCTTGGATTATTATACTTTTGATTATTATAGGTATACTGGATAATGAGGGATTTACTTATCTGACATTATCCAATTTTTATAATTGGATAATGACAGGTTCTAGTGGCGATAAGGTAAAGGGAAAGCTTTCTAACTGTATATGACTTGCTTAGTTCTTTTTTATTTATGTGTTGATTTTTTAATTTATTACATTTTATAACTTGGTTTATGGGTTGGAGTGCGATTATGATTTCCTTTGGATTGGCTAGAACAGTTTTATTATGAATTAAAATAATTTTGGGATTAAAGTAATACAAGTTTAAGAATTTTGATATTGTAAATAAGGTTAGAATGAATATATAATTTAGTTGATGAAATATATATTGTTATTGGTGGATTGTGACTCATTCAACATTTCCACAAAAGCTGAACAAGTTTTGTTGAAAATTTTTAAGGCCAAGATTTTCAATGTAGTTTTAGAAATAAGGGAGTTGCTATCGAAAAAATTTTATAAAATTTTGAGGGTAATGTAATAAATCTAAATGAACTTTTAGGACTATTTAATTAATTTTTAGCAGAACTTTGAGGTTCAAAATTTAGTTAAGAATCTTTTGCATTACAAGATCTTATTCTTAATTGTTTATTGATGGAGAGGATAAGGCTGCTAGATTATCAAGGGATTAAAGTAATCAAGGAGGTCAGATACCCTAATTAGGCGGGGTTTGACAATATTGGTATCAAAGCCTAAGATTGTAAAAGAATTTTGTTGATTGAGGATAAGTGAGTAATTAGTTGGAAGTAACGAGATGGAACGGTGTGAAAAAGTTTAAAAACTTTACTATTGTGTGATATTTGTGTTGTATGTGTGTAATATCGCTAAATATGCAATAGGAAGTTTATTCTCTTTGTATGTTCGATACTTAACTCGTAATATTGAATTCTAAAAATGAAATATTGAAACTTTGATTATTTATTACTCAAGTTACTTATCCATAAGCGACCTGGAGTATACTGGTCCTATGAGTTGAATAAAGTATTGATAAAATAGATGGAAATATATGAGTTAGACGTAATATTATTTAACACCGAATTAGGTGTTGTTACAAAATAAAGATCAACAGAATTTCTAACTTGAAAACAAAAAAATATAGTGATAAGAACGATGTGTAAGAAGTTAAGGTGTTGGGGAAGTGGTCTAATAATAGCTTGGATTAGCTATTAAACATTAACACGAGTAATCGTATTTTGAGATTGGAAGCACCTAATAATCGCTTCTAATGATATTAAGTTATGACGCTTATCACTACACCTTCAAATAAAATAAGTTAAGAGATAGACGTACTGATCGAAAATCAATAAGTGATTTATATAGGATGTCAGTATGAACTCCTATATTGCAAGAATTCTCATTGATATAAATTAAAGGATTGAAATAGTATTCTTTAAGAATTTAATTAATCATTAAGTTAATCAAATTTTAAAAATTCAAAATCTTTTATCTCTTCGGTTGAATAATAATTGAAAGGTGAATCATCAAAAGTAATTTAATGAATAATAAGATATAAAGTTATCTTACACAGTCTCTTGAAAGATACTGAGTTTCTTTTTGAGAAAAAAAGTCAAGATATTTGGGACTGATGGAAATAATGTAAGGTAGTAACAAATAGTTTAACTGTTTGATTCGCAAGATTTCCCTGTTTGGAATTAAAATTAACTAAGGAAAACTTCAATTCATTAGATGATAATAAGAAGTCGCACCGTCCTAAGCCATATTTTCTAAAAGATAATAGATTTAAATTGTATTTCTAAGTCAAGATTAAGGAGCTGTAAATGGCTTTGTTGTTGAGCAAAACTCATAGTAAGCTTGTAAAGGGACTAAGGGTAAGATCAATGTGAGAATAGCTAAGATTGACAAAAAAACCTGAAAGGAATAGACTCAATGTATAAAATAAAATAAGATGTTTAGATAACTTGTAACTGCAAGAAGTGACATGGATGGGTTCCTTTAGTCAAGGTAAGGCACTGGAGTAGTTGTGCACAACAAAAAGTCTAAGTAACTTTATTTTATAATCACGATTCATTCACAACGTTGAAGATCGGTGTCACGCGTCCACCCATTTTGAATAATCGAATGAATTGGTAACAGTCAATATGAAGGAATATAAAGTTTTGTCGGAGTCAATTGGAGGTTGAAGTATAGGCAACTAATGGCTAATATATTCTCACATTAGTATGAAAATGAAAATTCCAGGTTAATAAGTTCCGATAAAATTAGAATATCAAACTATAAGTTTGATGGAACTTCATATATTCTCACTAGGATTTAATAAGGAATCAAACTCAAAATGTTGAAAGTTTTGAATCAATATAGTGAACAACTAATATCAGTGAACATATCTATTGTACATCGGTGAAATTGTAGTGCCACACCACCTGAATAGTCAGTGGAAAAGTTTAAAGCACTAATTATTGTAAATTAGAGATGATGTAAGGTCCTTGTATGTTGGTGAAGATATGAATGAAATGAAATGAAATGCATAATTTACAGCTCAGTTAGTAAGCTTTATCTTTGTTAGGTTGGAAATATTGAATAGAGTATAGTGTATCTAACTTGATATGTTTGAAGAATTGAATATTTTCCAATTGTAATTAAGTAGAAATGAATAAGAAATAACATAGTTATAAACTTATATGAAATACAAGTCAAAATTTGTACTATGAGAGTATAACCATCGAATATATTGATATCTCTATTTAGAAACGTATATCTACTCAAGTTAAAGATAATTGTTTATATTTAGGTAATGAGAGAAGTTGGTGAACAGTAAGTGATTAAGACGTAAGTTTGCGGGAGATTTTAGTAAAGTGTAAAGAATGAGGTTCTTGATAAACTCATCATTAGAGAATGATCTGAAGAAGTTAGAAAAAATAATTTTTTAACCAATCAAAGAAGTTAAATGAATTAAATAATGAGTTTGAATTGGTAATTGCTTTCTAGTATACAATTTAAATAATATTATGAGTATATATTTACAGAATAGGTGAGAGTTGCACGATGTGTCATGTTTCTATTTCTGATTAGATCGGGAATTCGTGATCTCTTGTCATGGGATTAAAAATGTGTTATTAGATCTATAGTCATGGGATGACTTGTGTAATTTCAAGTTTTTAATGGGGAATGCTAGAATGGTGATGGATCAAATAGACACGCAACTATACTTAGTATTTAATGTTGTGCTCAAATATTATTTGTATCAATATGTAATTTTAGACTGATGATAGTCTAAGAGTTAGTCAGGTGATAATTTAAATAAAAAAGGATGATTAGTAAGGAGAAAGTAAACTTAGATGAGTACCAGAATTTGAGTGGATATGGAAAGAATTATAAACGATTTGTAGAATAATATTCAGATTAAATAAGAACTGTGTTATGAAAAGCAAGATAGGCTAGGTCTTACTATGTATTGATAATTGAGTGGGATTCAAGGTATTATATGAGAAATAAATTAAGGATTATCATATATTCCACAAAGTTGATTGTTTTAACTCGTCAAAACTTCACAAATTACCATGATTGGCAAAGTAATGGATATAACTTTTCATTAAACCTAAATGTTGAAAAATCAAAAGTTAAAATGGTTATGACCTCTACCACTGAGTTGTTAAATACAATAAAAGTTATTGGGTTCACTTAATTGTTCATCTTGAAAATTGTTTTATAAGTTTGGATTAAAAGAGTTATATACGAAGAATCATTTTCTCATATCTCTTTTTTTTCGATAACCTGTAAGTTTAAATTTCAATGGCAAAATTTTTTTTAAGTTGGGAAGATTGTGACATTTGAGAATTTTATAAACTTAATTAGGCAGCTAATTAAGTATTTTCATATTTAATTTGAGATTTAGGTATCCGAGGTTGGACTTACATGTTATGAATAGGAGATCATAAAATTTAATATTATTTTTGTGTGTTGTGTGCCTATTTGGTGTATTGTACACTATTTCGACACGGAATAGGGTCAAGTGAAGTGTATACGTGGGTGCCCATAAGTTTCGAAGTGTATGGGAGAATTTTCTCCAATTTTTATAATTTTGGGGTATTATCTCAAGATGCGTGTTGAAATGAGTGCTGAGATAGTTCAAACGTTTACCTAAACTATCATTTAGAATTTCGCGAAAAATAATTGTGATTAAGTCTTAAAAAAATTGAATTTCTATTTTTAAATGGACTTTACAAGAAACGTGGCCCCGCACCTTGATTTGCGAGCATTATCAGTTATTTGAAGTTTTAAAGCATTTTAGTAAATTCTTCGATGCGAAATTAATGTGTTTTTTGGTGTTTTATTTGGACGTAAACCGAATAGATAATCAAGAAATTAAATAAAATAATTAATAAATTAATGGGCGCCTAGTGACGGCAACTTCGAGAGTGACACGCGTGGGATGTACCATAGTGTGCACGCTTAAGAATCGTCTATGGCGCGCGTGGCGAATTTATAGCGGCGAAAATACATAGGTCTATATGTATTTATATACATATAATATAGTTTACATATATAAATCAATTCTATAGTTTGAGTTAAATAAATATATACATTGGATGTGCCTCGAGGTACATGTAGCGTGAGTTTCAAGGAAGAGAAATGGTTGAACACTATTGTTGGTGAGGTAAATTGTCCATGCCTCGAGATGCGTGCAACTACATATCGAGAAGAATCAATAGGCGTGTAATATAAAAGTTTCATTTTAATTTATTAACCTTAGATCGGCCTTAAGGTTTGTATTGCACAAATCTCGAGAAAAGTTTTATTTTAATCAAATGTAAGTTGTACAAAAGGGTTATTGGGTTGGTTGGTAGCCACAAGTTTGGCCTCTAGATATGTAACACGTATCTTAATAAAGATAAAGATTAAAAAGTAAACATTTGATAGGTTTCGAGATTCGTGCAACATGAATTTTGAGAAAATCCATATTTATCTTCTTCACATAAGAACCACCTCCTTCATTAATGAAAATTAAAATAGAGAAAGGAGAGAAAAATCAAGAAAGAGAGAGAAATAGTAGATCAATATCAGGATAAGGAAAGATCGAGGGAGAGGAGTCGATCAATGTGAGATGATTAGTGTTGTCGTTATTGTGCCCTTGTTGTCATTCATTGCTGATGTTGGTGTTTTAATGGTGTGTGTTAGTGAAGATTGATGGAGACAATTGATCCGAGAAAGTGATGGCACAGGAGTTCTCCCCTACCCAGACGTGGTTTAAGGTTGGGGACTAGCCCAACCCCAATTGTAGAAAAAAAAAGTTATCACTCTTTTTCATTTCAAAGAAGAGAAAGGGGGTCTGGCCCAGTTCAGACCCGAACCCTAATTCCATTTAAAAAAACAAAAGAAAAAGATAAATTTTGCTGGAAAACAAGAAAGATAAATTCTATAAAAATAAGGAAAAATCCAAATAAATTAATATTTTGATTAAATAATAGAAATTGAGGAGTTTCTATAAATATAAAGTATTCGGCATTTCGAGCAAGACTTTATACCGAGGTTTTGTCTCCTAAAGCGTGTTAGGATACTTGAAAATATTCAAAATTTGAAAAATTATTTGAAAGCCTAGTCAAGGGTAATTTTGAATTCTGATCACAATATGGAGTCAAAATTGAGACCCAGTATCCGAGTAGTTGATTTGGAGGGATTCCGGGATTTTCAGGTCGAGTGGGACCAATAAATATATAAAAATTAGAAAAATTATAATTAAACCTAAACAACGTAATTTTCGATGTCGAACAATAATTTAGAGTCAAAAATGAAACTCAGTATCAGATATAGGAGTTTCGGGATTTGATTTGGTCAATTAAATTACAAATAATTGGAAAAATGGTAAAGTTTTTGTAAAGGCTTACGGGACGTATTAATAAATTATAAGATCACGATTGGAGCCCCGTGTGGACTAATTTACCAACTCGCAGCACAAAGGAGTTGCGATATCATATTTGTAAGGTTATATAAATCCCATAGTAACATTTACATTGTATGATTATAATTTCGTATAAATTGCATTGATCCTTGATATTGCATTTTTTTTGTACATGCATACACTGTTTGAGAGGATAAGACGATTCGAGTCTAGAGGAACGAGACTCGTTTGATTATTATCCTTGCGCATGAGTCATTATTATTGTTTACTTACACTTTCGAAGAATGTTATCAGATTATGATCGAATAACAAAAAAAGGGATGGATTCATGGTTGTATTTAAATTACTTGGATTATATTCTTCATTTAATTTGTCGGATTATTATGCATTTGATTATTAAAGGTGTACTAGATAGTATGGGATTTACTTATCCGATATTATCGAATTTTTATAATTGGATAATAATAGGTTCTAGCGGCAACAAGAAAAAGGGAAAGCTATCCAACTGAATGTGACTTGCTTAGTTCTTTTTCTCTATGGATGTATTGGTTTTTGAATATATATATATATATATATAATATAAATGGGTTTATGGGTTCGAGTGTGATTAGGATTTCATTTGGAATGGCCGGAACGGTTTTAAGATGAATTGAAATAATTTTAGAATTAAGGTAATGCTAGTTTAAGAATTTTGATACTTTAACTTAAGTTAGAATGAATGTATAGTTTAGTTGATGCAATATATATTGTTATATGTGGATTGTGAGTCATTCAGCATTTCCACCAAAGCTGAACAGGTTTTGTTTAAGATTTAGTCCTTTGCGATTAATAAAGTTTTATAATTGAATATTACAAGATCTTATTCTTAATTGTTTATTAATGGAGATGTTTAGGCAATTAGATTACCAAGGGATTAAGGTAATCTAGGCCGGTCAAATTCCCTAATTTGGCGGGGTCTGATAGTAACTTGAGTAATAATTAATTATAAATTTCATTACTTCTTTTAGAAGTCGTTTGATTGTTTTAAACCATGATTCTATTAGACATTTTACTTGATGTTTTGTTTCAGAAAGGAGACAATACTTTACTTTAAAGTATTTTATTTTTATAGAAACCGACTTAGACTACTTGACAAGTTCTATCAAAATCTCATTGTGATTTTTTAGACTAATTCAATTTGTTCAATATATTTCTATTTTCAAAATCGCATGTCTCCATTTTCGTTGTTCATACTATTTTAACATTTTCGCGAGCATTTTATAATTGTAATAGTTTGATACTTTCGATATACAAGAAATCCATATTAAGTAAGTACATACTTAAATCATTTGGACTTTACAACTCACCTAATAAACAACAGAATAGGGGAGAGGTCTAGAAGGACTCATAACTCCCCGCAGTTCATAATTTATATCAAATTCAAATTCATAAACCAACTTATGAGTCTCTGAAAGATTAATTACAAATTTTCAAACTCAGAGTAGCCTAAAATAGAAACATAAAATTTCTCAACTTAGTTTAACTAGTTTAAGAGACTCTCATAACCATTCAACAACATTTCACATCTTTCACTCACCCCAATAATCCCAAAACCATACATATAAACAATTTAAAATAAAAAATTGCTTTAAAGTTTGAAAAAAATCACCACAATCTACGAGTCTTGTCCATTCGTTCCTTGTCTTCATATAGAATCGGACATCATCAAAAACAACTCGAAGATGTTAGTTAAATAAATTCCTACATTGATATGTACTTCTAAATTTGATAGTCTGATACACGGAGACATGTAATTGCATTTTCAAATAAACAATAAAATATATGTGTTAATATGACATGCAATCCACTCTGTCGCTTTCTCATAATTATAATCAGACGCCGACTTCCAAAAATAGTATAGAGACAGTATTAAGAGATCACAAAATACAAAGATAACTTGTTGGTGTTAGACTCTGCTAATCTAAACCTAGTTTCAATAAAACTAGACTTTGAAATAAGTTTATCCCCCTCTCTTACACTATGTATGCATGACCAAGAATGATAAAATGCAATGCATTGTAGGTACAAACATATTCAATCAATAGTAAAGATCACTATAGGGTTTACTTACAACCAAACCATCTTTGAGCTTAATTTTTTGGGTCCTCTGAGCATCGGATCACCTTGAAAATGAATCCAATAGCTTCCTTGCATACATAATTATTTTGTGGGTCAAGCTTCAAGTAAAACCAAATCACTAAACCTAATGAGAAATGTGGCCAAAGTACACTCGAGAACAGTTTCCAAAAAGATTGATTTGTAAAACTGTTTCAACTACCTTTCAAATAACCAACTTAGGGTAACTTTTTAACTTTGAAAACCTCAATATTTATCATAATGACCTAAAAGGAACTTATAGTATTCATGTCATATTCCCATACACTCTAAGAACATTCAAATCGGATCACCGACGGAGAAGTTATGAATTTTTCAATATGGTATGTCAACTAGGCAAACTTTATTTCATTTTGAACTGAAAAACTTCTCCGAATCAATATTTTCACAATTAAATCTTCGAAACTCACGTGCTAGATAAATATACACTATTAAAGATACGTATGATGGAGTAGTAACGAGGATAAAGATATTTAGAGGAGATACAAAAGAATTTTTTAATTACAGTAGGACTACATTAAAGATCGGTTTTAAGCCCATATCTATTTACTTTAAGAGGATATATCATGGCGTATGCTACTTGCAGATGATATTTTCTTAGTGGATAAAACAAAAGATGGAGTGAATAGGAAATTAGAACTCTAGATGAATACATTAGAATCTAAAGGCTTTAAGTTGAGTAGGACCAAAATCGAATACATGCACTATAAGTTTAGAAACACTAGACATCTAGATGATGGAGTGGTAGAATTAGGGAAAGTAGAAGTTTCTAAGGTAAATCACTTTATATACCTAAGATCGGTCATACAAAATGATAGTAATATTGAAAATGGTCACGCATAGAATTCAAGCTGGATGGAAGAAATGGCGGAGTGCAATAGGGGTGATTTGTGATCGAAATGTTCCTACTAAGTAAAAAGAAAAAGTTTTATAGAACCGCAATTAGTCCGGCTATGCTCTATGGAAGTGAATGTTGGGCGGTAAAGCAACAACAATTACAAAAAATGAATGTAGCATAAATGAGGATGCTTAGGTGGATGTGTGGTAAAAATCGTAAACATAGAATAAGAAATATAGAAATTCAAAGACAAATAGAAGTATCACCAATTGATATAATGATTAGAGAAGGACATTTGTGGTGGTTTGGTCACCTGCAAAGACAGCCTACAAATGCCCCCACTATAAAATTTGACTTAATAGAAACTGCAAAGATTCGATGAGGTAGGGGATTAACATAGGATGCATTAATTAGGAGGGATTTGAATGGTCTAGAAAGCTCACCATCAATTCCACTTAATCGAGTACAATGGAGAATTTTGATCCATGTAGTCAACCCTAATTAAGTTGGGATTGAGGCTATGTTGTTGTTGTTGTTGTTGTTGTTGTTGTACCTTCAAAACTCGATAACAAACACCATGAAACCTCTCAATTCCAACATCAAAATATTCCAACAGCCTGTGGAGTCAAATTAGATCAAAATCAATAATCCATTCATCTTAAAACCCGATTTAAATCAATATCAACGCTAAAAACATCCCCAAAATATTTATTAATTAAATCACATTAGTTCAATTCCTCAAAGCCCTAACCCACGTAAGTGAAATTTATTCGAAATCAGTGAACATCAACCCAATACCTTAATTCACAACTATCCCTACTAATTTCTATCAAAATCATGTAAGTGAAATTGAAAAATCGCGAGAATTCAAATTGAATTGAGAAAAATGCCCTTAACAATTTACCAAATTGCTAGCCGAATACTTCGCTTCCACTACATAAGCTTAGCTCAATCTGGTCATCTCGTGATGCTCTGTGGTTTTGCAGAAAAATAAATTGGGTGAAAATTAAATGTCAGGAGCGCTCAGAGTGAAAATATAAGTGAGAGGGTTTAGAGTTCAATCGTTCTCTGTTGATTGGAATGAAACATTCATTTCATTTAATCTTTCAAATATGTATTTATATATAAACCTCAGTTGCTTGTCAACAGCTTAATTTTTTTTATTTATTAATTCTAAGAATTTATATTTTGATGTACTTTAACTTCTAATGCTCAATTTGAATCCGACTTTTTCACCAAGTTAAGCCAACCTCTCGACAAAACATTCCAACTCCATAAAATGTCCATGACACCGATTTTGGTCACACCAAAACCCTAAAATCAATATTTTTTCCTCGATTACCAAAATTGTTCGGACCAATTCTCTTGTCATACATAGCTAAACTTGTACCAATTTGGACTTAATCTCAATCTCGACCACCACCAATTGATATGAACTGAAAGCAAGGACTTGCACCGACTTCATTCTCATTTTACACTACCACCAATTCTATTTTACATGTAAACTGAGGAAAAATTCTCGTGTGATACTTAACATTTTTTTACTAGTTTCCGAACAACTAATATTTTATTTCACTCGTGTCCTTCTAACAAGAAATTATAACCTTGAGTATGACAAAATGAGAATACAACTCACCTCGACATCACAACAATATACCATATAATTCCCACATTAAGTACACAACATGCAAAAATACAATATATCTTATGATCTCTAGTCCATAATGCGTAGGTCCCACCTTGGATATTTAAATCTAAAATTAAATTCAAAAATACTTAATTGGCCTCTTAATCAAGTTTAGGAAATTCTCGGATGTTACAAGGGTCATCCACTTCCTTCATCTTTAGATGAAACAGAGAAGCAAATTATTTCTCACTCTTTTCTTAATTGTTTGGGACTGGGAAGGGTAGCCCAAGGTTTCCCTCCCCCTATCATCGTCTTCAAACCACCCCTCCTCTCCTGGTCATCTCCCTGACCTTCTTCCTCCTTTCTCCCTCTCGATTTTACTGTCTCCACATCCATCAATGTTTTGTTTGTTTGTATTTTTTTTCCTCAATTCGGTCATTCCCTCTGTCTCTCATTACACAATCAAACCTTCCTAACTATTGGGGCACGTGCCCAAAGTCAATCCATTAACTGTCTTTATGAATACTTTTAGTTAATAAAATAGAGGATTTCATTTGATGTTTATTATAATTAATTTGCATGTTTACAATATAATAAGATCTATGCGTATTTACAGAAATATCCTAAATGTCCCTAGTCGATCATTATACTGGGAACTGTAATGAATTAAGACTAGTGTGAGTCTTGATTGATGATCATATGATGATTATACGTATAGGGATATGAATCAAGATCACAAGTATTTGTTAGGGAATAAAGTACTGGACCGACCCGCTTTGAGAACATCACATGGATTAAGTCATAGTTGTTTCTCATGATAGGTATATTTTTCAGTCCTCTGATTTGAGATTACCAGAGACTTCAACATTAGGAACATAGTGATTTGACACGATCAAACATTGTCTTTCACCGGACGATTATAAAGGTTGTGATTGGTTACTGTGTGAGCAATGTGATGAAGTTGTGTAATCGAGATAGAATTCGTCCCTCTCATATAAAGAGAGATATCTAATGGATCCCTCGATGTGTCAGACTGTTAAAAGGCCTAGTCTAAGTGAATTGGTATTGATGAATGTCGCTTAGATGTTTTAAGTCTACCTAGAGATCGAGACTAGTACGATTGAACATGTTGGATGACAATTCCATGCCTTATGTTTGATCAAAAGGATATCGTGTGACAAAATGATGTTATATACACTATTGATTAGGTTGTATCGATTTGATATTCGTACAACTTGGGTAGTCATAATGTCTTGCTAGAGGCCGCTTATGACTTGTATACCAAAATGTGTTTTGGTACACTGCCAACGTCGTATGAGCCTATTAGGTCGCACACTAAGAATGGTTTTGCGAGATTTTAAGATGGTTCAGAAAAATGAATTTTATATGATAAGATTCATGACAGAAACGTCCTTGTGGTGTATTACACTTATACTTCTTTAAGTAGGGGTATATGTATAATTTACTTAACCGTCTATATACAAGGGTTGTATAAATAGACGTTTTAAGTTAGAATACACGTACGAAAGATTAAAAGAACGAAACTCTATTTTCGTTTATGAAATGACTTAGGGTTTTTTGGTATGCTCTGGATCATTTTGGAGAGAAACAAAAGGTTTGGTATTCTCTCGAAGCTAGCACTTCGAATCTCGGCCGCCGTTCGTGTGTGGACTACTGGTAGAAGGCGTTCGTCATTGGCGGCGCCTTAGAGATCGATCAACCTTCAGAAAGGTATATTGCGACTGAGGTATGAGTAAGTTTTTCATGGTTTAAACATTTTTAATGGAATTAGATCCGGATCCTGCTGGGGTTTTCGTCAAAATTGTTTTGTAATCTCAGCTGCGCATGAGCCCAAAAACCCAACAATGGTATCAGAGCCTTCGAGTTCAATTCCATTAAATTCATTGCATGTTTGCTTCTTATATATTCATGATATATGATTGAAAGCATGTTAATAGTTGATGTATATGTGATATACATAAGTTTTCTGTGAGATTTATTATCATGTTTTGCGTATATGATACATATATTCGTGATTTAATTGAAATTAGTTTCGTACATGCTAATAATCATGTTAGGTTAATTCGAATAATTTTAATGAATTGAATTTCATGTTCTTTGATCCATTACACCATTAGGTATAATCTTTATTTTTCGTGTATTGATGCATGAATGAAATCTCTGTAATTCGGTATGCATATTTAGGTTACATTGTCTTACGTTTTTTGAATTGTATAAGGCTGAATATTAATTCGAAACTAATATGATTAGGTTCGATTGGGATAGTAGTTCATGATTCAATTACATGTTTGTGATTATTTGGATGAGGACCAAGATTGCAAATAATTAATTTTTAAAATTATTTATTTATCTTTTTATATCTATTCTGTTATGAAGTTTCTATTTGATAAAGATAGATAACAAATTAGATTAAGATATAAAAGCAAAATCGGTTTCGTTATCCCTATTGGATAGGAGATAAATATGGAGAAGTTTGTTATTGGTGATATGCTAGGATTCAAATATCTTAAGTCCTAATTGGATTAGGATAAGATGATTAGTTAGATGTGGGCCCGGGTTAATTAAAAATGTTTTAATTGACTTAATTTTAGATAAATTGAGGGGTAACTTTAGGAGAATAAAATCAGCAAAAAATATGATTTTTATAACGATTTTCGATTTTTGGAATTGAGATTCGTCTTCTAAAAAAAATCTCCAAATTCTTTTATTAGTGAACAGTATAAAAATCTCCAAATTGTTTAGTGATTTATCAATAAAAATATATGATATTTCATTGTTTACATAAAATCACTAAAACTGAATAAAATCCCTCTATTAAATTTTAAGTCTCACGCCATCCATTTTAAACACTTGTCAAGGCCTCGATCACACTAATACAGTTTCAGCCATAGCTGGGTGTATTGTGTTATCTTGGTGAGACAAGTTGGATAAGAGTTACCTAAATGTTTAAAATGGCCCGACTTAATAAAGCTATCAAAATAGTTTTGAGCTTTAGGCACATGATGAGATAAAAACATGATAAGACATACGATGTCCCGTATCTCATAAATGTATCTAAAAATTACATAAGATGTAATTGGTAATTATTACCTACCTAAATAATCTAGTTCTGTGTTTCATGCCATTGCTGTCATAGAATTAGGTGAAATATGGATTTTAGTCCCCTAAATAAACAGTGTGTTTTAGGAGGGTTGTTAATTTAGTGGGAGTCTATTCCTCTATACTAAAATAAACTTTGCATAATCTTTATTGTAGATCGATAGCCTCTTCAAGTAACAATAATCCCCTGTCACTGCGATCCATCCTTGAGAAGGATAAGCTATCTGGGACTAACTTTCTTGACTGGTTCAGAAGCTTGAGAATTGTTCTTAAGCATGAACGCAAGTTGTAAGTCTTGAATGCTCCAATTCCTTGAACCTTTCTTGCCTAGCTTGCCGTTGGAACATTTCCTTCAGCGTTATAGCCATGTCGTAGGCTTCCATTAGTTCCATGTCCTTCTGAAGTTCAGGAACCATAGTTGCCAGCATAATACATGCAACATCAGTAGAATCATTGATATGCTTATTATACTTATTCCACAAGCTTTGCCACAGGTGCGGTAGCAGCTTTGACAACTTTAGCCTTACCTTTGCCTTTCTTCTTCATTCCCTTTCCCTTTTGGACCATCAACACATTACTAAAGGGTTTCTTGATATTTTTTTCAGCAGTTTTGAGCATCAAATGCAACTCTGAAATTGATTTCTCCATATTATTCATATTGTAGTTCATCACAAATTGTGAGCAACTTTCTGGTAATGAATTCAGGATCAAATCCGTAGCCAACTCTTGGTTTATGGGAAACCCGAGTCTATCAAGCCGGTCAACATAGCCCTTCATCTTCAGAACATGAGGACTAACTAACGCACCCTCAGTCATTTTTGTCATGCACCTGGACATTGGTTCAGAAATTGCAAACTCTATCTGGAAGATCTAAAGAAGAAAAAGGGTAGTGTGACTACCACTACAGGTATTTATGTTATTGAAATTAATTTATCTACTAGTGTTTCCTGGGTATTAGATACCGGATGTGGATCTCATATTTGTATAAATGTGCGGGGACTCACCAGAAGTAGAAAGTTGAAGAAAGGAGAAGTCATCCTCCGCGTAGGGAATGGAGAAAGAGTTGCCGCCCTGGCTGTTAGATCATATGACTTAGTCTTACCTAGTGGACTTATCTTAACTTTAAATAATTGTTATTTTGTGCCTGCCTTGAGCAGAAACATCATTTCTGTTTCATGCTTGGATATGGATGGTTTTGATTTTATTGTTGCGAATTATAGATGTTCCATTTCTCGTAAAGGAATATTTTATGCAAATGCTGATTTGTGTGATGGTCTTTATATTATAAGCATGAAAAGGTCCACTGATACTCCAGTCTTTAACATAAATACAAAGAGATTTAAGTCAACCGATTTGAATCAAACCTATCTTTGGCATTGTCGTCTCGGGCACATAAACGAGAAACGCATAACGAAGCTCCATAAAGATGGACTTCTAGATTCATTTGATTTAGAAACATATGAAACGTGCGCATCTTATTTACGAGGCAATATGACTAAAAGTCCCTTTACTGGACACAGTGAAAGGGCAAGTGATTTATTGGGTCTAATACATACTGATGTATGCGGTCCTTTAAACACAATGGCTAGAGGAGGTTATCGACTTCATTACATTTACTATGATTTCAAGCGAGATATGGTTATGTATATCTAACGAAACATAAAGCTGAATCATTTGAGATGTTTCGAACGTTTCAAAATGAAGTGCATAATCAACTTGGTAAAACTATCAAAACACTTCGGTCAGATCGAGGTGGTGAATATTTGAGCCAAGAATTTGATGATCATCTTAGAAATTGTGGGTTTGTCTCCCAATTAACTCCACTAGCAACTCCACAGTGCAATGGAGTTTCTGAAAGGAGAAATCGAACCTTATTAGATATGGTTCGATCTATGATGAGTCATACGGATCTTCCATTATCCTTTTGGGGTTATGCATTACAAACTGCAGCTTTCACTCTAAATCGAGTTCCTTCTAAAACGGTAGATAAAACACCATATGAGATATGGTACGGGAAGAGACCTATTTTGTCTTTCCTTAAAATTTGGGGTTGTGAGGGTTACGTAAAACGACAAGTCTCAGAAAAACTAGCACCTAAATCTGATAAGTGTTTATTTGTATGGTATCCTAAGGAAACAAAAGGATATTACTTTTATAATCCCGCTGAGAACAACGTGTTTGTTGCTCGTTATGGTGCCTTTATAGAAAAATAGTTTATTTCAAAAGATACTAGTGGGAGAGAAATAAATCTTGAAGAAGTTCGAGTATCACGGATAAACCCTGAACCGCTACTGAAAGTTCAACAACGTTCTGATCCAGTTGAACCTCCGCAAGTGACACAAGGCCCACGTAAATCTGGTAGGGTAAGACATGAGCCAGAGAGATTCGGATTTCTCATTACTGATAGTCGTGATGTGTTGCTTATAGATCAAAATGAGCCCACCACTTATCAGGAGGCTATGTCTAGACTAGACTCATATAAATGGCTAAGTGCCATGAACTCTGAGATGCAATCCATGTATGATAACCAAGTTTGGAACTTGGCTGATTTACCCGAAGGTGGTACGACCATTGGATGTAAATGGGTTTTCAAGAAGAAAATTGACATGGATGGCAATGTGCATACTTTTAAAGCAAGACTTGTAGCAAAAGGTTTCAGGCAGACTCAAGGTGTTGATTATGATGAAACTTTTCGCCAGTAGCCATGCTTAAATCCATAAGAATTTTAATTGCCATTGCCGCACATTATGACTATGAGATATGGCAAATGCATGTAAGAACAGCATTTCTCAATGGGAAGCCGCTTGAGGACGTGCATATGACACAAATTGAAGGTTTTGTACATCCTGAGAATTCTAGGAAGGTATGCGAGCTTCAAAGATCCATTTACGGATTAAAGCAAGCTTCTTGGAGTTGGAATCTTTGTTTTGATGAAGCAATCAAGGATTTTGGTTTTATTAAGTACGAAGATGAGCCTTGTGTATACAAGAAGGTCAGTGGGAGTGTAGTTATTTTTCTGGTACTGTATGTTGATGATATATTACTCATTGGAATTGACATCCCAACATTGCAGAATGTCAAGTCTTGGTTAGGGAAGTGTTTCTTAATGAAATACTTAGGAGATGCAGCCCATATCCTAAGGATAAGAATCTATAGGGATAGATCTAAGAGGCTAATCGGTCTAAGTCAGAGTGCTTACATAGACAAGGTGCTGAATAGGTTCAGTTTTGAAGACTCTAAAATAGGATTGTTGCCAATGTCTCATGGCATAAGTCTAAGCAAGAATCAATGTCCTAGGACAAATGATGAGCGAGACCGTATGAATAAGATTCCATATGTATCGCCTATTGGATCTATCATGTATGTCATGCTATGCACTCGACCTGATGTATCATATTCTTTGAGCACTGCAAGAAGATATCAGTCAGATCCTGGTGAGAGTCACTGGATAGCGGTAAAGAAGATCCTTAAAAACTTAAGAAGGACTAAGTAAATGTTCTTGGTCTATGGAGGTTTTGAAAATGATCTAGTTGTAAATGGTTACACAGATGCAAGTTTTCAAAATGATATAGATGATTTTAGATCGCAATCTGGGTATGTGTTTACTTTGAATGGGGTGCGAAAGTTTCGGAAAAGTTTGAAGCAAGAGATCGTGGCGGATTCTACAACGAAGTTTGAGTATATTGCGGCGTCCGATGCAAAGAAAGGAGGCAGTTTGGATCAAAAAGTTCATTTTTGAACTAGGTGTGGTTCCAAGTATTGCTAACCCCGTTTGTTTGTATTGTGACAATAACGAGGCAATAGCACAGGCTAAGGAACCTTTATCGCACCACAGATCCAAACATATACTCAGGCATTTTCATCTCATCAGAGAAATTATTGAGAGGGGAGACGTAAAGATTTGCAGAGTACCTACTGAAGACAACGTTGCGGATCCATTGAAAAAAAGCACTTCCACAAGCAAAACATGATGGTCATGTTAGATCATTAGGCATTAGATGCATGTATGATTGGCCCTAGTGCAAATGGGAGATGTTGGGGCATGTGCCCCAGGTCAATCCATTAACTATCTTTACGAATACTTTTAGTTAATAAAATAGAGGATTTTATTTGTTGTTTATTATAATTAATTTGCATGTTTACATTATAATAAGATCCATGGGTATTTACAGAAGTATCTTAAATGTCCCTAGTCGATCATTATACTGGGAACTATAACGAATTAAGACTAGTTTGAGTCTTTATTGATGATCATATGATGATTATACGTATAAGGATACGAATCAAGATCACGAGTACTTGTTAGGGAACAAAGTACTGGACTGACCCGCTATGAGAACATCACATGGATTAAGTCATAGGTGTTTCTCATGATAGGTATATTTTTCAATCCTCTGACTTGAGATTACCAGAGACTTCAACATTAGGAAGATAGTGATTTGACACTATCAAACATTGTCTTTAACCGGACGATTATAAAGGTTGTGATTGGTTACTGTGTGAGCAATGTGATGAAGTTGTGTAATCGAGATAGAATTTCTCCCTCTTATATAAAGAAAGATATCTAGTGGATCCCTCGATATGTTAGACTGTTAAAAGGCCTAGTCTAAGTGAATTGATATTGATCAATGTCACTTGGATGTTTTCAGTCTACCTAGAGATCGAGACTTGTATGATTGAACAAGTTGGATGACAATTCCATGCCTTATGTTTGATCAAAAGGATATCGTGTGACAAAATGATGTTATATGCACTATTGATTAGGTTGTATCAATTTGATATTCGTACAACTTGGGTAGTCATAATGTCTTGCTAGAGGCTGCTTATGACTTGTATACCAAAATGTGTTTTGGTCCACTGTGAACGTTGTATGAGGCTATTGTGTCGCACACAAAGAATGATTTTGTGAGATTTTAAGATGGTTCAGAAAAATGAATTTTATATGATAAGATTCATGACAGAAACGTCCTTGTGGTGTATTACACTTATACTTCTTTAAGTAGGGGTATATGTGTAATTTATTTACCCGTCTATATACAAGGGTTGTATAAATAGACGCTTTAAGTTACAATACACGTACGAAAGATTAAAAGGCCGAAACTCTATTTTTTTTTAGGGAACGACCTAGGGTTTTTTAGCATGCTCTGGATCGTTTTGGAGAGAAACAAAAGGTTTGGTATTCTCTCGAAGCTAGCACTTCGAATCTCGGCCGCCGTTCATGTGCGGACTACTGGTAGAGGGTGTTCTTCGTTGGCAACGCCTTAGAGATCGATCAACTTTCAGAAAGGTATATTGCGACTTAGGTATGATTAAGTTTTTCATGGTTTAAACATTTTTAATGGAATTAGACTCGGATCCTGTTGGGGTTTTTGTCAAAATTGTTTTGTAATCTCCTCTGCGCATGAACCCCAAAACCAAACACTAACCTTTCCTATTTATCACACACATATATATCTATTGTTCATGAAATCAAAATTTACAATCCTTAATCTAAAAACTGTAAATTTAATGCATACCATTACCTTCACCAACACCACAGTAAGCAACCACAGCTCCCTTTCAATCAATTCAAAGGACGACAACAAGGGAGAGAGAAAAGAGAAACAATGAGAACAAAGAACTAATAAGGACAACAACAAGATGAAAATAATAAGGAAGACGATGTGTTACAAAAACGAGGATGAAGGCGATGAACAGTGGGTACATACCCATGTTCAATTTCAATTTTTTATTAAAAAGAGTTCAAATGACCAAAATACCCCTATATTTTTATCATTAACCTTATAGTTCAAATACCCTTTCAAGCAATTGAGAATTTTCGTAATTATTTTCATTTTTATCTCCTCATATTTTTCCAAATTGAAGGCCAAAAAATACCCCAATTGGACCAAAAAATTAAAAAATTTACCAACATAATTTGAAACTCCCAAACAACCCATCTTGCACGCGATTTGAGGTGTGGGGCCCACATCAGCTCATTAAATCTAATTAATGTACAAAACTCGAATGTTACAACTTAATTATAAATATTTTTGTGAAACTCAAAATGATAGTTTAAGTCAACATTTTAATTATCATGAAACTCATTTCGATATGTATCTCTAGAAAAAACCCCATGAAATATAAAATTTACTTGGTCGGCTTGAATTTCGCAAAATAACAAAGTATATAGTACACAACCATAAGCACACATCACACAAACATAAGATTAATTAAAAATCTCGATTTCACCGATCTTTAACTCTTGACTCGCGGCCAAAACCCTTAATCCTTGATTAACCATAATTACCGATTTAAAAATTTTGGGATTTGACAATACAAGCCAAAAAAGTCAAAATTTTGGCTGTGAGAAAACATGAAGAGATGCATGAGAACGAAACAAAAGTAAGGCCAGATAAACTCGAAGGATACAAACAACAAATAATCAATGCATTGAAAAATAACAAGAAGGTAAACAAACAATGAATAGCTTAGAAAAAATATGAAGGACTTTGTGAAGAAGCATCGAAAGGCAATAACGTCAAGGTAGTTCCAAGGAAGCTGAAATCGAAATTCAAGTTCATACCAAGACTTCAACCAATCAAAAAGATAGATCCTAGAGAAATATGCATACCAATAAGCGTTGATGGGCACTGGTTTTTAGATTTCTTATGTGATATGAGAGGCTCAGTAAATGTCATGCCAATAATGGATATGTTGCACATCAATTTGAGGATCAATTGTCCCGATATGACAAATTTACAAGTAGTTGAAGGCAAGTTGGTACCGATTATAGGAATAGACTTGAATGCGCATGTGAAAGTTGAAAGATTCACATTTATCGCGAATTTTGAGGTTATGGATCACAACATGGATGATGATGTGTCTATGACACTTAAAAGGCCATTTGTGAATACTGCCAATGCATACTTGTACATAAGGAAAATGAAGATCACAATGAGTATCGATGAGGACAATGATGCTAAGAAGATAGTCTTTATTGATGGAGAAGAAGTGCATCCAATTGGGAATGACATAATTATCTTCGATCTACAATTAGAATATCTCAATTTAGACTCAAACTAAACAAGTGAAAAGGTGTGGTTCTAATGACGTTAAACTAAGCACTACTAGGAGGTGGCCCAGGGGTTTTAAAATTTCACGTTTTTAAATTTCAGTTAGTTAGTTAGTCAGTTAGTTTAATAAGTACAATTCACACGTAATAGTTTTTAACTTTTAAAAATTTGTGTTAAAATACGTAGGTAAATCCATTTGTCGGGTGATAATTCATCTGAATGGAAATTTCTCACCTAACTCATGAAAGAACGTAAAAGAGCGAATGAGTTTAAGCAGAAAAGGTAAGGTACGTAGGCAAATCATGGGTAAGTTTTTATGAAACTTGTATATTTACATGGATTTCATGCGATCACGTTATCTCGCCTTGTAATACATGAAGTTGGGGAAGCGCTAAATAGTAATAAATGAAAAATATAGGTCAGAAATATGGACCGAGAAGTCGATGTCGTGTATGTAACACAAATACATATAAGAAAATACCTATAGGGGTGTCGGCATCATTGTGGCGAACCAAGTTTAGAGTATTTGAGTATGGTTGGAGCTGAACCAAATTTCCTAGATGATATATATGAGAAACCCTATAACATATATATTTTAAGAGCCATAGAGCGAGCATTGGCTGTCCAAGGACAATAAGGCTAGGTAATGGGAACTTAGATTGTGCCGAAGCACATTAAGAAAGGGAGTGTTAGGAAAGTCTACCTAATATGGCAACATTTCCTTGTTGTTTCTCTATACATCACCCTTCAGCAGGGAAATCAACAAGCCAAATGCAGTTTATTTATATGAGATTATGAAGAACGGGGAGATAAATTTATAAGATCATATACAACAATCTGAGGGAGTCCATTTTGTTAGAGAGTGAAAACGAATTTTTGTTTCCTATATTGATCACTCATTTATGTTTGAAGGCTGGAGTGTGATTGCTTTAAGATGAAGAAATTGATATTGAGGCCCAAGTAACCATGGATAATGCTTTTATGCTCACACTAAAATCACCGCTTGGTTATTAAGACTTCAAGGATGAGAGGGAAAGAGCTGAGGGGGCTAGACTTAAGGCCAAGTTGTTGGCCAAATAGTAGGAAGATAATGAAGCAATAGCAGTAGCAGCAAAGTTAGCACGGAAGTTGGAAAATGAAGGATATGGTGGGGAGGAGTAACAGTAGGGATTCACTGAGGGCTATGAGTTCATAGAACCACTAATTGGAGAGTAGGACTTTGATGGTTCTAAGGTTTTTCCACCACAGTCACCAATACCACCAACAAAGGACTTGACTTCAAGGTAGCAGAAGCTGTAGATTTCTAAGATGATGAGAAAATACTATGAGAACATGGCTCAATATCGTGAATCCTTAAGGAAATATGAGTAAGACAGACAGAATAGATAGTGAAACTTCATGTCATTTGTCAATCATCAAAGGGACGTAACTAGATATGAGAAGAGCAGAGGGATAAGAACTACTGATAGGTCTTTTGGTTTTTCACTAGAACAAGCTTACGCATTCAATCCGTATGTGGTGCAAATCAGAAGGGTGGAGTGTCTATTAACACCATCCTACGATGGAGCTGATGAGGCAGATGATGACGCGCAGTCCTGATGTCAGTGTCTTAGGATTACTTTAGATCTAGGTAGATGAGAGATACATTGATACCATTTCATTTTAGATTTAGGATATTTTGTTACTTAATTTTTTAAATTTTATGTTTAGTTTAGTTTATTATTTTATATCTTGTGTTATTATATATGTTTGTGTGTTTTAGTGTTTTCATGATTTCAAGCTTATTTTTAAACTTTGAGGATAAAGTTTGGTTTAAGTTAGGGGACATCAACACTACACTACAATACGAAAGTGGTAAGAAAAGTTGAAATAAGGATAAATAAATACTGCAGATATGATCATTTAAATCTTATTTTTCAAGCAGTTAAATAGGAAAGCAAGGTTGTGTATTATATTTCATTCAGTTACTATTTGAATGTTTAGCTAATATAGATTAGGTCATATATAGTAATATGTAATGAATAAGAAGTTCATTTGCATGTTCATGTCTTTAATTTAGGATGACTAAAATATTAGTTTCTAGTTGATATGAAACGTAAGAGAGTGTTTTAAATTTCTCAAGAAAATAATGAAATGTAGCATTAACGATATAATTTCATGATAAGAAATCTAGATTTAGGGAAAACCACGAACTTGAATTAAAAGCAAAAAATTACTAGAACACTTCTTGCGAGAAAAGTTAGATCTCTAAGAAATTCTATAATAAATATGAATCTTATTTTAATATATAAAGTAAATAAAGACTTAATGCAAAGAGGGGAAGAAATAGGCATTTTAAATGAAAAGTTGGAGTTAACTTGCTTGATTAAGTGAAAATGAGAAGTGCTAACAAAGGTGTTAGAAATAAAAAATAGGGTGTCCCACGAGTTCTATAGGAAATGAAGCAGAGAACTTGATTGTTGGAAAAAGTGACGAAAAAATGAGTCCATAGGAAAATGAGCAGGTACCATGAAATAACGATAAATAAAAGAAAATAGAAAATAAAAGAAAAAATAGATAAAAATAAAGAAACGATGGTGGAAGTTAAAATAAAACTCTTCAAATAAAAGATTTAGCTCGAGTGATAATAGTTTTATTGAGTTAAGTTTTCTTTCCAACTATGCTAAGTCTTATAGACACTTGAAGTGCTAAAGTCTACCAAAATTAGTTTGATGTATGGTTATTAGTAACTTCCCGTGCTTAATGAGAAATCGTAAGATGGTACACTTGCTACTTGAGTGTCGAGATGAAACAAGCTTGTGAATAGTGGTGGTTTTAGTTGTGATCTACTTTGGCGTTTCAAAAATAAGTTGTATGTATTGTTAAAGCTACATACTTTGAAAACATAAGTTTTTGAAAAGAAAAACTCTTGAGTGGATTATTAACTTGAAACTTAGTGAATTAAAGGATACTCCATAAACGATGTAAAATGAGTTATAACTAGTGTAATAGGAGTATTTAGGAGACTTAGTAAGATATACTTTTGCTCGGGTTGTGCAAAATCCTAAGTTTGTGGGTATATGATAATTGATTATTTAGAATTATCTATATGGTTAGTTTAGTAGTATATTTATTATAAATATCCCTAAATGAGCTCTAAGTGACGGTGTTTGTGCATTTTCAGGCAAATAAGGCATAAAGGAAGGAAACGAGCGAATTCGAGAAGAAATGGAGCAAAAACACAACTAAGGAGGTTCGGTGCCATATCTACATAGGTTGGCGCTATGGGGCATCAAAGCACAATGTAGGACGACAATGCATGGCATAGGAAAACAAAAAAGTGGAGAAAAGTAATTAGGAGGCTTAGCGCAAAGGGAGTCTAAAGGGTAGCGCCAGGACAAGAGAAGAGAGGAAATGCACACGGAATGTTTGGCGCTGTGGCGGCGCTGTAGGAATGAACACACAGCTCTGAGACTTAAGTGACAGTGCCAATAAGAGAAAAAAGAAAGTAGAGTTATATTTCATGGTAAATTTTAAAGTAAGGTTTCTAATTATTTGGAAACGTGATTAAGGAGTATAATAGATAGGAAAATATGGTAAACATGGAGCATACAAAAGATTAGTCACCATTAGGAATAGTTAGCATTGGTTTACTTATTCTTGAGTAATTAGAAAATTCGTAGAGAGAAGACATTGAATACTCACATGTGGTGATTTGGGTATTGCTTTTATTGATTTAATTGAAGTTGTTTCATTATATCTCTAATTTCAATGAATACCACTATGTGCATTTTTGTTTCAATGAAATGTGAGTAGTCTATTAATCTTATGGATCAATATATCCTACGGTATGAATTATATGTTATAAACATGAATAGAGTGTACTAAATAAAAAGTGCAATGGTTAGAATTTCTATCAATTCTGAGCTACGAACTTCTTGATCATGTGATTGTTGATATTTGATTTTAGAAGTTATCATGGCCAATGAAGCTTTTAAGCCGGATATGAACGGTACAACTGTAAAATACACAACATCGAGCGGTAGTTGTTGATTAAGGAGGCATGAATAGCAAACTTAATTGGTTATGAATCTAAAGATTTGGAACATTAAAGCAATGTAGAGATTACGTTATTCACGTCGATAGGTGGAGTTCTAGTTTGCACATTAAAATCTTTTCCCTCAGGATAGTGGGATAAAGTGGATTTTAAGGATATATACCTATTCTAATTAGGCGCATACATATAATAAAAATGATAAATTGAGTTGAAAAGCATAGTATTTCATTACGTAAGTGAAGTTGTAAACTAAAATAGTATTAATAAAACAGTTAAAGTAATTTGCATTGATTTGTAAGTATAGATTAGCTTAATTTAGTTATAAAACTAATTAAAATGATTTCCTTAGCAATAGAGTAATTGTAGCTAAGTACGTAGTGAGTGCATAAACCTTTCTCTGATGACGATATACGAAGTCTACGTAAGTTGGTAACACTATTGCTACAAGCGAGCTGTTATACTTGCGGCATGTACATGAAGAAAACAATGAGTATCCAAAGCCTGAATATTCGATTAAGTACCATTACTTTATTAAGGGAATTAGGTGAGGATTAGAGGCCATCTATGGTGATGGATTCATTTTAGACATAGAGGAGTACATGAAGCACATCACTACAATTTTTCTAGGAAAATCATGAATGCATGGTGTTATTTCATCAACGCCAGCTTACAGCTAAGTCTGCAATATTATGAGATCATGAATGACAAAGTCATCTTGCTTTAACACAATGTAAAGGGATTGGGATGTTTAGATTTTGGCAAGATTATCTATGAGTCAATAAGAAGTGTCATCACAATGAAGAAGAATGACAGATTACTATATCCTTTGATGATAACGGCTTTACGTAAAGAAGATCAAGTAAATACGACAGGACTTGAGATAGATGTTTTATAAGAAAAGAACATAACAGATGAAGTGATAGAAATATGGTAAAATTGATGGATATAAAGACTTTGAAAATGAGAGGAAAAGGCTGAGTGTGATGACCTAAAACCCAATAAACATGCTTTAGGGAAATTTTAGTAAATTTCCAAGCCCTACACTAATTTAGCCCTAATATAAAAATTAAATTAAAAACCTTAGCCCCTTTTGTTCAAAATCAACACGTTTGAGAGAAACAAAAAAACTGGTAGCAGTTGGATTGGCTAATTCAAATAGACCACCTAAAAGGTAACCCTCACCCTCATCTTCTTCATCATGCTTTCTTTTTAAAAGCTTTCAATGGTTTACACTTGTTTGGGTTTGTACAAAAAAGAATATAAAACCCCATCTAAGGGCGGTGCCAAAGCACACCATCTGAAGTAGGCGACACCGCCGGAAGTGGGCAGTGACACAACCATCGACAGGGACGTCCCTAGTAGGGGCATCCTCAGCACTGCTCCCCGAGGACATTGGGAGTGCGTTTGGCAGGGATTCCCTGCCCAACGCATCCAAGGGTTGTTTGGTCCCTGGACATTAGACTAGGGGCCAAACCCCCTTGTCTGGTCAACTGTTAGTTAACCGATCAACACCCAAAAAATAAAATAATAAATATAATAAGTTAAAATATAATATAATAAAACAATATATAGATATATATCATAAATAAATATAAAAATAATATATTTTCAAATGGGTTGGGACGGGCCCCACCATCGACCCTCTCACTAGAGACGGGGGATCTGCGAGGACCATGCTTATGAGCCTCACCCTGAAGTAATTGAATAAATAATTAACTATCAATTTCGAATCATCGAATAATGTGATTATTGTTTAAATTTCCTAGATTCGCAAGGAGGTTCACATCAAGCCTCATGCGTGCGAGGGCAGTTGAGAGAGTTTAACTCTTTGAGTTAAGGTAAGTGGAGAGTTCCACTAATTTATTAAATTTGGGTTGCTACTAGTATATTTAGAATTCATGACTTTAACAAAATGACTTGGGATGGGGTATTACCTACCTTGGTTGACTTCAAGTAAGGCCTCTTAGGGATCCATAGTCATAGGGTGGAACCAAGTCACTTTACATGCTTAAGAGCCTCTTGGGGAGCCATAGTAACGTGGTGGAACCAATTCAGCCATTTCTATAAAGACCTCTCAGGGAATCGTGGATCCACGATGGAACCAAGTCACCTGGGCCTCTTGAGGAACTATGGACACATGATGGAATCAAGTTACCTACGCATATTTATTATAATATGATGATTGGTCAACAAGGGAAGGAAATGAAAAATGAGACAATGGACTTGCATTTATATCTATTACATTCTATGTATCTCTCTTACAACCCTTTTGCATGCAAAAGCTGATTTCGTCAAGTTTTATAACTATTGAAACTCCGTATCACTACTTAAGTTATTTTATGAATATGATATGCTTACGCCTTGTGGGAATTGATGCCATGCTTCAGATTTCAATGCTATCTTGATTTTTTAATGCATGCTAGCTTTATTTTGCTTTATAGGTATTACTTGCATGTTTAATATTTGAGCGTAGTTCTTCTCTTATTGGGCTCCGTTGGTTCTTTAGCTCACCCCACTTACACTACAAGTCCGTCTATGAGTGCGATAGATCATGGCAAGGGGAATTTCATTGCTTGAAGTCTCCTTGTAGCATAAGCATTGCATGATATATCTACTATTTGTTTTGAAAACCATTAACAAGGGTTAGAATCTAAGCAAGTATGTTGGGTAGTTAAACCTTTCTTTAGTTAGTTAGATACATTTATGAGTATCTGAAGGTTATGGAGATTTTATATGGTTTTGATTTGCTTAGGTGAATATGAGATATCTAATGGTTTGGTTTATGATGACATATGGTATTTATTAAAACTTAAATTCCGCTTTGTTTTTCCATATTTATCTATATGTTATTATGTAGGTTGTTTAGGCATGCCAGACTATTATTTTGGCCTGGTTCATATATTAGGTCTAAACAGAGGTTTGGGCCAAGCGACCCAACGCTAAGTCGGGGAAGGGTCATTTTACTGAGATTGCCCGAATATAGACAGAGGAAAAAAGAAAAATTAGAGATGAAATGAGTAGAGTTTTAGAAAAAATATCAAGAGCTAGAAATGATGCGAATGTGGAGCAACTTGCTAGGGAGTACGATGGACTTTTCATGGAAGAGTCATGGTTGGCCTTTATAGATATAATTCTATGCAATCAAATGTGAACTCTGAGGAATGAAGAACTGGTGTTCGAGAATCAGAAGGCCTTAATGATGAGCATTCACAGGATGGATAAGACGATATCTAGATGACAAAGAAGACAAGGAGGCGCAGAGGTTCTTATACCATCTACACAAATGAGGATACAGACTAATTGTATTTTTTTTATTATCAAATATCTAGAGGTCAGGACTACAACTTCTATGATCCTGCTGCGAGTTATTTGTCTCAGAGAATTGTTCCAATGGTGGATTATGATGATGATGCAACTTCAGGACAACGACAATGATTTCTTTACTCTACTTTATCTTCTTTGTCTCTGAGTGATAATATGTGAGGTCTTACATGGAACTCTTGTGATGATACAATATGTGATCTATGCTTAGTGATTTGATAATTTGATACTATATTACTACATGTGATACATATGTTATGGTGATGATGGTGATACATTCAATACATTGGTGATGGTTTTATTATAATTTTTATGCATTTTGTTTAATGAAATTTATGTATTAAGTTTATTATATATTGATTATCAAATTTATGATTATATCAATTCGTTTATACTTCATGAGGTATATTTGTTTTGTTGAAAATCTAAATTAATTTGTAAACCTTGAGGACAATGTTTGAAATGAGTTTGGGGCTATTTTTAGATGAGTATAATAATGATAGCAAAGATAGAAAAGAAAGCAAGAAAGGAAAAGTACGTAGAAGATAAATCTAGAATTGATCCAAAAAGTTCAAAATTTTGATTCAATATTCAAGTAAGTTGATGAAGATTTTCAACTTTCTTCCGAAATTCAAGTAAGCATGAATTTCATTTTACTTTATTTCTAGTTAGGAAAAGAATGAAAATGAATATATATATATATAATAGATTTTTTAATGGAAGTGATACTTTGTATTACCCAAGTGAATTATATGATAGAATGAATCAATTTTTATACCATTTTTTAATTAATTTTACTAGTTGAAGTATACACTGGATTGATTGCATTGTGTTAGTCATAAGAATGGATAGAAGATCAAAACGATAGCACAAGATGAACAAGACAGATTTTTAAAAATCTTGTGATACAAAGGCTATTGATTAAATATTTTATAGTATATATATAAAGTTAATATGCCACAATTGAAAGAAGAAATAGGTTAGAAACCGATGAATTTTATAAGTTAGAAATGACATTTTCTTTAATTTTAGTGGGTAGTTAGAAGTGGTAACAAGAGTTTACAAATATAGAGAGTCCTCTAGATTCCATAGGAATGGAGCAAGAAATCTATATGAGGAAAAATGTGAGAATGTCCATAGGAAATGGAGCAGGGACTCAAAAGTCAGATAAAAATATATATAAGAAAAAATAATTAGGAATAATAGAAAAAAAAATGAGAAATGAAAAGATGGATGTTCTTAAACTCTTCAAAGACTAGATTTAGCTCGAGTGCTTAAAAATTGGGTTAAGTGGAGTATTTCTTAATCTAACACATTTTAAACAATATATTTATTGGTATCTTGGCAAAATTACTATTGATTTTGATTGTGGTGCTAATATGAAGTATTTTCTAAAGTTAAGATTAATCTAGTGGTTTTTGGGTTTTGAGATTTTATACCTGTCATTGAAAGCTTGATGCTTGTCAGTGGAGATTAAAAAAGACTATATTATGTATGGGCCTTTGTATTGATTGAACTTTAAGTTCTAATGGATGTTGCATTGATTGGTTGAGTTATCATTAAAGGATTGTTCGTTTATTTCTAAATCATTATATTCTAACATAAATTCTATTTACTTGTAGGTAATATATTTATATTTAAAGATCACTTCTATTTAAAACTTCTATTGTTTAAAATTAAGATGAATTAGGCTAAAATCAGTATATAAAGAATGAAAAGAGAATATGATTAAGAATATTCCTTTGTTCGGGATAGCAAAGTGTTGATTTTGGAGGTATTTGACAAGTTAGTAATTAAACATATTTTATAGTGTAATTTAAGTTGATTTTACATATAAATGATGATATTACACTATGTATTCTTTTGTTTTTGTGATGTCAAGATTTAATTAGAAAAAATAAAGAAATGGAAGAAAAAGAGGAAGAAGATTAAAATAGTCATCTGGAGAACAAAGCCATCGATTAGCAAACTATGCGAAATTATACAGGAATCGCTATTTAAATCGACAGTAGAAAACAGCCATCAAATCATCAGCGAATTAGAGTTTACACTAGGAATCGTCAAATGAATCGGTGGAGCACATAGATCAATTTCCAGTGAATAACTCAGCAATTTGTGAACAAAATGGAATCGCTGAGGTTAGTTACAAGTTTTTTAGATTATTATGAAGAATTTGAGTTTATCTATAATTTGTATAGCTTGGAAAACTATAAATAGGACCTTAAGGCTTCGAAATTTGCGATCTCTCTCTCTCTCTCTCCCTCTCTCTCTCTCTCTCTCATTTCTTCTTTTCTCTTAACAAATTTGTGAGAACTGTAAGTTATTTTTATTGAGTTTATATTTGTAGCAACATTGGAGTTTTGTTTATGTCATTATGATATATTTACTTAATTATGTATTTCAATTATGTTATTGTCTTGTTTATTTCCTACATGAGTAAGTAGTTTACTAATCTAAATAAACCATAGACAAGTGTATACTTTGGATTGCTATATAGTTATAATTAAGGAATCATACACTTAATACTTTCAATCTATTTATATACAAAGATCACAGTTTATAAGTTGTTTTTGCGTATTACAACTAATGAAGATTAATATTGTATGCATAGTTGCAAATATTTATTATGATATTTTGATTTTGATTCTATGTCTATGATTATTGACAACAATTATTGAAGTAGTAACTAAAATTAATCTATGGGGTCATATTACTCGAGTGGATGTTTTAGGCGATTGTATTCTAAGTTATTTATTGATTAGCATATTCTGATTAATATTTAATTTAGATTAGACAAGACTTTCATTAAGTGTTAATGCTATCGTAATTTTTGTTTTATTGTATTTTATCCAATAGGTAGATTTACAATGATAATGATATGATTTGTTTTTCATTGAATTTTGGAAAGTCGATGATTTGCTAAAGGCTATTAACCTGGAGTTTTTCACATAGTAAGGTTACATTAGTTTTTTATTCATCAAATAATGATGGTTACTTTAAAATTACAAAAGTAAGGTATGTCTCATTTTCAAAAGGAGTCATTGATGATGATGTTGATGCATATGTTGTGTCTTTGATGAAGTGGAATGAATGATTCCTTTTGAAAAGGAGCCATCTATACAAAATACAAAAGCTCTTAATTACTCCTTCTCAAAAGGAGTAATTTCTTCAACTCGAAATAGTGAACCACTGCAAACGATATGTGCATATCAAGATAGACAAGCCACATCACGTCCACATCTCGAGATAGACAACCCCTGTCACGCATGTACTCAAGGTAGACAACTCATGTAAAGGAAACACACATATCTCGAAGTGGACAACTTATGCAAACGTCACACATGTAGCTCGAGGTGGAGAAGTCATGCAAATGCCACGCTCATATGTCGAGGTGGCCGACCCATGCAACCTCATGCAATTCATGCAAATGTTACACTCGTATCGTAAGATGTACAATTCATGCAACCTCATACAATCCATATAAAAGTCGCACACGTATCTCGAGGTGGACAACTCATACAACCTTGTCCAAACAATGCAAACCATGCAAAGGTCATGCATGTATTTCGAGGCGGGCAACCCATGTAATCTCATGCAATCGAACTAAACCATGCAAACGTCACGCGCGTGTCTCGAAGTGGAAAACCCATGGAAGCAACATGCACGTATCACGAAGTAGATAATCCATGCAAACTTCACCCACGTATCTCGAGAGGGCAACCCATATATATCTACTACAAACGATGCAAAACATGCAAACATTACGCACGTATCTCGACGTGGGCAACCCGTGCAACACATACAAACCATGCAACCCATTCTTTAAAGTTTTGTTTTATTTATATCTTGTGATCATAAGAAGAGATATGTAGATTAAAAACTTTAAAGGCCAAAACCACATTATCTCTTTATCTAGAATTTAAAATTAAAATAATAAGGAAGTTTTAAAAGTATGATTTCATTCCATGAAAAAGCTTGTATACAACTTCATTCACCTAAGATATAAATTGATAAAATAATCACTTAGACATCAAAAAAAAATTATCATACAGGTCTATCAACGATTACGTTGACGTTGTTGCTCCGTTATGCAAACTGGACGTATTGTATGTCAAGTTGGATGTTATGTTTGGACATTCGATTAAGTTTTTTGAGGTTGTTAATATTGCATTGAGTTTCGTTGAGTTGATTAATGTTCTTCCTCTAGTTCACTCGACTCACCTCTGGTACTAATGTTTCCAAAATTAGGAGGTTGAACCGTTTCAAAATACTGACTTCCTGTATGTGGTTGGCCAAAAGGAACATGAGGCGGCGGCATGCTTAACAGGTTCATGAATGAGCCATCTCCACTATATGACATATTGTAATTATAATATGTGGAGTAAATGGACTCAGCATGTATTGAGGCAATGAAGGATACATTGGATGTCTAGGCATTCAATGGTCCATATATAAAGAAGACAGCCCGGTGCATAAGAATCAAAATGGTAAGGAGGAAGATTCATGATCGGTGCCCCAAGTATAAACACTTGAGGCTCTGGTTGCATTGGGGACAATGTAGGAATGTACCCATGAGAAGAATGACGTGGTGGGGATGAGCGTTGGCAACTATCACCAACTGTTTATGTTCTTCTCGCACTCAAACGAGATGAACGTGGTGGATGAGAATGTCTGCTACTCTCAGCAGTAGTCTATATCCGACAAGATGGAAGTGGTGGACAAAGACGATTAGTGCTCCTACCCAAAGTCTGGGTTTGTTTTGTTCTTCTTTTCACCTCTCTATTTTATTTGCCCTGATCTTCTTCTTCATTCTCCTCATTTATAGCCTATTCGACATCAATTCCACTATTTTATTTGCCTCTCACATGCCTCAACATAGTCTGTATTAGTGGTTCCCGTCACAGGCATACCTTCGATAGGTAAGTCGAGCCGTACATGTACGCCCTGGAATGTAATAGTGCACTCACCATATTGTATGTGAAATATATGTCTCTGGGCCCCATCTCTCAACGAATGCAGTAATCAAAGCCCAATAAAGGCTAAAAAATGATACGCATAAAATCCCATAAAACCTACTGGAACGTAGATATGGGATCATTCGAGAATGATACTCCACCATTCAATCAATGACACCACTTCTTCGATGCACGCGCAATGTTTCATACACCTTATAATTGAAAATAAGATGTCAATGGATATCTATATTATACGTTTATTTATGAACATTGGATGTATCCATCTTAAAAAAAATTACCTGATCCCTCCGAGCTTGCAAGGATCTGTGTATAAGATTGAAAATGTAATAGTGAAGGATCTGATGGACCTGGATCCATTAGTGTACAAACTACAATTTAGGTATTTAAAAAAATTATTCATGTTGTTCGAAAAGTCACCACAATTCATTATTATAGGTTCAAACAATAATGAATACCTAATCGTATCATGATAGTAAATTTCTAGATATTTCAAAAGGCTCAATATAATCAAATTACATACTTAAGCCACGAACAAACAATATATGAAATGGACTATTAGTTTTGATTGGAAGATTGAGCTCTGGTTGGACAATTTTTTTTGTTATGTCCCTCTGTACGACAAATGTCACATCGGTTCTTCCTAGTAGGGACTCGATCACGGTCTTAATTAGGACATGTTTTTCTTTTATGTCCTTCTTGATGACATATGCCATCAAGGCTCTTGAAACATTAGGAAGATCCATCTCGTTTTGCCTTCGCGTTCCCTTTGGTCTCCCTCGGCCACATCTGCACCTTGGGTCGGATATGATCTTCGTCACAAAAGTCGGCCAATATTTCTTATCAGAATGGCTTTGAAATTAGAGGAGTAACATTGCGATTACACATCTATCTAGTAGTATGGCTCAATAAATTACGAGTAGCTCACTTGAATAAAGCCACATACAACTAACACGTGTGAGCAAGGGAAACCAAACGATTGCCATTTATTGCAACTGCACACGGGATCCTTCAAGATGACGACTTGGGTATTGTTGCCTTTATGCATGCGATATTCATGTCGTCCAGTCAACACTTCAAACTCACCTATGTCGCGATTTATCAAATTGACTTGATGCCTCCTTGCTGGTTATTCTTGATTTATGAGTTTATCCATGACATATTTTGTCTACGATTGGTCGTTTGAGATTGCTTCATTGATTTCCTATTTACGTCGATCGTGGCATGTCACCAATCTATAGTAAATCATTCGAGTCATCGCTGTTAGTGGCAAGAATTGAGCCCCCTTTAATACACCGTAAAACACTTTACAATTGAAAAATGAATTCATGTAAGTAATATTACTTTAGTGATAACTAAATCATTGAATGCAAAACAAAATTTCCATTTCATACTTACCAACACCATTATAAGTCATCCATCCGTACCGCATGCCTTCGTTATGCGATTGAGTCCATAGCTCTTTATGGATGGCATTGACATATTGCACACATTGAGGGGTTCGCAATGATAAGTATGCAAAACGCTCCATGCACGCATAACATTTTTGAACTTGATGTTGACCAGCTACTCGAGAAAGTAGTTTTTTCAAGTGTTCATTTTTGAATTGAGTGTTGAAATTACTGACCAAGTGTAACAGACAATAACGATGGTATCCTTCTGGAGGATAAAAATCATTGGTCGGTGTGTTGACCGCCTCCAGAATGTTAGGGTAATGATCAATAATAATGCAAATATCATCTTTATCCATCATGTGTTCGTGCAACATCCTCGAAAACCATCCCCACGAATCTGTAGATGTGGTTTTCTGCAACAGTAAATGCTATCGGTAGTATGTGTCAATTGCCATCAACAGAGATGACAATCATTAGCTTACCACTATATTTTTCATATAAAAAATCGCGTCAATTTTAAGAAAAGGCCTGTAAAACCTTAAAGCTTGTATTGATGCTTCGAATGTGAAAAACACACGACGAAATTGAGGATACTCACTCCTTATCTCATTAGAAGCCCATTTTATATATGACCACTCAATTGTTGTCCCCCGACTCTTAATCTTCACGGCCGCCAACCAGCTTGGCAATCTAGCGTATGACTCATCCCAATCTCCAAATGCATTTTCAATTGCCTTCCTTTTGGCATCCCACATTCGCTTGTAGTTTACTTTGTGTCCGTATTTTCCCTTAATTATTTATATTAATTCCTTGATAGTTATTGCTTGATCTATCTGGACAATGCTTTAGATCTCTCGCCCAAGCATGTTGGCATCGAGTTGGGCATGACCACGTTCTACGTCGGGATTTATATAGTTATCTAGCATATCAAATTGTGTAATCTCCCATAATTGCGTTTTCCTTCGCAAATAAGCATGAAGATGTCACATGCACCCGTCTTGCGCACTTCTGCACTTGATCGCCCAAAAAGTTGTAGTCGATTCCATCACATGATATTATTAATGTCTGTTAATATGCCACACTTTGACAGCATGTTGTAAGTTTTTTTTGTTGTCAAAGCACATCCCTATTCCAAATCAAAATTAGATATGTCCCCCCAGTCTGTTGATGAGAATGTTGGGTCGCAGTGGAGTTAGCCACCTCCCAATCGATTTCATTATACACCGATAATGGTTGGCGAACTTCATCATCACTGGCTTCCTCCATGAAATTCTATTCTTCGATAGCAAACTGCTCAACATCTTGCACGTTTTCCACCGTTGGAGATTTATACCTTGGGTCATCCGTAACAACATTTAGGTTTTCCCAATCGACAAATGGTACAACATCCTCAGGGGGACGCACATCCTCGTCCGCATCATTAATGTCATCATCTTCGTTGGGTTCATCATCACTTTATGGTGATTGCATATGTAATCTTTCCATCATAGATCTAGTGTCTGACGTGTTGACATCTTCATCTACTAGTTGCGAATGAAATGTATGATTTTAAAAATAGTCGATTGGCTCAAATGTTAAATAAATATCTACCCTTACAGTTAATGGTAGATTGGCCATTATTGCTCACATCAAGTCAAAGTGCGTTGTGTCTTCCAGCTATACAGGGACAAAATACTGTGAACCCTTAGGCAAGATTATCGCGTGACGATAAGTCATCCTTACTATAGTTTCTGTAGATGAGATATTGAATGCGTTGCATATGTGATCCATCAATTATTGTCTACTCATCCCAAAATTAAACATCGACACTACTAATGGGGGTACATTGTACCCAATGTCATTCTTACCATTTACAATTTCACCGTTTGCATAAAAGAGAAATGGGATGTTCCTATGTTCCATGACCTACATAATTTATTGAACAATGATGATGTAAAAAGATTGCATATATATCAAACTCTAATGTAGATCATATTAGGGATTTCAATCGCAAGAAACTTTCTAATATAGCGGATCGCCTTAATAGCGCAACTACAGAACATACGCATTCGTCTACATAACACACCAATTAATAACTTATAAAACATCATAAACGATGAGTACTACTAAATAAATTAAAAAGAAGCATGTATTTCATCAAAGCAAGATCAAGTTGAAAACAATATAAATTAAAAAATTGAAAACCCCGCCAACCTACATGCAATTACGTTTTCCTTACTCCTTGCCTAATTATGTAATGTGATTATATATACAAGTTTCAATGTTATGGCCCTCGAGCGAAGCAAGCGAGACTTCAATTAAACTACAAAATTATGTTTTCTCTTAAGTTTAGCAAGAAATTTAAATTATTAAACTTATCATTAATGTGTAAATTTGTTGTGCACTACGGTGAGAGAGAACCTCAAATTTGTTGGCAAATTTAGATCAGACATGGGATAAAGGACAAGTTACGCATATTTATATGTTATTTGATTTAGCATGGATAAAAAGGAGTCTATAAATATGTAATTAGTTATAATATCGTAGAAACTAAACCCGCAAATAATGTAATGCGTAGAAAATATAGACGAATTATAAAAAAGTAGGCATAAATACGTTATTAAAGGGTATAAACAATAATTCAATTCACAATGAAAACTTTTGCTATCGCAAGGACTTTTATATATAGGTAGATATATATATATACCAATTAAGCCAAGTCAAACATAACAAAACTTAAATAAATAAATTTTATACTTACTAGCTAGTTTCCTCCTCTTTTAATCTTCAACTATTCCTTGAAAAAAAAAATTAACTTAGTTGTTATTCAATAAAAACTACTATATAACTACATTGTTATTCTTATAGATATTAAAACAAAAAATCTTAACCTTTTAACAAACTCTCCAACAACAAATAACTCAACTAATATTTCCCAACTTTCTAACAACCCAACTATCACACACATACACTCTCTCTCTCTTTTTCTCTCTCTCTCTCTCTCTCTCTCTCTCTCTCTCTCTCTCTCTCTCTCTTCAGTCCCTTCCCCCTTTTGGTTTGATAACTCCTCCCTCTCTTTTTCTCTCTCCACACCCTCCACCCTACTCTCTTCCCCCTCTATGCCTCTCTCTCTCTCTCTCACTATTTTGGTCCCCGACATTTCTCTCCCTCCACATCCCTTCTCCCCATCTTTCTCTCTCATCTCGCAACTCTCTCATTCCCACCACTCATCTTCAACTCTCTCCCTCTCTCCAAATCGTCTACAGCCTTTCTCCCTCTCTTATATGCGACTATCTCCCTCTCTCTCATTGTCTTTCTCCCTCTCCCGAGTCTCCCTCTCACTTTCTCCCTTTACCTCACTGTCTCTCTCTTTGGTCCCTAAACCCACTATCTACCTCCACTACAAGAATATGATGGATTAGCAACAACAAATAGCAACAGCCTAAATATGTTGCTAAACAACAACAAATATGAATCAGATAAGTCATTTTACCATGTTGACCATGAAACAACTATCCAACGACAGATTTATGACAAACGTTTTGTGACAAATTGTTGGTTGTCACTGATCTGTTATTGAATTTCATTGGTTATCGCTAATCTGTTGCTAATTTCAGCGACAAATTAGTGATGAACCTCGTCATCTGCATAAGAACACATGGCGTTCGATTTGAGGCAAAAAACAAGTCAACGACAGAATTGCTACAAATCAGCGATAGACTTAAGGTCTGTTCTTGATTTGTAGCAAACTAAAAAATTAAAAAAAAAAAAAAATCAAACCTCACATACACACTTCATCTCTATTTTTTTGACACCTCACACACTCCCTCTCCTCTCACGTGCTCTCTCTCTCCCCTCTCAAACTAATCTCACTCTCTTCTTCTCCTCCACCCGAAAATAACTCCTCTATCTCTCATTTTCTTTTTACTCTCCTCCACCACTCACAACTCTCATCACTCACCCCTCTCGGCCTCCTTGCAGCTCCAGCGGCCTCCGTCGCTGATGATGCCCCTCCACCACTCTCGGCTCCTCTCTCGGCGCCGATGACCACCCCCACTCAGGCGACTCCTAGACCGAGGGAGGGGAGCGGAGGAGTCAGCAAGGCGTTGGTGGAGCAGTTTTTTGGCGACAGCGAGGGAGGGGACTGGTATTCGACGATGGCGGTGGTGTTTTCAAAGAGGGCGCTGGCGGAGGCCGTGGCGAAGTAGTTTTTGGCAGCGGCGAAGGAGAGGGCGCTGGCGGAGGCCGTGGCGAAGTATTTTTTGGCAGCGGCAAAGGAGAGGGCGCTGGCGGAGGCCGTGGCGAAGTAGTTTTTGGCAGCGGCGAAGGTGAGGGAGTGGTATTCTTCGGGGCGTTGACTGTGGTGTTGTCAAAAGGGGCGTTTAGCGGTGGCGGAGGTGTTATTGAAGGGGCGTTGGCATTGCCAGAGGCGTTGGCGTAGTTGCGGGGCGATGTAGTACCGAGAGGGAAGCTCATCGGTGACGAGGAGGTTGTGGGTTTGGTCGGGAGTCACGAGGACTCGATGGTGTAGGGTTTTGTGTAGGTGGTGTAGGGTTTTGTGTAAGAGGCATCTACGCTTATGAATTCGAGGTGCTCTCCGCCATCTAGCAGGGAGTCGTCCTCCCCATCATCAAGGGGCGCGGCGTCATCGCCCAAGCCTAATCCGGCACTGAAAAGACCTCTGTCGCCCCCACCATATGTCAGATGGTTGACACCTCCTCCTGAGTTTGTTTCCTCGCCATCTCCTCCTTCTTCTCTTTCCTTTCGATTAAGGTGGCGTTTTTTTAGTTTTTTCAGTGTTGTTTGTTGAGATTTCTTTGTGTGAGATTTTGGGGGCTTCGGATTTTGTGTGCTCTTTATTTCCCCTTTTTGTTTGGTTTGATTTTGTGGAGTTTGAAATGTTTGTTGTGAATGTGCAGGCATTTGATGCTCTTATTGGAGCTGATTTTCTTGGAAGATTCACAAGGTATGTTCAAAGGGTTTCAATAGATTTTTTTTTTAGATGGTTTGTCATGAATTCCTAAATTATTGTAGGTTAATTCAACTTTTAGATTTTCTTGTACTTGAATTTACTCATCTTCTAATGCTCAGTTGTACTCTCAATGTGTTGGTTATATTTGTTTTATATATGTGAAAATGTAATTTTGAAGGTTGTCCTAGTTTTATTCATTTTTAATTTATTGTTTTCTTCTTTTTTTATTTTTTCCAATTTCTTCTTTTCATATTATCTTAGACTTATGTCCATATTTATATTACAGCCATGAGTTACCAGTGTGTCAAATGTTAAGTTAATTCTTTTATAAGAACTCTAGTTGTTGCCATTATTTTTGTTTTTAGCCATCATTTCAATTTCATTATTTAAAGTTTTAGTTTTTTTTCCAGTGAATGTTTTTCTTTTACTCATATTCGAAATTATTTATAAATGTAGGTTTTTGCATCTTATGATTTGTTTTATGCTTCATCTAAGGATTTCAAACTTAAGTATTATTGATCCAAATTAAACTCTTCAGGTTAGTGAAGCCCAAAGTAGCAGGTTGAGAGACAGATTCCAACTTATTCACCGTGGCCTCATTGTACTAGGTGAGCTCAAGATATATACATTATTTTATTGTGTTCATCTCTTTCTCTAATGTATTTTTAGACCTCGAAAGAAACTGAGAAAAAAATAATCTATTTATTCTAGGATCATGAAGATTTTCTTCTGCATATTTGTAATGATATTTCACTTCTATCAACGAGCTAACACATATAAACACCTACTTGTAAGGATTGTTAACGTATGTCAAATAATCTATTGGTCTTACGTTTTTATGCATGTTCATAATTAACATGGGATGGCTGCAAAATGTTACCTCTCTTATCACCTTGGCCACCTCTTCTCTTGCAATCCTTCCTTCCTCACCATCTCCTCTGCATCCCTTCACTCTATTTGCTTCCAATCCTACACCCAACTCCACCACCAATCTTGCATTCATTAGCTAATCAATGTGCATAGACATAGCTATAATGGGCACTCCAAACAAGGTTCCTCATGTGTGTCTCTACATCTTTAACCAACCTCTTTTCAAGTATATTTGTATATTTTTTATATTCTATTTCAATGTGTTAGGTTTCATTCAATAATTAATGTCATGAGAAGGAATTGGTCCATACGTAATAGTCTATGTTCTTTCATTTGCCTACCTTTCAATGTCTTCTATTCATGATTTTTCATGCAGTGGTAATTTGTGTGTGTGTATTGGCTAAGGGCTTGTCATTAACATTCTTTCTTCTAATTGTTCCTTTTTATTGATGTTATGTAGAACTTTTGAACAAGGCTCCTCAGGTGTGTCTCTATTTCTCTGACCAATCTCTTTTCAACTACGTACATTTGTATATCTTTTTTTTATTATTATTGCGTACATAATGTTGCTCCTTGAGTTAGTCACTTTAGTTATCTATGACAACACCTATCTGACCTCCATACCATTTCACCATAGTTGTGGTACAAACATGTTAGAATTATTTTTCTTGGATTTGTTAAAAATAGTTTTATATTCTATTTCAACGTGTTGGGTTTCCTTATACTTAAATGTCTTGCTCATTAGATCAGGATTTGAGCATTACATTCTATTTTATTTTCTTGGATTTGTTAAAAATAGAGGGTATGTGAACGGGTTTTTTTTATTTGTGCGTGAAATTTTTTCTTTGGTTTTTGATGAGCAATATCCTATGTACATCATGGGTCTTTATCTCTATTTCTAATTCTAGAAGTATATATATATATATATATATATATATATATATATATATATATATATATGTTTTGTTGGTGACACATGCTTGGTCTTGTATTATAATTACTCTTAGTAAATTATTCGGCGTCATTGCGCCATGCTACCGCTTATTATATACTTCTATTAACCTATAATTTCTAGCTTGATTAGCTACCCGATGAAATGGCACACTGCGAACCTAATATATTCTGAAATGCATGGTCTTTTATTTAATATGTCATTAGCTTAGCAATTTCTTAAAGTCAATGTTTGTTGATTTTTTATTGATTTTAGTCTTGTATCGAGATAGTGTGATCTCTTGCTACTTGCTAATATATGAATTTTGCAGGTCGTAGAGGGTGAAAAGAGCAATGCGAATCGAATTTGGGCAGTTGATTTTAGTCTTGTATCGATATAGTAACTCACACCATTAAGTTGGAACCTGATTATATCTATATGATGCGAATCGAATTTCGGGATTCATTAGTCAAGTTTGTATATGTTACCCTTCATCCAAATAATGGCTTTCAGCCTTACCGTTTTTATAAAATAAATATTTGTATCTTTTAAATTGTTTTTGCAAATTTTGCTACAGGGCATTTCTTATTTCTACTTTTTACTATTTTCAGAATTAATTAATTTAAAAAATCACTTTTTACTATATTCCAATCAGCTAAACAACAACAGATTTGCGACAAATACAACAGTGCTGACTAGGTACAATCTGTCGCTGAACAGAAACAGAGTTGCGACAGAACGCGTCTTTGCCGACTAAGCAAATCAGCAACAGACAGTGGCTGTTGCTAAATAGCAACAGATTTCCAACAGACACGTCTTTGCTGATTGGACGTCGATCAGCAATAGACTCGTTTCTGTTGTTGTTTAGCAACAGACGTACAGATGTTTGTCACAAGTCTGTCGCTGAACAGCAACAGAATACCAAATCTGTCTCTGAGTTGCACCAACGATAAAGATTTTAGCAACACCAACTATCTATCGTTGATTTGTTGTAGAGTGGTTTAGCAACAGAACCGTACCAATTCAGCATCAGATTAGTTTGTTGTTGATTTTTTTTTTTTTTTTTTGTAGTGCTCTCTCTCACCGTCTCTCTCCCTCTCTCGAGTCTTCCCTTCGCGAGTTTCCCTTTCGCGAGTCTCCAATTCACTTTCTCCCTCTTCCTCACTATCTCTCTCTATTCTTCCTTGAACCTACCAACAAACACCATTAAATATAGAACTAGCAACAACCACCTCATTGACCACCTACATATGCATCTCTACTCCCCCTAGCTTATGTTATCGAGAACGCAGGGAATATATTCCCTATGTTCTCGAGCTCTGCTAGTCCATGACGATGGGATGTCATGGATGAGATGAGGATAACATAAATGTTGCATTCGGAGAATGCGCCATTCGTGTTATGGAACGCTCCACGTGTCGTCCACATGGAGTGTTGAGAAAACATGAATGGCGCCTTCGGAGAATGCGCCATTCATGTTAAGGGGGACAGTCCACGTGGAAGTACACGTGAACTATCCTAAAAACTTAATAGCGCATTCGTAAAATGCGCTATTAGTCTTTTTACAGCTGGACAGTCCACGTGGACATCCACGTGTAACTTGCCATAGGAATAGCATGAATGGTGCATTCCAAGAATGCGCTATTCATGTGACCACGTGGCCATGAAGTTCTTGCACTAATGGATGTCGCCTTTTCAAAAGGAGATTTACCTTAGTTCACGAATAAAAAAAAAAAAAACCCAACTTATTTTACTCATTTAAACCACTTTTCACGGTACGACTGTAATTTTTTCCTATTAACATATTATGAATAAAGATTTAATGATTTCAAGATTCCATGTGATATAATTATAATAGGTTGTGAGATAATGTTATATTCTAGTGTTTGTATGCATTCCAGGTATATTATATTGCTTTAGTTGGTGTTTGTTTAGATATTTATATTATATTGAATTTGAATTTTGTTTGATTAAGTTTGCATTGAATTGTTTGAATTAGTTTAGTTAGTTTGGTGAATTAAGTTAATAGTCATAGTTTTAATTATTTAGTATTTTAATTCTCATTTAATAAGATTAGCTAAATTAAAAAAAAAAAAAAACAAAACAATAACACTTTCCTTAGAAGTTTGCAAAATCTTTGTAGAGACAATATCCTACTTACCACTACTACAAATAATTGAGAAATATGGGACATTATTATGCATGCTCGACACGTGTCAGGTATAGGTAGGGTAAGGGTAGTAACATCTACCCGCCCCATTTACCCAATTACCTACCCTATATACCTATTTATATTATATTTTTCTTATTTATATATATTAACTTGATTTTACCATTTAGATAAGTCTATTCTCGAAGATTGAAGGTACATTTTTATAATTTTCGAAGATTGAAGTATTTTTTGACTTAATGAAGACTTTAATAGTTTTAATTTTAGAATAATTATTAGAAACATCATACATTTTTATATATTTTTTGTAATACTTATTAGAAATAATATAATGTGCATATTCTATTAATATTTTATTCTCAAATATTTTATTTTACTCTTTTTAAATTTTAATTTTTTTTATATTATATTAATTAATAATGCGGATGAATACCCATGATGCCCTGCAACCCAAACACATATTAACCATATCCATTATCCACCCCATCAAAAACATAGGATAAAAGAGTAGGAAATGGGTAAGACGCGGTCGTGCCCTACCAATTGACATCCCTAAATAGGCCGTTGTAGTTTGTAATGCCACGGAAAGCCTTAGTGGAAACGAAGCGACCTTCGACATGCGCTCGACAAACCCGTTGATATATATGCAATTCTCGCGCCAAAGACAACCAAACTCGCTCGAATTGAATGAAAAATTAAAGGGTCTGTGTCGATCGGGAAGAATAATCGAAGCAGTCGACATACTTTGCGGGTCGAAATCACAGGTGGATCAGCAAACATTCGCACTCTTATTACAAGAATGCATATTCAAGAAGGAATTCAACAAAGGGAGAAGAATTCATTCGCAAATGATAACAACTGGATTTGCTCCAGATGAGTATTTGCAGACCAAATTAGTGATCTTGTATGCTAAAAAAGGCGATTTGAGAACTGCCCATATCGTGTTTGACGAAATTCCCAACAGAAGTGTGGTGTCCTGGAACGCTATGATATCTGGGTATGTGCAAAGTGGACTTGAAGAGGTGGGGTTGGATCTTTTTTATAGGATGAGGTTGAGTGGGGTGAAGCCGGATCAGTTTAGTTTTGCGTCCGTGTTTCGGGCTTGTGCTTCTCTGGCGACGCTGGAGCAGGGGAAGCGGGCTCATAGTGTTATGATAAAGTGTAATGTTATGAACAATGTGGTGGTTAACAGCGCGCTTATGGATATGTACTTTAAATGTTGTAGTCTTGGGGATGCTCGAAGAGTGTTTGACAAGGCGTTGGAGAGGAATGTAGTTACTTGGACAGCTTTGATTTGTGGGTATGGATTACATGGACTTGTAGACGAGGTTTTGGAGCTTTTCCGTAAGATGACTAAAGGAGGGTTTAGGCCGAATTATGTGACTTTTCTTGCAGTTCTTTCGGCATGTAGTCACGCTGGTATGGTTAATGAAGGTTGGCAATACTTCTACTTGATGACAAGGGACTATGGTATTAGGCCTAGAGCGAAACACTATGCTACTATGGTTGATCTCTTAGGGCGTGCAGGGAAGTTATACGAGGCTTATGAATTTGTTAGAAACTCGCCTTGTGAGAAATATAGTGTTGTTTGGGGTGCATTGCTTGGGGCTTGTAGGAATTATGGAGACTTGGAATTGGTGAAAGTCGCAGCGCAAAAGTTTTTTGAGTTGGAACCAACGAATGCTGGAAAGCATGTTGTTATTTCCAATACGTATGCTTCTTTTGGGTTGTGGGAAAATGTTAAAGAGGTTCGGGAAGCTATGAGAACATTAAGGGTGAAAAAGGAACCTGCTTGCAGTTGGATTGAGGTCCAAAAAGAAGTCCATATGTTCCTTGTTGGAGATAAATTTCACAAGGAAAGTGAGCAGATGCGTGAGGCTATTAAGGATCTGACTTGTGTTCTAAAGGATGCAGGTTATGTTCCAGATATAAGCAGTTATGATTAATAGCACTGGTCGAAATGATTTTTTTTTTCACGTTTTTATAGATACAAACAAATATTGGGGGTACATTGCACAAACTCATTTACAGTACACCCATATATGTTTACGACAAAAGCATGAAAAGCACATTGTCAAGCAGCAGCTTCAAGAAAAGGGCTTATGGTGACTGAATGATATGAACTTTACGTGTTACTGGCTCGACCAAAGTATATCCTTGGCCAGTGTCAGAGGACTGACTACGAGTGGATGTACAGCGGTGAGCTTGGTGCATTTATTCCTCTTTCTTGGGTGCGAGCTCGGAGTGTTTCTCATCCCGCTGAGGCATCCAGGCTGAGGCATCCGGTTCAGCCTCATTCTTACTAAAATAAGTTTTCCGAACTTGAATTTTCTGAATTCATTGGGCAGTTGCGTCTCTCAATACAAACAAACCAACAACATAGTCTCAGTCTCAAATTAATTAGGGTCGGCTACATGGATCCAACTCTTCCATTGTGCCCGATTAAGTGCATTAAGTAAAGAAAATGGTTTGTTGAGATAAGTTGGCTATTTCATTTGGCCAGCTCCGGGGAAAGTCAACGGGAACCAAGGAACTGCTGGGTGCCACATGCATCTTCTTTATTCCATCTCATTTGCTGTTTGTGCACTTTAGGCGTTCTATTCAGTTCAATCGTTTTTTATGAAGAGATGGCAGATGCTTTCAAATTTATGAAAAATGGTGATAATTATCCTTCCCTACTTACCTATCAACTACCATTTGATTTACCTTTGTTGGCAGCATTTATTTTGGCTACCCAAGGTGGAGCTTGGATAGGCCTCTCAGGGGCACTTGCTAATGCGCTGAGTAAATTGAGGTGGACTAGCCTACTTGCAGTGAGATTCAAATTTCAGTATTAGACTTGCCTTGGAATGAGAACATTTCATCAAGCAAGAACACAAAGTTAGAAATGCAATTGACACGAAAAGGACCATCTAAGCTGTTTTGGCTTTTGATTTCTAGTAATGAGACACACAAAAAGCCGTGCTTGGTGCTTTATCAGCTGCTGTAAGCTCTGAATAAAATAGCATTTTCAGTATGTAGTGAAAATGTTGGTGCTCAAGCTATTCTTGTATCTGCATAATTACAACTACACATATCGTCCTTGAGATCATAGCACTTCAAATACATTATTAGAATACATTTTCAAGTACTATTTGCTGCATGTTGGGAACATTCCACATCCTTTTTTATGCGTCTATGCATTATCTATATATTGTGTTTTTATTTATAGCTTCACAGTATTATGTTTATAGTAATTCCACTAGAATGGCTTGGACTTCTGGGCAGCTGCAACTGGCTTTCTCTTTGATTTGCTTTTACCAAACAAGGTCATCCTGCTAAATGCCTTGAGTAAGCTACTGGCATACTTTCTCTGAGATGCAAAACAGATTGAAGTGATATTACTGGTAAATTGCCCAATTGTGTTTCTCTTCTTTGTCAGTGTTCTTGCCTCTGAACTGTAACACCTCTGGCTCCATTGTTTTTTGGGTTTTTGTTCCGATCCATTTGCAGACTTCCGCAACTGAAGGGTTCTCTTCAAAGCGACGAGTTCCTTCTCTAGGTTCTGAATTCTAAAGCTTGTGGATTCATAGTCCTCTTTTGAGAATCCAGGTGTCTGTGCCGCAATATCTTTCTGCGGCAAGTAATCCATAGGTGTTAGACACACATCTGCATCTATCTCTTTTACTGGAGTTTCTAGAATCTGGCTTCTGGGATTTGAATGCCTCGAGCTTGAGAGGATTCCAGAAAAGTGTTCTTGATGGGCATAACGAAAAGAATCAGAACAGTCTTTGAATACCTGGTGCGTGTTCAGCTGTTGAACAAATAATGCCTGGACGATTAATCGTAACGGCATCAAGTCATTTTGTACAGCTTCAATGCATGCTTCCTGTGATAATTTCTGACAATTGAGGTACTTGCACACTGATCCTTTTTCCTCTTGAGATATGTTTGGATGCTCCTATATATCAGTAAATTTTACAAATGCATGAGAGAGTTTGTATTTTGAAAGAGTTCATAGCTATAATGTATTGTTGAACGTTGTGACCTTACCACTAAATAAGTGTTAATTGTTCTATAGAGATGATCATGCGTGCGTCTGTATGATATTGGTATGTGCTCAATGAGGTTCATTAATTTCTCGACGCTCATTGTTGTATCAAAGGCTACGTTAGAAAGATACTTATCCCACAGTTCTGCAACAATAGACATTTTATCTGATGGTGTGTTGTCTGTATCTCTACTGGATGAAATGCACATAGAAACTATAGTTTCCATTGTGGAAAACTGAGCACTAGATGAAATATATTCTTTCTCAATTCCTGGATATAAGAGATCGTCCACTGATGCCAAGTGTAGCATGGATGCAATAAGACCTTGCAACTTTGTCTTACTGTCGCTTCTTACATCGAGAGTGATTGCTTTTGATAGCAAGGCCAAATAAAATCCCACTGGAGTTACTTTTCTTGCCTTTTCTTCTGTTGGTAGTAAATCAAGTATACCTTGTAGAAGAGTTGAAATTTTGGCATTTGCATGGTCAGAATTAATTTTTTCGTCCGCGTGCTCCCAAAATTGATGGGTCTTCTTGTAGAGAACCCATTTATTTGCATAGCAAACTATTATGGGACTGACGTATTTCTCCTTCATGCCTTGTCTTCTCAATGAAACAATTATCCTCTTGAAGAACCCGAACGGCAAGGCTACTAGGTCTTTCACCCATAATTCTTGTCCAGCAATTTCCTTAACAGCATCACAGCTCAAAGCTTCACTGGTGAACGCCTTCACAGTGAGAACAGGTCTGTTTCTTCTCCCCTCTGGATCTAAAATCTCCATGCAAGCCATGAATGCAAGGGACTCTACACAACGACTCACAATTAGGAGCTCTTCTGACAAGGGGAGCAACGATTGGCACTTCTGAAGGACAATTAATGTATCATCCCAATTCTGCAGCACAACCTGATTGAGATACAGGTCTGACCGCTCACACAAGTTGCCCAAACCATAAGCTTCCACCATTTCAAGAAACTCTGCAGCACAGCGAAGTGCAGCAACATTAAATGGATCAATCAGGGTGGAAGAACCATAGCTGAACAGGGCAACCATTTCGAAAACTTCTGCTCCTCCTGGGAAATTATCCGGTAACCGTATTTCTTTTTTCTCATTCAGTGCTTTTCTGAAGTACCCACTCCTTGAAAGTAGAGGGTACTGTCATGGAATGAACAAAAGGTTAGAACGTAGAACATTCGAATTAGAACCCCAAATGTTGAATTTATTGTTTGAGTTGGCATTGATCATACCTTGTGAAGCTCAAAAACTTTGTTGCAGATGCGAACTTGGACAGAAACGGGTAGGCTGGTCTCTCGACTCCTGGAATTGCAAAACAAAACAGTTCAGAAGAGCATTTGCTTCTACAGAAAATCCATCTACAAACTAATTTACTTATGTAAGTGATTAAACTTCTTACCATGCTAAGATCTGTATCTTTAATAATGCGCTAACATTCGGAGAGGAGTAAGGACTCAATGCCAGTGAAGTAACTTTTGGACTTGCAGGAGCAGCCTCCATTGTCACGTCTCATCTACAACAGCTTACCTCATTCCGCTTAAATCCATAAAAAGCCATTGACAAGTAGCCGATTTTCACTGCAAACGTGTACCGGTTTTCACCATATCGATACTCCGATCAATGGCAATGCCAGCAAAGTTCTCGAAACCCCATTTCAAGAATTCAAGAAAAGCTACTGGAGCTTCTCGGATTCGGCGACAGTGGCTGAAGAAATCATGAAGCACTCGTGGGGGTTGCAATTTTTATTCATTCGAAAACAAAGAGTGAACTACAAGACACTCACAAATGGACTTGTAATCCAAATTTTAAGGGTTCGAAAGCCCTCTCGAGGGGCGGTCAGTTGAAAACATGCTTGGAAACTGAAACCAACCTAGCTTTTCTTCACTTGTGACAGTTACTAAATGTTGATGCCATGTGACACAGTTGTTTGCAGAACACATTTTTTGGCTTCTCATTTGCTGCTCTCAACCGTTTGATTCGAGTGTCAAATGCTTAGAAATTTGAAGTTTTTGGATGAAGGATGGTGATGAGAAGATGATTTGATAAAACGGGTGTGATTGTTTCTTGTTGTTGAACGTTATTTTGGTTGTATGTATGCGAGATGCTGAGAATGTGAGATCATAGATTGGCGAGAAGAAAAAGTATTAAAGATGGATTAAGGAATAAGTTTTGTCTGGTTTGTGCAACAACCAAACGCCCAAGACGGCACGGCTTCTGAAAACTTGGGTTGTTTTGAGGGATTAGATTAATTTGTTGGCTTTAGTTCCAGCAAATCTCAATCCCCAAAAACACTTGACTCATTAAGTAATTTGAATTAGTGTCTTCTTTCCATACAATCATTCTTTTTCTTTTTTATGAATACAATTATCTCCTTTACACACTAGCCCCTCTTTGAATATGCATTTTCTATTTTTTACAAAAATGCATTTTCTTTTTTGGAAAAATCACTTTGTAGTTTACACTTGCCAATTTTTTTGTAAAATGCAAAGTTTAGGTAGGCGACTCCTATTCAATTAAAAAGAAGAACAACTTTACAGTCTGTTCCTCAGAAAATAAAAAACTTTAGTGTGTATAAAATAGCATTTCCCTTAAGAAATCAAGTAGAAAGATCAGTGGATCACAAATGAAGCCATTCGAACTAGCTAGCTTCAGAGACTTGTTTGACATGCAAGAGCCACTCATACCCTAGTTTCTTTTTTCCCTTGATTATCACTTGTGATTTTTGGTTTGAGAAGATTGGTTCCAAGTTGTTCCGATACATTTTTCTCAACGATCATTCGTAGATTTGTGTGGCTGCTAGGCTAGTCTTTTCTAAAGTTTTCCCATGTGATAGTTAGTTTATCTTCCCTTAAGAGTTGCATTGTTTTCCGTTATTGGAAGTCTTAAGTTTTGTTTAATTTACGCTTTGTGGTTCTAGTGGTGTACTATCATGTGTGATTTGTAGATAGCAGTTTCTGATTGTCATACTGTTTTAATATTATAGGCACATTCATAGCCAAATGGACGACAGTTCTCAATTTCGGACAAATAGGATTAGCGAATCGGTGAGTTTTTATTAGGGCAATTGATTTTATGTCATCTGGTCATGTATCCAGCCACTGATGATTAATGAAATTATTATTTAATTTACTTACCTGACATCTTCGAGTATTAAAGTGTATTGTTTGGTGCGCACTACCAAACAATACACTTTAATACTTCTATGCAAAACTTGCATTTTCACATGAGAGAGGGGCATATAGTGTATACCGATTATGATTTCACCTCGGGATCTATATACGTATATCTTGAGATGGTTTTATGATATGCCCGGATCTAATGCTGACTTGATAAGGAAGAATCCTGTGGCCCCAAGATTTTGTCAAATCTGTAATAACCTTAGATTCGAGAGAAATCTTATCATAAAAGGAAAAATCAAGATTTGTCAAATCTTACAAAAATAGGAATTTTGGATTTGACAAGATCTCAATGGAAAACTAACAAGGGGCAGACCATAAGGCTATAAATACACAAGCAGATCGGAGGAATAAGTATGTTCTCTTCTCAAATTAACCCTAAGTTTTGCTTTCTCAAAATCCCTGATCTAACTTAAGCATCGGAGTGTTCTCCCTAAAGGCCCCAACTCCTGGTCTGTTTTGTAGTTTTCGCTTTCAAAAGGTTGTTCTCGTTCACGTCGAGATTCGTGCAGCCTTGTGACAGCCCAAAACTGTGAGGCAAACCGGGTACCGCCATATCGCTGAACACATCACCCGACATGTCACGTCACCATACACTTGTCCTTAACGGCCCCAAACCTAAACCTTCATTTCTATTTTATTCGTATTAACTTAGTATTTATCATGTATTTATGAATATTTACAATAAGTTAACTAAGTCAAGTTGTTTACGATTTATGAAAACATTATAAGTTAAATATCTTAGTGGAAGTCTTTGAAGCATGCAAATATCATGAAATAAAAAGTTTGAGTTTTATAAATAACCCTATAATGTAGAAACCCGGCATGAGATACCATGTATATAAAAAAGCAACAAAAATAAAAATATGGTCATATACATGTATCAGGTATACAAGTCCTCCCAAAGATCCCATAAAAATAGTAAATAAGTACATACATACGTTTACGCAAAAAACTGATGCGGCTCTCCTAGCTCAGAGGTGACGCCTAAGATCCCCTTGCCCTAACTCGTTCTAGAATCTGCGATTTTCAACAAAAAATGATGGCAAATCCTAGTGAGTAAATCATAGAGAACATTAGCTAATATTCACAAAATCCAATAATACGGCTACAATTCATGCAATTTAAATAAGGAATAGAAAAAAAGGTAATCGCATGAAAATAAGTCGCAAAGAAGTCGAAATTGGACATGATTGTAGCGTAAAAAAAAACCTTGGTCGACATTAGGGAATCGGCTTAGCTAAAATGAGAGGAACCCATGATGATCATCTCGCCAAACATCTTACAGTCGAATGAGAGGAACCCATGAACGGTAGAACCCTATCTAAATATCTCTCGAGAGGAACCCATAACAAAAACTTAGGTCCCCATCAAACATCTCTCTACCTAATGGGTTCGCGGGAAAAAGTCACCGAGTAGCACTAACATGAGCAACTACTCGAACAGCGTGAGGTAGCTTGTGACATCCGAGAATTTCATAAACTTGATTAGGATGCTAATTAAGTATTTTTGAATTTAATTTGTGATTTTAAGTATTCGAGGTGGGACCCATATATTACGGATCGAAGATCATATGTTTACATATTATTTTTGCATGTTGCATGCTTAGTGGATGTAATATACATTATTTTGTCGTGAAGTAAGGGTTTGTTGAGGTGTATCCTCATTTGGTAATAATCGGGATAGCAAGTGCTCGTCTGAATGGCAAGAGCGGAAATAAATTATTAGTTGCTCAAAAATTAATTAACCAAGTGTTAATCCTTACGTGAAGATTTCATCTCAGTTTGCGTGCAAGTCAAGATTAATGGTAATGTAATATGAGAATGAAGTTGGTACAAGACTTTGCATTGAGTTTCGTATCAGTTAATGGAGGTCACGGTTGAGATTGGGCCTAAATCAGGGCATGTTTAGCCAAAAATGGCAAGAGAATTGGTCCAAAGAATTTTAGTATGTTGCGAACAAAGTTAAGATTTTTGGGGTTTTAGTGTGACCAAAACTAGTCTTACTGACATATTATGAAAATGGACGATTGCAATCGAACCAAGAAGTCTTTCTATCGTGTTTTAATTGGAATGCATCTGTGTCATCCATAAAATAAGGACAAACTCTTTTTCCATGTGTGCTCCAGCCAGACAACATACTAGAAGCAGGGAAGTAGTTGATAGTCCATATAAGTGCAGTTCAAAGTTGAAAGTTTTTTTTAGTGGAAATGTCGTAGGTAAGTAATCTTTCATGCCACAAATCATGCAACTACTTTATCAAAGATTGTAGGAAGACATCAATTTAATTTGTATGATTAGTCAGGCCCGACATGATGACCGTTAAAAACATGAACTCCTTCTTCATGCACATTGAGGGGGGTAGGTTGTAAGGAGTTAGAATTACAGGCCACTATGAGTATTGTTTTTTGGATTGGCTGAATGGTTGGAAACCATCCTTACATAACCCTAAACGAACATTACGAATTTCGGCGCTGAATTCGGTGTTCACATTATTGATCCATGCAATAGAATCGAAACAATGTTGCATGATGATGCCATCTGAAACGTTTTTCTCATGCCATCGCATGTGCCTCGCAGTCTCTTCAGATGCAAATAAACGCTGCAATCGAGGTGCTAGGGCGAATTAATAGGTTTTTTTTCGAACCCGCGACACGCCACTCTGTCCTTCACATTTGATTTGTTCATACCTTGATTCACTGCAAAACTTACACGTCGTCAACTCTAAATCCTCGCCCCAGTAAATCAAGCACATGGACTCGCAACAATCAATTTGCTGGACTGTTAGCTTTATCCCTTGCATTAGTCGTTTCGTGTTGTAAAAGCTATCGACTAAACAATTGTTACTCGGCAACGCATCTTTACAAAATTGAAGAATTTCCTTGTACGCCTTGTCAAAGATATGATGTTCTGATTTGATTTTTAGGAGTCTTGTGACTGCCGACAATTTGGTCATGTTCTCGCACCCTAGCCATAGCGGCTGACTTGCTGCGTCTAACATATCATACAAGTTTTGCGAATAAGGATTTGGAGGTTGTTCCACATGACACCAATTGAAACTCGGACCCGCCAAGTCGTGCACCATCTCATGATACAATGTACAATAATTAGCTGCATGTGTCCCTTCGTGGTCATCATATCTCATCGTATTGCTAGGTTCGTCATGTACATTTCGAGTGTACATATAGCCTTCTTCCTCGTGTTTCGACAAACAATTATATCCCGGAACGAGTCCCCGATGAAGTATATGAAATTCTACGGTGCCAACATCATAGTATGAATGATTACGACACTGCGTATGGTTGAATGGACACTGAATCTTCCCATCAGTGGCAAATGTCCTACAGTGCGTCTTAGCGTACGCTATGAACTCGTTCACGTCGTTAATGAACTCTCGTTGAGTATAACCATTTTCGATACGACTATACATACATTCTCGGTTAGTAGACATCTCAATCCCAAGTTTTTCAGGCAAACAGTGGACAAATCTTATCAATTCTTACTAATGAAGTATATAAGTTAATATAGTTTTCTTTATTTTTAAAATTAATCCAAATATTCATCAATTCCTATATATATAGTCTCGAGATTTCAAATATAGCTACGTACAAACTAAATGACAATCATAATAAATAAACAATATAAGAATTAGTTACAACTCAATAAGATATCATTTTTCGTAGAAATGCACAACCAAACAATAAGTTAAACAATGTATAAATTTATTAATTTAAAAGGGAAAAATAGAGTATAACGCATTAAACTGTGAAGCAATGGGATTAAACTGGTACGGTAGCCTCCACATTAAAGGTTTTCTCAAGTAAACATTTGGTCAAGGTAAACTTAATTACTGCATGATGTTCCCTATAAAATCAAAAGTATATCTGTCAAGACTCTAGAATTCGAAGAAATTTTTCTTAAAGAAGAAATTTAAGAAATAGCAATTTAGAGTTTCCATAAATTAATTTTTAGTCATTACATAATAATTTTTCTTCATCAAAATAACTAAAGTGGCAAGGAATTTCAATATATAGCTCAAACAAACTCATCACCAACTCATGCAAGTATGTTCTTTCATTTTGTATTTGTGAACTGTGGCTAATTTAGTTCTGCTAACTTCAATCCATGTCTTCTAAAATTACTTCTTTTGACACAATGATTGTAGTTCACACTAAACAAGAAAATAATAGAAAGCTCTTTTCATTTGCTATGCCTCCTCTTTATTTCTATTCAACTTTAAATATTCCTTCAACTATTGTCTACAAAAGCAACTAGCAACCTCATACTTACATAATAAAACCCTTTTCAATGAATCATTCAACCCTCCATTTATGGATCAGACCAATATAAGATGCATAAAACAATCTAAAATGTGCTATGGGATTATAGATAGTGTGAGAAAACAAGTACTCACTCCTAACTAATTACTCTGTAAACTGATAATAAAACCAATAATTTCTTAACACACTGTTTTCACATGAAGATTTAGGGGCTTAATGAGACCCGAATGCTGGAAGCATAACCTAGGTAGGGTTTTGTTGAAATATTAAAGGCAATACTTAGATTTCCTAATTACAGTAGTAGAAGAACAAAACATAAGGAATCAACAAAGTTCGAAATCGCAAAGAACAAGAAGAAAAGGCGCAAACCTAGCTAGGGTTTAGTGTTTCAGCGAATCATTATCATCAGCGATGAAGGAATGCAAGCTATGCAGTGGTCCGGCAAGGATGTACTAGAATTGGATCAAGCGAGCTTGTACTGGGACTATGATTCGAAAGTCCACTGTGCGAACTTCCTGGTCGTGAAGCACTCTACGAGTCTGCTATGCCATTCATACCAGTCCACCGGGGCGAAGCTCGGGCCGACGGTGTCGGTGCGCGAGGAATGTATGAAGGGGAAGGAAAGAGGTGGCGGAGTCGCGGAGGAGGAGAGCCACGGCGGTAATGAAATAGATCGGGATGACGATGGCAATGGTAGTGGCGATAGTGATGGCGGTGATGATGATGTTAGCGATGATGATGATGATGATGATGATGATGGCCGTAAAGAGGGTTTGGGGGTGGTTTACGCAGAAAAGAGAAGAGGATGATAGCACATTGTTTTTTTGCTATTATTTTCACTTTGCTAAAGATCAGCGACAGATTCTATGTTTATCTCTGATCTGTAGCAGATCTGTCACAGCCACGTTTACTTGTATATCTATGTTTGTCAGATTTGACGGGAATGTATGGCGGGATAAATCAGCGACAGATCTGTGATAACATACAATTTGTCACAACATTTTGTCACAGATCTGTCGCTGAATAGATGCTCTTGGGTGAACCAAGTCGAATGAACTGTCTGATGCATAGCCGTTGCTAATTTGTTGCTGTTTAGCAACAGATTCTGTCTGTCACTATTTTTTATGTTATTCCACCACGTTCTTGTAGTGCATGGATTGAGGTAAAAATGGATCCACCTATGACACAATCCATATCCAACCCAAAAAATGCTCTCTGATGGGACTATGGATTATGAATGTATAGATGATGTGGCAAGGAATCAAAGTTGAGGGCGTCTACCACAATGCCTACTTTTAGATATTGTAGTTCATTGCCACATCATCATTGTTTGTTATAGAAAGTCAAAAAAGTCAAAATCCACTATAAATTCACATTACCATTAGAGATCATTTTGGAATTTGAATGTCTATCTAATACCATATAGGATAGACATCCTCCCCATAACCATGACAAGACATCAATCCATACTCAAAATCCACATTACCATTGGAGATGCTCTAATGCATGTGAAATTAAAGTTAGATTAGCTTTATCTTACCTTTGGAACAATACCATCAACTATACCTTACTATTTGTAACAATAAATTAAAACTTAAAATCACTAATGTTTTTCAAGGAAGTCACTACCATGGCTTTTCATTAGTTCAAATAGATTACTTTACAATTTTCTGCACTGAGAAAGGATTTGATATTCATTAATACAAATATTGGACCTTCACCGCTATCAATTTTAATTGAGAAGATTTTCTTTGACAAAAAAAAAAAAGCATCTTACGATTCTCATAATATATTAAGCAAGGTATTTGATAAATTGATAATACTTAGTACGTGGACCTTGTTTTCAAATTCAATATCTTCAAATTATACAGGCAATGAGTTTTGATGAGAGACTCAAATGCAACCTTACAGTAATAACATACAATGTTGTCATGAACATATTGGAGAGAACTGTGTTGGTAGCTGGAGGCGCTTTTTGACCATTTCCATCAATCAACCTTTTGTTTAGCTACGGACAATCATTCTCTCGAAAACAGTGGCCTTCTTCAGTAAAATTTTCATGAGAATCACTTCAGTCAGGCATCGAAACTGGGGGTTTTTCTAAAATTAGGGTATGTTTACAATTTAATTCACAAAATAGAGAGGTTTTTTTTTTATTACGGGAGTAGGCAATAACGCCCTTTGGGAAGGCGTTATTGGGTTGAGTTGATTTGGTATGCGGTGACGTGGCGTCCACGTGGCATCGATTTGTACAGATAGCGCCTTTTGAAAAGGCGCTATCTGTACATGTGGCAGCCACGTGGACGCCACGCCACCGCATACCCACATTTAACTGATAACGCCTTTTGAAAAGGCGTTATCAGTTTCTCCACCAGTTGAGGTGGCGTTGACGTGGCGTCTACGTGGCAGACCAACTGGACTTAATTAAACGGGGCTTAACGAACTGTCCGCCATCGCCATGTCAATGCCACGTCACCGCCCCGTCACTGCCACGCACGTCACCAACTGGACTTAATAAACTGTCCGCCACCGCCGATGGCCGTCACCGCGAGCTGCTGGACTGCGTCTTCCTCGGCCGCTCCGTCCGTCGCCGCTAGCCGTCGTCGTTGTAGTCAAGCGATATCGACAATTACAACCAAATTTGAATATGCATATGATGAGTTTATATTTGTAAGAAAATGAAACCAATTATGAATAGGCATATATATACATTGGTTTCAACCTTCAACTCTATTTTCTAAACTAACTAACATTAACTAACCTAACCAATTAACCTAATAAGTAACTAAATAACTAACTAACTAACTAACTAAACTAAACTAACAAACCTTAACTAATCAAACCAAAGTAAACTAAACTAAATAACTAACTAACCTGAACTAACTAAATAACTAAGTAACTAACTTAACTTAAGTAAGTAAGTAACTAACTAACTAACTAACCAAAGTAAACTAAACTAACTAATATTAACTAACCTAACCAAACTAAACTTATTAACAAACTAAAATAACTAACATTAACTAACCTTAACTAAGCGAACTAAACTAATCTAACTAACCTTAAGTAACCTAACCAAACTAAACTAACTAACTAACTAACTAACTAACTAAACGAAACTAAGTACCCTTAAGTAACCTAACCAAACCAAACTAAACTAAGTAAATAACTAAACTAAACTAAACTAACTAACCTAACTAAACTAACCAAACCAAACTAAACTAAATAACTAACCTTAACCAAAGTAAACTAACTAACCTTAACTAACATAACCAAACTAAAGTAACTAACAACCTAAAGTAAGTAACCTTAACTAACTAAACTAACTAACAAAGTAACTAACTAACAAACTAACTAAAATAACCTAAACTAAGTAACCAAAACTAACCTAACAAAACCAAACTAAACTAAGTAACTAACTAACCTCAACTAAACTAACTAACTAACTAACCACCATAACGAAACTAAACTAACTAACAAACTAAACTAGCTAACCCTAACTAACCAAACCACCTAACAATACAAACTAAGTAAACTATAAAATAACTAACTTAACTAGCTTAATTGCAAACTAAACATACTAACTAAATGGAACTAACCAAACTAAACTAACTAACATGAACTAACATAACTAACCTTAACTAACATAACCACGTAAACAATACATACTTAGTAAAGTAAAATAACTAATTTAACTAACTAAACAACCAACCAAAAAATGATCCACGTTAACCACCAAACGAAACTAAACAAACATAACCTCAACACCTAAACTAAACTACATTAAGTAAGTAACCTAATTAACCTAACCAAACTAAACTAATATAACCTAACCACCGACACCTAACTAACTAAGCTAACCACTTAAGTTAAATTATACATATAACTTAAACTAACTTAACAAACTAAACTAACTATTGAAGAGTAATCAAATCTACGACATTATAATAATATGGAAAACATGAGAAATAAGATTATTCAATGAGAAGGTTGAATACACGTACTTCATGAACCCAAAATCTAAGTAATTTACAAATCACCATGACATCAAGTAAACTCATCATGCAGGTCTATTTCGGCGGTTACATTGACGTTGTTCCTCGGTGAAGCAAACCGGACGTACTCTTTGTCTAGTTGGACGATGTGTTTGTACATCCGGTTGAGGTTGTTGACTCACTGGTCTTGCGATGAATCACGTCGAGTAGATTGATGTGTTTCCTCCGGTTCTTGACTCGACTCACCTCTCTATCGATGCTACCAAAAATAGGAGGTGGAACCATCCCGAAATAGTGGCTTCTCGCATGGGGTTGGGGGAATGGAACATGAGGTCATGCATGGTCAATAAGTTCATGAATGAAGGGTCTCCACTATACGCCATATTGTAATTGTACGGAGTAGGAGTATATGGACTAGGCATGTATGGAGGCGATGATGGATACGTTTGATGATGAGGCATTCCATGGTCCACATATGAAGACGAAGGCCCAGTGCGTAAGGATCAAAATGGTAAGGAGGAAGATTCACGCTCGGCGGCCTTGGTACAAACATTTGAGGTTCCGGTTGGGTCGTGGAAGATGCAGGAATGTACCCATGAGAAGAATGACTACTCTCGCCAACATTCTCTCTTCTACTCACTCTCGAACGAGATGAACGCGCTGGAGGAGAAGGTCTACTACTCTCTGCAAAGCAATCTCGATCCCGAGTAGATGGACGTGGCGGACGAGGACGTCCGGTGCGTTCCCGCACGCCTCTCGGTCGTGTTCGTCTTCTTCTCACCTCTATCTCTCGTTCGCCCCCGATCGTCTTCTTCATCTTCTTGTTCATTATCCTCATCTATGTCTTGTTGGACGTCAATTCCGTCATGCGAAAGATTAGACCTTTGTCTTTCATCTTCGTCCAAAATTTTAATCCCTTCATCAAGGGCAGCAAGACCTCGCTCGTACCCATCCTCAATAAACACACGCCTAAGTCGATGCACCAAGTTACGCCGATATAACAAAAATAAGACCTCAAATCACTCAATATAAAAATATTAACTGTTCGAGGAAAAGTTAGAGTTAGAAGATTACCGAGTAGTCGCGTAACGCCCCGTCGTGTCCTATGAATCTCCTAGTGACCGATCGATACCACGTCATGTAGTCTTGATGGTCATGCCCTTCATTCAGTGCCGCCGTCGCAATGGTGTCCCCACGATTTTCCCACATGTTTATGTAGCTTGCGTGAAAAGTAACCCAATTTTCATGATGATGTCTACGCAATTCGATGCGGTGCAGTTGGGCGTCGTAAGCACAATTAGGTGGCACTACTTGTACCATGCCGAATTGTCTCATGACCCTTTCTGGTCGATGCCACTCCACAATGTGGAAACAAATAAGGGGACACGTCGGGAAACCCTTCTCTATTTCCCACGTGGCATATGATATGCGAAGGCGCTATCAGTATGCCAGGGGTTTTTCCGGTCCACGTGGATCCACGTGGACCGGAAAAACCCTAACGTTCCACGTAGACACTGATAGCGCCTTCTCCGAAGGCGCTATCAGTGTAATGTGTCCACATCAGTCTGCGTCGACATGTTGACGTGGACACTTACACTGATAACTCCTTCTCCGAAGGCACTATCAGTGTTTCCACGTGGATAACGCCTATTGAGAAGGCACTATCCACGTGGCAAAATCAGAACAAAAATTTTGCCACGTAGATGACGCCTTCCCAATAGGCGTTATTGCCTACTCCCCGGAAATAAAAAATTTTCGCCCCTATTTCCCTCATTAAATAGTATAAGATGTGTACTTTAGGAAAAAAATCTCGAAACTGACGCTCCGCATCCGTAAGGTGATGAAACATGCACTGGTTTGACAATCCAATTCCCAGTATCCTCCGAAATTCTAAATCTGTTCCAATAACCCGAAACTGGCAGTTCAAATATGCATCTCATTCTCAACAATCCATAAAATTTGTTAGCTAGCTTTCTCTACGCACAATGTGTCATACCCAATTAAAATATTGGCATCATTATCACACATCAAGTTAAAAATGTTATAACTCTATAAAGCAACTGTTTTATATTTTGTATTTAGTAAGAATACTTCGAATTCCATATTAACGCTAAATGATATGGCAATAAGTTAATTATTTAAATGCAAATAAGGAAAGTTTAAAATATTGTCAAATTCAGATTTTGTTTTTAGTAATAGGAATCAGTACTCCTATGAGGTGTATGTCAAGGACTATATATTTAGTAAGGAATCAATGCAAATAAGGATAGTTCAGAATATTACCAAATTTGAAATTTGCTCTAAATAAATAATAGGATTCTTTTTAGTAACGGTTGAAATAGATTGATTAGTAGTGAATTTATTTAAATATGCAAATAAGGATAGTTAAAAATATTGCAAAATTTAAAATTAACTCTAAATAAATAATAAGACTTTTTTTAGTAACTTTTTTTGGCAATCCATGTTTCAGATTTAGTATTAATCAATGCAAGATTTCAAATTAAATCTAACCACTTGACAGATAATATATTGTATCATACAAATTTTATTAAGACATGATTTTAAGATGCATAAAAACTTTCCTTCTGGATTACAAAACTACAAACAAATATGGAAGTCATGTAAGTTGAATGCATAATTTAATATAGTAACTAATGTAGCCTTAATATGTGTGTGTGTGTATTTAAGGTAGTTCTATATGGTGATTTGGAAAAATCACCATGAATATATGGTGATTTTAAATTATGACCATTAAGTTTAGATTCAATGGTGAATATTCCTTCTTGAAACTTGTGCACACATTTAAGAGTCATAAATGTAGCTTTCATATTCGCTATTAGATCTAATTCTTATACAATAAACCAACTTGGACTCATGAGTCCGGACTCATAAGAAGATTTTTAAAATTTTCGTAAATATCTAAAGGGTATCAAAGGAATTTTACAAGTGATTATGGTTGTTTCATTAATTGCTCGAGGATGTATTTGAAATTAAAAAAGTTTTGAGTCCGGACTCACGAGTCCAAATAGCACTCCCCATTCTTATAATGAGAAGTTTAAATCACCATCAATGGTGATTTAAAAAAGTCACCATTGTAGGATTTTCCATTTATATATGTATAGATGTTTAAATTAAATACATTTTATATTTAAAAAACGAAATAAACTTTTCATGACAACTAAGAAATAAACGTTTCAGGACAACTAAGGAAAAAAAGTTTCACAGGTGTATACGTACATGAACACCATGCACGACTCTATCGTTACACAATTCATGTTAAAAAGTGAGTATATATACAGACTTCTTCATCAAACAATATAAGGTTAAAGGTTAGCAGATTCCCATTAATAAAATTGACGGACTCCCAAATCCGACATTCTTGTACCCGTATGTTATAATAATCATCATTTGTTGGTTTAAAATCAATGATTTTTTTGTGTAGATTCTTCCATTATAACTTGTTTGGGCAAATAAATGATAGAGTTTTAAGTATGCGAATTGAGTTTGGAAAATGACTGAGTTTGAAGTTTGTGAACCAACACAATTTATAGGAATGAATTGTGTAACGGTAGAGTCGTGCACAGTGTGTAAGTACACACATGTGAAACGTTTTTTTTTCTTAGTTATCATGAAACGTTTAGTTCATTTAAAAACCTTCGAGTAAACGAAATAAAGTTTCATGATAACTAAGAAAAAAATGTTTTACATGTTTGCACATATACACTGTGCACAACTCTACCATTACACAATTCATTTGTATAAATAGTATTAGTACACGAACTTCAAACTCAGCCATTTCCCAAACTCGATTCGTATAATTCAAACTCTATTATTCATTTTCTCAAGCAAATTATAATGGTGATCTACACAAAAATCGTTGATCTTAAACAAACAAAGGATGATTATAACATACGGATACGAGTATGTGGAATTTGGGAGTCCGTCAATAAGACATGGAAATCTGCTAACCTCGTACTTGATATTGATCATTGATGAAGACATAAGTATATATACTCACTTTTTCATATGAATTGTGTAATGGTAGAGTCGCGCACAGTAAATATACACACATGTCAAACGATTATTTCTTAGTTATCATGAAATTTTTATTTTTTTAATATAAAATATATTTAATTTAAATATATATATTAAGCATATATTAGTTACTACATTAAATTATACATTCAACTTACGTGATTTTTTTTTTTTTTGTTTGTAGTTTTGTGACCCAGATAAAAGTTTTTAATGCATCTTAAAATTATGTCTTAGTAAAATCTATATGACACAGTACATTATCTGTCAAGTGGTTAGATTTAATTTGAAATTTGAAATTTTGCATTGATTCCTTGCTAAATACAGAATCTGAAATATAGATTGCCTAAAAGAAGTTACTAAAACAATCTTATTATTTATTTGGAGTTAATTTCAAATTTGGCAATATTGTTTACTATCCTTATTTGCATTTAAATAAATTCAATGCTAATCATCCTATTTCAACCATCACTAAAAAAGAATCTTATTATTTATCGAGAGTTAATTTCAAATTTGTCAATATTCTAAAGTATCCTTATTTGCATTGATTCCTCACTAAATAGATAATCTTGACATAAACCTCGTAGCATTGATTCCTTACTAAATACAAAATCTGAATTTGACAATATTTTGAACTTTCCTTATTTGCATTTAATTAATTTAACTTATTGCCATATTATTTAGAGTTGATATGGAATTTGAACTATCCTTACTAAATACAAAATTTGAAACAGTTGCTTTATAGAGTTAAAACGTTGTTAACTTAATGTGTGATAATGAGGCCAACATCTTGGGTATGATACATGGTGCGTCGAGAATGATCGAAAACGTCACTTGGCATATACCATATATTTGACAATATTTTGAACTTCCTTATTTAAACTTAAATAATTAACTTATTGCCATATTATTTAGAGTTAATATGGAATTTGAACTATTCTTACTAAATACAAAATATGACACAGTTGCTTTATAGAGTTAAAACATTTTTAACTTGATGTGTGATAATAAGGCCATCATCTTAAGTATGACTCGTGGCGCGTCGAAAATACTCGAAAACACCACGTGGTATAGACCTTATATTTGACAATAATTTCAACTTTCCTTATTTGCATTTGAATAATCGACTTATTGTCATATTATTTAGAGTTAATTTGGAATTTGAACTATCCTTACTAAATATAAAATCCGAAATAGTTGCTTTATATATTTAAAACATTTTTTACTTAATGTGTGATAATGAGGCCAACATCGTGGGTATGACACGTGACGCATCAAGAAGGCTCGAAAGTGGGACAAACAATATATTTGACAATATTTTGAACTTTCCTTCTTTGCATTTAAATAGTTAATTTATTGATAAGTAGATATTTATATATATTTAGTAGTTTATTTTAGTATATTTAAATATGGAAAGTCTTTAACATATATATTTAATTATATTTTTTGGTCATTTTTAGGTGAAAGGAGTGCGTGGTTGAATTCGTGGCAGAAAAATACTCAAAATGGAGTATTTAAATGCAATGATCGGATGTCGGACAGTTTGCCTCGAATTACGCATTGCGAGGTTGGTAGAATATGATACAACCTATTTCAACCAATTGGGAGTTGCCACGTCAGCGGCATCTTTTCTCTCTTCTAATCAGCAAGCGCCACCTCATTCTGACCATCCCTCCAGCTTGCATCACAAACAGTTGTCTCCTCAAATCGCGTCTCGCCACGTTGCCTCAACAAACCAATTCCTCCAATCAAAGAGCACCGCGCCAGCATCACACAGGCCACGTCACACACCGCAATCTTCTCCTCGCTACAGCTGCTCTTCGATCTGCATTGGGATGCATGCTATGACAGACTCCCAGAAGTTCGGAATTAATCGCGCGATTTCCCTTCCGCTTCATGTGCCACATGGCGCGTTATCACCCAACCAGCGCGTCATCTGTAGGGGTCTCTGCCAATCAAAAGCGGACACGTGGCACTTCAAGTCACTAGCGGCTCTCAGCCAATCAGAATGCGACACGTCAGCGTGGCGAGTAGGCGAGCCAATAGCGTTGACAAGTGGCGGACACTATTTTCAAGCCAAAAATAGCCCTACGATGCTCCTCGTTGCATGAGTAGTTTCTCTCACCTCTCGATACCAATTTTTAGTATTTTTATATATTAGGAACTTAGGTATTATTGAGAAGAACACCGATTCTTATTTTTTTAGCATCGACTTTATTCGACGATGATGATCGGCTAATCAACTCTTTGCCTAGGTCGAAGGGGAAGCAAGTAGGGATGATGGATTCATGGCATATTATGTGAGATCTATTATTTTTATTTAATTTAATTTAATTTCTTATATTTCATTGTTGTTGATTTTAATGATTATGATTTAGATCTATGGTATGTATGTGGCCAATGCATGCTTTTAGGTGGACAATCTATAGTTATTTGGACTATTAGTATCCGTGTAATTGTGTTTTTGGACCAATAAAGTAACCAACACTCACTTGTTTGCCGTAAAACCCTTTCGGTTCTTGAGTGTGCAACAATTGAATTTAGGTTAAATCGGTAATGGATGCGACCCAGTTATTTAAGATTAGTGTTCCCACATATCCAAATTAATGCAGTTAGAGTGTTAAACCTGATTGGCAGATGTCTAGGGTTATACATTAATTAGGGAAGTAGTTAGTGGCGGACGTCCTGGCTATCGAAATTACGGGAATTAGGAATTTCTGGCGGATGTCGATTTTCCATAGCTAATCTAGGAGAAATTGAATTAATAATTATTTTTTTGATTGAGGACCATGAATGTCATTGAATCTTGATTCTTGCTTGTGGAACTGTAGAATTAGGTGATTTCTTCTCATTGATAATATTTTTGCGACTTTTTATTTGTGCTAGTTTAATTAATTATTTCATTGAATTTCTGAAAACCCCCATTTTTAGTTAACTTGGAGTAAAACTCAAGTCCTGTGGATTCGACCCCGTATTTACCACTACTACACCTTTATGGTTGGTAACTCGATTACGGGTTATATTTGACACACACGACACGTGATCAATTTTTAGTGTCGTTGTTGGGGACTTAGTCTTTACTCTGAGTTTAGGTTTCATTTTTTTTTTTTTTTAGTTTTATGCTACCACACCTCACTCGGTCAAAATCGGCTAGTTCATTGTTACCTTTCAATCCTGAACTGGAGAGAACATTTCATAGGTGGATTAGAGAGACCCAACTTAGGCAACAAGAGGGCCAAAATCCTCTGAATATGGCTGCAAATCGCCAAATCACCATGGGTCACGCCGATCAAGAGCTTCAAGCTCTTTTGGCGCAACAACCCCTCCGCATCAACTATCCGGATAATGTCGGAGACTTTGAGTTGAGGTCTGGGTTCATTTATCTCCTACCATCCTTCCATGGTGACGATAATGAAGATCATATCGCTTTCTTGAACGAGTTTAATACTACTTGCAAGTCAATGAAACCCTCTAATGCGGACGAGGAAACGGTCAAGCTCAGATCTTTTCCATTTTGCCTTAAAGACAAAGCCAAATAATGACTTTTCTACCTTCCGCATGGCTACATTAAATCCTGGAATGAAATGGAAACCGCGTTTTTGAATGAATACTTCCCTGAGGGTAGAGTTTTCAAGAATATATGCAGCATCAAAATGAAGTCGGGCGAATCATTTGGTGCATATTGGGATCGCTATAAGCGATTGATTGCTAGTTGCCCGTAGCATGACCAGTCTAAGAAGGTCATAGTTCGATTCTTCTATGTTGGCATGTCGCCCATAGAACGACTGATTGATAATGCGTGTGGGGGTCACATTAGAGACAAAACTCCAACCCAAATGAAGCAATTGTATGAGGACATCGCACAACAGTCACGCCTTATTGTGATTTTGATGCTACTGCTTACCGAAGTTTGACTGTAGGGAGTGTCTCAAGTTCCACTGACTAGAAAATTGACCAACTAACCTCCATGATGGAACGTCTCATCTCCTTTGGCAAAGTGCAAGTCAAAGCTTGTGGCTTCTGTTCTACCACAAATAATGCAACTGATGAATGTCCTATTCTCATTGAAGACAATCAACAAAGCCAATGCCATAGGTAATCAATTTCAGGGACCATCTAGAGTCCCATTTGGGAATACATATAATCATGCAATGGCGAGGAACAACCCGAACTTAAGTTATGGGCCTCAAAACCAGAACTATCAAACCTTCATCCCTAGAGGTCAATCATTGCCTACACCCTCCAATAATTCATCTTCACTTGAGGATATTATGAAAGCCTTTATGGATCAACAAAACCAATTTATGAGTGAATGACCCAATTCAGGGCTACCACCGAGAAATCCATTATCGAAACCAATTCGGCGGTCCGAACTCTTCAAGCTCGAATGGACCAAATGACATAGCAGAATAGACTTCTCGAGGATAAAGGAAAATTGCCTTTGCAACCTTACCCGAATCCAAACGCAAGTGCTAATGTAGTTACTCTCTGAAGTGGTAAAGAGCTAGAGGGACCCAACCAAGACCTGACGGCTTGATCGAGAACCATGAGAGGTGGGAGGACAGAAGGTTGTTAGCCCCGCAATAAGGAAACATCACCAGAATATACTACTGATAAGAGAGGGACTAGTTGGTACTCGACTTCCCCCGATGAAAGAAATTTGTATTCTTATCTCGCCACCTGACTTGTGGAATCATATTGCATATTTGACGATACATTACGGCCAGTGCTCATTTGCGCGCGCGTGAACCAACTGGTGGCTCACTTTTTCTAAGTAATGGGAAAAGTTGCTTACAGAAGTACTTCAATCCTTAGAATTGGTCGTTCCACTCCTTTCATTTATACTCCAAGTGCAATTCTAAGCTTGACGATAGCAGTGGAGCGCTTTCTGCGGTGGCTGCCAGAATACAGAAAGATTTAGTAGGGAAGTGGAAGAATGAACAATGGGTCATCTGATTCCAAAGACCAGGCAAATGAGGATGAACATGAGGTAATAGTGACTCTGTTTGTCCCTAAACAGATGGTAACTACTCAAAAGGGAGCACCACCCACATTTAAGGTCAAACCTCCTTTTCCACAACTACTTATCCTAGATAAGAAAAACGGGGAAGAGAAAGAAATTCTCGAGAACTTTTGGAGAGTGGAAATCAATATTCCACTCCTCGACGCTCTGAAGCAAGTCCCTAGGTACACAAAGTTTCTTAAGGAATTATGCACTAACAAAAGGAAACTGAAAGACAACGACAAAGTCCAAATGGGAGAAACCGTCACGGCTATCCTACAGAAAAAGTTGCCTCCTAAATGCAAGGATCCTGGGATGTTCTTAGTACCTTGTGTTATAGGTGATGTAAGCATTCAGAGGGCTATGTGTGACCTTGACACTTCCATTAATGTCGTGTCATTGTCTATTTATGAGACATTGCATGCAGGCTCATTAAAGGAGACTGGAATTGTCATTCAGTTAGTGAACCATTCTGTTGTTAGACCTGTTGGTTTTCTAGAGGAAGTTTTAGTCCGAGTGAACGAGTTTGTGTTTCCTGCTGACTTCTATGTGGTAGATATGAAAGAGGAGCCATTCCCCAATGCTTCATCAGTACTCCTTGGACATCCATTTTTAAAAACGGTGAAGACGAAGATAGATGTTGATGATGGATCTCTTACAATGGAGTTTGACGGTGAAGTCATCAAGTTTAACATCTATGACGTGATGCGATACCCCAGTGATGTGTCATATGTGGTGTGTACCATGGACTGTGTGGATCCACTCGTTGAGCAGACCTTGCTCACAAGTGGCAATGATAAATTTAAAGTAGTGTTAGAGCATCATCTCGACACTACTCAAATCCACGAGAATGATATGACCTTTGACACTGATGTTGAGGATGTTGTTTTCGAGTTAGATTCATTCCAACCACTGCCCCCAAGTGCCTTTAATTTGGAGTTGCATACTTCTGACTCTGAACTTTCTCCCTCCTTGGTTAAAGCTCCCACACTTGAGCTGAAGCCATTACCTGAGCACCTAAAGTATATGTTTTTGGGTGAGAATGACACACTCCCTGTGATCATATCAGCTAAACTTACACATTTGGAGGGAGAGAGGCTCCTTCGACTACTCCGGGAGTTTAAACAGGCTATTGGGTGGACCATAGCTGATATCAAATGTTACAGCTGTTCCACTTGCATGCATCATATATATATAGAAGAAGGGTCAAAACCTACGAGAGAAACCCAGAGGAGGCTCAATCCGCTCATGATGGATGCCGTGAAGAAGGAGATACTAAAGCTCCTTGATGCTGGCACGATTTACCCCATATCAGATAGTAAATGGTTGAGCCCTATCCAGGTGGTCCCTAAGAAAATGGGAGTCACGGTAGTCACTAATACACATGGTGAGTTGGTTCCAACCCGCGTTCAAAATGGATGTCGAGTATGCATTGACTATAAGAAATTAAATGCTTCCACCAGGAAGGATCACTTCCCCCTACCATTCATTGATCAGGTGTTGGAGAGACTAGCCGGTCGTTTCATTACTGTTGTCTTGACGATTATTCTGGTTTTCCTAAGATATTGGTAGCACCTAAATACCAGGAAAAGATGACCTTCACATGTCTGTTTGGCACTTTTCCTATTGGCGCATGCCCTTTGGGTTATGCAATGCACCTGCCACCTTTCAAAGGTGCATGGTGAGTATCTTTTCAAATTTTGTTGGGTTTTCATTAAGGTCTTCATGGATGAATTTACTATTTACGGTGATTCATTTGATAGTTGTCTCAACAATCTTGCAAAGGTACTCCGTAGATATATAGAGAAGAACCTGGTTCTGAACTATGAAAAGCGTCATTTTATGGTGGACCAATGTCTTATTTTAGGACCCATTGTCTCAGCCAGGGGCGTAGAGGTATACTAAGCTAAAGTTGATGTTATCAAGAAACTTCCCTACCCTATGAATGTGCAAGAGATTAGGTCTTTCCTTGGACACGCCGGTTTTTACCGTCATTTCATGAAGGACTTTTCAAAAATAGCACAACCCCTATGCCATCTACTTCAAAAGGACGTACCTTTTGAGTTTGATAAGGCATGTAAGAGTGCATTTGATGCACTGAAAGACGTACTTACTAGCACACCAGTCATTCAGGCCCCTAATTGGGAGCTTCCATTTGTAATTACGTGTGATGCTATTAATTATGCAGTGGGTGCGGTCTTAGGACAGAGAGTTGGGAAAGCTACACATGTCATTTACTATGCTTCTCATACTCTAGACGCGGCTCAGATGGACTATACCACTACCGAGAAGGAGCTCAATGTCGTTATCTTCGCACTTGAGAAGTTTTGGCCTTATCTCATGGGAACCAAGGTTATCATTTACTCTGATCATGCTGCCTTGAAGTACCTGATGAGTAAAAAGGATGCCAAACCTAGGCTCATTAGATGGATACTCCTACTACAGGGGTTTGACATCACAATCAAAGATAAAAACGTGCAGAGAATCTAGTCGCATACCATCTCAGCAGAATTGAGAATGGTAAGAGTCCTACTCCTCTTAAGGATGATTTCCCTGACGAGTACATCTATGCTTTCATAGAAGATCTCCCCTGGTACGCCGATTTGGTGAACTATATCACCTCGGGCAAGCTATCTCCTCACCTTTCGAAGGCTTAAAAGAATAAAGTAAGGAGCCATGCTAAGTACTGTATATGGGATGACCCGTACTTATGGGAATCTTGCTCCGACAAGGTTATCAGGCGTTGTGTTCCTCAAACTGAGAGTCACTTCATATTGGCTTTTTGTCATACTTACGCCTGCGGTGGCCACTTCGGTCCCCGTCAGACAGCTAGAAAATTTCTTGAGAGTGGATTTTACTAGCCCACCATTTTCCATGATTCATACATGTTTACCAAGACTTGTCCTAACTGTCAAAAAACCGGTAACCTTAGTCATCGGGACCAAATGCCACTTACCCCGATTCTTATTTGTGAGATATTTGACGTTTAGGGTATAGACTTTATGGGACCATTTCCAGTGTCATTTGGTAATGTTTACATACTCTCAGCAATGGACTACGTGTCTAAGTGGGTGGAAGCTAAGGCTACACGCACTAACGACTCTAAAGTGGTATGTGAATTCCTCAAATCGATGATTTTCACAACATTTAGTACCCCAAGTGCCTTGATCAGTGATAGAGACACTCGCTTCTGCAACCATATGGTTGAAAGTCTTCTGAGGAGGTACAAAGTCACTCATTGAATGTCTACAACGTATCATCCCCAAACGAGTGGCCAGATAGAGGTCTCAAATAGGGATATCAAATCCATCTTAGAAAAGACGGTGAATCCGACTCGTAAAGATTGGAGTTCACGTCTTGATGATGCGGTTTGGCCTTACCGAATGACATTTAAAACGTCAATTGGGATGTCCCCATATCGCCTTGTGTTTGGTAAAGCTTGCCACCTGCCAGTCAAGCTTGAACATAAATCCTACTGGGCTGTGAAACAACTTAATATGAAGCTCGATGAAGTAGGAAAAGAGAGAAAGCTCACTTTCCAAGAATTGGAGGAAATCAGGAACGACGCGAATGAAAATGCGCGGATTTACAAAGGAAAAAACAAAAGCGTTCCATGATAGCAATCTCTCTAGGAAATCTTTTTGTATTGGTCAGAAAAACTACAAAAAAACAGCAAATCAGAAACGAAATTTTCCGTTTCCGATTTGCAAAAATTCCGTCTCTGATTGGAATCAGAAACGGAACAGAGACGGAATGCGTTCCGTCTCTGAAAACGTCGTCGCTGATAGGATCAGAAACGGAAAATGGATTCCGTTTCTGATTAGAGACGGAATAGAGACGGAAAATATCCGTTTCTGATTAGAGACGGATTTAGAGACGGAAATTAGAAACGAACGAGACGAAACAGAAATGGAATTTATTTCGAAATGGTACATTTGTAAGTGCATTCCGTCTCTGATTCCGTTGCTAATTAGAAACGGAATCAGAGACGGAATTAATAAATTTATGAATTTCGTCTCTGATTCCGTTTCTAATCAGCAACGGAATCAGAGACGGAATCAGAGACGGAATGCAAATAGTCAGTCTCTGATTCCGTCTCTAATTAGAAACGGAATCAGAGACGGATTATTCCGTTTCTGATTCCGTCTCTGTATCCGTGTCTAATTAGCGACGGAATTAGAGACGGAATTCTTATTTCCGTCTCTGATCCGTTTCTAATTGATACAAATATTTGTGGAAAATTAGAGACGGAATAGCAACGGAATATTTGAATTCCGTTGCTAATCCGTCTCTAATTTTCTGTTTTGTTTAATTATGACACAGAAACATAATCCAATTGGTTCTCCAACCTAAAAATTCAAATTACAACCCGATATGACCTACTCCATCGCCTGCACCTCCTCCAACAACTCCTTGGGGGTGCTAACATCCCACAAAAAAACCAAATTGCACATCCATACATCGATAATATATTTCAACAAAAATTCAAAAGAGAAAGAAAAAAATGTGAAACTCGAAATTAGCCAAAAAATTTATATATCCACGGAAAATTGTCATGTATTACAAAAGCTCCAAAATTTGGAAGTATACACAAAAACCACCAATCCTATCGTTCAACAACCAAAAAAAAAAAGAACACTCACAAAAGCTCCAAAATTTGGTAGTATACACAAAAAGGACTTCATATAATAACTATAACGCAGCTTTGAAGCATTTCTGATTCTCCATCTGAGGGCAACAACCAGTGAGTATGCACCTAAAAGAAGTAGGCAAATGAGAGATTATTGAACTAAGGATGTACATTGGAAGCGAATGAGAAAAATGGTGGATTTGAAGAAACATAGAAATTAATAATAATCATACATAAAAAGTCGGCTTCGAACCTATTTTTTAATTTCTTTACGATTGAGTTTGCTTTGGTCTTTTGTCAATTCAACACATATGTAGGTAGAGAGGAGTACTAGAGCTAATAAGGAACATGAAAGAGGATAATGGTGAAGTGCAAGAATGCTAAAAGGAAAAAACTAAAAGTTAAGCACAAACTCCCATCAATGCAACATTCACATGCATCAAATTTGATCCTAAACTCAGATTTCATCCCATCTAAAAATGTTTGTGTGCTCCAAAACAAACCACCATGTGTTCCTACTAAAAAAAAAAATCCAAATGACATTCAAGAAATGCAAAGTGAAGAAAAGAACTAAACCATACAATGAGGAATAAGAAAGCTTCCAAAATATACATGAACATCAAGCAAATGCAGTCAAGGACTGAAGTTTTGTTGTTGTTGTGAGTTTGGGGTGTCAATGTTGCTACTTTCCTACGCATAGGAGATGGGGAACAATGTATCTATAAGATGGACCTATCATGTAAGTTGAGTTGGATTATTTATCAAGCTTTGAAAGGCTTGCATTTCAACATGCATATGATAAGTAATGGTGAAGTGCAAGAATGCTAAAAGGGAAGAACTAAAAGTTAAGCACAAACCTATCATGTAAGTATGATCCTAGAACTCATCCTCTCACCCCATCTAAAACTGTTGTGTGCTCCAAAGGTGACCAGCCATGTGTTCCTACTCTAAAAAAAAAAAAAAAAACCAGCTGGGATTCAAGAAAAGCAGTGAAGAAAAGAAAAAAACCATACAATGTTGAATAAGAAAGCTTCCAAAAAAAAACATGAACATCAAGCAAATGCAAAGGACTGAAGTTTTGTTGTTGTTGTGAGTTTGGGGTGTCATCTTGTTGCTATTTTCCTACGCATAGGAGATGGCGAACAATGTATCTATAAGATGGACCTATCATGTAAGTTGAGTTGGATTATTTATCAAGCTTTGAAAGGCTTGCATTTCAACATGCATATGATAAGTAATGGTGAAGTGCAAGAATGCTAAGAATTTAAAACCGAAAGTTAAGCACAAACCTATCATGTAAGTATGATCCTAAACTCATCCTCTCATCCCTTCTAAAACTGCTATGTGCTCCAAAGGTGACCAGCCATGTGTTCCTACTCAAAAAAAAAAAAAAAAACAAAAAACCAGCTGGGATTCAAGAAATGCAGAGAAGAAAAGAAAAAAAGAGAACAATGTATCTATAAGAAGTCATCATCTCATCCACCAACCTCTCTATTTTCCCAAATTTCTCTATTTTCCCATCAATCTTGATAGGAAGTCATCATCTCATCCACCAACACTGTTGTGTGCTCCAAAACAAATCAGCCATGTGTTCCTACTCCCAAAAAAAAAAAAAAACCAGCTGATGTCCTCTCTTGCAGTGAAGAAAAAGAAAAAAACTCACAAATAGAATAAGAAAGCTTAAAAAAAAAAGCTCACCAGCAGCAAGCAGATCACCAAAGAACACCAAAAGCTCACAAGATCACTTCCGCCATCCAACCATTTCACCAAAGAACACCTAAAGCAAATAAGAGTGTTAAAATTAGTGCTTTAGCCATGTGTTCCTACTCAAAAAAAAAAAAACAAAAAAACCAGCTGGGTTTGCTGGTAATGTCACTTAAAATTAGTGCTTTAGCCATTCTATATATATATGAAATGACAAGAGAAGAATCACTCACTATCTGTAGGAACTGCTGTGATACTTGGAAAGACATGTAACAACTTGAACTGGTTTGTTTGACACATCTGAGGCCAACTGTCCTATTTCTTATCTGAACCGACTCTATGTATAGCCTATAATGACAACAGTAGCCACCAAATTCGAAAACACAAACAAGAGCTTAATTTCATAAACCAAAGATTTGATAGCATGACAATCTAAAGGACCAATTGGCCAGTAATTGAATTCAAACACTCCAAACCAAATGAGTTCTTGTAAACAAATACTCAACCAACTAATTGATTTCAACATTAATTCAAGTGACAAACACATACATCAGTACAAAAAAAAAGAACATTCAAAACAATATCAATATATGAGAATTTGAAGCAAAAGTTCAAACAAGCAGCTTAATTAGAACTACCAAAATTAATTGTAACTTAAAAGAGCAATTTCAAGATTCAAAAGTAAGAGCAAAACAAACCAATTTTGGAAACTAAGTGACATTGCCAGCAAATCCAAATTAAACCTCCCACCAAGTACAAAAGAAAACCAAGACAATGAAATGCAAAGATGATTCTTGATGAGTTCAGAATCAGATTTACAAAACCTAAGAATAACCTGGATTGATCAAATCACACAAAGGGACAAAACCCATTTTTCCATTTTTATAACTACTTTCTATTCCCTATTGTTTTCGAGCCCAAGAACCTCATTAGGCAACTACACAATCATTTAGGAAAAAATAATGCATTGTGTGTGACTGTGACATGCATAGTTTTGATTAATATTTTGAATTTTAGTACATCAATGGGATATAAAGTGATTAAAATTCCATAAAAGACCCACGTTGAATACCTAATGTTGGTTTGAGTCAAAGATGAAAGGTCCATCTTAGCGTTGTCATCGGTCCCGATAAGAAGGCGCCAAGAAGTGCTTGATTGTCTTTCAAAAGATCAATGCCATCGTCTCTCTTGCTTGTCTCAATGAGCTCCCAAAGAAGGCAATCTCCAAACTCTGTTACAACAAGTTTATAAGTACTTCAACAACTAACAAATAGCAACATGTTGAAAACGCAAAAAACGAAATAAGGAACTTCATCATCGGTACCTCCACTACATCGAGCTTCAACAAACCACCATGAATTGCGGTACATTCATTGTCCATTTATCCTCTCGTATATCTTAGTTGCCTTGGACGCCCAAATTCATGCATAAGTTATCATGCATTTTATTTTTTATACATTATCCTCCCCAAAATAAATTTTTTAACCTCGGTTTAAGTAAAATATACTATAAGTACAGATTGTTTGCGAAATTAATCTATGGGAGAAGAAAACATCTTTGTGCCGTGTGTGCAAATCTTATGCGCTTTGCAGTTCTCTCGAGTGCTATGATGAAGAAAGTGGTAGAATTGACAGGGAGCAACATCTTCATGCCATAGCAAATGAATTTGGGAAATCGATAAAGGGTCATTTTCCGGTCATCTGTGTTGAGAACATGTAGGCTATTCTTCTTCTAGGGACATGTGATAATAGAAGAACAAGAGCCTACATGTGCTCAACACAGATGAACGAAAAACGAGCCTTTATCGACTTCCCAAATTCATTTGCTATTGCATGAAGATGTTTCTCCCTGTCAATTCTACCACTTTCTTCATCATAGCACTCGAGATAACCTGCACCGCCATAAGACTTGCACACAACACCCAACATGTTTTCTTCTCCCATGGATTATGCAAACATTCTGTACTTATAGTATATTTTACTTAAAAACAAAAAAAAATCGGGGGAGCAAAAGGGAAAAAAATTAAAATCCACGATAAAATATGGAACATCGACCTAAAAATGCACAAAAAGAAGTGTGAATCATTAAGTAATTCGAAGAATTGCTAAAGTTGTCTACACTATAAAACGTTTAATCTAAGAATTTACACAAACAACAAGTGAAGTACCTATGTATCACCAACCTGCTCATCTCTCGAGAGCCACGCTTACGTCTCACGCTCAACATTGTCCCCTTGTTGTGGTGGATCGACCTGCTGTGATATTTGCGGCGGCTGTTGCTGGTCATGAGGTGGCGGTGGTGGTGGCGGTGGTGGTGGTTGTTGCTGAGCTAGGCCTACTTCGTCCATGTTCATCCCGAGATGCTGCTGCATGAACTCCATAACCTTTCGTAATTGCTCCGCAACGACATTGAACTCTGCCCGCGGCACCACATCCGGCGTCTCCGACGTGCTAGCACCAGGAGCTCCGTATCTCCTCTTCTTTCTCCCTACGGACCCGAGTCCGTAGACACGTCCTTTGGAAGACTCACCCGCCACATTGAGGTACACCGCCTCATCATCCACCTATTGCTCCGGTGTAGCCTGGGTCAGCTCCTGATGTCTGCTCTGGAGCCTATCCTGCATATATGCACAACAAACAAAATACATGATATGGGTTAAAGTATACTTAATAATATTTTACATATCATTTCTATACTTACATAGAACCGCTCTGATCTAGTATCGATGAATGTCATCCAGTCGTGATTAACGGTGTGGAGATGCAAATACAAGTCATTCACAGTCGGTGGCATCTCGGATGAATCAGCCTGCGTGCAGGACCAAGCATAGTGAACAAGTGTATAAATGTACAAAATATCCAAGATGTTACGAAAAACTTACCAATCTTTCTTGGGTAGTCACAAAAGACACGAAACCACCACCGTGCTTCGAGGGTCCAGGTCCCAGGCCTTCGACCTCGGTGTTCCTATTCTCCGTCGCTTGCCTAGACTCGGCCTCGGAAGTCCTCGCTCTCCCGATCGCAAGTATCTCCTCCATGCCTCATCTCAGTAACAAAAAGCGCACACGATTCTTCTTCAACTTGTGCATCAACGCGGTGTACCTTGTGCTGCGGCTCGCAGCCCGTCGTACGCCGCTCGCACGAGATCCTCGAGAATCGCATCATCCCATCTAAAAAATACCTACAAATTGGCGATTGCTATTGTTACCTCGCATTGAGAAAATAGTATAAATCATAAGGCATATGGTAGTCTTGTTTACCTTCCATTGGCGCCAGTATTGGTCTTTATGATGAGGCGGTACCGACTTCCAACAATACCCTTCAGGTATCATCCATCGTTTGAAAACTTTTGTCATCCTCCGTGCACAAAAATGCGAAGGATGCAACTCCCTGTGTTTCATGAACATGCATATCACCTTAACTACTTCTTCAATAATTGACATCCATATTGAAAATGACATATAAAAGTCAAACACAAACTTACGTATAATTGGCAATCAGTGTGATAGGGATCCCCTGCACGCGAGGGGGCTCCATCCCTGTCCTCTGAGGTGGCCGCGGAGGGCCTGTCACCTCCAACCATGCTCTTACGTCTTCTTGTCGGGATGCTGCCGGTGATGCTGTGGCTGGGGGTGCAGGCCTCGTGGGTAAAGGAGTCCTTGATGTCGGAGATGGTGTGGGGAAGTGTATATTAGGCATAGTCCTTGATGACGACGATGATGGTACAGACGACCCCGACGGTATGGAAGGGGAAGGTGACGCTGCGGCTGTATCCTGCTCGAGAGACCGAGAAGTCGGAATCGATAATGCAGGTATCGACCCACGACCTCGACCGCCACGACCTCTATGGACCCCTCGTGTGGCCTGACCACGAGGGCCAGTTGGTATTTCGCCGCCAGATGTCGGTCCTGCACCTATTCCGCCTAGACGATGGCCTCCTAATGGCAAACCTCGACATCCCCTATTACCACCTCCGACCATGATACCTAACAAAATAGCAATAAAACATCAGAGAAGGAGGGCATACAAAAATTAGAAATTAAGTCTAAATTATTGGACTTAATAACACAGGATCCATGCTAATCCGTCTCTGAATATTTCCGTCTCAATTCCGTCGCTAACTTTTAAATGTAGAAACGAAAATTATTCCGTTTCTAATTCCGTTTCTGATTTAGAAACGGAACTTATTTCCGTCTCTAATTCCGTTTCTGATTTGCTATTTTTTTGTAGTGTATATAAGAGGCATACAAATACCACATAGTATCAACGCGTCTACTACTTGTTCACTCATACCTCCTTAAGGTTATAGGTTTATTCCATTCTCTAGAAATTTTATGTGAAATAGCAACATTAACTAAAAGAGTAATCCTAGTGTTTCTAATCCTAACTAGTAGTAGAAATTATATAATTATAGGTACTATTCAATCGTAACCAACAACACCTAACTAATCAATCATCCATAGCAAGTGCATGAATATGAAATTACTAACAACTATAACATCAAACGACAAAGTAATTACCTCAGTACATGATTCTAATGTATTATAATGTTGATCATGACATGCTTTACCGATAAAATAAACATGGAATAACAACCAAATACGGAATCAATATAAATCTTGAATTGCTCAATTAAAAGGTTGAAATAAAATATTACATATTAATAAACCTAAAAATAGAACAAGCATAACCACAAAACACTATGCATGTAAGAGAAGAGCAGAACAAAAACTTCTAAACCAAACAAAAGACACAACATTAACTTAATAGATCAAGTGAAGAACACCAACTAATGCACATGAAAGCCAATCCGGGGGAAAATGTGAGCAGATACAATGTGAAGAGAATTCGGGTGTTAAAATTTTTTTTGTTTGTTACCTTCACGAGCGGAGAGCGGAGCGGTAAGCACAGAACGACCAGAGAGCAGAGAGCAATGAAAGAGACGGAGATTCAAGATCGAAAATCAAAAAGAATCGAACGATGTGCACTCATTCACCGCACAATCAACCACGTAAACAAATCAAATCACTCAAGAACAGTTAAAATAAAACCTCGAAAAGTAATAACAATTAAAAGAACTGAACTCTTTAAATATGTCACCTGATCAAGAGTTTGTTCCTTCACAGTTCATAGACAATAAGGTAGTACTATAACACCGCCCATTGCCAAGACGAATTTAAAAAAAAAAGGATTCCATGAGCAGAATAGATAAGACCTTTCAAGAAAATAATTTTTTTTTATCCATTTAGTAGACTAGTATAGCTGAGCCGCTAAGAAAACCTAGTATACACAATGGTCACCACATTATGTTCATTTCCTATGTTTGAACATCAAGGCATATATATGATCGCTTGCCTAGCGTAAAATAGCTTCAGCTTCAAGTGAAAAACTATAACATATTTCATTCATGAGCATAATATTTGCAATGCTAACAAGTATTACGACTTTAATATTTCTCGGATGCCGCATGAGATAAGGTACGTAGGAACACCGGACACCCCGAATATTTATTGATAGATGGAAATTTATGAAGTCTCGCACGCTTAATTTAAATTGGAAAATCTTTCAAGATAAAAAAGCTTCTTGCCTTCAACTCCGATCTTTACTAGAAGATCGAACTATCAAATGAACCATAGCGGAATCTTAAATAATTCTCATGTCACCCTTGGTTTTCCATAAATTTTTTAAAATAGATAAACAAGGGGACTAGAATGCCAACCTGACAGACGCACATTTTGAGCAATTTGTTTGTAGCGGTTCGATTTCCTCAAAACCGTCACAAGGTGAATGATCTCTATGAAAGCTGAAGACCTCTTGATCATGAGTGTTGGCTGCATTATAAAGAACAATAAAAAAGAAAGAGATTATATCAGAATGTAGTAAGACTCCAAAACTACAAATGCCAATAGAAACGGAATCCGAGACCAGAGAGAGCAAGAGTTGAGGGCCGATGACGGAGACCGGCGCGACGAGACGGAGAGACCAGAGAGACGGCGAGACCAGAGACAGCAGAGAGACCAGGTAGCACGACCAGACGGAGAGACGAGACGATCGAACGGGATGGACGTTTGGGGACGAGACGATTGAATGATTTTGGACGAGACGGAGAGACAGATTTAGGTATTTGGGGTTTTTTCGTGAGACTGATTTAGGGATTTCGGGTGTTTTGTTGGGGGGGGGGAAAGAGGAGGGGTGCCATGATCCAAGCACATACAAATCTCGAGGAATGATGAACGGTCATAAGAAATGAAAAATTTGGTGGGAATGTTGGCGCCATTTTTCAGAGACGGAATTTAATTCCGTCTCTAATTCCGTCTCTAATTCCGTCTCTGATCCGTCTCAAATCCGTATCTGAATATTTCCGTCTCAATTCCGTCGCTAACTTTTTAATTTAGAAACGGAACTTATTCCGTTTCTAATTCCGTTTCTGATTTGCTATTTTTTTGTAGTGAAAGTGCTTTTATTTCAGTCATGTCTTAAGATTTTTGCAGGTAAGCTAAGATTGAGGTGGATATAACCATATGTTTGTGACTGTGGTGTATGATCACGGAGCAGTGGAGATTCAGAGTTTGGAGAATAGTAATGTGTTTAAGGTGAACGACCATAGATTGAAGATTTTCTATGAAGACTTCCCAAGCCATAATGTGGAGGTAGTCTCACTTGCAACTCCAATCTACACTGATTGACAGACTCAGACCAAGTCGAGCCATCAACTTTAACCAAAAACGCTAATGGGAGGCAGCCCAAACTTTGATAAGTATCATTTAATTTATTTATTTTCTTATTTTTTTTCCATTTTTGCATGAATTTGAATCGTTTCCTTTATCTTATATTTATCATGTTCTTTCACCGTCTTGTTTGTTTTCTATGTGTGGACCTCTTGACTTATTTTGAACCTTGAAGACAAAGTTCGGAATAAGTTTGGGGGTGCTTTAGGGATTGTGGATTGTTTGGGATAGATTCTTTTATGAAAGACCGCAAGTGAGATCGTTTATTTTTTATGCGATTATATGCGGATATTGGATGGTAATGATGATATTTTATATCATTTCTTCCATTTCTTGCCATTCAAATTCTTTTCTCATTTCATTAGGATTTGATATACTTTCATGCATATATGTGTTTAGTATATATATATATATATATATATATATATATATATATATATATATATATATTATTTATTTATAGAGTCACCCGAAACTTTGTTCATGCCTTTGGTTGTGGATGAGTAAATTATTGTTGCCTTTTTGACTTGAAACTTATGGAAAATTAGGAGAAACACTCAGTCGAGTTTGTAGCTCCGCCTTTTTATGATTTCATGATTAAGGACTTAGATGATGGTTGGACTTTGTGTTAAATAATGAAAATGAGTAGACGGTCAAATATGTACAAGTGATTATTTTAATCCATAATGGAGGATTTGATTAATTATAGTGAAAATGAGAAATACTAACAAGAGTTTTCTTAGTGTAGAGTGTCCTACAGGTTTCTACAGGACATAGAGCAGGGAAATTTGTGGTGAGAAAAAGTGAAAAAATCGGTCCACAGGAAATGGAGCAGGGACCGTATTAATTGAAAAAAAAAATTGGAGAAAAAAATGTGGAAAGAATATAAAAATAATTTGAAAAAATTTGGAAGTTGTGAAACTCCTCAAATAAAAGATTTAGTTTGAGTGCTTTCACTATATTAAGTGAAATTTGAACTTGCGTGCTTGAATGTATAGACCAAGAAAACTCGTGAATAGTTGATGGCCTTTGTTTTGATCGAGTCTTTATCTCTGAAATTTTTTGAGTTACTTGTTAATTTAGTGGCTATGTAAACCAAAAGAACTCCATGAATTTGGGTCGGGTATAGGATTAGTTGAGTCAGTGCATTATTATGTTAGGAGTCTAGTTTAGTTTGTATTGTCATTTACACCTTTGCTCAGGACGTGCAAAGTCTTAAGTTTGGAGGTATTTGATAAGTCGGTATTTATATATATTTAGTAGTTTATTTTAGTATATTTAAATATGGAAAGTCTCTAAATTATATATTTGATTATAGTTTTTGGTCGTTTTTAGGTAAAACGGAGAGCGCGGTTGAATTCGTGACGGAAAAATACTGAAAATGGAGTATTTACATACAGTGATTGGATGCCAGACAGTTTGCCTTGAATTACGCATTGCGCGGTGGGTAGAATAGGAGACAACATATTTCAACCAATTGGGAGCTGCCACATCAGCGTTCAACCAATCAAGTGATGCCACGTCAACAACGTCTTTTCTCTTTTCCAATCAGAAAGCGCCACCTCATTCTGACCATCCCTCCAGCTTGCGTCACAAACAGTTGTCTCCTTCAATCGTGTCTCCCCACGTTGCCTCAACACACCAATTCCTCCAATCAAAGAGTGTCGCGCCAGCAACACATAGGCCATGTCACACATCGCAATCTTCTCATCGCTACTGCTGCTCTTTGATCTGCCTTGAGATGCGTGCTCGCACAAACTCCCAAAATTTTAGAATGAATCGCGCGATTTCCCTTCTGCATCATGCGCCACGTGGCGCGTTCTCACCCAGCCAACACGTCATCAGCAGGGGAGTCCGCCAATCAAAATCTGACACGTGGCACTCCACAGTCACAAGCAGCTATCTCGGCCGATCAGAATGCGACACGTCAGCACGACGAGCAAGCGAGCCAATAGCGTTCTGACACCAGCCAAAAATAGCCCTACAATATGCTCCTCGTCTCACGAGTCACCTCTCCAACCCCAAAAAGTAGTTTCTCTCGCCTCCTGAGACCAATTTTTAGTAGTTTTACATATTAAGAACTTAGGTATTATTGAGAAGAACATCGATTCTTATTTTTTAGCATCGAATTTCTTCGACGACGATGATCGACTAATGAACTCTTTGCCTAGGTCGAAGGGGAAGCAAGTAGGGATGATGGATTCATGGCATATTATGTGAGATATATTATTTTTATTTAATTTCTCCTATTTCATTGTTGTTGATTTTAATGATTATGATTTAGATCTAGAGTATGTATGTGGCCAGTGCGTACTTTTAGGTGGACAATCTATAGTTATTTGGACTATTAGTATCCGTGTAATTGTGTTTTTAGACCAATAAAGTAACAAACACTCACCCGTTTGTCGTAAAACCTTTTTCGTTCTTTAGTGTGCAACAATTGAATCTAGATTAAATCGATAGCTAATGCGATCCGGTTATTTAGGATTAGTGTTCCCACATATCCAAATTAATGCGGTTAGTTTGTTTAACTTGATTGGCGGATGTCTAGGGTTATACATTAATTAGGGAAATAGTTAGTGGCGGACGTCCTGACTATCGAAATTAGAGGAATTAGGAGTTTCTGGCGGATGTCGATTTTCCATAGCTAATCTAGGAAAAATTGAATTAATAACTTTTTTGATGATTGAGGACCATGAATGTCATTGAATCTTGATACTTGCTTGTGGAACTGTAGACTTAGATGATTTCTTCTCATTGATAATATTTTTGCGACTTTTTATTTGTGCTAGTTTAATTAATTATTTCATTGAATTTTTGAAAACCCCCCATTTTTAGTTAAATTGGAGTAAAACTCAAGTCCTATGGATTCGACCCCATATTTACCACTACTGCACCTTTGTGGTTGGTAACTCGATTACGGGTTATATTTGGCACGCACGACACGTGATCATTTATTGTCATATAATTTAGAGTTAATTTGGGATTTGAACTATCCTTACTAAATTCAAAATTTGAAACAGTTGTTTCACAGAGTTAAAACTTTTTTTAACTTTATGCGTGATAATAAGGCCAACATCTTGGGTATGACGCGTGACACTTTGAGAAGGCTCAAAAACGTCACGTAGCACATACCATATATAGCTCGACAAAACATAAAAAAATTAACTATTACTATTCCTTAAGGTTGATAATAATAAGCCTACATATTGAGTGTGTCACACATCGTTGCGAGAAGGCTCGAAACTACTACATGACATACCTAAGATGTAAGCTTAGTGTATATATATATAATTGTAGGAAACTTTGATTCAAGCCATTGTTCATAAAAATCAAGTTTGGAAATACAAGTCGTTACTAATACAGGGAGAATTTTTTCTACGGTAAGCTTGAGAACTGGGCTTTATCATCATGTCGCTAACAAGTACAAAATATATTTTTTCATACACAACTATAGTGAAACATCTCGATGATGTTGGAATTCTCAAACATAAGTTTTAGTTTTCTACTAAAGATGTACTCGAAGAAAGGGTCAACCATATGAAACTTTTGACAAGTAAGAATTTTACTGAGTAAGTTTTCAACTAGGTTTTTTCAATTATTACTAATTATTTAGATTTTTCATTCTATTGCGCAGATGTAATTGGTTGTTTAACAAGCATTGGAGATGTCGAGACGGTGAGACAATATGGTAATAAGCGAAAAAGGGATCTTGAAATCCTTATCCAGTTTAAGGTTTATGCATGATCAATTTGTAGAAATGTAATGCTTTTAATATATTATTTTTAACTAAATCTTATATACATATTTTACAGATTCGATAAGATGCAAATTACTCTATGAGGTAAGTTAGGGGAATCTTTTGATGCTACTGTTTGTCGCAATAAGACTGCACCTGTTATTATGATTGTTACATCAACTTTGGTAAAAAAAAAAAAAAAAAAAAAAAAATTCAATGGTCAGACTGGATTCTCCATCACAAGCGGATCAAGGTTTATGTAAATCTTGAAGTTCTTGCAGTTGCTTCTATGATTGAGAAGTATTGATATTATTTGACATTGTCTTCTTACTTAGGTTATGTATTCATTATATATTTCAAGTTTTAAGAATATATTAATTTTTAATCTAATATAATTGTCTAATGCATATTTCAAGAAGCATCTATAAAATCCAAGTGTTTCCACAAACACCAACAAAACAAGTGTAACTAGCGTAACAAATGTTTATGAATAGATTATCAATACAAAAACTTTTGGAAGTTAATTTTAATAATCTCGATATTGTCACTGTAAAAGCAAAGGTGATTGATATTGATAATCGATGTTGTTGTTGTTATTTATCATGTAACATTTGGAAAAAGAAGTTGATCCGCTATGAATCAATTCTTATGTATGAGAAGAATTGTCATAAGGAATGCAAAGTCATAGTTATGAGGTATATATTTTTAGATTGTATTATCTTAATTATGTTTGGTATTATCTATACTTGAATCATGTTTTTTTTCTTTATAGGCACGAGACTCATTTGTCTGTTTGTGATCAATCTGGGAGTACCACCTTTATATACTTGAATGACGTTGCAGAAAAGCTACTGCATACCACAGTCAACAAGTTAGTGAACAATTTTGGAGTGACAACTAACATTATCCCTCCCCATATTTGAAAACTGATTGGAAAAGCTTCATCTTTAATTTAAAGCTTAATGATAAAAATATAAATGAAAGTTTAGAAAATTATTGTGTTAGATCTATTTGTACTCTAAATGACCACCCCGAGCTCCAATTTAAAGCTCGAAAGACAAGTCAGGTAAGTGAGTTTTTTTGTTAATTATGTTTACCTAATTCCACCTGAGTAATTACTTCAAAAAAATCCACTCGTGTAATGTTATTTTGATATTGTTACATGCAGGGGCTTCGAGAAAATCATGTTGAAGCAGGAAGTTGTTCAACTTTTTCAACTGGGACCTGTAAGGAATGCAATGAAAAAAGGGTGTGCCAAGACGAAAATGAAAGGAATAGGTGTGAGTAGGAAATTGATGAGGATTCAAAAAATGTGAACAATGAGAAAGACCTTGGTCATAGTAAGCGAAAAAGGACGGGTTAATTATCCTAGAGGCGGACAATAGACGAATAGTTCTTATCTATTTTGATTTTTCGAGACTTGCAGTTTACATCTTTTTCTAAAACAAGAATATTAAGGGTTATTACATTGGTATTATAGACGTGCTTTTGAACTATGTTATGGTGTGTGATTTGGTGTATTTAGTTACTATAATTTATTAGAAATGATTTAGTTTCTATGACAAATTAAGATATCTTTGGCAAGGTAATTAATTTACAATTATCAAGGTGGCTTTCAATGAACGTAGAGGTCCGAAGTCCAATGGGATGGTTTCCCAAAGTCTAACAGGAGTGTATTCAATTGAAATATTAATAGACTTTTGGTTACTTTTACAAAAGGACGACTTTTCTGAAGTTTGTTGATTTTCGTAGACTTTTAAAGACTTTGATAAACTTTTATATAGACTTCATTGTGATGAATTTTATTAACATTTAAGGTTTTCGATGAATTTTGTGACCTTCTTAAATATGATTTTGATTGATACTAGTAGATTTTTGTGATTTTTATTGAAATAAATATTTTTCCCTTTATTAAAAAATAGATAAATAATTATATTTATTTTTCTTAAGAACTATTACTAATTTTTAATTTTTTTTATTTTAATAAAAATCATATAGACATATTAATGAATTACTATCAAGAGAGTAGCATAACAAATAAATAAATAAATATCAACAGATCATAGGTTAATAAATCATCTTTTATTGACAGAAAAGACTCAAGTAAGATCATTGCAAATATTAGTGTAAAAGTTTTGCACTTTTTTTTTACTTAAAGTAAAAAAAAACTTATTTTTTTCTTCAAGAATAATATTTTAATATTTTAAAATGCACTTCTTGCATTTGGAAAAAAATTATATGACTATTTTCTCCAAAAATAGTAATACTATATTTTTTGAGATTATAATAATAAATGAAACTTCTTTATCAAAAAAAAATCCTATTGATCATGTGCAACGATGTAAGAATGAGATTTTGTTAATAACGACATCATTTTCATTTTTCATCAACATAGACATTAGAGTATAATGAGTTAGCAATGAAATTCATGAGTTGCAGAGTGATTAGAGAAATCAATAAAAACAATTGATAAGAAAAGACATTATGAATAATGAAGTCCTTATTGAAGAAGGAAACCAACAAAAAATAGAAGTCTATAAAAGTTTTTGGGTTAAATTGAGGAGAAGTTGAATATTTCTTTATGTGTATTTTTATACAAAAAGTCTAAAAAAGTTAAGATTTGTAACCAAACCACAAAAAGTCACCAAAAAATTAAATACACCTTATTTTTATAAACTCTCCAAAAGTTTAAATTAAATACCCAAAACTTTTATAGACTTACCTTACTTTTATAAACTCTCTCAAAATTTTAATTGAATGCACTTAAACTTTTTTAGTCAATATAACCACCATGACAAAAACAACAAAAAGTAACTAAAAATTCATTAAAATCTCTATTGGATACACCGTAAAATTGAAGCTGGGAAGGATGAACAACTCTTTTAATTGTGGATTTTCACTTTTTAATTTTTTTGTACTTTGTTCTTGCTTTGTTTTCACTTTTAAAGCTCTCTCTAGGTGAATCCCTATTTGTCTCGATTGAGAAATAGATCGGCGATCGGTGGATTCAGGGTCTCTAAATCTGTGATGATGCTGGGAATAGTCCGAGGCGGAGGACGTCGATGACCGGGACGATGAGCATGAAGGAGCTGGCAGCTGAGTCGGGGGACTTTCCTACGACAAAGCTGGTGTCAGTGACAGCGGAGCAGGAGAGGGAGTTCTGGGCGAGAGGTGGCCTATTGTCGCCCATAAATCATTGAAGACCGAATTCAAGGGACTTCATGGAGACCGCTCTGTTTTTGAGGGCTTGATGTCTCTACAACAAACGCCTAAGGCCCTGATCGACATATTTACATCTACAGGTCCGTTGTTCTTCGAATCGAGTTGGGTTTTTCACGATTCTGAAATTAAATTCGTTTTCATCATAAAGATTGAATCCTTTCGGGTGCCCCAAATACAGTGGACATTGTTAATGGGGCTCCAATTTTGTTGTGTTTTATTGATTTGATTCATAGGCAGTGTTGGATCTGTGTTTTCAGTTGTGGGTATTCTTGGATTTTTGAATTTTCAATGAAATCAATTGAATCTGATGTTGTGATTTCAGGGGACACATGTTTTTGGAGGCTAGAGTGTAGGCAGCAGAGGATGAACCAAGATGAGAGGAAGAAGCAGCGTTCAATGGTGTGGCTTTCAGCAAACACAGAGCTTCAATGGGATGATATATTCTGTTTCATTGATATGGGGAGTTTTGATTGTAACATATATGCAACTCACTTTTTGGTGCTTGAAGTCTTGATGTTTTATAGAGTGGGGCAATAGATGGCTACAACGATGTAGTTTTTTTTTTTTAGATAATTAATAAAAGAGAAATCTGGTGTTATCTTAAAAAAACACAAATATCTTGATTTCATTAGTTTCGTTCAAGCTCTTTATCGTCACAAGATGAAAGTTCCTTCAACATTTTACCTCATCGACCTAATGAAGAGTGATCATCAACTATCTTTTGTGTTGGGGTTACTCAATCCCTTTAAACAATGAAATAGATGAATACAAAATCTCACCAAACCACAATTAATGCACGAAAATAAACACACCACAAAATACGTAAGATTTAATTTGGAAAACCCTCCAAATTAGAGGTAAAAATTACGGGCCAAACTCCGAACAATTCATTATGTGAATATAAAGAGTACAAGATATCTCAATTGCTTGAGATTCACTAACAATGGAGTAATACAAAAATATCACTTCCAAGAACTTAGATGATCACACTAAGTATGAAGAAAAACTACCTCAATTGTATCAAACCCTTGCACATTTTTCTCGAACACTAAGAATTCACTAAAGCCTCTCCGCAGGTCTTCAAATTCAAGATCTTGATATGTCTTTCATGTAGAGAGAAGAAAACTAAAGAGATTGCATAAATCCCACGAGTGCGCACACACTGCAAGAAGGCCTTTTTTTTTCTTCTCCTTAAAGACGTACTCAAAATCGACTTTCCAAAAGAAATAACGAATTGCTAAAATTCGTTCCTCACTTTACATGGACAGATTTGCTTGATTAACACATTTGAGAAGAATATTTAACAAAGTAACACACCCTCAAAAATATTTCCCAATCTAACTCATTTAGAGCCATGTCACCGCCATGTCACTTCCACATCACCGTTTGGTTAGAAACGGTTTGTTATATTTTTATATAGAAAACGTGATCTGAGACCACGTTTTGGCTTTTTTTTTTTTAAAGTTCGCGAACGAAAAATAAAAAATAAAAAAGCAAGCGGGTCACGACTTCTTGTTAAAAGGAATTCATGACCTCGGATCACGATTTCCTTCCCGAAAAGGGTTTTCACTTTCACTCTCACCGATCTCTTTGTGCATCTCTTTCTCAGCTCTCTGTGCATCTCTTTCTTCGATCTCTATGCTTCTCCTTCTCACCGAGCTCTCTGCGCATCTCTCTTTCTCACCAAGCTCTCTGTGCATCTCTCTTTCTCACCGAGCTATCTGTGCATCTCCTTCTCACCGAGCTCTCTGTATCTTCACCGCAGGCATGCCTCCGCCTCCATCGTCCGCCGTAAGCACCCTTCGTCGTCCGCCGCAAGAAGGCCTCTGTCGTCCGTTGCAGACACGCCTTCCATCAACCGCTGGCCGCACTCTGCGCCTCCTTGTGTACTCGCGCCGATCACTGATCACCTTCCTGCCGCTCTCTTTCGTGTTGGTAAATATCTTCCCCTAAATGTGTTAATTGCTGAATTTAGTCCGCATTGTGCTTCTTTGGGTCCTATGCTCGTGTTCCAACATTAGAAGAGTATGCTTAGAATATGCTTTATTGATGAATAAAATGTGCATTAGTTTTGTGTTGATTTTTAATTTCCTTGATTTAAAAACTTTTATCAGACTCCGATATATAGACAAAAAACATATTTGTTGTTGTTTGAGTGAATTTTTCACATATTATTATCAGTTCTAACTAGTATATATAAAACCCCAAGTTAGTTGTTGCCTCTCCAAACTACGGTTTGTAGTTATGGTCAATCAACCGGTATATGACCATTTTAGTGGATAAAATGGCTTAGTGATCATGGGAAGCAAAATTTGAGTTGTCATGATTTTATTTTAGTTCACCTTTTGATTTGTGTGTTATATCTTAAATAGCAAAATGGAATTTAGGACAATAATCTTTTCAATGACATGCTAGACTTTAAGAAGCAAAGGCTTTACATTTTGCGACTTAGTTTATTCAAACATAAAGTTGTCTCGTTTTGTAGCCCAATGAAAAAGCATATAAACCACATTCTAATCTCTCATATTTGCTTAAACTAACATCTTGTTTGTCACGTATTTTATCATCACTCAAGGAGCATAGAGAACTAAGTGATCACAATTTGTTAGCACATATTAGCTAGGGATATTAAAGAGCATGTAGCATATTTTCATAGCCATAAATTTTTTCATCACTTAGCTAGGTACATATACCAGCAACTAATGTTTTTAAATACACGTTGGAGGGATTCGTTGGAGCTTGTTAAGTTTATATGTGCTAAGTGAGTGTATTAATTATCATCACTTCTATTGACTAACAATTATATTCTATATATATATATATTATAGATTCCATAATGGTTGATCGAATGGTAACTTTGGTGTGCTATATGAATGGTGTCATGGTTGATGGACCATTTGGGGTTTCGTACTCAACACCGCCTATTCGACATCTCAGATCCAAGTTGAGTTTAGGTTATGAGGAACTTGTGAGTTTTATTTGTAATTCTTTGGAGATAGGCAATGAAAAAATGATATTAAATATGATATATCGATATCCTGTGTAGATTGGGACTGGAACGTCCAACTATGTCCCTTTGCGAATAGTTGATGAATCAACTCTGAAAGATGCTTGGGAGATTGTGGCATAATTTCCACCACCAAATTGTATGGAACTATTTTTAGATTTAGTTCCGAGGAAATCTTATACTAGTTCCAATTGTAACAGAGTGGTAAGTGTAGAAGGGCCTAATACTCAACCAATATTTGAAGATAATCATTGTGCATCACCTTTAATGACTTCAAATCCTGATGTAGACGAGGAAGCTCATTCATCTGATGGTGTGAATAGTGAGGGCAATGATGACTATTATGGTAGTGATGAACAGAGTAGCGATGATGATGATGTTGATGATGTAGGAGTTGATGCTCACCATGTTCATGATAGCATAATTCGAGATACATTAAACCGAGTCATAGCCGAGGATGGCTCATTATCTTGTCCTCCAATCTTGAATGAAGTTGGAAATGATGATTTCGTCGATCAAGAGGCTGCTGGAATTGATGATGCGCCTGTTGGTGTTGGTGGATTTGTCATACCTTCATCTGTGTTTATGGAATTGAGTAGTGAGGCAATGCGACCTATTCATGAAAATGCAATGATTCCTTATAAGAGTGTATGTAATGAGGCATCAGAGTTTCATGTAGGCATGCGGTTCTTTTCTAAGGTAGATATACAACATTCCGTGAAATTATACAATACTAAATGACACATGCAATTTGTCGTAACTCATTCAACGCCCAACGTGTGGGTTGTTCTTTGTTAGAAACATTTAGATGGATGTGATTGGAGGTTGCGGTGTTCAAAAAGAAAAGCACATGAAATGTTTGAGATAAGTAAATATGCAGGACCGCATACATGTATCTATGCAAAACTGTCCAAAGATCATGTTCATTTGGACTCCACCGTTATATGCAGTGAAATCGAAAATGTGGTGAGAAGAGATCCATCTATCTCAGTTCTTGTTCTTCATCAAATTATCGAGGACAAATTCAGTTATGATGTTCATTACAAGAAAGTTTGGTTAGGAAAATAAAAGGCAATTGCTAAAGTCTTTGGAGATTAGGAAGAATCATATAAAATGTTGCCGCGGTGGATGGCCGCTCTTCAAGAAAGCAATCCAGGGACACGTGTCGATTAGAGGCATGGCGAGCCTAATGCCAATAATGAGGTTGTATTCAAATGGGTTTTTTGGACATTCGCACCTTCTATTACAGGTTTTAGATATTGTAGACTAATTATACAAATTGATGGCACATTCTGGTATGGAAAATATAAACATACAAACTCTTAATAGCTACTGTTTTTGATAGTAATAGTCATATATTTCCCTTAGCATTTGCCATTGTCGATGAGGAAAACCAAGACAACTAGGGATGGTTTATGGCTTGTTTGCGACATCATGTGACTGATCGAGATGGTATATGTTTCATTTTTGATCGACACCCTGGTATATTGTTGGCAATGAATAATCCTCAAAATGGATGGACCCAAGAAAGAGCTCAACACAGATTTTGCCTTCGTCACATATGCAGTAATTTCAACATGAGATTTGTGAGCAAAGAATTGAAGGATATGGTATACTTAGCCGATGCACAAAATCAACCTCAAAAATTTAAGGCATACATGAAAGAGCTTCAACAAATTAATGTTGAAAGTATTGCGTGGTTTAATGATCTTGATCAAACACAATGGACCAACGCATACGACAAAGGATTTTGTCACTGATGAATGACTACAAATCTAGCGGGTATTAATTATGTCTATATGTGTATACTATTATTTATTTAATGTGCTTGACTTATATAACGTTTACAAGCAAATATTTACATGGTTTTTTTTCACAAATGTAGAATGCTTTAACAGTGTCCTTAAATGGGAACGATTTTACCCTGTCACCGCATTATTGTTGGGTTTTGGGGTTCATACGCAACGAAAATTACAAAACAATTTTGACAAAAACCCTAATAGGATCCGAATCTAATTCCATTAAAAACGTTTAAACCATGAAAACTTAATCATACCTCAGTCGCAATATACCTTTCTTAAGGTTGATCGATCTCTAAGGCGCTGCCAACGACGAACGCCCTCTACCAGCACTCCACATAAGAACGACGGCTGAGATTCGAAGTGCTGGCTTCGAGAGAATACTAAAAGTTTTGTTTCTTTCCAAAACGACCCAGAGCGTACCAGAAAACCCTAATTCGTTTCTGAAACGAAAATAAAGTTTTGGCCCTTAATCTTTCGTACGTGTGTTCTAACTTAAAGTATCTATTTATACAACCCTTGTATATAGACGGTTAAGTAAATTACACATATACCCCTACTTAAAGAAGTGTAAGTGTAATACACCACAAGGATGTTTCTGTCTTGAATTTCATCATAGAAAATTCTTTTTTCTGAGCCATCTTAAAATCTCGCAAAACCATTCTTGGTGTGCAACCCAATAGGCTCATACAACGTTAGCGGTATACCAAAACACATTTCGGTATACAAGTCATAAGCGGCCGCTAGCAAGACATTATGACTACCCAAGTTGTACGAATATCAAATCAATACATCCTAATTAATAGTGTATATAACATCCTTTTGTCACACGATATCCTTTTGATCAAACTTAAGGCATGGAATTGTCATCCAACATGTTCAATCGTACTAGTCCCGATCTCTAGGTAGACTGAAAACATCCAAGTAACATTGATCAATATCAATTCACTTATACTAGGCCTTTTACGAGTCTAACACATCGAGGGATCAACTGGATATCTCTCTTTATATAAAAGGGACAAATTATATCTTGATTACATAACTTCATCACATTGCTCACACAGTAATCAATCACAACCTTTATAATCGTCCGGTTAAAGACAACGTTTGATTGTGTCAAATTATTGTGTTCCTAATGTTGAAGTTTCTGGTAATCTCAAGTCAGAGGACTGAAATAATATACCTATCATGAGAAACAACTATGACTTAATCCATGTGATGTTCTCACAGTGGGTCGATCCAGTACTTTGTTCCCTAACAAGTACTCGTAATCTTGATTCGTATCCCTATACGTATAATCATCATATGATCATCAATCAAGACTTATACTAGTCTTAATTCATTATAGTTCCCAGTATAATGATCGACTAGGGACATTTAGGATATTTCTGTAAATACCCATGGATCTTATTATATTGTAAACATATAAATTAATTATAATAAACAACAAATGAAATCATATATTTTATTAACTAAAAGTATTCTTAAAGACAATTAATGGATTGACCTAGGGCACATGCCCCAACAATTAGTGCAAGCAACATTTTATCGTGTCATGGCTTACTTTAACAAAAAGACGTGACGAAATAGGTGCAGCCCTAGGAAAGGGCGATCGGTACACGAAGTACGCATTTGATAAGTTGTCACATTGGGGAAAGGCGGTAGGAGGGCACAATGTTACATTAGTGAATCATGAAAATGTAACGGACCGCTCTAATTAATCCTGATTAATTGACAAATTACAGGTTAAGACCCTAAGCTCAGACCCACATGAACGTTGCAGATAGGTCAAGGAACGCTGACTAGGTAAATAGTAGTTTTGTGTGATTGTTTACCTATTTGCGATGTTGTATATCAAGTTAATTACTTAGCATCGCATGTGTGTCTTTTCTATCATTGAATCGAGCGAGATAGTGTAACTGGTGTTTGTCTCGAGAAACGTGTCGAGACGGGTGCTAAAGAGCGAACTTTGGGTACACTAGGTCGGGTAAACTAAAACACATAAATTAAAAGAATAAATGATAATGGTCATATAATTATTATGGAAAAGATATTAAGTGGCTAGTGACGCAGCGGTACGCGTATATCGCGATTCAGATGCGTAAACCGGGCGTCGAAACGCCGAAAAATATAGGCGAATGTCCCAGTTGTGTCACGCTAAGGTGTTAAGGACACAAAGTCAACACTTATCCCCATTTATACTCCATCCCACACTCCATCATCATTTCCTCTCTCCCTCACGTCGCTCATTTTCTCTCTCCCTCACATTACCCTCTCACACTCACACCCACACATACACACGTTCATAAGAACAGGGAGGCCGAGAGGAGAGGAAGAAGGAGCCGAGAAGGAGGAGGAGAAGAGGAGCGGGAAGGAGAACAGGAGGTGGAGACGTCACGGTCGAGGTGAGTCGTTGTTTTTGTTGTTGTTGGTGCGTCGGCCATGGTAGCCGGGAAATGAGTTCGGGGGTTGAGATGGCAGGGGTGTCTCCCCCTGCCATCGAGATCCACCAGGGTTGGGGTGGAGAGCAACCCCAACCCAAACTAGAAGAAAAAAAAAAAAAAAAAAAAAAAAAAAAAAAAGCAACCAGAGACGTTGTCTCTGCGAGGGAGATGATGGGGTGGGGGAGGGTTGCACGCACGCAGGACCCGGGCCCCCTCGGTTTGGGCCCAACCCGGTTGGGCCGAACCGAGCCGGGCCGGGTCGGTCTGGGCCAACCCGGGTGGGCCGGACCGGGTCTGGCCGACCCGGTTGGACCGGGTCAAACCCGGTCCAGGGGGCCCACCCCTATATTAAAATAAAATAAATATTAAAATATAATTTAAATACATTTTTAAATCAAATAAATATCAGGAAAATAGAAAGAAATGCTAGAAAATTTTGGAAAAATCCAGAAAAATTAAGAAAAATATAAGAAAGCTGGAAAAATATAAAAAAGTAGTATTGAGGACTTTTGGGGCATCGGCACCCCGGCACAACTCGAAAAGTGTGCCGAAATTAAACTTTTTGGAAACGAAAGCTCAAATTTTTAGTCACACATTATAAATTCTTTTAATGTGACTTTAAAATAACAAAAGTGGTATAATTGGATACCAGGAATTTAGGAGACTATAGTCGGGTATGGGGCGCGTATCTCGAGGCGTGTGTGGGATGTTCGAAAGCGTTTGAGGTAAGTAAACCCACGAGAAAGTCAGTTTAGAATTTACATATTTTTCCCGTAAATTATTTATTTCACATTACTTTTCGCCAGTTCAGTTTGCATTGTTACTCTATTCCCGCATGTGTCTGTGTATGGTCGAAGGGACGGTGTGACCATTTTTCGGCTCTCTCGTCGATGACGATCCGATTGTTGCTACGGTGTTGGTCATACCTTAGACTACGCGTGAGATTTCTCTCAGCGAGTCGATGATCTCGAGAGCGAGTTGACGTGATGCCCACCTCCATCACAGATTTCCTCTCTTTTGAGGCGTTGGGCGGAAATCTACCTTCCGAATCACGGAGTTCCTCATTTCGACCGTGAAAAGTGGGTGTTGATTTCCTCACCCCAGGGCCTTCTCGGTTCAGTTTTTGTCTCAGGGCTCGACAGCTCTACACCACACTCGCGTTCCACATTCTTGATTATCTCACGACTTATATTCATGTTTTACATTTCTGTTCATTTATTTTATATGCATGAATTGTAGCCGTTTTTCTTAGATTTCTTGTGAATACTAACTGAATTTCTCTGGGATTTACTCACCTGGAACTTGTCATTGTTTGTTGGTGGCGAGTTGCAGATCCTGCGACGAGCCGGGGGAAGGCGGTGATTGGCGACTACCTCTGATTTGGAGCGCCTCCACTAGCTTACTCGTAAGTGTTTTTATTTACGTATATATATATATATATACTTTTTGGGACATTTCGAGAGACTTTTACCTGATACATGTATATCAACACCTATTATACATTTTTGTCGCCTTAACTGATATACATGGTATCTCTTTTTGCTGGGTTTCCACCCCATAGGTTGTTAAATATTGCATAACTCGTTTACATTAATTATATGCATGCTAGTAAGACTTCCGCTACCAAAATAACCTAAATAAATCAAAACAAATGAATTAAGTTATAAAACTTACTAACTTAGTATAATTTGCTAAAATAATCATTTAAATATCAAAATTTACTAAGTTGGAGTATTAGATGGTAAGTTCGCGGGCCGTCACAGACAGACGTGCAGGTGACGTGGCATGGTTTGGCGACGTGTCCGGCGACGTGGCGGTGCCTGGTTTGTCTCAGAATTTGGGGCCGTCACAGAAAATGACACATTTGAAGTCATCACTGCAACACATGGGTATCATTTGAGAAAAGGGTCTAACAAGCAAGTGGTGAAATTGGAGGCTCGTAGATGCACTTGTATGAAGTGGCAGTGTTTTGGCATTCCATGTTCCCATGTCCAAGCCGTTTGCGCTAGTGTTGCCATAGGTCACTGTCAGTACATTGAGTCGTATTACAGATTGTCTGTGTACATTCAATGTTATGCTATGAATTTTCAACCCATTCCTCATGAAGATTATTGGCCATACTCTAGAGTTCTACACACCTTGATGCCTGATCCATCTCGAAAGCGAGTCAAAAAAGATCTTTTTCAAACAAGACGTTTGTGAACTGAGATGGATTGGAGAGGCAATCAGAAACAACCACGTCATATGCGCGAGAGAATGAATGGAGAGAAGCACCAACAACGTTGCGATGTAGTAAGTGTAAGCAGGATGGACACAATAGGCGCACTTACTCTCGTCGTCAGCAATGACAACCACCTAATGGTTCATAGTGAAAGGCGTGTCAAGTCTTATCATTTGCATTCACTCATATTTTTCTTATATTAGTTCACTTTTCTATGACTATGTGGTGCATGTACTTTATTTCAATTAAACCATGTTTTGTATTAATCACCCACTTTTGTTTTAATTTTATTGTTTCTTGAATGAGTTTTACCGCTGATATTTTCATCGTTGGTTTTTTGTATTAATAACAACATTGTTAATGATTTGGGGTTCAAGCGTGATATGGATCATGGACCTATAGATGATTCAGTATTGACTATACAGGCTCTACTTAGATCTACTCGCGTTTGGAATGGACCGGTAGTACTTCTTTTCGCCTGTGCATATTTTTAGAGCTTTGTGGCTAAATTTGAACTAATGTAACTTATATGTTATTTGCATAGGAGGATCCTGGTATATTAGCATTACATAGATTGGTCCCACTTGATAAACGCATAGTTGGATATCTTGAGGAAGCTGAGTTTTATGGAACGATGCGAATAGGTTTTATAGGAATTGATTGGCATCTCATTACTGCAATTGTTGAGATGTGGAGGCTAGAAACTCATACGTTTCATTTTCCAGTTAATGAGATTACTATTACCCTACAAAATGTACAAATAATTTTAGGGTTACCTGTCTATGGATTACCAATCACTGGTCGTGTAGAACAAGATTATAATGCCTTATGTTTGACACTACTAGGCTTCCCATTCCCTGAAAACAACAAAACTGGAGGTCGAATCCAAATTCGACAACTTTCAAGATGGTTTACAAACCTTCCAAATAATGTTGATGACATGGAAGTGCAACGTTATGCAAGAGCGTACATCTTATAACTTCTTGGAGGAGCTTTATTTGCAGACAAGTCAAACAATCTTATTCACATCGCGTATTTACAATTTTAGGAGGATTTTGAGGCGGCAGGAAAATACAGTTGGGGTAGTGCAACTTTGGCCCACCTATATAGACAATTGTGTCTTGCCGCTGACATTGATGGAGCAGAGATTGCGGGTCCAATAATATTATTGCAACTATGGGCATGGGACAGGTTGCCTTTTCTTGCACCAATAATGAAAAATGTTCTTCGTAACGACATCATACTAAATGAAGATTTATTTATGCCTCCTCCATTTGGTCATAGGTAATTATAACTTTTTAACATGGTCAAAATACTTGAGTTTATTTATCTACATGTAAATTCATTAATGCTTTGTGTTGTTTTACACATTTATATAGGTGGAGACATATCTTAAGGACCACAGGAACATCAATGCACATGCTAACAAAATATAGAGAAATGATTGACATGCAACACCCGATGAAGTAAGAAATACACTTAATTAATTTTTTTCAATTACCCTTTTGTAAAATGGTGAAATTGAATTTTATTCATTTCGAGTTATTTTCCACGACTTCAGGTAATTTGGGAACCATATCCTGAGACAGTGATAAAGGGACTTGCCTGCGTATTGTAGAAGTGGTCATGCTATTTGGCGAACGAGGGCACCTTTACTTTTCTTTTGTGCTGTTGAAATGTATAATCCTGATAGAATCATGCGACAATTCAGTTTGAAACAAAAGATACCACCTTTAAATATCACAAGCATGGAGCTACATAAGATTGACTTGAGAGAGAAAACAGATAAATATAGGAGTGCAGAACATAGTGTTTATGTCTGCATGTGGCACGAACGTGCTTCTAATATTGCAAATGATAAATTATTGGAGGAGCCATTGGAATTTTACGACCTGTATATGCAATGTTATCGTCGCATTACACGACGATGCATGTCTTATCGTGGAGTTACTGTTGAGGCATTGGTAAGTACAAATTTTTATTATTCAATCATGAAGTCTTTTAAATAGTTATTGATTTTATTTTCGCATACAACTTCATAAATATTTTATATGTAGGCACATGGAATGACATCAATTCATCAGTCGACATTGGATGATGATGTGTCTATTCTACGTATTTGAGATGTAGCTGCATCGACTTTGACTGTAATACATGCAGATTATTGAATCCATAATATGCCCACTTCTTTTGAAGCATATCATCAATCTTCTCATGAAGATACATGTTCGAGGCATGACACTCCAGTGTATACTCCATCGATACCTCTCAACGAGTTCGAGACTCTATATACTCATTCAGTACCTCTCAACGAGTTAGAGACTCCACATACTCTGTCAGTACCTCTGAACATGGCATTCGAGACTACGGAAGCCTTGCAATTTGATAGGATACCTCTATTTTCACGTCATTTTAATGCAAGTCCAATAATGATGAATTTATCTGGGACTACAAGCACTCATGATGGTGGAAGGCATGATATAGATGAAATTCAACGAGAAGATACTCAAAATCCGTTGCGTGCTGATGTGAGCCCTTCGAATGTACCATTAGCTTTATATCGTAATGTGCGAGTCGTAAAGAGAACACGTTGTGTGACTGGAAGTCATTATTTGAGGTTAGACTGTGACGTTCCCTCTCCTAATCTAGGGCACCGCCCGGCCTAATCCCGTAATTAAGCCCTAATCATCTCCTCGCAGGACTTAACTACGTATTAGTCAGCCTTTCAACTTAAACCTTTTATTAAATGAATTTATTAGCGGAAGTCTTATTGATTATGCGGAAGCCATTTATGATATCCTAAGTGTGGAAAGCCAGGAAATGCCATCACATATATATAGTCTTCAAAATTCATTGACACGATAAAATGGTCTAAGTCAAGTTGGGGAACTAACGCTCAACCCAATATACAACCCCAAAAGTATATGAAAGACATATATAAACTATACAATCAAAATATCAAAAGAAGACCTACAATCGATGTAGTGATGCGTCGCGGGCTCAGGGATAATCGCCGATCTTCTCTTTGCCCGGCCTGCTAGTAGACGGCTCTGCACCCACCGTCATAAAAAGGACGGTGAGTACAAGAATAAAACAGTAATCCCCAATGACAAGTTTAATTTGCATTTCCGAATATTCAAATGGTATTTAAAAGCATATAACTTGGAAAACTGAAAAATAAACCATATGCGAGTAAATACCATAGTTAAACAAGTGATACTGACACTAGGCTAAGTAGTAGTGATTTAGGTCCAGGTTAAAGGTGAAACGTGTCACCCCGACCCAATAATCATATAGCACAAGGGACTCTAACCCAAGTGTTACCAGGGACTCTAACCCCGGTGTGTAGACCACCTCAGGGACTCTAACCCCGAGTGTCATACAATGTCAGGTAACGTGTGCCGACATCCCCAGGGACTCTAACCCCGTGATTCGTGCACACCTCGATCAAGTACGGGACCTAAATGCAACAACTACCTTTTTACATTTTCAAGAAATACCAAGCATGGATTGTCAAGGCATAGGCACATCTACACACCTAAACAAATAAAGATTACAAGCCCTCTTAAACATTTATAAGATATTCACTAGCCTAATAGCATGCTATTTATCGTTCAATTCACATTTGAAACAACAAGAATAGACATAGCATGGAATGGATTCAATGAATTAAATCAAATAAATGGATATCATGCAAACTAGACTCATCAAATAAGCATAGACACAAAGAATCACATGATATAAGAGTACAAAGGTAAATAGTCAAAAGGACTATGAAAGGATAATAATTAATAGGAATGAAATGCCAAGTAAAATTGTCAATGGGTATACTCACACCAACAAAGTAAAGTCCTAGCTTTACTGGCCTCCCGATACACCAAGTCTTGTATTCGCTCTCTCGTACCCTTTTTCCTAGGTTCCTGAGTTTGGTGTCTCATTAGTTCAAACTGTGATTTTATTGTGTATTCAAATTGGTTCAATCAAACTTTATTTTATTGGAATATAATTTTTCCAATTTTTCCAATTTTTTCCAATTTTTCCATAATTTTTCTAAATTTTCTTTCATTTTTCCCCCTTTTCTCTTCTTTTTTCTCTGTTTTTCTTTTTTTATTTACCGTTTGGGTCGGCGGGCCCACCCGATAAGGAGAGGGGTCGGACCGGCCGGCTGACAGGTCCGAGCTCGGCCCATGGGCCGAGCTCGGCTGTTTCGGGGCCCGGCCAAGAGGGGTGCACACGCGCGTGATGCGCGCGTGTGCACCTCCTTCCTCCCGATCGACTGTTCGATCGGGGAGGAAGAAGCTTTTTTTTTTTTTTTTCTTTCTTCTCCTCCGGTCCGGTGGGGTGATGGCGAGGGAGGCCCCTGCCATCACCACCGTGAGCATGGGGTTCGGCCATGGAGGCCGAACCCCCCCTTCCATGCTTGGTCCCGAACAACAAACAACAACAACTGCAAAAACTCACCTCAATTGTGTCTCTGGCTCTCTTCTTCCTCCTCTCCTTCTTTCCTTCCTCTCCTTCAATTTTTCTCTCTGTTTTGGTCGATCGTTTGTGTGTGTATGTAGTGGGCGTAGTTGGAGATGGAGGTGGCGAGTGTATGTGGAGCTGGTGTGGGTGATGAAAGCACGTGGTGGAAGAGTGTGGGACAGGTGTTGCTGGCAATTGGACAGCTGTTGGCTTGTTGTTTGGCCATGTGTTGGGGTGTTGTTATGGTGACACCAATTGGTGACACCATTACGACACTCGCCGCGTTTTCGGGTATTTCGATGCCCGTTTTCGCGTTTGAAACGGAATGTCCGCATAATGTCGTGTCGATAGTTACAAAACTATATTTGTTTTCCTCGACCTAATATTCGATTTTTTTGTCAACTACCCGACACCCGCGTCGGCACGCATATCGAGACGTATCCCCGCTCTCGTCTATACGTCTACAACCGTACCAAATGACTTAGTAAGTCTACACATTACATAACACTAGGCACACATCAATACAAAAATACAATCTACCTCGGCCATTTGCCTCGGTCGGTGCACGTATCACAGTGTGGGTCCCACGTCAAAGGTCGGTGATCTTGATTAAGGAATTTAAACCAGGGTTAGAGATTTGGGCCTTGGGCATGTATTTCGAGGACATGTTGCGGGCATGTGTGTTGAACTTTCGGGAGGCCCGATATACCCCTCGAAAGGGTCTTCAGAGATTTGGGGTGAAAGGTAAGCTCGCACCGAGATATATCGGACCTTTCATGGTTAAGAAAAGGGTCGGGAAAGTGGCATACGAGCCGGAATTACCTCCACGAGATGTCGGGGTCCATCCCGTGTTCCACATTTCGATGCTTCGACTAGCCGAGTCGAAGGCAGGAGTGCGACTGACAGTTGACTTGAGTCAGATCGACCTAAGCGATGACATCTCGTACGAGGAACAGCCCATTCAGATCCTAGACCAGAAGGTACAACAGTTGAGGAGCAAGACCATTCCAAAGGTACTCGTCTAGTGGCAGTTCCACGATAACACGGAACTCACTTGGGAGCGGGAGGATTACATGCGAGATAGATTCCCGTACCTGTTCGAGTCAGGTAGAATCATAACTTAAATTTAATTTCGCGGGCGAAATTTCATTTTTGTTGGGAATATTTGTCACGGCCCAAATCTCTAACCCTGGTTATATCTCTTAATCAGAATCACCGACCTTGGATGTGGGACTCGCACCGTAATACGTGCACCGACTGAGGCACATGGCCGAGGTAGATTATATTTTTGTATTGATGTGTGCCTAGTGTTATGTACTGTGTAGACTTACTAAGTCATTTGGTACGGTTTTAGACGTAGAGACGAGAGCGGGGACACGTCTCGATATGCGTGCCGACGCGGGTGCCGGGTAGTTGACAAAAATCGAATATTATGTCGAGGAAAACACATATATGTTTGTAACTATCGACACGACGTTATGCGGACATTCCGTTTCAGACGGGAAAACGGGCATCGAAACACCCGAAAACGCGGCGAGTGTCGTAGTGGTGTCACCAATTGGTGTCACCACAACAACATCCCAACACATGCCCATACAAAAAGTCGAACAGCTGCACACACATGTCTAACCAAACTCACCAGCTGTCCACCCTCCTCCACCACGTACACACACGCACTCACCACCTCCATCTCCACCTACACCCACTACATACCCACACAAACGATCGACCAAAACAGAGAGAAAAATCGAAGGAGAGGAAGGAAAGAAGGAGAGGAGGAAGAAGAGAGCCAGAGACACAATTGAGGTGAGTTTTTGGCAGTTGTTGTTGTTTGTTGTTCGGGACCAAGCATGGAGGGGGGGTTCGGCCTCCATGGCCGAACCCCATGCTCACGGTGGTGATGGCAGGGGCCTCCCCTGCCATCAGCCCACCGGGGTTGGGGTGGAGAACCACCCCAACCCCTCACCGGAGAAGAAACAAAAAAAAAAAAAAAAAAAAAAAGTTTCTTCTTCCTCCCGATCGAACCAGTCGATCGGGAGGAAGGAGGTGCACACGCGCGCGCCTCGCGCGCGTGTGCACCCCTTGCTGGGCCGGGCCCAGAACGGGCCAGGCTCGGCCCATGGGCCGAGCCTGGACCTGTTCTGGCCCAGGCCGGGTCGGGTCCGACCCGTCTGGGTCGACCCGACCCCCTTCCTTACTGGGCCGGGCCCACCGACCCAAACAGTAAATAAAAAGAAAAAAAAAAAAGAAAAGAAGAGAAAAAAAAGGAGAAAAATGAAAGAAAATTTGGAAAAATTATGGAAAAATGGGAAAAAATTGGAAAAATTATATTCCAATAAAATAAAGTTGATTGAACCAATTTGAATACAAAATAAACCCATTACACTTGAACTAATGAGACACCAAACTCAGGAACCTAGGAAAATGGCACGGGAGAGCGAAGGCCGGTAAAGTTAGGACGTTACTTTGTTGAGTGAGTATACCCATTGACAATTTTACTTGGCATTTCATTCCTATAAAATGTTGTCCTTGCATAGTCCTTTTGACTATTTACCTTTGTACTCTTATATCATGTGATTCTTTGTGTTTATGCTCACTTGATGAGTCTAGTTTGCATGATATCCATTCATTTGATTTAATTCATTGATTCCATTCCTTGCTATGTCTATTCTTGTTGTTTCAAATGTGAATTGAACGATAAATAGCATGCTATTAGGCTAGTGAATATCTTATAAATGTTTAAGAGGACTTGTAATCTTTATTTGTTTAGGTGTGTAGATGTGCCTATGCCTTGAAAATCCATGTTTGGTATTTCTTGAAAATGTAAAAAGTAGTTGTTGCATTTAGGTCCCGTAATTGATCGAGGTGTGCACGAATCACGGGGTTAGAGTCCCTGGGGATGTCGGCACACGTTACTTGACATTGTATGACACTCGGGGTTAGAGTCCCTGAGGTGGTCTACACACCGGGGTTAGAGTCCCTAGTAACACTTGGGTTGGAGTCCCTTGTGCTATATGATTATTGGGTCGGGGTGACATGTTTCACTGCCGACCGGACCTAAATCGCGACTACTTAGCCTAGTGTCAGTAACACTTGTTTAACTATGGTATTTACTCGCATATGGTTTATTTTTAAGTTTTTTAAGTTATATGCTTTTAAATACCTCTCTTTGCCCGTCCTGCTAGTAGACGGCTCTGCACCCACCGTCATAAAAAGGACGGTGAGTACAAGAATAAAACAGTAATCCCCAATGACAAGTTTAATTTGCATTTCCGAATATTCAAATGGTATTTAAAAGCATATAACTTGGAAAACTGAAAAATAAACCATATGCGAGTAAATACCATAGTTAAACAAGTGATACTGACACTAGGCTAAGTAGTAGTGATTTAAGTCCGGTTGGCAGTGAAACGTGTCACCCCGACCCAATAATCATATAGCACAAGGGACTCTAACCCAAGTGTTACCAGGGACTCTAACCCCGGTGTGTAGACCACCTCAGGGACTCTAACCCCGAGTGTCATACAATGTCAGGTAACGTGTGCCGACATCCCCAGGGACTCTAACCCCGTGATTCGTGCACACCTCGATCAAGTACGGGACCTAAATGCAACAACTACCTTTTTACATTTTCAAGAAATACCAAGCATGGATTGTCAAGGCATAGGCACATCTACACACCTAAACAAATAAAGATTACAAGCCCTCTTAAACATTTATAAGATATTCACTAGCCTAATAGCATGCTATTTATCGTTCAATTCACATTTGAAACAACAAGAATAGACATAGCATGGAATGGATTCAATGAATTAAATCAAATAAATAGATATCATGCAAACTAGACTCATCAAATGAGCATAGACACAAAGAATCACATGATATAAGAGTACAAAGGTAAATAGTCAAAAGGACTATGCAAGGATAATAATTAATAGGAATGAAATGCCAAATAAAATTGTCAATGGGTATACTCACACCAACAAAGTAAAGTCCTAGTTTTACTGGCCTCCCGATACACCAAGTCTTGTATTCGCTCTCTCGTACCCTTTTTCCTAGGTTCCTGAGTTTGGTGTCTCATTAGTTCAAACAGTGAGTTTATTGTGTATTCAAATTGGTTCAATCAAACTTTATTTTATTGGAATATAATTTTTCCAATTTTTCCCAATTTTTCCATAATTTTTCTAAATTTTCTTTCATTTTTCTCCCCTTTTTCTCTTCTTTTCTGTTTTTCTTTTTTTATTTATCGTTTGGGTCGGCGGGCCCGGCCCGAAAGGAGGGGTCGGGTCGACCCGCACGGGTCGGACCCGACCCACTGGGGCAGAAGCAGGTCCAGGCTCGGCCCATGGGCCGAGCTCGGCCTTTTCTCGGGGCCCGCCCAAAGAGGGGTGCACACGCGCGTGATGCGCGCGTGTGCACCTCCTTCCTCCCGATCGACTGGTTTGATCGGGAGGAAGAAGAAGCTCTTTTTTTTTGTTTCTTCTCCTCCGCTGAGGGGTTGGGGTGGTTCTCCACCCCAACCCCGGTGGGCCGATGGCAGGGGAGGCCCCTGCCATCACCACCGTGAGCATGGGGTTCGGCCATGGAGGCCGAACCCCCCCTTCCATGCTTGGTCCCGAACAACAAACAACAACAACTGCAAAAACTCACCTCAATTGTGTCTCTGGCTCTCTTCTTCCTCCTCTCCTTCTTTCCTTCCTCTCCTTCAATTTTTCTCTCTGTTTTGGTCGATCGTTTGTGTGTGTATGTAGTGGGTGTAGTTGGAGATGGAGGTGGCGAGTGTATGTGGAGCTGGTGTGGGTGATGAAAGCACGTGGTGGAAGAGTGTGGGACAGGTGTTGCTGGCAATTGGACAGCTGTTGGCTTGTTGTTTGGCCATGTGTTGGGGTGTTGTTGTGGTGACACCAATTGGTGACACCATTACGACACTCGCCGCGTTTTCGGGTATTTCGATGCCGTTTTCGCGTTTGAAACGGAATGTCCGCATAACGTCGTGTCGATAGTTACAAAACTATATTTGTTTTCCTCGACCTAATATTCGATTTTTTTGTCAACTACCCGACACCCGCGTCGGCACGCATATCGAGACGTATCCCCGCTCTCGTCTATACGTCTACAACCGTACCAAATGACTTAGTAAGTCTACACATTACATAACACTAGGCACACATCAATACAAAAATACAATCTACCTCGGCCATTTGCCTCGGTCGGTGCACGTATCACAATGTGGGTCCCACGTCAAAGGTCGGTGATCTTGATTAAGGAATTTAAACCAGGGTTAGAGATTTGGGCCGTCACATAGACTATGACTTTTTTGTTTTTATAAATGCTTTGTAGTTTGTTATGGTATTACTAATGTGATAATGATCAATGTCAAAGAACAATATACTATCTTTGCTAACTTATAACTTAATTAACAATGTATTTACAAACTTATGAAGATACATGGTGAAACTCTTGTTCATAAACTTAAAGGATTATTGTAGCATTTGATTGACTTCCAAGTTCTTCATTTATAACAAATGAAATTTCCTGCATGACTAACGTGAATTTTATGAATTTTGCAAATTACTCGAGTTTCAAAGCTTTTGTTGTACAAGATCAAGGTTATAAAACTATTGTAACTTCAAATTTTGCACTAGTTTGTATTGAAAGAAAATTAAATACAATGTATCGTTGCTAAATTAACAATGTATTTACAAGCTTATGAAGATACATGGTGAAACTCTTGTTCATAAACTTAAGGATTATTGTAGCATTTGATTGACTTCCAAGTTCTTCATTTATAGCAAAAGAAATTTCCTGCATGACTAACGTGAATTTTATGAATTTTGCAAATTACTAGAGTTTCAAAGCTTTTGTTGTACAAGATCAAGGTCATAAAACTATTGTAACTTCAAATTTTGCACTAGTTTGTATTGAAATAAAATTAAATAATACGAATATACCAGTGGACTAGTTTGAAAACTTCTGTTTAAGCTAATGTGGGCACGCATCTGAACCTAACAGATATATAAGATTTTCTTTTTTATTGAAAAATAAAAATAAAAACACATAGATGCTGAAGATTCTACTTGTTTGATAGATGATGTATAATATGATAGATTAAACTTTGTCAAGATCATTTTCATTCTCTTCATAAAAATAAATCAGACTTAAGACATTAAAGTATAAATATCTTAAAAGTTATTTGTAAACTACCAAAAGCATAAAGGAAAAAAAAAAGGACGCTGAATAAATTTTTTTTTTTGGAACAAATGGAAGTCGTGACTACAATCACGACTTCCTTCCAAAAGAAAGTCGTGACCGCAAGTCACGACTTACATTTTTTTTTCGGTTATCCAAAACAAAAACGTGATCTTCAGTCACATTTTGTATTTGACCAAAAAAAAAAATTGAGGTGGCAATGATATGACAGTAAATGAGTTAGATTGGTAAATATTTATGTGAGTGTGTTAAATTGATAAACATTTTCTCCAAATGTGTTAATCAAGCAAAAAATCCCACTTTACATTATTAAATCTAGTCCAATTAGAATTCTTAATTGGACTGGACTCTTTGGTGTGGGCCTACACCGAACCTACATTTTCCACCCAACCCTTTGATGCCCATAGTTTGGAGGAGAGGAAGGGCGTGACTCGGTTGGGGCGTTAGAACATAAGGTGACAATCATCTTGGGTATGCCCCATTCTAGATTTCGACTTAGCCAGCTGACATATAGATGTCCTCTCAAGACTTGGTTTATCAATATTTTCCTCTCAATATTAAATCTGCAGTATCTTAAGTAAGATGTGCGTCAAAAGAGAAGGAAGTTCCTTGAGGAGTATTGATCTTTTGGCATCAAGGAGTGGATCATCTCTATCAAGTCAAGTGTCACCAATGCCAGCGGACTCGAGAGAAAAATCCCACTTTCTTAAGTCTTTCAACAGGCCACCCAATCTTACCGCATATATATTTCTTTCTCAACGAAAATCACATAACACGTGCAGGCCCACGTGTGTGACGGAGAAACCAAAACTGTCACAACCACAAGAACAAAAGAATTTCCAAATTAGATACCCATATATCAATGCCTATTCATGAAACAAACCTTAGGCCAGCTTCTTCGTTCACAACTTTGATCAAACAAAGAACTCTTAACTTGATTGCATTTCTATACTTTGAAGACCCCGTCTTGTTTAATACACAGGGGGGTCAAACATTTTGGAATAATGTCACACAATTAATATATGAATGATAAATAGAGTAGGTGTAATATGTCAATATACATGTGGTAAATATACATATGTAATATATGAGTGCTTCTACCATGGATATCAAAAAGATACCCATGACATGAAACTTTTAATTTGTATTATTTAATTTTTGTTATTTAATTATGCTTGGCAATTATCCAATGCATTAAATGCAACATACTTTTTTTAAATTGTTGCTCCATGAAAAATAAGTTGAGTAATGTCATGTGACAATTGGCAATTGTTAGGAACAATTACAATTAATGTAAATTCAAATTAATACTTATACTATGTACTACACCTTTATAATATATATCAATAATTCTTTTTGACAATATATCAACAATATTAATTTAGATTGAAAATAGTCCCAATATAAATAAAGTTGTTTGAGTAAAAAATATAAAACTTTTTTTATGTAAAATTAATTATTTATATTACTTAATCAAAATATGTTAATAATGTATGATACTTATTCATTTTATTAAAATTTTTAACAAAAAAGTCTTTATTTTTTATTTTTAGATTATAAAATTATTAATTTTTAAAATCAATGTTTTAGTTATGGTCTTGTATAATTTTTTAAAATTAAAAAATTCTTATTTATTTCAAAGCTACAATAATTAAAATAACTAATAAACATAATCTATACTATTATAATAGCAATCCCAAAACGGTTAACCGTGAAGCCTTTTTGGCTAAAACTTCCAACAATGCCCCTAAGTGTTTTGATACAAATATTTAAATTTGGGATAAAATAGTAATTTAATTGATAACTACAAATTAATATGCTGTTTGATTTTAAATGTGCGGATGAAAACTCAATTAGTTTTCAAATTTTTTTAAATTAGTAGTCAGTTTCCTAACAAAGTGGGATTTGGATGATTTCTTTTCTCTCTCCTCCACCTTTTTACTCTCTCTTTCCCCTCCATGTTTCTCTACTCTCTCTTTTCCCTCCACGTTTCTCTCTCTCCCCTCCACAATTCTCTCTCTCCACTCTATTCACGTTTTCTTCCTCCATGTGTTTAGTTTATTGAAAACTATTTTCTTCTTCAAAATCACGCGCATAGCGCGTGCCCATTGACTAGTACTAATAAGTCTTTTTTATAGAAAAATGACCATAACTTTCGAATAAATACCATTTGCTATTCATTTATAGCCATTAGATCTTGAACAAACTATTCAATTTAGATATTGTGTCAAATTTGTGAAATGGGTAACTTATTATTCAAGTTACTACATTTAACGTTCTGCATTTAATTGACTGTATTTAATGTTCTACACATGATTATGATATAGTTACTACCTTTAATTGTTACTCCACATATTATGTTTAATTTCTAAAAGTATTGTTGTACTTTATATTTTCTGGAATAGTATAAAGCAATTCGATTAGTCTTAAAAGTCTCATTTTTCTATAAACTTTTTAAATAACTTTTTGTTTCGCTAAATAATAAAGTATGTATTATGAAGAAGTTTTTAGATATTTAAAACATCAAGAATAAAAATAATATATATTTATAATATAGTCTTATGATTTTGAGAAGAAGCAAACTTATGAACTATATTCATTTTAATGTTGTGAACAAATTTTTTGAAAATATATGTCACAAAATTATGTATGTTGCATATTTTTTAAATAGAAAGATTATTAAATTAAATAGATAAAATATATATAATATAATTAAAGAATACATTTTATCATTATTTACAACTAAAAATATTTTTTCAATAAACTTAAAATTTCATATTTTTTTAGTATTCAAGAAGTTTGTTGTTTTACTTCTAAAAAATAAGTTAAGAATTTAATTAACTTTTTTTATATTTCCTTCGTAAAACAATTAGCAAGTTATTGATAAAATCTCCTAAAAAATAATCACGCAATATGATAAATTATTTTATTTAATAAAATTAACTTAAGAAAAGTTTGATTGAAACATGTTTTGTTAAAAAAATCTAAATTAAAAAAATACGACTAATGTAAAATTTACCACATTTCTTACTTAATCATAAAATGTCACATGTTTCTTTGCAAAATTATAAAATGTCACTTGTACATACTAATACATTCACACATATTTATCTTCAAAAAATAATAAAAAAATAAAAATTAAATTGACCTTTAGAAAAAAAAAACTTAAAAACTAAACCAATACATAAATAACTACTATCAAGAAAAATAGAAAATTATATGAAAAAGTATAGAATTTAAATAAGACATTACAATATTATTTTTAGATGTTATAATTAACTTTAATTTTTTATTTCAAGAATTATATTATATTTTTTTTCAAAAAAGGTAAAGTTTTTCTTTTATGATTTTTATTCGTTGCAATTCCGCGCTCTACGCATGAGCAAGACCCGGATATCAATATAAATTAAAAATAAATTTTACGCAATAGCAAAAATAAAAAAAAATTATGATGTAATCTTTAGTCGATTATTGCCGGAAGGAACACTATCAGTGGACAAACTGAGTTTGTTCTCACTAGGTATATCATCAAATTTATTTAAAAGAGTTAACTAAGCAAATATATCATGTTGATTTTTTATTTTGTAAATTTTTAATGTCACTAGTTTTTTTTTTTTTTTTTTTTTTGTCGGAGAGCATCGCATTAATAATTATTGGGATAGTGAGCATAAATGCAAAACATAATCAACAATAAAAGTTTGCAAGCTTTCTTTAAAAACAAAAAAAGACGTTATGCACGTCTTAATAAATATTAGAGAAATAAATTTATATATGTATCTCCAGATAGCTATATATATTAATAGTCAAATAATATCTACAATTAATAATTGATTATAGATATACTATTAATTATAGTGATGAATTAATATTTTCTACCAAAAACTTTTTAACAAAAATTAGTTTGCTTATTTATGATAGTTTGGATTTCTAATGTGACAGACCAAAGTTAGCATGAGATGCATTAATTATGAGGGATTTGAATGGTTTGCAAAGCTCATCATCAATTGCACTTAGTCGAGCACAATGAAAAAGTTTGATCCATGTAACCGACCCCATTTAATTTGGGACTGATGCTATTGTTGTTGTTGTTGTTGTTTTGGATTTTCAATGTGAAGTGAATTAGACATGCATTTAATTCTCTTTATGACAATTTGAGTTACTTACTATAGTAGGTTGCAATGGAGGTCACTATTCATGGTGCATGATTTCCCTCAATTACAATGGTAGAACTCTTATATATATATGAAACGATAAATACAATGGTTTGGATAACCATTAGTTTGTATACATACAACTCTATGCATGCATAGGTATTGGCTAAGGCTCTGTTTGGTAAGTCACTACAAAAAACCAGCAAATCAGAAACGGAATTAGAAACGGAAATAAATTCCGTTTCTAAATCAGAAACGGAATTAGAAACGGAATTAAGTTCCGTTTCTAAAAAAAAAAGTTAGCGACGGAATTGAGACGGAGGCATTCAGAGACGGAATTGAGACGGATCAGAGACGGAATTAGAGACGAAATTTAATTCCGTCTCTAAAAATGGCGCCAACATTCCCACCAAAAATTTCATTTTTTACAACCGTCCATTAATCTCGAGATTCGTGCGTATTCGATCTCGATGATTCAAAATAGGGACCCAAGACTCAACACACACACTCTCTCTCTCTCTCTCTCTCTCTCTCTCTCTCTCTCTCTCTCTCTCTCTCTCTCTCTCTCACCCTAACGCTTTCTCTCGCTTCTCTCTCTCGCTCAACCCTAACGATCTCTCGCTTTCTCTCGCTCAACCCTAAACGCACGCTTCTCTCGCTTTCTCTCTCGCCCGTCACCGCTCACCCCGCTCCCCGCTCCCCCGCTCACCCCGCTCACCGCTCATCGATGTCGCTCCTCTCCGCTCTCTCTCCGATCCCCGCTCTCTCTATCTCTCCGCTCACCGACCGATCCACCGCTCGCCTCTCGCCTCTGCTCGATGTGTTGCTCACCGCTCCCATCACCGCCTCTCGATCTCTCGCGTGCATAGGCCGATCTCTCGTTCGTTCTCTCTCTCTCTCTCTCGACCTCTCTCACCGCTCACCGAAGCTTCCCGGTTCTTGGTAGGGGTTGTGGGGTTGAATTTTTTTTCGCTGATGACAAGGTAATATGTTGTGTTTTTTTCGCCTGATGACAAGGTAATCTTTCTTTGAGCATTTTATTTATTCATTAGATTCTGAAAAGTCTCTTAATTGATTGATTTCTGGTTCTTGAATTGGTCATTGGAGTATTAAGTTCGATTCTTGAATGGGTTTGGTGTTTGGAGTATTGGGGATTTTGGGAAGCCTAATCTATGTCCAATGTGGATTGTTTGATGTTGGGTTGTGGAATTTGGAGAGAATTCTTGATGGGTTTTCTGAGGGTTCTTTCTTGTCAATGCACACAAAGTTTGATAGCTTTAAGGATCGGATTCTTGTATTGTGAATTGTTCTTTCTTGTGTTGCAAAATGTGGTGTTCAAGAATTGTTGAAACAATGTGATCATGTTGGGTTTCTATTAGGATTTCGGCGTTTTAAGGTTGCGTATATAGTCTGGTTTTATTATGGCAATCTCTATTAGTTATGAATGTACATTAAAGTCCTTTTTCGCCAATGGACAAGAGCGAGAGGGACATGAGGGATTTGGAGGAGTTACTCTCGAAATTGAACCCTATGGCGGAGGAATTCGTGCCGCCATCGCTGGTTAGCCATGGATCGCAAGCTGGGTTTTTCGCCAACAACTTCACTATGCTTAGCAATGGCAACGGCATTGCCAACGGAAATACTGGTAGAAGGGTATGATCAAGACTCCATTTTTCACTCTTTTGAAGCAAAAAATTTCCCTCTTTTTTGTTTTGCAGTGTTAACATCTTTTCATTGATGGGTTTTGATTTTTTGACTCTGTGTGTGTGTGTGTGTGTGTGTGTGTTTGTTTGTTTGCTTAGAAGAAAAATGGGTTTAATCAGGGGAAGAGGAGAATGAACAGCAGGACAAGTATGGCACGAGAGGGATGAGATTATTAGGAGAATGGTATATGTTTCGATATTGATCACCAGTGAATGGACGATTTGGTTTGTTATTTGGGATCCTTTTATTTTGATTTGTTTGTTTGTTTGTGGATTGGTAATTGTGAACCCCAATACAAACCATTAAAGTCCTTGATACGAATTTTCTCGAAATGATTAAGAATGCCCTTTTGAGATTCCACTTCAATCAGTCCATTAAAGTCCTTGATAACTCATATCCAACACTACTAAATATCTCGATGTCAAAGAAGTTTCCTCGCTCTTTTGTACCCTTTCAATAAGCATAACCAATTATGGTTAGTTATAGCTTGCAACACTACAATTTTTCAAAACTCTATTTCCCAGAGGCTACCACTCTCCCAATGTCTTTCCTTTCATTTCTAAGTTGTGTTACGCTCTCGAATGTCAGTTGTCGTACCACTCATACTCGTACAAGCTAGCTTATGTTTCTTGACCAGTTCTTGACACCATCAATTGGGTCCTTTAAGAGCTTTGTAACAATTATAATTAGACCAAAGTCTTCCCAAAGAGTAAGAAACAAAAGCCCTAAGATTTCAGCACATACATGAAGCATAGACACCCATATTTGAGTATGAAATGAAAGAAAGCTTGCTACCTAGGCTTTGAATCACTTGACACTTCAGTTCCTTCTCTTCGTTCACAAGTTCTTCTAGCTCCAAATCACAAAATCTCGAACAAATCTTGTTGTAATTTCTTTCTTCTCTTAATGCCTTTAGAGAATAAAAGCCATTTTTAAGTTTAGTAATTAAAATCTAGCCACTAGATGAATTTGTATCTCTCAATCTCATAAATCTCTAAGAAGATCTATGACTTCTTATTTAATGGAACATGCACTCCATAGATGCACTCCAAATCTGGAACACGTGTTGTACCAAGATATAGGTAAGTGCTAAAAACTTTACTATGATGTATTGGAGTTTTTTAATGATAAGTAACATTTCACATAAAATGGAACTAGTATGTACATGCATATTTTAGTATTTAACTTGTTTTGCCTCGGCATTGCCACCTTGTCTCAACAAGGTGGATTTGATAATAATTAATTTATTCTTACTATTTCGATTTTTCATATTCTATTCTTGCACTTAATTGACTCTTTCTCGTTGAAATATTCGATTAAGTGGTTTAATGCATAAATTTTACTTGAATATGATCTATAATTTGCATTGTTGTTTGAATAAGGATATGTCTTCTTTAAATTTAGGCAATAACAAGTCCATATCATTTTTTTTGGTGTGATCAATAGTTTGATACTCATTAAGTTCATACTTCACAACTTAAAAGGTATCCTAGTTCCTCATCAAGTTGATACTCGTTAAAAAAGCTCAGTTTGAAATGAGATGAGTGAGCTTATGATAAATTTTGTAGCTTGTGAAAGTGGATTGATTGAAAATAGTCTTATGAGTTTTTTGGTCTATCTATGAGGTAGCATATTTTTGTTTTCTTATATGTTTTTAGAAAATGAAGATAAAAGTGAAAATGACAAACATTGCTATCTTCCTCCTACTTTGGATTGGTAAGAATTTAATTTACTTAAATCAAGATATGCGAGTGTTTATCATCGTTTGTGGATTCTTAAATCTCAAATGAATTAATGTTAATCTTTTTGCTTGTTTGTAGACTTTGATGGTCGAGTGCGAGAGATCGTCACTATAAGTTCGATGTGAGTCATTGCTCTTCTACCTTAGCTCTATCTCCTATGATGCTTATGTCCCCTGAAAAATTTAAGTTCAACTATTCAATTATTAAGTTGTTTCAAATGTCCCTTGGGTGTGCGGTGGTGTTGAAGAACATCTCAAGACTTTTCGATTGATAATTCTTTTTGTGCATATTTATAGGATTGTAAGTTTTTTTTTTTTTGTGGTTGTTGAACAATAGGATTGGTGGTTTTGTGAATACTTAGAAATTTGGAGCATTTGTAATACTATACAATTTTTTTTGGATATATATATTTTTCAATTTTTGATTTTTATATTTTTGTTCTCTCAATTGAATATTTGTTGATATATATTGTCGATGTATGAATGTCAATTTATTATATATTGGCAGGTTAAATGTGCTTGGATTGAGACCTATATATGTAAGACTTTAAAAACTAAACAAAAATGAAAATTAGAGACGGAAATAGCAACGGAATCTTTGGATTCCGTTGCTATTTCCGTCTCTAATTTATTTTTTTAAGATATGAATCAAAACGGATCAAATTCGTCTCGATCCGTCTCGATTAGCAACGGATCGAGACGGAAATAATCGAACGGAATTTATTCCATCTCTAATCAGAAACGGAATTAGAGACGGAATAAATTCCGTTTCTAATCAGAAACGGAATTTATTCCGTTTCTGATCCGTCTCTAAATCAGAAACGGAATCCATTTTCCGTTTCTGATCCAATCAGCGACGACGTTTTCAGAGACGGAACGCATTTCGTCTCTGTTCCGTTTCTGAATCCAATCAGAGACGGAATTTTTGCAAATCAGAAACGGAAATTCCGTTTCTGATTTGCTTTTTTTTTGTAGTGAGTACAAACTAGCTTATCAGCTAGTTTATCAGCTAGCCGATAAGCTAGTTTATTTGTTAAGCTGTGTTTGGTTTGCAACTTATTTTAAAAATAATCTAGATAATAATCTAGATGATAAGCTCCCAATTGAAACGCTACTTTTAGTAGCGTTTGAACCAAAAATCTATCATTTGGATTTTTTCTCGCGATTATACCCTTATTTTTTACAGTATTAATAAATTAATGCCCTTGCAAATTAGTGGAAACAAAATACGCAAATACTTAAAAAAAACCCGCTAACATTAATAGCCCGCGAAATTAGAAACCAAATAAGGGATAAATACAAACAAATTTGCTATATCACGTTAGGAATTTTCAGGGTTGCTTTTTTTTTCTTTGGGAGCTGGCTATCTCTCAATCGTTCAGCGTTGCTTTTTTTTTCTTTGTTAATGAAAAAATAGTGGTTAATAATTAATTAAATATTATAAAATAAAGAATTTCACTAAAATTAAAAATCATTACACATAAATTTCTTAATTATAGATAATCTTGTTAGATATTTATTACATATTAAATAAGTTATAACAACGTCGAGTATAAAAATATTTTTAGATGTTATAAAAATATTTTATAAAAATATTATTCTATAAAAATGAAGAATATTCGTAATAACATTGTTTCTCAACTATGGATGATGCGTTGGATATATGTATAGTTATCCAAGTCGTTCATTGTATTTTATTTACATGTGTTTATTTTTTGCGAAATCTTATAAATTAATGTGGAGTTATTTTCACGTAAGCATTTATGGACACACATAATTTAGTTTTCTAAATAATATAAATTATTTTATGGTATTAATTTGTATTTTGTAAATAAAATATAGAGTTATTTATAACAATTAATTATATGATTATATAATTAATATATACTTAATTGTGTCATATGTCCTTTATTGTCATTTTGCATTTATCAGCTAATCAATCAGCTATCATTCCAAACAATTTTGTAGTTGATCAGCTAGATTATCTGCTTTCCGCTACCAGCTAGTAAATTATCAGCTATCAGCTAGTTTATCAGCTAGCCTTGCCTAACAGAGCCTAAAAGAACTCACTATTGCATGAAACGTTGTGATGCATGCATGCATGGGTTGTTGAATCCAACTCCAACTCACTGTGGAACACAAATCCACTCTGATTCATTGTGAATCACGTCACATGCATGTATGCTTTTAGATATGCATGAAATCACATGTTTCAATTGAAACGTTATGAATACATACATGTACTTATCTAATATGTTGTATGCTAAATTAAGAATTGAAATGACATGTATTTACGTATAGTCACAAGCACATTATAAACACTCCTCTACGTAATAGGATAAACACACAAATTTTAATTTCGATGTTTTTAAAGAAAATTTATATTTTCTCTCCGGTCATTAAAATTCTTATTTATTTTCTCTCTTGTCAGTAAAATTCATATTTTCTCTCCGGTCATTAAATCCATTGTTTTAATAGCGAGTGAATACAACACTTGGATCCAATTGTTCCTACGGTCTAAAGTGTTGTAGTCGTAGGATCGTGATTGTTGTATGTTGGGAGATAAGTGCTACTTGTCGCGGGCATGATTTGCGGAGCATTATTGTCTTAAGGAGATAGAGTATTAAACTCTAGCTTCAATTTAAAAAAATTGTTCAAGTCAAGTTCGGAGTATTTTCTCCATCAATTCAACCATGACTACACATAATATATTAGCCTTACACCACATTTCCTAATTGTGTTAACTTCCTAAAATTAAAGCTTAATTAACTTTCTATATCGCCTGGGAAAACCCATTTTTATTTTTGAGATATACTCATGTTTTTCTTCTTCAAGATCTTTTGAGTAACCTAGTCAATATCACGACAATCACAATTTTAATTAAGTTGGTGATGTCAATTTTAATTAAGGAGAATTGGCATTTAATTAAAACAAACAATTCCTCATAGTATTTTTTAATTAGAAGTTAGACTTCAATAAACATAAGTTAGACTTAATATTTTTCTCATGAGATATTTGAGGAGATATTTGAGGTGAGATCGATATTTTTTTTTTTTTTTTTTGAAAACATGAGAATGGAGTCAAAAAAAGAAAATAAAAATATGAGTATAATATTGAATATGTTTGAACATTTTTTATTAAAAAAAAGCTGGAGAGATTTAAGAGGGGTAGTTATCGATGAAGAAAGAGAAAGAGAGGAAATTAGGGAGAGATTTTAGAAAATCTTTTGAGTAACAAACGTCGAATTGTATGGAACATTTTTATTTCCAATCGGACTTGTTTTTGAAAGTCTTTTTTTATTGCTATTTATTATCTATAAATTTGTTTAAGTTAGTAAGTTGTCCATCAAGTTAATGTCTATAATACTGCTTATAGGCATAATCTTTATCCCATGCGATCTCTCTTTTAAGATTGTATATATACCTTTATTGAAGTGGAAAGACATGCTCCTGATTGAGGTTCATCAAGCTATAGATTCCCAAAAATTAAAAAAAAAAAACCGTTGCTATTATACTTAATGTTATTAGATTTCTTTTTAGATTTGCTAGAAGTTCATTAAACATCTATATATTTGTTAGAAGATTATACATAAGTCCATCGCATTATAAAAAATAAAAAACCTAACCATATAAATGACTTAAACATATGTAAAGACTTTAGTGATTTGTGCTAAGAGAAAATAAGTTGGTTTAAACATGTAATAACTTTTAATTAATTGGTTTAATAATTTCACCACGATTTTAGTGTTTCTGCTAAGAGAATAAGTTTGCTATATTGAGTAGCAAGGGCAATAAGAGTGTGTTTAGTTAAAAGACACTAAACAAAATATATTTATTATAAACGTTTTTTGGTAGAGCACACAAAAGCCGCTTGAAATAATGTATCTTAGGTGAAGTAGAAAACCAAAAATAACATACTCACTCTTCCAATTAATTAATCCTCTCCACAGGGATTCACTAATATCGATACTGAATTTTTTTTTGTTCAAAAAAATAATGTGAACAAGCCCTAAATTGTTCCACGTGAGGAGAAGAATCCCACGTCACTAACAATCCAAGAGATTCAATTAAGATGACTTCCTAAAATCCAGTTGTTCGTTTGTTGTTTTGTTTTTGTTCTTTTTTTTTTTTTTTTTTTTTTACAAATTTAGGCTTTATAAGATAGTTTTACTACACAATTATATACCTAACACTTTTTTCTTTCCTTCTTCACAAAGTATTAATTCAAGTTATACTACGTTAGAATATATATAGTCTATCGAGAGTATATATTTTTTATTTTTTAAAACTTAGCTACATCATATAAATGTCGTTAATATCTACAAATATAGTTTAAGTTCCATTTTTTATATAGTTTATGGTTTCTTTCTCAAATTATGATCTGTTGGTTAATTAATTGTCATTATTATGAAAACTATCAATTTTTTCATGAAATAAATATTAAAATTTCTATTAAAATTTAAAAATAGAATTTTTAAAACTAAACTTTCATTCTCCAAACCCAACAAATTCCAAATTAACATTACTATTTTGTAATACTTTGTAAAATAGTAAATATACTTTTTTTTAATCATACCAATGAAAATCACTTTTTCTCCTTAATTTAGTTGTTAGTATATATAGATTTTTTTTAAAATATATTTAATGGAGTCAACACGCTATTGTTTGTGCTTCTAAATCAAAATTTGATTACCTAAAACAAATCGTTCGTGACATCAACTTCATTAAATAGTTTGTCACTTATAGGGAATTCGTTTATATATTCTACATATAAATTTTTTTAAAAAATTATATTTTCTTTAAAAAAAACCTATTTAAGATTTTCTCAAACTTAACCGGGATTGGTTTAATCTTTTATATTTTGCAAAAATATATATTTTTTGTGCGCATTCGTTCGTTGTACATCGTGTGACTATTAGGAAAAGACTTTATATATTTTAATCATAAATAAAAAAAACTAATCTTTAAATATACAACTTTAAATCTTTTGCAAACTAAACCAAATCTATATAAAAGTCTTCATAATTATTTTTCTTTATCCATTACTTATACTCGTCATAGCTAGTTATAATACGAAATAAAGACAAAAAAAACATACAATAACAATATGGTATAAATGTTGGTTTTTACATATTTTATTTTCTTTTGCTTAAATTTATAATGTTTACACATATTCTATTCTGTATGGTCTAACATTTGGATTGAATTCATATAACTACAAGTTCTAAAGTATATGGATCAACAAAACTAGAATAGAACCTTCATTGTAAATGAACAACAAGAGCATCGTGGTTTGTCACAACAAGATGACGACGACAAAATATGTCAGATTGAGCGAGAGCAAACCTACTGGCTACTAGAAGAAATCAGCAGACTCCTGAAAGTATTGAACAAAGACACATTCGACATCAAAGATACCTACAACATTATAATTCCATAGAATGTGAATATATATGTTATTGAAACACATACCAATCTATATAGTTTTTAAGAATTTAATTTTTTAATTTAAACGGTGACATATCATCGCACTAATTATTAAGTATATTTTATAGGTTCATCTACAAGTAATATTGTGCAAAGTTCAAAAACTTCAAGGTTGACATGCATTCGTCAGTTGGCAAGGTTACCTTCCTCCAAAAGAGAAGGCGCGCATGTAATTTTATGTCATTAAAACAACACATATATTTCATTCAACCAATAGCATTAACAAGAACTTATATATATATATATATATATGACATTATAGGTACATTTACAAATAGTGTTGATCATAATACAAGAACATTAAGATTGACAAATATTAGACAACAAGCAAGGGTATATCCTGAACAAAGAGAAGGTGCATAAAATGTCATACCTTTTAAAAAAAATCTAACATCATGTACTGTCATTTGATTAGAATTTTTTTTTTCTATTAATATCCATGTAGGTCTCATGGATACTATTGAAATAAATCAACATTCTACGTCATTGTGTAATTATGAACAAGCAAGACTAAGCTCTTCAAACATCATACAATTTTCTAATACACAACAGTTGTAGGAATTTTATAGCAACGAACAACTACCAAACCCCAACTTTTAAGGAACCTAGAACTTGCCCACATTGCAGATATAAATTGTTTCATCACGAGTCTTTGAATTTATGTTGCTCTAATGAAAAATTAAACATTCCAATTTTAAAAGCTCCACAAGAAATGCTAGACATGTTCTTAGATCAAAACGATGAAGGTTGCCACTTTAGGGATAACATACGCTCTTACAATCACCTATTTTGTTTTACGTCATTAGGTGTTAAAATAGATGAAAACTTAGCAAGTGCTAGGCAAGGAGTGTTTAGTTATTGTGCACAAGGGTCTATTTATTAAAGAATAAGGAGTCTTCTACCAATACACGAACAAAAACCAAGATACTTGCAAATGTAGATATATGATACCGATAATGAAATAGAGTATCGAAGACAAGAAAAAGTAGTAACATGACCAAGTATATTGCATATATAAGTTAAAAACTATATTAGATAAGTACTATCCATATGTTCAAGTATTACATCAACTAGGTCAACGAGAGGATGTGATAAACTGTAGACTTCTTATACGAGAAGTTAATGTCAATCGACATAGTCATGCCCTACCTTCAACACCACAAGTAGCGGCCATTTTGATTGGATCAGACGGTTTAGAAGACTTAGAAAAAAGAGACATTATAATAGAAACAAAATCTGGTAACCTTCATAGAATTACTGACATGGCAGAATATTACGATCCACTACAATATCCTCTTCTCTTACTTTTTGGTGAACATGGTTGGCACTTGGAGATGTGTGCATTATTCGGTAAAAGAATCAGCTCCAGGCAATACTACTCATATATTTTGCAGGTATCACATACAATAATTATTTTCACACTTTAAAGTCATTATTATCTTAACTTAACTTATCATTTGCATGTGTCAGATTCGCCCAAACATATCACTAATTGTTCATGGTGGACGCCTTCTACAATAATATGTAGTAGATATTTATGTCAAAATCAAAATAATGCAGTTTTGATATCTTCGAAAAAAGTCAAAATATTCTACGCACTAAACTATACCAAGGTTTACAAGATGCGACGGATATAGGGGAATCAAGTGCAGGTTGATGCAATTTTGAATTACTTAATTAATTAATCAACTCAAATATCAACATATTAATGTATTTTAATAAATATTGCATTGTATCATTTGTAGGTAATATTGGCAAAAGAACTATTCTTCCCTTATCACACACTGGGAGTCCAAGAGATACGTACAACTGCTACCAAGATGCAATGGCCATCGTTAGAAGGTATGGGAAACCCGACCTTTTTATTACAATAACTTGCAATACGAATTGGCTTGAAATAACAAGAGAATTACTTGCTGGACAAATGGCACAAGATAGACCTGACTTAATAACTAGAACTTTTAGGGTAAAGCTTGAAAAGTTGGAATTCGATTTATTTGTTAGAGGAGTGCTAGGAAAAGTTGTAGCTCAATTGCATGTTATTGAATTCTAGAAAATGGGATTGCCCCATTCACATGTATTGATCATCTTAGAAGAGAGTGATAAGATAAATAGCCCAGATGACTATGATTCTTTAGTTAGAGCCGAGATCCCAAACGCTGAAACCGAGCTTAAATTGTATTATATAGTGAAAAAACATATGATACATAACCCATGTGGACCTTTATATCCTAATATTATATGCATGAAAAAAAATACCTGTAAAAAATCATATCCGAGATCTTTTGCTGCAGTTACTTCAGAAGGGAATGATTTGTACCTTATATATAAGCGACGTGACGATGTGAAACAAGTTATAGTAGTTAGTTCTACGTTAGAGAATCGTTGAGTAGTTCCATATAATGCTTACCTACTTTTAAAATATGATTGTCATATTAATGTAAAAATTTGTTCAAGCATTAAGTCTGGAAAATATTTGTACAAATATGTACAAGGGACCGAATCGCGTTGCTTTTGGAGTGTCTAAACATGCAAATAGAGATGACGAGATACGTCAGTTTGTAAATGCTAGATGGATATGTGCCCAAGAAGCTTTGTGGAGAATATTTAAATCTCAATTGAATGGAATTTCACCTTCAGTAATTGGACTACAAATACACTTACCAAATCAACAACAAATCCAATTTAATAGAGATGAATCTATAGAAGACATCTTGAATGACCCTGATAGATCAAAAACTATGTTAACTGAGTTTTTTTTTTAGGAAAAATAATAATGACTTAGACTCTAGACAATATTTATACGACGAATTTTCAGAAAGATATTGGTGGAATAAAGGTAATAGAAAATGGATATGCAGATGTAATACACGTAAGGTAGTTGGTAGAATATATGTCGTTTCACATTAGATAGAGAGCGTTACTATTTAAGATTATTACTTAATCATGTTAGAGGACCCACATCTTTCAAAAATCTACGAACGGTTGATGGATTCACATATCCTACTTTCAAACAGTCAGCTAAAAATATAGGGTTACTTGAAGGAGATGATAGTGTAATTCAATGTCTACGAGAGGCTGCACATGTACATATGCCACGTTATTTAAGAAGACTATTCGCTACTATTTTAATGTTTTGTGAACCACCTAGGGTACGTGAATTATGGGACGAGTTCAATACATATATGATTGAGGACTATAAAAATGCATGTATACAAAATCAACCGCTAGATGCACATTCTTCTTAAATTGATGCCTTAAAGATTTAAATAATTATCTCTCCCAACATAAAAAAAAAATTGTTGATTATAATTTAGTGCAACTATATATATTCTGAATCAATAACCAGCATGCACTACAAAAAAACAGCAAATCAGCAACGGAATTAGAAACGGAACTTATTTCCGTTTCTAAATCAGAAACGGAATTAGAAACGGAATAAGTTCCGTTTCTAAATGTAACGATTAGCGACTTAATCCCGACAGGGAAATATTCGAGACGGATTTGAGACGGATCGAGACGGAATTAGAGACGGAATTAGAGACGGAATTAAATTCGTCTCTCGAAATTTGGCGCCACCATTCCCGCCAAATTCTTCATTTCTTATGGCCGTTCATCATTCCTCGAGATTTGTATTTTGTCCGATCCCGGCGGCGTCTTCTCCTTCCCGCACCCCACCCCCCCCCCCCCGCAACAAAACAAAGAAATCCCCAAATCATTCCCACGAAAAAACCCCAAAACCTAAATCCGTCTCTCCGTCTCGTCGCGCCGGTCGATCGTCTCGTCCCCAGACGTCCATCCCGTTCGATCGTCTCGTCTCTCCGTCCGGTCGTGCGAGCCGGTCTCTCTCCGGTGCTCCGCTCTTTCCGGCCGTCTGTTCGCGGTGGTCTTTGTTTCTCCGTCCGGTCGTGCTACCTGGTCGCACTTCTTCTCTCTCGGTCTCGCCGTCTCTCTGGTCTCTCCGTCTCGTCGCGCGCGGTCTCCGTCATCGCCGATATCTCTCGCTCTCTCTCAGTCTCGATTCGGATCCGGTTAGCAAGGAATTTGTAGTTTTGGAGTCTTACTACAATCTTCATTTCTTATTTGTTTTTTATTGTTCTTTATAATGCGAGGCAACACTCATGATCAAGAGCTCTTCAAATTTCATAGAGATCATTCACCTTGTGACGGTTTTGAGGAAATCTTGAACTGCTTGGCTTGTTTTTTCGCTAAAAATTTGCGTCGTCGGGTTGGCGTTCTAGTCCCCTTGTTTATCTAATTTAAAAAATTTATGGAATAACCGTCGGGTGACATGAGAATTATTTAAGTTTCCGCTATGGTTCATTTGATAGTTCGATCTTCTAGTAAACATCGGAGTTGAAGGCAAGAAGCTATTTTATCTAGAAAGATTTTCCAATTTAAATTAAGCATGCGAGACTTCATAAATTTCCATCTATCAATAAATATTTGGGGTGTCCGGTGTTCCTACGTACATTATATGCGGCATCCAGGGAATATTAAAGTCGTAATACTTGTTAGCATTGCAAATATTATGCTCATGAATGAAATATGTTATAGATTTTCACTTGAACTCTGAAGCTATATCTGCTAGGGAAGGCAGTCATATATATGCCTTGATGTTCAAATATAGGAAATGAACATAATGTGGTGACCATTGTGTTTACTAGGTTTTCTTAGCGGCTCACTATACTAGTCGAATAAATGGATTTAAATAAAAAATTTATTTTCTTGAAAGGTCTTAGCTATTATGGTCATGGAATCCATTTTATTTTTGTAAATTCGTCTTGGCAATTGGCCGTGTTATAGTACTACCTTATTGTTTATGAACTGTGAAGGAACAAACTCTTGATCGGTGACATATTTTAAGAGTTCGGTTCTTATAATTGTTATTACTTTATGAGGTTTTATTTTAACTGTTCTTGAGTGATTTGATTTGTTCCTTGGTTGATTGTGCATTAGTTGGTGTTCTTCACTTGATCTATTAAGTTAATATTGTGTCTTTTGTTTGGTTTAGAAGTTTTTGTTCTGCTTCTTCTCTTACATGCATAGTTTTTGAGGTTATGCTTGTTCTATTTTTAGGTTTATTAATATGTACTATTTCATTTCAACCTTTTAATTGAGCAATTCAAGATTTATATTGATTCCGTATTTGGTTGTTATTCCATGTTTATTTTATCGGTAAAGCATGTCATCCGTATTTGGTTGTTATTCCATGTTTATTTTATCGGTAAAGCATGTCATGAGAGTCATTATAATACATTAGAATCATGTACTGAGGTAATTACTTTGTCGTTTGATGTTATAGTTGTTAGTAATTTCATATTCATGCACTTGCTATGGATGATTGATTAGTTAGGTGTTGTTGGTTACGATTGAATAATACCTATAATTACTTAATTTCTACTACTAGTTAGGGTTAGAAACACTAGGATTACTCTTTTAGTGAATGTTGTTGTTTCACATTACATTTCTAGAGAATGGAATAAAACTATAACCTTAAGGACGTATGAGTGAACAAGTAGTAGACGCGTTGATACTATGTGGTATTTGTATGCCTCTGATATCGATATAGGTTAGGCGCACGGCCTCAACTTCGATTCCCCACACAACTAAATGTCGGCCTCTTGGTGGTCTCTTTTTGCAATCTTAGGGTCTTAAAAATTTTAATTTAAGTGCAAGAGGCGGGATGAAACTGTTCAAACACACATCAAACTGATTTTCAAATCAAATACACAAAACTATGTCGATTAAGCACAAGAAAGAGTTTATATCAAGGATTTCCTTACAACCAAGAGGATGACAAAAGAGATCAGCTTTGCGAGAGACTCTTATATTCCTTTGAAAGCCTCAAAGGTCTTTGGATTTGAGGACTTAAGAACAGACCACAAAGATCTCCTATTGCTCCTTCTAAAAAATCAAATTTCTTCTCTTTGTAGATCTTGAATTTTGAAATGTGTTTCTTCTCCCTTATGTTACAACCAAGTTTGTGGTGGTTTTATCATGATAGGAATTCCAATATGACCGTTTATAGCCGTGTTAGGAATCCAGGAAATCAAAAATTCAAATGTAAAGCTTGATTTCCAAAAGTCAAAAATATATGGCGAGTGGCTAATTAGCGCGCTAATATCGGAATTAGCGCGCTAACTCGCAGGGAACTCAAAAAAATTATTTTATCCCTTTGTGTTAGCGACCCTTAAACTCGTCCATGACCTAACCAACCCTTATAATACATGTTATACATGTTTATTATGAGTCATTTACAACAATCCTTTTGATAATGCCCAAGCTTCTTACATAAACAACATAACTCAATCAATTCCTTCTCTTTAGATTGTGATGACTCATTAATGACTTCCTAACTTTGTCAATTTATTCTCTATTCATGAGTTTAATGTGCGAACCTCGTTCTTTCACTTAGCTATCAATTTCTTCTCTTTAGATGGTGTAGATCGCATTTCCTTTGAAAGCCTCAAAGGTCTTTGGATTTGAGGACTTAAGAACACACAAAAGATCTCCTATTGCTCCTTCTAAAAAATCAAATTTCTTCTCTTTGTAGATCTTGAATTTTGAAATGTGTTTCTTCTCCCTTATGTTACAACCAAGTTTGTGGTGGTTTTATCATGATAGGAATTCCAATATGACCGTTTATAGCCGTGTTAGGAATCCAGAAATCAAAAATTCAAATGTAAAGCTTGATTTCCAAAAGTCAAAAATATATGGCGGTGGCTAATTAGCGCGCTAATATCGGAATTAGCGCGCTAACTGCAGGGAACTCAAAAAAATTATTTTATCCCTTTGTGTTAGCGACCCTTAAACTCGTCCATGACCTAACCAACCCTTATAATACATGTTATACATGTTTATTATGAGTCATTTACAACAATCCTTTTGATAATGCCCAAGCTTCTTACATAAACAACATAACTCAATCAATTCCTTCTCTTTAGATTGTGATGACTCATTAATGACTTCCTAACTTTGTCAATTTATTCTCTATTCATGAGTTTAATGTGCGAACCTCGTTCTTTCACTTAGCTATCAATTTCTTCTCTTTAGATGGTGTAGATCGCATTTCCTTTGAAAGCCTCAAAGGTGCTGGATTTGAGGACTTAAGAACAGCCACAAAGATCTCCTATTGCTCCTTCTAAAAAATCAAATTTCTTCTCTTTGTAGATCTTGAATTTTGAAATGTGTTTCTTCTCCCTTATGTTACAACCAAGTTTGTGGTGGTTTTATCATGATAGGAATTCCAATATGACCGTTTATAGCCGTGTTAGGAATCCAGGAAATCAAAAATTCAAATGTAAAGCTTGATTTCCAAAAGTCAAAAATATATGGCAGTGGCTAATTAGCGCGCTAATACTGGAATTAGCGCGCTAACTGCAGGGAACTCAAAAAAATTATTTTATCCCTTTGTGTTAGCGACCCTTAAACTCGTCCAGACCTAACCAACCCTTATAATACATGTTATACATGTTTATTATGAGTCATTTACAACAATCCTTTTGATAATGCCCAAGCTTCTTACATAAACAACATAACTCAATCAACTCCTTCTCTTTAGATTGTGATGACTCATTAATGACTTCCTAACTTTGTCAATTTATTCTCTATTCATGAGTTTAATGTGCGAACCTCGTTCTTTCACTTAGCTATCAATTTCTTCTCTTTAGATGGTGTAGATCGCATTTCCGATTTACAATATTCTCCATTTTGGAGGCTTCATATCATCTTAATCATTATTATTTCATTACTTGAATAGACAACCTACTCGACAAGGAGGTTACGTTCGACTAGGAATGTCGTCTACAAACAGAGATGGATGTACAACCGGCTCGACAACGGTTATGTTCGAATTGAATTCGCGGCGAAGGTTAAAGAATTCATATCATTTGCAAAACAACATTGTCCTACATACCAAAGTGAACGGAAGATTAGATGTCCGTGCAATTTTAAGAAATGTCGACTTGTTCCGTACTGGACGTCGAAACGGTTGAGCACCACCTATATAGGTATGGATTTGTCCGGGGATATCACAGTTGGTACGAACATGGTGAGAACGGAGATGAAGGGCCGCAAAATTTTCACGCAATGGATTGCCATATTGATGATGCTTGATGTTCGAGGCTACGATCCGACACCTTACCGCGAGATGCTACACAACGTGGCAGTCCAAGTTTCAATTGGAATGTCGTGGAAGAATCACCAAACCCCCAAGCACGCCAACTATATGACATGATTGATGCAAGTAGGGAACAATTGTGGCCTGGTTGCGAAAAACCATGACAACGTTATGCTGCAATGGCAAGATTACTTGCGATCAAGTCCGAACATCATATATCTCGAACGAGGGTATAATGAAATCATTAAACTCATGAAGGATTGTTTGCCAAATGACAACTCAATGGTTGAGAATTTTTATGCCACTAAAAGACTAATGCGAGGTCTAGGTCTACTGTTGAGAAAATAGATTGTTGTGAGGACCAATGTATCATTTATTGGGGAGTGGACTCGAGTTGACGTCATGTAAATTTTGTGGGAAATCACGATACGTTGCACATCGACGAGGTCGTGGTCGAACACAAAAAACCGCCCTTGCAAAAGAATGTACTACTTCCCTTTGGGCCCTCGGTTGCAACGATTGTATGCGTACGAGTCAACCGCAAAACATATGCGATGGCATGGAGATCATTCATCGCTTTGAAGATGTTATGCAACACTTGTTCGATTCGATTGCTTGGAGACATTTTAATGACGTCAATAAAGACTTTGCCTCCGAGGTTCGGAATGTTCGTTTAGGATTGTGCACCGATGGTTTTCAAGTATTTGGGATTTCCGGAAATCGTACTCTTCGTGGCCCGTGATTTTGACTCCTTACAACCTTCCACCGTCGATGTGCATGAAATCGAGTTTATGTTCTTAACGGTTATCGTTCTGGGCCGACCAGCCCAAAGCGAGAAAATCGACGTGTTCCTTCACCGCTTGTGAAAGAGTTGCAAGATTTATGGAACAATGGGGTGGTTACATACGACGTTTCCACCAAGACAAATTTTGTCATGCGAGTTGCCCTTTTATGGATTTGTTAGTGATTTCCCCGCATATAGCATGTTGTCCGGTTGGAGCACACACGGTAAGTACGCTTGTCCATATTGTATGGAGGATACAAATGCATTTCAATTGCGAAATGGAGGTAAGACATCGTGGTTTGATTGTCATCGTCGTTTCTTGGAGAAGTCATCACCATTAAGGAAAGACAAAAAAATTTCATTAGAGGCAAAATGGTCATAATCGATGATCCGCTTTGCGCTTTGCGGTCTGGTGAAGAAATTTTGGCGAAAATTGAATCGTTTGGCTTGATGAAGGTGACAAAATCGGCGCCGAATCGTGAATGGGCGGATAGCTAAGAATTCGGGATGGAGGAAGAAAAGCATATTCGGGACTTGCCGTATTGGAAGACAAACTTGATCCGCCACAACTTAGATGTCATGCACATCGAAAAAAATGTTTTTGACAACATTTTCAACACTATTATGTATGTACCGGGCAAGAGTAAGGACAATGCAAAATCGAGGCAAGATATTCGTGAATATTGTCACCGACCTTCTCTACACATTGATTCGGCGACAAATACTTACGTCCTTGGGTGCTATGCTCTTGATACATCAAGAAGACAAAAATTGTGCGAGTGGGTTGAAAAGTTGCGTTTTCCTGATGGTTACGCATCGAATCTTGGTCGATGTGTAGATCCAAAGAAACTGCGAATGTTCGGCATGAAGAGCCATGATTGTCATATATTCATGCAACGGTTGATACCAATTGCATTCGAGAGAACTTCTCCCAAACCCGGTTTGGGTTGCAATTAGCGAATTAAGCCTATTTTTCCGGTCCCTTATCTGCGAAATGTGTCGGTATCCAAGATATGGAGGTCTTAGAGTCTCGAAATTCCAAAAATCATTTGCAAGTTGGAAAAAATTTTCCTCCAAGCTTATTTGACTCTATGGAACACCTACCAATCCACTTGGCCTACGAGGCCCGTCTGGCGGTCCCGTTCAATTTCGATGGATGTATCCATTTGAGAGGTACTATCTTGAGCCCTTGATATTATTTTCCCATTCAATAGGTTTTATATCAACATTTCCTATAACATTCATATAGGTACCTTAAACATTTGAAGAACAATGTGCGAAACAAAGCGAAGGTTGAGGGCTCCATGTGTAATGCTTATTTGGTCGAAGAGGTCACATCCTTTTGTTCTTACTACTTCGAAGATCACGTCTTTACGTTGCATGACAAAGTGCCACGTAACGACGATGGCGGTCTCGGGCCCACACCGAACTTCGTTGGCAATTTCTCAATTTTCACTTATCCCGGTCGACCCATGGGCAAGTCGAAGGAGCGGTACTTAACGAGCGGGAGTATAATGCCGCTCATTCGTACATACTACTCAATTGTCCGAGAGATCGCTCCTTACGTTCGGTATGTCCATCACTTTCTTTCATTAATGCGACATTCATTGTTCATACATTATAAATACATCCGACTTACACGTTCGTTTCTTCTAGGATATTCGTCGATGAAATCACTCAAGCAATGGGGGAGTCGCAAGTTGATAGTAGTCTAGAGCACAACTTCCCCATTTGGTTTCAAACATATGTAAGGGCATTACTTTTGTACGTTATAGATTCAAATGTTTCTCCCATAACTAATGTGTCATATTGCATCTCTAATTTTGACGAATAGGCTCGGAATTCTATAGTTGACGAGACGCTCGTTGATCTTTCTGTTGGTCCTAGTCGATCATGTACTTGTCTACCCTGGTTACCTTGTTAATGGGTATAAGTTCCACTCCGCAACATATGACGTTAATAGATCGACGCAGAAGCGGCGGTGTTTTGGTGAAGGGTTCAAACTACGCTGATGTTTCCCATAACTATTATGGAGTACTTGCAAGAGGTTGTGGAGATTGAGTATACCGGCCTCAAACGTGTGGTCTTGTTTAAGTGCGAATGGTATGACCCTACACCGAATCATGGTGTGAGGACTCACCCAACACTTCAATTGGTAGAGGTTCAACGAAGTCGACGATATAACAACTACGAGCCATTTGTACTTGGCAATGCAAGCCACTCAAGTCTACTACCTTTCGTACCCTTCTATGCGGAACGATCGACAAGAATGGCTAGCGATTTGTTGTCTTTGTCGACCAAAATTCGGCCGACGAGGAAACTAGCAAAGACGATAATGACCAGGGCTCGGCAGATTGCTTTCCAAGATGGGATGCCCACCACGTGCGTAGTCGATGATGCGACGCCGATATCAACAATCTGGATGTTCCGACTGGGACTCGATTCATTGTTGAAGCGGGTCCAAGCGATGAAGTTTATAGTGGAGATGAATCAGAAGAAGAATCATCACCTTCTACTCATGAGAGTGAATTTGAAACGGATGATAGCGAATAAAGTTTGTATATGATATGTCAACGACCAATAATGTAGTTACTTTTATTTGCATGGATTTTGTTCTTATTAAGTCCAATAATATAGACTGAATTTCTAGTTTTTGTATGCCCTTCTTTTATGATGTTTTACTCGTGAATATTGTTAGGTATCATGGCCGGACGTGGTCGTAGGGGATGTCGAGGTTTGCCATTAGGAGGCCATCGTCCAGGCGGAATAGGTGCGGCACCGACATCTGGCGGCGAAATACCAACTGGCCCTCGTGGTCAGGCCACAGGAGGGGTCCATAGAGGTCGTGGCGGTCGAGGTCGTGGTTCGATACCTCCATTATCGATTCCGACTTCTCGGTCTCTCGAGCACGATACAGCCGCAGCGTCACCTTCCCCTTCCATACCGTCGGGGTCGTCTGTACCATCTTCGTCGTCATCAAGGACTATGCCTACTACACACTTCCCCACACCTTCTCCGACATCAATGACTCCTTTACCCACGAGGCCTGCACCCCCAGCCACAGCATCACCGGCAGCATCCCGAGAGGAAGACGTAAGAGCAGGGTTGGAGGTGACAGGCCCTCCGCGGCCACCTCAGAGGCCAGGGATGGAGGCCCCTCGCGTGCAGGGGATCCCTATCACTCTGATTGCCAATGATACGTAAGTTTGCGTTTGACTTTTATATGTCAATTTCAATATGGATGTCAAATATTGAAGAAGTAGTTAAGGTGATATGCATGTTCATGAAACACGGGAGTTGCATCCTTCGCACTTTTGTGCACGGAGGATGACAAAAGTTTTTAAACGATGGATGATTCCCGAAGGGTATTGTTGGAAGTCGGTGCAGCCTCATCATAAAGACCAATACGCGACAATGGAAGGTAAACAAGACTACCATGTGCCTTATGATTTATACTATTTTCTCAAATAAGTGCTAACAATAGCAATCGCCAATTTGTAGATATTTTTTAGATGGGATGATGCGCTTCCCGAGGATCTCGTGCGAGCGGCGTACGACGAGGCTTGCGAGCACAAGGTACACCGCGTTGATGCACAAGTTGAAGAAGAATCGGGTGCGACGGTTTATGTTACGAGATGAGGCATGGAGGAGATACTTGCGATCGGGAGAGCGAGGACTTCCGGGCTAGGTCTAGGCAAGCGACGGAGAATAGGAACACCGAGGTCGAAGGCCCAGGACCGGACCCTCGAAGCACGGTGGTGGTTCCGTGTCATTTGCGACTACCCAAGAAAGATTGGTTAGTTTTTTTTAACATCTAGGATATTTTGTACATTTATACTCTTGTTCACTATGCTTGGTCTGCCACGCAGCCGATTCATCCGAGACGCCACCGTCGGTGAATGATTTGTACTTGCATCTCCACACCGTTAATCACGACAGGACGACATTCATCGATACTAGATCAGAGCGGTTCTATGTAAGTATAGAAATGAAATGTAAAATATTATTAAGTCTTTCACTTACCCCATATCATGTACTTTGTTTGTTGTGCATATATGCAGGATAGGCTCCAGAGCAGACGTCAGGAGCTGACCCAGGCTACACCGGAGCAATCGGTGGATGATGAGGCGGTGTACCTCAATGTGGCGGGTGAGTCTTCCAAAGGACGTGTCTACGGACTCGGGTCCGTAGGGAGAAAGAAGAGGAGATACGGAACTCCTGGTGCTAGCACGTCGCAGACGCCGGATGTGGTGCCGCGGGCAGAGTTCGATGTCGTTGCGGAGCAACTACGAAAGGTTATGAACTTCATGCAACAACGTCTTGGGATGGACATGGACGAAATAGACCTAGCTCGGCACCAACCACCACCACCGCCACCACCACCGCCCCTCATGACCAAAGCAACGAGCCGCCACAAATAGATCCGGTCGATCCACCCCAACAAGGGGACAATGTTGGGCATGAGACGTAAGCGTGGCTCTCGAGAGATGAGCGGGTTGGTGATACATAGGTACTTCACTTGTTGTTTGTTTCAAATGCTTAGATTAAACGTTTTATAGTGTAGACAACTTTAGAAATTCATCGAATTACTTTATGATTCACACTTCTTTTTGTGCATTTTTAGGTCGATGTTCCATATTTTATCGTGGATTTTATTTTTTTCCCTTTTGCTCCCCCAATTCTTGTTTTTGTTTTTAAGTAAAATATACTATAAGTCTTAGAATGTTTGCGAGAATTAATCCATGGGAGAAGAAAACATCTTTGGGCTGTTGTGTGCAAATCTTATGCGTTGCGGGTTCTCTCGAGTGCTATGATGAAGAAAGTGGTAGAATCGACAAGGAGCGACATCTTCATGCAATAGCAAATGAATTTGGGAAGTCGATAAGGTCGTTTTTCGGTCATCGTATTTACGCACATGTAGGCTCTTCTTCTTCTATTATGGCATGTCCGTAGAAGAAGAATAGCCTACATGTTCTCAACACAGATGACCGGAAAACGCCCCTTTATCGATTTCCCAAATTCATTTGCTATGGCATGAAGATGTTGCTCCCTGTCGATTCTACCACTTTCTTCATCATAGCACTCGAGAGAACTCCGCAACGCATAAGATTTGCACACAACAAACAAGCATGTTTTCTTCTCCCATGGATTAATTCTGCAAACATTCGGTACTTATAGTATATTTTACTTAAACTGAGGTTAAAAAATTTATTTTGGGGAGGATAATGTATTAAAAATAAAATCCATGATAACTTATGCATCAACTGGGCGTCCAAGCCAACTAAGATATACAGAGGATAAATGGACAATGAATTTACTGCGCGACGATGGTGGTTTGTTGAAGCCTCGATGTAGTAGAAGGTTCGATGATGAAGTTCCTTTATTTTTATTTTTCTGTTTTCGGAAAGGCGGGTTTTAGTTTTTCCTATCGTTCTCGAGGGAATGGGTTCATTGCTTTTGACGATGAGCATGTTGTAGACGATTTGTTTCATTTGCATGTTAAACTCATTCTTTTTTTGGTGGTGGTGATTTTGGTCCTTATAGGACTCCGTGTCTCGGAGGTAGGCGTGGTGGGTATAGTGGAGGCGGTGAGCTTGGTGGGGGTTATGGAGGCTTTGGGGGCGGTGGGCTTAGGTGCTTATCGAGGTGAATCTTCTCTTGGCTATTCTATTTTAATTAGTGACTGAATCACTTCCTTTCAATAGTTTGTCGTGTAGACTTTTTAAGTTACTTGATTTACATATTGTTGGTGGTTTACTTTGTTTCAAACACTAGTATATTATAGTTAAAACCAAGTTTTTGGTGGTTTTATAGTGATCTCCTATTGCTCCTTCTAAAAAATCAAATTTCTTCTTTTTGTAGATCTTGAATTTTGGAATGTGTTTCTTCTTCCTTATGTTAAAACCAAGTTATTGGTGGTTTTATAGTGATAGGAATTCCAATATGACCGGTTATAGCCGTTCTAGGAATCCAGGAAATCAAAAATTCAAATTTAAAGCTTGATTTCCAAAAGTCAAAAATCCTGGCGTTGGCTAATTAGCGCGCTAATATTTGGAATTAGCGCGCTCACTGCAGGGGACCTCAAACTAATTAATTTATCCCTTTGTGTTAGCGACCCTTAAACTCGTCCAGGACCTAACCATCCCTTATAAAACATGTTATACATGTTTTACAACTCAACTTACATGATAGGTCCATCTTATAGAAACATTGTTCGCCATCTCATATGCGTAGGAAAATAGCAACATTGACACCAACTTCGATCAGGATCGCATTTGCTTGATGATCATGTTTTTTTTTGGAAGCATTCTTATTCAACATTGTATGGTTTTTTTCTCTTTCTTCATTGCTTTTCTTGAATCCCACTGGTTGTTTTTTTTATTTTTTGGTAGGAACACATGGCTTGTCGCCTTTGGAGCACACAAGAGTTTAGATTGGGTGAGAGGATGAGTTCTAGAATCATACTTACATGATAGGTTTGTGCTTAACTTTTAGTTTTTCCCTTTTAGCATTCTTGCACTTATGCCATTCTTCTCTTTGTAGATCTTGCATTTTTGAATGTGTTTCGTCTTCCTTATGTTAAAACCAAGTTTGTGGTGGTTTTATAGTGATAGGAATTCCAATATGACCGTTTATAGCCGTTCTAGGAATCCAGAAATCAAAAATTCAAATTTAAAGCTTGATTTCCAAAAGTCAAAAATATCTGCGTGTGGCTAATTAGCGCGCTAATACTTTGGAATTAGCGCGCTAACTGCAGGGGACCTCAAACTAATTAATCTCTCCTTTGCCTACTTCTTTCAGGTGCATACTCACTGGTTGTTGCCCTCAGATGGAGATTCAGAAATGCTTCAAAGCTGCGTTTTACTTATTAGATGAAGTCCTTTTTGTGTATACTTCCAAATTTTGGACCTTTTGTGAGTGTTCTTTTTTTTTTGCTTGTTGAACGATAGGATTGGTTGGTTTTTGTGTATACTTCCAAATTTTGGAGCTTTTGTAATACATGACAACTTTCCGTGGATATATAAATTTTTGGGCTAATTTTGAGTTTCACATTTTTTCTTTCTCTTTTGAATTTTTGTTGATATATATTTTTGATGTATGGATGCGCAATTTGGCTTCTTTGGGGGATGTTAGCACCCTCAAGGAGTTGTTGGAGGGGGTGCAGGCGATGGAGTATGTCATATCGGGTTGTATTTTGATTTTTTAGGTTGGAGAATCGATTGGCTTATGTATCCGTGCCATATTTAAACAAAACAGAAAATTAGAGACGGATTAGCAACGAATTCAAATTTTCCGTTGCTATTCCGTCTCTAATTTTCCGTAGAATATTTCTATCAATCACAAACGGATCGAGACGGAAATATTAATTCCGTCTCTGATTCCGTCTCTAATTAGCAACGGAATCAGAGACGGAATCAGAAACGGAATAATCCGTCTCTGATTCCGTTTCTAATTAGAGACGGAATCAGAGACGGACTCTTTGCATTCCGTCTCTGATTCCGTCTCTGATTCCGTTGCTGATTAGAAACGGAATCAGAGACGGAATTCATAAATTTATTAATTCCGTCTCTGATTCCGTTGCTAATCAGCAACGGAATCAGAGACGAATGCAATTACAAATGTACCATTTCGAAATAAAATCCATTTATGTTCCGTCTCTGTTCCGTTTCTAATTTCCGTCTCTAAATCCGTCTCTAATCAGAAACGGATAATTTCCGTCTCTATTCCGTCTCTAATCAGAAACGGAATCCATTTTCCGTTTCTGATCGTATCAGCGACGACGTTTGAGAGACGAACGCGTTCGTCTCTCGTTCGTTTCGATTTCATTCGAGACGGAATTTTATAAATCGAAACGGAAAATTCCGTTTCTGATTTGCGATTTTTTTGTAGTGATGAACAAATTCATAGTAGAAGAGCAATCTATACAAATATCAATGGAATACTTAGATTTTATAGGAAAATTAAACTTGCAACAAAAACATGCATTTGATAGTGTCATACACAGTATTGATAGTCAAGCAAATATAATTTTCTTTATAGATGGACCTGGAGGTATAGGAAAAATATTCTTATACAAAGCAATCTTAGCGTATGTACGTAGTAAAGGATTAATTGCTTTAGCCACTGCTACATCAGGTATTGCTGCTATGTCATTGCCCAGAGGTCGTAAAACACATTCACGATTTAGAATACCTCTTATTTTAGATTCCACTTCGACATGTTTTGTAAGTAAACAGTCGGACTTAGCAGACCTTTATCATTATTAACGCAACGAGGATCTTCGAAATTGAATTGCTAAAGAAATAACGAACAAACAACTTAGGGCACAAGAGAATAAAACTAATTCTCGAAAAAAAACTCAATTTTATTAATCATCAATCCAAATCAATCTCTAATTACATCAACTTGGCCATATATATAGGTTTTTAACTAAAGGTTGAACACAAAAGTAAAAAAAGTAGGAACGCACACACTAAAAAATGTAACTTCCTAATTACACTAAAACACCAAATTAACAACCTTAGCTAATAAATAGCAATAAAAAAAGACTTTTGAATTCTACTTTAACCCATGAATGACTCTGGACATATCTCTAATATTTTTAAAATAATTACCAATAATCCTAACTTCTAATTAAGTTGAAAAACGAGATAAACACCCAACAAAACCTTCCTAATCCTTGACACATAATATATTAGCCTTACACCACATTTCCTAATTCCTTTAACTTCCTAAAATTAAAGCTTAATTAACTTTCTATATAATTAAAAAAACTAGATCAATATTAACTAATTAAATAAAACACGACACTAACACTCATGACCCTTCTTGTGTGTACAAAAGATTGCTCGGCCCAACACGCAATGTGATCATCTCCATGTCTGACCTTTATCAGTCAGCAAATAAGTAATAGCTATCGTACAAAACATAAGAACTTTATTCACACCGTAACTCTAAACACTTGCACTCGTAAACTCTCACCGCCGTAAATAGCTTTACTAAGCTCTATAGGCAACTTCAATAGCTTTGATAAACATCAGTGACGACTACAGGAGCTCAATGGTGGCCATTTGAGAAGTAATGTTTTCTAAAAAGTTTCAGGGAATAAGGATTTATTACTTCACTTTAAGGCTTGCCAAATCATGAAAAAATAACACCTTCTACTCATTCAAAAAATATACATATGCTTTAGAATCATGGAAGAAAAATCATTGTGATAATTCACCCTCATATTTGCTAACACAATAGCACAAATCGGAACTTGTTGGGGCATGTACCCTAGGTCCATCTACGAACTTTGTTTACCTTATAATTTTAGTTAATAAAATAGATGTTTTCTATTGTTGTTTTATTATAAGAGATTGCATGTTTACTTTATAATAAGATCCATGGGTATTTGTTGAAATATCTTAAATGTCCATAGTCTGTCATTATACTGAAAACTATAATGAATTAAGACTAGTGTGATTCTTGATTGATGGCCATGTGATGATCATGCGTATAGAGATACAAATCGAGATCATGAGTACTTGTTAAGGAATAAGGTACTGGACCAACCTGCTATGAGAATGCCACATAGACTAAGTCATAGGTGTTTCTCATAATATGTATATTATTTAGTCTTTCGACTTGAGATTACCATAGACTTCAATATTAAGAGCATAGTAATTTGACTTAATCAAATGTTATCTTTAACTGAATGATTATAGAGATTGTGATTGGTTACCATGTAAATAATATGTGAAGGTGTGTAATCAAGATAGAATTTGTTAATCTAGTATAAAGAGAGATATCAGTGGATCCCTCTATATGATAGATTGATAATGGCCAAGTCCATGTGAATTGATATGATCAATGTCACTTGGATGTTTTCAATGTACTAAAGATCGAGACTAGTACGATTGAACATTAAGAGCGACTTTTCCATGTCTTATGTTTAATCAAAGGATATTGCACGATAAAAGGGTATAATATATGTTGTTCATTATGTTGTATCTATTTTGATATTCATGCTACTTGGGTAGTTATAATACTTTGCTAGAGACCACTTGTTACTTGTGTACCAAAATGGTTTTAGTTCATTGCCAACGTGCATGAGCCTATTGAGTCGCACACAACACCATTTCAATTGGTTAAGAGTAATTAATTTTATATGATAAAATTCATGACATAAAAGCCCTTTTGATTTGTTGTATGATAACTTAATAATAAGGGCATATGTGTAATTTGCTTAAACTGCCTAAATACAATAGTTGTATTACGAATATGTTTTTTAAGAGAGCTTATCTACACATATAAATAGAGGTTGAAACCCTAAAAACGCATAAAACTTTCGTTTTTGCAAATTTCAAGTTCTCTGGATATAAGGAGAGAAAAAAAATGTTTTCTATCTCTCTCAGGGCTAACACTCCAAATTTTTGTCACCATTCATATGTGGATTTCTGATAGAGGACGCACGCTTGAACGTCTTGGAGATTAAGCAATCAGAGAAGGAAATCATGGATTAATGTATGATTTACTTTTGTAGATCTAGTTTAATGGAACTTATTTTCAATCATGTTGCGGTTTTCAAAAATTGATTTGAATTTATCACTGCGTATGAACCTGAAAACGTTTTCTTTCTCTTTTTGTTCTCGTCTTCACGAATATACAAATTCTCAAATGGCACGAACTTGTATTCCCAATTGATTTTCAAATAAATCTTCGTAGACCATAGATGAGGAATCTCCACCATATATAATTGAATGTCCTCTTTCCATGATATCATCCAAGAAGAAATATTCAATAATAGATGCATACACACTGATCTTGCATTTGTAAGAATTTGCCAACTTATCAGTTTTAATCAACAAATATACAAGTTTAGGTGCTTTAATTGCAAGACTCCCATTAGCCATCAGTGACGGATAGTTCGTAATCAATTTACGGGCAGTAGAAATTTCTCTAGAGTAGACATCTTCAAGATCCAAATGTTTGACGGTAGAAATATTTCTAGAGTAGACATATTCAAGATCCAAAAGATCCAAATGCTTGAGGGTAGAAATATCTCTAGAGTAGACATCTTCAAGATCCAAATGCTTATGGGGTGTCATCGCTCAACAAAAAGTGCAAATCAATCAAGATTCTACAAGTAAATATATGATTTGGTAACTCAGTTGGCTTCATTAGATTAACATTGTTGATGATTTCGATTTCTTAGACGTTGTAGTCAATTGCAGCAAGATCTAAATAGTAAAGATGAGAGACATTGGAATCATCTAATGTTGAGAGACTGAAAGTGTGACTATTAGATGTTGTTGATCGAATGAGGAGTACTTAGGTGATTGACACGTGTTGATCGTGTACAATAAGTTTACTGTATATTCTTATTAGTTGTAGTAATGATAAGTGAGATCGTCTCCATATGGATTTAACAAACTTCTTTAAGAAAAAGGTTTCCAAGATTTTTATTATTATTTTTACTTTACTTTAATTAATTTGATTAAAATGGGAATTAAAAATCACTAATTCAATTTAAAATAAACAACTAAACTAATTAAACTAATTTAATCAACACAATTCAAATTCACTAATATTCAAATCAATTCAATTCAATATAAAATAAACATCTTAATAAACATCCAGAACAATGAAACAACAATCCGTTTGCATCCAAACACATTACTCAAATCATATTCATAAGCATACTTTAATCTCTTTATAAAGTATCATAAACCATTAAACTATAATCATAAGTAAGTAAATAGCTCTTATCAATCCATCAGTTCTCCTTATAGCAATGGAAAAGCCACATTTTAATTTTATTGAATTAATCCTTCAAAAACTCAAAAAAATTAACATTAGGCAATAAAAACCACATTACGTTCCATGAAAACTTCTAACTAATAAGCCTAATACATTCGGAAAGCCATTTCAATATTAAACTTAGATCTCAATCCACCTAGGACATCTAAATGGTAAAAATCTTTTAAACAATCCTAGTCATTACTACTTTAAATTAGATATTGAATCCAAATACCACAATACACATTATAGACTATGCATGCAATACAAAGCTTCATGATTATAATATGTAAATAATAATCTATTAAATCAGTGAATTAAAGAATATAATTGGTTAAAATCATTAAGTACAAAATCATCTCATCATTACTACATCACAAAACGGATCAAGTTTATGATTGAACTTTGTTTAGATTACTAACTACTCACTCATATACATAATAAACATCACAATAAAGTAAATAAAAGACATAGATAAATACATCTAAATCCTCAAATCGTCTCTAAAAGCAATGAACAATAAATCTAAAAACTAAATAAATATGAACGCAATAAATTATGCATCTAAATGCAATGAAATATTGATTCGAGTACTCAAGATCAATCGATTTCATAGCTCTAGGGTTATATATATAGTATTCTATGTAATACATATCCCAAACTAACTTAAAAATCTCGTAATTATCTAATATTCTTGAAATCGAACCCATTGATTCATCACTGATTCCACTGAATACTCAAATCGGTGGCTAAATCCTTAGAAAAGTGCATCTGTGCTCCACCGATTTCTTTGGCGATTTATGTGTAAATCTTGAATTGTTGCTAAGTCGCCATTGCTGATTTGTAGTTAATTGTTAATTTACTGGTGATTCGTTGTGTATTTTCATCTCGATTAAATCCTTCATTTTATTCCCCTATTCATCCATTTCTTCACGTATTCCAATTATAACCTAAAATTACAAAAAACAAGAGAAAACCCAATGTAATGTAACTTTTTACATTCAAATTACCATAAAATATACTATAAAACATTATCTATTTATTTACTTATTAGTGACCAAACCCGAAAAGTGCACTGTCGGGAGTATTTTTCTTGTCAAGGTACAAATATGACATAGACTTTCATAAGCTCCACCATCTTGAAGATAGAACACTAGTTCTTATCGTGTATCAAATATTCCAAACTCAACACTTTGCTATTCCGAGCAAAAGAATACTCTCAATTATATTATATTTTCATTCCTCATTTTAATTTCACAATTACTTACTTTTATTCTTAAACATAAGTGATTATTAAATAGAAACATATTTCATCATAAAAATAAAAATAGTGATAGAATAAAAATATTTAAAAAAGCAACCTCTTATTTGACAACTCAACCTTCTAGTTATGCAATACGCCTTAGAATTTAATGTTAAATCAATTACCAAGGCCAAACCACTATATAAGTTTTCTCAATCTCCACTAACAAACATCAAACTTACGATGACTAATATAGAATCTCAAGATACGAAAATCATTAAATCAATCTCATTTTCAAATAATATTTAAAATATCACCACAATCAAATTCGATAGGAATTTTTTAATCACCAATAATTATCGTTTCATTTTCATTTGTTGTAATGTTGGGAAAATAAGATACTTCATTTAACTTAGCTATAAGCACTCGAGCTAAATCTTTTATTTGAAGAGTTTTTCATAAATATCCTTCCATTTTCTTATGTCTCTCCTTTTTTTTTTTTCTTCTTTCTTCTATATATATATTTATATTCCTATGGTTCCCTACTTCGTTTTCTTTGGAATCTATAATTATTTTTTATAGGAATTCATCCTCACATTTTTCCACCATTAAATTCTCTGTTCCATTTCCTTTGGAATCTACAGGTCTCTCTACTTTTTTGTTCAAAAACTCTTGTTAGCTCTTTTCACTTTCACTACAGTTAAGGAAGCATTATATCCAATTAAGTAAATTTATTGGCAAATTTCTTATTTCTTCCCTTCATGTGGCATAACTTATTTTCATTATATATATAAATATAAATATACTTGACCAATAATATTTGAATAACAAGATTCTTAGAACTCAATCTTATTTATCTTGCACTTTTATTTCGAAGTTCTACCTATTATAATTTTTAACACAAAACAATCAATCCCTACTAAACTCCTTTAGTGCATACATAATCCAGGTTAAATCAAATAGGGTATAAAAACTTCTTTCTATCATAAACTTTTCTACTTTCATGAGTAATACAAATATATCACTTCTATTTAATTCAAATTATATTTAATTCATATTCCTAATTAAAAAAAGTTAAATGAAGAAACATTACCGGTATCCTAAAAAATCTAAAAAATTTAGTCAACTTTGAACATTGAATAAATATATCCTACCTCTCACATCTTCCATACTTCGCTTCTTTATACTCCACTTCATCTAAATACCCCCAAACTCATTCCAAACCTTGTCCTCAAGGTTAAAAAGTTAAGTAAGGTTTTCAACAAAATAAAAATACCTCATGAAGCATAAACGAACTAAATAAAATAAAAAAATAATGGATATCACAAGAATGAATTTCATAATCAAAGAAAACATGATAAACTCAAATTTCTTATCATCATTAACAATGTAGCATAATCACACCAAACAATATGTAAACCACGAATTATAGCAATAGTACCATAGTATCACATCACATCGCATAGATTATCGTATCACATTATAAACCAAGACCTTACGCATAATAACTCAAAGATAGATAAAACAGAGAAGAAAGTATATCATAACCGCTATCCACAAGCTACATCATTACCACCAACCCCTTTGCTCATGTTGTTGAGATTGTTAGCTCACCGTAAGATTTTAGAGCATGTAGTGCACTCCTGCCACCGAAGTACTTTATGAAAAGACTATCTATTTGGGCAATCTCAACGGGGTAGATGGTATTAGAATCTCATATCCTCTACGTTGCATTCTCTTAGCCATACGTCTCTCGAATTCGTGCAAGTTCCTTGCAATCTTGCACTGGTTTTGAAATATAAACTCTTGATTTCTCGGAGTTCGCATTTGATTACGCAAGATTGAGCCCGTCATGTCCATCTTCATCTCGTCAACGTTCGTGCCACTGAAGTCAATAGCAGTTGGCTTGGAGCTCTGGTTCATCCTCTCATTATGTGCAACATATTGCATCTATTCTAAAACTTGTATATTTTCTGCTCATATTATTCTTCCCTTTATGGTCTCTTTTCTAAGTGTTTCAAAATCTTTCCTGCTCCTCCAAATCTGGATAGCTTAGCACTTGTTTGTTGCTTTCTATGTATTCATCAGTGATAATCCTATCATGGTGAACATCGAACCCAAGACCTATTATAGGAACTTGGTCTTGTTTGTAGAATTTTGTGATCTTCAAGAGAAAAGGTGACCTTCATTTTTATTTATGGTCATGACATTCCTAATTGAATTACAAATGATCTTGCCAATACCAATGTAATTTATCCTTTGAACGTTGTGGTACAACAACGCCGCCTTGTAGTTCATAACCTCGTAGTACTGTAAACTCAACTAAAGGCTAGCATCGATGAAATAGATCCACGCTTTTATGGTTTTCTTATTTAGTTTGAATATGTTTTGGATACCCATTTTTATCTAAAATAAACTTGTCCCTTGGAATTGCTTCCAATCCATCCCTTATGGTTTCATGGGGAAAACCATGTCTAAATCTATAATCAGGTTTTGGGTTTTCGTTAATTTCTCTCCTATGAAATTCTGGTAAACTGTAGTACCGGTTTATTTTTCAAGTTAATAGTCAGCTGGTCTTCCTCAGACCATAGCTATTGTCTTATTATCACTCTCATGCCCATTTATGTAAAATCTTCGAACTAAAATATCACAACCCATCTCTCTAAGGACCCTCGAGTCGTTATCAACATTATAATCTATAGTTAGCAATCCCCAATTCCTTTGCCATATTATATTCAAAATCCTAGGCTTGTACTTAGTTTTATTCTTTATATTAAAGTCTCTCTCTAGAATTATTTTTCTATTCTCTCTAATGTCGTTCTTTATCCTCGCGAGAGCCTTTGCATTTATTAAATTATTCGCCGAAAAAGGAATTCTTGAAGTCTCCACAACTTCTTCCTTTTTCTCTGACTCATCACTAAAATCTAAAGGTGGAGAAGGTTCTCTCGGTGTTCTAACTCTAGGATTATTTATTGAAATCCCTATAGGTCTAATAGGTGTGGGTGGAACTTTGGGTTTTGTTTTGAGTTTTTCGACTAATACTCCCTTTTCCCTCTCCTCTCTTGAACTTCACCATTACCACTTTTGAACATATTTGAAATCAAAAGCCATAAGTCCGAATAATAAATTAAACATGTGGATCATAAAAAATATTTTTCAAAAATAATTCGATATAATTCAAAACTCTATTTAAAATGCGAAATTCATTTGGAAAGTTAGCTTAAAATTTAATCAGAAACTTAAATAAAATTGGCATCGAAGTTTTAACTCAACTATAAACTTAAAATCAGTTTTTTTTAAATAATATAAAATAATTATGCGATAAATTGTAGTTTTTTTTTTAAAGCGAAACAAACCAAACCCTCAAACTCAATTGAAACTCCATTTCAAACCAATTACGAATACGTATTATTTTATCAAAATTTTGAAAACATTGAATTTGTAAACCAATGATCAGTATAATCGCAATGCCTAATCTATTGGAATCAACGAAATCATTTATTGATGTTAATAGAATGAATTCCAAATAAACAATTTCAAAATCAATTGAAGATTTTTGCAAAAATCTTTCAAACCAAAAATTCGTCAAAATAAAGAGCTAGGATTATCATGATTACCTTTTTGAGAGTGAATATCTCAAGATACAAGTTCTTGAACTCCTCTAGATTGGTTTTTTCAAGCTCCTAGTCAAAATCCCTTAAATCCTAGTTCGCCTATACTCTCCCAAATTCGAAATTTTTTGGGTTGAATGAAATTAGAATAAGGTGGGAAATACTTAATTACACTAAGATTGCGCTTACGAAGGATGAATCTAAGCAAAAAAAAATTATTGTTTGGATGAAGGGGTTCAATAGTTTGTGTTTGTAAAGTGAGTTTGTGTTTGGCGATTTGGGATTTTATTTTAAAAACTCCAAATTGTGCCCAACAATTCGGGTAATAAGTGGAATCGATGTGTAGATATGTATAAATGATGCTCTGTGACTAATCAATCTGACCAATGATTTATGTTATAGGGCTTAATAACCACCGATTTGCCAGACTTCAATTTCTGGTTACTATAGCCGATTTTGCCAGTGATTTCTAGTGTTATTTCAAATCACTAGGTTTAATTTACTACTTTTTCAATTTGTTTCACAATTTAACATATATATCATTTATAAAACTAATGGAGAGGTAGAATTGACAGGAAATACGAAAGTTTGATTAGGATATGTAACTAACTAATAATTTTATTAATTAAATAAATAGATAAACAAGCAAGTGAATAATGCAAACTTGCATAAAGGTCATAGAAACAAAAACAACTCGATCACTCCCTCTTATTTGAAAAAAAGCTGGATTTTAAATTTCGAAAATATTTCGAATACAAGAGTAAAAAAGTGAGAAAATAAAAACATACTATACTAATACTAAACTCCTAATAAAATTAAAACATAAATAAACATAGAATATGGGTTGCCTCCCATAGAGCGTTTTTGTTTACTTTCGTTTGCTCGACTGTACCATTCTCGATTTAGGCTGGATCTCTAAAATTGAATTTATGATTATCCACTCTAGTGTCATTCCAGAAATTGATTACTTAACCATTAATTGTCAGAGTAATTATTTTGTTCAGAATATCCATAACAGCTCGAGTAGTGGCTAAGGTCGTCCTTAAATTAAAGGAGGATCTTCATTAATTAAGTGTGGCATGACCAAAAAGTCCATAGGTATGATGTATTTTTCTATTCGAACTAGTACATTCGTGACCACCCCTATTAGTTGAATTGAAGTACCATCCAGTAAAGAAACTCGTTCAGAAGCAAGTGAATTCAACTCCAATTGAGTGTGTTGAAAGAAATGTATGGGAAATAGATTTGCATTATAACCCGTATCACTCTGAGCAATAAAGTACCAAGCCCATTTGATTTTAATGTGCATATGTATACATCCATGATCATTAAGGTTCACAGCGCTTAAATCAAACTTTTTCTTTTCCTTATTCTTCTTGGATTTAAAATCTCTCGGCTTGTTAATATTTTTTCTATTCTCTAGTTGCTTAATTCCCAATTCTTACGTTACTTTCTTTTCTTTTGAAGTGTCTTCAACTTGTTCTTTTTTGGAATTTCTTTTTTTCAATTTTCATTGTTACTGCATTAATTGCATAAATCTCAGCATTAAGATATCGTAATAGTTTAATTTTAGAAAATAATTATCGTTAATTTCATTATCAAGTAATTCATCATATTCATCATAATTACGTTCATTGTTAATTTTAAACGTACAAGTTCCATACATATTGTTCCTTCATAAATATCTAACTTAGTTTTAGTTGTTTTAAGAAAAAGGTTTACCTAATAGTATAGGTAGAGGATTAGGTGATATTGAATCTCCCATTTTCATGACATAAAAGTCGGCAGGAAATACTAAGTCGTCTACTTGGACAAAAATATCTTCCAATAATTCATACACTTTTAATAATTCTATTGCTTGTTAAAGTAAGATTAATAGGTGTATTAGTTAGCGATCTTATTTTCAATGATTCATAAAGTTTAAGTGCCATTACATTAACTGATGCTCCGAGATCATAAATAAAAAATTCACAAGAATAAATTCCTATTGTGATAGGTATATCGAACATTCCTGGGTTGGAACATTTCTCAGGCATTTTCTTCTTTGTTAATGATGACTCCTTTTGTCTTAAGTTCTCATTAGATTCTTCTAAAAATTTGTCTTTAGACTCAAAAACTTCTTTAGTAACTTCATCTTGATTTGATAATTGCATAATTGATTTCATTAAAGGTTTATTGATTTCTATTTTTTTAAATGATTCAAAAATGACTTCTTTAATTTCTTCCTTCGTAGCATCTGCTAATCATTGTGGAACGGGAGAAATAAAATATATATCTTCATTCAATTCATAAATATTATTATCAAATTTATCTTGTCTAACTAATTCAAAATTTTGTAAAGATTTTTCTTAAGCTTCAACTCTAGCTAAATATCATGGGTATAACCTTTAAGGAAAAGGTATGTATTTTAATTGTCCAGCCATCTATTCCCTGGTGGGAATGACATTGATCATCATCTCTTATTCTTTTTCTTCTTCTATTATTTTTGTATTTTTGTACCTCTTTTAGGTATTTTTCTTGTGTATGAGTCTCATTTTCTTTATCACAAAATAAAACAGTAACTTGTGTTTGATTAGTAGGATTTATAGTATGAGTAGACCGGTTTGATTACTTAACTTATTAATTTATAGGTTTATATGATATAATTGATTTTCAACTCATTAATAGACATATAAGTTTTAATTTGATTTTGAAAAATTTGCGTAACGTTTTGATGACTTTGGGTCATAAGATTATGTAATATTTGTTCCAAATTTGGTTGCGTAGGTTGAATAGTTTGTTAAGTTTATTGAATTGGTGTAGATTGTAGTTGTGTTTTTGGTCTATAAGTGGTACAGTTTTTAGTTTTTAGACCATAGCTAAGATTTAAATTTGGTATTTCAGTGTAGTAATTATTGTTATTAAATTAATTTCCAGGAAGACCAAAAAATTGATTCATAATCGCATTGACTTCTTCACTGTTTTCTTCATGTAAAGTAGGATATGCATCCGTAGGATGTGTAACTTCATTACAAAACCCATATGGTTTCGCTTGGCTTGATCTATCTTTTTAGTAATTTGACCATGCCAGATAATTCATCAACTTTTCGGTCAAATGTATTGCTTCTTTTATTATTATCTTCATAAAGTTTCTTTCTTGATGTGTCGGTATTTTCATCTTCTTGCTTAGATTATTTAGTCATTTTATTAATAACTTATTTTGCTAAAGTTGGGGTAACATCGAATAATGATTGACCATATACTGTATCTAATAGTCTTTGTTCAAAATGATTAAGTCTTTCCTAAAAGTACTATAATAAAGCACTTTGTGTATATCCACGTTGTGGACAAGATGAGAATAATCTTTAAAATTTATCCTAAAATTCATTAAAGTTTTCATCACCTTTCATTTTTATAACTGTAATTTGTCTTCTATAAGTACTAATTTTTCTTACAGGTATATATTGATCTAGGAAAGCTTCTAATATTTGAGCCCATGTGGTTATTGAATCTTGAGGAAAATATAACAACCAATCTTGTATTTGATCTTACAGTACAAAAGGAAAAGCTTTATGTTTGATTTGTTCTAACATACTATCTTTAAGTTTCATCTCATTGACTTTGTGTTGGTATTCCCTTATAATTTTTCGGGGGGCTTCATTATCTTTACCACAGAAGTTAGGTAAAGCACTAATGAATCCAAATCTTTGTTTAAATTTAGGAAATCCCACAAGATAAGCAATGCATATTGTTTATAAGCAGTGATATTTCGATTGACTTGCCAAAAAGTAAGTTCTCTATTGTCATTATTATTATTAATATTATTAAAGTTATTATTATTGGCTTCCATTGTGGTAGCTTGGTGTTCCTTACATTGTTATTGTCTTAATATTAAGGTTATTGTTATTGGCTTCCATTATGGTAGCTTTGTGTTCCTTACATTGTTATTGTCTTAAATTACGGTTAAAAGTCCTATCTACCTCATTATTAGATGGATGTAAAGATCGCGTGGAATTAGAATGAAGAAGTGCGTAGACCATACAACGTGTAAAAATCTTAAGAAATTATGCAAAAATATCTGACAGCGGCGCCAAAAATCGACACGTGTCGATCGTGTACAATAAGTTTCCCGTATATCCTTATTATTTGTAGTACTGATAAGTAGGATCGTTTCCACAAGGATTTAGCAAATTTCTTTAGAAAATGGGTTTCCAAGGTTTTTATATATTTTTTATTTAATTTAATTAACTTAATTAAAACGAGAATTAAAAATCACTCGTTGAAATCATAATAATCAACTCAACTTATTAAAGTAATTTAATTAATACAATTCAAATTCACTAATACTCAAATCAATTTAACTTAATATAAAATAAACATGTAAACAAACATTCAGAACAATGAAACAATAATCCGTTTTGCATCCAAACACATTACTCAAATCATAGTCATAAGCATACTTTAATCTCTTTATAAAGTATTCTAATCATTAAACTCTAATCATAAGTAAGTAGATAGCCCTTATCAAGCCATCATTTCTCCTTATATCAATAGAAAAGCCACATTCTAATTTTATTGAATTAATCATTCGAAAACTCAAAGAAATTAACTTGAGGCAATAAAACCGCATTACATTCCATGAAAATTTCGAACTACTAAGCCTAATACCTTTGGAAAGCAACTTCAATACTAAATTTAGATCTCAATCCACGGAGGATATCTAAACGGTAAAAGACATTTTAATCTTAGTTACCAATTTAAACTAGATATTGAATCCAAATATTAAAATACATATTCCAGACTATAAATGCAATATGAAGCTTCATGATTATAATTCATAAATAATAATCTATTAAATCAGTGAATTAAATAAAACGATTGGTTTGAAGCATTAATTAAGCACAAAATCATCTCATCATGACTATATCATAAAACAGATCAAGAGTTTATGTTCAGACTTTGTTTAGATTAATAAACTACTCACTCATATTCATAATAAACATCACGATAAAGTAAATAAAAACATAGATAAATACCTCTGAATAAATACTTTGTATCTTCAAATTGTATCCAAAAGCAACGAACAATAAATATAAAAACTAAATAAATATGAAAGCAATAAATTATGGCTCCAAGAGGAATGATATATTGACTTAAATACTCGAGGGCAATTGATTTCCTAGCCCTAGGGTTATATATATATATATATATATATATAGTATTTTAGGTATTATATATCCCAAAATAGCTCAATCATCTTATAGTTATCCAATATTTTCGAAATCGACTCGCTCACCGATTCCACTTACTACTCAAACCGCGTCCTTGGAAAAGTATCTCTGTGCTCCACCGATTTGTCTGGTGATTATGTGTAAATCTTGAATCGCTGCCAAATCGCAAGTAGCGATTTGTGGTTAATTCTTAATTTGCTGGTGATTCGTTGTGTATTTCTTCCTCTAAATTAAATTCTTCATTTTCTTCCTATTTTAATCCATTTCTTCACATATTCCAATTATAACCTGAAATAACAAAAAAAAAGAAGAGAAAACCTAGTGTAATATAACTTTTTATATTCAAAATTACCCAAAAACATACTATAAAACATTGTCTATTTATTGACTTATAAGTGACCAAACTTGCAAAGCTTTCACTATTGGGAGTATTTTTCTTGTCAAGACACAAAGGTTGCATAGACTTCCATAAGGTTCTCCATCTTGAAGGCAGAAGACTGGTTCTTATCGTGTATTCGCCATCAAGGAAGGAAAGAATTTGATGAAGGATTGAGTCCAACATATCGTTGATCATGTCTCCACTAGAAATGTCGCTACTGTGCTTGGATGGTGGTTCCATTCGATCTGTGCCTTAGAAAAACCTTTAATATAAAGAGATATTGGAAAGTACACACACGTATGGAAATATGTGTAAATATGTCAAGTGATCGTTAATGATTTGGATGTGTAAGATTTATGATACTCTATAAGTATTGTAGGTGTATATGTAATATTTAGGATACTTCTAAGTATGATAGGTGTAGATTAATAAAAAATTGTAAAGTATCATTTTATAGGGTCATCTTTATTTGAGGAAAGTAAATGAGTTGCTTGACAAGCAGCATCTTGTATATATGCATTCTTGAGTGCGTGAATAAAGACAAGGAAAAATTTCCCTGAACATTGAATTTATTATGATCTCAGAGTAGGCGGGAATCACGAAAGAACCAACCATGAATGGTGGAGCAAAGAAAATTGTTTCGCTATATGCTATGACCATTGATTAAAATGTAATTTAATCTCTTTCGCACAATTGCTTGATGAATCATATTGTAATGTGCAATTTACTAAGGAATGTAGTGTTATACATGATTGCAAGTGATTGTAATGGGTGAACTATGAAAGAGGCTTTACTATCTACAATCAGTAGCAAGTGTCAACCCCCTCGTCATTAAGACGACTGACCGGCCTAGATTACCTTAATCATCTGATAATCTAGTCAGCCTAATCCATTCTTTACAACTTTGACCTCACAATAACAATTATTTCAATCCTTTATAAGTCTCCAAACTAAATTTCTATCCTCAATGAAACGCATTTCATGATTTATTCAATTGGAGCAAATTCAAAAATAATATCCATATTTCATAAAAATTTCAGCAGTACATCCCCTAAAAGTGGTCTACCAGAAAATTTTCACCTAATAACAGAACGGGAAGATGCCTCGAAGGATATCCAACTCCCTACAATTCATAATATATATCAAAATCGAACTTCTAAATTAACTTAGAGTCTCCGATAACTTAATTTCAACTTTACAATCTCAAATACACCAAAACTAAAATATAAACAACAACAACAACAACAACAACAACAACATAGCCTCAGTCCCAAATTAACTGGGGTCGGCTACATGGATCAAACTTTTCCATTGTGCTCGAGTAAGTGCAATTGATGGTGAGCTTTGCAAACCATTCAAATCCCTTTAATTAATGCATCCCGTGTTAACTTTGGTCTGCCCCTACCTCGGCGAATTTCTACAGTTTCTATTGAGTTAAGTTTTCTAGTTGGGGCATTTGTAGACCGTCTTTGCAGGTGACCAAACCATTGCAATCGCCCTTCCCTAATCTTTGTATCAATTGGTGCTACTCCTACTTGTCGTTGAATTTATATATTTCTTATTCTATCTTTACGAGTTTTACCACACATCCACCTAAGCATCCTCATTTCTGCTACGTTCACTTTATGTATTTGTTGTTGCTTTACCGCCCAACATTCACTTCCATAAAGCATAGCTGGCCTAATTGCGGTCCTATAAAATTTTCCTTTTAACTAAGTAGGAACATGTCGTTCAAGCTATGTGTGACATCATTTTCAATGTTACCATCATTTTGTATGATTGATCCGAGGTATCTACAGTGGTTTACCTTAGGAACTTCTACTTCCCCTAATTTTACCACTCCGTCATCTCGATGTCTAGTGTTTCCAAACTTACAGTGCATGTATTCAGTTTTCGTCCTACTCAACTTAAAGCCTTTAGATTCTAATGTATTCCTCCAGAGTTCTAATTTCCTATTCAATTTATATTTAGTTTCATCCACTAAGACAATATCATCTGCAAATAGCATACACCATGGTATATCCTCTTGAATATGTCTAGTTAGTTCATCCATAACTAAAGTAAATAGATATGGGCTTAAAGCCGATCCTTGATGTAGTCCTATCGTAATGGAAAATTCTTTTGTAGCTCCTCCGAATGTCTTTATACTCGTTACTACTCCATCATACATATCCTTAATAGTGTCTTTGTATCTAGCATGCACTCTTTTTCTTTCTAGAACCCACCAAAGAACATCTCTAGGGACCCTATTATATGCTTTTTCTAAATCTACGAATACCATATGAATATCTTTTTTCTTTTCTCTATATTTTTCTAACAATCGTCTTACAAGGAAAATCGCCTCCATAGTTGACCTCCCAGGCATGAAACCAAATTGGTTCTCTGATAATGTTGTTTCTCTCCTTAGCCTATTGTCAATTATTCTCTCCCACAGTTTCATAACGTGACTCATAAGTTTAATTCCCCGGTAGTTTGAGCAACTTTGAATGTCTCCTTTATTTTTGAAGATTGGCACAAGCGTGCTTCTTCTCCAATCTATTGGCATCTTTTTTGATTTTAAAATTTTATTGAAAAGTTTCGTTAACCAAGTCAATCCGATTTCTCCTAAGCATTTCCAAACCTCTATGGGTATTTCATCTGGGCCACATGCTTTCTCTATTTTCATTCTTTTCAATGTCTCTTTAACTTCTACAATTCTAATATTGCGTGTATAGTTTAACATAATTTAAATTAATTTAGGAGACTCTCATAACCATTCAACAAAACTTTACGTCCTACACTCACTTCGGGAATCCCAAAACAATACATATAAACCATTTAAAACCAAAAAATTAAATTTATAACATGAAAATAATCACCACAATCTTTGAGTCTTGTCCTTTTGTCTATGTCGAATTTAACATCATCAAAAATAACTTGAAGATGTTAGGTAAGTAAATTCCTACATTGATTTGTACTCCCGCAATTGTTAGTCTGATATATGGAGACATGTAATTGCATTTTCAAATATTCAATAAGATACATGAGTCAACGTGATATACAATCCACTCTGTCGCTGTCTCCTAAAAGGAACTTGTAGTACGCATGTCATACTTTCTATAGAATTCAAGAACACTTAAATCGGATGACCGACGGAGAAGTTATGAATTTTCCAATATGGTATGTCAACCAGACAAACTTTATTTATTTGGAACTAAAAAAAACTTCTCCAAATTAATATTTCCGCAATTAAATCCTTAAAACTCGACAAAAAACGCCACTAAACCACTCGATACCAACTCCAAAATAATTTCACAACCTGTGTAGTAAAATTGGATTAAAACCAATAATCAATATCAACTATTAATATATCTCCAAAATAGTTATCAACTGAATTGCATTAGTTCAACTCATCAAAACCCCAACCCACGTCAGTGAAATTTATCCCAAATTGACACAAATCAATCCGATATATATTAACAATAATTCCTACTAATTTATATCAAAACCCAACAAAATAAATCAAAAAATCGAGAGAATTCAAATTGAATTGAGGAAAAATACACGTTATTAAGAATTTACCAAATTGCGGGTCGAATACCTCGTTTTCACCGTGAAAATTTAGCTTGAATTGACTGCATCGCGATGCTCTACAAGTTTGCAGAAAGAAACCGAGCGAAAATTAGACGTAGGGAGCTCCGTGAGCGAAGGAATAAGTGGAAAGGTCTAAGGAACGTTCAAACAGAATGTTATATTGAAATGTATGAAATGAATCGATAGGTTTTTTTTTCTTTTTTTTATTTATTTATATATAAACTCTCAGCTGCTTGTCAGCAGCTTAATTTCTTTTTATTTACTAATTCCAGAAATCTCTATTTTGACGTGTTTTGACTTTCGGTGCCTATTTTTGATCTGATTTTTCACTAAATAAAAACCAAACTCTCGACGAAATAGTCTATCTTCATGAAAGGTTCATAGCACTGGTTTTGGTCACATCAAAATCCAAAAATTCTTAACTTTGTCTATGACATATGGAACCCTTATGGATCAATCCTCTAGCCATAGTTAACCAAACTCTCACCAGTTTAGACCTAATCTCAAACTCAACCACTTTCAATCGACATAAAACTTCATTCATTTTGCACCACTTGCGATCCCAACTTACACATAAATCGAGACGTGTATACACCTCACCAACTGCCACTAAATCGTCCAACAATTTCGACTCCTCGATGATCATGCTATGCATATCTCGAAGCGCATCCAATGTATATTTTTATTTGATTTTAAACTATAGTATTCATTTATATATATATTTATATTTATAAACTATATTACATATAAATATATACACACCTATATATTTTTGCGGCTATAACTTTGCCACACGCGCCTACGACCAACCTCAGGCATGCACATTGTTGTACATGTTGGGGCATGTCCCTAGGTCAATCCATTAACTTTATTTATGAATACTTTTAGTTAATAAAATAGAGGAATTCATTTATTGTTTATTATAATTAATTTACATGTTTACATTATAATAAGATCCATGGGTATTTGCAGAAATATCCTAAATGTCTTTAGTCGATCATTATACTGGGAACTATAATGAATTAAGACTAGTGTGAGTCTTGATTGATGATCATATGATGATTATACGTATAGGGATACGAGTCAAGATCACGAGTATTTGGTAGGGAGCAAAGTACTGGACCGACCCGCTATGAGAACATCACATGGATTAAGTCATAGTTGTTTCTCATGATAGGTATATTTTTCAGTCATATCTCGACTTGAGATTACCAGAGACTTCAACATTAGGAACATAGTAATTTGACACTATCAAACGTTGTCTTTAACCGGACGATTATAAAGGTTGTGATTGGTTACTGTGTGAGCAATGTGATGAAGTCGTGTAATCGAGATAAAATTTGTCCCTCTCATATAAAGAGAGATATCTAGTGGATCCCTCGATGTGTTAGACTATTAAAAGGCATAGTCTAAGTGAATTGATATTGATCAATGTCACTTGGATGTTTTTAGTCTACCTAGAGATCGAGACTAGTACGATTGAACATGTTTGTGACGGCCCTTAAAGACTAAATTAAGTTTCAATTTCAGTCCTATATCTTAATGCACTTTTAGGCATGAAATGGTCCAAATATTGAATTCCTCTATCAATACAATTATTGTTGATCTCTCTCTTAGCTTTCTAGAAAGGTTTAGTCTTCAGAATCATGATTTAAACAGAAAGAGATATCATGATTTTACTAAACATAGGTCTGATTGAAATTTAATCCGACCAGCAGATTTAGAAAATCTATTTCTCCCAATATATAGGTCCTAAAAATGCGATTTTTGGTTACAAGGCAGAAACTATATCCGACTATAACATACTACAATATTAGCTCATTTGGATAGGTATTTAGGGAGTTATACCCTTAACAAATCTCGTTTCAAAACTGTCCTTTATAATTCCAGCACCTATTTATAGAGCATGTTTGGAAATGAAAACATTCCAATCGGAATACCTTCAGTTAAGCAAAGTTGTTCCCCTCTATATGAACTTTCAAATGCCACTAGTTTAGTTGAATTTGGATCTAACATGTTCAGATTATGACTAAATTACCCAGGTTGATTCCTAAAACAACATGCAGAATTCCAGTTTTTATGTTGCAACTTCAAAAATTCATATCTTTATGATTTCAACACCAAATTAAGAACTTAAATATAGCTGTATTATCAGCTTGAAATGAGGAATCTAAATATATAAATCAATTGCAGATATTCAATGATCTAATATCTGAAATTTGCCTAAAACCAGAACTTGTTCAAATTTCAACTCAAAATATGTGTACCTAGTTGATGTAGCTTGAGGATTTCTCACAAACTCCCACGGATTCCTTCAAAACCTTGATGATTCATTCCTCTCCAACAATCCTTTCTTCTTCTTCCTCTCTCTTTTTGTCTATGTGTGTGTGTGTGTGTGTGGTGGAGGGGGGTGTAGGTGTAGGTGGGTGGATGACCACATGGTATGCAATTTGTACAAGTGGTGTAATTTTGGACAAGTGTGGTGTATTTTTTTTTTCGACAAGTGTTGCTGTTGAGTTTGGCTTATATAGACAAGTGTTGTTGATTTTGTGTCTTGACACCATATGTGACACAGCTAAGACACTCGCCCGTGTTTTCGGGCGTTTCGACTCTCGGTTTCACGTCCGAACTGTGACATCTGCGTACAGTCGCGTCGTTAGTCACCCAATATCTATTCCATATTATTTACTTGAAAATTTTTTTATTCAATTTGTGTTTTTTTGTTTCCTCGACCTAATATTCGATCACGTCACTACCCGGTACCCGAGTTGACATGCATAACGAGGCATGTCCCCGCTCTCGTCTCGATGTCCACAATCGTACAAAATGACTTAGTAAGTCTACACAATACATAACACTAGGCATACATCAATACAAAAATATCATATACCTCGGCCACGTGCCTCGGTCGGTGTACGTATCACAGTGTGGGTCCCACGTCAAAGGTCGGTGATCTTGATTAAGGAATTTAAAACAGGGTTAGAGATTTGGGTCGTGACAAATATTCCCAATAAAATGAAAATTCTGTCCTCGAAATTAAGTTTAAGTTACGGTTCTACCTGACTCGAACAGGTTCGAGAATCTATCTCGCATGTAGTCCTCCCGCTCCCAAGTGAGTTCCGTGTCATCGTGGAACTGCCACTTGATGAGTACCTTCGGGATGGACTTGCTCCTCAACTGTTGTACCTTCCGATCTTGGATTTGAATTGGTTGTTCCTCGTTAGAGAAGTCCTCGCTCAGGTCGATCTGACTCAAGTCAATTGTCGGTCGCATGCCTGCCTTCGACTCGGCTAGTCGAAACATCAAAATGTGGAACACTGGATGGACCCCTGACATCTGTGGAGGCAATTCAAGCTCGTATGTAACTTTCCTAACCAATTTCTTAATCATGAAAGGCCCGATGTACCTCAATGCAAGCTTGCATTTCACCCCGAAACTCTGAAGACCCCTTTCGAGGGAAAACCTTTAAATAAACAAAGGCTCCCTCGGAATACGCGAGATCACTGCGATACTTATCTGCATATCTCTTATGTCTCTCATGTGCTCCTCTGAGTCTCTGACGGATCAGTTTGACCTTTTCCATGTGGTCGACAACAATTTCAAGCCCCACTATCTCCCGGTCCTCTGGCTCAGCCCTACACGATGGCGAGCGACATGGTCTGCCATACAAAGCCTCAAATGGCGCCATCTCGATGCTAGCATGATAACTTTTGTTATATGCGAACTCACACAACGGTATGTACTCTGCCCAAGATCCTCCAAACTCCAACACGCATGCCCGCAACATGTCCTCGAGGACCTGAATCAATCTCTCAGTCTGCCCGTCAGTCTGAGGGTGGAAAGCCGTACTGAACTGTAGGCGCGTACCGTACTGCTCTTGCATACTCCGCCACATACTGGACGTATACGTAGCATCTCGATCTGACGTGATCGTTAATGGTACCCCGTGCAGCCTGATAATCTCTTTCTCGAATGGTACGCTCAGCTGATCGAATGTATAATGCGATGCCACTGGCAGGAAATGAGCAAACTTCGTTAGTCTGTCAACTATAACCCAGATTGAATCATATCTCCTCGCGGTCCTCGGTAATCCTCTGACAAAATCCATAGAGAGGTCTTCCCACTTCCATCGAGGAATGGGAAGCGGATGTAGTAATCCCCCGGGTCTGCGATGCTCGGACTTCACTTGCTGACATATACCACAATTCCTGATCAATCTAGACACGTCTTCCTTCATCCCAGGCCACCAGAAATGTCTCCTCATGTCATGGCACATCTTAGTCCTGCTTGGATGTACGGTAAATCTGGAACGGTGCGACTCCTAAAGGATCTCATCTCTCAGCTCTGGTACCTCTGGTATCCACAACCTGCCACGGTATCTCAGACACTGATCTGTCGTCTCTGCCCAATCTGTACACTTTGGACTCTGCGCTAACTCGCTAAACCTCGAGTACAATCGGTCGGTCCTTTGACCCTCTGACCACCTCAGCATCTCTAGTCGGTCTCCTACTCAGTGCATCTGCGACTACGTTCGCTTTTCCTGGGTGATACTCTAAGGAAAAGTCATAGTCCTTCAAGAACTCCATGCATCCTCGCATTTCTCAGTCCACTCATAAGCAACATCCTTCTGCGTCAGCCTCGTCATCGGTGAACCGATGTTCGAGAAATCCTTCACAAATCTACAGTAGTATCTTGCTAACCCCAGAAAGCTCTTGATCTCTGGTACTAATGTCGGTGCTGGCCAATCCGTGATGGTCTGAATCTTAGCCGGATCTACTACAATCCCTGATGCTCCAACAACGTGCCCCAAGAACTTGACCTCTGCAAGTCAGAATTCACACTTGCTGAACTTTGCGAAAAGTCGGTGTTCCCTCAATGTCTGCAACGTCTCTCTGAGATGCTGCTCGTGATCCTCACGTGTCTTCGAGTATATCAAGATGTTGTCGATGAAGACTATCACGAACTAGGTCTCTGACTCTCTACTACTGCATACAATGCTACCTAAAGTCTCCCTCTCTCTACTTGTTGCAAGCTGAACTCTCGTAGTGCTACGTCTCGAGGTCGGGGGTGCTGTAGTAGTAGCTGTAGTGACGGGGGTGGTCGAAACCAGTGCAGTCATCTGTGCCAACATGTAAGCGATGAAATCAGCGATATGCCGCTCCTAAGCAGTCGTTCGATCAGATATCCTCCAAAAATTGTCAACTGAAATGGTGGAGGTTGACTGTTGCTAGCTCTGGTGTCTCGAGCCTCCCGCGAATCCCCCATTGGTGTCTTCAAGTGGATAGCAAACGTGAATAAGCTACTACGTGGCATAATGCATATATATACATATAGAAACTAACACGAACATATAAGAAATCCCCATCTCACCTTCACTCAATTCCCAACAAAATAGTTCCTAGGCAAGGATCATCTGGTTTCCACTTCTAAGGTTTGTGTTTTATACGAGTTCGTGTTTTTCATATTTACCTGTCTCTGACACCAACCATGACGTTGGTATCACAATGTCTTAAGGCATTAAACTTTCTCCTAGGTTCGCCTGAACCTAGGGCTCTGATACCAACTGTGACGGCCCCTAAAGACTAAATTAAGTTTCAATTTCAATCTTACATCTTAATGCACTTTTAGGCATGAAACGGTCCAAATATTGAATTCCTCCATCAATACAATTATTGTTGATCTCTCTCTTAGCTTTCTAGAAAGGTTTAGTCTTTAGAATTATGATTTAAACTGAAAGAGATATCATGATTTTACTAAACATAGGTCTGATTGAAATTTAATTTGACCAGAAGATTTAGAAAATCTATTTCTCTCAATCTATAGGTCATAAAGATGTGCTTTTTGGTCACAAGGCAGAAAATATATCCAAATACAACATACTAAAAGATTAGCTCATTTGGATAATTATTTAGGGAGTTATATCCTTAACAAATCTAGTTTCAAAACTGTAATTTATAATTCCAGCACCTATTTATAGAGCATGTTTGGAAATGAAAACATTCAAATCAGAATACCTTCAGTTAAGAAAAGTTGTTCCGCTCTATATGAAATTTCAAATGCCACTGGTGTGGTGGAATTTGGATCTAACATGTTCAGATTATGACTAAATTACCCAGGTTGATTCTTAATACAACATGCAGAATTCCAGTTTTGATGTTGCGATTTCAAAAATTCATATCTTTATGATTTCGACACCAAATTAAGAACTTCAATATAGCTGGATTATCAGCTTGAAATGAGGAATCTAAATATATAAATCAAATGCAGAGATTCAATGATCTACTATCTGAAATTTTCCTAAAATCAGAACTTGTTCAAATTTCAACTCAAAATATGTGTACCTAGTTGATGTAGCTTGAGTATTTCTCACAAACTCCCATGGATTCCTTCAAAACCTTGATGATTAATTCCTCTCCAGCAATCCCTTCTTCTTCTTCCTCTCTCTTTTTGTCCATGTGTGTGTATGTGTGTGTGTTGGAGGGGGTGTAGGTGTAGGTGGGTGGATGGCCACATGGTATGCGATTTGTACAAGTGTAATTTTGGACAAGTGTGGTGTATTTTTTTTTTTTTGGAAAAGTGTTGCTGTTGAGTTTGGCTTATATAGACAAGTGTTGTTGATTTTGTGTCTTGACACCAAATGTGACACAGCTAAGACACTCGCCCGTGTTTTCGGGCGTTTCGACTCTCGGTTTCACGTCCGAACTGTGACATCTGCGTACCGTCGCGTCGTTAGTCACCCAATATCTATTCCATATTATTTACTTGAAAATTTTTTTATTCAATTTGTGTTTTTTTGTTTCCTCGACCTAATATTTGATCACGTCACTACCCGGTACCCGAGTCGACATGCATAACGAGGCATGTCCCCGCTCTCGTCTCGATGTCTACAACCGTACAAAATGACTTAGTAAGTCTACACAATACATAACACTAGCCATACATCAATACAAAAATATCATATACCTCGGCCACGTGCCTCGGTCTGTGTTCGTATCACAGTGTGGGTCCCACGTCGAAGGTCGGTGATCCTGATTAAGGAATTTAAAACAGGGTTAGAGATTTGGGCCGTGATAATGTTGGATGACAATTCCATGCCTTATGTTTGATCAAAAGGATATCGTGTGACAAAAGGATGTTATATACAGTATTGATTAGGTTGTATCGATTTGATATTCGTACAACTTGGGTAGTCATAATGTCTTGCTAGAGGCCGCTTATGACTTGTATACCAAAATGTGTTTTGGTACACTACCAACGTTGTATGAGCCTATTGGGTCGCCCACTAAGAATGGTTTTGCGAGATTTTACGATGGTTCAGAAAAATGAATTTTATATGATAAAACTCATGACAGAAACGTCATTGTGGTGCATTACACTTATACTTCTTTAAGTTGGGGTATATGTGTAATTTACTTAACCGTCTATATACAAGGGTTGTATAAATAGATGCATTAAGTTAGAATACACAGACGAAAGATTAAAAGGCCGAAACTCTATTTTTGTTTTAGAAACGACTTAGGGTTTTTGGTATGCTCTGGATCATTTTGGAGAGAAACAAAAGGTTTGGTATTCTCTCGAAGCTAGCAGTTCGAATCTTGGCCGCCGTTCGTGTGTGGACTTCTGGTAGAGGGCGTTCGTCGTTGGCAGCGCCTTAGAGATCGATCAACCTTAAGAAAGGAATATTGCGACTGAGGTATGATTAAGTTTTTCATGGTGTAAATGTTTTTAATGGAATTAGATTCAGATCCTATTGTGGTTTTCGTCAAAATTGTTTTGTAATCTCCGCTGCGCATGAACCCCAAAATCCAACAGTGGTATCAGAGCCATCGAGTTCGATTCCATTAAATTCATTGCATGTTTTCTTCTGATATATACATGATATATGATTGAAAGCATGTTAATAGTTGATGTATATGTGATATACATAAGTTTTCTATGAGATTTATTATCATGTTTTGTGTGTATGATACATGTATTCATGATTTAATTGAAATTAGTTTCGTACACGCTAGTAACCATGTTAGGTTAATTTGAATAATTTTAATGAATTGAGTTTCATGTTCTGTGATCCATGACACCATTAGATTCGATTGGAATAGTAGTTCATGATTCAATTACATGTTTGTGATTATTTGGATGAGGACCGAAATTGCAAATAATTAATTTTCGAAATTATTTATTTATCTTGTTATATCTATTATGTTATGAAGTTTCTATTTGATAAAGATAGATAACAAATTAGATTAAGAGATATAAGCAAAATCGGTTTCGTTATCCCTATTGGATAAGAGATAAATATGAAGAAGTTTGTTATTGGTGATATGCTAGGACTCAAATATCTTGAGTCCTAATTGGATTAGGATAAGATGATTAGTTAGATGTGGGCCCTGGTTAATTAAAAATGTTTTAATTGACTTAATTTTGGATAAATTAAGGGGTAAAATTGCGATAATAAAATCAACGAAAAATATGATTTTCTATAGCGAATTTTAATTTTCGGAATTGAAATTCCTATTCTAAAAAAAAAATTGTTTAGTGATTTAACAAATCAATAAAATAGATGATATTTCATTGTTTACATAAAATCACTAAAACTGAATAAAATCCCTCTATTAAATTTTAAGTCTCATGCCATCCATTTTAAACACTTGTAAGGCCTCGATCACACTAATACAGTTTCAGCCATAACTGGGTGTATTGTGTTATCTTGGTGAGACAAGTTGGATAAGAATTACCTAAATGTTTAAAATGGTCCGACTTAATAAAGCTATCAAAATAATTTTGAGCTTTAGGCACATGATGAGATAAAAACATGATAAGACATAAGATGTCCCGTATCTCATAAATGTATCTAAAACTTACATAAGATGTAATCGGTAACTGTTACCTACCTAAATAATCTAGTTCCGTGTTTCATGCCATAGTTGTCATAGAATTAGGTGAAATATGAATTTTAGTCCCCTAAATAAACAGTGTGTTTTAGGAGGGTTGTTAATTTAGTGAGAGTCTATTCCTCTATACTAAAATAAACTTTGCATAATCTTTATTGTAGATCAATGGCCTCTTAAAGTAATAATAATCCCCTGTCACTGCGATCCATCTTTGAGAAGGATAAGCTATCTAGGACCAACTTTATTGACTGGTTCAGAAACTTGAGAATTGTTCTTAAGCATGAACGCAAGTTGTTTGTCCTAGATGCTCAAATTCCTGAAGACCCACCAGCCAATGCTACGAAAGTTGTGAAGGATGCACATAATAAGCATGTCAACGATTCTGCTGATGTTACATGTATTATGCAGGCAACTATGGTTCCTGAACTTCAGAAGGACATGGAACTAATGGAAGCCTACGACATGGCTATAATGCTGAAGGAAATGTTCCAACGGCAAGCTAGGCAAGAAAGGTTCGAGACAGTCAAAAACCTACATTCTTGCAAGATGACTGAGGGTGCATCAGTTAGTCCTCATGTTCTGAAGATGAAGGGTTAAGTTGACCAGCTTGATAGAATCGGATTTCCCATAAGCCAAGAGCTGGCTACGGATTTGATCCTGAATTCATTACCAGAAAGTTACTCACAATTTGTGATGAATTACAATATGAATAATATGGAGAAATCAATTTCAGAGTTGCATTTGATGCTCAAAAGTGCTGAACAAAATATAAAGAAACCCTCTAGTAATGTGTTGATGGTCCAAAAGGGAAAGGGAATGAAGAAGAAAGGCAAAGGCAAGGCTAAAGTTGTCAAGGTCACATCGCACTGCACGCAAAGCCTGTGGAACAAGTCAAGCACCAGCCTGTTCCTGCTTCAAAACACCCAAAAGAAAAGGAAGGAAATTGTCATTTATGTCATGCACCTGGACATTGGTTCAGAAATTTCAAACTCTATTTGGAAGATCTAAAGAAGAAAAAGGTTAGTGCGACTACCACTACAGGTATTTATGTTATTGAAATTAATTTATCTACTAGTGATTCCTGGGTATTAGATACCGGATGTGGATCTCACATTTGTATAAATGTGCAGGGACTCACCAGAAGTAGAAAGTTGAAGAAAGGAGAAGTCATCCTCCGCGTAGGGAATGGAGCAAGAGTTGTTGCCCTGGCTGTTGGATCATATGACTTAGTCTTACCTAGTGGACTTATTTTAACTTTAAATAATTGTTATTTTGTGCTGCCTTGAGCAGAAACATCATTTCTGTTTCATGCTTGGATATGGATGGTTTCGATTTTATTATTGCGAATAATAGATGTTCCATTTCTCGTAAAGGAATATTTTATGCAAATGCTGATTTGTGTGATGGTCTTTATATTCTAAGCATGAAAAGGTCCACTAATACTCTAGTCTTTAACATAAATACAAAGAGATTTAAGTCAAATGACTTGAATCAAACCAATATTTGGCATTGTCGTCTCGGGCACATAAATGAGAAACGCATAACGAAGCTCCATAAAGATGGACTTCTAGATTCATTTGATTTAGAAACATATGAAACGTGCGTATCTTGTTTACGAGGCAAGATGACTAAAAGTCCCTTTACTGGACATAGTGAATGGACAAGTGATTTATTGTGTCTAATACATACTGATGTATGCGGTCCTATAAACATAATGGCTGGAGGAGGTTATCGATTTCATTACATTTACTTATGATTTCAAGATTATGGTTATGTATATCTAATGAAACATAAAGTTTGAATCATTTGAGATGTTTCGAACGTTTCAAAATGAAGTGCAGAATCAACTTGGTAAAACTATCAAAGCACTTCGGTCAGATCGAGGTGGTGAATATTTGAGCCAAGAATTTGATGATCATTTTAGAAATTGTGGGATTGTCTCCCAATTGACTCCATCAGCAACTCCACAGTGGAATGGAGTTTCTGAAAGGAGAAATCGAACCTTATTAGATATGGTTCGATCTATGATGCGTCATGCAGATCTTCCATTATCCATTTCGGGTTATGCAATTACAAACTGCAGCTTTCACTCTAAATCGAGTTCCTTCTAAAGCGGTTAATAAAACACCGTATGAGATATGGTACGGGAAGAGACCTAGTTTGTCTTTCCTTAAGATTTGTGGTTGTAAGGCTTACGTAAAACGACAAGTCTCTGAAAAACTAGCACCTAATTCTGACAAGTGTTTATTTGTGGGGTATCTTAAGGAAACAAAAGGATATTACTTTTATAATCCCGTTGAGAACAAAGTGTTTGTTGCTCGGTATGGTGCCTTTATGAAAAAATAGTTTATTTCAAAAGACACTAGTGGGAGAGAAATAAATCTTGAAGAAGTTCAAGAATCACAGATAAACCCTGAACAAGTACTGAAAGTTCAACAACGTTCTGAACCAGTTGAACCTCCGCAAGTGACACAAGGCCCACGTAAATCTGGCGGGTAAGACATGAGCCAGAGAGATTCAGATTTCTCATTACTGATAGTCGTGATGTGTTGCTTATGGATCAAAATTAGCCCATCACTTATCAGGAGGCTATGTCTGGACCAGACTCAGGTAAATGGCTAAGTGGCATGAACTCTGAGATGTAATCCATGTATGATAACCAAGTTTGGAACTTGGTTGATTTACCTGAAGGTGGTAAGACCATTGGATGTAAATGGGTTTTCGAGAAGAAAACTGACATGGATGGCGATGTGCATACTTTTAAAGCAAGACTTGTAGCAAAAGGTTTCAGGTAGACTCAAGGTGTTGATTATGATGAAAATTTTTCGCCAGTAGCCATGCCTAAATCCATAAGAATTTTAATTGCCATTGCTGCATATTATGACTATGAGATATGGCAAATGGATGTAAAAACAACATTTCATAATGGAAAGCTGCTTGAGGACGTGTATATGACACAACCTGAAGGTTTTGTACATCCTGAGAATTCTAGGAAGGTATGCAAGCTTCAAAGATCCATTTATGGATTAAAGCAAGCTTCTCGGAGTTGGAATTTTCGTTTTGATGAAGCAATCAAGGATTTTCGTTCTATTAAGAACGAAGATGAGCCTTGTGTATACAAGAAGATAAGTGGGAGTGTAGTTGTTTTTCTGGTAATGTATGTTGATGATATATTACTTATTGGAAATGACATCCCACCATAGCAGAATGTCGAGTCTTGGTTAGGGAAGTGTTTCTCAATGAAAGACTTAGGAGATGCAACCTATATCTTAGGGATAAGAATCTATAGGGATAGATCTAAGAGGCTAATCGATCTAAGTCAGAGTGCTTACATAGAGAAGGTGTTGAATAGGTTCAGTTTGCAAGACTCTAAAAGAGGATTGTTGCCAATGTCTCATGGCATAAGTCTCAGCAAGAATCAATGTCCTAAGACAAATGATGAGCGAGATCGTACGAATAAGATTCCATATGCATCAGCTATTGGATCTATCATGTATGCCATGCTATGCACTCGACCTGATGTATCATATGCTTTGAGCACTACAAGTAGATATCAATCAGATCCTGGTGAGAGTCACTCGATAGCAGTAAAGAACATCTTTAAATACTTAAGAAGGACGAAGGAAATGTTCTTGGTCTATGGAGGTTTTGAAAATGATCTAGTTGTAAATGGTTACATAGATGCAAGTTTTCAAACTGATATAGATGATTTTAGATCGCAATCTGGATATGTGTTTACTTTGAATGGGGGTGCAATAAGCTGGAAAAGTTCAAAGCAAGAGACTATGGGAGATTCTACAATAGAAGCTGAGTATATTGCAGCGTCCGATGCAGCAAACGAGGCAGTTTGGATCAAAAAGTTCATTTCTCGAACTAGGTGTGGTTCCAAGTATTGCTAACCCTGTTTGTTTGTATTGTGACAATAACAGGGCAATAGCACAGGCCAAGGAACCTATATCACACCACAGGTCCAAACATATACTCAGGTGTTTTCATCTCATCAAAGAAATTATTGAGGGGGGAGACGTAAAGATTTGCAGAGCACCTACTGAAGACAAAGTTGCGGATCCATTGACAAAAGCTCTTCCACAAGCAAAACATGATGGTCATGTTCGATCATTAGGCATTAGATGCATGTATGATTGGCCCTAGTGCAAGTGGGAGATGTTGGGACATGTGCCCTAGGTCAATCCATTAACTGTCTTTATGAATATTTTTAGTTAATAAAATAGAGGATTTCATTTGCTGTTTATTATAATTAATTTACATGTTTACATTATAATAAAATCCATGGGTATTTGCAGAAATATCATAAATGTCCTTAGTCGATCATTATACTGGGAACGATAATGAATTAAGACTAGTGTGAGTCTTGATTGATGATCATATGATGATTATACGTATAGGGATACGAATCAAGATCACGAGTATTTGTTAGGGAACAAAGTACTGGACCGACCCGCTATGAGAACATCACATGGATTAAGTCATAGTTGTTTCTCATGATAGTTATATTTTCAGGTCCTCAGAACATTAGGAACATAATGACTTGACTCTATCAAATGTTGTCTTTAACCGGATGATTAAAAAGGTTGTGATTGGTTACTATGTGAGCAATGTGATGAAGTTGTGTAAGCGAGATAAAATTTGTCCCTCTCATATAAAGAGAGATATCTAGTGGATCCCTCGATGTGTTAGACTGCTAAAAGGCCTAGTCTAAATGAATGGATATTGATCAATCTCACTTGGATGTTTTGAGTCTACCAAGAGATCGAGACTAGTACGATTGAACATGTTGGATGACAATTTCATGCCTTATGTTTAATCAAAAGGATATCGTGTGACAAAAGGATGTTATATACACTATTGATTAGGTTGTATCGATTTGATATTCGTACAACTTGGGTAGTCATAATGTCTTGCTAGAGGCCGCTTATGACTTGTATACCAAAATGTGTTTTGGTACACTGCCAACGTTGTATGAGCCTATTGGGTCGCACACTAAGAATGGTTTTACGAGATTTTTAGATGGTTCAGAAAAATGAATTTTATATGATAAAATTCATGACAAAAACGTCATTGTGGTGTATTACACTTATACTTCTTTAAGTAGGGGTATATGTGTAATTTACTTAATCGTCTATATACAAAGGTTGTATAAATAGACGCTTTAAGTTAGAATACATGGACTAAAGATTAAAAGGCCGAAACTTTATTTTTTTTTTAGAAACGACTTAGAGTTTTTGGTATGCTCTGGATCGTTTCGGAGAGAAACAAAAGGTTTGATTTTCTCTCGAAGCTAGCAGTTTGAATCTCTGCTGCCGTTCTTGTGTGGACTACTGGTAGAGGGCGTTCGTCGTTGCTAGCGCCTTAGAGATCGATCAACCTTCAGAAAGGTATATTGCGACTGAGGTATGATTAAGTTTTTCATGGTTTAAACGTTTTTAATAGCATTAGATTCGGATCCTGTTGGGGTTTTTGTCAAAATTGTTTTGTAATCTCCTCTGCGCAAGAACCCCAAAATCCAGTACATCCCACGCGGGTCACCCTCGAACCGAGTGTCACTAGGCATCCAGTGGCAGCCCCAAACTCTGAGGCAAATCGGGTACCGCCACGTCGCCAGACACGTCACCAAGCATGCTACGTCACCGCATACTTACTTTTAACTGTGCGCGACTTAAACCTTTGCACGTATCTTATTCGCTTTAACTTAGTATTTATAGATATTTTTTGGATATTCACATTAAATTGACTAAGTTAAGTTATTCACAATTTATTAAATTATTAAATATCAAGCGGAAGCCTTTAAAAACATGCTTACACCGTATGAAAGAAAAGTTTGCATTCGTATAAATAACCTTATAGTGTAGAAACTCGACATTAGATACCATGTATATCAAAAGCGACAAAAGTACAAAAGGTGAACATATACATGTATCAGGTATACAAGTCATTCCCAAAAATTTCTTAAAATAATAAATAGATACATACAACACCTACGCAAATGACGGGCTCTCCTAACTCAATCGTAGACGCCTGAGACGCCCTTGCCTCGGCTCGTCGCAAGATCTACGATTTGTCACAAAAAATAATGACAAACCCCAGATGAGTAAATCCCAAAGAACTTTAGCTAATATTCACGAATTCCAATAAAACGGCTACAATTCATGCAATTTAAATAAGGGACAAAATATAAAGTAATTCGCATGAAAATAAGTCGTTGAGAAGTCAAATTTGAACACGAGTGTAGCATGACAGAGAACTCTCATCGACATCTGGGAATCGTCTTAGCTAAACCGAGAGGAACCATTGACGACCACCACGCCAAACATCTCACGGTCGAATGAGAGGAACCATTGAATGGAAGAAACCCCATCCAAACATCTCTTGAGAGGAATCGTTGACGTAGACTTAGGTCTTCGTCAAACATCTCTCAACCTACGGGTTTCACGAAGAATAATCACCGCGTAGCCCTAACATGGCCAATTACTCGATAAGCGCAGTCCACCTAGCCTCGAGTTGTGAGTCCGTGATATGCCCGACCCCGTCGACAAACACACATACATACGTGGGAGTGGATGAATAGTAATTGAACAACAACAAATAACACAAAGGAATAATTTAAAATGAAAAATAAAGTAAGTGCCATAAATTAAATTTTAACTAATTTCCTCGTGGGATTACTTACCTCAAACATTCGAAACGTCCCACATACGCCTCGAGATACGTACCCGACACTAACTATGGTAGCCTAAGTCCCTAGTGTCCAATTATACAATTTTTATCATTTTAGAGTTTTACTCAAATGAATTTATAATGTGAAACCCCAAAATTTGTAAAGTTTTTATTCCACGAATTTGATTATTGACACGTTTTTCGAATCATACTGGGGATTGTTCCGGCAAGGCGCTACCGCGCAGCTACTCCACATCGTTCACCACTACCGCTGCCGCAGTCGCCTCGCCGTTGCGGCCGCCTCGCCTACATCGTTGACGCCGCGTCGCCCACGCGGCCACCCCTGATCTTCCGCCGCCGCCGCAGCTTTTTCTCCCTCTCTCCTCTCTTCCCTCGGCGCTGCTGCCAACTGCCTTGCCGGCGTCGGCACGGCTGCTGGAACGCATCGCCGCTGCCGACGCCGCTATCTCTTGCCGTCGTCGCCTCCTGCGCCCGCGCCGCACCGCCGCTACCACTTGTGCTTCGTCGTCCGCCTCGCCCTCGCTGGAGCCACTCGCACCGCCACCGTCTCTCTCTCTTGTTGTCTCTTTCTCTCTCCTCTCTCTCTTTTGCTGCCTCTTTCTCTCTGCTGTCTCTCTCTCTCTCTCATCTATCTCTCCTCTCTTTAAAGAAATTTTTTTTTTTTTTTTTATTTGAAGAAATGACAAAGTGAAATGATGAGGGATGAGTTTGATGTGATGTGTGAAGTGATTGGATGGGTGATGTGACAACTCAATCCCATACTACCCTGTATACCCACGTTACGCGGACACCGCGACGTCGCACACTCTAGTCACTACACGCGCACAACGCGACCAATCGTAATTCTCAATTAACACGGCGCGAACTATTAAATAATAGTAAAAAATTAAACACTCGCCACGCAAAAATAACATATTTCACCCATTAGGCGTGCCATAAATTTGTCGCGACGTCCACGTGGGTTTGAGCTTAGGATCTTAATCTGTAATTTGCCCAATTAATCGGGATCGATTAAAATGGGTCGTTACACGTCCACCAATTTATTTATTATTTTATTTAATTCTTGATTATCTTTTAAATTTAAGTCCAAATAAATCCCCGAGAAATACCCTAATTTTGTCAATAGTTGGAGATTTTACTAAAGCATTCCAAAACTTCCAAACAACTAGTCTCATATGCAAATCGAGGCGTAGGGCCAACGTCGGCTCATTAGTCTATTTAAAGTCTAAAACTCGAATTTTCAAACTTACTTGTAAATATTTTTCGCGAAACTCGAAGCTGTTGCTCAGGTCGACATTTAAACTTCTGCGGAACTTGTGTCGACACATATCTCGAGATAAAACCTCGAAATTACTAAAATTTGAGTAAATTCTTCAACGCGCTCCAGAACGCGCAGATATCACGTACACATTCCACTTAACCCTATTTCACATCGAAATAGTGTATAATATATTAGATAAACACTTAAAATAATATTAAAATTTATGATCTCTGATCAGTGATGTGTGGGTCTCGCCTCGGATACCTAAATCCTAAATTATATCTGAAAATACTTAACTAGTTGCCTAATTAAGTTTATAAAATCCTCGGATGTCACAATCTTCCTAACTAATAAAAAACTTCATCCTCGAAATTTATACTTACAGGTAACCGAACTAAAAGAGATAAAAAAAATTAATTTTTCGTATACAACTCTTTTAATCCAAACCTATAAAACTATATCCAAGGTGAAAAAGTTAAGTAGACTCAATCATTTTCGTTGGAGTCAACAACTCAGTGGTAGAGATCATAACTATTTGAACTTTTATTTTCAAATTCTTGGTTTAATATTGTATTCTCCATTGCTTTGCCAGTCATAGTAATTTGTGAATTTCTTATGAGTTAATAATCAGCTTTGTGGAATATCCGATAAACCTACTTTTCTTCATATTTCATGCCTTGAATATCATTCATACATCAACACTTAGCAACACATAGCCTATGTGGTTTTTTAATAAAACAATTCACATTCTTTTACTAAACAACTATTCCACAAACCGTTGATAATTCTTTCCATATCTTCTCAAACTTTGGTATACATACCAATTTACTTTCTCATAACTAATCATTCCTTATTAGAATTCTTGATCGACCAATTCTTAAACTATCATCAGCCTAAATATAAGTGATGTAAATAGTATTTGAGTACGACATTAGATATTAAGTACAGTTGCATGTCTATCTAATTCATCATTATTCTATCGTTTCTCAATAGAAACTTGAAAATTTAATAAGTCATCTCATGACTATAGATCTCTAATTATATATGTCATCCCATGACAAGAGATCTCAAATTACAATCCGATCAGAAAAACCCAACACATCATGTAAATCTCACTCATTCTCTAATTGTTTACTCGCAATATTATTTATATTATGGACAAGAAAGCAATTATCAATTCCAATTCATCAGCCAATTCATTTAACTTTTCATCTGACTGGTTAGAAAATTAACAACTTTCTAATTTTGTCAAATCACTTTCTATTTATGAGTTCACCAGGTACTTCGTTCCATTCAATTTCTGAGATCTTCCATAATCTCATGTCTTAATCACTTAGTGTTCACCGAACTTCTTTCATTACCAGAATAGAGACAGTTATCCTTAATTTGAGTAGATACACATTTCTAACCAAAGATATCAACATTTGGAGTTTGAGTAAGATCCTTGTGAAGATATATTAAGTTTCATTAAACTTATAGTTTGATATCCTAAGTCATATCAAGACTTGTTGAATTTAAATTCCCCTTTTCATAATAATGTAAGAATGTCTTGACCATTTAGCTGCCTATACTTTAGCTTCCAATTGACTCTAATGAAACTTCACAGGCTCTTTTATTCCGATTATCACCAATTCATTCGATTATTCAAAGATTAGTGTCACGATCACTAGACCTCTATGCTGTGAGTGAATTGTGATTATAATAGGGACTTCCTTAGACTTTTGGTCATGCATAACTATTCTAGTGTCTGGCCTTAACTAAAGGAGTCCATTCGTGTCACTTCCAGCTATTGCTAGTCATCTCTACATCTCATTTTATTTTATATATAGAGTCTATTCCTTTCAGATTTTTGTCGATCTTAGCTATTCTAATAATGATCTCAATCATAGTCCCTTTTAAATTTACCATAACTTTCGCTCAACAACCATGCCACTTACTGCTCCTTAATCTTGACTTATAAGGCAATTTATATCTTTTCTATTTTTGAAACTTTTGTTAAGGACCATACGACTCTTATGATAATTCAATCAATCTAAGCCTTCCCTGACCAACTTTTATTTGAAACAGAGAAATTTTACGAGTCAAACAGTTATACTTTTTGTTATTGCCTTAATTTGTTTCCATTAGTCTCAGATTTCTCGACTTTTATTTTTTCTCAAAAGAAATTCGGTACTTTTCAAGAGACTGTGTAAGATAACTTTGTACCTTACTATTCATCAAATTACATTTAACAAATTCACTTGTCCGTTGTTGCTCAACTAAAGAGATAGAAGAACTTAAATTTCCAATACCTTGATTAACTTATTGACTAATCAAATTCTTAAAGAATGTTGTCTCAATCATTTAATTCATATATATGGAAATTCTTGTAATATAGAAGCTCAAACTGACGTCCTATATAAAGCACTTATTGATAATCAATCAATAGGTCTATCTCTTCATTTATTATATTTTAAGTTGTAGTGATAGGCATCATAACTTAGTTTGATTATAAGTGACTATTGGGTACTTTGAATATCAAAAGACAATCACTTGTTTTGATGTATAATAGCTAATCCAAGCTATTATTAAACCATTTCCCCTATGCCTTAACTTCTAACACGTTGATTTTATCACTACACTTTTCATTTTTAAGTTAGAAACTTCATTGATCTTTGTTCTATAACAACACCTAATCTGATGTTAACAAAGATTACTTCAAACTCATGTATTTCCCTTTGTTTTATCAGTTCATTGTTCGACTCATAGAACCACTATACTCAACGTCACTTATGGATAAGTAACTTAAGTAATATACAATCAAAAGTTTTAGTACTTCTTTCTAGAAGTCATTTGATTGTTTTTAACTGTGATTCTATTCGACATTTTACATGATGTTTTTTTTTGAAAAAGGAGACGATACTTTCCCTCAAAGTATTTTAGTTTAATAGAAATCGGCTTAAATAACTTGACTAGTTCTATCACAATCTTATTGTGATTTCCAATCGAATTCAGTTTATCTAATCAGTTTCTACTTTCGAAAGTCACATGTCTCCATTTTCCTTGTTAAAACTATTTTAACATTTTCCTGAGCGTTTTATAATTGTCATAGTTTACAACAACAACAACAACAACATAGCCTCAGTCCCAAATTAACTGGGGTCGGCTACATGGATCAAACTTTTCCATTGTGCTCGATTAAGTGCAATTAATGGGGAGCTTTGCAAATCATTCAAATCCCTCCTAATTAATGCATCCCATGCTAACTTTGGTCTGCCCCTATCTCGTCGAATTTCTACAGTTTCTATTGAGTCAAGTTTTCTAGTTGGAGCATTTGTAGGCCGTCTTTGCAGGTGACCAAACCATCGCAACTGCCCTTCCCTAATCTTTGTATCAATTGGTGCTACTCCTACTTGTCTTTAAATCTTTATATTTCTTATTCTATCTTTACGAGTTTTACCACACATCTACCTAAGCATCCTCATTTCTGCTACGTTCATTTTATGTAATTGTCGTTGCTTTACCGCCCGACATTCACTTCCATAGAGCATAGCTAGCCTAATTATGGTCATATAAAATTTTCCTTTTAACTTAGTAGGAACATTTTGATCACAAATCACCCATCTTGCACTCCACTATTTCTTCCATCCAGCTTGAATTCTATATGCGACATCATTCTCAATGTTACCATCATTTTGTATGATTGATCCTAGGTATCTAAAGTGGTTTACCTTAGGAACTTCTATTTCCCCTAATTTTACCACTCCGTCATCTCAATGTCTAGTGTTTCTAAACTCACAGTCCATGTATTCGATTTTCATCCTACTCAACTTAAAGCCTTTAGATTCTAATTTTTTCCTCCAGAGTTCTAATTTCCTATTCACTCCATCTTTAGTTTCATCCACTAAGACAATATCATCTGCAAATAGCATACACCATGGTATATCCTCTTGAATATGTCTAGTTAGTTCATCCATAACTAAAGTAAATAGATATGGGCTTAAAGTCGGTCCTTTTTGTAGTCCTATTGTAATGGAAAATTCTTTTGTAGCTCCTCCAAATGTCTTTATACTCGTTACTACTCTATCATACATATCCTTAATAGTGTCTATGTATCTAGCATGCACTCTTTTTTCTTCTAGAACCCACCAAAGAACATCTTTAGGGACTCTATCATATGTTTTTTTTTTAAATCTACGTATACCATATGAATATCTTTTTTCTTTTCTATATATTTTTCTAACAATCGTCTTACAAGGAAAATCGCTTCCATAGTTGACCTCCTAGGCATGAAACCAAATTGGTTCTCTGATATTGTTGTTTCTCCCCTTAGCCTATTGTCAATTATCCTCTCCCAAAGTTTCATAGCGTAACTCATAAGTTTAATTCCCGATAGTTTGAGCAACTTTGAATGTCTCCTTTGTTTTTTAAGATTGGCACAAGCGTGCTTATTCTCCAATCTATTGGCATACATTTTGATTTTAAAATTTTATTGAAAAGTTTTGTTAACCAAGTCAATCCAATTTCTCCTAAGCATTTCCAAACCTCTATGGGTATTTCATTTGGGCCACATGCTTTCCCTATTTTCATTATTTTCAATGCCTCTTTAACTTCTAGAATTCTAATATTGCGTGTATAGTTTACATTTCTTTCTTGGTGTGGGTTTTCATCTATTATAGTATCAACTTGGCCATCATTAAATAAACTATCGAAGTAACTTCTCCATCTCTCCTTAATATCCTCCTCACGCGTTAAAACATTTTGATTTTCGTCCTTAATACATCTTACATGACTTAGGTCTTGTTTCTTTTTATCTCATAATTGTTATAGTTTGATACTTTCAATTTCCAAGAAATTCATATTTAGTACTTACGTACATGAATCATTTAAGCTTTCTTTTTCAACCAATTTACCGTTGGTTTCATAACTGATAACATTCATTAGTTATATTAGTACCGAACTACGTACAACACCTTTGTGAATTCAGACTTCGCAAGTCCATTTCATATCCAACCACACTCAGTTTCATTTCATAAGCATATTCTCTTTTTTAATTATCCGTTTCTAATCTTACTCGTCGTATCTTACGAGTTAAGCATCGAACGGAAGAAGAGAATAAACTTCCTATCTCATATCTTGCAATAATACATATATACAATATAAATATAACACAATTTAATACTCCAACCCACGGTCACTTACCAAGTTTGTCACCCCCTCATTAGTAAGACGATTGATCGTCTTAAATTACCTTAATCCTTCGATAATCTAGTCGGCTTAACCCATATGGACCAATCCTTTTGCGATACTTAACCAAACTTACTCCACTTTAGACCCAATCTCAACCTCGACCATTGTCAACCGATATGAAACTCAAAACAAGATCTCGCACAAACTTTGTCTCATTTCACATTACCTACGATCCCGATTTACACGCAAATCGAGATGTGTATACACCTCACCAATGGCCACCAAATCCTCCAACAATTTCAATTCCTCAATGATCACGCAATGCGTATCTCGAGGCGCATACAATGTATATTTTTATTTAATTTTAAACTATAGTATTCATATATATATAAACTATATTATATATAAATATATATATATATATATATACATCTATATATTTTTGCAGCTATAAATTCGCCACACACTAGTACGACCAACCTCGGGCATGCACACTATTCTGCATCCCATGCGTGTCACCCTCAATCCCGACTGTGACTGGGTGTCTACCAATTTATTTATTGTTTTATTTAATTTTATGATTGTCTTTTCAATTTATGTCCAAATAAGTCCAAGAGAAATACCCCAATTTCGCTAAAAGTTGAAAATTTTACCAAAGAGTTCCAAAACTTCCAAACAATTGGTCTCACATGCGAATCAATGTGTTCGGCTCACGTCGGCTCATTTAGTCTATTTAAGATCCAAAATTTGAATTTTCAAACTTACTTGTAAATATTTTTTCGAAACTTGAAACAGTTGCTCGGGTCGACATTTAAACTTTTACGGAACTCGTATCAACATGTATCTCGAGACAAACCCCCGAAGTTACATAAATTGAAGAAAATTCTCTAACGTGCTCCGGAACTCACGGACATACGTATACATTTCACTTAACCCCATTTCGCAACGAAATAGTGTATAATACATTAGATAGGCACACAACACACTAAAATAATATTAAAATTTATGATCTCTGATCTGTAACACGTGGTCCCACCTCAGATACATAAATCTCGAATTAAATTCAAAAATACTTAATTAGCCGATAAGTTAAGTTTATAAAATTCTCGGATGTCACAACATGTCACAGTTTGCTAGAAAAATGCGAACTTATTTGAGTTGTGCCATAAGAGGATAAGGCATCCCCAAAATAGTACAATTGCTTCCTAACATTACCTTTCGTAGTATTGATAAATTGTGTGATGTTTTTCAAAGCTAAACAAACTAGAGAATTCTTTCTTCCCAGTGAAAAAGAAGCAAATGATGTTTTTGAATTGATTCATTGTGATTTGTGGGAAGCATACAAAATCATTACTTCTTATGGTGTAATGAGTCCTTCAATAACTACTTTTATATAGGTGTTTTACTATACAAATTAAGTTTAAAGTTGTGTTTTATGGTTTTGTAAGTTTACTTTGGAGATTTATAGGGTATTTGAGTATTTGTGCATGAATTAGATAGTTCGAAGAAAGAAGTCAACTATTGGCAAAATATCATCAGGCTTGACATCGTGCAAAATAACGGACGACACCAGTAAAGGAGCAGCAGCGCCACTAAGTCATTAGGCTGATCGATAAACGACACATAGGCGATGTCACCCACAGCGCTAGACTCAAATTTAGAAGTTCCAGCTGACTTGAAGACTAAGACTTTCTATAAAGATCCCACACCGTGACTCGACGTTGTCCATACATAGTAGTGGCGCCGTGATTATAATAAAGTCACAGATTAGAAGTTTTGTATTAATTTTTTTATAGGTTCCTATTTTTTTGGGTTTTCCTATTTTTGTACCCAGACTCACCAATATAAAAGGAGGGACCTTAATGAACGAAAATACATTGTATTCAGAGTGATTTAACAGTAGAGCAAGGTAGAGTAGCCATGTTTGACTAGGTTGTTTAATACCTAGGTCAGGGATGAAGCTCTCTAGCAAGTAGTAGGTTGTTTTCTATGCCTTGCTAAGATTTTCTATAATAATAGTGCTTTGTTTCAGTTCTCTATCTTTGTGATGATGTTCTTAACAATGTCTTAATGGTAGTTTATAGTTTGTATATTCATTGCAAATCTCCAGGTGTAAAACTATTGACCTATTATCAATGGGTTGAGTTCGTGATACCAACTGGGTAAAGAAGTGGCAATCACCTTGTCAAACCTTACCTAATTAGGGCATCTGACCGCCCTAGATTACCTAAACTCCCTGATAATTTAGCAGCCTTAACCTCTACATCAATAAATAATTAAAATTAAGATATCATAATCATCAAATATGAAACTTTATTAACTCTAATGAATTCTAAAAGTAAATGTTAAACCTCAAAGTTCGTTTAAATTAATTATATAATCCTTAAAGTTCTGTAAAAAAATTTCAACAACACCTCCTCTATTTCTAATCCTATACCGTAAAACTCGATCTTCAAAATTCTCCAATAAAACTTGATTAGCTTGGTGGAAATGCTGAAGGACTCACAATCCACCCTTAGCAATATGTATCGCAATAACAATAATTATTTATTCATTCTATCTTATTTCAAATTTCTAAAGTCCTTAAACCATTTAGCTTAGTTCCACAGCATTCCATTATGTCCCAACACCATTATTGCAATTCCAAAAGAGATCCTAATCGTTCACAAACCTAAAATCCTATTAATATATTATATTATATTAAAAACAATACATACGTAAAGAGAAAGGAATTGAGCAAGTCACAACAATCAAAAAGTTTTCTCTTTCCTTTGTCACTGCTAGAACCTGTTATTACCCAATTATAAAAATTCGATAATGTTAGATAAACAAATCCCACACTATCTAGCACACGTGTAATAATCAAATGCATAATAATCCAAAAGATTAAACTTAAAATGTAGTCCAAGGAATTTAAATACAACCATGAATCCATCCCTTTTTTTATTATCTGACCATAATCAGATAATGTTCTCTAAAAGTTGTAAGTAAATAATAATAAGGATTCATGCCTAGATAGGGTAACCAAACGAGTCTTGTTCCTCTAGACTCTGGGAGTATGATCTGATTCAATATGATCTTATGATAACCATGTGATACAAAGTATCAGTGACTTCAGCCCCTCAAGCATAATATAATGTTCTATAACCACGGTATAGCATACATTATAAGGAGACTCGACTCGCCCTTATACTGTCTACCCGTCTATACATGTACAACAAATAATGCAATATCAAAGATCAATGCAATTTATACGAAATTATAATTATACAATATAAAGGTTACTATAGGATTTACTGAATCTTACAAACAACTGACTTCGAGCTTAATTTTCGGGGTTTCCAAAGCGTTAGATCACCTTGAAAATAGTTCTAATAGCTTCCCTGTATATCCAATTATATTATGGGTTAAGCATCAAGTGAAAACACATCATGAAACCCAATGAGAACTGCAGTCAAAGTACGCTTGAGAATAGTTTCCAAAAATATTAATTTATATAATTGTTTCAGCTATCCAACTTGAGGTAACCTTTTAACCTTGAAATCCTCAATATTTGTCATGAAGACCTAAAAGGAACTTGTAGTACTCATATCTTACTTTTCATAGAATCCAAGAACACCCGAATCAGATCATTGACGAAGAAATTATGAATTTTTTAATATGGCCTGTCAATTAGGCAAAATTTATTTATTTTGAACTGAAATACTTCTCAAAATCAATATTTTCGCAATTAAATCCTTAAAACTTGACAACAAACACCATGAAATAACTCGATACTAACACTAAAATATTTTCACAACCTGTGGAGTCAAATTGGATTAAAACCAATAATCCATTCTTCCACAAGCCCAATGTAAATCAATATCAACTATAAAAATAGATCTAATATAGTTATGAACCAAATCGCATTAGTTCAATTCATCAAAACCCTAACCCACATAAGTAGAATTTATCCCAAATTAATGCAAATTGATCTAATATGCCATTCAACAAAAATCCCCATTATGTTTTATCAAAATCCCATGAAAGAAATTAAGAAATCGCTAGAATTCGAATTGAATTATGGAAAAATGTCATGCATTAAGAATTTACCAAATTGCAGGCCAATTATCTCGTTTCTACAATGAAATTTTAGCTCGAATTGACTACAGTGTTGCAAAAAGAAATCAACCAAAAATTGGACGTACGAAAATTGCGGAGTGAAAGTCCGAGTTGAGAGGGTTATGGAACGAATGTTTTGTTTGTTTTGAAATGGAAATGTCGTTTCATTTCTTTTTTCTTCTATATATGTAAACCCTCAACAGCTTGTCAATAGCTTAATTTCTTTTTATTTATTAATTTTCAAAATCTTTATTTTAACGTGCTTTAACTTCTAGCTCTCATTTTCAATCCGGATTTTCACTAAATTGAACTAAACTGTCAACAAAATAGTCCATCTTCGTGAAATGTTCATAACACTAGTTTTAGTCACACCAAAAGCCCAAAATTCTTAACTTTTTTTCCACAACATACCAAAATCTTCCAAACTAATCCTCTTGCCATACTCAACCAAACTTGCACCAATTTAGACCCAATATCAACCTTGACTACCATCAACTTACATAAAACTTGAAACAAGATCTCGCACAAACTTCGTTCTCATTTCGCATTTCCTCCGATCATGACTTGCACACAAACTGAGGCAAAATCTCCACATTAGCTTGTTAAATTCATTTAGAGCTCAAAACTCAAATTTTAAAACTTAATTATAAATACAACAACAACAACAACAACAACAACAACAACAACAACAACAACAACAACAACAACAACAACATAGCCTCGGTCCCAAATTAATTGGGGTCGGCTACATGGATCAAACGTTTCCTTTGTGTTCGATTAAGCGTAATTGATGGCGATCTTTCCAAACCATTCAAACCCCTACTAATTAATGCATCCCAAGTTAACTTTGATCTACCCCTACCTCGTCAAATTTTTACTATTTCTATTGAGTCAAGTTTTCTAGTGGGGGAATTTGTAGGCCGTCTTTGTAAGTGACCAAACCACCACAACCGCCCTTCCCTAATCTTTGTATCAATTGGTGCTACTATTACTTGTCTTTGAATTTATATTTTTCTTATTCTATCTTTACGAGTTTTACCACACATCCACCTAAGCATCCTCGTTTCTGCTATTTTCATTTTATGTAATTGTTGTTGCTTTATCGCCCAGCATTCACTACCATAGAGCATAGCTGACCTAATTGCAGTCCTATAAGATTTTTCTTTTCACTTAGTAGGAACATTTCGATTATAAATCATCCCTATTGCACTTCGCCATTTCTTCTATCCATCTTGAATTTTATGTATGGCATCATTCTCAATATTAAAAATTCAAAACGATAGTTCGAGTCAACTTTTAACTCTACTGTGACTTATTTTGACACGTATCTCGAGATAAAACCTCCTAAAATCTTGAATTTACTCATATAACTTGAGTTTCGTAAAATGAAAATATAATAATATATAATAGTAGACACCCATCACAAATAAATAAAATTGTTGTAAATCTCATTCACAAGTCCTTAGCTCTCAACTCTTGGCCTAAATCACAATTAGGATTTGTTAATCCGGGATTTGCAGTAATCATTAGTTTAAAAATTTTGGGATTTGAAAATTTTCCCAACTAATAAAAATTTTGTCATCGAAATTGAAATCGAAATTGAATTTACTTGGATTAGAAAAGATCCAAAAAATGCTCTCTTATCTATACCTTTCATTCCCATGTTATCTTCAAGTCACCATGAAACTGCCACTTAACCAAACCAAGTTGGATTTCTTTATTTTGAAGCTTCTGGACCTTCCTATCAACAATTAATATAGGTTGATCTTTATATGAGACATCACCCTGCAAATCGAACTGACTCTATTCAACTATGTGATGTGAATCTGGTTCCTTCCGCTTGAGCATAAACACATAAAATACATCATGAACTCCAGCTAAATGAGGTGGTAATGCAAGTCTATATGCAACCTTCCCAATCAGTTTCACAATCTCGAAAGGTGATATAAATCTGAGTGAGTTCTTTCCTTTCAGTCCAAAACCTATAATGGCTTTTCCGAGGGGATACTTTCAAATAAACCCAATCTCGTTCACTATATTCTACAACCCAGTAATAGAAATCTTAATAAATTTTGTGCCTTTCCTTAGTCGCTTTCAATCTTAGATGAATCAGTTGCACAATCTTAGTATGTTCTTGAACCATCTATGGCCTCAACTCCACTAAGATCTCTAGTTCAGCCCAACAGGCAGGAGAACAACAAGGTATCTCATACAAAACCTTAACTTGAGCCACCTTGATACTCGATAGATAATTGTTATTATAAAAGAACTCACACAAAGGTATGTATTCTTCTCATGAACCTCCAATCCTAATACACAAGCCATGAGCATGTCCTCCAACACATATATTAACCTTTCAGTCTGACCATCAACCCGTGGATGCAATACATAAATATAACTAAGTGCCAAACTATTTCTATATGCTTTGCCATAACCATGATATATACCGAGCATCACGATCAGAAACTATCATCAACGACACTCCAAACAAGTGAGTCACCTCTCGCTCACACAACAAGCTCAGATGTGTAAAAGTACACAAAATGGATAGGAGAAAAATGAGTAGACTTGATCAGTTCATTAACAATAACCTATATATCATCATGTTTCTTTCAAGAAGTAGGCAGATAAGTAACAAAATCCATCACAGTGTGTTCTTATTTCCATTACGGTATGGGAAATGGTTGCAACGTGCCCCCAAGTTTATGCCTATCGACCTTAACCTATTGAAAAATTTCACATCTCCATATGTAACTACTCTCATAAGCTTTCATCTTTGGCCATCAATACCATCGCTTCATGTCGAGATACATTCTGGTCCTGCTAAGATGAATGCTATATTTAGACTGGTGAGATTCTCTCAATATCTCATCCCAAATCTCAGCCGCCGATGGAATCCATAGTCTACCTCTAAGCCTCAAACTCTGATCTGCAGACTCAACCCAATCTGAATTATTAGTGTCTTCAGCAAGCCCTTTGAACTTCTTATATTTTACATCACTTTGCTAACAGTCTATCAATTTCTGAATGGAGATTGTTTGTACCCCAAGCTGAGCACAAATTGATCCATCATCGGAATAAAAAATCTCTGGCAAAGTAATAACGATGACCTTTTCGAGCAAGTCATACTTGTAAATCAATCGACTAGCTGCTTGCAATGTTTTAGCACTCTTTTTGCTCAGTGCATCGGCAGTGACATTTAATTTACCTAGATGGTATTCAAGACTAAAATCGAAGTCTTTTAAGTGTTCAAACCATGTCGTTATCTCATATTCAATTCTGTTCGAGAGAACAAAAATTTTAGACTTTTATTATCTGAAATAGCATTAATCTTTCCCCATAAAAATAATGTCTCCGCAACTTCAAAGCAAACACAATCGTTGCTAATTCCAAATCATGAACAAAATAATCCTTCTCGTAAATCTTTATTAATGAGAAACATAAATTATCACCTTATCAGTCTGCATTAACACACAACCCAAACCAACTTCCTATGCATTAGTATAAACTGTAAGCCCTTTCCCACATTTTACGCAATACAAGAACTGGTGCTAAAGTCGAACACTTTTTCAATTTCCAAAATGTAGTATTGCATTCTTCAAACCAAACACATGGAATATTTTTTGAGTTAGTTTTATGATTGACGCAACTATCTTAGAAAAATCTTTCACAACTCTAGAATAATAGCTAGCGAAACTCATAATACTTCGTATCTCCATCACTTTGGTAAGTTCCGGCCAACCAATGATAGCCTCAATCATGGCTAGATCCACTAAAAATTCTTCCATACTAATCGCATGACCCAAAAACTTACCTCAAACAACCAAAACTTGCATTTGCTAAATTTGACATACATACAACCTATGGTTTCTTAAAGTTTGGAGAATAACTCTAAGATACTATTTATGATCCTCGCGAGTCTTAGAGTAGATCAAGATATCATAAATGAAGACTATCACAAAGAGATCCAGATACGACCTCAACACTCTCTGCATCAAATCCATATACATCACCTGAGCATTAGTCAACTCTATTGGCATAATAGCAAATTAAAATGACCATATCTGGTATTAAACGTTATGATCTGCACATTATCTTCTCAAACTCTAAACTGATGGTAACCAGAACAAAAACCAATCTTTGAAAAAGCTCTCGCCCTGTTCAGTTGATTAAACAAATCATTAATTCGAGGAAGTGGATATTTATTTCGAATAATGACCCTATTTAGGGAAGCTATCATAACCTTCTTCAAGGTGATCCAATGCTCCATAAACCCCACGCATCATGCTCAAAGTTAGTTCGGAAGTAAGAAAGCCTTACAGTGATCATACTATTGATTTAATATCTTTGTACATGTAATTGTATCATGTTCTACATTGCATTTTATCATTCTTGGTCATGGATAAATAGAGAAAGTGAGGGAGATAAGCTTGTTTCAGAGTCCGATTTGCTTGAAACTTGGTTTCAATCTTACCTCTATGCTTTTTAGGGAGACTAGCGAAGTCTAACACCGATAAGTTATTTTTGCATTTCATGATCTCGTAATATTGTCTCTGTACTAATTTTAGAAGTCGACATCTGATTATAGTTAGGAGACAACGACAGAGTGAATTGCATCTCATGTTGACGCATATATCTTATTGTTTATTTGGAAATGCAATTGCATATCTCTATGTATCAAACTAACAATTGTAGAAGTAGATATCAATGTAGAAATTTATTTACCTGACATATTCGAGTTTTTTTTATGTAGTAAGATTATATATGAAGATAATGGTCGAATAGACAAGACTCGAACTTTGTGGTGATTGTTTTCAAAATTCAAAGTAAATTATTATTTTAAATTATTTATATTTATTGTTTTGAAATTCTTGGGGTGAGTGTAGAACGTGAAATTATGTTGAATCGTTACGAGAGTATCTTAAGTTAGTTTTAAATGAATTTAGAGGTTTATGTTTCAATTTTGGTCTATTTAGGATTGTAAAGTTATGATTAAGCTATTGAAAACTTTTAAGTTAAGTTACAAACTTAAATTTGATATATATTATGAACTGCAGGGAGTTGTGAGTCCATCTAAGCCTCTCCCCAGTTCTGTTGTGTGTTAGGTGAAAGTTTTTCAGCAGACCACTTTTAAGGAAGGTGATGCTGAAATTTTTACAAAATACAGAGAATAATCCGTATGATTTCCTAATTTTCTCTAATTGAACAAATCATGAGTTGAGTTTCATTGAGTATGTAAATTTAATTTTAGAGCCTACTTAAGGATTGAAATGCAAAGTATTTTTAGGTCAAAGTTGAAATAATGGATTAAGCTTATTAGATTATCAGAGGATTAAGATAATCTGGGCCAGCTAGTCATCTTAATGATGAGGGGCTAAAAATCATCAACAATCACCTTCTTATTCCATCTCCAGCAAACTGGAATGTTTTATGGATTGGTAGATAATGAGGACAAATCATTAGTTTTCTCGGTATTTTATTTGAGTTGAGGCAGAGAAGAAAGCATGGGCTGGAGTGTTGGTCTATGTGTATAGCGAACCCGAATAAAGAGAGAAAGATTTACATTCACGGATGATCGAGATTTGCTACGAACAAACACAAAAAAAAAAAAAAAAAATTAGTTTGGTTGTTATCGCAACTTCATGGAGAAAAGACCTAATCCACATTTCTCATTAGAGACTATTTTATGCATTAAATGTATATTTACCCTAAAACCCCTCCACAGTGTTGATGTGGCAGTAATATGCAGCCCAAATCCACATTTATCACTAGATTTGCTCTAATAAATGGACCTGCTACTAACTAGGAAAGAAATGGTCAAACTGCCAAACACGCATTTGTTGGTATCTATTGGATTGGCACTTGGAGGTCTGCCAAATAGTATAGGTGTGTATCATTTATATATGTCTTTTCTTGCTTGTGAAAAAAAAATATTTTGTATTATTTTTGTTGTGAAACTAACTAGCACTAAAGCAAGGAAAGTAAAGACAATGAACTAGAACTTGAACAAGATAATAGATGAAATGCATCAGAAATCTTTCACTCAACTTAGTGTACAAATTACATTAAGAGGACCCCTTTATATGGCCTTTTGGTCATAACGAGATAAAGACCAAAAGGCACAAGTTACACTTATAGCAATAACTTACAAGTAAATGGGTCTTATGGAAGGGTCATCCACTTTCTCATGACATTTACAACATTCTCCTTTAAATGACACTTGTTGAGAGAATATGCCTCAGTAAAACCTCTACTAGAAAAAATCAAGTCGAAAAAATATAGCAAAGGAAAAAGAGTACATCAATCTTTATACAGAGTATGATATCGATAGGATTGCCTCATTAAAAACCTTGCTAGAAAAAAAATGTGAGATAAAACTATAATTAAGGGGAAAAAGTGCAATATGCAAATCAATAATTCCCCTTCATGTTGACATGAGTAGAATTTTTACTCTTTCATTGCTTGCAATATCCTTGAGTCGGCTCAAGGATATTGCAAGCCTTTTAAATGTTGTAGTTGGCAAAGCTTTTGTGAATAAATCAGAAAAATTATCACATGATCGAATTTTCTTGATGCCAATTTCGCCACTCCTTTGAAGTTTATGTGCATAAAAGAATTTTGGTGAAATATGAATTATTCTCTCTCCTTTTATATACATCCTTCACTTAATTATATGATACATGTTGAATTATCTTCATATAGTATGGTAGGAAAATCTTTTATTGAAGATAATCTAATTTATTCTTGAATATGTAGAATTATGTTTCTTCACCATATTTATTCACGACTCACTTCATTAATTACAAGTATTTTTGAATGATTAGAAGAAGTAGCAACCATAGTTTGCTACACAGACTTCCATGATATAGCAGTATCACTACAAGCGAATACATAACCCATTTGAGAACGAGCCGTATGAGGATCAGACAAATAGTTAGCATCGGCATATCCTTGCAAATTCATTTTTACTCCTCTTAGGTAAAACAAAACCATGTCACTTGCTCCCCGAAGACAACGGAAAATGTGTATAACACCATTTCAATGTCTTCGAGTAGGTGAAGAGATATATCTTGCAAGTAAATTAATAGACAAGGCATTATTTGGTCTTGTACGACTTGCAAGATACAATGAACCAATTGCACTGAAATATGTACCTCTAGACCAAGTAGCTCTTCATCACTTTCATGAGGTCGAAATGGATCCTTATCCACTTCAAGTGATCTAATAACCATTACGGAGCTTAATAGATGTGCTTTGTCCATATAAAATCTTTTTAAGATTTTTTCAATATAATTCAGTTGATGGACAAGTATTCCACTTGGAAAATGCTTGATTTGTAGACTAAGACAAAATTTTATTTTTCCAACTTTTTCATCTCGAATTTCTTTTTCAAATATTTATATGTTCTCGCTATGTCGTCATGTTTCCTAAAATACTCAAATCAGCAACACATACAACAATAATTGCAAATCTTGATGATGGTTTTTTAATGAAAACACATGGACAAAGTAGATTATTTATATATCTATCTTTAAGTAAATAATCACTGAGGTGTTTGTACCACATTTGACCATATTGTTTTAATATTTATAAAGACATTTGAGATTTTATAGATTGCATATTATGAGGTTTTGATTTGGGCACTTTAAATCTATCTGGAATTTATATATATCTCACTATTTAAGGATTCGTACAGATATGCTTTGAAAACATCTATAAGATGCATATCAAACCCTTCGGAAACCACCAAACCCTTCAGAAACCACAAGGCTTATTAGTAATCAAAATGTAATTGCATCTATAATAGGAGAATATGTTTTCTCAAAATCAATGTCAGGTATTTGCGAGAGACTTTGAGCAATAAGTTTTGCTTTATATCTTGTAATCTCATTCTTTTCATTTCTCTTTCATACAAATTCCCATTTATATCCAACAGGCTAAACTCCATCAGGCGTTTAGACAATTGGTCTAAAAACTTCTCATTTTCTTAACGAGTTTAACTTTGTTTGGATAGCCTCTTCCCACTTTGGCCAATCGCGTTTTTTTTACATTCATCTACTGTTCGTGGTTCTAGATTATCATTTTCAAAAATCTCAAAAGATATATTGAAAGAAAATATATCATCTGGAAAAACTTTATTTCGATCCGAAATCTTACCAGAACTCAAATAATTTATTGAGATCTCATTATTCTCCTTATTTTCAAGAAGTAATTGTTCCTCATTAGATTCAATTTTTTCTGACAAATCTTTATTAATGGATTCTTGAGTTTTCTCAAGAGTATTATGATTTTCATTTATTTTTGCTCATGTTTTTCTCTTTCAAAGAACTGTATTTTTTGAACCAATATGTCTTCCATGCTTTAAGCATTTTGTTGGTTCTTATGTACTTTGTTGCACACTGACTCAATTCGTGCTGGAATATTTGCAGCTGGAACATGAGATTTTGTCACTCGTTTTATATCAATAAATGCATCTAGTAATTGATTTGCAATTTGTTGCAAATCGATAATCCTTCGAAGTTCAAGTTCAAACTGATTTGTGTGTGAATCATAATGTAATAAAATCGATGCATTCCAAACAATTTCACCCCTTTTATTTCGAATTGGCTTCGTATCCTCCCCTAATGGTAGGAAAATTACTTCATCAAAGTAAAAATTCACAAAATGTGCTACAAATATATCCCCTGTTAGTGGCTCAAGTTATCCGAAATTGATGATGAGTTAAAAACCACATAAGTCCCAAGTTTTTATTGTAGACCCATTTTAGTTATATTTGGAGGTGATATGGGAATATACACTGCATAACCAAAAATTCTCTAGTGTTAGATATTTGGTTGTTGACCTAAAATGAGTTGTATTGGGGAATGTTCATTGTATGTTATAGGCCTAAAACGTATGATAGATGATGCATGAAGAATTGCATGTCCTCAAATTGAAGTTGGTAGCTTAGCTCTTCTAATTAAAGGTCAGCAATCAATAGAATGCATTTGGTTAGAGATTCTGCCAAACCATTCTGAGCATGCACATGAGGAACACAATACTTGAGGGTAATTCCTACAGACATGCAATAATCAGTTAATGCTTAGGATTGAGATTCGCTAGCATTATCGAGACGAATAGTCTTAATTTGGTTATCAGGAAATTAGGCTCTTAACTTTATAATTTGAGCTAGAAGTTTAGCAAATGCAACATTTTTGGCCAAAAGTAAACAAGCATAAGACCGCCTAGTTGACGAATCTATCAAAATAAGAAAATATCTAAATGGTCCACAATGAAGATGAATAGGTCCATAAATGTCTCTTTGAATGCATTCTAAGAAAATTGGGGATTCCTCAACGATTTTACTTGGTGATGGTTTAACTATCAGTTTTCCTTGAGAACAACTAACACAATTATAATCACCAGCTGAAAATATTTTACGACTCCTCAAAGGATGTCCATGTGAGTTACTAATAATTCTTCGCATCGTTGATGATCATGGATGACCAAGTCGATAATGCCATAAAATAAATCTATTTTGATCATTGATTTTTATATACATGACTACATTCGTTTCAATATGCCTTATATGTGTGAAATATAATCCAAAAGGTGAAGCTGAGAATTTTTCCCAAAAAAAAAACTTCCCATTCAAAACTAATGTAATATAGATAGATTCTCTATTATTCTCATTTATGGTTTCAATATGACATCCATTTTGTTGAATATCTTTGAAACTAAGTAAATTCCTTTTGGATTTTTCTGAGTATAATGCATTAATAACATGAATTGTTGTACCTCAGGCAACATAATATTTGCTCATCCAGAGCCATTAATCAAGTTAGTAATGTTAGATATCATTTGAACATTAGCTTTACCTAAAGTCAAGTTAGAGAAATGTTCTCTTTTTGTAAGAATCATGTATGTTGTAGCATAGTCAACAAGACTAATATCACTCGCATTTGGCTTTGACAACACCACTTGTTGATCCATCTAGATAAATAATTTTCATGAATTAGGGAAATGAAAGCCAAATTTCGTTCATAGTAGAAATCTAGTACATAGAAATAGTGAAACATAGAACAAAACTAGTACTTAAGAATTTAAATCATTACATTTGATCAATAAAAACATCAGCATTTAGATCAATAAGAAAATCTAGGGCATCTATATGATTAATGTCCCCCGAGTCATCCCCAACGGTGAAATTCATCTCAACATCTTTGCCTTTCCCTTTTAAGGAAGCTTGATAAATATCCACAAAATGCTTAGGTGTACAACACACAAGGGCCTAATGGCTTTTTAGTTCGCACCTATGACATGGTTGGTCGCGATTGCGAGTAAACCCTTTTTCAACACCTTTTCCCTTTTTCTCAATGGTGTCATTTCTACTCCATTTATTCTTGAACTTATCACCATGAGACTTAAAGTGTTGCTTGCCATGTTCTTTATCAAATCTTTTTCCCTTTCCACATCCATAATTCTTTTTACCATGATCATTTATATGGTCATATGATGCGACATTTGCTTCATGAATTGAAGTGAAACCAGTTGGACGAGAATTATAATTTTGCAATGAAAGCTCTTTTTTTTGCTTAGCCATCATGAGACAAGAAATCAATTCAGAATACTTCTAGAATTGACACGCTCGATATTGTTATTGCAACAACATATTCGAGGCATGAAAATATTGAATGTTTTTTCCAACACTACCTCATCAGATGTATTTTCTTTGCATGACCTCAAAAGAGAGGTAATATTAAACATAGCAGAGTTATAGTCATTGAATGTTTAAAAATCTTGTAGGCTAAGATTTAGCCAGACGTTTTAAGCTTTTGGGAGTATCACCATTTTATGGTGATAATATCACTTTTTTAAGCTTTTCCACAGGGTGATAGGATCTTTATAGTGAAATATTCACTTTTAAGATCTTCATGGAGATGATGACGAAGGAATATCAATGCTTTCATATGATCTTGAATTGACTCTTTATTTCCTTCTTCGATATTCACTCCCAAGTCTTTAGCTTGAAGATGTAACTTGGCATCTAGTTGCCATGATAGGTAGTTTTTGCCAGTGATATCGAGGGCAACAAATTCAAGTTTTTATAAATTCGCCATAATCTAAAAATGTGCAAGAAATTATAAATCATGAGAATAGTTTTTTATTTTATATAAAATAGTTGTTACATGATTATATATGCTAACAACTTGATTATTTACATACAAAAACATGTTATTTGTATGAGTTGGTGGGATAATAAGTCAGTATTTATAGGTTTTTAGTAGTCTATTTTAGTATATTTAATTATTAAAAGTATTTAAAATATATATTTAATTATATTTTTTGGTCATTTTTAGGTGAAACGGAGTGCGCGGTTCAATTTGTGGCGAAAAATACTCAAAATGGAGTATTTACTTGCAGTGATCGGATGCCGGACTGTTTGCCTCGAAATACGAGTTGCGCGGGGTGTCGAATAACAAATAGTATATTTCAACCAATCGAAAGCCACCACGTAGTCTGTCTACATCGTCTCCTCCAATCACGCGTTGACGTGTCAGCCAGGAAGACCACGTCACATACTGCCTTATTTTCTTCTCGCGTTTCAGATACCGTCGATATGCCTCGGGATCTGTGCTCGCACAAACTCCCAGTTTTTCGGTTGACTCCAACAATTTTCATTCGTGCCACGTCATGCCATGTGGCGAGATCTCATTTGTCCAACGCGTCATTAATACGTGGTTCGGCCAATCAGAAGCGTCCGCGTGGCGATGACTTAGCACACACACAAACAAAAGCCACGGAGTTCGGCGAATCAGGTGGCAACACTTCAGCGGCGGAGACAGGACGGTCCAATCCGGAGATGACACGTGGTGCGGCAACAGAAAAACAGCGAATCACGCTGTGACACGTAGCAAAGTCCGATTTTTGACGTAAAAACACCTCTACGATACTCCTCAACGCACGAGTCACCTACCTAACCCCTAAAATTAGTATCCGAGACCAATTTGGACTATTTTTATATATTAGAAACTTAGGTATTATTAGAATAACAATTAATTAGTATTTTTAGAGATCAATTATTATTTTTAGTAGTAATTTTTGAAGATGATGTCCGGCTAATCAATTTCTTGCCTAAGTCGAAGGGGAAGCAAGTCGGGATCTTGGATTCAAAGCCTATTATGTGAGATCTTTTATTTTATTATTTAATTAATTTAATTTCTCCTATTTCATTGTTGTTGATTTAATGATTATGATTTAGATCTATGGTATGTATGCGGCCGATGCATGCTTTTAGATTGAAAATCTATTGTTATTTGGAATATTAGTATCCGTGTAATTGTGCTTTTAGACCAATAAAGTAACAAACATTCACTCGTTTGCCATAAAACCCTTTCGATTCTTGAATGTACAACAATTGAATCTAGGTTAAATAGGTAGAGGTTGCGACCCGATTATCTAGGATTAGTTTTCTCATAGATATATATTACTGCGGTTAGTGTGTTAAACTTGATTGACAAATGTCTAGGGTTATACATTAATTAGGGAAATAGTTAGTGGCGGACGTCCTGACTATCGGAATTAGGGGAATTAGGAATTTTTGGCGGATGTTGATTTTCCATGGCTAATCTAGGAGAATTAAATTAATAATTTATTTGGGAAAGATTGAGGACCATTGAATGCTATTGAATCTTGATTCTGATTTGTCGAACTGGAGATTTAGGTGATTTTTCATTATTGATATTAATTTTTGCAAACTTTTTATTTTTGTTAGTTTAATTAATTATTTTGTTGAATTTTCTGAAAACCCCCCATTTTTAGTTAACTTGGAGTAAACTCAAGTCCTGTAGATTTGACCCCGTATTTGCCACTACTACACCCTTGGGGTTGGTAACTCGATTGCGGGTTATATTTGGCATGCACGACACGTGACCAAATCTTGGCGTCGTTGCCAGGGACTTAGTCTTTACTCTGAGTTTAAGCGTTAGTTAGTTTTATTAAATATTTTTAACATTAGTTTAGTTAATTTATTTATTTTGTTAGTTAGATTAGTAATTAATTTTTTTTATTAGTTTAATTTAGTTAATTTATTTTTATTAGTTTAGTTAATTTATTTTTATTTACTTTGAGTTTAGGTTTCTTTTCTTTTTTCTTTTTTTCTTTTTATTTATTTATTTATTTATTTTAGTTTTATGCTACCACACATCACTCGGTCAAAATCGGTCGGTTCATTATTACCTTTCGACCCTGAACCAGAGAGAACTTTTCATAGGTGGATTAGAGAGACCCAACTTAGGCAACAGGAAGACCAAAATCCTTTGGACATGGCTATAAATCGCCAAATCACCATAGGTCACGCCAACCATGAGCTTCAAGCTCTTTAGGCACAACAACCCCTCTGCATCAACTATCTGGATAATGCCGGAGACTTTGAGTTGAGTTCTGGGTTCATTCACCTCCTACCATCCTTCCATGGTGGCGAGAATGAAGACCCTATCACTTTCCTGAAGGAGTTTCATATTATCTGCAAGTCAATGAAACCCTCCAATGTGGATGAGGGAACGGTTAAGCTCAGATCTTTTCCGTTATGCCTTAAAGACAAAGCCAAGGAATGCCTTTTCTACCTTCCGCATGGCTGCACTAATTCCTGGAATGATATGGAAACCGCGTTTTCGAATGAATATTTCCCTGAGGATAGAGTTGCTCAGCCCATCAAGGAAATTTGCAGCATCAAAATAAGGTCGAGCGAATCATTTGGCTCATATTAGGATCGTTATAAGCGATTGATTGCTAGTTGCTTGCAACATGGCCAATCTAAGAAGGCCATAGCTCAATTCTTCTATGTTGGCATGTCGCCCATGGAACGCCGTATGATTGATAATGCGTGTGGGGGTCACATTTAAGACAAAACTCCAGCCGAAATGAAGCAACTGTATGAGGACATCGCACAATAGTCACGCCTTTATGGTGATCTCGATGCTACTGCTTACCGAAGTCTGATTATAGGAAATATCTCGAGTTCCAGTGACCAGAAAATTGACCAAATAGCCTCTATGATGGAACGTCTCCTCTTCTCCGGTAAAGTGCAGGCCAAAGCCTGTGGCTTCTATGCTGCCACAAATCATGCAACTGATGAATGTCCTGCACTCTTTGATGATGATCAACTGGCCAATGCCATGGGTAATCAGTTCCAAGTCATCTAGAGTCCCATTCGGGAATACCTATAATCATGACGCGGCTAAGAACAACCCAAACTTCAGTTACGGGCCTCAAAATCAGAATTATCAGACCTTCATCCCCAGAGGTCAACCGTTGCCTGCACCCTCAAAGAATTCCTCTTCACTTGAGGATATGATTAAAGCCCTTATGAGCCAACAAAGCCAATTTATGAATGAAATGAACCAATTCAGGGCTACCACCGAGAAATCCTTCATTGAACTCAAATCGACGGTCCGAACTATTCAAGTTCAAGTGGACCAACAGGCACAGCAGATTGGACGTCTCGAGGATAAGGGAAAGTTGCCTTCGCAACCTTACCCGAATCCTAACGCTAGTGCTAACGCATTTACACTCCATAGTGGAACAGAGCTGGAGGGACCCAAAAGGGACAATAGGTCAACTAATGCCCAATACCAGGTAAATGAGGAAGAACACGAGGTAGTAGTGACTCCATCTGCCCCTAAATAGATGGTAACTACTCAAAAGGAAGCACCACCCACATTTAAGGTCAAACCTCATTTTCCACAATGACTCATCCTAGATAAGAAAACTTAGGAAGAGAAAGAAATTCTTGAGACCTTTCGGCGAGTGGAAATCAATATTCCACTCATCGACGCTCTGAAGCAAGTCCCTAGGTATGCAAAGTTTCTTAAGGAACTATGCACTAACAAAGGGAAACTGAAAGGCAACGAAAAGGTCTGAATGGGAGAAACCGTCACGGCTATCCTACAAAAGAAGTTGCCCCCTAAATGCAAGGATCTTGGGATGTTCTCAGTACCTTGTGTTATAGGTGATGTAAGCATTCAAAGAGCTATGTGCGACCTTAGCGCTTCCATTAATGTTATGCCATTATCTATTTACGAGACCTTGCATGCAGGCCCATCGGAGGAGACTGGTATTGTTATTCAATTAGCAGACCGTTCCATTGCCAGACCTGTCGGTGTTCTCGAGGACGTTATAGTTTGAGTGAACGAGTTTGTGTTTCCTGCTAACTTCTATGTGGTCGATACGAAAGAAGAGTCATTCCCCAATGCTTCGTTAGTACTCCTTGGACGTCCATTTTTGAAATCGGCGAAGACGAAGATAGATGTTGATGATGGATCTCTTACCATGGAGTTCGACGGTGAAGTCATCAAGTTTAACATCTACGATGCGACGCGATACCTCAGCGATGTGTCTTCTGTAGTATGTACCATAGACTGTGTGGATCCACTCGTTGAGCAGACCTTACACACGAGTGGCGATGATGAAGTTAAAGTAGTGTTAGAGCATCATCTCGACACTACTTAAATCCACGAGAGTGATTTGACCTTCGATACTTATGTCGAAGATGTTGTTTTCAAGTTGGATTCGATCCAACCCCAGCCCCCAAATGTCCATTATTTGAAGTTACCTACTTCTAACTCCGAACTTTCTCCCTCATTGGTTAAAGCTCCCACACTTGAGTTGAAACCATTACCTGAGCACTTAAAATACACGTTTTTGGGTGAGAATGACACACTCCCTGTGATCATCCCAGCCAAACTTACACATTTGGAGGAAGAGATGCTCCTTCAAGTACTCCGGGAGTTTAAACAAGCTATTGGGTGGACCATAGCGGATATGAAAGGTTTGAGCCCTTCCACTTGCATGCATCATATATATATGGAAGAAAGGTTGAAACCTACGAGAGAAGCCTAGAGGAGGCTCAATCTGTTTATGATGGATGTAGTGAAGAAGAAGATACTGAAGCTCCTTGATGCAGGTGTGATTTACCCCATCTCTGATAGCAAATGGTTAAGACCTATCCAGGTGGTTCCTAAGAAAATGGGAGTCATAGTAGTCACCAATTGACATGGTGAGTTGGTTCCAACTCGTATTCAAAATGGATGGCGGGTATGCATTAATAGACTACAGGAAATTAAATGCTTCCACCAGGAATGATCACTCCCCCCTACCATTCATTGATCAGATGTTGGAGAGACTAGCTGGTTATTCTCATTACCGCTGTCTTGACGGTTATTCTTGTTTTCATCAGATACCAGTAGCACTCGAAGACCAGGAAAAGATGACATTCACCTGTCCGTTTGGCACTTTTGCCTATCGGCTCATGCCCTTTGGGTTATACAATTCCTCTGCCACCATTCAAAGGTGCATGGTGAGTATCTTTTTAGATTTTGTTGAGCATTTCATTGAGGTCTTCATGGATGATTTTACCATTTACGGTGATTCATTCGATAGCTGTCTCAGCAATCTAACAAAAGTTCTCAGCAGGTGTATCGAGAAGAACTTGGTTCTGAACTATGAAAAGTGTCATTTTATGGTGGACCAAGGTCTTATTTTGGACACATTGTCTCAGCCAGAGGCGTAGAGGTAGACCAAGCTAAAATTGATGTTATTAAGAAACTTCACTACCCTACGAATGTGCGGCATATTAGATCTTTCCTTAGACACGCTGGTTTTTACCGTTGTTTCATCAAGGACTTTTCAGAAATTGCATAACTTTTATGCCATCTACTTCGAAAGGACATACCTTTTGAGTTTGATAAAACATATAAGAGTGCATTTGATGCACTGAAAGACTCACTTACTAGCACACCACTGATTCAGGCCCCTAATTGGGAGCTTCCATTTGAAATTATGCGTGATGCTAGTGATTATGCAGTGGGTGTAGTCTTCGGACAGATAGTCAAGAGAGCTTCACATGTCATTTACTATGCTTCTCGTACTCTAGACGTTGCTCAGATGAACTACACAACTACTAAGAAGGAGCTCTTTGTTGTTATATTCGCACTTGAGAAGTTTCGGCCTTATCTTTTAGGAACCAAGGTTATCATTTACTCTGATCATGCTGCCTCGAAGTACCTGATGAGTAAAAAGGATGCCAAACCTAGGCTCATTAGATGGATACTCCTACTTCAAGAGTTTGACATCACGATCAAAGATAAAAGTGGTGTAGAGAATTTAGTCGCAGACCATCTCAGCAGAATTAAAAATGGTGAAAGTCATACCCTTCTTATGGATGATTTCCCTGACGAGCACATCTATGCTATTATGGATGATCTCCCCTGGTATGTCGATTTGGTGAACTATATCACTTCGGGTGAGCTATCTCCTCACCTTTCGAAGGCTCAGAAGAATAAAGTAAAGAGTGATGCTAAATACAATGTATGGGATGACCCGTACTTATGGAAGTTTTGCTCCGACCAGGTTATCAGGCGTTGTGTTCCTCAGACCGAGAGTCATTCCATATCGACTTTTTGTCATACTTACGCCAGCGGAGGCCACTTCGGTCCCCGTCGGACAGCTAGGAAAGTTCTTGAGAATGGGTTTTACTGACCCACCATTTTTCATGATTCATACATGTTTAACAAGACTTATTCTAACTTTCAGAAATCTGGTAATCTTAGTCATCGAGACCAAATGCCACTTACCCCGATTAATATTTGCGAGATATTTGACGTTGGGGTACAGACTTTATGGGACCGTTTCCAGTGTCATTTGGTACTGTTTACATACTCTTGGCAGTGGACTACATGTCTAAGTGGGTGGAAGCTAAGGCTACGCGCACTAATGACTCCAAAGTGGTATGTGAATTCTTTAAATCGAAGATTTTCACAACATTTGGTACCCCACGGGCCCTGATCAGTGATAGAGGCACTCACTTCTATAACCGTATGGTTGAAAGTCTTTTGAGGAGGTATAATGTCACTCATCGAACGTCTACAGCATATCATCCCCAAACGAGTGGCCAGGCAGAGGTCTATAATAGAGAGATCAAATCCATATTGGAAAAGACGGTGAATCCTACTCGTAAAGATTGGAGTGCACGTCTTGATGATGCTGTTTGGGCTTACTGAACGGCGTTTAAAACGCCAATTGGGATGTCCCCATATCGCTTTGTGTTTGGTAAAACTTGCCACCTGCCATTCGAGCTTGAGCATAAATCCTACTGGGCTATGAAACAATTTAATATGAAGCTCGATAAAGCAGGAAAAGAGAGAAAGCTCACTTTCCAAGAGTTGGAGGAAATCAGGAACGACGCGTATGAAAATGTGCAAATTTATAAAGAAAAAACTAAAACGTTCCATGATAGCAATCTCTCTAGGAAATCTTTCTGTGTTGGTCAGAAAGTGCTTTTATTTCAGTCACATCTTAAGATTTTTGCAGGTAAGCTGAGATCGAGGTGGACAGGACCATATATTGTGACTGCAGTGTATGATAACAGAGCAGTGGAGATTCAGAGTATGAAGACTGGTAATGTGTTTAAGGTGAATGGCCACAAATTGAAGATCTTCTATGAAGACTTCCCGAGCCATGATGTGGAGGTCGTCTCACTGGCAACGCGAGTCTATATTGATTGACAGACTTTGATCAAGTCGAGCCAACGACTTTAACCAAAAACGCTATTGGGAGGCAGCCCAAACTTTGATAAGTATTAATTAGTTTATTTATTTTCATATTTTTTTTTAATATTTTGCATGAATTTGTATCATTTCCTTCCTTTTATTTTTATCATATTCTTTCACCATCTTGTTTGTTTTATATGTGTGAACCTCTTGACTTGTTTTGAACATTGAGGACAAGGTTCGGAATAAGTTTGGGGGTGTTTTAGGGATTGTGGATTGTTTTGGATGAATTTTTTGCGAAAGACCGCAAGTGAGATCGTTTAATTTTTTTTTAATGCGGTTATATGCGGATATTGGATGGTAATGGTGGTGTTTTATATCATTTCTTCCATTTTTTTCATTTCTTTTCTATTCATGTTCCTTTCTCGTTTCATTAGGAATTGATACACTTTCATGTATATATTTAGTATGTTTTATTTACTTTAGAGTCACCCGAAACTTTGTTCATGCCTTTGGTTGTGGATGAGTAAACTATAGTTGACTTTTTGACTTGAAACTTAGAGAAAATTAGGAGAAACAATTAATCAAGTTCGTAGCTCAACATTTTTATGATTTCATGATTAGAGACTTAGATGATGGTTAAACTTAGTGCTAGATAACGAAAATGAGTAAACGATCAAATTTGTGCAAGTGATATTATTTTAACCTACATTGGGGGATTTGCTTGATTATAGTGAAAGTGAGAAGTACTAACAGGAGTATTCTTAGTGTAGAGTGTCCCATAGGTTTCCATAGGAAATGGAGCAGAGAAACTTGTGGTGGGAAAAAAGTGAGAAAATAGGTCCATAGGAAATGGAGCAGGGACCGTATTAATTGAAAAAAAAAATTGAAGAAGAAAAAAATGAGAAAAATAAACAAAATAAAAATAATGAATAAAGGTGGAAGTTGTAAAACTCCTCAAATAAAAGAATTAGTTCGAGTGCTTTCACTATATTAAGTGAGATTTTGAACTTGCGTGCTTAATTGTATAGACTAAGAAACCTCTGAGTAGTTGATGGCCTCTATTTTGACTGAGTCTATGTTTTGAAAGTGAGATCTTAATTGTGTTTGACTTGCGAGACTTGACATATCATAACTCCGAGATTTTCTTAGTTACTTATTAATTTGGTGACTATGTAAACTAAAGGAACTCCATGAATTTGGGTCGGATATAGGATTAGTTGAGTCAGTGCATTATTATATTAAGAGTCTAGTTTAATTTGTGTTGTCATTTACCCCTTTGCTCGGGACGTGCAAAGTCTTAAGTTTAGGGGTATTTAATAAGTCAGTATTTATAGGTTTTTAGTAGTCTATTTTAGTATATTTAATTATTAATAGTATTTAAAATATATATTTAATTATATTTTTTGGTCATTTTTAGGTGAAACGGAGTGCGCGGTTGAATTTGTGGCAGAAAAATACTCAAAATGGAGTATTTACTTACAGTGATCGGATGCCGGACAGTTTGCCTAGAAATACGAGTTGCGCGGGGTGTCGAATAACAAACAGCATATTTCAACCAATCGCAAGCCGCCACGTAGCGTGTCTACATTGTCTCCTCCAATCACGCTTTGCTCCGTCAGCCAAGAAGACCACGTCACACACCGCCTTATTTTCTTCTCACGTTTCAGATACCGTCGATATGCCTCGGGATCCGTGCTCGCACAAACTCCCAATTTTTTAGTTGACTCCAGCGATTTTCGTCCATGCTACGTCATGCTACATGGCGGGATCTCATTTGTCGAATGCGTCATTAATACGTGGTTCGACCAATCAGAAGCGTCTGCGTGGCGATGACTCACCACATACATAAACAAAAGTCACAGAGTTCGGCGAATCAGGCGGCGACACTTCAGCGGCGGTGACAGGACGGTCCAATCCGGAGATGACACGTGGCGCGGCAACAGAAAAACAGCGAATCACGCTGTGACACATGGCAGAGTCTGATTTTTTTATGTAAAAACACCCCTACGATGCTCCTCGTCGCACAAGTCACCTACCTAACCCCTAAAATTAGTATCCGAGACCAATTTGGACTATTTTTATATATTAGGGACTTAGGTATTATTAGAATAACAATTAATTAGTATTTTTTAAAGATCAATTATTATTTTTAGGAGTGATCTTTGAATATGATGTCCGGCTAATCAATTTCTTACCTAAGTCGAAGGGGAAGCAAGTCGGGATCATGGATTCAAAGCATATTATGTGAGATCTTTTATTTTATTATTTAATTAATTTAATTTCTCATATTTCATTGTTGTGGATTTAATGATTATGATTTAGATCTATGGTATGTATGCGGCCGATGTATGCTTTTAGATTGACAATCTACTGTTATTTGGAATATTAGTATCCGTGTAATTGTGCTTTTAGACCAATAAAGTAACAAACATTCACCCGTTTGCCGTAAAACCCTTTCGGTTCTTGAATGTACAACAATTGAATCTAGGTTAAATCGGTAGCGGTTGCAACCCAGTTATCTAGGATTAGTTTTCTTATAGATCTATATTATTGCGGTTAGTGTGTTAAACTTGATTGGCGGATGTCTAAGGTTATACATTAGTTAGGGAAATAGTTAATGACGGACGTCTTGACTATCGGAATTAGGGAATTAAGAATTTCTGGCGGATGTCGATTTTCCATGGCTAATCTAGGAGAATTAAATTAATAATTTATTTGGGAAAGATTGAGGACCATTGAATGCTATTGAATCTTGATTCTGATTTGTGGAACTGGAGATTTAGGTGATTTTTCATTATTGATATTAATTTTTGCAAACTTTTTATTTTTGTTAGTTTAATTAATTATTTTATTGAGTTTTTTCTGAAAACCCTCCATTTTTAGTTAACTTGGAGTAAACTCAAGTCCTATGGATTTGATCCCGTATTTACCACTACTACACCCTTGTGGTTGGTAACTCGATTGCGGGTTATATTTGGCACGCACGACACGTGACCATAGGATAACCTCCATGTTGGGCGGCGAGACAAAAGTCTGCTTAACAACTATACCTCCTCGAAAGGGACAACTCGTCTCCCTTTCAATGTTTAGTTTTACTGGGGACAAGGCTTACCCACTATCAACCCAAACTCATATTATTATTTTGCATTAGAAGAAATTATGAATAGAACAATCAATCGCTTGTATCATAATGAGAAAAATATATACATCACATCAACTTTTGATTTCTGATATATAAGATCGTACAAGACGCAACTATAGAACATACTATTGCAGTTAGTGGAAGAATATTAAGTATATGATATGCAAGAAAACGTTTTAACAATAAGTGGTGTTGTTACCACTAGATGAAATTATCCATAAACAACTTATAGCCATTAGCCTCGCATTTTCTATTTTTTTTAATTTAAAAAAATAATTTTTGCATATGAGGATGATATATATAATAAAATGTAAATGAGTTGAGTTCAGCTAGGATATGCATACAATTAGTAAAACAAATAAAATTACTATAATTTATTTAAAATTAAAATTAATGTAAGTGTCTAAAGAATATATAGGAGAGATCATTCACATTTCATCAATTTAATTAAAAGAATTTATTTTTTCAATAAATATTAGGAGAGTTAAGACAATTATTACTAAACTGCTAATCACATGCATAATTGACATATATAGAAATTTATAACAAAAAAATAATTAATGATACAACACAGTCATGTTAAATAGAATGTAATGCATTTCAAAAAGGTCATCTCATGCATCCTTCTTAATTAGTGCTACCAAATTTTTTATTTTTATTTTTTTGTAATGCTACAGATTATTTTCATTCTTAATACTAAAATAAAAGCAGCAAACTCATATTACAACTTTCATATTTTTATTATAGTTTCATGGGACAAATTATTCAATGCATATAATCATGGATATTCACAAAATCTATGCTTTTCATAGTAAAGTATTTTTGTTTTCACTTGTCTAGTGCGTGCCCATTGGCTAGTGTGAATAATATATATCTATACTATATATCTATACTATATATAATGCAATCCTCTCTACGATTCAATTAAAAACAAAATATCCTTAATGACAAATTTGCGCTTTCAACATGTGTTTCAACTTTTCGATTTCCACTCTTAGTCCTTCAAAAAGTAAGGGAAAAAATGACTTCTGCTTAAAATACATTCAATGGAACATAACATCAAATAGTTTCCACAACCGTTTTGTCAAAAAAAAAAAAAACGTTAATGTAAAAAAAATCTCAAGAATGCCCTTTATACGATTGTTTAATGGAGACGATGTGAGGGTATTGCATGTAATTAACAATTCAAAAGGAATGCACAACGGACACTTCAAGGGATTTAGGTTTTACTCTCTGAAAAATAGCAACTCAAAATTAATTTGAAAGGGCAAAACATTTCAAATTGCGAACTAAAAGCCGTTATTTAGTTTCCTAAAAAAATGGGCATGAGTGGGTCGTGAATGTTGATTTTTAGTTTCGGAAATGGTGCTCGCGACGTTTTCAAATGGAGAGAATAATACTAGAGCTTAATTTTGGATATGTATGGTGTGAAGTAGATCTTTGGCATCCCTACTGTGTACATAGGCTTATATTCTATACTTAGAGACTATGCGCCTTGATCTCAAAGCATTCGCGATTGGCACAATATCTGAAGTGATAAATATAAGGTTTGGTTTGATTTTCTTAGTAGTTGAGCGGATATGGAGGATATGGAGGCTTGAAGTGCAAAGGTGAAGAATTAAGAATGAAAAGCAACTGTGGAAATGCGGTGGTTTTGCAAAAACTGATTTCATAAGTAAAAATTGCTTTCATATATGTCTTTTTCTTAATTAGCAAAAAGAGACACTAATTTCTTCCAACAATTAGAGAACTACTAGGTTTTATATGTGTAATGTGTTGGGGTTAATCAACAAGAAAGTAACCCCTTCAACTCGAGAGACAGATGAATAAAATCCACTAAGCTACGAACAATGCACCAAATCAATCACACCACAAAGAACACAAGATTTAACGTAGAAAACCCTCTAAATCAGAAGGAAAAAACCACGGGCCAAACTCCGAATAAATCTACTATATGAATAAAGAGTACAAGAATCTCAATTGAGGAAAATACAATATAACTCCTTCAAAGAACTTGAATGGTCACACCAAGATCTTGAAGAACTCCACCCTCAAATTGTACCCTTTCTTAATCACCAAGAAACCACCAAAGACTTCGCCGCGAGTCTTCAGATTCAAGATCTTGATATACCCTTTCTTGATTACCAAGAAACCACCAAAGACTTCACCGCGAGTCTTTAGATTCAAGATCTTGATGTACCCTTTCTTGATCACCAAGAAACCACCAAAGACTTCACCGCGAGTCTTCAGATTCAAGATCTTGATGTATCTTCAATGTAGAGAAAATTGTTGTTGCATTCACCGCCTTGAACGCACACAACGTAGAAGAAAGAAGAAGAAGTTTTCAAAACACACAAAATTGGCTAATTAAAAGAATCACCCAATTCCTTAATTCACTCCAATTTTCTTTCCTATTTTCTCTCTCCAAGATTCCTATTCCAACTCCAATTTTCTTTCCTATTTTCTCTCTCCAAGATTCCTATTCCACAACCAATTCGTTGCATGTGTTGGAATTTCTATTTTTTGTGTGTGGGTCCCACACAAAAACCAACAATCTCCCCCTCCAACACATGAGGAGATCTCAATCATATTTGATGCTCAATAACAACTCAGCCCCACCAACTTGGTGCAGGACTGATGCTTCTCACGAGTCACCACCTTCGTCAACATATCAGCTGGATTCTTATCAGTGTGAATCTTCTTCAGACTCATATCCTCTTGCATTGCTTTCATCCATTGAGCTTTGTCTTTGTGAATCTAAACTCCCTGGAAGCTCTCTGGCTCCCTCTCTTCTGTAATTGTAACATAATTAGAACTGGGGTACCTAGTAGAAGGAAGCAACCCTCTCTCAGACCTTCTAAGTGAAGGTTCAACTAAAGCTGTTGGTGGAGGAGTTTGCTCCCCCTGCTCAACATCATCAACTGGTTCTGGCACATCAACCCCATGTTCTTCAAATGAGTCTCCCTCATGTGTGGCATCAGTAATTGAAGAAGACTCCAATCCAGAAACATCATTATCATCAACTATGATTTTCTTTGATGTCTTCAAATCTGCTATGGTCTCATATTCATGAAAGGCCACATCCCTGGACCTGACAATCTTTTTCTTCTCTGGATCCCATAACCTATAACCAAACTCTGCATCTCCAAATCCCAAGAGGATACACGGAACAGTTCTATCATCAAGTTTCTTTCTCTGCTCCTTAGGCACATGCATAAATGCCTTGCATCCAAACACCTTCAAGTGAGAGTAAGTAACATCTTTCCCAGACCAAACTCTCTCTGGAACATCAAACTCCAATGGTGCTGAAGGAGAGCGATTCATCAAGTAGCAAGCAGTACTAAGAGCCTCACCCCAAAACGACTTGGGCAACTTAGCCATTTTTAACATACATCTGACTTTATCAAGGATGGTTCTGTTTGTTCTTTCAGCAACACCATTATGTTGAGGAGTACCCGGAACAGTCTTCTCATGTCTGATTCCATGTTCTGAGCTATAATTCTCGAACTCCTTTGAAGTGTATTCTCCCCCGTTATCACTACGAAGGCACTTCAAAGATACGCCTTTTTCTCGTTCCACCAACATATGAAACTTCTCGAGGTACTCAAGAACCTGACATTTTGTTCTCAACACAAACACCCAAACCTTCCGTGAAGCATCATCTATAAAAGTAATAAAGTATCTGCCACCTCCCATAGTTTTCACATCAATGGGACCACAAACATCAAAGTATACTAACTCAAGTAAATTTCTTTTTCTTTCAGATGATGAAGAAAAAGTAACTCTATGTTGCTTACCGAATAAGCAATCATCACAAGGGTTCAAATATTTACCTTTGGCAAAGGGAATGTGAGACTTCTTTGCCAACACCTGCAACCCTTTCTCACTCAAGTGACCTAGCCGCCTATGCCACAGGTCTGGTGAAGAATCATCTTCAATTGCGTTCAGGTCACCTTTGACGGTCTTCAATTGAGTCTTGTAAAGTGTATAGCTCAATTTTCCTCTAGTAATAACAATTGAGCCTTTGGTGAGTTTCCACTCCTTGCCCCCAAAGATGTTGTAGTAACCATCTAGGTCCAAAGCATGAGTAGAAAACAAATTCAGACGCAGATCCGGAACATGTCTCACATCTTTCAGAATTACCGTGCAACCCATATTTGTTTACACAAAGACATCTCCAATGCCAACTATATCTGCAAAACTGTTGTTCCCCATCTTTGCCTTGCCAAAATTCCCTGCTCGATAAACAGAGAAGAAATCATTCCTCGGAGTAGCATGGAAGGATGCTGCGGAATCAGCAACCCATTCACTATCTGTATTAGTGACATGACCTTGATCCTCAACTAAAGAAAGCACAACCAAGTCTTCAATTGCATCGATATATCACCGTAGTAGTATTACGATCATTCACTTTATTTTGATTTTTCTCATCATTCGTTCTCTCTTTTCCACACTCTACAATTTTTCTTTATGTGTCCTTCCTTGCCACAATGATAACAAGAGAATTTTCCTTTTCCTTGAGACTTGCCTCTAGATTTACTCTGCCCCCTCGGACCTCTAGACTGACTTCTGCCTCTATGTTCTGCAGTAGTAACAAGAGCTTGTGAAGTTTCAATGTCTTTATCCTTTCTCCTAGTCTCCTCGTCAAATAGACTATCCCGCACTATGGATGAAGATAAAACACCGCCTGGAGCAGAATTACTTAGAGACACCACCAAGGTTTCCCAGCTTTCTGGCAACGAGCTCAAGAGTAAAAGTGTTTGTAACTCATCCTCAAGCACAATCTTCATAGCACTTAATTGATTGATCAATGCTTCGAAATCATTCAAGTGCTCTATCATCGACCGCCCATCTTTGTATTTCATATTAACAAGCCTTCTAATTAGAGAAGTCTTGTTCTGAGCCCCCTTCCTCTCACACATATTCTGCAATTTTCTCCACAACTCCTGTGCATCAACCTCTTTGCTGACATGGTGATAAATATTGAGATCGATCCACTTTCGAATAGTCCCAGCAGTTTTTCGGTGCAACTTCCTCCAATTAACATCAGATATTTTCTCTGGCTTGTTTTGTCCAAATTCAATTGGATCAAATAAATCCTTGCAATAAAGATGATCTTCCATCATCGGTTGCCAAATTGAATAACTCGTAGCCGTCAGCTTGACCATATTGCTTGATTTATCATCATCATCCACCATCTTGATTCCCACAAAGATTCTCGAAACACGAACTAACCGCGGCTCTAATACCACTTGTTGGGGTTAATCAACAAGAAAGTAACCCCTTCAACTCGAGAGACTGATGAATAAAATCCACTAAGCCACGAACAATGTACCAAATCAATCACACCACAAAGAACACAAGATTTAACGTGAAAAACCTTCTAAATCAAAGGGAAAAAACCACGGGCCAAACTCCGAATAAATCCACTATATGAATAAAGAGTACAAGAATCTCAATTGAGGAAAATACAATATAACTCCTTCAAAGAACTTGAATGGTTACACCAAGATCTTGAAGAACTCTACCCTCAAATCGTACCCTTTCTTGATCACCAAGAAACCACCAAAGACTTCGCCGCGAGTCTTCAGATTCAAGATCTTGATGTACCCTTTCTTGATTACCAAGAAACCACCAAAGAGTTTTTAGATTCAAGATCTTGATGTACCCTTTCTTGATCACCAAGAAACCACCAAAGACTTCACCGCGAGTCTTCAGATTCAAGATCTTGATGTATCTTCAATGTAGAGAAAATTGTTGTTGCATTCACCGCCTTGAACGCACACAACGTCGAAGAGAGAAGAAGAAGTTTCCAAAACACATAAAATTGGCCAATTAAAATAATCACCCAATTCCTTAATTCACTCCAATTTTCTTTCCTATTTTCTCTCTCCAAGATTCCTATTCCAGCTCCAATTTTCTTTCCTATTTTCTCTCTCCAAGATTCCTATTCCATAACCAATTCGTTGCATGTGTTGGACTTTCTATTTTTTTGTGTGGGTCCCACACAAAAACCAACATAATGTACAAGGTTAATTCCTCTCATTTGATCCATTGCTTTATCCGATCATTAAATCCATTCATTTTTTAACTTTATTTATATAATTATGCTTAAATAATTTATAATGGGTAATATTTGTATAAATGATTAAAACTTGATATGGGTTTGTGTAAAATTATTAAATTATTTATTTTTGTAGAGAGATGTTTTACAATTTTTTTTCACAAATTCAACAATTTTATTTTTTAAGTCAAAAAATATTTTATTTTTTTGAAAAGTCTCTATATGCACATGTGATTACAACCAATAATTGCAAAGACTAGCAGAGAAGAAATGGCTGAAGAGTATGCATTAGACTTGAAATATGGAACCTTCAAAGAGTTTGAGATGCATTAACGCGATCCATAAATTTGTTTTTTTTTGTTGCTTTTGTTTTTCTTTTTTCATTTGGTTATAGAAACCTCTTTTTATTTGATAGAGATGTTCCACACACTAATATTTTCTTTGATATAGTTCTATTAATTTAGTGGCTAGGTTTTAGACATATATTGATCTCATGCAGACATCTATATTTATCTACCTAGAGCACAATCGAATAGATTGAGTTTGAGAAGGAGATGAGATGATCTGCTTTGGCATATGGAATTCAATCCAAGGTTGTTGCGGGCTAAGTTATCACTCGAAGATCTGAGTATTTGAGCTAACTCTTCACATCTCCCTCTACAAGCAAATTGATATTGTAAGTGAGCATAAGTGTGGAGACGCAGAGAAGTCATCAAATCTCATGTTGTAGATCATCTCATTTCATAGAAGTAATTGTTCTTTTTCTTTTTTGGGAATCATGCTATAGATGTAACTAAATTTTCACGATCATTTTAAAGTCCTTATTTGTTAATTAATTACTTCAATGTATATCTTTGGATACATCAATTAAAAATTTGTTAAACTTTTATTTATTTTCTTTCTTATTTGCGAATTTTACTGTTATTCGAAACATTAAGGAGATATGTGACTCAACCAAGGAAATATAATGTTAATTCGATGGGTTCAAGAAGCAGCACAATTTGTTAATGGCCGAATCAAACCACTAAATTGGATATTCTAATCCATTACTCAATTAGGAAGACATTAGCCATTTGTTAGATATTTTTTTGAAGCCCATTTGTTAGATATTTAACATATCAATATACTTCATGTTAAGATATTCACAAATATTTTTTAAAAAAGAGTTCATTGAGATAGTTATTAATTATTCAAATTTACTGATATATATATATATATATATATATTCAAACACAGGATTTTTTCTACTCCGTGATATTATTATTGTTTTACTTAAAAAATTCATGTCATATTACTGTTGATTAATTTATATTTCTCTCCTATATAATTTAGGTTTGATGATCACATAAGTTTGGTTGAGATATTTGTCATTTACTCCAAACTTCTACACGAAACACCTACACATGCAACAATAAAAAAAAAAATTAAACTTTAATTTTTTCAATTGTGGTTTTTTCCACTACAAGAAAAAAAGTAAACAACAACAAACTAATCTGTTGTTGAATTGGTACGGATTTGTTGCTAAGGGACTCAGCAACAGATCAGAGGTGTTGCTAAACTCTTTGTCGCAGATTGAACTTAGCAACAGATTTTGGTTCTGTCGTTGTTCCACAACAGATTTGTGACAGAAATCTGTTGTTGAACAGCAGCAGTAAAAAATCTGTTGCAGATTGAAAAAGGAAGTTCTGTTGCAAATCTGTTGCAAATCTGTTGCAAATCGAAGAATGACAAAGTCTGTTCTTGATTTGCACAATCAAGACAAATGCGGCACCTATTGCTTGATATGTTGCAAATCGGCCGACAGAGACTTGATCATGTCGATGATTTGCACATCAAGAAAACCACATTCTTTCTTGATTTGTTGCAAAACAATGACAGATCGACAACATGACTGACGACTTTTTTTGTGTAAATCAACAACAGACTTGGTCTGCTGCTGATTTGGAATGGTAATTTTTTTAAAAAAATTACAGTTCACTGTAAATAGTAAATGGAATTCCTGCAGCAGTAAAATTTGAAAAAAACTAATTTTTCCTGCTGCAATTAAAACTAAAATTGAAAAATTGTTTATATATTATCGAAATTTGACAAAAAATATCTACAAAATGTGGAGATTAACATTTCATAATGAACTAGTAGTATACTATGTACTACTAGATAAATATTATCAAACAAAATACAAATACTACACAAATTAAGATAGCAACACAAATTAATTTACATATATATCTACAATTTCTGGGTCATCTACAATATCTGGGGCTAGGAGTGCGTGTCCCATCCAAATCCTGAAAATTAAAAGGAATAACTTGAACAATATTCGAAATGCAATCAAAATATTCAAACACAAATTAAATTGAATCTACAGTTAGGTGCATGTTAACTTAACTAATGGCGAAACAATAATGTTTTACTGCTTTTTTCTCTCATTCTGTCATTTGTGGTTTTTTTAACGATAAAAGGTTTGGTTTCCTGTGTTGTCCCTTGTACTAACCCTAATTAAGTTTTTTTGTGCAGTAACATTGTGGACGTGAGTTCATACAGTGAACTAAAAGAGGCAATATCTCAAGGAAAATGGGCAAAGGGCCCTTGGTCTGCAAGGTATTAACATTCTTTTAGTATGTTTTTCACTTAATTCAACAATGTTTTCCATCGAAAATCAATTTTATCAATCCACTTCTTTCTCTCCATATAATATCGCATTATCGCATGCACAAACGGGTTATATCTTTCTTAATCATCACCGCCAATATTTCTTCACTCTGCTTAAGATTGTTCTTTATTTCACAGCACTGGTACAATTCACTTGTACTGTATATATCAAGAAGAAACAGGTGGATCAAGCACAACATAATTTATAACATTTAAAAAAACTTTTTGAATTGTATTATAACAGAAGAATATGAATTTTTTTCTTTTCATTGTCTTTTTTCAATTAATAGTTACATATTTTGAGATTTGCTCAATTATCTTAGATTTGTTCTCATGTCATTGAATTTTTTCATTTTTTACCGTTTTGAGTTTTTAGAATGGTTCATTTGTGGGTTGCATGGTGTCTTCTTTTATGTTTTTAACTTCTTATATATATGAATGAATGTACAAGAGGAAAGAAATTGAAAAAATGCATGGAATGTCATGTATGGAAGTTCTTTCATTCCCTTTTGAGTTGAAAATTTTTGTGTGTCTCTCTGGACGATCTTTTATGTATGAGGTCGATGAGCAAGGCTTAATTTTAGGATTTTAAATCATGCACTGAACTGTAGCAACATAAGGTTAGAACATAGACCAAAATAGATCTAATGCACTCGCATTAACTCGATTAATCAAACTCAATGTCAAACTAGAGGCAACAAGTTCATAAGCAACCAGTTAAAAAGCAAGCAGACATATTAAAGGACAAATTAGCTGCTTCGTCCATGTTTGCTAGAAAGAAGACCATCTACAATTACATAAACTTCATGGTAAATTACATGATGTACAATAAATCACCGTGCAAGGCCAACTGTTGTTCGTTTAAAATTTCCTTTATAAATCATAGGCAATACTTAAAGAAACTTTCTTTACCAAAAAAAAAAGAAAAAGAAAAGATTACTTAAACCAAACTGATAGTTATCACTGGTACTAGGATCAACATAGACAATGGTCATGTTTTTGCAAAAGCAATCACAGGCACAAATATGTCTGCCAAACAAGTTGACGTTGTCCACTTTCATCAGTGCGCTGTCCCAACAAATGGTTTGAGAATGAAAAAAAGAAATGTTAAAGAAGTATTCAGGTGAATAATATTGACATTTCTAGTTGATGGGCTCAATAAATAACATAGTCTATGCGAAAAGACAGAATGTTATCATATGCCATTACTTTAGCCTTTAGGTGTCAGAAGGTATGAACACATAAAAGATGCTTACATAATCAATCCACACCCCAGCAAAACATATGGTGCTCCTATATCCAGTGTATCCATTTGATAGAATTTAATTAAGTTTTGTACAAAAAAATAAAAACTTAACAAGAACATCGGAGGTTAGACATTCCGTATGAAAAAAAGCATACTTGCAGTGGTATGGAAAAGAGTACCCCTTGGTAAGTTAATTACATAAAGTTTTTGGAAACTACCTAGAAGTATGTTTATAATTACTCTTATTTTGATCTTCAAAATGCAATGCAATATGTTTCTTAAGAGCTGAAATAGTATTCTAATAAGTAGAAACAATGTTAGTGTTTAGCACTTATACCATCAGATTGAGTTTTATCATCTCCATTTTTCTTTTTCTTTCTCGAAGTTCATCCAGTAGTTGATCAACTCTATTTTATTATAGGGGAGAAATTTCCAATGATTATTAGGTATACCAAACATGTTCAGGAAGAATAAGACCTAAAAAGTTTGGATTCTAATAGACACTAAAAGCTAAGCGCTACCTTTGCTCCCTCAATCAATTTTACTCTAAAGGTCCAACGGCCAAAAATGTAATGCAGTCAACTCAAACATTGAGATGAAGTTTCCAAAAAAATTCAGGTTGGATCAGCTCAATTCACTTGCATTGCTTTCAGTTACCATCTTTAATAATCCGAAAATCTCAACAGAAATCACTAAATAATTTATCATGACAGGTGCAAAATTTTAGAAACAAACAATTCCCCAAAAATTCTCAAAATAAGTACCAAGAAGACATTTAAATAGAAACATTTAAGTCTCACCATATAAACTCTTTGATAACAGTCAAAGAAAACATTATTTGAGTGATCATAAGCAAACTTCTCATATATATTAATCATTTGCAATGCCTGCAGCAAACAACAATCAATTTTTTACACTCAACAAACGGACACGCTTCATTCTAGAAAAATTACATAAAAAAACCATAAAGTTAAGAGTAGTAAAACAAATATTCAGGAGTACAAATGCTAACCTCCTTTTCTGCCTCTTCTGGGGTAGCATGAGCTGTATGACCTTCTTGCCATAGAAACTCTAGAGTTCTCACAAATGGTTTTGTGCACATTTCCCATCTTGTGACATTTGCCCACTAAAGAGAATAGTCCCACTATTAATCAAAAGGAAAGTAGAAAGAATATTATCACTGATAACATCTTTATAGAAGAAAAGAAGAGTGTGAAAAAGAATTGTACCTGATTAACCATGAGAGGAAGATCACGATGACTACGAATCCATTGTGTAAACATATGATTAACCATTAGACCAGTATCATCTCCATGAGTCATGATTATACCACCAATAAAATGGGTACTAATAGCCCATGATGTCCGACCGGCAGCGGCGAAGGGCGGCAGCTGGAGGAAGATCGAGCTGCGACGGCGCGGGTCTGACCAGCAGCGGCGGCTCGGTGTCCGAGGAACGGCGGCGCAAGGACCGAGCAGCGGCGGCGCGAGACCGACAACGGCGGTCCAACCAGCGGCGGGGCGGGTTCGACCAGCAGCGGCTCAGGGGCGTCCAACCAGCGGCGGCGACGGCTTGCCTCGGCGGCGGCGGATCTGGTGAAGGGGGACGCGACGGCGGCGGACCTACAGCGCAGCGACGGATCTGGTGAAGGGGGACGTGAAGGGGGAAGCCTCGCGCTGATGAAGACGACGGATCTGGCCTTGAACGCAGCGACGGTGCGGCGACGGCTCACGGACTGATCGGCGACGGTGCTGGCGGCAATGAAGACGGCGACGGTGGTGGCGGCGGCGGGTCTCCGGCAACGGTGGCGGCGGCTTTGCAGTGAAAACGGGTTTGTAGCATGAACGTTGTAAATGGGTCTGGAAGGAGGAAATGGTTTGTAAAAACTATTTAGAAATGGATTTTTAAATGGTTTGTTGCTGATTAGCCTACGTGGCATTTGTTGCTATTTTGTTTTTGTTCAGCAACAGATCAAAATCTATTGTTGATCAGCCTTCGTGGACACTGACAGTCTGTTGCTGATTTGTCGTTGTTCAGCAACAAATCAGCAACAAACTATATGTATATAATGCATTCGGCTTGCATTTACATTATATTACGTCACTCCCATAAGGTAGTGGGGGCTAATAATCACTTTCTCCGTATATATATATCCATGTCCTATATATATATTTACCATGCAAGTAATTAATCAAGGCCCAAAGGAACCACAATTGCATATTTATAATGATTCTCCATTTTGGCTTTTTACTCAAAGTCCAATTACACAATCGATTAAAGTGCAAGATTAGAATCCATTTCGAGCATGGGCAGTATGATTCTTACCATGACCTAGCACATGAATCAAATCAATTTTATCTGCAAGCATGGTTGCTGTGGGGAATATTATTAGGTCTCAGAGAACTCAAAAAAGGATGAAAAAGGGGTAGGTAGCTAGTAAAATATATTTGGCTCATAGCGTTCCATAAAGCTTTTTATCAATCACTGTAATAATTAAAATGTACTCATCTATATTAAATTAACTCTAGATCAACGGAGAGAATTAATGCTATAACTTAATTATCCACTCTATATGTATATATGTTTTCAATTTAATTTCAACATCTCATGAAAAAAAAATTAATTTCAATTAAAAATTTTAATTTCAACTACATCGCCTAGCTAAGGCAACCATGCGTCTACGATCATTCCATAGTCCAAGGAAAAGAAAAGACGAAGCATAGATATATTTTGATGTAACTATAAGGGCTTCCGAATTTGTTTTTAGCCATTTTTTAATTTGGCTCATCCAATCTAATGGAAGTCGATCGGGTGTCCCAACTCCATGGTTCGAAAGAAACCAAGAAAATATAGTTGTAAGAATTAAACTTGATGTCTCCACCTCAATTAGAGTATGGATGCTCATTTTTTTTGCCACTATGCACGTTCTACCCCTTAAGGACCGTGAAGATTAAATATAAATAAACACATGTGGGTTGTTTTGATGATGTTGATATTTCGAAATATATAGTTTGACAATTCAATTAATTTCATTATATATGTTTGGTGGTACAGATTTCGACAATGCCCTTAATTATGTTTGTTTGGGCTTAATCTGGCTAACTATATACAAAACTAATCTTAATAAGATTGATCGATTAGCTAATTAATTTAAGTTTTCATGTACAATCGAGATATATCTTTTAATTAAAAATGGGGTTTTCCTAAACTAGCTTCAAAGAAAATTTTTTTTGTTGCTCTAGCCTATGACAAAATTGAAAGTAGGGGCACATTAGGAAATTAATCAATTTTTCCATTAATATTGAATAGATAGATAGATATATAGATATAGTATACATATAGATATAGATCTTGAAAAATATAATTTTTGGGTTCCAAAATTTTTTAAACGTGGTTTTTATTTTATTTACGTAAAGGTGTTGATCCTTGATTTTAGGAAACCGCCTATTTATCAATGGTTCTGCACTTAATGGAAACTGTTAATTAATCAATTCGCAATTTTTTGTTCTAAGTGCAATTTGCAACATAAAGCACCAATATAAAATGAATTTTTGTTAAATTACTACATTACCTTAAAATTAAACAATTTGGATTGGTTACTTAAGAGCACTATTGAATTTTTTTATCCAAAAAGAAGAGCCCCTGGTTTGAAAAAACCATTTAAAATTTAGTGACATATCAGCAACAGACTAGTCTGAAGCTAATTTGTTTGTTGCTAATTTGTCGCTAATCAGCGACAGATCAACAACAGATTTTTCTTTGATTGACAATCTGTTGTCGATTTGTCGCTAATCGAAACGCAAATTGAATATGTCGCTGATCAACGACAGATTAGCAACAGACTATGTCTGTCGCTGATCTGTAGCAGATCTGTCATAGATTTAGCTACAGATCAGCGACAAACTAGGTTCTATAGCGTATCTGTCGCTGATCTGTCACAAAATAGGTAGGAAAATATTGGCGGGAGAAATCAGCAACATATCAATGACAAAATAAAATTTGTCACAATTTTTGTCACAAATCAGTCACTGATTTGTTGCTTTTTGGTCAACCAAGTCAAACGCTCTATCTGATGCAAAATTGTTGTTGATTTGTTGTTGTTTAGCAATAAATTCAATATGTTGCAATGTTTTGATGCTATTCCACATTTTTCTTGTAGTGTTCTGAAAAAGAAAAGTTCTCAAGTGTTATCAGAACATCTCTATTTGCTTCACGTGCAACGCACGTGCCCGTTGAGTAGTATATCTAATCCAAATGATATAAGTAAAAAAAAACAATATTTATAAAAATTATATATGGGTTAGTGTATCACTAAAAAATAATGTGTCGGTAGAATACATACATATATATATATATATATATATATATATATGTATATATATACATATATATGTATGTATATATATATATATATCCATTTGTCAAGCATGACATATATGACTATGAGATGTATTTTGTACGTGACGAATGTGTGATGAACGATGCGTTCGTGAGATGTTCATGAGATTGACATCAATTAACAACATACACGCAACCTAAAAAACATACAAGAAACCATAGTATCAAAATGAGATTTAAGGTAAACATTATACCTTCAAGGTTTATCTTCTTTGAAAATCTTCTCGATTTTCTAAGACTCCTTTGATTCGAGCAAATTCGTGCTAATAACGTGTTGTAAAACTAACTAGGAGTAAAGGAAGAAAAATAAAGACAATGAACTAGAATTAGAACGAGATAGTAGATGAGAGAAATGAGAAATCTTTCATTCAACTTAGTGTACTCATCACATTGAGAGGACGATTTATATAGCCTTTTTGGTCATAACGAGATAAAAACAAAAGGCACAAGTTACATTTATAACAATAACTTACAAGTAAATGAGTCTTACAAAAGGTAGGGATAGGAAAGGTCATATACTTTCTCATTACATTTACAAAAAATTTATTTTATTTTATTTTATTTTATTTTTCGGTGGAACTCTCCCTCAGTTGTTACTCAAATAAAATAGGACACATTAACATCTCTCTTGGATATTGCAGCTCATCTTCAGACTTCAACTAGGTACCAACCTCTCAAGTCTCAATGCTCTTTCCCTTCCGCCTCAGTTTCGAAAATCAAAAGAAGCTCGATTTTGAAACTTCCAAAGCTAGGGTTTTTTTGTTGTTGTTGATGGAATGTAGTTTTGTTTGAACTAGAATTCCTTATTTCTATCTAGGGGTTACAAAATTGATATGTGGTTCTAATATTTATAATGAACTTGTTATTGAAGTTTGGAATTGGTTCTTCCTTAGCCGTTGTCGATTTCAGTGACATGTGACTCGGTTCCCCTTAGGGAGGTCTCAAGTTTGAGTCTCGTAGATGGAAAAAAATGGGTTAGAAGGAACGCCACCATGTACGAGGATATCAACTGGGAAACCAAAAAAGAAATTAGCATCATTTTGCTTAATGATCTCCATTATAGTTTCTCTGATTTTTTTTCTTGATTGTTAAGATGCAGAGAAAAATTGAAATATCATTTGGCTCGGGTCAAATTGGAGCTTGTGCTTGGTAAAATTTTAGTTCTATGTGACTATGACCCTTATCTTGGTAGAATTATGGGAATGGTTGATTTGTTGAAGAAAACACAGATGTACTGTTAAAAATAAAAGAAATTAGTAAAATAAGATAGGTTTTTTTTATTCCAAAACTAAGGTAAATCGCCTTTTCCAAATGCGTTTTTAGATGTAACAAAAATGTTTACACGAATGGCGCATTCTAAAATGCGTCATTCTTGTATTGTGGAAACAATCCACGTGGCGTCCATATGGATTGGTCTTTTACACGAATGGCGCATTCTCATAATGCGCCACTCGTAATGCACGAGAATGCGCCATTCGTAATACGCCATTCATGTATTATGGAGGGATCTACGTGGGGTCTACATGGGTAAGTCACTAACACAAATGGCGCATTCGGAGAATGCGCCATTTGTGTATTGGGAAAAATCCATGTGGACGCCACGTAGATTTTTCCCTAACATGAATGGCACATTCTCTTGATGCACCATTCATGTTGTGTTCCACTTGGGCTCCACGCGGGCTCCAAGTGGAGTGTTCCATAGTACAAGAATAACGCATTCCGAGAATGCGCCATTCGTGTACTGTACCCCCATGATCGTCCTTTTCGTTGAAAACGCAGGGAATATATTCCCCGCGTTCTCAAGGTTGTGCAGGTAGGTTTTACAAGCTAGGGGTAGGGGCAGACATGCTTGGGGGGTTTTTTAAGGTGGGTGTTGGTGGGGTGGAGTAACCGAGAGAGCGAGCGAGAGAGAGTCTGGTGCGAGAGAGACCAACAGAGGGAGAGAGGAGAGAGAAACGACTACCAAAAGAGAGCTGGAGAGATCATTAGAGGGAGAGAAGAGCGAAGAACAAAGGGGGAGGGGAGGAAGCGGAGAGTGACGGAGATGAGGGGGACCGAGAGACCGAGAGATCGCGAGAGAGACAGAGAGAGAATAAGAAAGAGTAGGGTGGGTGACCGAGAGAGGGAGAGAGGCTGGGGGACCGAGAGACCGTGAGAGAGAGAGAGAGAAAGAGAGTTGGTGACCGTGAGAGAGTGGGGGACTTTAAGACCGAGATACCGAGAAAGAGATAGAGTTGGTGACCGAGAGAGAGTGGTGGGGGCTTGGGCTAGGTTGTGGGGTGGGTAATTCATTTTTGGTGTGATAGAGTTGGGTGAGCTTTGTAGGTTGGGTTCCGGAGTGGGTCATTAAGATGGAGAGAGGGAGAGAGTTGGGGGACCGAGAGACCACGAGAGAGAGAGAGTTGGTGATCGAGAGAGAGAGTGGGGGACCTTGAGACCGAGAGAGAAAGAGAGAGAGAGTTGGGGTGGCTTTGGTTAGGTTGTGAGGTGGGTAATTTATTTTTGGTGTGACACGATTGGGTGAATTGTGGGTTGAGTTGTGGGGTTCGTCATTTTTTGGTGTGATCGAGTTGGGTGAGTTGTGGGTTTGGGTTCTAAGGTGGGTTAATTTTTTTGTATTTTAGGGAATATCGAATAAAAGATAAACATTAGTGAGTTTGATCTGGGTTGAAGGTTGTTAAAAGGTTCGGATTATTTATTTATTTTTTACGCCATTTCGTTGTAGTTAGTAATATTTACATAAGTAAAAGCTAATTTTTTATTTGTTTTTTCAGGGATAATTCAATTGAAGATAAAGGAAAAAAAGAGGGAAATTAGTAAGTTAAAAAAATTTATTTATTTAAGTTTGAGTAAGTTTGACTTGCTCATTTAGTAAAAATAAATAAATTTATTAGGAGTTTGTTTGTTTAAAAACTTAATATGTGGAGTTTGTTTGTTAAAACCAAAAAAGTTTATGCTCAGTTTTTTTTTTAACTATGCCCTAATTTGACATAGCTGATATAAATATGAGTTTTTAATTGAGTCGTGTAGACGAATGAGTATGCTATGTAGTTGCGCTATTAAGGCGATCCTCTACATCAGAAAGTTTTCTTGCGATTCAAATCATCGATTTGATGAACGAATGGCATTTGATATATATGCAATTTTCTTACATCATCATTGTCAAATAAATTATGTAGGTCATGGAAAATAGGAACATCCCATTTCTCTTTTACGCGAACGGTGAAATTGTAAATGGTAAGAATGACATTAGGTACAGCGCACCCCCATCAGCAATGTTGATTTTTAAGTTTGGGATGAGTAGACAACAATTGATGGATCACGTGTATAATGCATTCAATATCTCATCTACGAAAACTAAGGTAAGGATGACTTATCGTCACTCGATAACCCTCCCCGAGCGTTCACAATATTTTGTCCTCGTATTGTTGGAAGATGACACGCACTTCGACTTGAAGTGGGCGATAGTGGCCAATCTACCATTAACTTCAATGGTAGATATTTATTTAACGTTTGAGCCAATCGGCTAAATTCAAAATCGTACGGTTCAATTGCAACTAGTAGATGAAGATGTCAACACGTCAAACACTAGATCGATGAAGGAAATATTGCATATGCAATCACCACATGGTGACGATGAACCCAACGACGATGATGATATTAAGACGCGAATGAGGACGTGCGTCCCCCCGAGGATGCTGCACCATCTGTCAATCGGGAAAACATAAATGTTGTCGCGGATGACCTAAGGTATGAACCTCTAGGGGCAGAAAACGTGTAAGATGATGAGCAGTTTTCTATCGAAGAAGAGATTTTCATGAAGGAAACAATTGATGATGAAGTTCACCAACCATTGTCGGTGTATAATGAAATCGATTGGGAAGTGGCTAACTCAATTGCGACCCAACATTCTCATCAACAGACTGGGGGGACATGTCCAATTTTGATTTGGAAATGGGGATGTGCTTTGACAACAAAAAAGACTTACAACATGTCGTCAAAGTATGGCATGTTAACAGACATTGTCAATATCATGCGATGGAGTCGACTACAACTTTTTGGGCGATCAAGTCCAGAAGTGCGCAAGACGGGTACATGTGGCGTCTTCGCGCTTGTTTGCGAAAGAAAACATAATTATGGGAGATCACACTATTAGACGTTCCGCACAACTGTATAAATCTCGACGTAGAACGCGGTCATGCCCAACTCGATGCCAACATGCTTGCGTGAGAGATCCAAAACATTGTCTAGATAGATCAAGCGATAACTATCAAGTCATTAATACAAAATTAAGGGAAAATACGGACACGAGAAGTGAACTACAAGCGAATGTGGGATGCCAAAAGGAAGGCGGTTGCAAATGCATTTGGAGATTTGGGATGATTCATACGCTACTAAGCTGGTTGGCGTCAGTGAAGAATAAGAGTCCAGGTACAACAAATGAGTTGTCACATAGATAATGGGCTTCTGATGAGATAAGGACTAAGTGTCCTCAATTTCGTCGTTTGTTTTTCCCATTCGAATCATCAATATAAGCTTTCAGGTTTTGCAGGCCTCTGCTTCAAATTGACGTGACTTTCTTATATGGCAGATATAGTGGTAAGCTACTAATTGTCATCTCTGTTGATGGTAATGGACACATCCTACCGGTAGCATTTGTTGTTGCAGAAACCGAATCTATGGATTCGTGGGGATGGTTTTTTAGGATGTTGCGCAAACACGTGACGGATAGAGATGGTATTTGCATTATTTATTATCGTCCCCCTGGCATTCTGGAGGCAGTCAACACCCGACCAATAGGTTTTGTCCCCCAAAAGGATATCACCATTATTGTCTGCGACACATGGTCAGTAATTTCAACACCTAATTCAAAAAGGAGCCCTTGAAAATTCTACTTTCTCAAGCACCTAGTTAACATTAAATTCGAAAATTTAATGTGTGTATGGCACGTTTTCCATATTTATCATCGCGAACCCCTCAATGTGTGTAATATGCCAATGTCATTCCTTAAGAACTATGGACTTAATCGCATGACAGAGGCATGCGGTACGGATGGATGAGTTCAAATGGTGTTGGTATTTATGAAATGTAAATTTTATTTTGCATTCAACAATTTAGTTATCACTGAAGTAATATTGCTTACATGAATTTATTTTTCAATTGTATAGTGTTTTAATGGTGTATTGAAATAGATTCGATTCTTGCCAATAACAACGATGACTCAAATGATTTACTATATATTTTTGACATACTACGATCATCATACATAGGAAATCAATGAAGCAATCTCAAACGGTCAATCGTACACGAAATATGTCACGGATAAACTCTCACATTTCAAACAAGCTGTAAGGAAGCATCAAGTCAATTTGATAAATCGTGACATAGGTGAGTTTGAAGTGCTTACTAGACGACATAGAGATCGCGATCGCATGCATAAAGGCAATGATACTCAAGTCGTTATTTTAAAGGACCGCATGTGCAGTTGCAATAAATGCCAATCATTTGTTTCCCTTGCTCACACGTGTTAGCTGCATGTTCCTTTATTCGAGTGAGCTACTCACAATTTATTGAACCATACTACCGGATAGATGTGTACGTGCAATGTTACTCTTTTAATTTTAAAGCCATTACATATGAGAAATATTGGCAGACTTTTGCGATGAAGATCATACCGGGCCCAAGGTGCAGAAGTGGCCGAGGGAGACCAAAGGGAACGCGAAGGCAAAACAAGATGGATCTTATTAATGTTCCAAGAGCCTTGCAATGTGGCATATGTCATCAAGAATGACATAAAAAAATAATATGTCCCAATGAAGATCGTGATCGAGTCCCTACTAGGAAGAACCGATGCAGCATTTGTCATGTAGAGGGACATAACAAAAAAAATTGTTCACTCATAACTCAATCTTCCAATCAAAACCAATAGTCCAAATTGTATATTGTTAGTTCATGGCTTAAGTATGTAATATGATTATATTGAACCTTTTGAAGTATCCAGAAATTTTACGTCATGAAATGTTTAGGTATTCGTTATTGTTTAAACCTTTAATAATGAATTGTGACGACTTTTCAAACAACACGACTTATTTTTAAAACTCTCTAAATTGTAGTTTGTCCACCAATGGATCCAGGTCCATCAGATCTTTCACTATTACATCTCCAATCTACACACAGATCCTCGCGAGCGTAGACGGGTTAGGTAAACCTTTTAAGAGAGATACATCCAATAATCATGAATGAACGTATAATATACATATATACGACGACTTATTTTCAATTCTAAGGTGTACAAGACATTACGCGTGCGTCGACGACGAGCTGTCGTTGATCGAACAGTAGAATATCATTCTCGGATGATCCCATATCTACGTTCCAGTAGCTTTTATGGGATTTCGCGTGTATCATTTTTCAGTCTTGATTGGGCTTTGATTACTGCATTCATTAAGATATGGTGGCCAGAGACACATACATTTCATATACAATGTGGCGAGTGCACTATTACACTCCAAGACGTACAGGTACAGCTTGACTTACCTATCAAAGGTATGCCCGTGATAGGAACCACTGATACAGACTATGTTGAGGAGTGTGTGAGATTACTTGGTCGAGTTCCTGTTGGAGATGACCTTCATGGAAATAAACTGAAAGTCGAATGGCTTGAATATAACGTACCTACTATACATGATGATAGCGATGAGGAGTCAGTACGACGGTATGTTCGATTGTACATTCTCCAACTAATCGGTGGTTGTCTATTCGTCGATAAGTCAAATCGATATGTACATTTGATGTTTCTACCGTTGCTCGAGGATTTTGGCATAGATAAATAGTATAGTTGGGGGAGTATCTGTTTGGCTTTTTTGTACAAGGAGTTATGCCGCGGATCTCGAGCTGGTGCACATAAGGTTGCAGGGGCATCAATTCTTGTACAATTGTGGGGATGATATAGATTTCCATTCATAGCACCAAGGTAGTTGGATGTTCCTAGAGTTCAACCTCGAACAATGGATGGAGAAGAGATGTTTAACGACGTACCTTTGTGACACATGTAATACAAATGTTATATCGTAATTTCTATAATATTAACTGCATTTTCATTTTACTAATTTATAGTTTTCTATACAGATGGATCGAAGCATTTTTGGTTACTCAGAGTGTGACACACGTTTTATCAGCTTACCGTGATGCACTCGATTCGCAGAAGGCGGATGACGTGGTGTGGCAACCTTATGCTGAGGTGATCGGATCTCTTCCCGAATATTGTATTAACGGTCACGGTAGTTGGCTATCGACGTGTCCCCTAATTTGTTTCCACATAGTCGAGTGGCATCGACCAGAAAGCGTTTTGAGACAATTTGGAATGATACAGGTCGTACCGCCAAATTGTGATTACGACACCCGACTGCTCCGCATCGAAATGTGAGGACGCGTTCAAGAAAATTGGGCAGCTTTTCACGCAAATTATATAAAAATGTGGGAGAATCGTGGTGACAACATAGTTACAGAAGAACAAAAAAAACGACACGATTAACAAGACTACATAACGTGGTATCGATCAGTCACTAGAAGATTCATTAGACATGACGGGGCTTTACGTGACTATTCAGTAACCTTTAAACTATTATTTTTCTTTCTTCATGATTTACATCTTAAATTGTGTGTATTAACCTCCTATTTTTATATCAATGTAACTTGGTGCGTCAAGTGCATCAAGTGTTCATTGATGATGGGTACGAGCAAGGTCTTGTTGCGCTTGATGAAGGCATCAGAATTTTAGATGAAGATGAAAGGCAAAGGTATACTCTATTGAATAGTGGAATTGATGTCGAACAGACCATAGATAAGGAGAATGAAGAAGATGAAGAAGATGATAAAAAAGAATCAAATATAGAGGTGAAAAGAAGAAACACACAAACACAGACTGTGGGTGGGAGGACTAGACGCCCAGGTCCACCACGTCCTTCTCGTCGGACAGAGACTGCTGCTGAGAATAGCAGATGTTCTCCTACACCAAGTTCATCCCGTCCAAGAGCGAGAAGAACAGAGACTGTTAGTGACAGTAACCAATCCCCACCACGTCATTCTTCTCATTGGTACATTCCTACATTGTCCCCAATACAACCAGAACCTCAAATGTTTGTACCTAGCACCCCGATCATGAATCTTCCTCCTTAACATTTTGATCCTTATGCACTCGGGCCGTCGTCTTCATATATGGACCATAGAATGCCTAGACATCCAACGTATCTTTCATTACATCAATACATGTCTAATCCATTTACTCCACCATGTTATAATTACAATATGTCATATAATGGAGATGACTCATTCATGAACATGTTATACATGTCGCCGCCTTATGTTCTTTTCGGCCAACCACATACAGGGAGCTAGTTTTTTGGGATGATTCAACATCTGATTTTTGGAAGCATCATTACCAAATATACAAACACAACGTCCAACTCGACATAGAGTACGTCCAGTTTGCATCAAGGAGCAACAACGTCAACGCAACTGTCGATAGACTTGTATGATAAATTTTTTTGATGGAATGACATCATACTTTCAAAACTTTCTTATTGTTTTAATTTTAAATTTTAGACAAAGATATAATGTGGTTTTCGCCTTTACAGTTTTTCACTACATATCTCTTCTTATGATCACGATTGTGTTGCATGTTTTTTAATAAATATGCATGGGTTGTCCCCTCGAGATATGTGCGTAACGTTTGCATAATTTGTCAACCTCGAGACACGTGCATGTTGTTTGCAAGACTTGTCCCCTACCAGATACGTGCGTGTCATTTGCATGGGGTGCCCATATCGAAATACGTGCTTGACCTTTGCACGATTTGCATTAATTGGACGAAATTGTATGAGTTGTTCACCTCGAGATACGTACGCGATACGTGTGTCACGTTTGCATGAATTGCACGATGTTGCTGGGTCGGCCACCTCGACATACGTGCTTGTCGTTTGCATGACTTCTCCACCCCGAGATACATGCGTGGTGTTTGTATGAGTTATTGTCCACGTCCATATACGTGCGTGTCCTTTACATCAGTTGTCTACCTCGAGATATGTGTGTGATGCGGGTTGTCTATCTCGAGATACGTACGTGATGCGGCTTGCTGTCTCGATACGTACATGATGTTTGCATGGGTTCACCACTTTGAGTTGAACAAATTACTCATTTTGAAGAGTAAATAAGAGGTTTTGTATTTTGTATAGATGACTCCTTTTGAAAATATGTCATTCATTCCACCTCATTAGTTGTATAGATGACTCATTTTCAAAAGGAGTCATTCACTCCACCTCATCAACACACATCGCCGCATGGAGCCACATCATCATCAATGACTCATTTTCAAAAGGAGATGCCTTCATTTTGTAAAGAAAAAGTACCCATCTTTATTTCATTAATTAAAAAGTAAGGTTACATTACTTTATGAAAAACCCTTTGATTTGTTATCGGTGTCCACAGTGGTCTCGTGAGGATAAGTACATTTCGTTACTCTTCTCTTCCACTGCTGTTTCTTGAAGCATTCACAGGAGATGCCTTAATTTTGTAAGCATTCACCCCACTTCTTTATAAATGTCTACAACTGGAGTGTCCGACAACATTCACGAATATGGTACGGTCGTTGACAAAAAGAGGCGTAGAGTCAGGTGCAACTACTGTGCCAAAGTGGTTCTCTTAGCTTCTCGAAAATGATTGATGCTATCATTGAGTGCGCACAAAACAATTACAAGATCCCTAGCTGTGAGGAGCTTAGAGGAAGGATTCTCCTGAATGAAATGGAAGTGATACACCAGTATGTGAAGGCTGTCCAATGCTCATGGAGTGGCACTGGATGTAGCATATTGCTAGATGGTTGGACTGATGGGAAGGGCCGAAACTTAATTAACTTTCTAGTGGATTCTCCTGGAGGCCCTATATTTCTCAGGTCTGCTGATGTTTCCGGTTTTGATAAAGATGTCAATGCAATGTTCTCATTATTAGATGGAGTAATTGAGGAAGTAGGGGTTGGAAATGTGATCCAAGTTGTCACGTACTCTACCTCTGGCTGCATGGATGCCTTGGGTAAAAAATTAACAAAGAAACACAGGACTATGTTTTGGACTGTTTGTGCATCTCATTGCATTGGCCTTGAGTTGGAGAAGATAGAAGCTTTGGCCCTTACTAAGAAAATAAAGGATAAGGTCAAAACCATAACCAGATTCATCTACAGTCACGCGATGGTTTTGAGGCTTATGAGAATGCATTGTGGCAGGAGGGACCTAGTTCAGCCCTCCAAGATCAAGCCGGCTGCGTCTTTTCTAACATTAGAAAATATTGTATCTGAACACAAGAACCTGAAGAGCATGTTTAACTCGTTGTGGAAGACTTCAACGCGGGCTTCTACAAGTGATGGGAAAATGGTAGCTGATTTGGTGGCAGAATCCTCATTCTGGACTGAAGCCAGGATGGTCCTGACGGCAACAATTCCTCTTGTGCGTGTTTTAGAACAATTAAATGGAGAAGGTGACAAACCCCAAGTAACCACATATATGAAACTATCGATCAAGCAAAAGAAAAAGATAAAAAGTGAGTTCCAGAACAAGAAAGCCAAGTACCTGCCATTTTGGAAAATTATTGATGAAATATGGGATAACCATCTCCATAGCGCTCTCCATTCTGCAGGGTACTATTTCAACCCAAGTTTTTTCTATTCTAGTGATTTCCTATCTGATGCTGAGGTTGCAAGTGGGCTTTTGTGTTGCATTGTACGAATGGTTGAGGATCGAAAGATTCAAGACTTGATATCTCTGCAAATGGATGAATATTGAATGGCTAAGGGTGGGTTCGGGAAGCAAAAGGCAGTTGAACAGAGAACAGAGATCTCCCCAGGTTAGTCAGCTCAAATATTCGTTACTTCTCAGACACTGTTTAAGTTGCTTTATTGTTAATTTCTCAATGTTCATTTTCTGTACAACTGCTCTTGATTGTTCAATAGTAATTGCAGCTGACTGGTGGTCTCGGTACGGAGGGCACTGCCCTGAAATGCAAAGATTTGCCATTAGAATTCTAAGCCAGACACGCAGTGGAGGGCTCAGATATGAACTCAGGAGAAGTTTATCTGAACAGCTGCATACGCATGGAAGGAACAATGTAGAGCAACAACAATTGAATGATCTGACTTTTGTTCATCACAACCTTCAGTTGCAGCATCATTCATCTGTCATCGGCAGATCCAACAAGGACATAATTGTTAAGGACTTGTACTCTATGAACGATTGGGTTGTGGAGCCAAAGCAGAACTCCAGAAACAACAATGATTCAGACTGGGTACTTTCAGATTTCAATGGAGTCTTAGAGGGGTCATGCCTCCAGGTTTTTCGCTAAAAGAGGAGGCTGTTTGAGATAGCAAAGATTTGGGACGACAGCGTGATCTTTTGCGTGAAAATGGTGGAATGCTTCCTTTTTGCATTTTCTGGATTTACAAATTATATCCTCAACAGAAGCATTGAGGTGGGCCTGCAGCCATAGTTCATCAATTATTAGTTTCATGGTTGTTATATGTATAGGTGGGGGAACTTGGTGTAGTATGGTATATATGTTTTCTGAAGAACTTAATGTTCTCATCATGAAAATAGATATTATGACGTAGGATATAAAAAGGAAAATACAAGGGAAGGCAATTCTATACGGTGGTGCTAATGATGCAGCCTTCTCAATTACTTACTTAATGCATAGTTTTTTTTTTTTCATATTATGTTTATGTGCTATGTCAGTGTTATCAATAGTTTCATGATCAGTTAATTTTCAAAGATTTTATCTCAGCATCGAATAGGCTAGCTAACAATTAGAATATATTCTACAACTTCTTAAACAAGATATTGCAAGAAGGATTTAAATTTCTTTACTTGTTATTTTTTTTCTTTCACCAAGTGATTGTTCGAAATTTGGGAGAATGAAATACTCAAGAAGAGAAAAACCAATATTAAAATCGAAGGAAGTTGTACTTGTCACTCGTACTCTCTGCTTTGAATACACAACCTTATATGTACATTGATATTTCTATTGAACTTATACATACATTTAAAGACTTTTTAAAAGGTACCTGCAAATCCCATTTGATGACTACAACCCACAATACAACCTAATAACCCCTCAACTATGTCCAACTCGGTCCCACTAAATTACCCATTTCATGAACACGCACTAGAACAATTTCGGTATTTAATAGAGGTTTTTAAACCCCTATTAAAATGAGGTGTTATTAAATAACACTTAGGCTCTGTTTGGTAAGCACAAACTAGCTTATCAACTAGCCGATAAGCTAGTTTATTTGTTAAGCTATGTTTGGTTTGTAGCTTATTTTAAAAATAATTTAGATGATAAGCTCCCAATTGAAACGCTACTCTGAGTAGCGTTTGAACCAAAAATCCGTCGTTTGAATTTTTTCTCGCGATTATACCCTTATTTTTTACCGTATTAATAAATTAATGCCCTTGCAAATTAGTGAAAACAAAATACGCAAATACTTAAACAAACCCCGTGAACATTAATAGCCGGGCGAAATTAGAAACCAAATAAGGGATAAATACAAACAAATTTGCTATATCACATTAGGGATTTTTAGGGTTGCTTTTTTTTTCTTTAAGAGTTGGCTATCTCTCAATCGTTGAGCATTGCTTTTTTTTCTTTGTTAATGAAAAAAATAGTGATTAATAATTAATTAAATATTATAAAACAAAGAATTTCACTAAAATTAAAAATCATTACACATAAATTTCTTAATTATAGATAATCTTGTTAGATATTTATTACATATTAAAAGTTTTAACAACGTCGAGTATAAAAATATTTTTAGATGTTATAAAAATATTTTTTAATGTAGTGTTCGAGTGGTAGGCTATTCTACATATATTTTAAAAATATTATTCTACAAAAATGAAGAATATTCGCAATAACATTGCTTCTCAATTATGGATGATGCGTTAGATATATGTATAGTTATCCTAGTCGTTTATTGTATTTTATTTACATGTGTTTATTTTTTGCGAATTTTTATAAATTAATGTGGAGTTATTTTCATGTAAGTATTTATGGACACACATAATTTAGTTTTTTAAATAATATAAATTATTTTATGGTATTAATTTGTATTTTGTAAATAAAATACAGAGTTATTTATAACAATTAATTATATGATTATATAATTAATATACTTAATTGTGTCATATGTCCTTTATTGTCATTTTGCATTTATCAGCTAATCAATCAGCTATCATTCCAAACGATTTTTAGTTGATCAGCTAGATTATCAGCTTTTCGCTACCAGCTAGTAGATTATCAGTTATCAGCTAGATTATCAGCTATCAGCTAGTTTATCAGCTATCAGCTAGCCTTGCCAAACAGAGCCTTAATTGATAGGAGTTTTAAAAAAACTCTATGTAATACATGTATTAAAAATTAAAACATAACACATTTTCACATGACATTTAATAACACTCTATTTAATAGAGGTTTTAACACCTCTATTAAATGTCAAAAATGTTCTAGTGACGTACTAAACTAACACTCATATACGCACTGGAATTCACACATACACCACAACAACTAGTTGTGGTCTCAAATCAATACGAGGACAATGGAGAAGGCTTTGCGGGAACAATATCATGGCCCAAAGAGCACATCATATTCGTTGCCATTTGAGGAAAGTGTGTTCATACTTTCTATAACTTGTTTCTTACTAAAATAAATTAGCAGTGTCAACGAATTATTAATTGAGCAACCATTCATATTTGAAGTTATGGTGCAGGAAACGACTATGGTCGGTACATGAAAATTCAGGTAAAATGTGTTTAAATGTATAAATGGTGTTTTCGAAAGCATTGTAAATTAAATGTTGACTCATTTTAATTGTATCTTTGAACTTGACAATCTTGTGTTTGCAAACAACGGGAAGAGCTTTTTACTTGACCAGTTGATCAAATTATTTGAATATTCGAATGTCAATTTTTATGTTTTTTTGGTTTTGTCAAGATGTTGGAATCGCTGACCTTATTTTAAACTTGAAAAGTAAGCTTTGGTTTTCTTTTGCAAGATTTTGTACATGTTCGTTCCTTTCAAAATTCAGAGTTAAATCTTGCTGGGCCTTATTTTTTAGAATTTCTTTGTAGCTTTTTCTTTTGTGAGTTCGGGTCCATTTTGATATGGAAAATATTGATCTAGAGATTCTCTTCTCCTATTATTTTGTCTGGTTTTTCAGCTTAAGAAAATTTCTTGGTAGCGTTTTAACTGACTGGATTTTCTGGAATTTTTCTAAGAGCTTATAGTTTAAAGTTACATATTTTGCGATTTCCCATAGCGTGACTCTGTTGCTTGGTCCTCCTGGACGTGGGAAATCGACATTGCTGATGGCTCTTACTGCTAAAACTAAATTAGTCTTTCAAGGTTATTTCCACTTTAGAACTCCCTTAATTAAGACTATAATGTAGACAATGTGATATGAAGTAAGTTGTTGGTTACGAACATGCAAAAAGAGAAATATGAAACGGAAAAAGAAGAAAAGGAAGCTGCTCACATACTTCAATAAATTGAAGCAGCATGTCTGTTATTAATTAATCGACTTTAGATTGAACCAGCATTCTGTAAGTATTAATTAAATTATACTTATCATAAGTGATCCATGTGAGCCCCACACATTACAAGTGTCAAATTATGATTAAAGATAAATGGGCGGTTATCTTTTGGGAAATGAAACAACGCAATTTGGTCCCCAATTCCATTCTCTTGAAGTTTGACTCCGAACACCATTAAGGAGGGGAGAAGAAGGATTTGAAAGAACAAGCTTATTAAATAACGACAATGGCTGGAGGTAAATCCTTATTATTTATTTCCGCATTATGACTTACAGTTGGTATAAGAGCTACAATGTCTCTACCTTGTTGTTTTGCTTGATTTGATTCATGAATTTTCATGATCTATAATGTTTAATTTTGAATAAATTCTTGTTAAATTCTCGGCAAGTTTGCAGTTTTAATTTCCTAATTTGTTTCGCGTTTAAGTTTTGGAAAACATTGAGAAAATCGATTAATATAATTAGATTTGGTTGAGAAAATGTGTTGTTATCCTGAACAACAAAATATTTGACATGTAGGATTCTTATTGTTATCTTTTGGCTCACGTTTCTTTTGAGAAACTATGTTGAGAAATTGTGTTGTTATCTTTTGGCTCACGTTTCTTTGTCATCTACGTACCCTTATGAATCATAATTTGATCAATTGGAGGATTTCTATGGAAAAATTACAGATGTACTGCCAAAATTAATATAAATGAGTAAAATAAGTTAGATTTTTTTTATTCCAAAAGTAAGGTAAAAAGCCTTTTGGAAATGCGTTATTAGTGGGAGAAAATTTAGTCTGCTGAAAATACACGAATATCGCATTCTAATGCGCCATTCGTGTATTTTCACCCCGTGACCGTCATCTTCCTGGAGAACGCAGGGAATATATTCCCTGCGTTCTCGAGGTTGCAGGCTACAATTGAGGGGTCTAGGTAGGGCGTCAGACATTGAATTTTCGATTATTTAATGTGGTTGTTGGTGGGGTGTTGTTGATGGGTATAAGATCAAACAAAAAGAGCAACAGAGAGAGAGAGCGAATGAGAAAGAGAGATAGCAACAAAGTAGTGACAAAAAGGAGAAGCAGAGACCGATAGAGAGGAGTAGGCGAGACTCGAGAGGGGGAAAAGGGAGACCGTGAGAGAGAGAGAGAGAGAGAGAGAGAGAGAGAGAGAGAGAGAGAGAGAGAGAGAGAGACACCGATAGAGAGGAGTAGTAAAGAGACCGGAAGGAGCAAGAGAGACCGAGATGGGGGAAGAGGGAGACCGTGGGAGGGAGAGAGAGAAGATCTTGAGAGACCGAGAAGGGGGAAGGGAGATTGTGCGAGAGAGAGCGAGAGAGGAGAGAGAGTTGGGTGATCGAGATAGGGGGAAGGGAGTAACAAAGAGAGAGAGAGGGGAGGTTGGGTTGGGTTGTGGGTTGGGTCATTTGTTTTTGGTCAAATACTTGATAGAGTTAATTGGGTTGGGTAGTGAAAGAGTTGGGTGAGTTGTGGGTTGGGTAGTAGTGACAGAGTTGGGTCATTGAGTTGTGAGAGAGTTAGATTTGTTGGGATTTTTTGTTGAGGTTTTTTGTGGTTGACCAGGTTGTTAAAACTGAAGACGATCAGATTTTTTAATTTTATTATTAAAGAATAACATTGTAGTTAGTAATATTTATTTAAGTAAAATGTAACTCTAATTTTTTATTTTTTCAAGGAATATCAAATAGAAGATCAACATAAGTAGGTTTTGTTGAAGTTGAAGGTTGTCAAAAATTAAGAGGTTCGGATTTTTTTATTTAATTTTTAAATAATAGCATTGTAGTTAGTAATATTTATATAAATAAAAGCTAACTTTTTATTTTTTTCAGGGATTATCAAATTGAAGATATAGAAAAAAAGAAGAAGGAAATTAGTTAGTACAAAAATTAATTTATTTAAGTTTGATTATGTTTGACTTGGTAATTTTAGTAAAAAAAAAAAAAAAATTATGTGGAGTTTGTTTGTTAAAACCAAAAATTTTTATGCTCAGTTATTTTTTTTAACATATGCCCTAATTCGATTGTGATTTAAATATGAGTTATTAATTGATACTTCATGCAGACAAATGAGTATGCTCTGTAGTTGCGCTATTAAGGCGATCATCTACATCAGAAAGTTTGATTGCGATTTAAATCCTCAATTTGATGAACGAATGACGTTTGATATATATACAATTTTTTACATCATCATAGTTCAATAAATTATGTAGGTCATGGAACATAGGAACATCCCATTTATCTTTTATGAGAACGGTGAAATTGTAAATGGTAAGAATGACATTAAATACAACGCACCTCTATCAGCAATGTTGATGTTTGAGTTTTGGGCGAGTAGACAACAATTGATGGATCACGTGTGTAACGCATTCAATATCTCATCTACAGAAACTGTAGTAAGGATGACTTATCGTCACGCGATAACCCTCCTCGAGGGTTCGCAGTATTTTGTCCTAATATTGGTGGAAGACGCGACACACTTCGACTTGATGTGGGTGATAGTGGACAATCTACCATTAACTTTAAAGGTATATATTTATTGAACATTTGAGCCAATCGATCATTTTCAAAATCGTACTGTTTATTCGCAACTAGTAGATGAAGATGTCAGTACGTCAGACACTAGATCGATGATGGAAAGATTACGTATGCAATCACCACATGGTGATGATGAACACAACGACGATGATGACATTAATGACGCGGACGAGGACATGTCTGCCCCTGAGGATGTTGCATCATCAATCGATTGGGAAAACCTAAATGTTGTTACGGATGACCCAAGGTATGAACCTCCAAGGGCGGAAACGTGCAAGATGATGAGTAGTTTGCTATAAATGAAGAGAATTTCATGGAGGAAGCAATTGATGATGAAGTTCACCAACCACTGTCGATGTATCATGAAATCGATTAGGAGGTGGCTAACTCCATTGCGACCCTACATTCTCATCAACAGACTGAGGGGACATGTCTAATTCTGATTTGGAAATAGGGATGTGCTTTGACAACAAAAAAAAACTTACAACATGCAATCAAAGTATGACATGTTAACATACATTGTCAATATCATGTGATGGAATCAACTACAACTTTTTGGGTGATCAAGTGCAGAAGTGCACGAGACGGGTGCATGTGGCGTCTGCATGCGTATTTGTGAAACAAAACACAATTATGGGAGATCACACGATTAGACGCGTCGCACAATAGTATAAATCCTGACGTAGAACGCGGTCATGCCCATCTCGATGCCAACATGCTTGCGTGAGAGATCCAAAGCATTGTCTAGGTAAATCAGGCAATAACTATCAAAGCATTAATACAAATAATTAAGGGAAAATACGGATACGAATTTACTATAAGCGAATGTGAGATGCCAAAAGGAAGGCAGTTGCAAATGCATTTAGAGATTGGGATGAGTCATACGCTAAATTGCCAAACTGGTTGGCAACTATAAAAATTAAAAGTCCGGGGACAACAATTGAGTGGTCACATAGACATTGGGCTTCTGATGAGATAAGGACTGAGTGTCTTTAATTTTGTCGAGTGATTTTCGCATTTGAAGCATCAATACAAGCTTTCAGGTTTTGCAGGCATCTACTTCAAATTGACGCGACTTTCTTATATGGCAAATATAGTAATAAACTAATGATTGTCATATCTATTGATGGTAATAGACACATACTACCGGTAGCATTTGCTGTTGCAGAAACTGAATCTACGGATTCATGGGGATGGTTTTTGAGGATGTTGCGTAAACACATGACTGATAGATATGGTATTTGCATTATTTCTGATCTTCATCCTGCCATTCTGGAGGCGGTCAACACATCGACCAATATTTTTTGTCCCCCAAAAGGATACCACCATTATTGTCTGCTACACATGGTCAGTAATTTCAACACCTAATTCAAAAATGAGCCTTTGAAAAACCTACTTTCTCAAGCACCTGGTTAACATTAAATTCGAAAATTTAATGTGTGCATGGCACATTTTCCATGTTTATCATCTCGAACCCCTCAATGTATGCAATATGTCAATGTCATCCCTTAAGAACTATGGACTCAATCGTATGACAGAGGCATGCGGTACGGATGGATGAATTCTAATGGTGTTGGTATGTATGAAATGCAAATTTTATTTTGCATTCAACAATTTAGTTATCACTGAAGTAATATTGCTTACACGAATTTATTTTTCAATTGTAGAATGTTTTAATGGTGTATTGAAAGGGACTCGATTCTTGCCAATAACAATGATTATTCAAATGATTTACTATATATTGGTGACATACCAAGATCGACATAAATAGGAAATCAATGTATGGCCAATCGTACACGAATTATGTCATGGATAAACTCCCACATTACGAACAAGCTGCAAGGAGGCAACAAGTCAATTTGATAAATCGTGACATAGGTGAGTTTGAAGTGCTTACTGGACGACATAGAGATCGCATGCATAAAGTCAACAATACCCAAGTCGTTATCTTAAAGGACCGCATGTGCAGTTGCAATAAATGGCAATCGTTTGGTTTCCCTCGCTCACACGTGTTAGCTACATGTTCCTTTATTCGAGTGAGCTACTCGCAATTTATCGAACCATATTACCGCATAGATGTGTACACGCAATGTTACTCCTTTAATTTTAAAGCCATTCCAGATGAGAAATATTGGTAAGCTTTTACGATGAAGATCATACTGGACCCAGGGTGCAGACGTGGCCGAGGGAGACCAAAGGGAACGCGAAGGCAAAACGAGATGGATCTTCCTAATGTTTTAAGAGCCATGCAATGTGGCGTATGTCATCAAGAAGGACATAAAAGAACAATATCTCCCAATAAAGATCATGATCGAGTCCCTACTAGGAATAATCGATGCAGCATTTGCCGTGCAGAGGGACATAACAAAAAAACAATTGTTCGGTCATAGCTCAATCTTCCAATCAAAACCAATAGTCCATTTTGTATATTGTTTGTTCACGGCTTAAGTATGTAATTTGATTATATTGAACCTGATGAAGCATCCTGAAATTTTACGTCATGAAATGTTTAGGTATTTGTTATTGTTTAAACCTTTAATAATGAATTGTGGCGACTTTTTGAACAATATGACTAATTTTTAAAACTCTCTAAATTATAGTTTGTACACCAATGGATCCAGATCCATCAGATCTTTTACTATTACATCTCCAATCTACACACAAATCCTGACGAGCGTGGACGGGTCAGGTAAATTTTTTTAAGATGGATACATGTAATGTTCATGAATAAATGTATAATATACATATATATTGACAGATTATTTTCAATTATAAGGTGTACGAAACATTGCGCGTGCGTCGATGACGGAGTGTCATTGATCGAACAGTGGACTATTATTCTCGAATGTTCTCATATCCACGTTTTAGTGGGTTTTATGGGATTTCGTACGTATCATTTTTCAGCCTTGATTGGGCTTTGATTACTGCATTCGTTGAGAGATGGCGCCCAGAGTTACGTACATTTCATGTTCAATGTGGCGAATGCATTATTACACTCTAGGACGTACAAGTACAGCTCGGCTTACCTATTGAAGGTATGCCTGTGATGGGAACCACCGATATAGACTATGTTGATGTGTGTGATAGGCTACTTAGTCGAATTCCTATTGGAGATGACCTTCGTAGAAATAAAAGTCAAATGGCTTAAACGTAACGTACCAGCTATACATGACAACGGCGATGAGGAGTTGGTGCGACGGTATGTTCAATCGTACATTCACCAACTAATCGGTGGTTGTCTATTCGCCGACAAGTCAAATCGATATGTATATCTGATGTTTCTACTGTTGCTCGAGGATTTTGACATAGCTGGACAATATAGTTGGGCGAGTGCCTATTTGGCTTTTTTGTACAGGGAGTTGTGCCACGGATCTCGCGCGAGTGCACATGAGGTTGCAGGGGCGTCAATTCTTGTACAACTGTGGGCATGGGTTAGATTTACATTAATAGCACCAAGGCGGCTGGGTGTTCCTAGAGTTCAACCTCGAACAATGGATGGATAAGATATACTTAATGTCGTCCAATTGGGACACAAGTAATACAAATGTTATATCGTAATTTCTATAATATTAATTACATTTTCATTTTACTAATTTATAGTTTTATATACCGATGAATTGATGCATTTTCGATTACTCAGAGTGCGACACACATTTTATCAGCTTACCGTGATGCATTCGATTCGCGGAATGAGGATGACGTGGTGTGACAACCTTATGGTAAATTCATTGGGTATCTTCCCAAATACCGTACCGATGGTCAAGGTAGCTGGCTATCGACGTGTCCCCTAATTTGTTTCCACATAATCGAGTGGCATCGACCAGAAAGAGTTTTGAGACAATTCAGAATGATGCAGGTCGTGCCACCCAACTGTAATTACGACACCTGACTGCACCACATCGAGATGCGAGGATGCGTTCAAGAAAATTGGATGGCTTTGCACGCAAACTATATATAGATGTGGCAAAATCTTGGTGATAGCATAGTCACACCGGAACAAGAAGAATGATATGATCAACAAGACTACATGACGTGGTATCAATCAGTCACTAGAAGATTCATTGGACGCGACAGAGCTTTTCGTGACTATTCAGTAACCTTTAGACTATTATTCTTTTTTCCTCAGAATTTACTTCTTAAATTGTGTGTACTAAACTCATGTTTTTATATCAGTGTAACTTGTTGCGTTGACTGCAGCGAGTGTTCATTGAGGATGGGTACAAACAAGGTCTTGCTGCGCTTGATGAAGGCATCAAAGTTTTAGATGAAAATGAAAGGCAAAGGTCTACTATATAGAATAGTGGAATTGATGTTGAACTGGCCGTAAATAAGAAGAATGAAGAAAATGATCAAGGTGAATTAAATAGAGAGGTGAGAAAAAGAACAATATAAACACAAACTGTGGGTGGGAGCACTAGACGTCCTCGTCCACCACGTCCTTCTCGTCGGACAGAGACTGCTGGTGAGAGTAGCAGACGTTCTTCTACACAACGTTCATCTCGTCCGAAAGCGAGAAGAATAGAGATCGTCGGTGACAATAGCAAACGTTGATCCCCCACCACGTCATTCTTCTCATGGGTACATTCCTACATTGTCTCCAATGCAACCAGAACCTCAAATGTTTGTACCTAGTATGCTGATCATGAATCTTCCTCCTTACCATTTTGATCCTTATGCACCCGGGTCATCATCTTCATATATGGACCATGGAATGCCTAGACATCCAATGTATCCTTCATTGCCTTAATACATGCCGAGTCCATTTACTCCACCATGTTATAATTACAATATGTCATATAGTGGAGATGGCTCATTCATGAACTTGTTAAGCATGCCGCCTCCTCATGTTCCTTTCGGCCAACCACATACAGGAAGTCAATTTTTTGGGATGGTTCAACCTCCTATTTTTGGAAGCATTAGTACCAGAGGTGAGTCGAATGAATCGGAGGAAGAACATCAATCAACTCAACAAAATTATATGCAAGATCAGCAACCTCGACAAACTCAACCGGGTTTACAAACACAATGTCCAACTCGACATAAAGTACGTCCAGTTTGCATCACGGGGCAATAACGTCAACGTAACCGTTGATAGACCTGTATGATAAGTTTTTTTGATTGAATGAAATCATACTTTCAAGACTTCCTTATTGTTTTAATTTTAAAATCTAGAAAAAGAGATAACGTGGTTTTGGCCTTTACAGTTTTTCATCTACATATCTATTCGTATGATCACGATTATGTTGCATGGTTTGTAGTAGATATGTATAGGTTGCTCCCTCGAGAAACGTGTGTATCATTTGTACGGATTATCCACCTTGAGATACGTGCGTATTGTTTGCACGAGTTGTCCACCTTCAGATATGTGCGTGTCGTTTGCATGGGTTATCCACCTCGAGCACGTGTGTGACGTTTACATGGTTTACTTTAATTGCATGAGATTACATGGTTGCCCACCTCGAAATATGTGCATGACCTTTGCACAATTTGCATTGATTGGACGAGGTTATATGAGTTGTCCACCTCGAGATACGTGTGCGACGTTTGCATGGATTGCACGAGGTTGCATGAGTTGCACACCTCATGATACGTGTGTTACGTTTGCATGAATTGCACGAAGTTGCATGGGTCGGCCACCTTGACATACGAGTGTGACATTTGCATGACTTCTCCACCTTGAGATACATGCGTTACGTTTGCATGAGTTGTCCACGTCCATATACGTGCGTGTCCTTTACATGAGTTGTATATACCTCGAGATACGTGCGTGAGACGAGTTGTCCATCTCGAGATACGTACATGAAACAACTTTTCTATCTCGATACATATATGTCGTTTGCATGGGTTCACCGCTTTAAGTTGAACAAATTACTCTTTTTGAGGAGTAATTAAGAGCTTTTGTATTTTGTATAGATGACTCCTTTTGAAAAGGAGCCATTTATTTCACCTCATTATTTTGTATAGATGACTCTTTTTCAAAACACATCAACGCATGAAGCCTCATCATCATCAATGACTCATTTTCAAAAGGAGACATATCTTACTTTTGTAAATTTAAAGTAGCCATCCTTATTTGACGAATAAAAAAGTATCGTTACCTTACTTTGTGAACCCATTACTATGCTTGACATGTGTCACATTGATAATCATCGTTTAGTTAATATGTCCACTTATATATATAAAATCGTGAGAATCAGTTATGGATACAATGTATCACATTCTTATTGCTTGACATGTGTCACATTACTTAATATCTTATTATGTGACATGGAATATATATATATATATATATATATATATATATATATATATATATGTTAGTATTGTTTAAATAAGCATGAAATACATTAAGAGATTCAGGGATTAAAATGTAGAATGATCTATACATGTGAGAATTTGAATAATGTTAGAGTAGCCACAACATCTATATTATGAAAAATTATTTAATTAATTATTGGCTCATTCATGCATTTGTTGTAATTGGTTATATGGTTATGGTAAAATTCATCCGACATGATATTTTATTATATTCATATAATTAATTAGAATAGAATATCAAATTATATTTTCTAAATTTACCTACGGGAATTGAGAAAAGGAAAATAATTTGATAATTTTATTATATGGTTAATGAATCTTATTTAGTAAACGCATTAGCCCACAGACATGTTTTTATGTCACTTGATTTATTTCTTTTATTATGTTTGCATTGGAAAAACATATTATTTTTAGTCTCTATTTGTTGTTAAGCATGTATTTATTTATTTAATATTTGCGGCTACTCATATACCCATCTTAAGTTCTGAGTTAAAGTTTGAGATCTCGTCTCTTAATGGAGAGAATTATAGGGTATGGAAGGAGAAAATTCTCCTTTATTTGGGAGTAATGGATATGGATTTTGCCCTACGTACGGACGAACCACTTGTAATCACCGAGGCTAGCCTTCCTGACGTAGTTGATCTCTATGAAAAATGGGAGAGATCTAACCGCATTTGTGTTATGTTCATTAAAATGAACATAACGGCTAGTATTTGGGGTACGATGGATAAGTATGACAAGGTCCATCCATTACTTAAGGCCATTGAGGATCAATTTCAAACATCCGATAAGGCATTGGCCAGTACCCTAATCATGCAATTCTCATCACTTTGGATGATCCGAGTTAAGGGTGTGCAAGAGCACATCATGTGGATGAGGGACATAGCGGCCCGGCTCAAAACACTCAAGGTTAATATGTCTGAAAGCTTCTTAGTGCACTACATCTTGAACACAGTCCCTCCTCAGTATGCACTCTTTAAGATCTCTTATAACACATATAAAGATAAATGGTCGATCAACGAGTTGACGGTCGTGTGTTCAAGAGGAAAGTAGACTGATTATGGAGCAAGGAGAGAGTAGTGTACTGTTGGTGACGGACAAGAAAAAAGACTGGAAAGCTGACTGGAATGGGAAAGCAAAAATGCAACCCCATGGTGGAATTGTAAAGAAAGAATCAAAGTGTTTCTCATGTAAAAAGAAGGGACACATGAAGAAGGATTGCATCAAATTCCAACAGTGGCTTCAAAAGAAAGGTATATCAATTTCATATGTTTGTTTTGAATCTAATATTGTTGATACCTTAAGTGACACTTAGTGGATTGGCTCTGGTTCTTCAATCCATGTTTCCAATACATTGCAGGATATGTCAAATCTATGGAAACTAGCAGGAAGTGAGTTGAGCATTTATTCATTAAATAAAATGCGTTTACATGTGGAAGTTGTTGGGACATGCATGTTAAAACTGTCTAGTGACTTTATTTTGAAATTGAACAATGTTTTCTATGTACCTGGTTTTTCCATAAACTTGATTTCAATTTCACGATTTTTGTATTTGGGATTTTGCTTCAACTTTTCTGGAACATCTTTTGATTTAGTATTTAAATCAAATATCGTTAGACATTGTACTTTATTGAATGGTTTATTTTGTTTGAGTTTAGAAAATAATGCCACTACAATGCATGCTACTGGTTTGAAAAGAAGTGCCATAAATGATTATTCTTCAGTGTTATGGCACCGGAGATCGGGACACATCTGAAAAGATCAAATCAAAAGATTAGTAAATGACAGAGTACTAAGTGCTCTTGACTTTGCTGATTTTAAGATTTGTATGAACTGCATAAAGGGAAATCAGACTAAAGTATCTAAGAAAGGTGCTAATAGAAGTTCTTCATTATTGGAAATCATCCATACCGATATATGTTGTCCGGATATGGACATTAAGACTGGTCCAAAATATTTTATCTCATTTATTGATGATTTCTCACGTTTCATGTATGTCTATTTGCTTTATCATAAAAATGAAGCATTGGATGCCTTTAAAGTTTTCAAGGCTGAAGTAAAGAAACAAAAGTGGTAAACATATTAAGATTGTCAGATCTAACGGAGGAGGTGAATATTATGGTAGATACACTGAGGATGGACAAACATTTGGTCCATTTACTAAGTTTCTTCAAGAGTAAGGAATAGTTCCTCAATACACCAATCTAGGCTCTCCTAGTGAGAATGGTGTAGCGGAAAGAAGAAACCGGAACTTAATGGATATGGTTAGGAGTATGCGTAGTAATTCAATCCTACCTATCTCTTTGTGGAGTGAAGCTCTCAAAACGACGGTGTATATATTAAATAGGGTTTCAAATAAGGTTGTTTCAAAGTCGTCATTTGAGTTAATGAAAGGTTGGAAACATAGTTTATGACATATACGCGTTTGGGGATGCCCGTGTGAATGGAGAATATATAATCCACATGAAAAGAAGTTGGATCATAGGACCATTAGCGGGTATTTCATTGGATATGTCGAAAGTTCTAAAGGATATCACGTCTATTGTCCTTCTCATAGCACTAGAATTGTGGAATATAAAAATGCAAATTTTCTAGGGAATGACATTATTAGTGGGAGGGATCATTTTCAGGATAATGTTCCTTAAAGGGTTCATTTTGATAATATTTCTTCTACATCAAGTAGTCATATGTATCTCATTCCAAGTTATGCTCAAGTTCCATTAAGAATTGAGGAACAACGAGTTTAAATTTCACGAATTGTTGACAATACTCCAATAAATCAAGTTGTTCATGAAGAACCAAAAATGGTAGAACAAACCTTTGTTCATGAAGAACGTGAAATTGTAGAGCAACCAATTGTTCATGAAGTACCTCAAGTAAATGAACAAGTTGATCAACATGATCTTCAAGAAATTGTTGATGCATCGTTAAGAAGATCTACTAGAGTTAAAATGTCAACAATGCCTAGTGATTTCATTATGTATCTGCAAGAATTGGACTATAATGTCGGAGCCGATAGTTATCCCGAATCTTTTTAACAAGCCATGAATTGTGCTGAATTTGAATTATGGCATGATGTTATAATTGATGAAATGAATTTTATGTCATCTAATGATGTTTGGGATTGTTGAGTTGCCTAAATAAGCCAAGGCTATTGGTTGTAAATGGGTCTTTAAGACTAAGAAGGACTCATTAGGCAACATTGAGAGATACAAGGCTAGACTTGTTGCAAAAGAATTCACACAGAAGGAGTCGATTACAAGGAGACTTTTTCTCCTGTATCTAAGAAAGATTCTCTTCACATAATTTTGGCTTTGGTTGCACATTTTAATTTTGAGTTGCAACGAATGGATGTGAAAACCGGATTTCTTAATGGTCAATTGGAGGAAGAGGTTTACATAAAACAACCAGAAGGATTTTCCTCTATTGGCAATGAGAATTTGGTTTGCAAGCTTAAGAAATCAATATATGGATTGAAACAAGCCTCCCGACAGTGGTATTTGAAGTTTCATGATGTTATCTTTTCATTTGGTTTTGTTGAGAATATTATGGATAATTGTATATACCAGGAGGTTTGTGGGAGCAAAATTTGTTTTCTCATTCTATACGTGGATGACATTTTACTTGCAACAAATGATAAGGGTATGCTTCATGAAGTGAAACAATTCCTTTCTAATAGTTTTGATATGAAGAATATGGGAGATGCATCCTATGTTATTGGCATTAAGATCCATAGAGATAGGATACGTTGTATTCTTAGTATGTCTCAGGAAGCCTATATCAACAAAGTTTTGGAAAGACTCATAATAAAGGATTGTTCACCTAGTGTAGCTCCCGTTGTAAGGGGTGATAAGTTCAGTTTGAACCAATCCCCTAAAAATGATCTCGAACGGGAATAAATGTTCAATATCCCTTATGCTTCAGCCGTTAGAAGCTTGATGTATGCTCAGGTATGCACAAGACTTGACATAACATTTGCAATTGGGATGTTAAGAAGATATCAGAGTAACCCGGGTATGGACCACTGGAGAGCTGCAAACAAGGTTATGAGATAACTTCACGGGACAAAGAACTACATGCTTATATATAGACGAACTGATACTTTGGAAGTCACTGGCTACTCGAATTCAGACTTTGCCGGTTGCATTGATTCGCGTAAATCAACATTGGGATTTATTTTCATGCTAGCTGGTGGAGCTTTATCATGGAGAAGCACAAAGCAAACATTGATTGCTAATTCCACTATGAAGGTTGAGTTTGTTTCTCGTTTTGAGGCTACTTCTCAAGGTGTTTGGCTAAAGATTTTCATTTCTGGGCTTAGAATCATGGATTCTATCTCTAGGCCATTGAAAATGTATTATGATAATTCAGCTGCTATTTTTATGGCTAAGAACATTTAAAGTAGGAGTCGAAGCAAGCACATCGACATTAAGTACTTAGCCATAAGGGAACGTGTCAAGGACAAAACAGTGGTCGTTGAGCACATTAGCACTGAATTAATGATTGCGAGTCCTTTAACTAAATCCATGCCACCAATGAAGTTTAACGACTTAGGTCCATTATGTGATTATCATTGTAAGAATGATGTTTATTGGAACTCTTTTGAGATATTTCTTTACTTAGGTATTGTGTACACATTCATGTTTTATTTAATTTGAGAAATATCATTAAGTTTGGACCAAGAATAAACATGAGGTTTATTCATTAAGTTTTGACAATATGTTAAGAAATTTAATGCATTATGATACGTGGAAGATATTACTTAATTGATAGAGGATATATTGTCATGATTCATGCATTTTATTTTTTAATTTTGGTGAAAATGTGTATATGGATCAAGTGGGAGAATGTAAGTATTAATTAAATTATACTTATCATAAGTGATCCATGTGGGACCCACACATTACAAGTGTCAAATTATAATTAAAGATAACAGTTGATGGGCAACGAATCCTTTGAGAAACTAAACAACACAATTTGGTCCCCAATTCCATTCTCTTGAAGTTTGACTCCGAACACCATTAAGGAGAGAAGGAGAAAGATTTGAAAGATCAAGCTTAACAAATAACAACAATGGCTGGAGGTAAATCCTTATTATTTATTTTAGCATTATGACTTACACATTCAGATTATCCAGATTCAGTGTGTCGTGCTCTCATATTTGTCTTGGAAAACGGGTGCCATTCCGAATCACCCAAAAATCTGTGAGGTCCTTTCAAAGAAGTTCCTTGAGCATCCTAGCAAATTGCAAAAATAACATGTGAGAAATCTATTCTTTATATCTAATATTAGTTACCATTTTATCAAGGTGAATGATCCTTAACATATGACTTTATGAAACATATGTAGATTGATAAGGTTTTTTTAGGTATTGATGGTATGAATTCTCTCTCTCTCTCTCTCTCTCTCTCTCTTTCTCTCTCTTTCTCTCTCTCTCCCTCTCTCTCTCTCTCTTGAGGGATGTAATGTGAAGTAAATGATATAATAATGATCCAGTGACATTCTTTTCACTGCCAACATTTGCTACATAATTATATGGGTCCATTGAATCATGCACTGTCTATGTGTTTGCGCACATTCGAATGTATCCAACGGAGCCTAACAGTTGTGTATCAAAAAGATATCACAGTAGCATTACTAAGTTATAATTAGGTTTTATTTGTTATTATTGGCGTGATGCCATTATTATTGTGTCAATTCAGTCGAAGTGGCAATCTGTCATAGTCATAATACCTTATGCTCAGCACCTTATAACCACATGGTGATGTATGGAGGAGCATAATCTAATAACTTTTTATTGGCCAATAATAACGGGAAAGTATGTATTCATTGAGCAATTGGGGTGTTAGATAGACTGTCTTCAATTTTCTTCTTTCTGTTGGTTTAGAAGACGAATGAAAGATAAAGAAGAACAATTGACAAGTTTTTCAAAAAGAGAAAATCAACAATGGAAACAAAAAAATTTTGTTTTGGTTCACCTAAAAAATCAGCCCAAAAAATAGTACACAATAACTGAATATAATTCTCTTAATTTCACAAAAACAATGGTACATCATATATAGTTAAAAGCAAAAGTGAATTATAGAAAGTCCTAAATAACTCTACTTTTAATTCTAATCTACACACCAAATCCGCGAACTAAAGGATTTTGTCAGAGATAGCTAAGAGATGTTCATCAAGGAAATCATCTCGAAGCAGGACAGGTGCTACACCATTCTCGATGCGGCTGAGATGGCTAGAAATAAGAGTTTCCGCACCTTTTGTCTTTAATCTCAATATCAAACTCTTGTAACAAAAGTATCCATCGAATGAGATGAGGTCTAGCTTCCTTTTTGGCCAATAAGTACTTTACGGTTGCATGGTCGGAATAGATGACCACTTTAATACATAAGAGATAAGGCCAAGATTTCTCCAAAGCAAAGAAGACAGCTAAAAGCTCTTTTTCGGTAGTAGTGTAATTCAGTTGGGCAATATCAAAAGTTTGAGAGGCATAGTATATGACATGTGAAGCAAATCCCAACTTATCGCCCAAGAACAACTCCCACAGAGTGGTTACTGACATCACACATGATCTTAAAAGGTAGCTCTTAGTTGGGAGCTCGGATCACATGAGTAGAGATGAGAGAGTCTTTGAGTGCATCGAATGCATTCTTACGTGCCTTGTCGAGATCGAAAGGCACGTCTTTTTGAAGAAGACGACATAGGGGTTATGCAATTTTGGAGAAAATCCTTAATGAAAAACTGATAGAAACTGGCGTGACCAAGGAAGGATCGAATTTCTCACAAAGTTGTGGGGTAGGACAATTTTTGAGTTATTTCAATTTTTGCCGAGTCTACCTCCACACCCATAGTAGAAACGATGTGACCCAAGATAAGATATTGATCCACCATAAAGTGACATTTCTCATAATTAAGGACCAAGTTCTCCTTGATACATCTGTAAAGTAACTTAATAAGGTAACTAAAGAAAATATCGAATGAGTTGTCGTAAACAATAAAATAATTCATGAATACTTTGATGAAGTGCTCAATGAAGTCAAAGAATATGTTCATCATACACTAATGAAAGGTAGCAGGTGCATTGCATAGCCCAAAAGGCATGCGCCGGTAAACAAAGGTACCGAAAAGATAAGTGAAAGTGGTCTTCTTCTGATCCTCAGGTGCTACAGGAATCTGGTGAAAACTAAAGTATCCATCCAAGTAGCATTAATGCGGTCTGCTCGCTAAATGCTCTAACATCTGGTCGATGAAAGGCAGTGGGAAGTGGTCTTTTCGTGCGGAAGCATTAAGCTTCCTATAATCAATGCAAACCCACCATCCGTTTTGGATGCGAGTTAGGACTTACACACCCCGTGAGTTCATGACCACTGTGATCCCCATTTTCTTAGGAACCACCTGAACAAGACTGACTCAATTGCTATCGAAGATCGGATAGATCATCTCAACATCAAAGAGCTTCATAATCTCTTTTTTAACTGCTTCCATTATCGGTGGGTTCAGTTGCCATTGTGCTTCTTACAAAAGTTTAGACCTTCTTCTATATGTATCTGATGCATGCATGTGGAAGGGTTAATACCTTTGATATCAGCAATCGTCTGCCCAAAAGCGTATTTGAACTCTCGAAACACATTTATGATCTTCTTTTCCTCTAGTAATGTGAGTTTAGTTGAGATGATCACAAGTAAAGTCTCATTTTTACCTAAAAGCACATATTTGAGATGACTTGGTAGTGGTTTGAGCTCCAATGTGGGGGCTCGCTCCATAGAAGGGAGAAGTGTAGAGTTTGAAGTAGGTAAGTCAAGATATGCTAGGGTGGGAAAATGGAATGGAGTAGAGTCCAACTCAGATATCAGCTCCTCGATCTCAGTATCGAGGATGAAAGATTGCTTTCACAAAAAAATCAGTGTTGAGATGATTCTCTAACACCATTTCATATCATCGCCTTTCACAAGAAAGGCATCGTGGACAATTGAGTCCATACTGTCCAAGGCAAGCACCACAGAAGAGGAATCACAAGGATGAAGCATCGCATCATAGATGTTGAACTTAATAAGTTCACCATCAAAATTCATGGTAAAAGAACCACTATGAACAGTAATCTTAGTCTTGGCAATCTTAAGGAATGGCCTACCAAATAAGGTTGAGGAGAAATGGGGGCATAGTTGATTCTTCATATCAATAATATAAAAGTTAGCAGGAACTATGAGCTCACTAACTTTCTCCAGAATGTCTTTCAAGACACCCACAGGACGGACGATGGCAGATCAGCCAAATGTATGACAACTCTAGTATCCTTCAGAGCGCTAGCCTTCAATGTCTCACATATGGATAATGTCTTGACATTAATAGAGGCGCCGAGGTTGCATATAGTTTTCTGGATCTCAACTTCACCAATTGTGCAAGGGACAGTGAACATGCCCGAGTCCTTACACTTATTGGGCAACTTCTTGCGTTGGATAACATAAACATTTTCACCTGCGGCGATTTTCTCGTTGACTTTGAGTTGACCTTTGTTGGTACATAGGTCTTTAGCAACTTAGCATAGTGGGGCATATATGCTAAGACATCAAGAAGTGGGATGTTTATCACTACTTTCCTTTGGATTGTCAAAATTTCCTTCTCTTCTCCAGCCTTTTTATTCTTAATGAGGGGTTGAGGGAATGGGGGCAGGATTTTGAGAGAAAGTTGTGCTTCCTTATCCAAGATTATTGTTTCAGTGGGAGACGGTTGAACTTTGAGCTTTTGCTCGACTTCCTTGGATTTAAGGGCGGCTTTTTTAGGCTTGGGTTCTTTAGGAGTCTTCTCCAACTTTTTGCCGCTACGAAGTGTGACGACATTGACATTTGCATTAGGACTCAAATGTGGTTGAGAAGGCAGCTTGCCTTTCTCATCCATACACCCTACCCAAAGGTTACCCTACTTGAACCTCTAGATTCTTAATGTTTGCAGTATGACTCGTGGTTGTTACAATTTTATATAATGCTAACTCTTTAAAGAGTTTTTCTTGAATAGAAATGAGTGCCCTCATTGTCTCTTCTAAAGACCCTAAATTTTGAGCGAGTTGGGACTTTCGAGGAGGAAGTTGTCCATTGGAAACATATTGGATGTAATTTTGGTTTTGAGGCCCATAACTACGATACCGTCTTTTACATGATTATAAGTGTTACATAAATCATTGTTGTATTGATTCCTCGAAGGTCTTTAGAATCAGCCACCAATAACATTCGCTTGTTCGTTCTCGAACAATGTGGGACAAGTATCAATGGGATGGTCAGTGGCTGAGCGGAAACCATAAGCTTTAACTAGAGCTTTTCCAGAGGTAAGGAATCGCTCAGTGAGATCAGCGAGTTTGTCATTGTATTACAGTGGTGAGTATTCCGAACTGTCACAGAGGAGGCCCGGGTTCAGTCCCTGGCAATGGTGCAAAATTCGACATGTGTCGAGTGCGTCAAAATATATAATCTTGATGAGATTACCAATAACCACAAGAACTGCAGTAATAGCAAGCACGGGGTCGATCCACGAAGGCCAAGTTTCCAACCTTGGCTAATGAACAAAAAGTAAATCGAGGGGATTCACAAAAGCGTTCTCAAGAATTCACTAAAAACAAGGAATAAAAAGACTATGTAGAGAAAATCAATCAACAAAGCCAACCTAAACCATCAGTATCACAAACTTCCTCATTTTGGCATAATTAAACATATGGTCATCAATCTAGATAATGCTTGCAAATGAAAGGTAATTTAGAGTACCTATTGTCCCGGTAATGTATGCAGTCCTTACACTTCCTAATATCAGTGGTCAAAGTACGATAATGATCACTTGTCTAGCCAATACATAACCTTGGACTCAAGTGAATTTGGTTTAATGCGTTGACCGCAATGGGCTTTGTGAAAGTACTACACCTTGACAACTGAATCACTAGTGTGTCCAATTTAGCCTATATCCCTATGGTATTCAACCAGTTCCAAAAGAGGCGAATCAATTGTTAGGGCTAATTGCCACTAGTGTGGCCTTATTACATAAGTTTGGATGCCAAAAGGGTAGTTTACTCTACCTCCGGTCTATATCAAGGTTTAAATATGAATTTAACCGTAATTATTCAATCAACAACAAAGGGAATAAATACCAATGAAAAGCAATTTAAATAAATCAAAGTAGATCTCACATATGTTTATGCCAAAAGGGTAGTTTACTCTACCTCCGGTCCATATCAACGAAGTTAGCCATACATGTTTCTTAAAAACTCCATTAAAATCAAAAGAGAAAATAAGAAAACAATTGTTTTTTAGAAGAAGAGAGAAAAAATAGAAGTACGCGTAATTGTTTCCGAGTTCTCCCAAGAATATCTAAGTCCTAATGCAAATTCAGTGGCTGTTGTGCATTTTCTGTAGGGTCTTAACACGTAGTAGAGACTGATTGGCGGAGACTCTGTGCAGGTGGACGTGGCAAAAGACAATTGGAGAAAAGGCTGACTGGATTGTGTGCTGGCCAAATGGAGCGTGGACACATGGCAGACAGCTAGAAGATGGAAGAGTCGTGCGGATTTGGCGAAGTAGTGGGAGAGAGCACCAATATAGATCTCGAGGAGAATCAGAAGGCCGCTGAAGAGAAGAAAGCTCACACGAATTCAATAAAGGTTTGGGAGACAGTAGCTTTGCGTATCCTGAGGTGAATCCACGATAGCTGGAGGAGAGGAAAAATTGCATAGGAAACAGCGAAATCATGGGAGACAGTGATGCACGCATCTCGAGAAAAATTGAATGACTCTCGTATTGCAGTGTTACATGTATGTATCCTGCTGGCTCATTCTGGTTCTCATTCTCTTCAACTCTGCATGGCTCGTCTTGAGGCAAATCTTCTAGTACATGTTCTATTGCGTATAAATACTCTATTTTGAGTAGTGTTTTGACTTGGATTCACTCGCGCACTCCATTAACCCTAAAAATAACAAATAAGGACAATTAGGCTAATATTTTGGAGACTAGACTATAAAAAATACATAAATAACATATATAATAATACGCAATTAACGACTTATAAAATACCCTCAACCTTTAGACTTTGCACATCCTGAGCAATGATGTAAATGACAAAACACAAGTAATCTAGACTCATAATATAGTTATGCACCAACTAAACTAATCTTATACCGGATTCAAAATTCACGAAGTTCTTTTGGTTTTACATAGTCGCCAAGTTAGCAAGCCACTCAAGAAATTTTGGAGTTATGATACATCAAGAACCGCAACTCAAACACAACTAAGGTCACACTTTAAAGACATAGACTCAGTCAAGACAAAGGCCATCAACTACTAACGAGTTTTCTTAGTCTATACATTCAATCACGCAAGTTTACAATCTCCATACAAATAGCACATCAACGCCTAAAAAATACCATAAGCAAGAAATATTGCCACACTCTCCACTATGTAGACTTAGCACCAATAGAAATCAATAGGACTTTAATAGACTGTAACATGGCTAGGATAAGATACCAAGGAAGTGATATAAAGGATGTACAAAATATTGGAAAACTAAAACTTAGACTATCAAATGACGCTCTGAGAACATGAAAGTGACTTTAGTACACATAAACTCAATTTTCTTTTAATATGTGCATTCCTCACTTTTTTCCAACCACCGGGCTCCCAACTTCATTTCCCGTGGATGTCATTTTAGGTAAGATTTTTTAATCATGACTTTCCCCTTATTTTGGGCATTTACACAATTTTTTTTCTCTAATCTTTTCTCCTCATGTCTTTTTCTAAAGATTCCAAGTTTAAGAATAGTTTCCAACTAGGAAAAAGGACATATCATGTTATGTCTATGGGTTTAACATTAGGTATGAAAGAAATAAAGGTTAGGTTGGCTCAAAATGTTGGCTTAAAATAGGTTAACTAGGGAAATTACTTTAGGTAGGCTTAAGGTTAATGGTTTTCATTCAAAATGGCCTAAATCATTTCCCCAAAAGTGTTTCAATCATAGGAATTCAACCTCAATTGGGTTACATCCTCGTTCTAGCACCCTAAAAATATGACTTGCACAGTTCTGACCATCTGCCCCTTTGGTATCTAGCACAAAGCTTAACAATCATACTAAGTCCCTAATCAAGAAATCATAAAAATGTCCGGCTACGGGCTCGAATACGTGTTTCTCCTAGTTTTACCTAAGTTTCAAGTAAAAAAGGAAACCATAGTGTACTCATCCACAACTAAAGACATGAAATAAAATCTTGGGGGACTCTAAACAATAATAATAATGAAAACTATACTAAATACACGTATGAAAGTGCATCAACTCCCAATGAAATGAGAAAGAGAAGTACGAAGGGAAAAGAAATGGAAGAAATGAGAGAATAAGGGATACTAAACACCACCATTACCATCTGTTAATCACGTATAACTACATATATTTGAAAATTTTAAATGATCTAACTTGCGGTGTTTCACAAAGCAATCCATCCAACTTAAAACATAAATAACAAAACACCCCTAAGTTTATTATGAACCTTGTCCTCAAGGTTTAAAACAAGTTAAAAGCTGCACATGTAAACACCCAAGATATCAATTTAATTTATTTTCTCCCATTTCATTGTTGTTGATTTTAATGATTATGATTTAGATCTAGGGTAAACTTTAATATGACATGGGTGGAGCTGGTGGGTTGTTGTTACATGGCGGCTTGTGATTGGTGGAACCGATGTGTTGATTGCAAGCTGGCGGTTTTGATGCTACGTGACGCTCTCCCATTGGTTGAACTGGTTGTTTGTGACGTGGTGGGAGGGTGAGAAAGTGCCACGTGGCTGTTGTTGTGATGTTGGGTGACGCGTGGCGCTGACGTGGCACTGCCTGATTTGTTGAACGCTGACGTGGCAGCTCCCAATTGGTTGAAATATGCTATCTCCTATTCTACCCACTGCATAATACGTGACTCGAGGCAAACTGTCTGGCATTTGATCACTGCATGTAAATACTTCATTCTAAGTATTTTTCCACCACGAATTCAACCGTGCACTCCGTTTCACATAAAAATGACCAAAAAATATAATTAAATATATATTTTAGATACTTTGCATATTTAAATATATTAAAATAAACTACTAAATATCTATAAATATCGACTTATTAATAAGAAATCAAATAGAAAAGGAATATAAGATTAGGATAACAAGAGCGCATTTTTTTAACGTCATTGGCTCAACTCAGTCTAACTCTCTCTCAGTCAGTGTACTCTACAGCTACTAGAGTCTCACTTTTGATCTTATGCTATGGATGTTCTCGTAGAACGGCTTCAGTCAATACCCGTTAACTTTGAAAACTTTCCTTGTATCCATGTTCTTGATCTCAACTACACCACGTCCAAAAACATAAGTAATAATAAAAGGTCTGAGTCATCATGACCTTAACTTCCTCGGATGGAAAGTTAATATGGAATTATAAAGCAAGACTTTTTGACCGACTATGAAAGTTTTTTGAGATAAGTTGAGATCATGGAACACCTTGGTTTTATCTTGGTAGATTCGAGCTGACTCGTAGGCATCGTTTCAGATCTCCTCCAATTCTTGGAGTTCCGATTTTCTCTCTTTACTGGCTACATGGAGTTCCACGTTAAGCTGTTTAACAGCCCATGATGATTTATGCTCTAATTCGACAAGAAAATGGCGGGATTTGTCGAAGACTAAGCGATACGGCGATATTCCGATTAGCATTTTATATGTCGTTTGACAAGCCCACACCACGTCGTCAAGGTGCATACTCCAGTCCTTCCGTGATAGATTTATGATCTTCTCTAAAATGGATTTAATTTCTCTATTTGACACCTCCGCTTTGGTACTCGTTTGAGGATGTTAGGCCATAGACATATTGTGTGTAACATTGTACTTGTGCAAAGAGATTTTCAAGCATATGGTTGTAGAAATGGGTACCTCGATCATAATCAAAGCAAGTGGAAAAGTAGAAAAATATGTGATTTCAAGAAATCGCATACCACTAATGAATCATTGGTTCGGGTGGCTTTAACTTCCACCCATTTGGATACATAATCCACCGCCAAAAAGATATATGGAAAACCATGCGACAGTGGAAATGGCCCCATGAAATCGATCGCCCAAACATTAAAAAATTCGCAGAATTGGATTGAGGTTAATGACATTTGATCCTGGTGACCTAAGGTACTGGTCGATTGACATCTGGCATAGGTCCTGACATATAGATAAGAGTCCTAAAAATGGTGAGCCAATAGAAACCACTTTCCAAGACATTCATAGTTGTCCTACCTAGACAAAAATGGCCACCGTAGGCATATGAGTGATAAAATACCAAGATAGATTGTGTCTTAGTCTGAGACACATTGATGGATTACCTAATCTGAGGAAGACTTCCATAAGTATGGGTCATCCTAAACATAGTGTTTAAAGTCGATGCGGGTTTTATCCTTTTGAGCTCATCTCAGGCGAAGTGAATACTCTCGTATAATGAGGTAATTAACCAAATCTATGAACCAAAGGAGTTCATCAGAAATGGATAAAGGATTTCATCAGGGAAATCATCTCAAAGTGGGACAGGTGCTTCACCATTCTTGATACGGCGGAGATGGTTAGCAACAAGATTTGCAGCAGCACTTTTGTCTATAATCTTGATATCAGACTCTTATAAAAAGAGTATCCATCGAATGAGATGAGGTTTAGCTACCTTTTAGCCATTAAGTATTTTAAGGTTGCATGGTCGAAATAGACAACCACCTTAGTACCTAAAAGATAAGGCATAAATTTCTTCAAAGTGAAGACAATAACTAAAAGCTCTTTCTCGGTAGTAGTGTAATTTAGTTGGGCAGGATCAAGAGTTCGGGAGGCATAATATATGACATGTGAAGCACGCCCGACCCATCGCCCAAGCACAGCTCCCACAGTGTGGTTACTAGCATTGACATGATCTTAAAAAGTAGCCTCCAGTTGGGAGCTCAGATCACAATAGTAGAAATGACAAAGTCTTTGAGTGAATCGAATGCACTTTTACATGCCTTTTCGAGATCGAAAGACACATCTTTTTAAAGAAGACGACATAGGGTTGTGCGATCTTGGAGAAATCCTTAATGAAACACCGATAGAAATCGGCATGGCCAAAGAGGGATTGGATTTCTTGCACAGTTGTGGGGTAGGGCAATTTTTGAATTACTTTAATTTTTTATGGGTCTACCTCCAAGCCCCTAGCAGAAATGATGTAACCCAAGATAAGACCTTGATCCACCATGAAGTGATATTTCTCATAGTTAAGGACCAAATTCTTCTCAATACATTTATGAAGTACCATAGTAAGGTGACTAAGGTATAGATCAAATGAGTTGCCGTAAACGATGAAATCATCGATGAATACTTCGATGAAGTGCTCAACAAAGTCAAAGAAGATGATAATCATACACCGCTGAAAGGTAGTAAGTGAATTGCACAGCCCAAAAGGCATGCACCAGTAAGCAAATGTACCAAATGGACAGGTGAAAGCGGTCTTCTCCTGATCCTCATGTGCTACATGAATCTGGTGAAAACAAGAGATCCATCCAAGCAGCATTAATGTGACTTTCTTACTAAACGTTCAAACATCGGATCGATGAAAGGCAATGGGAAGTGGTCTTTTTTATTAGAAGCATTAAGTTTTTTGTAATCGATGCAACCCTGCCATTTGTTTTGGATGTGAGTTTGGACTAACTCACCCCATAAGTTTGTGACCACTGTGATCCCAGTTTTCTTAGGAACCACCTAAATGGACTGACCCACTTGCTGTCAGAGATCGAGTAGATCATCCCAACACGAAGGAGCTTTTGAATCTCATTTTTAACCACATCCATCATCGGTGAGTTCAATCACTGATGTGCTTCTCGTGAAAGTTTAGACCCTTCTTCCATATATATCTGATTTATGCATGTAGAAGGGCTAATACCTTTGATATCAACAATCATCTACCCTAAAGCTTCTTTGAACTCTTTAAGCATATTTATGAGCTTCTTTTCCTCTAGTAATTCGAGTTTAGTTGAGATAATCAAAGGTAAAGTCTCATTCTCACCTAAAAACACATATTTGAGATTACTAGGTAGTGGTTTCAGCTCCAGTGTGGGGGCTCGCTCCATAGAGGGGAGAGTTTTAGAATTTGAAGTAGGTTAGTCAATATATGCTAGGGCGGGAAAATGGAGTAGAGTAGAGTCCAACTCAGATATTAGCTTCTCGATCTCACTATCGAGGACGAATGATTGTTTTCGTAAGAAATTGGTGTCGAGATGATTCTCTAACACCATTTTCATATCACCGCCTTTCACAAGAATTGCATATTGGACAACTGAGTCCACACCGTCCAAGGCAAGCACCACGGAAGAGGAATCATAAAGATGGCATATCGCATTATAGATCTTAAACTTAATAAGTTCACCATTAACCTCCATTGTAAGAGAACGACGGTGAACATCAATCTTAGTCTTGACAGTTTTAAAGAAAGGCCTACCAAGCAAGATTGAGGAGCAACAGGAGCATGGCTAATTCTTCATATTAATTATATAGAAGTCAACAGGAAATACGAGCTCACTAACTTTCACCAAAATGTGTTTCAAGACACCCTCAGGACGGATGATGGACCAGTCTGCTAAATGTATGACAACTCTAGTATCCTTTAGAGGGCCAACATTCAATGTCTCATATATGGATAATGGCATGACATTAATGGAGGTGCCGAGGTCGCACATAGCTTTCTGGATTTCAACTCCACCAATTGTGCAGGGGATAGTGAACGTGCCCGAGTCCTCACACTTGGTGGGCAACTTCTTTCGTTGGTCATCAGAAACATTTTCACCTGTTGTGATTTTCTTATTGCCTTTAAGTCGACCTTTGTTGGTATAGGTCTTTGAGCAACTTAGCACAGTGGGGCATATGCACTAAGGCATCAAGAAGTAGGATGTTTATCGCCATTTTCCTTAGAATTTCCAAAACTACCTTTCTTATCCCACCTTTTTATTCTTGATGAGGCGTTGAGGGAACGGGGGTAGGATTTTGAGAGAAGGTTGTGCTTCCATATCTAAGATTACCGTTTCAGTGGGAGATGTTTAAACTTCGAACTCTTGTTCGACTTCCTTAGATTTAAGGCTGGCCTCTTTAGGCTTGGGTTCTTTGGGAGTCTCTTCTAACTCTTTGTCGCTACGAAATGTAACGGTGCAGACATTCGCATTGGGACTCGGATGTGGTTGAGAAGGCAGTTTGCATTTCTTATCCATACACCCTACCCGTAAGGTTAGTTGCTTTACTTGAACCTCGAGATTTTTAATGCTTGCAACATGACTCGTGGTTGTTTCAGTTTTAAATTGGGTTAACTCTTTAGAGAGTCTGTCTTGATTAGCAATGAGTGTCCTCTTCATCTTTTCTAAAGACCTTGAATTCTAAGCAGGTTGGGACTGTTAAGGAAGAGGTTGTCCATTGGGAACATATTGGAGGTAATTCTAGTTATGAAGTCCATAACTATGATAGGGGCTTTTGACGGCATGATTATAAATGTTACTAAAATTGTTGTCGTATTGGCTCCTCAGTGGTCCTTGAAATCTGCCACCTATATGGTTTGCTTGTTTGTTCTCGAACAATGTGGGACAAGAATCAATGGGATGATTAGTGGCTAAGCTGAAACCACAAGCTTTGACTCGGGCTTTTCCAAAGGTAAGGAATCGCTCTATGAGATCAGTAAGTTTGTTGTAGTATAATGGTGAGTATTCTCGCCTGTCATGTGGGTGACCCGGGTTCGATCCTCGGTAACAGTGCAAAATTCGACTCGTGTCGAATGCATCAAAATATACAATCCTGATGAGATTACCAATGACCACAAAAACTGCAGTAGTGGCAAGTTTCTAACCTAGGCTAATAAACAAAAAGTAAATCGAGGGGATTCGCAAAATCGTTCCCAAGAATTCACTGAAAACAAGGAATAAAAAGGATATTTAGAGAAAATCAATCAAGAAAGGCAACCTAAACCATCAGTATCACAAACTTCCTCATTTTGACATAATTAAACATACGGTCATCAATCTAGTTAAAGCATGCAAATGAAATGTAATTCAAAGTAGCTATTGACCCGGTAACTCGCGCTTCCCAATCTCAGTGGTCAATGTACAGCAATGACTACTTCTCTAGCTAAACATAACCCTGGACTTAAGCAAATTGGTTTGAATACATTGACCGCAATGGGCTTTGTGAAGGCACTACACCTAGATAACCGAATCATTAGTGTATCCAATTTAGCTTATATCCCTATGGTATTCAACTGGTGCCAAAAGTGGCGAATTAATTGGTAGGGTTAATTGCCACTAGTGTGGCCTTATTTCATAAGGTCAGATGCTTACAACTTGCTGATAAAAGAATCAAGGTTTTAATATGAATTTAACCTTAATTATTCAATCAATAATAAAGGGAATAAATATCAATAAAAAGCGATTTAAATAATTCAAAGTAGACCTTACATATATTTATGCCAAAAGGGTAGTTTGCTCCACCTTCAGTCTGGATTGACAAAGTTAGCCACACATGTTGCTTGAAAACTCCATTAAAATCAAAAGAGAAAATAAGAAAACAAGTTTTTTTGAGAAAAAAAAAGAGAAAAATAAAAGTATGCGTAGTCGTCATCGAGTTCTCCCTGGATACCTAAGTCTTAATGCAAAAAGACCTCCTAATTTGCTCTTTGGAAGAGAAAGAAGTCCAAATTGGGGGTTGGTAGAGTGACTTGTGTGTCGAGGTAGATCTAGTGGCTACTGTGCATTTTTCAATAGGCTCTTGACACATGGCAAAGACTGATTGGTGGTGACGCTGGTGCAGGTGGATGTGGCAGATAAAGATTGGCTAAAAGGCTGACTGGATCGTATGCTGACAAAATGGAGAATGGGCACACGGCAGACAGCTGAAGGATGGAAGAGTCATGCGAATTCGGCAAAATAGTGGGAAAGAGTACAGATCTTGAGGAGGATCAGAAGGCTACTAATGAGAAGAAAGCTCCCACGAATTCAACGAAGGTCTGGGAGACATCAACTATGTGTATCCCAATGCAAATCCACGACAGCTAAGGGAGAGGAAAAATCGAATGGGAGATGACAAAATCATGAGAGATAGTAACGCATGCATCTTGAGGAAAAATAGAGTGGCTCTCATATCGCAGTGTTACATGTATGTATCCTCTTGTATTATTCGGGTTCTCGCTCTCTTCATCAACTCTGCAGGGTGTCTCTTGAGGAAAATTCTCTAGTAGCTTTTCTAATGTGCATAAATACTCAATTTTGAGTTGCTTTTCGCCTTGGATTCAACTGTGCACTCCATTAACCTTGAAAATAACAAATGAGGACTATTAGGCTAATATTTTGAAGACTTGACTATAAACAATGCATAAATAGCATATATAATAATATACAATTAATGACTTATCACAATCATCAAGATTTTTATGCCCAAATTCTGTGGTATTAACTTCATTATTATCGGTGTTCCGCTCCAGTTCTATTGGTTCATATGAGAAGCTTTTATCTTTCATTTTAACCCTCAAGATCTCATGACCAATAGCATCAAAAATAGCATAATGAAAATATTCAAATGATACTTTATATACTTTTTCAATCAACTGACACACACTTAGTAAATTCGAATCAATATCAGATCTGTAAAGACCATTAGAAATTAATTTGGCACCCAAACCTATTGTCATTGCAACGGTGCTTTTACCTTTTTCTAGGATGTAGCCTCAGTTTTCAATTCTATTTTTCTTGACTTTAACTAGTTTCAAGTCTCTAAACAAGTTTTTGTCATGACGCATGTGGTTTGAGCAACCACTATCGATCAACTAACTTTTGTTGAATCTTCAATTAAATCACAACTTGCAACAAAAATTCAATCTTCATCATATAGATTAACAACTTTGGCCTCAAATTCATTATGATGAGATTCACTTTTACAAATCACAGCTTCATGTCCAAGCTTGTCTCACTTGGTGCACTTTGCATCCGATTTTTGCTAATACTTGTATGGTGGATGACCTTTTTTTCCTACAGTGGTGACCTGGTGGATAATTTCTCTTAGATTTTTTACCCACATTTTCTCCACTTATTTTCGAACCATTTTCGTAAGGTTTCTTGTCATCTTGATTCATGGCTTGCAGAGCACCATCAACAACAAGATCTTCCCTCATAAACCTTCATTGGTCTTGTGCTTGCATGGTATTCAACAACGTCGCCAATGTGATCTTGAAAAGTCCTTTAGTGTTCTACAAAAGTGGTGATAGATGTTTTATATCTTTCTGACATTGCGATGAGAATCTTTTCTACCATTCTTGAATCAGGGAAATCCGTGGTAAGTAGTCGCGCCTTGCTGACAACTAGTAATATATCTAAGTACTCTTTGAGAGTCTTAGATTCTTTCATCTTTATCAATTGGAACTCCCTAATTAGATTGAGAACTTGCATACCTCAAATCTTTTCATCTCCTTCATATTATTTCTTTAAGTAATCCAAATCCCCTTCGCGAACTTGAGAGACATAATTCTGGTTAAAAGGGTCATTGAGACAGCAGCAAACAAATAAGGTTTTGCTTTTGACTTCTTGGTTTTTCTTACTTTATTGCTTTTGGTTTATGTCATAGTATGTACGGCAATGAAAGGATTTTACAATCTTCTTCTATCGATTCCCACAAATCTAAAGCATATAAATAATTCTCCATGTTCATCGCCCAAAGTTGGTAGTTTTCTCCATTAAAGATTGCACGAGCAATCTTGTCGAAAGTCTTTTATGATTCTATTCCAAAGATCCCTTAAGATGTAATCTTCGATACCAATTTTTGGTTTTAAACACCAATAAAATATAGGAAGAACAATTAAGAAATTTTTCAAAAGGAGAGAATTAATAGTGGAGACGAAAAATCTTTGTTTTGGTTCAACTAAAAAATCAGCCCACAAAACAATGGACAATAATAGAATATGATTCTCTTAGTTTCACAAAAACAGTGGTACATCATATATAGTTAAAAGCAAAAGTGAATTATAGAAAGTCCTAGATAACTCTACTTCTAATTCTAATCTACACATAAAAAATTAGCAACTTCCTATAGGATATGATAAGTAAAATATCTCTTGCGCACATAGATAGAAACTTCTAAAATCTAGGACTGGAAATAGGAATGTACACTAAATAAAAATAAATAACGAAAATAGAAACTATTAGGTATACTAAAGCACTAATTTTAACACTTTCAATACATATTGGCTTGAAGTCCTAATATAACTTAATTTTGGTATCCTTGTACAACTCTGATAGGTTTTGGTTTCCTATTACAACTCTGATACCTTAGACTATATAAGTAGGGTAGACCATTACGTTGGTAATCTTAGGTAATGTCTTGAGTTAGTGAACGTGAGAAAGTTGGAGGCTTGACATTGGTGTAATCTTCGGTTTAATAAAATCTATGTGTTCTTTGTAGTGGACGTAAACATATTGATGAACCTCGTAATTCTATGTGTCAATCGTGTATGTGTATTGTTTTTTCACTTCATTTGCCCTAAAAAACTAGTATAAGAGCTTTAAAGAAGATCATGCAATTCAAAGATCTTGTTGTGTCATGTAGCAATCGGTGGTAGAATGTCGAAGATAACTATTTGCGGTGTGAAAGAAAAATTGCATGGTTGTGGTTGCTGATTTGAGAAAGAAGAGTTTTATCAACAGTTTGATAAGAGAAAAAGAAAGAAAACAGAAAGATTTTTTTTCCTATAGTACTTTTAACTTTTCTTTGCATTAATTGCATCAGAGAAGATTTCTTTCTTTTGGTTTCTTTTTTATCGCATAAGAACACAAGCATTAATTACTCATTTAAAAAGTCAACACAAAAAAGAAGTGTGCACACAGTGACTGTGCATATTGGGATTGAACACGCATAGGTTTTGATCGAATGTGTAGATTTATATTCTTGATTATGAAATCGTACGAAGTTAAAACTTAGTGCCATTTTCTGCGTTGGAATCCTAACAGAGAGCTCTACACAATAAAGGGTAGATATAGTTGAGATTGCTACCAAATATGAGGTCAAGAGATTTGATGGGAAGAATGTCTTCAAGTTGTGGCAGATAAAGGTGCAAGCCCTATTAGTTCAAGAAGGGTTGTAGAATGCGCTACAAGAAAAGAACGCATTGCTGGCATCATTGACGGAGGATGAGAAAGATGAGGCCATACAGAAAGCACATAGTACAATCTTGTTGTACTGGGGCGATGAAGTCTTGAGAGAAGTTTCAGAGGAGACAATGGCTAAGGGGTTGTGGTCGAAATTGGAGAACTTGTACATGAAACAATCGAACTCCAACAGGTTATATTTCATGAAACAACTACATTACTTAAAGATAATAGAAGGGAAGTCTGTAAGAGAACATGTTGATGAATTCAACAAGATAATCATGGCACTGAGGAATGTGGGTGCAAGTTTGGTGAAGAATAAGAAGTTATGTACCTGCTGTGTTCACTACAAGAATCCTTCGAGAACTTTATTGATACAATGTTGTTCAATAAAGATTCCTTGTCTTTGGAAGATGTCAAGACTGCACTGAGTTCAAAAGAGTTGCAATAGATGATGACAGAAAATAGAAGGCAAGAGTTTGGGGAAGGATTGTAAGTTAGGGGTAGATCTGAGCAGAGAACTAGAGGCCATAGAAATAAATCCATGAGCAAAAAATTAAATTGTTTGGCATGTCACCAAGCAAGACAAATTAGGAGAGATTGTTCGGATCATAAAGCAAAGGGTAGGCAAGAAGCCGAAGATTTTGGAAAAGCATCACTTGTAGAGGAAAATGGAGTTAAGGTTCTTACAGTCAACATTAGAAACTCGAGAAACGAGCAGATTTTAGATTCGGGATATTCCTATCACATGTGTCCTAAGAAGAATTGTTTTACCACTTATCATTCAATTGCTATGCGTAAAGTCATGATGGAAAATGATTCAGCTTGTGAGGTTGTAGGAATCGGAACAATTAGAATCAGAATGCATGATGAAATTTTGATAACGTTGACAAATGTCAGACATGCTCTTGATCTGAGAAAGAATTTGATTTCCTTGGGTTCGCTTGACTCCATAGGTTGTAGCATGAAGATACAAAATGGAGTTATGACGATACTGAGAGGTTCTCTGGTTATAATGAAAGTGTTGAAAGATAATGGCCTTTACACATTGAAAGGAAGTACAATCTTAGGTACTATAGCGGTATCATCTTCAGAGACAGAGACATACACCACCAGGTTATGGCATATGAGATAAGGTCATATGAGCAGGAGATGATTGACAACATTAAGCAAGGAAGGCTCATTGTCTAGGGAGAAGACATGTAAGCTTGATTTCTATGAGCATTGTGTGCTTGTAAAATAATGTAAAGTCAAGTTTAGTATTACAGTGTATAAAACTATGGGTACTTTAGATTACATCCATTCAGACCTTTGAGGTCCTTCTCTAGATCCTTCTCTAATTCATTCTCTAGGGATGGTAGATATATATTGACTTTCATAAATGACTTCTAGAGGAAGTCTTGGATATTCATCTTGAAGAAGAAAGATGAAGTGTTTAGGGTTTAAAGTAGAGAAATAGACTGGCAGGAAAGTCAAGCAACTAACAACTGATAATGGCCTTGAGTATCGTAGAGGAGAGTTTAATAGGTTCTGCATTAATGAAAGGATTGTGAGGCACCATACAGTCAGGTATACTCCTCAGCAGAATGGACTTACAGAACAAATGAACAAAACATTAATGGAGAGAACACGGTGCATGATTTCTAATGTCGGATTACAAAAGTTGTTTCGGGCTAAAATTGTTAGCATAACTCATTATTTGGTGAACTGGTCACCATCCACAATGATTGAGTATAAGATTCCTAAAGAGGTGTGGAAGGAATCCCAGCAGATTATTAGAATTTGAGAGTGTTTGGTTGTCTCGTATATGCTCATTCAAATGAAGTTAAACTTGAACCAAGATCAATGCAATGCATTTTCATCCGGTTATGAGTATGGAGTGAAAGTGTATAGTTTATGGTGTCCCAACATAAAGGAGATTCTGATAAGTAGGGATGTTATTTTCCATGAGTTAGCATTGTTAAGTCCTAAAAGTGTGTGAAGTGCACTAGAGAAAGGTAAGAGAATTGAGGAACATGAGGAGTTCGAAACTGATGATAGGAGAAACTTGAAAAAGAATATTTTTTAGTAGCTTAGTGATGGTGGAGCATAAGACGCCAGTCATATATCAGAGACACCTGTTAATGATCAGCCATATAGTATAGCCAGGGATCGACCAAGAAGGGAGATAAGGCCTCCAAACAGATAAGGTCATGCAGATCATGTCGCATTAGCACTCAGTGTGACAGGTGAGGTTCAGTGTGAAGTTATAGTGTGCATGTTAAGGGATTGTCGGGACTTGGATGGAGTTCAGAGACATTGAAGGCCCTCAGCGCATTTGCAGAGTGAGATTTTGATGAAGGTTAAATAATTCAAGCCAAGGTGGAGATTTGTTGATATTGGCTTGAAGTCCTAATACAACATGGTTTTGGTTTCCTAATACAACTCTAATAGGTTTTAGTTTTTTAGTATAACTCGATCTGATACCCCAAACTATATTAATAGGGTAGACCATTAAGTTGGTAATCTTAGGTGATGTTCTGAGTTGGTGAGCGTAAGAGAGTTGGAGGCTTGGCTTTAGTAAAATCTTTAGTTTAATAAAATCTCTGTGTTCTCTACCAACATAAACATATTGCCGAACTATGTAATTCTCTATGTCAATTATGTGCATGTGTTGTTTGTCGCTGCTTTTGCTCTAACACTTTTGATGCACACTATAGAATGATTTAACTTCTCTTTAATTATTAGTTTCTATAGGTGCTCTCTTGATTTATCTTTTCTGGTTAAAAGTCTAGGTTGCTGATAAATAAGTTTGGATTCAGTTCATTATGATGTTTTACATGTAATTAATTTCAGGTTTTTATAGCTTTTTCTAACTTGGGAAGTAATTAATTGGGATAATTTTTGGCCTTTAACTTAATTGATCCTCTCAGCTTATAGGCAATGAAACTCATAAAATGGAAAAAAAGTGCATGTGTTTGAGCTCTTACAATTATTATTTTGTCCTATTATGAATTATGAACAAGTATTGAAGGTATACCTATGTTGCTGAGAATATATATTATTTATTTATAATTAATTGTTCACGTAATTTACTTTAAAAATAAAATTTTTCATTCAATTAATGCATTTTTCTCCTCCAAACAATGTATTAAATTTAACTCATTAGTACCTGTTAGATTGTGGCTCAAATTTAGTACACATTACAATTGTTGTTGATATGGGATTGGACATCTATTTGTGATGTGTATGTGTGCATTAGTGTAATGCAATTCATAGTCATTCTTAAACTAGGAGTTTGAGAGAATCAACAATTGTGTCACAAATAGAGTTGGTTATATTATTTTTTGAATAGGAAACTGAGTTGTACAACATGTTTTTGTACATATATAGTGCGTGTATGTGTGTGTATGTATGTGTGTGTACGGTGATGAAAAGCATAGTGTTGCTGGAGGTGCTTGTTGAGAGCCGAGAGTTGCGTCGTAGTGTACGAGTCTGGGAGCGGGTACGCAACACTATGAGATTAAATATTATTAGGGTATCTATCTGGGGTTTAAATAGAGGATGTTTTTTTCTTTTGTCTTAAGCTATTGATAGTGGATTGCCTTGTTTCTTGCCCATGGTTTTTTCTCTGATTTTGGGGTTTTCCATGTAAATTATTGTGTTCATCTTTTCTCCGTGGTTTGTTTATCTTTGGATGTATTCGTGTGACTACAATCTTGAGTATCTTAGGGTGATTCATTACAACAAATTGATATCAGAGCCAAGATTCAAATATGAGGGGGTTACACTATTAAGGTGAAGTTTTAGACATGTCAAAGTCTATAAGTGCGATGAAGTTTGATGTTGAGAAGTTTGATTTGAAGATGAATTTTGGCTTGTGGCAAATTCGGTCAAAGATTTGTTAATTCAATCTGGGCTACGTCAAGCGTTGAAGGGTTGTGGGAAGGAAACTGATGAGAATTAGGAAGATTTGGATTTGAGAGTGATGTGCATCATAAGACTCAATTTGGCAAAGAATGCTCTTTCAAACAAGAGGAATATTTCTTCGGTGAATGGACTTTGGGAGAAATCGGAGACTACTTATATGGTGAAAAGCATGTTAAATCGTTTCTACTTGAAATAACGGTAACATCACCTGAAAATGGATGAAAGTATAAGTATTCTTGATCATCTTAGTGCTCTTAATGAGATTGTCTCAGAACTTAAGGAGTTGGGATAGCAAGTTAGTGATGCGGATTAGACACTCGAACTTATATGGTCACTTTCACTTTTGTTTAAGCACATGTAGCCAACACTGATATATGAGAAGGAAACCATCAATTTAGACTTAATATCTGAGGAGAAATTGATGAAAGGTGAAAAAAATAATTCATCCGAAAGCTCAGGTTTGGTAGCAGTTGGGAAAGGTTCTAAAAGTTACGAGAAAGTGGTCTATCAGAGATGCGGTCAACCAGGGAATTTCATGAGAGACTGCAAGAATAGTAAAGGAAAATAGGCAAGTTCGGCAAAAAGCTTCAGTTCAACAAACGGGAATTCTGATGTTGAATATGAGACCGCAGACAATTTCTTAGTTTTCAAGATTGATAGTAATTGTCTTATGTGTCTAACAAAGAATATGATTGATGATCAGAAAGCAGAATGTGTAATTGACATTGGGGCCACAAGGCATGTTTGTGTATATAGGGCATTGATCGGTAATTATGCAAGTTGTACGGGTGAAAAAGTTTCGATGGCTTATGCCTTTGTACGACCTATATTGAGAGTCGACGAACTTCAACCGAGGTTGTTTGACAAACGCGTCATAATGCTTCAGGATGTTCAACATGTGCTGAGTTGTGTTCAAAATCTAATTTCTCTTTCTGAATTAGATTCTGAAGGTTACAGGTACTCTGGGCAAAGTAGAGTATTAAAAGTATTTTGAAAGTTTTCATTGATCTTGCAAGGCATGAGGAAGAAGAACTTGTTTGATTTGGAGCAGAAACGTGGAGCAAGGCCTAGGCCTTAAAAGTTGATCAAGAAATGAGTTCCAGTTGTTAGTTAGTCCAAACAGGCTGAGTTGGACTTGGTTCATTCTCGGTGTTGAGGATGATGGGTCGAGAGGGCGATGTGGCAAGAGCAAGGTGATGAATTCTCACCAAGGTGAAGATTTGTTACATTATGGCTAGAATTCGGTACATATTACAATTGTTGTTGATGTGTGATTGGACATCTATTAGTGACGTGTATATGTGCATTAGTGTAATGCAATTCATGGAGTCATTTTCAAACTAGGAGTTTAAGAGAATCAACAATTGTGTCACAAATAGAGTCGGTTATATTATTGTTTGACTGGGAAACTGAATTGTACAACAAATTTTTGTACAACCATATATATAGTATGTTTGTTGTAATGAAAAGCACAATGTTGCGTGAGGTGCTAGTTTAGAGCTGAGAGTTGTGTCTTAGCGCACTGGCCTGTGAGCGAGTATGCGAAATTGTGAGATTAAATCTTGTTATGATATATAGATAGAAGGGCTTTTTTCTTTTTGTACTAAACTATTCACAATGGATTGTCTTATTTCTTGTTGTGGTTTTTTCCCTAATTTTGGGGGTTTTACGTAAATTCTTGTGTTCATTTTTTTTTTCTGTAGTTCATTTATCTTTGGGTGTATTTTGTGTGATTGCGATCTTGGGTATCCCGCGGTGATTCGTCACAAAAGTACATAACAAGACAGTGATCTGTATCCTGTCACTAACCAAAGGTCTTAGTTTTGAGTATCAATGTGGTGAACCAAAATCTGAAGTAGAGGTTATCATCTTCGTAGGCCCAACCTTCTTGAAGTTTAAAATCAAACATTGGCTCAATAGTAGACCTTATCATGGGCTTGGGTACCCGCTCGGCGTGCCCAAGTCCGTGAACAAATAATCGATCTTGGACAACCTTTTTCAAGGAAAGCCCAACTTGGGCCCAAGCCAAATTAGGTTTGCTTTAAAATGGGCTGGGCTTAGACCGCCTTAAAAAGCCTAAGTCCGGCATGGGCCCGGCTCGAATATAAATTTTTAAATAATATATTTGAAAATAATAAGTGTTGTATGGGTGGTTTGAACTTAGGACCTAATACACACATTTAGTGATGTTTACCATTTGAGCTACTCTTTATTTTTGCAAAATATATGAATTTAGTATATACATATATAAGCATATGGTGTCAACAAGTCAATAAAAATTTATTAAATGAATAAATAATTTATTTTTAAAATTTTTAATATTAAAATATATATTCACGGGTTTAATGGGTTGAGCTTGAGCTCTACATTTTTTACATGGGCTGGGCTTGGGCCTATGTGTAGGCCCACATATATACTGGGACGGGTTTGGACTAAGGTTCTTAGCCCCTGGCCTAATTTGGCCAATCTCGATCCCGGCCCAATCTCGGCTCATGAACAAGTCTGCTCAATATGTATATAAATAAGGAAAAAGCTTTTGATGACACTAGTTTTGACATCACTTTTGACATCCGTGGGACCCTTCTGAAGTGGCACAGTCCATTCAGCAAGTGTCAAACGTAGTATCAACAAATGGGTTTAAGAAAATGGCGATACATGAGGCATGTGGTATTAGGGGTTTCTGGTGTTTAAATGTCATATCATGTCAAAACTAACAAAAACGTCATCATTACATTCAAAAAAATTCTCAAATGTAATAGGAGAAAAACTTATACATATCCCTTTCTCATGTTTTTTTGGCCCCAAGCACCTACAACTACATCAACCTACTGAAGTACAAACTTCATATCAACCTTCATCATTTGTGCCTCTATCCATCCCTCGATCATTTGATAGGACAAAAACATAGTATGTCCCAAGAAAGAGATGGAAGCATCGACTCGAAAGAGCAAGGAGACCATCATTGTTCTTGAGAAAACTATTTGATGTCATTTGTTTTGATTTTTTGTGAAAAACATATTATGATTCTCGACTGATTTGGAGAAAATATTGAGATTCCTTTGGATTTAATGAGTAAATCTCGTTTAATTTTGGGGAAAAGTGTAAAAATTCGTTTGCATTTTAGTGAAAAACATATCGATTTTGGTGAAAAGTATAAGATTTATCACTCTATTATGTTATGATGAGTACGAAAGCGATTAAATTCCTTAAGATTCCTAGTTCTATTTTGGGGAAAAGTATAAGAGTCCTTGCTCTCTTCCTTCCTCCGTTTCTGTTTTGATGAGTACAAAAGCGTTTATGCACCATACGATGTCCCCTTTTTCATGGGTGATTGAAGTTGTTCCTTGTTTTCATTTGATTTGTGAAGGTACTAAATAGTATAGACTCGAACTCGAGTAGAGAGACGACCGAAGTGCTTTCCATTACCAGCAGTGAAGATGAAGGCTTAATTGAGTGTGAGGGCCCCAACTTTAATGAAAAGGAAGTTGTGGCCGACCCGATGTGCTCTACACCAAATATAGAGTTTGCGGTGATTTCCAGCCCCAGTAGTGATGGTGAAAGGTTCATTGAATGTCAATACCCAAACTCGAAGGGGAAAGAAGCTTTAGTTGAGACGATGTGTCATGCTCCAAATGAAGGAATGACTTTTAGTTCAAGGGAAGGTGCCAAAAAATACTACAACACGTACGTTTTTTCATTTGGGTTTAGAATGAAATTAAGAGGTACATATCGTCGAGAAGGGAAGGTGGGGGAAGTCTAGAAGTGCATACTGGCTTGCTCAAAGGAAAGATTTTCAAAGCCAAATGAAAATAGGAAAAAAACTCATTGGGAAGTGCACAATGACTCACTGTCCTGCTCAAGTCATGATGTGACTATTGGACGATGGGTTATGGCATGTGATGACTATTAAATTGGAGCATAATCACAAAATGACCGTAACCAACTCAAGTTTCTTTCGAAGTCACAAAGTCATTAGTGAATGGTGCAAGAGAAAACTCTTTGCAAAAAATGAAGCCGACATACTAGTTTCGAAAACCATTATGTCCATGGCTAAAGAGACTAAAGGAGGGATAAGTGCATTAGGTTTTGGGGAGAATGATGCAAGGAATTATGTGAACACTATGCAGAGATTGAGACTTGAGAAATACGATGCAGAAGCACTGTACTCATACTTTACGGGAAAGCAAATACAGAACACCGACTTCTTTCATGAGTTAGATATTGACAAACACGGTAGGCTCAAAGGCGTGTTTTGGGCAGATGCAAGGGTTATAAGTGCCTTATTTTAATGACATGATATAATTCGACAGTACATACCTGACTAACCGGTACGAGATGCCCTTCCCCTCATTTATTGGGGTGAACCACTATGGTCAAAACATTTGGCTCGAATACAATTCACTGTCAAGCGAATCAGTTAAAAGTTACATTTGGCTTTTTGTGTGTTAGTTAACTTGCATACATGGGAAGGCTCTAGGGGCAATTATCACCGATCAATGCAGCTTTATACAAGCAGAAATCAAACTTGTATTCCCATCAGCGCGACATATATTTTGTCTATGGCACATTTTGAAGAAGTTACCTGAGAAAATTGGCAACAACAGAAAGAGAGAAGCAATCACAAATGTAATTTATGCAGTTATCTATGATAGCTTGCTCCCTCACGAATTTGAGCAATGGTGGAAAGAAAAGGTCGTGTAATTCGGTTTGGAAGACATCGATTGGTTTCAGGCCCTTTTATGAATTGAAAGAAAAGTGGGCCCCCGCGTACGTGAAGGTCATTTTTAGGCAGGCATGTCCATGACATAACGATCGAAAGGCGTAAATGCATTTTTCAGCAAGTACTTGAATGCAAAAACATCATTGAAGGAGTTCGTAAGGCAATACGACATCTCCTTAGCAAGGAAGTATGAGATTAAAGTTAATGCAGACTTCAAGTCTTACTATGACATACGTAATGTTATTTATTCTCGGCCTTAAGAGGTCCAAATTTTAAACACACATTTACAATGCTTGTTAAGTTTCAAGCTGAGGTGAATAGGAAGTTAAATTGTTGCGAGAAGATGATGAAGCAAGAAGGTACATCTTGGCTATTTAAAGTAAATGATGTGACTATTTCCAAAGGCATTCATGGGCCTTACGCCAAAACATATCAAATGTTGTATAAAGTGATACATAATCTATTTTTTGTATCTGCAGGTACTCTATACAGTTTGAGTACACTTACATTTTGGGCAACCTTCATTAGCTTGAATATTGACTACTATAAAGTTTGAGTGAGCTTACATTTTGAGCAATCTTTTTTATATTAGCTTGAATATTTACCAATGTTATTCGATACGGGTCATTCCAATTTGCGAGCATTCTTTATTGTCACGCCTTGTGTGTGTTGGACTATTTCGATGTTAAGAGTATTCCCAGCCATTATATTCTGCAAAAATAGCGAAAATGACTTTAAGCATCTACATGTGCTTATTACTACAATTGAAGGTTTCTGTGTCACGACCAGCACTTGTGACAATCGGTATGATGCCATTAGTCTTCAGTGCGCGAAAGTGGCTGATTTGGGATGTACTTCTACGGTGAGGTTCAACAAGGTTCTTTCAACCATCTAACAACCTCTGTAGGATCTGGCACAAATTAACGACAAACTTGAGAGAAAAGAGAGTTCATTTTGAGCGTGCTCAATATTGTGCAGTAAAGTCCTCTATAAAGGGTATCCTCAAAGATTCATTGAAAGCGAGTTGAAGCAGAAGGCCACGAAAGAGCAGACTCAAGTCTCCTGCTGAACCACAAAAGAGTAAGGGGAATAAGAATAGCAAAGTTTCTGGGAAGGGGAAGATGGAAGCAACTGGTAAGCAACCTCCAACAAAGAAAAGAAGGATAATGAAAAGCAAAGTTGTTGGGAAGCAATCAATAAATGAGCAAGGATCCTCAAGGTTTGAACGCGACTCGAATTAATTTGAAACGCCACCTCATCAAATTGGAGGCACTTCTACAATGCATTATAGTGCATGTGTCGTGGATATCAATGTTGGCGATAGTGCACCACCGATGGACTCGCAACAGTCATGGACATTTAGTACTGAGGACGTACTTGGTTCGGGATCATTCGAGTCTTTCTTCAAGAGGTTGACAAGGTTAAACTCACTTACATTTTGGAGACATTCGAGGCATTATTGTTGGGTATATTATGGTTGGGTGGTATTTTTTTATTTTTCTGGTGGATTTATAGGTAGTTACGTGATAATAACATACTGGTATTAAGATTTGGAGTAATTAAGTGTTATTAACATGTTATTATATGCCACCTTTTGTATACTTATTAGCACATACGCTACGATGTTATTATAGGTCACCTTTTGTATGTATATGTCGACTGACATGAATTAAATTTTGGAATGAATGCGACATACTCACAATGTTTGGGGTTCAAGTATGAGACATCACTAGGGGTAGCAATTAATTTGTATCTATGATTCGATTATTAAACGTGTCATAATTAATTCGTATATGTGACTCGATTATTAAATGTGTTGCAATATGCAAACACGTGACACGATTATTAAAAAGGTGACCTCTATGAGACATATTTAACACATTTAATAAACATATCATATTTAGTTTATGTTTTAACATGTTCAACTTGATTTGTTTATTAACCATGTATAATCAGATTAACCTATTTATGACAAAGACCCACTTTTGATAGTAACGTGTCTTACACGTATCGTGTTATCATGTCATGGCCCAAATTGCCACCTTTTAGGGTCAACAGTGTTAGAGATACTAATTATGGTAAAGAAGTTGAACATGGTTAGTTGTCATATGTCTTATGTGACTGAGGTACCAATCTTCTGTTTAAGAGTGTAATGTTGAATACATTGGGATCCTATTGCTGATTTCTAATAATTCATAAAAGAAAGAATTACAGTTTTCCTTTTATTTCTCACAAACCCAATTGAGCCTAAATAAGATGCAGATGTAACTTAATCCATTTGTGTTCAAGTAAGGTGGAAAGATAAATGAATTTAGAATTCAAAAAACAAAAAAAGGTATGTTGTTTAGCATATGCATGTCGCGTTCCCTTTCATATTGAGTTAGTTACTTAGGCAAACTTTCCCTCCTATATCTAATTGAATTATCAATTCTTTGAATTAGAATGTGAAAGTGAAAGAAAGGCTTCTGTATTCCCTATTTCTCTATATAGTCACTATATTTGAATAGGGTACTCATTTTCTGTTGATCCTGAATTCTAAACAGGAGGGGTTTTTAGTACTAATTTCAATTCTATTACGGGGTTTAAGGCTCCTAAAACTCAGTTGGGGTAAAATAAAACTAGGAATAAAACAAGGAATGGATCCGTGTCTGTTTAGTACACAAGTCAGAAATCTAATCTAATTCAAAATCCAATTAAAGAAATTTTTTGAGTTTAGTTGTTTTTAGTTTAGTACTTCGAGAAAGAGTTGGATCCTTTATGATTGATCGTCTTGAAAAACCTGTTGAAGATGCAGATGAATGAATAATTCATTTATTTGTGTTTTTTAGAATTTGTTTCATTGATACAAGAAAATCTAGGGTTAATTTAATGAAATTGAATCCTTGCGGAGACTTCTATCGTTAAGTAGGTAAATAGAAATGCCGATCTCCATCCATCCATATAGAAAAATGAGAGTATCTAGTACTATGTACTGATTGAACCAATGACTATTCATGATTCATATTGAATCAAGTCCATACTGGACTGGTTCCAAACTAGAGGAATGTTATGGGAAAGCTTCGTTTAAAACGATGTGGTAGAAAGCAACGTGCGACTTGATTGAAGGGCATGATCGGTTGTGGATTCTTACATCCCCCCCCCTTTTTTATTTATATATATAAATGAAGGTGCTCTTGGCTCGACATAGTTTGTTCTGTTCTAGTCGAACCCCCATTTTTTTTTGTCGGGTTTAAGTAAATAGTACATGATGGAGCTCGGGTGGAAATGATTAATTCATTTCTAAGAGGCAAGGATCTAGGGTTAGTGTTAATCAATAAGTTTGAACAACTTCGTAAGTATCTCGCCAATCAATATATAAATCGAAAGGATCTAAAATGAATAAAAAAAAGGGAGTGACTCCTATGCTAGCTTTGGTTAATTTGAATTCCATTTCCCTTTTCCCTTTTTTTTGTTCTATTTCTATTTTTTACTATTCTATTGGTCCCATCCCATAGAATTTCATATCCTATATGATTTCCTTTTTTCTATAATTAATAGAATATAGAATTTCATATTCTATGATATGATTTCCTTAGAATATATTCTATTATTATGAAATTCAAATTATTAGAATAGAAAGAATAGAAATAGAATATATATATATATATATATATAATTTTTTTTTGTGATATCATCTCCTATGCGATATGAGACGAATAGAAAAAAAATGAAAAGAATCGAGGAATTAAATAAATAGAATCCATAAAACTTAATTCCGGGATTACTCCCAATCGCGCGAGACCCCGCCAAAAAATGGGTTGAGCTTACTTATTGTATCTTTATGGATATTGAATATTTTTTTCTTCTTTATTTATTAATTTCATTTATTCTATTTCCTTTTTTTGATATTAATATTATTTTAGTGAATTGAATTTCTCCACTCTCCACCCCGACTTATTATTATTATTTCTTTATGTATGTACATTCTCGTTGTAGTACCAATCCAACACAAGCCCTTTTTTTATTGTTTATTGAAATGGGTTTCATTTTTGTTGTTTTTTCAATGTTCATATTGACAATAGTGTATTGACCAAATAGAATTCGATCGTAGATAAATAGATCTATTCATCTCTACCCCAAAATTCAAATCAGTTTTCTTTTTTACTTTACTTTATCCAAATTATATATAAAACAAATTATGGGTTCGTTGGATTTGATTTGACACAAGAAGTATTTTCTAATCTCTTTATTTATGTCGATTTTGATCGTATCTACACGCCATAATTACATTATTCGGGTTGCTAACTCAACGGTAGAGTACTCGGCTTTTAAGTGCGGCTAGAATCTTTTACACATTTGGATGAAGCAATGGATTAGTCCGTACTGTTGGTAGAGTTTGTAAGACCACGACTGATCCTTAAAGTGAATGAATGGAAAAAACAGCATGTCGTATCAATGAAGAACTCTAAGAGTACGTGATCCTTGCCAGACCGGTACAAAATCTTGCTGAAGGCGGGAAAATTCAAGTCATGGTTGGGTCGAGTGAATAAATGGATAGAGCCCTATGGCTCTAATTTTATAGGGAAACAAAAAGCAACGACCTTCTGCTCTTAATTCGAATGATTACCCGATCTAATTAAACGTTAGAAATCTATTAGTGCTTGATGCGGGAAAAGTTTCTTCCATAAAAAAATCGGTGGATTCTCTATTTTGTCACTGAATCCTAACTATATCCCAATTTTAGAGTAGAGATAAATGTGTAGAAGAACAGTATATTGATAAACAGAATGCATTCTAAAATCAAAAAAGCGATTGAGTTGAAAAAATAAAGGGCTTCTAGCCATCTCGGTAGTGTATTCTATAGTGTATTCTATAATGAATACAAACCCATTGAGTGGAAAAGAGAGAATCCATTGATTAGCCTATCTGTTCCGAGGTATCCAATCTTTTATTAGCTATATACCTTGTTTTGATTCGATCGCACTATGTATTATTCGATAACCT